>OV049925.1:59567088-64367088 GCA_920104205.1 Eupeodes latifasciatus
CTCTCCACATTTCGGGACCTGCAGAAACGAAAGCTGATGCCACGATGTCACTAATTCGTCTCGCTTGCGATTCTTCCATGCCTCGAAATAGCGGCTCTAGCAGAAAACGAGATCCAGTGTACTGGTGGACGGAAGAAATAGCTGCGCTCCGTCGGAGATGCTTTCAACTCCGACGTATAGTAACCAGGAGACGAAGAAGACGTTCGGAACTTACTGAGGAGGCTATAACCGAATTCAGAATCAAAAGATCCGAGCTCAAGAAGGCCATCAACTCGAGCAAGAAAAAGAAGTGGGAGGATCTCCGGCGAGACGTAAACAGCGACCCCTGGGGACTGGGTTATAAGATTGTAATGCGGAAATTTGGAGCACAGATGGCACCCCCCATCCTCAACGAAGCAAAGATGGACCGCATCGTTAACACACTTTTTCCAACTCACCCTGCTAGACCAGCCGACAACACAATGGTCCAGCGACAGGAAATTCCAGCTTTTAGTCCAGAAGAGTTGAACATCGCTGTACAATCACTGCAAAACAAAAGAGCAACCGGCCCCGACGGAATTCCAGCAGAAGTGCTAAAAGTGACTGCTCAAACATGCTCACATCTTATGTTGAACATGTTCAATAGCTGCCTCGAGGAAGGTGTTTTCCCCCAAGAATTGGAAAAAACAACGTCTGGTACTTATAAGCAAAGGTAAAGGAGCCCCGGATTCCCCATCGGCATACAGGCCTTTGTGTTTGCTGGACACCGCGGGAAAACTCTTTGAAAAGCTACTGAAACCACGGCTGATCGCGGCAGTACAAACATCAGGTGACTTGTCAGATAGGCAATATGGCTTTAGGAGAGGCCGATCTACAATTGGAGCCATTAAAGAAGTAGTGAACGCTGCCCAAATTGCTCAACAGGGAAATCAGTACTCGAAAAAGATTGTCCTGCTGGCAACTCTAGACGTACGAAATGCATTTAACTCGGCCAGGTGGAGTGACATCCTGAATGCGCTAGAGAGGAGATTTCAAATCCCAGCGTATCTCCTACGAATATTGAAGGACTACCTCAGGGATAGAGAGCTGATCTACGAAACCACAGAAGGCCAGCGCTTTAAAGAAATAACGTCAGGTGCAGCTCAAGGATCAATCCTAGGACCAGACCTCTGGAACATCTCCTACGATGACATCCTTGAAATGGAGATGCCCGATGATACCTTCCTGGTTGGTTACGCTGATGACATTGCGGCGGTGATAACGGCAAGAGACACCGAAAACGCGCAAAGGAAGTTAAACCAGGTCATGCGGCGAACGAACTCCTGGATGGAGGACCACGGGCTAAGTCTGGCAACGGAGAAAACGGAGATAGTTCTCCTTACGAAGAAGAGGATTCCCACCCAAATGGACTTCCAGGTCGGCACCGAAGTGATACGAAGCAGCGTCGCCGTGAAATACTTGGGATTGAGGCTCGACACAAAGCTAACCTTCTGGCAACAAATTAAGGCAACAGCGGAAAGAGCCTCGAAAACAACTGCCTCACTCAGCAGACTGATGGCCAACATAGGCGGACCAACGGCCAGTAAGCGCAAGCTGCTGATGTCTACGACGCAGGCCATCCTCCTGTACGGAAGCGAAATCTGGGCAGAATCACTTAAACAAGAGAAGTATCGAAAACAGATGGCGGCAGTACAAAGGTGTGGAGCCCTGAGAGTAGCCAGCTCATACCGAACGGTGTCGGAACCAGCCGTACTTGTAGTCGCAGGAGTGACCCCCATCGATCTCCTGGCGGCAGAAAGGAAGTATATCTACGACAAAAAAACGGAAATGGGAGTGGAAGCGGCATCCGAGGAGGCAAAACAGATCACAAAACAGAAGTGGCAAGAACGTTGGCGCTCCGAAACCAGAGGAAGATGGACAGCGAGGCTAATTAGGGACGTGGGCGATTGGAATGACCGGAAACACGGTGAAGTAAACTATTACATCACCCAGTTTCTCACCGGACACGGATTTTTCAATGCCTTCCTTCATAAGATAGGCAAAATGAATAGCCCAGCATGCCAGTATGGAGACTCGCAAGAAGACGACGCAAACCATACCTTCTTCGCATGTATCAGATGGGAACCTCTCCGACAAGGCCTACACAGACACACTGGAGTCATCACCCCAGACAACGTAGTCGGTAAGATGCTGCAGAGCTACCAAAACTGGCAAAAAATAAGCAGTTTTATAGAACACATTCTCAGAAGCAAAAAAAGAGAAGAAGAAAATTATCGGGAAACAGTTGAACCCGTAAGATGAACCCGTAAGGGAAGCATGACAACCCCCTTGAAGTAATACAAAAAGCAGTGCCGAGGGGGTAAGGTCAGAAACCGAAAGGGTTGGAGGAGTTTTGGTCGGTATGCACAACGCGAGTCCGACACACGAGGATGGTTAATGGGTCAACGCCAACCACCTTATGGTGCATAAAGCATTTCTCCTGTTTCTATCCCTAAAGGCAAAAAAAAAAAAAAAAAAAAAAAAAAAAAAAAAAAATTATTATTATTATTATTATTATTATTATTATTATTATTATTATTATTATTATTATTATTATTATTATTATTATTATTATTATTATTATTATTATTATTATTATTATTATTATTATTATTATTATTATTATTATTATTATTATTATTATTATTATTATTATTATTATTATTATTATTATTATTATTATTATTATTATTATTATTATTATTATTATTATTATTATTATTATTATTATTATTATTATTATTATTATTATTATTATTATTATTATTATTATTATTATTATTATTATTATTATTATTATTATTATTATTATTATTATTATTATTATTATTATTATTATTATTATTATTATTATTATTATTATTATTATTATTATTATTATTATTATTATTATTATTATTATTATTATTATTATTATTATTATTATTATTATTATTATTATTATTATTATTATTATTATTATTATTATTATTATTATTATTATTATTATTATTATTATTATTATTATTATTATTATTATTATTATTATTATTATTATTATTATTATTATTATTATTATTATTATTATTATTATTATTATTATTATTATTATTATTATTATTATTATTATTATTATTATTATTGTGGATATTTGTAAAAAATGTTCAATTCAATTTATCTGAAAAATTAACTTAAATTTAGCAACAATATTTTACATATAGTAACATAAGTTTGATTTCAATATCTATTTTTGTTCCCTAGATTTTTGTTTAGCCGAGAATCGATTTTAACCAATTTTAATAGAATTTTTTGAAAGTTGTTATATTGTATAAAAAAAAAATCTAGCAGACCCGGTCACGCGTTACTGTGGCTGAGTAATTAAGGAAGGACTTAATAGACAAAAAAACACTAATTTACATAACATCTTTAATTTTATTTTATTAATAAATACTATGATTAACATAAATTAAATTAAATCACAGTTAAAGTTTACTGAAGTGCCAATCGATGAACAATATTTTTGGTCAGCCTGTTTTTTGTCAACACAAATAAACTCGATGGTCTCCCTACACGTGAACAGGCCACGTATAATTGCCCATGAGAGAAACATGGATTTTCTAAGTCTAAGCCGCAAATAGAAATTGTTTGTCATTGTGAAAACTAAACGGATAGGAAATTGCAGTCTTTTGAATGGTATTGGAGAATCTGACGGTATCATTGGAATGCGTGGTAACAGAACGATTTCTCCTTTAAACTTTCCTGCCAAAATAGTTGCATCGAGAACATTTCCGGTGATTTTTTTGATTACCAAACGTGTACCGTTGCATAATTTTGGGGGGTTCAAATTACGCAGAAGAATAATCGGTGATCCAATTTTTAACCGAAGATTGTGTGGTGGCATTCCTGATATGTCTAAAGAATTCAAAAATTCAATTGGAAAATTCACTGCCTCGTCTTCATCGACTTAGCGTCGATTGACTTAAACGACATTATATCGACTGGTAATAATTGTTGTATCTGGTAGTTAATTAGATCTACATCAACATTTTTTGCTGCCAAAATAGCACGATTACTGAGCCAATTGTGATTTAGATAGTTATTTATTATATCTGGGAAGGCACTCTCGATCAGATCATTTTTAGTTTCAACAACAGCACAGAAATTGTCTGCCAGTCTTATGCATTCCAATATCTAATAGTTGCTGAGAAAATACTCGTGCTGTCGGATCATTTTGGAGTTGTACTCGCATGTATTTTATTAACCTTAGTGTTTCGACGTTTCTCCATAAAAATGATTGTTTTAAACATGCATTGATTTCATCAGCAAAAGTAGAGCGAGGAATCACTGGCAATGTTTGCCGAAAATCACCGGATAAATAGTAGATAGCTCCAATAAAAAGTCTGTCATTACTGTTTAAATCCTGCAAAGTTCTATTTAATGCTTCGAGTGAATGTTTATGAGCCATGGTACACTCATCCCGAATTATGATTGAACTCTTTTGTAACACAGCCATTTCACACCTTTTCAATTTAGTAGTTGAAAAAAATATTCAGAATTATATAGAGCACATGAAATTAAATGAGAAATAATCCAGAAAAAGCGATGTTACGTTATAGATAGATCAAAATATCACATTGCACCACGTGTTGTCGAAAAAGAAATCTATGAGAAGTTCACGATAGATGGTCCGACATTTTCTGTAAAAAATCTGATTTAAGGCGCCATCTGTTCGAGACTTATGAAACTTACGATTAATAACAAACATCAACATTGACAATCAGTTTATTGTTAATTATAAATTATTAAGACCATTAATCGAAATATAAACTATCCTATATCTCAAGTTAGACCAAATTACACATAAAATGCCAACTTTCATCGAAATCGGTTGACTTGGTGAAGAGTTCACTGGGAACATACATATTACACTGAATTTTTATATATTAAGATTAACGATTAAATAACTACATTTATTCATGAGATATCGAGAATCAGATATCAATTTTTACCAATTATGCGTAACATTTTTTGTAGATTTTAATTTTTATGGAAAAAATGTATTTTTATAAAAATTTAACAGAATGTCGAAAATAATATTTTCTTTAAGACAAAATTAGTTTGAAGCAATATTTTTTGTAAAAACAACTGTCCATTCAATTCTTCTCAAAATTTTACCAGATATCAAAAACGTTATTTTTCGTTGCATAAAATTACTTTTGAGATAAAATCATTTTTTGTTCGTAAAATATTCGAAGCGACAATTATTTGCTATATAAAAAAACCGTCAATTGATTTTTTTTTTCAAAATTTTATCACTTTGGTACCACGTTACAATATATAATATAATTTTTAATTCAAGTCCCTAGCGTTATTGGTTCGTGAGATGAAATCGCCTGAATAAATGAAGGCATTGAATTTAAAATGATTAATTTTGTCAATATCTCTACTGGTTCTTGAGATATGGACGGAGAAAAAATCTTCCCGAACGTTAGGACGTGTACGTAAACACGCACACTCAGACATTTGTCTGAAAATCTTTTATTTATATTCTAGTGACCGTGAAACGTTGAAAACGTTAAAAAATTTCAATTCGACAAATCGGAAAAATTACTATAACTTCCTATAGGAAGTAATAGAGAGTGATTAGATCTAGTTCCAAATTGATTTTAGAACTTTGTCAAGGAATTGCGTGTAAGAGTATTATATTAAGGGTGTGTTTCAAATACTTGAGAGCTAGTTCAAATTCTTACTATACAGAAATTATTTTTTTTTAACTTTCCATTTGCTTCCTATACTAAAAACAAACATTCTTCAAGGTTCATAATACCTATTAATTCTCAACTACTTTAAGGGCTGGTTCACAGAATAGACGTAGCTTTAAACAAATTAAAATTATATATAATGGTGGCCCTGAAATAATTATATGATCTTTTATGTTTAAATAAATATAAAGAAAAAAGTTTTTCCATTCCATAACGTGCACTTCCAGTTCTTGCTTTTACCATTTTCAAGTATGTGTTTCAAAAAGAACAGAAAAGAGGCATTCAAATTGCTATGAAAGTCCGCTCCGAACATTCAAACTCGCAAACTATTGTCAATGAGAACTGGAGTGTTTGAAGAAGGCTCAAAATGTTAGCAATTAGTATGCGTTAGTTTTTATGTTCTAGAGGTTATTTAGGACACACACAGCAAAGTTTAGACACTGTCACGTTAAAGCCTTCCTTTTTTTTTACTATAAGAGCGATAGCCTCGTGTCCGGGTAGAGTTATAGTCATTTTCTGCAGATAATTCACATGACTGACACTGCGCTGTCGTTAAATTTAAGTTAAAACTATGCTAGCTGCTTTTAATTAAAACTGTCTTTACACAGAATCCTTTGTATAAGTGTATACTCGTACCTATCTACATTTCAGAGTATTTTTAATAAACTTGAACCTTTACGAATTCGTCCTACATAATGAAGTGTTTTTTTTAGCTCCAATTTTGAATTCCAGTTAAAAAAAGAGGGTTTGTGTTTTTGCCAGCCCTTACGGCAAACTGCAAGCTCCCACGTATCTATGATGTTCGTGCGGAAATGGCCCGTAATTTTTCAACATAACAATAAAGAACATACGTAGAGTTTGAAGTGTGGGAGGAATTTCTTTTCAAACATCCATATTGAAGGTGAAAACATGTTAATTTGATGTTTTTTTCTCAGTAAAGCTTTAAACTTAATGATGTGGGTGTTGTTGGGCTGGGCTGGGCTGGGCTGGAATTTTGTGTTTCGTTATTTAAAATTAAATTTACCTTTAATTAAAAACAAAATAATCGTATATCTTCATCTGAATGTATGTTTGCGTGAGCTTTCAAAGGCATTATCGCAGATTACATTCTAGATCTGGACGAATTGAGGGATTTTAATTTTTTTTGTTTTTAATTTTTGTATCCCTACTATAATTATACTGTAGGTACCTACCTACATGCATTACGTATATAATTGAAAGTCCTTTGAAGATAATAACTTAAGATGGTTGGTATATGTATATAATAATGTTTTTGTTTGCTTTGGGTAAATTGGATTGTGATCTGATGGAGATTTATATTTTGTCATTTAAAACCAAATTTGTGTTAGAGAGATTAGCAAAATGTATCTACGTTTTGTTTTGTTTAAAATTAGATTAGTAAAATTAAGCTTTAAATGTTTTAAGCTTATATCAACATAATAGTTAAAATGAAATTTTCTCCTTACTTAAGATAAACTAAGTTTTTCTTAAAATTTTTGTATATCGATATACGTTATGTATGTTTAGTTTTTGAATGTTTAATATTAAAACAAAAAGGTACAATAAACTAGGTGTACCTCCAGTGCATCCAGTGGTGTCTTTAGGCATGGGCCCGGTGGGCCAGGGCCCCGCAATTATTTGGCCCCTAAATCCACCCACTCAAAATAAATGAATCTATACAAGAATTATATAGAAAACGAAATAAGGTTAGTAGACAGAAACAGAAAAACAAGTTTCATTTTACTCTCCGTTCCGTTGAAATTCTCCTCCTCAACATCTTAAACTTCTGGCAACATGAATCTTTAATCATACACCTGCACAATGCACATGCACACGCTCTCAACATTATTTTAACAACTCTGCTTTCGTTCTATTCTACAGTTCTGCATACATGTTGACTTTTCAACTCACTCCATAAACAAACACAAAGTTTTCCCATGATGATTCATTCATCGCAGATCATTTAAAAAATGTGAGAACTCAGGAAAGGAATGAACTTCCTATTTATCAGCAAATATTTGCAACGAATTCATTGATATAATGGGAAAACAAGTCCTAATGAAAATTTTGGGTGAAATTAGATCGGTAAAATATTTTTCCCTAAGTGTTGACAGTACACCCGACCTTTCTCATATCGACCAGTTCAAAAAATATACAACTTTTTTTCTGCTTCTACCCATCGCATCGCTGGAATAAATTCAATGTATGTTTAGGTTTACATAGAGTTCTTAAAAGCCTTTCTGAAACAAGATGGCCTGCACGAGCTGATGCAGTTAACGCGCTCCATCATGGTTATAAGCAAATTACTGAAGCCTTGACATCTATCTCTAGAGATCCAGAGCAAGCTCCAGACACAAAAAGCGAAGAGCTAAGCCTGTCTAAGAAAATATCAAAACTGGAGTTCCTCATTTTAATAGAAATTTGGAGCACAATATTAGAAAGAATTCATAAAACCAGCAAGAGCCTTCAAAAAGAAACAATTACAATTGACGTTGCTGCCAATTTGCTTTGTTCTTTCATAAATGATATAAGGGAGAATTTTGATAAATTTTAGCGTGTGCCAATATTCAGAATCCGGATGCTAATTATAAAGACTTATTGCAACGAAAAATAGTACGAAGTTCGCGTGCCACACATTTTGATGGTCCTGCACCATCCATCCAGCTAATTGGGAAAGAAAAGTTTAAAATATCAATTATTGACACTATTACTTTGCAATTAAAAATACGATCCAATTGCTATCAAGAAATTAATGTATTGTTTGGATTTTTTTGTCGATTGCAATATTTGACTTCAGTGCCGTTGCAAGATTCTTGCGAACAGTTTTCAAAAAACCATAGAGATGTTAATGCAGAAGAACTTGAGGTAGAGTGCTTGCACCTCGAACAGTATTTAAAAGAATTCAATAAAGATGTAAATAAAGATCTTATTACAATATCAAAATTGTACAGTCTAATTACAGTGGATAAAATTGCGACCACATTTCAACTATTGAAAATGAATTAAAAAAAATTATAAAAGTATAAAAAAAAAATCTGTTTTATGTTTTTTTTTTAGTTCTTTTTAAAAAGTAAAAATATGTAAAAAAAAAAACACAAATTAATTTTAAAATGATGAACAATTAAAAAATAAATATATTATACCTATTTTTTGGCTCCAAATCCTATTGGGCCCAGGGCCCCCAAAAGTCTAAAGACGCCCCTGTCTGCATCCAATAAAGTATTTTTTGATGATTATTTAAAGATATAAATCTATTACAACAAACGTTCAATCATAACGTTAGGAGGGATAGAATATTAATTGATTTGTATGGAGTATTTCTAAGTAAACTGAAACCATTTCGAGTCTTCTAAATTCCACAAAATTTAAGTGAGCTACCCTTTATTTAGAAGTTTGTATAGATTATTTGATGCCGCATTGAACCAAGTTTCAACCAAAGCGACAACGCCGTTTGTTAGCAAAATAGTAAAAAATAATCTTTAGTGAAGATGAACGAGGCGTAGTTTTGGATGAATGGCTTTGTTAAGAATATATGTATATGGGACGACACCAATCCACGTGAGGAGGATGATAATGCATCCTCAAAAATTTACCGTTTGGTGTGGATGTTGGGCCGGCAAGGTAATTGGTCCGTACTTTTTTGAAAACGACGATAGTGAGGCAGTCACAGTCATCAGCGAGCGCTACATAACGATGATATAAATAATTTCTTATGGCCCAAATTGAACCATAAGGACCTAGACGAGATACATGTAGTTCCAGCAAGATGGCGCTACGTGCCACACAGCAAACGCCACGATTGACATTTTGCATGTGTATATAATTTGAGGGTAAGATTATCTCTGGCAGCGGTGATGTGAATTGGCCAAAAAATTTGGCTCAAAAATTTGAGATTATGGCCTCCAACTTATTTCATCTTAAAAGAAATACTGTTTTTTAACATTCGGTTAAATTTTGAGAAAAATCGAATTGACAGTTTTTTTACAAAAAAATAAAAACCTAAAAAAAATAATAAAAGTTGGTAAAAACAAATTTTCGACTCAATTATCTTTTCAAAAATTAAAAATATTACCTTCAAACTAATTTTATCTTATAAGAAATATTGTTTTGAACATTTCATAAAATTTTGAGAAAAATCGGATTGACAGTTTTTTAACAAAAACATAAATGCATACCTACAAAAATTAGTAAAAGTTCGTAAAAATTGATTTTGGACTCAAATATATTTTCAAAAATTTAAGATATTAGGCTTCAAATTAATTTTATTTTATAAAAAAATATTGTTTTCAACATTCAGTAATTTTTTATAAAAATCCAATAGTCAGTTTTTTTCATAAAAAATTAAAATTTACAAAAACTAGTAAGCAAAATTGGTAAAAATTGATGTTCGGTTTTCAATATCTCGTGAATAATAGAAAACATTGGCTTCAAATTAATTTCATTCATCCAATTTGTATTTGTGTATATTAGAAATAAAAACTTTAAGGAAATGCTACTAAAATTGGTAAAAACTGGTTTAAGACTCAAAATCTCGTTAACCAAAATAGATTTTGAAATCAAACTCTTTTATCATATGCAAAATATTGTTGGTAATTTTCAATTTTTTTAGAATAATTTAACTGATAACTTTTTTAACAAAACACGAAAACCTACAAGTCTTTTAAGCAAGACAAATCGACAGACGGGATGGGAAGTTATCAGTGTAGGTCGCATCCCAGCCTCTTTTGTATACGTATGTAATTATGTATAGTTTTATAATCGGCCAAATAAATTTTGACTCTATTCCTTTCGTAGAACATACTCTGACTTTATTTCTTCACTATAAATCTACCTATTCTAGGAAAGGTTCCACTTCTCTATATTAAATTAAACATGCACATGCACAGCCTTAATGTGAGAAAATCACCTTTAAAAATTCAGCACTCAACCTTGCGACTGTAAGATTTTTCCTCTTTAAAAATTGTTTTAAATTCAAAAAAACATAGAGCACTACAGACCGGATGTTTTTTTTTTTTCAAAACCATTAAACCGGATCCACTCTAGGATAAAAGAATACGCTTTTAATTTAAAGGTCATATGAATAGCTTCATACTCATTCATTCTTTACGAAGAAAAAATTGTGCAACTACCTTCCACGGAAATCTTTCAAATTGTTCATTTTAATCTTCGTCCTTCTCACAGAGCACAGCGAGGCGCTTTACTAACAGAGCCTTGGAGGTGAATAATGTTGTATTGATGTTAATTCCTGATTTTGTGGCTGTGAATGGTGATATCGTTGACGAAAAAAGCTACTGACAGTTAGAAAACAATTAAGACGTCAATTTTGTGGCTCTAATATAGGTTTAAGTTGATTCTGACTACTCTTGGTAATATAGCCATGAAATCAAATAATGTCTACCTGAATCCAGAATGCAAATATTGGTGTTGTTTTGTTCGACTCTTTATTCTGTCTATTTTAATTTATTATAGATTGTCCTCTGACACTTAAAGGTATACCTACCTACATTTAGCACGTTACGTGTCAATGGCTTCAAACAATGCTGTGACCGGTACGGCGCGCGGGCGGCGGCGGTGCTGCCTGACGAGAGGCTGCGCGGCGCAGGCAAGTAGGAGAATAATGAAGGGAATAAGAAAAAGAAAATGGTGTTGATGGGGCCGATAGGGAATTTCTAATTTGATTGACACGTATTGAAAGCCAACAGAATCATTTATCTTTGTTAAATTAAATCCCAAGAGCCTTGTATATGGGTAAATAAATAATTTATTGCATCCCTCATTTAGAATATAGAGCCGACACTTTGGATTGAATCAGATTGCAAAATAAAAAAAATATACAAACAAATTTAGAAAAGTGGTTAGTGGTATTAATTTGAATAAAAAAGTAAAAAAAATTCTATCCAAACGTCTTTTTAATTTGTTTTCAAAAGTAAATTTCAATTACATATTTATTTTTTTTTAACTTTATATTGAAAGGTTTTGTAAATGAACAGATTTGTTATATTAAAAAGAGGTTAGGATGCTAGCATATGATGACATAAGTTTGATTTCAAATTATGTTTTTGTTCTCGTGTTTTAGCCGAAATCAAATTTATATCAATTTTATTTTTCGAAATTGCGATCGACAACGCACGACACTTCTCCAATATACAGGATGTCCGAACATTCCGAGGGGCCAAAATTTACACGGACCACTACCTTGTTGTAGCCAAGGTACGGTTACGAATATCCCGATCTAAGCCAAAATAAGGAAGTACGGCTACAATCGTAAGAGACGGTCATGTCCTTTTTGTCCTTTTCCGATCGAGTCTCTAACAATCTCTTAAGAAGTAAAGTGCTGTCTGCATTAAGAATTGAAAACTAGTGGCAATATTGTCTTCCAGCCATCGGAGATGCCGCTTCTAAAGCACTAGGTTTTACACGGGCACCATAGCGAAACCGCTGGTTTGACGACGAATGGCGGCAAGCGCATGCAGCTTAGCAACAGGCATACAAAACGGAGCTGCACTGAAAGACGAACGCTAACGAGCTCTACGAGCAGAAGAGAAGAGAGGAACACTAGCTTCTTAGATGGAAGCATGAGAAACGTAATTTTACCTCCCAAAGGCAACAGCCACGAACCGAAGCCTGTAAGGACGCTCAGGGGAACATCATAGTAGAACCGCAGTGCAGTCTATGTTAAGAATATGGAAAGACCACTTCTCTAAATTATATAACGGCGATGACGAATCGAATTCCGCTGTAAGGGAGATAGAACAACTCAACCTAGGCGACGCAGATCAACAATTCCGCCTGTCCGAAAGCTATCGGAGCTGGCGGCATCGCAGCCGAATTTTTCAAAGCAGCAGGCGATGATTTGGTAGGGAGCATGCACCAACTCATCTGCAAAATATGGTCGGAAGAAAGCATGCCCGATGAGTGGAATCTCAGCATATGTAGTTTGCCCAATACATAAGAAAGGACACCCTCTAAATTGTGCCAACTACAGAGGCATCAGTCTTCTGAACATTGCATATAAGATCCTTTCTGCCGAATTATGTGAACGTCTGAAGCTGTTCGTCAACAACTTGATAAGTCCTTATCAGTGTGGCTTCCGACCAGGAAAGTCCTCCATCGACCAAATATTCACACTACGGTAGATCTAGGAAAAAACCCAGGAACTTCAAATCGATTCCCACAATCTCTTTAGCGATTTTTAAGCCGCGTATGACAGCATCTCTAGGGAAGAGCTCTTGAGAGCAATGTCTAGTTTTGGCATCACTGTCACACTTATCCGTTTGTGCAGAATTACAATGGAGAATGCACGCTACTCTATCAAGGTCGGAAAAGATCTCACCGATGCATTTGAAGTCAAAATAGGTTTCAATTGAATTAAAAATCTCGATAAAAATATTTTGAATATTCACGTTGATTCAACATTTGGCCATGGGACATGCCCGTGACCACCACTTAATTATAGCTACCCTGAGATTGCGTACAGCTACAGTTTGAAGATCCAACGGAATAACACAAGCCCCCAAATTCAACACCGCTAGACTAAAGGATCCCACGACCCGTCAACAATTCAGTGACCACCTGTCTCACGAAATAAGAACAATCAGCAGCACAGTACATGGCGACATCGAACACCATTGGAATGCTGTGAAAAATGTTTTCATTTCAGGTGCTGACAGAATAGTCGGTCGGAAAGAAGTAAGCAACAACACCTGGCTTTCAGAAGGATCTTGGGCAAGGATCAACGGACGCAAACAGTTAAGGGCTCGAATAACTGCTGCACAAGGGGAAGAAAGAAATGAGCTGGAATCCTCGTACCACATGAAAAAGAGAGAGGTTCAACGCAGTGTGCGCCGGCCGTGACAAGCGTAACTACATTAACGCATTGGCGCAAGTAGCAGAAGATGCTGCAAACAGGCGCGACAGCAGGACCGTTTACAGAATAACCAAAGAGCTGACCGGTGCACACAGCTCAAAGCAACACCTGGTAAAAGAAGTAGACGGTACTGTGATAAATTCAGTGGATGAGCAAGTCAGAAGGTGGAAAGAAAACTTTTCCTCGGTTTTAAACCGAGTGTTTGCAAACAACTTGCAGCCGATGCCTTCTGAAGCGCCTGAACAAACTAATCCCCGAATCCGCACCGCACCTCCAAGTAAAGATGATATCGTTGCCGCAATTTAAGCACTTAAGAACAACAAAGCGGTAGAACTTGATGGAATTCCAGCAGAGCTCTTACAAGCAGCGCCAACGTCATCGAGCGAACTGCTCCATCCGCTCATAAAAGAAGCCTGGACCACCGAAAGCTTCGCCGATGAGTGGAAGACGGGAATTATCGTCAAGCTCCCAAAAAAAGGAGATCTTACAAAGTGCGAAAACTGGAGAGGAATTTGCGTTCTACCTGCCGTTGCCAAAATAGTAGCAAAAGTCATACTGGAACGCATCAGAGAACACCTTGAGGCCACACTCGATGCCGAACAAGCAGGATTCCGCGCTGGATTACCCTGTATTGATCATACCAACACCCTGCGGATCATAATTGAACAGTGCGTTGAATATCGATCACCACTACACCTGCTGTTCATCGACCTCGAGACGGCCTTTGATAGCGTTAACAGGAGTATATCTGGTTAGCTTTGCGGGAGGAGAGGCATCCCAGAAAACTAATTGCTCTTATTAAAGCAACATATGATGGATCCAAGTGTCACGTTCTGCACGATGGTAGGTTGTCAAATGATTTTGAAATCCGTAGCGGAGTCAGACAGGGCTGTATTCTGTCGCCAATATTGTTTGTGTTGGTGATAAGTGAAGTACTGCGCGCAACTTTGTCAGGTAACGGAGTGATCCAATGGACTTTGACATCATATTTAAAGCACTTGGATTACGCGAACGATGTTTGCTTACTCTCTCATAGGATCATGGATCTCCATCAAATGTCAACACGTGTGGAGAGAGAAACAGAAATCATGGGGCTGAAAATTAATTTTGGCGAAACAAAAATGATCAGCTTCCGGAGCCGACCATCCTCTCAAGTGAATATTTCCTCACAAACGGTGGAAAAAGTGGAGAGCTTTCAATACCTTGGAAGTATCGTCTCCATCGAAGTTAGAACCGAACAAAACGTCATCTGCCGCATCGGCAAAGCAAAAGCGGCGTTCGGTATGCTGTCGAAAATTTGGAGGAATAACTCTATCAGCTTAAGAACAAAGTTATGACTCTTTCGCACAAATGTCGAATCTTTATGGGTGCAGCACCTGCACCTATAAAGAAGCACATTTCAGCGATTACAAGAAAGCTGCAAAACTTCGTGAATAGATGTCTTCACAACATCCTAAGGATTTTCTGGCCAAACCGTATATCAAATGAGGTCCTTCATAGAAGGACATGTCAGGAACATATTGACTCTATTATACGAAGGCGTAAGTGGAAATGGATTGGACATACGCTTCGAAAAGGTACGACTGTAGTGGAATCCGCTCACATAAGAAGGAAGAATAGGTGGACGACCGAGAAGCACATGGCGCCGGACAGTCGAGGCTGAATCAACGTCACTAGGCAAGAGTTGGAGGGAGCTCAAACACATCTCCGTAAACAGCTCACGCGTAGGCGTAGTAGAGGCCCTATGCCCCTTAAGGGGTTCCCAACGAACTTATAAGGTCTGAGGACCTAAGTAAGTAAGTATAATATGCCTAAACAAATGTAATCAAGTAAATTCAGTAATGACGCACTTTCCCCCAAGCTAATTTCACTAAAAATTCACTTCACTTTACTCCAATTAATTCTTCAATTTTTGTAAAAAAAAAAAAACAAAATCATCTAAGATATTCCCAATTCCCATTGCTAGTGTCGGAATTAAAAGCCCATTTTATTTCTTCAAACAGACACAAGATTATGATTGTTTGTCAGGAAAAGTAATATCATGTAAAGTAACGTACCTACGGTTGAAGATACATACAACGGATTTTATATCAAAATAGCTTGTTCATAAATAAAAATAAATATAAAAATAACGTTGCCATAGGTGGCGAGCGGGCGGGTTATTAAATAACCTAATGGGAATGCCGAAGAGTGATGACTTAAATTCTTCTTCCTTTCACGTTAGCGATGTCATTGTCGGTATACTCGGTTGTTGTCTTTTCTTACACATGCCAACGACGAAGACGACGACGAAGAGATGAAAATGAACATTAAGTTTCTTTCTTGGATTTGTTTTTTTTTTCCTCCGTATAATGCATGTATCAGCATTCAGCCATCATCCAAGGACATACCGGATAAGGGATTCTTTTGTGTTTCTTTTTTATCTTTGTATCACGTCATATGGCGATAAATTTCTTGGGAGATGCGGTAGCTTATTTTGTAAATGACATACATACACTACACATATAGTAAAATATTTTTCGTTAAGCCAACAGGTTGGAAATAAAACTAAAATAACAGAAAACATTTTATGAGCTTTTTTGACATATTTAGACCATGAACGTGCTCATCGTACATGGGTATAAAATAATATGGTTACTTGCTTTTCATGAAATTGATTGGGTTCCATATCCGCATATATGTATCCTTACATAAAAGATTTATTCCTTTACAGCCTTTAATGGCATATTATAAAAACATAAATGCTTAAGAAATTATTTTTAAAGGGCCTTAAAATAATTCAGAAAGATTTTTGGCATGTAAAATGGCTTAGCTCCTTGCAACTTAATGGGATCCCAACCCGTAAAACTCCTTTGTTAAAAAAATGTCCCCGCTTGACTTATAACATCTTAAATCTCCGCTTGCTTGGCCGGAAAACGTTTGTGTATCTATAATAATTTTTAATCGATATGGTCGAGCTATGGTGACTATGAAGTTAGAGGATTCCAAACATAACCTATTTGGGGTTGCTACTAGCTATATATAAAAAAGTATGGAAAGGATAAAGTGTCTAGACTTGTCGGCCTCAAATGTAACTTCTCTGATAAAGTGAACAAATATAATCAAACATCTGAACAAATTTAAAGAACTTTCAAAAATATGGCTATCACAAAGGCCTCATTTTATTAAAAATATATCATCAACTTTATTCGTTTTTATAGTTTTCAGTGACATTTCAGTTACTTACTTACTTAAGGTGGTGCTGCAGTCCTGATGTGTGAACTAGGACCTCACACAACACACTTTTCCATAACTAGCTCATTTAGCGCACTGAAAGTTGGGTGAGGTCACTTTCCACTTGTGCGCACCACAAGATCCGCGGCCTTCCTTAAATGCGGTGTCCTTTGGGCATGGTTTCGAAGACTTTCCGGTCTGGAGCATTGGTTTACATGCGCTTCACGTGACCGTGCTACATGACCGTTGTGGGACTTTTATCCTTCTTGCTAAGTCTACGTCACTGCACAGCCCGTACAGCTGCGTTGTTCCATTTTTATTTTTTATATTTTTATTTATTACTAAAAAAAACGTTTTGACGAAGACAAAGGTGCCTTAAGTCCTTTCTTGATAACAGCATGTATTTTGTTTTGGCCTTATTAATCGCTTAACCCATTTTTCTGTTGCAATACTTACAAAAGCCCCATTGACATCATGCTAAGTTCTTCCGATTATGTCAATGTTATCATCATATGCGTGGTGAAGTAGAATTCTGGACTATTCTTACAAATACGTTGTTAAAGAAATCACATGAAAGCGCATCACCTCGTCTTAAACCTTTTCTGTCATATGCGGTATTGAAATCTATGAAAACATCTATGTCAATTTGATATTCTTGGTTTTTTTGCCGGGATGAGTCGTTATGCAATATTTGATCGATTGTGGACTTTCCTGGTCCAAAGCCACAAGGACCTATGCGATGTTTAAGTTGGTTTAGAGGGTCTCCCTTTTTCAGTATCGGGCAAACTTTCTTCCGACCATATCTTACAGATAAGTTGTTGCACGCTCCTTACCAAATTATCTCCAGCTGCTTTGAAGAGCTCGGCATTCAAGCCATCTGCTCCAGCGGCTTTGTCAGACTTTAACTTAGATATGGCAATCTTTACTTCGTCTATGCGGAAAGACGGGATTGTTGGATTTCGTCTTCTATATTGAATAGATCATTCTGCCTGACAGTGAAATTCGGTTCGTCGTCGCCGTTGTACTGTCTGCAGAAGTAGTCTTTCTATTTCCTCAGCACTGACCGCTGTTCCACTATGTAGTTTCCAATTTCGTCTTTGCAGCCTTCAGTTCGAGGTTTATGTTTTTGTGATTTTCAATTTACCTGGTCATAAAACTTTATAGCTTCCTAAACCTCACAATATCTTTGATCGATCGCTCCTCAAGTCAGTGTTTCCCTCTCCTTTTCTGCTCATAGAAGTAGAGAGCAACTCTCGTTCTTCTGTGCAGCGCAGCTTTCATTTTAGCTTTATTTAACACTTTATGGCTAATTTTTTGTACACCTTCGGTTGGTTTTAATAGAAATTTCTAAAGATTTCTATTATAATCTAGTACTAATGAAAAAAGAATTATTAAAATCGGTCCAGTACTTTTTGAGTTTATTCGTTACATACAAAAATTCAAAAATACAAATCTTTCCTCTTTATAATATTATATATATATACATACATATAATAGTGTAGAAGTGTAGATGTAGATAAAAGCACGTATACGCCCATTATACCATTGTTATAACTTCCTATTGAAAATTATTATAACCGATTTGGAATTGAACACTTTGACAAATCTTGAAGTTCCTTTTAGTCATTGCTATAGCAAAACGTAACCTAAATATAAAAAACTATCAAACCTTAAGCAAAGTTACAGAAAAACTCAAATTAAAAAAAAATAACAATTCCCGTATTTTACAGTGACACATGAATATATATATTCATATACGTACAAGTAGGTACATTATGTAAAAATTATTCTTCATATTTTTACAGCTGAAACATTTTATGTAAAAGGTCTATAATTTTTGTTTTAATTCTTGTGATGGTCTATAATGCATTTATGTATTTGTAAATCTTGCTAAAAGAAACCACAACAAGGAAATGCAAACTTTAAAGAGGCTTCGTAGAAAACCATGTTCTTTGATCATTTATAATTAAATACATAACTTCTAAAACTCAATTTTAGACCCTCAATTTAAATTAAAAAAAAAACAAGCAACATGCTTGCGACAAAGGATCCAAAATGTTAATTAATGTAAAAAAAACAAAAAATGTCCTTATGGCTATTCCAACCACAAAATGTTTCTTTTTCCCTTCAGTTTGTTGGGCTGCTATATACAATATATATATGTACATATCTATTAATTTCAATGAAAAATCAAAAGGTTTTATTCCAAAGGCCGAAAATTCATCGCATCATAAGATTTTACTTTTTAGTTGTCAAAAGTTTATCTTGCGACACGAAAGAGAAAAAGACTAAGTGTTAAATTAAATTACTCTCTGACACATTAAACTTTGTGCGAAAGGTTAAAGAATGGTCTTTTCTATGTTTTCTTCTTTTTTGTTCACTCAATCTTCATCTGCAATGTCAGCATAGTCAAATTCAACAAAAAACATTTGTACTATATAGGAAATGAGAAACTAACTTCGTTAACTCACCACCCATCTCCCCACCTTTGGCGCCTTCACCATCAACATCCATAGGACCATCATCCACTTTTCATGCCCAAAGCCCAAAATCAACCATTCAAAGGACTCTTATGTACAGAGACGATATTAATTCCTCGAACAACTTTTAGTTAAATTAGTAAAGTAGTTGGAAAAGTGATTTTGATGACCTTTTACTTTAAGGACTTTGAGCTCGCTAGCTATATACGTTCATAATGGCTTTAGTTCGGCATGACACTTTTGTGCCTTTTTCATTTTTGAAATGTTTCAAAGTATCTTATAGTTGAGAGCTTTGCTTTTGGCTCAGGTGATTGATTGATATATTTTATGATTTATGAATGATGAAAAGGCTATAAATTTGTATGTCTTCATTGCCGTTTTATAAGGAAATCTTTTCTTGTTGATTTGATATGTATGTACGAGTATATTGAAGAAAATTTGTTCTGGTAATGATTTATGTTTTTTTTTAAATAAGCTTACCCAGCAGGTATGTTCTGTTGATATATCGTTGGTCATCGATAAGGAAACATGAGTTTAACTTTCATTCAATCTTCGAAATGAATATGACGTTTCATTTCTATATTTTTTACATCGTAGATGCCTTATAGAGTTGCTTTTTGTTTTAATTCTTTCGTCATCGTTGCTGTAAAATTTTTTTCTAAGAATAAATTTATAAAAGTTAAACAAATCAGTTAGAAATGTAATAACTTTTAAACAATAATATGATATCCAGTGGATTGATGATGCTATGGCAACTTCTGGATGAAAATATGGTTGTATGTCCGATGCTTGAGGACCGGATGTTATTAGTCTATAGAAAAATTACGGAAATCGATATGAATTTGAGAAACAAATTTAAAAATTTCAAAATTTAAAAAAAAATTTAAAAATGCTGTCGAATGCTTTTTCTGTATGAAGAAACTAACCAACAGCAATGTGACTGGATAGCTACGAAAGTTTTAACTCTTTTTTCGATTGTCATTTTATCAAGATAACTGAGCAACCTCGAAACTCTGGGGTCGGCATTTTATTTCTCTGTAAAAATTCTGTATGTAATTCATTTATTGAGATGTACAATTTTTATTACAAGGTATTTTAACGCTTTATCTAAGTCTTTAGATCGATTTGCAAAATATTTATTTTTATAAGAATGAATTTAATACTCAGTGATAATAAGACTTCTGAATTTTTTTAATTAACTATACATAAAAGAACACAAGGATTTCCAAAAGCCTTTAGTGTTTTAAAACTGGACAAATGCTGATGAAGTGGAATACGTCTTCCATCGCGTACTTATTATAGAGAGTACAAAATTGACTACTACTACTGTTGTTGTATGGTATGTCATTTAAGTGGAGTAGGTCAGATCTTCTTTTGAATAAGAGGAGATTTCCTCACATCTTAATTCATCGCCAAAGTAATTTTTAGATGACAGATTGTGATTGACTTGTGAGTAGATAATTCTGCTATCAATTTCACGGGTTTCAACAATAAGATTATTTTATTGAATGTTTGAACAACAACTTAAAGGTGTTAACCACTCATTGTTTTGGGGCTGGAGTTATAGGTATTCCGTGCTTTGCCACTTTTGCACTCATCAGTCTCCTTTTTTGTGGTGCTGAGCTTTAATCCAAATTTATTTGAAAAACTTTGTATGCACACCATAGGTTTCGAACCCACGCATATCAGATTTTCTCAGTCTTAGAAGTCGTGTGCACTACGCACTCCACTACTTTAGACCACTGACGTCACAGGTCGAGATGTGATAGTTGTTTATCAAATGCATTTGAAGCATCAACATTTTTATAAGCTCCTTTAAGTATGCTGTTTTGTTCCGCCTCTATTTTTCTCCATACCTTATTTCGATAGACTTACAATATTCGTAGTACGTATCAAAGGGGGAAGATTATTTTAAGCTGCATCTTTTTGTAGTTATAAGTATAATGGTGTAATGATCTTCTCTTAGTTTGTTCGCGTTTTAAAAATTCCATTAAAGATTTACTTCGTAGATTATAGCGAAGTTCTTCCATTTCATCAACCATCAGGCATGGCTTATTCTCTCATACAACAGAAATTTTGTTGACAGTCGATTATCTGAGCGTGTAGCGGTTTTTAATATAAAATTATCAACCATGGGTTGTAGGTTAGTATTTTTGGTGCAGTTTCTAAATAGAGGGCGTAATTTGGAAATGTTATTTGAAATGCCAAATTTTTCTTCGATGTGTTTCGATATACTCGTAGAATTTATTTGAACTCCCAAATACTTGAATTCTTTAACAACTTCGCTACCATTAAAAAATCCATCGCGATCCGCTATATTTCGTGAACTAGCTATTATGGAAAATCATAATTATTGATTTCTCAACGTTTACAGTAAGTCCCCATATTTCACAATAATCGGAAAGTCAGTTTATCATTAGTTGAAGACTTTCAGGTGATTCAGCTAGAACTAGAAGAACTATGTTTTCTGCATACACAAGGGTATTAACATTTGATCAAGGATTTGCAAGAAACTATGTCATTTATGAATGAAAATACTCCAGAGTCGGTATTGTATCCTTTTATGACCTTGGTGTTTGTGCATTTCTTTCAAAAGCTTATTGAATCTGGAAGCTATACCCAATCGAGAAAGCTTATGTACATTAAAGCATTTCGATTAACTAAATCAAACAGAGCTTTAAAATCTTCAAAGAACAAGTACACCTTCCTTTTCCTAGCTTGAAAAGCATTGATTATTGACATCAAGCAGAATATTTGGTCAACTGTCGAATAGTCCCTTCTTAAATCAGATTGAAAGTCTATAAGGATTGTATTCCCGTCCAACCATTTTTCCAAAGTTGTTATGAGTATGTCATTAAAAAAATTGTATCAGTTGATTACTTAAACCCAGCTTTACCAGGTGCTTTTTCATTTTTGACTTTCATTTCATGCAAAGTTATTTCAGAATCTAGTGTTGTGTTGATACAGCTTTTATAGATTCGATTTTTTCAAAAGTAACTGTTGAAGTACTACTACTACTACTACTGTTTGAAATGTTAAGATAGATCTACTTCTTGCAGAGATGTTAGCACCTATTTTGAATTTGGATCCATTTAATTCGGTAGCGATTTTCTAAAATACTTAGAGAGCGAGGTTGATGTTCAACTTTTTTACCTAAGAATTGTCTTTTTACTCAGAGTTTGACTCTAAGTACCATCTTTTCATGACTTTGACTTTAATACAATTAAGAAATTGGTCACACAAACTCAATGAACTTATGATGTTAAAATTAAAACAAATATGATTTTTTCCTATCATATTGTCTAAAGACCAAATTCATACGGTAGTTAGCGGTTTTTCTAGATTTAATTTGTTAGTAACGACGAAAGATACAAAAAAAAGCAGTTACACCAAATGAAAAACCTAAAATTAATTTTTTGACTAAACACCTTTTTACCTAACGCCAAGGATATTATCATAGTAAAGTCTGCTTAGTACATAAGGTTTGCGTAATTTTCACTATAACTTGAAGACCGGTGAACAGCGTTGGAAACACCAATGATCCCTTATTTGATCTGAACACCAACACCGCTTTTTTTTGTATTATTTGGTACTATTTTGTACGGGTATCCTTCACTTGGAGAGTAGCAATTGTTAACGCAGTTATAAAACAAAATCTTTAAATCATGCATGGCCTTATCATTTTCCAGGCCTCTCAATATTGATGAGCTCTGATATTATTGAAGTTGGGATCATTAGACGGATTTCTGCTGTTTTAAATAGTGACTTTCAGTTTCAGTATCGCTTTTTGAATTTCCAGTATTTAAAGGACTATTCAGATGAGAGCGACCAACGACCGGCGAATAAAAAAACAAATGGGATTTAAAACATTAAATAGGTCTAAACTTCACAAAAACGGGACAAAATCGTAGAAAACTTAATTAAATTCATGTCAAGATACTAAAATTTGCGTTTTAATTGCTAAAAAAAGTGAAATTTGAAAACATGAATTGGTCGTCACGCATTGCAATTTGATTTTTGCGAACTGTCATGTCAAACTGTATTCGCGTTCCACATACCATCCACACTGGAACGCATGAATTATTCGAGCGCGAATAACCTCAAAATCTTTCTTGTTTTTGTTTAGGTACTTGGTGAATGGTCATGGCTGAAACAAATTTGGATAAAAAGGTTAATTATATTAAATAAACACTTTTATAAATGTTTAAGAATTATGAACACTGAAATAATGTAAATAATTCTAGGAATTTTATGAAACATTAATTTTGGAAGTGGAAGCAAATTCATCATTGTACAACAACAACAATACCGATCGTTCCTATTTAGATAGGTACAAAAAAGAAAAAGGATGGCAAAATATTGCTTATTTCGTGAATGGTAAGGGGCCGTTTATAGCTATCAGTAAAATCCATCAGTAAATTTTGAAACAGGAGGAATCTGAAATGTTTTACTGATGAGCGTTTATAGCAATCAGTAAATTTACGTCATTAAATTAAATGTCACTTTGAGGCTTCGGGCCTCAGACAATTTTTTTACTGCTGTTTTCATCAGTAAAATTTTGAATGGTGTGATCGGAACAGTAAATTGGAACACCAACAGTAAAACGAAATGGAATTTTGTTTCGCTTTTGGCAGTCAGGTGTTCAGTAAAATGAAATTTCATCATTAAAAAAATTAAAATGGATTTATAAATTAAATAAAACTTTAAATGCATTGATTCTTTTTGAAAAAAATACTTGCATAAAGGATTCATCTTATTGCATCAATCATTTGCTAGAAATAAATCTGTAACATGTTCAAAAACTAAAAACAAAAATTTTACTGATGGATTTTACAGATAGCTATAACCGGTCCCTAACACTTAGCTCATGACTGATTTGACAGATGATTAGTTTTATCTTCCGCTGAACGAATATGGTTGTGTATACGCTTAAACAACGCTGGGAAATATTGCTAGAGAAGATGCGGATTTTGCCAAAAAATCATCATTTTCAGATGAAGCTCGTTTTGATCTTTGCGGGTATGTAAACAAGCAAAATTTTCGAATTTGGGAAACAGAAAACCCGCACGCATACATTGAAAAGCCGATACACCCAAAACGAGTCACTGTTTGGTGCGGATTTTGGTCCAGAGGCATAATTGGGCCATTTTTCTTCGAAAATGAGCAAGGAGTGGCCGTTACAGTCAATGGCAATCGTTATCGGGCCATGTTGAACGAATGTTTGTTCACAAAAGGAGGCGGAGGATATTGGCAACATTTGGTTTCAGACGGACGGACGGGGCTACGTGCCACATATCCGAAGCTATACAATACACTCGATGTTTTTATAGCATTTTCAAAAAAAAAACAATTTTTTTGGCGGACCCTATATTTTGTTGAATTTATTCATTCAGTATTAAAGTTTGTTTTTTCATTCAGTGAAGTTCCTCATCCCGAACGTAGAAGTCCCAAGGTATTCATGAATATTTTCATATTTATTAAATTAGTTTTCTTATTTTTGTTGTTTTTTTTTTTTTGTAGAACAACCGGTAACATGGCCCGTGAAAAAGAAAACACTTTCGTTGATCTCTTCGAAGAAGATGGAACCGAGGATCCAACATCTTCTAGTGAGCGGCCGAACAATTCCGTCCATTCAACACAACCACATCAGCCTACCAAAAAAAAAAAATCAGACACTGACAGATTTTTGGAAGCATTGAGCGAACTCAATGAGCTTGACTCACAACCGTTGGAGAAACTTTTTATGTCCCTAGCTCAACGTGCAAGTTCCTGGTGCCGAAAAAAACGATCCAAGTTGGAAATGCGGACGATGCAGGACGTTTGAGGATGAATGATGATGTGTTTTTGGTCTATTTTTGTGATGATTAGTTTTAACTTTTTATTTTTCGTTATTTATTTTTTATTTATTTCATAATTAGTTCTTCATTTTAAGTATATTTTGTTTTTTTTTTTTTTTTTTTTTTAATTGAAATTATTAACTTCCCATAGGAAGTTATTGTAATGGGTCCGATTTGTCAAATTGAGAATTTTGACATTTCTCGACGTTTCAAGGTCCCTAAAGTCGAAATAAAAGATTTTTAGCAAGATGTCTGTGCGTGTGTACGTAACGTACGTCCGTACGTTCGCGCCGTTTTTTCGTCGTTCATAGCTCAAGAACCAGAAGAGATATCGACTTTAAATAAATTTTTTTATACAGATAATAAGGCAGAAAGATGCAGAAAGGGCTCTCAAGAAAATTGCGTGGGTGGTTTTTTTACCAGTTTAAAAAAAAGGTGAACATTTTCGTTAACTCTAAATATCTCATGAACCAATTACGCTAGAGACTTGAACTAAATTGTATATTATATATTATAACGTAATACAAAACAAGTACATTTTTGGAAAAAATCCAATTAACGTTTTTTTTTATAAATCAAAAAAACTGAAAACAAAAATTTGACTCCTCGAAAATTGTACGACTAAAATATGATATCATGTCCAAAACAATTTTGTGCAACGAAGTATGATGTTTTTGTCATCTGATAAAATTTTGAGAAAAATCTAATTGACAGTTTTTTTTTACAAAAAATAAAAACCTAAACAAAAAAATGAATACAACTTGGTAAAAATTTACTTTCGACTCAAATATCTTTTCAAAACTTTATATATTGGCTTTAAACTACTTTTATCTTTCAAAAAATATTGTTGTCAACATTCAGTAAAATTTTGAAAAAAATTGAATCGACGTTTTTTCTTACAAAAACTATGAGACTTTGGCTTCAAACTAATTTTATCTTATAAGAAATATTGTTTTCAACATTCGATAAAAGTTTGAGAAAAATCGAATTGACAGTTTTTTTTTACAAAAAATAAAAACCTAAAAAAACAATACTAACACTTGGTAAAATATTAATGTAGACTTATTTTAATTCACAGAAAATATTGTTTTCGATATTTAATAAAAAAAATCTACAAAAAATAGTACGCAAATTTGTTAAAAATTGATACATATAGACAAACTTTTAAGCAAGATAAATCGACAGACGGAATGGGAAGTTATCAGTGTGGGTCGCATCCCAGCCTCTTTTTTTGTTAAGTTTTATAATAATATGTTTGATTGTTGTATTGTTTTAATAAATATTTTTTTTTTAATAAATGTTGTTTTATATGACAAAGCTAGTGTTTTTAATCTCAAATCATGTTATATTGAAAGTTAAGGTCACCTTCCCATATGCACCAGTCATCAAATTTGGCTTTGACATCATATCCTAAAGCTGATGTTGAACTTAATGAAGGGATAGTAGCTTGGTTACGGATATTTTTCTGCACTGAAGATTCATAGGCATCTGTATTTGTGCTGAGGAAGTTGTGAAGAATACAACAACATAGTATAATTTGGTTATCTGATTTTTTATTGACTTATAGGCGTTTCAAAAGTATTTTCCAGGTCTGGGCCATTTTTCCAAATTCATTTTTAACAACTCTTCTTGCTCGGGACAATCTGCAAAAATAAGACTTAAAAATATAACATTGGTTACAACTTTAAATACTAGTAATTAATACCTGTAATTAAAGATTCTCTCCCCTTGTGAAAGTTTTTGTCCTGGAATTGGCCTCATAATAATTGATTTTAGTGCATAACTCTCATCTCCTACAATTATATAAGGCAATTTAGCTGTCGTTCAAGGAAGAGGAGAATCATTTGGAATATTGAGTTGTTTAGGATTATTAAGCCAATCGCTTCCAAAAGGACTGCTGAAAACTGTTTAGTCTGCATTGCTCCCATAAGCTCCAATGTCAAGCATTCAAAAACAGCAATAAAGAACATGTTCGCCATCAACAGCACCTGGGTAATTCGACAAGTTCCACCGCTGCAAAAAGTCCACAGAAACCTGCTTCCAATATTCTTCGGAAAGAGAACTTGGGATAGCAATTTCAAGCAATTGGAAATGACAGCCGGAATCGTTGTATCTACTATTTTTTTTCTGTCGATACTCCCATTGGAAACCTGTAGGCTAAATCGACAAAACTTGCACCAGTAGCAAGGAATCTACAGAAGATAGGGTACAATTAGCAAAAAAGTTGGGAGGATATTTATTTTATCTTTACCGTAGCGTTATTACAACAAACTTTTCACTGACGCAAATTACATCTTTTCTGAAGCTTAAAGGTTGCGAAAGTAAATATTTCTTAATTAATGTAAATATGATGTCAAATTTTTCCTTTCACATCCTAAAATATTTGAAAACTTGTTCGGATATTTTTCCAATTTCGTTAAGTGGGTGCACATGAAGTCTTTTTTTAATTTTATTCATAATATTAAGAACAGCAAAATTCTCTTTTTTAACGAATCATTTGTTGACCTCATACTGTTCTGTAAGCACTTTTTAAAATGATTTCGAAACTAATCAAGTGAATTTTCAAAGTAAAATATCATTCACGACGAATTTAAAAAAAATGCCAAATGGAACAAAATGGACGAATGTTCGTTCATTCGCCGATCTATGATCGCTCCGATTTAAATAGTCCTTAACTCTTTATTATACAGGACACTTAATTTACATATACAATACAAAGATTTCACTATCCTTTTATTGATGGTAGGATTTAACGACCAAAAATTAAATCCTAACCACACTATAGCAAGTTTATCATTTTCCTAAAGCACACAATTTTTTATCAAATCGAATCCATTCACATGAACAAAAAAGCAGTAAAATAATAACTCTGATCAGACCAGAGTCTATTATCCCTTCCAACTGTGAAAGTGATTGAAAATCACTCCCCAAATGGCATCCATTTAATATAAAAATCGGTTATTTTATCGTAATGGTTCACAGATAATAGCCCACTGCCACATACTAACATAGAACCAAATCGAAATGCAACTAAAATCGAATGAGTTTTTCTCACGTTCAAGCAATTTGAAGTTTGATATATATTTTTATAATTGAAGAAAGCTTTTCAAATTGTCGGTTGGTCGGTCGGTTGATTGCTCAACGAGTGTTCGGCTATTGGCATTTTCTTCTCCTTAAGTCTCAGTCAGGACCATATTATACCTCCAAGATACATTAATATATACATATCTACCTCAAATCTTAAGATCATATATGTGTGTATGAGATGAACCTAAGAAGGAACTGCTGACAGAAAAGAAACTTTCAGCAAAAACTTCATCTTAAAATCCAATTATTTTCCAGCAGCTTTCATTGCCAGCGGATTTTCCTTTTCCTTTCCCATGCTACATTACATCAAACTTAAGTATGTGCCAAAGAAATCCAAACACACACTCCAAAAAAAACAAGACTTAACTAATTCAATTCACGTTACATGCACCAAGCATCGTGAATCGAGACGACGACGAGGGTGAGGCTGAGGCTGAGACTGTGGGTGGTTGTGGGTGTTTGTAAGGGTGAGAGTGAGTTACCCCAGAAAACTCATCTCCTTTCTTCATTACAACTTGTTGCGGATAGGTACGAGAATGCCTCCAGCGTTTTTGTTGCCCCGATAAAGCTGCTAAAGTTTTAAACGAAAAAACACCTTTGCTTGATTTCGAGACAGAAATAAATAAAATGAACAAACAAGGATATTTTTGAAAGTTGAAGACATTTCTTATAAGAATCACGTAAAACAACAAGACAAAAAAAAGAAAAAAAACAATAACTCCCCCTCGCAATCTTTCAGTATGGATTTCGATGTCAAGTTTCAATTCCTTTTTTATTTTTTAGCCTTGTCGTCTTTTTAACTTATATTTAATACACATTGAGGTCGATAAATTTAAAGAGGATTATCTTGTTTTGTATCTTATCTTAGGGTAGGACAAGAGAAGATTTGTATGGTACTGTAGATACTCCATATAGTAGAACTTTTGTGTCCCTTTTGTTTGAGTCATCTTTTAGTTAGTCGAACGTGTCGATAGTTACTTTATGGTAGTATTGCCAAAGGCACTTTTTATCCTTTTTCCTGCTTGTTCCTTTGAAAGCATTTCAATTTCAAGTCATTTATGTTGTTGTCCTTAAACACACCATACATACAGTTAGAAGTGTACTACGAGTTGAGTATATTGCCTAATTTTAAAAGGTTTCTTTTTTGTTAAAACGAAAAAGCATTTTGGCTTAAAGGAAATGGTGTTATATATTTTTCTTTTTCTTTCTTTCTTTTTTGTTTGTATTGTGAAACTTGTTAACCAAGCTAAGCGACAACGTTCAAAGAAGTGCAACAAAGAAAAAGTGCACTTTTGTGTGCATTGGGTTGGGATGGAAAGTAAGTTTATTATTTTAAAATTCTTAGCCCAATGTTGGAAGCCAGAACTTGAGTTAAGTATGTCTGACAAGAAAGTCTTTGATTTTAAGGGACATTTTGTTTTTCTTGTTATTTGTTTTAAATAATTTTGATCTTTAAAAAAGAGGCGAAACACACTGATAACTTCCCATCTGTACCCGCTAAAAATTTGCAAATGGTGTTTCTTGAAACAAAGCAATTTTATTATCCAGAGGAATATTGGAAGAGTAGATATGCATTACGCAATCCAAAACCAAAGTTTGAACTCTTTCATGTAAAGATGTATTTGAGGAGTTAAATCAATATATTTACATACATATATAAGAAAATACTGTCCTTAAATATGAACAAACATTAACAACAATATTTCAAGTTAGTTTGCAAATTTTCATTTTTAGTAGGTACTTTTTGTTTTATGTCTCTATTTTTCGCTCAATTGGTAATAGCTTTACAAAATAATAATAACAAAATCTTTTCAAAAAATGAAGAAAGTTTGACGTCAATAATATTTTGATGTTATCTTGAGGTGAAAATCAATTTTTAGCAGTTCTAAGTTGCTTTTTGCAGGTTATCGTTTTTTGTAAAAAAATGTCACACGTTTTTTCCCCAAAATTTCAACAACAATATTTGGTGAAGAATTAAGTAATTTTGAAGTTAATAATTTAACTTTTTCTCGAGATATTCAAGTCAAAAATTAATTTTACAAAATTTCAGTAATTCCTTTGGAAGGTTGTTTTTATACTTTTTAAATAACTGTCAACTAGATTTTATTTAAATCATAACATAATATTGGTAGTAATATTTTGCATCAAATTAAATAAGTTTTCAGGAGTATTTTTGTAGGATCTTATTTTTGTTTAAAAAAATGTCAATTGGATTGTTTTTTTTTTTATATTAATAAACGATTCGAATATTTCCAGAATAGATGAAGGTATTTACTTTACAATTATTTCATTCTATCGGAAATGAAAATGAAAATCCAATCAGAATTTTTTTATAAGAAATACAAACTTTCCAAAAAAGCTTTTAAAATTGATTTTCGACTCAAAATGTGAGAGGAAAAAACCTGATATAGAAACTTATTAGAAACAAACTTATTTTATCATATTATGCAGAATCTTGTTGCTTACTTTTAAATGTTTTTTTTTCGAAAAATTAAACTGACAACTTTTCTAATAAATACGAAAACCTATACAAACAAAAAAAAAAGATAAGAAATGTTTTGTCCTGCTCAAATATTATGAGAACAAAGAAAGATATTGACTTCAAATTTTCTCATCTCACACAAAATATTGTAATTAATATTTTATTAAAGTCTTACAAGAATCTGTTTTTTTTTTTTTGTAAATCATAGATACAACCATTTTTATTGGCGACCTATAGGAACTTTGTATGTATTGTATGTGGCAAGTATAAAATTCGTTAAAAATGTCGAACTCGAGATACTTATCAGATAGATAGATATATAGATAAATTTCTTTATTACAATATATATGTTTTACATTGTATTAAAACTAAGAACATAAGGACATGGCTAAGCTGCCGTCTGCCTGATAGACATTTTTTATACTAAAATACATATAAGTAAAATATAAAAGTTTTTAAATCTTCAATAAACAGTTTATTACATTTTTTATTTATTTTATCAACTTATTCGAGAAAATTGTTAAAGAAAAAGCGAATCTTAAAAAAGGAGTAGTTTTTGTTTAAAATACAATTAGTTTATAGTAGATCATAGTAATGATAGATAATGTTGAGATACATTTTATATTTTAAATTTGAAAGATATTACACTTTTAAGCAATTTTAATGACTTGGAACAAACCTAAATATCTACTATTCAATTTTCACGTGATTTGAAACACAAATATTTGAAAGATATAAAGCTTTTTATGCAATTTTAATGATTTGTAACATAAACACTTTACAATTTGTTCGTGATTTGAAACACAAATATTTGAAGGATGCTTTTTATGCAATTTTAATGATTTGAAACATAAATACTAGGTATACAATTTTCACGTGATTTGAAACACAAATATTTGTTATTTTTTAACTGGGAAAATATTTCTTAAGGTTCAAAAACTATAATTTAAAGAGATTTACCCAACCAATTGATCCGTTGAGAATATCAATAAGCTCGTTCAAAGTCAAAAAACTGGCTTGGAAATATAATCGCCTTATTTCTTGCAATATTGGGCAAACTGCTATAAAATGGTGAGTACCTTCAAGTTCTCTTAAATTGCAGAGAGTGCAGATTTGTGATAAATCGGATCTATAAGGCACAAAGTTTAGATTAAGTATTTCGACTCTAGCCCTAAAAATGATACCGATAGCTTCTGCAGTCAGTTCCTTGCAAAAATAACTCGTATCAGTAACAATTGGTGGTTCAGGTTCCTGTAAATGTTTCTACTTTCTGAAGAGGATTTTGGGAGATGTCGAATTCTTGCCCTATAATTTTGAGACCGCAAAGTGGATTACTCGTCAATTTAGGTCTACAAGATGTGACTGCAAAAATTTAAACAACTTTTCAGTGAATTTTTTTATTTTAAATGCGTTGTTGAAGACTCTACTTGTCAGTTTTTAAAAGATGACAGCCCAAATAGCCTGTTTACATATTAAACCACTTATTGAAAAACTTTTTAGTTCTATTGCAAGTAGCCTTTTTGAATGAAGTAGAATGAGAACAAAATTCATCATCGGTGCGACCATTTTATACTAAGATAACTTTAAATAAAAAAAGATTTGGGTGCCTTTGGTCAACAACTAATTAGTTACATAGAACTGGTTATGGGAACTGGCGAAGAATCTGCTGTGATCTTTTAAAATACCATTATCTCACGTTAACAACAAAAATGTTGAATGGAATCAAAGTCAAAACCATCATTTATTCACGAAATATTGTATTTTGTTGTAGATTTAATTTTTTATGAAAAAGGAACAGTTGGATTTTTATTAAAATTGGCGAATGTTGTAAAACGAACTTAGTTTTTGTCAAGATATTCGAGTCGAAAACCAATTTTACCAATTTTTCATAACATTTTTTAGGTATTTATTTTTTTGTAAGAAAACCGTTACTTCGATTTTCTCAAAACTTTACCAAATGTCAAAAACGTTGTTCTTCGTGCATACAATTATTTTGGAGGTAAAATTTATCATTATTTGTCGTAAAATGTTTGAGGTGACAAATATTTTTTTCAGTTTTTGAATCAAAAAACCGTTAGTTGATTTTTTTCTCAAAATTATACTTATGTATGTTGCATAACGTCACATTAAATATTACATTTAATTGTAGTCGCTAGCGTTACTGCTTCGTGAGATATTATGGGTTAGCCAAAATTTTCACTTTTGCTTTTAATTGTATAAAAACCTACTCAATTGTTTTGAAATTCCTTTCTTATTTTTTTGTGTTATTATCTCTAAACTTAAAGATATATATCGGGTGATTTTTTTGAGGTTAGGATTTTCATGCATTAGTATTTGACAGATCACGCGGGATTTCAGACATGGTGTCGAAGAGAAAGATGCTCAGTATGCTTTGACATTTCATCATGAATAGACTTACTAACGAGCAACGCTTGCAAATCATTGAATTTTATTACCAAAATCAGTGTTCGGTTCGAAATGTGTTTCGCGCTTTTTTATCGACAAATTTTGTTCAGCGATGAGGCTTATTTCTGGTTGAATGGCTACGTAAATAAGCAAAATTGCCGCATTTGGAGTGAAGAGCAACCAGAAGCCGTTCAAGAACTGCCATGCATCCCGAAAAATGCACTGTTTGGTGATAAAATTTGATACATTCAACCATTCGAAACTTTTGGAAGCATTAGCAAGAATAGGAATTCGAGGTAAATTGGCTGATTGGATGTCGGACTATCTTCACAATCTCCGTCAAAATAAAAGATGTTAACAGTGAATAAAAGAATGTTGAATATGAAGTTCCACAAGGATCTAATTTGGGGACGCTTATGTTCATCTTTTATACCAACGAACTTCTTAGGGTTTTCAAGTTAAGTATCCCGTTTGCTTTTGCTGATGACACTGCAATTGTTGTCTCTGGAATCGGCCACAATGATAATGCAAAACGAATTCGATGCTGCTGTTCGATGGTGTCACGACAACGGATTGGTAATAAGACAAAACTTATGCATATCCGAAGTCCACATGTCAAAAAAACAGACAAACAAATATAATTCAGAAATGATCTCTGTCCAATCACGCCCACAACATGCATTGAAGTTGTTGCACTCTATAAATATCTTGGAGTTGTTATTGATTGCCATTTCCTTTGGGACAAACATATAGACAAGCTACGTACTGATCTGGAGAAGAGTCTATACGCACTTTCGCATTTAAAGTACCATGCTATACTGAGGATGTTCTGAGACAAGTCTATTACGCATTGGTAGAGTCAAAGCTGAGATATGGCATACTTGCCTGGGGAAACGCAGCACCAAGAAACATCAAGAAACTTGAAAAACTTCAAAATTCAGCTCTAAGAATAATACAACCAAATAACAGACAGCAAACTGAAGATAAATTCCGAGTACTTAAAGTCGAGCAAATTTTCAAGATGACGACAACAATCGCTTTATTCACCCGATTCAACATCACCTTAACACTAGACAACGCGCACGAGGTGTACTTCACATACTACGGCACTACAACACATATGGAATGAGACAGTTGGCATACGTTGTCCCAACAATCATCAATTCAATGCCTCAAGAAATTAAACAAATACAAAATTATAAAACAAGAAAAAAGCAATTAAAATATTTCTTTTTAAATGATATAATAAATTAAATCCTTTAAAATACAAAAAAAATGTAAACTGAATTATAAAGTTTATTTTGAAATGTTACTTTTATTAATCTCTTAATGCTAAAAATAGCTCACTCTATCTAACTATTTAAATATAATCATAAGTACAATCATCTGCAGAAAAGTTTAGGCTTCGCAGGAACATACAAATTGTAAATTTTACTTAGTAGATAATAAAGCTTAAAAAAAAATCTGTATAAAACAGTTAATTTGTAGTCATATCTCTATACTGATTTTTGAGACGGAAAATTGTATCACGTACGTACGAATATGCGGACATCTCTTTATAAATCTTTGATTTAGATCCTAAGCACCTTGAAACGTCGAGAAATGTCAATAGTTTCAATTTGACACATCGGAACGATTACAATAACTTCCTATGTGAGGTTAACAAATGGCTCAATGTCAAATTTTCGTGAGTACATTTTACAATAATTGTAATTCAATTGTAAAATATACTCACGAAAATTTGACATTCCACAATTATTATATAGTTTTTCAGTTTTTTCGATCAAACTATTTCTCTGTTTGAAATGATATTTTGTTTGAAGAAATGAAGAAACATGTTATTAAAATTTTATAGGAAGTTATTGCAATCGGTCCGATTTGTCAATGTTGCCATTTCTCGGCGATTCAAGGTCCTTTGGTCCTTAGAGTGATGTCTATTTGTAACGCTTGAAATGTACCTTTTCTCGTCCTCCATATCTTAGAAACTAGCAAAGACGATTGATACCAAATATCTCACATTTTTATAAATTCAACCAGTGTTTTTCTTATAAATCAAATAAACTGAAAAAAATGTCAGCACGAACATTTCACGAACATAAAATTTGTTATTTACCTTCAAAATAATATCCTACGATGAAAAACCTACATCTCAATTCACATGCCTTTCCCGATTGTCTTGACCAAAAACAACTCAACCTTCAATTTTTGGTTGTATACTTTTTGAAGTTCTTTTAGCGGCAATAATTATAGGTTTAAAATATATTTCAGTTTCAGTTTATTTATTTATAAAGCTTACATAAGGTCACCCATTGTAAATTTATCAGTTTTTTTTATTCTTTTTAATAAAATTTTAGTAGTCCTCGGACTCTCTATACTATAATTCTCATATTTCCAACCTCCACTTGAAAAAGTATCTACAATATCCTAGCTACATTAACAAAAATACCACAAAGGCATTTAAAAATAACAGAAATGTAATTGTTTAAAAGGCATTCTGAAGTATTTAAGGGCTTTTTTTCTAAAAACCGTGCATTGTGGTTTAGTATCTCATAATTCATAATAGAAAGGTAGATCCTAGATACCTTTCTTGGTGTACATGCTGTTTAATTGTCCATTACTTGAGCAGCGTACGTACTCTATATACAATTGTTTCCTCTCCCAGGGGCCATTAAATGTTTTTTTTTTCACATTCGAATGGCAAAAAGTTTATCCCAGCATCTCTAAAAAACCTGATGCGTATAGAATAACCCCTGCATCTACATGTACAATGTACATAGATACATCTGTACCATAACAAAAAAGATACACCAGCAAAAATGTGCATCTATTCTATATAACTGCGCTCTGGCATTAGGGGATATACCTTCATACATTCATTCAAGGCACCTATAGCTATACCCAGACCCATCAGGACTTAAAGACTCTTAGATACGTTTGGAAATGGCCTTGGTACTGCAACCACGGATGTTGTTGTTATCCTTGCTGTTGATGTCTGTTGTAATGAATTTTTTTTTCTCTCCCTCGCCGCTCGCCTTCAGCAGCCAAATTGTTTTTTTTTTTTTCGTTTTCACTGCGAGTTTAATATTGGCTTCTCATGGTGCTGCCTCGACCATTCTAAAGTGCTGATGATGCATCGTCGTAGTCCGCTTTTTCAGCGTCATAATATAACTGGTCTAGTTCTAGATAGCGAGCTGGTGGCAACATACTAAGCCTAGCCATATAGTTTAAAAATGTTTTTATTGCTTTCTTGTTTCGTCAGAAGAAAAACAAGCTTCAATTGAATGTCAAGACGTTTTTGGCTTCAGTGCTCAATGTAATTCATCAAACAAGATTTATCTGTCTGTTAGATATGTGTTTCTGCGATTGGTATTTATAAGTATGATGCCACTAACTCCTTATTATTCTCTTTGATGTGCTTTTAAACGTTCGACTTCCATTAGCATTGCTGCTGCAACTGCAACAGCTCCTGATGCGTCCCATTCGCGTTCCCTATTGAGGATGTTGGTGGTTTTTCGTCATTTTCATGGTGAAACTCGTGATGTTGATCTTAACTCTTCGTATCCAGTTGGTAAGGTACCTAAAGTACCTATAGTGTAGTCCCAGAGATATAGAATCTTCCGGAAGGCTAGCATTTCCTATATTTGCTGGTAGGAATAGTTGTTGGCTGGTTGCGTAGTTTTGTTTTTTTTTTTTCGTCGGCAAATGTTTCGTTTTCAACTAGAGTACTTTTATAGCTTTGCTAAGAGTCACCATCATCGCACAGTACAGTGGTATACAGACAAACCAAATTTGGAATAAAAGGTTTGTTTGAAATGAAAAACGTTTGTTTTTCCTTTTTACATAGATGCCATTTGTAAAAAAACATGGCGACCTGACCATGACTGATTTTCTACTACCGTTACCCCTTATTACAATGAAATTATTATTTACCAACGAAGATGGGAACGTTAAAGCTGGCATACTTATTAATGGGTTTGGGATTTGAAGGAGAAGAAGAACTTTGCACACAATTGATCTAATTTTTCGTACAATTGATGTAAAGCAACAATCAATACAAAAGAAATAAATTTAAAAAGTTTGTAACAAATGAGTATATTTCAAAGTTTTTAGTAAATAACATGTAACAGTTAAACTTAAAATTGAAGTAGGTAAGGCGGATAATTTAAAATCTTCTAAATCTTTCTTTGTGAAATATACATGGTTTTGCCCTAGTTTACCTTACTTTCAAGAAATTATGTTTTGTTTTGTTAGACGTTTTCATTATTTTATAGATTACATACAAAATAAAAAAAAATGTTAAGCATTTCGTTTCGTAATTTTAAAATGTTTTATTTCAAAGTATGTATGTAGTTACAAAATTAATGCGGAAACACTGTTTTTTTTTAAAGTCATTATCAAGAATACCAAATTTGACCTAGTGTGAAATAGAAAACTATTTTTTGGATCTTTAAAATAGATCCAAACAAAAAGCAGGATTTCAATTTGTTGTTGTAACGCCAATCAATAGATGATCCGATCCCGATCACAGGGAAAATAAAACAAACCTAATATTTATTATTTTGAATTATAAATACTTTTAATTTCAATTTAGTTAGCACAATAACTTTGGTTAACCTGTCTTTCGCTAACACAAATAGGTTCGACGGTTTCCCTACACGTGAACATGCAACATGAGAAATACATTGATTTTCCAAATCTAAACCACAAATGGACATTGCTTTGAGACTTATTTATAGACATGGTAAAAGCTAAACGATTTGGAAACTGTAACCTTCTGAAGGGTATTTTAGAATCTGACGGTATCATTGGAATACGTGACAACATTATCACCTTTCCTTTAAACTTTTCAGTTAAAATGGTTGCTTCAAGAATATTTCTAGTGATCTTTTTGATGATCAAACGTGTAACGTTGCATAATTAAGGTGGATTCAAATTAAACAGGAGAATAAAAGTTACACCAATCTTTAATCGAATATTATGTGCTGGCATTTCAGGTATATCCTGTGAATTTAAAAATTCAGTTGGAAAACTTACATCATCATTTTCATTAACAACATTATCGATTGATTTAGAGAGAGACATCAGATCGCCTGGTAACAACTGTTGTATCTGGAAGTTAATTTCGTCAACATCAACGTTAACATTTTTGGCTGCCAAAATAGCCCGATGACTGCGCCAGTTATAATTCAAGTAATTGCTTTGTATATTCGGAAAAATACTCTTTTTTTACACTTCAGAATTTTTAGAAAGTAGTAAGCTTATAGCAAGCGTCAAACTACGATCAGAGGCTCATTATCATAAGTGCATGTGTTAGTTGTTAGTAAGAAAATAATACATTTATAGCCTAACACACGCACAAAACACAAAACATAATAATTATTTACATTTAACATGAATTATTGCAGAACATCAAAAAAAAATAAAATAAAGACGTTTACGATAGTGCAGCACTGGTTCTTAGCATTGATTTTAATCCCACCTTATTTAAATTGAAAAATTAATGTGATGTGTAAATTCTAAGTTTAAACAGAAATGAACACCTAAATCTTTAAATGTTGAGACGCGACAGAGTTTTTGCTGAGATATACAATAACCATATACACTACCGATTCGTTTTTTAGAAAAAGGTATCGTCTGGCATTTTAAAGGGTTGAATGAAAGGCTATTTTTCCCACACCAGAATGTGAAACTATCAATGTCGGCTTGTAAAAGAATACGATCATGGGTGGACTTTATTATTTTAAAAATGTTCATGTCGTCAGCAAAACTGAGTACTTCACTTAAGCGTAGACATGAAGATACATCGTTAAAAGACAGGATGAACAGAAAAGGGCCAAAATGGCTTCCCTTGGGAACACCAGATTGAGCAACAAAAGGTTCAGAATGACAATTTCTAAATTTTACCTCATAGGGTCTGTTTTCAAGGTATAATTTGATCCAAGCTAAGGAAAATGGTGGAAAACCAAGAGCTTTAAGTTTAAATAAAATAATTCCGTGGCTAAGTTGGTCAAAAGCATTAGAAAAGTCAGTGTATACACAGTCAACTTCATGACCTTGTTCTAAAGCGTTTGAACATACATATGTTTAAGAATGTAAGGAGATTTGTAACGGTTGATCTTTTTTTCACAAAACCGTGTTGCTGTTCGCAAATGAGATTCTTACTAAAAAATGCTACATTTGTACAAACAACTTGTTCAAACACTTTAGGAATGCAAGAACGCGCAATGGGCCTATAGTTGCTTATATCCGCCTTGTTTCCTCTCTTGAAAATTGGTGTTAGAAATGACTTCTTCCATATACTGGGAAATTTGCCTGTTTTTAGAGAAAGTTTGAATAAGAACGTAAGGGGTTCAACTAAAGCATTACTACACTTTTTTAATATTATCGGGGGAATACTATCGGGACCGGCTGAACAGTCATCATTCAACGCGGATAAAAGATCAAGGACCGTACTCTGTAGCACAGGTATGTGACTACAGCTAGTTTGCGAAAAGGAGTGAAGATTATGAAAATATACTTCATCAACTTCTTCAGGGCTATTAACAAATGACTCACGGAAATTTGTTGCGAAAGCGTTACAGATATCAACAGTTTTATCTAATGAAAGGTTCTTGTAAGTGAAGTTAACTGGAAAGCCATCTGATTTTTTCTTCAGGTTTACAAGTTTCCAATTTTTTTTAGGATTCTCTTTCAAAGAAGTGCCCATAGCAGTAACAAAGCTAGCATAAACAAAATTAGAAAGAGACTTAAATTGGTTAAAGAGTTCAACATAGATAGAGAAGTTGGTTGGAGACAGAGTTTTGAGATACATTTTCCATGCCTTATTTCTTTTGTTACGCAGTAAACGAAATTCTTTAGTGTACCAAGGGTGGCTAAAGTTTGTATTTTTTGATTTCTTTAAAGGTACATTTGTTTCCAAACAATAATTAAGGATCTTTTAAAAAGTTGAAACTGCTTCGTCAATGTTAGAAAATTCTAATGTATCAGCAATTCCAGAAATGGTTAAATCTTCAGACAACAGCTGGAAATTAGCTCTTCTGAAATCAAAATTATATAAGCAATCAAAGGAATTACTGTGTTCAGTAAGGTGATTACTTTAGTCAAGAAAATGTCCAAAGGGGGTGATATTTATCAATATTATTAATTCCTGATCTAGATTCTAGAAAAAGAGTACTTATATAGCGTCAGAAGAAAAGACTAAATCGAGAATTCGATTTTTTGAGTTTTTAATACAGCTTGTTTGCTGTAAGTCAGTAAGAAGGACTTTATCGAGAAGAGATAGTTCCAATTGTGAAGAAGAAGGAGAGGCTTCAAGGCAGGATTCGTCTTCGGATGGAATCCAGTCAATGTGTGGTAAATTAAAATCACCTTGAAGTAAAATATTGTTGTCAGAGCTGGACAAATTTATAAGAAAGTCTAATGCCAAGGAGAGATCGTTATAAACAGACTCCAAACTCTTTGGAGGAATGTAGACGTTTAAAATGAAAATAGTCTTAGTCTGTACCATTATCTTTACACTCTGATCTGAATCAATTCATTTTTTTCCTGAAGAAAAGTGCAGTAATTGTCTGCAGTTTAATGCATTGCATATTTGGTTGTATTGTAATCACTATAATATGAATTTAATTTGTACTTCAGTCTAAGTTAAACTTGGCCGGCTGTGCTAACACCAAAAATTGAAAAAGTAAAATTCACTGTATTTCGTTTACTACAAAATAAGTTTAACATGTGGTGGTTATGCTATTAAATTGTAGCTTATATAAAACTTTTGACAAAGCGCCATCTATTTAATACTTAATCAATGCAGTCAACAGATGTCGCCATCTGTTAGAATCTTTTGGAGCTAACAGGTAATTGTGACTGCAAAATAATAGACAAATAATTTACAATAAAATAATCAAACTGCACATTTAGACACATTTGATTAAAACTTGTAAAGTAGTTTAGAAGTCCATCGCGGACAAACATCGTGACATGTAATTTATATATATGTATTAAGATATATATATTAAGATGAATTGTAAATTTATTCTGACTGATTTTTTAAAACAAACCTAAGAATAATACGCAAGTGGATGAAAATTGGTACAGACGCTGAGGAAATTTTTTGATCATGAGATGTACTACAAAATAACTTCCGTAATTGGTTTGTACTATGAGGAAGCATTTTCAAGAAATGACAAATGTCGAAAACATTTCAGATTATCGTTTTTAAGTTATATATTTTTAAAAATTCTTTTAGTCAAACGTATATAGTTAGATTCGGGAGTTCTGATTTTGTTTTGATTACTTTCTTTATGGTGTTGGGCTTATTAATAGTATCTAAGTTTCTAACCTCGAGCACGAACACAAAATTGCTGAAAACCCGAAAAACCGCTATAATTTCTCACTTTTTTCTAGTATTATTAATCATGTTCTGTGTTCTGTATATAGTTTACTCATTCATCATACTTTTTTAAGGATCTGCTTATGATTCTATTGATGATCATGGTCACTTCATATAAAGAAAATATTTAGTACGGTATACTCAGGCGTATACTTTCCTTTTTTTTTTTTAATTTTAGTTCATTTAACAGTACAATTTTAAAGTTATAACTTTTAATATAAATTAATTAACTCAAACATTTAAACTTAGTTTTGTTTCCCTTTTTGTTAAATAACAAAAAATACGAATTATTTGCCAATTAGTTTTTATATAACGAAACTAATACATCCCCATCAAAATATAAATTTCGCTCAAGGGAAATTTCAATATTGATGCAAATTGGTGCAGACGAATGTTAAGAAAATTTATCTCATCGTAAAATTTGTGCGTGTTTTGTATTCTATTCTATGTATATTCAGTGTTTCTGCATCCAAGATTTGTTTAAAGTTTAGGCTTCTAAAAAGCAAAATCGTTGAGTACTAAAATTAAAACTTTAAACATCGAAACTTGTGAATTGAATTAAAGGTCAAATGAAACCACGGAAAAATGGAAACCCACTCGTTTTTTAAAATAGTTAAAAAAACACGAATATTTTTCGAATGGTACCACTAAATAAAAACAAGACATTCAATTGAAATTTCTCCAATTTCTTATCGGAACACTTTGATATGTGTTTGTTACTTATTTGGAAAAATGTCTGACCCTTGTTTGTAAGCAATTAAATTGCTCACAATTAAGATATAAAAGAGTTAAGATAAAAAAAAAATAGGATTTTTGAACTTTTCGCGTTCCCGTTACTTTAGAAAAAAATGTTTCCTGATAGCGATTTTGTTGATCTCAAGATATTTTTAGATCTTATTATCTACAAAGTCTGGCTGAAGAACTTGTATTTATCATTAACTGTTTAAAAGTTACAGCCCAAAATAGAAATTTTGAACAAAAAAACTTACTAACTTTTAATTTTTCGGGGACTTTTAGTAACATGTTAATAAATGTATTCTCAGTGTTTTTATCAATCTAAATTGATATGCGAATTATTGAAATTATTTTGACTGTACTTTCTGGTTATCGATGCAGGTAGCTTTGTTTTAAGAGAAAATACTTACAAGCATGTTGAGGTTATTTGAAACAAAAACGTCTAACGACACTTTATTGCAACTATTACAGCTAAAGGTCCTGTTTTGTTTTCAATTGCAATGGCTAATATTTAAATAAAACTGTCAAATTAAAATGTCAATTACTATTTTATTCCTCATTAATTATAAATGTTGATATATATTATTTTTATTATTATGTATCCGCATTAACTTCCAAATTTTTCTGTTGACTACCCCACTATGACATTCATCGAGGTATAGTAGGTGTAGGTAGTATACGAGTAAGTCCATACTTAGCTATTTAGCTACTTACATAGCTACTATGCTGAAGCCGATTGTTATGGCGTTTTTTGTTTGCCAACTTCACTTTTCCAATTTAAATTTGCATCATCACCTACAAATATAAGATCGCGTGTATAAAAACTAGGAAAGTAGGTACGTACAGAGGAGAGGCACACACACCTTTGGAATAGCTTTTGGGCATATCTTCTATAAAACTAATATACAATTATTTAGTTTTCAGGTGCACCAAGAAAAATTTTCGTTTTTGATCAAATATTTAAATTTTGTATTTGTTTCACTTAAATACATTTTGTATGTAGCTAGAACTAAATTTTATAATAGAAATAATTTTGTGTGCAAAAATACATCTTCTTTAGTAGTTTGGTGCCAGAAGTAAATAGGTCAGGTTATAAAGGGTGTCCCAAAATTAACGCAAGATTTGAATTAAATAGAAAACGCCGTTTTTAGTCTTTTGATAGTTATATTTTTATTGACTCGTAAAGTACATAGGATAGGGTTATGTATGGAATAACACATCGGACAAATGGCCTCCACGGCTTTGCATGCACATGCGCACTCTTTTGTTGAAATTTTCCATGACCATTCTGCATAAATGTGGCTGAATTTCGTTGATGCGGCCCAATTATGCCTCCAGCCCAAAATCCACACCATACAGTCACGCGTTGTGGATGCATTTGTTTTTCGAGAATCACATGTGGGTTCTCCGAACCCCAAATGCGGCAATTTTGGCGATTGACAAAGCCATCAAGATGAAAATGTGCTTCATCGCTTAGGATGATTTTGCTCGAAAAATCAGGGTCCATTTGTTGATGTTCAATAATCCATTCAACGAACTCTCTTCTCTGTCCATGGTCATAAGGCTTCAATTGTTGTGTTAATTGAATTTTGTAAGCATGAAGACACAGATCTTTGGTGAGTATACGCTGTAGAGAGGTTCTTGAAATTTGTAATTCTTGTCCACGACGTCGAATTGAGGTTCCTGGATTGTCAGCAACACTCTCACGCACTGCTTCGACATTCACATTTGAACGGCTTGTTTTTGGACGACCAGTGTGTTTGGCGTCTCCAACGGATCCAGTCTCCATGAATTTTTCAATTAATCTCTTCACAGTTGACGAAGTTAAAACACTATTCCGACCATATTTTGTATGAAATTTTCGAACTGCAGCCGCCAAGCTTTCACTATTTTTGAAATATTCTTTAATAATGAAGACACGTTGTTCTCTCGTGTAACGCTCCATTTTTAATAACCCTATACTGTTAGCTATCAAATTGATTTTTTTTTCAGGGTTGCCAACACTTCACTGCACAAATGGCGGCAAATTCAAATCTTGCGTTAATTTTGGGACACCCTTTATTTTATTGTTTTTATTTATTTTGCAAGAATTACAAAATAAAACATTTCAATTTGAATGGTGTACAAGAATAAGATCATAAGTCATAACTCATAAGTAATACATTTTAAAGTTCTTTTTTGTACAGTTTTCTTTTAAGAGCTATTTTAAAGCTGAATAATGGGGGGTGAGTTTGCCTATGAACATACTCATTACAAGAAAAGGCATTTATACGTACCTTTTTCAATAATAGCAAAATGGTGGAGAGTAAGTAAAAAAATATCCTTAGTGGAGAAATGTATGTTCGGTTCAATAATGTCTGATAATCGTCTAAGTCTTTACGACAGTTAAGCAATTTTAATGGATTGTTGAAACTCTTCAATCGTTCCATTTATATACATGTCTTCAAATGTCGAAAAATTATAGCTAAAAAAGTGAATCAAATTTCTCTTTAACGTGATCCAAATTACCGCTACTCTTTTCGGGTATAAGGTGAACATTTAAAGAATTGTTACCAATACAAAGCTATCGCAAATTGTTGTAAGAATGTACCACCAACAGTGGATAGGTTCACAAGTGACTATACCGCCAAACCATTAAATAAGACATCCAATCAATTTGAGTTATCACGTGGAACAAGAATAACCAAAAGACCTTAACCAGCACCAACATATCTACAACAGTACTGGGGCATTTCATCGACCGCCGATTTTTAACAATACGAGTATCATTGGAAAAGCGAATTAGAGAATGTCCACCATGCCAGTGATACCCACACACCCACGATAAATTGTGTTCATCGAAGGCATTGACATAGTATGGCAAAGATGTAACACAGAACAAAAAGTAACAAGTATAAATGCTAGACATATTATTGTGGCACTTCATATAAGGCATAATAAATTCTTTCAATGGACCTTCTGCAGCTGAAGCAAGAGAGGGTCATCCTTCCTATTGGTGGTAACCGTTTCAGAACCATTTTTAATTCAATAGAAATGAGCATAATGATTTTGTGTCATTAATCAACAATTAGATTCTGAGATTAAATAGAAATTTAAAGGATTAGCGTCATTTTTAGTTTTCTCCATTGTTAAACTAGAAAATCTGTGACCGGTAGAAAAATCATAGAAAAATCATAGAATCATGCTTATCTGAAATTTCTGATTAACGCTGTTGTGAAAACAAAGAGAAATAAGATGAATAGAAAAGCTCTGAAGATATAAGTCCCAGACGACTTGTGAAAGACAATGATTATATTTGCAATGACGCACAGAAACAAAAGTGGCAAAATCCATTTGGCACCGGTGCCGATTCGATCCTTTTCTTCGGAAACGATCTCTTTCAGAAATGGTTTCTCTGCTGAGATAGCCATATTGTTTTGTGTTCACTGTTTTCTTTATATTTAAATTGTTTTAATAAGCTTTTTTTTTCAACAATTTATATATTAGGAAATGTTTCAAGGACACTGAACACTCAAAAATTAAAAAAAATGTAGTCGATTTTTCTTAAATTTTAACAAAATATTAATACAATCTTTTGTGTGAGATATGCAAATTTGTTCTCCTAATACTTGAGTTGAAAACCATTTCTTATCAGCTTTTTGTTGTTTTAGCGACTTGTCAATTTTTCTTAACAATTAACTAAAAGTTGACAAACAAATTTATATATGATATAATAATTTTGATTTCAAAATCTGTTTCTGTTAACGTGATTTTAAGTCGAAAGCCCATTTTAACCAATTTTACTAAATTTGTTTTAAAGTTTTTATTTCTTATATTTAAAAATTACAAATTGGATTTTTCTAATACTATTATTATTTAAATTAAGAAAAAAAATCATTTTGAAGTCAATAACCTTTATTTATTAACGTGGTATCGATAATCGAACATCAATCTTTACCAACTTTGTGTAGTATTTTTGGTAGATTTTAATTTTTATGAAAAATTGGTTAGAAGCCAATGGTGCCATAATATCTGATTGAAACGGACTTTCCTCCGAATTTTAAGAAATATTACAAATTCAACTATCAAATATCACTTTAATTTATACATTTTCAACCGTTCGATGAGGTTTCGGAGGTGTAACCGATATATAAGTAATTTGTATCATTAAAATGAAAAATAACAAACAAAAGTGGGTATGAGTCGGAGAAACTTCCGTTCCGATCGGATACTATGATAGGGCTGAATAGTTTTAAATTTTGAATAGATAATTGAGTCGAAAATCAATTTTTACCAACTTTTAGTAATGTTTTTTTATTTAATTTAGATTTTTTGTAAAAAGAAACTTTTAATTCGATTTTTCATTTTATACATTTTATACTATATATGTCAAAAACGTTATTCTTAATTGCATAAGATTATTTTGGATGTTAAATCATTTTCTTTGTGAAATATTTGAGGTGACAAATATATTGGTTTATTTTTTTGATTTATAAAAAACTTTTAGTTGCAATTTTTAAAAAGTATGTATCAAAATTATACATCACATTATATAATATAAAATTTAATTAAAGTCGCTAGCGTTATTGGTTCGTGAGATATTTGGGGTCAACCAAAATGTTCACTTTTCATAAATTGTTATAAAGTCCTTTTTGCATCTTTCGATATTACCATCATTAAAACAAAATTTATTTTAAGTCGATATCTTTACTGGTTCTTGAGATATGGATGACGAAAAATAGTATCCCATAAGTACACTCGTACATACAGAAATGTCTCTAAAAAATAGGGACCCTACAACGTCGGAAATTGTAAAAATTTTCAATTCCATAAATCGGAGCACTTCAATATTTAATATGGGAAGTTGAAAATGCAACAATGAGAGTCCCAACAGAAAGGTTTACCAGGATATAGTCACACTATTATTTTAAAATTAATGTCTTTAAAATGAATCTCTTTAAAAAATGATCACTACTAGCAAAAGTTTTTTTTTCATTTTGGATAGTCCAGCTTTTACCAGATGACTGAGTATTTCTCAATTATTAAGGCTTATGAGTTTAATTTGTATAAAAATTTGATTTTGAATCTAAAAATATGCTGCTAACTATTTCTTGTTAGACAGCGAATTCCTTAATATAAAGAAGATTTTAATCCTCTTTCCAAAAACCGAAATGCCAAAACTATTTCTAATAAACCGTTTTTACCTCCACTTACATTTTACATAATGCTTTCCTTCCTAATAACTTTCTTTTTAACCATACCTGCTTCATTTAAAAGATGTGCCAGTTTCAGATTGTGTTTTGTTCGTCGTAATTTTGCATTTTTGTTCTTTTCAATTCTCAACTAATGACGACAATGTGAAATATGAAGTACGTTGTTGTAGTACTGTTTTTGTGTCTTGAGAGCGAAAAAAAGAACATTATCTTGTGCATTTTTAACACCCGCTTTTGACAGAGCCAGACTTCCTTATCTGTTATATGCCGATTCTTCTGTCTGTCTATCTGTCTGGCTGTGTTTGTGTCTGTGTTTGTTTTTATTTTATTCTTATTACAACTACTCTAATATTCTTTGTTTGTACTCAACTCACTCTATGTAGGTATGTATTTATATACTCATATGTTTTAGACTCTTGGCAGCCCTTGTAATCCAGTTTTGATCCAATTTCTCGTTATTTTTCAATTTTGTTTTTTTACTAAAAGCTTTGCCAAAAGGATATAACAAAGAGATCTTTTACTATATACTCAATGTGAATGTAGCACTGCACTATACTTTAGGATAGCTGAGCTATATGCTCTTTGCAATGAAAGTCGCATCTGCTTTGTGAAAATGAATCTCAAACTTGGGGAAAAAAGAGTAGTTTGAAGTGGAAGTTGGTATCTTTTACTGTGTACTGTATCTTTTTTTGTTCTTGTTATTTTGTGAACATTTGGCATGATGTCATCATTTCCTGGAAAAGGATACACTGTCTTGGTTTAGTGTTTTGTTTGTGTAATTCTATTCTACTATTTCCAGTGTAAAGTTTTATATTTTGTATGTTCTTGAATTTTTCATTTTGTCTTCTGGTTTTTTTTGTTCGTATTTCACTTTTAATTCACACAACTGAAAACTTTAAGTCTAGTATTGTGTTTTAATAAATAATTTGTCTGCAACTGTTAAAAGGAAAATCAAATACTTTATTTATGTTAAACTTATAATTAAATTAGTAAAGGCCTCTACACACAGTTTCAAAATGTTTTTTTAACTTCACATGGGAAGTTATATTGTAATTGGTCCTATTTGTCACATTGAAAATTTTGACATTTCGCTACGTTTCAAGGTCCCTACAGTCGAAATAAAAGATTTTTAGAAAGATGTCTGTGCGTGCGTGTGTATGTACGTTCGTACGACCGTACGTTCGCGACGTTTTTTTCCTCGTCCATAGCTCAAGAACCAGAAGAGATATCGACTTTAAATAAATTTTGTTATACAGATAATAATGCTGAAAGATGCAGAAAGGACTCTCAAGAAAATTGCTTGGGTGGTTTTACCATAGCAGTTTAAAAAAGAAAGGTAACATTTTGGTTAACCCTAAATATCTCACGAACCAATGACGCTAGAGACTTGAATTAAATTTTATATTATATATTGTAACGTGATACAAAACACTTATATTTTTGAAAAAAAAAATCCAATTAACGGTTTTTTTATAAATCAAAAAAACTGAAAAAAAAACTGTCACCTCGAAAATTGTATGACTAAAAAATGATTTCATCTCCAAAACAATTTTGTGCAACGAAGAATAATGTTTTTGACATCTGATAAAATTTTTTATAAAAAACAAAAACCTTAAAAAAAAACATTACTCAAAGTTGGTAAAAATTGAATTTCGACTCAAATATCTTTTCAAAAACTTTTTAGGAATGATGTAAATTGTAGTTAAAGCTCGGCGGATTGCATCCCACAAGAAGTCGGGCGACCACTTCTAGAGTTATCTTCCCTAGATGTCACTTCATCAAAGACTAATATATAATTAACACACCACTGTAGATGTGGTACCACGGGATATGTTGTAGCCCCCTGGTTAATTCCAGGAACATACCTAATTATATGGGATGGCCTCCTAGTGAGAGTATCGTGGTGGATGTGGTTTATCCTATATGCATAGGGTATTGGTTTTTCATTACTCAAAAAATTAATATATAGATGGGCTAAGCCAAGACCAAAGGTTTATAAGGAATTGAAATTGTTATGTCTTGGTAGCTTAAGCATTTCGCCAAATAAGAGAGAGTAAATCTTCGCGTAAATCCTTTTGGTTATTTTCAAAAACTAAGCGATAAAACAATGCCCTCTGGGGCAGCAAGTGTAAGAACTTGCCATCAAATTAAGGCTTACTGTCAGGTGTTGATATGTTGTAAGTAATTATTCTTAAACTGTTCAAGAGACTTAGATAGGTGGGTCATGTAGATCGAATGGACATCAACGCTCCAATCTGCAAAGTCTTCGAATTAAATCCCGAGGGACGGCGCAGCAAAGGGAGACAGCGCCTCAGGTGGTGGACGCAGTTGGGAAAGGACCCAATCAAACTTGGCGTGCGAAACTAGAGACAGCTAGCTAGGGACCGAGCTGGTTGGAGACGCATGTTGGTTAAGGCACTGGTCCGTCCATATTTAGTGAGTAGGTAATGCTCAGCTAAAAATGTATAATGATCTGAGCAAGAGCATTTTAAGGTAGTACCCTTGGCATGATGGTTAGTGCGTTGGAGTATGTCAATCTGTTGATTAAGGAGAACTACAGGTTATCAATTAACAAGTACTGGGACCGCAAGATCCGGTCAGTTAATTCCAGTGACCCTAGTATGTTCCCTAAAATCAACAAGATATTCAGGAAAAAGAACGACAATGACCTTCCGTGTCTGAAACTCCAAAGAACTGAAGAGAACAGAGACGTACTCATGACAGCGCAAATAGATCCAGAAGAAGCCATCTTTGACGATGACTTTTACATAATTGAAGATCCGAAGGAAAAAGTGGAGGCGATGGGAGCTGCTTTCCAGCAAGTGTACAAGGTGAATGTTAGCATTCGCCCCAACCACGACCTGGAAAACAGAGCCCTACTTAATCACTTTTACCTTCGAAATGATATAACACATTGGCGATCTGAGAACCGTGGTTTTATGCGGTTCGATGACGATTCCTTGGCAAATGCCATAATCGCCGAGAAAACGAGACCAAGTCCCTTGTTAGTGACGAAGATTGAGCTTCAGCTCATCTTCAACTCAATAAAAAATAAAAAGTCAGCAGGTGTCGATGGTATATCCAACGTTGTACTAAGACATTTACCGATGGAGGCAATTGACATTTACACCACACTCTTCAATAATGCACTGAATAATGCATATTATCCAGTGCATTGGAAGACCGCTGTGGTTCATCCTTTCCCGAAAAAGGGAAAGGACAACTCCAACCCGTCAAATCTTCGGTCGATAAGTCTTCTTCCGAGCATCAGCAAAGTTTTCGAAAAGATCATCAATAGGGCTCTGACTAAGTGGGCTGCGGACAACAAAATAATTCCGGATAAACAGTTCGGGTTCAAGGCGGGTCATGACACAATTCATGCTGCGTCTAAACTCGTTTCTGATATCCAATGGAATAAAACAAAACAACAATGCACAGGTGCTGTTCTGGTTGATTTGGAAAAGGCCTTTGACACCGTATGGTTAGAGGGTCTTTACCTAAAACTGAGCAGGCTTGGCATAAGCAAGCCATTGTTGTATATACTTTATGATATGCTTAACGGTAGAAAGTTTGTTGTCAAAAGTGTCAATGTAACTTCTACCACAACATTCTTAATTAAAAATGGTCTTCAACAGGGAGCGGTGAATTCGCCGATTCTCTTCAGCATTTACACCAGCGATCTGATAGGTACTCTTACAAAGGCAATTGCGTACGCCGACGATCTTATTGCGTACAGAACGGCCTGAAAGGTTGAGGTTATTAGAATTCTCTTGCAGCGTGATTTCGACAAGATTCAGCGATATTGCGACGACTGGGAACTGAAAATAAATGTCCATAAGTCGGAGACAATTCTGTTCCGGACTCCGTTGGCTAGGGCCACGAGGGATACGTGCAAGAATTGGCGCAAGATGGTTATCGTTGATCTTCACGGGCGGCCATTAGCGAGCAAAAGTGTAGTGAAGTACCTCGGTATCTGGTTAGATCAGTATTTATATTTCGACAGACATATAAATGCTGCTCTGACCAGGGCCAGAGGAGCCTTCGCTCTGACGAAACGGCTGTTTTACAGCAGTCGGCTTGACCTCAGAGTGAAGGTAATTTGGCCCTCATACGGCCGATGATCGTTTATGGTTGTCCTGTGTGGTTCAACGTTGCCCCTTCCCAGATGGAGAAGTTTCAGGTGTTCGAGCGGCAGTGTTCACGACGCTGTACCGGCTTATACCGAACAGCCGAATCTTCTTACGTGTATTACTATTCCAACGAGGTCCTATACAACGGGGCTCGAATCAACAGAATTGACAATTTCGTGATAAAACTCGTTCGAGGTCACATTGCAAGAGCTATGTCTTCGACCAACAATTTAATTTTCGGGGCGTTCTATCCGAACGACGAGTATTTTGAAAGTGCACGCTTGAGCGGCTTCATTCCACCAGAGGCATTCCTCTTTTTAGATAGATGCGGTCTGATACAGGATAGATTGGCAGTTCCGCTAATCTACCACGTCAGACGACGAACCGTGGATAGGCGACTCCTGTACAATCGGGACGTCATGGCACAAGACGGAGCAGAGCTCCTTCGGTTCAGTAGGGCTGTGTCCGAACGGGACCGAAATGATAGGGTGAAGCAGGAGAACCAGTTTTGGTGGCTTCAATCGGCACTTGATAGTGGGTAGTCGGGATGGGGTTCAAAGCCTTGGCCGGCTTACATACTTGTTTTATAGTTTTAGGGTTTAATTTTAAGTAGAATAGGCATGGTGGCACAAAAAAAATACAAAAAATACAAAAACAGAAACATACAAAAAAAAATACAAACAAAAATACAAAAAAAAAATAAAAAAATAAAAAATAAAAAAAAGACAACAAAATATGACAAAAAAAAACGTTAGATAGTTAGATTTGCTGCTGTGGTTGTTCTAGTTTTAAGTAGTTTATAGGTAGAATAGGTAGTTTTAGTTAGCTTTAAGTTTTATATTAAGGACCTTATTTTAAGTAGTTTTTAAGTAAAAATAAAAAAGGATATTGATATTAGTTTTTTTTTGAAATTTTCTAATGAATACAAAAATAAATAAAATGAATTAAAGTTAAATAGATCTTAGGGCCGAAAGCCATTAGCATTAAGTATTATTGTTTAACTTAGAGTGTCCGTATGGGACCAGTAAGTTAGTTGTAAGTTATGGTTAATTAGGCTAGTTTTATGAATTTTTGTCTAGCTTTAAGATAGATTTAAGATTGAATTAATAAAAATGAATTTGAAAAAAAACAAAAAAAAAGTGCGTTGGAGTTTCATGCCAGAGGTCTTGGGTTCAATCCCTGCTTGTGGCATCTAAAGTTTTTTCACGGGTACTGCCTCTTGCGATGAATTGAAAAATTCTCCAAGAGTAATTCTTGTCATGAAAAGTGCTTTCCCAAATTAACACAGGAATGGTTGAGAGTTGTAAGTCACTAGGCCCTAGTTCTCAGCGGACTGTTGCGCCACCTAATTTAATTTTATTTATTTATTATTCTAATATACAAAATATTCCTGTCACAGTGTTAGTTGCCATACTCCACCGAAACGGCTTGACCAATTTCAGTGAAATTTTGCATATATATTTGCATATAGGTCTGAAAATGGGTTTTTATCTATTTTTTATATTCCTAAGTGTTATGGTTTAATTGCATCAGCATCGTTCACGGTGCAACGATCTTACGATAGTATTCAGTGACGCTATGTACAATGAAGCATTGATTGCTATTGAGGATCTTTGCATTATCAGTGTCAACTTACCACTCCGTCAATTCGGTATGCATTCACCGAAATGCATCTGATTTAATAGACACTGAATTGAATCGTGAACTACAATACAAAATTGTAGAAATGGCAGCGATTGTTGCTCGCAATGTCCCACTTATGAATGAAGAACAAAGAACCATTTTTGACCACATCATGCTCGCAGTTTCCGCAAGTCAAGGTGGATTATTTGGATGCACCAGGTGGAACTGGCAAAACATTCCTTATTTCGCTAGTTCTTGCTAAAATACGATCAAATAATGGTATCGCATTGACTGTTGCGGCAACTTTATTGGATGGATGGAGAACAGCTCATTCAGTATTTAAACTGCCGCTAAATATTCAAAATAACCCAGACCCTGTGTGCAATATAAAAAAACAATCATCCATGGCCACAGTGCTGAAAAAGTGTAAAATTATCATCTGGTATAAATTAATTAATTAATTAATATTAATTAATTAATAGCGCATTAATGCGCTACGGCACACAAACATTCGCTTGAGGCGTTGAACAAAACATTAGAAAAAGTTATACAAAACAGCGACACACTATTTGTCGGCACTCTATTACTCCTTTCAGGTGATTTCAGACAAACACTTCCCGTTAATCCGCGATCCACGTACGCTGATGAGATCAACGAGTGCTTAAACTCATCGTCACTGTGGCGTAATGTTGAAAGAGTACAACTGAAAGTAAATATGCGTGTTCAAATGCTTCAAGATCCATCCACTGAAACATTCTCAAAACAACTGTTAGGTATAGGCGACGGAAAAGTTACTACAGATGAAACTGGATGCATAAAATTACCGTCCGATTTCTGCACGATTATTGATTTACACGATGCTCTCATTGACCAGGTGTTTCCCGATGTACACAGACAATGTACAAATCATGAGTGGCCGGCAGAAAGAGCAATTTTAGCAGCAAAAAAAGTGGATGCCAACGAATTAAATTTCAATATACAACATTTGTTACCAGGAGACTTGGTGTCATACAAACCTATAGATACAGTTTGTGATGGTACCGAAGCTGTAAATTATCCAACTGAGTTTTTGAACTCATAAGATTTGCCAGGCATGCCACCGCATAATTTACAACTGAAGGTTGGATCTCCGGTAATTTTGTTTCGTAATTTGAACCCACCACGGTTGTGCAACGGCACGCGATTAGTAATTAAAAAATTAAAGAAAAATGTTATCGAAATCATATTTCTAAATGGAAAATTCCGAGGTGAAAATATATTATTACCGCGAATCCCTATTATACCCACAGATGTGCCAATTCAATTTCCAATTACATTGGCATTTGCAATGACTATCAATAAGTCTCAAGGCCAAACGATATATGTCTGCGGCTTAGATTTGACTACTTCATGTTTTTCACATGGACAATTATACGTAGCGTGCTCTCGAGTGGGCAAACCATCAAGTTTGTTATTGTATTGGCGAAAGATGGGATCACAAAAAATATTGTACACTATGTTGCATTAAGGGATTGATATTGTTTTTTGTATTTTTTTGTATTATTTTAATAATTAACGATATGTATATAATTTTAAAGAATTAGTTTTAATAAATTTGTTATTTTAATATTTTATCACCTTATACCTCTCCCACTTATATACCACATCCTTACACACTTACAATAAGTTATTTATTTCTAGAAAATATTCTCTATAAATTATTTATATGACAAAACAACGTGTGTCGGGTCAGCTAGTCTTGTTATAATTTATACAACTTTCTTAAGAGTTTTTCTTGGAACAAAAATTCACTTTCGCAGAGGTCAACTCCAGCGTAAATGCAATGGCCAAGCCTCGCTCCGGGGGAACCGCCTTAATGATCATGGTAACCGCTACGCCAGGTAATTATGAAATGAGTAGGCTTTGAATTTATTAACTCCTGTCGATCTAATTATTTAACGGTATTAAAAATAGTTAAAAAGAATACGTTATACTTTTTTAAACTGTTTCCTTTTTGTGTTGGGAAGATTTAAGCCTGCATTAAAATGGTATCTTCTTTTACAAAATGCACTTTTCAGAAGTTACCTACAACAAAAATGTTTTTATATGACTTCGATGAACTACAACTTCCAAATTGTCAAGACAAAATTATATTACTTGGTCTTTTCTAGTGATAAATGTTATGAACAAAGTGGCTTTGAGCTGAAAATATTTGCAAATATTGACTTGCTTTTGGAGTCTTCGATCACAATGTTTTTAACTTTAGTCTTTAGGTTCTCATTTTGACAGTATTATTAGCATTAATACGAAGAACCAATTAAGCCAAACAAATTTGTCGGAAAATATCTGGGTGTCTTCATAATCTGGATTTCGAAAGGTTTTATTTTTTTGATAAACTGATTTTTAGTTGTATTTTATTGTATCCTTCCCAAACTACATTCTCTTCATCATTTAAATTTTTAAAACCATTTCATTAAAGATGTCAAGTAGTTGTGTAACATAATATGCATGTTCAAAACATAACATCTCCTCTAATTACTCTGTTCACTTAATGTTTGCTTAGGTACTTGTCTTATATTTCTTCCATTTTCCACACATATTCCCACCATCCACCATTATAACCCAGACGAAAGACCCAACTCAAACTAACCCAACCCAACCCATCATCATCAACGCATATCGCTTGAATTTGAATCCTCTCGGGGATAACGGAAATATTATGTGCGGAAAAATTAAAATTTTCCATTAGTACGAACGAAGAAAATTTAACCACGAAGTGAGACAGTTATGTTCAAACTTAAGATGCGACATTCCCTAATGATTTATTTTCTTCACTTTAACAAGGAGTTTCCTAAACTCCCACATCAGTAAGTACTTGGAAAAGTTTTTTTTTTTATTATTTTCTTCTTTTATTTTTTGATAGAGTTGCCTTGTTTTTAATGGTAAATGGCGCATATAAGCACATGGAAAAGTATTTATACTCAAGTGAAAATAAAACTGCCAAAGATTTTATGTTTTGAAAATTTAGAATGAAACAACAGCAACTTGTGTGTGCTACCACCAAGTTCATAGGCTGGAGTTATAGCTATTTCACGGGGGCCAACCCGATCATCAGACTCCTTTAGTGGTGCTTAATCGCTTTATGTTCAATTTAATTTTTTGAAGAACTTTTGCCCGAGCTGGGCTTGAACAAGCGACCTAGCGTGTGAGGAGCTAGTGCACTACGCACTACGCCACCACCTCACCCACATGAAAGTTGTAAGCCAATTACAGGTTTTTTCGTTCTATCGAACTATACTGAACCGATTAGCATTTTTCTAAGTACACACAAGTAATTGTTGTTGTTTTATTCAGGTTCTTTCTATTATCTCCTCTCTTTTTCATAAGCCAACAATTCGATTGGATTCGTATGAGGAGGGAGATGAGGCGAAAGAGTTTGACGCTGGTCAAGATTTTAATTTAACAATTCTGAGGGGTTTTGTATGAAATTTTTATACTTGCAGTTTCATACAAAACCCCTCAGAATTGTTAAATTAAAATCTTGACCAGCGTCAAACTCTTTCGCCTCATCTCCCTCCTCATACGAATCCAATCGAATTGTTGGCTTATGAAAAAGAGAGGAGATAATAGAAAGAACCTGAATAAAACAACAACAATTACTTGTGTGTACTTAGAAAAATGCTAATCGGTTCAGTATAGTTCGATAGAACGAAAAAACCTGTAATTGGCTTACAACTTTCATGTGGGTGCGGTGGCGTAGTGCGTAGTGCACTAGCTCTAAGTCGTTCTTTGACTTTCAAAGTGCAAACAAGTGTTTGGAAGTGATAAGTAGTTGACTTTTAATTAAAAAATAAACTTGCATTTGTAAGGTTTTAGTGGTTTAACAAGGCAGTGTGCCACAGTTTTCATTAAGAAATCGTAGCCTAGTGGAGGTGGCGTCCGAAGACGAAGCCAGAGGTCGTGGGTTCGAGTCCCGGGCTGAGTCTACAAAAAATATTTATGCTTTTTTCCACAATCGTGAAATAGTGGATTTTATTGATTGGGAAGAAAAGCAGATGGAGAAGGAGAGGAAAGCAGGGGTATCGAAAGATACCTCTGCCAACGCATCAGGTGATGTTACAGTGGTGCCAGCAGCGGTACCCCATATAACAGAAACAACATCTGGTCAGGCATCTGACCAGTGGATACCAGCAACGACTAAGAAGAGGAAGTTGAAAAAACATAGCCCAAACAAAGTGGAGAGGGCCAACTCCGCTAAGCGGCGGGATATGCGAAAAAAAATGGAGGGTGGTAAGGGAGGAATTACCACCGAGAGTGAGTTCTCAGACAACTCCGAGTCTGAGAAAACACAGTATTTGTCTGAAGGTGGAGAGGGGCTCTTCAAGCCTCCGAGTAGGGATTTAATCCTATCGGAGCCAGAGCCAGTCCCGCCGACAGGGAAGGCTTTGGAGGTAGAGGTGGACCTCCAAGAGGAAACAGAACTGGTGCAGGCCCTGCAAACTAAACAGGCAAAAATCAGCCAGTACGAGCAAAGCCTGAATAAGCTCAAGGAGGAAATAGAGCCCCTCCTCAGTAAGCTAAAGCTCAAACAAGAGGCGCGCCGTCAACAAGAGGCAGCGCAACGGCAGCTGCAACAAAAACAACAGCAGCAAAAAAAACAGCAGCAAAAACAACAGCAACAGCAACCACAGCAGCAAAAACAACCACAACCCAAGCCCGCTTTTAAAAACACAGGAGCGGAGCAAAATAAAAAGACGCCATCAACAGTGGCAGGCCCAATGTCTGAGGGCCCATCGACTTCGGCTAAGGCCAAACAGCAGCAACAACAACAGCTACAACCAAGGCAGCAGGAGCAGCAGAAACAACAGCAGCAGAAGCAGAAGCAACAGCAACAACAACAGCCACAGAAGCAGCAACAGCAGCAGAAACAGCAGCAGCAACACCAGAAACAACCACAGGCTGGAAAAGAAAAAATACCACCCATTAGGACGCATAAAGTTGACCTGGACGACATAAAACAGGTATGTAAGTCGGCCACTAAGGGCAATTTTTTTATCAAAATATTAAATGAAAGAGAAAAGAACTATTCGGTCCAGTGCTTCTCACTGGCCGAATACAACCTAGTAAAGGGGTTACTTAAAGAGGCCACAGCTGAGTTCTTCAGCTACACGCCTAAAAGTGAAAAATTTCAGACGGTCCTTCTGAAGGGCATAAGTTCCTGCACGGAACCGGAGGCGCTCTTAGCTGAGCTCCGTGAAAAAGCCACTGATGATCTCGATTTTATCGGGGTCAAGCCTTTCACTACGGTGAAGTCCAGGCGAGGGGGTTATAGGCTGCCAATGTTCCTCGTAACATTATCGCCCCAAAGCAGTTTTGATAGTGTGAGGAAAATCAAATCCCTCGACTATCAAACTGTACACTGGGATAAATTAAAAAGGCACGACGACATTTTACAATGTACGAAGTGCCAGAGGTTCGGCCATGCCGGAGCCAACTGCAATATGCAGTTGCGCTGCGTCAGGTGTTCAGAAACCCACAACGAAGGAGAGTGCAAGCTGGGGAATGAGCGGGTTGAGGATTTAACCCAGCTCAAGTGTGTCCTTTGTGGAAACCAAGGGCACCCGGCTAACTATAGGGGTTGCCCTAAGGTCCAGCAAATGAAACAAAAACAGGCCAGTCAAAAAGCCGAAGGAAGTCGAACAGTTCGACAGGCTCCAACACAAAAATTCGTGGATCCCAAATTCTCTTACGCCCAAATGGTGTCAGGGAATGGGAACACGAGACAGGCTCCACCAACGGTTGCCCCAAAGGCCCCTGTGCCTAAGGCACCAGAGGGGCAGCCTGACATTGTAGCCTTGTTGTTGAGCATTCAAGGTCAACTTACAGGGCTGCAAAGTCAGATAAAGGAGCAAGGCAAAAGGGTAGATCATCTCTACTCTTTGTTGCCTGGCCTGGCGCAATTTAGACCATAATGGGCGCGCTGCCGGAGACGCGCCTAAAAGTCCTAGCTGTGAATGTAAATTCACTGATTAGGATTGAACGAAGAGCCAATATGTTCCAATTGTTGAAAGACTACAGTCCCGATGTGTTTATGGCTAGCGAAACTAAGCTAAACCACAAACACAAATTGACTCATAAAAATTACAATATCGTAAGAAGAGACCGGCCCGACTCCACTCAAGGGGGCGGTGTCGCTCTCTTTATACGAAAAGGCATTAATTATAAAGTCATATACAACAATGAATTGCGAAAGCTCAAGACGCTAGAAGTTTGCGTTGTATGCATCTCTCTCACTCAAGGGAAGCGGATGTATATGATTGCGGCTTATGCGGCTGGAGCTCCGCAGGTTACTTACTTTGCTTCAGAACTCGAAATTCTTTTTAGGGAACTGAAACTGAGCTTGGAAGAAAACTATTTCATCTTGGCCGGTGATTTGAACGCAAAACATGAAGATTGGGGAAATCAATATAGTAATCCCAGAGGTAACCATCTTTTTAATTTGATGAATCTTTACAGCGTTGAATATGGCGTCGACCTGCTGGCTACTGAAAAGCCATCGTATCCAAGAACCGGCTCCTTTCTGGATCTTTTGCTGTACGACACCAGACTGACAGTTACAGACAAAGTGGGTAATCACCCTCGAAACTGCTTACAGACAATCGAGTACGACAGTGATCACTGCGGACTGGCTGCTGTAATGCAGATTCCGAACGAACGCGTGGAGTTGGAGGAATACGTTGCAACGCATTCTTACAATTACAGTAAAATGCGCTGGCCTCGTTTCACCAACGCCCTAGCGAGAGAACTTCGTTCGAGTGACATAGCCCCACCAAACAACAGAAACCTGACAAATACAGAAATTGACCAACATTTACAACAGATGGACGAAACAATAAAACGAACGATGGAACGGACAATACCAAAGTACAAAGAACGGGACCAAATGGACGCTTACAGAAACGCGACTATTGACGCACTACGTAGGCACAAGAGTGGCTTACTGACAAGACTCAAAAACTTGTACAGACGACTGACAGACCCACACGACTTGGAGGTTAGGACACTGAAGTCGTCAATAAAAAATGTCAATCTGTTGATTAAGGAGAACTACAGGTTATCAATTAACAAGTACTGGGACCGCAAGATCCGGTCAGTTAATTCCAGTGACCCTAGTATGTTCCCGAAAATCAACAATATATTCAGGAAAAAGAACAACAATGACCTTCCGTGTCTGAAAATCCAAAGAACTGAAGAGAACAGAGACGTACTCATGACAGCGCAAATAGATCCAGAAGAAGCCATCTTTGACGATGACTTTTATATAATTGAAGATCCGAAGGAAAAAGTGGAGGCGGTGGGAGCTGCTTTCCAGCAAGTGTATAAGGTGAATGCTAGCATTCGCCCCAACCACGACCTGGAAAACAGAGCCCTACTTAATCACTTTTACCTTCGAAATGATATAACACAATGGCGATCTGAGAACCGCGGTTTCATGCGGTTCAATGACGATTCCTTGGCAAATGCCATAATCGCCGAGCAAATGGGACCAAGTCCCCTGTTAGTAACGAAGGTTGAGCTTCAGCTCATCTTCAATTCAATAAAAAATAAAAAGTCAGCAGGTGTCGATGGTATATCCAACGTTGTACTAAGACATTTACCGATGGAGGCAATTAACATTTACGCCACACTCTTCAATAATGCACTGAATAATGCATATTATCCAGTGCATTGGAAGACCGCTGTGGTTCATCCTCTCCCGAAAAAGGGAAAGGACAACTCCAACCCGTCAAATCTTCGGTCGATAAGTCTTCTTCCGAGCATCAGCAAAGTTTTCGAAAAAATCATTAATAGGGCTCTGACTAAGTGGGCTGCGGACAACAAAATAATTCCGGATAAACAGTTCGGGTTCAAGGCGGGTCATGACACAATTCATGCTGCGTCTAAACTCGTTTCTGATATCCAATGGAATAAAACAAAACAACAATGCACAGGTGCTGTTCTGGTTGATTTGGAAAAGGCCTTTGACACCGTATGGTTAGAGGGTCTTTACCTAAAACTGAGCAGGCTTGGCATAAGCAAGCCATTGTTGTATATACTTTATGATATGCTTAACGGTAGAAAGTTTGTTGTCAAAAGTGGCAATGTAACTTCTACCAAAACATTCTTAATTAAAAATGGTCTTCAACAGGGAGCGGTGAATTCGCCGATTCTCTTCAGCATTTACACCAGCGATCTGATAGGTAGTCTTACAAAGGCAATTGCGTACGCCGACGATCTTATTGCGTACAGAACGGCCCGAAAGGTTGAGGTTATTAGAATTCTCTTGCAGCGTGATTTCGACAAGATTCAGCGATATTGCGACGACTGGAAACTGAAAATAAATGTCCAGAAGTCGGAGACAATTCTGTTCCGGACTCCGTTGGCTGGGGCCACGAGGGATACATGCAAGAATTGGCGCAAGATGGTCATCGTTGATCTTCACGGGCAGCCATTAGCGAGCAAAAGTGTAGGGAAGTACCTCGGTATCTGGTTAGATCAGTATTTGTATTTCGACAGACATATAAATGCTGCTCTGACCAGGGCCAGAGGAGCCTTCGCTCTGACGAAACGGCTGTTTTTTAGCAGTCGGCTTGACCCCAGAGTGAAGGTAATTTGCTACATGGCCCTTATACGGCCGATGATCGTTTATGGTTGTCCTGTGTGGTTCAACGTTGCCCCTTCCCAGATGGAGAAGTTTCGGGTGTTCGAGCGGCAGTGTTTACGACGCTGTACCGGCTTATATCGAACAGCCGAATCTTCTTACGTGCACTACTATTCCAACGAGGTCCTATACAACGGGGCTCGAATCAACAGAATTGACAATTTTGTGATAAAACTCGTTCGAGGTCACATTGCAAGAGCTATGTGTTCGACCAACAATTTAATTTTCGGGGCGTTCTATCCGAACGACGAGTATTTTGAGAGTGCACGCTTGAGCGGCTTCATTCCACCAGAGGCATTCCTCTTTTTAGACAGATGCGGTCTGATACAGGATAGATTGGCAGTTCCGTTAATCTACCACGTTAGACGACGAACCGTGGATAGGCGACTCCTGTACAATCGGGACGTCATGGCACACGACGGAGCAGAGCTCCTTCGGTTCAGTAGGGCTGTGTCCGAACGGGACCGAACTGATAGGGTGAAGCAGGAGAGCCAGTTTTGGTGGCTTCAATCGGCACGTGATAGTGAGTAGTCGGGATGGGGTTTTAAGCCTTGGCCGGCTTACATACTTGTTTTATAGTTTTAGGGTTTAGTTTTAAGTAGAATAGGCATGGTGGCACAAAAAAAAAAAAAAAAACATACAAAAAAAAATACAAAACATACAAAAAAGAAAAATACAAAAAAAATACAAAAAAAAAAGAAAAAAATTAAAAAAAATTCATGGAATAATCAAAAAAATAAAAATAAAAAAAAGACAAAATATGAAAAACAAAAAACTTTAGATAGTTAGATTTGCTGCTATGGTTGTTCTAGTTTTAAGTAGTTTATAGGTAGAATAGGTAGTTTAGTTAGCTTTAAGTTTTATATTAAGGACCTTATTTTAAGTAGTTTTTTAAGTAAAAATAAAAAAGGATATTGACATTAGTTTTTGCTAAATTTTCTAATGAATACACAAATAAATAAAATGAATTGAAGTTAAATAGATCTTAGGGCCGAAAGGCATTAGCATTAAGTATTATTGTTTAACTTAGAGTGTCCGTATGGGACCAGTAAGTTAGTTGTAAGTTATGGATAATTAGGCTAGTTTTATGAATTTTTGTCTAGCTTTAAGATAGTCTTAAGAATGAATTAATAAAAATGAATTTGGAAAAAAAAAAGAAAAAAAGTGCACTAGCTCCTCACACGCTAGGTCGCTTGTTCAAGCCCAGCTCGGGCAAAAGTTCTTCAAAAAATTAAATTGAACATAAAGCGATTAAGCACCACTAAAGGAGTCTGATGATCGGGTTGGCCCCCGTGAAATAGCTATAACTCCAGCCTATGAACTTGGTGGTAGCACACACAAGTTGTTGTTGTTTCATTCTAAATTTTCAATTGTAAATCCGGCAAGCAGCTGCCTTAAACTGCAAGTATAAAAATTTCATACAAAACCCCTCAGGATTTTATGTTTTATTTTTGAATACAACTGATCAAAGTAGTTACGCAGAAAATGAAAAACGTTAAGAAGTTTCGCGTCTGTTATAAAATACACCTTATACCTAAAATGTAGATTTAAGGGATAAAGAAGAAGGACAATTTATTCGGTGTATGTGAGTCTTAATGCTGTTATTTGTAAACGTTTTTTTTTTTCGTTTCCCAAAAAAAAGAAGTTTTCAATACTTCGGTGTATTTTGTAAAGTATTTTAATAATTTGTTCTAGAAAAAACAAAGACAAATTACTTTAAGTGTTAAAGTTATACAAACAAGTTGTCGAACAATTACCTTTAAAACACTTAACTTTTGTAAAACTCAGTTAGGTGCACAAAAAATATAGATTTATCTGAAATATATGTATGTTTAGTTAATTATGTTTAAATATATTTGTTAATAATATGTACATAAATATGTAATTGGTGTTTTGTAGACGTGTGGTTTTTAATCTGACAAAACTTTTTTCCGAGTAAGTCTTTTTGACACCTGTCACTTGATTTATTCTCAGTTTGGTTTTTCATTTTATTATGAATAGACTAACTACTGAGCAATGTTTGAAAATCATGCTAATTTATAAAAAACAAAAAAAATGGTTCCTTCGCTCCACACATAGCGCTCTGCGTTTAATATTTGGTTATATAGTACCGCTGGGCTATTTTCTTATGGAGTAATGCTTTTATACTCAGATAAGCCCAAGATGATTGACGCCTTGAAAGAGAATATTCGGCTCGTTATTACAGCAAAAGGGGCCCCAATTGCTGCAGAAAAAGCAGAATTTAATTCTTGGCCATAACATTTAATTATATGCGTTTTTGTAAGAGTTTAAATATTTTAATAAAATAAATGATTAAATTTAAGATTGAAGACACTATCCAGTGACACTTCGTTTTACGATATTAGTGATATGCTCATACACAGATGGTCGACAAAATAGGTGTGATAATTAATATTTGTATTAATTCATTTTTTATTACTATTTTTTATGTTAAATATTAATTTTACGTGGATATTTTTAAAGCTCTTATATTAATTAAATAAAAAACGCTTTAAGGCTTTGAAATACATTACAATTATAAATAATATAGCCCCAAAACAACAGATGGAGGTTTTTTCACTTGGACAAAAAAAAAGTAAGTATTAATATTATCATTTTTAATAATAATTTCTGTATCTTATCACAATTCTTGTTTTACTTACTCTAATAACCTGAGTATCCTCCATTATTATCCAAAACTTTTTGGAGTCGTCGCAGCATTGACTCTATTAACTTTTGGCATGTTTACTGGGGTATGGAATACCATTCTCTTTGAACCGCTTCCCAGAATTGGTTTCCATTAGTAAAATATTGACCCCCTAACTTACGCTTAAGCTCATTCCACAAGTTCTCAATGAGATCAGGGGATTGACTTGGTCATGAGACAACGGATACTTGTTTCTCTCGAAACCAATCTTTGACAAGACCTGCGGCATGTTTAGGATTGTTGTCTTGCTGAAAGTGCCATTTCAGGGGCAAGTTTTCCTCAGAAAACGGTAACATGACATCTTTCAAAATATCCCTATTTTGTTAAGATGTTATTAAATCAGAATATAGGACCTGCACCATACCAGGAAAAACAGTCCCACACCATTATATTCCCTCCTGCGTGTTTAATAGTTTTCTGTGTATAGCGGGGGTGGTAGTCCCTACCTTTTGGTCGCCTAAAATTGAGCCCAGAATCCGATAAAAACAAATTTAGTTTGTTTCAACACTCCACAGGATATTTCGCCATTTTTGTACGCCCTCTGGTTCGTTCCAATTAGCATGGTTTAAGGCAAATAATTTTGTTGGACCTTATAGCCCTAAGGAATGGAACTTTCCCGGCGATTCTTTCTGGGAGATTAGAGTTCTAAAGCATTCTTCGGATCGAACGTGCACTGACCGCAATATCAATTTGAGCACCTATGGTCCTTGACGAAATAAAAGGATTAGATTTAGCTAGAAATAGTATGAGACGATCAGTGGTAGCTGATGTTTTTTTCGGCCGGCCTCTATTTTCGCGTATTATTTTTTGAGATCTGCTTAGGACCTCTGCAATAAATTTGTTGGTCTTGCCCTCATCTCTAAGTCGACGAATTTATTTCCTTTCTTTTGGGAAGTAGTGGATTTTACGACCCATATTCAAACACTTATGAATAAAAAACTATTGTTTGAAGCAAATAAAATGATTATAAATAACCCACCTCAAGAGTTTCTACCATAAAATAATAACCTATGGCCAACTTCTAGAAAACACAAAATCTTATTCCAACACAAATAATTTATCTGCTTAGCATTACATTACTTAAATGCAAAAAGTTTGGCATCTTCATAGAGAAAATAACTGTTCTTTCTTTTAAAAAAATGTTGGTTGCATTGCTTGCAGTCAAAACAACCCCTAATTAGCAACAAATCAACAGTGGATATCAAAAATTTTCTCACACCTATTTTTTTACCAGCTGTGTATGTTCAAACTCTCGCTCTTAACAAGTTTAATTTAATGTAATTTATTAAATGATGTAAGAAAAGCTCAGCTCATAACAGCATAATCGAATGATGTACAACACTGCACAACACCTAAAAGGAGTATCATTTAGCTGTTAAAATCAAATCATTAATTTCTTTACAAAAAGACAGAAAGAAATGAGTGGCTTTTACGCTTGACACTTTGAGAAATATTGTAAGCATATTTTTAATTGAGTGCAATTTTGAAACTAAGTTTTATCGAAATCGAAATTTCCAATGCGAATGTTGTATTTGACAGGTTGTGTCACAAAACATTATAGTTTTAAAGCTTAACAATCAATGTTTTAACAACAACTTCTAAAATTGGATCGCACCGTATTTAAAAACTAGAATTTATAGCGTAGTATTTCGATTTTTTGTCAATTCTTGCATCCCTCAGGGAAGACATTTAGGTCCAATTTTATTTATTTTTTTATAAATGACTTGGTTTCGATCTTTAAAAACTCTTCCGTCCTTATTTATGCTGATGACATTAAGGTTTTCAAGTGTATAGAATCTATTTCTGACTGTTTACTTTTGCTAGAAGACTTGTTAATATTTAAGGAATGAGTTTAACATGCAACAAAGTTCCTTTTGATTTAAGTTATACGTTTGAAGCATACAATTTAAGTAAAGTCTCTGTATTTTCTGATTTAGGGGTTATATTTGATCCCAAGTTAACTTCATTTAATGAGCATTAAAACTACATAGCTACGAAAGCTAATAGGATCCTAGGATTCATAAAGAGATTCATTCGAGATTACCGTGACCTTTACTTTTTTTGCAGCTTCTCTTCGTTTTATTTTTTAGACCTATTGTTGTTTTGTGTGGTCACCTTACTACTCCAATCATATAACAAGACTTGAATTCAGAGCAGATTTATGGGTTTTTGAATTCGATTCCTTTCATGGTCACATGAACATACATTTCCCCCTAACTCTCAACATTCACCAATCATAGAAAGTATTTTCAATTTTTTTTTATGGTTTGAATTTTTAATGGGACAGTATCATCACCATTAACACTACACCAACAATTGCGCCATATATTTAGTAGATCAAACTATGGTGCAAATAGCCCCCTCAATTAATTAATTTCAATACATAATAAATTTTACTTTTGTATAGAGTTTATAAGTACCCATGGCATGATGGTTATGACGTTAGACTGTCATGCCAGAGTTGTTGCCTCTACTGCCTACTACTGCCTCTTGAGAGGAATTGACAAATTCTCCAAGAGTAATTCTTGTCATAAAAAGTGCTTTCTCAAATAAGACGTTCGGATTCGGCTTAAAACCGTGGGTTCCCTCCATCCCTGACAACATTACTCGTACACAGGAATGGTTGAAAGTTGTTAGTCACTATATATCCTAATTCTCAACGAACTGTTCCACCACATAATTATTATTATTATTATAGAGTCTATAAATTATAACCTAATGCATTAAATTTAAGACTATGCTCTTTAACAGCTTAAAATAATTAATTTAGATTATAAGTATCATGTATAACTATTGATCACGTTAGTGTTTGAGGAATTGGAATAAATGAAACGGCCCTTGTCACAATCGATCTTTTACACACCAAATTCCCAAATTGTGTTATCAGATTTGACAATGTTAGTTTTTCCACCTAAGAGCATTGGATTTGATCTATAAAGACTTCATTTTTGAAAACCTAAAGAGAATGGTGCTATATGCCAACAATCCCAAAACAAATCAAGTACTTTACCTAATCCGTTTCTATAAATACAAAAAATACTCAAAACCCAGCTTTAAAAACGGCAATATCAATATAAAACATAAGAAGCTTCGCTAAAATAAACAAAGGGCTTTTTATTAATTTTTTAATAAAATTAACAATTTTTATAAAATAGCGGCGGTTAAATTCGCCCTCAAGTATAAACATATATGAGTTCCATAAAGCGTTCGATGAACTCCCTTAGTCGTCGGAAATAAATTTTAAGGAATATTTAGCTGATGTATGCATAGCTATTTATATGTTTTTATATATGTATTTTTTAGTATAACTTCCATTGCTCGGTATGAATCACAAATTGCAATGCAAGTCAATAACAGTATATATATGACATGGCTGGCTGTTACGTTACGAGACGGCTACCATGAAACTTCAACAAAAACACAACTTGACTACTTAAAATTAAAACTGAAAATAATGATGGATATTTTTATAATTTGAAAAAAAAGGATATCATTATACCACAAGGATATATTTGTGAATAGTTTGAACAATTTCGCTCTAACTGGGATAGTTTTTTTTTCCATGACAGATTTATAGTTTCTTTTAAAAGAGGGTCCGATATGAGAATATTATAAAATTGGAAACAATTTAAAACTAAATTTTATACTACGTCGGGGGTTTTTATCAAGAGTCTAAATTGACTAAAATTCAGCCGAATAAAGTTGGTCAGTAAAAAACATAAACTTACAACACATAATAATATGTTGGTACTTTAGTGTGTGCTATATCTCACAGGACTTGGTAGATTATAATAAGGTCCTTTATATGATACTCTGGGTGAAGTACACATACTTCGTTGGGGATTCAGAAGGAAAGCCAAAAACCTTTTTGGTTAAATTCCATTAAGGAAGATGCAATTACGCGAGTATACCGACTAAAGGTCGAATTAAGAATAGTACCTACATACATGCGGACTCCTGAAGATAAAAGCTTCGGTCTTGAATATCATATACTCGACTCGGTATATCAAATAGAAAGTGCTTGGTTGCAAAAAGAAATAACGAACATTGTTATTTTTTTGGCTTCCATCTTTGGTTGTGGGTCAGAGGAAATGTGCGCGCCCTTTGACTATAGTAGACTTATATTTCATACCTACATAGTTCTACATCTGTATGAACAACCCCAAGCTAATAGTAAAAGCCAAAAAGTTTAAGTGCAAGTTAAAAAGATACACATTAAAAGAGAATGTAGGGCATATCGCCGCAGAAAAAAGAAACATAAAACAGGAAACAGGAAACAAAACTAAGACTAGGACGAAAAATCCTCATAAATTTAAATATGTTCTTCTGGTGGTAAAAGTTTAAATTCATGTTATAGGAGAAGTTTTGAAATAGTTTTTAATATCAAACTGCACTTTTTACAGTATGATATGAACTATCTCTATCTACCATCAAAATTCAGAACATCCCTTTGTTCTAGGGGAATGTTGAAGCATATTGAATTCTACAAAAAATGACAATATTTAGGGAAATTTTGAATAAGGATAGCAGCTATCACTGTGTCGTTCGTTGATGATGAAAATGGGGAGAATGGAGAACTTTGTGCGGATAATTAAAATTTCGTTGGTAAAGGTAATTTTATAAAAATGGCTAGAAATATTTTGATTTAATTATGTAGATTACTTCGTATAGAGTATAGTTTCATAATTTAATAAATTTCAAAACTAGAAAATATGAGAATATTCAAAAAGGGCAATAATAAACATAGATATATAAAAAAAGAGACGAATTTTAATAACGTAGTTGATTAAAATAAAGGTGATTATTAGTTAAATTACTTTTAAACTAAATTTATACTGAAATAAATAATGAACAGTGTAAATATAATTTATTACAGTATCTAAATGAATTTTGGTTAGCCTTGGGACAGGTTAATATTTGAATAACAATTTTACAAATTATTTGCAACAAATGAAAAAATAATAACAGATTTCCTCAGAGAATACTTTTATTACAAATTTGACATTTTCTTAGAAAACTATTCTTTTATTTCAAAACCATGTACCCAATATTTCGTATTTTTATAATAATTGATTCTCTTCTTACTTCTTCTGAATTACATTTTGTGTATACAAATTTTAACCACAACAACTAACTATAAATATAAAATGTTTATATTCCTCAGATTTATGTGGTTCTGCCATAGAATTTTAATTATGAATTAATGAAGCCCATTAAAAATGAAACGGAAACATGTTGTATAGACAAAAATAGTACGTATACGCCTGAGTGTCCATTTTATATTTTCTTTTGAAACTTCATAAAAAAGTCTGTAATATCAAAATAATTATGTGAAATATTAACTTCGAGGGTTTTGCTAGTTTCTTGTTGTGTTTCATACATACATATACATATATGTCTGTGTATGTACAATTTTCCAAAATAGTTAATTATTATTAGTTTTAATGTCCACGTGCGTCATATATGTAATCAACCACATGATTTATTCCAGAGAGTCCAACAAAGAGATAAGTTTTGTCACACTAAATTGTAAGGAGTCATAAATGTATCCTTCAGAATGGTCACGAAATATTTAATATTCCTTTTTGCATCAGAGAAATTATATCCCTTCGATCATTAAAAAGTTAAGACTTAACAATTTCATTTTACAACAATTTCGCAACATAATATTTATGGTACTTCTTACTAATGGGCCAAAGACACCAATAAACACTTAACATCACTAATAAAAGTAACAGTAAACAGAATAATAAAATTACATAATACATACAATAATTCAGTCCTGATGACCTTTTTAACTTTTATAACTTGAACTCGTTTGGTTTTATGATGCTATGTACTCGTATGTATTATTTTGTATAAATCAAAGAGAGCTTTACTACACACTCATGGTTTGTGTTCTTATGTACATAATTTTGAAATAAAATGTTAAGGTAATGTGTGAATTATGTTTTAAAATAAACGGGTCTGTTAGAAAATTAATTCAAGTCTCATAATATAGTTCATACAATTTTAAGTATTTAAAAATTAAACTAATTATTACAATTGTCCTCAAAATAAGGCAGACGTCCAACATAATATTTAAACGTTATGTAAAAATCGAACCAACATTTCTAACTGCTATGATATTCTGAATTTGTACGAAAATTTCATTGTTAAACCAATTTTGCAATGGATTTAGGTGGAGGTGTTCTCATAGTGGTAAAAAATACACATTTCTCTTCGTATGTTTCTTTTTCGTCTGAAGATGAATCCTGTCTTAGAACCCCTCTCTTCTTTACAAATGGAATTGTCTTTTTTCAGTAAAATCCTTCTTACTGACTTACAACAAACAAATTATATTAAAAATTAAAAAAATCGAATTCTAGATTAAGTATTTTCTTCTCACGCTTTAGTACCCTTGTATTAGAATCTAGATCAGAAATCACTAATATTGATAAATAGCTCCCGCTTTTTGACATTTTTCTTGACTTAAGTAATAACCTTACTTTAATAGTTGTTTAAAAAATCTACCATTAAATAAATCCAAACTTTTGCCACCCTTGGTCCACGAAAGAAGTCCACTGCGAAACAAAAGAAATAAGGCATTGAAAACTTATCGCAAAACTCTGACTCCAATCAAGTTCTCTTTTTATGTGGAAGTCTTTAATTAATTTAAGTCTCCTTCTTATTGTTTATACTCTAGTTATGTTACTGATATGGGTTAGGTAAGGTTAGGTTCAAGTGGCTGTCCGTGATGAAATAGGACACACTTAGGCCAGTTTAATGGTCCATTATGATACCACATGAATCTTGACGCTTTCTCCTAAGCTCAATGAAACCAATTTGAGTCCCTTACGAAACGTGAGAGGCTGATTATGCTGATATGATTTAGATCGTTTAGATTGTTAAAGAAGAATTCTCCTAGGTAATTCTTGCGTTTTTGAGCTAGAGCGTCCATACAGCTTCTGCAAAAGTCATTTGAGAATACGCCTAGTCGCGTGGCGTGCTTACCTATTATAGACAGTGTCCAGTTATGACACCTATTATCGAGCTTATATGCGATCTGCTTAGAGATAGCAAGCACCTTGAACGTTTTAAATCTAGTGTTGGCCAGATGCTTTTTGTGACCTGACACGTGGTAATGCTGTTCCACCTGGTGTTTAGCAGAGCTTGCAGCTATTTGTTTGCTAAATATATCAAGAGGTGTTAGGTAGAGTATGGAGTCGTGCGAAGCGATCCGCTTATACATAGGCAAGCTGAACGTTGGACTTTATTTAATTTGTCGCGGTTTATAGCTTTCTCTATAAAGCAGTCCACCATACTGCCACACCGTACATTAAAATCGGTCTGATTACCGATGTGTATAGCCAATGCGTGATTCTGGGTTGTAAGCCCCATTTATTACCAATAGTTTTTTTGCAAGAAAAGAGCGCTGCAGTAGTTTTTTGACTCTTACTTCTGTATTGCGTTTCCAATTTAATTTTTTGTCTAAAATAAGACCCAGGTACTTAGCCTTGTCCAAGAACTTTAATTGAATACCTTTAATATAGGGAGGGTTAACATATGGTATTTTGTATTTCCTCAAAAATGGGACTAATTGGCTTTTGTGTGGGTTAACACCGATCAGCTCAGTATTAGTCTGTCTAAGGCATTTTGTAAGAGTTCTTTTAAGGTGTTAAGATTCTTTCCTGAAAACGCATAGGCAATAACCCTCCGCATCCAGACTAGTTAGGATTTCATTTATCACTAGGTTCCAGAGGAGAGGGGATAGAACACCACCTTGCGGTGTCCTTCTACTAACGAATCTTCTGGCAGAAGAGTTGTCCAGTATGAAGTTAATTATATTCTACTAGTCAGCATTAAGTGAATTACTTACCAAGCGAACTCTCTACGTTTAGAGATGTTAGTGCTGATGTCATTGCAGATGTGTCCACGTTGTTAAACGCACCTTCGATGTCAAGGAAAGCAACCATAGTGAACTCTATATGATGAAGGGAGTATTCTATGGTGCGCGAGTTCACCTTCGAGTGTTGCTAGAGGAACTCTATCTGTAATAACATCATCTTTTTTGTATATTCAAATTTTGATTGATTCGAATCCATAATTAATCGAGCCATAGAGCAGGGCTAGAGGAGCAAGGGATTCTTTATTGAGTATCACAATGGCACTCCTATAAGAACTACCCTTCACCTCCTTGAGCTTGGCGATCTTCCAATTATGAGTCGGCAGAGATGGATTGCAAACCTTGATCATTTCGAGAATGTCTTAGATACCAGTAGGTTCGATCGGAATCCAAATGCGGGCTCTAGGTCTGCTAGAAATGTCTTCCTTAGCAACCACCTCGAGTTTCGCTTCTGGCCAAACTTCACCTAACCAGCTGACAGCAAACTTGTACATGTCACAAGCCTTCTGATCTCCACAAACCATGAGTTTGACATGTCCTTGATGCCAACCCCCATCGCTTATGGAAGGAAGTAGTTCTGGAAGCTCTCTCAAAATGCTTAAAAACCCACCCTAGAGCTTTAACTTGACCAGCTGCCAACGATCAGCCGAAACTGTACTGATATGGGCATGGGCACCTCTTTGAAAGAGAATCCTGAAAAATGTTGGAAACTTGTCAAAGTAAAGAAAAATCAGATGGCTTTCTAACTAACTTCACTTGCAAGAATCTTTCATTGAATAAAACGGTTGATATCTGTAACGCTTTCTCAACCAATTTCCGTGAGTCATTTGTTAATAGCCCTTAAGTAGTTGATAAAGTATATTTTCATAATATTTACTTCGCAAACTAGCTGTAGTCATATTAGGGATATGCTACAGAGTACGGTTCTTGATCTTCTATCCTTGTTGAATGATGACTGTTGAGCCGGTCCCGATTTTATTTTAACTATAGTTTTAAAAACTTTCCCTAAAAAACGGGAACATTTTACAGTGTATGGAAGAAGTCATTTCTTACACCAATTTTCAAGAAAGGTAACAAGATGGACATAACAAACTACAGGCCCATTGCAAAACTTTATTGGTCGCCTTAGCTCTTTGAAGAAGTTATTTGAGGTAGTGGATCATTTTTCAGAAAAATCTTATTTGCGAACAACAACACGGTCTTGTGAAAAAAAGATTAACCGTTACAAATCTCCTCACATTCTCAAAAATATGTTCAAAACGCTTTGGGACAAGGTTATGAAGTTTGCTGTGTATAGGTACTCTGACTTCCCTGAAGCTTTTGAACAAATAAGCCACGGAATTATTTTATTCAAACTTAAAGCTCTTGATTTTCCACCATTTTTCTTAGCTTGGATCAAATCATACCTTGAAAACAGATCCTATGAGGTAAAATTTAGAAATTGTCTTTCTGAACCTTTTGTTGCACAATCTGGTGTTCTCCATCAGGGAAGCCATCTTGGCCCTTTTTTGTTCATCCTGTATATGTATCGTCATGTCTGGGCTCAAGTGAAGTTCTCATTTTTGCTGATGAACTGAATATTTTTGATGAAGTCTTTTTATAAGACGGCATTAATAGTTTTACGTTTTAAAATGTAACACGATAACTTTAATTTGTATTTGATTATTGTATTTCGTAGCAAAAACTCTGTTGCGTCTTCACTTCTAAAGATTTAGGTTTTTATTTCTATTCCAATTTAGAATTTAAACAAAACATTGTCAATAAAGCAAGTTTTATTAGACGCTGGGCAAATTCTCCGTAACGTAAACCTATATTGAAAACAAACTCATTTTATTATATCCAAATTATTGTTGCTAACTTTTAGTTATTTTTTTTTTTTATTCAATTGACAACTTTTCTTAAAAAAAGACGAAAATCTACCTTTGGACTCAAGTTTTATAAGAACAAGAAAAGATATTGACTTCAATTTTTTTTCTCACACAAAATATTGTTGATAACATTTTGTTAAAGTTTTAGACAAACGGGATGGGAAGTTATCAGTGTGGGTCGCATTCTAGCCTCTTTTTCTTCTTTGACTCCGCAAAGAAAATACTTTCATACTATTTGTGCAAAAAAATTTGTGTTTAGGTATTTAAAAAATACTTAAAAACAGCCATGCAGGTGGCAGGTGATTCGGGTTTGGTGTTTATTAAATTAATTTCATACAAAAGAAACATCCGAAAAGTGAGTTTCCATCAATGTAAGATTTTCAGTGAAAAAAGAAGAAAAGTTTTAATTTGTAATGAAAGAAACTAAGGAACCGATTGCCGTTGTCGATTATTATCAATCAAATCGAAACCTATCGATTAATGTTCATATTTTGTATTGTGTAACTCGAAAAATACTTCAAATTTGATAGTTCTGTGATGTATTAGCTTTTGAAATTATATATTTTAAATTGTAAATTGAAATAGTTTATTGACATTTTAAAAAGAAGAGAATTGAGTTATTGTTTAGCGATAGTGATACATACACAGAAGATGTCCAAGAAAATGTTGAAATTACCAAAAATTAAGAAGGCATATCAGAGATACCTCTAAAATTTAAGAAAGAATGTAAGATTTAAGGAATATACAAGGTTTTTACTTGCTATACATACATACATATATTTTCTATAGCTTCTTTAAATGATTTCTCTTATCCAAAAGCTTTTCTTATTCACAAGCTTCTCAGTGAACAGTGAAGTTGATCCAGATCTCAGGCCAACATAATATAACTTGCCACTACTTTGGGATTCTGTGCTCATGGATTTAACCATGTACCACTTTATTTAATATCCTACACAATATTTTTGATTTCATTAAAAAAAAGTTTGCTGGGAATTTGTTGATTTCTCCAAAAGAACTAAAGCCTTAATTTTTCTTAAGAACATTTTCTATTTTATGTTGCTCTTATTGTATCGAACTGAAGCTCATGTATCGAGCTAAAAGCTGAATGAGCTTTGGTTCGATGTTTTGAGATAGCTTTTATGAATTTCCCTTCTTACAAAAGGGAAATCTACTTTTAAAATCAGTTGAAATATCTATAACCAGCGAAGCGACCGGGATTAAAATTGCGATAGATAGTGGTTTTTTGGCATTAAGCCTTTTCCACTTTAAATCTTTGTGTTTCATTTATTGTTTTTAATATCGGTTATATGTTTCATCTCCTGAGCCCGAAACACTTATTGTTAATGCATTGCAGTTGGATGTAGAAGTATTTTTGTTTGAAGTTTAAATGAGGCTTATTATTGATTGCGTAATATCACCTCCTCAAGTTCCTTATCATTCTCAACATTTTCCTGTGATGACGAATTATACTTCTGTACAGCTTCCAAGTCACCAACTTCAACTCCAGGTGGGTCCACGGTGGTGTTTATCGTTGTCAAAATGTTGGGTAACGTTGCATTGAAAATCTATGCATACCTAATTGAATAAATGATCTTGCAGTAGAAACTTACATTACGCATTACGAAGATTTTACTCATTACCTTTAGCCATTTCTACCAAGTATGCATTAGAAGACCTTCACCATTAAGTTCCGAAGCAGGTTTCTTCCATTTTTGCTTTGCAAAATTTCTATGTAATTTATTTAATGTTGGATTAATTCAGATTGTGTTACAATTTTGTATGCATCGAAAGTTAAATTTAGTTTAATTGAAAACAAAATAAATATAAACCGTTAAATGTTCCCAAATGTAATCTTAAATACTTAAACAAAATAATTATGGCCATTTCTGTTTTCAACGGAAATATCAACAAAAAAAAACATGTCTTTTTTTCAGCTTTGTAAATTTCCAAAAATAAATTTTACAAACCAAATTGACTTTCCCACTTTTCATGTTTACTTGTTGTTAAAAGGGCCATTAAATTATAATAACCTTGCATAAAAAAGAACAATAAAATGCCACAAAGGAAAATAAAAATGTCTTTTATAATTAAAAATCCAAATTAATGACATAACAAAATTAATTCAAAACACTCTTCTTCGGAGGAATATAAACTTATTAAATATCTATAAACATTGCAGACATTAGGGTGGATTTTAGTAATGGATAAAACTAATTTAACATTATAAAAATATGTATTTCTTATCTCAAACAATCCATACACGCTATAGCCTTAGTCAAAACATCATCATTGAAATCTTGTATCAAATATAAAAGTCACATCAAATTATTTAGATAATATAAAATAAGTTTGTTTTATCCTCGTCCTACCCTACAAATTGTAATTTGATTAGGTTTTTTCTTGTCGAAAAACACATCGTAAAAACAAAATCTGTATTATGGGGGTGATTTACGACTTTCAACAGGCATATTGCATTTTATAGGGTCATTAAACCTGAGGAAAAGGCAGCAAGTAGCTTACTTCATTTTGTGTGCTTCAAATCCAGGTCGAAATAAAGCCAAAAAAAGTCCAAAAGTGGTAGGGAGATCTGATTTAAAGCAATCAAGAGTGTTGGTTAACTTGGTATAATAATTTGACCAACTTTTGTTAAAACCTTTGTAATTGACAAATCAAACCTACCACAACTTTTACAATTAGCAAAACACATTGGGCAGGTTCAGCCGACATAAGGGACTTGAAAGTAAGGCAAGTTTCATGCATCTGATTGGCCAGCTGCCAAAAAATTGCCTTCCAATTAAGGCAACTTTATTGGAAAGTTGACTGGAAAGTTAGGCAAGAAAAATCTCCCTTACTATCAAGTCAAGTCAACTTATGTCAAAATGACAATTGATCATATTTTTTAATTCAACTAAAAGCTGAACTTTATTACTCAATGATTTATTTATTATCTGCACAACTTCATTTAATGCTTTCTGTAAAAAGGTTCCTTGTAAATTTGGAAAAGAAATAAGTAATATTTCTTTAAAATACAAAATACAAATCACGATGGACTTGTAGCTTGCCTGAGGAGTGTTTTGTAGAAAATAATGATTTTGGTAATTTTTGTACTATGAACTTGAAGTAGAGGTTTGTGAAGTAAAGTTCTGAATTTTAAATTCATGACACTTGAAAAACTAACTAGTTGCCTTGGTCAAAATGTACGTTCAAAGAATGAAGTTGACTGCAAATGAAGTCCCTTATGTTGTCTGAACCTGCCCATTTATTTGTCGACTAAAACACATCAATCAAGGACTTCATGCTATGCTAAAAGATTGGTGTACAAAATTGAATGAGTTGAGTAATCTAGCTTAGCAATTCCAACAATAAGTCCCCCGATATGTTTTACCTCCCATTTACCCCAAAATCCCACGTAGCTATCTATTCTATCAATTATATTCCTTTTTTTATCTAAAATATCGGTCTCATCTCAAGCAACAATTTTGAACTTACAAACAATTTACAAAACCATTTTGGACTAATAGGCATCGCTGTTAAAAATGTTTGTATAATTAATTTTATTTGGGTTGCGATTGTTGTCAAATTTCAACCCGACAATATAACAAATTATAAATTGTTGAAGGCGGACGACTTACATAGGTTGTTTGGAAATTTGCCCAAAGGGTTCTTCACTATAATCATTTCACGGTGTTCTTTTGTATATATGTATGTATAATCGACCAACCGATACAATACGAATCCCTATAAATTCTGTCAACCCATATCAGATTAGATATATTTTCTTATCCTAAAGTTCGGCAATCATCTTGGTGTTCCTTCAAAAATATTTTTGCATTTTTATTCTTTGTATTTATCCTTGAAAGTCTTTTGGTCCTTATTATGGTTGATTTTAAACACCCAAACAAATGTCAGATTTTCTTACAACAAAGCTTAAAAAATAAAAGAAAACAAGAAATAAAGCAACACTGAACTTCCGAAGAAGGAGAAATCATTTAGAAAATGTTCGGCGTGCCTTAGACAGAATAAAGAAGAAGCAAAGAAAAAAGGGATTTTATGGTTTATAGTTTTTTTTTGATGCGTTGTTGTTTGGTAGGTCATGGTTACCACTTAGGAAAGTTGGCTTTATTTAGGGTCTTAGAATAATTTGAGGACTACGGTTGCAGCACCATATCCTCATCATCAGATTTTCCATGACCAATTAGCTTATTTGCATTTTAGCATGTCGTCGAAAACTTTATGAATTCCATTTTTAACGTTATGAATCGATTATGGAGCATTGGCATTGAACTTATCTCTCAAGAGGCCTCACAGAAAAAAGCCGTGTTTTTTTTAGTATTCCATATTTGTATGTAGTATAGTACAGTCAGAAATTCTCAAAAAAACGATCTGCAGTAGTACGGTTTTTATATTTTAAAGTTGATACAATTGAATATATGCCAGAATAATTTATCAAAAAATTCCAAAAAAAATAGCGAAATTCAGACCAGCGGTGAAATCGTGTAAGCTGATTTTTGATAGTTGACTATCAAAATCAAGAAAAAAACGTCTGTGTAATGTGAAAGTCGATTTCAAAGTTTTAACCAAACAATTTGACATAAAATAAAAACTTCAAGAAGGGGGTTTGTTTGTAGACTACTACAATAACATGTGGTGATGAAGCGAGCTTGAAGCTCGCCCAAATTCTTTACCTATATACCCGAATCGAGTTGAAATGAGCTTGATTCGCCTCGATTCCGGTCGGGGTTCGGAGTCGAGTCAAAGTTTGTGAAGAAAAACCTGTGTGGAGGAGTTGGTTTTACGGATAATGTGTTATGGTCCGTTTATTTGCATGTTTGTGTACAAAAAATATAGTTTTGTTTTAATCAAATTAAAAAAAAAAATGGACATGGAGTAGGTAGCATGTTCTTATATGGTGCTGAACTATTCAGTTTTTCATTGTTTAACACGAATCAAACTATCTCACTTGCACTTCATAAGAAACATCGAAACACCATTGCATTTTAGAAAGTGTTTTCAAACTTAATGATTTTTAAATCTTTTTCTGCGGTGGAAACACCAAAAAGATTTATTTAATCTAAACTGAGATAAACCTTTGGTGGAAACATAGCAAAACATAAATATCTTTTCTAGTGTTTTCTCTTGCAAAATAAGCCCAGTTAGTCCATTTTCACTAACATAAGTAAATAATATCAACAAAAAAACACACATGATTCCAAATGCACAACTACTCAACGAACACAGCCATCGAGATACAAATGCAATATCAATCGTACCAACATTTGAGAACGAAATCACATAAGATCCATTCGAGACTTGTATAAATGTGAAAAACCCTTCCGTAGTAAGATTCTACTTTAACTTTTATCGGTAGTATTTATACTGCGGATATTGTTTTTGTTATTCGTGTAAGATCTTACTATACTATTGATAGATTTTCCAACAAAACACGGGTAAAGTCCTAATGCGTTAAATAATAATTATAAAATCACTTCTTTTAGCAATAACACAATCAGGAAACTTTTCTTGCAAAATTGGTTGTTTCGTTGCTTTGTGAAACATAGTGCCAAACACAACAATTTGGCTTTTTAAAGTAGTAACCGAGTTGAAAATTTCCATTCCTGAAGATGATTTTCATTTCAAGATGATCACATTTCATGGATGCAATTAGTTTTAAAAGACATAACATCTAAGTATCTATGCACAATACAGTGAACTGGCGTTTTTATAATGTCTTATTCCAATGATCGATATAAAGAATCGACAGCTCACAAATATTCTCAATTGAATATGCACACGATACTATTTTTCACATCACTCAATGGTCCCATCAGCTCAATTCCAACTTTTATATAAGTCTTATTATTTCCGACCTAGCAGGTGCTTCATGCTTAACCAAAAGTGCTTTAATTTTAAGAATGGTTGCTTGTTACATTTTTGGTAATGCTCTAATTTGTTCTTGTCAAATGTCAAATGATGAAAGACTTTAAAGTAATTGCTATCCCAATAACGTTCTATTCAAAGTAAGACCTCTAATCATTTTGACAATGACTAGTCCTAGCTGAAAAACTGATTTCAAGTTTCAAATCAAATGTGTTATGTTAAAAATTAAAACATTTCTAAGAAATTTGCAAACATCAAAATTAATTAGGGTAATAGGGCAACCATGAAATGCGACGACCCGGTTATTGAAATAATATCCTTGACTTTAAAAGGCAGATCGTCCTTCTATTCGTCGTTGTCGTTGTCGTTCAAGGAAAAAAGGGTCACAAATGCGTTAGGACGCGTTATCTCATCATTCAGCTGTTGTTATGCTTATAAGTTTTTCTTCTTGTTTTTTTTTTTTTTGATTTGATTGTATTTGTTTAACGATGTGAAAATTAATTTATTTAAAGAGACATAAATTTCATTTGCGATTTTTCGGATTTATGTTTCATGTTTGACGCTGGGTAAAGAATCCGGGGATAGAATGAAGATGGAGAGAATAAGTAGTTTTAATAATTTGCCTCGTTTTGGACGGATTGCAATTTTGAGAAGGATTAAGTTGACATAAAAAATGTATGAACTGTTACATGATGACAAACAAAAGGATCGGAGGAGAACTAACTGTCAAAAAAAAAAAATATAAAATAGGCATTTTAAGCTATTCCTATCGACATATTTGTATTATATTTTTATTTTTGGTAAAAATCTACAATACAAAATATTTACAAATTTTTGATACGTATCTGTTTTTTTTTTAGATATTTCACTACATGTTTTAAAAAACTATCAATTGAATGCTGTTTATATTTATACTAATGTTCACAACAAAATTGAATTTCATATCGTCTTATGTTCTTACAATATTATAGAATTGCAAAAATGTATACCGTCATAGAGAGTAGAATGAAATGAAAATGCAAATTGTTGCATTATTTTTTCGAGAAATGTATTAGGTATACCATATACAATATTATATAATTTTCTATTCTATTCTTTTTTCGAATCTAAAAAACTTAAAACTTCAATAAAAGTCAACATTTGCAGTTAGAAAAATTGTTGGAAAATTATTAACTTCCCATAGGAAGTTATTGTAATGGGTCCAATTTGTCAAATTGAAAATGTTGACATTTCTCGACGTTTCAAGGTCCCTAGAGTTGAAATAAAAGATTTTTAGAAAGATGTATGTGCGTGCGTGTGTACGTACGTTCGTACGTCCGTACGTCCGTATTAGGGATGTTGCGAATATTCGCATCCGCATCCGCAATTGCGGATTATTCGCAATATTCCAACATCCGCATCCGCATAAACTGATGCGGAGTTTGTTGCGGATGCGGATGTTTTTAAACGCTTTTTTCAAATTTGTAGTTGCAATCGAAAAATAGCAACAGCACGGCATACTATATCGTGATCAACAACAACGACCCTTTCACCCTTAGTAAAACTGTTAAATTCAAAAATCTCGGTCCCAAGTAGGCGACGACAAAAGCAACAACAAGTGATATGCAATGGTCACAGATTGGAATATATAAAAGCTCTTGCTAAGTGGCCAGACGAGAGGACACGGTTTATCTTTATTTTTATATATTTAGTGAAAAAGCGATACAGATACAGAACATAAATGCCGCCACCAACAAAAAGCATCATCTGGATTTATTTTAATTTAAACAAAAATGATCCTGACAAGTCCGAGTGTAAAATATGTCGTAAAACATATTCACGAAAAGGACGCACGACTTCTTCATTGAAAAACCACCTTAAGTCAAAGCACCCAGAGGAGTTTGGTTTATTTGAGAGTGCGAATAATGAAAATCTTTAAAAAAAAAAAGAAAGAAGATGCAGGAATGATATTAATTTATAAACATTAAATTCTGAAATAGCTTGTTAATATACGATCCACTAAGAAACAGATTGCAGTCTGAGAAGGCTGCAATCTTGCTTTTTATTAAATATAACTCACCCATTTTTAAATTTAATTATTAAACGCAAAGATAATCAATACAATTTTCCTTTATTTACGGACTTAAAATTATTGTTTTTATTTAATAAATTCTAAAATCCGCATCCGCGGATGTGAGTCTCAAAAAATCCTCAACCGCATCCGCGGATGTCAAAATTTTTACATCCGCAACAACCCTGGTCCGTATATCCGTACGTCCGTACGTTCGCGACGTTTTTTTCGTCGTCCATAGCTTGAGAACCAGAAGAAATATCGATTTCAAATAAATTTTGTTATACAGATAATAAGGCAAACAGATGCAGAAAGGGCTCTCAAGAAAATTGCGTGGGTGGTTTTTTACCATAGCAGTTTAAAAAAAAGGTGAAAATTTTGGTTAACCCTAAATATCTCATGAACCAATGACGCTAGAGACTTGAATTAAATTTTATATAATATATTGTAACGTGATACAAAACAAATATATTTTTGGAAAAAAATCCAATTAACGGTTTTTTATAAATCAAAAAAACTGAAAAAAAAAATTGTCACCTCGAAAATTTTACGACTAAAATATGATTTCATCTCCAAAACTATTTTGTGCAACGAAGAATAATGTTTTTGACATCTGATAAAATTTTGAGAAAAATCGAATTGACAGTTTTTTTTACAAAAAATAAAAACCTAACAAAAAAATAATTAAAGTTGGTAAAAATTGATTTTCGGCTCAAATATCTTTTCAAAAATTTGAGATTATGGCTTCAAACTAATTTTATCTTATAAGAAATATTGTTTTCAACATTCGATAAAATTTTGAGAAAAATCGAATTAACAGTTGTTTTACAAAAAATAAAAATCTAATAATAAAAAAACAATACTAAAACTTGGTAAACATTTTTTTTGACTCAAATAGTTTTTTAAAAATTTAAAATATTGGCTTCAAACTTATTTTATTTCACATAAAATATTGCTGTCGATATTCTGTAGTTTTTTTTATTCACACTTTAAAATTACTCGATATCTGTAAGAATGTTTATTTTTTAAGTAAGAATAAAATTCATTAAGATTTCGGTCAATTTTATCAGCTGCTGCACGTCTGGTTGGATCTTTGTGTCTTATCAAGTCGATTTTAGCTTTTGAAACACTGCTACGGCATGTAGGTCTACCCATTTGTATTATATTGGTTTTAGATCAGAAATTGAATTCCATTTTAAAAACTGAAATTGTTACTTGCTTTTTTGAAATCTTGGTAAAAAGTTGTCCTCAGGTTTTCAACATGCCTGGAAGTCAGCTTTCATTTTCCAATAACCAAGTTCTTTCGACCAATCAGAAAGCTTGGATTTCGGTCAAGTTATTATTAGGCTAAAGAGTTCATATTTCAATAGACTGACGGACTCTGATAAGATTTTTAGTGGGTGGCAATTTAATGATAATTGATTTTGTCTTTTTTTTTTAAATATATGTATAAAGAGTTTTCCCAATTTATAGATTTTGTGAAAACTTTCGAAAATGTTTGACTGTACAATATACGAGTATAGTCAAAAACTGATTCTTTTGGATTGGGTAGTAGCGAAAGTGTATAACTCCTCAGCTGTTAAATTTCTCACAAACAACTTGTAAATGGCATAGTAAGTAGCAAAATGACATTTTGAAAACACCGGAATGTCAATTCGTTCTTGAATTTTAGCGGTGCCAATTTAGGATGTTTTGGACATTTCAACAGACCTTATAACAACAATATGACATAAAGTCTAAAAGCATCTTTTAAGAAATTGAATTTTTAGACTTGTTAAACGGATCTCCCTCATATGATTTTGTTAAAATCTATGTTCGAGAAAGAATATTTCAGCAAAACAAAAAGTTGAAATTAAAAGTAGTAGTGTTCAAGATTTGAATACAAGTGCAACTCTTTCAACTTTGATCCTGAATAAAGCAGAAAACTCAAGGATATATTAATTTATAATGATGATTGATTTTTTTTCTTAAATTAAATTAAGTTAATTCATTCTGTTTATTTATTTTTCTCCTCACTCACATGCATATTTATGAAACACAAAACGTAAATACAAAAATTATCTACATTCTACATATAAAAGAATTTCTAAAAATACTCTTTTCAACATACAAATAATGTAACCATTCTCTTATCAAACAAAACTTGCCAAAAAGATATTCCAACTTGTTAAGTAAATTGAAGACAGTTTACACCCTTCTGGCATCATAAGAAACTTTGAATACTAGAAGCATAAAGAAACTCTTGTCCATTAGAAATCCATTAGTAATGCAGAAAGTGATTTATCAAATTTTGTATTGAATCGATGGGGATACTAATTCAACATTGATTCCGTGCCTAGGTAACTTATACAGGATATTGATGTATGATTTATGATAAGTTGTCAATTTGGATTGTGATAGATGAAACAAAATAAAGTTTAATATAATGAATATATTTTATCTTTTAAATTACTTTATACAGGTAGACCAAAATAAGTTCCTCTTGGTTTCTTATGGAAACAACAATTATAGAAACTACTTTTCCTTTAGTGGATCCTTTAAAAACTTTAAATAAATCCTTTTTTATATTAATTCATTTATTGTTATATGAACAAAGAGATATAAATGCGATATCAATTATGTTTACAAAGAACGCTAACTTAAATACAACTATATAGAATTAATTTACTTTCTGATTTTTAGACCACACAATTCTAGCTTCCAACTGTTTCCTTTTTCAGAACAAATAAAGAAATTTTTTAGTCAAAGACCAAAGGGTTCTTGACATTTTTTGTAAAATTTAACAACATTGAAATTTCAGTGTTTTGTACCTAGGTTTTATAAAAAAACATAGGTTTCGCTTAAAATATTTCGAATATTGTAGCATTTAAAAAGAATTAAAATTAATGCTTGAGACGAGATAAAGAACCATTCCATAATATTTTATTCCACTGAATTAAAATATGAACAGATACGGGGTTTTAAAATATTGTTCATTTCATATTATTCTGCCTTTACGATTTATTTCTGCCACTCCGCTGCTTACTTCACTCGATGACGGCAAATTAAGTTTATTAAAACTTTTCGCAAGGCTTAAATGCCTGGATTGAAATGGTAGACTTTAAATATGAAATGAAAACTCAATGCAGAAACCAATGAACTTTAAATTGATTTAATTACAACAGAGCCAAAAAGTTTTAAATCGAAAAGGAATACTTTTTCCATCTTTTTTATTTTATTTTTTTATTATAAAGAGTAAAAAACAGAGAAACAGTTTTTGAATTTATCTAAAATTTTCATATTAAAATGATGAATAAGTTTAAAAAAAAAAAACGTTAAAAAGATTGCGCCGCCCGCCATACTCACAGGTTCATGTAGAAGAAAGAGTTCAGTATACAAAATTACTTTTAAATATATTTTAAAATTGATTTATTAATTTTAATTTTAAAAAATGGAGGACGAATTAAGAATACATTTTGCAAAGATTAAGCAAATTTGTTATGAGATGTTAACTTTCAAAAGAAGTTGTCTTGGTTTACTTTTGTCTTTTTCCTTTTTAAATCGTTATAACCTGAATCCAAAGAAATATTTCCAAAAACATGAATAGAAAAATACAATCATCTTGAATTTTGATTTATGCACATTCAGGTCAAAAATCTTAGGATATTAAGATCTCTACAAATTTTGTTTGAGTGTCGAGGAAAAAGACCATATATAAAATTGATACAACATTTTAAATACAAAATTTGCTGTAACTTTCGAAAAATAGCAACGAGTTAAAAAACATGTAAGTAATAAGTAACTTTTAAATAAATAAATTAGGTGGCGCAACAGTCCATGAAGGACCAGGGCCTAGTGACTTACAACTCTCAACCATCCCTGTGTGCGAGTAATGTTGTCAGAGATGGAAGGGACCTACAGTTTATATGCCGAATCCGAACGGCTAGTTTGAGAAAGTACTTTTCATGACAAGAATTACTCTTGGAGGATTTGTCAATTCCTCGCAAGAGGCAGTACCCGTGAAAAAAGTTAGGTGGCACAGGCAGGGATTGAACCCAAGACTTTTAGAGATTTTAATTAACCAAGAAATTTGTATAAGACCAAAAACATTCGACTACTCTGAGTAGTCCAGTAACTAAATACATTAAACCAAGCGTTTAATTTGGTAGTTCTAATTTGTTGGTTATATGTCTATGATGTTAGACTTTTAATAATCCAAGTTTCCGACTCCGAACGCTGAACGCAAGATATCCAAAAATCAGAAAAACCGTTTTTCGCTTATTGGTATTTTTTTCCCTGAAGGAGAATTACAAATTTACAATACAATCTTGTTCTACGAATTTAAGGCAAATGAATTAAGTACAATTTGAGCCTAAGGTTATGTGTGTATACCATAACTCTAGAGTGAGAATATTGAGCCAAAAGAAGAAAAAAATGGTATCGGATCAATCGCTGTTAGTTGACGTTTTGTCAATATTTGAACAAATTCTGGAAACCTCTACATCTACCGACACAGCTTTAGGACTTAAAACCGTAGAACATGATTGTATTACAAATTTGTACTCCTTCATGTTCAAAAATACCAATAACTGAAAAAGCGCGAAATTTTAGTTGTTTTTCAGATTTTTTGTCATCTTGCGTTCGGTGCTTGAGATTGAAAATTTTTATTATTAATAAGGCGATAATAATAAACAAGTAACCAAAAAAATCAGAAATCCTGGATTTAACGCAAGGTCTCCCTCTATTCAAATGACAAAGTTACTGAACAAGTGTATATTTTCAGAAAGTTTGTATGTTTCCAATGCTTGTATCAACATTTTTATAACGTTTTTTTCAACTAATGATTATTTCGTGAATGGTAACACTTAGCTTATCAGCCCTATTATAGCTATATCAACTATCAATTAGATGATACATAACAATATTTTTGATTCATTGGTATTATGGCTATCAACTATCAACTTTGTTGATGAACTGTAAATTTTATCATTATTGTGAATGATTTTTTGACATACTTGGTATTACGGATATCAAAAAAATAGATACACATCAATTTTCGTATCAACCACAAATTCTTGGTTGATACGTCTCAAATACTTTTTGATTTAAAAAAAAATTATAAAAGGTACGTTTTTTTATCATTCTCTTCATAGAATAAAATATAAATTCAAAGAAACAGCGATTTGTACGCATTTTATTTTTAAAATTACATTTTATTGATGATGTTTAATTCGGTTGCTATAGGTATATTTTCGCATGCAAACAAAAAAATTATATTTCTGGATTTTCAAAGGCAAAACAAAATTTAAGAAATTATATTATGACTTCGACGGAATTGTTTTTTGAAGGGAGTTATGATGAAGTTAACGCAAGTCTGCAACTCAAAATACGCAGAGCATTACGTGATTCTTCCAACCCAATGAATTTGGACGAACACACGTAATAAGATACTTTTCTTTAATTCTTTCATTGGCTGATGAAACTTCATTGCAGATTCATTCAAAACTTCAGGCTTTCCAAACAAGCCTTCCTGGAGGTGTTGAGGTATGGCACAACCAACAGTGTCAGTCGTTCTTAGTGAACTGCTTGGTGTATTGGAGAATTATATTTGTCCAAAATGGATTAAATTTCCATACTCCCAAAAAGAAGAACGTAGGGCTAAAATTTATTTTTTCAAAAAATGTGGCATTCCAAATATAGTCGGAACTGTTGATGGAACGCACGTTAAAATTCTCGGACCGAAAAAGGATCTTCGGCATGTTTATTTATAATAGAAAAGGCTATTATAGTATAAATGCTATGCTTGTACGTTTTGTTTCACCATATTATCATGCTACTATTTTTACTTAATTTAGGTAATTTTTTTAAAGATTTGTGATCACTTAATGAACATCAGTTATGTTAATGTAAAACATCCGGGAGCGTCGCTCGCATAATGCAAGCGTTTGGAGTATGTCACAAATAAAAACAAAATGATTATCGTTATGGAAGAACTGACTTTCGAATTCTTGGTGATGGAGGATATCCACTTTCACCATAATTAATTATACCGTACAGAGACGCTGAAGACAATTCTCTACAAGCAAGATTCAACAAGAAGCATGCCTAAGGTCGGAATATAATTGAACGAGTTATTGGAGTTTTGAAAAGTAGATTTCGTTGTCTAAAATTAAAAGTTGATGTTCATAATACCGATTCATCAAATAATGGATAGATATTATCAACTATCAAATTGATACTCATAATAGAGCTGTATGTCTGATTTGACAGATAATTAGTTTTAACCTACCGCTAAACGAATATGGTTATGTATACGATTGAACAACGCTGGAAACAACGCTTAAAGAAAATGCCGATTTTGCCAAATATCATCTTTTCATATGAAGCTCATTTTGATCTTGGCGGGTATGTAAACAAGCAAAATTGTTGCATTTTAGGCACAGTACACCCGCACGCATACATTGAAAAGCCGATAGACCCAAAACGAGTCACTGTTTGGTGCGGATTTTGGTCCAGAAGCATAATTGAGCCATTTTTCTTCGAAAATGATCAAGAAGTGGCCGTTATAGTCAATGGCGATCGTTATCGGGCCATGTTGAACGAATTTTTGTTCACAAAAAGAGGAGGAGGATATTGGCAACATTTGGTTTCCACAGGACGGTGCTATGTACCACACAGCCAAAGCTACACTCGATGTTTGTATAGCATTTTAAAAAAAAGAAAGTTATTTGGCGGACCCTATACAACATTACGAGCATAGTTCTAGATTTTGTTAGTACATTTTCTTTTAGTTTTTCCATTTTTTTCTTAACTCCTACTATTGAGAAGACTGTGACCATAAAAAAAAAGAATCACCAAGTCCAATAGTCATGAGTTTGTACGAAAATAGTGAACTGGAATTGCTTTTTTTTCGATATCAGCCAAATAGCCGCCACGGCTACGGCATCGGCTGTAACAACACGAGATCCATCATTACGTTCTCGAAGTGATCGTGGAGATTTAGCATTGATTTTATCTTTTGTAAAGGTGTTAAAACAAGAAATCTTTGAGGCCAAATGTGATCACCTCTTCGAGAAAGAACACAGTCTGAAATTTTACATGCAAAATTGTGATTTCTTCGTTGCTTGTGTTGTACCGTCTTGTTGAAAATAAAAATCGTCCATGTTAGTATCTTCCAATGTTAGCCATACAAAATCATCAGTCATAGTTCATAACCGACTGCTCAAAAAGCGCATGGAATGACTTTTCAAGAATAATTTTGGGATTTTACAAGCTCCAAATGATGAATAGGCTTGTTAATGTAGCCTACAAGATGAAAATGTGTCACATCACTCAAGATGATTTCTCGATGCATTTGTTGCATTTAAATTATCAAGTCATAAAAGATACGACGTTGCTGGTGATCAACCCTTTGAACTTTAAATAACTTAAGACTTTAGTCTTTATGCAAAAAACAGTGTAATGTAGTTTTTTAAACACCTAATTCTGAACATTTTGAAAACTTGTGAACTTAAAGAAAAAATCAGATGGCTTTTCAGTTACAACCATTGATATCTGTATCGCTTTCGCAACCAATTTCCGTGAGTTATTTTTTAATGGCCCTGAATTAGTCGATGAAGTATATTTTCATAAACTTCACTCCTTTTCGCAAACTACCCTCGCTTTAGTTCAACCCCTTACGTTCATTTTTAAACTTTCTCTTAAAACAGGAACATTTCACAGTATATGGAAGAAATCATTTCTAACGCCAATTTTCAAGAAAGGTAACAAGGTGGACATAGCAAACTACAGGCCCGTTTCAAACTGAGTGTTTCATTTTTTAGTAGTAAAAATCTAATTTGGGAACATCTAATTTGCGAACAGCAACACGGTCTCGTAAAAAAAAGATCAACCGGTACAAATCTCCTCACACTCTCAAACACACTTTCAAAATGCTTTAGAACAAAGTTATGAAGTTGGCTGTGTATACACTTACTTCCCTGAAGCTTTTGACCAATTTAGCCAAGGAATTATTTTATTCAAACTTAAATTTCTTGGTTTTCCACCATTTTTCTCAGCTTGGATCAAATCATACCTTAAAAACAGATCCTATGTGGTAAAATTTAGAAATTGTCATTCAGAACCTTTTGTTGCACAATCTGGTGTTCCCCAGGGAAGCCATCTTGGCCCTTTTTTGTTCATCCCGTCTATTAATGATGTATCGTCATTTCTGCGCTCAAGTGAAGTTCTCATTTTTGCTGACCTTTTTAAAATAATAAAGTCCACCCATGATCGTATTATTTTACAAGCCGACATTGATAGTTTCACATTTTGGTGTGGGAAAAATAGCCTTTTACTCAACCTTTTAAAATGCCAGACGATAACTTTTACTAAAAAATGAACTGGTAGTGTATTTGATTATTGTACATCACAGCGAAAACTCTGACGCATCTTCAAATTTAAAGATTTAGTTGTTCATTTCTGTTCCAACTTAGAATTTACACATCACATTAATTTGATTGTTAATAAAGCAAGTTCTATGCTTGGTTTTATAAAACTCTGGGCATTCTTCATATGCAATCTCTCTATCAAAGGCGTGTAAATAACGACTTAATATTTCTCCATCAATTCATTAATGGTGAAATCGGTGCACCTTATTTACTATCTTGTATACATTTGAATTACAAGCTCATCACCTACGTACATTTGATTTTATACGTATTGACTTCCATAGAACTAACTATGGAAAGAATAAAGCTTTAAGTCGAATGAACATTTTTTATATACCTCATCGATAAATTTAAATCTAAATATAGTGGGATTAAAATCATTGTTTAAAACTTGTACTCCAGTATCGTAAACGTCTTTATTTTATATTTTGTTCTGTAATAGTTCAAGTTAAATGTAAGTTATGTCTTGTATTTTGTGTGTGTGTTGGGATATAAGTGTATTATTTTCTTAGTAACAAATAACACATGCACTTCTGATGAGCCTCTGATGGTCATTTGATGCTTGTTATAAGCTTAATATTTTCTAAAAAATATCTGAAGTGTAAAAAAAAACTTAAGTTGATTTTTCGACAATACTACGAGCTAGCAATGTTAGCAGTTGTTCTTGAGTGCCGCACATGGTTTTGGTTCTTCATATCACTAAGTTGTTCTTCTTACATCTCAAATTTGTCCACAAGTTTCACAATTTGTCGGTGCTCTATTTTTTGAACTGTGACTGAAAAATGGTCACAATTTTTTAGGGAATTTTTAAAATTTCAGTGCGTTTTTTGAAGCATGTTTTCATCCGCTTTAAGTATAGTTTCTTAGATTTTTCTGTCAAAAAATAACATTGAAAAATTGTCTTTTTTATTAACAAATATTCTTCCTCAAACGAGGACATAATAAAACAAAATACCAAAATTTCATAGTAACATCCCAGGGACCAGGGTGGAATTGCATGTTGACTTGGATATTTTTAGGTAGAATTTTATAAGTTCTTATTCTTACCTATTTTAGAATCCTATTGACAGTTAAATGACTCTTCATTACTAAACTATCAAACGAATCGAATATTTTTCGAACGCCGCCGCACAGTGGGGCACCTTGTATGGGAGAGCGGACAAAACTCTATAAAATCTAAATTAATGAACCGATTTTGATGAAATTTTCAGGAATGATAGCCGATAGCAAGACAAATTTGCACTAGAAAATTCCGACCATTTCCACGCCCACTAAAAGAGAAAATGGCTTTTTTCGGAGAACATATATGAAAACAAAGATTTGTTTACCAAATTTAAAGATATTACGAATAATAAATAGCGAAAAAAGCATTTTAAAAGCATTGTAAATTACTAAAAATTCAGTTTTAATATGCTTAAAAGTGAACGGTTTTGTGAAAAAAAATGTTTAGGTTTATTTTGTTTGCAATTCCAAGGATAACACATTGCATTTATAATGATATAGATAGTTGGTGTTTTCAAAACTTATCATTTGATTTATTTTAAATTTATTATAAAATAAATGCAAATAATAAATAAAAAATAAAAAAATAATTCAAGTAAATAAAATACAAACAAATTCATTTAATCTTAATAAGCTATCTAATCTTAAATACGAGTAAATTAGATTCAAATTAGTTCAAATAAACTTAATTTGATATATGCAAATCTATGAAGTTTCAATGGAAGGTATTTCTGATGGACATTTATTTCTTAAATCCCTGGTACCATTAAAACTTGTTCAACGAGAAAATGAAGAACGAATTTGGAAATATATTCGACCCTCCTCAACCCATCATTCACCAGCTCTTCAATTTTCCTTTTCGAAAGAAACTTCGGAAGAAGTTAGAAAAAAAAAGATCGTGAAGCTGAAATTCTGAATCTTTGAGAAACTGAAATTCAGTGCAATGGATTCTTCATTGAAATAAAACATGTAATGTAGTTTGAAATGATAGAAGAAAACGCTTCATGGAGTATAACCTGCACTTATCATACAATACCATACCCTACTAACTGCGGAAATAAAAAAGGAAACTAAAACCCATATACCAAATCGTTTCGAGAAAAATAGGGAAATACTTATTGACATTGTCTAACAAAGAACTGTGACTGCAAACTCTGGGAGCACCTCAAGACGTTTTTTTGAAAATTATTCAGTTACTGCTGAAATAACCAAAATAGATGAAAGCTAATGGCGTATGATAAAAATAACGGTTTGAATTTGACACTTTCAGGTATCTACATATTAGCTGTTTTATTATTTTCAAAACAAAAACAACAAGCGATATTGCTTTCTATTGAGAGCTTTTTTTATGAACCAAAAATTAGTTCGTATTTTGGTCCATAGATGGCTTTGTGGATAGGTAAAGAGAAAGAGAGGAAATGCAAAATAGTTGCAAGCTAAATAAAAAGGGATGTATATAAAACTCTGTTTGCCACATTGTCTTATTTTTTTCCGATGATCTACACATATCATATTGTTAGTACCATAAAACCCTATTACGAGACACCTTCAATTTCAGAAAATCGGAGTACTTTCTACGAAACTTGTTGATATATGTATGTAATTCTATTTACTCAGTGCTGGGTTGATTAAGGGTTTTTTCACATAAGCGTATTTTACTGGTTTACCATATAAGATCGTCAGAACTGGTTAAAAGGCAAAAATATGAAATTCCATAATCAAAATTATTAATTTATTGTTATTTTTTTATATGACTTCCCAACCTAAAATTGCTCTAAAAACCGCATCCGGACGTATCCGGATGAGATTTTTACTGGAAAATGTTGCTGAGACCCTACGCTATCTATTGAAAATAGTTTGCCAACAGAGGCAAACAGAGGAAGTAGTTAAAACCTTATGCGAACTAAAAAAATCACAGAAATAGAGTGTTTCTTCGTCAAAAAATACCTTATCCAATTTTTTTTTCAATAAAATAACATACGGTATTGTTTTTCTATTCATGTTAGCACAAAAAATGTTTAAAACTTTCAAATTTCACAATATACTGATCATTTAAGGAATACCAATATTTTACCATTTTTCACGATATTTGAACTTTGAGCGAAAATCTACTGGTCTACAATTTTTTTTTTGAAAAACGGTTTTCATTTTCTGATTCTACAACCAATTAACTGTAAGAAACACTTTCTGTTTAAAAAAAAACCTACTTTCAGAAAAATAGGTTTTGTCCGCATTTTCCCCACTGTGCGCCGCCGGCCGGTTCCAATATTGATTACATTATTATATCTTTTTAATTCTGTTTGTTTAAAGTTTTGTAAAATCAAAATTCAATATTATGAAATTTCGTAAATGCAAGCGAAGCACTCTAGAATTATTTTGTTGGACGATTTATTGCTTTAGAAATCGATGGGAAAATAAAAATAAAAATAAAAATAAAAATAATGCACTTACCTTTTGAAAAATTTAATGAAAAACTGTTCATGTCACTCAAAACCTATTGCAAATATAGCATCAAGTTAAAATGTACCTATGTGTACATAGTGCATAAATGTATGTACATACATACATATGTATGTATGTATATAAATTTGTGGAATGTAGTGTTAACGTTCAGGTACTTGATATACAAGTGTCCCTTTGCGCCCAATTGCAGGAAACAGGAAGTCCTTGTTTTTATTATTTTGCAAATACATACATATGTATACTCGTACATACAATTCTGATTCAAATTCATTTTATCTCAAAACACTCCACCCAAAAACAACATACTCCCCCAAATAAAATATTTCTCTATTTGAAATCCATTAGCTTTAGAGTAGGTATTGGATTTTTGCACAAACTGTCGCACGAAAAGAATTTACAACACAAAAATAAAAAAAAACTGGTAGATTGAAAATTTAAAATTGGACTACATTCCTTATACAAATATCCTATACCTTCAATGTACGCATGCTAATTTCGATACATACTACATACGTATACATATTTATATTATTTTTCTTTTCCATGATTTTCTCTTCTAATTGTTGTTGTTTTTGCTGTTAATAAATTGCATTTAATCCAATTAGAAGTTTTCTCATCAAAAAGACCGTTTCAATTTCAAAGTGACAGAACAATTTACAGAATAGTATAGCAACGCCAACGTTCTTATACGCTGCTGGCTGCTGATTCTAATATTGGAATATATATATTATATACATATACTTTTTTTAATTAAAACATAAAATTATACAATTTCCTTTTCCTCAACCTCCTCCTTCTCCGCCGGCCACCCGTTAGAAATAAAAATCCTTAGCTTTGAAAAATAAAATGTTTCCTTTCAAAATCCATTTTACTTTGTTTTTTCTTTCTTACAAATCTCCGGTTTGGTGTAATATGCGAGGATAGAGGAAAGAACAAATCCGCCAGAGGTCGTTTTGAATAAAAATATAGGTTAAATCGTTGGGAAATGGAAAAGGGTCAGCTGAATAATGCATTTTATGATTAAAACGCATCAAAAGCTGCGGCTGTGATTGTGGCTGGTTCTGATGACGATGGCGGTATAAAAAGAAGAAAATCCAAAGTGGATCATAATTTTGATTTTCCTGTAAGATACCTATGTACTTAAAAGAGAGATTATATTACTTTGAATCTTTATAGTAGTTCTATTAAGCACTTTTTGTAGGTATATCGATTTTAATTAATTTAAACTTAATTCAAGAAAGCAAGGGGAGCTTCTTTAATCTCGTACAATTAGGTTCTTTAATTAAGTTAAAACTACAAAGATGAGGAGGTTGCAAAAGCGAAGGATAATGGCTTAAGAGTCAGTTCAGGGGATGTCTGTGAGGGATTTAAATGGACATTATTTTAAAAATTGAGGTAATTTTGGTGCTTTGAAAAGAGATACACATTACACTTTCAATGACTTTGGCGCATAAAACAGCCTGAATTTGACCAATGGCAACTATTATGTTGTCTTTGAAAGTTGCGGTGATTTGCGGCTTATTGGCATAGTAAAGGGTGTCCCAAAATTAACGCAAGATTTGAATTTGCCGCCATTTGTGCAGTGAAGTGTTGGCAACCCTGAAAAAAAAGCAATTTGACAGCTAACAGTATATGGTTATTAAAAATGGAGCGTTACACGATAGAACAACGTGTCTTCATTATTAAAGAATATTTCAAAAATAGTGAAAGCTTGGCGGCTGCAGTTCGAAAATTTCATACAAAATATGGTCGGAATAGTGTTTTAACTTCGTCAACTGTGAAGAGATTAATTGAAAAATTCATGGAGACTGGATCCGTTGGAGACGCCAAACACACTGGTCGTCCAAAAACAAGCCGTTCAAATGTGAATGTCGAAGCAGTGCGTGAGAGTGTTGCTGACAATCCAGGAACCTCAATTCGACGTCGTGGACAAGAATTGCAAATTTCAAGAACCTCTCTACAGCGTATACTCACCAAAGATCTGTGTCTTCATGCTTACAAAATTCAATTAACACAACAATTGAAGCCTAATGACCATGGACAGAGAAGAGAGTTCGTTGAATGGATTATTGAACATCAACAAATGGACCCTGATTTTTCGAGCAAAATCATCCTAAGCGATGAAGCACATTTTCATCTTGATGGCTTTGTCAATCGCCAAAATTGCCGCATTTGGGGTTCGGAGAATCCACATGTGATTGTCGAAAAACAAATGCATCCACAACGCGTGACTGTATGGTGTGGATTTTGGGCTGGAGGCATAATTGGGCCATATTTTTTTGAAAATAATGCTGGTCAAGCAGTGACTGTTACTGGTGCTCGATATCGCGACATGATTACACAGTTCTTTCTGCCAAAATTGGATGATATTGATGTGTCCAATATGTGGTTTCAACAAGACGGTGCCACATGTCATACAGCCCGTGAAACAATTCAATTACTGCATGAGACATTTCCAGGTCGTGTACTCTCTCGTTTCGGTAATCAAAATTGGCCTCCTAGATCGTGTGATTTAACACCATTAGACTTCTTTTTATGGGGTTATTTGAAATCACAAGTCTATGTCAACAAGCCCACAACCACCCGTGCATTAAAGGAGGAGATTCAACGCTGCATCAACGAAATTCAGCCACATTTATGCAGAATGGTCATGGAAAATTTCAACAAAAGAGTGCGCATGTGCATGCAAAGCCGTGGAGGCCATTTGTCCGATGTGTTATTCCATACATAACCCTATCCTATGTACTTTACGAGTCAATAAAAATATAACCATCAAAAGACTAAAAACGGCGTTTTCTGTTTCTGTTCAAATCTTGCGTTAATTTTGGGACACCCTTATTACAATTTAAGAAAGCCCAGCAAGAAAATGTCTAGATTAAGATCCATCCTTTTGAAACTATGTGTCTTCAGTGTCCATAACATCTATTTCAGACCACAAGAAGTTAGTGATAATGGACCTATAGCGATCACCATTGAAACTGATTGTCTGGCCAGCATCATTTTTGAAAAAGTTCGGATCGATATGACGCCTCCAGTCCAAAATCCACACCAAGCAGTAACTTTATTTGGATGCATTAGCAAGTCGAGAATCTTGCGTGAATTGGTTTCGTACCAAATCAGACAATTTTGCTTATTCATTTAACCATTCAAAAATAGGCCTCAACGCTAAAGATGATTTTTCCACCAAAAATTCAACTTACAACTGCTCTAAAGTCCAATTAGCGAACACTCGACGCTGCGTTATGGTCAGATCGTGAGTCAGTTGAATTTTTTTACAGTTCCAGGCCCAAATCAAGACTCAAAATACGCCAAGTTGTGGTCCGCGACATGCCAAGTTCTTATGAGCCACGCGGAATTGACTGCCTATAGGATTTGGTTGTATACACTTTACGAACAGCAGCGATGTTTTCGGCAGACCTTGCGTTTCTTTGACATATTGACATACGGGTTTTGGATGATTGTTCAATGAGCCGGCGACTATGTACCACATAAAAAAGGCGCAATGCGCTCACCGTTGCTAGTAGAGAACATTCATTTTGATAAGTTCACTTTGGAATCTTTTGAGGCAACGTTTAAGAATCACATTTTTCTTTAATGTTTTTAGTTTTTTTTAAAAGAAATGATGAATTTTTAATATAAGTTTTCGTGTTTGTTCTTAATTTTGCTGATAATCAAATAAAACTTCAACGTCAATAAAAGTAAATGAATTTAAAACGCATTTTGAAAGCTTACCTATACTCGGAGTCAAATGATACAGCTACTATCTCATACGCTTTTCCTCACAAACAAAAATGCAAAGATTGCCTCATTGAGCTCCACGAGATATATTCGCTTTGTCTTCATCAAGCGATCTAAGAAGTTCCTGGTTTGTGTTTAGTAAGAATGCGTAGCCATTTCTAATTTTGGAATGGCAAAGCTGTTTTCTTTTGCGGAATTACCAATCTGTATGGTTCAAGATGATCTTCAAATTAACCTCCCGATAAATAAGCGGACGATATTGTACTGTTATCAGATAATCCTTCCAATATACAAGAGCTAATTGAGGGCTTTAAGACTTTCTTATTAGTATCACGCATTGAATCTTGATAAGTTGGAAATAGTAGTTTTTCGCAATGGTGGAAGAAAAGCAGCGTTTGAAAAATTATAACAATATAACTCTAAAACAAATGTGTTTATTCAATACAAATATCTTGGCGTAGTGTTTAATTACAATATGTCTTAAAATAAGCATCTAACCAAAAGATTGGGATAATCTAAAAATTTCATTAATAACTTCCGTGACACAATACCGTCCAACACACAACAAAGCTTCAAATACAAAATGTAGCCTTAAAAGATTATTATGTTATACTGTGCTCAAGTTTGGGGATACCACGAACTCAACCAAGTCGAACAATTTCACCATTTCTACGCCTAACTATATGCTCTGCATATTAAAACAAAGGTTTTCCTTACGTTCCAGAAGCTACATTTTTCTTATATAAAATGTAATGGTAGATTACCCAAAATTTTATTGAAAGCCATTATAAACAAAATATCTTCTGGGCTAAGGAACAGTTGTATGTTTTTCATCAATTTTCGTTGGATTATTCCTTTGACTAATTAACGTTCTTGAATTGTCTAGCATACATAACATTATTTTTTTTTTTTAATTGAAAGAAAAACACTGGACTGTTAGTTCAAGACAGTTTCAATTTCATGAAGTGAAACTTGATGTACTCACACTCACACATACTGAACTACTTCAATGACTTCAATTCTCGTGGTATATGATTTTTATAATTTTCAAAGCACGCTGCGGGCTCCTTAATATCAATGGAAGAGCCTTCAAAGGGAAATATGTATACAATGTGTAATAGGGATAAATCAGAAAATACCCTGCACTTCATCGATACCTCCCCAATGTTCAAGACGTATAGAAGAAAATTTCTTGGCAGCGACATGCTTTCAGACTCCCAACTTCTCAACTTCTAAGCGTTCTTTATGGCTACTGAATTTTCATAACTTATGTAACTTAATCGACTCTTTAAGCTTGTTGCTGATTTTTTAAATTTTATTTGTTTTTAGACCGGCAGGCAACTCAAAAATACTGTCAAAACTAATTTAAAACCAGCATTTCTCAATTTTTTGTAAAATATTTTGAAAATAAAATTAAATATCTATTTTATTCCCAAACAAGCTGATAGGAATGAGACTTCAAAAATACACTATGCACGGGGTTAGCTGTCATAAGTCACAGAGTTAATTTTTCTCTTTTTCTTGTCACGGTAAATTTTTAAATGAATATTTCATGGAAATTATTTCCACGACTTTCTTATCGTGCGCAATGTATCATTTAACCAATTACCCTTCAAAAAATAAACAGCCAAATAAACTAGACAATGAGTCTTCGTATATACCGTACACTCGTTTTAATTAATAAAAACAATACCCATATAACAACTGTTCTGATTTCTCATTCATTCCGGAATATATTCAAATATTCTTAATTAAATTAAAAATGCCATAATTTATTAATACACCAAACGAACTTTTTGGTACTTGATTTTTATTTATTGTTTTCTATACATAAAACTAAACTATATTTTTTAGACTAACAAATACAATAAAAATAATAATAATAATAATAATAATAAAAGATCCTTAAATGTAAGGTTATGTGGAGTGTATAATATAATGCTAACATTGTTTTCCCATCAAAAAATATGTAAAACACAATTTATTGCACATGACATTTTGTTTCATATTTAATTACTTTATAAAAGTTATAATGCCTCTTTTTTTAGCTCGTTTTGATAACAATAGAATTAATACGTATATAATAATGATAATAATAATTAAAGTTGTATTTTTACTTCGGGCTGTTGCTCTCAATGCATCCATCACTCATGCTTATCCTGCATATGCTAGCCTTGCATTTTTAATGTAGGTTGATAAACTTCTCTTATCTCGTCCTTTCTCATTTCTCACTGTCTGATATAATATGTATGTATATAAATTCAAATTGATTTCTTTTTTTTTAAGTTTTAATTAAATTTTACCTCGAGTAATAATGCATCGATTTTAAGTGCTATTCAGTGATTGTTAAATTATAATAAATTATTGATTATTAAATTAAAATTCCGGTCACTTATCATTCAATTAATTTAATTTCTTTTTCGTGTTTGTATGATTTAATTTTGGAAAACACGAGTATTTTTCTTCGTAACAGCTAAATAATTAAATACTGTTTTATGAATGAAAACACAAAAAGTTTTCCATTTTTTTTGTGTGTATGTATACATTATATACAATCATACAATTATTATTATTAAAGTAAAATTATTCTTAAATTTGAGCGTATATTTTTGTTGTTATTTGTCAATAGTTCTTTTTTTTATATTATACTTAAATAATTATTATAATATATATTTCTTGTATATCCTAAATGTTTTCTTTTTCCTTTTTTTAAATAACCTACATTTACTTTTTATTTGAGATTTCAGCTTTATGGTTGGGAATATGATTGAATCGTTTTAAGTTTTCATCATCGTTATGGCTATTAAATTCCTTGTGCAAAAAGAAATACGGTTATTGCACGATTTTTTCACCACATATCTGAAAAGAAAAGTAAAATTATTTTCGTTGAAAAAGAAACACTGAATTGGAAGGAATAATGATATGGTTTAGTTATCGTTTTATTTTTAACTTCCCATAGGAAGTTATTGTAATGGTTCTGATTTGTCAAATTGAAAATTTTGACATTTCTCGACGTTTCAAGGTCCCTAGAGTCGAAATAAGAGATTTTTAGAAAGATGTCTGTGCGTGCGTGTGTACGTTCGTGACTTTTTTTTCCTCGTCCATAGCTCAAAAACAAGAAGAGATATCGACTTCAAATAAATTTTGTTATATAGATAATAAGGCAGAAAGAGTGGGAGGATTTTTTTTGACCATAGCAGTTTAAAAAAATGATAAACATTTTGGATAACCCTAAATATCTTACGAACCAAAAACTCTAGAGACTTGAATTAAATTTTATATAATATATTGTAACGTGATACCAAACAAGTATATTTTTTGAAAAAATCAAATTAACGTTTTTTTTTATAAATCAAAAAAACCGAAACAAAAATTTGTCACCTCGAAAATTTTACGAATACAAAATGATTTTATCACCAAAGCAATTTTGTGCAAAGAAAAATAACGTATACAACATCTGGTAAAATTTTGAGAAAAATCGAATTGACAATTTTGTTTTCAAAAAGTAAAAACACAAACAAAAAAATTAATAAAAGTTGGTAAAAATTGATTTTCGGCTCAAATATCTTTTCAAAACTTTGAGATATTGGCTTTAAACTACTTTTATCTTTTGAAAAATATTGTTGTCAACATTCAGTAAAATTTCGACAAAAATATAATTGACAGTTTTCTTACAAAAAATAAAAACCTAAACAAAAAAATTAATAAAAGTTGTTAAAAATTGATTTTCGGCTCAAATATCTTTCCAAAACTTTGAAATATTGGCTTTAAACTACTTTTATCTTTTGAAAAATATTGTTGTCAACATTCAGTAAAATTTCGACAAAAATATAATTTACAGTTTTCTTGCAAAAAATAAAAACCTAAACAAAAAAATTAATAGAAGTTGGTAAAAATTGATTTTCGACTCAAATATCTTTTCAAAAATTTTGGACTAACTAATTTTATCTTATAAAAAATATTGTTTTCAACATTCAAAAAAATTTTGAAAAAAATCGAATTGACAGTTTTTGTTACAAAAAATAAAAACCTAAACAAAAACATTAGTAAAAATTGATTTTCGGCTCAAATATCTTTTCAAAACTTTGAGATATTGGCTTTAAACTACTTTTATCTTTTAAAAAATATTGTTGTCAACATTCAGTAAAATTTTGAGAAAAATCTAATTGACAGGTTTTTTACAAAAAATAAAAACCTAACAAAAAAAACAATACTAAAACTTGGTAAAAATTTACTTACGACTCAAATAGCTTTTCAAAAATTAAAAATATTGTCTTCAAACTCTTTTTTTTCTTAGAAAATATTGTTTTCTGTTTTTTCATAAGAAAGTGGTTGCACTGGTTCCTATCACTAGTCGTGTTTTTGTTTGCTCTATCTATTCTTTATTTTTCTAATATAAATCGTGTTTGAAAATTTGTATTAGTGTTAAGTTTCACTGAATAAGTGAACCTTTTTTTGTTTTTATTTAATAATTTTATAAAAAATTTTGTTACATTAGCATTTTAATCAATTAATATTTTGTTGAATTTTGTGATATTTTGTTCGAAACAAAAGTTCTTCCCGGTAAGGTGTTCAGTATTTTTGTTTTTTCCAAAGTGTTCCCTTGTCCATGTGTGAGTGCTTTTTGTTTTCAATTTATTTTCTATTTGACTTTCCCCTACTTTCTTTGTTTAATTAATTGATTCCACCTTCTTTGTTTTATTCCATTACATTTTTGTCATCGATTTTTAAGCCCTTGCGTCGGCCAGTTAGCTAGAGCGTGATTTATTTGAGACTTTTGTTGAAACACGTAGGTTCGAGTCCCGCCTTCCGTGATTATTGTTTTTATTTTTTTTTTTTTTTTTATTTTAATAAATTTGTATCTATATTTTTTATTATATATTTTAACACTCCTTTCGTAAAATATGGATTGCTACAATAAAAATTGCCAAGAGGGTGCTAATAACAATCCTCTATTTGCCTGTTTCGGACCCTGTGGTAATCTTTACCATGCAAAATGCGTTGGTTCAACGAACGCTTTCATTGAAAAAATAGCCAATTCGAATTTTGCTTACTGGTACTGTCATGACTGCCGTAAGCTCTCTGTATCTCAACTAGCTTTTAAAATGTCTTCTTTTAAGGCTGACATTTTAAAACTTTCTAAAGATTTTGAAGTGCTACTGAAGTCTTTCAACACTGCAGTTTGCAAATTAAATGCATACTCTGTAACCAACATCATGGTTGATAGTGCTACTTCTACTAATGATTTTGATTTGACACAGCCTATTCCTACTACTTTCTCTTCTGCAGATAAAGATATTCTCGTGCAATCAGGTTCTGGTGTTATAAACCCAGAAAGTGTACCTGACAAACAAAAAAAAAAGTCCAAGAAAAGAAGCCGAGAAAACTCTGAACTTGCTAGAAATTCAACCCCTCCATCAAAAAGAACAAAGGTCAACATCACCCAAATACCTACAGATCCCACCGTAACCCCCCATATACCTCAAATTGTTGACTCAAATGTAGCTTCCAATAGCGACTCCGTTACAGGAACTATAATAAATAACTCCATCATTAAAGCTGTCTCGAAACCAAAAATAATTTTTATATCTCGTCTGGACCCAGTTACAACGCCAGAAGATATAACTTCCCACTTAGTGTCTACCAAGAGCATACCTTGCAGCTCTTCCATTAGGTGTACTAAGATCAGCAAACCAAATAGTTTTGTTTCTTCTTTTAAGTTAATAACGAATCCCACGTTCTTCGATTCTATTTGCAACACAAATATATGGCCCGCAGAGACTTTAATCAAAGAATTTACACAGAGTCAAAAACAAGGTGTTTCTTTGAAAACCAAGTCAAAAAACTTAACAGGCTTGCGCTCTTCTACCAAAACGTAAGGGGACTTCGTAGCAAGACTGCTGACATTTTCCTTAACTCCCAATCATTTCCACATGACGTATTCGTTTTGACAGAAACTTGGCTTAATTCAAGCTTTTCCGACACAGAACTTTTCAGTCAAGAGTTCGAAGTTTACAGAAACGATCGTCATGTTGGTAATGCAAAGGATTTAGGTGGAGGTGTTCTCATAGCGGTAAATAATACATATTTCTCTTCTTCTGTATCTTTTCCATTTGTATTATCAATTGAACTGGTATGTGTAAAGGTAATGGTACAGACTAAGACTATTTTCATTTTAAACGTCTACATTCCTCCAAAGAGTTTGGAGTCTGTTTATAGCGAACTCTCCTTGGCATTAGACTTTGTTATCAGTTTGTCCTGCTCTGACACCAATATCTTACTTCTAGGTGACTTTAATTTACCACACATTGATTGGATTCCATCGGAAGACGAATCTTGCCTTGAAGCCTCTCTATCTTCTTCACAATTGGAACTATCTTTTCTCGATAAAATCCTTTTTACTGACTTACAGCAAACTAGCTGTATTAAAAACTCAAAAAATCGAATTCTCGATTTAGTCTTTTCTTCTGACGCTATTAGTACTCTTGTTCTAGAATCTAGATCAGGAATTACTAATATTGATAAATATCACCCCCCTTGGACATTTTTCTTGACTTAAGTAATCACCTTACTGAACACAGTAATTCCTTTGATTGCTTATATAATTTTGACTTCAGAAAAGCTAATTTCCATTTGTTGTCTGAAGATTTAACCATGTCTGAAATTGCTGATAATGTAACATTTTCTAATATTGACGAAGCAGTTTCAAATTTCTATAAGATCTTTAATAATTGTTTAGAAAAAAATGTACCTTTAAAGAAATCAAGAAATACAAACTTTAGCCACCCTTGGTACACGAAAGAATTGCGTTTACTGCGTAACAAAAGAAATAAGGCATGGAAAACTTATCTCAAAACTCTGTCTCCAATCAATTTCTCTTTTTATGTTGAACTTTTTAACGAATTTAAGTCTCTTTCAAATTATTTATATGCTTTTTATGTTACTGATATGGGCACCTCTTTGAAAGAGAATCCTAAAAAATTTTGGAAACTTGTAAATTTAAAGAAAAAATCAGATGGCTTTCCAGTTAACTTCACTTACAAGAATCTTTCTTTAAATAAAACTGTTGATATCTGTAACGCTTTCGCAACAAATTTCCGTGAATCTTTTGTTAATAACCCTCAAGAAATTGATGAAGTATATTTTCATAATCTTCACTCTTTTTCGCAAACTAGCTGTAGTCACATCCCTGTGCTACAGAGTACGGTACTTGATCTTTTATCCGCGTTGAATGATGACTGCTCAGCCGGTCCCGATGGTATTCCCGCGATAATATTAAAAAAGTGTAGTAATGCTTTAGTTAAACCTCTTACGTTCTTATTCAAACTTTCTCTAAAAACAGGCAAATTTCCCAGTATATGGAAGAAGTCTTTTCTTACACCAATTTTCAAGAAGGGTAACAAGGCGGATATAACAAACTACAGGCCCATTGCAAAGCTTTCTTGCATACCTAAATTGTTTGAACAAGTTGTTTGTGAAAGTGTAGCATTTTTTAGTAAAAATCTCATTTGCAAACAGCAACATGGTTTTGTGAAAAAAAGATCAACCGTTACTAATCTCCTCACATTCTCAAACATATGTTCAAACGCTTTAGAACAAGGTTATGAAGTTGACTGTATATACACTGACTTTTCCAAAGCTTTTGACCAACTTAGCCACGGAATTATTTTATTTAAACTTAAAGCTCTTGGTTTTCCACCATTTTTTTTAGCTTGGATCAAATCATACCTTGAAAACAGATCTTATGAGGTAAAATTTAGAAATTGTCATTCTGAACCTTTTGTTGCTCAATCTGGTGTTCCCCAGGGAAGCCATCTTGGCCCTTTTCTATTCATCCTGTCTATAAACGACGTATCGTCTTGTCTACGCTCAAGTGATGTTCTTATTTTTGCTGATGACATGAAAATTTTTAAGATAATAAAGTCCACCCAAGATCGCATCCTTTTACAAGCCGACATTGATAGTTTCACATTCTGGTGTGGGAAAAATAGCCTTTCACTCAACCCTTTAAAATGCCAGACGATAACTTTTACTAAAAAACGAATCGGTAGTGTATTTGATTATTGTATATCTCAGCAAAAACTCTGTCGCGTCTCAACATTTAAAGATTTAGGTGTTCATTTCTGTTCAAACTTAGAATTTACACATCACATTAATTTGATTGTTAATAAAGCAAGTTCTATGCTTGGTTTTATAAAACGCTGGGCAAAGGAGTTCAATGATCCCTATGTTACTCTTTCTTTGTACAATTGTCATGTTCGTCCTCATCTTGAATATGCTTCGCAGGTATGGACTCCCTATTACGAAATTCATAAGAAACGTATTGAATCAATTCAACATAATTTCATTCGCTTCGCCTTAAAGGGTCTTCCGTGGGAAGATCCTTATAATCTGCCTCCCTATGAACATCGTATTCAGCTTCTTCAATTGCAAACTCTCCATCAAAGGCGTGTTAATAATGATTTAATATTTTTTCATCAACTTATTAATGGTGAAATTGATGCACCTTATTTGCTGTCTTGTATACATTTAAATTACCGAGGGGGAACTCATCACCTACGTACTTTTGACTTTATACATATTGACTTCCATAGAACTAACTATGGAAAGAATGAAGCCTTAAGTCGAATGAGCATTTTATATAACTTAAACTGTTCATCGATAGATTTAAATTTAAATAAGGTGGGATTAAAATCATTGTTTAGAACCAGTGCTCCACTATCGTAATCGTCTTTATTATATTTTTTGTTGTTCTGTAATATTTCATGTTTCATGTTAATTATGTTTTGTATTTTGTGCGTGTGTTAGGCTTTAATTGTATTATTATCTTGCTAACAACTAACACATGCACTAATGATGAGCCTCTGATCGTAGTGTGACGCTTGCTGTAAGCTAACTACTTTCTGAAAATTCTGAAGTGTAAAAAAAAAAAATAAAATCTACAAAAAATAGTACGCAAATTTGGTAAAAATTGATGTTCGGTTCTTGATATCTCTCAAATTAATTTCATTCATCCGGTTTGTATTTGTTTATATAAGAAATAAAAAAATTTAAGAAATGCTACTTAAATTGGTAAAAATTTGTTTTCGACTAAAAATCTATTTAATAAAACTATATTTTTAAACTAAACAATTTATTTATATGAAAAATATTGTTGGTAATTTTAAAATTTTTAAGAATAATTTAACTAACAACTTTTTTAACCCAACACGAAAACCTACAAACTTTTAAGCAAGACAAATCGACAGACGGGATGGGAAGTAATCAGTGTGGGTCGCATCCCAGCCTCTTTTTTAAATTAATTTTTAGACATTGGTAACAATTGTAAATACACTCCTATTTACTATTATTATCTGCTACGGAGAAGGGTCTATATATTTCAGATCTTGGTAATACGAAGTACATGAGTAGAATTTTGATAAACCTCATCAGTGGAATAGAGCGGAATTTATTTATAGCATGTTGAAAGTTTTGTCTTCATTTTCGTGGAATGGTTTAAGACTTTCCATGTGCCTTATTAAGGCAGGAATTCATCTTTAATCTTCGTTCGTTATTGAAGCACCCACTCTGTACCACTCTTAATGCCCTTCGTTCAGCGAGACATTTCAGTAAAGTGGTTCAAAATCAGTTGGTCTGCTAAAAACCATTTAAACTGAAGTCACCTGGAGAAGATGCCATCTTGTATGAAGTTTTAGAAATGTGACTGATGCTTATCATACACAATCGCAATCATTATTCAACAGAATATTTTCCAGAAATGCAATTCCATCATCGTTCAAGAGTTTGGAAATCTTTCCTATCCACAAAAAAAGTAGACTTAAACAATGTTGAAAATTACCACGGAATCTCCTTTATGAATGTAATTGGTATACTTGTGAACAGATTATAGAGCTTAGTGGATGCAAAAAATATACTGTGGGACTTTCAGGAAAGTTTTCGGAAAAGTTAATTGACGACTGATCACATTTTTACGATAATATCCATTGCTACAAGCGTTCCAAGCGAGAAACAAAAAAGTGCATGCCTTCCTTTTTGGTTGATTTTAGGGCTGCCTTCGACATAATGTAAATCGATATGCTCATTTTTATAAGCTCTCAAAATTTTTACACGTTATACAAAATTGTATTCAGAGACATAAGCAGCTGTATGGGACGATTTTTTATTACACAAAATGGTTTGAAACTGATAATGGAATACAAAAAGGTTGCCTACTGAGTGCACTGTTGTTTTTACTCTATATACATAAATGGTGTTAAAGGGTACCTTCCTGGTGGAATACTTATCACTGATTTAGTCATCAATGTTATTCTCTATGCAAATGATCTGGTGATACAAAAGTAATGGTATTTAAAATGTCAGCCAAAACATATATTATTGGGTTTTCCATGGTGTAAGTCAGGAGATTGTAGATCATTACAAATATTTGGATGCGAAAAACTAAACTAAACCGAGTTTTTGATTTCAGCTTGCACCTTTCAGAGAAATCAAATACTTCACAAAGTCTATCAAATATAACATGGGGAGACATCTTTTTGAATAATCGAATTTACGTGTCTGATGCGAAGCATAAAATATCCGATGCCGATTGGTAAAATCTACCTTGTGTTAGCCGTGTCAAGTTTGGGGTAGTGATGAATGCGAGTCCATCGAAAAATTTCAAGAAAACAATTTTTAAAAAACGCTTTTCAACTTGCCTTTGAAAACACCGATCTACGCACTTGATCTTGAAACAGGACTTCTTAAATTGTATATACATACACAATCAGGTTGCAGGCTGATTTTTTCGTGAAAGTCCTTACTATTCAAGATAATCGCCTTCTCAAAAAAAAAAATATGTTATATGAGTTGAGGAATGAATCTAGGAATTGCTTGTGATGAAATTGTTTCGATTGACACAAGTAATTCAAAGCTGGATAAGGATCAAATATCGAAGGAGTGTGAACATCTTGTTTTAAAAGAATTTATGTTAAGAGCTCGGGAATTAGAAAGTAGAATTAGTTACTCACAGCTTATTGACAACTTGTGTTAGAAAAACTAATTTCATGACTTTTATAGATACAAAGAAATATCTCTAATTTTTACAACAAGATGTGAACTAATCGGTCTAAATGGAAAGCCATACAACGAAAATTTCAAGAGTTTAATTTTCTAAGTATATGCCGAATTTTCACTGCCTTGTATACTCTGGAAAGAGAACTTTGTTGATGAAGGAAAGTGATCTTTACAACTAGTTGACAGTAATTTCAACATATAGAATTTTACTGATAATATAATGTACATATGTACATATGTGAATATTTTTTTAAAACTATTATATAGGGTTTTTCAATAAGGGCGGGTAGATGATGTGTGTAGATGTAGTGGCGTTTGCTGTGAGGCACGTAGCCAAGTTGAAGTCTGTGAAAGGCCGAGGGATAGACTGCCTCGGGTTCTGCTGTACACTTTCACGGATCGCGGCGATGTTCTCGAACTGATTGTTTACTGAACCGGTCGACTCAAATTTGGCCACTAAACGTTGAAGAGTCAACTAAGAAGGGCCACCACGTCTACCATAAAATGGGCGCAATGCGCGGAACGTTTGCGTTAACGAACACTTATGTTGATAATAAAGTTTTATCATTTGAACGTGCTGTTCAATCGTGTAACTTGCCATGAATAATAAAGAAAAGATTTGACAGATGTCACCAAAACAAAATGGCCACCATGGGCTCCAAATTCTTCCTGCGCCAATTTAAAAACCCTATATTAAAAAAAAGAAAAAAAGTGTAAAATAAATTTTGCTAACCGAGCTGACTGCAAAGCCATGGCTTTAAATTCATATTATTGTAACACATAAAATGCGATAGTTAAATTATATTACTTACTTACAATAAATGGTGTGTAAAATCTGGTTAGGTACGATTGTAGTGTGACAAAACGTAAGAAAGCCGATGCCGTGAAATAATGCCAAGTTAAATAAGACCAACTTTCAAAACTTGGCCTTATTGCCCTTAACAAAAGTGAAATAAGGCCAATTTTCAGCCGTTGGTCATATTGCACTCTGACAACGTAAAATAAGGCCAAACTATTTTGACAAATAACTCCAACTTATTTTTACGGTGAGGTATATGTAATGAGCTTTATTTCACTTTGTATAAGTGTAATAAGACCAACTTTGAAATATTGGCTTTATTACACTTTACAAAAGTGAAAATAGGACAATTCTTGAAATTTGACCTTATTTCACGGCACCAAGATCGCCTGTATCTACATTAGTTTTATTAACTTCAATTCTTAAAAAAGACTGGCTTTGTGGAAGGAAATGCTAAAGAAATTCAATTAGGTGATGCAAGAAATGTTTCACACCTTCTGATCTGGCTGTTATCTACAAGACTTATATACGTCCAAAACTTGAGTATAACTCCCATCTCTGGGCTGGCGCTCCTGCAACTTACTTAAGCCTCTTGGATAGTATTGAACGTAGAGCATATAAATTGATAGGTGATAATACCATCATAGGATCATTTACGTCGCTCGAACATCGTCGAAAAGTTTCCTGTCTCACCCTCTTTTATCGTTATTTTAACGGTTTATGCTCTAGGGGAGGAACGAAGCTGGCTAAGCTGCATTCCTCCCCTTAAACAGTTCAACCGTAATACTCGCGCTTCTAGGAATGCTCATCAGTTTACCCTCGAGTCCAACTTCGGCCGTACTGTGACTGTCAAATACAGAGATTCGTTCTTTAGCCGTACTACGCGAATGTGGAATGCCTTACTACACTCTGTCTTTCCTAGTCATTGCAATATTCAGGAATTCAAAACCAATGTGCACCGACATCTCCTTTTACACCCTCTCTCCTCTTCCTACTGCTCAAACTGTGCCTCTGCATAATAAGGGTAGGTAGTAATATCCCCTTGAGTGTGTTCTTATTATAAAAAAAAAAATAAGGTGACTCAAAACCTTGTACTATATCTTCATAGATGATAAATCATTCAGTCTTAACCAATGATCCTTAAACTGAACAGCAGTCGATTAAATAAGCGTTTCAAGATAAACCAAATAAAACAAAAGTTGTTTCTGAAACTAAATTTTTGAAGACACAGTAAATAAAATTGATTCGTCATCAACCATAAAGCCTAACGACTTTTTCTTGTTCTCAAACATAAAGTGTACTACAACTTTCTATTGTGTAAAAGGAAAATAAAATCATATCTAAATCTCTAAATAGTCAAATGCGTTTCCAACTTCATATCAAATTCAGACTTAAAAGGTCATACATTTTAAATGCTTTGTTTTCTCGAAAAACAAATCCAATTTTATTCAGAAGTTTGACAATAATTTTGAAGCCATTAACTATAAACCCTATTAACTAAATTTTTTGTAGTTACTCGTATTGATTGTCTCACCATACCACCGCGCCGCGCCGATAACTATCGTCTTAATAGAACACTTAAGCTCTCATTCCATTAATGACACACCATATACCTTTAATAAGAAACAGTCATCTACTTAAATCCATTGTTAACAAAAATCTTAAAACATAATCCCTACTTAAACACAAATAATTAATGAAGAACACAATTTTTTGTATGAGTTTATTCGCGGGGGAGTATGAATTTCGCGGGGGAGTCAAAATTCCTTTAAAATAATTATCAATTAATTCGAAAAACATTTTTGAAGGGTGGGTCGGGGATGGTGTTTACATCTCATTGAAGGCTCTCGACGAAGTCATTAAAAATTATTGCGGCTGGGATTAACACTGACTATTTTTAGAAAAAATAAATTTGAAAAAAAAACAACAATTTGTTGAAAAAGCTCATCATTATAAATTTTCGCTCTTCTCTTTTGAAAGATAATCCATACTTTCTTTATGATACTCGTCTCGTATAAACGTATTATGATTGTCACTTTTGAAAGGAGTTTTGAAGATGATTTTTTTTATGCATACATAATTAAATCGGAAAGAAATGGTCTTAAAAAATTGTTAAACATGAAACAATCTCAGCATCCATACATTATACGATGTCATAAAGATGACAGCAAATGATCAATTGCAGAAGGAGCTTAACACAAAGGCAACACAGAAATTATTTTGTTTCATCATCATAATTCTCCTTTTGAAATTTTACGATATCATGTAAATCGGATTTTGTTTTACGAAGAATCCATTAAAAGTCTCACTGGGGCTTCTAATCTCATATTCATGGCCGTATTAAAAATTGAATAAATACAAAAAAATAACAAACTGAAAACGAACGAAAATGACGAAGGACGCGGACACAAAACCACATGCGAACAAAGTTTCTTGAATGGCTCTTCTGATATGGTTATAAATTCCATGAGGATTGCTTTTGATTGAAAACTCGCCGTAACACTTTAAACTGTTGCAGAGGAATTCGGAATTCCTAATGGAGTCCTTGTAGGCCTTTATATTTGGTATGTTAATTTTTTGACATGCATTACAATAAATATAAAAATAAAAAAACAAAGCACAAGAAAAAACGAACGTTTCCTTGAAATAATTTTAAAACTTTTTATGATTATGAATTTTAATTTTAAAATGAATTCTAAACGAAATTCCCAGGATCTACATCGGCTAACCGAAAATATGTATATTAACACACACCTCATTTTAGATTCTGCATGCGCTGCACTGCACAGCACATGCAAAGTGTATTCTGTAATCCTTTTGTGATTTATTCATTCAAATAAATGCATTTTATTTGTATGCAAATCTATAGTAGTTGTCAGGGCTTTAGGAGCTTTTGCTGGGGCCCATCAGGAGTTTTGTATACCTTTCCTATACAGAGTCCTGGGTAACTTGGTACATACTAAAATTTTATACTTTCACAGCACGAAGTAAGTATGTACATATAGTTTAAGTTTATATGTATGCATTTATAAAAGGAAAAACTATATCATTATTTGTTTACCTACCTTAATATCCTGTTGCGTCAAATAAATCAGGAAGGACTAAGGGTGGGCAATTATGCGGACTGCACGTAACACGAGGTGTATCGTCTGTGGTGGTACCTTCTATGCAAACACACTGAAGGCAATTTCCGGTATCCTGCGGTAGAATGGCACCAATCTTGTAGGATGCACCTGTAAACACAAAAAGAGAAGATGGTTTGAAAATAAGAATGAAGGTTGGCGATATAAACGACATTGTTTCTCTATACCGTATTATTATTTTTTATAAATTTTAAAATTTGTTAAGTGCCTTCCAGAAGTGAACAACATGGGGAAGCATTAGAGTGAGAAATTACTTAGATTTTATTGGTTTGGATATTCGTACAGTATAATGCTTGCAGAAAATTTAATAAATCAAAAGCACTTAAACTCTTTTGATTAAATTTTGCTTCACAGTTATCTTAGTTTTTGAAATAAAAATTGCTTCAATTTTAAAAATTGAATAAAATATTTGTCTATATGTCATTTTTACATACACCGTACATATGTATATTCGAAAAAGTTTGTTTTTTTACCACTGATCTGGTATGTGGCGCTGAATTCCATCATTAGTCCAGTAACTGTACACATCATATCATGCTTTAAATCCGGAAGTTCAGAGTTTTTGGTTACTTGTTTATGATGTTGTATTTTGGAAAGTATTGGGCATACAAATAAAGAGACAGGGTTAGGCTCAAAATGAATAAAATTCAGTTAGCTCGAAATCGAATAGTGTATTTATGGGGAAGAAAAAAAACTAAAGTTTTTCAAGGTTTTGTCGATTTTGCCATGTTGACCGAGGTCTTAAACACCTTGAAACAAATTGGATCTACTGGATTTGTGGAAACGGCTCTTTCTGTCCAAGAAAAAGACCACTTGAAAAAACAAAAATATAGTATATGTAGTTGTAGTTGTTTCGAATTTTCTCAAAACCTAAAATATATTTTTAGTTTATCTTTTTGGCGTTTGATCAATAATTTACAAGAACTAGGCCTATAGTGACTTACAACTCTCAACCATTCCTGTGTGCGAGCCATGTTGTCAGGGATGGAGGGGACCTACGGTTTTTTTTAAGCCGATACCGAACGGCTAATTTAAGCACTTTTCATGGCAAGAATTACTCTTAAATAATTTTTCAATTCGGTCCGATTTGTCAGTTGAAAATGTTGACATTTCTCGACGTTTTAAGGTCCCTGAAATCTGAACAAAAGATTTTTAGGGAACTGTCAGTGTGTGCATGTGTACGTACTACGTAGTATCGTACGTTTGTTCGAGAAGCTTTTTTCGTAGTCCACATCTCATGAACCAGTAGAGCTATCGGCTTCGAATAAATTTGTTATACAAATAATAACACAGAAATATGCAGAAAGGACTCTCAAAAAAATTGTATATTTAGTTGTTTTTTACCATAGAAATTTAAAAAAAAGGTGCAAATTTTCGTTAATCCAAAATATCTCACGAACCAATAACGCCAGCGACTGAATAAGATTTTGTATTATATAAAGTGACGTGATACTAAACTAATAATAACGTTTTTGACATCTGGTATAATTTTGATAAAAATCGAATTGACAGTTTTCTTATAAAAATAAAAACCCAAAGAAAACATTACTTAAATTGGTAAAAATTGGTTTTCGACAAAACATCTCGTTAAAAAAAATTGATTTTGAAATTAAACTATGTGTTGGAAATTTGTAGTTAATTGTTTAACAAAATTAAAAAAAGAACAACAAAAACATCAAAAAACTGATAAGAAATATTGAATAATTGACTTTAAATTATTTATCTCACACAAAATAATGTTATGAATATTTTGTTAAAGTTTTAAGCAAGACAAATCGACAGACGGGATGGAAAGTTATCAGTGTGGGTCGCATCCCACCCTCTTTTTATTTTATTTTGGCCCAATTATCTTACTGCAGAGTTATGGTATACCCTATGTTAATTTGTCTATTTTTGTTGGTATAGTATTAATTCGTCGATTTCTTGTAAAAAACTTATTTAAGCTAATTTTTAAACAACTGTATTCTCAAAAGCATTAAATCTACAGACACAACTTAAGGCTCAAATTGTAATTAATTGAACATGATCGTATCAAACAAAATTTTCCTTCAGTGTAGAAAAATAAAATAAACTTAAAAAGTGCGAAAATTTCCCGTTTTTTCTGATTTTTAGACATCTTGCATTTTTTGAAGTGTAGTTAAAATTTAACACATGGAAATATTTAGCCAATTGAAGTCTCTAGTTAAAAAGTAATTCTTATGCCTTTAATAATTAAAAAACTGTATGAGACCTTATAATCAATTAAATATTATATCAATCAAGATCACCAAAGAACGAAAAGTCCGAAAATTCACACTACAAAAACCTACAATTGTACATACCCAATGTAAATTCTAAAATCTTAATTAATTTTTCTTCATTCATTTTATCCCTTATAGTAGCCAACTTTCCCCCAGACGCAATATGCTTGAGCCAACGTTTTTTCCAATTTTCAAAAAAACTTTGCAAAGTCCTCTTCCAGCAGAGCCTTATATTTAATTATCGTCTCAGTATATGGTGTCAGAAGTCTCATGAATTGGACGATTTTTTGACGCAATGACCACGAGTTACTAGTGCCAGAATCCTAATTTATGATGTTACCAGTCCCGGCAGACATTTGATTCGTACGTTAATTATGTGGAGAAGTCAAACAATATCTTATACAACAATTACAGAGGTGGTTCTGACTTTTTGTAGAGCAATATCTACTGGCCTTTGAAAAATATGACACATTAAGTGCGTTTTTTTCGTATTCCATATATAGTAAAGTGAGAAATTGCCAACAAAACGATCCGCAGTAGTCGCGGTTTTTATATTTGAATGTTGATACAACTGAATATTTGCCAGAATAATTTATCAAAAAATTCCCAAAAAAAATAGCAAAATTCAGACCATTGGTGAAATCGTGTAAGCTGATTTTTGATAGTTGACTATCAAAATCAAGAAAATACGTCTGTGTAATGTGAAAGTCGATTTCAAAAACAATTTCAAAATTCAATTCAAAAACAATTTGACATAAAATAAAAACTTCAAGAAGGGGGTTTGTTCGTAGACTACTACAATAACATGTGGTGTTGAAGCGAGCTTGAAGCTCGCCCAAATTCTTTATATACCCGAATCGAGTTGAAATAAGCTTGATTCGCCTCAATTCCGGTCGCGGATCGGAGTCGAGTCAAAAGTTGTGAAGAAAAACCTGTGTGGAGGAGTTAGTTTTACAGATAATGTGTTATGGTCTGTTTATTTGCATGTTTGTGTACAAAAAATATAGTTTTGTTTTAATCAAATTAAAAGAAAAAATGGACATGGAGTAGATAGCATATTCTTATATGGTGCTGAACTATTCAGTTTTTCATTGTTTAACACGAATCAAACTATTTCACTTGAACTTTATAAGAAACATCGAAACACCATTTGCATTTTAGAAAGTGCTGCCAAACTTAATCATTTTTAAATCTTTGTGTGCGGTGGAAACACCAAAAAGATTTATTAAATCTAAACTGAGATAAAACTTTGGTGGAAACATAACAAAACATAAATATCTTTTCTATTGTTTTCTCTTGCAAAAAAAGCACAGTTAGCCCATTTTCACTAACAAGACTAAATAATATCAACAGTAATAGTTTGATTTTTTCCCCAATGGAAAACACACATGATTCCAAATGCACAACTACTCAACGAACACAGCCATCGAGATACAAATGCAATATCAATCGTACCAACATTTGAGAACGAAATCACATAAGATCCATTCGAGACTCGTATAAATGTCAAAAACCCATCCATAGTAAGATTCTACTCTAACTTTTATCGGTGTTATTCATACTATGGATATTGTTTTTGTTATTCGTGTAAAATCCTACTATACTATGGATAGATTTGCCAACTAAACACGGGTATTCCTCTTTTACAAGCAAGTCCCTCAGAGGCTGTTCGTAAGGCCGGCTGAAGTTCCTGCATAATACGGAGGACATCTAAAGCCATTTTTCTCACTGTATTTTGGTACAGGTTAAAAGCTTTCATTACATTCAGTTTGAAAAAGAGCCCGCTCAATTGTTAAAAGCGACTTTATCCGCGTTTTATTGAAAGGTTAAGTCTCAAAGTTTGTAATGTTGATATTTTTATATAAATCTTTCTTTTGAATTTCATATTAAACGGGTTTAAGCTGGCGTGCCCTATTAAAAGTTTGTAGGACTTTAAATCAGTTCTAAGAACATTTTCATGTTATAACATAATTGCCAAATTATGTGTGAATGCCTGTCAAAAAAAAATTAAAATCTGTAACCAAATCCACAAAATTTCTTTGACACGTGTTAATACTTACATGTGAGAAATGGTATGGGAAACAAATTAATTTCATTAAATCGTCTTAATATTTTACTCTTAAGATGGTGATTTTATGTTATTAGGAATTTTTAATGGTAGCCTATAAATTTAGCAAAGAAATTCCCTAATTCCCAAAATTGCCCACATTTTGTGCCTATACTTCATTTTGAAACAACTTCATGTCACTTAGATAAATGTCAGATTTGCATTAAAAATCCAAAGTGTTTTGTTTATCTCAAGTCTTTGTGTGTATGGTGATGGGTGATGTCAGGTCCTTGATGATTTATTATCATTCAAGCTTCCTACATCAACCTGAAGATAAATGGCTACCATACGCTTCCTTGTTAACGATATAATTAATGTATATTTACAATAAAAAAAAAGACCAATTAGCTCATGGTTCAACAGGCAATTTTTAAATCGTTCATGCATCCATTTTGTTGAATGGAAGAAGTTTTCACAGTAATGTACATTTTTGTAGGTACAAAGAGCCTTGAATACATGGTAAATACATGTATATATGTACGTATGTACAGATATGAAGCTTGTAATTAAGTAGATACATAGATACATTTTTGGTTGTGCCGGAAACATCTGTTAAATTAAGCAATTAATCTTCGTTGGTCGAGTGTGAAGTGAATGTTGCGTATATACTTACCAAAGTAACATGTGTTAGCCACAATTTCATGGGCGTATTATACATAGTATTTCAATAAAGAAGAGATGTTATAATAGTATGTGTACACCCATACGTACATACTACATACATGAATTGAGAATTTATTTAATTGAAATTCAAGGAAGAAAGAATATTGTAAATATTTGGGCGAAAAGGTCATTAAGCAAACCTACAGCTTATAAACTTGTAAACAATTTACATGTTTTGCCTTTTTTTTTTTGAGAAATTGATTTGTGTGGTTTTCACTGTAATATGTTGAAGTATATGTATACTAGATGTTCCTTTACAAAATTAAGTTATTATTAATAGATACATTTCCGTTTTGACCAACATTTTGTAAATAAGAATTTAACATATGTAGGTCATATTGAAGAACTAGCAACACTTTATTGGACTGATTGTATTGACCAAACTTTTGACCTCAATAGTGGAAACATTCAATATCGCTTGCAGACCATATTGATGGTAAGAGTGTAGAAAAATGTTGACATCGGCAAGGCATATTAACTTGATGCTAGCCTTAAACAACCCCTCTTTTAAGTGAACTTGCTAGGCTGATGAAAAAAATGTATTTACGAAAGATTGTGATGTATTAATTGAAATAGAACACACAATTTTTTGAAAAATGGTATTTCAATAACAAACCAATTAAAGTGATGAAAGCATATAATTACCTTGCTGTAATGATAAAAGGCAACTTACAAATGGAAACCCATTTTAATGAGAAACTTGTAAGAACTAAGCGCTAATTGGAAAAAAAAGCATTGCAAGCAATGTTGTTTTCCATAACGTAAAATATAAAAGTTTTCACTTCAGTAGTCGAATCTACAGGACTTTTCAACAGGGACTCTAGTCTAGTAGAGTGACGGGGACAGCAAACGACACCATATTTATTGCCGCTCTTTTAACGCTTCTCTTTAGTAAGGTTTGCCATTTCATGATGGAAAGATATACGAGCCAACAACGGGTAGAAATTATTGAAATTTACTACCAAAATTCAGAGTCAGTGGCCTCAAACGTTAAGAGCGCTACGTCCAATTTATGGTCGTCATAATCGTCCTAGCAGATCAACAATTGAACATCTAATGGAAAAATTTGAATCAACAGGCACACTACAAAATGTTCCCGTGCCAGTAAGACAAAGAAATGCCTGTAGTGTCGAGAATATTGCTGCCGCTGAGGCTTTAGTTGCAGAAAGCCCAAATCTGTCTCTCACACGTCGTTCTCAAGCGTTGGGCATCTCTTTGACATCAATATGGCGAATTTTGCGAAAATATCTTGGCCCTCACCCTTACAAGATTAAATTGACGCAAGAACTGAAGCCGCTTGACCACCAGAAGCGTCGTATGTTCATGAATTGGGCTGAGCAACAACTTGAAAATGTTTCGGATTTTCATCGAAAAATCATCTTCAGCGATGAGGCTGTATCGAACGCAAGCGTACGAGTTTCAACACCACTACAGCCAGCAACCGCCAGCTAAACCTACACTTCAACATTATATATTCTTATTATGTATTATACGAAAGAGCATACAAAAGAACATGCATTCTTCGTTCTTAGAAAAAATATTGTCAGTCTAAAATCAGCTTTGTAAATGGCCAGTTGGCAAGTCGGAAAGTGAGCGTAAAAGGTGTTTAATAAATTGGGTTTTTTTTGCTAAGGCTTTTTCCCAAACAAAATTGTTTTAGTTTTATTTATTTATAAAAATAAGAATCGGTTCAACGTCGAGTTAGGTTTTCCGCATTTCTATGCGAGGTTTAACTTCGGTTTAAACATTTGGTCCAAACGAGCCGGATAGTTACTAGTGACCTATAGATAAAGTCCGCGAGTGTTTCGTTTTTGCTTGTGTAAATTAAAAGTAAATTCCGGCTAGTGAAATTAGAAATAAAAAACGGCGAGACCTAGTCTATTGTATATGAATCGAGGAAGAAAAATCAGCAAGAAGAATATAGCTGTAAATATCAGCAAGATGTATCGACAGCGGCAAGCGGCTTTATATTGGTAAAGTATGTGCATGCGTTCCTTTTACAATATAGTTTTATATTTTGTGCAAGTCCCAACATGAAAAAGCGTTACTGCTATTCAAGGGGAAATAAAAAGAAATATCTACTCTCAGCAAGCGGTACTATATTTTATATAGAGGGATACACAAAATACATAAGTGTATACACTCACGAAAAACTAGCAGGCGAACGAGAAGAAGACAACAAAGAGGAGAAAAACACAAGCAGCAGCTGCGTGTGCTCCGTAGGTTGTTTTTGTTTGTCTCGTTCAGTTGTTTATCAATCGGCGCTAGAGATAGTTCAGAGTTATATTTACTGTGCGAGCACTTTTTAAAATTTTTAAACAAACATCTTTATTTCTTGAAAAAAGAAGAAAAAACTGTGAGTAAATTTCCATTTATATTATGTGAATGAGTGCAGATAAATACTCAATTGCCAAGTGAAAAAAGGAAATTATTTGCAATAAGGTTTATGTTTCGGCAAAGCGGCATATAGTGCGAGTTATGTTTGTTTCATTAGGAAACAAGAGCAAGGGGAAAGACGGCGTAGGTCAGTGCAAGAATTAAGAAAAGAATAACATAGTGAAAATAGCGGCAAATTAGCGAGGTATCTTGTTCATATAAATAAAGAATGAACAACGGCAAGCGTAATAGCGACGGTGTGGTCTTCATCATTTTTTGTGTTTCTTTTTGTTGTTCGCGTCGCTTCGGTCTGTGCTATGCGGGGATGCTGGTGACTTAGTGCGGTGGTAATATATTAGGGGCGTGTATTGGGAGCATACTTATATATTTTTATTTTTGCGTTGCGTTGGTCGTTGGTGCTTTACAACCACCATCAGACTTATATATTTTTATTTTTGCGTTGCGTTGGTCGTTGGTGCTTTACAACCACCATCAGACTTATATATTTTTATTTTTGCGTTGCGTTGGTCGTTGGTGCTTTACAACCACCATCAGACTTATATATTTTTATTTTTGCGTTGCGTTGGTCGTTGGTGCTTTACAACCACCATCAGACTTATATATTTTTATTTTTTCGTTGCGTTGGTCGTTGGTGCTTTACAACCACCATCAGACTTATATATTTTTATTTTTGCGTTGCGTTGGTCGTTGGTGCTTTACAACCACCATCAGACTTATATATTTTTATTTTTTCGTTGCGTTGGTCGTTGGTGCTTTACAACCACCATCAGACTTATATATTTTTATTTTTGCGTTGCGTTGGTCGTTGGTGCTTTACAACCACCATCAGACTTATATATTTTTATTTTTTTTCGTTGCGTTGGTCGTTGGTGCTTTACAACCACCATCAGACTTATATATTTTTATTTTTTCGTTGCGTTGGTCGTTGGTGCTTTACAACCACCATCAGACATAGGTTTTTTAATATTTGCGTTGCGTTTGTCGCTGGTGCCTTGCAACCACCAGTAGACACATATTTCTTTTTTTTGGGGTTAAGTTCACAAGACACAGACGAAGCAATAAATAGGATAGGGAGTAACAATGCGCATGGTTAGGGAAATAAATCTTAGCCATCGGAGAGCCGGCGAGTGTGTTAAAAATACTAGCTTTATAGCAATTAAGCCGAAGTGCTAACAGCAAGGATAGTGGCTATGATGGCAAGGAACAGATAATTAAATAAAATTATTGTACAGCAAGCCGAATTATGAAAATTCGAGGATAAAGCTAGCGAGCTGTCATGACGAGCAAGGCGGCAAGAGCAGTATAAGATTATTATAATTATACATGCATATGAGCAAGAAGCAATCATAGATCATGATTGCATTGGCAAAAGTCGGCGAGCTAAGGTTTCTTAGAAAATCTTTTGATGAAGACCACCGACCGCAGGTAGCAATCAGGCAAGTGAAATAGCAATACTAGAAGTTAAATTTTTTTTGCAAATTATATGAATGGCAAGTTAGTAAGTGTAGTATTTATCTGGCACAAACTCATTTGTTGGAATAGTTAAAGCAAGTTTCAGGGATCAATCTCTTATCCATATATTGATTACAGGATACCTATGGCAAACAATAAGATCCATGAGGCATGCCTCAAAGCGATGAAGAGGATGGAAGGCTATTTAGAGCTACCCAGGGAAGATGAGGACGAAGAAGACCTGCAAGTGCGACTTGAGCGTCTAGAAGAAGTATGGAGCCAGCTTTCGGCGAACCATCTAAGGTGGATATCCGGCAAGGGAAATGACGTGGACGAGGCGTCAGAGCGGCAAGCAGACGCCGAGGAACTTTACCTAGGCACAAAGAGGAAGTTCCGCAAGCGGCTATCCGCGATTGCGCAGCGTAAAAGGGAGCAGCAAGTTGAGAAGGAAACGGCAAGCGGACAGGCGATTGAGGTGTCCATCCAGGTGCCTCCTCAGCAGGAGGTAAAGAATACGTGGGGAGAGTTTGATGGGTCCCTCACGAAGTGGCAAGGGTTCAGGGATCGGTTCGTGGCAGCAGTGCACGAGAACGAGCAGGTCAAGCCGGCTTTCAAATTTCAGCATCTCGCCAAATCGCTGACCGGCAAGGCAGCCAGGACTTTAGGTGAATGGCAGCTCACGGAAGGTAATTACCTAGAAGCCTGGGCTAGGCTCAATCAGTTGTACGATAAAAAGTACCAGACATGCCGCGAGTTACTGAGGCAGTTCCTGAGTCTGCCATGTCTGCCAGCTACACCGCGTGCGGACCAGATCCAAAGGCTGTCAAACGTAACACACGAGACCCTGCGACAGCTCAAGGCGCAAGGGATTCCAGTGGAATACTGGGATATGATCGTGGTCCACTTGCTACACGAGCGGCTAGATGCGGACACGGCCCGCCAATGGGAGTTGCAACGGCAATCCGAGACTCCAACATCTAAGGAGATGCTGGCATTTCTGGATCGGCAAGCCTCGGCAAGCACACAACCGGCAAGCAGTCATCAGGCCAAGGCAGCCTTCATGATGAGTGGCGCAGCAGCGAGGGAAGGGTCGAGGCAGCGTTTCGACAAATTCAGCAGCGAGCGGGTAGGGCAGCAAGGGAACACGGCAGGCCAGCCCAAGCAAGGAATGAAGACATCAATGAACTGGCAAGGGAGCAAGCCGAGCAGAGTAATCAGGCATCAGCATAGGTGCGAGTTATGCGGCGAGGAGCATCAGCTATACCATTGCAAGCAATTCAGGGCATTGGACCAGTCAGCTAGGGTGCGTTTTGTGCGCATGCACATGTTATGTGAGAATTGCTTCAAGCAAGGACATAACGTAGAGGCGTGCTTCCAGTCTCCGTGTCCGAGATGTCCATTTAAAATCATGCATAACAGCTTATTATGCCCAAGCCACAGACCTCTGGCAGAGGTTACTGTGAAAAAAGGCATTAAACGCGATGGGGATTGACAGTTAATTATTCCGGCTAAGCGGCAAAAGTCCAATAAAACGAATAACCTTCTTGAAAGCTACTTGAATGTCTTTAATTTAATCTCTTCCTCCACAGGTGATGAAGCTTTGATTCCAACAATGTTGGTAAGATTGAAGGTCGACGGGCGGTTGATGGGGCCAGTTCGAGCTATATTAGACTCAGGGGCACAGCCAAACTTGATTCCATATGAATTAGTGCGGGCTTTTAAAATACTTACACGGCAAGCCACGAAAAGGGTAACAGGTATCGAAGGTAATATTGTGCAAATTAATAGACAGGCCAGGATTGGGATAGTGCCATGGTTTTCGGCAGAGGTATGCATAGAAGAAGATTTCTGGGTAGTACCAAAGGAGACTGATTGGTCATTAGTAACTCCACGAGCAAGTATACAGCAGGTGAGTGAGATTTTTGACTTTCCATTCGCTGATCCATCTTACTGGAAGCGAGCTCCGGTTGATATTTTACTGGGCGTGAAATTCTTTGCAAGGGTAATGGTATGTTCAATGCCACGAATGATAGGCGCAATAACTGCGATTAAGACAAGTTTTGGCATAGTGGCATTTGGAGGCAGTTCTCTAGGTACGGCAGAACAGCAAGTTGAAAACACATCTGTATTAAGATGTGTCGAGGTAGATAATTTGGATAGTTTAGTACGGCGGCTTTGGGAAATGGATCAGGTTGGGAATAGCAAGTTAAGATCACCAGAGGAACAAGAGGTGGAAGATAATTTCACAAAGACGGCAAAGCGTGACAGCGAAGGACGTTTCGTCGTTACGATTCCTATTAAGCCTGACGTCCAGGGCATAGGAGATTCGAGAGCGATAGCATTGAAAAGATTTTTTATGTTGGAAAGGAAACTAGCTAGGGAACCTGCTCTTAGAGAGAGTTATGTCAGTTTTATGAAAGAGTATGAAAGTCTTGGTCATATGGTCAAAGCGACCAGACCTCCGCAAGTAGAGCAAGGGCAGTTAGTGTATTACATACCGCATCATTGTGTAACAAAGAAGTTCAGGGTTGTGTTCGATTGTAGCTGCAAGACGGATAGGGGTATTTCATATAACGAAGTACAGCAGCTGGGAGAGAAACTTCAGCGTGATTTATTTGAAATTATAATGCGGTTTCGCAGACATAAGATAGCTTTCAGTGCAGACATCAAGATGATGTTTCGGCAAGTTAGGTTAGCTAGGCATCAATGGGATTCGCAAAGAATCTTCTGGCGAGAGTCTCCTGGCGAGAAGCTTCAAGAATATTGGCTAACAGTTGTGACTTATGGCATGACATCTTCAGCATACAACGCGGTACGAGCATTGATTCAATGTGGACGAGATGCAAAGGAGTCCTACCCAGATATAGAGCAAATTATTTGTAACGATTTCTACATGGATGATTGTGTTTCCGGTTGCGAAAGCGAAGAAGAAGCATTACATACGGCAAGACGATTGGATAGAGTGTTACGGACAGCTGGTTTCGAACTCCGCAAGTGGAAATCGAATAGTCAGTGGCTAGCTAGTAGATTGCCCTCAGTTAACGAACAGGAACTGGTATTTGATAAAGGAGAGCAGACTACTGTATTGGGTCTGAAATGGTTAGTGAACCAAGACCAGTTTACGTTCGAAGTAAAATCACCAGAAATTCCCGACAGGGTTACAAAAAGGAACCTGCTTAGTTATATCGCTCAGCTATATGATCCTAATGGTTACATAGCACCAGTAATTATTATCGGCAAAGTCATGATACAAGATCTATGGCGGGCTAGTTTGGAGTGGGACCAAGAGATACCAGATGCTTTAAGAAAAAGATGGCAGGAATTGTGGCAAGGAATAAAACATCTAGAGCAATTCCGAATATCCAGATGGCTAAATACAAACGGCACAGCGAAGATACAGATACATGGATTCTCTGACGCCTCCACAACGGCATACGGAGCTGTGTTATATGCAAGGGTAGAGCAAGCCAATGGCAAAGTCACGAGCCAGTTGATTACTTCAAAGACAAGGGTGGCTCCACTCAAGATGGTGTCTATACCACGGCTAGAGTTAGCAGGGGCAGAGTTGCTCGGTCGCTTATTGGTAGAACTACTTAAGGCAATGGATTGGGCAAGCGTAGAGTATATACTTTGGACAGACTCGATGGTAGTTTTGCATTGGCTACAAAGACTACCCCGTGATATGAAAACTTACGTGGGGAATCGAATATCATCGATTCAAACGAATACCGATGTTAGTAATTGGCGGCACGTCGGGACTAAGGAAAATCCCGCGGATTTACTCAGCAGGGGAATGTTACCAGCAGAGCTAGTTGAGAGCAAACTATGGTTACATGGACCATCATGGCTAGTTGAGCAAGAAGACAGTTGGCCAGTTAATCCAATAAAGGGAGAAGTATCACCCATAGTAGCAAGCGAAATGCGTATATGTGCAATTACACAGACAAGGGAAACTTTAGGTATATGGGTACCTGAACAACAAGTTAGTGTGCCAATTGAAGAATATGCTTCTCGATTAGAAAAGGCAATAAGTGTTCTGGGATATGTATTTCATTACATGAATCAGCTTAGGTTAAGAGCAAGGGAACGCAAGCAAAGGCAGCGCAGAAAGCGAGCAAGCCATAGCGTGGGTCCGGCGTCTATGACACCTACGGCTGATGAAAGAGCGAAATGGTTAAAACTTCTTATTAAAAGAGCTCAGAAAGAGGTCTATAGCAAGGACATAGCGGCTCTCCAAGCAAATGGACAGCTGACAGAGAATAGCAGGATAGAATCTCTCAAGCCAGTGTTTGATAGCGAGGGCATTTTGCGAGTAGGAGGGCGCCTACATCGTGCAAGCGAGCAATATGAGATGCGTCATCCGGCCATTATTCCACAAGATACGAGGTTGGCTTGGTTGTTGATTGACCATGCTCATCGAATGACAAAACATGGAGCCAGTCAGATCATGATGCAATTCATTCGGCAGCAATACTGGATACCCAGATTGCGCAGTGAGCTTAGACGTTATATTCATAAGTGCACAATTTGTGTGCGCTATAATTATCGGCTAGAACAACAGCTCATGGCAGAGTTGCCTGCAGATAGAGTGCAAGTTGGCAAGCCTTTTCTACATACCGGGGTCGATTATGCAGGGCCTTTTGTAGTTAAAATATTGGATAGGAATGGCAAGCGAATCACCACAAGGAAGACTTGGGTAGCAATTTTTGTATGTTTGAAGACAAGGGCGGTCCATATTGATATGGTAGGAGATCTGACTTCATTGTCATTTCTGGCATGCTATGAGCGATTTGTTAGTAGGCGAGGACATTGTCAACGTATGTTTAGTGACAATGGTACGTCATTCGTTGGCGCTGCTAGGGTAATTAAGCAAGCTTGGAAAGAATGGGAGAGGGATGAGCTATTCGGCAAATTAAATCAGCGCGGAACAGAATGGATATTTATGGTGCCAGCTGCTCCGCATCAAGGAGGCATATATGAGGCAGCGGTCAAGTCGATGAAATATCACTTGAAGCGCATAGTTGGCCAGCGTATACTAGAGAGCGAGCAATTCTTAACGTTATTGATCGGCATAGAAGGGATACTGAATTCCCGTCCAATTCATCCACTAAGTGATGATCCCACAGATGTGCAAGCACTGACACCAGGTCACTTTCTGATAGGTGAACCGATTGTGTTACCGCCAGCTTTATCGACACCTGAAGAAACAGGTGCAAGGGGGGCAAGGCTTTTTAGAGAGAGACAGCTTATGTTCGACCATTTCTGGAAGAGATGGCGAGAAGAGTATCTTGTTACATTGCAAGAGAGAAAGAAGTGGCGTAGGGAAAAAGAGAGTTTAAGAGTCGGCCAATTAGTAATTATAAAGAGTGAGAATTTTCCTCCAGCCCAATGGGCCATGGGGAGGATCAGCCAGCTCATTAGAAGTAAGGATGGGATAGCCAGATCGGTAGTTTTACAAACCGAAGCCGGGCAGTTAACTCGGCCGGTTCAGAAAATATGTATATTACCAGTTGAATAACTAAAGAGGCAGGGTCGGCAAGGATATATGAGCCAATCTCGGCTTCGCAAATCTATCATATATAAATATTCTAATCCAGTTCTTAGTTTCGTTACAGTGTCTTTTAGCAAGGTATGATCAGGGTGAGCAACGGAAGCGAAAGCAGCCGGCGCGAGACGAATAAGCAGCCTCGGAGGTGGGCAGGACCTAGATGAAAAAAGTCCCTTTTTTGTCGGGACTGTATCGAACGCAAGCGTACGAGTTTCAACACCACTACAGCCAGCAACCGCCAGCTAAACCTACACTTCAACATTATATATTCTTATTATGTATTATACGAAAGAGCATACAAAAGAACATGCATTCTTCGTTCTTAGAAAAAATATTGTCAGTCTAAAATCAGCTTTGTAAATGGCCAGTTGGCAAGTCGGAAAGTGAGCGTAAAAGGTGTTTAATAAATTGGGTTTTTTTTGCTAAGGCTTTTTCCCAAACAAAATTGTTTTAGTTTTATTTATTTATAAAAATAAGAATCGGTTCAACGTCGAGTTAGGTTTTCCGCATTTCTATGCGAGCTTTAACTTCGGTTTAAACAGAGGCTTATTTCTGGCTGAATGGCTTCGTCAATAAACAAAGCAGCCAGCAATCCACACGTACTCCATGAGTCATCATTGCATCCCGAAAAAATGACGGTGTCATTGGGCCGTACTTCTTCCGTGATGATCAAGACTGGCACGTTACTGTGAATGAGGATCACTACCGCTCAATGATAACCGAATATTTTTGGCCCCAATCGGATGATATGGACTTGTAGGACATGTGGTTCCAACAGGACGGCGGCGGCGCCACAAGCCACACACCGATTGCCTCAATCAATTTATTGGAAACCAAGTTTGGAGAATGTGTTATCTCACGAAATGGTCCAGTCGCTTGGCCGCTTCGGTTCTGCGATTTGACCCGTTAGACTATTATAAGTCTATGCCAACAAGCCAGCAACGATTGATGAAATTCGTACGAATATCGAACGTGAAATTGCAGCAGTATCGGCCGATTTATGCTTAAAAACCGTCGAAAATGGGGTTCAGCGTCTGGACTTCTGCAAGGGTGACCGTGGTGGCCATGCAAAGGAAATTGGATTCCATTCATAACTACACCAAACGTACTTTCACAGAAATAAAGAATTTTATTGATATCTGTAGTATTGTGTACTTTAATAATATATTTTAGGTAGTCGACAATGAATAAATATTCACTAGGATCGAAATAAATAATTATTCGAAGTATAGCATTCAATTGAAAAAGTTGTTTTATTCATCTATATTATATTGGCGACGAGGAATAAAAAAAAAACAATACATACATAAATAAATAAGAAGCAATATTCAAGATTGCATATCAATTGGTGAAATAAGAACTCAGTAAGAAGTTTTAAAGGATCCCGTAGATGCTTTGTAAAAATATGGCAAATGACTTTTTAGGTAAGATGAAAGGAAAATTTAAAGAGGAATGATTGGTCACAAAAGTAAAAACAAAAGGTAATTTCTTTTGTTTAAAAGAATGCTGTTAAATTTATATCATATGGCCATACATTTAACTTATGTAATGAACATAATATTTCTATGTGTGTGCTTTTAAAGTGTAGATTAAAATTACGTACAAAGATGCACACATAAAAATATAGACATAATGTAAAAAAAAAGAGCTTAAATGCTGAAACGATTGATTAAACAAAATATTATATTTGCCATATATAGCCAAACAATGTAATAATATTGTGATTGTATAGCTTAAATGCTGGTAGCTTAAATGCTGCTATACGAAGCTAAAATGATGGTAGCTTAAATGCTGATATACGTAGCTTAAATGCTGGTAGCTTAAATGCTGTAATGAATAATTGAGATAAAGAACGAAGTGAATTATTTTTTTGAAAAGTTCTAAGATAATTTTATTTATGTTTTAGATACTATTCGACCGTTGGGTCTTCAAGTTCGGGAGTTTGATTATTCTCTACATACAAATAACGTTGGAATAGAATGGCAAAAATGGTTACGATCTTTCGAAACAATGATTCGAGCAAGTCGTATACACGATGAAAATTGGAAACATGATTTACTCTTACATTATGCTGGCTCAAAAATACAGATGTTGATCGCTACACTACCAGACCTTTCAGAAAATTTAAAATTTGGACCATTAGCGAATATCGAAAAATATATTCCACATATGACTCAATATGAGAGAACAGTCAATAAATTAAATAAATTTTTCCTACCAAAAACAAATACCACTTATGAAAGACACATATTAAGACAAATGAAAAAAGAGGCTGGGATGCGACCCACACTGATAACTTCCCATCCCGTCTATCGATTTGTCTTGCTTAAAAGTTTGTCTAAATGTATCAATTCTTACCAAATTTGCGTTCTATTTTTTGTAGATTTTATTTTTTTTTATGAAAAAACGGACTGTTGGATTTTTATAAAAAAATTACTGAATATAAAAAACAATATTTTCTGTGAAATAAAATAAGTTTGAAGCCAATATTTTTAATTTTTGAAAAGCTATTTGAGCCGAAAATCAATTTTTACCAACTTTTATTAATTTTTTTGTTTAGGTTTTTATTTTTTGTAAAAAAACTGTCAATTCGATTTTTCTCAAAATTTGTCCTAATGTTGAAAACAATATTTCTTATAAGTTAAAATTAGTTAGAAGCCATAATCTCAAATTTTTGAAAAGATATTTAAGTCGAAAATCAATTTTTACCAACTTTTGTTAAATTTTTTTTTCGGTTTTTAATTTTTTGTAAAAAAACTGTCAATTCTATTTTTTTCAAAATTTTACTGAATGTTGAAACCAATATTTTTTGAAAGATAAAAGTAGTTTAAAGCCAATATCTCAAAGTTTTGAAAAGATATTTGAGTCAAAACTCAATTTTTACCAACTTTTTTTTATTTTTTTTTTAGGTTTTTATTTTTTGTAAAAAAACTGTCAATTCGATTTTTCTCAAAATTTTATCAGATGTCAAAAACATTATTCTTCGTTGCACAAAATTGTTTTGGAGATGAAATCATATTTTAGTCGTAAAATTTTCGAAGTGACAAATTTTTTTTTTCAGTTTTTTTGATTTATAAAAAAAACCGTTAATTGAATTTTTTTCCAAAAATATAATTGTTTTGTATCACGTTACAATATATAATACAAAATTTAATTCAAGTCTCTAGCGTCATTGGTTCATGAGATATTTAGGGTTAACCAAAATTTTCACCTTTTTTTTAAACTGCTATGGTAAAAAAACCACCCACGCAATTTTCTTGAGAGCCCTTTCTGCATCTTTCTGCCTTATTATCTGTATAACAAAATTTATTTGAAGTCGATATCTCTTCTGGTTCTTGAGCTATGGACGACGAAAAAAACGTCGCGAACGTACGGACGTACGGACGTACGGACGTACGTACACACGCACGCACAGACATCTTTCTAAAAATCTTTTATTTCGACTCTAGGGACCTTGAAACGTCGAGAAATGTCAAAATTTTCAATTTGTCAAATCGGACCCATTACAATAACTTCCTATGGGAAGTTAACAAAAGTCAGATGAAAACATTGACATGTTTACAATTCGGTTACGCATGCAGGCTGATAGATGTGACTTTGGATCAAATTTGGAAGAAAATGTAAAAGATCAAATTATTCAAAATTGCCTGTCAACTACTCTTCGAAGAGATTTGCTCAAACGAGGTGATTCTAGTCTCGAAGAAATTTTACGAGTTGCAAAAGTTTTTGAAACCGTTGCTCAACAAGAAAAATGTTTTGATAAGCGAGAACCCCAAATTGATGAAGTTAACAGAATCAGCTCAAAAATAAATTCCTGGAAAACGAAACAACGAAATCAATCATATACCCCACAACATATTGAATGTCATCGATGTGGATATTCCGGACATATTAAGAATGATCAAAAATGTCCAGCATTTGGAAAAATTTGCAATAAATGTGGTGGACGAGACCATTTTTCCAAGAAATGTCGATCGCGAAAACGAAGTTATCAATTTGGTGGTAAACATACCTCATTGAATACAATGATAAAACCTGATTGTCAACTAAATGATTCCAAAAGAAAACATATTGAAGAATCTGTCAAGCAAATAACAGATAAGGACGAATACGTTTTCAATGTAACCACGAAGAATGATAATTGTGAAGTTCAATGCAGAATTGGAGGAGTACCTGTGAATGCCATTATCGATTCTGGTTCCAAATATAATTTAATGAGTCAGCACATGTGGGAGACATTGAAATCAAAAAACATAATTGTATCAAATCAACGGAAAGAGACTGGAAAAGTTTTTAAAGCATACGGTGGATATGAATTGCCATTAATTGGTGCATTTACTGCTGAACTTGACCTATCAGGTAAACACAGAAATGATTTTTATGTCATAAAAGGTGAAGGTAAACTTCTGATCGGACGAGAAACTGCCACTAAAATAGGCATCCTGAAAATCGATCATACAATTAATAATATAGATGAAGGAAAGATGCTACAAATGGGAAAAATGAAAGGTATTTTGGTAGATATACCAATAAAGAAAGATGCTACACCCGTAGTTCAACCGTACCGAAGAATTCCGATAGCATTAGAGAAAGCAGTTGACACTAAAATTGAGGAACTTCTTGCGCAAGATGTTATTGAAAAAGTTAACGGACCAGCAAAGTGGGTTTCTCCAATGGTCGTTATATCAAAGGGAGATGACATTCGGCTATGCATCGATATGCGTCGAGCGAACGAAGCCATTGAGCGAGAACATTACCCTCTTCCAACAATAGAAGATTTCTTGCCACACCTTGGAAAAGGACAAATTTTCTCTAAACTTGATGTTAAGAACGCCTTTCACCAGGTTTAATTTTGCATTCTTTATTTATTTTTGTTTATTACTTGCATAATGTCTTCAGGAATTGTTCTGATAAGGTATTTTAATGAAATTATATGTATAAGATATTAATAATTAACTTATTTGTTGCATCAATGGAAAATTTACAAAATTTACCTCTCTGTTATTTATTAAAAAAAAAATGGAATGATAGGTATTATTATTTTATTTTGTTGTTATATGATTTCAGATTGAAATATCGGAAAAATCAAGAGAAATTACTACCTTTATAACACGAAGAGGTTTATTTCGTTATAAACGATTAATGTTTGGCATTGTGTGTGCTCCCGAAATTTTTCAGAAAACTATGGAGCAAATATTGAGTGGATGTAATGGTTGTTTTGTCTTTATTGATGACATTTTGGTATATGGTATGGATAAACAGGAACATGATTCTAGATTATCTGCTGTTCTAGAAACACTTAAAACAAATTGCATATCACTTAATCAAGCAAAGTGCGTTTTCAGGGTCGAAGAATTAGTTTTCTTAGGTCATCGAATTACAAAAACGGGTATATTTCCAGAAAATGATAAATTAGAAGCTATTCGTACATTTCGTGAACCAACAAATGCAGAAGAAGTGAGGAGTTTTTTAGGATTGGTGAATTATGTTGGCAAGTTTATTCCAAACCTTGCAACAATTACTGATCCACTTCGATTATTAACCAAAAAGGGTCAAAAGTTTACTTGGAAAACTGAACAGAAGAACTCTTTTGATAAACTTAAAGAGTACATGTCAGATCAACTGTCTTTGGGATACTACGATGTGAAAAATCGAACACAATTGATAGCAGATGCCAGTCCAACTGGGCTAGGAGCTGTATTGATACAGATTAATGAGTTAGGCCCAAGAGTCATTTCTTATGCCAGCAAGAGTTTATCAGATGTAGAGAAACGATATGCACAAACGGAAAGAGAAGCATTGGCTCTAGTTTGGGCCACAGAAAGGTTTCATTTTTATTTGTTTGGGCGAGAATTTGAATTGGTAACTGATCACAAGCCACTTGAAGTGATTTTTGGGATAAAATCAAGACCATGTGCAAGAATCGAACGTTGGGTTTTAAGATTAATGTCATATAAGTATAAAGTTATCTATCGTCCAGGAAAAACAAACATAGCTGATCCGTTATCGCGATTAGCAGTATGTGAGAACAATGACATACAATCGTTTGATGAACAAACGGAACATTATGTGCATTGGGTTGCATCAAATGCCACTCCAGTTGCAATCAAAATATTTGAAATCGAACGACAATCAGTTCGAGATGAAACAATTCAAGCAGTTAAGATTGCACTTCGCGAAAATAATTGGACTGGAAAAGCATTGCAATTTAAAATTTTTTCAACTGAATTCTGTTTTGCAGGTGAGATTTTGCTGCGTGGAACACGCATCGTTATACCAGAAGCTTTGAGAAGTCAAACGCTTGATTTGGCACACAAAGGTCATCCGGGAATTACATTGATGAAGCAAAGATTACGTTCTAAAGTTTGGTGGCCAAAAATGGACGCAGATGTTGAGACAAGAGTCAAGCAATGTCGAGGATGCACGTTAGTATCTGCACCATCAGCACCAGAACCATTGAAAAGAAAGCTGTTGCCGTCTGAACCTTGGCAGCACAGTGCTATAGATTGTTTGGGCCCGCTACCATCACATCACCACTTGTTTGTAATCGTTGATTATTATAGTCGGTACATAGAAATTGAAATAATGAAAAAGATTGATTCTACGCAGATAATTAAACGGCTACAAATTATATTTGGACGATTCGGACTACCTCTATCGATTACTGCCGATATGGAAGACAATTTATAAGTGAAGAATTTCGCGACTATTGTAATATTAACAATATTCATTTGATTAGCACGACACCATATTGGCCACAACAGAACGGTGAGGTTGAGAGGCAAAATAGATCAATACTAAAAAGGCTCGTTATTAGTCAAAGCACTAATAGAAACTGGAAAACTGATTTGAACGAATATTTACTTATGTACCGTTCAACACCACACTCAACAACACAGAAAACATCATCACAAATGCTTTTTGGTCGTAATATTAGAGATAAGTTGCCAAGTATTCACCAGCCAATGGAAGTTGATGAGGAGGCCGCTGACAAAGACAGAGAAAACAAAGAGAAAGGAAAAGTATATGCAGATAACCGAAGACGGGCAAGAGAAAGTAGTATACAGAAAGGAGATGAAGTTCTTGTAAAAAGAATGACAAAAACTAACAAATTAGAGTCTAACTTTGAACCTGAACCATATAAAGTATTATCGAGGAGAGATGGTGAAGTTGTCGTTATGTCAAATAATTCATGCAGAACTTATCGACGAAATGTTTCACATTTAAAGAAGTTGAATACAGATGTTGGATCAAGTGTAATGTCAAAGGCAAGTGCAGTAGAAGAAATTCAAGAAATTCCAAAACTTCGACGATCAGCAAGACTTTCACTTATCTAAAATTTTAAATTAAAAAAAAAATATTTAACTTCAAAACAAGAAAGTATTTTAGTATTGTGTGCTTTAATAATATATTTTAGGTAGTCGACAATGAATAAATATTCACTAGGATCGAAATAAATAATTATTCGAAGTATAGCATTCAACTGAAAAAGTTGTTTTATTCATCTATATTATAATATCCAAAACCGTTTTTGTTTTATTTGAAAAAAAAAACTTTTGTAGCCTCTTATTGAAAAAATAATATAGGCGATATTTAAGATAAGATTGAACTTCATGCCATACCGAGATGATCTTCCAATAATCTGCACGTAGAAATAATAGCTCTTCTTAACTGCAATAGCTTCTACTATCAAAAAGCAATGTCCAAATAATTACTAAAGCATTTGAAATACCAGCCTAATAAAAGTCTAGCCAAAGAATTATGTTCACTGTTCTATATTTCTCTTATTTTTTTTAAATATGAAAAATTGTATTTATCTCTTTTAACTTTAAAATACCATCAACTGTGACATAATTTACGTCAATCGGCCAGACCGCAAAGCCATGCTTAACAGATTTTTGTATCTTAATAATTGTTGATTGATATTTTGAAAAAGTAGGAAAAAGGACTCTGTAATCACCACAATCTGAATTTAAACAACACCATCTAAATCTTAACGTCTGCTGACGACCAATAAACATGGAATCATCATCATGCTGATTAAATAACAGGTTATGTGATAAAATTTTGTACTAATATATTTCATGTGGAAATCGAAGAACAAGAAGCTTAACATGAAGCACTTGATAAGAACTGTTGTGATCTTAGGGGCGGAACACTATCCTATAAATTATAAGTGCCCAGGGAAATAAGACCAAATTTCAAAAACTGCCCTTATTGCAAATTCGAAAAGGCCAACCGGGCCATCTGAGGTTTCTTTTTAAATCATAGGTTATTTTGACACTGACAACTGATTCTTGATCGAAATCTTAATCAGGATCATTCTTCCGCAGAATAAAATCAATCGCTTTACGCTTGAACAAAGCTTGAAAACTTATTTTAAAGTGGGTGTTGTGTAGTACAAGCAGCGCAATTTTTCAAAAGAAGATTGGGACACAATGAAGTTTGTACCCAGAGTTGGATAAAGATTTTGAGACTCAATTCAAGAACTTTAATTTAATTTAATTTAATTTGATTTAATTTAATTCAATTTAATTTAATTTAATTTAATTTAATTTAATTTAATTTAATTTAATTTAATTTAATTTAATTTAATTTAATTTAATTTAATTTAATTTAATTTAATTTAATTTAATTTAATTTAATTTAATTTAAAAGCTTAACATGTTACGTACTAGCCTAAGGAAAACTCTGCACAAAGGTTTTTGGCTTATAAGGTCTTATTAAAGTTGTACGATAAATCATCTTTTTTGATGATTAACAAAAGAAATTTCAACATTTTGAGCTTGTAAGAAGCATAACTTATTATTGTTACACGAATGCAATTACTTGAATGATTGAGAGTTTTGTAAAGTGGTGTCATCATTAGACCATTTTTTTCGAAATTATAGACTGAGAAAAATATTTGGGTGAACTTTAGAAATAACAGAACTATGTCAACAGATTTCTTTTCAACTGAAACTGAAGATTTGGATTTGGATAATTTTTGGTTTGGCAAGATTTCGATTGTTTGGTAAACATCAAATTCCCAAATCGTAGTTATCAGCCATCTTGGCGATGTCAACTGGCCACCTTGTAACTTTTTGAAGGGAACCGAGAAGGACAGATTTTAATGCAACAATCCGGTAACGATTTAAGCACCTAAGATCAATGTCATTCAACCAATCCGTGAACTACACCCCGAAACCACCAAGAAGATCTAAGAACACTGGAGTGATAATAGCGGACGTAGCCACTTGGTAATGGGAATGTTTCCTCTCTGAAACGATTAATTGTAAAAGATAGTAATTCAATTGTGGGGAATGAATCACATACCCTTAGAAAGATTTTAATTTAAAATTGTCAAACACTCCTACATATATCGGCCAAACCATACCTCATATGACAGATAAAAATATTGAAAGGGAATATTGACTATTGATACACTAGGGCCTAGTGACTTACAACTCTGACCCATTTCTGTGTGCAAGTAATGTTTTCAGGGCTGAAGGGGACCTATAATTATAAGCCAAATCCGAACGAGTATATTGAGAAATTACTTTTCATGACAAGAATTATTCTTGGAGAACTAGTCAATTCCTCTCAAGAGGCAGTACCCGTGAAAAAACTTTAAATGGCACAGGCAGGTATTGGACCCAAGACCTCTGACATGACAGTCCAACGCACTAACCATCATGCTACGGGTACTACCTCTCTCTCTTCTACTATGTACAAAAAGAACCTCTGGGGCATATAAAGTCTCTCTTAAGTCGCTTACAATATCTACAGGTCAACTGTCAAACAAATTTCATCATGAAACTACTTTACATAAATCTTTACAAAATATCCTATTTCCTTACTTGAGACGAGGCGAGGCACTAACAAAAAAAAAATACCCAAGCATATAAAGTGGCCTTTTCAAATATTAAACTCAACTCGAAAAGAACTAGACTGAATGAAAAGACCAACACAGAGAAAAAAATAAAACTTGAAAGTCATCGGTGTTCTTATGATTTCATTAATAAGTCAAGATGTGAGCCAACATAGGTCAACAAGTTGTTTGAGTCCCTTTTTTCCATCTTGTCCCACATGTGAAAAATATGTTTTTTTTTGTATTCACAAAAAGAAAATCAAGATTGTGATGTTGTGTAATCCAATGAGTATAGTTTCGTCACGTGTCACAAGTCATAAGCAGAACCATAGGTATACCTACATGTATACCGTAGCGAATCGACCGACCGACTTATAGTAGTGAACGTATAGCTATACTCATTTTCTTCATTCCTTGAGAGGAAAAGTCATTCGAAATGCCAAAGGATCATAATCATTTATTTGCACATCTCGTGTGCAACATGCAGATTAAAATATCGTAAAGCCGGGTATTTTTCGATGCTTTTGTAAATTTTAAGAGCGTTGCTACTTTGACAGCCTGAAGATGTCAATAAATGCTTGATGAGTGCAGAGCTTGATGGTTTCTGAAGAAGATGGTTGACCTAGTTCTTTTTGTTTTTAATACATGTCATTCATGTAAGAGATTAACAGATTTGTATCGTATGTTAACACAATAAATGAAAGGACTTTAATGTTTGAGTCCTTAATTTTATTTTACTTTAAAAATGATTGGGACGTTTATAGAGAAGAAAAGGTTGTTCTCGATTTAAAGTATAGTGTTGCAATAAATAAAAAAAAAACGCTGATAGTTGTGAATAAGTAAAAATATGCAACATTTCAAGAAAGTAAACAAGTGGCCGTCAGCCACAGTTCATTTTCGAGCCGTTCAAATGTCAATATTTAACAAATGAAAACACGGTCGTCTTTCGTTTCATGCTCCATTCTTATGTACTTACAATTTACATAATTTTTTTAGAATTGCCAATATCTTTGTTCACAAATGGTGGGGAAGACGCAGGGTTAAGTCTCGCATGAAGTTCCTGCAATACTCAATTAAGTAATCCAATTTAAAAGCTGTGCACGGAAATTTTTGTTTACACTACAGAAATTCTAGAAAGTAGTTAGCTTATAACAAGCGTAAAACTACGATCATGCGAATTCGATGTAGAGCTTCATTCCATGCCATAATTATTTGTACGTGCAAATGTACGCAAGTGATGGATCCACCTTTGTAATGCAAATGAATACAAAATAATATATAAGTTGCATCAATTTCGCTATAAATTAGTTCATAAAGAAATATTAAATCAATACGAGAGATTACATTTGATGAAACTGAATACGAAGCGCAGAGGGAGGCGGATAATGAGAATCATCCCAAAGAAGATCCTTAAAGTAGTATTCACATGAGCGCGACCAACGAACGACGAATGAATTACAAAATGTGAGTTAATATACGTTTGAAGACATATTTCCACACAAATTCTTAACAAAACGATAGCAATATAGTTTCTATTTGATTTATGATTCATACTTTTACTTTTCAATATCATATATTAATAAATTTAAGAAAACAAATTTATTCGTCGCGAAAAAAATTATAGTTGATACGAACTGTCAAACTTTATTCGCGTTCCACATTATCCACACTCGCAACGAATTAAATAAACGCGCGTACTTAACCTAAAAAAATCATTCATGTTTTGATTTCGGTGGTGAATAGTGTTCGGCTGTCAAACTTCATTCGCAACGAATTAAAAACTCTCATGTGAAAGAAATGTCAAAATCGACGAATATTCATTCATTCGTTGGTCGTTGGTCGTGCTCATGTGAATATTGCTTAAAGCATCTTGCACATGAGCTACGAACTGCGAACTGCAAACTGTGGATGTTCGCATATTTTGACTTTTCTTGCACATGAGCTTTATTTCTATTCGCAGACAGCGACGAATTGTCAATTTATAATTACCCTTTTCTCCATATTTTCCTCAGCCATGATCACACACACAAAAACAAAACAAGAGTGGTATAATTTTGAGGTTAAGTTGAGCGTGAACAATTTATTCGTTGCAGGATGGTATGTGGAACGCGAATAGCGTTTGACAGTTCGTAGCAACCACACTGCAATTCGTAAATAACAAATTGTTTTTACAAAATTGTCTTTTTTTAGAGAACAAAATGGAAATTGTATTATCCTAACATAATTGTCAATTGGATTTTTTATAATTTAAATGTGTTTTTGTTTGGAATTGACTTTTTGAAATGTGTAAAATCACGTTTGTTCGTCCATTCGTTCATTCGTTGTTCGCTCTTATGTGCAAGGCCCTTAAGGGCAACGCAAATGAAACTATATTGAATTGGTTCAATTAGTTTTCTATGAATTTCGTTATTTCGGGAGTTCATACTTGCGAAGCATATTCAAGATGAGGAAGAACATGGCAGTTGTACAGAGAAGGAGTAAAATAAAGATCACTCCTATGCCCAGCGTTTTATAAAACCAAGCATATAAAACTATCTTCTGGCATTTCAAGGGTTAAGGGAAATATTATCTAATGAAATGTTCTTGTAAGTGTCTTTAAGTAGACAAATTTCCAAAATGTTTAAGCATTCTCCCATTTCAGTAACATTATTAACGTATACAAAATTAAAAAGATAAGTTGGTTGGAGGCAAAGTTTTGATGTAAGTTTTCCATGCTTCATTTCTTTTGTTTTGAAGTGAACGCAATTCTTTCGTGTGATGGCTAAGGTTTGTATTTCTTAATTTCTTTATTATTATTATTATTATTAAAAATTGTATTCAAATTTGAAACTACTTCGTAATTAAAAGAAAATGCTGTAATGTATCAGCAATTCCAGAAATTGTTATTATTTGTATTGTACTATTCGTACTAGAATGTCAGCTTGTTAGACTTGACCATTCCTTTTAATTTCATTGAATGTTTTTGAACAACAACAACAACTTAAAGGTGCTACCACTCATTGTTTTTGGCTGGAGATATAGCTATTTCGTGCTGACCTGTGACGTCAGTGGTCTAAAGTAATGGAGTGCGTAGTGCACACGACTTCTAAGTCTGAACAAATCTGATATGCGTGGGTTCGAATCCTATGTTGTGCATAAAAAGTTTTTCAAATAAAATTGGATTAAAGCTCAGCACCACAAAAAAGGATACTGATGAGTGCAAAAGTGGCAAAGCACGAAATAGCTATATCTCCAGCCAAAAACAATGAGTGGTAGCACCTTTAAGTTGTTGTTGTTGTTCAAAAACATTCAATTCCAGAAATTGTTAAATCTTCAGACAACAACTGGGAATTAGCTCTTCTGAAGTCAAAATTATATAAGCAATCAAAAGAACCACTGTGTTCTGTAAGGTGATTACTTAGGTCAAGAAATGTCTAAAACGGGGTGATAGTCATCAATATAAGTGATTCCTGATCTAGATTCTAAAACAATCGTACTTAAAGCGTTAGAATTTTTTTAAAGCTTGTTTACTGTAAGTCAGTAAGAAACATTTTAACTAGAAAAGATAGTTGCAATTTTGAAGCTTAAATTCAGGACTCATCTTCATTGAAGAAGAGGTCATGCATTCATAATGATAATGATGCATCGATGGAATTCTTACCTGCCAAAAGCTTTCCTTTTAACACTGCGGAGGCGATGCCGAATGTAAAATCTTCTAAGTGGGCCAGAAGTAGACAATCTTAAATACAGAAACTCTTACGGTGGATTTGTGAGTCTGTGATCCGCTTCAAAAAAATATATAGTGACACTACAATTTGTAGACTAGGGCCTTGTGACAGACAAACATCTTAAATTCAAATCATGTACGTCTATGAACCTCCTTCCTCATATGATACAAATTTTCCCAACGGCAGCTGCTATAATATCAGCTATAAAGTGATGTATCTTCATCCGCTTAAATAGGGAGTAGAAACTTTTATTCGCATAAGAGGTTAACTGATGATCATTTCCCATCAAAGTCTTGAAAAAAGCAAGGCAAAGCCCTTTATGAATAGATGTTCTGCGTGTGATTTAACCCTCCTTTACGTTATGGCGTCGAGATGTACCCCAGAGCATATTTGAACATTTATAATTTTTTTGTTTTTGTATTTCTATGGGATTAATAATAATCAGTAAACGAGTATGTAGTACCCGTAGCGTGATGGTTAGTCCGTTGGACTTCGACCAATAATTTAATTTTCGGGGCGTTCTATCCGAACGACGAGTATTTTGAGAGTGCACGCTTGAGCGTCTTCATTCCACCAGAGGCATTCCTCTTTTTAGACAGATGCGGTCTGATACAGGATAGATTGGCAGTTCCGCTAATCTACCACGTCAGACGACGAACCGTGGATAGGCGACTCCTGTACAATCGGGACGTCATGGCACAAGGCGGAGCAGAGCTCCTTCGGTTCAGTAGGGTTGTGTCCGAACGGGACCGAACTGATAGGGTGAAGCAGGAGAACCAGTTTTGGTGGCTTCAATCGGCACTTGATACTGGGTAGTCGGGATGGGGTTTAAATCCTTGGCCGGCTTACATACTTGTTTTATAGTTTAAAGGTTTAGTTTTAAGTAGAATAGGCATTGTGGCACAAAAAAATACAGAAAAAAAAGAAAAATACAAAAAATACAAAAAAAAAATTAAAAAAAAAACATGGAATAATATTTAAAAAAAAGACAACAAAATATACGTTAGAAAGTTAGATTTGCTGCTGTGGTTGTTCTAGTTTTAAGTAGTTTATAGGTAGAATAGGTAGTTTTAGTTAGCTTTAAGTTTTATATTAAGGACATTATTTTAAGTAGTTTTTAAGTAAAAATAAAAAGGATATTGATATTAGTTTTTTTGAAACTTTCTAATGAATACAAAAATAAATAAAATGAATTAAAGTTCAATAGATCTTAGGGCCGAAAGGCATTAGCATTAAGTATTATTGTTTAACTTAGAGTGTCCGTATGGGACCAGTAAGTTAGTTGTAAGTTATGGTTAATTAGGCTAGTTTTATGAATTTTTGTCTAGCTTTAAGATAGATTTAAGATTGAATTAATAAAAATCAATTTGGAAAAAAAAGTCCGTTGGACTGTCATGCAAGGGGTCTTGGGTTCAATCCCTGCCTGTGCCACCTAACTTTTTTTCACGGGTACTGCCTCTTGCGAGGAATTGACAAATTCTCCAAGAGTAATTCTTGTCATAAAAAGTGGTCTCTTAAATTAGCCGTTCCGTTCGGATTCGGCATATAAATTGTAGGTCCCTTCCATCTCTGACAACATTACTCGCACACAGGAATGGTTGAGAGTTGTAAGTCACTAGGCCTTGGTTCTTCACCTAATTTATTTTATTATTTAAACGAGTATGAGTTTCAATGATCACTTACCTTTTACATGGTAGGCATGTGTATTCAAGAGGACACAAGCGTCCACATGTTTTTCTCAAAACAAACCTCTGTCTATCAATACCTACTCTCACCTCCCCATGGTGAACATCGGGTTTCTAGTACCTTAACTAGAGACTGGGTTCCAACACCAGTGGAAAGTTGTTGAGGATAGCAAACGAGAGAGAAGTGTTTCCACTAACGGACCTTTCCTTTCATCCAGACGGCAACGGACGAATTCCCAAAATGGAATCAACGGTAGCGTCTACAGTTCAAGTTAGGTTAAACTACTTAGTGAACACCTTATAGAACTACTACCTTCGGAGTTAAATCAAGGACCTGGTCCTTCAGGTTGAAGGTCGTGCGTCAGGGTGACTTCCTGACCACATAAAGAAAACACAGTTGTTAAGCACCAACAAGACTCGGATACAGGCGGATTTACTGTTGACAACCTACGCAAACGAATTAGGGACAACGAGCTTCGGATATGCACGTGGAATGCTAGGTCCCTTAACAGACCACGTGCAGACAAAGAATTAGCGCAGGCCCTAGACTGCTATAAAGCAGACATCACCGGATCATCACGGATGGGCTGGGCAAAAAAAAGGATGAAAAACTGTGATATTTACTTTGGTGACTGCTACCGCGAAAACCAGCAGCTCTTATTTGGATGCGGCTTTGTCATAGGTAGTTTTAGTTAGCTTTAAGTTTTATATTAAGGACATTATTTTAAGTAGTTTTTAAGTAAAAATAAAAAGGATATTGATATTAGTTTTTTTGAAACTTTCTAATGAATACAAAAATAAATAAAATGAATTAAAGTTCAATAGATCTTAGGGCCGAAAGGCATTAGCATTAAGTATTATTGTTTAACTTAGAGTGTCCGTATGGGACCAGTAAGTTAGTTGTAAGTTATGGTTAATTAGGCTAGTTTTATGAATTTTTGTCTAGCTTTAAGATAGATTTAAGATTGAATTAATAAAAATCAATTTGGAAAAAAAGTCCGTTGGACTGTCATGCAAGGGGTCTTGGGTTCACCCTGCCTGTGCCACCTAACTTTTTTTCACGGGTACTGCCTCTTGCGAGGAATTGACAAATTCTCCAAGAGTAATTCTTGTCATAAAAAGTGGTCTCTTAAATTAGCCGTTCCGTTCGGATTCGGCATATAAATTGTAGGTCCCTTCCATCTCTGACAACATTACTCGCACACAGGAATGGTTGAGAGTTGTAAGTCACTAGGCCTTGGTTCTTCATGGACTGTTGCGCCACCTAATTTATTTTATTATTTAAACGAGTATGAGTTTCAATGATCACTTACCTTTTACATGGTAGGCATGTGTATTCAAGAGGACACAAGCGTCCACATGTTTTTCTCAAAACAAACCTCTGTCTATCAATACCTACTCTCACCTCCCCATGGTGAACATCGGGTTTCTAGTACCTTAACTAGAGACTGGGTTCCAACACCAGTGGAAAGTTGTTGAGGATAGCAAACGAGAGAGAAGTGTTTCCACTAACGGACCTTTCCTTTCATCCAGACGGCAACGGACGAATTCCCAAAATGGAATCAACGGTAGCGTCTACAGTTCAAGTTAGGTTAAACTACTTAGTGAACACCTTATAGAACTACTACCTTCGGAGTTAAATCAAGGACCTGGTCCTTCAGGTTGAAGGTCGTGCGTCAGGGTGACTTCCTGACCACATAAAGAAAACACAGTTGTTAAGCACCAACAAGACTCGGATACAGGCGGATTTACTGTTGACAACCTACGCAAACGAATTAGGGACAACGAGCTTCGGATATGCACGTGGAATGCTAGGTCCCTTAACAGACCACGTGCAGACAAAGAATTAGCGCAGGCCCTAGACTGCTATAAAGCAGACATCACCGGATCATCACGGATGGGCTGGGCAAAAAAAAGGATGAAAAACTGTGATATTTACTTTGGTGACTGCTACCGCGAAAACCAGCAGCTCTTATTTGGATGCGGCTTTGTCATTGGAGCCAGACTTAGGCAACAAGTATTGAGCTATAGGCGCATCAACGAGCGCCTAATGACCATCCGCATCAAGGCTACGACATTAAAATTGTCCTGGGCGATTTAAATGTCAAGTTAGGAAGGAAAGACATCTTTGGTGGAATAATCGGGAAAAACAGCCTGCACGACAACACTTCCGACAACGGATTCAGGCTCATCGACTTTGCTGCGGGGCGAAATTTCATGGTAGCCAGTACGCGTTTTCCACTCCTCAACATCCACAAAGGAACTTTTAGTTCTCCAGATCAATCTACCGTCAACCAGATTGACCATATTGCGATCGACGCTAGACACGCTTCCTGCATCATGGATGTCCGAACTTTCCGATGAGCTAACATCGACTCGGACCACTACCTCGTTGTAGCCAAGGTAGCACTTCGGGTTTCCAGACCCAAGGCAAAACAGGGAGATGCTGGGAGAAGATTGAACGTCGAACGGCTACAATCGCAAGAGATCGTCAAATCCTTCTCCCACCGAGTTACAAGTAACCTCTCTCGACGTTCTCTGCCGCCAACACAATGTATAGAGAAATAGTGGCAACATTGCCAAGAGGCAATCAGAGAAGCCGCTTCTGACGTGCTGGATTTTAAGCAGCCACCAACTAGGAACCCCTGGATTGATGAGTTATGTCGGCAGCAAATGCAGCCAAACAACAGGCACCCAAAGTGGTGCTGCATAGAAGGACGAGAGCTGCTCATGAGCTCTACGAGCAGAAGAGGCGAGAGGAACACCGACTTCTCAGAAGGAAAAAGAGAGAGCATGAGAAGCGTGCGGTCGAAGATGTTGAGAAGTTCAAAAGCAGGAATGAAGTTCGAAAATTTTATGAGGAGGTGAAACGAAATTCACAAGGACATAAACCTCGAACCGAAGGCTGCAAAGACGAAAGTGGAAATATCATAGTGGAACCGCAGTCAATGCTGAGGATATGGAATGACCACTTCTGCAGACTTCACGAACCGAATTTCGCTGTCAGGCAGGATGATCCATTCGACATAGACGACGAAAACCAACAATCCAGCTCCTTAAAGCAGCTGGAGAAAATTAAAAAAAAAAATATTGAAAACATTTTGAGGTACAAGTGGACCCCATGACACGATTGTAATGATTTTTATTGTGATGTAAAGAAGGGTTGATAATAGATGCGATTTCAAAAACAGGAAAAAAATAGAACTCTCCCTCTTTTAAACAGAAAAGCCAAAGCAACCATTGATGTGCACCTAATATTTATTATACTGCAACGCACTGATAGACATATCCAATGATACAGGGTGGGCCGTTAATAAGTGCACTTTTTGTCTCGCTCTAACTCCCGAACGAAATAACCGAGACGCGCGGGGATGGTATCTCCTTGCAGCTCGAGATCTAAATTTTTAGTCGCAATGAGTCCGTTCATGGGAGAGCAGCGCGATTTCTGCGTTCGCGCCTTTTATGAAAACAATCGCTCATACGTGACTGTTCGTCGGCTTTTTCGGGTAAAGTTTGGATTACGCAACATCACCGAGTGACCAAGTACGAATGTAATCAAAAAATGGATCGTAACATTCGAGGCAACGGGATCAACGCAAAAACTTCGACCTACAGGACGCCCACGTTCCAGGCGGATTGCAGAAACAATTGAACGCGTACAAGCTTCTGTGCGCGAGGATCCAAGAAGCTCTACACGGAAACGCGCTGCGGCCCTGGGAGTACCCAGAACGACTTTACGTCGCATTTTACGGAATGATTTGAAGTTATACCCTTACAAAATTCAGATTGTCCAAGATTTGAAAGAATCCGATTTTGTTTCACGGTTCAATTTCGCAACAGAAATGTTACGGAGATTCCCTCACTTCAATAACATTATCTTCTCAGACGAAGCTCATTTTCATGTCAACGGATTTGTTAATCGACAAAATTGTCGATACTGGGGAACAGAAAATCATGGACGACCGTTACACTCTCCGAAAGTGACCGTTTGGGCCGGAATAGCCAAGTGGGGGATCATAGGGCCGTATTTTTATGAAGATCGATACGGGCGTAATGTTACTGTTAATTCAGAGCGTTATGTTTCGATGCTTAGAGATTTTTTAGCTCCAAAACTGCAAGAATCGAGTGGTTACACTATTCACACCTGGTTCCAGCAAGATGGCGCTACCTGCCATACAAGTAACGACTCTCTGGAGGTCGTTAGAGAAATGTTTCCTCGAAGGTTGATATCGAGGAGGGGTGATATTGCTTGGCCACCCAGGAGCCCTGACTTAACGCCACCGGATTTCTTTTTATGGGGCTACCTCAAGAGTAAGGTGTACTCTAATAATCCTTCAACGACGGCTGAATTAAAAGCGAACATTGAAGAAGAAATCCGCTTAATCACTCCGCAACTTTTGACAAAAGTGTTCCAAAATCTCAGAGTCAGATTGGAAGAGTGCTGTAGGCGAAATGGACAATATTTGGATGATTTAATTTTTAAAAAATAAAAATTCATTTCGTTTTGTATAATTTAAAATAAATATTTCATTTAAAAGCGCTACAGTTGTATTAATATAATTTTTTTTTAAGTGCACTTATTTACCCTGTATTTCATTATCATAATTTGCAGCAGCTCCTAACCCACCGATTCTCCTTCGCAATACATCCTGAAAGTCTAGCATCAATTCTCCACTGTCAGCTTTATAATAAGAACATTTGTCTCAATTTATTTGTGATTGAAAATTCAAAATTTTAATCCGTTGCAAAAACATTTTCTAAATCAACATCATTTTGCCCCTAAATTGGCTTCAATAGCATAGTTAAATAAAAACTCAATTTATATGGCCTTATTTGAACTGTACAAAAACAAAGCACAAACATATAAAATAGGAAAACCACAAGTTGTATGCTTATATCAAGCAGCATATGCCTTTGTGGATCTAAATAAAAAGTTTGTTTTATTTTTGTTTCAAAAATTATAAAAAGCATGCGAATATGTGGCAGCATATTGGTGAAGGGTATACGGCGCGGCGGGCGGCGTTGTGTGTCCTCATTCAAAAACGATTTGTTCCTTTTGTCCTGGTACACACATCAAATTCATATAACAATACGTATTTTGGAGTTAAAAGTTTCAAAAAGTCTCATTTAAAAAAAAAAGAAGACAACACAATCACTTTTGTGTCGAATTCAAATATTTATGCACAGAAAATGACTTTAATCATGTTTTCACACAAATTTAAATAAAAACAACTTCCACTTTGAGCGGATGTTGAATCTGCTGGTACATGTTTTCTTTATTTGATTTTTAAATTTTCTGTTTCATAAACAATTGGGTCGCGTCGCGTCGTTCGTTGTTTAAACTCTACGTTTAAGGAGTGAAGTCAGCTGAATGTAAGGATTGAAAAGTTTGATATATATTAGGCTTAAGGCATAAAGGGCTTTAAGTTGTTTGTTTCGTACCAGAAAAGTATTGTTTTATAGTTAGAATCTTATGAGCGTCATCTATTTGAAATTCAGAAGGGATATTCAATTTTCAATGTGTTGATGTAAAACATAACCAAACACAAAACAAACAACCACTCTTTACTCTCTTTTTGGACGATTTACCTTTAACTTTACATCACATCAAAAGTAAACGGTTTCTGGTGTCACATATTTTGACATCTTAAAATCACAAAACATTCACCCTTTTGTTGTAAGAAATCAATTTGATGTGTCGGAATACTTTTATTGAATAACATTTTTATGATTTGTTTTATAATTTTGTCCACCTGTTTTTTTTCGAAATGATAGCTTGAAATGCGAACCGTATTCGGTTATACACTTCCGGCAGTAAACATAACAAGGCATATCATTTGTTTATGTAGATAAAATGTTTTCTCAAGTAATATACATAATTTAACGATTTGTAGAGTCAAGAATCAATCCTTAACTTGTTATATTGCGATTTTATTTCTCATTATTTGATTTACTACACAAATAACCTACGAGGTGAACCTTTTGTTTCTTTTTCACAATAAAATTGAGATTTCTATTTGGAAAAGTTATATTGAATTGAAAATTGTAATCATTTTCATGGTACAATCGGTCTATTTTATTGATTTTCAAAAAATGAATTTATAAGGGACATAACACAAAGAACGATAGGATTTTCGAAGAATCACTAGGTTTTTTCTAAGGATATTTAACTAGAACTTTGAATGACATATTCGTATAAAGAATTGAAGATTATGAATATTTTTTTTTTGCAAAAGTGTTACAAACTAACTTGACACTACATTAATAAAGCTTATTGAAAATTAGAATAACATTTAAAAGTTTTAAACAAGCAGCAGTTTGAGAATAATAAAATTGTGAAGTTTTTAATCAAATTATAAATAAATAAAATTAAAAATAAATATTTTATGTCATTAATACTATTACGACTAATTTCTTGACAAAGTTCTAGTCCCTCAAACTAGGTTTAGTGAAAAGCAAGAACTCAGTTGAGTTCTAACTGTTTTCTTCATCAAGTTCTCAAGCTTTAGAACTCTGATTTAGACCCCAGTTTAAGATAGAACTTCGATTTATTAGACCCTCAAATTTGTTTTTGTTTAAATTGATTATATCATATATATATATTATATACATAGACGAGGGCTCTTCTAAAGAACACTTTTTCATACTTAACTCATTTTTGAAAAAAAGTGGAATAGAAGAGTTTTAAAATTATACCCCTCATAGATGTATTAAATCGATTTTTTAATTTATTTAAGAACTTTGTCAAGGAATTGTCTGTAAAGTAAACAAAATTATATCGACTTAAACATAATTTAAACTTCCAATTACGATTTTTACAACTTACATTTTTTAAATATAATTCAACTGTTAGACAAGAATGTTAATTTTGAACAAATTTTGCTTAATTCACAATGACTTTTCAAATAACTCACAGCTTTTTCAAGATTTTATCCAAATCCTATTGGCAGGTTGAAAATTATGGTTTTGAGCCGATTCGCGTTAGGCGTCCAAATTTGAAAATTCGAATTTTCTTGAAAACAACCGATATATTTTTTGTTATATTTCGCTGAAAATTGTTTTCTTACTTTGCCTTCTTTCAATAAAAAAAATATTTGTGTACTGCTCCAGAAGGGTACCCCCAATAGAACCGTTATTTTGGTTTAAAGTTTTCTCAAGAACTACTTAACCCATTTCTTATACTGTTTCAATAATACTTAATAATCAAAAATGTCGTGATTGTTTACTTTCATGCAGTTCATGTAGTTTTGTTCTCTGTTCTACAAAAACTCAGTTTAAATTGTTTAAAATATTGTTTTTAATATTATATGTAACAAACAACAAAAAACATATTTAATAAAATTCCCCTGAAGAAGTCGAGAAATTACGACGAAACGTAGGGAAAAAATATGAAATAAAGTTTTTTATTTGCGTATATGGATGAAGTGACCAAAAAATACCGATTTCTTATAAAAACAAACATAATTTAAATAATTGGTCAAATAGTTATTAATCCAAAAATGTCATTGTTTTTATGTTATTATGTTAAATATTTTTTATAGAGATTCGCTGGTTCGGATAAATTCCAACCGAGAGCCCCGATTTTCTTCCAAGGCGTCAATCGTCTCGAGATTATCTACGTAGACAAGCGAATCACATAATGCCACAGAAAAAAATGACGAATTAAAAATTTAGAGAGATGTCTGTGTGTGACGTTCGTACGTTCGGGAAGCTTTTATCGTAGTTCATATCTTAAAAGAACCAGTGGAGTTATCGACTTCAAATAAATTTTGTTATACATTTTGGCTAACGCAAAATATCTCACGAACTAATAACGCTAGCGACTTGAATTAAATTTTATATTATATAGTGAGATGTGTTACCAAACTGATATAATTTGAAAAAAATCAATTAACGGGTTTCTTTAAATTAAACAAAAAATGAACAAAAAAAAATAGTCACCTCGAATATTTTACGAACAAAAAATGATTTTATCTCCAAAATAATTGTATGGAATAACGTTTTTAACATTTGGCAAAATTTTGAGAAAAATCGAATTGACTTTAAGAAAACAAAAAAAAAGGAAATGAAAAAACACTACTCAACATTGGTAAAAATTGATTTTAGGCTCAAATATCTTTTTAAAAATTTAAAATATTAGCTTCAAACTAATTTTATCTCATAAAAAAATATTATTTTCGAAATTGGTAAAAACTTATGTTCAATTCTCGATATCTCCTGAATAAATGATCAAAATGATCTCATTCTGTGATATATTTTGTTGTTAACGGAAGATAATGACAATAGAAATATTAAATTTGTATTTATATTTATCTGTATTTTATAAATTTAATAAAAACTTTTAAAAAATAATACTAATATTGGTAGGTACATATGTATTTAGGGGAGAGTACGATAACTCAGGCGACAAAGTTTAAAGACGGATTTGTATAGAACAGTTAAAAACAAGCATTTTTTACTATGGAAGGGGGGTCTATCTCCCCCCGTTTGGGTGGTAGGGGCAATTTAAAAAAATATGTACGTTAAATGGAAAAAAATAATTAAAAAAATTTGGTAATACTTACAACTAAGTTTTATACAGCCAACACTTTTGTCTATTAGCTTGTTTTTAAATCAAGTCAAAATTATGCATAGTTTTTGAAAAAAATTGTTTTAAACTCAAAATTTGTGCAAAAAAAAGTTAAAAAAAGGTTTAAAGTGTAATTTTCAAAACTTTCAGATTATCTACTATTTTTTTTAGAATTCATTGCTCTTATTTGTTTTTGATCAAAAACTGAAAACTAGATGATTTTATTATGAGAAAATTACCAACAAAAATATTTTAGTTAAATTACTTTTTCCTTGCTTGAGTATTAACGTAGTCTTATTTTGATAGTAATAATCGAATATGGATTAAGATATACCTAGGATAAATAAATTTTTCTTAAATCCAGCTTATTTAAATGCAAAAGAAACTTTTCATGCACCCCATCTTGCACCCTCCCCACTATGCACCCACTCCACCTTACACCCACCCCGAATCCTATAGTGTTCCCAAGCAGGGGGGTTGCCATTATTACTATCAAAATAAGACCACTCAAGCAAAAAAAAAGAATTAAATTAAAATAGTAGTTGTGGTTATTTTCAATTTCCTCAAAAACTAAAAGACATAAAATCATCTAGTTTTGAGTTTTTCATCAAAAACAAATAAGACTTGATATTGAATATTGACTTTAAAAAAATTTATAAAACTTAATTGTAAGTATTACCGTTATTTTTTAATTATTTTTTTTTCTATTTTAAATAAAAATTGTTTTTAAATTGCCCCTCCGTCCTAAACGGGGCGAGATAGACCCCCCTCCCATAGTAAAAAAATGCTTGTTTTTAACTTTTCTTAAAAATCCGTTATAATATCTTGTCGCCTGAGTTATCGTACTCTTGCCTGTATTTGTTTTCGACTAAAAATCTCGTGAACAAAATTAGATTTTGAAATCAAACTTAGTATTCAAAATATTGTTGCAAACTAAATGTTTTTTTTTAGAAAAAAACAACAAAAAAGTGATAATAAATGATTTTCGACTCAAGTAATAGGAAAACAGAGAAAAATATTGACTTTTTTATCACACATAAAATATTGTTATTACTATTTTTGGGTACGGCATTGTTTGACGATCATAATGAATTTTTCAAATTAAAGTGCGACCAAATTGTTGTAGAGAATATTCACATCAAAGGTCAAACAGGGTTTAGAATTTACTAAAACAGTAAGGTTGCTCCAAAATTCAGAATTAAATTTGTATCAAAACGGGATTCCGACATAATTCCCAAGTGCAAAATCTTCAGAAAAAAAATTCTCACACTTTTTAAAATCCACAAAGTCGTTATCCACAAGTACAAAATCTCCAAAAATAAAAAACATGCCCATAGTCCACAAACGAAATCCCCAAATCTAAAATTTTCAATGCCTGTTGGTTTTCATCATTTGTATGTGTATTCCTTAGTAATATATTGTGCTTTTTCTTAAAAATAATTTTAACAACAGTTTTAAACTGTTCATCAAAGTTAAAAGCATAAACTGCTTTTACTGATGAGAACCGACATCACCAAGTCTCGTTCTTTACTTCGATCGAAGTAGATTTACTTTGCTATAGAATCTTCGCTTGTCAAGATCTACTTTTTTTCTTCTTTGATACAAAAAATGTCAATCAATACATAGAAATACAAAAGACAAACTACAGCATATGACCAAAAGACGGCACTAATGTTTCCAACAAATTTAAACTATCAGTTATTAAGATCTCACGAATTAATTTTCTTCGTTTTTAGACTCTTTCGTTTATTTAGTGATAATATGTGTTTTCGAGTTTATCATTGGTTTTAAATTCCATTTTGCCTCTTTTTTGAAAAACTAATTTTAGCTAGGAAATATTTCTTATAAATACTACACCTTTTTTTATTTTCTACATTTAATTAGTCCATAACCACGATTCCTCAGCTCACAAATTTCCTATTTCTAAAGCCAACATTTACTTAAACAAACTGGCAAGTTCAACATCGTTGCAGTCTCTCAAATAGTTTGGGAAAGTATGGTTGAATGTGAACCAGAGTGCCGTGTATACTTGCAGTCTAAAAGTGTACAAAAAAGGAAAGTTAAACGTATCCGTCATCATTATGCAATATGTAACGAACCAGACGATGTGGAATCAATAAATATTCCCGATGAGGTTATAAATTAAGAAGGCGGATTTTTTGTCTTAAGCGAAAAAATATTTGATTGTGACAAAAATATAATTTTGGGAACTAAGGCCCCACTCAAAGCTTTGGGAGAATGCCAATGTTGGCTTATGGATGGAACGTTTAATGTGGTCAACTGTTTAGCATTCATGGCCTCTTCAATGGACAGGTTGTGCCTCTGTTTTTTTGCATTATGATCAAAAAATCCTTGAAGGCTTATACAGAATTAATAAATGTCACCATAGAAAGAAATATAGAGCTTAACCCCTTAAGAATAGTTTCAGACTTTAAAATAACTATACATTGCTGAAAACCCATGTTTTTTTTCTGCCACCTTCCAAGAGTGTTTTTCCCACTGCGAGCTAATTATCTAGAGGAAGGTACAAAAAAGGCTTCAAACAAAGTACAGGAAAAATGAAAAATTTAGTTTATATGTCAGAATGCTAAAAAGTTTGGCATTTGTACCACCAGCGGAGATACCAGCTTACTTTTGGGAGCTAAGAAAAAGTTCGGACTACAGCGACTTTTTAAAACTTTGCTCCTGGTTCAAAACCAATTATCTGGATGCATCAAAAAGAAAATATAAACCCGAGTTTTGGTAAGTTGCCGATTGTTTTAAACATAATTTTCCTCGCACACAAAATACAGTAGAAGCCTGGCATCGCTGCGCCGCGCCGCCGTCTCAAAGGAATTTTAGGGAGAAAAAACTCAGGATTATATGTACTAATAAGGGATTTATCAAAGGAAATGATAAATGCTGTTACTATCTACAATTGAGAAAATAAGCAGCGGTGAAAAACGTCAATTGAAAAAATCGAGTGTGAAAACATACATACAAGAAGCAGTCAAAAATTGAATAACTTGAATTTTTAAAATTTATATCATATTATAACATATGTATGTATCACGATGCTAAATTATTTGTTTCATATGTTTATTTAATACCATGAATTCAAAATGTCTTATTTTTGAAATACATTGATAGTATTAATTACTTATGTTTTTGTTCAGTAAGAAGTTTATATAATAATATAAAAAGAAAAATACAACTTAACTTTGTGCTCCTTAAGCACAGATTCACCATATTTCGAGTATACATATATGATATGCTCGAAATATGGTGAATCTGTGCTTAAGGATTTTGATTTTGGGAATTCTCGATTTGGGGATTTTGGTTTTGGGCATTTTGGTTTCGGAGACTTAAGATTTGGGGATTATGTTTTGGGGATTTTGTTTTGGGGATTATGTTTTGGGGATTTTTACTTTGGGCCTAGGGTAGCTAACCCTACAAAAACAAACTTTGGACTCAGAATTCATACAAACAGAATACCAATGAGTCTATTTAATTTATCCTTTAAAACTATTTCCAAATAATAGAGATCCAACATTAAGGCTCAAAGGTTCTTGTTTTTGCTTCACAAACCTATTTCTCTGTCTTAAAAGAAAATATTCAATTAACAAAGACCCTTTTTTACACAATTTTCTCAAGTTAGCTTGCGTACTTATCTTCAAAAACTTTATCGTACTTATATATGGTTTTTATTGCATTATCTTATTACCTTAGTAACAACCTGTCATTACTTTTAATGAGGTTCCCATTAAATTGCGGTATGAATATTCTGTATAACATTCATATTCACAAACGATATTATTATATTCACACTCCTAATGATAATTTCTTAGTTGAACAGATGTTACAAAGAACAAGAAATACCACAAACGAAAATGTATTTTCTGACACATTACATATAATTTGTAGGAAACAATCATACTTTTGGGGCCACAAAATATCCATTTTGTATTCAATTTTATAAATTCAAGACATCTCCTTTAACTACACACATCATACGAGTACGAGTATGCAGCATAAACATTTATTTCATCTACGAGTATACCAAAAGTCCTCCACTCACTCCCACTATCAGGATACAAATAGGAGCATGATGTAGAACACACATTTTCCTCAAATGAATTCCTGTCATTCCTGCCAAATGTTTGGGTAATTAAAACCTTGTCCGCTGAACCATAAGCAATTATACCATAAAATCTTTTTTAAAACTATGAAATGCTCGACATTTTCTATTTCCATTTCCATTCAAATGGAAAATGTTAATTAATCATTTTAAATTTGGTCCTGTCAACCTAAACGAATTGTGGAAACAGCTTGATAGAATTTATATAACCGTACTATACCTAACCTATCATTTCTGATTGAGTCTAATTTAACAAAAAAATAAAAATCTAATTAAATCCCAAAATTCAGCAGAAAAGTGTTAGGGTTAATAGGTCTTATATTTCAATATACGTAGTTCCAAAAGTTCAAAAAGTTACTGAAAGGCATTTGTTAAACTTTAAAGTTTTCGAAATATACGTATGTACCTTTAACCTACATTCAAAATATAGGTACCTAGTTAACTTGAAAAATATTTAGTTTTTTCTAGATATATAGTTAGGTTAGTACCTCTATACCCAGTCGCAATAAACTTTAAACGTTGCTTTGTAAATTTTAATACAAAAACATGAACTTTGTGAAATAATGTTTTAATGACTTTTGTTCTCCAACAAAAACAAAAAATTTGTAACTTTTGAATTGAATAAGAAAATGAGAAAACATAAATTCTGTAGCCGCAGTCGTGTGTTTTTTAACTTTGTGAGTCCTTTTCGTGTTTTTTATTTTAATTTCTAGTTGGATGGTTGATGAAAACGTTTATTTTTTAAATTTTTGCTGAACAAATACCTGCTAAGCAATGTGATACACATATAGCCAGTAAGTATATAATGGCTAATGTAGATTCGGAAAAGAAATCTAAGGTTGAGATTTAGAATAAAACGAATTCCTAGGAAGTGAATAAGGATAAATTTACCTTTAGTACTGTGTTTATTTTTTTAATAGGAAAGTGATTGCCTTTAATTACCAACAAAACTGCGTTATGTATTGGATTCTAAGAAAATTAAAATTTATTCCCATAGATACCAAAATCTATTACAATCGATACAATATTTCTAAAAGTTGTTAATAAAATGGAATTTTTAAGATTATTCCAGTTTCAAATCTATAAAGACTAAAAAATTATGAAACCTGTGCATGGGGTATTGTAGAGAAATGGAAGAAGAGATTTTAAAAAATAGTTGCTTAATTTCTAAATGAGCCAGAGTTACGTCTGAGACTTCACCCTATACGCTAAACCCGCTATTCCCCACACATTTATAAATTCTTAACGATTTCCCACGCCATATTTGCTAACACAGCAAAACCAATCCAGAACGGATACACCCCTTTTCCCTTCTACCTTTGTTCAACGAAAATGTAATATGATTTTTTTTAAATAAATTGATATTTTGCTAACGCGGCACATTTTCCCTTTTACCCGAAGTATAGTTCAAGATGAAGATCATTTAGGAAGTCAGTTCTAATTCAGTATTCTAATTGGAAGGTGCAGCCTTTTGCTATGGACAGCGGCCTTCCATTTAGAAATAATAATATAAGTTAAAAAATGTATGATATAAAAGAAAAAATAAAATATAATAAAGAAAAAGAAACGATTAAGTTTTTTTTAACATCAAACGCGAGGCCACACTCGTAAATCCAGAAAAACAAATTGTGCGGCCGGCGTTAAAAAAGAGAAAAGAAGCAAAATGTTTTTGATATTAACATTTATTTCGAAAATGTTTGGGTTTTAAAAATAACGTCATTCAGATGACGGCCCTGATTTTCTATACAAACTTAATAACTTAAGGTGGCCTTACCCAACAAACTTCTTCATCTAGCTCGCTCCCTATCTAGATGCCTCTAGTTGCGGATTTCAAGTTGGGTGAGGTCATACTACCGGTCTTTCTCTACAGCGCTGTCACGTGGGTGCGGAAGACTCCGAAGACTTTCGGAGCCGGAGAATTGGTTTTTATGCGCTCTACGGGACCCAGCCATCTCAGTCATTGGACTTTTATCCTTCTGGCTAGGTCTACGTCGCTGTACAGCTCGTCGTTCTATCTTCTCATAAACTCACCTTCTATGTATACGGGACTTAGATCAAGTGAAGAACTTTTCTTTCGAAAAAACCCAAGGTGCTTTGATCCGTTTTTGTCATAGTCCATGCTTTTGCACCGTATAGATGGACGAGATGATAAGGGTCTTATATAGCGACACTTTGGTTGCTCGAGGGAGAACTTAACTGTTCAATTGCTCTAATAACTCAAAAAATCAGCGGTTAGAAAGAGTAAGACATTGACGCAAACGGAATACAAAACTTTTGTAGACTTCCCTTAACATAGCCGTTGAAATGTTAGCACATAATATTGTTGAATTGAAGATTTTAGCTCTTCTGAGTCCCACGGTTTAGTCTTATACACTTTGGCCTTCAAATAGCCCCACGGTCTCACACGAATAAACCAGGCAAGCACGACAGTCATACAATTTGTGAGACGTTGTACCGTCTTGCTAGAACCCGGTACGTCTAAGTTTCCGAACCAATTTCAAATGTACAAACTTGTTTTACAGCTGTCTGTAAAGTTCCCCGTAAACTGTTCTGTAGTCTTCGGCGTGATGGTTCTCCTCACACCATAACGAAGATTTTGTTTATTTACATCTTTTATGAAAACTTTGGAACTGTTAACATGTAAAAATCATAATACCGAAAAAGCACTCCCAAACAAACGCGCGCTGTTTAGCAAACCAGATGATGTAAATGATGGTTCTACGATTTTTTAAAATCCTTTCCTCTAATCTGCCACTTCCTTTATGTACATAGATAATTATCCAAGGAAAATTACAAAATCAAATTTCGATCCTTAAGTAAAATATTCAGGGTGGGCCAGCTAGTGGTCTAATTGCTTTGCTCGAAATATTAATACATAAGTTAGTATTTTATTACACCGCTGCGGAATACTTTAAAATATTGAAAATGTTCCTCGAAAGTAAATGATGTGTAGCCCAAACAGTGCTATTTTTCAAAAGATGTTTTGGCCGAAATGAAGCATCTCCATCGCGCCTACTGTACAAACATTTCTATTGGATAACACTTATGGTCGCCAACCATCTTTAACGGTGAGCAAATAATTAACGACAATGTGACTGTTGTACCCAAAAGTGTGATATAATTCTGCACAAAGATCTCGTATTACTCTTTTAAGGTCCAATTGACTCAGCAGTCGAAGGTGCACGATTGTTTTTTTCGTTATCGGCTCGCAGTTTGGGGGCCTTAGAGCTTGAGTTGGACAACGTTTTTGAAAAAACGAGCTTTAGCGGCTCGGAAGATCAGCACTTCTCTGTCAAAGTCAATGCATCTATAGATTTGTTCGATTGCAAAGTGGTGACATCAAAGGTCTATTTTTCTTCGAAAATGTGTCAAGGAAAACTCCCAAATCGTGTTATCAGCCGTGTCTTAGGGATAACAATTGGCTGCCTTGAAATTGTTATCTGGCCCCTCTGGACTTTTTTTGTGGGAAATCGTAAAGGACCAATTATTATGCCAACAATCTGGAAAGGAAACAATTCAAGAATTTAAGACCAGTATCATCGAAGCAGCCATAATATATCCAGGTCCAATTTGTTTTACTTTATTGCATTTTTAAAAAGAAATATGTATATGGCTCACCCTTAACCTTTACAAATTACCATCTAAAGACTTACAAGAAAGCAAAGTTTAAGAACCATGGAAATTTATTTCCAAAATTTGATGGAGTGAGCGTTCATATAAGACTCCATTTTATCCCGAAAAAAATCACTATTGGCCGAAAGCGTGTCACCGTGGACAGATTTGTCCTTAAATCGGAAACTGGCCAACAATATCGTGAATGTTAAACACTACAGACAATCGATTTTCGTGTTTTGTATGATATTTCAAATCATCTGAAAGTGAAAACGTTCACGGCGGCGGCCGGCGCGGCGCGGCGGCACAACATGTCATACACCTGATTTTTAAATAATATTCTAAACTTTTTACTTGAATTTTCATGTTTTCTACGAAAAATAAAAAAACAACCCTGGCAATCCCATCTACCAAGCTTATCCTTGTTTGAAAGTCATAAAGCACATCAAACTCTATTAAATGAGTAAGAATGCACAACTAAGCCCTAACAAAAATAAATAAATTTAAGAGTATTCAAACAACATATACATAACTTAATCATAGGGAATGTTCCCTCTATCCCTGTTTTCAAAACAATTGGAGTGCAAAACTTTTACAAGCCCTCAACTCAACGTCATTTTAAAATAACTCAAGCTATGCGAGTTGAAGCATTAAAAATAATTGTATATATTTAAGCCACAACAAGAGAGGGGTGATTTACAAAAAAAAATTAAAAAATAAAAATAAAGGATTGAAAAACTCATCTGTTGGCAAAAATGTCCATATACTATAAAGCAAAACGGGATATATTTGAAAGTCTGAAAGTCATAAACGAATGAATAGGAGTTACAAGTGGATCAAAAGTTTGAAGGGCCTTCAAAAGCACACACACCAAATCCTTTTGATTGGTGACAAATGAATTCTGTTTTTGAACATTTTACTTTTTCTGTTTTATTTCTCTATAAAGTGTTGTATTCATCTGATTTTTGAAAATTATGTTCATGAATTTAAGGCTTTAGGTAATTTTTTATTTAATATTTAATTTAAAGAAGACTAGAGAGAGGTATGTGTTTTTATCTGAGCTTAAGCTTTGTTTCGGACAAAAATGCAATTTTTTTTTTATAATAAGCTCACACTCAAGGGGATAGTACTACCCTTATTATGTAGACACAGTGTGAGCACTAGGAAAGGGAGAGAGGTGTTGAAAGGAGGTGTCGGTGCACATTGGTTTTGAATTCCTGAATATTGCAATGGCTGGAAAAGACAGAGTGTGCAAGGCATTCCACATTCGCATAGTACGGCTAAAGCACGAATCTCTGTACTTGCCAGTACGACAGAAGTTGGGCTCGAGAGTATATTGATGAGCATTCCTAGAAGCGCGAGTATTACGGTTGAACTGTTTAAGGGGAGGAATGCAACTGGCCATTTCTCTAGAGCATACACCGTTAAAATAACAGTAAAAGAGGGTGAGACAAGAAACATTTCGACGATGTTCAAGCGACGACGTAAATGATCTTATGATGGTAATATCACCAATCAATCTAAATGCTCTACGCTCAATACTCTCCAAGAGGCTTAAATAAGTGTCACCAGCCCAGATATGGGAGTTATACTCAAGCTTTGGACGTATATGAGTCTTGTAGATAACAGCCAGATCAGAGGGGGAGAAAAACTTCTTGCATCGCCTTAGAAAACCCAAACATCTTGCGGCATTTTTGGCGACATCGCGTATGTGATCGTTCGACAAAAGGTGGTTGGTGATACACATACCGAGAATATCGAGATGTTCAGTCTCCTCGATGCAAGTGCCATCTTTGGATAATGGCAAGGGGGGTATATCTCGCTTTAACGATACAAGACAGTACTATCGTCAGCGAAACAATGAACTTGCAGACAGGAGATCATTAATAGAAATGAGAAAGAGTGTTGGAGATAGAACAAAGCGCTGGGCACACCAGCATTTATTTTGTGGTTTTCAGACTTGAATCCATCCAATACAACGATTCGAAAGGTAATTACTAATTCAATGAAGGAGGGATTCATGAAAACCGAAAGCACGTATTTTCGATAAGAGAGCCTGATGCCAAACCCTATCAAATGCTTTTGAAATATCAAGTGCAATAATCTTACTTTCTCCAAAGCGATGTAAAGATTTGCTCCACTGTTCGGTGAGATAAACCATGAGATCACCAGTGGACCTATTGCTACGAAAGTCGTTCTGTCAGTCATTAAGAAGCTTTCGATCTTCGAGATATTTCGTGAAGAAGGGACGTAAGTGCAATCGGTCGATAATTAGAGGGTGAAAGATTCGCCTTTTTTGGGAATAGGCTAGACAAATGCAGTTTTCCATCCGTTTGGAACGAGACCTGAAAAGTAGGACAAATGAAAAAGCTTACGCAGTGGTTTTTCCAGCGTTGAAGAACACCTCTTCAGAACAATAGCGGGGATACCATCCGGACCAGCGGATTTATGTATGTTAAGATCTTTTAGGACTCTCGCCACAGTACGAGTGCGAAAAAAGATTGGCTCCATAGAATCACTAACGCGCTGGATGACAGGCGGAGTCATAACACTCACTGGCAGCGTTGAATTGGCGGCAAACTGCCTAACAGAGATTAGCTTTCTCTAAAGAGCTAACAAATGAAGTGTCATTCACAACGAGCGTAGGAACCGAGTAAGAGGAAGAATTCCTCATATTCTTTACAAATGACCAAACATTTTTTCTGCCTTTGGGACATTGCAGTATTTTTTGCCGTAATTTTTGGTCATGTAAAAATTTGAGAATCAAACTTGTCAAATCAGCGCTGAAATCAACGTCGAGGAAGCATAGTGACCAGTTAAAGATCCTAAAATAGTTATTGAGACCGTCATTGTAAGATATGTACACATCCTGCCAAGGTATATATACACACGAATAATTTAAAAATTCCATCAAAGGAGCTCATTGAAAGGTTAGGCTTTAGCGACAGTTTTAAATTTTCGAAGCATTAAACATCAATTAAATAGAAATTTAATGAACTAGGAATATAAGCAAGAGTGTCGGTGACAAAACGGAGCACTTGGAGCACACCAGCGTCTATTTTGCGGATATCAGATTTATAACCATCCAATTCTGTTCGTAGTGAAAGGATCAAAAGAAAGAAAAATTTCATTAATACCACATGCAAGCGTTTTCTAGAAGAGAGCTTTATGTCAAACTGAATCAAATTCCTTCTAAATATCAAACTTTAATAGTCTTACTTTCTCAAAAACAATGCTCAAATTTGTTCGACTTTACACTGTTTGGTGAGATTAACATGAAATCATCAGTGAACCTGTTGGTACGGAAGCCATTCTGCTGGTCATTAAGAAGATATTTGTTATGCTTAAAATTGAACCGCGCTTACATGATCTTTAAGAAAAGAGACGTAAATGGAATTATAAGATCCTTCTGGGGAAAGAAGGATTCATCTTTCTTAAGAACATTCTGGATAAAAAGTGGATAATTTACTGTTTCCTATACCTACTCGGAAAGAAACCTTTAGGACCTGTGTGCACAAATGGAAACACTTACGAAGTATTTTTGGCCAGCGTTAAAGAACACCTTTTCAAAACTACTCGTAGTACAGAGAAATTAGGCGAAAAAAAGGGTCAACATCGGAATTAGAGATAGTAAAGTGGAATGTTTTTTATACCTTCCTTTTGGTTTTACAAACATTGTTTAAAAAGTCTCATAAGATCTCGTATCCGCGTCGTAAATTAAGGACCGTCAAAATTCGTGAAAATCGTTTTTTCGCAAATATGTCTCCTTTTGTGTAGGTCCAATGGTGTTAACACTTTTGCCAAAATTGGTAAGCATACAATTTGCTAAAATGTTTGTCTCAATCATTTTTTCACAAGCTCAGCCGTTTCAGAGAAAGAGTGCAAACAGACTATCAGATTTTTGCCAATAAATCTAGAGTGTTTATGGATAATCTAAAATGGGAATCCGAGATGGGTCGTCAAAAGCGGTCAAGTCAAGCTATTTAACTCAGCAACAAAAATTCCAACATTCTTTTCTTTTTGTGTTGTTTGACTAGAAAAGCGCAGCCACGAAAATTTGTGTGTATTGATAATTACGATGAAAAAAACTTCGATAAGTATTAACTTAAAGTCATAATAGTTATCAATGCATGTTTCAGCTTAGTGTCACAATTTCTTAAAAGTAATATTTGGAAGAAAACCAAAATGTTACCAAAAAACAAGATACATTTTTAAAAATGTTTAGTTTTATTAAAAATATTTTCAACAGAAAAGTTTAAAACATTAATAGTACCGTCCTTCATTCAAGTAAGCGCATATATGTACCTATGTACTCGTATATTGTATATATACTATACTGCACCACTTTACTAATTCGTGCCGTGAAATAAGACCTAGTGAAATAAGACTAACTTTAAGCGGTAGGTCATTTTGAGAAATAAAATCAACTTATTTTTACGGTGAGGTATGTAAGGGACTTTGTTTATGGGACAAATCTTCTTTCGCACTCGTATAGTTTGCAAGAGTACTGAAAGACGTTGACATATACAAATCAGCTGGCCCGGATAATATTCCGCCTATTGTTCTGAAGAGGTGTTCTTCAACGCTGGAAAAACCACTGCGTAAGCTTTTCCACATTTCCTTCTCTAGGGTCTCTTTCCGAGTGGATGGAAAACAGTAGTTCTACAGCCTGTTCCTAAAAAAGGCGAATCATCCTCCCGCTCGCTCTAACTATCGTCCAATAGCACTGACGTCCCTTCTTTCCAAGGTTATGGACACGCTGATTAATTATCAGCTTAAGAAATATCTTGAGGAACGGAAGCTTCTTAATGACCGGCAATACGATTTTCGTAGCAATAGGTCCACTGGTGATCTCATGGTAAATGATTCTATGGGACCAATCTATTTTCGTACTCGTACTGTGACGAGAGTTCTTAAAGATCTCAACATTCATAAACCCGCTGGTCCGGATGGTATCCCCGCTATTATTCTGAAGAGGTATTCTTCCACGCTAGCAAAACCACTGTGTAAGCTTTTCCATCTATCCTATTCTTCTGGGCTCGTTCCGAGTAGTTGGAAAACTGCATTTGTTCAGCCTATCCCAAAAAAAGGTGAATCTTCTTCTCCCGCAAATTATCGATCGATAGCACTAACGTCCCTTCTTTCTAAGGTCATGGAAACGCTTTTTAATTATCAGCTTAAGAAATATCTCGAAAAACGGAAGCTTCTTAATGGCCGGTTTAGTTTAGTTAGTTTAGTTTATCTCACCGAACAGTGGAACAAATCTTTACATCGTTTTGAAAAAAAGTAAAATTAATGCACTTCATATTTCAAAAGCATTTGACAGAGTTTGGCACCAAGCTCTCTTATCGAAAATGCGTGATTTCGCTATTGACGAATCCCTTCTTCGTTGGATTAGAAATTACCTTTCTAACCCTTCAATATAAGTAGTATTGGACGGGTTCAAATCTGATATCCACAATCTAGAAATTTTCTTTCGAACCGTTAAATATAAGTTGTGTTGGATAGTTTCAAGTCTGAAATTCATAAAATAAATGCTGGTGTTCCCCAGGGCTCCGTTTTGTCTCCGACTCTCTTGCTCTTATTCATAAACGATCTCTTGTCTGCCACTTCTAATCCATTAAACTGTTTCGCTCACGACAGTACCCTCAGCTTTTCATATTCGTTTCTAGATTCACATCCTTATCCTTCGGATGTGGAATTTCAATGACAGCGTATGATAAGCGCAAAAAATTCTGATCTCGACAGCATTGTACAATGGGGAATCAAAAACCGTGTAGAATTTAATGCTTCGAAAACTCAATGCTGTCTCCTGTCGTTAAAGCGTAACCCAACCCCGATGCCGCATTTCATGAGCGGCACTTGCATCCAGGAAACAAATCAACTGTCAGTACTCGGTATTTGTATCACAGATCACCTCTTATGGAATGATCACATATTCGATATTGCCAAAAATGCTGCTAGGTGCTTAGGATTTCTCCGACGGTGCAAGACATTTTCCCCCTTCTGATCTGGCTGTAATTTACAAAGCCATCATTCGTCCAAAACTTGAATATAACTTGCATATTTGGGCAGGTGCCCTTAAAACAAGTTTAAGTATTTTGGACAGGATCCAAAAAAGAGCTTTGAAAATGATAGGCAATAGAACTATAACCGAAACAATTACGTCACTTGAACACCGCCGCAATGTTTCGTGCCTTTCGTTGTTCTACCGATATTTTTATAAACAGTGTTCTCTCGAATTATCCAATTGCATTTCCCCCCCCCCCCTTAAACAATTCAGCCGTAATACTCGTACTTCTAGGAGTACACATCAGTTTAACCTTGAGCTCAATTTCGGACGTACTGTCAAATATAGAGATTCTTTTTTTAACCACACATCGAGAATGTGGAATGCTTTACCCAGCTCTGTTTTTCCCTATCATTGTGATATTCAAAACTTTAAGACCAATGTGCATCAGCCTCTTTAATCCTTCCCTATTTTCCTAAAGCTCGCACTGTGTTTAAACTTTAAACATGTTAAGGGTATTAATAACTGTTGGGAATTGTCTGTATTACATTTTACAAAATTGAAACAAGGCTAATTCTTCAAATTTGGCCTCATTTCACTTATCTTTATTTCACGGCACCTAATTCTGCTAACGTTTTTTTTCAGGGTTGCAAGGTTAACTATACAAAAATGGCAGTAAAAATAATGTGGCACCATTTTTATTGCTATATTTTTCTAAAAATAGCATCAATATATTCTTTTGGTTTTAGTTTTCCCAATATTTTTGTAGCTTACAATATAAGCTTAAGCAATTAAATCTACATATCAAATTTATTCATTAAACTCTTAAGAAGATATTAATCCCAATATCAAATCTAAGAAGTCCAAGTAAAATTATGTAAATTCATTCAAATAGAAAATTTAAATGGTTCTCTCGGATATGAGCTGCACATTTGAATTTTTCGAATCTAGAAGAACAAAATACATAATCTGCTTGCTTTTCATATCATCATATCCTTTAACCATTTACACGAACATGAGCAATCTATGACTCTATACGTTGTGTCGTCTGCGTCCTGAAAAATTAAACACGTACTTTGTGGACTCCTAACTATGTCATAATAAAAGCCTCATTTCAAAATGGGATTTTCAAAAACAGAAACGAAAACACCACCAACCAGAGCCCCATAACCATGTCCCAGCAGCAGCGCAGCACCAGCATGAGGTGTATAGGTAGGAAATATTATTTGTAGAACACAGAACATATAGTGCACGTTCACGTATAGACCGCTTCTGGTCTGTTTGTCATTGATGTTCACATACCCGTATATGTAAGGTATACGTATGATGCTGATGCTGAGTTTTGGAAACGTCCGTTTTAATTAAAACGAGCCCGTTCTCATACCATGAACATCAGATGCTGCTAGTAACCTTAATTTCGTGACAATAGCAAAAGATTACATATATATATATATTCACTATTCAGTCACTGAAGCAAATTATCCCTAATTAAGCATGACATGGTTAAGGTCTCTTGCATCATAACAACGTCCGTCCTTCATTACTTTATAACGTTTTAAAGTTACGTTGTCGTTACCTTGAATTTCAGTTTTACAAATTCATATTTTTATTTGTCCCTTGCTCGCGGACACATCTGCCATCTGGAAAATATCATACCTGAAATCGTTTCAATCAAAGCATCTCAACTCAATCTCAACCAACATGCAAAACTCTCGCTATTTACAAAACGCATGAAATATTAATGCTTCGCGTGTTGCTTTATATGAAACTGCTTTCAAGCCCTGATGATGGGAATGTGGCCTTGTGATTTTTACAAAACAAAAACACAAAAACAAAAAGAATTTGGCATTCAAGTGAGAGTCCTCGTTAGTGATTTGAAATTCAAAAAAAAAAAGTGAGATTTCAATGGAAGGGAACACCATCAAGCACAAAGTTATGGATTTGAAAAGTAAAAATATACAAGTTCAACCGTCTCGTCGTCAGTACTCAATTCCGACTACGACGACGGCCGACCGACACGCGATTAAATAAACATTTATATGGTCTGTGAAGTTTTAAACTTTTATAGGTCAAGACTTAAAAATATGGCTAAACAAATCTGAATAATGATTTATTAAGAGATCGTTAGGATAAAACACGTTGGCATGGAGAAATTTTTTTCACTTGTTTAACGTATTGCTGCCAGTGAAAAAAAAAATATCTCAAAAAACTGTTTTCTAAATATGAAAGTCCATCAAGATGACACCACCATAAACGAAATTTAAAAATCTAATTTTGCACGCAAAAGCGCACCAAATGAGGAGTTTTTTTTAGTGAGCAATACACGCCAAAAAAAACTCCCACTAAATGATTCTTAATAAAACCTCGGGTGGTTTCAGAATTTTGATTATTAAATTGTACCTATGTTTCTTTTTTCAAAAATACAACAACTTTATGTTTTTAAATTGTGTTTATTTAGGAAAATTCTTTCGAACTTAAAATTTTAGACCAGAAGAAAACAGTCTTCCTTAAAAATATAGTCGTTAGAATAGTTAGTTAAACTATTACTCTCACTTTCCGCCGTGAAAATCGGGTGCCTAGTACCTCAACAAGTCTTGAACTATAGGTGCATCAACGAGCACCTCATGGCCATCCGCATCAAGTCTAAGGATGACAACACCAAGAATTTGTTCTTCGAGCTATTTGAGCAATGTCCTAGCTACGACATTAAAATTGTCCTAGACGATATAAATGCCAAGCTGGGAAGGGAAGACATCTTTGGTGGAATAATCGGGAAAACAGCCTGCACGACAACACTTCCGACAACGTATTCAGGCTCATCGACTTTGCTGCGGGGCGAAATGTCATGGTAGCTAGTGCGCGTTTTCCACGCCTCAACATCCACAAAGGGACTTCGAGTTATCCATATCAATCTACCGTCAACCAGATGGACCATATTGCGATCGACGCTAGACACGCTTCCTGCATCATGGATGCCCGAACTTTCCAAGAAGCTAACATCGACTCGGACCACTACCTCGTTGTAGCCAAAGTAGCACTTCGAGTTTCCAGACCCAAGGCAAAACAGGGAGATGCTGGGAGAAGATTCAACGTCGAACGGCTTCAATCGCAAGAGATCGTCAAATCCTTCTCCCACCGAGTTACAAGTAACCTCTCTCGACGTTCTCTGCCGCCAACACAATGTATCGAGAAATAGTGGCAACATTGCCAAGAGGCAATCAGAGAAGCCGCCTCTGACGTGCTGGGTGTCAAGCAGCCACCAACAAGGAACCCCTGGTTTGATGAGGAATGTCGGCAGGCAAATGCAGCCAAACAACAGGCACGCAAAGCGGCGCTGCATAAAAGGACGAGAGCTGCTCATGAGATCTACGAGCAGAAGAGGCGAGAGGAACACCGACTTCTCAGAAGGAAAAAAAGAGAGCATGAGAATCGTGCGGTCGAAGATGTCGAGAAGTTCAAAAGCAGGAATGAAGTTCGAAAATTTTATGAGGAGGTGAAACGAAATTCACAAGGACATAAACCTCGAACCGAAGGCTGCAAAGACGAAAGTGGAAATATCATAGTGGAACCACAGTCAATGCTGAGGGTATGGAAGGACCACTTCTGCAGACTGTATAACGCCGACGACGAAGCGAATTCCGCTGTCAGGCAGGATGATCCATTCAACATAGACGACAATCCCGTCCTCCCGACTTAGACGAAGTAAAGATTGCCATATCTAAGCTGAAGTCTAATAAAGCCGCTGAAGCGGATCCGAGCTCTTTAAAGCAGCTGAATTTAAGTTGGTTAGGAGCATGCACCAACTTATCTGCAAGATATGGTCGGAAGAAAGCATGCCCGTTGAATGGAACCTCAGTATTGTTTGCCGGATCCTGAAAAAAGGAGACCCTCTAAACTGCACCAACTATAGAGGAATCAGTCTACTTAACATCGCCTACAAAATCTTCTCTGCCGTAATATGTGAACGTCTAAAGCCCATCGTCAACAACCTGATAGGTCCTTATCAGTGTGGTTTTAGACCAGGAAAGTCCACAGTCGATCAAATGTTCACATTACGGCAGATCCTTGAAAAACCCAAGAACACCAAATCGACACCCACCATCTTTTCATCGAATTCAAGGCCGCATATGACAGCATCAGCATCTACAGGGACGAGCTGTATAGAGCCATATTTAGTTTTGGCATCCCTACCAAACTCGCTGCCAAATTCGCGCTGCTCTATTAAGGTTGGAAACAAGGTTAAGGTTGGAAGCCAATGCTCCGGCCGGGAAAGTCTTCGAATCCACTACCACAGGACAGCACAGTAGAGGAAGACCGCGGATCAGGTGGCGTACACAAGTGGAAAGTGACCTCACTCAACTTGGAACGCGAAACCGGATATATCTAGCTAGGGACCGAGCTAGATGGAGAAATTTGTTGGGTGAGGCCCTAGTCACACAGGACTGTAGCGTCACCTTAAGTAAGCTAGCGAGTAAGATAGATTAGTTAAATATTTATTTATTTACTTTTCTAAATAATTTACAAATAAATGTATTAACTAAATATTTTAAGCCAAGACTTCTGAGTAACAAGACCATTTGAAGTCATTTTTTAGTTATAAAAGAAACATAAATTAGAAAGACAGTAAAAGATAAGTTTGTTAAGGAAAATACAAAAGAGAAATCATATAATAACATTAAATTATAAAAGTAGATATTCAAAATTGTGTGGTATTTTATTTTTAAATATAGCAAATTTAAATATCGTTATACCCCGTGACATGATATAATGGTTAGTGCGTTGGACTGTCATGCCAGAGGTCTTGGGTTCAATACCTGCCTGTGCCATCTAAAGTTTTTTCATGGGTACTGCCTCTTGCGAGGAATTGACAAATTCTCCAAGAGTATTTTTTGTCATGAAAAGTTCTTTCTCAAATTAGCCGTCCCATCAGTGTGTAATATCCGGTCTGCTTTTGTATCAGCTATCATCTTATAATGGAGTGCTATAGTTTTTTGATTAGGAGTTTCTCTTTTTTTCTGTGTTTTGCTAAGGTAGAAATAATTGGCAGCGAACATCTTTTCCAAGGGGGTGTCGGATTATAATAAGAATATTCACCGCTTGTAAGGTGTCTCCTAGAGACATTCTTAATTCCAGAAATAGTGCCTTTCGAGGTTTATCCATGTCATTTGAGGTCATAAATTCTTTATAGAGAGGATGCAAAGGATTTCTCAAAGCTTTGCTCAAAAGATCAATTATTGATCTTTTTTATCCAAGGTGTTCCAATGATGATAGATAACCAGCTTTTCTTCGACATGCTGTTATAGGCGATTTAAAGGCTCATGTTGCGGTGCGGAAACATTGGTTGATCGCAGAATTGATGTTTTCGATGTTTTTTTGGTTTTCCACATGTTTAAGAAAGCCTTCTACTAGAGATTTAGCTAATTGGTTTGCAGTCAGTCTCAATATGTGGACATTTCTTTTTAAAACAAATCATTTTAAGAGCATTATTACGGAATTTAAATTGGTAAGTTGCTTTTTTTGTAGTACCTGTGGCATGATGGTTAGTGCGTTGGACTGTCATGCGAGAGGTCTTGGGTTCAATCCCTGCCTGTGCCACCTTAATTAAAAAAAAAAAAAAAAAGTTTTCACGGGTACTGCCTCTTGCGAGGAATTGACAAATTCTCCAAGAGTAATTCTTGTCATGAAAAAGTGCTTTCTCAAAATTAGCCGTTCGAATTCGGCATATAAACTGTAGGTCCCCTCCATCCCTGCAATTACTCGCACACAGGAATGGTTGAGAGTTGTAAGTCACTAGGCCCTGGTTCTCTACGGATTTGCGCCACCCAATTGCGAGTTCCATTTAAATTTGCATAAACGGTAAATACACTATTCTCACTAGCTTTTAGAAAATAGTTTTCAAACAGGAGCCCACGAACGATACATAAACTAACCTAAGAAAAATTAAATTCGGTGACAACATCAATAAAAGAAAACAGTGTGCTCATATACACCCTAGTGTGCCCTTTAAAATTCACCACAAAATGGTGAACTTCTGCAATAGCAAAATTCTGGTCCACAATTTTATACTGTTGGGACAAGTAAGTGTGATGTGAATAGTCGAAACCGTGTACTGCTGTAGCCCTAAGTGTTGCCACAAACTTTTTAAAATTCAGTTAAGATAATGATCCGTTTTTTAAACACCTTGGAGACTACGTTGTTTAGCAAAACTGTCGCATTTTCCTTATGAAAAATCCAAAATAATAGTTAAAAATTTTTCTTTTAGGTTATGATTATCTCAGGGCAACGAATCTTAAGACCAAAGTGAAACCTCAGAGACTAACATGTATGCTACTTCCTTTGCCATAAGAACAATTCCAACCGCACCGCAGACCCATAAACATTTATTCCATTATCCACAATCGAACTCTTTGCAGAAAAAAAAAACTGGCGATCAAAAGTGCCTTATGGCTAAAACAATGTTGTTAACATCTATAAAATTGACTTTTGGATTAGCGGATAATGAGTAACGTGTTGTGATGTTTAGTGCGAACACTGTCATGCCAGAGGTTTTGGGTTCAATCCCAGGCTGTACCACCTAAAATTTGTTAACGAGTACTGCCTTTTGCGGAGAATTAAGTATTGCCAAATCCCCCAAAAGTGATTCTTTTCATGAAAAGTGCTTTTTCAAATTAGCCGTTCTGATTCGGCATAAAACTGTAGGTCAACTCTATTCACACAGGAATGGTTGAGAGTTATAAGTCACTATGGGCCCTGGATCTCTAATTTATTTTTTAAACATAATTAACATGATTGACATAAACAAAGACATTGAAGCACACTTTTCTGTATTGCATATAACTTAACTCAAATCAAATGCTCCTGGTTCACGGAGATCAGGAAGATGTTTTTCGGTCGTTGCTGATATTTCACCCCTACAAACCTTACTTAACCTCACCCATATCATGAACAGACATAAAAGATGAATGTATGTATGTATATGAATCAACAATTACACTCCAAGCAAATGTAAAAGAAAATTATTATAAATGAACCTCAAGGAGAAACTTAATCCAACCGACTTAAAATATAGTATAATACAATTTAATCAAATTACTAAAAGCACTATGAAATTAATCTACTCAACTCATGCAACTCAAAGCAAATCCAAATTACTTAAAGAAATATCTATATACATATTTACAAACTTATACTCTGCAAAAGTATCTTTTATTTTTACAAAATAGAAAAAGTACACCAGTATATCCTTTTTCATGAGAACAAAACATGAATATACATATACTATAAGGCCTTTGGGGAAAGGGATAATTAGAGCTTATGTTTCTTTCCTCGACAACGCGACGCGTCGCGTCGAGCGACCGACGACGACGGGTGTGATGAGTTCCTGATGGTTGGTGGGATTTTTATTGTGTTACTTTTTTCTTGTAGATCTTATGTACGACAATTTTTTATTGGGGTATCATATTTATAAAAATTTTATAAATTTTTAAAGGAGTTTCTATTAAATAAATATTTATACAAATTAATTGAAAAAAGGACGTATACGTTTTGGAAGGAAAAATAGTCAAAGAGGTTTACTTAAAAATACAAAAATAAAATATGTGGCGCAACAGTCCGTTGAGAGCTAGGGCCTTACAGTAACTTACAACTCATAACCATTATTGTGTGGGAGTAATGGTGTCAGGGATAAACGGGACCTTCAGTGTTTATGATGAATCCGAACAGCTTATTTGAGAAAGCACTTTTTATGGCAAGAATTACTCTTTCAGGAATTGTCAAATCCTCGCAAGAGGCAGTACAGGGAGACAGGGATTGAACCCAGGTTCATTTTAGTTAGATAAGAATTCATAAAACTAGCCTAACTAACAATAACTTACAACTATATTACTGGCCCCATACAGATACTCTAAGTTTAACTGTAATACTTAATAAAGGGTGATTTTTTAAAAGCTATAGGAAAGTTAAAAAAAAAATCGATAGTATACGGTCCATATAATTTAATGTTTGAAGATTATTGCATGCAAATGTTGACCTTGATTGCGCCTCAAATGGTCCACCCCCTTAGTAAAATTTTGGCATACTCTTTCCAACATTTCCGCCGGTATCTCACGAATAAATGCTTCATTGTTGTCTTCCAATGCGTCAATTGAAGCAGGCTTGTCTGTATAGACATGAGCTTTAACATAGCCCCATAAAAAATAGTCTAAAGGCTTTAAATCGCACGATCTAGGCGGCCAATTGACCAGTCCCGAACGTGAAGAAAATGTTCACCTAACTCGCCTCTCAATAAATCCATTGTTGCGCGTGCTGTGTGGCATGTGGCACCGTCTTGTTGAAACCACATGTCATGCAAGTCAAGCTCTTGCATTTTGAACAGGGGTCACCATTCACAGTTACGTTACGATTCGCATCATCTTTGAAGAAGTACCAAACTGTGACTTTTGGTCATCATTAACACTGACCGATACAGCTGCGATATTTTCTTCAGTTCGCACTCTACGTAATCGTGTTGGTGGTTTAATGTCCAACAATGTAAATTTGGTGCGAAATTTAGTCACAATAGCCCGAATAGCCGCTTCAGTGGGTCGTTTAAACTGAGCATAAAATGGAAGAAGCGCGCGATGAATTTTCTTAACAGAGCACGCATTTTGATAATAAAATTCAATAATTTGGAAGCGTTGTTCGTTTGTAAGACGATAATTGGTTAAATTATAGACCAAACTGAAGATGTTTGACAGTGAAACAAAACACGAAACGTGCGTCAGCTGTTTAAACCCGCATTGCCAAAAAGATAATAGCTAAAAAATCACCCTTTACTAATGCCACATTCCTACATACTTACCATCACGCAACGGGTACGAGTCAAAAATAGCTGAATTACACTCTACAAGAACTTCTTTTTCAATATGTAGTCCTTACACTGGTAGAGACTAATTGACGTCATTAAGGTATCATTTTATAGATTTATGCAGGAATGTTGCTAGATCATTTTAAGGAAAAATTTATGTCTTGGGAGTTCAATGACAAATCCAGAGCGATATGAATCGGAAATCCAGTCCTATTCTAATCGTGCCGCACAAATGTATCCCTTTTTAACCAATGAAGGATCCAGGGGGGTTATATGAACAACAAAAAAAAGCGGTCTGCCTATTAAAAACAACTACAATCTTTGTAATAATCTTAAAGGTATTCACAAAATTTAAAATTGGTAAAAACTTTAGTAATGATTTAAACTATTTTAATAAGACTTCCTTTGAGAGAAAGACTAAATATTCAGCTTTTTCAGAAGAAACCTTAAATAAGAGATTATCAATTTAATAATATATATTCTGATAAAACAACATTTTTTATTTTCTTAACCCAAACTAAAGTTGCCTTTGAATTTCTGAAATTCGTCTACAATTCCATCTTACATTTTTTGAAGCACATACAGAATGTAAGGCTTTCATAAAGTGTTTTTTCTTTTTAAAATTATTGGCTATCTATAAAATACAAAAACTTTTAAGATCTTAATAAACAGTAAACTTTTGTTAAAAATGTGGTCTAAGCTTGTTACTTGGCAAATTTTATCCCAAAAAATATGCACTACGGCGCGCGGCTGGTAATTCTGCACGCTTCCTGGTTGGACACGCTATAGAATTTGGTGTATAGTTGCAAGGTTGCATTTAATTTTTACAAATGCTATTTTAATTATAAGAAACAATTTGCGAGGGTTAAAATGTTGCCATAATTTCATCATTCCAAATGAAGTTACGAAAAAAATTGGTACAAATGAAATTTACCAAAATATTGACACGGAAAACAATACCTCGAGTTCCAATCCGGAATAAGTATATTCGTATATTTTAATTACCGGAAAAGAATTATTCTTATTATCATAAATTTAGTAACATGAGTACATTACGCTGTGACTTATAGAAAATAAGTTATTTTTTGTTATTTTTTCTATTATAGTTTTTGTTATAAAACGGAATAAAATATGTTATTTGTTTGTTAAAACGTTTTTATTATTTGACTGGATTTTTTACTGTTTACTGTTTTCTGTTTTTAATTATGTTCAACTGCTTTTTTTTCACTAGATTTAAATAATCAAAATCCAGTCAACAAGTCAGATCTGACTAGATTCCCAATTTCGAGCTGGCAACACTGTTCACAGTACTTCCGAAATTAAACTCAAATGTGAACTGATTGGCATTCCAAGAACTTCAAGTATTACAGCTGAATTGTTTGAGGGGTCGATAGAACAACGAAAGATAGGAATATTGTGACGGTGTTCGAGCGATGTAAAAGTTTTATTTTCAAAGCTCCTTTTTGGATTCTGTACAAAGGACTTAAGCTTGCTATAGGGACACCTGCCCAGATATGAGACTTTTACTCAAGTTTTAGACAAATTAATGCTTTGTAAATTACTGTCCTATCATTTTTATGTAGTCATAGAAATCCTAAACACTAAGCAGCATTATTGACCACGTCAAATATCTATGTTTGTATGTGTTTCTTAAAATATTAAAACCCTCCTTATTCATGTTTTATTTTCACTAGAAGGAAAAATCATTTGTTTTTTTTTTAAGAAATCAATTTCTGATAAACACCCCTTTAAATATACTCTGATAAATATTCTTTTTTATTTTTCTTCCAATACGCATGTATACTGATATATGTGTGTATGTATGTACATAGTTTAAATTAGACAAAGGAATCAAATGCTGAAAGGATAATCTACTTTCAACGTCTCCAGAACCCATCTGTTTATCAAGTTTCGGGTCTTATAACCTTTTCTTTTTATTAAAGTCCTATTATCGTACTACTATAAAACTATTACCTAAAAGTAATTTAATGTTGAGAAAGGCAATAAAATTGAAAGGGATTTGAAGATAAGGGTTAAACGAGCATACAGGCTCATCCAATGTTTTCTTACAAGTTTGTTTTTTTCTTGTGTTATTGAAGATTTAATGATTTTAACTCTATTTTTCTTCAAATTGAATTTTAAAGAAAAATATAAATTTGAAAAGGGGGAATAACTTCTCGAATATATTATTTTCGTTTTTGTAAATGCAGAATAATATTGATTAAAATTATTGTTTGGTTTATAAATACTTGTTTTATTTATAGAACCCTTTTGCGTCTGATGCATGAATATGAAAGCGAGAGTTTTTAAAAGCGTGTTAAATAATCCACAAAGATATGAATTCAATTTAAGCTTTAAGGATCAAAATCCCAAAGCATTTTGTATTAAGCGTGGATTTATTTACCCAGAATTTGATTTATTAAAGCTTAAAGCTAGACTTAAATCTATTTTTGCATAGCGTTTTCAAGTAGAGGTCTAACAAAGGTAGTGTATCGGGATTTAGTGACATAAGGGTTCGAGAATTCTTTAGACCAACGTTTAATTAAGCCAAGGAATGAGTTGATATTGTAAATAATATAATCAAAATGGGATCGAAAATTTAACTGAGTGTAGCAAATAACTCCTAGGTCGAGAATAGAACATACAGAATGAATGATAAGATCGTGCGGACTGTAAGTACGATAGGGAAGATGTGATCGCTTGCGAGTGAATATTATGAATTGGCATTTAGCTGCATGAAGTTCTAAGAAATTTTTGTCGCACCAAGTCCGAAATCAGTCAAAATCATTTTGGAGTAAGACAGAATCAGATGGAGTAGAACTAATCTTTGTTATTTTGATGTCATCAGCGTAAATAGAAGATAGTTAAGACAAATAACAAGGGACCAAGTTGACTCCCTTGAGGGACTCCTGAGTTTCCACAAATGGGATCGGAGATTGAGAACCTGAAAACAACTCTATATCGGCGGTTATCAAGGTATAATCTGAGCCATGAAACAAAAAAGGGGGGGGGGGGGAAATCAAGGGCTTTAAGTTAAAGTTAAATAATTTGGTGACTGATTTTATTAAAGGCTTTACTAAAGTCTGGCAATTATAACATCCACTTTATTTCCTTTCTCTAATTCGTTTACAGTTTTGGACACAAATTCAATCATTTCCACATGACGTATTCGTTTTGACAGAAACTTGGCTTAATTCAAGCTTTTCCGACACAGAACTTTTCAGTCAAGAGTTCGAAGTTTACAGAAATGATCGTCATGTTGGTAATGCAAAGGATTTAGGTGGAGGTGTTCTCATAGCGGTAAAAAATACATATCTCTCTTCTTCTGTATCTTTTCCGTTTGAACTATCAATTGAACTGGTATGTGTAAAGTTAATGGTACAGACTAAGACTATTTTCATTTTAAACGTTTATATTCCTCCAAAAAGTTTAGAGTCTGTTTATAGCGAACTCTCCTTGGCATTAGACTTTGTTATCAGTTTGTCCTGCTCTGACACCAATATCTTACTTCTAGGTGACTTTAATTTACCACACGTTGATTGGATTCCATCGGAAGACGAATCTTGCTTTGAAGCCTCTCTCTCTTCTTCACAATTGGAACTATCTTTTCTCGATAAAATTCTCTTTACTGACTTACAGCAAACAAGCTGTATTAAAAACTCAAAAAATCGAATTCTCGATTTAGTCTTTTCTTCTGACGCTATTAGTACTCTTGTTCTAGAATCTAGATCAGGAATTACTAATATTGATAAATATCACCCCCCCTTGGACATTTTTCTTGACTTAAGTAATCACCTTACTGAACACAGTAATTCCTTTGATTGCTTATATAATTTTGACTTCAGAAAAGCTAATTTCCAGTTGTTGTCTGAAGATTTAATCACTTCTGGAATTGCTGATACTTTAGCATTTTCTAATATTGACGAAGCAGTTTCAAATTTCTATAAGATCTTTAATAATTGTTTAGAAAAAAATGTACCTTTAAAGAAATCAAGAAATACAAACTTTAGCCACCCTTGGTACACGAAAGAATTGCGTTTACTACGTAACAAAAGAAATAAGGCATGGAAAACTTATCTCAAAACTCTGTCTCCAATCAATTTCTCTTTTTATGTTGAACTTTTTAACGAATTTAAGTCTCTTTCAAATTTTGTATATGCTATTTATGTTTCTGATATGGGCACCTCTTTGCAAGAGAATCCTAAAAAATTTTGGAAACTTGTAAACTTAAAGAAAAAATCAGATGGCTTTCCAGTTAACTTCACATACACGAATCTTTCTTTAAATAAAACTGTTGATATCTGTAACGCTTTCGCAACAAATTTCCGTGAATCATTTGTTAATAGACCTCAAGAAGTTGATGAAATATATTTTCACAATCTTCACTCCTTTTCGCAGACTAGCTGTAGTCACATCCCTGTGCTACAGAGTACGGTCCTTGATCTTTTATCCGTGTTGAATGATGACTGCTCAGCCGGTCCCGATGGTATTCCCCCGATAGTATTAAAAAAGTGTAGTAATGCATTAGTTGAACCCCTTACGTTCTTATTCAAACTTTCTCTAAAAACAGGCAAATTTCCCAGTTTATGGAAGAAGTCATTTCTTACACCAATTTTCAAGAAAGGTAACAAGGCGGATATAACAAACTACAGGCCTATTGCAAAGCTTTCTTGCATTCCTAAATTGTTTGAACAAGTTGTTTGTGAAAGTGTAGTATTTTTTAGTAAAAATCTCATTTGCGAACAGCAACATGGTTTTGTGAAAAAAAGATCAACCGTTACTAATCTCCTCACATTCTCAAACTTATGTTCAAACGCTTTAGAACAAGGTTATGAAGTTGATTGTATATACACTGACTTTTCCAAAGCTTTTGACCAACTTAGCCACGGAATTATTTAATTTAAACTTAAAGCTCTTGGTTGTCCACCATTTTTCTTAGCTTGGATCAAATCATACCTTGAAAACAGATCCTATGAGGTAAAATTTAGAAATTGTCATTCTGAACCTTTTGTTGCTCAATCTGTTGTTCCCCAAGGAAGCCATCTTGGCCCTTTTCTATTCATCCTATCTATAAACGACGTATCGTCATGTCTACGCTCAAGTGATGTTCTTATTTTTGCTGATGAGATGAAAATTTTTCAGATAATAAAGTCCACCCAAGATCGCATCCTTTTACAAGCTGACATTGATAGTTTTACATTTTGGTGTGGCAAAAATAGCCTTACCCTCAACCCTTTTAAATGCCAGACGATAACTTTTACTAAAAAACGAATCGCTAGTGTATTTGATTATTGTATATCAAAGCAAAAACTCGGTCGCGTCTCCACATTTAAAGATTTAGGTGTTCATTTCTGTTCCAACTTAGAATTTACACATCACATTAATTTTATTGTTAATAAAGCAAGTTCTATGCTTGGTTTTATAAAACGCTGGGCAAAGGAGTTCAATGATCCCTATGTTACTCTTTCTTTGTACAATTGTCATGTTCGTCCTCACCTTGAATATGCTTCGCAGGTATGGACTACCTATTACGAAATTCATAATAAACGTATTGAATCAATTCAACATAATTTCATTCGCTTCGCCCTAAAGGGTCTTCCGTGGGAAGATCCTTCTGATCTGCCTCCCTATGAATATCGTATTCAACTTCTTCAATTGCAAACTCTCCATCAAAGGCGTGTTAATAATGATTTAATTTTTTTTCATCAACTCATTAATGGTGAAATTGATGCACCTTATTTGCTATCTTGTATACATTTAAATTACCGAGGCGGAACTCATCACCTGCATACTTTTGACTTTATACATATTGACTTCCATAGAACTAACTATGGAAAGAATGAATCTTTAAGTCGAATGAGCATTTTATATAACTTAAACAGTTCATCGATTGATTTAAATTTAAATAAGGTGGGATTAAAATCATTGTTTAGAACCAGTGCTCCACTATCGTAAACGTCTTTATTTTATTTTTTGATGTTATGTAATAATTCATGTTAAATGTTAATAATTATTATGTTTTGTATTTTGTGCGTGTGTTAGGCTATAATTGTATTACTTTCTTACTAACGACTAACACATGCACTTATGATGAGCCTCTGATCGTAGTGTGACGCTTGCTGTTAGCTAACTACTTTCTGAAAATTCTGAAGTGTAAAAAAAAAAAAAAAAAAAAAAAAAGATTAGTTGTAGTGGATCTGCCTTTTAAGATGCCATGTTGTTGGGAATAAAATAAAGGTTTACAATCAAAATAGAGAGAGTCGTAGGCATAGGCAATGATTTCGAAGAGCTTGGGAATCGAAGAAAGCTTGGCTATGGGCCTGCTCCTTTTTTATGAACAGGAACAATAAAGAAATCTTTCCAATAGCTTTGCGAAGATAGCTAGAGAAATGAAAAGACGTTACAATACTGAAAGAGGTTTACATAGGGCGCTAGCAGACTTTTTTAAAAATATTGCAGACTTAATTTTTTGTAAACAATATCATCATTTATTTCGATTTGGGTAACAGAGGTTCATGAGTTACCTTTAAGGTAATCAAAAAAACAATCTATAGTCAATTTTCCGATGATTGCTGTACGATTGGCTTAAAAATAAGGCAACGCTTTCTCTGGTAGTCGCGCGCTCCAAGGTAAAATTACGGATATATTTCATGGCGTCATCAATAAGAGAAATATAAATTTGAATGCTTAGGGAATTTACTTGAGAAGTACTCTGTGGGTGAAGGTCTAGTTCTGAACGGATGGAATTAATAATATCCGCGGAAGAGCTTAATTCCTTTCGCATAAAATGGCTTATTAATATTTATTATATTTTTAATTGCAGAATTAATCTCTTTAATCTCGCTTCTGATTTCGGATTTGAGGGACTCGATTTGGGTCACAAATTTAGATGCATCACTTAACTGTTTTCTAACCATTGTCAACATTGGGTTTAAGCGATTTTGATATATTAGAAAACACAATTTAAACAACCTAGGATTTCACATACTAGTAAACGGTTTACTATAAATTATTGTTTTATAATATGAAGTTTCACTTTGATATTTAAAAAAAAAAACAGTATTTTCAAGAGAAATCAATATATATTTACTTTATTCTTTAAAAGGATTTATGCCATTAAAAATTAAAAACAGCAATAGCCAAATGGTCACCACAACTACGGTTCCAGCAACATATTCTTTTTATGAAATTTTCCAAGACCAATTAACACATCTGGTGTTGTATAAATTCAAAATAAATTTGCGATATAAATTTCATAAAAAATTGGTATATTGCCGTTTTGTCCCGGTGTTCTCACTTCGACTCATCAGCTAACGAGTGAGAAAAACTCTTTAATACACAACTTTTGTTAGTGTTCAATTCAACTTATATATGTACGTTTTTTTTTCAAAAGAATACCTTGACGAAACGCCAATATAACTTTTTCTTTTTCGAATTTATAATTCAACAATCTAAATATTAGTGCATTGTCTTCACTTGTGTGTATTAGCAAAAACTTTCCTTATTGCCCTAAATAACTTCACGAATTAAATCCTCAGTGCTACGTTAAGGATGAAAAGCGTTTTCAACAATAAGCCTTGAATTTTTTAAGCTATAAATGTGACAGTTCTCTTTATTTACGTAGATTGCTTGTTGTCGGACTGTCGTGAGTTCTTTTGTGCATTAATTAAAAGATCGACTAGGAATCAGCGAACCAAACGCCTTGATTTTCGTCAACACTTATATACGGGCTAACTATAGAAGAATTTAACCGAAGAAATACCATAAACTGTCATACCTGCCAACTTACAACAATCTACTTCAACTTATAGTATGTATGTATGTAGTTGCTATCCCTGCCACCTATAATTGGATTCCTTGTAATGTTAATTGTCCTTGAATTTACGATATGTATATAAATAATTGACTACGACGAAAGCTATAATAATTGTTTAATAAATTTAGCATTACATCGTTTGTAAATGTTCAACCTATTAGAATTGTCACTAGCCTACATTTTGAATGTACCTTCATAAATAAATTAACACTTCCTTGATTAACAAAATCACAGATGTACTTACCCTACCTACCTACCTATACCTTGTGTAGGTACGAGTATATATGTACGAGTAAGTTGAAATCAATTCAAAGCCAACACATCTAATTTCGGCATTTATAATTGATAGCATTATTAACCCACTCACTGCTCCCAATTTATAAGTAGCTCTGTAGTGAGAATACCTTATCCCCATATCCACCCTTAGGGCAATTTTAATTAAGTGCTCCTGTTATGTTCTTCAGTTAATTATTCCGTTTAATTTGGTAGCCAAATTTAAACGTTCCTTATTCGCTTGTTTCTTGTACTTCGCTATTTAAAGTCACACGATACAATAAGCCTTCCTGCACCGCAAACAAAATCCGGTTTTATTGTTAAGGAGTCCATGTGATATCCTTCCATCAGCAGCTACTTTAAGAATGAACTTAAGTAAAGTACACCCATACAAATGTATAAAATATACATAAGTACGTACACGTAACGAAGCTAAGTTGTTTGTACGAAGCAATAAAACAAAAGACAAAAACACCGTTACGTTTAAAGCTTTGAAATGCTAAAAAAATGCTGTGTTTACTTTTGTAACGCACATTTACACACGCAAAGTTTAAAGAGGTGTTTGTGTTTATGCTGTGCTTCATTTAAATAAAATTCCCTCTCAGCATTGGAATAAGGAATAAGGATACAATTCTTTAACTTTTTCTTCTTCTTCTTCTTCTTTTTCTTATATTTCATGCGCACCGTTAGTCGTTGTTTATTTTTGTTTTCACATGAATCTACAAAACAACAATAATTCGAGATTATTTGCATAAAAATAAAACCCTGATTTTGGAAAGATTTCTGTGCGCTTTTACAGTGACCATGTTTTCGGAAGTGTTTTTTTATGGGAGGTTTTAATAAAATATATCATTGCGGTTGATGTATCGATTTGCGGATAGGGACGGGAAGGGGTTGTCATTAGAAGGATCCGGAAGCTTTAAGGAATTGTGTTGTACGAGTATAATGAAACCACTAATGGGTTACTATTCAGTGGGATTTTTACTACAAGCGATAAGTAGGTACGATTCAATTAATTAGTGATTTTTGATACATGGGTTTTTAGGTGCGAAGGTTAAAGGATAGTTTGAGGTTGAGAAAAATCCAATTTATTTCGTTACATGCAAAAGGTAAGGTAATAAATCTTTATAAATTCCTATACAAGAATTATTTCAATTAAATTGAATCTAAACTTAAATCCAATAGCAAATATTTCTGGACCTTTATAAAAAATAAAATAAAATCTCATGGAATACCAAAATGTATGCAGTATTCAAGATCGATTTTAAATAATCTGACTGACATTTGTAATGCTTTCTCTGAGTTTTTTAAATCGAATTATATCAATTCAAATGATAACTTAATTTTTTCTGATGAACAGTCCATTAGCAATATAAACATAGGACACTTAAGTATACATAACTTTACCAGAAGTACAAAATTCATTAAATGAATTGAACGAAGATAATAATATTGGCCCTGATGGAATTCCCCCTATTCTTTTAAAAAAGTGTGCTTCCGCTTGTTGCAAAATATTATTCATCTTTTTAAATAACTCACTTCATCATGGGTTGTTTCTTCCTGAATGGAAAACGTCCTATATAATACCAATTCATAAAAAGAGGCTGGGATGCGACCCACACTAATAATTTCCCATCCCGTCTGTCTATTTATCTCGCTTAAAAGTTTGTAGGTTTTCGTGTTGGGTTAAAAAAGTTGTTAGTTAAATTATTATTACAAATTTTAAAATTACCAACAATATTTTTCATATAAAGAAATTTTTTAGTTTGAAAATCTAGTTTTGTTAAATAGATTTTTAGTTCAAAAATTTTGTTTAGGTACCAATTTTAGTAGCTTTTCTTAAATTTTTACAAATTGGATGAATGAAATTAAATTAAGAGATATCAAGAACAAAACATCAATTTTTACCAAATTTACGTACCTACTATTTTTTGTAGATTTTATTTTTTTATGAAAAAACGGACAGTTGGATTTTTATAAAAAAAAAACTACTAAATATCGAAAACAATATTTTCTGCGAAATAAAAAGAGTTTGAAGACAATATTTTTAATTTTTAAAGGCTTTTTGAGTCGTAAGTAAATTTTTACCAAGTTTTAGTTTAGATTTTTCTCAAATTTTTACTGAATGTTGAAAACATTATTATTATTTTTTAAAGATAAAAGCAGTTTAAAGCCAATATCGCAAAGTTTTGAAAAGATATTTGAGTCGAAAATGAATTTTTACCAACTTTTATTAATTTTTTTGTTTAGGTTTTTATTTTTTGTAAAAAAACTGTCAATTCGATTTTTCTCAAAATTTTACCAGATGTTAAAAACTTTATTTTTCGTGGCTCAAAATTATTTTGAAAATAAAATCATTTTGTATTCGTAAAATTTTCGAGGTGACAATTTTTTTTCAGTTTTTTTGATTTATAAAAAAAACCGTTAGTTGGATTTTTTTTCAAAAAATATACTTGTTTGGTATCACGTTACAATATATTATTTAGAATTTATTTCAAGTCTCTAGCTTTTTTGGTTCGTAAGATATTTAGGGCTAACCAAAATTTTCATCTTTTTTTTTAAACTGCTATGGTAAAAAAAACCGCCCACGCAATTTTCTTGAGAGCCCTTTCTGCATCTTTCTGCCTTTTTATCTGTATAACAAAATTTATTTGAAGTCGATATCTCTTCTGGTTCTTGAGCTATGGACAACGAAAAAAACGTCGACGTCGCGAACGTACGGATGTACGGACGTACGGACGTACGGACATACGGACATACGGACATACGGACGTACGGACATACGGACGTACGGACATACGGACGTACGAACGTACGTACACACTCACGCACAGACATCTTTCTAAAAATCTTTTATTTCGACTCTAGGGACCTTGAAACGTCGAGAAATGTCAAAATTTTCAATTTGACAAATCGGACACATTACAATAAATAAATGGTTCTAAACAAGACGTTTGTAACTATCGGTCTATTAGTAAACTATGTGTAATACCGAAGTTATTTGAAAGGATAATTTGCGGAAAACTAAAATTTGTACTCAAAGAAATAATATCTCCTTTTCAACACGTTTTCGTTTCTGGTAGATCCACTTATTCGAACTTAGCTATTTTTACTAATTATGTAGTGAATGAAATGGAGAAGGGTCACCAAGTGGATGTTATTTACACAAATTTTGCTAAGGCATTTGACAGGGTGCATCACCATATTCTATTGAAAAAACTTAAAAAAATCGGGTTTCATTCATTTATGCTTAACTAATTAAAAACATATTTGACTAATCGTTGTCAGTATGTACATATTGATTCAAATCTATCAAATCCTATAATTGTTTCATCAGGAGTTCCCCAGGGAAGCCATTTAGGCCCGATCTTATTCCTCGTTTTCATAAATGACTTACCTAATGTCTCGTGTTTGCAGATGATCTAAAATTTTTTAGACGCATACAAAGTACAAGCGATTGTGATCTTTTGCAAAATGAAATCAAAAGACTTTCTGACTGGTGTTAGATAAATCAATTAAATCTAAACATTCCTAAATGTCAATCACTTTCTTTTACTCGCCGCCAATTTTCGATTGACTATACAATATTATAACATTGGAAATCATGCACTTGAACAAGTTTCTACAAAAAAAGATCTTGGAGTTATTTTTGACCATAAATTGAACTTTCATAAAAATATCGAATTTTTAGTTAACAAAGCGAATTCCATGCTTGGTTTTATTTATCGAAACTCTCTTGACTTACATAATCCGTATTCGTTGAAGAGTCTTTTTATAAGTTATGTAAGGTCAGTTCTAGAATACTGCTGCATCATTTGAAATCCTTTTTATAACATCCATAACATTGAAATGCCCCCTTACATTGTAAGATGTCATCTTATTGGTATTCAGTCACTAGAGAACCGAAGGAAGATGTATGCGATAACTTTTATTCATGACATCTTATCTTACCACATAGACTGTCCTTTTTTATTAGCTCTCATAGATCTATATGCTCCTTCACGTGATTTGAGAAATCGTTTCTTATATCGCGAAAACGCTCATAGAGTGAACTATGCCTTCAACGAACCATTAACTCGAAGTGCTCAAATATATGCTCAGTCTATTTTTTTTACTTTCCATACTTAGTATATAATTATAATATGTTAAATAAAACTTGTGTTATTCATTAGTCTATTTGAGTATATTGTTAACTCTAATTTGTAATAAATAAATAAAATTAATTTTCATAGAAAAATCCAATTGGTATTTTTTTTTTTAATTTTTAAAAATTCGATTTTGGCTAAAAATCTTGACAACATGAAAAGATATTGAAATCAAACTTATTTTATTTTGTTCTGAACTACAGGGTGGGCCGTTAATAAGTGCACTTTTTGTCTCGCTCTAACTCCCGAACGAAATAACCGAGACGCGCGGGGATGGTATCTCCTTGCATCTCGAGATCTAAATTTTTAGTCGCAATGAGTCCGTTCACGGGAGAGCAGCGCGCTTTCTACGTTCGCGCCTTTTATGAAAACAATCGCTCATACGTGACTGTTCGTCGGCTTTTTCGGGTAAAGTTTGGATTACGCAACATCACCGAGTGTCCAAGTACGAATGTAATCAAAAAATGGATCGTAACATTCGAGGCAACGGGCTCAACGCAAAAACTTCGACCTACAGGACGCCCACGTTCCAGGCGGACTGCAGAAACAATTGAACGCGTACAAGCTTCTGTGCGCGAGGATCCAAGAAGCTCTACACGGAAACGCGCTGCGGCCCTGGGATTACCCAGAACGACTTTACGTCGCATTTTACGGGATGATTTGAAGTTATACCCTTACAAAATTCAGATTGTCCAAGATTTGAAAGAATCCGATTTTGTTTCACGGTTCAATTTCGCAACAGAAATGTTACGGAGATTCCCTCACTTCAATAACATTATCTTCTCAGACGAAGCTCATTTTCATGTCAACGGATTTGTTAATCGACAAAATTGTCGATACTGGGGAACAGAAAATCCACGCTTAAAACATGGACGACCGTTACACTCTCCGAAAGTGACCGTTTGGGCCGGAATAGCCAAGTGGGGGATCATAGGGCCGTATTTTTATGAAGATCGATACGGGCGTAATGTTACTGTTAATTCAGAGCGTTATGTTTCGATGCTTAGAGATTTTTTAGCTCCAAAACTGCAAGAATCGAGTGGTTACACTATTCACACCTGGTTCTAGCAAGATGGCGCTACCTGCCATACAAGTAACGACTCTCTGGAGGTCGTTAGAGAAATGTTTCCTCGAAGGTTGATATCGAGGAGGGGTGATATTGCTTGGCCACCCAGGAGCCCTGACTTAACGCCACCGGATTTCTTTTTATGGGGCTACCTCAAGAGTAAGGTGTACTCTAATAACCCTTCAACGACGGCTGAATTAAAAGCGAACATTGAAGAAGAAATCCGCTTAATCACTCCGCAACTTTTGACAAAAGTGTTCCAAAATCTCAGAGTCAGATTGGAAGAGTGCTGTAGGCGAAATGGACAATATTTGGATGATTTAATTTTTAAAAAATAAAAATTCATTTCATTTTGTATAATTTAAAATAAATATTTCATTTAAAAGCGCTAGAGTTGTATTAATATAATTTTTTTTTTAAGTGCACTTATTTACGGCCCACCCTGTATTAGGTAATTTTTTAGAAAAATCCAATAGACAACTTTTTTTTACAAAAAAAAACTAAAACCAGAACAACAAATAAAAACTGGTAAAAACGGGGTCCGGCTCAATTTTCTTAAGCACAAAGAAAGATATTGACTTCAAACTTTTCTATCTTACACAAAAAGGTTGGCATTAATACCCGTGTTTTGTTGGAAAATGTATCCATAGTATAGTAGAATTTTACACGAATAACAAAAACAATATCCATAGTATGTATAACACCAATAAAAGTTAGAGTAGAATCTTACTATGGATGGGTTTTTGACATTTATACGAGTCTCGAATGGATCTTATGTGATTTCGTTCTCAAATGTTGGTACGATTGATATTGCATTTGTATCTCGATGGCTGTGTTCGTTGAGTAGTTGTGCATTTGGAATCATGTGTGTTTTCCATTGGGGAAAAAATCAAACTATTACTGTTGATATTATTTAGTCTTGTTAGTGAAAATGGGCTAACTGTGCTTTTTTTGCAAGAGAAAACAATAGAAAAGATATTTATGTTTTGTTATGTTTCCACCAAAGTTTTATCTCAGTTTAGATTTAATAAATCTTTTTGGTGTTTCCACCGCACACAAAGATTTAAAAATGATTAAGTTTGGCAGCACTTTCTAAAATGCAAATGGTGTTGTCGATGTTTCTTATAAAGTTCAAGTGAAATAGTTTGATTCGTGTTAAACAATGAAAAACTGAATAGTTCAGCACCATATAAGAATATGCTACCTACTCCATGTCCATTTTTTCTTTTAATTTGATTAAAACAAAACTATATTTTTTACACAAACATGCAAATAAACAGACCATAACACATTATCTGTAAAACTAACTCCTCCACACAGGTTTTTCTTCACAACTTTTGACTCGACTCCGATCCGCGACCGGAATTGAGGCGAATCAAGCTTATTTCAACTCGATTCGGTTATATAAAGAATTTGGGCGAGCTTCAAGCTCGCTTCAACACCACATGTTATTGTAGTAGTCTACGAACAAACCCCCTTCTTGAAGTTTTTATTTTATGTCAAATTGTTTGGTTAAAACTTTGAAATCGACTTTCACATTACACAGACGTATTTTCTTGATTTTGATAGTCAGCTATCAGAAATCAGCTTACACGATTTCACCCCTGTTCTGAATTTCGCTATTTTTTTTGGGAATTTTTTGATAAATTATTCTGGCAAATATTCAGTTGTATCAACTTTCAAATATAAAAACCGGACTACTGCGGATCGTTTTGTTGGCAATTTCTCACTTTACTATATATGGAATACGAAAAAAACGCACTTAATATTTTGTTAAACTTTTGAATAAATCGACAGACGGTGGCGAATGGGAAGATATTAGTGTGGATCGCACCCAGCTTCTTTTTTGAAAAACGTTTTTGGAAGACGTGTCGATTCTTCGCTTAAGTTGCAAGAGACATAAATATTTTTTGATCGATCATTGAAATAACTTACTTTTTCGATATGGTTGTATGATATGTTGGAATCGTTATTATGGCAGCTGAACAAGTTAATATTGTGAATTTAGTAAGACATATTTTTTTTCTTTAAGATTCAAATCGCAAGCTATAACGAACAAATGCACAGGGTGGGCCATCTAGTGGTTTCATTGCGAAAACATATATCCCAATATTGAGTTTTTTGAAAAGATGTTTTGGCTAAAATGAAACACTAAATGAGACTGGTAGATGTGTGCTAGTGGATAACAATCATGGTCCTCGCTGTGCAATGTAGAGAGTGTGTGAGACTCAATTCACGAACATCAACTCGACAGAGCTCTCATCAGTGACAACATTTATCGCTCTAGCTTATAGCCTGAGAAGAGTTCTGTTAAATTTACTCAACAATTGAAGTCGCATGACCATCCACTTTGTAACTGCTGCGCTATTTGACCATTAGGGCAGCTTGCATTGGATTTTGGGTGAAAAATCGGCTTTTTTGATGTGTGCTATTTTCAAATGCCAAAAATGACAACATGTTTGAATCTGGAGCTCTGAAACCCAGCACTTAACTTTCGAGAATCCCATGCAAGCAATTGGCAAAATTGTGAAGAAATTTGAAGAGACTGGATTGGTTACATATATTGTAAGGTCTGTGCATCATCGTTTCGCTCGTACCACTGAAAATATCGCAGCTGTGAGTAACAGTGTTGCCGAAGACCCGAATGTGTCGATTTCTCGTCGTTCTCAGGTATAAGGACTGTCTTACGGCACATTATGGCGTATTTTGGAATTAAATCTATGCCTACATCCATATAAAGCCCATTTCACACAACAACTGAAGCCAGCTGACCATTCATAACATCGTAGATACGTCGAATGGGTGCTTGATTAACAGGCGGTGGACTGCGATTAAAATTAAAATCGAACAAAATTTTCTTTAGCGACGAAGTACATTTCTCACTCGGTGGAATCCTCAATTAATTGAAGAGAGGCCATTACATCCACAAAAAGTCACTGTTTGGTGCGCTCTTTGGTCCGGAGGTGTGATTGGACCTTACTTCTTCGAAAACGACGATAGAACGACTGTCAACGTCAATATGTGTCAAGAAGTGGGCGAAAATTACCTCAAAAGAAACTATGCTTGCAATAATTCACGTGGTGGTCATTTAAATTATGTAGTGTTTCACTCATCATGTCAACGTTCAAACTTTTTAAAAAAGAAATATCATGCAAACGATTTTGTATATGTGTTTTATTTACGTTTACTTTTGAAACCGCAAAATGGGTAACCCTGTTTAATAAGAAAATAGCTTGCTAGTAAAATACTATAGAGTTTATTCTTTAAACTCCGTTATGAAAAAAGAGTTATTTCATAATATTCATTTTTTAGAAACCACAAAATTAAAAACGGATCATTGTGCTTTTGCTCAGTTGTTGCAGATATCGATATGCATTGTTTCAAGCCTTCGGAGCCTATTTAATTGTTTTTATTTTAACACTTGAATGAATTCATGTGGCCAAGTCTATAGACCCACTAGCTATGCGTTAAAATGATTTTGTTGATTCCTACATATATAAAATAAAATCACATCATCAACACCGTTTAGATAATGACGAAATTGTGGTTAACGTATACCTAATTTGTATTCTATAGATATTTATCCAACAACTGGATTCTGGATTCTGGATTTAGGATCCTGGAATGGGATGAGATGCCATTTAGTTTTCGGTGAAAAAAAGGATTAGCTGTGTGTTATTTGCACTTAAATAGTGGATGCTATAATACCACTTAATGGTTATTGGGTTTGGGATTTAATTAAGTGGAATTACGAATAAAATTATATGAGATGAGAATGTTCGATCACAGTATTATGTTGCATAAATGGGCTTATTTTATTTGAGTATTTGGATTAATATTATTAAATGGTTTGGAATTGTACTACAGCGACTTTGTTTAAGTTCATTTAGTTGGAAAATTATTGAGTACCTTCCTAGCTAAACATATATGTATGTACAATGTACATATATAACATAGACCTACCTTTTAATTATTTTCTATTTCCGTTCTACATATGTACTCATATGTAAATAATGTAGTACATTTTTGTTTGTAAAGCTAAAATGATTAAGGATGTACTTATCAGTTGGTATATACCTACTTTCGATTTTGAGATCATGGATTCAAATTCTTGTGATTTATTAAGATCAATTGATTAGAGGAAGAAATGCAATCGAAATACTGCTAATTAAAGGTGATTTTTTTTAGAATTTTTTTTAGAAATGTATGTTTTTTTCATATACAAGTTTAAAACGTAGTAGTGCTTTGCTTGAGTCGTGAATAAATAAGCTCGTAATTTTTATCGTTTTTACTTAAGTTTTCATCATTTGAAAAATCTAAATTGTGTTAAAAATTAAAGTTGCAACCCCAATAGTCGTTTTGATTCATTTATTTGTGTTCATATTGACTGTTTATTTGATTATTGCTATTTATTTGCTTGCGCGTATAAAGTGCTCATTTTAAATTTGATACTCTTGGCGATTTCCTTATTTTCGCTCAAGCTTGAACTCTTTGTGTTTTTATTTTGTTATTTCCCTGCTGGATTACAACAAATACAACACATCATAAACTACCTGTCATCATATTTTTACATCTGTACTTGTTTCTGTCATCAATCAAGACCATCTGTCATCTGTCATCGACTACATTACCGACTATTCATCTACATATTGGTTTGTATATTTGATAACTGGAATACAAATTTTCAAAGTACACTAAGAACCAACATTACTTATTTAAATTTTTAAACAATTAATTTACCAACATCATTTAAATTAAAAAGTAAAAATCAACATTGTCTAAAAAGGAAAAATAAAATCAAAACAATATGTCTATGTGCTCAAACTGCGATAAAGTTGCCGATTATTTGATTGACTCCGTAATTTGCCATGGAAATTGTAGAAAATTATTTCATATGGCATGTATTGACGCACCATATAGTACAATAAAACTCTTCAAAAAGAGAAAATCTTTCTACTTTTTCTGCGACGACTGTGACCCGTTCGCATACACAAACATTGTTCGTGATGTACTACAGAATAAATTGAATCTTGACAAATTACATTCGCATGTACTAAGACTATCAGAAAAGGTGGACAATTTAAATTCCATGTATACTAATGACGCAGTTAATAACAAAGAAGTAGAAATATCGAATATTCCAAATGATTCTGCTTGTTTGAAACGTAAGATTAACGACATCGATTCCGAAGATAATCCCTTGACAAAAAAACTTGCTACAAACTCTACTCAACCAGAATCCTCATCTTTATCGACTCAGCCAACTGAATCCGTACAGCAGCCAACATCCGAAGAAATAGTGTTGATACACCCTTCACCAACCTCTCAACAACCTATGACAACACCGACTGAATCTCCTTTAACAGACGCTCTTACATCATCGCGATCATCATGCCCTCATCTTCCTTTCACTACGCCATCTATAGGTACGTTACCAGCACCATTAATTCCTACGTTTAATACAAATGGACAGGGAGTTCGAAATATATCTCCTATATCTAGTGGTTTAAAAGTAGTCGAAGGTCACCGTACTCTATTCATATCAAAACTCGACCCTTCAACTAATGCTCTTGACATTAAGAATTATATTAAAAAAAAGTTTGGTTTCTCAACAACCATGAAAGTAGAGAAATTGATCCACCGCAACTATTCGAAATATGCATCTTTCAAACTAAGAATGCCCGACTCTATCTTTGAACTTCTCAACTCCGTTTCAATGTGGCCTAGTGGTATAATAGTCCACGAATTTGAAAATAAGCAAATCAGCACAAGAATATCATCTTCTAACCATTTTCGCAATATCCAGACAATGCCAAATCATCAAAGAAGCAGCTTCAAAAAATTCTAATCTATTACCAAAATGTCAACGGACTACGGACAAAGATCAATAAGGTCTACAAAAATGTAACCATTCTACCACACGACATAATCATTTTGACTGAAACTTGGCTAAACAATACATTCTTGGATACGGAACTCTTCGATTCGAATTATCAAGTGTACAGACGTGATAGACACTGCTTAAATGACATCAGCACTGTAGGAGGTGGACTTTTGCTTGCCGTAAAAAATTGCTTGATATGCACTTTGGTTGACGACTTTCATCAATCTGATGTTGAAATAATTTGCATAAAAGTTAAAACTGCGACAGGACTGCTATACATTATCGCCACATATATACCTCCAAGCTCTCCTAACAACGTTTATGAAAACTTTATTAATTGCATAGACAAAATAAACGATCAAATTGAGCCACAAGACGAGTTACTAGTCTTAGGAGATTTCAATCTTCCAAACTTGATCTGGACTAAACAGACGAATGAGAGCTATCTATCTCCTATTAACATCTCCTCTACCAAAGAATTCTTGACATTTGACGGTCTTTCCTCATGTGGACTAAGCCAATTTAATGGGATTGCCAACAACTTCAACAAAATATTGGACCTTGTATTCTTCTCTGACACACTCAATGTTGATATTGCTGTAAATTCAGCCAATACCCTACTTGTCGAAGAAGACCGACATCACCCAGCATTAGACCTATCTTTTAATTTAAATGTATGTAATGTTCCTAATTGCTCCAAAGAAAATCTTGAATTTAACTTTAAAAAATGCAGACTTAATGAACTTTTCAACCTGTTATGTAATGTTAACTGGAATCATTTGTTTGAGAACTGTGACATTAATGTTATGTGCTCTAAATTCTACTGTGTTCTCTTTAACTTTTTTTATGAGACCACACCATTGCGAAAACCGCGCAATATTTCTAAATCTCCTCCATGGTTTGACTCTTGCCTAAAAAACTTAAAAAATAAAAGAAACAAGGCCTGGATTAAATATAATAAAACAAAAGCTGATAATGACTTGGTAATATACAATGAGCTAAGAAATATGTTTATTGACTATTCAGATATTCTTTATAATGACTTTATTTTAAATACCGAAACCGACATAAAAAACAACCCAAAAAACTTTTGGAGCTATGTTAATAGTAAGAGAAATACTGACGGGTATCCAAACTGCATGTCTTTCAACAACGAACTTAGCCATGACTCTGAAAAAATTTCAAATATGTTTGCAAATTTTTTCAAAGATGCTTTCGAAGTAGCGAACTCCTGTCAAATGCCTGAGTTATTGGCCCTCTCACAAAATTTCCCTCATTTGAATTCAATTAGTCTTTGGATCTCTGAAGATGAAATCGTTCGCAAAGCTTCAGAACTTGACATTTGTTATAGCCCTGGTCCAGATGGTGTACCTTCTTATATTTTGAAAAAATGCGCATCCTATTTATCCTATCCTCTTCATATTCTTTTTAATGAATCGCTCAAATCTTCAGTTTTTCCTGAAATTTGGAAGAGTTCATACATAACACCGATACATAAAAAGGGTAGTAAAAATGAAATAAAAAATTATCGTCCCATTGCAAAACTGTCCGTCATCCCTAAGTTATTTGAGTCCATTATTTGTAAAGTCATATCGTTTAATTGTAAGTCTATAATTTGTGACAGTCAACATGGTTTTGTTCAAAATAAGTCAACAGTTACTAACCTCTTTCATTTCAGTTCTTTTTGTTTAGATTCGTTTGAAAAACGGAAACAAGTTGACTGTGTCTTCACAGACTTCAGTAAGGCCTTTGATAAATTGTGCCATAAAACATTAACTTCCAAACTTAAATCCCAAGGCTTTAACGATAAATTTGTTAGTTGGGTTTCGTCGTACTTATATAATAGATCATACAGCGTAGTTTTTAGGAATGAGCGGTCATCATATTTTTATACCAACTCTGGCGTACCACAAGGTAGCCACTTAGGACCTTTACTGTTTATATTGTACGTTAACGACTTACCTTCTATTATAAAACACTCATCTGTTTTAATTTACGCTGATGACATTAAAATTTTCAAACGTATTGACTCACTTGACGACTGTTTACTCCTACAAGATGATCTAAATAGTTTTCGCGAATGGTGTTTAATAAATAAGCTTTTACTAAACACAGACAAATGTAAATCAATGTGTTTTACACGCAAACAAAATGTTTTGACTTTCAATTATCAATTAGACTCTTCTTATTTGACTAAACTCTCTACTTTCTCTGACTTAGGTATTATTCTTGACTCAAAATTAACTTTTACAAATCATTATGACTATATTATTAAAAAAGCAAATAAGACACTCGGATTTATAAAACGGTTTTCACATGATTTTCGCGACCCCTATATTCTTAAAATTCTTTATATATCATTTGTAAGACCAATATTGGAATATGGCTGCATAATATGGGCTCCCTTTTATTCAGTCCATATAAACAGAATAGAAGGAGTACAAAGAAGATTCATGCGCTTCTGCCTCCGTTTCTTCCCATGGTCCAATAGGCTCGAACTTCCACCTTACAATCATAGGCTCACGCTCATAGATCTTCCATCGCTTTCTAAACACAGAGAGTACATTCAGCTGTGCTTTATTATAAAATTAATCAATGGGTCAGTCATATCACCATCAAGTTTGGAACAATTAAACTTTATTTATAGCCGTTCAAGCATTAGAAGACAAGTTCCTTTACGTCCTATATCAAGCAGATCAAACTATGGTAAAAACAGTCCCCTCAACCAATTGATTTCAGTTTACAACAAGTATTACTTTTTGGTATATTCCGTAAGCGATAATTTTAAAAGTAAAACATTTAAAGTAAATTTTTTCAATACTTCAGTTTAGCATTTTTTTTTCTTTTTTTTTTGTTTGTTTTTGTTTTTGCATTGTAAATCTATAAATCTAAGAATAAATGTAATATTAGTCTTAAGTTCTAACGTTAGTTTGTTTAACGAATTAAATAAATAAATCACACGATCTTAGGTGCCAGCTTTATTTTTGAAGAAATGTGGACCAATGATTTCATCTGCCCATAGAACACGCCAAACAGTGATTTCTTGAGGATGTAACGGTGGCGTTTCAATAATGGCTTGTGGATTATGATCAATTCAAATACGAACATTTTGTTTATCAACATATCCATTCAATTAAAAAATGAGGTTAGTTGCTGAACAAAATGTTCTTGTGAAAATTTGGGATTGGTGCTCATATCGTATTGGGGCCGATTAACAGAACGTGTGATGCGTTTCATGGTCTTCGGATTCAATTTTTGAACGAGTTGGATTTTGTAAGCCCGCAAACTAATATTTTTCGCAAAATCTTCCAAAAAGTGGATTGGCACAGTTAAAATTGTTAAGCGCGATGGCGGATGAACTCATTCGGGCCTTCTTCGATACACTGCTTCACAGAAGCAATCAACAGCGTCTTCGGTGCAAACTGTACAGCGGTGTTTTTGAGGATACGAGTTATCCACTAGAGTCAACGTGGGTTGAAACCGATTCAGCATTGTTCGAAATTCCGACTCTGCTAGACGATTATGTCGCCTGAGTATTTAGCGTAGCCGAACCAAACCTTTATAAACCAACTTAAGGTTGTTTGTTATATAGAGATGGTAGGTATTAATTAAAGTTAGTATGTAATCGATACTTCAAAAAAGGTGAATATTGAATTGTTTTTTCGATAGAACCGATATAGACAAAAACCAATGATTTCCTGGGGGCTTCACTGTCTAAGAATATTCAAAGGTCGGTATAGTCGTCATAAAGTTTTCTTTGAGCCAAGAGATGACTTCTTTAAGGGTAGAAGTTATGTCTGTTAGATTATGAACATAGCGTGATATAGTCGACATTACTAGGTAGAGATCTGAATGCGTTCAGAAATGTGTATTGAGCAATATTAGAATTGAACCACTTTGAAAAGCCAGTACAGCCAGTGCTTAATACGAGTTTGTAGACCTTACTAATTAAAAAAATTAATAAAATAGTTTTTAAATTTGGCTCAACTTCGACGCCTTAAAGTTGGAAATTAATTTTAGGAAGCCAAAGCTTTTGTATTGACATACATTTTAAGACTTATGCCTCTATATATATGCTATATATAGCATTCGCGACTTAAATCACGACAGTGAGTAGTGGTTTGAACATAAACTTGTGTCAGCTACAATTTTATATTTAAGAGTGAAACCCTTACATTCATTTTGAGAAGTTGCCTTTACAAAACAATTGATAAAATACTATTAAGCATTCGCGGTTCTTATCGCAATATTATGTGGTTTGGTTTGGTTTGTCATCAAAAACCATTTAAAAAAAATAACAATATCCTCGGTAATTAAATCGCTGTTGTCAAGAGTTAAGCACCTCTTCAACTTCTGCTGCTATTTTTTAATTTTATTGGAATTAGTAAACAAAAATGGTTTCGCTCAAAATCCCATCACTAAAAATTAAACTTAAAAAAATTCTCGAATTTTTTCGCGCTCCTCAGCTGTTCCGTTTGCGGGTTCCAAATTATTTTATGAAAATATAATTATACTCTGGTATTGAAGAGCCTTCGATTGCGATATATTTTATTGGGCTACGTGTGTTATCCAAAGACTTGCTTTAAAAATCCGCCATTTTAATCGCGTGTGTCTAGAGCATGCGGCCACCTACACGTCTGTCATGTACATATTCGAACTCAGGAAGTCAAGGACTTTGGAATGCGACCAATCTCAAGTGGTTTCCGAAAAGCCTAAAAACGCCCAAACCTCTTAGGCGACCTCTGCAGGACAAACCTTCCTGACACAAGTTTGTCAGGAACGTCTGTTGTATGCGTCAAGAATTTTTAATTTTCGGTAAAGTTGTAGTTTTGATACAGTTAATCTCAGAAACGTGCCACTACGTGCTGGCAGACAAGCGTTTCCGATATCACCTTTACTAAGACTACCTACAACCTTAATATCAACTGGGTTGCCTTTCACGCAAAAAATTAGCCCTCTCGGCTATAAGGTTCCCAGCTAAAGTTCTTCTTTTAAATAAGACCAACATATTTTGTTAGAATCTGGAAAGCAGGATACGGCTCTAGAACATAGTCTTTCTCTCTCCCTATCCAAGAGTTGTGAGTAATTAAATTTTTGTGGGAAGTAAAATAGCCCAGATTTCAATGCTTATCAGCATTTGACTTATCATCTTAATGATAGATTTAACTACCCGCAGATATGACAGATGTGTCGACATCGTTGACATTAATCTTTCACTACGTTTAGTAGACATAAGTTATTGGACAACCTGTAATTTCAATCACACCTTAGCATGCATTTATTTCTCATGAAGACCTTCAGTTAATACTTAACGCCATTTTCCAATTCAACTAATAAAATGTAAATGAAATAAAAGAATCTCCATTTATGTCTTCTTCTCATCGAAAATTAATTATTAAACACCATTATATTAGAATCTGATGAAAAGTTTGTCAATAGCTTACTCAAGATGTTGATGTTTCAATTGAAAATCTTCATTGCCTAATTATATAAATATAAAATTAAATTGTTGTCCCTTAAGAAACCTAAGGCTTTGAAATAAATCATTATTTAGTAAGTAAACTCTTTACTATACTCTTTTACTGCTGGCTTAATACCAATTAGTGTCAAATATTTAGAACCCAGCACTTACCCGTAATTGCTATAGTAAATAAGATTTATATTTTGATAGCACAATGCATATACCAGTTAAGCTTTATCTATCTATCTATCTTTTAATCTCATTTTTGAAATCTAAAATGGCACCCTGGAAAGCACTTTAAAATAATTCATTTTCCATCACACTTCACACCCATAATAATGTCCAACGATAAACAGTGTGATTAACTGCTTCGCCACTCTCGGGTACTTTCAATTAGGCCAAACGTTTAACTAGATCATTAAGCCGTCCAAACACTGACACTGGCACTGGCACTGACAATGGCTATACACTATAATCCGCCTGCTCCGCCCAAATACACGCAAAACACAACCCCGAGTGCACAAACAACAAACACATTCCCATGCGCATACATAAACATAGTTTGTGAAATTATTTATGCTATTGTTACCAAAACAACCCTTTTTTCTCACCACACCACAAGACCCCATACCACATCAAATAACGCCCCCTGGACCATGGTTAAGTTTGCCAAAAACAACGACTTACCCATGACAATGCACTCCTGTGCTGGATTGACAGTCGTGCTGGGTGCCACTGTTATGTTCAGGACCGAATTGTTTGCATTTGTTGTGCTGTGGAGACCGCCCTCCTCGTGTTTCGGCACCGACGACAACGACAACGACGACAAGGAGGAGGAGGACGACGATGCATTCGCAATTGAGTCAGCTTCCAGGATAATTGGAGCATTGTGTGCACTATGATGGCTGATGATTAGAGCCAGGTCCATTGCAGCGCTGGCATTGAACTCCGAACTAAAGTCGTTAAATGAGCTGCGAAAAGATGTTGCCCCAACGCCTTTTTGCTGTTCGTTGTTCTGTTGCTTAATGCTGATGCTGCTCTCCGAATTGAAAGATGACGGGAAGATAGTGTGGCTCCTATCATCATTGGGACCATCACGAAGGATACCATCATGGTCGTCGACTTCTTGGGACTGTGCTGCCATAGTTGTTGTGCGGTTGTGGTGGACAAGTTGTGTTGGATGCCTTGTGTCGACCATGTTTAACATGCCTGCAGGATGGCCACTAATATATTGAATTTCGGTATTTGATTGGTCCTCCTTTGGGTGTTCCTTCAAAGAAAAATAAACACATATGTATGTATATATGAAAATAGATTCAAATATATGTACAGAAAATGTAGATTTTGTTAATTAAATTGCGGCTGCAACTGAGTATACTATTAATCTGGGAAGGGTTTTTCTGCAAATAGTTTATGATTATTTGCCTTCTTTGAATGGGTGGCAATTATTGGCATTGGGAACCGCTAAATATATTTACTTAAAAATATTCTATGTAAGGAGTGAGGATGCAAAGAGTGAAGAAAATTTAATCAGAGCAAAAATATCTGTGTGGTTAAAACTTTTCCTTATACATAAGTTCCTAAAATATGTGTGGTTTGTGTTTTGGGGATCAGGAAGATAAAGTTGAATTAAAGAAAGTTGTTTATTATTAGAAATTAAATTGACGATTTTGTGGTTGGTCACAAAGTTTTTGATAAATATTCCAAACAATATACAATATAAATAGAAATGACAATAGGCTCAAACATCAATTTCAATGCTTTTTTTAACTCAAGTAAGTAATAAGTCCACAGACACTTCTTGAGGACTACTGCACTGCCGAGCCCAAGAAGTGGACCTCTTACCTTTTTACAAAAAAATATGTCGAAGAACATGATTTTGTTTTATTATTGCTTAATGCCCAAAATACCACTTGAATTTGCTTTTGCTGTGTTGAAGGCATAAAAACTCGCTTTTAGAACAATTGTATCACCTTGCAATTTTATCAACAGAAATAATCTGCAGAGGCAAAATCAAACAACACTTTGGTATCAAAATCTGCTGTTTATATTGAAAGATAATAATGAGAGACATATTTAAAATTAAATATGAAATAAAATAAAAATAAAATAAAACATGACCAATTTGTACACTTACAGCCGTGCGTCGCTTTATTTCTTCTATAACTTCACGAAATTCGATTGTGAAGCATTAGTAAAGCCTTATCTTTTGCGTGCCTAGGTTTTCGTTAACAGACTGTTCAATTCTTCGCATGACTTACTGATTCTAACAGCTACAAATTTTCCACCAGATTCACAATTTCTGGCTCACAAGGTGCCATACGACGACGGAAGACCCAAAAATGCTTAGTTTTGTAGTGGGTTTTAACAATTTCAGTGCGTTATTGAAGAGTTTATCGTTTAGTTTTTAGTAATGGCGTATATTTTACTTGTCAAATGTCAAAAGATCAGAGCTTCAAAAGTAGCAGCTGCCCAAATAGCATCTTATTGTAAAACCCTGCACATAATCAAGCAAACGGACAAGCATTACCTAACAGATTTAAAGCTTCTCAATTTATTAATGTGTAACTAACATCAGATTATGAATGTATCCACAATTTTCGATCACTGAATTTGTATTTACTTACTAATAATCTTTAATATACACTCCGCTTCAACTGAATAAGCACAAATATTTTGGAAAATGCTTTTTACATTTTCCAAATATTGAGGGTTTTTGTGACACCTGTCGATGCTAAATACTCCCTTAAGATGTTAAGAAACAAATTTAAAAAAAATATCTAAATAAAATTTCGAGTCTTGTTGTAAAGAAGTTTATTTTGAGTCAACTGAACAGGTACAACGAAAATTTAATCGTTGTTTATGAGCGTTTTCAAGTACTGGATAGTTATAATTTTAGTGTTTTAAGTGAAATTCAATTTCTGATCTAAAATTTTAAGGCCAATGGGTAGATCTAAATGCATTAGCAGTGTTTCAAAAGCTAAAATCGACTTTATTAGACAACAAAGTTAAACTGAATGGCTTTTATTCGTACTTCAAAATTAAGGAAAATTAAAATATAAAGGGAGACAAAAAGGAATCTAAAAACATAAGCTGGAATACGAGCAATTTCAAGGTGTGCATCGGAGTCTTCTGATTCTTGGGCAAAAATAAAACAAAAAAGTGGTTGGGATGTGACCCACCAGGGGCGATTCTTCATAGTCAGCGGGTTTAGCGGCGCTAAACCAAGAATTTTAGAATTAATCTTATTTTGTAATATGAATATTATTTGGTAATTGAATTACTAACCAACTGAACAGTTGACCATTATGTTAAAAAATTCGGTTGTACTTACATACATAACTTGCATCTTGCAATCAAAGTCAAAGTGACTTTTCTTCAAATAATTTTCATTTCATGCAATACAACTCTCATACAATACCAAATCTATCTTGAAACAATGGGCTTGGGCATCGCAAAAGTTTGCGCTATCAAATTTCATACATTCTACACATACAGATAAATACACACATTCAAATAAAAGCCTGTACAAATAAGTAGAAGGGTTAGCGCAAAAAAAAGCGATAACCATCAGGCGAAGTATGAAGGTACACATTAAAGACACACAACAGAGAGGAAGACCAGGGACCAGGCGCGACCAAGAGTTTGATGTCTTCTCTCTTTATACTTCGTATGGACTATGGAAGAAAGAACAACACTGACGAATCGAACATGATCGTCGAACATGGCAACTGTTCGGTATCGGTATACTTTATACCATCATACCATATTCGTTTTTGAAAGCATAAAATTGTGCGATGTTATTTATTTATATGAAAATGGGTTTTGCTAGCGAACTTGCTGTTGCTTGACCCTGCTCTACGAGAATATAGCGAGCAACGCATGTTCGACGGTTAGCGCAGCTTTTAGCGATTATACTGATTTTTGATGCCGATATGTGAGGAAAAGGAAATGGTAAAGACGTTGGAGTTGAGGCGGATTATTTAAATGTTTTATAGGAAGTAGGTTTTGTTTGGAACCTTCTTTTAGGCGGAAAGGAAAGTGACTTAAGACAGTGCATTTTAATAACTATTGTTTTGTTAGTTAAATATTAAATGTTTTGTGATCAATATGTTTTTGTATGTACATATGTATGTACATATATTTTATTGTAATTACTATTAATATAATTCCATACGAATTCAAACATGGTAGAGGCTAGTCGTAAGAAATTATTTTATTTGATTTTTTTGGAACAGCTCAAATTAAAACAAGCATTTCTTTTAATGGAAAAGAAATTTTCATAAAATAAAACTTAAGTTTATTCAAAAAACAAATATTTAGTCAAAAAATCAGTTTGAAGTGTGATTTTTCAAAATGTTTATAAAGTCCATATATTTTTTCATTCAGAATTCGTTATTCTTATAATTTAAAAAAAATGAAAACTATAAAACTTTAAATTTAAAACTACCTGAGCGAAAAAAAACTAAATAAGAGAACATTACGACTTATGCAGCTGCATTGGATCAATTTTAATTCTTTTGCAATCAAAAACAAAATAATAAAAATTGTAGGTATGAAGTTTAATTTTCAAATTGTATTCAATAAAAAATTCTATTTGACTTCTAAGTCATGGAATTGTATAATTCTATGACCAGCTAAGAATAAGGTTTTAAGCTATGAGATAAGTCGTTGTAAATAGAGTACTCTTTGTTTGTTTAAAAATAGATACTTTTTTTCATGATCTTGGTCTAACAATAGGAACTTTTTTTTCGTAGGAATTAAAATGGAATCTCCAATACTTCTCAAGCAAAGATCATAATTGAAAAAATTATTAGAGAAACCATTTTCAACAATATCGTTTTCGGAGAAGCTAATAATGGGCGCCCTACTGATTTAAAATAAACACACAAGTATAGAAACAGAGATTATACTCGAACCTTTAGCGAAAATCAATATTCTATAATATTACCAATAGCTATTTGGTAGCGAGAATAACAAGAAATTATTTTGTTGATCTTGTTTGATTTTTTCCCGTATCTCTTTCGCATGGAGTTCCTCGGATGTGGACAATATGAACACTCTAACCACATTTCAGAGAAAACACAAGCTAAGTGCCTCTCATTCGCAATTATGTAATTAAATTAGCTACCTTTGGTCAGACTAGGAAAGACGAAGCTTTAAGTGTCCAACATAACGTTCAAAAAAATCGTGCAGTGTTAAATCGTCAACATTTTTTAAATTTTTTCAATTGCTATCCAAAATGATTTAATCAAAACTGTTGCTGACGTTTTAGGCGATCACATTTCTGATAGAATCCGACAGCCAGAGTTTATAGCTTTGTCTGACATACATTTAAAGTCCCAATTATCTATTGTTATTACTTTAATAAAAAAAAAATCATGAAACATTTGCTGCATTTATCGACTCAGGGCGGACTGCAGAAAATTTGAATAAAATTAATTTTTATTCTTGAAAACTTATCTTCAACTTCTAGGAGAAAGTAGCTAACCCTGAGATCATGAGCAGGAATCGCCACTGTGACCCACAATGATAACTTCCCAACTCGTCTGTCAATTTGTCTTGCTTTGAAGAATTGAAGGTTTTCGTGTTTTGTTAAAAAAGTTGTCAGTTGAATTATTCTAAAAGATTTAAAAATTACCAACAATATTTTGCATATGATGAAATAGTTTGATTTCAAAATCTTTTTTTGTTAACGAGATTTTCAGTCGAAAACCAATTTTCACCAATTTTAGTAGCATTGCTTAAAAGTTTTTATTACTTATATAAACAAATACAAATTCAATGAATGTAATTCATTTAAAGTCAATATCTTCTATTGTTCACGAGATATCGAGAACCGAACATGAATTTTTACAAAATTTGCGTACTATTTTTTGTAGATTTTATTTTTGTATAAAAAAACTGACTGTTCGATTTTTATAAAAAATTTACTAAATGTCGAAAACAATATTTTCTGTGAGATAAAATAAGTTTGAAGCCAGAATTGTTTTAGTTTTTAAAAAGATATTTGAGTGTTATCAAGTTTTAGAATTGTTTTTTTTTAAGGTTATTATTTTTTGTAAAAAAAGAGTCAATTCGATTTTTCTCAAAATGTTACCGAATGTTGAAAAAGATATTTCTTATAAGACACAATTAGTTTTTATCCCGTAATCTCAAATTTTTCAAAATATTTGAGTCGAAAATCAATTTTTACCAACTTTTAGTAATACTTTTTAGGTTTTTATTTTTTGTTAAGAAACTGTCAATTTGATTTTTCAAAAAATTTTAACGAATGTTGAAAACAATATTTCTTATAAGACATAATAAGTTTGAAGCCTTAATCTTAAATTTTTGAAAAGATATATGAGTCGAAAGTAAATTTTTACCAACTTTTAGTAATGTTCTCTTAGGTTCTTACTTTTTATAAAAAAAACTGTCACTTCGATTTTTCTCAAAATTTTACAAGATGTCATTCTTCTTGCACAAAATTATTTTGGAGATAAAATCATTTTTTGTTCGTAAAATTTTCGAGGTGACAAATATTTTGTTTCAGTTTTTTTGATTTGTAAAAAACCGTTAATTGGATTTTTTCCAAAACTATACTTGTTTGGTAACACGTTACAATATATAATATAAAATTTAGTTCAAGTCGCTAGCGTCATTGGTTCGTAAGATATTTAGGGTTAACCGAATGTTCACCTTTTTTTAAATTACTGTGGTAAAAAAACCACCCACACAATTTTTTTTAGAGTCGTTTCTGCATCTTTTTGCTTTATTATCTGTATAACAAATGTATTTGAAGTCGATATCTCTACTGGTTCTTGAGCTATGGACGACGAAAAAACTTCGCGAACGTAAGGACGTACGAACGTACGTGCACACGCAAGCACAGACATCTATCTAAAAATCTTTTATTTCAACTCTAAGGACCTTGAAACGTCGAGAAATGTCAAAATTTTCAATTCGACAAATCGGACCGATTACAATAACTTCCTGTGGGAAGTTAAAAGGTGTTAAAAGCGTCATCACAACACAACAGGTGTTATATTGAAAGCTGTCAGTTATTATGGAACAGTTAAGGTTGAGGTCGCCACATCCAAAAATTACTGCAGCTGGCTATAAGCGAATCTTGGAAATAAGTTTTCCTAAATAATTTAACATTTCTCGACTCATAAACTTGGCCTACCAACATGATAACGCGCCTAATCGCTCGGTGCGCATAATAAAAGCTTGGACAGAGGAGCAAAATTTGCAATTATTCCTGCAATAACTACCGTACTCATCTGATCTAATCATTTTTAAATATATCTGGACATGGTTAGTACCCACAGTTAATGATGGTAGTCGCCAGTTTAAAGACAAAGAATCCTTAATTTCTGCAATTAAGTTGGCGTTTAGTGAAATATCGTTGAACTTTATCAAAAGGCTGTAAGATTCATACCGAAAGGAATTTACGAAATGATTAGAAGTAAAGGTGGAAGTATGTACCAACTACCAAACTTAACAGAAACTTGTTTTATTCCAATTCAATAGTAATTTTAATTTTTGTACCTATTCAATTGGATAAAAACTATCCAATTTTTCCTAGCAGGAAGCTTTGCAAGTGGGCGAACGAAAAACTTCTTTTTTTAATCTTAAGGGAGTAGTTAGCTCCAAAAGATGGCGAAATACTCATCAATATTTGGAAAAAATGTGTGTTCGTATTCAGTTGAAGCGGAGTGTATTTTAAGATATGTATATGTATTTTTCTTTTGTTGACTTAGATGGTGTTTTCATATTTAACTCAGGCTGACTTATTCCAATACACTTTGATGTCTCATGGTTTATGTCGTTTCATAAATAAAAAAAAATGGAATTTAAAAATAAATTACTCGTATAATGAGTCCAAGTTAAACACTGGTGTCTTAAATATTAAATATGCATTGTCTTAATTAATATAACAAACAGAATATTGACATTAACTAGAAAATTAATTCTAGGGATTCTAGCTTTGAGTTTTTGAATAAATTTAATCAAAGTTGCCTCACAAATAGTTTAAAAGTATGTCAATCAATATTACTCGTAAGAATGAATAATTGTTTTTTTTATTAAGCCTAGTACGCTGCTGATGCGAAACGAAATTTTTCGGCGGTCTCCAAGTGCAGAGCGAAATTAAAACGAAAACCACAGCGGAAAAATATTTGTGGAGAGTTATGTCTGGAAGTTGAAGTTCAATTTTAAGCCTAGTACGCTGCTGATGCGAAACGAAAATTCCCATACAAAAATGACATGACGAAATCATAAACGAAAATATTCGAAACATTTTTCAATAAATAAATAAAACGTCAAAATTTCGCAAGCAATTAATATACCGGGCAATTAAATTGAGAACGAAAAGAGTGGAGAATTGTACTACGAAATCTAGTACAGCTATCCACTAAAATGACACATTTCGTCGTTCAGCAGCGTACTGAAAAACGAAAAGCACAGCGAAATTTTTCGTTTATGATTTCGTCATGTTATTTTTTGTATGGGAAATTTCGTTTCGCATCAGCAGCGTACTAGGCTTTATTTTAAATCATGCTAAATTAATTTTGTTTTCATTAACATTCGAGGTTTTATACATTTTAAATTATGTGCATAGAAAAGTTATGAGAACCCTCTTTAAAAGAAAATAATTTCAGTTTTCGAATTTCTTTTTGGTCTACACTTTTTCTCCTGTTAACGCCTAATTTTTGTGGATACACTTTTTCCATAAACATATACATATGTATATGCTATATGCATGTTTATAAGTACCTACTTTGTACCCTCATTGAAGCCTTTCTATCTAAAAAGAAAAAAATATCAAATCAAAATAGTTTTTTAACAAATTCAAAATGAACCTTATGAATGGGCTTTTACTATACGAGTAAGTACATACACTTCAGAGTTCATATCAAAGTTTCAACAATAAAAAAATAAATACAAAACAAGAAATTTGAAACACATGCTGTTGACTAAAACAAATTTTCAGAAATATTTCCAAAAGTTTTTGAATGTTCTCTGCTTTCATATATGTTCTTGATGATGAAAACTTAAGTAATGTATTCATTTTGGAACTCTAAAACATTAAATGAAATTCTTTCCCTATGCCACATCACTTTTAAATGGTCATCTAAGTTCCAAAATTTAAATTAAATATTCCGAATCATAAGTTATTATTACTTTTACTCGTTTTAGAATTTTGATGTACAAAAACATAAACAAAATTAAAAAAAAAAATAAAAACCAAACTTATCAAACAACTTTCAGCTATACTCGTATATGACTTTTAGAAAATTTGAATTAACTCATGCAGAAAGTACATCACATAAACATACACACATATAGATCAACACTCTTTTCCTATACCATCATCGATTTTCCATACCATTTATGCTTCTATCATAGTCAAAAAGGCTTCAAAGCACTCCCTCTCTTGTTGAGCGCTGCAATGAATAATTTATACAGCCTCTCGGGATTTTGACTAAACGATGATAAATGTTTGTGTACTTGCTTTCAATACACATCAATCAATTTAAAAACTTCCCCACCACCACTACTGCCACCCACTTAATGGTTTACGCGTTATTTACATCCAAAACCTACAACCATCTCTGATATACTATAGGCTCATAACGAACAAATTCGGCTTACATGCCATGAAGATAGAGCGGAGGACAATCCATTTAAATAAAAAACAAAACATATATGTAGGCACAAAAACAGAAGCTCACATGCAGTAAATCGATTTCATGGTAAGTACTACAGGCACCTATGCCAACACTACAAGAGTAGGTGTATAGTAAAGAGAGCTCTTTATGACCTTCACTTTACTCATATTATCATCCTCTTTGGTCACAAAACAGCCGGATAAATTGTTTTCCAACTGTCAGCATCGCTCTCATACCCTATCCTCTTATAAACACAAGTCTCATCCTCCATCATCACAACAACAACAGAGCCAAGCCAACTCCAGCATTAACATCAACATCAACATCATTTTTCACCTGCAAGGCTCTTTTGGCACCTTCACCCTTAAATATACATATGAGTCAGGCTGAGGACTCATCCCCCAAATAAAGCAAAATAGCAAAGCAAAAAAAATAAATAAACACTTCATTGTTAGGCGCACACAAGAGCACCTCTTTTGCTATATCATCAGGAGTGTGCCCGAACCAGATGCCACTCTCGCAAGCTATTCATGACCTTTGCAAAAAACCATACAAGCCTTGTGGCATGCATGGTTTTGATATAATGTCCTATTGCCTCTTCCTTGATTCTTTAAAAATGCATTTACCTACTTTACAACACTGTGGTAAAAAAATTTGACCTAAGGTTAATTGTGACCAAAATGTTTTATACTTGTTGTTAAGAAGAGTTAAAACTTCCATTTCGAAGCAAAAGCTAGATTTTGAGCGAATTAAATAAAGCCTTAGCTAAATAAATAAATTGGGTGGCGCAACAGTCCGTAGAAAATTAGGGTCTAGTGACTTAAAACTCTCAACCATTTCTGTATGCGAGTAATTTTTTTTAGAATGGTGGGGACCTACAGTTTTTATGCCGAAACCGAATGGGTAATTTGAGAAAGCACTTTTCATGACAAGCAAGGGTTTGTCAATTCCTTTAAAGAGGCAGTACCCGTGAAAAAAAAAAACTTTAGATCGCACAGGCACCTCTAGCATGACAGTCCTACGCACTAACCATCAAGCCACTGTTAGTAGCTACACCAAAAATCGTCTTTATTCCAAAGCATTTTCAAAATAGTGAAAAGGTAGTTCTAGTTTTAACCTATTCTTGCAACTTATGCTTCAGTAGCCTTAATCGTATTGCCTTAATGGATATGACCCGTCTTATATTTATTTAAAATTTGTATTTTACTGCTTTAAACTTTGTTGCTAAAAATACTGCATTTAACAGAAGACTGGGCCAAGAACATAATATGAATCGGCAATCCAGGCCTATTCCAATTGCGCAGCACACATTTATCAACTTTTGATTAATCGACGACCCAGGGGGGGGGGGGGGCTTTCAGCCATAAAGCTTATACAGTTAAGTTGTATAGGTAAAGATTTCATTTAAAGATTTGTAAGTAATTTAACGATATTCAACAAAATGCGGTTTGCTGTCAATAACAACTAAAATCTTTGTTTTCACACAATTTAGAAAAACTTAGTACTTACTTTCCTAAGATCTTTTCTGAGAGAAAAAGGAAAGTTTCAATTTCTGAAGAAGAAATAGGATATTAATTTGCCTTCAAATTTCTGAACCTCGTTTTCAATTATTTCTTATTTTTTGTTTTTGACTCACTGAACTCGAGAACTGAAGCGAATTTAACTTTCTTCCCAACTTATTTGCTTACTTTCATTTGTTTTTATATAGTTTTTAGAAAAATTATGTACTTAAATGCATCTCTTTCCTTAAATTCAAGAACCAAACATTTTTCTCTGTACAACAAGTTTTGTTGAATCCTTTTGAGACTAAAATATTTTCAAAAGGTTCATGCAAAACAGTAATTTTTTTAGAATTTGTCTTCTAGCATCAGCTCCAATCTATGAGTAAGCAGGCTATTAAAGAAAGTAATAACAGACTCCCGAAAATTAAGTCCGAAAAAATGTAAATTGCAGCCATACCATTCTTCACATCAGGGTTTTAATATCAATATTTTTGTAGCGTTGAAGAAAAGCTACGTTTCAAAACAATTTCTAACATTTCCACGTAAAATGCACCAAAAACCGTTTAAACTATTGTATTTAAACTCTTAAATATGGCATATTTAGAATCCTGTTGTAATCTTCGAATTCTTTCGTATGTAGGGAGTCGTCCAAATTAAATATTTAGACCATATCTTGCTGGACAACAATGTACTAAAATAATCACATAAGTTAATTTGCCACTTTAGCCCTTGAAATGTGTAAATGTAAGGTTAACTACACATTATATTATTTAAATTTTGTCGGTCTCCTTTACAGAACACAAAAGAATATTGTTAACGGCAGCGTGAGAGGACAAACAAGTAATTAAATTAGCAAATATTATTGCTTGAAATAAATTGAACAGAAATTCTAAATATCAGAATTCATCTTGTGTTTTAAATTGAATTTATAGTGTTTTGAATGTTGGACACTACCTTACGAACACATCCATCTACTTTCAGTTTCAAGGAGGTTTAAAAAGACAATGAAAATAAAAAACTCGAACATTGATTTCGATACTCGAATAAAAATAAAATCTGCTGCAAGATTTGCAGTGATTCTACTGCGGATGTTGTATTTGTTATTCATTATACATTTCTACTGTACTGTACTGCTTTTATAATTTAGTAAAAGCTATAAAAGCATCAAGATCATTTCACCCCTATGTCTAAGGTTTTGACTAGTTCTTATTTTGGGATGGGAGTATATTTATTTTAAGTGAAATTATGACCGTGCAAGATAGCTAAAAATTTATAAAAAAGGCTATAAATACCCGATGACGACATACATATGGTATTTTGACTTTCAAAAGAAAATATTCAGACAAAATTTTGGAGTAAAGTACAGGATTTTTCAACAAGGACGCTACAAAAGTAGAGCAACAGGGACAGCAAACGACGCCATATTTCTTGCCGCTCATTTGACATTTCTCTTCAGTAAAGTTTGCCATTTCATGATGGAATGACATACGAGCCAACAAGGAGTCGAAATTATTAAAATTTACTACCGAAATTCGGAGTCTGGCGAATTTTGCGAAAAGATCTTAGCCTATACATCCTTACAAGATTAAATTGAAGCAAGAACTGAAGCCGCTTGACCACCAGAAGCGTCGTATGTTCGTGAATTGGGATGAGCAACAACTTGAAAATGATTCGGATTTTCATCGAAAAATCATCTTCAGCGATGAAGTTAATTTCTGGCTGAATGGCCAATATGCTGAAATATGCGGTATTGGTCAGGCAGCAATCCACACTTACTCTATGAGTCATCATTCCATCCCGAAAAAAATTACGGTTTGGTGTGGTTTATGGGCTGCCGGCGTCATTAGGCCGTACTTTTTACGTGATGATCAAGACCGGCACGTTGCTGTGAATGGGGATCGCTACCGTTCAATTATAACCGAATATTTTTGGCCCCAATTGGATAATATGGACTTGGAGGACATGTGGTTCCAACGGGACGGGCGCGGCGGCGCGCGCCACAAGCCACACAGCGAATGTCACAATCAATTTATTGGAAACCAAGTTTGGAGAACGTGTTATCTCACGAAATGGTCCAACTGCTTGGCCGCCTCGGTCGTGCGATTTAACGCCGTTAGACTATTTCCTGTGGGGCTACTTCAAGTCTATAGTCTATGCCAACAAGCCAGCGACGATTGATGAACTTCGTACGAATATCGAACGCAAAATTGCAGCAGTATCAGCCGATTTATGCTTGAAAACCGTCGAAAATTGGGTTTAACGTCTGGACTTCTGCAAGAGTGCCCGTGGTGACTAGGCAAAAGAAATTGAAATCCATAAATACATAATGGCATCAAACGTACTTTCACAGGAATACAAAATTTTATTGATATTCAAAACCGTTTTTGTTTTATTTAAAAAAACTTTTGTAGCGCTCTTATTGAAAAACCCGATATTATACACGTGGGAAATGAAAAATTTCTTATCCATGTTGGAACTAGAAAACACGTTTCCTGAACCTTTTGGCGAAATCATATTGCTATTTTCAAGCCCCTAAATTGTTCAACACAGTTCAATGCATATTATGCAATATAGATAATAGTTTAAACTCTCAAAGGGACCAAGGACCAACTTATTGAAATTATCATTGTTTTCGTTAACTTTCTCATGTCGAAATATCAATCACTTATATTCCTTGTAATTTCAAGGGACTGCATACCAAAGGTTTAAAAAAAAACTGTTTTGCTTTTAAAACAAGAATCTTTAGCTAGAATTTTCCAGCTAAGACTATTTAGCTTAACCTGTTTTCTATTCAAATATATAAGTACTATAAGTACTTTACTTTTTACTTGTTTGTATTCTAAAAAAAAACCTTAGAACACCTTTTTATAGAAATTATTATTTTGATGTTTTCAATTATTATTATTATTCTTGAGCTAAATTTGAACAGACGTTGTTACTTAATAATTATTTAAATAAAGAAGCATTTACAGTACATATAAAACAAAATTTGAGCTGAACGTGTCTAGCTGTAGCTTCTTCTCATTCTTAAAAAGCGTTAATATAAATAGTGAATCAAAAACATTCTTCGGTTATACAGGAATTTATAAGGATATTTGTTCTCTTCAAAAATCTCCTAGGTTAAATTCATATGGTCAGTTTTTGTTTACAGTACCGGTTTATTATTAAATAAATTTGCCATAGATTATCTACCATCCATGAGGTTTTTTCAATAAAATACTTAATTTTGATGAAAACAAATAACAAAAAAAGAAGTCTAAAGATTTTAAACTTTAGGATCTCCGTTGCTAATCGGGATCACCTATTCGATTAATAACACACGGACAGATAACTTTTCCTCAATGCGTTGTCGAAGCCGATTCTTGCTTTGACAAGGCTTGAAGAAAAGTTATCCGTGGCGTTGCCGTTTTAATTAATGGCGTAGTTTTTACTTATCAAATCTCAAAAAATAATAACTTCAAATGTGACAGCTTTTCAAATAGTTGGTTTTTCGAAATGAAACTTTGTAATGAAAAACACTTTTACAATTAACAATCAGGAAATTGTTTTAAAATTAGAAAAAAATTCTGAAAAATAATTGTAAGACTGACCGGGATGTAAAACATGGCAAATATGTTTTTCACTAACAGGTCTGACAGGCGCACTAAACCATTACTACAATTTACTTTGTTAAAATAAATATTAAAAATGTATTATTTTAAAAATGCTAATGTTTTTGAAATAAAATTTAGCAATGATTTTTGTGAAGAAAAACGATGTATCAGAGAATGTTTAATATGGCGTTTTATAATGGAAAGCAGTTGCGTTTTCTAGGCTAGGATTTACTTATACTCAAAGCATCCCTTATGAAACGCATTGACACCCTGGGGTTTAAGTTATAGACTGCTGAAAATCACCCATAAATCTATATTAAGTAACCCATAAGCCACAGAATATTCCATCATATCATAATCCCCTTTTCAATGCACTGCCAATATCCATACAGCTCTTATAGTTGAAGGAATTTAAGTTGTACTTAATAACGAGAATCATCAGATAGTGTCTGTGCCATTAATGCATGCCTGTACTGTAGAGAACATTATTTTAATTATAAATTACCATTAAAATAAATGATATTTTCAGTTTCTAGGAAAAGGAAAGCATTTGTTGCACAACACCAATTTACAAAAAAAAAAAAAAAAAAAAAAAACAGAAAAATAAAAATAAAAATAAAAACAAAAAAAAAAAAAAAAAAAAAGAAGAGTTTTCTTTCAAAAAATTATTAACACAAGTCTGCCCATAGCTAAATGACTTGAAGCGGAAAACATTCTTGTTGCTTTGCTTTTCTAATTTAAATATGGATTTTTCCATTAATTTTTTTCTTTTTTTCTTAATATTTTGTAGTGCTCTATGTATTTCAGCTTGTACCTTGTACACACATAGCTACCTATATTAATATCAAAGACGTAAAGGGATAACCAAGTTCTGATTCAAATGAAGGGGAAACCTTTATTTTTAGAAAATTCAGTTCATATTTTGTTTGTTTTAATTTCATTTTTATTTATTTATTCATGGCATGACGGAGATTTTTTAAAGTAAAGTGAAAACTGAACACAAAACACTATAGTTAAAGCTTTGTCCAGTCTCCATTTGCATAATGAAAGGAAGAGTGGTACAAAGGTGTTTTTCTTCTTTTATATTTATATTTTTGTTAAGAAATAATATTCTGTAATTTGATCCTGAAGAAAAATTGTCCATTCTTATTGAGGTGAAGGAGAATACGAATAAAAAGGGTGAGGAAAAGGTAAAACGAAAGCTTATAATTAAACGTATTTGACTTTTATCAACAAAAACAAATTATAATTGAAATTAAAGAACATACTTGAAAGATATTGACACATTTATGTAAATGAGGATACAAGTGTACTCTGTTAGGCTTGAATAATAAATAATGTAAACTTGATTCAAGGTTTGGGAATTTGGTGTTGTAACAGTTGTATTTTACATTTCAATTGTAATATTTTTTAGTAAGCCTGAAATTTGTTTGAATAGATTTAAACACCTAAGCGTCTGGGATGCGACAAACACTGATAACTTTCCATTACTGCCCACTTATAAATTTGAAACAAGTTTTTTGTAACAAGTAATTTTTCTTAATATAAAGAAATTTAAAGAAAAGAACAAGAGAATTGGAGTTTTATATGGTTTCTGAAAGATTTATGCAAGAAGTGAAATGAAACAACTTTATAGTCGGAGTCTATCTTTCTGTGTTCTTAAGATATTTAAGTCAAAACTTAATTTTCAGTACTTTTTAGTATTTTTTGATTTTAAGTTTCAATTTTACTGTCAATTGAATTTTTCTAAAAGTCTTACAAAATAATAGTAACCAAATTTCAAATAAGATGGAAAGAGTTTGAAGTCAATATATTTCTTTGTAAGATTTTTGAGCCAAAAATAATACAAAATTTATCAAATTTTATAAATCATACTTTGTATTGAATAGTCAACTGTTTTCTTTGTTTTTAAGATTTGTCTTGCTTAAAAGGTTTATAGGTTTTCGTGTTTTAAAATATTCTAAAAAAATTTAAAATTACCAACAATATTTTGCATAATATGATGAAAGTCCGATTTCAAAATCTATTTTTGTTAACGAGATTTTTAGTCGAAAACCAATTTTTGCCAATTTTAGTAGCATTTCTTAAAAGTTTTTATTTCTTATATAAACAAATACAAATTGGATAAATGAAATTAATTTGAAGTCAATGTTTTCTATTATTCACTACATATCGAGAACAGAATCAATCGGTTTTCGCCAATTTTGCGTACTATTTTTTGTAGATTTAAATTTTTTATGAAAAAAACTGACCGTTAGATTCTTATAAAAAAATTACTGAATGTTGAAAACAGTATTTTTTTTAAGATAAAATAAAGTGGAAGCCATAATCTCAAATTTTTGAAAAGATATTTGAGTCGAAAATCAATTTTTACCAACTTTGAGTAATGTTTTTCTTAGATGTTAAAAACGTTATTCTTTGTTGCACAAAATTGTTTTGAAGATAAAATCATTTTTTGTTCGTAAAATTTTCGAGGGGACAAATATTTTTTTTTCAGTTTTTTTGATTTATAAAGAAAACCGATAATTGGATTTTTTTTACAAAAATATACTTGTTTGGTATTACGTTACAATATATAATATAAAATTTAATTCAAGTCTCTAGCGTTATTGGTTCGTGAGATATTTAGGGTTACCCAAAATTTTCACCTTTTTTTTAAACTGCGATGGAAAAAAAACACCCACGCAATTTTCTTTTCTTTCTGCATCTGCATTATTATCTGTACAACAAAATTTATTTGAAGTCGATATCTCTACTGGTTCTTGAGCTATGGACGACGAAAAAAACGTCGCGAACGTACGGACGTGACGTACGTACGTACACACGCGCACACAGACATCTCTCTACAAACCTTTTATTTCGACTCTAGGGACCTTGAAACGTCAAAAACGTCAAAATTTTCAATTCGACAAATCGGACACATTGCAATAACTTCCTATGGGAAGTTAAAAATTAACTAAAAGTTAGCAACGAAATTTATATACATATGATAAAATAAGTTCGATTTCAAAATCCGTCTTTTTTTTTAACAAAAAACCGTTGCTTCGATTTTTCTGTTGTCAAAAACGTTATTCTTCGTTGCATTAAATTATTTTATAAGTATTTATTTTTATTTTATAGATAAATATTTTTTTCACTATTTTTGTTTTTCGAAAGAAAACCGTTGACTATTTTTTTTTCATAATTATACTAGCTTGGTATCACGTCACATTTTTAAATTTAACTGATGTCATTAACGTTATTGATTCGTGAGATATTTTGGGTCAACCACAATTTTTAACTTTTATAACTTCAAATAGGAAGTTGTTGTAATAGGTTTGATTTGTCGAATTCAAAATGTTGACAGTTCTTGTCGTTTTAAGGTACCTAGAATTTAAATGAAAGATTTTTAGATAAATGTCTGGGCGTGCGTGTGTACTTTGTACGTACATACGTCCATAAGTTCGGTAACCTTTTTTCGTCGTCCATATCTCAAGGATCAGTAGAGATATCGACTTCAAATAAATTTTGTTATACAGATAATAATGCAGAAAGATGCTCAAAAAATGATTCCATCATAAAAGAATAACGTTTTTGGGAAAAATCGAATTGACAGTTTTTTTTTACAAAAAATAAAAGTCTAAAACAAACATTACTAAAAAAAATATTGCTGATAATTTTTAGATAAGTTTTTAGAAAAATTCAATTGACAACTTTCTTAACAAAACACGAATACCTACAAAACCAACAAAAAAAACTGATAAGAAATTGTTTTCGACTCAAATATTAGCAGAACTTCAAATTATTTATCCCACACAAAGTATTGTTTAGATTGCTTTGTTAAAATTTTAAGTACGACTAATCGACAGACAGGATGGGAGTTATCAGTGTGAGTCGCATCCCAGCCTCTTTTTTAAACCTTGAAACGTCAAGAAATGTCAAAAATTTCAATTTGACACATCGGACCGATTACAATATGGGAAGTTAATTAAACACAATAAGGTGTCTTTCTTTGTTTAAGGTCAACCAAAATATAGTTTTTAACAACGAATTTAATGATGATTTTTCAAAGCACAAATCTATTTCTTTTAAAAGAGTTAAATTCTTTTTCACTTGGTTTCTTAAAATTCTTATAACTTAAGTGTATTCACAAGCGTGTCCTAAAATACTAATAACAAATTGGCATTTTTTTGAAAGGTTTTATGAGATAGATATTTAATCATTAATCAAGCCATTGTTAAAATTTAAGGTATCGATCTACATACAATACAAGAATCGGTGCTATGATCAGTCTATATTTTTAAGAGCCAGCATGTCGTTCTGATTGACGTTGAAACTAAAAATTTGATCGTTATTCCTGTGCAAATGATTAGAGGCTTAAAAACAGACACTTACTAGTTATATTCCCACGGGTTGGAAACATTGTCATTAGACATAAGATCAATCTCAAAACTTTAAACAAAAGTTACGAAACAAAACCTATTGGCTAGACGAGATGACACTACAAATTAAGCTATTCACGAACAAAACTACGAGACTGGGATGATATTCAGAGATGAAACTTTCAAAATTATTATTACCTTAATCGTATACCTAAAACAATGTGAGTTATAAACTTTCCATTGGAAAATTCAAACTTAATGCCAACAAAATTAATTTTCGTATTAGATTTTATTTAATCAAAAGAAGACAAGAGGTTAAAAAATTTTAATAACAAAGTTTTAATGAAAGCTTTTACTTTTGTCTAATTTGTTGCTAAATTAAAGCAAAAAAATCTCAAAAGAATTTCTAAAAAATGGATCTGATTTCTCACCGTATTATCAAGCTTAAAAACTAAATCGGACTTGCAATTTTACTTTTTTATTTATACATAAACGAAATAGCTTGAATGAAGATAATGTAGTCCATTATTAGTGTATCATTAGTAGATCACCTGATGCTTCTGATACTGCTTATATGTAATTTTTAGCCTACTTTTTTGTTAAAAAAAAATCCTAAAACCACATCCCCAGATATATTATCTGACTACGGCCTTGCTATGCACCGCAAGTCAAATTGAAGATTATATATTGCCTCAATTCAAACTTTTCAATCTGGCCATTATATAGTTGAAACTTATTAAAGAGTTTAAATTTATCTTTAACAATACATCCTCTGCATCCTGTCAAAACTTTCTTAAATGAAAACCCCATAGAAATTAATCATGATACCTTCTTTCTATATGTACAAAGTTTAAGTTTAATCCACTTATCACCTCTAAGGAGGCAAATATGTATACATATATTCCACATTTATGAATATAATTTGCTTACAAAGTATGTTTTGGTCTCTACCTCGAGTATAGGTGTATAGGTATCTTATGCATATCGACTCTTCGAAACAACTTTAACATTAAAGCAGAAACTAAAATAACTTATATATAAACTTATGAATTCCCCCTAAAAGAATGGATTATCTTTTCTTAAATAAGCAATATCATCATATCACACAAGTTTTTAAGAAGTTATTTCGTAAAATTTTGTGACATTTCGAATGAGTATCACGCATAGGTATGCTACATAGGAACTTTTATGACCTTTTGTTTTCGTTCTTTTCTAATCCTCTTACGATTGCGGTTTAGCGGTGTGGAAACATACTAAACCCTGATGAAAATAAAAATACCACTCAAAAATTTCTTTAATATTTTTCCTGGTTTCTTTGAGGAGATATATGTAACATTCATAAGAATACAATGTTTTTTCTTTCTTTTTCTAGTTGGAAGGTTCCTAAATACTTACGAAAATGTTTCAAAAAGTTAGTTCCTAGTTTAACATGCCATCTTTAGAATAGAGATGCTATCTGAGATGTTTTCGTATTTAATTTTTTTGTTCGTTTGGTTTGCGGGAAGCTTGAAAATATGTATTTTTTTGTTCTGAAAAGACACAGATTATAACCATAACAACAAAAATATAGCTAAGTTATGGGTTTATATAGGAGAAAACTTCAGAAGAAAAAAATAAATTGAATTTTCTAAGTATTTTCTTTTGGCCGGGAGAAAACCGTGGCATACTTTTGGTTTGTTTCTTTTTTTGTTAAAGGGGTGACCAAGCAGAATAAATCTAGCTACTTTTACTTGCCAGAAGCGATGAACTAAAAATAAAGCTGAATTCCAAGAAAGGTGATGCTCATCTACTCATGTTTTTTTTTAAATAATCTTAAAATTGTTTTCATGAGAACTTTACAACGAAACTTTAATAAGCAAAAAAATCTCTATTTTGTCTTGGTCTTCGGTTAGCGCTTTTCAAGTTCATTTGTAGTTTCATCTCATAAGCATTTATCATCAATTTCGTTCTGAATTCCCAAGTTTTCGATAGAAAATTCCAATCTCTTAAGAATATTTTAAATGGAATATAGTAGTTGATTTGTACAATTGCTGCAATTAACAAACTATGTACATTCACACACTTACATTATTCTTAGAACAATAAATGAAATTTCAAAAAATAACTTTGATATAGTAATTAAATATTTGATAAGATTTATAAATGGATATAAGAACTAGCTAGAAATTGTCGTAGAAAACAATTATTTCTTTGATTTAATAGTATTCTTGAAAAAGAGGCTGGGATGCGACCTACACTGATAACTTCCCATACCGACTGTCGATTTTTCTTGCTTAAAACTTTAACAAAATATTCATAAAATATTCATATTTTGTGTGAGATAAATAATTTGAAGTCAATATCTTTCTTTATTTTTCTAATGCTTGACTAGAAAACCATTACATAGATACCAATTTTTGTTTTGAAAGTTTTTATATCTTATATAAACAAATATAAGCACAGAATGAAATCATTTTTTCACGATATATCGAGAATATCAATGATTGTTGATTTTTATACAAATTTTACTAAATATCTAAAGCTATACTTTATATAACATGAAATTAGTTTTTAAGCTAATATTTTTAATGTTTGTAAAGATATTTGAGTCGAAAATCAATTGTTACAAAGTTTTAGTAATGTTTTTGTACGTTTTTATTTTTTTGCAATAAAAAATGACGATTCGATTTTTCTCTATATTTTACTTAATGTTAAAAACACTATTTTTTATAAGATGAAATTAGTTTGAAGTCCATATCTTAAATTTTTGAACAGATATTTAGGTCGAAAATCAATTTATACCAACTTTTTATAATTTTACCAACTTCTTATAATGTTTTTTAAGGGTTTTAGTTTTTGTAAGAAGAACAGTCAATTCGATTTTTCTCAAAATTTTACCAGATGTCGAAAACGTTATTCTTCATCGCAAAAATACATTTTTGAGAAAAAATAATTTTGTGTTCCTAAGGTCACAATTATTTTTTTTTCCCAAATACATATATGTAATATAAAATTTAATTGAAGTCGCTAGCGTTATTTGTTCATGAGATACTTTGAATTAACCAAAATTTTCATTTTTTTTTTAAATTGATATGGTAAAAAAAAACCACCAACTTAATTTTTTTGAGAGTCCTTTTTCCATCTTTCTGCATTATTATCTGTGTACAAAAATTTATTTAAGTCGATATCTCTACTGGTTCTTGAGATACGGACGTATGTATGTACATATACAATCACGCGCAGACATCTCTCTAAAAATCTTTTATTTAGATTCTATAGGGACCTTGAAACGTCGAGAAATGTTAAAATTTTAAATTCGACAAATTGGACCTATTACAATAACTTTCTATAGGAAGTTAAAAATATATGTTTTGCAATCAAGAGCATTATAATCTATTAGGAATATCATGAGATTAATTTAACTTCAAGGCAAACACTTATAAATAACATAACTAAGGATGGCAATTGAATAAATTCCTTTCACTTTTTTAGTGGAAAACTAAAATTCACTCATAAATTAAATGAAATAAAAAATGGTGATATTTATTATTACAGAGAGGAATTCTACTCATACTCATACTTTCTTCAGATTTCCTCCTTTTGGATTAAAGGCAGATCTCATTTGTAGCGAAACAAGTTGGTGGTGGGAGATGAGATGAAATTAATTTAATTTCATATTTTATGCAGCATTAAAGTTACTCTCTGAAATCTTTTATAATTATCCATAAATCAAAATGTTTAACTGTGGATAAAACTGTCAATTATTACAATTTTTAGATGAAAACATGAATATTATAATTATCTATTGTTTATTAATAACTAATTGAAACACATTTACCATCCCAAATAAAAAGAGTTAATTGGCGAGTTAATATTTCGAAGACCTCAAAAATTTCTGTTTGCTTACAAACATAAACAACATTTCTCATAGGTAGGTATCTTTCTCGTTTTAGCCATCAAATTTCGGAATTTTTGTGATTTGATTTGTTGTTTTCGCAATACTGTATGTGTTATAAAACTTGATTTAAAATACTTTAAATGAACTTAAAAGAGAATTTGTTTTTATAATGTACAAAATTGTGCAGTGCAGAATTTTTAAAACAAAACCCGCTACTCACTACCCGCTCCCATTTTTCATCGCACAATTCAAAAACGAAGAAGAGAAATGCAGAATAATTTAAATACTGGATGAGAATTAATAGTGAATTCTGTTTTTTTTTTCATTATCCTGCTATGTCAATCTTACTGAGAAAATTCTCACAAATCTTAGAAACATAAAGTGGACAAGCCTCTTTAAATTGATAGTTATTTAGCTCAAAAATATAATGCCAAAATCAGCTTGCACAGGGTTTTTCTAAAAGCGTTTTCATTTAAATATTAAAAAAAAAATCTGGGATGCGATCTATGTACACTGATAACTTCCCATCCCATCTGCCGATATATCCAGCTTAAAACTTTAACAAAATATTCACAAAAATAATTTTGTGTGAGATAAGTAATTTGAAGCCAATATCTTTCTTTGTTCTCCAAATACTTGAGTCGAAAACCATCTTATCAGTTTTTTGTTGTTTTTGTAGGTTTTCGTTTTTCGATAAAAAAAAAGTTTTCAGTTGAATTTTTCAAAAAAAATAACCAAAAAATACCAACAGTATTTTGAATATGATGAAATAGTTTGATTTTTAAATCTATTTCTGTTAACCAGATTTTTGGCCGAAAACTAATTTTTTCCAATTTTAGTAGCATTGCTTGAAAGTTTTTATTTCTCAAATAAACAAATACAGCAATTTAGTACAGAATAAAATCATTTAGAAGTCAATAACTTCATTTATGTCGAGAATGGAACACCAATTTTATTTACATATGAAAAAACTGAATATTTAATTTTTATATAAAATTTATCTGAAGGCAATGTTTTCCATAAGATGAAATTAGTTTAAAGCCAAAATCTTTAATTCTTAAAAATATATTTAAGTGGAAAATTAATTTTTACCAACATTTAATAATGTTTTTTTAGATTTTTTTTTATTTTTTGTAAAAAAAACTATTAATTCGGTATCTCTCAAAATGTTGCCAGATGTCAAAAACATTATTTTTCATTTCTCACAATTATTTTGAAGATACAATAATTTTTTGTTCGTAAAATATTCGAGGTGACAATTAGTTGTGTTGAGTTTTTTTTATTTATAAAAAAACCCTCAATTTATTTTAGCGTTATTGGTTTGTGAGACATTTTTAGTTAACCAAAATGTTCACATTTTTAAATTGCTATGGTAAAAAATCAGCCCACCCAAGTTGTTTGAAAGTCCTTTCTGCAACTTTTATTTAGAATTTAGGGACCTTGAAACGTCAACTATCAAAATTTCACTTCGACAAATCAGACCGAAGACAAAATTTCCTATGGGAAGTTCATAATATATTTTGTGAAAAACCAATGGATGTTTTTTCATTGAAAAGAGCAAGGCATGCCAAAATACCAGCTACGGTTGCAACAACAATATTTTCCATATATATTGTACACCAATAATTTCGCTGTTTGTCTTCGATAATTTTACGAATTCCATCTTTAGGTCTTGAATCTATTTTGGAGCATTGGCATAGGCATAGAAAAAAGTTAAGTCACAAGTTGGCCAATTAATCACCTCTTTGAGAAACAACACGGCCGGAAAACCTTTCCAATGCGTGTTGAAGCTTTTATCGTTCTATTTTTAGTTATGGCTTGGTTTCTATTTTTCAAATATGAAAAGACCAGAGTTTTATAAATGACAGCTGCCAAAATAACACCCTTTTAAAAAAAAAAAAACGTTTTCTGTTAAGAATTGGACACGTACAAACAGCCCTAACTCTTACTTACTTAAGGTGGCGCTACAGTCCGGGGCGGACCTGGGCCTCAACCAACATGCGTCTCCAGCCAGCTCGGTCCCTAGCTAGCTGTCTCCAGTTTCGCACGCCAAGTTGGTTGAGGTCCTCACCCACCTGAGTGCGCCACCTGAGTCGCGGTCTTCCTCTACTGCGCCGCGGCGTCCCTCGGGATTGGATTCAAAGACACGAAGTTAAATAAATTAGTTACAGTGGATCTCTTTTTGACAAAGCCATGCTGGCTATCACAAATAATAGAACTACAATGAAAAGAAAGAACATTACTCACAATTGACTCAAACAGTTTAGGTATAACAGATAGTTTCGCAATGGGCCTATAGTTCATTATTTCATTCTTTGGGCCTTTTTTATGTATGGGAATAATAAATGAACTTTTCCAGATAACAGGAAAAATTGAACTTTTTAAGGATGCATTGAAGAGAACACATAACGGATATGACAGATAAGAAGCACATTTTTTTAATATATAAGATGGAACACCATCGGGGCCTGGAGTAAAGCACTCATCGAGTTTTAATATATGTTGAGCAACTGTGTCTTCACTTATTTCAAAATTAATTGCGTTTAAATGAGTAAAACTGTCAGAAGAAGAAGAAAAAGAAGAGGAATTATTAAAGTCTGATTCTTCAAATGCTACTTTGAATTGATTAGCAAACATGTTTGCAATAATCTTTGGGTCATGACTAGCTGACGAATTATTTGACATCGAATTCGGATAGCCACACGTTTTCCTTTTATTATTAACGAAATTCCAGAAACTATCTGGATTAGATTTAATACCATGTTCAATTTTACAAATGTAATCGTCATATAGAATGTTAGAATAATCAGAAAAGAGTTGTTTTAGAATTAAGAAAGTTCTGTAATCATCGTCAGTTCTAGTTATGTTATATTTTACCCAAGCTTTGTTCCTTTTATTTTTTAAGTTTTTAATACGCGTATCAAACCATGGTGGTGCATTTGAAGCAAAACGTGATCTTTTTAAAGGAATAGTTTCGTAAAAGCAGTTAAAAAGAGTTCTATAAAAATTATTACACATATCCTCAATATTACAATTACAAAATAATTGATTCCAATTTGGTGCAGGGAATTAACTTCACGGGAACTACCTTCACATGGGAACTAACTTCACCACTAGTGGGAATTAATTTAACCTTTTTTTGGTGAAGTTATTTCCCACTGAAGGTGGGAAATAACTGCATGGGATCACTATAGGATTTGGGGTGGGTGCGATTTTGGGTATATGCAAAGAACACGAATGCGTTGTGATTCTTTGATAACTGTGAGCCATACTTGCTTTTTTTTTGTTGGGAATTTCTTTGATTTTAGTACTCAAATGCAAAAGTTCTTTGCATATACCCAAACTCGCACCCACCCCAAATCCTATAGTGATCCCAAGCAGGGGGGTTGCAGGGGGGCAGCATGCCCCCCTTACATACCTAGCTGTTAGTACGCCGTGCTATCAATTCAAAAAAACTTTTTAGCAAAAGTAGCAATTCTAGACAATAAATCAACCATTTTTGCGTGTTTTGTATGTAAAAAGGTGAACTTTAAAAATTCGTCGTTGTTTCCATTATTTTTTTGCCTTATTTCTTTTTATAAATCGAAATAAAGCCAAATTGGTTTTATTTCGTTTTGAACAACGAAATAAGGCCAAATTTGCAATTTGGTGTTATTTCATTTGGTACTATTTCACGTCACCAATTCAACGCTTGATATTTTTTCAGATATTTCAATCGTAGGTGGGAAGTTACTTCACATAATTTTCTGATGAAATTATCTCCCGCCTTCAGTGGGAGATAACTTCACAAAAAAAAAGTGAAATTAATTTCCACTAGTGGTGAAGTTAGTTCCCATGTGAAGGTAGTTCCCGTGAAGTTAATTCCCTGCACTTTCCAATTTACAGTTATTAACATATCAAACACATCAAAAAGATCTACAAAATTACATTTAGAAAAGTCAAATTCAAGTTTGTTGTTATTATCGTTATTGTAAGGAGAAGACATGTTTAAACCTAGTGAAATATCTAATGCAGGATGATGTCGATCTTCGTCTATTAGTTTTACAGTAGCAGTTAAAACAGCAATTTCGTTGTTAATTGGGTGCAGGGAATTAACTTCACGGGAACTACCTTCACATGGGAACTAACTTCACCACTAGTGGGAATTAATTTCACTTTTTTTTGTGAAGTTATCTCCCACTGAAGCGGGAGATAATTTCATCAGAAAATTGTGTGAAGTAACTTCCCACCTACGATTGAAATATGTGAAAAAATATCAAGCGTTGAATTGTAAATCAAAACAAAAATATGTAAGTTTTAAGCAATAAAAGCACCTGTGGGTGGCCCGCTTTGCGGGTTCTCAGGATTTTAACTCCCTTTTTCGGGGTCACACCCGCTCACGCAACTCCGTTGCTCCGCTTAGGGTATGTAAAGTCGCCAGGCAGGCGCCTATATCAACAACTTCTTTCAATAAAAGCACCTTTGGGTGGCCCGCTTCGCGGGTTCTCAGGATTTTAACTACCTTTTTCGGGGTCACACCCGCTCACGCAACTCCGTTGCTCCGCTTAGGGTATGCAAAGTCGCCAGGCAGGCGCCAATATCAACAGCTTTTTTAAATAAAAGCACCTGTGGGTGGCCCGCTTCGCGGGATCACAGGATTTAAACTCCATAAAACAAAGTCTTGTGGTATTGAAGTGCTCCAAGTTTTGTCATTTGGTGATTCTTATTAAGTGGGACATTAGCCCCAACATTTTTATTTGGGGCTTCGGTCTTACTTGGGTGGGACTTAATACCCAAATTCAATTTCGGTTTTATGTCCCACCGTAGTGAGACATAAGCCCCAAAAAAAAAGTTGGGCGTTATGTCCCTGGCCCCTATGTCCCTGCGCCGCCCGCCTATGCATTAAAGATTTTCTTAGATTAGCGTATGCGAGAATAAAAATAACATAACATGTTAATTTACTTTAATGGTACTGAAGAGTGAAGTTAGTTCCCACCTTCCGTGGGAAACAGTTACACATGAAAGTGAAATTCATTCCCACAAAAAAGTGAAATTATCTCCCGCCTTCAGTGGGAGATAACTTCACAAAAAAAAAGTGAAATTAATTCCCACTAGTGGTGAAGTTAGTTCCCATGTGAAGGTAGTTCCCGTGAAGTTAATTCCCTGCACCTGTCGCGGTCTTCCTCTACTGCGCCGTCCCACGGGATTGGATTCGAAGACCTTCCGGGCTGGAGCGTTGATGTCCATTCGCTCTACATGACCCAGCCATCTAAGCCGTTGGACTTTTATTCTGCTAACTAGGTCAGTGCCGCTGTACAGCCCGTACAGTTCGTCGTTATATCTTCTCCTCCATTCTCCATCTATACGTACGGGACCAAAAATCTCTCGAAGCATCCTAAGACGTTCTCATCTTTCTTTGACAGGGTCCAGGCCTCAGCGCCATAAATGAGAACCGGGATGATGAGTGTCTTATAGATGGTGATTTTAGATGCTCGAGAGAGGACTTTACTTCTCAATTGCCTTCTAAGTCCAAAGAAGCAGCGATTTGCAAGAGTTATTCTTCGTTTGATTTCAGCGCTGGTGTCGTTGCCTGTGTTTATAGCGGTGCCTAGGTAGACAAAGTCCTTAACTACCTCGAAGTTATAGCTGTCCATGGTGACGTTTTGTCCAAGACGTCGTTGTTCAATGTCCTTTTTTGATGGCAGCATATACTTGGTCTTGCCCTCATTGACCACTAAACCCATCTTCTTCGCTTCCGTCGCAATGCTCAAAAACGCTCCACTGACATCACGCTTTGATCTTCCAATTATGTCAATATCATCTGCGTATCCGAGTAATTGGATGGACCTTTGGAAGATTGTGCCTCAAGTGTTGACGGTTGAGTTTTGCACAATTCTTTCCAGAACGATGTTGAAGAAGTCGCATGACAGTGCATCGCCTTGTCTAAAACCTTTTTTGACATCAAATGCATCGGTGAGATCTTTTCCGACCTTGATGGAACAGCGTGCATTCTCCATCGTCATTCTGCACAAACGGATAAGTTTGACAGGGATGCCAAAACTAGACATTGCTCTGTAGAGCTCTTCCCTATGGATGCTGTCATACGCGGCTTTAAAATCGATAAAGAGATGGTGGGTATCGATTTGAAGCTCCTGGGTTTTTTCCAAGATCTGCCGTAATGTGAATATTTGGTCGATAGTGGACTTTCCTGGTCTGAAGCCACACTGATAAGGACCTATCAGGTTGTTGACGAACGGCTTCAGACGTTCACATAGTAGGGCAGAAAGGATCTTATATGCAATGTTAAGGAGACTGATCCCTCTGTAGTTGGCGCAATTTAAAGGGTCTCCTTTTTTATGTATCGGACAAACTATGCTGAGATTCCACTCATCGGGCATGCTTTCTTCCGACCATATTTTGCAGATGAGTTGGTGCATGCTCCCTACCAAGTCATCGCCTGCTGCTTTAAATAGTTCGGCAGCTATGCCGTCAGCTCCAGCAGCTTTGTTTGACTTCAGTTTAGATATAGCTATCTTCACTTCGTCTAGGTCGGGTAGGCGGAATTGTTGATCTGCGTCGCCTAAGTTGAGTGGTTCTACCTCCCTTACAGCGGGATTCGGTTCGTCATCGCCGTTATATAATTTGGAGAAGTGGTCTTTCCATATTCTCAACATAGACTGCGGTTCTACTACGATGTTCCCCTGATCGTCTTTACATGCTTCGGTTCGTGGCTGGTACCCTTGGGAGTTCTTTTTTACCTTTTGGTAAAATTTACGAACCTCATTCCTGTTGTAACATCCCTCTATCTCCTCGATCGCACGCTTCTCGTGCTCTCTTTTTTTCCATCTAAGAAGCCGGTGTTCCTCTCTCCTCCTCTGCTCGTAGAGCTCGCGAGCAGCTCTGGTCCTTCTGTGCAGGGCCGTTTTGTATGCCTCTTGCTTCGCTGCGTGCGCTTGCCGGCATTCGTCGTCAAAGCAGGGGTTTCGCTGTTGTGGACGTGTGAAACCTAGCACTTCAGAGGCGGCATCTCTGATGGCTGCAAGGCAATGTTGCCACTGGTTTTCAATGCTTAATGCATGCAGCATAGGACTCCTTAAGAGGTTACTAGAGACTCGATCGGAAAAGGACATGGCAGTCTCTTGCGATTGTAGCCGTCTAACGTCGAAACTTCTCACAGTACTTCCTTGTTTTGGCTTGGACCGGGATATCCGTAGCCGTACCTTGGCTACAACGAGGTAGTGGTCCGAGTCAATGTTGGCCCCTCGGAATGTTCGGATATCCTGTATACTGGAGAAGTGTCGTGCGTCGATCGCAATGTGGTCAATCTGGTTGACGGTTGATTGATCAGGAGATTTCCATGTCCCCTTGTGGATATTGAGATGTATGAACTGCGTACTAGCTACCAGAACGTCTCGCCCCGCAGCGAAATCAATCAGCCTGAATCCGTTGTCGGAGGTGGTGTCGTGCAGGCTGTATCTTCCGATTGTGCCACCAAAGATGTCTTCTCTTCCTAGCTTGGCATTAAAATCTCCTAAGACAATTTTAATGTCATAGCCAGGGCACTGCTCATATGTCTTGTCCAAGAGCTCGAAGAATATGTCTTTGGTGTCTTCATCTTTCTCCTCTGTTGGGGCATGCGCGCATATTAGGCTTATGTTGGCGAATTTAGCCTTGATGCGGATTGTCGTGATGCGCTCGCTCACACTGTTGAAACTCAAGACTTTTTGCCTGAGTCTAGTTCCAACAACAAATCCACACCCAAATAGACGCTGCCTTTGTTCTCGGTAGCAGTCGCCGTAGTATATATCGCAGTCTTTTAGTTTGCGTTTGCCCGGTCCATCCCATCGCACTTCTTGGATGGCGGTAATATCTGCCTTGCAGCAGTTTAGGGCTTCCGCTAATTGTTCGGCTGCACGTGGTCTGTTAAGGGACCTAACATTTCACGTACAGATCCGAAGTTCGTTGTCCTTATTTCGTTTGCTTGGGTTGTCAACAGTGAATCCGTCCGTATCAGAGGCTTGTTGGTGCTTCGCAACTAGAAAATTTTAACGTGGTCAGGAAGTCACCCTGACGGCACAACCCCCAACCTGGAGGGCCAGAACCTTAGTATAACTCTAAGGACGGGGAGCCGGATAAACCGCTCCTTATAGGCCTGGGCTCCGAAAAAGTCGTAGAAGCCCTATAAGGTGTTCACTAAGTAGTTCAGCCTAACTGGAGCTGTAGACGCCACCGTTGATTCCATCTCGAGAATTCTGCCGTCTGGATAAGGAGAGGTGCCTTAGTGGAAACACTCTCCCCCCTCTCTCGTTTGCTGCCCCCAACAACTTTCCACTGGGGTTAGAACCCAATCTCCAGTTGAGGTACTAGGCAACCGATGTTCACCACGGGGAGGTGAGAGTAGGAGTTGATAGACAGAGGTGGGTTTTGAGAAAAAAACCTGTGGACGCTTGTGTCCTCTTGAATGCACATGTCTACCATTTGAACATCCCTAACTCCTAATTTAAAAATGTTCAAATACTTTGTTGACATAGAGTTCTAAGTCTTAATTGAGAATACATGCCATACAAACTTTAAAAAACAGTTTTAAATTTTTTTAAGAATAAAAACATAATTTTTGAGTATTTAATACTCAACGCTTGATGATATCTTTGTCAATGATTCCAAACCTCAACCCCCAATAAATGGAACATTATACCCGAAAGTGGTTATATTCTCAACACATGTACTTAAAGTATACGCCTAACGAATTGGGACTCGATTATTATTAAATGAAGCTCCGTAATGTCTTAATACACCCTAGGGTTAGCTATTTTCGTTTTATATCATTAATACCTACTTTACATTGCTTTGACCTCCTGCAAATGAGCCAAACGAGTCTTGATGACACTAAAAAGAAAACAAAAGTAAAAATACCTATTTAATTTTCCACAACTGCTGAACCGCTAAAGGCCATCACATAGAACAAGTGCAAAAATAAATATCACACTGTAAAAATAGCTCCTAAAAAAGCAATACAAAACAAATATCCTCCCTAAGTCGTAAAATAAAAAAAAGAAAGAAAAGAAGCAGACAAATTGCTTTAGAGGTGGCAATCTAAAACATTCCATCCTAAGGGTCGTTTATTTTTTCTTAACTTTATACATTCGAATTTCCTTGTTCAACTAATTCGACCAATGAACAAAGAAATGATGGCATCTATCATTAAAAGTAGGTACAATGAACTAGAAGAAACAAAACACAGTCAAAAAAAAAAAAGAAAACACAATAGGAAAACTCTCCCATCATAAATCTTATCGAGCCCGCAGACAAAATGCTCATTATGAAAAACAAAAATTCTTCCCTAAGAACATAGTTTCCCGCTGAAGCTGGACCTGGACGTGCTTTTGATTTCATACATAAAATCAAGCAAGGAAAAAAAATTCCATCTCTCAGCCAAGAGCAACAATTTCCCGTACATAATAAAAAACAAAGAAAAACCAATTCCTCTTGACAACGAATATCTTGAGAATTCAACAGCTTTCCCTTCACTCTTCTCCATCACACAAAAGAAGACTTTTCGTTTGTATTTAGCCTTCAGCTTCTGTTTTTATCAGACTCATAAATCTAGGACCGAATTTCCAAAAACAATAACAAAAGGAAATAAAGAAATTTATCTGACAATATCCTCGTAAATACGTCGCGCCGCGCCTTTGCAGCCTTCTAGGCTCCCTCCATTCGTTCGATCGGATCATTTTGGATAGGAAGCAGGAATCCCAGTGATTTCTTTTCGCACGTTCAGGTTTCATTTAAAGTTGTCCGTAATTGAAAGGAGATTTTTATTTGGACACGCAGACAGATTTAATCCATCCAACTATAACACAAAACTCTTAGTCTAGAGGTACTCGAAACTAAAAGTTGAAATCCAATTATTTTTTAGCCTCTCTTTTGAGACAGAGTGGTCTTAGCGTGTGATGGAATCACACACGTTAACAAAACTTTATTCGTTCTTCGAGCGATGGCGATGTGTCAAAGTTATCATAGTAGGTTCTTGGTAGGTATACATTTAATTTGTTTTTGAGCATTGAATGAATAATCCAACTTTTCATACCAAGCTAAATCAAGAGTGCAACGATTCCCCTTTCCCTTTTCAAGGCTATACCCAAACAAACTAATTTTTACAAGGAAAAGGTACGCGACTTATATCATATACAGTACATGAAAATTGCATAGATATAAAAATGGTCTTACATATCGGTGGCGAGATTTATTTATAGGACTTTCAAAAAATTATTCTAAATGTGGAGCGGTGTATCGATAGGTTTTTTGGAAAAAAAAATAGTTGTGGGTAATACCTCAAGTAATGCAACACACAAAAGTTGGTAACATTCTTCTCATGACAGTCAGTGATGGATTTGGAGAAAAATGGTGCAAAGCAGTCGAATTTTTAGATCACGTATGATGAATATGGGGCATTAAAAGACTACAAAAAAGTTATAAGCAAACATTTCAATACGAGGTTATCTTAGTTTTCACTTTTTAAGCCATTATTGAGTCCAAAAAAATACCTCGGAAAGATTTCATATTATTCGCTGACAAGGTCAAATTGACTCAGAAATTGATTTAATCATCGATTATTCTTTTCGGACTTGGCGTATTTCTATCGCGGCAACTAAGTCAACAAACAAAATTGCCGCATCCGTGCATCTGTGAAAATCTACAAATCAATAAACCAATGTGGCATCATTAGACCTTAACGAAGGGCCTTAACAAAGTTATATTAACGTGATTTTTTCACTTAAATTGAAGTTTAAGACGACCAACCGCTACGCCTGTTCAGGCTGGTTGGTTTCACACTACCAATACCTTACCTCAACTGATTGCCATTTTTATAGGAAACCGGAAAGGACCGACGTTATGTCAGCAATTCGAAAACAAAAATATTATACAAGCAATTCATGAGCTACAATTTGAAACCATCAACAAGGTCTTGGAAAATTGGAGTGACAGTATAAGATACTGCGATTCAAACCAAGGCAGCTTCTTTACGGACAAATTTTGTAATATAATTAATGGACAATTTTTGATCTTACTTATTAAGCTAAAATACATGGACAATGTTTATTTTTTTATTGCAATTTAAAAGAATATTACTCTCGTGTCAAAACTCTCCGGTTAAAGAATCCAATCCAACTGAGGAAAACCGGAATAAGTTCAAGCAAGCCAGGAACGCCTGCAACGCCCATATTCGACGGACCAAATTTTTACATGACCAAAAATTACGGCAAAAAATACTGCAATGTCCCAAAAGCAGTAAAAATTGTTGGTCATTTGTAAAAAATAAGAGGAATTCTTCCTTTTCTTTGGTTCCTACGCTCGTTGTCAATGACACTCCATTCGTTAGCTCTTTAGAGAAAGATAATCTCTTTGTTCGCCGCCAATTCAACGCTGCTAGTGAGTGTTATGACTCCACCTGTCATGGAGTGAGTGATTTTATCGGGTCAATCTTTTTTTTGCACTCGTACTGTGGCGAGAGTCCTAAAAGATCTTAACATACCTAAATCCGCTGGTCCGGATGGTATCTCCCTTATTATTCTGAAGAGGTGTTCTTCAACGCTGGCAAAACTACTGCTCAGGTCTCGTTCCGAGCGGATGGAAAACCGCATTTGTCCAGCCTATCCCCAAAAAAGGCGAATCTTCCTCACCCTCTAATTACCGAACGATTGCACTTACGTCCCTTCTTTCCAAGGTCATGGAAACGCTGATTAATTATCAGCTCAAGAAATATCTCGACGATCGAAAGCTTCTTAATGACCGACAATACGGCTTTCATAGCAATAGGTCAACTGGTGATCTCATGGTTCATCTCACCGAACAGTGAAGCAAATCTTTACATCGCAAATTAAGATTATTGCACTTGATATTTCAAAAGCATTTGATAGAGTTTGGCATCAGGCTCCCTTTTCGAAAATGCATGCTTTCGGTTTTCATGAATCCCTCCTTCATTGGATTAGTAATTACCTTTCGAATCGTTCAATACAAGTTGTACTGGATGGATTTAAGTCTGAAAACTACAAAATAAATGCTAGTGTGCCCTAGGGCTCTGTTCTATCTTCAACACTCTTTCCCATTTTTATTAATGATCTCCTGTCTGCAACTTCTAATCCAATACATTGTTTCGCTGACGATAGTACTCTTAGCTTTTCATATTCGTTTTCAGACTCACATCCCTCTTCTTCTGATGTGGAACTACAACGACAAAATATGATAAGCTTATTAAATTCCGATCTAAACAGCAATGGGGATGAAAAACCGATTGGAATTTAATGCTTCGAAAACCCAATGCTGTGTTGTATCGTTAAAGCGAGATATATTGTTGGGTTTCCTAAGGCGATGCAAGAAGTTTTTCTCCCCCTTTGATCTGGCTGTTATCTTCAAGACTTATATACGTCCAAAGCTTGAGTATAACCCCTATATCTGGGCTGGTGCTCCTGCAACTTGGACAGTATTGAGCGTAGAGCATTTAGATTGATTGGTGATAATACCATCATAGGATCATTTACGTGCGTCGCTTGAACATCGTCGAAATGTTTCTTATTTCACCCTCTTACACAAATTAAAGTTTGTCCCCTATACGCCTATTAACCATTGGAAAAATTCGGATGTAACTTTGACACGGTCGTTTGAGGTCTTAATACTTTACAAAATAAAATGCACGACTGGGTCGTACGAACTTGTTCATGTATATCCAAAGAATCTGTTCAAAAATATTTCCATTTCAAGGTTTAAAAATTAGACAAACAAATTTTAAAAAAATCTATCGGTTTTTGAGAAAATTCTTATTTTTTATTTGTGACCAACAAATTTGTATGGTACTACTTTTATTTTTAGTCTTTAAAAAATAAAAAAATACGCCTAACGCGAATCGGCTCAAAACCTTAATTTCCAAATTTGAAGTCAATCGACTTAATGCTTTGGGCTGCAGGAGCCAGGACATACAGACAGACAGGAGGCGGACAATATCTGGGGACCCACTTTTTTCTACTTCTCTACCATCGGCATGTCATGTTTGCTTAAGATCTCGATTTATATGTATATATTTTTTTGAGACGTTATTTTCAGAAAAGAAATGTCTAAAATTAAAAATTTCAAAACTTAAGTTCACCAAAAATTATAACATTTTATTTTTTTTAAGTGTTATTGTCCATCAAGAATAATTTTGTAAGTATCGCTATTTAAACTAAAGTGTTTTATTAAATTTAAATAAAGAATTTGAACTTTCTGAAAGGTTACATTACATTTCACACTACTCAGCACATAAATGTACAGAGTAGAGAACACAGCACCTTGAGCGACTAGACTATATAAGGTGATAACAACACGAGACGTTAGTACAAGACAGAAGGACAGAAGAGAAAGAACAACATACAGAAAGAAACACATGACAACAGCACGCGGTAGTTTTCGAGACGGTCCCCCATCTTTCTACTAACCACGCTCACTGATGCTTGATTACGGTGATCGATGGGAACCGAAGCTTTATCAGTGACTAGGCCGTTGCCCTTTCTGAAAGGTTATATTTATACATTTATATTGCATTGGTTGTTGGAATTAGTCTTGGAAGTTAAAAGCCAGATTTTAAATATCCTTTTTTTGTTTAAAAAATTGTTTTAGAACATGGTTGTATTCCTTTCAAACATTTCCCTGTCAAAAATGAAATAGAGTAAAATTAGTACCAAATATTTGAGCTCCATCTTTGTTTCTGAGAGTTGGGTGATGCTTCACTGACTCAAAATGTGTTACAAAAAGAAATAAATAACTGAATTTGAAAAATTTGTTTCTTTTAAACCATATGTGTAATTTCGTTAGTAAGTCTTAATTTTCTAACCTCACACTGCACCAATTCTTACAAATAACGTGTCAAAAGAAAGAGAATATTCTGTAGATCAAAAAATGGAATATTTTTTGAAAAGCTTAACTTATTATAATGAAAATATGAAATACTGGGAAAATAATGTATCAAAATAAATAGTTTGTGCATATTTCAGCGAACTAATCGATTGCACAAATCATTTCTGTCAATGAGGTAGTTTCCCAGTATTTCATATTTTATGGGATGAGTTCCTTCCGACGTTTTGAGAGGTCTTGGTATGAGTTAGCCAAGGGATAAATCGTGCGAAGTGTTTGGTCAGTTGGACGGTGTCAACGCAGCATATCTCAGTCTCAGGCTGTCAAGCAAATTTATTTGTAAGAAACAATTGGAGCTACAATTTGTTGATTTTCACAACCTGAAAAAAAAAATTAAACACTAAGATGATGAACCTTTCTTGTTAAATACTATGTTCATTACCTGTGGCTAATACTGTATGTTACATATTTACAAAATGTTTTAGTCTTGTTACTATAGGGAACTGAAACTTATGGAGAACAGTTGCGCATAAACTTTACCTATCACTCTCCTGAACTCTCAAAACTACTATAGTTGGTACTTGTGTATAGAAAGCTTATAATTTGGTTCACTACCCCAACGCGAGTAAAATAGAGAATCTACCTATGAATATGCAACAGCAGCACATCCTGCCTAAATCATCGAGGGAATATACAATGCATAGCACTTTCAAACATTCATCAGGATATTAAAGATATACTTACGTTGAAAAATGGTTCCGTTGTTGCATCCAGCGTTGTTTTTGTTGTTGTTTTTGTAGTTGAAATCCTGGTCGTTGTCTGTTGTATTGAATTTTTTTTGCTGCTCGTCTCTAGCCCCATCGCCATCCCCGCTGGTGCTGTTGAATGACTTTTTGCTGCGAATTTCATTTCGGTTGTTATAGGTTCTGCCACTCCAACTGCTGATAATGATGCATCATCATCAGCATCGTCGTCGTCGTCAGCGTCAGCCTCGGCTTCGTCCTCACCATCATTTTCATCCCTGCTGTTGCTTTTGGCCACACCAAATCCATTAGCAGAGGTGTGGGCTACATCACCCACCCCAACCCGCATCGTCGTCGTCGGCAGCAAGGACGATGTTGGTAGTTTCATGTGATGATTTCCATGGTGGACTTCGTGCTGATGTTGATCCTCGGTCTTATAATCGTAGTACAATACCGAAGGCAGATTCTCCGGGAAGGTGAGGATTTTATTTCTTATTGCCGGATGCTGAAGTTGTTGGTGGTGGTTGTTGTTGTTGTTGTGTTGCTCTTGCTGCCTGAGTTTGTAATCGAGTTTTTGCTTTTGTTTCAAATGAAGTTGCTGCTGTTGTTGTTGTTGTTGTTGGTGGTGGTCTTTGTGCATTCTTGCCATTGTTTTGGTCTTTTTGGGTTTTCCAAGTTTGGCACTTTTTTCCAATTTGAATTTTCTTCTTTTGAGATTACCTTCAAAGAGGAATAAACAAAAGCAAAACAAAGAAAATACTTGAGTAAGTAAAATAAAATTTAATAATACAAAAAAAAATAAGTAATAAAATATGAAGCAACGTTAAATTGACATTTAGGCTAGGTATAGTGGTTGTAATAGTTTTCGACTTAAATTATGAAGGCCGTTACTTTGTTTTATTTATTTTTTCTATTAGGTACTCAAATTTTCACATAGAAAATAAGTTTTAAAACTTAAATTAAACGAGTGAGACAAAGGACTTAAAATTATAGTGCGCTAGAAAAACTAACTTTATAAAAGGTACCTACCTATGTTCGAATTCGTATATACTTTAAAAGTTCCTGCAATAGCCACAAGGTATGAAAGTTTCAAGTTTTATAAGTACATAGTTTTGGGAAAAATCCTTTATTCATTTTTTCATGAACTGAATGGTTCTCTTAAAACACCACATTAAATTTAGTGGAATGCTATACAAATGTGGTTGGAATAGTATAGAGTGGTATACCTATACAAGCTTTAATCAGTTCGCAGATTCAAAATAAAATTAAATAGTTGGAGCATAAATGAAAGGCTCAGATCAGGGACCTATGGCACAATGATATATCTTCTTCAATCTCGCAAATATTTTAATAAGACATAGTTCTTAAGGAAATATATCAAAGGCCTAGTGTTTGAAGCAATTAACAATTCTGTAATAGCAAAAATGGAAGAGGCCAACAATGTTACATTTCTTAAAAAAAATTTGGTTCTAAGAACAAGCTTAAAGAAGATCAGCCAGACCAGAATTAATCAAAAATTACTAACTTTCCAAACTATTTCTTTTATTTAAGAATATAGGATTTATGAGTCTAAGTTTAGGTTTTGTAATAATTGATTCAGTTTCTGTAAGGATCAATTTTTGTAAGGATTCTGGCTAAAAACAAAAGAACGTAGATCTAGTCTACAACTGTGTTGGTTTTGTACGATTTTTTCAGAAATTTGACTGTTCTGAGACACTATTACATTTTTATTTTGAGCTGTATGATTTTGAATGCCAATTAACTAGTTTAATCAGTTTTCATTTAAAAATAAAAAGACACATTTTCAAAGTCGATTGTTGTCGTATTTGTAGGACGTCTGATAATGGGAAAGCTACGAATAGGTTATGAAAATGAGAAGTCTGACACAACCTGGAGATTTTTTTGGCATACCATTCTTCAGTTATACTAATCTACTAAAATTTGGAAAAGATATACTTAAAAAAAAACTTGAAGCACTTTGCAACGCTTATTTCTACGACCCTACGTACATCGATTTTTATTATTGATATATTCGCTCTAAATATTTTCTGTCAGCTCTTTTACAATGCTTATATTATTCTAAAGAGAAATGCACGACATTAAAAATAAAATCCGGTATCGGCCAAATGGCGACCACTTTTAAGGCCGGCGGCGTCTGTATGTCCTCGTATTTAGGGCCTTAAATCGATTGTAGAGCTTTGGCTTATGCGTTATTTTTGTGATCAACTCAGCTCAAAATAATAAACTTTTCTTGAAAAATTGTGATTGTTTCGTTCCTTATCATTCACCTTAACAGTTTCACAAGTCTAATTTTCGAATAAGTATAGTCAAATCACTTAACCGCTCCAACTCATAAAAAACTACACTTTAGGATGGAGGATTTTCAACAATCATTTTTACATTTTCGGAGCGCAAAATGCATCAAATCTGTTTATTTATTAACGTAGCCACCGAGGTGAAAATGTGCCGAATCCACTGAAGATGATTTTTCGACGAATCATTTTGTTGCATTTTAAGGACTCAATCAGCCACGATACTACGTTGCGATCGGAAAAAAAATATCTAGGAATACATTTTCCAAACCTATTTCTTTCTTCTATAAACACGGAAGAGCAATTCTTAAAAAGGCGGGGATGGTTTTAGGGTCATACAAAACTGTATTCAATTCGAAATCTATGTTAGAAACAACTAAAATTCTGATATACAAAAGACGATTATTAAACCGATCCCATGGTGTAGTTAAAGAATTGGAGATTAACTGAAAATATTGAGATTTTGCTGTGGAATGTTTAGAAAGTAAGATAAGAAATTGTTTTTAAACAAAACAATATACGAAGCAACTCAGGTAACACCATATTAATGAAGCACCAAATAGATCTGCTTTCGAAATCTCCGTCTTCGAATCGTTTTTTTAAAATTCGACACATTGAAAATTCGCTGATCATGAGCAGATCCCTGTTTAATAAAATAACAAAAAAATTACCTATTAAAAATACATATGTACATATTATTTATTTTTTTAAACAGTTTTTACCTGCCAGCGATCCATTTTCAAATTTGCTGCAGAAACCGTCTAAACTTTGAGAGAAAACCATCCCTTACGATTTCTGAAATTTTCGACATCACTTTCCCCAGGCGATTGTATGCGAACATATGTGCAATCAATTGCACCAATTGTCCTAGGGAATTTAGTAACCTTAAAGAATGCACTTGCTGCTTGCAGTCGCTCACTTTGCGTTTCAGGCATTCGAATGAATCGTGGAGCGAGATTGGCAAGATCACTTGAAACGCGTTTTAATACACAATGTACAGTTGTAACGCTTACCCCTATAAAAGCACGATTAATAGTTGTAAAACAGGCCGAAGTACAAAAAAATCAAAAAGGAATCTGTTGAGTAAACGCATTTGCATATCTGCATCAAATTTGAATCATTACCTCCTCTGGTCCTAAGGCAATAAATCTTGTATTTATTCGAGAACTATCATCGTCGTTCGTTTTGAGAGACGAAAACGGTAGGCAAAATCTTGGTTATCCCATTTGTTTAAGTCAAGACGCGGAAGCATCTTGTATTCGCATCTTTCAACATGTAAATAATTATATTCTTCTTTTTCACTACTAGAAGACGGCCAATCTCCCCAAAAATAATTGGAACAAAACATTATTTTTACACACTTTTTGTAACTGCAATACGTTCTATTTTATAGACTTGATTCAAAATAGATAGACTTTTTTACAAAATTGTTTGACGTTTGACTTGAAAAAAAAAACGATAAATAAGTACACAAAATAGAGAAAAATCCCTGTTTTTGTCTCTCAACTTCTACAATATTTGGAAGTTGAGAAAACCTAAAGTTGATTAACTCGAGAGTTGAAAACTGAAAGCTGAGAACTAAAATTCTAAATTTCATAAAGTTCATAAGAAAAATCCCAAAGTTGAGTTCAACTTAAAGTGAACAAAATCACCATAAAAGCCTTAAGATCTACAGTTTTTTTGCAAAATACGGTGTAATTTCATCTGTGCAATGTCCATAGAAAAATCAACAAAGGAGGGTTTTTTGTCACTTCTACGTCGTCCTAAAGAAGCAACATTTTCAGTTGATTTTTATCCACGTACTCAGTTTTGATTCATTATAACACCAACCTATGCCAACAGTTCAAATTATGCAATCATTTTCAATGTCAATAGATGACAGCTTCAAAAGTGACAGCTGTCTAAATATGTTTTTATTTCAAATGAAACCTCGTATTAGAAATTCCTTTAACATTAGGACATAATCTAAATAGTTATTGAATTTGTTTTTTATAATTGTCGTAAAAGTAACAACAATCAATATTAGTAATAAGTTTCAGGTAAACCGAATAGCATACATAATTACATTCATCAATACTAAAACTTTGTTTTCTTTTAAACTTCTAATTTATTTGTCTACATGAATAAATCTTTTGCCTATTTTGTTTTCAATTAAAAATAAAAATAAAATAAATACTAAAACCAACCTCACAAAATGTGGGGTTTGAATGAATCTATTTATATACATCTGTGTAGATACATATTTAGGTACACCGATTAATTAAGTATGACTTTCAGCTCCTGCCTCCTGATGATGCTTTTTTCGTCTTTTAATTAAGTTTCAATAATGAACTTTTTCAATTTTAAATTACTAAAATTGTTTACAAAAGTTTTCAACGTGGTAGGTATGTCTCTGTACCTATAACCTACCATTGGATCAAATCTGAACTAACTACACAAGTATAATTTATCAATGGAGCTTAAATTGTACGCCATCTGCCAAAACAAATTTCAAGTACCTACTTTGAAATTAGGTAGGTACCTATTACTCGTACTTGTTCAAGAAATAATAGAGGTATGTAAAACATGTGTGCTTGTGCTTCTACATTATTTTTAAAAATGTTTATACTTATTGCTTTAGCTCAGTTGTATATATGTACATATATTTATTTCCTAAATAATATTTATTGACTCTTACCGCATTTTTTCCACCAGCAGAATATTTCACCATCCACACATAAACATACTTCACAAGGATCTTCTCGTGCGACCTGGAAAATGAAAAAGAAAAAGTAAATTTAAACAAATTAAGTTATCCATTAGCATAAGTGAATGTATATTTGATATGTATGTATGGTTTTATGTGCATAGCACATACACAGCTAAATATATTTATATTAGGATGACAAAGTTCTCTAAGGGTCTTAACGCGTGACGTTCCTTAGTGATTTATTTTTTGTGTCACTGCGGTATTCTACTCGGTATGGTATACATTCCCTAATCAGTATTTAAAAAAAAAAAAGTTTTGAGGTTAAAAGTATGTCTGACAAGAGAAAAAAATATTTGTATGATTTTGCAATGGGATTTTTGTTTTAAATTAAAAAAAAGTATCCTGGGATTATTGATCCTGACAGCGTACTTCAAAAAGTAAAAAATAAAAATATTGAACGATGCTTGTACATATGTCAAGTAATTAAACAGTAAATAATTAATTTGACTTACATATACAAGTTGCTTAACAATTTAGATGTATTGTTATGCTAGTTATGCGGCCCTGAACTAATTCCCAAAACAGAGTTCCTCTTGCTAGACGAAATAAACTTAGTCTCATTACATTTTTCACTATAGGTAAAGTATGAGAGTTAATTCATGTGGAACTTAGTTCGTTTTAAACCACCTCCCCATGAACCAAAACCGAACTGACAGAACTGAAAACTACACCAGATTTCTTTGTTTTGGAAAGCGCCAGTAGTGTTTTTAACTTCCCATAGGAAGTTATTGTAATGGGTCCGATTTGTCGAATTGAAAATGTTGACATTTCTCAACGTTTCAAGGTCCTAGAGTCGAAATAAAAGATTTTTAGAAAGATGTCTGTGCGTGCGTATGTACGTACGTTCGTACGTCCGTTCGTTCGCGACGTTTTTTTCCTTGTCCATAGCTCAAGAACCAGAAGAGATATCGACTCCAAATAAATTTTGTTATACAGATAATAAGGCAGAAAGATGCAGAAAGGGCTCTCAAGAAAATTGCGTGGGTGGTTTTTTTACCATAGCAGTTTAAAAAAGGTGAACATTTTGGTTAACCTTAAATATCATACGAACCAATAACGCAAGAGACTTGAATTAAATTTTATATTATATATTGTAACGTGATACCAAACAAATATATTTTTGGAAAAAATTTCAATGAACGGTTTTTTTTATAAATCAAAAAAACTGAAAAAAAATATTATTTAACTCGAAAAATTTACGAACAAAAAACGATTTTATCTCCAAAACAATTTTATGCAACGAATAATAATGTTTTCAATATCTGGTAAAATTTTGAGAAAAATCGAATTGACAATTTTTTTTATAAAAAATAAAAACCTATAAAAAACATTACTAAAAGTTGGTAAAAATTGACTTTCAACTCAAATATCTTTTCAAGACTCTAAGATATATGCTTTAAACTAATTTTATCTTTTCAAAAATATCGTTGTCAACATTTATTGAAATTTTGAGAAAAATCGAATTGACAGTTTTTTTACAAAAAAAAATAAAAACTAAACAAAATTTAATAAAAGTTTGTAAAAATTTATTTTCGACTCAAATATCTTTTCAAGACTTTAAGATATTAGCTTTGAACTAATTGTTTGTTATAAGCAATATTGTTTTCAATATTCGGTAAAATTTAAAAAAAAATCGAATTGACAGTTTTTTTTTTACAAAAAATAAAAAACTAAAAAACAACAATACTAAAACTAAGTAAAAATTTACTTTCGACTTTTTTTTTCAAAAATTACAAATATTGTCTTCAAACTTATTTTATCTCACAGAAAATATTGTTTTTGACGTTCAGTTCATTTTTTATAAAAATCCAACACTAATTTTTTTCATAAAAAAATAAAATCTACAAAAAATAGTACGCAAAATTGGTAAAAATTGATGTTCGGTTTTCGATATCTCGTAAACAATAGAAGACATTGACATTGAATAGTTTAGAAATCAAACTATTTCATTATATGCAAAATATTATTGGTAGTTTTTAAATTTTTGAGAATAATTGAACTTAAAATTTGTTTAACAAAAACGAAAACCTACAAACTTTTAAGCAAGACAGGATGGGAAGTTATCAGTGTGGGTCGCATCCCAGCCTCTTTTTTTCCGCTTCTACTCATCGTTGGAGTCTTCTTACGGAAGCTCTTACTTCGAAAAATCAGATTTTGAAAAAGTTGTCGGATACTAGGTGGTCTGCCAAAGCTGATGCTACGAAGGCGCTTTTATGTGGTTTTACCACTATCAAGCAAGTTTTGGATGCCATTTCCAATAATATAGATTGTCGGAATCAAGCGTACGGCACGAGTACGATAACTTTGGCGCCAAGATATAATAACGGTTTTTGGTAGAGGGTTTTAATACAAGCATTTTTTACTATGGGAGGGGGGTCTATCTCCCCCCCGTTTAGGCGGGAGGGGCAATTTAAAAAAGTTATTATTTAAAATGGAAAAAAATAATCAAAAAATAACGGTGATACTTACAATTAAGTTGTATACATTTTTTTAAAGCCAACATTCTGTTCTATTAGCCAGTTTTTAAATCAAGTCAAAACTATGCGAAAAATTCAATTTTAAACTCAAAATTTGAGTAAAAAAGTTAAAAAAAGGTTTAAAGTGTAACTTTTTCAATACTTCAAGATAATCTACCATTGTTTTTATTTCAGAATTTATTGCTCTTATTTGTTTTTGATCAAAAACTGAAAACTAGATGATTTTATGTCTTTTAGTTTTTGAGAAAATTGAAAATAACCACAGCTACTATTTTAATTTAATTCTTGTTTTTTTGCTTGAGTGGTCTTATTTTGATAGTAACAATGGTAAGTGCGAGTGTATGCAACAGTAAGGTGTGCGCGAGTTTGGGTGTATGCAACAGTGGCATCTGCAACCCCCCTACTTGGGCACACTATAGGATTTGGGGTGGGTGCAAGTTGGAGTGCGTGCAAGGTGGGGAGGGGGCAAGGTTCGGTGGGTGCAAGATGGGATGCATACAAAGTTTATTTTGCATTTAAATAAGCAGGATTTAAGAAAAATTAATGTACCCTAGGTATATCTTAATTCATATTCGATTATTACTATCAAAATAAGACTACGTTAATACTTAAGCAAGGAAAAAGTAACTTAATTAAAATATTTATTTTGGTAATTTTCAATTTTCTCAAGAACTAGAAGACATCAAGTCATCTAGTTTTCAGTTTTTGATCAAAAACAAATAAGAGCAATGAATTATAAAAAAAAATAGAAGATAATCTGTAAGTTTTGAAAAATTACACTTTAAACCTTTTTTAACTTTTTTTTGCACAAATTTTGACTTTAAAACAATTTTTTTCAAAAACTATGCATAGTTTTGACTTGATTTAAAAACAAGCTAATAGACAAAAGTGTTGGCTTTAAAAAAAGGTATAATACTTAATTATAAGTATTACCGTTATTTTGTAATTATTTTTTTTCCATTTAATGTGCATATGTTTTTAAACTGCCCCTACCGCCTAAACAGGGGGAGATAGACCCCCCCTCCCATAGTAAAAAAAATGCTTGTTTTTAACTGTTCTATACAAATCCGTCATTAAACTTTGTCGCCAAAGTTATCGTACTCTCCCCAAGCGTACGGACTTGTTTCAAAGATGAATAAGTTGGAAACGGGAATAATGATAATTACGTGAAATGGAATCCTAGTGCGTCGCTGCAATCGTCTAAAATAGACCTTAATACGGGATGGACCATTTATGAATCATTATATGGATATGTCCAAACAATACGATCTACATTTTCAAATATTGAACACAAGCCAAAGAGCTGACAGGCTGTCATGAATATCAAGACGACGCGGAACACAAGTACGACGATTTTAGCGGTTCTAGTACACTTGAAGAATTTTTTGAGAAAGAAACACCAGGAAAACAGTTTAAAATTGAGGTGTTTATTGTCATTATTGATAACACACTATCTGCTTTAGACAAACGCATGAAAGCATATCAAAAACTTACTAGTGTTTTTGAAATATTTTGACAATTGAAATATATTACAGCAGAAGAGATTTAAAAAAAAAACACCAATTATAGTCAGTGCTTATTAAAATGATTTGTAAGACAGCCTAGACAACGAATTAGTGCAGTTTGCTGCGAGCTGCTCAAAACGGATGTGGCTGGTGCGATTGACAGTACGAAAAACGAAGCTCTAGAAATTCAATTTCAACATTAAATTGCATAAAAAATGAGTTAAAGAGTCAAGAACGTCTGAATTATCTCGCTTTGATGAATATAGAACATGATTTGCTCAGAGAAATTGATACGAATAGTATTAGTTCTAAATTTGCCCACATGAAATCTAGAAAAGTTACTTTGTAAAAGTTTAAAAAATAATAATTAAACAGTTAAATAAATATAAAATATAATCATTATTTAAAGTACACTATTGATGAAATATAACATGAGCTATTCCTAAAAATATAATGTACTTTGTATTAAATATAAACTTTGAAATATGTATTGAAGAAATAAAAAAATCATCAGTTTTCGATTGTAACTTTCCTATCAAAATAATTCTAAATTGCCAGAAAATCTTATCTCAGTCTTTTTGTACTTGTCAGAGCCTAACAGCGCCTATAGTCATTTCTTTCACTATTAATTAACCACAAAATTGTAACCTGTAGATAGCAAATAAACGTATTGAGTATTGAGTATTGAATTGTTTTTTTAGCACTTTACCTTTATATCTTTATAGCAGTTCAAGGACTCTTTGAAAGAATTTGCTACGGACCCCGCGCTTGCTTAATCCGGCACTGGTACTCTAATTTTTTGAATGAAAACCTTTTTTTTTGAGAAACATGCTAATTACATGATTTCTTAAGGCTTTGTGAGCACAAAATGCATTTCAACGCTGCGTATGATAATATTTATAGATATTAATTATAATATACAAGCTTTAATTGTCTTAAGTATTCAGTTGCTTTTAAGTTAATTTAATAATTAATATACATGTTTTAAAACATTTTAGATGCAAAAAAAAATTGATAGAATTTAACGCTTAATACATACATACAAATTTTTTTTTTTTTTTTTTTTTTTTTAAGTTCTAAATTATTACAAATTATTATTTTTAAATTGAACATAAATATAAGATTAAAATTAATTTAAAAGAAAATAAGATAATTTATTAAAAGTTATAAATGTTGGTTACTGGCATAAGCCTCCCCCAATGCTATCCATGTGTCCCTATTTTTGGCTTCGTTGCTCCAATTTTATTGGGTCGTCCTGCTGGTCTATTGTTCTCTGGTCTCCATTTTGTTGTTATTTTTGTCCATCTTTGGTGTTTGGTCCTGATGTCTCCCCAGCCCCTTTCAGCCTTCTTGTTCCATTTATGACGTACAAAATTCCGATTCTATTGCGTATATTTTCATTTCGTACCCTATGACTTGTCGTATGTTCAGAATTTTTCTTACCGTTTTGGCCTGACATATCCTTAGCTGGTCAAGTGTTTTTGCAGTGAAGCTCATTGTTCAAGTCCGTAATTGTTTGTAGTCCGTAAGTAAGAATCGATAGAATAGTAAAGTCGAAGATATATTGTATCGTGTCTGCACTTTGGTCCAATTGTAAAATATATTTAAGGCTTCCGAATTGTTTCCAGCTATTGATTTCTTTACTTTCTTAGACTTTAAATGATTATTATTTTAGCTGACCCAAATATACACTTCTAACCACTAAGATGAGGCCACACATTTTGGAATAGATTTTCGCTTTTTATAGCTGGTGGAAGTGTTGTACAAGAAAACTTTAAAAATTTATGAAATTAAAGGGTAAATTGGAAACGAGCGTTGGAATTCTCCAAAGTTCAAAAATTAACTTATCAAAAAGAATTTAAAAAAGTGCGCCACTAGGATGAGGCCACTAGCAAAATTTCAGAAAAAAACGACAAAATCAATGAAATATAATTTTACTTTTCCCAACATTATATCGTTTTTTGTGTGATTTGTCATGACTTTACGAGTAGTTTTTGATTTGTTTATTTGAAGTACATAATTTATACACAAGGTAGTTAGTTCCATCAACATGTCTTGAATGTGTGTAGTTTTTGTAGAAATAAGAACTATATCCTTAATTGTTAAGAACTTGTCCACATGTCCTTTTTCCATATTTTGTCTTCCAGGTTTGGGGTTTATGTTTTGATTTTTCAGCGAGGACCATATCATTTCATGTTCAACGGAGTCAACAGCTTTAGTAAAATCGATAAACAGAAAATTAACCGGTAGTCTAAATTCATTGACTAGAATCTATACTCATACTTAAAATCCACCTAATATAATTAGGTTCATACTTAAATAAATATTTACTTTTCAATTTTTTTGTTGTTTTAATTTCTGAAGTATTGAAAATTAATTTTTCGTTTAAAATGTTCTGAAATAACAGACGATAGAAATCGATTTAAAGGCAATTTCCAACATTATTTCTATGGTCAATTGAATTAAACTTATTTTCCTATGAAAAAAAAGTAACTACATTCCGCAAGCGGATTTCAAAATTAACTTACTAAGAACTCAATTCAATGAACTTGTTGTATCGAGAAGTAGTCCCCAAATCTTAAATGTATTGTGTTTTATTAAAAAAAATTGTCAAGCTCTTATTGAAACCTTATAAAAGTGTAAAAACGTGCCTGGACACTTTGATTGTTTTGTAAAGGGTGTCCCAAAATTAACGCAAGATTTGAATTAAATAGAAAACGTCGTTTTTAGTCTTTTGATAGTTATATTTTTATTGACTCGTAAAGTACATAGGATAGGGTTATGTATGGAATAACACATCGGACAAATGGCCTCCACGGCTTTGCATGCACATGCGCACTCTTTTGTTGAAATTTTCCATGACCATTCTGCATAAATGTGGCTGAATTTCGGTGATGCAGCGTTGAATCTCCTCCTTTAATGCACGGGTGGTTGTGGGCTTGTTGACATAGACTTGTGATTTCAAATAACCCCATAAAAAGAAGTCTAATGGTGTTAAATCACACGATCTAGGAGGCCAATTTTGATCACCGAAACGAGAGAGTACACGACCTGGAAATGTCTCATGCAGTAATTGAATTGTTTCACGGGCTGTATGACATGTGCCACCGTCTTGTTGAAACCACATATTGGACACATCAATATCATCCAATTTTGGCAGAAAGAACTGTGTAATCATGTCGCGATATCGAGCACCAGTAACAGTCACTGCTTGACCAGCATCATTTTCAAAAAAATATGGCCCAATTATGCCTCCAGCCCAAAATCCACACCATACAGTCACGCGTTGTGGATGCATTTCTTTTTCGACGATCACATGTGGGTTCTCCGAACCCCAAATGCGGCAATTTTGGCGATTGACAAAGCCATCAAGATGAAAATGTGCTTCATCGCTTAGGATGATTTTGCTCGAAAAATCAGCCGCCAAGCTTTCACTATTTTTGAAATATTCTTTAATAATGAAGACACGTTGTTCTATCGTGTAACGCTCCATTTTTAATAACCCTATACTGTTAGCTGTCAAATTGCTTTCTTTCAGGGTTGCCAACACTTCACTGCACAAATGGCGGCAAATTCAAATCTTGCGTTAATTTTGGGACACCCTTTATTGTTATTTAAGTGTTATTTAAAATTCAGATTTCGAGGACTATTCTACCGATAGATTTTTTTTAATAAAGTCCTTTAAAGAGTAAGTAATGAAACTATGTGTATTGTGTATACAAAGCATTCTATTTACCCCTACTTGATTCTTCAATTATAAGGCAATAAGGACCCTTTTATTAAAGTATTCATTAAATATAAAATAATGTCTATTTGTAAGATTGAAAAATACGAAATATTTCAATTTGCTTTTTCTCCTAAAATAAAAGCCAATAATTTGTCTCTAATTACTAACTGCTAAAGTTTAATTAAATGCCAAGATAACGTTCCACTGCGACTATAGGTAAAACCAACAACTCAAACATGCAAAAATAATTGTTGACTTAATTAGCTTCAACTCTTCAATATATTGGTACTAAAGTTAACAAAAGCAACCGTGTGCAAAACAAAAAAAACTGTCTGCATATCCACTTTCAAAAGCTTCATTCCCCTTAGTTTAAACCACATTTAAAAGTTGTTATTATTCTTATTTCATAAATTAAGAATTTAAATTGTTCCCTCAAGGCACATTATAAAAAGTATATAATGTACAAAAATTCAAATATGAAAACTCAAACGATAAACCATTTCCATAACAAACAGGAAGTGATGACATTATACCATATGCTCCTGAAACACAAAGATAAAACAAAAACAGGATATAGATACTCCATTTTGTTATTTTTTTCCTTTTGACTTAAGCTTGAGATGCATTTTACAAAAGGCTGATGAAACAGGATGCGGCAATAGAAATAATGGTAGCAATGACGACGAACGACGACGACGACGATGATAGCGGATCTAGTGTAAATGTATATGCATTGAGGTTGGTAAAATGTGGGGAATATGTTATTTTTTTCCAGTTAAGGACTCTCAACGACAAAACAAAAAAACACATAGATCTAAATAACAAGGGCTGCCAACAAACACGTACGAACAAAGAAATCCTTATAGATAACATATATAGATATATGCACAGACAGTAAGACCGTAAAGTAGTCAAAAAAACAGCAAGAGTAAAAGTAAAATATACTTATCCCAGAAAAAAGGGGAGAAAATGCTCTTTTTTTAGAATACCCAGCCTGGGGCCAGCCCAGTGTTGAATATGTAATTACGTACAGTTTTATGATTTTCTTCTTTGTTTTTTAGATACATATTTAAAAAAGAAGATTGCAAAAAGTACTCAAAATTAATACCCGCACAGAACATCCCTCCATCCCCGTTGAAAATCCGGTGCAACAAAAGTTATTATTATAGAAGCATTACTAGGTAAAGGTAAGATAATGTATAAAGTTGCAGAGGTGAGCCAGATAGATACCTACGTACTATATGTTTTATGTATCTATTACAGCTACAGTGTAGCCCAGATAATTCATACAAAAGATACAGTCAAGCTAAATTTAATTTCAAAAGAACCAATTTTTCAGTACAGTGACTTGGAAGATCTGATTTCGAAGGCTGGGGACACGTATTGTTAACAGACAATTACTAACAAAATTTTTCTTTGAAACAATTTTGTTTTATTATCATCCAAAAAAGAATCAGCTAATATTGAAGTAACATTTTAAAATTCTCGATGAAGTATTAGTTTAAAAAATTATTGATTTGTATAAAAATAATGAAAGGAATAAAATACATGATTGAACTTTTAACTTTTTTCATTATTCTGTTATTTTTATTGCATATATGTATGTGTCAAACAAAATATTGGCCACAGCACCAATTGTTCATATTTTCAGTGCGTAAAAAAGCCATTGTTTAGTTGGTTGTGGCAAGTGGCAACTATAGTGGAAAGTATAGAAATATATTTTAAAATTATTTGATATTGTACTGCTAAATGAGAAAAAAGGGTAAAGAATACATCAAGAGAAAATACAAAAAGAAAAAGTTAACAGTTTGAAACTTTTTGAGGTAATACATTTTAAATGTAAATATAATAATAAATATAAATATTAAATACATAATTGATTTCATTGAATATTTATTAATTTAATTTAGGAAAATTAGTATTTTTAAAAGGAATTTTTACAACAAAGATCATTATGAACAAAGCAAAACATTAAAAGATCTTTCCAAGAAAGTGTTGTATTAAATACTTAACCGAGATTTTTAGCGGATTTAAAGTACTCGATCGGTAAGTTGTTCAGATGTAATTGAGGAAAATACGAGGTATCAACAGAAGTTCTTCATATGACTAAGCACTTTGATTTAGTTGGATTTAAATATGTATAAGGCATTAGTTCGCGACTAGTTCGAAATTTTATTTAAATATTCATTGACCTCATATGCTTTGCCGAACTTGATAACGTCTGCATATCTAGCAAGGAGTTTGAAATACAAGGGGAGGTGAAGAAAAGTGGACCCAATATTGAGCCTTGAGGCATGCCTCTGGTAAGTAGAATTAACTCTGACACAAAATTTATTTGCGACTACTGCTTGATTGCTATGATTAAGTTACGAAGAAAGAATATTGATAGAAGACGTTGAAAAATTAAATTGCCTTTTGAGTTTTCTACGCAGAATATTATGGTTTACCATGTCAAATGCCTTGATAAAGTCTAATAAAACAAGGAAGCTTATATTGTCGTTACCTATTGATTGTCGTAGAACTTTAACGACATTTATAAGAGCAGTTTTGCAAATCGGTTTAGGACGAAAACCAGTCTGGTTTTCACAAAGTCTGGGAATTCAAATTTTGTTCAAGTAAGTGGTGATATTTTGGTTTAAATTGTTGGTGAGTTATTGCTTTTAAAATATAGGGGAGGATGGCTTTGGCGAAGACAGGCTGTATTTCATCAAAGCCGACCAAATTGGATTTAAGGGAAATGCAACTTTCTAAAACATCCATTTCGTTAACACCACTGAAGCTTAAACGGTTATCACCAGTGTTTTCAATATTATGTTGACATTGGGTAAGAATTTCTGCATTATTTTGTATAGGGCAGGTGAGAGAAGTAAATATTATTTTATTGAGTTCATTGGAACAAACGTTGTTGAGACTGGAGCTTTTTTGTTTACAAATTCCAATACTTTTAATTTCTTATAAGCTCCATTAGGTAAATTTACCGACATTTTAAGAAATCCGGAGGGTAGCAGAATGAAAATTTGCATGTGAATAATTAATATCAGAAATCTTACTTTAAAACTTTTAATAACCGTTCTATTTTGAACAACTGAGCTTAAATGTAAGTACCTGCATGGCAAGTTCAATTATTGTTGCATAATAAGGATTATTTAATTAATTTTCTTTCTCCTAAACATTTATTTAATTTAAAATAATTTAATTTAAAATGCAGTCGTTGTCCTTCTTCAAGTAAATACTGATACGATTCCTAAAATTAAAATCTTAATTACTTAAGGTGGCGTTACAGTTCTGTGTGAACTAGGGCCTCACCCAACAAACTTCTCCATCTATCTCGGTCACTAGCTAGATGTCTCCAGTTTCGCGCTCCAAGTTGGGTGAGGTCACATTCGACTTGTGCGCGCCACCTGATCCGCGGTTGTCCTCTACTGCGCTGTCCTGTGGGTGTGGATTCGAATACTTTCTGGGCCGGAGCATTGGTTTTCATGCGCTCTACGCGACCCAGCCATCTTAGTCGTTGGACTTTTACCCTTCTGGCTAAGTCTACGTCGCTGTACAGCCCGTACAGCTCGTCGTTCCATCTTCTCCTCCACTCCCCTTCGATGCATACGGGACCGTAGATCACACGAATAATTTTTCTCTCGAAACGACCCAAGGTGCTTTCATCCGCTTTTGTCATAGTCCATGCTTCTGCACCGTATAGCAGGACGGGGATGATAAGGGTCTTAAATAGCGACACTTTGGTCTTTCGAGAGAGGACTTTTCTACTCAATTGCTATCTTAGCCCAAAGAAACCGCGGTTAGCAAGAGTTATTCTTTGTTTGATCTCAGCGCTGGTGTTGTTTTCTGCGTTTACAGCGGAGCCTAGGTAGACGAAGTCCTTGACTACATCAAAGTTACGTCTGTCGATGGTGACGTTTTGACCAAGCCGTCGGTGTTGTAGGTCCTTTCTTGACGACAGCATGTACTTTGTTTTGCCCTCATTAACCGTTAAACCCATTTTTGCCGCCTCTGCCTCAATACTCACAAAAGCCCCATTGACATCACACTGAGTTCTTCCGATTATGTCAATGTCATCAGCATATGCTAGTAATTGGACAGACTTTTGAAAGATAGTGCCTCTAGTGTTGATGTGTGAGCTCTGCACTATTCTTTCAAGTACGATGTTAAAAAAATCGCATGACAGGGCATCACCTTGTCTAAAACCTTTTTTGACATCGAAAGGTTCTATTAAGTTGGTCATCCTGCACAAACGGACGAGTTTGGCAGGGATGCCAACACTAGTCCCTGTAGATACTGTCATATGCGGCCTTGAAATCGATGAAAAGATGGTGGGTGTCGATTTGGTGTTCTTGGTTCTTTTCCAGGATCTGCCGTAATGTGAATATTTGAACTACTGTGGACTTTCCTGGTCTAAAACCACACTGATAAGGACCTATCAGGTTGTTGACGATGGGCTTTAGACGTTCACATATTACGGCAGAGAAGATTTTGTAAGCGATGTTAAGTAGACTGATTCCTCTATAGTTGGTGCAGTTTAGAGGGTCTCCTTTTTTCAGAATCGGGCAAACAATACTGAGGTTCCATTCATCGGGCATGCTTTCTTCCGACCATATCTTACAGATAAGTTGGTGCATGCTCCTAACCAACTTATCTCCAGCTGCTTTAAAGAGCTCGGCATTCAAGCCATCCGCTGCAGCGGCTTTATTAGACTTTAGCTTAGATATGGCAATCTTTACTTCGTCTAAGTCGGGAGGACGGGATTGTTGGCTTTCGTCATCTATGTTGAATTGATCATGCTGCCTGACAGCGGAATTCGGTTCGTCGTCGCCGTTATACAGTCTGCAGAAGTGGTCCTTTCATGTCCTCAACATTGACTGCGGTTCCACTATGATGTTTCCACTTTCGTCTTTGCAGCCTTCGGTTCTAGGTCTATGTACCTGTGAATTTCGTTTCACCTCCTCATAAAACTTTCGAACTTCATTCCTATTTTTAAACCTCTCAACATTTTCGACCATACGCTTTTTATGCCCTCTCTTTTTCCTTCTGAAAAGTCGGTGTTCCTCTCGCCTCTTCTGCTCGTAGAGCTCATGAGAAGCTTTTCGTGCCTGTTGTTTGGCTGCATTTGCCTGCCGACATTCCTCATCAAACCAGGGGTTCCTTGTTGGTGGTTTCTTGAAACTCAGCACATCAGAGGCGGCTTCTCTGATTGCATCTTGGCAATGTTGCCACTGGTTTTCGATACATTGTGGTGGCGGCACAGAACTTCGAGAGAGGTTACTTGTAACTCGGTCGGAGAAGGATTTGGCGATCTCTTGCGATTGTAGTCGTTCGACGTTGTACCTTCTCCCGGCATATCCCTGTTTTGCCTTGGGCCTGGAAACCCGAAGTGCTACCTTGGCTATAACAAGTGGTCCGAGTCGATGTGGTCTGTTAAGGGACCTAAAATTCCACGTGCACATCCGAAGTTCGTTGTCCTTAATTCGTTTGCAATGTTCACCACGGGAGGTGAGAGTAGGAGTTGATAGACAGAGGTGGGTTTTGAGAAAAACCTGTGGACGCTTGTGTCCTCTTGAATGCACATTTCTACCATTTGAACATCCTAAAATTAAAATGCTACCTCAAAAAAGGTGGAAGAAATTTATTAAAAAAAAGTATACGTATACGCCCAGTACACCATTATTGTAGTTATCTTCCTAAAGTACAATAAAAGAAAAAATGTTTGAAAGTGAATTCGCACAAAAAGATAATATACCATAATGAGCCCTTAAAGACAACGATAAAGTTCAAAAATGAAACGTAATGCCCAATTTGTACTTATATCAAACTGATATATTGTCAATTTGTTTTTTTTTCTAAACTAGAACTTTGCAATAAAATGGCTGCATACATTTTGGGTCATTCTTAAGTCACAAACATTTATTATCGCTTTCACAAAAATTTAAGTATTTGGGAAAAACCTTTTCAGTAAAGGTAAGCCTTTTCGAACATAACATAATCAAAAAAAATCCATGCAAATCGATTAAAGCATTTAAACTCTTCATTAAATAAAAGCCAAAGCTTTTTTTTTAACTTCTCCATAGTTGTATTTTGTATTTTAATTAAAACCTTAAACCTTTTTCCGCACGAAACCGATATAGATGCAATATTGGTACTAGTGGGTAGATCTACAGGTTTCCGGTGTTTTTTGTTCCCAAGTAATGACTACATGGCCTCGGCTTTGTTATCTAAGTCTTCATTACTACGAGTGGGCTTCACATGAAAAATCAAATATACACTGTTCCCCGAATTAGAAATTTAGGTTGTGATATTATGTTCGAAGCGGATGAATCATCCTTTGTCTTACTATAATTTTTTCAATTTAAAATCAACAAAAAAAAAAACAATATACCAAAAGGATGTTTTTCCGCAGCAAAACTACCCAAGCAGATAATGAAGGCACAATGTGTAATATTTAAGTGAAAAACCCAAAAGTCAAAAAGATGCACATTCATGAACAATAATGTAGGGCAACAATAATTATAATGTATAGGAGAGGAGTTTATGGCTGAGAACGTTGCAATAAAAAGGAAGTATACTGGTAATGTAATTTTTTTGGGATGCACCATATACATAGAAACTGGGTTCTTAATTATTTTTAATTGGCTAGATTTCTTCATAGCTGAATTTTTCGAATTCATTATATAACAATAATTTCCGGTTCGATAACTTTGATTTTATCTCGAGTATTTTTCCTTTGAAGTTTGTGAAATTCAGTTCAGTTTTTCGTTGATTAAAAAATGTACAGAAACTTTTAACAAAACTGTAAATATGAAGTCTTAAATTCTTTTCAAAAACGGCAGCTTAAAACAATGTAAAAAGGCGTATACTCTCTTATTTGATTCTATCTATTATGTTCTCTTCATATATTTTCGTTCCCGAAAACTGTACTGGTTTGAACAAAAACTCCAGAAAAAAAGAAAATAATGACGAAAAATGCACACGGTCTACAATTATTATAATTTCTTGACTTGAATTTTACTAATTGTTACACTGACTATACGTATAATTATTGGTTTATTAAAAATACCTTTACTTACTTTAATTATAAATTAATTGATGAACAATTTAATATTTTTGGTTCATTTCCCCATCACTAAAATAATTTAGTAACTAATGTCAAAAACCATCATAATTTAACATGAGTTCAATTTTCGAAAATTAATTCGATCGATGAACTTCCACATCATTTACTTACAGCATCACTCTAAACGAGTTGGTCATATAATATTTATATATATACCACTATACTCTAAAGGACATCCTCTCTTCCTTAGCCTCATAAAATTCCTTGGAAAATGGAACACATAAACATTTCCTTTATCTTTAATCAGAGTTGTACATTTGCTTTTTCATTGGAAATAATTACATGTTTTACTTTGACCATATTTACTATCCGTATTCGTATAGTCTGGGAGTAGAAAACACATGATGAAGTTTAAAAAACAATGTTTTTTTTGTTTATTGTTATTTTTTTCTATAAATTCGATCTTTATTTACCGTTTATTGTGCACCTTTAACGCCATTTTGTATTGAAAGGAAAATAAAATGATTGCGCGAGAAAACAAATTGTGTGCAATTTATCACCAATAATTGATTTTCGATGAGTTTTGTTAATTTATATTTTACTGTAAACAATAAAATCTACCTCGACTAAAAAACATGAAATGTGATAAAATAGGAATGAAAGGTGGAAAAAGGGTATTTAAAGTTGCCAGACAGACGCCAATATCAGCAGATTGCTTAGAAGAAATTCTGGCACTATTTTCGTTAACTTCGTCTTAATCATGAAAACAAGAACGAATGGTTGCCAAAAATTGCATCTCATAAACGATTACAGATAAACCGATCATTTTTGTTTATCTTGAGAGACATTTCCAAGGCTATGAAAAAAAAAAGTTTTAAAAATAAAATATATCACCATGTTTTGGAGTCACTACCTGGAACAATACATTTTAGCTTTTAATCGACCATGGAGATCAACCCGAAAGCCGTTGTTGTTAAATGTGTTAGATATAGGGTTTTCCAATAGGGACGAATTGTTTTTAACAGCTGGTGGCGGCCATATTGTTTCTTTTACACTCTGTCAAAATATTTTTTTTTTTTATCAGTCACTAAAGATAAATCATCATGGCAGCTCACACACTTTATTATCGAAGTGGATGTTCTCTTGTAGCAACATGCGTAATTGAGTCGTTTTTATGGGGTACATGGTCGTCATTTCAAGTCGAATAGTCAACGTTTATTGGCCAAATTTTACTCCATCCACTCAGTGAAAAATCAGCCAACAATTACTTATACGTTAACGAAACGTAAGATCTGCAGAAAACATCGCCGCTGCTCGTAAAAGCGTGCAGCAGAACAGACCAAACCATGGCGAGTCTTGAGTCGTGATTTGGGCCTGCACCCATATAAAATTCAACTCACCCAAGAGCTGAAACCAAACGACAATACGAAACGTCATGTATTCGCTAATTAGATTGTGGAGCAGTTGGAAATTGACACCAATTGTAGTAGAGAACTCATGTTTAGCGATTGGATTCACTTATGGATGAATGGGTACGTGAATAAGCAAGATTTCCGGATTTGGGATTTGAGGTGCCAATGCATCCAAATAAAGTTACTGTTTGATGTGGATTTTGGGCTGGAGGTGTCATTGCTCCGTAGTTCTTCGAGTGATTCTGGCCAGTCCATCGCGCGCCGTCAACGGGTGGCGATCACTATAGACCGATGTTCACCAACTTCTTGTACCCTGTATTGGATGATATGGACACCGAAGGCATACGTTTCAGCAGGATGTTGCTGCGCGCCTAGTACTATGCGAAAATTTGTTAAAACAAAAAAGTAAACCAATTTATAAAAGTCACCTTATCCTCCAAGTTCAGAGTCTCTAGTTTGAAAGTTTGAACTAAGGCTTATATAGGGTCCTCCATTTAACGTTTTTTTTCAACTAAGTGCTTATTTCGTGAATGGTAACACTTAGCTCATGTCTAATTTGACAGATAATTAGTTTTATCCTTCCGCTGAACGAATATGGTTGTGTATAAGCTTGAACAACGCTGGGAAATATTGCCTACGATCGACTTTGAGAAAATGCCGATTTTGCCAAAAAAATCATCTTTTCAGATGAACCTCATTTTGATCTTGTCGAGCATGTAAACAAGCAAAATTGTGGCATTTGGGGCACATACATTGAAAAGCCGATACACCCAAAACGAGTCACTGTTTGGTGCGGATTTTGGTCCAGAGGCATAATTGGGGCATTTTTCGAAAGTGAGCAAGAAGTGGCCCTTACAGTCAATGGCGATCGTTATCGGGCGATGTTGAACGAATTTTTGTTCACAAAAATTGAAGAGGTGGATATTGGCAACATTTGGTTTCAACAGGACGGCGGCGCTACGTGCCACACAGCCAAAGCCACACTCGATGTTTTGCACCCTGTTTCAAAAAAAAAAAAATTGTTTGGCGGACCCTATAGTTTCCGTTTTAATTGTATAACGATAATGGAACTTCTTTTTAAAAATATGTAGAACTCGATCATTTCTTCACATCTTATCATATCTGTAGAGCTCGTTTTAAAATCATTTTTAAGTTTTAGGAATTTTTGATCTAGGTTGAATAGAACTGAATTCTAATGTTTTGTTTGCTTTTATTGTAGCAATTCTGACATTTTTCGGACAATATCAAAAACATGTGTCGTTAGAGCGGAGATTTATTTCAAGGCTGTACTTGAATAAAGGTCAAAGTAAATTTATTTCGATATTTTTGTCCACTGTTTCTTGAAAACGTGAACCATTCATTCAGATATTAAAGTCCTGCAAATTAAATGTATTGAAAAATTTTAAGAGTGTATTTAGTATATTTAGGCAAACGATTTAAATGCATATGTATTTAAACTTTACACTTTATGACTCTATTACTGCCATCGTTAAATAGTAGTGGAAAAATAACACAAATCAAATTGAATGTACTATAAGGAAAAAGACTTGTCTCCTATGGTCTTTCGGATCAGAATTTACTGCAAAACAAAACTATTGAAACATATATTCTATTTAAATTGTGTTTGACATTTAAAGTGTGTAGTGTATTTTTATAAGTTTTTGAACACACAGAAACAATTTGTCTTTTTCAACTCTATTTTCCAGACTATGGACCAAATGCTAAGGCATAAATCATTGCATGCACCAAAGGACACATTAAAAGGATAAGAAAATTGTCGTTAAAGTTTTACGATGATTCACCCTTTCAATACTATCAACTCTATAGTTCTCAGCTGTCTTATGACATCAAGAAATTGACATTTTATACCACTAGTAAAATGATCTTAGCTAAGAATAACGAATGAACCAGAAGTAGCTGATTCCATATATACCATATAGTCTAGTACATCGGTATAACCAAACCAAGCACATAGGTACCTAACCTTATACATTGTATCTTCTCTCTGCGAGACGAAGGCAGGAGCTGTAATGTTTGTTAGTGTCGTGATTCTTTTATTTTGTCCTCAACTGACATTTAAGATGATTTCAGACTTCATTTTGTTTGAAATGGCTTTGCATGTACAGTACATGTACATACATCCAGATCCTTTAAGAACTCACCAAGGCATGAAAATAGCAAACGGGTGGCCAAGATGATTGTGGGTGGTAAAAAATTGCCATCAGCAAGAAGATGTGGGCAGTATAAGTATTTATGAGATCAGTTAATTTAAAAGAATTCTGGTATTGCTGATTTCTGATAAAAATGCCAATCTTAACACTCCTTCCTTTTGAGAGGTAAAGGCAAACGAAAATGTTTACAACGCATTATCCAATAAACATTAATTACAAAACCTGCATTAGACATTTGTCATTTGTATTTCATTCTTGTAAAAGCTTTTTCTATTTTATTCTTTGGAATTTTAGATGTCTTTGCCTTTTGTCGTAAGCTCTTGAGATCTTTTATAAAAAGGAACACAACGCGTCATGATTTACAATGCTTAGCTGACAATAAGCAGCATTCAAGTGTGAATAATTTCATTTAGTTGAATGGTTTTTTTTTTACGGCGAAGTTAATGCCTGTTGAAGTGCAAGTGTGTGTTGGAAAATGCATCGTTCGGAACGATTGTCTGCCACTTTGCACACAAAGTAAAATGAAAATGGATTTTCTCTCAAGGAAAGTGGACTTTCTCGATGGCAAACAATGTAGGACGTTGCGCAGTAAATAATATCGAAGCAGAAAGAAAAAAAGAAAAGAAAACAAATTGCATATACTTCTAGATCTAATTTATGTTAGCGTCTATATTATAGGTCAAGATTAAAACACCTACTCTAACTCTCTAACTGGTGACTTTACAAGTGTATGGAAAATAGATATTTGTGGGGGTTTTGTATCTTAAATAAAAATAAATAAACATTTTTCAACTTAAAGTTATTAAATTTGCTTTTTAGTTTTATTAATGTAACCTTTTAGTGTGTTTTGTTTAAAAAAGTTTTATTTTAATAAAACATGCTGAATCTATGCTTCATGATATAGTTTGTGCAGTTGGTGGGCACGACGATAAGTTGAGGTGTCAGTGATAGTGTCAGCGACACTATCGCGAATAGCAGCAATATTTTCTGCAGTACGAGCTGAACGAGCATGCAGTGGTGTTTTTACATATCCTTCGTTTTACTCAAATTTTTCCGATTGTACGCATATTTGGACGATTAAATTGACCGAAAAAAGTGCACGATATGCATTTTGATTTGAACGCCTATTTTTATGATAAGCCTGAATAACTTTGACGCGTTGCTCAATTGTGTATCTTTGCATAGTTGAAATTGAATTAGTCTGAAATTAAGTAATGTCAAATGAAATGCAGAACAAAACTTGACGTTTAGGTGTGGTTCACATTCAACATCGGCCTATACAAATTTAACCACCTTCAACATTTAATTGATACAGACATTTTTCCAAAGCTTTTCCAATGAATATAATAATTTTTAAAAAGGAGTAAAATAACCGCTTAAAGTAGCTTTTTCACAAAACAATAACCCGAATTTTGTTTTAATATCTCCTTATTAATTTTGCTCAAGGCATGTTTTTCTAAAGGAATCATTATACCTACACTGCAATAACAAGCGTTTACTTATATGAAAACTGTTCTCGTTCAATGTCTCTTAAAAAAAATTCTAAGTATCTAACCTATATCAGTTACCATAAAACAAAACATAAATTCTCGACATTTATTTGTTCTCATCAGTCGTCAACACTTTGTGACATTTTGTTTATGGCGTCGACATACTTATAAAGTTCTTAAATTTAGAACACGCCTCTTAAAGTTATTTTTACACCAACTTTCAGTGCAATTTATAGCTGAAATTACACACAAATTTGCTTCTACATTCACAAACATAATGTACATACATTTGTAACAAAAGAAGGGTGAATCATATACTACGAGCACCATAATACTTCTTAACACTTTATGTTCGTTCCTTTGATGACAAAAATCGAGAACATATTCCTAGTCATATATCCTTTTGGTGAATTAAATTGGATAACCAAGAAGATCTGTTTTCGTAAAACCAACATACAATATGAATTTTATTGTTTCTCTGAGCTACATAAATATATCCTTATCCACCACCTAAAGAGTCTAAAAAATACAGTATTCATCGTATTGGGGTAATCTCTGCTGTTTTCATTTCGAAAGGGCTTGACACAAAAAAAAAATACACATATGAGTACATATCTACATCATGCTACAATACATGTACAGTACATTTATATATGTATGTATGTATGTTTATATTTTAAATCTAAAAAAATATATAACAGCAAAAAATCATCCACAGTGGAATTCAAAACAAATAAATTGCAAACACAAAACAAAAAGTCCTTTTTTATTCCTTTTTATCCGCTTGATAGATTGCGCAGGAAAAACAAAAAATAACATAACCCCAGCAACCCAACAGCCATAGAAAGGACTCCACACCAAAATTCAAGATACGAGTTATACTATATTGAAAGCCTGAAGACATGTCCTTTGCTCTTGCTGTTGCTCTTGCATAGTCGACAACTCCAACTGCAAACTGCAAGAAAGAAAACTCTTTTGCGGTACTCGTACTCGAACTCGTACTGCTGCTGGTTCTAGGGGGAAGGATTTTAAAATATCGAAGTGCAGGGTGAAAGATAAATGAATTGCACACGAGACACGACCCTTTTAGTTCTCTAAAACTCCTTCTTTACCACTTTTCCATATTTCTATCCAGTTCGGGTTGTGTCAGTGCCAGATCCAGAACGATACGAGTAGCATTGGAAAAAGCTAAAGAAATTGGAAATAACTCAGGTAGGTAGATAGCTATAGTTACCTGGTGTAAAGTCTTTACATAAGAGAAAATCAAATATTATGAAGAGAAAAAAACAATTGGTTGAGTCTTGAGTGGGACCATCATGATAATATACCACAGAATCAGAAAAAAAGAAATTGCACAACTGATGACGACGACGACTCTGAAGCTTATTTAAGGTACCTATGGGGTTTTATTGTTAAAGTTGAAAACGTTTGAAAATATGTTCTTTTACAGGGAATTAAAAATATTAAAGGAGTGTCTAAGACAGCAGACATTAATGAATTACAGTATAAGACCAGAAGCTAGTAGACTTTTCTATTCCATACAATTTTTTTTAGTTAACATCACTTAAGGGCAGTATGAAATAGAAGAAGTTACAAAAAAATAGTCTGAGATATGAGACACACCGCCAAATTACAGTTTTTGAAGTCCAACACGTCAGCAAATTACAGTTTAAGTTAGTTCACTTAATTACAGTGTTGCTTAGACGTTTTTAAATTCCAACTGAAGATAGCAGATATAATTCAATTACTAATAGATAAAAGAAATCGATAAACTACATTAGCAGATGGCAGACATTATTAAACTTCAATCTAAGGTCTTTCGCGTAGCCTCATAAAAAAAATCCAGCGGTGTCAAATTGCATGATCTTGGTGGCCAGTTGATAACCCCACGCCTCCTCCTCTTGCAATAAAGCCATATTCGCTCGAGTTGTGTTTGACATGTAGCACCGTCTTGTTGAAACCACATATTCTCCAAGCCGTATTCTTCAATAGCAAGCAATCATCAAAAATCGGTTATCATATAACCATAACGGTCCGAATTGACGGTGACAGTCGTTCCATCGTCGTTTTCGAAGATGTAAGGTCCAATCACACCTCCGAGCCCACCAAACAGTGACTTTTTGTGGATGTAATGGCCTCTCTTCAATTGCTTGAGGATTCTCAGAACCCCAAATACGAAAATTTTGGTTTTTTAACATACCCACCGAGTAAAAAATGTGCTTCGTCGCTGAGGAAAATTTTGTTCCAAATATAGCCGCCAATGAAGAAGAAAAAAACGAAGAAGAAAAAAGGATTTTGGGTACATCCTTTTTTCCAGGAAAGGAACAGGGGAAATTGAAGCCCTTAAGATCCCTAAAATATTTCTTAAATATTTGAGGGTAATTTCAAGTCAACTTGAGGTTCTGCTGAGCCACACCATAACCAAAGACTACTTCATCCGGGAGCCAATTTGTGCAAAATTATGATTGGTGAATACAAATTAACAATGAACAAAAATTTGAAATCTGAAGAAATCAATCTCTCCAAGTTTACTTGCCTATTATATATTCTTTTAAATTTCACAGATCTCTAGCAACTCGAGAGTCCCGACAGCGATTTGCTGTAAGTTTTCTTCATCTGTCGTTTACAAGATTTCAAAGGTTTCCATCAGCCAGCTATTCAAATCACATTGCTTTCAAAAGTGTTCCCACAATTGAACCAAGAAAGTTTTATCTAACTTGCAGATGATTTTGAAAGATGATGGAACTTCTCAAATTGTGTTGGGGCTCTTGATGGAAAGTACATCATGGTTCAAGGGCCAGCACATTCAGGTTAGGTTAGGTTAAAGTGGCCGTCCGTGATGGAATAGGACACACTTAGACCAGTTTAATGGCCCATTGTGATACCACATGAATCTTGAGGCTTCCACATTCAGAACATTCAGGGTCACAGTTTTTTTTTAATTACCAGCGTTCAGCCTTATAGCACCAATATGCTAAAGCCTTTTAGCAGATGAAACCTGTCTTTCGATGAAAGAATTTTCAACTATATGTTAAGAAGAACCCGGAGGGTCATTGAAAATACTTTCGTCGTATTGGTTGTCAAGTGGAGGATCTTCAGGTCTTCAATAAATGTCAGCTTGTTTCTTACTGAACTAATCGTTCAAAGGCTCGGTTTGTCTCCACAAATTCCTTCGGAGTCATCAGGGAGACAAACATATGGAAAACGGACTTATTAATACGGACATCGATGACAGACACACAAAAGGGAGCTGGAGATCCGAAGACTCCTATCAACGACGTCTTTTATCTATCTACCTATTTATCTCAGTCTATCGCATGCAATAGCTCCAGTTGCCATATTAAAAATTGAAAATTTAAATTCAAAAATCCAAATGGATCGGTTGTGTATGGCCAGCTTAAAAGAGACAGAGAATGAAGAACTTGTATTAAAATGCAGAAGCAGTTGATATAATATAGACACTATAATCTTCATGCGATTTAATATAATCCGTATTTTTGAAGACGTCCGTCGGCATATTTGATCTTTCCTCTCTATCTAACTATTGTGAATTTCATTATTTTGCATCTTTGTCTGCCAACTTCTAAGTGATTAAATGTAAATTGTAGTAAGGCATCTATAGACTTTTCTAATAAGGCTTGATTGGGTGAGATAGATTATCAAGAACACTATTAACTAAAGTTATCAATTATGTTTAATTATTCACTTCTTTCTACTACTATCAGTATTAAAATCAATTTAAATCTTTAAATTGGAGCAGTCACCCTAAAACATAACATATGTACATAATTAATATTGATAACATAACTTACCCTTTGGCCGTGGGTGTATTTGTTGGTGGCCGAATAACATGGCGCTGCCCGCTCTTGGGGATGATTATGTTGATTTTTCAATTGTTGCGAAAGAAGTCTAGGATCGTATTTGACTTCCGATTGTGCTGTGTCCATGTCGTATGAGAATTCATGGTCATCAAAATACTCCATTGGTACTAGAAAAGCGTAGACCAAAAAGATAAATATTACACATATACACACATAAACGAAGATACATTACACATAGCAAATTTAATATGTACATATGTACATACTACATATTTCTGTTATTTATTATTTAATAAAATTTCAAAATTTACATGCAATATGTAACTTACTTTGTTTTTTTCATGAAAATAATTACATTTTAAAATTCAAACCATATTTTTCATGCTAAATTATTAGAGTGAAAACACTAATTTAAAAATTGAAACGGTCTAATAAAAGGAAGGCCAACAATTACGCACGTGGTTAATTGTGAGTAACACCTTAAAGTCAAGTTATTTGTTCTTATTTACTTGAAATTTCTTTTTTTATTTATTCGTTGTAAAATTGAATCAAGACGAGGTACGCAATTGTGAAGCATATAAAGATTATTCCAAAGCGTTTTATGAACATCTGCGTTCAAATCAAAGCGCGTTTCGTATACTTTGTGATTTTTTGGTAAGTATAATGAGGCACACTTCCACCTTAGTGAATTCGTTAACCAGCAAAATTGCCGCGCTTTTCCATAAGGGATCCGACTATTGATTGCTGAAAATGCATTCACAAAAAGTAACTGGTTTGGTGTGATTTATGGGCTGCCGGAGGGCAACGTCATGGGCCCTTTGTTCTTCGAAAATGAGGTCGTCCGTCACTAGTAGAAATTGAGGATATGGAGCTGGACGATGTGTGGCTTCATCAACAGAACAGTGACCGTATTATCTCACTTTCGTGGAGACCTCAATTAGCCGCCACGATCATGTGTTTTGATACAGTTGGAGTTCTTTTTTGTGGATATTGAAAACAAAGAGTACACGTCAATAAGCCAAAAATAATTCAAGAGGTAAAGAATAAAATGATTCGGAAAATTAACGATATTGAACTTAATTTTGCCTCATCATATCTATATTTTGAATCTTTGAGTATATTTCTCTCGGATTTATTCCAAGTCACAGAAGATCACTTCATATAATTTCCTTCGATTTTCAAATTAAAATTGATTTTTGTCACAATATTGGCGTAAGTTAAACTGAACGAAACGATGCGATTTCAATATACTAAGGTACGTGTCATCCCAGTATTCCTATATCCCACTATGATGCGGTGCCCAATGGAACATACAAAATATTCTACCTTCTCCTATATATCCTGTAGGGCTGGCTGTAGGACGGCTCACATCAATGTTTAACTTTAATCATTCCAGAACACGGATGTGTCGTCTATGCCATTGTTGTCCTTCCAAAGGGATGCTTTGGATGCTTAACGAGAGTATTGCGACGATTCACAACCCCCTATACCAGAGTGTGTTATTGTCTTTTATTTGGAATCCTATTCAATAGGTAAGGTAAACCGTAGATACTGACTTTTATTGATTCAGTTTCGATTCCTTGGGCGCATATATTTGAACACATAATTTAGAAACCTTCTCTACTCGTACGTATGTATATACTTAAATGTACGTGTGTATTGGCTGCTGGCCTATAGCTGTGTATCATCAGTGTGTACTGTCTCAATTTGTTAACTAAAACATTTTACTTTTTTCGGAATACAAAGTAGAACCAAAAATAGAATTGGCAAAGTACATGTTATTTGATAGAAATAGAAATGTATATGGAAATATAAATGCATAAGCACGTTGACGACCAACAACGATGCTTGAATAAATCTTTTGATGAAATGTAATATTGAATATTTAGAAAGGGTCTTATAAAGATTTAAATATTATTGTTATTATTTTCTTGGATTTAGAGAATCAGTATAATATTTATGCATGTGTGTTATGTCCTTAATGCAAATAGATATTTGCCAAAAATTTGATTCTTATTCGGTACAGTTTTTCTTTTTTGACAAGGTTAAAAGCCAATATTAAATGAGACTTGAAGACTTAGAATTTTGATATACGTTTAGATTAAGTGATATTTAACTACGGTGTAAATAATTTTAAACGTTTAAATAAGATGATAAATACGTATTTATAATCGTAAGATACGTAGATAGATAACTTCATATTTAAAAGCTTGGAATGCCTGAAAGCAATTCATAAAGGGTGATTTTTAAGCTATTATCTTTTTTTGGCAACACTGGTTTAAACAGCTGACGCACGTTGCGTGTTTTGTTTCACTGTCAAACATCTTCAGTTTGGTCTATAATTTAACCATGAATCGTCTTATAAACGAACAACGCTTGCAAATTATTATTATCAAAATGCGTGCTCTGTTAAGAAAGTTCATCGCGCGCTTCTTCCATTTTATGGTCAGTTTAATCGACCCACTGAATCGGCTATTCGGGCTATTGTGACTAAATTTCGCACCAAATTTACATTGTTGGACATTAAACCACCAACACGCTTACGTAGAGTGCGAACTGAAGAAAGTTCGCAGCTGTATCGGCCAGTGTTAATGATTACCAAAAGTCACAGTTTGGTGCGGTTTATGGGTTAGTGCCATCATTGGACCGTACTTCTTCAAAGATGATGCGAATCGTAACGTAACTGTGAATGGTGAGCGCTACCGTGAGATGATATCCAATTTTTTTTTGCCCAAAATGCAAGAGCTTGACTTGCATGACATGTGGTTTCAACAAAACGGTGCCACATTCCACACAGCACGCGCAACAATGGACTTATTGAGAGGCGAGTTCGGTGAACATTTTATTTTACGTTCGGGACTGATCAATTGGCCGCCTAGATCGTGCGATTTAATGCCTTTAGACTATTTTTTGTGGGACTATGTTAAAGCTCATGTCTATAAAGATAAGCCCGCTTCAATTGACTTATTTGAAGACAACATTGAAGCATTTATTCGTGAGATACCGGCCGAAATGTTGGAAAGAGTATGCTTAAATTGGACTAAGCGGATGGACCATTTGAGGCGCAGTCAAGGTCATCATTTGCATGAAATAATCTTCAAACATTAAATTATATGGACCGTACTATCGATTCAAATAAAGATTTCATGTGTTTTTTTGAAAAACTTTCCTATAGCATTTAAAAAATCACCCTTTATTTTGAGCCTTATGACATTCCGCTTGACATTTTGTTATTAATTTTTTTTCCTGTGCAATGATATTTTTTTAATTAAATGGTTATTACTTGGAGCTAAGACTCATATCCTTTTGAAATAAAAAAAACCTTATAAAAGTAAATGCTAAAATAACAAATGTTCAGGCATTTAAACCAAATTTTACTCAAAAAAATATTAGTTATTTTTTCGACATTTAGTTTTAGACATTTAAAGTCCTTGAAGATAAAACCTAATGCCTACTACGACCTTCTGTGAAACCAAAAAGGGTTTAAAAATTTAATAAATAGTAAGAAAAAATAAATAATTGCTAAAATTCCATATAAACCTTTTGATAAAATAAAGAATAAAAATACTTTAGCAAAATAATGAATGATAAAAATCCTCACGCAAATATTCTCATTAAATACCAACACACACAAAAACTAATACATACCAGCATGAGTGACATATCCAAAAAGGCATGACGTCGAACACATCCAAATGCAGATATTCCTTAACAATTTCAACATTTCGTTGTCCTTTATGAATTGCTTAAGAGTATATCCTTTTTGTTGTTTTTGTTGATTTTGAATTTATTTATCTTGAATTTTAATTAGGCGCATTTGTTATTGCTGGATTCACTTGTTTTGAGCCAAAGAAAGATTCACTGAAATAAAATATAAAACACAAGCACACAAAGCTTATGCTATAGCACAGAAATGCAGTTGTTTTTGTATTTCAATATACGAAATCACAACAATACCATACCATTAGAACGTGCAAAAACTTTGCCATTTTGTTCGTTTAGTTTCCATACAAAAGTCAGCTTGAAGGACCGACAGAAAATGAATACAATCTATTTTATTATTATCCTGCCATACAATATAATGCTGGGATGGACTAAATGGATGAAGGGATTTAGAGAGACAAGAACGAGAAATGAATTAGGCTGAAAGCTTGTATCAAAAAGGACCAAATGAAAAGAGGAAATCTTCAGTGGAACTGAAACTAAAATTAAAACGAGACGAAAACCTCCCAGCCATATTGCAATCCACTAAAACAATCAAATCAAAGATGAAGAGTCTGTACGATTTTATGTTCTGATGTTCATGTTGCTTAGTGGTGTATTTTGTTTTATACCTAGACATGAATATAAAGGGTATTTCTTTTTCTTCTTAAGATTGTCGTTAAAAGACACATAAAAAGTTAATATATTACTTTACTTTCTTTTTTTATGGGGCTTTTAAAACAAAATGGATACAAGTTTGTCTTGGCACAACAAAGTCACGTCGCGTCATCGTCGTCGGCACGTTAAGAAAACTTAGTATGAACATGCATGGCTTTTGTAGACCTCGAGAGCATAGCTTAGGTATTCAAAAAGTTACCTATAACTAATTCAATTGATTTTTGTATTCTATTTTAAAAGTTTTTAATTTATAGTGTTATTTGTTGAAGTAATTCTTGATTGTTTAATGTTTTTGTTTTATCTTTACTTCGAAGTTATACCTAAGTTTGAAAAAAATCACCACACGGCTTTAGGGCTTGAGCCAACTCAGTTTATAAATAGAAATAATCAAAACAATTTTATTTAAATTCTTATTTTTGGCAAAGCTCAGCTCGATGGTGACTTATGGAAAAGACACCCTTTATTGAAAGAGGAATAAAAAAGAAATAAAGTTTTCATTAACATTGTCATACTTCTCAACAGAAACAATTACCATGATGGAGATAAATAAAAAATAGATAGAACAATAAAGCATATAGTTTAAGTAAATCGTATCGTAGTCACAGACCTGAATCTTGTTCTTAAAGAAATTAAATACAAAAATACGTGGTTTTAGTGAATATAAAAGTTTTTGTAACATTTTTTGAAACTAAAACATATTAAGCGAGTATTATTAATTGGATTACATTTCTAAATGAATGAAATAAAGTTAAAATTACTTGAGTGAAAAATCGGAACAAAAATAAATTTATTGTGCGTACATAAAATTGATAGAAAATTAAAAATGTCGTCAATCGAAACTAGAAGAAACGCTGTATTTAACTTGAACAAATTCAAATTAAAAAAAAAAGAATGTGATGTGTTTTATAGCCCATTTAAACCATTTAAGTTACATAATTATTTGTTGATTATTTTTTTAAATTATTTATATTTATCTTATCTAAAGCAGATGACGGGTCGATGGTAAGGCGTTGCGTCCGAATGACTTAATTTACGTAATCTCTCCTTTCCTCTAGTCAATCACTGTAGTGTATTTAATGACTGAAACACAAACACTCTTCAGCTTCGGCTTCTCCTGACGTTTACGAGTTCAGCCATAGGAATTCAATGCATGCTATCACAATGAAGCTTTGACCTCTCGTTTCGTTTGACAATCTTAAGGAAAAGAACGTAATGTTACGTAATGTGACTCTAAACGGAAGCTCTAGTTCAAATTTGCTGAACATTTGCTTTGTCTGACAGCTCAACATTTGTACAAAAAGTCAACAAACAAAATACATTTGCTTTTGGAAGGATTCCTATTGGTTATTTTGGGCTATGTAAGCTACTTCCGCGATAAATTTAATTTTTTCGATTTGAAAATTCATATTTTTACTGCACGAAAAATCAAAACAAATTTTTAAGAAAAAATAACAGCTGAAAATGACAGAAGTGCCATTTTATAAATTTTATATTAGAAATGTCATTCAAAGCAACCTCGAAGCAGGCCCATCGTAAAGCAGACAAACCCGAAGCTGAAGCGTGTTTGCGTTTCAGCCATATGTAAATTTACAAACTGCCCAATCGCAGAAATGGAATCCCTTGTTGGGTGCCAGGCAATAGAGACACATAGAGAAATCAGACCACATAAGTCCCTACTCTACCAACTATCTGTCGATAAAACAAACCAGGCCAAAGCTTCATGCTAAACGCTCTGAACAATCACTTCTCTTTGGCGCAAAATTTGCTAAATATTTAGCAATTTACTAAAATTTTAAATCTTTCTTTTCGTTTTGCTAACTAGTAAGTTACTAATTGCCTTTTATTACAAAATCAAGCATACAAACATACCTAAAAACTGTCAATTGGTGAAAATAAACAAAGGAAATACGCTTAAACGAATCTATTAATTGGAATACCCAACTTTTGACTGGACCATTCCATCCACTGCTCTTATAAGAAAATTGTACAGATGTCATATGGATTTAGCAAATTGCTAGAAGTTAAAGTAGCTATTCCGTGATATTAACTTAAGCAAATTGTTAAGATAAAGTAATATGTTAAAATCGTTTAAAATTAAGTAAATCATCTTTAAAGCTTAGTAAATTGCTAAAAATGGCTTTAACATTTTACTAAATCGTTTAAAATGTCGATCAAATATACACATTACGGCAGATCCTTGAAAAAAAAACCCAACAACATCAAATTGATACCTACCCACCATCTTTTCATCGATTTCAAGGCTGCATATGACATCATCTACAGGGACGAGCTGTATAGAGCTATGTCTGTTTTTAGCATCCCTGCCAAACTAGTCCGTTTGTGCAGGATGACCATGGAGGATTTACGCTGATCCATAAAGGTTGGAAACAACTTAATAACAGAACCTTTCGATGTTAAGAAAGGCTTAAAAAAAGAGGCTGGGATGCGACCCACACTGATAACTTCCCATCCCGTCAGTCGATTTGTCTTGCTTAAAAGTTTGTAGGTTTTCGTTTTTGTTAAAAAATTTCTCAGTTGAATTATTCTTAAAAATTTAAAAACTACCATTAATATTTTGCATATAATGAAATAGTTTGATTTCTAAATTATTTTTTTTGTTAACGAGGTTTTTAGTCGAAAACCAATTTTTACCAATTTTAGTAGTATTTCTTAAAAGTTATATTTCTTATATAAACAAATACAAATTAGATGAATGAAATTAATTTGAAGTCAATGTCTTCTATTGTTTACGAGATATCGAAAACCGAGCATCAATTTTAACCAATTTCGCGTATTATTTTTTGTAGATTTTATTTTTGTATGAAAAACTGAGTTTTGGATTTTTATAAAAAAAATTTACTGAACGTCGAAAACAAGTTTTCTGTGAGATAAAATAAGTTTGAAACAATATTTGTAATTTTTGAAAAGATATTTGAGTCGAAAGTAAATTTTTACTAAGTTTTAGTATTGTTTTTTTTAGGTTTTTATTTTTTTTAAAAAACTGTCAATTCCATTTTTGTCAAAATTTTACCAGATATTGAAAACATTATTCTTCGTTGCACAAAATTGTTTTGGAGATGAAATCGTTTTGTTCCTAAATTTTTCGAGTTAAATAATTTTTTTTTCAGTTTTTTTGATTTATAAAAAAACCGTTAATTGGATTTTTTTCCAAAAATATATTTGTTTGGTATCACGTTGCAATATATTATGTAAAATTTAATTCAAGTCTCTTGCTTATTGGTTCATGAGATATTTAGGTTTAACCAAAATGTTCCCCTTTTTTTAAACTGCTATGGTAAAAAAAACCACCCACGCTATTTTCTTGAGAGCCCTTTCTGCATCTTTCTGCCATATTATCTGTATAACAAAATTTATTTGAAGTCGATGTCTCTTTGGTTCTTGAGCTAAGGACAACGAAAAAAACGTCGCGAACGTACGGACGTACGAACGTACGTACACACGCACGCACAGACATCTTTCTAAAAATCTTTTATTTCGACTCTAGGGACCTTGAAACGTTGAGAAATGTCAAAATTTTCAAGTCGACAAATCGGACCCATTACAAAAACTTCCTATGGGAAGTTAACAAGGTCATGCGCTGCCATGCGATTATTTTAACATCGTACGTGAAAGAATAGTGCAGAGCTCCCAAGTCAACACTAGAGGCACTATCTTTCAAAAGTTACTAGCATATGCTGATGACATTGACATAATCGGAAAAACTCAGCGTGATGTCAATGGGGCTTTTGTGAGTATTGATGCAGAGGCGGCAAAAATGGGTGTAAAGGTTAATGAGGGCAAAACAAAGTACATGCTGTCGTCAAGAAAGGAATTACAACACCGAAGATCGCCATCGACAGGCGGAGACAGTTCCCTACCTCCTTATAGCACATGTCCAGCCCAATCACAAAGTCTAAGACTCCACTTAGGAGACTTTTAATATATTCATACTAGTGATTTAATCAACTGTCCCAAATCCTAGAGAACCAAATTATTTATCAAGTAAGGAAGATCATAGGATCCATGTGGTAACGAATCATAGTGCTTTATTCATCTCTAAAAATCCCGACAACTAAAGATAAAAGGACTGGGCTGAAACAAGTTCTCAAAATTATTTAACTATCTTTCTCTAAGCCAAACTTAAAAATAGGTAAAACATGTAATAAAATCACTAAAGGTCTTTAAGCCCATATTTTGTAAACGCAGTTCTTAGTATCGTTTTGAGTTATGCAAAAGTCTACAATTTACTACCGATCTTTTTCAAATTCAATGTACAGTTGCTTAAAAAAAGAAAAACTGATTTATTTTGTGTTGATTTAAGTTTATTTCTCAAAAAGACATCAGTCCCGTTATAAATTGTATCCTTTTGGAAAATAAGTTAACATTTTATGTATGTATGTTTTTCAAAAAAATAAATCTTATACAAACAAGAGTCGAAAGAAAATTCATAAGCCGGATATGATTGAGGACTTAACATAAAATAGCTTTCTATGTTCCCTACATATTTCTTTATACCTTTGTGGTCATCTTTCTTCCCAAAAAAAAAAATCCAAAGGAAGGTATGTACATATATCTAAGGTTCAAGGGACTGAAAGTTTCTTTTCGATGATTGTAAAGTGTCAAGGGAACAAGTGAAATAAATAAATTTAAGAAGTTTTTCTAAGAAAAAAATTATAACGAGAAAGCAAAAAATTCACAGAAAATAAAAATAAGAGAAAAATGTATACACATACTATGTACATGGGTATGTAAAAAATATTAACACGTCAATAAAAGGAGATTTTAGGGATAAAATATTTCACGAAAAGGTATTTTTCTAGGTCTATGGCCTTACCGCTGCTGTTCTTTATCATTTCATTTGAATCCTGAATTTTGATAGACAAGTTTTGGTGTTCTCCTAGTGAGACAGTAAATGATATGCACAAAGAGGGGATGGACAGGGATTTTGTGTTAATAGATCTGTTTCATATGGCAAACTCTTTTTAGCTAATTACAGTAGATTTTAGATCTTACAATGTTGTCAGATCTGTCAGTGGTTTAACAATAGATACAAATGAACAATGAGAATATACTCTATTTATCATCAACATACCTATTTCCACTTATTTTTAGAGGCCCGAAAATTTAATATCATTCATGCTTTCGCAATCGGGCCCCTGTTTGCATGTTATCTACCAATCTTTCATTCACAAGCTTGCCGATCTGGACCACTGATTATTATTGGCGTACATTTTTGTTTATATTTAATGAAATATTGGGCAACTATGAACTATTGAAAGAAAGTTATAATAAATTGTTTCGCTTTTCTTATTTAATTTAACGTAAATTTCAAATTAATTTTATTTTGAAAATTTTTAAAGTCAAAATAAGGGGCCCGGAAAATTAAAACAAAACACAAATATTTATTTCGGTTTCTGTTTTTATAAAGTTTCTTTTCTTCTATTTTTGTTTCTGCTGTAAACGAAATTTTTGATTCGGTTTCGGGGGACCGGAAAATCCCACCAGGGGACTAGGAATACGAAGCGATGGCAATCTTATTGGAGGGCCAAATAATGGTAATTTTTTGGGCATTTTGGAATTAATTAGTCATTATGACCCTTTACTTCAGGAGCACTTGGAAAAAGTAATAATTTCACAACAAAAACACAAACGTTTCCAAATCCACTACCTTTACGTTCAGATTCAAAATGAGTTCATTAAAATTTGTGCCCAACATGTCAATTCAGCTATTTTGAAGGAGAGAGAAAACGCCAAATACTTCGCTATAATTGTCGATGCAACACCCGATTCAAGTCATGTGGAACAAAACACATTTATTTTGCGATATCTGCGCTTGGAAGAAAATGTGTTCACCATCCAAGAACGGTTTGTGGAATTTGTCGATTGCAACAAAAAAACTGGCTGATTTGATCTGTGAAACATTGGCAAAGAACGAAATCCCTTTAGAAGACTGTTGTACACAAGGCTATGAAAATGGAAGCAATGTGAAAGGACAGTATAATGGTGCACAGTCATATTTTAAACAAAAATCCGAATGCTGTGTATTCACCATGTGCAGCTCACAGCCTTAACTTGTGTGGTTCAGCGAAATGTTGTACTGCCGCAATCACATTTTTTGGAGTTGTTCAAAAGAGTTTCAACTTGTTTAGCAGTAGTGCCCAACGTTGGGAAATTCTAAAGAAAAATGTGCCCGGATCCCTTCACAAACTTTCCGATACAAGATGGTCAGCTAGAATTGAGGCAGTGAAACCATCTGAAAAACCTTAGAACATCATTAGAAGCCTTAAGTGATATTAATTTCACTGCTGAAGCTCGAAGAGATGTACATAAATGGCGTTTTAAAATATATGCACAAATTTGAATGCGTCCTGATGTCTTCGATTTGGTGCAAGGTTCTTAGCGCTATAAATGAAAGAAGTATCATTCTTCAAACCAGAAACATGACTACAAGTATTGACGTTGAAATTCGAAATCTTGACAACTTGATCTCCGATTTTAACTTTATTCGAAACGGATGGGATCAAATTTATCTGAATGTAAAGCAGTTGCTGGATTGGGGAATTTTCCAGAATCGTTCCCATCGAACCGAAAAAGGCAATTAAAGAGACATTTTGGAGAAAATCGAGGAGCCGGAGAGCAAATTGAAACAGACGAAGAAATAAATTTCAAGAATAACACCTTTTACGTCATAGTTGATTCAATTATAACTGGAATTTCTCGTCGCTTCGATACGATGAAGAATTTGAATGCTACATTTTCATTTTTATGGCAGTTTTCAACAATGCACGAAATTTAGATTAAAAACTCCGCTACAAGGTTCATCCAAAAGTATAACTCGCATGTGTCTCAAGAGTTGCAAGAAGAAATAATGCATCTGAAACACATTTATGAAGCCAATTTTGAAGCAGAACTTCCGCCATTGAGTTTGCTCAATACTATTTATTCCCAGAACTTGGAGACGATTTTCCCCAACATTTGAGTTGCTCTTCGTTTGTTTTCAACCATACCTGTAACCGTAGCTAGTACCGAACGTTCATTTAGCATCCTTGCCAGAACAAAGAATTTTCATCGTTCGTGCTCATCACAAGATCGTGTTTCTGGACTTGCTACACTATGCTTCGAAGCACCTTTGGCAATGAAATTGAATTTCGATGTAATTATGAGTTGTTTTGCTGCTCAGAAAGCTAGGAAAGCTCGTTTGCAAAAAGAAAATATTTCATTGAATGCAAACTAACTCTAATAAAACATTGTAATAATATTTTAATATGGAGAAAAACAATAAAGAGAATTTAATGTAAAACTTTTAAAATACTTAGTTTTTTTTTTAAAACAAATTTCAAATACTTTTACTTCGCTCTATTTTATTTTCATAGTAGGTAATAGATCTTCATGCTAATTTGTTTTTAAATAGTTAATCGACCAACCAACACGTCATTGACAATATCGAATTGAATGTATGATTCTGTTCGGAATCTGATCTACTCGCATGTAGAATTATTTTCTATCCATCTTCCATTTGAACTAAACTGGACTATACGTATACCCGTGAGATTGATTTGATCATTAACACTTTTTTTTCGGTTCACTTTGCAAATGAAAAGTTATTATTTCCGTTAATTCCAACCAATTTCATGCTATTGTAATTAAAATTCGAACGTACTTTATACTATCCATTTAATATGGGGGGGCCGAGATTTTCCGTCTCGGGCCCGGAATTCCTCTCGACGGCCCTGCCTGCCTGAGTTGAGTTCGTTCAACAGGTATCTGAAAATTTAAATATCCAGGATGACACTCATCAATTAAGAAATGTCAGCATTTATCAGTTTTAAACGTCATCGTCTGACAACTTCTGACAACAACTTATCTGGCAATATTGTCACACAAAATTCTAAGTTCACATGACTTAAAGACATTTTAGACGATTTTCTTATCACAAATTGTAAGATCTGAAATATTGTGAGACCTGACATAATAGTAAGCTTTAGTAAAATATTTCTATGTATTTTTTGAAGTAGTGTCGGTATATCCGTCAAATGTTAGCATTTTTTGTTTACTTTAAAAGAAAAAATTAATATTATTTATTCGAAACTGTTTCCATATTCAAAAAAAAATATTGATTAAATCTATTTTCCAAAATGCAACGCGAAAAGAGGATAACTATTATTTTGACAGACTGAATTAATTAATAAATTGATACCTACTATTAACCGATATAAATCAAAAATATTTGCATTTTACTGGTCGTGGCACGTTGTAACATTGGGAAGTCAATTCTTGACGATTTCATAATTTCAATGTTTATGGAATTGTGGTGACGTAGAGTTTATAAATTTAAGAAATATTTGTTTGTACATTAAATTAAGAACAAATTAAAATATTTTTCCACCGCACAGAAAATGTTTTTTTTTTTTTTTAAATAAACGACTACACACAAATTGAGTTTGAATGCACCATTCTTTTGCTGGAAATCGTCGGCTGTTTTACAAACTTCAAAAACGTAAACGGTGGTGAAATCGCCAAGAAAATCCAATAAATAAAAATGGTTCGAAATATTTGAATTCACATTTTAGGTCCAAAATTATCAAAAGCAATTTATAGATCTTGATGAACAAAAAATATTTGTTTATTTCGTCTATATACACAATTTATTGGGCAGGTTCAGGCGACATAAGGGACTTGAAAGTAAGGCAGTATCTGATTGGCCAGCTTCGTTGCCTTCCAACTAAGGCAAATTCATTGTAAAGTTTACTGGAAAGTTAGTCAAGAAAAATATCCCTAACTATCAAGACTTGTGTAAAAATATTAGCTGATCATGTTTTAACATAACTAAAAGTTGAAATTTATGTCTCTGTTATTTATTTATTTATTCAATGAACAATTTTATTTAAAGTGTTGTATTTTGTCATATTGGAGAAGGAATAAGGACTTGTTCGTTACATTGTACCTTATGGAAGGAACTTTTTGTGTTAATAATAATGTTGTTGGTGCTTTTTGCTCGATCAACGAGTAAAGTCCAAGTTTGCAATTAATAACATCTGAAAAATTAACTAGCTACCCTTGTGTTGTCTGGACCTGCCTATAATGTCAGTCATACCAATTTTTATTTTTGTCTAACGTTTCTTACTATGAAAAAATTGACACTTGCACTTTTTGGTCATTTGAAGACACAAAAAGAAATTTTTTTTCCAATCAATAGCATTCTCTAAACGTAGTTTTTCAGTTGTCATTAATTTCAAACTTATAACTTTACTTTCTTTAATCCTTATTTCCAGGTTCTTTGCAAGAAAAATACCAAGACATTAGCTTAATAAACAAAATTTGACTACAGATGTTTTGACATAAGTATACACTTGACTTGAAAGTATGGAAGATTTTTCAACCTTCCAACAAAGTTGCCTTCATTTTTCGCAGCTGACAAAGTCCCTTAAAGTTCCTATTGTAAGGCAATTTTTTACCAATGAGCTGACATTTAAGCTTTGTATTTACAGCGTTAGTAAAAAATCCTACAATTTCCTACAATTTATTGTAGGTGCCAGATTTAATTGTTATCAGTCAACTAAAGTAGATGATATCCTAGCTCAGTATGAATTCCACTCCCCAAATGTTAGTTATTGTGCCCATAGCTAGGTTTATATAGAGCATTTTTTTAAATTAAACCTCAAATTTTTTGTACTACATATTTCTACACTAACTGATTCTGCTTTATGATCGGAAAAATTGTCTAGATTAATATATTTTAGTTTTAGGTTGCTGAGTACACTTAAAAAATGTCTGTTTTAAAAAATATTCTCATTTTTTCAGCCTACATATCTTTGAAGGTAACGTTGATACAATCTTTTTCTTGGCAGACATATCCAAAACTTTCAGTTTATATAAAGGGTGATTTATTATCTATTATCTTTTTGGTAACACTGTTTTAAACAACTGACGCACGTTTCGTGTTTTGTTTCACTGTCAAACATCTTCAGTTTGGTCTATATAATTTGACCATGAATCGTCTTACAAACGAACAACGCTTAAAAATTATTGAATTTTATTATCAAAATGCGTGCTCTGTTAAGAAAGTTCATCGCGCGCTTCTTCCATTTTATGGTCAGTTTAATCGACCCACTAAATCGGCTATTCGGGCTATTGTGACTAAATTTCGCACCAAATTTACATTGTTGGACATTAAACCACCAACACACTTACGTAGAGTGCGAACTGAAGAAAATATCGCAGCTGTATCGGCCAGTGTTAATGATGACCATCAATTATCGATTCGTCACCGTTCGCAGCTATTGGGCCTCTGTTACTCAATAACGGGGACAATTTTGAGGAAGGATTTAGGTGTGATGCCTTTCAAGATACAGCTGGTGCAAGAATTGAAGCCCAACGACCTATTGCAACGTAAAATTTTTGGTGAATTGGCTCTTGAAAAGTTGGCCGAAAATCCACTTTTTTACCGAAAAATTGTTTTCAGAGACGAAGCTCATTTTTGTCTCAATGGGTACGTAAATAAGCAGAATTGTCGATTTTGGAGTGAATATCAGCCAGAAGCATTGCGAGAGCTACCAATGCATCCGGAAAAGTCACAGTTTGTTGCGGTTTATGGGCTGGTGGCATCATTGGACCGTACTTCTCCAAAGATGATCCGAATCGTAACTGTGAATGGTGAGCGCTACCGTGAGATGATATCCAACTTTTTTTTCCCAAAATGCAAGAGCTTGACTTGCATGACATGTGGTTTCAACAATTGCCACACAGCACGCGACACAATGGACTTATTGAGTGGCGAGTTCGGTGAACATTTTATTTCACGTTCGGGACCGGTCAATTGGCCGCCTAGATCGTGCGATTTAACGCCTTTAGACTATTTTTTGTGAGGCTATGTTAAGGTTCATGTCTATAAAGACAAGCCCGCTTCAATTGACTCATTGGAAGACAACATTGAAGCATTTATTCGTGAGATACCGGCCGAAATGTTGGAAAGAGTATGCTAAAATTGGACTAAGCGGATGGACTATTTGAGGCGCAGTCAAGGTCAACATTTGCATGAAATAATCTTCAAACATTAAATTATATGGACCGTACTATCGATTCAAATAAAGATTTCATGCATTTTTTTGAAATTTATGTGCTTTTTTTTGAAAAACTTTCCTATAGCTTTTAAAAAATCACCCTTTATTTGGCGGAAGTTACAGTTCCTTTTCATAAGTTAATTAAAACATCAAAATTCATAAAGCTTTATTTGTAACTTTCGATCCCTCACTTAAAAAAATATTTTTCTTTAATTCAATGATATTTTTTTGTTATTTGTATTATTATTTATTTGTTACCATTGTATAAACCCATTTCTGCGCTCGAAATCAATACAAAATAAAATCAAAACAAAAAGAGTAACAAGCTTACGCCACAGACTGTGTTATTCCAAATGAATGATTTTTTAAATTAAAAAAACATACACATTGATGGGTTGGGGTTATAGATGTGTATAGGTATAAATTCTTCACTGGCATCCTTGGACGAAGAAAGGGAAATAGTCTACAAAAATATTTTTTACACCAACATGAGAGGACTACGTTTACGGTTTTACGACGATGAATCCTTGTCTGTTGTTCCATTCAATATATGTTTGTATGTAGGTATGCACGTAAAACAAAACGTATCTCTTTATTTCAAAACCAAAAGAACAGAGAATAGGAAGAAAAATATTTATATGGCTTTGGTAGGGTTTGGGAGATTGATTCTATTGAAAAACTGTCTAGCTACAGACACGACTCGGTCAAAGCCTTTGCACGAAATAATAGTAGCTGGCTGGTATGTGGGCCTGGACACAAACGAATCAACATAACACACTGTAAGTACTTTACTGTACTCACATAACATTATTCACTTGAACAAATGTGCAACAGGAAAAAAATTAATCAATTTTATTCAATTTCACTTTGATTGATGGCCAGAGAGCCCTATGGAATATTTAAAACTAGGACAAAACAACAAGTGTTTCCCAAGAGCTATGTGAACTGATCCGATATACAATATATAGGTATTGGTGAATTTGATTAAATTCTTGCGCCACTCCAAATTAATTCAATGGCCATCAGAGGCCGGAAGCGTTTTCGCAAAACTTCAACTGGTGTATTGAATGTATTTGCACCGAAAAATCCATAGACCGAGCGAATTAAAATCAACCGATGACAATTTGTGTCCTTTTGTCGGAACTCGGAACTCGGAAGCACAATAACAACACACCTACATAAGTTAAAAATACCGACCGAATGCAACCAATGTATCTAAATACATACTTGTAAGCTCTCAAGTATAACGATTATATCAATATTCCCGATAGCAACGGTATATGTAGCCCAAAGGACTGGGATACTGAATGACGGTGTCAGTTTTTTTATTATTTTTTTCTTATCCTTGTTTTGACGACCGAAACAGGAGCAACTTTAACAACGACACAATGTCAACTGCTGGCTACAAGTTGAATTTATTTCCTATGTGCCAAAATCTATGTTCACCTGAGAGTTAAAAATGTTTGTGATGAATCTGCAGAATTTGTACGAGCTTCGTTCTTGGGATAAGACATAAAAAGTAGTGTGGATGTGGATGTGGATGCTGTATCAAGGGAAAAAGCATGCGCCAGATTCACTCATTGAGAAACAAAAATGTTACGTATACGCCGTAGGAACGCATTTAGCACATTTTAAAATAAAACACATTAGTTAAACCTTTTAAGAAGAAACCTTTAGGTATATTTATATTTTGTTAGCAAGCACTTGAAGTCTACGGCAGGATTTTTCAGTTCTAAGTTATACCAAATTAAGTTAACCTTACAATTTGATAAACGTGCAGCTATATTTCAAAAAGATGTTTTTATATGAACTTTATAAAACTAAATTATAAAACATATCAAAAACTTAATAGAGGTTCAGTTAATTTATTTCAAACTTAAAACGTTTTTAAGTAGAGGCGGATTTAAATCTTGCCACGCACTTAAAAATGAGGATAAGTCTTTTGAATTGAAAATTATCGAATTGGCATTGGTGTTACTGATATTACAAAAATTGGAATTTCCAGCGATCTGAGAGAATCCAGACTTTTAATCAGGGGGAAGTTAAATACACTTACTGTTGTTTAGTATTCTGTAAAGGAGGCTAACAAAATTAAATATCATAGTGTGAATCTTAACCTTACATTTATGTACATACGTATTTTAAGTAACAATTTTAGTTATTAGAATTTCTCAGAGCACTGTTGAATGTCTATGGAGGTATGGTCGAAATATTTAATTTGAACGATTCCCTACACATACAAGCAGTCCAAGATTCAGACTGTTTTATAAATATGTCCTATTTAAGATCTAAAATAAAGGGTGATTTTTTAAAAGCTATAAGAAAGTTTTCAAAAAAACACATACGTACGGTCCATATAATTTAATGTTTGAAGATTATTTCATGGAAATGACGACCTTGACTGCGCCTCAAATGGTCCATCCGCTTAGTCCAATTTTAGCATACTCTTTCCAACATTTCGGCCGGTATCTCACGAATAAATGCTTCAATGTTGTCTTCCAATGAGTCAATTGAAGCGGGCTTGTCTTTATAGACATGAACTTTAACATAGCCTCACAAAAAATAGTCTAAAGGCGTTAAATCGCACGATCTAGCCGGCCAATTGACCGGTCCCGAACGTGAAATAAAATGTTCACCGAACTCGCCTCTCAATAAGTCCATTGTTGCGCGTGCTGTGTGGCAATTGTTGAAACCACATGTCATGCAAGTCAAGCTCTTGCATTTTGGGCAAAAAAAAAGTTGGATATCATCTCACGGTAGCGCTCACCATTCACAGTTACGTTACGATTCGCATCATTTGAAGAAGTACGGTCCAATGATGCCTCCAGCCCATAAACCGCACCAAACTGTGACTTTTCTGGATGCATTGGTAGCTCTCGCAATGCTTCTGGCTGATATTCACTCCAAAATCGACAATTTTGCTTATTTCGTCGCTGAACACAATTTTTCGGTTAAAAAGTGGATCTTCGGCCAACTTTCCAAGAGCCCATTCACTAAAAATTTTACGTTGCTGTAGGTCGTTCGGCTTCAATTCTTGCACCAGCTGTATTTTGAAAGGCATCACACCTAAATCCTTCCGCAAAAATGTCCACGTTGTTGAGTAACAGAGGCCCAATTGCTGCGAACGGCGAAGAATCGATAATTGATGGTCATCATTATCTATGGCCGGTACAGCTGCGATATTTTCTTCAGTTCGCACTCTACGTAAGCGTATTGGTGGTTTAATGTCCAACAATGTAAATTTGGTGCGAAATTTAGTCACAATAGCCCGAATAGCTGCTTCAGTGGTTCGATTAAACTGACCATAAAATGGAAGAAGCGCGCGATGAAATTTCTTAACAGAACTCACATTTTGATAATAAAATTCAATAATTTTTAAGCGTTGTTCGTTTGTAAGACGATTCATGGTCAAATTATATAGACCAAACTGAAGATGTTTGGCAGTGAAACAAAACACGAAACGTGCGTCAGCTGTTTAAACCAGTGTTGCCAAAAAGATAATAGCTAAAAAATCACCCTTTAAAATATTTTAGAGGGGTTTTGAGTGCATTATATGCAGAAATGTTAAAAATTATGTTTAAACGTAGCTTTTTCAAAAAGAATATACTTTGTTCTTATTTCCCATTCTTAAAAATGCCATGTAAACAAATTAAGGTAAGCACAAATTACACGTGGCAGAATTTCTTCTCACTTCAATTCTCGAGAGATTCAAATTTTTTATATCGGGTTCTTTTTTTAAATAAAACAAAAATGGTTTTGGATATCAATGAAATGTTGTATTCCTGTGAGAGTACGTTTGATGCCATTATGTATGAAACTCGATTTCTTTTGCATGACCACCACGAGCACGCTTGCAGAAGTCCAGACGCTGAACCCAATTTTCGACGGTTTTCAAGCATAAATTGGCCGATACTGCTGCAAGTTCACGTTCGATATTCGTACGAAGTTCATCAATCATCCCTGGCTTGTTGGCATAGACTATTAACAGAAAATAGTCTAACGCCGCGGCGTCAAATCGCACGACCGAAGCGACCAGGCGACTGGACCATTTCGTGAGATAACACGTTCTCCTTGGTTTCCAATAAATTGATTGTGACATTCGCTGTGTGGCTTGTGGCGCCGTCCTGTTGGAACCACGTGTCCTCCAAGTCCATATCATCCAATTGGGGCCAAAAATATTCGGTTACCATTGAACGGTAGCGATTCCCATTCTTCGTAACGTGCCGGTCTTGATCATCACGGAAGAAGTACGCCGCCGGCCCACACCAAACCGTAATTTTTCCGCAATGCAATGATGACTCATGGAGTATGTGTGGATTGCTGCCTGACCAATACCGCATATTTTGTTTATTGACGAATCCATTCAGCCAGAAATGAGCCTCATCGCTTAAGATGATTTTTCGATAAAAATCCAAATTATTTTCAAGTTGTTGCTCAGCCCAAATCACGAACATAAGACGCTTCTGGTGGTCAAGCGGCTTAAGTTCTTGCGTCAATTCAATCTTGTAAGGATGAAGGCCAAGATCTTTTCGCAAAATTCGCCACAACGACGTCACAGAGATGCCTAACGCTTAAGAACGACGTTTGAGAGACACATTTGGGCTTTCTGCAACTGAAGCCTCAGCGGCAGCAATATTCTCGACACTACAGGCACTTCTTAGCCTCACTGGCACGGCAACATTTTGTACTGTGCCTGTGGATTAAATTTTTTCCACTACACGCTCAATTGCTGATCTGCTAGGACGATTATGACGACCATAAATTGGACGTAGCGCTCTTAACGTTGACTCCGAATTTTGGTAGTAAAGTTTAATAATTTCGACTCGCATATCTTTCCATCATGAAATGGCAAACCTTACTGAAGAGAATAATGTCAAAAGAGCGGCAAGAAATATGGCGTCGTTTTCTGTCCCTGTGCTCTACTTTTGTAGCGTCCCTGTTGAAAAACCCTGATGTATTAAATTAATAGATATGAAGCGTGCATTAAGTATTTTCATTAGCCATTAGTTTAACGATAGTGTCACGTTTTCTGTTTTTGGATATTCATACATATCCTTGAATTTCATGTTTAAATCTCAATTCTAGAGCATTCAAAGCAAATTCACTTGAAAAAACTACATTTCTTCAATTTATTAAGACCAAAATGCTTTGTACTTAATAGATACTAAATTTTGAAAGAAGAAGAAGCACTTTAGGAAAGCCTTAATCTCTTAAATGTGCGTCAAGAAAAAAATAATACGAAATTGAAGATAAGTTTCATGTATTTAAAGGCAACTTTAATTTGTGTTAAAAAAAAATGTTGTTTTATCGGAATATCATAACAAATTGATTACATATCTCTTATTCAAGGTTTCTTCTTAAGAAACTAAATATGTATTTCCTCTTTTTCTTTAAAAATATTAAAATAATCTAAAGCATTAGGTACTTAAGTTTTTCCAAATTTTAAATTTTGTGAAAACCTTTAAGATTAATTCAAATATTTAAGTTGTTTTTGACAGACAAACCGCTAAATAAACTAAACAATATGTACATTAAATAATTGTCTAAACAACTAAACTTTACGAGCTTTATGGTTAATAAAAACCCTTCAAAGAATCTTAAGCAATATTCATATGAGCACGACCAACGACCAACGAATGAACGAATATTCGTCGATTTTGACATTTCTTTCACATGAGAGTTTTTAATTCGTCGCGAATGAAGTTTGACATTCACCACCGAAACCAAAACAAGAACGATTTTTTTAGGTTAAGTACGCGCGATTTTTTTATTCGTTGCGAGTGTGGATAATGTGGAACGCGAATAAAGTTTGACAGTTCGTATCAACTATAATTTTTTTCGCGACGAATAAATTTGTTTTCTTAAATTTATTAATATATGATATTGAAAAGTAAAAGTATGCATCATAAATCAAATAGAAACTATATTGCTATCGTTTTGTTAAGAATTTGTGTGGAAATATGTCTTCAAACGTACTTATATAAACTCACATTTTGTAATTCATTCGTCGTTCGTTGGTCGCGCTCATGTGAATGATGCTTTACTTAGATTCTAAAAATTCTCATTAATTATTACAAAACTTACTTATAAGCCGTTTAGTGATTGTAAGTGGTTTAGCATTTCTTTGGATTTTTGTAAGACAGCTGGATTCTAAGAACTTTTTAAAATTTTTCGAAAATTTATTGAAATACTATAAATATTTCAACTGAATATTGAAGAAATGGATTAAAGATTTAGAAACCTCTCAAGAATGTTTTAAAAAAAAATTCTACTTCATAATTTAAAAAGCCTCAAATGCATTTTTTAGTATTTAAAATAAGAAACTCAAAAACCTTACGCGATAGAGGAATTTTGAAGTCTATTTTAAATTGAGGCTGTCTCAAAACCCACTGAAAAAGTGCAATTTCATTGCCAGGAACAAAACCTTGTCGAACAGTGTAATTGATAATCCTAAAACGACGTACATTTATAGCCCATTCTATAAAACCGCAAATAAAAAGGTCTTTTCGATGCAATGGCGGATCCAGGATCCCCCCCTGGGAGATAATTTGTTTGCTTTTTCGTAGGAATTTCCTTTAATTCAATGGATATGAGCCCCTGCATTATATTTTGAATTATTTTTTTATATGAAAACAAAATTTGTTTTTTAATTCCTCAAACTTTGTTGCTAAAAGTACTACTTTCAACTGAGGAATGGACCATAATATAATTCGGAAATTCAGCCTATTCCAAAAACTCAGCACAAATTCTGCAACTTTTGACCAACTAACGATCCAGGGGGGTCATATGAGGAGCCATAAAGCTTATATACAGTTAAGTTGTATAAGTAAAGATTTCATCTATAGATTTATTAGTAATTTAACGACATTCACCAAAAAGTGGTTTGCTGTCAAAAACAACTAAAATTTTTGTTTTCACTCAATTTAGAATTTGAAAAAAACTTTAGTAATGCTTTTAATTATTTTCATAAAAATTGTTTTTAAGAAAAAGAGCAAATATTCAGGTTCTTAAGAAGAAACCTTGAATCAGAGATCATCAATTTTATATTAAGTTGCCTTTAAATTCCTTAAACTAGCCTTCAATTTTATTATTAAATTTTTTTGACACACATAAATAGTGAACATTGAAGTGATTTTTACTGGCGACATATAGGAACTATATGGCAAGTTTTGCTTTAGTAAATAATTTCGAACTAGAGCTTTTAAAACATGTGATTTTTCTAAAACTTTCTCTAAATTTTGTGTTCTTAATTTGCCTTCTTTCTACAAGAAAAACTTATTTTGGTATTGCTCCAGAAGGGTACCCCTCAAAAACCTTTATTTTGTTTTTAAGTTTTCTCAAGAACTAATGGACCGATTTCAATAATCTTCTCTTTCTGTGCAAGCTCTTTTTGATGATCAAATGATCAAATTGATGATGATTTTTTATGATCAAACATTTTTTTTTTTTTATTTTAAGAAAACATTAATTTTGTTTACAAAACTCGATATCCCAGAAAGGGGTCAACATTTAAATCTAATCTATCTGGTCTCATAATAAGCTAAACGCGTTTTGAGGTTGAATGGAGCCTACATAAGGAAATTATTGTTTTTATTGTTTCGTAAATGTCATTTTGATTTCTCTCCATTTTTGAAATTAAAATAAAAACAATAATGCCTCTCCAGTTTAGCTCGTTTATTAATGATTTAAAGAATTTAAATCGCGTTTTACCGACTCCGAGAAGGCGGAAAGTTTTTAAAAAAAATGTTCAACCCAATGAGCCTATAAGAAACGAAGAATTTAAAAAAAAATATAGATTTTCGAAAGAGAATATGATAAAAATAATTGGAATTATTTTTTTATATTTTATTTGTTATGACAACAAGCTGATTTGATAGACAGATAAATAAAAAAGAATAGATTGCTCCATTTTGGTACTTTTTTTGATATAAGCATTGTATAACTAAAAAACATAGCAGAATTTTTTATAAATAGGAATTTTCGAAACGTTACATAGAGCCTACATAAATACTTATGCACTGTATAACTATTCATCTGTTTAGCAAATTCTATTAAATAAGACTGTATATTTATACGCTCTTTATTTAGTGCTTACCAAAAATATTTTTAAGACAAAATTTCAAATTTAAAATGATTTTCGAAAAAAATATGATTTTTTGACAAATGAAATGGCATACAAATTTTTGAGAAAAACTTATTTTGCAGGTACATACGTTTTTAAATCTTAAAATATAGGAAATATTTTTAAACAGACTTTTTGGAAGAAATTAGCAAATTCTAGCGACCCAGTCGTGCATTTTATTTATTTCAAAATTGGTTTTCTGTTGAATACAAAAGATCTTAAAAGATCTCAACAAATTAAATGAATCTACTTTTGGATGCTCTAGAACTAATATTTAAACACGATTTTCAATAATATAAATGTCCCAAAAACAGTAAAAGTGACACTTTTTTTTAAACTAATGGCTAATTGAAAAACATAATAAACGGGTCATATCTATTGATATACACATACATACAAGCTTTGAATCTCTTGAGATTGAAGTGAAAAGAGATTCTGAAACGTGTAATTTGTTTACCTTAATTTGTTTTAATTTAATTTTTTAGAGAAATTATGTACAAATGCACCTATTTCCTTAAATTCAAGAACCAAACATTTTTCTCTCTAAAATTTTTTTAATAAAGTCAGGAGAATTGAGTTCGAAAAAACTTCGTTAAAAAAAGCCCGACAACTTACGTAAGCCTTTGGAGAGTATTAAACGAAGAGCATTTAAATGGATTTGAGACAATATCGTCATTGATTCACATCGTCGTAAAGTTTCTTCTCTCACCTTTTTACTATTATTTTGACGGTTCATGCTACTCGGGGAATGCTCATCATAATACACTCGAGCCCAACTTCGATCGTATTGTCAAGTACAGATATTCGTTCTTCAACCTTACTACGCGAATGTGGAATGCCTTACCGCACTCTTTCTTTCCCAGTCGTTCCAATATTCGGGAATTCAAAAACCAATGTGCACCTACACCTCCTTTCAAACCCGCTCTCCCTTTTTCTAATGCTCATTGAGTGTTGGCTTATGATAACAAAAAAATACAGAGGCATCAATCTCATGACCATGGGTTACAAGATCCTTTCTGCTATATTATGTGAACGTCTGAGACTGCTCATCAATAACCTGATAAGTCCATATCAGTGCGGCATCAGACCAGGACTAAATATTCACATTTTGACAGATCTTGGAAAACCCAGGAACTTCAAATCGATACCCGCCATCGATTTCAAGGCCGCGTATAACAGTATCTATAGAAAAGTACTTTACAGAGTAATGTCAAACTTGTCCGTTTGTGCAGAATGACGATGGAAAATGCATGCTGCTCTATGAAGGTCGGATGATTTTCATGTCAAAAAAAGTCTTAGACAAGGCGGCTACACTGTCATTCTGAAAACATTATCCAATTACTCGAATACGCTGATGATATTGACATAATTGGATGATCAAAGCGTGATGTCAGTGGGGCGTTTTGGAACATTGCCACGTAAGCAGAGAAGATGGGTTTAGTGGTCAATGAGGGCAAGACCAAGTTTATGCTATCATCAAGAAAGGACATTGAACGACTAAGTCTTCGACGAAACTTCACCATGCACATTCTTTGGACATATGTACGAGTAGAACGCAATTGAGTAGAAAAGTCCTCTCTAGAGAAACTAAAGTCACCCTATATAAGAAACTCATCATCCCTGTTCTCATATATCGCGCTGAGACTTGGCCCTGAGAACTTCTTAGAATGCTTCAAAATAAAAATTGCCCTGAGAACTTCTTAGGATGCTTCATTCAAAATAAAAATTCTTCGGGTGATTTTTGGTCCCGACTACATAGATGAAGATTGAAGGAGAACATATAACGACGAACTGTACTGATCAAGCCAAAAGAATAAAAGTCCTTTGACATAGATGGCTGGGTCATGAAGATCGAATGGACATCAACGCTCCAGCCTGAATCCAATCTCAAAGAACGGCGCAACAGAGGAAGACCGCGACTCAGCTGGCGCACGCATGTTGGAGATGACCTCAAGTATTTGTTTACCGAATTCATTCTTGAATTTTATTATCAGAATAAAAAGTAATACTATTTTGTTTGAGCCAAATTTGATTTAAAAGAATAGTTCTAGCTGAAAAAACGTAATATCAACAACTGATACCGAATTTTCTCAGTTAATTGGAATGATATTAGGGCTCTGGACTATTTTCCTTGACCAACTCTCTCATAGTCCGTACATATCACCGGTCTCTTATAGAGAAATAGAGATGACACAGCAGTTTAATAATCAATTTTTCTACAGAATCAAAATCAGGTGAAATAGCATAACCACCTGCCAAGCACCGACAAAAAAGGGAAAAACTTGATGCTTTCGACCCAAGGCTCACCAAGTTCCAACCGTTTTAAAGGCTGATATCCTTTGCATTTAAAAAATGTAAAGCAACAGATTGCTTAAACGTCTGCTGATCTCAACAATAAAACACAAACATATCTTTTAAAATTATTAATGTACAGCTGCGGTCAAAAAAATAGCACTGCAACGCATCAAAACGTTTATGATGCAGAAAAACTTAATTAATAGATGTTATTTAATAATATACTGTTAAATTAATAACCTTATTCAGTTTTTTAAATAATTATACAAAAAATGGAATTAAAATGCAATCCATTTCTTCAGATTTCTTAACTTTCTTAAGCATTTTTAAATTTTGCCAGTCAAAAAAATAGTACCGCATCATAAAAACATCGTTTAAAATAAAAAAAATGTTTTTATAAAAAATTTTGTTATAATATTTAATATTTATTTTTTAATCTGTTTAAAAATTAGCCATATTTAATATTTTGTTCCATTTCCTTTATTTGCAATTACTGCAGTACAACGCCTTTGCATCGAGTTCACGAGGCGTTGGCATCTTTCAACAGGGATCGATTTCCAGAAAGTGTTGACAGTAGCCCAAAGTTCATTATTATTGCTTGGCCTGCACCGAGCCACTTCCGTCTTTACGTCAGCCCAAAGATTTTCAATTGGGTTTAAGTCTGGTGACTGTGCAGGCCACTCCATAACTTCCACACAATTATCCCGAAACCAATTTTTGGCCAATTTGCTCTTGTGTTTTGGGTCGTTGTCATGTTGAAAGACCCAAATCAACGGCATATCTTCAGACGCATACGGCAACATCTCTTCCTGCAATATTTTTACATACAGGTGCTGATCCATTATACCTTTTATCCAGTATAAAGGACCAACACCGTAGTAAGAGAAACAGCTCCATATCATAATGCTAGATCCGCCATGTTTGATTGTTTTTGTAGTATATTTTGGGTTGAATTCAGCATGTTGGGGCCTTCTCACGTATGACCGTGATCCTTTTCCACCAAACAAAACAATTTTGGTCTCATCTGTCCAAATAACATTCCTCCACTTCGTTATGGGCCATTCTACATGGGCTTGCGCGAATTGCATCCGTTTGGTCACATGTTTTTTTTGTCAGGAGAGGTACCTTTCTTGGACTGCGGGCATATAAACCATTATCCCTCAATCGCCTGCGCACTGTTTCTACACTTGCTGTCACATTCAACACGACTTTCAGCCGTAGCTGGTAAAAACGGTTCCTTTTTGCTCTGTCGAATCAATCGCTTCACCATCAGAGGGGACATTGCTCGCTTCCGCCCACGCGTTTCGGATTTTACAGTAAATTTTAAGGCATTGCGAATCTTTTTATTTGAACAACCGAGGATTTGTCTGATTTCCGAATAGGTTTTCCCATTAGATATCATATTTTTAATGGTTTTTCTATCTTCGGGCGTACAATGTTTCCCACTGCCCATTGTTTCTAAATATTTTTAAGATTTTTATAAATTACATTAAGAATAAGTTAAATAGTACAAACCTATTTAAAAAAAGTTTTGTTTGACAGAAAATATGAGCCGTTTATTTTGAAAGTGGCATAAGTCACTTTTTTTCAAGTCGAGATATTTAAGATATTTGTTATACCGTTAATTACCAATACTTCTCTCGAAGAAATCTCAATAGTTCTCAACTTATTGAGTGCAAATTTTTTAAAAATGAAACGATACCGTTCAATTGTATTTAGTGTTGCCATTAACTCGATTTTTTTGAAAAAGTGACTTATGCCACTTTCAAAATAAACGGCTCATACTTCAAAAACATTTCAAAAATAACAGGAGTACTCTCTCTCATCGGTGCTATTATTTTGCCTGCTTTAATTTGACAAAAAAAAACCACTCATCAAAATCAAATCTGCCGCTATTTTTTTTTTTTTGTTAATTGAAAATTCTCGCAGAGAGAATATTTGCAATCAACAATAGAACGGTAATATATAGTAATGGTGATTAAAAGTATACCACATTTATATTAATCGTTGCAAATGTAACAAATTACATCGTAGTGCTATTTTTTTGACCGCAACTGTATGTATTGTAAATGCATTTTATATTAATTCAACAACTCAATCCACTATAAGCTTAGACTATTCTTCAAAAATATAAAAAAATATTTCACACATCACTTCCACAATAGTTTCAATGGCTTATTGCCAACTTCAGCTATCAGGTTTACAGACTTTCTTGATACCAGGTCATGTATACTATTAGCATCCTGCTGGGCACTCACTTCGGTCCAGTAACTTTTTTCTGCTTCATAGATTTGGTTAAATACGTTCGATACACTTTTCTGGAATTCCTTCTTTTCGTATCTGGAATAGGGATGGTATTAAATAAAATAAACCTAATAAGGAAAAACAAAATAGGCGCCCAAAGGACTGCAATTGTTTTTGAAAAATAATTGCAGCTGCACTTTATAAATTTAAACATTTGACATTTGTTTTCATTTTCCTCTTTGGAAAAATGTCTCTGGTGCCTATAACTACAAGTTCTTGATACCTACCTTTCCTCTCCAAAATTGCTCCTACTAGTTAAAGTGTCAATATCAGCTTTCAAATAGAAAACTATATCCGGTTGAATAAGTCCTTTTTCTGGAGCTTGACACCAATCAAAGCTTAGGCCTTTAAAGAACAGGCATTAGATCTTAATTCCTACAACATTCATGATAAAAATTACCATTGGCAGTGCTATAGGCAACTCCGGAATAAGAATACCTATCAACGACCAAAGTTGTCCCAGAACTGAGAAGTTGTTTCATTTCGTTTTGAACTTCCCAACGGTTAATGGCAAACAGCAAGTGAATACTCTCATTAGGCATTTCTTGTTTGTTTGTTAAATAATCATTTATCATCTTGCCACTGAGTGACTGTCTGTCGGGGAATGCCATACGTTTAACGGGAACATTCTGCGATTTTAGGTATGTTTCTAAAATTTAAAGAAAAGGAATTTTAGTATCATATTTAGTTATATTTATTACAATCTACACTAATATTATAAAGAGGAAAGATTTGTATTTTTTAACTTCCCATAGGAAGTTATTGTAATGGGTCCGATTTGTCAAATTGAAAATTTGTTGTGGCTGCAAGGAAAGAAATGAAAGATTAGCATATTTTTTTTTGCTATGTTTTATTTGAGAATTAAAAATCAAATGATACACTAGTACTGGTGTCGATCCCCACTCGTTTTTTTTCTCGACGTTTCTTCTTCTACCTCCAATTGAGCGGGTGATGGTATGTCCATTCTTCGGAAGATACTGTTTCCAAAAGAGAAGAGTTCTGCTCTTCTCTGTGAAGGTCAGTTCAACGGAATGGTTTCAGGAGACTTCTGGGCTCTTCCGAAGGCTTCTGGATGACCGAGGGAAAGCGACATGAATGTACTACATCGACTGGGCGGCTTAGGAACCCTCTGTTCCGAGGCGACCGAGGATGGGTTTCTCAGTAGCCACGACCAACGTCACCTGCAAAATAAAAGAATTTTTATGTGAAAAAACCATCAGGGAAAAGTACAAAATACTTAGCTTCGGCTGGGGAGGTTCCTTCTTTCCGTGCTGGAGCTGTCCGTCTGGGTGGTTTGTTTTTTTTACATCCTTCTTTCTTCTTGTTATGTTTTTTTTGTTATTTTTATGTTTTTAGTTCAGTAGTTGGTTGAGATTTAGTTTATTTCTTTGAATAAACCTTAACAAAACTCGCGAACAAGGAAAAAACGTGTCGCAATTTGCAAATAAACAATTTCTAATTTTGGTTCTGTCAAAGTTAAGTGTACAAATTGACAGACGACAGCTCGCTTTGTATCCCACTGTAGCAAGGGAAATTTTAGCTTATCGAAGACACGACCCAGGGTAGAAGAAGAGTAGGGTCGTTATTTACTGGCCAGATTTGAATATTTACTAGAAAGACCGTTGTGCTTCTCAGCCGATAGTGCGGGCCAATGATAACTAAGAATCGTCACATAATAACGATGAGGTGATGGGCTAGGAAGAGCGGTACAATAGATCGTACAGTAGATCGACAATCTTTACCATCGTCATCGGTGCGATCGGTACTAGGCCAAAGCTAGCAAATCACTTATCAAGTGAAAGGTAGTGCGGGCGGTCGTTGTGCTGCATTGAAGTTTAGCTACGAGTAGTTTGTGCCGGTAGAACAATAGGAAAAATTAAAGAATAGACATTTTGTTCTCGGTTAAATAAAGCTGAAGAACAGCTTGATTCGAGTTTGGTTTTTATTAGTGTAATTAAAAGCGCATAAAGGTGAGTGCGTGAAGAATGCAAAATTAGTGCGAGTTTATAGTGATTTTTTTTTGTGTTTTCAATCAAATTAGGGTGAATTTTTGGGTGGACGTGATACTAGCCAGAACTGAACGACGGGATACGGTCAGCCGCACAAATTGGTGACTAGCTGTTGGAGGGAGGGCCAAAAAAGCCCCGAAGTTAAATCAGACCCGTGAAGCACCCGGGTCTACAAGTAACCCTATCTTATTTAAGCATCTTATTGGTAGTGTAGTGACTAAGTGGGCAGCTCGAATAAGCCTTTTCGCACACACTGAGCGCCCCGAAAATTCACCCGCGCTGAGGATTTTTGCCGATAGTTTATTATACGCAGGCAGCTAAAATAAAAAAATTGAATTATTATTGCTCAAGCAAACGAAGTGCCGTCCGATAGTCCGGTGGTGAAGCCCCGGCCTTGCACCGATAACCAACAGGCGAGAGGCGCCTGAGCGTTTTTGCTGGATCATCTCCGTTACCTTGGCGACTTTATTATATATCATTATAAATTATTATTGAATTCATTCATTTACTTATAATTTTACTTAATTATTATCGTTTTTTTTATTATATTCTTTAATTATTTAATCAATCCTAATCCTTTTTCTAGTGTTAATATCTTTTTGTTTGCTCATAATTTTCACTGTGGTTTCTTTTTTCTTAATTTAAATCTTGTTTTGACCTGCCATAGGGAGTGTTGGCTAACGTGGGGTAGGTTTAACCGCGTAGGCGAAGAGTGCCAAAGCAGCGCGACGGCGACGACGTCGACGACAGCGCGCGCTTAACGCAATATTTTGCTCCTCCCCTCGTATACACCCGCATAAGAGCTCTGTGTAGGTAGGAACTAGGGGATCGTAAGTCAGGCCCTGGATTGGGCAATAGAAGAACCCCCACTTTCTCGAACCGACTCTTTGGTAGAGTTTAAAATATATAAATAATTTCTTATTAGAGTAAATTTATCAACATCAAAGTTAAGTCTAGGTAAATTGGTTTTTTTGTTTTTTTTTGTTAGAGTCATCTTTCTGTTTCCTAGGATAGTTTTTTTTTGAAGAAATAAAATTGAATGTGACTACAACTTAATCCTCGAATGTCTGTTCAGTTTCTATTCTTTTCGTTTTTCGTTCTGGTCTGAGATTTTAGTCATTATGAAGTGGTGAGGCAATTGGAAGGAGGTGTGGTAAGGTAAGCGGGTTTTCGAAGGGGTAGTATGTGAGTCCACCTCTGACTTGTCTCTAGATTTGGGGAATCCGAGATTCCGGCCGAATGGATTCCAGGCTGGGAGGGAACAGGCCAAACCGTGACGTCACCAACGGTGTCCGAGGAAAGCGAACAAGTGGTGGTGGTGCACCTTTATTTTTTTGAATTTTAGCATACGAATTAAGGCATGATTTATGTTTTTGGAAAGAGGTGAGGTCCAGCTACGGTGGCAAGACCCCCCCATCCGACGAGTATAGCTGAGCAACGCAAGCATGCCGCAGCTACCGTAGCGGACATTCCTTCCCTTCCCCGATTCCGCCCAAGTCCTTCTCCTGATGATTCCTTCCTCGCCCGTCCCTCTCCTACCCATACCCTCCCTATTGCCTCGTTTCAAATGGCGCCCAACGTTTTGCCCTAGTCATTCCCTTTTGTTCTGACAGTTGACTTCAAAGTAGCTCGTATGTCTTGACCGGTATGGCTCATAAGCACGACCAGTTAACTGCGACGGTCTGGTTTGACGGCGACCGTCAGAGCATATCAGTGTAGTCCTTGATTGCTTCCGCGGAAGAGTCGAGAATCTTGGATGACTTCTAGTTTACAGATCATAGTCATTAAATGGAAACGCGCCAAGATTCTTGTACTGTGAAGCGAATGTAATGTACATGTGCCCTGTTTCGGTAGAGGTCGTTTTCTGCTTGGAGACAAATCGTAAGTCTTGATGCGGATAGCTCTTAAGCAAGCCACCTCAATTGCGACGATGCGTTTCCGTGCAGGCAGCGATACCTATCGAAAATCGTGTTGATGTGTTGTCCAAATTGTTTCTTTGTTAGTTCGCTTTTCTCGGATAAGAATTTACAAATCATAAATCTAGAAAATTAAGCAAGTCAGCAAGGTGGAACAACATAATGGAAAAAGACAGCAGCCCTTTTCGAAAGCCAGCTGCCTAAAACACCTCCGTATGTTATATAGAAAAAAAAAACGATCAAAAAAAAAAAAAGTATTACAGAGATTCACCCTATTAATGAGGCTTAGGAATTAGAAGAGTAAAGTGTCAACAGAATTTAATAAAGGTGTTGGGATATTTTGTTAGGAATAAGTCGTTAAGATAGAAGATAGTTTTGTTTGTTATTTATATACATTGTTTTGATAGATTTCAATTAGCATCAAGTAAATAAGACTTTATTACCTAGTTCGTCACCTCATCAGAACCTAGGATATCAGTCTAATAAAGATAAAAAGTGAAGGTGGATGAGCTGGTGTCAGTTAGGCGAAGAGGAAGAGAAGACGGTGAGGGCAATAAAAGACAAGTGCGGAAATAGGACAGTCACTAGATCCCTAATAAAACAAGGTGCGAATAGCAGGAGAGAGATGCCCGTCTCACACTCTCCGACAAAAGGAGACGAAAAGGGTGCTCAAAGCTCGGGACAATCGAGTTCTGAGCAACAGGAACGACCCCCGAGCGCAGAAGAAGGTCTGGGTCAAAGTCATTCGGGTAGTGGTAATTCCTCGGGGAGCCAGATAACTTCGGTTCAAACCCCTGCTTTCAGCAATATTAGCCCTCTGGGCAACCAGAATTCAGCAAATAAACATCCTCTGAAGCAAATTCTAGAAATAATAGGAGTCCAAACTACCCGAGCTACCGAACAGAATTTAATCGACAACATGGACCAACAATCCGGCTGGGCTGAGAGACCAGAGGAAGGGGCTGGAATCTCGCATGAAATCAGGGCGGCAATCAATTTAGCTGTCGCGGAATCGGTGAAAACCGAAATTCAAAAGGGACTGGCCGAGTTTTTCAGGGATCTCAATATCCCTTCACGGGTGACTCAGTCTGTGGAAAATAGGGCTCCTGAAGTCCATCCCGCGCCACCGGCCAATCCACCAAACTATGGTCCATTATTCAACCAGCCACCACCGCCGATACATGACCGACCACCCCAGTTGGATCATGATGCAAGACCCTTTGTCCCAGTAGGTAACCCAGGTTTAGGTTTAGGGATGGGAGGAAGTCAACCAGGGACTTCATTTTGGGGTGGACCGATACCTACTCCAGGAGGCCCCCCACCTACTTGGTTCTCTCCCGTTAGTTTTTCTAATGGCGTGAATCGTCCAGCTATACGAGTGGATAAATGGGGCATAGTGTTCGATGGGAAGTCGGAATCCCTCACGGTAGAAGATTTCATCGGACGGGTGGAACTGTTACAGGCAAGCCATAACTGCTCCTGGACTGAGGTATTAAGAGACTTTCACCTCTTCCTCGCCCGCGATGCGAAACAGTGGTACTGGCAGTATCAGATGGAGAATTCCACCCGTCGTCCCGATTGGCCAATGCTGCGAGAAGCCTTGAAGCGTCAATTTAGAAACCCCAAAACGGACTGGGACATCAGGCGCGAGATAGGGGCCAGGCAGCAAGGATTGAGAGAGTCCAGCGACGATTTTTTCGCGGCCATTAACAAATTGCGTTACCAGCTTAGAACACCTGTGAATGAGACAGATCTAGTGAGAGTGGTCAAAGGCAATCTGAATGAAAGGGTAAGAAACTTAGTCTATCCTCAGGCAATCTATTCGATGGATCACTTGAGGATAGCCTGCAAAGAGGTGGAATATGTGTTTTATAAGGAGGATAGGGAGAATAAAAGATTCCCGAAGCCACCGGGTCGATTTGCCAACGAACTCGATGCGGATGTGACGCATGGAGAATATTTAGAGGCAATCCACCAACAGGGTCTTCGTCCAAAACAAAATCGAGGGTACGGAGAAGCGAAGTCGTGGGTGTGCTGGAACTGCAAGGTGCGGGGTCACTCGTTCGTAGACTGCCCATCCTCAGTCAGGAACATTTTTTGTTATAGGTGCGGTCAGGAAGGAGTGATTACTCCAAAGTGTCCGGTATGCAATCCGGAAAACTCGGTTCGGAACGCGAGGAACCAGGGGGATACGCGTTCGGCCGAGACTCCCCCAGCGACTCCCAATCCCCAATAAGAAAGTCAAATAAAGGCAATTGCCAAATTCAAATACTTGTAAGAGACCCATCAAATATAAATATTAACCCCAAAAGTGACGTAATTAACCGGAAATGGAAACCCCTTCACGTAAGAATAAAAGAATACCGAGAAGCAAGAGGTCGTATCTTCGGTAGTAACACCGCAGGGCCGACCAAAAGAATCCTGAAGGCTAGAGAAAGGTTTAAGAATAGGAAATTAGTTAGAAAAAGCATAGCGTCGACAGTAGTGGATACTAATTCCGACCCCCGGCCGTATGCTAAAGTTGGGATCGCTAACAAGGAGGTGCTAGGCCTACTTGATAGCGGGGCTAGCGTTAGTATCCTGGGGAAGGGTTGCCTGAAATTTATAGAAGAAATTGGATTAAAAGTACAACCTTATAAGTCGGGAGTTAGGACTGCTGACGGTAGGAACCAAGATATAGTCGGTAAGGTCCACACGTTATTAAGGTACAAGCAACAGAATCACCCAATAACGCTGTACTTGGTTCCAAACCTCGATCAGGAGTTATATTTGGGTATCGATTTTTGGAAGGCCTTTCAAATTGCCCCTAATTTGGTGAGTGCTTTGTCGGGACCGGAAGTAGAAGCCGATTTAAAAAATGCTCATGATCTTTCGTTCGATCAACGGTCTGATTTGGAGGCAGTCAAGAGGAAATTCTTAGATTTTGATCGCCATGGCCTGGGGAAAACTTCGTTGGCAGAGCATTCAATAGATACGGGAGACTCGGTTCCAGTGAAGCAGCGGCACTACCCCGTCTCTCCAGCGGTGCAAGCCAGTCTGTACCAGGAAATAGACCGGATGCTGAAGCTCGGAGTTATCGAGGAGAGCGAGAGCCCTTGGTGCTCACCAGTTGTCCTTATTAAGAAGCCAGGCCCAAACGGTACCATTAAATACCGTTTCTGCCTGGATTCACGTAAGGTCAACGCGGTCACCAAAAAGGACGCTTACCCTCTCCCCCATATCGACGGGCTTCTCAGCCGGCTATCTGATACTTACTATATTAGTAGCGTGGACTTAAAGGAAGCATTCTGGCAGATCCCGTTGGAGAAACGGAGTAGGGAGAAAACTGCTTTCGTGGTGCCAGGGAGACCCTTGTACCAGTTCACGGTCATGCCATTTGGGCTGTGTAATGCTGCCCAAAGGTTATGCCGTTTAATGGACAAGGTAATCCCGGGGCGACTGCGGGAGCGAGTTTTCGTATATTTGGATGATCTGCTCGTAGTTTCTCCAGACTTCGAGACGCATATCGCCTTGCTGGAGGAAGTAGCCGACTGTCTGAGGAAAGCAAATCTCACCATCAACGTTAAGAAGTCCAAATTTTGCTTCAAAGAGCTGAAGTATTTGGGCTATATCGTTGGTGGTGGGAAGTTAATGACCGATCCGGAGAAAATAGAAGCGGTTGTCAATTTTCCGTTGCCGAAAAATCCGAGACAAGTCAGGCGGTTGCTTGGTCTAGCGGGGTGGTATCGGAGGTTCATCAAGAATTTTTCCAGCTTGACGGCTCCACTGACGGATACGTTGAAGAGCAAAAATACTAAGTTCATCATGACCAATGAAGCGAAAACCGCATTCGAGGAGCTTAAAAAGGCGTTAGTTTCATCTCCGATTTTAGTTAGACCCGATTTTTCTAGGAGATTTTTCATTCAGTGTGACGCGTCGGATACCGGTATCGGCGCGGTCCTATTTCAAAAAAATGAGGATGGCCAAGAATATCCAATTTCTTATTTCTCCCAAAAATTAAATCCTTGCCAGCGGAACTATAGCGTCACCGAAAGAGAGTGTATGGCGGCCGTCATGGCGATAAAAAAATTCCGGCCCTATGTTGAAGGCATGGAATTCACTGTCATAACCGATCATTCAAGTCTCAAATGGCTGATGTCCATGAAAGACTTGAGTGGGCGGTTGGCTCGGTGGAGCCTAGATTTGCAATCCTATGTCTTCGACATAGAGCACCGGAAGGGGTCGCTGAACGTCGTTCCCGACACTCTCTCTCGGGTGCACGCAGACGAATTAGCGTTGGAATGGGTAGCCCCTCTCATAGATTTAGAATCGGCTGAATTCAAGTCGGAGGAGTATAAAGAACTGGTAGAAACCGTTGAAAAACACGCCGAAGCGTTTCCGGACTTGAAGACAGAAGACGGTTTTCTGTATAAGCGTACCATTCCTCAATCTACACAAATCCCTCTTACCGATCACACTTGGTGTTTATGGGTTCCTTCGACATTAACTGAAGACCTAGTCAGGAAGGCTCATAATCCCCCTAATTCCGGTCATGGAGGAATCGCCAAAACTCTCCATCGAATTCGGCAACATTTCTTCTGGCCGAACATGACTGTCCAGGTCCGTCAGTTTGTGATTAATTGTGAGGTGTGTAAATTGTCTAAGTCTTCAAATCAAGTGTCCCGACCACCTATATGTACGAGCTATTTGTCTGAACGTCCGTTCCAAAAACTGTATGTAGATTTTATTGGACCTTACCCCAGATCAAAAAATGGTAATACGTGTGTTTTCGTTGTCCTCGACCATATGTCGAAGTATGTTTTTTTGAAAGCCTTACGTGCGGCAAATTCGAAAAGTATTATAAAGTACCTCAGGGAAGACATCTTCAACACGTTTGGTGTACCCCAAGTACTCCACTCAGACAACGGGAAGCAATTCGTCTCGAAGGAGTTTCAGAACTTCCTGCAACTGTATGGGATACGGCATTTTAAGACCGCCAATTATTCGCCCCAGTCCAACGCGTCCGAGCGGGTAAATAGGACCTTGCTTGCAGCTATTAGGTCGTACCTGAAGGAAGACCAACGGGACTGGGATGCCCACTTAAGTGAAATAGCTGCAGCGTTGCGGAGTTCGGTACACACGGCGATAGGGGTGTCCCCTTACTTTGCCGTATTTGGGATGAATATGCTAACCCATGGTAGCAGTTATGAGTTGGTACAAAAATTGAACGTGCTTGAAGATGGCGAGATAGCAGCACTTCCTCGAAGTAATCGACTACAGCTTCTTAGGAGCCGACTCAAAGAGTCTATCCAAGAAGCCAATGAGAAGAGCGCGCGGGTGTACAACACTCGTTCCCGCAGCGTGCGATATTTGCCAGGTCAAGAAATTTATAAGCGAAACTTCATCTTAAGCGACGCTTCCAAGAGAATAGCCGCAAAATTGTGCCCTAAATATGTCAAATGTCGGATTGTGAAGTCAGTGGGTAAAAGTCTATACGAGTTGGAAAATCTAGCGGGGAAGAAAATTGGTATATTTCATGCCAAAGACTTAAAGCAGTGAGGAAATGTCGAAAAGAGAAAGAGATAAAAAGTAAAAATCGAAAAAGGAAAACGGTCTTGTACCGTCCAAAACGTAAGGATTAATGAATCACGCAACTCTAGTCAAAGATCATTAATATCGCATTCCAGAGGCTTTTTTCTTTGAACTTTTACTTAGCGTAAAGTTCAGGAATTGCGCTGGTGAGAACCCTCTACATAAAGACTGAACTAATTGTTAATAATCTGTGATACAACGTAGAACATAATGTAGATTTCCTTGGAATTCAACATTCCCAACCGTGATATTTTCTCAAGACTGATTTTTCGTTTATTTATTTATTTCTTCTTCCTTTAAACTGTGATATTTTCTTAAGACTGATTTTTTTTATTATTTATTCCATCTTCCTGCGAACATCTGTGATATAGGCTTAGCCAACCCGTGTACTGTCCATTTCATGTTATTTATTGATTCAAACGTGCTACTATTTATCTTTGATCCCGCGCGGTATCGCTAATTCAATTTAGAATTTGAACATCTAAACTTAGGCCCCAAGCATGTAAATCGACACTCGGCACAACGACATTCTCGACACACAAAACACGAAAGTTAAAACGTCTGCAATTGGTATCGGGTTTGTCTTTATTGCTTCAGGAAGCTATTTAGTCGAGTGTATGCAGACTTATACTAAAATTACGTACTATACTTAAACTCGATGAACTTATAATTAAAACCTTAAAACTATTGGGATACTTAAATCTAGGAATGTCTTAATCACAACCTCACCTCGATGAGTAGCACCGTCTTTCTTGAAATTACGTATGCCCGGCTTTGGGGCGTGGGTTCTTCCCCACTTTGGACTACAACGTTTGTTTAGGGAGCAGCCTTCACCGTCTCTGTTCTTCCAGTGGCTGGTACCAGATCCGGAGTTTTGTTGTGGCTGCAAGGAAAGAAATGAAAGATTAGCATATTTTTTTTTGCTATGTTTTATTTGAGAATTAAAAATCAAATGATACACTGGTACTGGTGTCGATCCCCACTCGTTTTTTTTCTCGACGTTTCTTCTTCTACCTCCAATTGAGCGGGTGATGGTATGTCCATTCTTCGGAAGATACTGTTTCCAAAAGAGAAGAGTTCTGCTCTTCTCTGTGAAGGTCAGTTCAACGGAATGGTTTCAGGAGACTTCTGGGCTCTTCCGAAGGCTTCTGGATGACCGAGGGAAAGCGACATGAATGTACTACATCGACTGGGCGGCTTAGGAACCCTCTGTTCCGAGGCGACCGAGGATGGGTTTCTCAGTAGCCACGACCAACGTCACCTGCAAAATAAAAGAATTTTTATGTGAAAAAACCATCAGGGAAAAGTACAAAATACTTAGCTTCGGCTGGGGAGGTTCCTTCTTTCCGTGCTGGAGCTGTCCGTCTGGGTGGTTTGTTTTTTTTACATCCTTCTTTCTTCTTGTTATGTTTTTTTTGTTATTTTTATGTTTTTAGTTCAGTAGTTGGTTGAGATTTAGTTTATTTCTTTGAATAAACCTTAACAAAACTCGCGAACAAGGAAAAAACGTGTCGCAATTTGCAAATAAACAATTTCTAATTTTGGTTCTGTCAAAGTTAAGTGTACAAATTGACAGACGACAGCTCGCTTTGTATCCCACTGTAGCAAGGGAAATTTTAGCTTATCGAAGACACGACCCAGGGTAGAAGAAGAGTAGGGTCGTTATTTACTGGCCAGATTTGAATATTTACTAGAAAGACCGTTGTGCTTCTCAGCCGATAGTGCGGGCCAATGATAACTAAGAATCGTCACATAATAACGATGAGGTGATGGGCTAGGAAGAGCGGTACAATAGATCGTACAGTAGATCGACAATCTTTACCATCGTCATCGGTGCGATCGGTACTAGGCCAAAGCTAGCAAATCACTTATCAAGTGAAAGGTAGTGCGGGCGGTCGTTGTGCTGCATTGAAGTTTAGCTACGAGTAGTTTGTGCCGGTAGAACAATAGGAAAAATTAAAGAAAAGACATTTTGTTCTCGGTTAAATAAAGCTGAAGAACAGCTTGATTCGAGTTTGGTTTTTATTAGTGTAATTAAAAGCGCATAAAGGTGAGTGCGTGAAGAATGCAAAATTAGTGCGAGTTTATAGTGATTTTTTTTTGTGTTTTCAATCAAATTAGGGTGAATTTTTGGGTGGACGTGATACTAGCCAGAACTGAACGACGGGATACGGTCAGCCGCACAAATTGGTGACTAGCTGTTGGAGGGAGGGCCAAAAAAGCCCCGAAGTTAAATCAGACCCGTGAAGCACCCGGGTCTACAAGTAACCCTATCTTATTTAAGCATCTTATTGGTAGTGTAGTGACTAAGTGGGCAGCTCGAATAAGCCTTTTCGCACACACTGAGCGCCCCGAAAATTCACCCGCGCTGAGGATTTTTGCCGATAGTTTATTATACGCAGGCAGCTAAAATAAAAAAATTGAATTATTATTGCTCAAGCAAACGAAGTGCCGTCCGATAGTCCGGTGGTGAATCCCCGGCCTTGCACCGATAACCAACAGGCGAGAGGCGCCTGAGCGTTTTTGCTGGATCATCTCCGTTACCTTAGCGACTTTATTATATATCATTATAAATTATTATTGAATTCATTCATTTACTTATAATCTTACTTAATTATTATCGTTTTTTTTATTATATTCTTTAATTATTTAATCAATCCTAATCCTTTTTCTAATGTTAATATCTTTTTGTTTGCTCATAATTTTCACTGTGGTTTCTTTTTTCTTAATTTAAATCTTGTTTTGACCTGCCATAGGGAGTGTTGGCTAACGTGGGGTAGGTTTAACCGCGTAGGCGAAGAGTGCCAAAGCAGCGCGACGGCGACGACGTCGACGACAGCGCGCGCTTAACGCAATATTTTGCTCCTCCCCTCGTATACACCCGCATAAGAGCTCTGTGTAGGTAGGAACTAGGGGATCGTAAGTCAGGCCCTGGATTGGGCAATAGAAGAACCCCCACTTTCTCGAACCGACTCTTTGGTAGAGTTTAAAATATATAAATAATTTCTTATTAGAGTAAATTTATCAACATCAAAGTTAAGTCTAGGTAAATTGGTTTTTTTGTTTTTTTTTGTTAGAGTCATCTTTCTGTTTCCTAGGATAGTTTTTTTTGAAGAAATAAAATTGAATGTAACTACAACTTAATCCTCGAATGTCTGTTCAGTTTCTATTCTTTTCGTTTTTCGTTCTGGTCTGAGATTTTAGTCATTATGAAGTGGTGAGGCAATTGGAAGGAGGTGTGGTAAGGTAAGCGGGTTTTCGAAGGGGTAGTATGTGAGTCCACCTCTGACTTGTCTCTAGATTTGGGGAATCCGAGATTCCGGCCGAATGGATTCCAGGCTGGGAGGGAACAGGCCAAACCGTGACGTCACCAACGGTGTCCGAGGAAAGCGAACAAGTGGTGGTGGTGCACCTTTATTTTTTTGAATTTTAGCATACGAATTAAGGCATGATTTATGTTTTTGGAAAGAGGTGAGGTCCAGCTACGGTGGCAAGACCCCCCCATCCGACGAGTATAGCTGAGCAACGCAAGCATGCCGCAGCTACCGTAGCGGACATTCCTTCCCTTCCCCGATTCCGCCCAAGTCCTTCTCCTGATGATTCCTTCCTCGCCCGTCCCTCTCCTACCCATACCCTCCCTATTGCCTCGTTTCAAATTTTGACATTTCTCGACGTTTCAAGGTCCCTAGAGTCGAAATAAAAGATTTTTAGAAAGATGTCTGTGCGTGCGTGTGTACGTACGTCCGTACGTCCGTACGTCCGTACGTTCGCGACGTTTTTTTCGTCGTCCATAGCTCAAGAACCAGAAGAGATATCGACTTCAAATAAATTTTGTTATACAGATAATAAGGCAGAAAGATGCAGAAAGGGATCTCAAGAAAATTGCGTGGGTGGTTTTTTTACCATAGCAGTTTAAAAAAAAGGTGAAAATTTTGGTTAACCCTAAATATCTCATGAACCAATGACGCTAGAGACTTGAATTAAATTTTATGTTATATATTGTAATGTGATACAAAACAATTATATTTTTGGAAAAAAATTCAATTAACGGTTTTTTTTATAAATCAAAAAAACTGAAAAAAAAAATTTGTCACTTCGAAAATTTGACGACTAAAATATGATTTCATCTCCAAAACAATTTTGTGCAACGAAGAATAATGTTTTTGACATCTGATAAAATTTTGAGAAAAATCGAATTGACAGTTTTTTTACAAAAAATAATAACCTAAAAAAAAATAAAAAAAAAGTTGGTAAAAATTGAGTTTTGTCTCAAATATCTTTTCAAGACTTTGAGATATTGGCTTTAAGCTACTTTTATCTTTCAAAAAATATTGTTTTCAACATTTAGTAAAATTTTGAAAAAAATAGAATTGACAGTTTTTTTACAAAAAATTAAAAACCGAAAAAAAAATTTAACAAAAGTTGGTAAAATTTGATTTTCGACTTAAATATCTTTTCAAAAATTTGAGATTATGGCTTCTAACTATTTTTAACTTATAAGAAATATTGTTTTCAACATAAGGAAAAATTTTGAGAAAAATCGAATTGACAGTTTTTTTACAAAAAATAAAAACCTAAACAAAAAAATTAATAAAAGTTGGTAAAAATTGATTTTCGGCTCAAATAGCTTTTCAAAAATTAAAAATATTGGCTTCAAACTTATTTTATTTCACAGAAAATATTGTTTTTTATATTCAGTAATTTTTTTATAAAAATCCAACAGTCCGTTTTGCATAAAAAAAATAAAATCTACAAAAAATAGAACGCAAATTTGGTAAGAATTGATACATTTAGACAAACTTTTAAGCAAGACAAATCGACAGACGGGATGGGAAGTTATCAGTGTGGGTCGCATCCCAGCCTCTTTTTTTATTTTTGTATGTAACGAATAAACTCAAAAAGTACTGGACCGATTTTAATAATTCTTTTTTCATTAGACAGCTACATTATCACTGAGTAACATAGGCAGCCCCGTCGAGTGGCGAAGGGAAGGGGAGGGGGAACCCCCCGGGCCCGGGATTCTCTAGGGGCCGTAAAATTGAAAGCAATGAGGAGTGTTTTTTTCAATATAGGTAGTCTAAATTCATCACCAACTTACCTATTCCCACTTATTTTTAGGGGCCCGAAAATTTAAAATCATTCATGCTTTCGCAATCGGGCCCCTGTTTGGAAAATTGTTTACTGAAGATTTGAAGGATATCAAGTCACTTCAAAGTGAGTATATTAAACCAGCCATACAAAAACAGCAAGGAATTCTATATAGAATATTGGACACCATTTTCTTCCTTGGCGAAAGGGGACTAGGACTACGAGGCGATAGCAATATTATTGGAGAGCCGAATAATGGACATTTTTTGGGAATTTTGGAATTAATTAGTCATTATGACCCCTTACATCAGGAGCATTTGGAAAAAGTAAGAATTTCACAACAAGAGCACAAACGTTTCCAAATCCACTACCTTTACGTTCAGATTCAAAATGAGTTCATTAAAATTTGTGCCCAACATGTCAATTCAGCTATTTTGAAGGAGAGAGAAAACGCCAAATACTTCGCTATAATTGTCGATGCAACACCCGATTCAAGTCATGTGGAACAAAACACATTTATTTTGCGATATCTGCGCTTTGAAGAAAATGTGTTCACCATCCAAGAACGGTTTTTGGAATTCGTCGATTGCAACAAAAAAAACTGACACCGCAATAGCTGATTTGATCGGCGAAATATTGGCACAAGGCTATGACAATGGAAGCAATATGAAAGGACAGTATAATGGTGCACAAAGTCATATTTTAAACAAAACTCCGAATGCCATATATTCAAGATGTGCAGCTCACAGCCTTAACTTGCGTGGAATCGATTAAGCGGGATGTTGTACTGCCGCAATCACATTTTTTGGTGTTGTTCAAAAGTGTTTAAACTTGTTTAGCAGCAGTGCTCAACGTTGGGAAATTCTTAAGAAAAATGTACCCGAATCCCTTCACAAACTTCCCGGTACTAGATAGGCAGCTAGAATTGAGGCAGTGAAACCATTTGCAAATCATCTGAAAACCTTAGAACATCATTAGAAGCCTTAAGTGATATTAATTTAACTGCTGAAGCTCGACTCGAAGAGATGTAAATGGCGTTTTAAAATATATGCACAAATTTGAATGCGTCCTGATGTCTTTGATTTGGTGCAAGGTTCTTAGCGCTATAAATGAAAGAAGTTTCCTTCTTCGAGCCAGAAACAGTACTATTGACGTTGAAATTCGAGATCACGACAACTTGATCTTCGATTTGAACATTATTTGAAACGGATGAGATCAATTTTTATCTGAATGCAAAGCAGTTGCTACTGGATTGGGGGATGTTCCAGAATCGTTCCCATCGAGCCGAAAAAAGCAATTAAAGAGACATTTTGAAGAAAACCGAGGAGCTGGAAAGCAAATTGAAACAGACGAAGAAATAAATTTCAAGAATAACACCTTTTACGTCATAGTTGATTCAATTATATCTGGAATTTCTCGTCGGTTCGATACGATGAAGAATTTGAATGCTACATTTTCATTTTTATGACAATTTCAATTTTCCCCAACATTTATGTTGCTCTCCTTGTGTTTTCCACCATACCTGTAACCGTAGCTAATGCCGAACGTTCATTTAGCGTCCTTGCCAGAACAAAGAATTTTCATCGTTCGTGCTCATCACAAGATCGTGTTTCCAGTCTCGCTACACTATGCATCGAAGCACCTTTGGCAAGGAAATAGAATTTCGACGCAATTATAAGTTGTTTTGCTGCTCAGAAAGCTAGGAAAGCTCGTTTGCCAAAAGAAAATATTTCATTGAATGCAAACTAACTCTAATAAAACATTGTAATAATATTTTAATATTGAGAAAAACAATAACGAGTATTTAATGTAAAACTTTTAAAATACTTAGTTTTTTTTTTAAAGACAAATTTTAAATACGTTTACTTCCCTCTATTTTATTTTCATATTATATAATAGATCTTCATGCTATTTTTTTAATAGTTAATCGACCGTATTATCAGTTACTAACATGTCGTTGGCAATATCGAATTGAATGTATGATTCTGTTCGGATTCTGATCTAATCGCATGTAGAATTATTTTCTATCCATCCTCCATTTCAACTAAACTGGACGATACCCGTAAGATTGATTTGATGATTAACATTTTTTCGGTTCATTTTGCAAACAAAAAATGATTATTTCCGTTAATTCCAACCAATTTCATGCTGTTCGTAATTGAAATTAGAACGTACCATATCAGTAGGCATGAACATTAAAAAATGGTAAATATGGGGGGGCCCGAGATTTTTCCGTCCCGGGCCCGGAATTCCTCTCGACGGCCCTGAACATAGGCTATATTTAGTACTAGATTACTATAGAAATCTTTAGAAATTCCTATTAAAACTAACCGAAGGTGTAAAAAAATTAGCCATAAAATGTCTTTCATCGCATACGCTGCGAAGAGTATTAATGATAGGACAAAAAAATGTTTTCTAATTTAGTGATTTATGGTCGTTTTAATTAGCATGCTTATAACTTAAATATCTGTACCTATTTATGTCTACCCGTGCGAAGCCGGGACAGGCAACTAGTAGTTCATATTTTATGAAAGCGGGACAAGAACCGATGTTGTAACTGAATAGAATATTTTTACAACAGCGGCTCTTGTCAGAGATTTGGATTCTGGACCTGTTTTCGCTTTTGTTTTAAAAAAATTAAATCTCTGATGTTGTAGGTTAGAATTCCAAAATGATTAAGAATACAAAAAGGGTTTAAGTACCCAAACAATTTTAAAAATCACAAAACCAAAATTCAAAATTCATTAAGAAAGGCTTAGGAAGACATAAGACGCTTTATGAAATTAAAATGTTTGAATATGATTGATACAAGGAGTTTTTGAAAAGAAACTCTCTGATAAGACAGAAATTAAACTAATATTTTAATTTGCTTAGCTATTAGTTTACTTTTAAATCATAGGTTATTTTGACTCTGACAGCTGGTTTCTGCTCAAAATCTTGGTAGAACGGCAGTATCGAATCCTGGCAACGTAATGATTCGTTTGGGCAGCATTGGGAAAAAATGAAAAAGTGAATCTTCAAGCTCCAAGACAATGTATTTTTTAAAAAGAAGTTGTGGACGAAATGAAGAACCCACAGCTTAATCGGTATGCAAGTTAGTGCAAATAGTTTGTTAGACTGGTATAGTATATTTGACAACACTCAAGTTCCCCGTCGTCTTTGTGTCGAACGGTACACACAGACGATAATGTGGATGCTGTTTCCGAGGATGTCAACTCGTCACCGATAACAACAGCTCATCATTTCACGTACTAGCCTGAGGAAAATTCTGCATGAAGATCGCAGATTATTCTTTAAGAAGGTCCTTTCGTCTGAGGAATTGGAGAAGCACCACGATCCGCTTAGTTATCGCCTCGCAGTTTGGGCTTTAGAAAAGCTGGAACAGACAACATTTTAGGCGTAAGATCGTCTTTGAAAAAATTGTTACAAGAGGATGAATAGATATCTTTTAAACGACTTGATGAAGACAATCTTTTCCAATTTCAGGATTCAATTTACTTTTCAAACATGTTGGAAAGCTACTAAGAAATTTCAAAAGCAATAAAATATTTATGAAAAGCCTCAAAGTTCAGCTGAATTTCAAAGAACCAATTAAATAAATTGTGAAATAGTTTCCACTCTTTTGCCGGTATTGAGGAACCACAGCTTAAAAATATTGTTTGTATAAAGAGCCTGTATTTACCAAGCATGGAACTTTGGGTGGATTTTCCAGAACGGTCGCACCCTTCGAAAACTATGAGAGCACCACGTTTTGTTGAACCATTTGATAACGACATATTGATATTATAAATTATTCTACTTTTTGTTAAATACTTGTTAAGAACTTCCCGCGAAAACATAAGTTTATTATAATAATAAACAACTCAATTGTCATTTTTTGACATTTCCAAGTGAAAAATTCAAAATCTTTGGAACTGGATGGCACTGCCAGTTGCAACAGAAACCAATCCTATTTTGTCGGAGTCAAAAAGAACAAACATTAGGACAAGTTTACATTCTCAAATGCCTATGAGAAATACGGTTTGATTGGCTGGAATATAAAATGTGAACACTTTATAAAACGGTTTGTCAAATAAATTTGGTGGATATTTAATATTTTAATGTTTTGCTGATTTGACAAACATAATTGAAAATATATAGGCAAATTAAATTTCAAAAGAAGATTTCAAGCAGTAAACATCAACAAAGCGATATTTCAGGGACAGTTTTGAAAATACTGATTTGCCTGCTATCTTCGAAAATTAAGGTAAGGACATTTCTTCATCATTTAGGGGCCAGTTATAGCTATCATTGAAATCGATCCGGAAACATTTTTGAATTGATATTTGACGGTGTTTCCTTTTGGTTAGAAATGAAAATTTTATACTGATCGATCGGAAATCACACAAAGAATTTTGTTTGAGAAAAAAGTGTAATTGCGCATTTATTTTTCTCTAAAAATTTATTTTTCTATTTTTCGGACGGATTTTTATTTTCCTGGAACAGCTGATACTTTTATGTTCAAAAGTGAAACGAATCGTTCCACTGAATTATGTTCTAGTTTTCACACAATTTCAATTCCAATGATTGTTTTCAACGATAAAAACCAATGATAGCTTTAATTGGCCCCTAAAATTTCAATGACATTCTAACATTCTCCTAAAAATCAAAATTCCAATAAAAAGTGATGTCTGACATCATATTTGACAAATCTAGACGATAATGGTTTAAATAAATGTATGTAAACCCCTCTATTGAGAAAAGTGTTATATTTCGGCACTTTCGACATCCTTTAAGGACAAGTTAAAGCTATCATCGGGCAGTGTCAGGTAACATTAGGAACTTCGTATGCAATCACCTGTATTCTTTGAACTCAAATTTATAAATGTACATACATCACTGAAAATCAACTTCTGTTGTTCTTGAATAAAAAGGCTCATACTTTGTTTTTGAAATATTTATGATATCTTTATTAACTATTGGCTTTTATAAGCCAAAAAGTGAAAGAGCACTTATTAGTTTCCAATTTTATAAGTAAATTTTTAATACAAAGCTTAAAATGACTTGATGGCAAGTTAGATATGTCCTTACATTCCAGTCGACTTGCAATATATTTTGTCAGCTGACCAATCACTTACATTAAACGTTCCTTACTTTCAAGTCTTTATTAAGTCATCTGAACTGACCCATTAGTTTTCATCATTGAACACAATTAATTGGAGTTTTTTCCACAGGTTAGCTTTATGGCTATTATATTGATACTATTTTGTGACAGAAATCTGTCATTAGAATTGTACATACACAATTGAAAGGCAAATCAGTTTAAGGCACCAGTTATAGCTATCATTGGTTTTCATCATTGAAAACAAACATTGAACCGAACTAATTGACTTGGTGCCGTTTAAGCAATATTCACATGAGAACGAACAACGAATGAACGAACATTCGTCGATTTTGACATTTCTTTCACATGAGAGTTTTTAATTCGTCGCACAGCCGAACACCATTCACCACCGAAACCAAAACAAGAATGATTTTTTTAGGTTAAGTACGCGCGATTATTTTATTCGTTGCGAGTGTGGATAATGTGGAACGCGAATAAAGTTTGACAGTTCGTATCAACTACAATTTTTTTCGCGACGAATAAATTTGTTTTCTTAAATTTATTAATATATGATATTAAAAAGTAAAAGTATGCATCATAAATCAAATAGAAACTATATTGCTATCGTTTTGTTAAGAATTTGTGTGGAAATATGTCTTCAAACGTACTTATATAAACTCACATTTTGTAATTCATTCGTCGTTCGTTGGTCGCGCTCATGTGAATAATACTTTAGACCTGGTCTAAATTGCTCGCCATACACGGCCAAGCAACAGACATTTTGACGGATTGAATATTTTTATAATTTTCATTTGTAGCAAAACAAATACATTTATATCTGGATAATAATAAACATAAAAATGGGTTTTATAAAATAAATTATACATTTCCAGCTATTTGGTCAGAGAAAAAAACACATGCCCGGAAAACTAACCCCATAAAATAACCGTTGGCAAATGATTCAGAAAAAATAAAAAGAGGGAAAGAGACATTAAAAGATTTGTTTCCTTGAATTTTTGTATCAGATAGAATGAGATAGTTTTGTTTAAGCAGGCAGAAGTACTTGGCTCGTTGATTTCCCAAACACGAAATAAGTGATCCTTAGCACGTTGGCTCGGGCTCCTTGATTTTTAATTTGCTAAAAATCCAAATAAATCAACAGAGCCATCTCAGTTTCCCACGGCCCGGCCGATTTTGGATTGGCTCCAGTTCATTTGGGTTTTTGGCTCTGTCGTGTATGGCTAGCTTTGGCGAATAGATGACATCAACGCAAATTTGGCACTAGCAGTCCATATCTAGTATAATAGCTATAACTGGTTTCTAACCGGCTGTTGCATAAAACAATTCTCGCCTATACTCTGTTCAACAAAAGTAGTCAGTACAGGCCTTATGGGCTAGCTTTTTGCGAAGCAGTATCCCCTGATGTACTCTTACTACACTGCGTCACGAAAAATGCCCCTAAAAAATTAGTAAGCAGCTGACATTCCTTAAAGAATTGTTGTCGCAATTCTTCAAAAAATGTGTACCCAATGCTAATGGGATATTGTCAATACAATCGTACGCTTGTTCTTTGCATCTCAACAGAGTTACCATTATCACACTCAATTGCAATCAACAAGCTTATTAAGTAGATTTTATTAAGGATCTTTTGGGTTTTCAAGCTTTTGAGAACAAAACCCTTTCAGAGCTTTAAAAATGAATCTCTTATGCAAACCAATGCAATCAGAGTAAGAGGAAAACACCTTATCTCCCCTGTACTGACTATTTTTGTAAAACAGAGTATAGTTGTCACATTCTATATATAATTTAAAACTTATATTTTGGATATGGAACAACTGGTATAAATTGTTTGCTTGGCATGGTTGGATGATAAAATAGTGAAAACTAATTGACAAAAAACTGATTACAAAATTGTTCTTTTCAAATTCAACCTTTGTATATATAGTACTATTCAATATATATACAAAGATTCAACAGATAAACAAATTACATTTCCAATTCGATTCAATGATTACTACACCTGGCATTGGGTTGATAAAGCACTGAATTGGAACACAAACATTGTGGTCTAAGCAACTCCTTAAGTCCTAAGAAATACAAAAAATCATTCGAACTACCTTATCGACTAACTCTGTCCCAAACACTACGCCAAATCATGTTAAAATGTTAAAATCCATTGCGGAATTATTTGTACTGAACTGAAACAAAATTCCGATTTTCCATCAGACAAATTGTACTCAAAATAATTAATTTATGTGCTTAAATCCAATAAAAAGTGATTGATTGATCAAACAAAGTGAAAATCATTACATAATGTAGAAAGAAACCGAATTAAAAGGCGATCAAAGAAAAGAAAACCAATTGAAAATCTGGGAAGACAGTGCACAGTGTTTTTTTTTTCTTTTCCCACTCGCTCGCTGTCCACACTTGCCAATTTTTGTTCTGTCCCAAAGGGAACAATAAAAGAGCAGCGCCACTATAGTAATGTAAATGATAATATTCCAAAGGCGAAAGTGAAAAGCAAGATACAACAAAAAAGTATTTCGCCGTACCGTGGTGTTTCTTGTTACTCAAATAAAAAAAAAAAACTAAAAAGGATTCAACCAGAAATCCGTCGGGAATTTTTGATATTTCTTCAATTAATCGTTTTTACTTGTGAATATTTTGTATTAAAATCATGATTCGCAACAACATGTGGACAGCAAATATCAATCAAGACCCGAAACCGCTGTGAAACCTGAAAAAAATATAAAATTTTGTGTATTTTCGTCGGTTTTATTTTGTCGTCGTCGTCGTTGTCGTCGATGTCCATCTCGCATCTCGTCGTGGTTGTAGGAATTACTTTTTGTCGTAGTCGAATTCGTTGTCGTTGTCGGTGTCCACCTCATGCTCTCGGTCTCGATCTTGACGTTGAATTCCAATTCCAGGCGCTCCAGCCTCGTTGAAGCTAATTATCTTATACATAGGTAGATAAATTCAGTAATTATAAGCTGTGTTTGGATTTGGACGCAATCACAATCTACATCCAAATCCGCCGATCGCCTTCCCTTTTCCCACCAAAAAACAAAAGGATGGTTCGGTCGATAATATATTTCAAGTTTTTCTTTTTCGTTTTATTTCGTGGAAAATGTTTTCCTGTAATGCACGCACCTGGGAGCCTGGGATTATGTTTTTTTTTTTTTTGTGTGTTGTTGTTTTTCTTCTCTGTCCATCTCCATCGGGTTTATTCTGATTTGAATTATTGTTATTTGTTTTCTTCGGTTCTCGAAGCTCGAATGTCCCGCGTTGTCCTCTCATCGAATGCATTTCAATTTTCTTCTTGCTAATTTGTTAACTGGGTAGGGAAGCTGGCGCAATGACCGCATCGCTGGGAGGTGTTTTTGGTGGGGGTTTAATCACCAGCACCCCCGATTTTGCTTTGCCCAATATCCAATATTGTGCGCGTGGATTTGATTTATTCATTTCATACAACTTTGAGTTTATCGGTACCGAGCGAGACCGAAGAACCCCAATACATCCCCTGCCTTACCTAACGAATCTATCCGAAGCTTAATCGGCGAAAAGTGATTTTTGTTGTGAAGATTGTGCGTTGATTTGAAAATAAATGATTAAGAGGGTTGTTGGAAAGGGGGGGGGGGTTGGCAGCGGGCAAAGCAAGAGCAGTAGATGCAGATGGGGATGAGTTGTAGTGTTGTAGAGTTCGTGTGTACTCTTGTATAAGATTGGTATTCTTTTTTTTTTATTGTTGAAAGGAATAACACGTTTTTCTTTTTATTTTGTGTAATGTATGGCGGGATTTTTTAAAGCATGTTTTGTGTTGTTGAAGAAGGATTGATGGATGGTTCAGGTTCTGGGACTTTCTTTGAGTAATGAGATCATGATGTTATGGAGAATAGGAAAAGATCTCGGATTACATTAACGGACAAAAGATAAACTTCGAAGTAATGTTTTTAAATTCATCAGTTTTATGAACGTCCTTTTTTCGGTACAAATCAAGACATGGATTCATCTAACTTTTTTGTTTTCGAGTTCCTATTTTTTGGTACCTACAGTGTTGGCCAAAAGAAACTTTAATTGCCTCGATTATTAAATAATTAAAAACAGTTGTTAGGATTCAATTTTTGTATGTTTTAGTTTTAAAAATAAATAAATATTTACAGTTTCTAATGGAAAATAAAATATAATAGTTTTTGTAATAAATAAATTAAATATAGAGTACAATTAGTTCAATATTGGGCTGGTCAAAACAAAAGGAAATTTTAACAAATCCCTACATATGTACATTGCTTTACTCTTACTAAAAGCCCTTCTTTTTAATCACTTCAGCATATGTTCGATGCATAGGGCCAATTAAATTGCTTATAATGCTGTTTGAAATGTTTCCCCAAGCCAATTTAATTAGATCAAACAGATCGTTTTTATTTTTGCAATTAATCCTTACAATTCGTCGATCTACAATTTCCCATAGATTTTCTATGCGGTTGAGATCTGGGGACTGTGCTAGCCATTGTAACACGTCAATCCGGTTTTGTGTCGTTGTCCTGCAGAAATATCCATTTCAGAGGCAACTGATCCTCACCGTGTTTCAGCATTATATTTTGCAAACTGTCACGGCACATAAAACGATCCATTATACCATCTTTTTGGTGAATCGGTCCCAGTCTATGCCTTGAAAAACACCCCCACTCCATTATTTACCTCATCCGTGTTTTACAGTAGCTTTAATGTAACGTGGATTTAGTAACTCTTTGGCTGGTCTGTGAACACGACGGAAACCATCGGAACGCTTGAAATTGAATTTGGACTCGTCCGAAAAGAGTGCGATCCTCCATTTTCTAACGGTCCAGTTAATGTGGTCATGAGCAAATTTTAATCTTGGCAGCTTGTTTTTGGTGCAAACAAAGGGATTTTTAACAGCTTTTGAAAGATTTTAGTACACCATCAACAGCTGGCCTCCGGATTGTTTTCGCGCTTACGTTCAGGTCAATTTGGGTTCGTATTTCTCTTGATATAAAAGGGTCTTTTTCCTCTCGTTTTGTTGTTTTTCTTGGTCTGTCACCTCGATGAATCGTTTGGAATGACTTTTGGATTTGTAAAATATTATTAATTGGCAAATCACTGATTCTGGAATGGAATATTTTTCCGATATTTTAATTTGACTCATTTCACTTTCATATTCTTTTATAATTTGTTTCTTTTATTTCGTTAGAGTACTTGCTTCCGATCATTTTACAAAAGTTAGCTAAGAACACTGCTAAGTGCTAAGCTTGCCCGTGAACTAAATAACACCTAATAATTACATTCAACTGCACTCGTTTGGAGTTTGTAGTTAACGGACTAACTTTTCTCTATTATTATTATTATGCATATGTCATATTTAAATGGACCGTTATAAAAACTATTTTGTCTTGTGGTCTATTTAGAAGTATGTAGGTACATATGTACATAATGTATTAAACTTTGGAAAAAAAATAACAGGATTAGTTTAAGTTATTAATTTTTGATGCTTATGTTTTGTCCAACACTGTGTGTGCAATAGGAATGTCATTATGTCTTTACATTTGTTCCAAAGTTGATTCAATTTCGCACTTAATGTAAATTGCTTTTTTTAAATTCTAGTTTTGGTTGTTTAATTCGTATCCAATATAGGTATTTGAATCCGCTTAGATTTGCCTTATCAAATTGAGGTTCTAAATATTTGTAGATATTGATTATACCTACTATGAAAACAACAAACATGTCATAACATCGCTCCTTCACCGTTTTGCAAACAAACAAAATTAAAAGTGATCAAATCGCAGCTCCAAAAATTAACTTCGCCGAAACATCTGATAACACGATTGGGGAATTTTGTGATTGATTGTGAATGCATACAACAGAGATCTTCTTTGTTTCAATTCTCAAGAAATGATCTAATTATGATCAATCTGCACCAAACTGTTATTTTGGCTACCCGAGAACAAGGTGCTGTTTCTCCGATCCCAATTTAGTTTTTTTTTACAATGTCAACGAGATGAAAATGACTCGTCAGAAAAGTTGATTGTTGACCAAGACGCAGAATGTGAAGATCTAACGAAATGGGTGGATGTTTTAAATTGCTGATTCAATTAAAAAACCCACTCCGTCGAGACCCATTTACCTGTTGTTAGACTTGAGGATAAATGAAAAATTAGCCCTATCCCGAAATATTGCCAATTTCATACAATTTTGCATTATGAACGGATTTCGTGATATGGTTTTTCGGATTTTGCAAAAGTTTCCGATTACGAAGGAATTCGTGATGGGTGATGATGACATGACTGACTGAAGAAAGTCTTTCATCATTTTGCTGTCGGGTTTTCTTATTTTAGAAATAACTCATAACTACTTTTTTTATCAAAGAGATCGATTAAACACATTCAATATTTTTTCTATTAGAAATTAAGACATCCACCTTGTACAAAACATTCGTTTCAATTTTTAATAAAGAAGCTGAAGGGAACAGTTAAGCTTTCAGAGCAAAGTGGATTGCATCCATTATATTCTCTATAAAACTTTAATTTATGACGTAGTGGGCTACTACTGTTAGAGCAGAACTCACGTGGCATAACCTTATCTAGAACATGTGAATTTGAAATAAATATCATGTTATATTTTGTTGGTCATACGAAGTTTCAGTTGAAAATGTAGCTTAATGAGATAAATATAAAGATAACTACATCTACATTTAAAAAGCAGCCTTATCAGGGCATATGATAAATGAAAATTTGTGATATGAATAGCAAAAAAAGAAGTTTCATGGCTACAATTGGATTCTAATATACTTTTTATAATTGGTATTTGTAGTATGAGTCTTTTTCGGTAGGACTCAAAAAATGATGAGGCCGAATTTCAGAATATCACTGCAAATGCATAAAGAAAAAAAAAATGTTTCCAAAAAATTTAATTTATTAGAACTAATTGAGTGTGATAGCGTAAGACCCCAGCATAAGATTCAATAATAATGCATTATGGAATAGCAAATGTTTTTAAACCTGTTTTTTTTTCTTACAACAAACAACAATTTCAGTCAATTTCTTTGTATCAACTTTGAATGAATTGGCTGAAGAAATTCTTTAGTAATAAGTTAAATGAGAAAAAGAAGATTTGTAGGTTTAAATTATTTACATCAGACACTGTTGCTACAAGTTCCCTTCGAGTCTGTTTCACGAGGTTTAAGATTTATGTAAGTGTCCCTTGATTAATTTTAATTGTTTATTAATTGTTGTTCTAGTCCGATCAGGGCACTATAAATATCAATTCTTAGCATTCCCAACACTAAAATAAATAAATTAGATGGCGTAACAGCCCTTAGAGAACCAGGGCCTAGTGACTTACAACTCTCAACCATTCTTGTGTGCGAGTAATGTTGTCAGGGATGGAGGCGACCTACAGTTTTAAGCCGAATCTGAATGGCTAATTTGAGAAAGCACTTTTCATGATAAGAATTACTCTTGGAGGATTTGTCAAGTCCTCGCAAGAGGCAGTAGGTACACGTGAAAAAACTTTAGATGCACAGGCAGGAATTGAACCCAAGAACTCTGGCATGACAGTCCAACGCACTAACCATCATGCCACGGGTACCTAACCTACCATTCCCAAATGCCCGAAATGGACTTTTATCAAATTTACCAAAAATTATACTTTTGGTAGACATTTTTTTGTTGCTATAAAAAATAGGGCTTGAACGAATATCTTGAAATTTGTAGGGTTCACTCAGCACATGTTTCAAGACCACTCATGTGTATACATGTGCTGAGTGAACCCTACAAATTTCAAGTTATTTCTTCAAGCCCTTTTAGAGGTTCGATGAAGTAAAGTTTCAATTTTTAGAAAAATGCTTTGAAAATCTCAACTTACCCTCAGATTGTTCAACTTTTAAGTCAATCGTGGCTAATTTAAAAACATCAATTACTCGCAGCTCATAACGTGCGATTCGCTTTTCCTCACGTTTTCAGCGAATTCAAAGATTCGTCATTGTATTCACTCAATACTGCTTCTAAACAACAAATTAAAATTTCGCTTTTTGATAAATCTTTGAAAACATGTTTGATTGCTATTTTTGTACTTGTGGTATTAGTGTGGTTTATCGTGGTTGGTCGAGTTCATTTTAATTGTCTTCTCTATCTGGACAAATTTGATGTTAAGGGTTTCATCTGAAAAACATTTGTGATATTACGTTGTCCAAACTTCTTTTTTGATATCTCCAAGCGAATCTGGGTAATGGCAAATAGCTAATCCCTATGATTTTGTTGTTTCTTGAATAAATTTATCAGTAGGTTTACCTGGTCTTTTTCCACCGATTCCTTTATTTGTTTTATACTTTTTTAACAGCCCAAAGTCATGTTCCCCTTTTCTTTTGTACGTAGACCACAAAATGATGTTGAATATCTTTAAATTTGGGACATTTAGAACTGAATTAAGTTCTTATTTTGATGGCAAATGAAAGTGTGTTGCAGTCACTTTCACTTATTTTTCTTAGCCTTAAATCTCAATTGTAGTGGCCTTCAACTCTTCAACATTCCTTTTTTTTACGTCTTTGTAGGCATTAATTAATAAAAACCTTCAATTGTTATTGTTATCAGAACTTTAAAAAAAAAATCTAGTCTAGTAAATTCCAGTTATTTGTCATTAAAAACTTATTACTAAATACCTAACTATTTTTGTTTTCAGATCGTAAAGACATTATATTGTGTTAGCAGTAAGAAAAATCAATTTCTTTAACCTGTCTGGGACATTCTGCATTCCCAATAGCAAAGATCAAGAAATCATAAATCAATCATGTCTGGAAATAATCCCCATGGTCACCTTAGTCAACCTCAAAATTCATCATGGAATCCACTGCAGGTATATTTTTTCAAGAAAAACAATCGATTTTAAAATTAACAAGTTTTTTTTTTGTTAACAAAAAAGATAACAAAACCTTAATGTTTGTTGTCTTATATTGTTTTGAAGATTTTATTATTATTATTAAAAACAAAAAATAAAAAACAAAAATTCTTTTGTAAATAATTAAAACCAAACAAAAATAAATATCCGTTTATAGATACCGTCTTACATTCCAAGGCAACCACAATTGGCACATATGTCCAATGAAAGGCCGATGGTTCGCTCACCATTAGCTTGGCATAATCCAACGCCACCGGAATCCCTTTACAATTTCATATCGGCTAACCATAAAAACGTAAAATAAATAAAACAAAAACAAAAATATAATATATTTTGTATGTTATAAATTTCAATGACCCTCGCCTGCATCCTATTTAGTTTCTTATTGATTTTGTAGAAATTTTGAGTCCCCTAGATGTTGTTTGCTATCGTTATGTTGTGATGATTTTGAATTTTGCATGTTTTTTAATTTTAACTGAAGTTTGAAAACAAAAACAAAAAATCTCAGTTTGATTTTCAATGAAGCTTTTTAATGCTTTTATTTATTTGTTAACTTTTCTGGCTGCAAATTGTCAAAATTATAGCTTATGTTTGATAAAAGCAAGTATGCCATTCTCCGTTAATACATACATATATTTAGATTTAATTTAACCTTTAAGTAGTATTTAGTTATGTACTTATAACAGAATAAATTCATCATCAAATGTGTATATTTCTTTTATGAAATTTGAAGCTAGAACAGTTGAATCCCTTGCTGCCGTCGTTCGTCAGAGGTCCTTCCCCATTCGATTCGATGGATTTGTCATTGCAGTCGAATCGCAATAGTAGTTCCCCGCTAACAAAAGGTTTGTCAGCTTCGGTGCCACCAGAGTTTGGTCATAAACCGCCGCCACTACCTTCCCATTCACAAAATAATTTCCCCATGTAAGTTAATTTTATGGCTAGATGAATTATTTTTACTATCATTAGTATTATTTTTTTTTTAATTTATCATTGCGGTAAAATTATGTAATATTTTATTTAATTTACAGTCATAATTTATCGACTAACTCTAATGCTCATCACTCTCAATCGATGAATTCGGCTCCACCGCCACCACCTTTGCCGAAGTATATGAACACAAATGGAAATGATGTGGAAATGCAGCAACAAGCATGTGGACTCTTTATAAGGGATACTGAAAGGATAAATGACGAGTATGCAAAGATGACTAACAGAAGCTGTGAAAGTGATGTAAGTTAAGCTTTTATTTAATTAAAAACAAAAAATTATTTAAGCCATGTTTTGGCATATAAATAGCAAATAAATGGTAGAATACTCCACGGTCTCAGATTTGATTTATGAATTTATTCTAATATGAAATTTTAAAGCTGAAGAATATTTTATTTGTTAATAAAATACGCTCGAAATTTCCCTGAAAAAAGATTAGGTTTTCGTAAGTCAAAAAGCACGCAAGCTAAAAAAGCCAACAATTAGAGTTTATTACGAAGTATTTCTGGCAATAATGTCTGAATTTGTTAGATGTGCAACAAGTTGAGTCTTGGGGCTTTGAGAAATAATATTGCTACAGCTAAAACTTAGATTTTAAAGTAAAAGCTAAGTTTTGGGTAAATAAAATAAAGCCTAAGCTAGCTAACAAAAATAATTGTCTAGTAAAAGATTTTTGAAAATAGCGAAAACTAGGTTTACTTAATTTTCGCTACAAAAAATTAAAATTCTTTCACCCCTGCCTAGAGGGCTTTAAATTGTTCTTATTTTGGAATTATATTTAGTTATAGTGCGATTATGGCATTTTAAACCCAGAAGATAACCAAGCATTTATTAAAAACGTTCCAAATTTCACGATGATGAATGTTATAAGATTTGTTGGGTTTTAAAAGAAAATAAGCATCGGCTTTGTAAGTACTTTTTAGCGAAGAGGAGGTGCACTAGCCCCTGAGAAGAGGATAGAAATATTTTGTTTAGATATCTAACTGAACCTGGATTTTAAAGAGGTCTTTCAATCAAAAATTTGAAATCTTAATCAACTTTGTTTCTCATAGTAGAAAGTACTCGTAGCTTGATGGTTAGTGTGTAGAACTATTATGCTAGAGGTCTTGGGTTCAATCCCTGCCTGTGCCACGGGTACTACCTCATGCGAGAAATTGACAAATACTCCAAGAGTAATTCTTGACATAAAAAAGTGTTTTCTCAAATTAGCCGTTCGGATTTGTCTTAAAACTGTAGGTCCCCTCAATCCCTGAGAACATGGCTCGCACACAGGAATGGTTGAGAGTTTAAAGTCACTAGGCCTTAATTCTTAACGGACTGTTGCGTCACCCAATTTATTAAGTTATTGTATTTCTCATAATATAAGAAAAACAACAGAAGCATACAAAAACTAAAAAAATTAAGCCGGACTACGTGAAGAATTAAACGAAAGCTAAAAACATTAAGCTCAAGCTAGAATTTTTCAGATTTAGCAAAAGAAAACATAAACCTATTCGTGCCATACATTTTGTTACAAAATTTCAAGACCTTGTTGCTCAAGACATTTGATATAAAATGATTGTCTACATATCATTTGTTAACACCTCCACTCTAAAAAGTTATTGTGGAAAGAGTCAAAGCTCTTTTTTTCAAATGAAAAGATTTTTACTGAGAAGTTTATAACAAAGAAGACCAAACATCATTATATCAAACTAAAACTGCTGTTCTAATGGTCAAACGTAGCCATCACAACGCTGCTGAAATGGTTTGATTAAAAGTCTCACTCCAAATTATCCCATCTCGTGATTTTTGGAACGAATGTGAAAAGTTGTACCAGGATATGTGGTAGAGGGTATGGTAAAGGGTTTAACAAATACCCCCTTCAACGAAGATAGATGGATTTTTCTACAGGATTTTGAAGAAACAATCAAGGCCAAGAGAACAAAAAAGTGCCATTTCTGTGGTCAGAATTGAAGGGCGTGCCTTAAAGACTTCGTACAGAAATTTTTCGATTCTTAAGATGGAGTTAAATGAACCAGTGTTCAAAATATCAATAGAAGCTCTGCATGCCACTATGGCCACAACTTTAAAGGACTGGTTTAACGCTAAGGTAGATCATTCTGAGTGAACAGTTTTGTTGATATTTTTGAGAATATGAAAAGCGAAATTATAAAAAACTGGTCAAATATTTGTAATCATGTCTTCAAACATTTTTTAATAATGAACTTTTTGTAAATTAAAATTACATTTTTTCATATCATATCAAAGAAAAGAAATTAAAATCTGTTGTTTTTTTTTTAATTTCAGATTCAAACAAATATGACAAAACCAGTAGAACTGGTAAAGGAGCCTACATACACAAATTTATCAAATAAATTGATGCAAAGTTCACCCAAAAAATGTAACTACTCTTTTTTCGAAAAAATAATCAAAATATTTTAATTACAATTACTTGCAGTGTCTCCACCATCGAGTCATCAACAGCAGCTTCTTCAACAACAACTTCATCATCAGCAGCATCAACCACAGCACCACCAACAACAGCATCAGCAACAGCATCAGCATCAGCAGCTCCAGCAGCAGCAACTTCAACAACAACAGCAACAGCATCAGCAACAGCAGCTCCAACAGCAACAACAGCTCCAACAGCAACAACATCAACAACAACAGCATCAGCAGCATCAACAACAGCAGCATCAGCAACAGCAGCATCAGCAACAGCAACATCAGCAACAACAGCTTCAACTACAACAGCATCAGCAACAACAGCATCAACAACAACAACAGTTGCAACTTCAGCTGCAGCAGCAGTTTTCTTGCTTAACCAATGGACCAGCATCTCCTGACAACAATCGTCTTAACCACCTAGCCAACTTTAGTGCTCCTCAGAATCATATGATCACTGCAGCCGAACCAGCAACAGTTGGCATTGGAACATGCTTACCACCAAAATGTGGTACTGATCTAACAACAGCCACAGCTACAGAAAACTCCTGCAACAGCGTATCAACTAACGACTCTCCGGCTAATGTCACTTCCAATGAAGACTCAGTCGATTCCAGTGGATCACGAACGCGTCGGAAGCGAAAGCCCAACAAAACCATTCGCGTATCGCATGATAGTGAGACTGATGAAAATATTTCACTTGGAGAACAAGTTGCCAAACAGGATGAAAAGACGACACCACCTCTGCAAGCCATTGCTGAAGTTTCAAATAGCAATGGATCACTTTCCCTAAAGCCAGAATCGGTTCAAATGCAGGAACTACCGAAAGAAGATACATGCTTCAGTAATAACCGAATTCTAGAAGAGCCACCTCAATTACCGGATGCTCCGCAATCTCCATCACCATCACCACCACCACCACCGTCAGTCGAAATTAAACAACCAGTCATAACTGAAACCATAGATTTGCGTTCTAGTACAGAGAGCGATGAGACCTTGCATCCGCCATGTGAAGAAGCCAACAACAGCCTCATGCATAGAAGTGACTCGGATGATGTCGAGACTATTGATAAAATAGCGGAAATGATTGCCAAGAGTGGTAATACTGGTGCTAGTCGAACGATGAGTTTTGATGATCCTATTGGCAGCTGTAGTAATGGCAGCACTAAAAAGGACACTCCATCGAGTCCTGTTGTGATAAATGACGACGAAGAAGAGACAAACAAATCTCCTCTGTATGTTCGGCAGGGTCCTCGCACTCCAGATACCATAGCTGATCCGCCATCTGTGGACACGACATCTTGTAAGGCGGCAAGCGACTTAAAGAGCATATTTGAAACCTCATCACCATCTTCCCCGGTGGAAATATTGGAGAATCCACCACCACCGCCACCACTACCCCCACCATTAGCACCAATTCCACAGCCGCCACCACCACCACCACCACAAGTTTCTCCGAGGCCCCCTTCACCGCGGCCACCTTCCCCTCCACCAGTTACAGTTGCAGTTGCAGATAAACTAGAAGAGGAGCCAATACCAATGGAAGTTGAAGTCTCAAAAGAAACACAATTGTCACCCAAAATTAAACCTGACTGTGCAAAGAGCACTTTTGAAGAGGTAATTTATAATTTAATTTAACAAATAAATGTTTTTCTTTATTGACTATCATTTTTATTAAGGTGGAATACAAACTCGAAGAAATGTTCGCAGGAATCGAAGATGAACCACAAACCGTAAATGCTCCACCTATTGATGATACAGCCAATAGTGAAGTAGCAACGGATTTGAGCCTTGCTTTAGCTTTGCCAACACCAACAAAAACCACAGTTAAAGAAGACGAAGATGACGATGACGACTCCGAACACAAGCCGCTTAGTTCAATTGCTTCAACTTCGAATGCCACACAAAAACGCCAACATTCCACCCCAAAAAATGAGCCAGGACCCGCCAAAAAGAGAGTACGGTTGACTAAGAAATCTTCGAACAAGAAAAACAAAGGAAAGCCCAATACGTCATCTGCTACAACTAGTAAGACATCAAATGCTCAAGGAAGTAAGTCTAAGAATAGCTGTAATGCAGGCAATAGCTCAAAAGCGATAGCAACGAAAGTTGAAGACTCACAACCCGTTCCGATGTTATCTGAACCCAAAATCAAAGGTCCATATATTTTGGTTAAACCAGATGGTTCTATAAATGTCATAAACGCCCCCATTGCCGAAGACGATGCTGAAAAAGTAAGCAAAGTAAAGAAAGGTCCAAATTCTCATGCCGATAGAAGTAAAATACGTGGCATTCATATGAGTACGTTAGGCAATAAGTACGATGCTGAAACGGCAGATGCCACTTGGATGTGTGTGTTCTGTAAGAAAGGACCGCACAAATTTGGTCTGGGAGATCTTTTCGGACCATATATCATAACGACGAAATGTGAGGATTTCGAATCCGCCGAGAGAGGTGAGAACGAGAATGAATTCGTTAGCCGGAGAAAGAAATGCGAAATGTTTCAGAAGACGCCATATTCATTGCCAGTAGTGCCATCGGCGCATTCAAATGAATCCAATGTAAATGTGAGTTGGGTTTTTATTTCCTATTTCCATCCAAAACTAAACGCTTTTAAATTTTTTTTCTTTTCAGAACAAAAAGAAAAAGAAAGTATTTGATCTACAGTCAACCACATCAACAGAAAAATCGCCCGAAGAAAGATTCTTTGGAATGTCAAAAGTATCCGAGACCAGCTATGAGGTGTGGATGCATGAAGATTGTTCAATTTGGGCACCCGGTGTCTTTCTTATTGGTGCTCGAATAGTTGGTTTAGAAAGTGCGGTATGGAGCAGCACGGACTATACTTGTACAGTGTGCTCACAAAAAGGTGCCATGATATGCTGTCTACAGCGCGGATGCGGTGAAAAGGCGCATATACCTTGTGCTAGACTATCCTCCTGGGACCTCAACGAAAGAGACTTCAAAACGTATTGCGAGAAGCATGCACAAATTGAAATTGATACTGCGTCGACATCGTGAATCTTAGTGTTCCCTCTCAAAAAAATAAACCTTTCTAAATTTCTTAAAAATCTATGTCTCTTATCTTTCTCACTCTCACAAAATTATTAAAATAACAAACAAAAAATGATTTTTATTCATGAAAATGATAATGGGAGATAGGAATAAAATTAATTGAATGCCCGCCCAGCCAAGGGGCTGTTTCGAAAGAAAAACAATGCTTTAAGTTCCCTTAATATTAAAAATTAAACAAACATTATCAAAACACTACTTGTTAATCACACAAAAATTCATTTTTATTACATAAGACTGTAAATATAAATTTCTCTTATTTCTAAAGTAAAGTAAAAATAATTGCAAGATAAAAATAAAAAACAAATTTTATCGAAAACGATATTTATAAAAATATGTACAGTTTCTTATTTCAATCGAAAACAAAAACAAGAAAAGGAAAATACATTTAAATTGAATGCAAATAGTTTCTCTAGGTAGTTGATTCTTAAATAGTAACTTAAAAAACAAAAAACAAAAGAAAACAAATTAAATAGTGAAAATTGTACATACTATTTCCGGTATACAAGAAAACTCTATAATTTTTGTATTATAATCAACAAATGTGTCGGCTATTCTTGTTTTGTTGATCGTTATAAATATTTTATCATTTCTCCATCCTAATATCCTTCCACTCACAAAGTTATTAGATATTTATTTATTAAAGTTTTTATTGTGTAAATACATATATATTTTATTTAAGATTTCTTTTATATTAATGACTTGTATTATTATCAGTGAGGCACTAATTAAGAGTCGCGTACGATCAGTCGGTTCTCAACTACTTAAGTTTATCGACATAAGAAGTGCGCACATTCAAGTAGAAAAGTAAACCATAGTTTTTAAGTTTTATGTTTTAAAACTGAGTGAACATAAATAAACTTAAAAAAAAAATCAGTAAACTAAACAAGAGTTGTATAAATTGTGTATGGTAGATGTACCAATATAATTAATGCATATTTGATTGGAAAACTTGAAAATAAAGTAAAACCAGAAAAAAAAAAGAAAATGTTAATGTAAGAACATAATTTACTATATAATCAGATTAATAAAAAAATGGTAAGATAATTCAATGTTTTTATTTTTGTACTCGAAATTGATTACAGGAAAAAGAGATGGGGTTAATTTTAGTCCTAAGAACATTTGAAACAAACGTAAAGTTATTCTCTTATATGATAATAATTTGATGGCTTTAAACCTTTATTGACTGAAAAAAAAGAGTTAACCACTTCTCATTCTAGATGTTGCCAAATCTTAAAGATCGGTGCGTAACTCTTCTTTTTTTTGTGCTGACGGTTTCCTTGAGAAACTGAATGTGATAAATTCAAAATGGACTTACACATTTGGGTGCCGTTAAGTTTTATAATTCTGGTGTTTTTTTTTTTTTTTTTACAAATTGTTTTCTATATTTAAGTCGAATAGGTTAAGATATGCATACAAAAAAATATAAATTGTAGAATTTTGTTTTAAAATTTAATTTTAGTAAAGAGTAGTGCGGGACTCTTACCGTACTAAAACCACCGACAAGTTTGCAAATGATTTTTCTTTCTTAATTTAAATTCACTTTAGAGGAAGTTTGTAGTTGTGATGCTTTTCCATAGCATCAGCTCATTAGGCTTAGTTTTTTTTAACCTCCGAACAATGTCTCGTACATTTAAGACGGTCTCAATTTGGAAGTTGCTATGAATTTGCATGTATTATTCCGCGAGGGACTTTGTTTGGGAATTTTTGGATAGGTTTAGCCAAACGAATTTTGGGACCTGCTTTTATAATATTAGTTCGTTCTAAATAGATAGGTCATAGTTCTTTCCTATGAACCAGTATAATGCTTCTGTAATTCAAATTTAGATCTATTCTTTTTGATGTGAACTTTCCATTGAAGCTTTGCATCCAAAATCGTTCCAAGGTATTGTTCCAAATACTTAATTTATCGACTGCATTTTACAATTTTTAGGTAGCCTTTGCAAGAAATCTACCTGGCACCAATAGTGCAGTATCATCAGCAAAGCCACTGGAATATCCCTTGTGTATAAAAGATACAAGGTGGTTCCTAGAGCACTCATTGAAGCTGATGTTGAATTTACTTTAATTCTGAGTGCTCTAAAGAGTCGATTCGTAATATAAGATTTCATTATTTCGAAGTATTATTTCTTCAGCAGCAACATTAATTAAAAAAAAAATTTTGTGAAAAGTAGGTTTTTTGTTTATCACTAAGGTATTAAAAATGTTCAGATTGAGGGATAAATCTTCCTTTCTGCTTCTATATTCCACTTTCCATTAGCTTCTATATTCCACTTGATAAAAGCTAGTTGTAGACAAAAATGTTATGCATAAGGCATAAATATTGAAAAGAATCGGCTCAACCTCTGGAACTCGGTAAGCTTTTTGCATGGCTGACTTAACATTGAACATACACAAATTTATGTTAAAAAAAAAAATTCATTTGAATTTGAAGATTGAGTTTAGATATCTTTTTGCTTGCCATGCTTATTGAATAATCGTAACAGATTTTAATACAATCGTTGAACAAAAAGTAAGGCATCTTTTTCAGGGAATGCTTTCCATAGTCTATAGCTGATAACATCAAAACCTTTATTTTCAATTCTTTTATGAAATAATGAACTAAAGGCCCAACCTTTCTATGATTATGTCCAGCGAAAATTTTGGTAAATTTACTACCCCAACATTTGTCATAACATAGATCATAACATGGGCCTATTTCATAAATATTGGCAAATGCTGCAGGGTACAATGGCTGCGTTCAATCTCAGACAGATAGGGTATCCGGATACCTTCTTGTTAGTGTTTTACATGTAAAATAACAGCTGATCAAAAACACCTGAGATGTCAAAAAAGGAATCCAAAGGTATCCAAGAATTTCTGGGGTATGTAGGTATCTGACAGAACAGCTGATTGAACACATGGTTGAATTTCAAGAAACTTGAAAATTGATTTCAGCTTTTTGTATTTGTTGGTAAACAAAAAGATACAAAATGTTAGTTGAAGTTGTATTTGAGGATGTTCTGTACATAATAGACGACGAAGAAGCTATTTGCCTCCGAATTTTAGAAGTTAATTATGATCTATTTTCATCGTCCGACGAATCAGTTGAATTATCCATTAAATGTCTTATCTTACAACAATTTTGACTTCGAAGCTTTAATCGCAGATAAGATTAAGTGCTCTAATGTTTCTCTGGTTTTTGTGAACAGCTGAAAGTTGTTTTTATTTTTTGACAGCTATCTCAATACAGCTATCCAACTCGTTTAACAAGGTATCTAATAATCCACCGATCCAAGATACCCTATCCAACACGAGATTAAACGCAGCCATTGCCTTACTTTCAAGTCCCTTATGTCGCCTGCCTATTAATTTTCAGACAAATTTGTACTGAAAATTCTTTTATGAAATGAAAAAAAAAATACAATTTAAATATTTATCAGTTATTATTTGACAATTGCGACGAGAAACAGTCAAGTGTTGACAGTGAAAAGACCTTAAATGATAAAAAATATTTGAAAAAGCAAATATTCAGATTCTTAAGAAGAAACCTGGAGAGATCGTCAATCTAACTTCCTGAAACTAATTTAAAAAAAAAGCTACGTTTCAACACAACTTCTAACATTTCGCCATTAAATGCACCCAATATCCCTCTAAACTATTGCATTTTAGCTTTTAAATAGGGCGTATTTAGAAAACTGTTGGATTCCTAGAATGCTTTCATGTGTATAGAGTCCTCCAAATTAAATAGTAGGACCATTCTTCACTGGACGAGTGTTCTAAAAAAAATCTAATAATATTATGTTATTTTATTTTTATGAGCCTCCTTTGCAGAACATTTTTAAGTGGTGTCCAAAAACTCGTCTTTATGTTAAGTGTGTGACACGCTCCCTAATTAAAAGTCTGGGTTTGGCCTTGGTAAATTATCACTGTGAGAAGTTGCTCGTGTTTACCATTTCTATTTAATTTTGTACTTACATGGTAATTAAAAAAAATCTCTTTTTTTTTGGGTTTTATTTATTTATTTATTTTATTTATTTTGATGGAATTAGCTTACACAATAAGATACAATATCTTTTAAGATAGCGCAAGTTTCAGTATTAACATACTATTTAAAAATGTATAAATGATGTTAAGTAAACAAAAAAATTGATTAACATTACCAAAGAAAGATTCAAATACTAATAAAAACAAAATGCAAAATTAATTTATGATAAATTAAATGAAAAAGAAAGAATAGTTGCATTTAACAATATAAAGGTAATAAAATTAGTTAAATATAATCGAAAAAGTTTATCATCGAGAGTCTCCAAAGTATTGTCTAGGTCTCGTCTTAAACCGAGTGCTGCATCCAATCATCTTTATAGGCAGGGGGAGGGAATTCCACAATCGAATCGCGTGTATAAAAAATTGACGACTAGAAACAAGGTAAGAATAGCGTAATGGAGTCAGATCATAACTTCTAGTTGAACGAGGAAATTGAATTTTGCTACGAGTATAAAGATATGGTGTTCTTTTTGTTTGTAGAATACTATGAAGCATTAATAAAGTTCTTAAAGCAAATACATTTTCGAGAGAGGCCATATTTATTATTTTCGGGGTATGCAGAAATATGTTCATATCTACGCAGACTAAAGACATACCTTGCCACACTGTTATAAACAACATTAAGCTTCCTTTTGTCCCCTGAAATCACAATTACTAAAAATTTCACAACCGTATAGTAATAGGGGAATGAGAGCTAGTTTCATTCTTGTTTCAATTGGGGTAATTTTTTGGGTGGTCCATAACATTCGTAAGCCTTCATACACTCTTCCAATTGTCGTATTTATGTGGTTTGTCCAGGTAAGGTTTCTGTTAAATACTACTCCTAGGTTTTTCGCAGATTCAACAAAATGAACTGAAATATTGTTAAGCCGTATTGGAGGAAAATACGTCGTTTCTAATGGGTTTCTGGAAATAATAAGACATTTTGTTTTGGTTGTGTTTAAACAGAGTCCATTAGATTGAGACCAGTGTAGGACTTTATTTAGGTCTTCGTTTATCTCATAACCTCCATTTTCAATTAGACCTAGAGAACAGCTATATCGAAGTTGAACGTCGTCAGCATACATATGAAATGACGAGTTGAATCCTAGAGACGGCAGTTCATTTATATACATGGTAAATAGAAGAGGTCCCAAAATTGATCCTTGGGTGACACCTCGACTAAGCGGAAGGAAGATAGACGTTTGATTATAAGCAACGACTGCTTGATACCTTAAAGATAAATATGAAAAAACAAGTTTCACTGATGAAGACACGAACTGGAATTTATCTCGTAGTTTGGTGCAAAAAATATGGTGGCCAACGGTGTCAAATGCTTTTGAGAAGTCTAAAAGTGTGAGGAAAGTCACATGGTTGTTATCAAGACTCTCTGTAATTTCTTCAACTACATTTATGAGAGCTGTTGTGCAGCTATGACCTGGGCGAAACCCGGATTGATTTGGGCATAACATTTCATTTTGATCCAAGTATTGTCTTATCTGCGTGTTTAAGATTTTCTCAAGAAATTTCGATAAAAAAGGTAGTATAGCTATTGGTCGGTACTCATTACGGTTCTTTGGTATAGGAATGATTTTTGCTTTTTTCCAAAAACTCCAGTCGTTAAAAAAGTATTGAAGAGATAAGTAAGAGGTTTTAAGGCATATGGAAGGGTCGCTTTTAAAAACACTGGATGAATTTCATCAAAACCCACCGAATTAGATTTTACAGATAAGCTAAATTTAAGAAAATCTTCTTCATTCACATTGGAAAAGCTAAAGCCTATAGAAGATAGGCTGTCAGCTTCCAAATTTTAAGTGATGGAGCTATCATGATGTTCAAAAGATGAGAGAGACGTAAATTTTGTATTCAATTCATTACAGTTAATACGAGTAGCATTATCTGAATTATTTTTATGTTTACCAACACCTATATCCTTAAGATTTTTCCAAAGCTTATGACCAGCCAGAGAAGGAATTAGTCAAGAAGAATAATAACATTTTTTTGATTCCCTGATTTTAAGCACAACTTTGTTTTTTAAGTCGTTATAAGCTCTCCGAAACACTTCAAGTCTAAAACGTTTCCATGTTTAATATGCCATATTGCGTTGATTGATTAGTGTTTTTATATTATTGGTAAACCAAGGAGAGTCCTTGCACCTCAGGATTTTTGTTTTAATTGGGACGTGAACATTAAAAAGGAAGTTTAAATTTTCCTGAATAAATGCAAGTTGATCATCAACAGATAACATTCTAGAAATTAGAGACCAATCAAATGACATTAATTCGTGTTCTAAGCGATAGTAATTTATATTTTTGAAGTCCCTAAAACTGTAACTATTACAAGAAACTAAAGGTTCATACTCAAAAGTTAGGTGCAGCAGATCATGATGTGAGAAACAAGACGCAGATAGTTGGCCAAAGTGAAGAACTTTATTTAAGTGGCTTACAAAAAATACATCAAGCAGGGTACTTGATTCTCTTGTAAAGTGTGTGGGAGTAGATGTATTTACTGGGTGTAAATCGAGAGCCTTCAAATTATTAGTGAGTGCGGACTCTAATATCAGATTACTACTAGATAGATAGATAGATCTTTAGTCAATATAATAATTAGTACATAAAGTCATTGAGAAAATCTTGAATATTTAGGGGCATGACATATCTGTCGTCTGCCCGAGTGGCAAAATTGCTTGAATCTTTTACACAATATATATGTTTTTTTTTTTTTTTTTTTTTAAATAGTTAATAGGACTTTTAGTTTAGTTAAAACAAAATTTAGAGATACTTTTTACACATCATGAGATTTATATTTTTTTTATAAACAATTTTTTTATAAATAGTTGATAGGACTTTTAGTTTAGTTAAAACAAAATTGAGAGATTCTTAATACGCATCTTGAGATTTGTAAAGGTTTGATTGATTTCAAATTGATTCTTTCTTATATATTTTAAAAGGTTTCATTAATTACTTTGGATCTGTATGTGCTGGCGTCAGTATAATAATCAAAAAGTACCTTCCAATCACCACCATTCAGAAAATCATGCACCTCTTCCTCCTCTAAAACATTTTTTCCGAAGTAGACTCGCCTTATTTCCTTTAGAATTGGACAGATCCCGATGAAGTGATACACATCTTCCCGTGCTTGTAGGTTACACAAGTTGCAAAGACCTGGACCCTCGTTTCGATGCGGCATGGCGTTCAGCTTGATGAGCTCCCCTCTGATTTTGAAAATCGTCCCAATGACATAGCAGGAATAACGACTGTTGAAATAGTTAAGCTCATTTAGATTAAGGTTAGCCTTTGAGTAATACACTCTTTCTGTCGACGCACGAGCTTTTTCAATAAAGGCATATCTTTCATTTTCGTCAGTGAGCATGATTACTACTAAAATCTCCTCCTAATACAATAATATTGGCGGCCAACTCATCTAGCTTAGTTAATAATGATTTGGTATCAATATTTTTGTTAGGTCTGTATGCAGATCCCAATACAATTTTGTTGTCCCTGCAAGTGATTTTAATAAAGATGAAATCAATATCATCACTAGGTAAAGATTCACATACAAATTCCGGTTTTAACCCACAGCTTGCATAGATGGCAACACCACCCCCAATTCTATCTACTCGTACTTTGTCTCGTCTAAATAATTTGAAACCCCTCAAACGATACAAAGAATCATTTATTTCCGGCCGAAACCAAGTTTTAGTCACATACACAACATCCACTTTTGAATCTGCAAACAAATACCTAAGTTCGTCGATTTTCGGAAGTAAACTCTGGGCATTTTATATAACAGATCTGAAGACCATTACGCTGACTACACAAAATATTATCATATTCCGAGTGATATCATTATAACTGACAATTGTGGAGTTCCCATTATTGTTTACTATATTAGGGCCAACCATTTAGAGTACCTAACTAAAAACAATTGGCGGCTAATAAAGCGCACCTTAAGACAAGTGAGACGGAATGCATCATCGATAGAAAAACTTTTTAGCTTTTTTGTCAGAAAAGAAAAATGATTCATAAAAAAGATCAAAGCTTTTAAATTAAATAATATTTATTTAATAAATAATATTAAATAGTGTTTTCTTATGCAAACATAATTTATTTCTTAAAAATATATAAATTCACAAGTGAACAGGAATAACAATTTGACATGACAAGACTCTCGATTAATTTATTGTTTTACATACTCTTTTGCAAATCTCTCTTAAATTATTTCGTTTAAATTTAATTAATGTTAAGCTTTTTCTTTTATTAAATTCAATTTTATTTTAAAGTCTTCGTAGAAAATTGGTAATATCATTGGTCAGTCGACCAACGCTACTTAATGGCACATCATATGAACTAACACCAGCAAAAACAGACTTCCTTTCTCGAGCACCAAATTCATCGTCTGAAGCTTGATCACTTCGTCTCTGGGCACTTTCAAGTGAGTTGCTGTTCCGAGTCAATTCGAAAATATTCGTATTTGGAATCAAGCCTGCCAGATTACTTGGTAATCGGACGTTGATAGACCCAACTTCCGATTTTACATTCGAGCTTAAATTAATGTTTGGTTGTTGAGGGAGGATCATCTGAGAAACAGTCATCTGAGAGGGGATAATCTGAATTTGTGGTTGTTGTCGTTGATGGTGATGTTGTGGCAGGGATATTGGTTGTTGAAATTGTTGTTCAATGGATGGAGTAATTTTTGTTGAAACTTGATGGACGTTATTCGAATGTTGTTGATTTGGAATTTTCTGATGTTGCTGTTCGAGGAGAGGGACAGATTGTTGTATCTGGTTGAATTTCTGGGCGGGAAACATTTGTTGTTGATAAAAGTATTGCTGTTGTTGTTGTTGCTTTTGCTGCTGAAGTTTTTGTTGCTGCTGAAGTTGATATTGTTGCTGAAGGTGGTTTTGTTGTTGTTTCAGTTGTTGAAGTTTTTGTTGTTGCTGTTGCAATCTTAGTTGTTGCTCCTGATACAATTGCTGTTGTTGTTGCTGCTGTTGTCGTTGCTGTTGTTGTTGCTGTTGTTGGTCTTGGTACAATTGCTGCTGTTGTCTTTGTTGCTGTTGCTGTTGTTGTTGCAGCTGTTGTTGTAGCAGTTGCTGTTGTTGTTGCTGTTTTGCTTGTTGTTGCACACTTAGTTGGGATTGTTGTTGAAAAGTATTTTGATTTAATGGATTACGAATTATATATTGTACAGGATTGGACTGAGTTATAAATGAAGGCCTATTTGTCGATAGTTTAGGGGGTTCAGGACTGTATTGTGACCCAAATTTGCTAGCAATAAAGTCTTTTAGTGGTATGAATGGTAGACTAGTTGGAACTGAAAGTTGGGCGGGTCTGTTTATTGAGAACTCTTGTTGAATAGTTGGTTGATTCGAGAAGGGAATTTGTGGCCTGGTCAAAGCTACAAAGAGAACATGTTAATTGATTGCTACTGTTCAGTATTCATATACGATCAAGTCACATTTATAAGAAGCTTACCTTGTTGTTGGCTCTTAAATGCTCCTGAATCAGTCGGTTGCCTGTTGATGGCTTGATTTTTTTTTAAGTTCTGTAAAATTGAATCGTCAGTTATAGATTTAGTAAGATCATGAAATGAAAGGAATGTAGCCGGTAAAGGTTCCGGCGTAGTTGATGAAGTAGACATGGGAGAGATAGCATCATGATATGAAAATGGAGCTAGAGTAGGTGTTGGTAATGAGGGAGAACTTCTGATGGGGTGTTGCGTGGTAGAAGTTCTAACTGACGGTTTCGTGGTTGTGATTGTGGCTTCCGAAGTAATATTCTTATGACTGGGAAGGCGCCGTTTAGTTTGAACGTATTTATTAGAACTCTGTCTAATAGAGTTGTAGGAACGATTTGGTATACCATTATATGTACTTGCAGCGCTGGTCAGATCTGACAATGCAGAGTCAGAATTTGGAGTATTCAATGTGTTGCTAGGAGGAGCGGCGGTTGTTGTTGTTGTTGTTGTTAAAGAAGTGGAACTTGATGATTCAGTAGTTCGTCTGCGAGATCCGTAAGTGTATCGGCTTACATTGAGGCGTCTTCGTGGAGATGCTGTGACCTTTGTTGTGATCGAGGCACTTGTTGTGGAAGTGGTTCTGCCACCTAATCTGCTTCTGTAAGTCGGTGCAGCTGTAGTACTTGGTTTTGTTGTTGACGAAGTGCTTCTTTGGCCAGATCTCTGCAAGTTATTCCTTCTTGAGTAAGAAATAGGCCTTGCGGTTTGTCGTCGCTTGCCACTTTCCACTGTAAATCTTCGAATTGAAACTGCTGGACTAGTTGTGGACTCTGGTGCTGTTGTAAGCGCTATGGAAGTCGTTGATGGTGAAGTGTCAGGATTAACATCAGTTGTTGAACTAGAGACAGTTGTTGGAACTGTAGTTGAGGTAGTAGTTGTTGATATCGTAGATGTAGTAGACGATGAAGTTATATGAGGAGTCGAATTTTTAACAGCTTTCGATCTATTATAAATTGGAACAACAGGTATATTATTTTCTTCTTGAACAATTTTATTTTTTTCGTCAGACTCGTTCACAGTGATTTGTTTGACTCCAGCAAGAAGTAAATCTTCTGCTCTTTTATTTGCATTAACCTTGTCTTCTTCAGTAGTTTCTTGAGATAGCTCCTTCAAGGAGTCAACTGAATCTAATTGAATTATTTCTTTTGGTTCTCTTTTAATAGCTGGTTTGGATTCTAATTTTGGTTCCAAATCAGACTCAAGCTTATTTACAACTGGAGATTCGGGTGATTTGGCGTCCTCTAAAGTTTCTAAAGTGCTTGATTTATCATCTACTTTAGAATTTTTTTGATTTGCTTCATTTGGTAATTCAGCTTCTGATTTTGTTATTAAATCACTAGAAGATTCAATTTCTAAGTTCTCTGAAGCATTGTCTAAAGCTAAAATTTGAAACTTTTCTGGTGTTGTTTCTGGTGGTTGAGTAGAGGTTAATAATGTTGTGATCAATGAATTACTGTATGATTGAGTGGAAGTAGAATGCTAGAAAATAATGTAGATAGAAAAGAATAGACATTGAAGAAATGTTAAGAGATATGATAGTAATTTGAGTTTAAAATGTATCTGTGAATCCAACTTTTTGTCGTTATTTCCTGAAATATTGTATTTTTTTAAATATCTGAATAGTGTAAATGTTTATTTTTTTTTTTTGAAACAGCAGCGTTGGAAACTTAAAATAAATGAACCTATTGTTGATGTTTGGTCCATTTGAAATAACTGTATAAACAATTATAAAATGTTTGTTAATGCAAGGAGGTAATTTTTTGGACTTTTGATTCTTATGACTATAAATACATTTTCTGTATCCTTTAATTTAAAATAAAAATTGATCCTAATATAAAGAATCAAACAAAAGAGCTGGTATCAAAACCTTTTTTTTTTAATTTCATTTCTTTTAAAGTAAACAATGAGTAAAATAAATAATTTCATTCTGTTTTATGGGCTAAGTTAAAACATTTTATTTAGTAAAATCGTGAAAATCCTTAAGGATTTGAAAATAAAAACCATGAATTACGAATTACGATTTTTTAATGTACTTTGAAAGCTTATGCAAAGTGTTTAAGGAATGAGAAAAATGTTGAAAAAAGAGAAAATATGGCAGAAGATTAAAGAAATTTGAAAAATCAAGAAAAAAGTAATGAAATTTCAAGGAAATATTTATAAAAATTCATGTTTATAAAATAAAATGGGAAAAATTTGTAATCTTAAGAATTTTTAATAAGCTAATAGGTCACAAACCTGAGTGGTGCTGGATGTTCTCCTTGGAGATGCTGTTGGCCTACGACCATAAGAACGATCTTCTTTTGATTTCTCATGCGTAAAACCACGACTTAAGAATCTAAATGGTTTTTTTGTGACTGAACTTTCTGGTTTTTGAAGTGTCCTTTGCTGAAATTGTAACGAATTTTGTCCTTCCAATTGAGCTTCATAATTAATTTCGTCCAATAAGCTATTGATGTTTGAAGCGAAATTAAATGAAACTGGTTGAACAATTTCATCTGTAGCATCAACATTGCCTTGCATCATATTCTTTACATATTCCGGAGCTATAATCTCATCTTGATCTGAAACTTGTAATCCATTTAAGCCGGCATTCACCTTCTCAGCAAAGTTCATTCCACTTGCTTGAAAAGGTTTATCGAGTGCATTTGAAGGTGACTCAGCTATTACTCGAGAAGTTTGTCGATTAAAATTTGCCCCAGGATCAGTTGAGAGTTCTCCAAGACTCGAGATGTAGACTTCTCTGTCGCTGGCACTGTCTTCGGTGGGTGGTAAAAGTAATCCAGTTGGTGTTGCAGAAGAATAGGTATCATAAGAGATATTTTCAGAAGACAACGGACTTTCTACAAGTTCTGATAAAGGAGTTTCAAACGGTGGGCTAAATGTTGGCGAGGGGGGAGTTATAGGTAATGCCGAAACATTTATGGGTTTGAATCCAGCCTCCGAAGGCGTTGTTGATATTTCTTTTTGATCGTTGATGGGCAACGGGGAAAAGAATCCGAACACAGATTCATCCTGTTTTAGATCTATTGATTGATTTTCCAAAATAATAGTGTCTTGCGTTGGGATTATGCTGGCTGGGGAGGAACTTGTTTGGAAGTTTTTCGATGGCTTTGTTGGTTTCGTTGCAATGTTTTTGCGTGTTGTAGGCTGAAGAGTCGTAGGCTTGCCACGATTCAAAGCTATACTTATCGTTTTCATAGGATGTTCCATCATCTGGCGGACGGTTTTCATCATATCAGTTTTAGTACCAATTCGATTGTTATCGTTTTTACTATAATATCGTTCACTATCATTACAATCAACATTTCTATACCAGTCGCAGACAAAATTTTTTTGACTAAATAGAGTTCCGTTTGGACAAAGGAATGCAAAACCTAAGTATTTTGATTTTAATTATTATAAGTAGATATTTATAAATCTATATTAAACAAATTCTACCTTTTCCAACGAGATCAGTGTTGGCGCAGATTCGGAAAACTTGGCATCTAGCTTCTGTATCAGCATAATAACCTGAAGAATAGAATATAGATACAAGAACTTGCGTGTTGATTCTTAAGATCAAGTATAAAGACTCAAACCTTCGTGACGGCCATTACAATCGAAATTTGTTCTTGGAACTGCACTGTAAATTGGATAATCGATTTCTGGTTCACCTGGGATTGTTTGTCTTAAATCATAAGGATGACTTGAGCTAAAACTAAGGAGAGAAGTTAAATAATATTATGTTATGTTCAGTTGATAGTATTTTTCTTTTATACCTCATGGTAATGAACTCATTGACCTGATCTGCATCTTCAAAACTTCCGTCAGCTTTTGATGTCCGCAAGTTGAGTGTTGTTAAGCAAAAGCAATACACTAAAATTTATTTTTAAAATTATAAGTTTTTTTATCGAGTTTAAATAGTATTTGTATTTTTTAATACATGATAAACATGTTTGTCCTTTATTAACAAAAACAACTACTAACAAATTATGATATGATATTTTAATTATTATAGTATATTAAAAAAATCATTTAGGTGATTTTTCCTTTCTCTTCAAAAATTAAAGGGAGTTATCCTGAAAAATCAAATGGCGGTAATTTTTGACAATATTAGATTAAGCTTAAAGTGAATATTTCAAATTCTAAACACACGCTTTAATTAGTTTTTAAATTACTTTGACATTTTCCTTGAATTCGTTCAATTCCTCAAAAACTCTTACATTCCTATGCAGATAATTCTAAAAAAGGAAGTATTGCACTCCAATCCACTATTTGGCATCTATCATTTGATGGAATCAACGTAACTTTGTTTTGTATCGAATTTATTTCATCAGATCTTTTAAATTCCATCTTCGAAAACACTTTCATCATTTAAGTATACTCGAACTTTTTAACAAGTACATGCTATTCGACTACCCACTACTTTACTTCTTGACTTAAGTTAACCTTGTTTACTTGTTTGATGCTATACCTTAACTTCAATGTCAAGTTATAAAAAAATCGAGTGCATATTCATCATATCCAACTGAATTCCATTGCAATTTGAAATTATGTATATTGGGTATAAACCAAAATCACTTTTGGATTGAAACTCTTCAAGTGCTTGTTAAGAAACATTTATTTATGGACATATATTCTTTCAATTAAATTCAAAGAGTTCATTGGGGTTTATGGTAAATTTTTAACCATAGACCTTGAAATTGATTTTTAAAACCTTTTTATTTAGGTAGGTACTAATTTTTAAATTAATAAAGGCCATTATTGAGATTCTTCAAAACTAGGCTAACAAAAAAGTTTAAAATGGGGTTTTCGAGTTTTAAATTCATTAAAAAGACTGGTCTACAAAATTATGTTTTTTTCTGTCACACAAACAAAACAATATTTTTTTAAAGGATTAAGTTGTCCTAAATTCGAATCTCACCTTAAAATTTTTCTATCACATCAGGTTTTTAAAATATGAAACAAAAAAGCTAAAGACATCGAAAAAGACATTGTATGATGATTTTCAAAAGTGCAAATCCTTGTCTTCTAGATCAATTTAATTCAAATCATTTTAGTATCTTACTTAGATTCTAAAAATTATCAATAGTTATTAGTTTTAATTTTCCTCTTTATGAATTTGTGCTGCTTCATCCGCTCATAAAAGAAGCCTGGACCACCGAAAGCTTTTCCGATGAGTGGATGAAGGGAATGATCGTCAAGCTCCCAAAAAGAGAGATCTTACAAAGTGCGAAAACTGGAGAGGGATTTGCGTTGCCTAAAAAGTAGCAAAAATCATACTGGAACGCATCAGAGAACACCTTGAGGCCAAACTCATTGCCGAACAAGCAGGATCCCGCGCTGGATCCTCCTGTATTGATCACATCAACACCCTGCGAATCATTATTGAGCAGTCCGTTGAATATCGAGCACCACTACACCTGCTGTTCATCGACTTCGAGTAGGGCTTTGATAGCGTCAACAGGGAGTACATCTGGTTAGCTTTGCGGAGGAGAGGCATCCCAGAAAAACTAATTGGTATTATGAAAGCAACATATAATGGACCCAAGTGTCACGTTCTAAACGATGGTAGGTTGTCCGAGGATTTTGAAATTCGTAGCGGAGTCAGACAGGGCTGTATTCTGTCGCCAATATTGTTTTTGCTGGTGATACGCGATGTACTGCGCGCAGCTTTATCAGGTAGCGGAGGGATCCAATAGACTTTGACATCCTATTTGAAGCACTTTGATTACGCGGTCGATGTGTGCTTACTCTCTCATAGGATCATGTATCTCCATCAAATGACAACAAGTAAGGAGAGAGAAGCAGAAATCAATGGGGCTGAAAATTAATTCCAGCAAAACAAAAATGATGAGCCTCGGAACCCGACCATCCTCTCAAACAAATATTTCCTCACAACAGGTGGACAAGTGGAGAGCTTTCAATACCTTGGAAGTATCATTATCATCAAATTCGGAACCGAACAAGACGTCATCTGCCACATCTGCAAAGCAATAGCGCATTCGGTATGCTGTCGAAAATTTGGAGGAATAACTCTACCAGCTTAAGAACAAAGCTACGACTGTTTCGCACAAATGTCGAATCTGTACTTCTTTGTGGGTGCAGCACCTGGAAGGTTACTTCAGCCATTACAAGGAAGCTGCAACCCTTCGTAAATAGATATCTTCGCAACATCCTAAGGATTTTCTGGCCAAACCGAATATCCAATGAGGTCCTTCATAGAAGGCGTAAGTGGCAATTGATTGGACATACGCTTCGAAAAGGTAACGACTGCATTGCAGGCCAAACAATGCAGTGGAATCCGCTCACACAAAAAAAAGAAGGGCTGGATGACCGAGAAGCACATGACAGTCGAGGAGGAATCAGCGTCACTAGGCAAAAGTTGGAGGTAGCTGAAACATATCTCCGGAAACCGCACACGATAGCGCGTAGGCGTAGTAGAGGCCTCATGCCCCTTAAGGGGTTTCCAACGGACTTAAGTATATAAATTTGTATGCTTTCATAGTTTGAAAAAATACGTTTTTTAGTTAATTCTTAGTGCTGATTACGAATCCAAATTTTGATTTTAACTATAGGCTCAAATTTTAAAAGTTTTCAACATTATTTTTATAGTTTTCAATATACTCGTATTTCAAAAACATGATATAGTAGAATTGCTTAGACAACGAATACGTTACAAAAAACAAAACCTTACTTTCAAACCGTTTTGTCTTTTTCTATTGAAAACTGTTTTAGCATAAATGGTTTAGCGTTTCTTTCAGATTTTTGTAAGACAGATGAAATCTTAGAACAAACGATCGGTTTTAATTCCATTGCTAGAAAAATGTATTTTAAAAGTCGAACATGAGGCTTCATCTCCTATTCCTCTAAAGCAACAATTACAAATTGCTTTTAAGATGGTTATCGAAAATTAAATAATGCGTTATCAAAGCACCTTGAAATAAAAATGCAGACTTTTATAGTCTTCTCAACTTTAAAGGGCAATATGATTTCAATAAAAGGTTTTCCCTTAAAAAAAATCATCCTCTACATAAAAAAGTTTGATAAAAATACTCACATAACAATTTCAATAGATACATCATCTTATATTGGGATGTCGCCCAAAATCTGAAAGTAAAGAAAAAAAAATATAATTAAAATATGAACACACAAATGCAAATAAAATATGCAAAAATAAATATTACTCAACATAATTACTATTTAGCATTGATTTAAAAAACAACATTGTTTCGCTACTAAATACTCATTTCTTAATTGATGTAAGACTTGAGATAAAGTTAACAAAAAATAAAACACATCTGCTATGAGCCAACAATTAAGTTTTTAACCCTCAATACAAAATATTACCTACTCTCATCAAAATAACTAATTATCATGTCATCGTTCAGACACATTTTAATAATTTAATTTAATTTAATTCATGTCAAAAAAAAGAAATAGTGATGATTGGTTATTGGACTCTGGTTTCCGCTTCTCTATTTACATATGTAGCATATATGTTCATACAATTTTGACTTCTTTTTATTTATTTCGTACCAAATTTTGGCTATGATTGATTGACAGTTTCATGTTTTCCGTGTATTCTTTTTTAGGAAGCTATTAAAAGCAATATGTTGTATGTACATGCATATGCCAAAAATATCAAACATGACGTTTATTGAATCGGTTGAATTTTTTTGTCTAGATTAATGAGATTTATTTTCCAGATTGCCATCATTGGATTCCAATGTTTTAGTGGACTACATCGAGCTATCACAATGCAAAAATCTGCACAAACGGAAATAAACAACTTTATTTAACTGCGCAAACTCCAATTTGCGCAAATTTTTGTAAATGGCCGACGAGCGTAAAACTAATAGAATTCCTGACGGAGTCAACTTTGTAATCTTTAATTTATATTTTACTAAACAGAAAATACGAATCTTCCCGAGGCAGATTAAATATTTTGTAGGCTAAATTCCAATTTATATACTACATAGGTATGAGTAAAATTACTCAATTTTATGCAAACATTTTAGACCTACACCCCCGGTTTATTTTGAATATTTTAAGTAAAAAGGTTATTCCAAACATTTTAAAGTAGACAGCTTTCTTTCACTTATTTTACCTGTTTTAATATCTTGAAGTGAATCGGAAATTAGTAATACAAAATCAAGGCCGTATGTAATTTCGGATTAAATTCGGTATTACTATTGGTAGTAAAGAAATGCAAAGTGGGCTTCAAATCGATTTCATAAACTTGTCTCCAAATCTATTAAAATAGTTGGTAAACCACTTAATACAACGCAACACCTTAACCAAAGAAGCGTTTATTTGTATTCACTTTAATTTTATTTATAAGGAATGTACGTAAAGTATTCTAGGTTATAGTAGTTATAGCTTAAAGAAACTAGGTATACACTTTCAAAAATTTATCCAAGGCTAAATTTGATTGTAGAACTGAATTTATACCTCCTTAACATTCTCCCACAAGTCCTCTTATTTTGGGCGGGAGCTATAAAATGTTGGATATTTGAAAGGGTCAAAGTTGTATATCTTGGACATCGGACAAAGTACCGTTTAATTCTAAAAAAGTATACCTTAAACGTGAAAAAGTTGTATTGTCTGCAGCTTGTTTTTAGATACGCGAGAACGAGTATTATTCTTAACATATTATTGAAATGTTTGTAGCAAAATTAAATTTTTTTTGTAGCACAAACCAAACAATACTTTTTCAAGGGATTAAAATGTCCTCAATTTGAATTTCGTCTTCAAATTTCTCTATAACATCAGGATTTTAAAATATACCCCTTCAAAAATGCTAAAGACAACCAAAAAACTCAACATATCCCTTAACAATATATTGCAAATCGAAAATTCGAATGTTCTAAGAAACTTGCATAGATTTTCATTAACTTTTCTCCAAATTTTGTATTTCTACTTCAAAAAATTACATGCATAAATGTGGCATATTTTAATTTAATAATAAACAAAATATTATTCTCAATAGAAAATGAGTTGACATTGGATTCCAGCAATTAAAACAAACACGAGAGGAAAAGAAGGATGGGGGTAGCCTGAACCGTTATTTTTTTTCTTAATTTTCTCAAGAACTAATAATGTTTCTTATACTGTCACAATAATATTTGATGACAAAATTTTAAAAAAATATTATTTTTTTTTGAAAATTTCAATATCTCGAAAATGGGTCGTCATTTTAAGCGAAAATTAAATGCAAAGCGTTTTATTTGCATACTAAAAATATTTTATTATTGTATTGAACAATTTTATACATACAAATTAATTTAAAAACAAAAACGCTTCAAAAACGGTGTTCGGAAAAAAAAGTTTGACTAATTAAATGGCATTTAATTTTTTTAAAACAAACTTATTTTAAAGGTACATTTTTAAATTTTAAAATACTAGTATTATTTGTGAACAAAGTCTTTGCAGAGAGTTCGCGCGACCCAGTCGCAAACTTTATTTGTAACATATTTTATTTCAAAAAGTTGATATAATAGAATAGTTTAGATGACGAGTTCGTTACAAAAACATAAAACGTACTTTCAAACCGTTTTGCCTACTTTTTCAGTTAAAACTGATTTAGCACAAATGGTTTAGCTTTCCTTTCAGATGTGATGGTTACATTTACAGATAAGATTTATTTTTCCTCATATATAAACCATTATCCTTAATTGAGAATTAATGTTATTTAGTGACTCTTTTGACATCAGGTAACCGATATTAAAGAACTTTTCAAAAGGTTGATATAAGTATGTATGTATATTTTCACGGGCATATTTAACAATTTACGTATTAAGCACAAAATACACAATTGAGATGCAAAAAGTCTCTTTTCATAGATTCTTTTTAACTTTTATTTCTACCAAACATATTTAAGAAGTTAATTTATTTAACGGAAGCACTTGACTTCTTGTAATACATTAATAATATCTTAGAATTTGACATGTTTGTCAAAATAAATCAAATCAAATAAAAATGAATAATTCTTCTTTTTATCTTTTTACATTTATGTAAGAGTATACAAATATACGAGTATGTATGTATGTACATATGTATCTATCACTGTTTAGCTATACTAAATCGAGACAAAATTAATGTATGGAAAAATATACAATTTGTAAATTTCTTTTCTTTATTTTCTGTTAGATAAAGATAATAGACGTTTGTCAAAGACTTTAATGCAAATATGATAACTCCTTACTTTTTATAGTGTTTTTTTTTTTTGAGTGCCACATAAAATGCAAACGAAAAAATAATAATACACCACTTAGCCCTATAATATTATGCTGAACGTTATCGAACTTAAAATATTTCTGATATTAAACAAATGTTATTGTAATGGATTAGGCAACATTTTATTAGAGATTACTGATTTGAAAAAAAAAAATAACAGAAATGTTTTTTTTATGCATATGTTAAAAAATATTTCTATACATAAATATGTATGTATGTATGTATGTATGCACAATATGTATTTACATATGTTTTTAAATGTATATAACCATAAGAGTATATTATGACAATTTTACAATGCAGTAATTTCTTTTACCAAAGGACTATAGGGTGATAATAAAGTTTTTTAACATTTTGTCTATAATCCAATATGAAAAATTGTATTAGAGTGGATTCTCAAACTGAACTTTTAATATTAGAACTACAGCAAGCCGTTAAGTCTAGGTTCAATCCTGTTGTTTGTTGTCGCCGGCCGTCTTCTTTACATTCTTGTTTACTCAACATAAAAAAGTGAATCTCAAAATAGTCGTTAGGATTCGGCTAAAAACTATGGCTTTTTTACGACCAGTTGCGTCATAAAATTGTCTACATTTTATTGATTTATTTTATCTTAAACATTCAGAACATATCTAATCTAAACATAAATTCTGCAAAAAAAAAGCACGTAAGCCTTTGACGTGTGTGTTTTTTTTTTAAATTAAAAGACCCATTATACCTTTCTAAAATTAGAGCATTTTTCAAAAATCAAGTTTATTTTTAATTAAATTATAACATTAATAAATTCTATTTATTTAAATAAACATATTATGTATATGTAAATGACATCCGATAAAAATAACATCATATAATAGTCTGAATACATTATAATCGATCTTATGTATTCAAATTAGAAAAAAAAAAAAAAACATTTTACTACCACTTTATGTTTCTAAAAATATATTGCTTCAAATTTGTTTGCTCAATAAATACTTATACATTTAAAACGATTTATATCAAAGTAATTTCCTATACACAATTAGTATATCTGTCGGAAGCAAGTATCTAACACTCAAACAAATATCACACATCAATCAGAAGTCATATTATATATTATCAACGGAATATAATATAAATAATAATAATTAATAGAATGATTGATTTATTGGATATACTTTTAAAAATTCCAATAATAGAATTTTATTCTGAAGCGTCTATGATAATTTAATAATTTGTATTGTATTTTTAATGAAAAGTTAAAAATAAAATTGGCTAATACGAGTATTACTGATCGAACCTTCATTGTTAAATAAATGTATCAATTTTAAACAATTCCGTCAATGCAGTCAATTAAGGAATTAAATTCCGATCTTATGAATTACTTTCGAAAACATATTGTTAATAGATAGGATTTTCGTTTATTTATTTTTCTTGAAAATGATTTAAATATTTGTGCATAATGTTTTGCTTAAGTAGAAGTCCTGTCTTTTTATAAAAAGAAATAATCATTTTAAGAGCATGTTAACTAAAACTTTTTCTTATCAAAATTTAAGTAACAAATTTAAATCTATTTATTAATGTATTAGTTTTTTTTTAAATTTGAGGGCATAAATAAAAACATATTGAATAAAAAGAATTTATACCAAACGAACTTTTATAAGAAAACACACCACACAGTAAAATAGTACAAGTTAATACAGGCCTTAAACAAAAGAGTTGACATACAAACTTGGTTTTTGTAGAAAGAAGAGTGTTTCATATTATATTACTTAGATATATAGAGGAATGTCATGTAACGTTTGAGTTTCATCTAAGTCTGTTAAATTTTTAATTGATATAAAGAGGATCAATCAGTTTCAGGTGATGGGCTTTTTGTCTGACTGTTTGAATATATTTCTTCTTGTAAATGCCTTCACGCATTTTTACTAACAGCACAAAGTGATATTTAAAATTTTCTTACACCTTTGAGTGTAAAATTATGATTAAATTACATAACTTATTTAATAAAAGTAAGACACAGAGCTAATATTAGGAAAGGGAGAGATGGTTTGAAAGGAGATGTCGGTACACATTGGTTTTGAATTTCCGAACATTGCAATGACGACGGGGAAAAATCAAAGACACTTTTTATGCTGAATCAGGCGATTTATTTGAAAAGCATTTTTAAATGATAGGGTTTACTTTTGAATGGTTAATTTGTCTAAAACTTTAACAAAATAATAATAACAATATTTTATGTGAGATAAGAAATTTGAAGTTTATAATATCTTTCATTGTACTCATTATATTGTTTTTATCAATTTTAGTAGCATTTTTGGAAAGTTTTTATTTTTTATATGTATACAAAAAATACCATTATCTCCCGTTTAAAACTTTAATGAATTTTAAAAACAAATTTTTTTTTGAGACGAAATTAGTTTAAAGCCAATATTTTAATTTTTTGAAAAGATATTTGAGTCGAAAATCAATTTTTATTAACTGTCAATTCAGTTTTTTTTACATTTCAAATTTCATTAGGAGTCGCCAGCGGTATTAGTTCGTGAAGTATTTGGAGTCAACCAAAATTTTCTCTTTTTTTTTAATTTCTCCAATTTTTTGACTGTTTTTTCTTTCTGTGTTATAACCTTCATAACAAAATTTATTTGATGTCGAAGTCTCTACTGCTTCCTGAGATATGGTCGACCGAACACACGAACGTACATATGTACGTACACACGTAAATATAGACATCTCTCTAAAAATCTTTTATTTAAATTCTAGGGACAATGAAACGTCGAGAAATGTCAAAATTGTCAACTCGATAAATCGGACCGATTACAAGACTTTCTATGGGAAGTTAAAAGTGAGATATGTTCCAGACAAATTTAATCTTTTTTCCTTAGAAAAAAAAATCAGAATTGTATAAATTGAATTATCAGGGGTTTTCCCAAAACAAAATTTTGCTCAATCTCTACTAACGAAATTTCTAGGGGATTTGGAAATTAAGAAGTAATATATTTGATTTTTAGGCATTATTTTGCTATCCTTTCTACTCGTAGTTTTCTTTTTCCTGTCATTCCTGTCTTGCACAATTTCCAAAGAAAAAATTTGTTCTCGTTTTTTTCTTTTTCTAATAGAAATAAATCCGATGTAATTTCAAGGACCCACTTTGGTAATTAAAGGTCTCATATTTATATTAAAATAAATATGTATATCCTTTCAAAACAGAACATTGCTCTCCTTTAAGACCTTCATCTGGGTACATACATATGTATGTACATACAAAACAAAAACTTTTGGCACGTACCTTTTTTAATTGACACAAATAATCCAAAAACTGCAATTAAATATTTATTTTAAATTTTCATCAAAAATTTGTGATCTTTGATCGATTTTAGCACATGATCGTTCACAATAAAATCAAGGAGGCAGTATCACTTAAACAGAAAAGGAGTTTACAGTGTTTAGCACTTATTTAAAATATAACTGTTTCGTTGTTTAATTCGATCAAATTTTCAAATAGAAAATTGTTTAAGTTAATATTTGCTTTAAACTTTTGTTTCGTTTAGAGATTCAAATCCTTGTAATTAATAAGCCAAGGATATGTTAATTTTTTCACTGTTAAGCTAAACGCTGTTTCCCGGCCAAATCGCGAGTATGAACTGATTCCAAAACTACAAGATTACCAAACTATTTCTTAGCCACGAAGAAGAAGATACGCACGCCCAAGAGCATCAGAAGAAACCTCCACATTAGCATCACTTCAGTCCGGATCCGAAAAGACCCACGAACATAAATTAAAAATTAAAAAAATATAAAATAAAACGAAAACATTCACTTTCGTTTGGTCCAAAGTTATTTAATACCCTCAACTTTTGGGTTCTTTTGAACCATGTCCGCTACTCAAACATGATTTTATTCATTTCTTTCTGCTTCATCGACTCTGATGGTGTTTTATTGATGAGTTGTAGATTTTGTATCTGTAAGATGCAGTCTTTTGATGGAGATTGTAAGTTTGGTCTACTTTTGCACCCGCGGCGACCGCGTCGCGTTCGGCAGCTATATAAGAAGTTTGATTAAGTGTAGTCGTTAAACAAAGCATAATAATTTTATTTTTTTCTTAGATACATATTTTGAATATTTTGATACAAGACAACCTATAAGTAATAGTGAAACTTATGTATATGAAGTACCTACCATATAGTGCTTTGAAAAATGAATGTGTCATTTTTATGCTGTATAAAGGTGATAATATATATGTATATTTTGCGAGATGTTAGGCCCGTAGGAAATTTATTTGAAGAAGACTCTTAATTTGTTATACAGAACATAATTGGCTGTTCGACATAATTTTACGTTTGTGTTTTATTTAAAGTGTTTTCCTGAAATGCTCCATAGCAATGCTGACGAAAGAATAAATAATGTTTGCCATTAAATTTGTACATATATTTCGTGTGACTATTGATCAAGGTCAGAGTGCTAAGCTATATGTCTTTGACCGAAGAACTTCTTGTTATAGTGTTCATGCTGATGTAATGTTCTGTATTCTAGACCGAAACTCGAACCAGCTACATTCTAAACCGAAACTCTTCTCGTAATTCAGGTGAAATATTGTATGAAGTACTATTGTATACACTTGTTTTGTTCAATAATATATAAGTGGTTTCATTTTAATAATTAAAAAAAGTAGTTTTTTAAGATGTTTCAATTGATATTTGTTTCATTGTAAATACTCGTAGCATTGTCAACCAAATAGTTACTACGTCTACTGCTGCTGAACCATAGCCTCCAAGATAAAAATGAAAATGGAACTCACCACTAAAAATGATTTTACGATTTTTTTACACTTCAGAATTTTCAGAATGTATTAAGCTTATAGCAAGCGTCAAACTACGATCAGAGGCTCATCATAAGAGCATGTGTTAGTTTTTAGTAAGAAAATAATACAATTAAAGCCTAACACACGCACAAATTACAAAACATACTTAAAATTTAAAATTACCTAATACAGGACAAAAAATAAAATAAAGACGTTTACGATATTGGAGCACTGGTTCTAAACATTGGTTTTAATTTTACCTTATTTAGATTTTAATCTATCGATGAACAGTTTTAGTTATGTGTATAAAATGCTTATTCGACTTAAAGCTTCATTCTTTCCATAGTTAGTTTTATGGAAGTGAATATGTATAAAATCAAATGTACACAGGTGATGAGTTCCGCCTCGTTAATTTAAATGTATACAAGATAGCAAATAAGGTGCATCAATTTCACCATTTATGAGTTGATAAAGAAATATTTAGTCATTATTAACACGCCTTTGATGAATTTGATGTTCATAGGGAGGCAGATCATAAGGATCATCCCAAGGAAGACCCTTTAGGGCAAAGCGAATGAAATTATGTTGAATTGATTCAATACAATTCTACAAAGAAAGGGATCATTGAACTCCTTTGCCCAGCGTTTTATAAAACCAAGCATAGAACTTGTTTTATTAACAATAAAATTAATGTGATGTGCAAATTCTAAGTTGGAACAGAAATGAACACCTAAATCTTTAAATGTGGAGACGCGACAGTTTTTGCCGTGATATACAATAATCAAATACCACTACCTCTCGTTTTTTAGTAAAAGTTATCGTCTGGCATTTTAAAGGGTCGAGGGCAAGGTTATCGTCTGGAATTTTAAAGGGATGAGGGCAAGGATATTTTTCCCACACCAACATGTGAAATTATCAATGTCGGCTTGTAAAAGAATACGATCATGGGTGGACTTTATTATCTTAAAAATTTGTATGTCATCAGCAAAAATGAGAACTTCACTTGAGCGTAGATATGACGATACGTGCGTCGTTAATAGACAGGATATATAGAAAAGGGCCAAGATTGCTTCCCTGAGGAACACCAGATTGAGCAACAAAAGGTTCTAAATGATAGATAGATAGATAGATAGATAGATAAAAATTTTATTTCCAAGAAATATATACATAGTTAATTTAGTTTTCTTAACTTTAAAATTTAAATTTAATGACAATAACTTATAAAGTTGCCTGTCAGGTAAAGAGTTTTAATAAATTTGTATAATTAGTTTTAGCTTAGCGATTTTTTATGAATACTCATTTATAATTAAACTTCGATAACGTAGTGCATTTCTAAGAAAGTTGTAGAGATTGGTATAATTATGTCCATTGAGGATATTAAGAAAATGATCACGATTAAGATGCTCACTGCCTAGAAACTTCTTTCTATACGTCTTGAATATGGGACAGACTCCTACAAAATGGTATGTATTTTCGGTTGCATCGAGATTACAGATTGTACAAATGCCTACAGATTCTCTGTTGAATGCTCGTGCATTAAGATTGAGCAGTCCACATCGAGACCTGAAAACCAAACTAATCATCTCCCGTGAGTTCTGATCGTTGAAATAATTTGGAACTTCCATGTATTTAAGGTTGCAGTACTCGTCGTGAAATTGTGATTGTGTAGCTCGTTGTGTGTGTTCTATCCAGTGTTTTTCTCTAAGTTTAGAGCAAACTTCTATGTGCATTTTACTCCACTCAGACTTTGCGGACCAATTGAAAACAATTCCAACTTGATTGAAGATTGTGGACCATTCACTTGCCCAAAATATCTGTTTCCTGATGATAATATTTGACAGTTTACGTGTTAATCTGTTCACAGGAAGAGTGTATATTTTTTGAATGTATCGGAAGTGCAATTCTAGTGTAGTAAGAAAGGCCTTGGGAAGTCCGGTTTCTATATTGATTGCATAGTTGGGTGTGTTATTTGGCAGAAAGAAACATCTTTTTACAAAAAACCTTTGTAGTTTTTCTATTTCAGTATGCTCAGTATAGCCCCAGATTTGTGCACAGTAGTTCATAACTGATCTTGAAACAGCTTCGTATATTTTGTATTTTGAAGATTGCATTATGTTTTTGTTTTTGATGAAATTAGACCAGGTTGCGTTTATTGAATTTTTGGAGATCGTGAGCCTTTCCGATAAATGTTCTGACCAAGACATGTTGTACGTAAGTATAGCACCGAGGTATTTGAATTTATTGGTGATTTTGATTTCCTCATTGTTAAAAAAACATTTTTCTCCAGCTGCACGACGGCCACCATTTCTAAAAATCACTATTTCCGACTTATCTTGATTGACAAGTAGATTCCATTCATTACAGTAGTTTGTAAAGCTGTTGATCATTGCTTGTAAGGCGGCGGGGGTATCAGATAGTAGAACAATATCATCTGAATACATTAACACTTTGATTGATACATCTTCAATTGTTATTCCCCCTGGAAGTACGGAGTCTAGGTCATTTAAAAAAAGGATGAACAATAGAGCACTAAGAACGCATCCTTGTTTAACTCCTTGATTGATAGGGAAAAAACTACTGGCTCCAGTTCCATTCCAAACAGTTGCGCTATTGTTGTTATAGAGAGCTTTAATAATAGAGACCATTTTTAAAGACATTCCAAGAAGTGTTAATTTATAAAACAATGCATCTCTATTAATGTTATCAAATGCGGCTTTTAGGTCTATAAAATATGCATAAAGTTTTTTCTTCTGGTTTAATTGCAGCTTTATGAGGCAAGTTAAATTATAAATTTGGTCTACAGTTGAGTAATTCGGTCTGTATGCTGCTTGGAACTCGTTTAAAATTTGGTTTTCTTCGATCCAGGTATTTATGCGTTTTAAAAGGATTGTTGTAAACAATTTATAGATAGTATCCATAAATGATAGACCACGATAATTGTTTGCTTCATTTGGATCACCTTTCTTATAGAGAGGGAATATAATAGATTTTTTGAATGACTCTGGAATATTTCCGGTTCTGAAGATATCGTAAAAAAGGTGATAAATTTCATTGATAAGGGCTGAAGTTGCATATTTATAAAACTCTGATGGAATCCCATCGATGCCAGGAGCTTTATTGTCCTTAGCTGAACATATAACAGATTCTACTTCATCTATTTCAATGTCTTTATCTAACAAAGGTATGTATCTATCAAGGGTTGACAGCTCGTATGACGTTTGTAGTTGTGATCTTGGAGTAAAGAGGTTTTGGAAATGAGCTTTGAACTCAATTGCCGTTATATCCGTTTTCGTACAGTTATTACTACCGCGCATTATTTTAGCCAGCTTCCACCAGTCAATCGATGCTGTAACTAATGAAAGTTGCCTCGCAATGTTTTCATAATATTCGCGTTGCTTCGATAGACATAGTTGCTTGTATTTTTTGTTTGATGCTTGATAATTTTTTTTAAACAAATCTATGTTATGTTTCCTATACATTTTCAAATGTTTGAATACTTCTTTTCTCGCGTAATAACAAGCAGTATCAAACCATGGATTTTTTGGCTCAAAATTTGAAAATCGTTTATTATTTGCACTGTTTGCACTGTATATGCATTCTTTGATTGCGTGACATCTTGAATCTACTGAGGAATTTGCTATAACTATATTTTTTATTGTTGAATCTAGATTGCAAGTATACGTTGCTTTCTGACTATCGCGCCATTTAAGTCTAGGCAAAAGTTCATTTCTATGATAGTTAGTTATCACTTCTGATGAATTTAATTTAATTATAAGGGGCATATGATCGGAGAAATTCTCACATCCTACAGAAAAGTTATTTATTACGCCAACAGCACCATATGATGGACAACAGTAGTCAATGACTGAGGAGCCTCTATTACTCACAAATGTATATTCACCAGTATTATCTCCATATCCTCTTCCATTCAAGATGAATCCACCTATTTCTTCTACAAATTCAATAAACGAATTACAATTTCGATCATGGATATTGTCTTTGGAAATTCTGGCTAGTGTGACTTGTGATCCATTTCCAAATTGAATATCAATACTTCCTTTGTTCCCAGTTCTTACGTTTATATCTCCCACCAAAATAAAATTATCCAATTGGGTTTCGTAGAAAAAATTTGTTAATTTATCGAAGTCGTTTCTCCAGTGGTTGCAGTTAACGTAAGCTGGTACAATGTTAACCCAAGATCCTCCAAAGTATCCTCTGACGTAAATGGTATCAAGGTGTTTGATGAAACTGAGTTTGTAAGTTGTTTCTAAGCTTTTTTTGTATCCATATAAACAACCACCACTTGCTCTTCCTCTTATTTGCTGTTGTGATCTTGTGGCAGGGATCCATTCAAGTTTGAACCCTATGAAAAATTTTTCGTATTTTTTAAAGTTTTCGACTGTTGTAAAGGTTTCAAATAAAAAGAAAATTTCAAAATTACACACAAATTTAAAAAAGTTACATAAAAAAGTTTTATTTCCGAGGCCAGCAATATTATATGATAAAACCTGACAGGCACCTAATTGTTAAGCACTATTTACAAGATTATTTGATCTTAAATTATTTTTATTTAGCTCTTTCTCAATAACTACATAGTTGCATTCTACTTTACTTAATAAATTTTCGATAATTCTTTGCTTTTATGACTAAAGGCTGTGATTGTTCCATCAGGGCTGCATTTATATCTTTGACCATTTATTTCAATTGCCCAACGCTTTATTTCAATTTTTAGGTTGGAATTTGTTTGGGCTAAACATTTTTTGAGTTGTCGAAGGTGAAATTTTTCTTTTCGTTCATTGTACGTGAGGTCTCTGTTAATAAATATGCTTGAGTTTCTTAACCGTTGCGTTGCAGATAAGACTGAGTTAACATCGTTAACGTTTCCTAATTCAAAGACAAACCTTGTCGATGATTTATTTCTCTGTCCAATTTTTCGAGTGTTGTTTGTTGTTACCTTAACATCTAGCATTTGGTTGCAGATCTGCAGAAATTGTTGTTTTGCTTCTTCAGTTGTGGAAGCATTCAGACCATTTACCACTACATTTAATCTTTTTGAGAACTTATCAAAATCTTCTATTTTCTGATTGAGTTTATGTTCATTTTCTCTGAGCTTGGCGATTTCTGATTTTAGTACTTTATTTTCATCTTGCAAAACGGCAACTTCCTTTTTAATGCTGTTGATATCGTCTTTTGTTGCTATGTTTGACAATTTCTGGTCAAAAAGTTCGTTCATTTTTGGCATTAAAAGTTCTAAATGATAATTTTACCTCATAGGATTGGTTGAGATTTGATACTTTGTTTTTAAATACTCAGTTTATTTTATCGTTATCAAATTGTACTAATTTTTATATGTTTGATGTATTGAAAATAAATAAAAATGGTTTAAATCATGAAAATCATGAAAAATAAATTAAACCAGCAAGAGTGTTCAATTATGCGTTTCGCCCCGGTGTGATGGTTGGTTGTCATCAGAAGATGACCATCACACCTTGTCTTGACGCATATTTCTCGAATTAATCGAGATACCATATAATCCGAGCTACATAAAGCAACTGCGAATTATATGGTGCTACAAGTCAGAGAAGGTAAATTGTAGCATTATGTTTATTGCCGTGCTATATATATTGCTATATATTGCTTTATGTAGCTCGGATTATATGGTATCTCGATTAATTCGAGAAATATGCGTCAAGACAAGGTGTGATGGTCATCTTCTGATGAGCCCAACCATCACACCGGGGCGAAACGCATAATTGAACACTCTTGCTGGTTTAATTTATTTTTCATGATTTTCATGATTTAAACCATTTTTATTAAAAATAACAAGTGTTCAGAGAAAAAACCTATTGACTGTTTACAGTCAAATATTTCTTTTTGAAAATAAATATTATTACTGTTCAGAATCTTAAAACATCAGGTTATGGGCTTTATCACGATCTAAATACAAAATAATAAGGAAATTTGTATTGAGAAAAGATGTCTGAAACGAAATTCAGTATTGAAAAGCTTCGGGGAAGCGAAAACTTTGAAGACTGGAAATTTTCCGTTAAAGCTTATTTCCAAATGAAAGGACTTTGGAAGGCTGTTTCTGATGGTAGTGAGACGGAGAAGGATGCAACTAAGCTCTTAAACGCAAAATCAGAGCTTATATTGCTTGTTGAAAGATCCATTTATCCTCATATAAGATATTGCAAAAGCGCTAAGGAGATTTGGGATTCTCTTCAGAAAATTTTTCAAGATTCTGGTCTTGTAATGAGAGTTGGGCTCATCCAAAAGTTTTGTTCTACAAAATTGAAAGATTTCTCTACCGTAGATGCGTACGTTAACGATGTTTTAAATACATCGTACAAGCTCAGGTCTGTTGGTCTTAACCTAGATGAAGAATGGATAGGATCAATGCTTTTAGCTGATCTTCCCGAAAAGAATGCAAGCCAATGATAATGGGAATCCAAAGCTCTGGGATTCTTATTACAGGAGACAGTATTAAAACCAAACTTCTTCAAGACGTTAATTTGGATGCAAGTCAAGATACTGCTTTTGTTGGCAAGAACAAGAAAAACTTTGGGAATAAGAACTTTAAGGGTCCTAAATGTTACAACTGCAACGAATTTGGCCATATTGCTGCTAAATGTTCAAAAAAGAATAAGAACCATCAAGAAAAGAAGAATGCGATGTTAGGATGTTTTTCCGTCACGGCTCTTGACAAAGAAGAATGGTATTTCGACTCGGGAGCGTCAGCTCACATGTGCTCAAATAGTGCATGCTTTTCAAGTAAGATGGAAAATCTTAACTCTGAGGTAATTGTTGCAAATAATTCAAAAATGCAAGTCCAAGGTATAGGTAAAGTCGATATGAAGGTATCTATTGGAAAATTCAAAGAAATTGAGGTTGAATTTTTAGAAGTCCTTCACGTTCCTGACTTATGCATTAATCTTTTATCTGTTTCGAAAATTGTTCAGAAGGGGTTTTCAATGATTTTTTTCCAAGAATGGATGTTTAGTGAAAGACCAAGCTTGGTGAACAATATGTTCCGACTCAACAGACCACCCAACCAAAGTGCATATGTTACAAAAAATGTAGCTTCACACTTTGAACTTTGGCAAAAGCGTGTTAGACATCCAAGTATTGAAACCACACAAGCTATGATTCCGAAAGTGGTGCAGAATATTGATTGCGTGCGATAGTTCAAAATTCAATTGCATCACATGTATCAAAGGTAAAATGGCACGCCTGCCGTTTAACTCAATTGGTACTAGAGCAGAATCAATATTAGAACTAATACACACAGATCTTTGTGTTCCGATTGAACAAAAATCAATTGGAGGTTCAGAGTACACGCTTCTATTCATTGATGATTTTTCAAGAAAAGTCATTGCGTTTTTCATTAAAAGCAAGAATGAGGTAGCGGAAAAGTTCCTTGAGTTCAAAAATTTTGTAGAAATTCAGACTGGTAATAAAATAAAGGCCATTAGAAGCGACAATGGAAAGGAATATTGGATTTTTAAGATGAAGAAGATTCTAGCAGATGCAGGCATTCAACATCAAACAACGGTTCCATATTCTCCACAACAAAACGCGTTGGCAGAAAGAATGAATAGAACCATAATCGAAAAAGCGCGTTGTCTTCTCGTCGAGTCTGGTTTACACAAACGTTTTTGGGCTGAAGCTGCAAATACGGCAGTTTATTTAACGAACAGAACACCTTGCAAAGGTAAAAAAGAAAAAATACCTGAAGAAATCTGGAGTGGAAGAAGAGTGAATCTGCAGCATCTTAAAGTTTTCGGTTGTCAAGCAGTTATTCACATTCCAAAAGAAAAGCGGAAGAAACTCGATGCCAAAGGAAAAGAAGTAATTTTTATCGGATACTGCATACACTCAAAATCATATCGCTTCTATGACGTTAAGAAAAAAGAAGTCATAATAAGTCGAGACGCAGTTTTCCATGAGCAAATTTTTCCAAAAGATGGTGAGACAAACGATACATCTTATTGTGATATTTTTACAGGATATGATTCAGTGGGGAATGAAGACGAAATTCCATCAGTGAATTCAAGCAATGAAATACCAATCGAAATAAGTGACGAAACGGCAAGTGAAAACAGTTTTTTGGATGCCCAAGATGATTTCATTGTTGAAGAATCTTCAGAAGGAATCATATCTGAGAGAGGAATAAGACAATCTACCAGAATAAGAAATCCACCTGAAAGATACGGTTATCTATCGTACGTGGCCAGCAACAATGATGAAGACAGTCGATGAGGCAATGAAGAACGAACATACATATGTATGTCTGATTGGAAAAAAGCAATGAACGATGAATATACAGCTCTTTTGAATAATAGCACTTGCGAAATAGTTTCTTTACCAAAAGGAAAGAAAGCCATAAATTCCAAATGGACATTTAAGACGAAAAAAGAAAGATGCAAGTGGTAATGTCGAAAAATATAAAGCTAGATTGGTCGTAAAGTGGTATTCGCAACGTCAAGGGGTCGATTATCAAGAAATATTTTCTCCCGTCGGAAGGTACACGTCCATAAGTATACTTTTAAGTTTGGCTGTACGATATGATTTGGATATCGATCAAATGGATGTTGTGACTGCTTTCCTGCAAAGTGAACTTAACGAAGAAATTTACATGAATCTCCCTTAAGGTTTTGATAATGTTCAAAATAAAGTATGTAAACTCAAGAAATCAGTGTACGGTCTCAAACAAGCTAGCAGAGTTTAAAATAAGGAATTGGATGAAACTTTAAAGAAAATTGGACTTAAACAATCAAAAACCGATCCGTGTATTTATTACAAGACAAACAGCACAGATAGACGACATACTGATTTTTAAAAATAACAAAGATGAAAAAACAATTATCAAAGAAAATTTGGCTAAGTCATTCGAGATGAAATTTTTTGAGCTAAATTTGTGCTTGGTATGCAAATAACTCGCGATCGAGAAAAGGGAAAGTTATGGATAGACCAACGGACATACTTAAAGAATATTCTCAAGCGATTTAACATGGAGGATTGTAATCCGGTATCCACACCCTTAGATATTAACCAAAAGCTTATAAAGAAACACATCAACAAAGCAAACACGAAACTGATTACATGAAAACCGTTCCATATCAAGAAGCTATTGGAAGCATTTTATATGCAGCACAAGTAAGTCGCCCAAATTTATCCTTTGCAGTGGGGGCTTTATCAAGATTTAATAATAATCCTTCAAAATCTCATTGGATAGCGGTTAAACGACTTTTCCGATATATAAAAGGAACAATAAATTACAAGCTAGAATGAACTCGAGACATTGAAGGATGTTTAGAAGGATTTTCGGATGCTGACTGGGCTAGTGACTCAGATGACAGAAAATCAACTACAGGTTATCTCTTTAAATACCAAAGAGGACCTATTTCGTGGAATGCAAAAAACCACCTACTGTCGCTCTCTCCACCACAGAGGCTGAGTATATGGCCTTAGCCTCAACATCTCAAGAAGCACTTTGGCTTCAATCTTTATCGCGAGAACTAATTAATTGGAATCAAGAACTTATATTGCAATGCGATAACAAGAGTGCAATAAACATATCTAAAAACAACGTTTATCACGCACGTTCAAAGCACATCGATATAAGGCATCATTTCATTCGAGATCTTATAGAAGATAATAAATTAAAAGTAGAATATTTGAAAACTGAAGAGATGCCTGCTGATGTTCTAACCAAATGACTCCCTGCTACAAAACATAACAACTGTTGTACTCTCATTGGTATAAAAGTATAAAAATCTAGTGGGGGTGTTGAAAGTTGAGATTTGATACTTTGTTCTTAAATACTTAGTTTATTTTATCGTTAACAAATTGTACTAATTTTTATATGTTTGATGTATTGAAAATAAATATTATTACTGTTCAGAATCTTAAAACATCAAAAACCAAGAGCTTTAAGTTTAAATAAAATAATTCCGTGGCTAAGTCGGTCAAAAGCTTTAGAAAAGTCAGTGTATACACAGTCAACTTCATAACCTTGTTCTAAAGCGTTTGAACATGTGTTTGAGAATGTGAGGAGATTTGTAACGGTTGATCTTTTTTCACAAAACCATGTTGTTGTTCGCAAATGAGATTCTCACTAAAAAATGCTACACTTTCACAAACAATTTGTTCAAACACTTTAAGAATGCGAGAAAGCATTGCAATGGGCCTGTAGTTGGTTATAAACCGCCTTGTTACCTTTCTTGAAAACTGGTCTTAGAAATTACTTCTTCCATATACTGGGAAATTTGCCTGTTTAAAGAGGAAAGTTTGAATATAAACGTAAGGGTTTCACCTAAGCCATTACTACACTTTTTTTAATACTATCGGGGGAGTACATCGGGAGCGGCTAAGCATTCATCATTCAACACTGATAAAAGATCGAGAACCGTACTCTGTAGCACAGGGTTACGACTATAGCTAGTTTGCAAAAAGAAGTGAAGATTATGAAAATATGTTTCATCAACTAATTCAGGGCTATTAACAAATGACTCACGGAAATGGGTTGCGAAAACATTAAGGTATCAACAGTCTTATTTAATGAAAGGTTCTTGTAAGTGAAGTTAACTGGAAAGCCATCTGATTTGTTCTTCAAGTTTACAAGTTTCCAAATTTGTTTAGAATTCTCTTTAAAAAATTATAAAGAGACTTAAATTCATTAAAGAGTTCAAAATAAAAAGAAACAGAGTTTTGGGTAAGTTTTCCATGCCTTATTTCTTTTGTTACGCCATGATAACAATTCTTTCGTGTACCAAGGGTGGCTAAGGTTTGTGTTTCTTGATTTTTTTAAAGGTAGATTTTTTTCCAAACAATTATTAAGGATCTTAAAAAAATTTGGCACTGCTTCTTCAATATAATAAAATGCTAAAAAAAATCGATGATTATTTTAATGCATTTCAAAAACCCATGAATATACAACCTTGCTAGTGATCGACCAGCTCGTGTTCTACATAGATGTTAACTGAACTTAAAAAGCATTAAAACCTAAGATTTTATTCAAAATACAGTGTCATGTCGTTGCGCAATTCCTAATTCCAAAGATGGACGATGAATTTACAAATGTGTGTTTTCGTTAAAACTATATGGGCTACATCAGTAATAATTATCAGTTGTTCTTCAGCGATGATGAAGGTTTCAATTCTTCACATCACTTTGTCCACCCTTTTCACTTTTGCCGGCTGAAAAGGTACTTTACGACGGCGCGGCGGCGACCCAAAAATGCTTTAGTTTTGCAAAATATTCACCATTTTTGTAGTGAACAATTTCAATGCGTTGTTGAAGCGTGTATCGTTTCATTTTTAGTTTTAATGCTGTAGTTTTTACTTGCCAAATGTAATGATATGACAGCTTCAAAAGTGGATATACATATATAAAATAAAATAAAAAAAATAGGGAAATCCTTCAATAAAAATGTTATTCTTTTTTTCATAACAAATGTTCATTATGTATCCTTATTTTCACACAACTTTAAAGTGGTAGTCCAAAAATTCGCTAAAATCGTTTTCAATTTATATTTATTTTGATTGAGGGCCTAAAGAATGTTAACAGTAAGAGAATATAAGAATGTCTTAAAGTGAATTTAACCTCCTAAAGTCGAACTATGCATTAACATCAACCTACATGAATGAAACGTGTATTTGAGTGTTAATTTTAATTTGAGATGGGTCAATAGTCAAGTCATAAAGTAAAAATACTTCACACTTGACAGAATATACCTCTAAGTCAAAAGGATTTGAAGTAGTCATATCAATATAGAATATTAACAAGTTTCGCAAAAATGTTAACAAGATAATTTTTGACAAGAATTGATCACTTATATAAAACAACAAAAATGAGTTGTACGAGTTTATAAATAAAGAGATTAATCAGACTATTATATTTTTATTAAGACATACAATTATTTAAGAGCATAGTAATTGAATAAATAATGGAATAATATAGTTTATTGAATCATGAAAAATTATAAGAATGTTAGGCTTACATATTCGTACATAGGTCTAACAAGTGTATCTAAATTTATGATATCAAGTAACGACGAAAAAATAAATATCAGCCATAACAAACAGCATTTTCGATACATAGAAGTCAAGTAAGTTCAAGAATAGAACATAATTCAAATGACAGTTGAATGATGTTTTTGTTGAAGTAACAATTATAAGTGTTTAAGTATGATGTTCAGCACATTTGATTCATTATTTAACAAAATGTTTCTTAAATCTGTCTTAGTATTTTATTGATTGGCAAACAGCTTATTTGATTTTTCACTTTGGTTGATTTTATGAGCTATTATTAGAGCCTGCTTTTGACTTAAGTTAAGCTATAAAATTAAATAACTTACACAATACAAATTACTATTGTTGTAAGTAACTATTATAGAAAGTAAAGTACTGAAATGGTGTGAAAACCGAGTATAATCAATGTCCTATTCATAAATAGCATATATTGAAATATTCGAAAATTAACCTTTGAATAATTAAATTCGTACCTATATGTAAAAAATAAATGCGTCCGACACCTTTACACCTATATTACTTCTTCCGTTTTGTTTTTACAATTGTGATGACCTCCTCTTAGGCCCCATTTACCTTCAATTTGCAAATAATATATTACATTAGAAGTAAAAGTCAAAATGTTTGGATTTATGAATTAAATTGACCCATAGATCATCACCTAAAAAAAATCAGTTATTTTTAACGTCAATAAGCTTGGTATTGATTTAATTGTTGAGGGGGATCTTTATTGGCTATATTTCAAATAATAAGTCAAATTAAAAATCTCACACAAAGCAACAGTGATACGTGTATTATGAATTAACAAGCCATGAATAAACTTTGAAACCGGTGATGAAAAAATGCCTACATTTAAACTTACTCCACCTCTTAATCATAGACTCCTCATAGACACATGGACTCATCGACACCTACGATTTGGACAAGATTCCAAGAAATAACTTCAGTGTGTAGGTGGAGTCAAGACAAGAAAATTAAAATTGTTCAAATTCCTTGGGGCTCGCACCAAAAATATGCTGGTTGTTGAATTGAATTAATTCTATAGTTGATGGTTCGTTGGATAAAGATTAAAATTTGGAAATAAGTCAGAACCTTTTTTGTTAGAAAATGTACGCAAAATACAGATTAGTATGTAAAGTTCCGGCTTAACTTGAATGAGGGAAATTAAAGGTTTGAAGTATATGCGTCTACGGCCAGCTCGGACCCTTTCTAACTGTCTCCAGAGTTTCAAACGCCAAGTTAGTGCGTCGTCGTGGCCTTCCTCTACTGCGCCGTCCATCGGGATTGGATTTGAAGACCTTCCGGGCTGGAGTGTTGATGTCCATTCGCTCTACATGACCAGGCTATCTAAGTCGTTGGACTTAGTCGTTTCGTTGAAAAGCCCGCATAGGTCGTCCTTGAATCTTCTTTTCCACTCTCCATGTATGCAGACGAGACCAAAAATCAACCGAAGATTTTCCTCTCGAAGTATTTTAAGCGAAGTATTATATACAATATGGTGATGATATATTTAGCAAACAAATACCTGCAAGCTCTGCTATTTGCCTTAAAGCTTTGTCGCAGTGGATTTACAACTACATTGGTCACTCCGTAATTCTTAAGTATTTAGAATCAATTCCAAAGTACACAAACTACACCATCCCTCAACTGCAATTCAACAGAAATTTCCAGATTTCAATACCTTCCAGATCTTTTTGGGAGGATAGGGTAGACGATTGAGTCCACTGTTATACAGATGGATCAAAAACAAATGAAGGGGTTGGTGTTGGTGTGTACTCTCAACGACTGAAATTAAGTCTCTCATTCTGCCTTCCCAATCATTGTAGCGTGTTCCAGGCGGAACTTTTGGCGATAAAAAAAGTCTTGTCCTGACTTAAAGTACATAAACGTGATATCAACATCTGATATCCGTATGATAGTCAGGCCGCTATCAAATCTCTGGACTCTGTCTCTACAAACTCTATAACAGTCCATAACTGTCGATCATCTCTAATGGAGATGGCACAACAGTTTAATATTCACCTTTGCTGGGTGCCGGGCCATAGAGACATTCCAGGTAACTCGCAGATGAACTCGCTAGGAATGGTACAGTACAATCCATTCTTCCACGTTTGGCAAATGCTGGCATACCCAGAGCCGGATTAACCATGTCATGGGCCCCTAGGCAGAGTAATTCTTGGGCCCTTTTCCGATGGTTTTTGAGCTAGGTTAGAAGGTGTAGGTAACCTCCTGAGGAATAATCAGCTATAATCTGTCATTTTATAAATCTTAACTAAAACATTTGAAACATCTTAGACAACAGTCTGCAGTTGATATATAAATTAATAACTGTAGTAAATATATGCAGTGATATCTCAACAAAGCATATATGTATAACAACTTCATGGTTCTCAGACAATTTCGATTAACTACAAGTTATTAGAAATTATCTTGCATTCATAAGGTATAAGTATACTTACGGTTTCATTATAAAACTGGAGAGTTAAATCATACGCAAAAGTTTCAATTTTGGTTTTATTATTATGTAATAAAAGAAAGAAAAATGTTTTTTCCAAGTTAAGTTTTAATATTGACTTTTCTAATTTTTTTTGAAACAAAATCGCTTATTATGTCTTGAAAATTGACCTCATCCAGAACATCGTTTTCTATCGCCATTATTGCTAACGAATTCAATCGCTTTTGGGACATTGATGAACGCAGACAATTTTTTATAAGTTTTAGTCTTGAAAAATGACGTTCACCAGTCGCGTTAGAAATCATCAAACTTCTATATATTTTTAAGGCTATCATAACATTTGGGAACGTTGATTGGACCATTTTATCTGAAATTATTTTGAGTAACTTCTCGGCATCCACAATTTTAGATTTTTCTGGTGCATCCTCTGATTGCAACATAAAAAACTTGAATTGCACCATCTCATTAGTAAACTGTGGCTCGATGTCGTCAGAATAATATTCAATGAATTTTATACATGCGTCTTTGATCTCTTGGTTCGTCTTTGTCATGAAATCTGTTAAAAATCCGAAGAGAGAATTAATTTCCTCATAGGCTTTTAATCTTCGCGATAATTCTCCGTACAGCATATCTAATATTGGCAAATACGTTTCAATTTTAAACTTTTGTTTTCCATTCAGTAAGACTTCTTCTCCACTTCCTTCATCATGATACTTTTTTCTTCTTCTAACCCTCTGATTTTCATCACTGTATTCGATGTTGGTTTTTTGGTTTGCCTGCATTTCATACTCATCAAACAATTCCCGCTGCGATGCCAAAAAATGTAAGAGCGATTTTAAAAGATCGACTGCTGTTGTAAGTTCGATGGCTGGATGTTGTAGGGATTTGCTTACTGCATTTATCCGATAAAGTATGGCATTCCAGAAAAGTGTCATTATTACATTTTCTTTTTTTTCAAATTCTTTGATCAAACAACGAGCCTCGTGAATTGTTTGTGTTGTTTGTGTTTTGTCTTCAATAATAGACTGCAAAGCTTTCTGAAAATCGAGGAAACCTTTTGATAAAGCTTTCGTTGCGTCGGCTCTAACACACCACCTTGTAAAAGATACTTTTTTTAGAACTAATCCGTTTTCAATGTTATTTTGCATTATTCCCCAGCGATGAGTTGATGCGGAGAAAAAGTTATACAAGGTCTGCACAAATCCAAAAAAACTTATTGCACCAATGCAACACTCTGCAGCACGCACTCCCACCAAATTTAGGGAATGCGCTGCACATGGAACGTAATGTGCGAGAGGATCAATTTTTTTAATATGCGCCTGTAGGCCATTATAGCAACCTGACATATTTGAAGCGTTATCGTATGACTGCCCTCTCGTATTTTTGATGTTAATATGATATTTATTTAAAAATTTCAAAATTGCTTCTGCTAGTTCTTCCCCTTTATGACTGGCCATTGGAATAAAAGCCAGAAAACGTTCTGCTACTTCTCCGTTTGACTTGACATATCTCAGCACTACAGTCAACTGGTCAGTATGAGAAATGTCTAGTGTGGAATCGACACTTATGGAGAAATATTTAGCTTCGATAATTTCGTTCACAATAAATTCTAAAACCCGGTTTCCCAATATTTCAATCAATTCCTCACAAATTGTTGAAGACAAATATGATGGTCTTCCTTTTCCTTTATTGCCATATTTAGCTAAATGAGCACTAAGAAAAGGATCATACTCGGCGAGTAATTCTAAAATTCCCAAATAGTTACCATTATGCTGAGAACCAAGAATTTCATCATCCCCACGAAATGGCAATCCACGAGATGATACAAATTTGATGACCGATACTAGTCTTTGTAAAATTTGTGTCCAATATTCTCTTTCTTTGTTGATGGAAATTTCCAAAGAGGTGTCAATTCGTCCATGAATACGGCGTCTACTAATAAGGGTATGAACACATTCTTGGTGTTTTGAATTATTCTCATGGGCTTGCATTCTGTCTGTCGCATTTTTCCAATCAGAAAATCCAGTTTTGAATTGCGATCGACTCTGCTCTTCACCAAAAAGAACACATGGAAAACAGAATACTTACCCTTACCCTGTGCTAATACGTTTGTATTTGTAACATTTGAAAATATTGTTTTTTTCTGGGGCCCTGCTATGTTACTTTGTGCTACTTTCGAATCTGTTCGAAAGTTAATTTTAGTTGTACTTCCTACTAACTTTTATTAGATATTAAAACGTGAAAAAAATTTGAGCTGACTGTCGAAAATCCGAAAAAAAAAGGTAAAAATCTCTCATTCTGGCATCGCTGGGTTGGGCCCATTAGGATGGAATGGGGCATGGGAGTCATAATTCATTATAAACACGTATACACTGTTTCTTTTTTTGTTGTTCTTTTTTCTTATATTTATGGCAAGTATAAAAAATGTAATGCTGTTTTTTATTGAAGGTGCATCTCCAAAAAAATTTTTTGTTCATAGTCAGAGCGAGGGGCCCCTAGCTCAAGCGGGGCCCCTAGGCAGCTGCCTAGTTTGCCTTGAGGCTAATCCGGCACTGGGCATACCAATCGCTACTTGTCAACTATTGCTAATGCAGGACGCTATGAAGAAGGCAAACATCAGGTGGAACAACATCACCACGTGTCAGGTCACAAAAAACATCTGGCCAACACTAGATTTAAAGCGATCAAGGTGCTTGCTATCTCTAAGTAGATCGCATATAAGCTCGATAATAGGTGTCATAACCGGTGACTGTCTAATAGGAAAGCACGCCACGCGGCTAGGCGTATTCTCAAATGACTTTTGCAGAAGCTGCATGGACGAGGGAGAGGAGGAAACAGTTCTTCACCTTCTCTGTACATGTCCAGCTCTAGCTCAAAAACTCAAGAATTACCTAGGAGAATTCTTCTATAACGATCTAAACGATCTAAATCATATTAGCATAATCAGCCTCTCACGTTTCGTAAGGGACTCAAACTGGTTTCATTGAGCTTAGGAGGGAGCCTCAAGATGCATGTGGTATCACAATGGACCATTAAACTGGCCTAAGTATAACCTATTCCATCATGAACAGCTACTTTTACCTAACCTAAGGTGTTTAATGGCTGAAACACAAACACGCTCCAGCTTCGGCTTCGTCTGCGTTACGATGGGCCTGCTTCGAGGTTCCTTTGAATGACATTTCTAAAATGGCACTTCTGTCATTATCAGCTGTTATTTTTTCACAAAAGTTTGTTTGGATTTTTCGTGCAGTAAGAAATATTAATTTTGAAATCAGCTGTTGAGCTGTCAGACAAAGCAAATGTTCAGCAAATTTGAACTAGAGCTTCCGTTTAGAGTCACATTACGTTCTTTTCCTTACGATTGTCAAACGAAACGTGAGGTCAAAGCTTCATTGTGATAGCATGCATATTGAATTCATATGGCTGAACTCGTTAACGTCAGGCGAAGCCGTAGCTGAAGCGTGTTTGTGTTTCAGCCATAACATTCGCGTAGTACGGTTAAAGAACGAAAGGACTTAGCCTTTAAAATGACTATACCAAATAATAAGACAAGAAACATTGTGACGATGTTCTGTGTTGCTTTCGAAAATCTATTTGAATTCAGAAGTTCGTGGTATTCATATTCGTAATAAAGATATTAACATACGTTGTCGATGTTTACCAACAAATTTTGTATCTAAAAATTTGAAGATTCAACAACTGACCTACATTTTTAGTAAAGATTATCAAATACTTACTTTATAGCTCACTAAAATTTAATTCCATTACCATATTTCACTATAATAATAACAATAATAATAAAAAATTAAAACACTTCAAAAGTGATAACCGTAACAAATTAGTTATATGTTTTCATTATCATTAAAATAAAACAAAAACTACGTCACCCTCACCAAAAGCTTAAAAGCATTCGCCAGTTCCATACGAAAATGTAAATCGGCTTTGTGCAAACAACAAAAATCATATCAAAACAAATTATTTTGATTAGACAATAAAATCAATTATCACTCCACCTTCTTCGTTAGGTTGACAAAAGTTGCATAATCCCATACCATACCTATGTATATACCTGTAGTATACATTGCCTTACTTTGGGAAAATGTTATAATCGAGTCGAAAAAGATACTCCGAATCCGAGCAACATTGGCATTCGGCAAGCAACTTTCTCCATTTATCATAATTATTTAATATAATTTTAATATTCATCAGTTCAGACACCTCATGATGGGAGCTTGGATTCCTCTGGCTTCTCGATTCGATCCAATCCGATCACACAGTTACCGGATTCTCAAGATATTTTTTTTTTAATTTTAGTTTTTGGATTTTTTTGCTTGAGCTTAATTTTGTTGTTAATGTTTTCTTCTTGGATATGAAAAATATAATCAATTGATTGCCAGCCGAATATAGACTTTGTTTTTGTTTTCATTGTTTGTTGCAACATACATAATATTAATTTACAATGCTGTGTACAAAAACTGATGTATATGAAATGTTTGTTCCATTTATTGAAATGAGTAAATCAATAGTGCCTTAACATTGATGTGAATTTTACTTCTCACAGATTTATTAACTTCCCATAGGAAGTTCTTGTAATCGTTCCGAATTGTTGAATTGAAAATTTTGACCTTTCTTGACGTTTCAAGGGCCGTAAACGTTTTGAATAACGTTTTTAACATCAGGTAAAATTTTGAGATAAATCGAAGTAAAGGTTTTTTTACATTATTAAAAGTTGGTTAAAATTGATTTTTGACTCGAATATCTCGGTAAAAATTAAAGATATTAGCTTAAAATTTTAAACGATTTAGTAAAATGTTAAAGCCATTTTTAGCAATTGACTAAGCTTAAAAGATGATTTACCTCATTTTAAACGATTTTAACATATTGCTATTTCTTAACAATTTTACAAGGCTTAATTCTTAGAATGACTACTTTAACTTTTACCAATTTTTTAAAACCATTTGACTTTTGTGCAATTATTCTTATAAGAGCAGTGGATGTCAACAGCTGGGAATTCCTATAAATACGAGTAGGACCGTTTAAGCGTATTTGCTTTGTTTATTTCACGAACTTTCAATTTTTAGATTATGAATGGTCGTTTTTTAATAAAAGCCAATTAGAACTTTTTATTGTTAGGAAAACAAAAAGAAAGGCTTAAAATTTTGAACTTCATTAGTAAATTGTTAAATATTTAGTAAATTGGTAACTAGTAAATTGTTAAACCCTTAACAAAAGGTTGTTTAAAATTTTGCGCCATTGTCTTTAAACTAATTTCATTTTACAAAAAAAAAACATTGTTTTCAGTAAAATTTTAATAGTCAAGTTTTTCATAGAGATTCAAATCTAAAAAAAAATACTCGTATTACACAAAATTGGTAAAAACTGATGTTCGTTTCTCGATGTCTTGTGAATAAATTAAGGTATTAGCTTCAAAATGATTTCATGCTGTGGTAGGTTTTGTTGTTAACGTAACACACTAGAAAAATCAAATATTTTTTTTTTATCTAAGAAATAAAAACTTTCATAAAATGCTACTAAAATTGTTATATATTGGGTTCCGACTAAAGCTCTCCGGAATAGAAAAAAGATATTGAACCCAAACTTATTTTGCCATATGGGAAATATTGTTGCTAACTTTTAGGTAATAATTTAGAATAATTCAATTTACTACTTTTTGAAAAACACGAAAACTTACAAATCCAACAAAAAACTGATAAAAAATTGCTTTCGACTTAAGTATTAAGAGAAGAAATAAAGATATTGATATTTATTGTTTATCTTAATCAAAATATTGATATTAATATTTTGTTAAGGTTTTGGAAAAATTGAAAGACTGGTTCGGATGGTTATCAGTGTGGGTTGCCTCCCAACCTTTATTTTATTATTTCAGTGCGACGACGTTATAAATAAAGTTTTTGGTAAAGCTTTATAAAAATTCCAATTTTTGTATCGAAAACTAAAAAAAAAAACTTCAACAAATTGCGTAACCTCACTCACTTTCGACTTCTCGAAAGAAAACAGCTGAAATTATAACAGACAGCTTAAATAGGCAAATAAATTATAGTGTAAACAAAATTGCAAACTTTTTAAAGTTCCTTAAATAACAATGTTTTTTATTAAAAAGTATTATAGGTGGCAAGTTTTCAAGAATACCAATACAAAGTTTACATAGTGGGTCACTATTTAGAAGTACATAAAGCTATACTCCCGTCGACACTTCCAAGGAGAAAATGTTTACAGACCTTGCTCACTCGTGTAAATGCTAAATTCACTGACTAAATCAATAGTGTAGGTTCAATTATTATTAGTTAAAGGGTGCGTTCCCAAATTAAATTCAAAGTTGTCAAGTCCGTATTAGAAAACTCGATATGAAATAGATCTCAGATTATCCGTTGGAATATGCTATTGTGCTTCACATTATTTGATTGATAATTGTTAGCCACTCTCAGTACTTATCGGTTTCGTTATCATATTTAACGGTGATCCATAAGTCAGCTTGTTGTAATTTTATGTTTAAATTTGGCGAGGGTCATGAGTTTGAAGATTCTTCTTTGGGGTTATTTTTAAAATAAGATTTATATAAGAATATAAATACTTACAATTTACTTTTGCTTAAACCTTTGAAATTTGCCCATACAAATTATAAAACCTTCAGTAAATGCTATCGCATACGTAGTACAGCATACAGGTCGCAAATTGCTTGAAATTAGGACGCAACTGATACAAAAGTTCTCTACTCTCCTCTGTAACAGAGGAATATAAATACATAATTAAAGGGTTTTCCAATAAGGATTTGATAACTTGTCCAATTGGAAAACATACAATTCTTAATCGATGCAAACCAATATTACGCAAAATACTTCACAATGTAATCTGAGCAATACCCAATTCTTGAGAACGCCGCCGCCGCGCCGCCGTTGAGTTTACTGAATAAATTGACAATAATGGTTCAAGTGTCAAAGTTGTTAAGTCCCAATTATAAAGACCGATATATTCCTTCAGAATACTTCCGTACATTTTTCTTTTACACAGCACTTTATACATTTTCGGTTGCATGGTTCAATTTTCAATAACTTAAGGGCATCGCTATAAGGGAATTAAATTTATCATCGATTTAATCACATAAGGAAGTTTTATTTATTATGTTGATTTCTTGCTTCTTGGGGACAAATGAAAGTGAAAACACACTCGATTCAAGAAAAGAAAAACAAAAAAAGCAATGTAGGACGCACAACGCACTATAGCTACATTATGTATATAATGCGGGGAAAATGTAAGAAATGTAAGAAATTCCTCAATGGCTTGGTTATGTCTTGTATTTTGTTTCTGGAATGGGAGTAGGTTTTCACTTTTTATTTCTTTTCATGAATATAACTTTGATGAATTACTTTATAGGCGGAGGTACCTTACTGATTGAAAGAGATTAATAAAAAAAAAAAAGTTGGTAACATTCTATTTCTTTATACCTATTGCTTAATGAATCATTGTTAATTTTAATTATTTAATTAAGGAGAAGCGGTATGTTGGTAGGTACCATTGTAGTATGGGAATTCAACAAAGAATATTAAAAATTGGTGGCGTAAGACTTGACTTACATGTGTGTGGTTCAAATTTTTTAAGTTATGTTGTGAACAAATCAACAAAACAATATTATTAAAATTGGTTGTATGAGAAAATTATTTTTTAGAAAAATTAATAATTACTTTTACCCTTAATAAAAAAAAAAACAGATTTGGATTCGATTCTGTAAAAGGCGGTGCAATCATTACTCACGATGGTAATTGTAAACTAACCAAACAGTTTTCAAAGAATTATATCTTTGTTATGATAATGACAATTCTTTGACGTTAGGTAAAAAGGTCTTAAGTCAAAAAATTTGTTTAATTGGTCCGATTTGTCAAGTTGAAAATTTTGATATTTCTTGACGTTTCAAGGTCCCTAGATTCGAAATAAAAGATTTTAAAAGATATGTCTGTGCGTGCGTGTGTACGTACGTTCGTACGTCCGTACTTCCGTACGTTCGCGACGTTTTTTCGTCGTCCATAGCTCAAGAACCAGTAGAGATATCGACTTCAAATACATTTTTTTATACAGATAATAATTCAGAAAGATGCAAAAAGGACTCTCAAGAAAATTGAGTGGGTGATTTTTTGCCATAGCAATTTAAAAAAAAGGTGAACATTTTGGTTAACCCTAAATATCTCACGAACCAATAACGCTAGTGACTTGTATTAAATTTTATATTATATATTGCAATATTGTATATTCTTGGAAAAAATTCCAACTAACTGTTTTTTGTATAAATCGAAAAAACGGACACAAATATTTGTCACCTCGAATATTTTAAGAAGAAAAAATATTTTATCTCCAAAATATTTTTATGCAAAGAGAAATAACGTTTTTAACATGTGGTAAAATGATAACATGATAAAAAAAATTAAAAATTAATTAAGTTGGTAAAAAATTGACTTTCGACTCAAATATCTTTTCAAAAATTTAAGATTTTGGCTTCAAACTAATTTTATCTTATAAAAACTATTGTTTTCGACATTCGGTTTTGAGAAAAATCGAGTTGATAGTTTGTTTACAAAAAATAAAAACCTAAAAAAAACGTTACTAAAAGTTGGTAAACATTGATTTTCGACTCAAATATCTATTCAAAAATTAAAAATATTGGCTTTAAACTTATTTTATCTCACAGAAAATATTCCGTGTCACTCTGACACAATCAACGACAGCAAGCTGAACAAGCCTAAACTCATTTTGGCACAGATGCAGAACATATACTGTCGTTAATATTTCAATTTCATTCTTCTGATTTCAACGCATCGCATCACACGAACTTCATTTCAGTATTCTAAACTTTTACTACGTTTCCTTTTCTATATTAATAAAGTTATATTTTTATTTAATAATAAAATCGGTTTCGTATTATTATTCTTTTTTGGTTCATCCACTTGAGCAGATTGAATATTCATTTCCAATAGAAAATATTGTTTTTGACATTCAGTACATTTTTTATAAAAATCCAACAGTCCGTTTTTTCATAAAAAAATAAAATCTACAAAAAATAGATGTTTGGTTCTCGATATCTTGTGAACAATAGAAGATATTGACTTCAAATTAATTTCATTCATCCAATTTGTATTTGTTTATATAAGAAATAAATTTTTTTAAGAAATGCTTTTAAAATTGGCTTTCGCCTAGATTTTGAAATCAAAATATTTCATTATAATATGCTAAATATTGTTGGTAATTTTTAGCTGACACCTTTTTTAACAAAACACGAAAACCTACCAAGCTTTTAAGAGAGATAAATCGAAAGACGTGATGGGAAGTTATCAGTGTGGGTCGCATCGCAGCCTTTTTTAGATTTTGATTTGATTTAACGGATTTTGTTTTCTAACTACTCAAGTCTAGCAGAACTTCTAACTATTTGTATGAACTTAGTCTTTAGGCAATAAATCATGTAATTTGCATATTTGGTTTTTAGGTTAAAGTCTTAAGTTCATTAAAGTCTTTGTTCTCATTCTTTAGCTCATGCATTGTTCTTGGCTTTTTGAAGTACAGTTTTTCCTTTAAATATCGCCATAAAAAGAAGTCCAACTTTGTCAAATCACGTGCTTGTGACTGCCAATTGACATTGCCATGAGACGTTAAATAACGCAAAGCCATTTGTATTTGGCGCCAAAAAAGAGGGGAGTGGGTCGAAATGCTGTATTTTAAAATACTGTATGGTCAAAATTCTGTATGATACTGTATGGTCATAATACTGTATGGTTAATATTCTGTATTTCAAAATACTGTACATTTAAAATACTTTGTCTCAAAATGCTGTATTGTCAAAATACTGTATCCATAATACTGTATAATACCGGAAGTTTTGACAGATCCATTAGTTTGGTGCAATTGTTTATGTAATTGTTGATTATGATGGGCAATTCATGTAAAAATGTGAGAGAGATACAAATAACTAAGAAGAAGAAAATGAGAAAGAGAAAATGAGAAGAAGATACCATTTATATTGTTTTTGTTTTTATTATTTCAAAGACTTATGAATTTATCATAGGAAGATATGTTATTGTTCAAGGGAAGTATATTAGAACATTATGCTAATGAAAAATTATTATAATATTTTCTTAAAAAAAGCTATTCTGTTTTCAAAATTCTGTATTTCAAAATGCTGTAAATAACGCTAAAAAATAAAAATCGTTTGACAATGAATACATACCTACATATACAGAATTTTGAAATACAGAATTTTGAGATGCAGTATTTTGATCATACAGTATTTTGTTCATATGTACAGTATTTTAAATACAGTATTATGAATCATACAGTATTTCGACCCCAACCCAAAAAAGAGTAATTACTTTGTTGGTGTGTGGCAATTGGCACCGTCCTGTTTTACCAACATATGTATCGACTTACCCTATATCCTCAATTTCTGGGCCCACATAAAATGCTTTTCTGACCTGATTTCACTCTTGAAGGATGCATCGACTTTTTCAACAATCACGTGTGGATTCTTATTTGCCCGAGCGTGAAAATTCTGCTTCGAGGTGAAAATGGTTTGCAAAGTTTCAACCAACTATTTGTCGTATTGACAACGCTATTGTTTTTTTCTTGATACATTTTTTTAAATCATTACAAATTTGAAACAACTTAATGAGCAAATACGATCAACCTTGTTGGTTGGCTTATTTCATTTAATCTAAATTATCTAAGTATTGAACAGCTTAACATGAGCTTAACTATGGGTCATTAATAATAACATAAAGTTAAAGCTATTAGCATAATTATCATCTTCATTTAATCATAGTCCTTTGATACTAAAAACATTCCGTCAGCCAACTTCTTCAAGGTAAAATACTATGTTATCTTGAAAGCCTTTCGGCTAATCTAGTGTGTGGAATGGCTTTCATTATATCAAAAATAGTTTGCAGTAAATATTATTTATTGGTGTTCGGTCTTAAGAGATTATTATCTTTATCATCAAAAGGTAACTAATGTGCTTTGTCTGAGTTAATCTTGAGAATAATGATGAACTGATGAAATTGTTGTAGCGCCTTCATAGTGATGTTCATCAAGGCAAATAAATTAAATATAAAGGAAATCTTTTTACATTTATATTGATTCCGAAGTTGCTATAAAACCTATAGTTCTATATAAGTGCAGTAAACATGAAGATTCTAAAGAATGTTTAAAGTATATAAATATCCCTCCCAAACACAATTAATTTAAAACCTGTTTGTTAAACACTCAAAACTTTAAATAATCAATCTATTGCATTCAAATATGAAAGTATTCATTTTAAGATACTGCTTTTCATTGCATAACAAAATAAAGTGTTTAATGAGTTCAATAACCTTTCTGAGATAACTGATGATTATTCATAGTTAACAAGCACTCGAAATCGAAGCCCATACTTACGTTTCCAGAAGTAAATTGACATTCATATTTTTATTCTGATATTAATTTTATCTCAACACTTTCAAAGTCAACCAAAACATAGCCTTAGGGTAAAACTCTTTTGAAATCTTATTGTGACATGTAAAATCATTTATGATTGAAAGCTATAATAAATCTTAAATGACAAAACCGATTGATTTGCAAGGAATTAATAAGAGCTGATGTAGTCTAAGGTTTATAGTTTTTTTTTCCATGTTCATAAGGGTAGTTGTTATTTAGATAGTTTTTAATATTTTAAAAAGGTAGTCTTGAATAGATTTTACTACAAGATTACTACAAGACAGTCAACTCTAAGATCTAAATTTTGAGATTAACTTTAATTTTAGGTAAATTATAGCAAAAATGAGACAACAGAAAATGAACATGTATATGTAGATTAAAAATGGCAAAGCCTATCCATATGCATTTTGATTCTCTTAAATAAATGTATCAACTAAGTCACAATAAAAATTGTACATCCTTATGAGATCATGGTTTAATGATTGCTTTCGAACTAATTACAAAATTTATAAAATACGGACCACCCTATAGCATATTAAATGAGCTTAAAAATATGTTTTAACAAAATGCTATTAATTTAGCCTAAATAAACAAAATGATGGTTAACTCTTGAATTAATCTTAAAGCTTTTATTAATTAAATTGAAGTAGAGGTAAAAGGGACTTCACTTTTACTTTTTTTTTTTACTTTCAAAATACTTTGATTACTAAACCGAGTAAAATATTGTTGACATCTTTTGATTTTGTAACAATGGTTTTACGTTGCTCAAGGTGTTTGATGTCCTGATAACGAATTGAAAATTCAGTTCTAAGTTAATTACTTTAAACCTTATTTTAAAGACACTAAATAGTATTTTGGAAATTTATTACAAACACTATATTATAAAAAGTATAAAGGATTTTCCCATAAGGTGTTTTATTTTGATGTAAAAAAAATAGTAGTTTTTAAGAAGAATTAATGGATTTTTATTTTATTGTAAGGAAGAAAATATGCCATTAACAATGGAAACTATTCCTCCCAATGACCTTTACAGCCGTCTGTAGTACCATTTAGTATCATATTCATAAAATTTTTCATAACCAATTCGCACATTTACTCCACTAATCCGTTTTAATTCCAAGGCATCGTTAAAGCCTTTATCGTTCTACTTCAAGTAATGGCTTGGGTCTTACTAGTAAAATGTCAATTCAAATTTATGGATACAATTTTTTTTTATCAAAATATCTCTAAAACCTAACCTAATAACTAAAGCATCAAAATTGTTCGTTTGTTTTGATTTTCTTAACAAAACAAAACACTGATTTTATAGGCGATTTGCAATAAGTTACAAGATTATAATTTTACCTTCTTCTTACCTATTCTAACATTATCTTATTAAATATTGTTTTGTTGTAACTGTTTTTGTTACAAATATAAATCTTAAAAATGTTTCCCATCGAAATGGGCCAAGTGGCGTGATTTTGTTCCCAGCCAAGTTCTTAATGGATCACCATTCTAAATAAATTCATTGATAAATGGAAACCTAAAAATTTGATATATTTACAAAGTTTCGCGTGCATTTCATTTAAATTTCAACTCAGAATAAGTGGTTCCTGCGAAAAATTTCAAAAATATTAACTTGCTGTAACTTTCACACTGACTTAGTACCAAAATTATGAAGGACTTTACTTAAAACTTTGCATAAAAGAAGGTCTTGTGGTACTGTTTTCAGCTTCTTTTTTACAGTTGGTATCAATTAAAATGAGGACACCCAATTCTTACAGAATGATGAAATCTATAGCACAGAAAAACTAGGTACTCACTTCGAACAAAAATTCCAACAAAGCTGAATTTTGGTAAAGATATTTCTTATACATCCTTAACATTCAATCATTTTTGATAGGACAATAATAATTGTAGGTTCAATTTTTAGCTAATCTAATTCTACACAAAAAAGAGGCTGGGATTCGGCTCACACTTACTTACTTACTTAAGGTGGTGCTACAGTCCTGTGTGAACTAGGGCCTCACCCAACAAACTTCTCCATCTAGCTAGATGTCTCCAGTTTCGCGCTTCAAGTTGGGTGAGGTCACTTTCCACTTGTGCGCGCCACCTGATCCGCGGCCTTGGTCTACTGTGCTCTCCTGTGGGTGTGGATTCTAGACTTTCCGGGCCGGAGCATTGGTTTCCATGCGCTCTACGTGACCCAGCCATCTTAGTCGTTGGACTTTTACCCTTCTGGCTAAGTCTACGTCGCTGTACAGCCGATACAGCTCGTCGTTCCATCTTCTCCTTCACTCCCCTTCAATGCATACGGGACCGTAGATCACACGAAGAACCTTTCTCTCGAAACGACCCAAGGTGCTTTCATCCGCTTTTGTCATAGTCCATGCTTCTGCACCGTATAGCAGGACGGGGATGATAAGGGTCTTATAGGCTTTTCACACCAAACCCAAAACCCGGTTTTCGTGAAAATATAGGTTTTCGCCGAAAACCTACATCGAAAACTCAAGTTTTCCCATACATTTTTTGTTAAACCACAAGTTTTATATAAAACCTCTCGAAAACTAGTTGGAATTCAAAGTTGAACAAAACAAACAAACCTTTCGGAACATTCAGCGCTCAAATTAATGTAAACAAAACAGCTGATGGCTGCTGTCAAAACAAATATTTCATTTTGAAATAAATTTGGTCGTGGTATGTATAATATTATTTATACAATTTCCTTACGAAATAAGAATTATTGCTTTTTGTTTTTTATTTACAGAATATGGACAATTTGCCAACGTCGAGAATAAAAGCCCTGGTGACTATTTGCGGCACTGCCGATTCTTTTATGATCCTCCAGAGTTCCAAACGCTCTTTGTTCCAACTCGTCGCTACAAATATGTTCGACGCTTTCGCTTTCTACCTGGAGAAAGACTTTTCGGTAACTCCGTGCAATCACAAGGGTTTGGGAGATATGAGAAAGGCGATAAGTTCATTTGTGGAGGAGAATAAGCATAAAAGGAAATTTCACAATGTGGAATCGTTGTTCCAGTGAATAAAACCACAACAGTGGGCTATCCCACCTTGATTGACAGCGATGCCAACATCAAGAAGATCCTCAGTGCTTTGGACAAGCCAGGCGAGTCCTCAAAGAAAGAACCCAAAGAGATAGTCATGGAGAAATTGCAGCCTATCATTACAGCTTCAGAGATCGCTCTTGATGAGTGTGGTTTTGGTACGAATCTGGAACTAGGAATTGACCTTTTCTACTCCGGACACAAGGAATTGCACGAAATGGTTTAGAATCTTCTCAACCCCGCCTATAAGCTGCTTGGACGGCCACACATGGCGATTCTGAAGGCACATTTGGCCAACAGAAGCAATAGTAATAAACTCAGTATTTTAGATTAAATGTGTTGTGAAAGAAAAAAGAAAATGTTTTAAATAAAATGAATTTTTGTTGTAACAGTTTTGTTTGTTGTTTATTTTATGCTATATTTATTAGACAATTAACTTCTCTTTGGTGAATTGTTCGGACCGGTTGAAATGAACAACGAGGATAGCTGCAGCCAAGCGAGCTTGCAGTTCTTGTTGGTTCATGTCGTGAGCCCATTCCACGCGTCCGCAGAACTTCAGTTGGAACTCTTCTTCGAGACGGGCTAGTGTTACGGCCTTGTCTGCGCTGATATGCTGCTCTATCACAGCACAGGAAAGGATTATTGATTTCAGGGTGTCGACGGCAAAGATAAATCCTTAGGGGAATGTTTACAATTCAAGAATTTTCAAAAAAGGAAACTGAAGCAATACATACCACAAAGAACATCGTCACTGTGTGAAAGGAAATACTTGGATATTTTCATTTTATCAGCATCTGAGACGGTGGGTAGTGATATGCTGAGAGTTTTTTGCATGTTTGTATCAAAACGTTTATTAAACCACTCAATGACGGGATCGTTCTTTTGGAGCTCGTATAGATCTTTGTCATCCTGAAAAGAAACTTGATAAGTACCTACATAAGGTTAAAGTTTGTATCTTGCATTTCCAGATCCTTTAGTTCATTGCAGAGTATATCGAAAGTTCTGCGGATCGTTCTGAAATGTTGTTTGAAATACTCATCATCGTTTACTAACATTTCACGTTCCCAAAAAGTGCTGGTACGTACCTGCATAAAATATTAGCATTCATTTTATTTTCAAAAATAATTTGAGAAAAACAAAACTTTTTACTCACAAATTTTTCCATCAATACAAAATTTGACAGCCGGTGTCAAATGAAAACGTGTAAATGTTCGGTGTGAACGATTTTCGGGTTTTCGAAAACTTTTTGCCGAAAACTCGGTTTTGGGTTTGGTGTGAAAAGCCCATTATATAGCGACACTTTGGTCCTTCGAGAGAGGATTTTTCCACTCAATTGCTTTCTTAACCCAAAAAAAAAAAGCGGTTAGCAAGAGTTATTCTTCGTTTGATCTCAGCGCTGGTGTTGTTTTATGCGTTTACAGCGGAGCCTAGGTAGACGAAGTCCTTGACTACCTCATAGTTACGTCTGTCGATGGTGACGTTTTGACCAAGACGTCGGTGTTGTAGGTCCTTTCTTGATGACAGCATGCACTTTGTTTTGCCCTCATTGACCGTTAAACCCATTTTTGCCGCCTCTGCCTCAATACTCACAAAAGCCCCATTGACATCACGCTGAGTTCTTCCGATTATGTCAATGTCATCGGCATAATATGCTAGTAATTGGACAGACTTTTGAAAGATAGTGCCTCTAGTGTTGACGTGTGAGCTCTGCACTATTCTTTCAAGTATACGATGTTAAAAAAATCACATGACAGCGCATCACCTTGTCTAAAACCTTTTTTGACATCGAAAGGTTCGGTTAAGTTGTTCCCAACCTTTATGGAGCAGCAGTGTGGTTTTAGACCAGGAAAGTCCACAGTCGATCAAATATTCACATTACGGCAGATCCTGGAAAAAACCGAGTTTGTTGGGTGAGGCCCTAATTTACACAGCACTGCAGCAGCGCCACCTTAAGTAACTAAAAATTAAAAACAATACTTTGCAAACGATAAAATAGTTTGATTTCAAAATCTACTTTAGCTAACGAGATCTTTAGTCGAAAACCAATTTTTACCAATTTTAGTAGCATTTCTTGAAAATGTTGATTTCTTATATAAACAAGATTGGATTTTTCTGAGAGCAATATCTTCGTTAACATCAAAATTTGGTACAGAATGAAATCATTTGGAATTCAAACCTTTATTTATTCACGAGATATCGAGAAACTAATATTTATTTTTTACCAATTTCGTGTAGATTTTAATTTTTATGAAAGAACTGACTGTAGTATTTTAAAAAAAATTTAACTGAATGTCAAAAACCATATTTACTATAAGATGAAATTAGTTTTAAATCAATATGATTAATTTGTGAAAAGATATTTGAGTAGAAAATCAATTTTTACCAACTTTTAGTAATGTTTTTTTTTAGCTTTTTATTTTTTGTTAAAAAAAAACTGTCAATTTGATTTTTCCTAAAATTTCATCGATGTCAAACATTTTATTCTTCTTTGCATACAATTATTTTGGAGATAACATCATTTTTTGTTCTTAAAATATTAGAGGTAACAATTTTGTTTTCAGTTGTTTTGATTAAAAAAAAAAAAAGTTATTGAATTTTTATTTCAAAAATATACCAGTTTGGTATCACGTCACAATATAAAATATAAAATTTATTTCAAGTCGCTAGCGTTGTTGGTTTTGAGAGGCGGTTTCTTTATTATTATCTGTATAACAAAGTTTATTTGAAGTCGATATATCTACTGTTTCTTGAGCTATGGACGACGAAAAAAGGTTTCCAAACGTACAACTCTATACAAATCTTTTATTCAGAATTTAGACACCGTGAAACGTCGAGATGTCAAAATTTTCCATTCGAAACGCAGACCGATTACAATAACTTCCTATGGGAAGTTAAAAAGATTTTAAAACTTTTAATCGTCAAATTGATAGATTAAAAGAACAGATGGTCACAAAATATTGGGACGTAGTGCATTTAGTCTTAAATGTAATACAGTCATGTTTTTGAGTGGGTTTTTACATCTGAGAACAACCTGATGTATTATTGATGGATAATTAGTTGTTAACTTAGAGAGGTACAAACTTAGTTTTTTATTTAAGATGGGGGAAGGACAGCCTTTTGCTTAGTGCAATAACCAACCTTTAAAATGAGCCCTAATCTCATCAATATCGAATCAGTTGTTAGATGTCGGAGGTCTTGGGTTCAATTACAACAAAGTTGTAGTTCCCCACCTCCTTGACATCTGAAATGTAAGGGAGTTGTTGAGCCACCTATTTAATTTATATATCCAGGAGGTGACTACCTAAATAAAGAATCTTTGCAAAAAGGATTTAAATTCTATCTAAAAAACATAAATGTTAAAAATAGAGTCAATGATGATGATGTTCTGTCGCCCAGAGGTCAGATAATAATAAATTGTTTGAGAGTTTTTTAAGACTGGCCAAGGGTTAAGTTTGTAATCATTTATTTCAATCGAAAATGAAAACAATACCTATTAAGTTTAAGGAATTTGCTAATTGTATTTTAGTAAACGTGTTACTATTCTTATACAAATAACAATACTAGTATCAAAATAATATTAAAGAATTAGTTTGGTATTTCAGTTATTTTTTGCACAAATATTCATTTCTGGTTTGACCTAATAAATACATTTTCTTTTCAAACCCATAAAGCGGAAGACGAACTAAATCAATCAATCATAATAGGATTTATTTAGTTTCCATTCATAAGGAATCAATTTAATTTCAAATGATAGATTAACAAATCAATTTTAAAGGCAGTCACATAAGAAAATTAATCTTAGAAATTTATTTTTTTCTTTTCATTTTATTATATTATTTTAATCCAAAACTAATTCTATGATGTAATTTATTTGAGATCATGGTCAAATTAGATCGGAATACAAAATCATCAATTATAAATTATGTCTTGTACAACTAGATAGATATAATAGCAGATGAAACTGCGTATGTATGCATCTTTTATATGACTGAATGCGTGATGCCATAGTCAATTGGGATTAAAGATTTAATCACAAGACAGTCAAGGTAGAATCTGAACAATTTAAAGTTCAATAAAAATGCCTATACGTTTTTGTTGTTGTTTTGCTCATAACTTCGACCCAATCGATTGTATCTTTTGTTTTAAGTTTTTATTGTGATTGTGTGTTTGGAGTGATTACTTTCGATTTTTCCCATTCAATTAATTTTTAATTTGGTTGTTAACAAAAGTTAATGTCTGACGTATAGCAGGTGTAGATAAGGCGGTAGCACATATTCATTAAGTCTCACTAATAAAATTGACAAAAATGTGACATCGATTAAGATTTCCCATCAATTAGGCAATAAATAAATCTACACTCAAACTAAATATTTAATAAAATAAAAATACATATTTGTTTTACCTCAAATTATGGTATTAAGTGTATAGAACTTAAGGCTCTTGTATGGTTAGGTTAGGTAAGGTTAAAGTGGCTGTCCGTATTGGAGTAGGACACACTTAGACAAGTTTAATGGCCCATTGTGATAACACATGAAACTTGAGGATTTCTTTTAAGCTCAATGAAACCAGTTTGAGTCCCTTACGAAACGTGAGAGGCTGATTATGCTAATATAATTTAGATTGTTATAGAAGAATTCTCCTAGGTAATTCTTGCGTTTTTGAGCTAGAGCAGGGCATGTACAGAGAAGGTGAAGAACTGTTTCCTCCTCTTCCTCGTCCATACAGTATCTGCAAAAGTCATTTGAGAATACGCCTAGCCGCGTGGCGTGCTTTCCTATTAGACAGCGACAGGTTATGACACCTATTATCGAGCTTATATGCGATCTGCTTAGAGATAGCAAGGATCTTGAGCGCTTTAAATGTGATTATTAAACTGTTGTGGCATCTCCATTAGGTTAGGTTTAGGTTTGGTTAGGTTAAAATAGCTGTCCGTAATGGAATAGGACACACTTAGGCCAGTTTAATGGCCCATTGTGATACCACATGAATCTTGAGGCTTTCTTCTAAGCTCAATGAAACCAGTTTGAGTCCCTTACGAAACGTGAGAGGCTGATTGTGCTAACATGATTTAGATCGCTTAGATCGTTATAGAAAAATTCTTCTAGGTGACCAGATGGTTTTTGTGACCTGACACGTGGTGATGTTGTTCCACATGGTGTTTTTTGTTTGTAGCGTCCTGCATTAGCAATAGCTTACAAGTAGCAATTGGAATGCCAGCATTTGCCAAACGTGGTAGAATGGGTTGTACTGTACCGTTCCTGGCTAGTTCATCTGCCTTACAATTACCTAGAATGTCTCTATGGCCCGGCACCCATCAAAGGTGAACGTTATGGACTGTTATAGAGTTTGTAGAGACAGAGTCCAGAGATTTGATAGCGGCCTGACTATCTGAGAAAATACGGATATCAGATGTTGATATCACGTTTTCTTTAAGCCAGGACAAGACTTCTTTCATTGCCAAAAGTTCCGTCTTGAACACGTTACAATGATTGGGAATGCGGAATGAGAGATTAATTTCAGTCATTCAGAGTACACACCTCTGTGTTTTATAGCTTTCTCTAAAGCAATCCACCATACTGCCTTACCGTAGAATTAAAATCGGTCTGATTACCGATGTGTATAGCCAATGCGTAGGTCGGTGTTGTAAGCCCCATTTATTACCAATAGCTTTTTTGCAAGAAAAGAGAGCTACAGTAGCTTTTTTGACTCTTTCTTGTACATTGCGTTTCCAATTTAGTTTTTTATCTAAAACAAAACCCAGGTATTTAGACTCGCCTGAGAATTTTAATTGGATTCCTTTAATATAGGGAGGGTTAACAAATGGAATTTTGTATTTTCTCGAAAATAGAACTTATTGGCTTTTGCAAAATCAGTTTAAAGTAAAAGTTTGTCTAAGGGATTTTGTAAGAGTTCTTTTAGGGTGCTAAGATGCTTTCCTGAAACCGCTATAGCAACGTCATCCGCATAGGCAATCGTTCTGAAACACTCCGCATCCAGACCAGTTAGAATTTCATTTACCACCAGGTTCCAGAGGATAGGGGATAGAACACCACCTTTCGGTGTCCCTCTACTAACGAATCTTCTATCAAAAGAGCTGCCCAATTTCGAGTTAATTATTCTGCTAGTCATTATTAAATGAATTAACTCCCCAAGTGAACTCTCTACGTTCAGAGATGTTTGTGCAGATGTGATTGCAAATGTGCCCACGTTGTTAAAAGCTCCTTTGATGTTAAGCTACTATAGTGAACTCTCTATGTGTGTAACGCCGTTTACACCGATTTACCTTTATAGTAGGCATGTTGAGACGTAGACAGAAGTCTCGTATCAATACTTGCCCTTAAATAAATATCAATCAATACTTCTTAGGTCTTGAGAAGGAATGATGATAGACTTTTAGGTCGTAGATCTTTACCTGCTTTGGGTATACAAACAACTTTCCCTTCTCTCCATGCCGAGGGAATATGGACCAGATATAGAAAGCTGTTAAAAATTGCCTGAAGGATTGGTGCTCTTATGTCTGAGGCATTTTGTAGTTTGACTAGTATTATGCCATCTGGTCCTTCAGATTTAAATGGTTCGAAGCTGTTGAGAGCCTATTGTAGCTTGTCCCTTGTGATCAGCCCTTGTAGATATGTTACATTGAAACTTGAACGAATTTGATTGTTACAAGTTGCGGTTAGAGAGCTACCAGGAAAGTGAATATCCAGTAGTAAGTCTAGGAGCCCATCTGCATTTTTCAAACAGCTTGGTATCGCTTCATTAGTATTATTGAAGCAAATTTTTAAAGTCAAAAAAACAAAGCTGCTGGGGCTGACGGCATCGCTGCCGAACTATTCAAAGAGGGCAGGGAGCATGCACCAACTCATCTGCAAAATATGGTCGGAGGAAAGCATGCCCGATAAGTGGAATCTCAGCATAGTGTGCCCGATATATAAGAAAGGAGGCCCTCTAAGTTACGCTAACTACAGAGGCATCAGTCTCCTTAACATTGCATATAAGATCTCTCTCTGCCGTATTATGTGAACGTCTGAAACCGTTCGTCAACAACCTTATAGGTCCTTATCAGTGTGGCTTCAGACCAGGAAAGTCCACTATCGACCAAATATTCACACTACGGCAGATCTTGGAAAAAACCCAGGAACTTCAAATCGATACCCACCATCTCTGTATCGATTTTAAAGCCGCGTATGACAGCATCTATAGGGAAGAGCTCTACAGAGCAATGTCTAGTTTTGGCATCCCTGTCAAACTTATCCGTTTGTGCAGAACGAAGATGGAGAATGCACGCTGCTCTATCAAGGTCGGAAAAGATCTCACCGATGTATTTGATGTCAAAAAAGGTTTTAGACAAGGCGATGCACTGTCATGCGACTTCTTTAACATCGTTCTGGAAAGAATTGGGCAGAACTCAACCGTTAACACTAGAGGCACAATTTTCCAAAGGTCCATCCAATTACTCAGATACGCAGATGATATTAACATAATTGGAAGATCAAAGCGTGATGTCAGTGGAGCGTTTTTGAGCATTGCGACGGAAGCGAAGAAGATGGATTTAGTGGTCAATGAGGGCAAGACCAAGTATATGCTGTCAACAAAAAAGGACATTGAACAACGACGTCTTGGACAAAACGTCACCTTGGACAGCTATAACTGTGATGTAGTTAAGGACTTTGTCTACCTAGGCACCGCTATTAACACAGACAACGACACCAGCGCTGAAATCAAACTCTTGCAAATCGCTGCTTCTTTGGACTTAGAAGGCAATTGAGTAGTAAAGTCCTCTCTCGAGCATCTAAAATCACCATCTATAAGACACTCATCATCCCAGTTATCATGTATGGCGCTGAAGCCTGGACCCTGTCAAAGAAAGATGAGAGCGTCTTAGGATGCTTCGAGAGAAAAATTCTTTGGGTGATTTTTGGTCCCGTACGCATATGTAGATGGAGAATGGAGGAGAAGATATAACGACGAACTGTACGGGCTGTACAGCGACACTGACCTAGTTAACAGAATTAAAGTCCAACGGCTTTGATGGCTAGGTGGATACACTAGTCGATTAATATTTCGCTTTAAACGAACAAAATTATACAATATTTTATTTATTTCCTCAGTGTACCCATAAGTCGACTAAAAATCAATTAAATCGATCTAAAAATAAACTACGCACATTAAAAAAAAACACGATGTTCTTGTCGTCAAGAAAAATCGATTAAGGGATTCTGATGCTCTGTATCATTAACAATTCTGAGTGTTGTATTAAATAACATGCTTGAGGCGTTAATTTCATCTGTGTAGTTCCATGAAAAACGAAAAAAAGTGATCACTTTGGGGGCTATGATTGGTGTCGATTTATTGATAATTTGAATTAAAGTGAATGTTCATATTTTAATGAATCATTTTAATGATCAAGTGATGACTTTAACGCCTTTAATGAGTGCTGCATTCTTGTGCTTTATTTTTTTTCTGTTTGATGTTGTAAAACACGAGATTTAAAAAAATGATAATTTCCGTATCCGGTCATCAATTAATTTTTTTTTTTAAATTAGTCGTGGACCGTCGCAAAATATGACCTTTGATTTTTTTCTATATCGTTTACATTCTCTTGTAGTTCAAATAGTTCGTGACATTAGATTGTATCTTTTTGTTATAGGTTATGTACAGTAATTTGCTTTTGCAGGTTAGAAATATTTGCTCGGAGGTGTTAATGGTATATTCGAATGGCATGGCATTATACCTAATTAGTTTAAACTTTCAACAAAAGTGCCTACACATTTTATCTTTAATTATTAACTCCGCAAAAAAAATTGAATTTGGAATATGGAGTACAATTTAAACGGTTGTGGTGGCTTTCAGGGCTTTCTGCACAAGCCTTGAAAATGTAGGGAATTGCCTGATGTGTTATTGCATTTTGCTCTATCTCTCTACACCACCGTTTGTTACGAAAAATGTGCAGATAATTGCTTCGATTTGAATTTTATAAATTAAATAGATTCTACTAAATTTCAACCTTGAAATGAAAACATTGATTTATGGTTCAAAGAAATAGAAATGAATGAATTTAGGAATTTCCTGGGAACACAAATTATGTATGAAAAAAGTTGAAGAACCTGTTTCACCGTATGCACCAAATATGTTTTCATTGCAACACCCTGTAGGCCTATAGTATCGCATCAAAATCGAAGTTGCACTTTAAAAATTTGTATTGACTCAACTAAGAGTCAAAATTTCAAAACATCATTAGGCCTATAGCTATTATGTATATTCTATTATATTATAAACTATTACATATATTTGTGCTTAAAATCATCATTATTGTTATTAAATTATTTTATTTAGGTAAGAAAGTAACTTTTTTTGTTTTTAATAAATTTAATCAAATAGAGGTAATATGATATGCAAGAAGAAAAAAGCAGATTTGAATTTTAAATTTGATAGTATTTCGTATTTTATCGAAATTTAAAAGAAGGGTGTTACCTTTGTATTTATAGTAGTGTAAATTCAAAACAAATAAAATACAAGACTGCGTTGCATGTATTTGCTGACTATTCTTATTTAAGTTGAAAAGCATAAGCAAAACTATTTTTTTTAAATAAAATACAAAATAATTTTCATAAACAATGTCGTTTATAAATTTAGATTTTATAAAAATACAATAGCTCCGTAGAGAAGTTACATAGTCTTTGTTTATTAACATCTTAATATTAGTGGGACCCACATTTTTCACTTTTTTATCACTGTACTATTAATATCAACTCTTGTTTTAACGAATTCAAAAATTGCCACTAGCATCTGTATCTGAGGTAAAAAATAAAATTCAATTTTGAAAGATGAAAGAAGTTTTACCAAGAAGCATTATATTTTTCAATGAACTTAAAAATATGCAAACAGATATTTAATTAATTTAAACGATGAACAGTGTGAAACAGAAATGTTTATTTAATTTTTTTTTGACATTTTATAAATAGTTTGAGTTAAATCAGTTTAAGTTATGATTAAGAGATATAGATACAATATAAATTATGTAATTTGTCTATAATATTTTGTAATCCCATAACTTTTATTAATTTCTCTATTGCTTAATCAAAATCAAAAATATTTGTATTAATAAATTAATAAAATAATTCAGCAAATTGTATTATGAAGCGTATCATCTAATGTTACGCATTGAATTAACCCATCATCAGTACATCAGTATATTTAAGCATAAGATTTTGAATAATATCGATTAAAAAACATTTAGGTACATATATGTATTTTGTTGATTTTAAATGCAAACGTAGGTTTTTCTTATTGAAATATATGCGAAGCAAATTTATCATGTAATAAAAACGTGCACAAATTGTATTTACTTTTACTCCAGGTTCCTCTTGGGTTCTGGAGCAAACTAGCTCCTTCCTGTCTTTTAATGAAGTGCAGCTCCTTCTTCACTTAAACTCAAATTGAGATGGTGTTGCATCACAATGGATGATTTTTAACTTGTATTGCATTTGCTACAAACGGTTTGTAGTCTAGAAAAATTAGATTATAAAATGTCATAATCTCGACAAAAATTCCTACAAAGTTTAAGAAAGTCTTCTTAATTTAGGAAGGAGTAAACAATTTTAAGGGAAAAGCAGTTACAGTGAATTTATTTGTATGCAATTTATTCTAGACTTCTGAACAACAAACTTCTCAGGAGTTATTGGAGTTATTAAGCAGCAAAATAAACAAAAGGTTCTTTTTTTAATGGAGACTTTTCCCTTCTGATAAGCTCATCTAAATGTAGTGGAAATTTTAAGGACGTTTTATAAAGTTCAACTTTGTCTAATTTTCATGGACTTTTTCCAGTTCAAGTTGGGTGATGTTTAGAGTATTAACAACATTAAACAGAATATCGTCTATTGCATGAACAGATTCCTGTAACTTCAAAGCGCTTAATGCATCTTTTAATATTAATCTTTTAGACACCATTGATAACAAAAAAAATCCTACAAAAAATCCTTAATCCAAAATTTATATTTCTTTCAATATCAGTGAATTTGGATTTCCGAAATTCCAACAAAAAATAGCTATAACCATCGCAAGAAAATGTTTTAAACCAATCGTTAATCTAATGAAAGATATTTTTTAATCGCTCTGTTATGTATGGGTTAAGGTTGAAATAGTGTATGGGTCACAGGCTTGTAGAAGAATGCAATCTTCTGGGAATGCAATCTTTATAAATAGTTTATTGAATTCAACTTAAGGATTCCATATTCATTGATTTCGCCTAAAAGTTGGGAATTCAAATTTTGCAACTACCAATCATTTCGCACTGAAAAGACTGCAATAATTTGTTCTCCAATCATTTGAGTGCAATTCTTTCAGGCTTTATGCACATGCGGACGTTTTTACATTATCAGCACGATTTTTCTTCTTTTTTCTGAAGTTTAGAATTTTTAAAATAGAATATTTTGGAGACAAATTTATCATAACAATTTTTCATAAGTCTACTTTGACAAAACTTTTAAAGACAATAACATGTATCAATATTCTTTGAATAAATATGAGTTTTCTTTGTTCCTAAAAAGTTGTAAGTTTTCAAGCTTTAAGTTATTTTTTTTTTCATATACATATCAATACTATTTTAAGACACCATTTTAAAAACTATAACTTTTAAATTATGTATACATTTTTAAATATGAATTTATTGGAGCATTTTATAGTTGTTTTCAGTTATTAACTTAGGATTAACCGACAAAAAGTTTAAAAAAGTTTAGATAAGTTTTGTTCTGCAATCAAAATGATCTACAACTCCTTTGACAATTGAACTACCTAAATATATAAATGTGAAAGGATTAAGCCTTAGTCAGAAGGATAAAAGTATTAGGCCTGAGATAGCTAGGTCATGTAGAGCGCATGGAAACCAATGCTCCGGCCCCGAAAGTCTTCGAATGGATTAGATTTAGATTTTAGATTAGATGTTGATTTTTATTCGGACAAATATTAATTAGTGTACAAATATATATTTACAAAAATCAATAAAACATGGCATGTGCCGTCTGCCTGATTGACAACAGTTATAATAAATATTTAAGGATCTACAATTATTGTAACATGTTTTGTTTTCTCAATATAATATACTAAATTTGTTTTTGTTTTAATTAAACTTTTATATTAACTTTTGGGTTTAGAAATTTTCAGTTATTATACTTTTTCTGTAAGCGAGCGCAATTTTACAATATAGAAATAGTTTTTTGACATCCATTTCATTTAGTAGCTCTATAGTCTGTTCACTTGATAAATAATCACGTCCTAAGATACTTTTCCTTGTCTCTCTCAAAACTGGGCATCTGCCTAGAAAATGAAGTATGTCCTCTCTTTCTCGTAAGTTACAGATGCTGCATAAGATGGGTAGATCCGGCCTATGTGGTATGAAATTGAGACTTAAGAGCTCCCCTCTTACACGAAATATAGTGGAAATTTCATCAACACTGCACGAATCTCGAAAGTAATTTTTATCCTGTAGGTTGTGTTCCAGTCGACTGTAAATAGTTCTGTACAAGGAGTCCGAAGCTTCTTGCAGGTAATTCGTTCTTATTTGTTCGTCTAGTCTTTTGATTACTTCATACATTGTGTTTTGCCAAGATCCAATATCCTCTATGTCCAAGGTAGCAATTATTCCACTCTCTCGTGCAATATCCATCCAGTTCTTAAACCATCCCGTTTCAGTCTGTATTGAGTGTAAAGCTATTTTCTTTGGAAGTCTATAGTTAGGCATTTTCATCACTTTAATTATGTATTCGACGTGTAGTTTTAGTGTTTTGATAAAAAGTGGAGATAGTCCCGTTTCAAGCATTACCATGTAGTTTGGTGAGTTTGGTGGCAACCGAAATATTCTTTTTATGTAGAATCTAAGGAGTTTCTCTACAGTTTCAAACCTCCTTCCTCCCCAAACCTGAGCTGCATAAAATAGGACTGATTCTGATACCGACTCGAAGACCTTATACTTTTTACTATGCGCGATATATTTATTGTTAAAGCAGTTTTTCCATGTCGCGTTGATGGCTGTTTTGGATTTTTGCAGTTTTTCCTGCAGGTGCGTTTCCATATTCATATTCATAGTGATGTTAACACCCAAATACTTATATTCTTTTACAAGTTCCACCCTTTCTCGGTTAAAGTACCACCGTTCATTTGAGCATGGTCTTCCCGAACCGTTTTTGATCACCATTACTTTAGATTTACTTGTGTTGACAGTAAGTTTCCATTTTACGCAGTATTCCGCAAGCCTATTCATCATCAATTGCAAGGTCTCTGTTGAGTACGCCATTATGACTATATCATCCGCGAATAATAGAGCCTTGATGAGAGTTCCTGCATACTCTATTCCTCCTGGCAAACAATCAGTTAGGTCCTCAATGAATAACGCAAACAAACTTGGGCTGAGTGCACATCCTTGTCTTACCCCGGCATATGTTTGAAACCACTCAGATATTCCATATCCGTTCCAAACTGCAGCTCTGGTATCCTTATATAGACTTTGAATTAGTTTTCCAAACTTCTGAGACATACCATACCCATATAATTTATACCATAGAAGTTCACGGTCTACCGTATCGCTGCTTTTAGGTCCACAAAAAATACATAGAGTTTCTTCTTACTGGTGATGAACGAATCAGCAATAGTTTTAAGAACGAATATGTGGTCTATTGTGGAGTATCCAGCTCTGAAACCTGCCTGTGTTTCCTTTAGAAGATTGTTCCTGGCTATCCATGTATTTAAACGTTTGATCAAGACTGCTGTAAATATCTTATAGGAGCTGTTTAAAAATGAGATTCCTCGATAGTTGGCTGGGTCTGTCAATGAACCTTTCTTATAGATTGGAAAAATAAGCGCTTCCTTGAACCGCAGCGGTATAGTTCCACTCTCAAAAATTTGATTGAACACACGACAAAGTGTTTCACATAGGTTAGAAGTACCGTATTTGTAAAATTCCGCTGGTATTCTATCAGAACCTGCTGCTTTACCATCCTTTAGCCTGGCTATTGCTTCTTGAACTTCTCTAAAGATGATCGGTGAATCCAGAGTATCATCTTGGAAATTTGGCACCGCATATTGTACCGCCATGTTCCTTACAGATGTTTGTGCAAGAAGATTTTGGAAATGAGACTGCAGTACATTTGGTTTTAGCTCACTGCTTATAACGTAGCGACCTCCGTTCAATTTCCGGGCTAGTTTCCAAAAATCTTTAGAATTATTAGAGTGTGTTAACTTCATAGCTTCCAATTCATAAAAAGATTTCTTTTTTATTTTACATAGCTCTTTAAACTTTTTATTTGCTTCTAAATAAAAGCACTTATTTCGACCATCACTCGTTTCACGAAATATTCTCAACCACGCATAAGATATGTTTCTCGCTTTCATACACTCCTTGTCGAACCATGGTTCTTTAAAAGACACAGTTTTTCCTTGTTGACCATACGAAGAGATCGACTCCTGAATTACGCACTCAATCTTCTCTAAGTCAGAAACATACTCAACACTCAGCTTGCTATCTATTTTGTTTCTATAATCATCGGCCTTGGAATGTTTCCACGCAAGTTTAGGAAGGAGCACCATATCGACAATTTCTGGATTGGCTGTTTCCATATGATCGAAGATTACAACTATTGGCATGTGGTCTGAGTAAGGTACCTGCAGCACCTCCAAGTTGGAGATGTAATCCTTCCATTCACCTGAGAAGAAACTGTAATCTATAACGGATGATCCCTGCGCTCCTACAAAGGTAAATTCACCATTTGGATCACCTTTGCTCGTTCCATTTTGGAGTCTTAATCCTAAGTCGTCACACAGTTCTAATATTTGAATACCTCTCGAGTTACATATTTCATCCTTTGACTTTCGGTTAATACCGGATATTATGTTTTCTATACCTTCTTTTTTTCCCACTCTTGCATTTAAATCACCAATAAGTAAAGTATTCGGTTTATATTGACATACCATCAATTCCTTTAGTTTATCAAAGTCACGATTCCAATTGTTACAGTTGAGATATGCTGGTATGATATAAAACTTTTTGTTGTTTATTTCTACGTTAACGAAAGTATTATCTGCGAAACAGTCGAAATTACACCGGATGTTAAACAAGTCTTTTTTGTACCCAAAGTAGCATCCACCACTGGCTCTTCCCCTTGTATGTGATCTAACAGCTGGTATTAGTTTTAGTTCATAATTTGCAAATTTATGTTGGAAATTGTTAAAATTATTTTCAGTTTCAGTGATATATGTTTCATACAAAAAGAAAATTTCATATTGATTGACAAAATTAAAAAAAATCATTAAAAAGTGACTTATTACTTAAACCTGCAATATTATATGATAAGATTTTATATTGTTTTATATTTAAACTACTATTTTTTGTATTTTTATTAGAATAAAGGCAGACGGCATTACAATTAAATATTCTGAGTAGGCTGCAAGCCACCTGTAGTCGATGCATTGTTTATTGTAATCGTCCTTGCGTGTCCACCTTCAGGATTGGATTTATGAACGCGCCCTTCCGAGCTGTCACCTATCATCTGTGACAGCAATGACATTCCGCATTCGCCATCACATTTCAGATTGTTGTTTCGATCATAATAAAAAGCTTTTTCACCGATTATTAATGATTGACCTCGTATCTCAGTTTTTATCGTCTTATTTCTTGTAAAAATATCATTCTTCAGTTTGTACAAAAGTCTTCTTCTATTTCGTGATGCAGCTGGATAATCCTTATGTAATGATACCGCAGTATTTCGGAGTTTAGCTTTTGCTTTTAAAATGCGTGCAACATCTTCTTTTTTTTGCAATTTAACAATAACGTTGGAAGTTGTGTTGTTTCTTGTTTGAAGTAGTTGTGTTTCTGCAATAATGTTACTGTTATTTGATGAGAAAAAGGAGAAGTTTGTTGGGTGAGGTCCTAGTTCACACAGGACGCTGCCTTAAGTTATTAAGTACTCGTAAGTAAGAAAGGATTGTCGCAGGAGGTCCAACAACAATTAATAAAATTTAAAAAAAAAGTCGTTTATTATCTTTTCAAATAATGCCATTGGCACATTTTAACCACAATATTTTGGTTAAGGTCAAAATAAGAATCTGTTACAACTACATCACAAGAGTTAAAATTTAAAATAATCATTTAAAAATCGACACACCATAAGATCCAATTAAATAATTTTATACTTTTAGATATTTCTGAGTTTATTGACTCTAATAATAATTATGTGAACCAATTTATTGTTTCACACTTCTAACCAACAAGCAACAACTTATAAAATACTGTTTGAGGAAGTATTAATTTTATTACCTTAATATGTACATATGTATATAATTTACGAGTTCGCTGTTTTTGAGGAATTGTGTTATTTTTTTGATACCTAAATACATATATTTAACTTCAAATTGGAAATTAATTCGTTTGAACCTACATTTTGTATATCCGCTGAGTTCATAAAATTGCAAGTCAAAGTGATGATAATGATGATCATGGGGCGCTTTATACAATCTATTAAATATTTTTCTTTGAACTTATTACTTAAATTCATCACAATCACGAAAATTCGAATAATCACCCAACAATATGTGGAATATTGTTCATCATCGTAACGCGCCAAAACTGTTTCGATTTGAAGTTTGGAATTTTATAATAAGATTCATTTACAGAGGAAGACTTAATTTAAATAATTCATCAATGTTAAAGAATATTTACTTTATCAACCAATTTTTTATTTGTATAAACTTTTAGAATTTGTGTGTACAAAAATGTGAATCATTAGCATAAATTTATAGTTTATTAGATTGTATAAAAATAACCTCCGATTTCATTGAAATATTTTGTTGTAGTTACGATTGTTAAAGTTAACTTTATAACGTAAATAAATAAATTAAAGTTAATTTTATAACGTAAATAAATAAATTTACAAAAATTATTAAACGAAGCAAGGTCGAATTGTTTGTTAAGTTTGCATCGTGAATGCACATAAATGATACAATGATATGACGTATAGGGTTTTCCAATAAGAGATTTTATTGCAATGTAAAAAAAATGTATTTTTAAGAGAAATCAATAGATGTACAAACAATAAAGAGAAAAATATGCCGTTAACAATGAAAAATATATTTCTTTTGTGATTATACATATGTCTTTCATGGCTTCACAAATGTCTTACATCGATTTTTGTGCAATAAAGTCGAAAGTCGAAACCGCACAATGTGCACCATTTTTGTAGCTAATTTTTAAAGTTTTAATGCTTTATTGTAGCGTGTACTTTTCGGAAGGGCGTGCGTCGGTTTTACTTATCTAATGTCAAAAGATGATAGCTGCCCAAAAAACGGGCTATTCTTTTATTGCAAATCCCTATATATTTGTAATATCGTCATTATAGTCTTAACTACTAAGTTTTGAGCCTAGACACTTTTAATAACAGTCTACTCTTAACACCTATTCCCTGCATACATTTAAAAACCTTAATAAAAATCATGCAAACGGTTTCATAAATTCTTTGATTTGTGTTAAGATATATGTATCTACTTATGTGTTCTATAATATTGGCCAAATCGAGTAAATCAAAAATGTGGTTTTTTAATAAATTTCCTAAATTGAAAATTTTCTTTTGGATCTGACTATTATGTGCAATTTATATGATATGTTCATGTACAATGTATTTTGACTACAATAATTCATTTCTTATGATTTCCTTTGTCTTTCCTTTTCATCATCGGGTGGAATACTTTTCCATCCACCCGATGATGGAGAAACATCTCCGAAACGCGTCGTGAATTAAAATAAAATATAATTAAAATTAAGTTGTAAAATTAAAAATTTAAAATAAAAATTAAATAAAAACTAAATAACATATTCATTTGTTTATTCTATTAAATTTGTTTTTAACTTCTCGTAGGAAGTTTTTGCAATCGGTCCGATTTGTCGAATTGAAAATTGTTGACATTTCTTGAAATTTTAAGTTCCCTAGAATCTAAAAAAGGTACTTAGAGCGAGGTCTGTGCGTGCGTGTGTACACACATGCGTACATCTGTAAGACCGTAAGTTCAGGGTACCTTTTTTCGTCGGTCATATCTTAAGAACCAGAAGAGATTTTGACTTAAGATTGATTTTGTTTGACAGATAATAACATCAAAAGATGCAGAAAGGAATCTCACAAAAGTTGTTTGACCTCAATTATCTCTCAAATCAATTAGGCTAGCGACTTCAATTAAGTTTTATATTATACATTGTATTCTAAGTCCGTATAAATTCGGAAATAAAAGTAAACTAACAGTTTTTTTATATATTTCAAAAACTAAAAACGAATGTTTGTCATCTTGATACTATTCGCATAATAATACATACAGTATTAAATATAACATCTTTGACATCTGGTAAATTTTTTACAAGATTGGTAGAAATTGATTTTCGACTTTAATATCTCGGCAAAAATTAAAAATGTTTCCTTCAAACTAATTTTGGATTTAAAAAAAAAACAAATCGTCAGTTTTTTTATAAAAACAAAAAAAAATCTACACAAAATTGGCAAAAACTGAGAATAAGTTAACTCCAAGATTATTTCATTCTATGTAAAATGTTTTTGTTAACATAAAATAATTATCTTAGAAAAATATAACCGGTTTGTTTACTTTCAAAAAATGCTGCTAAAATTGGTAAAAATTGGTTTTAAACTAAAAATTTCTGGTACAATAAAAGATTTGAAAACCAAACTATAAAAATATTGGTGTTAAATTCTATTTATTTTTTTTAGAAAAACTCAATAAACAATTGTTTGTACATAACGCGAAAACGTACAAAAACAAACAACAAATAATAAGAAGTTGTTTTTGAGACTAGTATTATGAGAACAAAGGGAGAGATTGGGTGTATTCATAAACGCAGAAAATCTGCGTTAGTACAATCGCATTTCTTTTCTGATGCATTTGTGAACGCACTCCCAATGCAGAATGTCTGCAGTAAACAAAAAGGTCTGACTTAGTCCGATTTGTATATGTAAACAGAGTTCATAAATGTCAGAGAAAAATGGCTGCCAAACAAATTTTGTCTAACCTTTTTAAAACAATAATTTAAATTATTTTTACCAAACAATTACCAAAATACTTGCCATTACTTACATTCTTTACGAGTCAGTGCCGCTTCGTCCTTCTTGTTGTTGTAAAAATTATTTTAATAATTCCCGCTCTTTCTGCAGCCAAACAAATTCAGCTGTACAATCTGCCCGACGCTGACGACAGTCTGACGTTTATGAACGGTAGGTACTGCAGTTCGATTAGGTTATTTCGATCGAAAATCTGACTTTATGAATGCAGATAACGCCAGTTCTTAGTTAGGCTGACGTTTATGAATACACCCATTGACTTCAAACTTCTGTATCTTACACACAATTTTGTTGTTAATATTTTGTTAAATTTTTTAAAATATCGCCAGATGGGCGTTTTATTTGGAATTTCCTTCTTAAAACATGTTTGTATTTTATAGACTATTGCCCATTCTCATACCTCATATTGGTATGTGGTTATTATTTCTTTAAATTATTATTTTATGTACATACAAACATACCTTTGCCTATAAGACCTAAATGTATGCAATTCATAATCTCGGAAATAAACTTATGTCGGGTATATTTTGAGCACCTCTGTGAAAAAAAAATATATTTTTGTTGCTTGGAATAAATAATTTTTAATTTATTATTTTAATTCCTATTGAAAGTTTATAAAATAAGTAAAATTTGTGGAACAAATGTACATATGTATGTACATATGTATACCTTAAATTGTATGATCCCTAGATACATTTTTCTCCGATTATACATATCTCTATAGAATGAGCACAGATTTTAGTCGAAATAAATAGTGTTTTACATACATTTATGCATAAATAACATGAAGATGTACAGAAACAAATTCAAAAAAGTAAGTAGTTTTCTTAGTACAAAAGTAAAATATGTGGATGATAAAAAATATCTTGCAAACAAATAATTTATTCAAGACGTCTCGTCGAGTAAATTTTATTAACTACACTTTTTGACATCATAAGGAATGGGTGTTAAATTTTCAACAAAAAATAATCTTACGTTTCTTATGTTTATTTAGATACAATATTGACTTCAGGATAATTTTATTCTAAAAGCAATAACGTTTTGTAAAAACAATTAATTGTTTTGAACACAATCAAAACAATTGCTCCTAAAAGTTGAATTACGTCTCAAATATCTCAAAAAAAAACTGCTTACACTTTAATTGATTGCATACTTTTTACAGTTCTTTAAAGATCAATAAAACTTGCTTATTACAAAAAAAAATCAGGTTTTAGTCTCCATATACAAAGCTGAAGTTGTCTTATTTATATTCTGTAATGTGACGTTAAAGGACAAAAATCTTATACAAGTGCCTCATCCTTGCCCTCAATTCGTCAGATCTAGGATACCTACTACGTTTTTGTTTGTTAAACTTGTTTACATTCCTTGTATAGGGCATTAGCCCTATTAGGTACCTGTTTATTTTTCCTACCTATCTCTTATAGGTATACCCTTTTATTACCAAAACATCAAACTTGTTTTCAATTTGGATGAGTCATCAGAAAACGATAGATTTACGTAAATCAAAACAAACAGGTAGGTGCACAGCCAGCCTAGCATAAGGATACCTAATTCATAGGTAGTTTTTCACATCATCCCTTTAGCGTTTCGTATTACTTATGTCATGGAATTAAACATAATTCCTTTTTTCATAACTAAGGTTTTCTAACCCGATATCAGGATTGGAATTTCCTTTAGATCCTATTTTCTTCAAAAACAAAAACACACGCACACACATTGTATGTCTTGATTTCTTTTATGTGTTAATCAGTTAAATTAAATAATTCAATTAATTTATTTTTATTTAAAATCAAATTGACTAAGTTTAACAAAAAATACTTAAAAGTAACTTTACTAAATGACCCAGAAAGATATAATAACTTTTGATGGCTGTTGGCAAAGATATCTGCAAGTTCAGTGACAGGATTTAAGTTTTTCGAGACATTTTAAGATCATCTTCTTGAACCAATATACATAAATAGGATCTGTCAGTTTAAAGAATCAGGTTTCTGATACCAAGATATTTCAATTCAATTGTAAAAAGTGTGTACAGTAATCCCCGCTTAGTTGTACCTCGCTTAATTGAACATCCCGCTTAATTGATCGAACAAATAAGCTTCGAAAATTTCCCGTATTAGTAGCAAAGCTTTTGAGACGGTTAGTTGAACCCCGCTTAGTTGAATTACTCGCTTAATTGATCTTAAAAATATGCAGCAGAAAAACTAAATACATGGAAATTTTCGGATAATTGGACGGACAAAAAAATTATTGTGATTGGGAAAACCAAAACGCCAAGGTGTTTTAAAAATAAGCTTGTACCTTTGCAATATTTCTCCAACAAAAAGGCATGTATGACCCAACATTTATGGGCCAAATTTTATATAAATTTGACGAAGAAATGATAAAGCAGAACAGACAAATAATTCTTTTTGTCGACAATGCTGCCTGTCATAAGAAGTTGGACGATTTAAAAAATATAAACGTGCAGTTTGTACCCACAAATACAACGTCCATCATTCAGCCCCTTGACTAAGGCATTATTCATTGTTTCAAAGCTTACTATCAGCAAAATATAATAAGGAAACAAATTACAGCCATCGAACGTGGCAAGACTATCGAAGAATTTTCGAAGTCGATCACATCTTTGCAAGCAATGCACATAAGCAAACATTGTTTGTGGCTTCTAACACCTTCTACTATAAGAAATTGTTTTAGAAAGGTAATATTGGAAATATTTTACTACTAAACCTACATTTGCAAGTTCCATTTTAAAGGCAGGCTTCATCCAAGAAGAAGAACAGCCGGAAAATGATCTCATGGTTATAGATAACGTTCTTGAGGACAATGCAGATTTCAATCCTTATTTGGCATGTGATGACATAACATATCATGTTATGGCGAACTAACAGACGCCGAAATTAAGTTGACACTGAAATTTTTATAGAGTAAATTTCTGGGATGAATATTTCATTTTTTAGTTGACCTACTCGTGCAATTATACGAGTTTCGCTTAATTAAACAGATATGTCTATTAAGCGGGGTTTCGCTAATTGAACCACCCGGATAATTGACCGAAAAGTCTGACAAAATGGTCAGTGCAATTAAGCGGGGAATACTGTACAAAAAAATCGTGTTTTTTTTTAAACGAATGCTTTTCAAAAATAAATAAAACGCATGTAATTTAATATTATGGCGAAAAATTGAGCTTGATTATAAAGATAAGGATTTAGTCTCCACAAAATTAAACCATTTAGTAAGTTTACTTCAATAAATTGATTGTTTCGTCGCGACGCGCGAACTGAACCATTATTATCGTAATAAATTCGCACTATTTGCAAACGTTTTTCAGGAGTACCTAAGTTTATTCATTATAAAATGGCAAACCAATTTGAACAGAAATCAAGTGACAGCAGTCAAAAAGACCAGCTCCGAAAAATATTTAACTGCATGAAATTATTAATATTATAAAATGTTGTTTTGATTAAAACTCGGATCAGGTAGATACATTACAATGATGTGTATTCAATTTCAATAGAAACAGAAACAAAAATGTTTGTAAAAATGATTCATTAAAGACAGGTTTTAATTGCCACATTCAAAACAACAATTCTACAGGTACATTGTTTTGATAAATATCACAATAACACTCTTAGTGAATTGAATTCTACCTACCTGTTATTGTTATTGTAGGAAGTTAAATAAAAACATTAAAGCACTTAGTAATGTTTTCAAAACAACACAATAAAAATATCAATGACAATATTCATCGGAAAACGAGTATTTTCAAAATGCGGGCAATTTTTTAGATGACAATAATTCGTGAATTGGCACTCTTACTGGTAAACTTTTCAACAACAAGCAACTGTTTTATTTTAAATAAAAAGGCATTTTTTTCTATTTTTTATGTAAATATTTTTTTTAAATTTTAAGTAGAAGAACATTCTTTTATCTATTAAAGAATCTGAGGAAAGAGTTTCGACTCGGAGTGTTTTCTTACACTGAAGAACTGTTAAAATTTACATTTAATTAACGTTTGAAAAATACTATAATAGTTCAGGAAAATTTTGGTAAAGAGCTTCATTTATTCGTTTTTAACGCTTATCAAAAAATCTTCTAATTTTAGATCGGGTTGGAAGGGAGTCAAGTATTTTTCTTTTTGCAAGTTACTCAAAAACTATAGTTTTGAAATGTGACACTAAGGCACTAGTGAAGGATGAAGTATCGTTTGATTCTTAAAAATTACTGAACCTCAAAAAAAGAAACGAAAATAGTTCCGTAACCTTTTTTGTGTAAAATTGCATGAGCTACAATGTGTACCACAAACAACTTAAAAAAATTATAATTTAAGAATAGTTTGCAATAAGTTGAATTCACATCTTTATTCACCCCTTCACATTTTTGCTCCAGTCGAAAATAAAAAGTGTTAAGGACATATAAATAAAGGCAAGAGTACGATAACTCAGGCGACAAGATATTATAACGGATTTTTTAAGAACAGTTAAAAACAAGCATTTTTTTTACTATGGGAGGGGAGCCGTTTAGGCGGGAGGGAAATTTAAAAAATTATTACTTAAAATGGAAATAAATAGTTTAAAAATAACGGTAATACTTACAATTAAGTATTATACATTTTTTTAAAGTTTTTAAATTAAGTTTTTGAAAAAATTAATTTTAAACTAAAAATTTGAGTAAAAAAAGATAAAAAAACAAGGTTTAAAGTGTATTTTTTAATGTTTCAGGATTATCTACTATTGATTTTATTTTAGAATTTATTGCTCTTATTTGTTTTTGATCAAACATTGAAAACTAGATAATTGTATGCATTTAATTTGAGAAAATTGAAAAAAAACATAACTACTATTTTAATTTAATTATTATTATTTTTTTTTCATTGAGTGGTCATATGTTGATATTAAGTTGCAAGGTGCGGTGGGTGCAATACGGGGTGCATGCAAAGTTTCTTTTGCATTTAAATAAGCTGGATTTAAGAAACATTAATTAATCCTAGGCATATCTTAATTCATATTCGATTATTACTATCAAAATAAGACTACGTTAATACTCAAGCAAGGAAAAAATAATTTAATTAAAAGATTTTTTGGTAATTTTCAATTTTCTCAAGAACTAGAAAACATAAAATCATATAGTTTTCAGTTTTTGATTGAAAACAAATAAGAGCAATGAATTCTAAAAAAAAACAATAGTAGATAATCTTAAAGTTTTGAAAAATTACACTTTAAACCTTTTTTTTAACTTTGTTTTGCCAAAATTTTGAGTTTAAAACAATTTTTTAAAAAACTATGCACAGTTTTCAATTGATTTAAAAACAAGCTAATAGACAAAAGTGTTGGCTTTAAAAAAATGTACATTTAAAACTTAGTTGTAAGTATTACCAATATTTTTTAATTATTTTGTTTCTATTTAACGTACATATTTTTTTAAATTGACCCTACCGCCGGGGGGAGACAGACACCCCTATCCTATAGTAAAAAATACTTTTTTTAACTGTTCTATACAAATCCGTCATAAACTTTGTCGCCTCTCGTACTCTCCCCTAAATAAAACTCTCCGGTATTGTCAGATTTTTTTTTTAAAGTAGTGTCATTGTTGGGGCGATTTTCAAAACTAAGGGTGCACTCCCAGAGTGTTGAACTTTTTTGTACAGTGAGCTATGTAAGAGTCTCTATAGAATCGCTTTAAAATATTAATGTGAGAAAACACAGTTAAATCATACAAAAATGTTTTCCTTTTCGGTTTTTTGAATGGATAGTACGACTTACAAACAGAAAGGTATGTATGGGTCATGCTGCCCCCTGCAACCCCCCTGCTTGGCACACTATAGGATTTGGTGTGTGTGCAAGGTGTAAATTTTTCTTTTGCATTTGAAGACAAGAAGGCATAAAATAATTGGTTTGATATTTTTTTGTCTTAAATTTCCTAAGATTAATGAATAATTTCCCAGAAAAAAGTAAAAAAATTAATTTAATCCCACAAAATGTAATCAATTCAACTTTAAAAATTAATTAAAAACATAAATAAATGTTTCGTCAATTCTAAATTGTGACAGTCATTCCTTTTAGTAGTAAATCTATTCAATAAAAGTATCTCGTGCGTCTTTAATTAAAAGTTGAGCCCATTTTTTTATCTAATTTTCCTTTATTAATTCACTAACTAAACTCCATCAATGGGATTTTCAAATTAAATAAAGGGTTCCTAAGCACCCCACAGTTTGGAATCATTGAACTCTACTTTATTGCAATATATATGTACATTGTACATTATATCACATATGTTACTCTAGCTACGGCCCTGATTTCACCTACCTAACCCCTGCACCCTTTTTTCTATCAAAAATACCAAAAAACAAACCAAACCAACCAACATAACATTTTCGAAGGCAAACAAGAACAACAAAACGAACAGATATAAAAATTAAAACAAGCAACAAGAGCAAAAGAGAACATAACTCTAAATCAACCAATCACAGTGACTTAAATTTGCTATCTCGTGATATTTAACCAATGCAACTGGCTACCGATGACGTGTTTTCTATTTATAGCCGAAAAACAAGTGAAGTGACTCATATTGTTTTCTCTCCACACACCACACAAACAACACAATTCCACAATAATACGGCTCGGCTCGGCTACACTCTGACGACTCTAACTCTGAGTACTTTTCATTCATTCGTAAACATTTGATAAAGTAAGGTGTGTGAACGTAACGTACTCGTGTCACATAATATATAGGAAGTGCGTGTTTTTCGCAATTGTTGTATTTACATACAATAAAAAAAACTTATTTTATTTTCTATATAAAATTTAAATGAAACAATAATAAACAACTAAATTGAAGTGAATTAAAATAAAACTGAGAATGCGATAAAGAGGTTAACAAAGTGAGTGGAGAGTTACGATAAATCTGTCACAGTTCAAGGTTTTTTTCTTTTAATCCCCAAGAAAAACGGACTAATAAAGTGTTTTATAAGTTTTTCTATTTAAATATTATTAATTTTATCAAATTATTTTGTGAATGTGGCTTTGAATTGCATTGGAAGTTGTAATTAGAAACGCAATTTAATAAAATTAAAACACAAGGAGAGAAAAAAAATCTCCAATTGGAATTTGACAGTGACAGTTTAGTGAATTCAAGCACCACCCATTTGTGTACACTAAGAACCAAAAGTTTGAAGTATTTTTGCCTTTGCCTTAAAAAAGAAAATAAATTAATTTAAAAAACAAAAAAAATGAAAACACCTGCAAAATCTGTTGCTGCAGTAAATACTGCAAATACCACAATCAATAATAACAATAACACACAAGGAGGTGGTAATAGTAACAACAATTTGAGTAATCCGACCAACAATATGGATGCTTCGTTTTATGATGATAAGCAACAGCAACAACAACAACAGCAAAACCAACAGCAGTTTGCCGCACCCGCAGGGAATGCTTCAAAGAGACCAATATCGCTGGATTTAAACACATCGAAGAGTAATCCTGCCAAGAAACAACGGATGAGCGAAGTTGTACCAACTCCCATGCTCCTGGAGCAGCTGGCAACGCCTGATTTGGAAAAGATCCTAATGCCAATTAATTTACTTAATGATCTTACACCATTAGCATTTTCTTCCAAGGTAAATTTTAATTTTATTCTTATTTTATTTTTTATTTCAATTTCAATTAAGTTTTGTAGGTATCAAATGAGATAGGTTTGGCTACATTTTTAAAATTAAATGAAGATTACCTTAAAATTAAAACACTGTGCTTGGAAAGCAGAGTGAGGAATTAGAATTGAGAAGGATATAACGATGTTCATTTATTTTGAATGTCTTTAGGGTAAAAATATCTGCACACGGTAACCTAAAGCATTTTCTTACTTTGAAATTAGATACCTACCTACAAGTTCAGCGCTTATCATAAGCATTATGGTTTATTTGTAAGTAAATAGGAAAGCTTGCATAAATGGATGTCTATTACTCTTTCACACAAAAACTTCTGAGTGGATTTTAATAAAACTCTACTAAAGTATAGAAAAATGCCAGCATAGAGTAGTGCAGCGCAGTAAAGAGTTATTAAAACTCTCAGAACGAGTCCAAGCAGAAATTTTATACCTATGTCAAGTAAAATTGGAGGAATAATTAAAAGTAAAAATTGTATTTTGTTTTACTTTTTTAAAATTTGATTTGGTACTGGGAAAGCAATGAAACACCAGAGATTGAACTACACTTTAAATTAGCTCTAATTATGCATTATTCAAAAGCTTAAATCAATTAACTGATTTTGACAGTTTTCAGAAGAGAGTACACTAGTTCAGCTCAATGAATGTTCATCAGTTTAAGGCAGTGCAGAAATTTTCTCAATAAACACAAAAGACGGTTTTCTTTTTCAAATGTATTCAAATTTATTTTTTTGAGCTCAGAATAAAATAACTGAGCAGACAGTGTTAAAAACCGACCGCAAGAATTTGTTAGATTAGAATTTGACTATAATTTATTTTTCCATTTTAATTAATGTTTAAGTTTTGTTTAAAAGAAAATGACAAGTAAATTGACAAATGTCAAATAGCGACATCTGAGCGCTTAGAACACGCTTTGTTCAGAGCATGCTCGATATGCTCGGACTCCTAAAAAACTACACTTTTCTCCTCGAGTAGTCAAGTGTTGCTTGTTGAACATATAAATATCTATCTATCAAAGACTATGGCCTGAGTGAGACAAACATCGTTTTAATTTATATAATATATACCCAGGGGCTCTCAAAGTAACTCTGGCTATCTATAACACCTACAAAACTGAACAACATAAGAAATTTTGATGAATTTTTTAAAAGGCAATGTCGTAAATGTCTTACAGATTCATTATCAAATACAAAAATTATTATTATTTTTTTTATAGAATTAACTAGAAAAATACTTCCTAGTTCCTAGTATCCGACCTCTTTGATATATAGTACTCGTCCACCTTTTTAATTATTAAAACTAAACCGAATTTAATTAATTGTTTGTCAATGGATCCAATTAATCAAAATCAACTCATTAGCTTGATCCATAACTAACGTCTTAAACTGTGATTTTTTAAAGAAAAATATTTAATCACAAGCCGATAATCACGGATTATCATTTGGAAGAATTAGCCCTTAGTTAAGTTATTAGAAATACTGATAAAAATTTTAAGGGACTCTTTCTAGGAATTGAAAAATTCTCAAAAGTACCTTTTGTCATGAAAAGCGGCCCTCAGCCTAGCCGTTCGAATTCAACATTCAAATTGTAGATCCCCTGAATATCCCCTATTACTACCATAAAAGAATAGTTAAAACTTTTAAGTCGTTAGTCCCTGGTTCCCTATTAGTGCCAGCGCCACCTAATTTATCTACTTTTGTATTCTTGCAGTGTGTAGCGCTGAAATTGCTTAAAGCTAAGAATACATGTGATTTTCAGAGTTCTTAACTTTTTCTTCATAAAGTTTTGATTCAGTTTTTATATGTAAAAAGTAAGGCAAGTTATTACAAACAAAATAATTTGATTTTGTTTCTAAATGTGTTTAATAGCAAAGAACGTTTGTAGTATTAGCATACAAATAAAACCAACTTCGCTTATGGAATAAAGAACAACTGGCAACCACACGTGAACTCGATTCATAAATTGCCTTTCTTAAGTTGAATCCGTATTGGCCATAAAAACATAACTAAAGTTCTTTTTTTATAATATTGAAAACCTCTATATAGACTATAACTTCAATTTATTTTTATTTTATAGGTGACATCTGAACAAGAAGGTTTTGCTAAAGGATTTGTTGAAGCGCTTAAAAGTCTCCAAAATAACGACAACAACAACTCTCACACAAATGGAATGAGTGGCGGTTCATTTACATACACAAATTTGGGTAAGAACATAATAAAATCTATTCTACTATTTGTAGATACTTATATAATGTTTGTTTTTTGCAGATGACTCATATCCAGTTGCTATTAAAGACGAACCACAAAATCCACCAGCCTCACCACCTCAATTAACTCCAATTGATTTGGAAAATCAAGAAAAAATCAAACTAGAACGTAAGAGACAACGGAATCGTGTAGCAGCATCAAAGTGTCGCAAGCGTAAACTGGAACGCATTTCAAAACTCGAAGAGAAAGTTAAAGAACTCAAAGGAGAAAATGCTGATCTTGCGCTCGTTTTGAAGAATCTCAAAGATCATGTATTCCAATTAAAACAACAAGTTATCGATCACATCAATGCTGGTTGCAATATTGCATTATACAATGGCGCTACCCTTTTGCAAAGCAAATAACAGGAGGATTTCGCCGATATACTTGACGGCAGTGGAGGCGGGGGAAGTGGATCGTCGCTGGACTCCTCTGAAGCTGCCACAACGGCAACATACGAATTAGTTGTGCCCTCCGAAGAGGAATCCCTCCAGCCAGTTGAAATAGCCGCCAATGCAAATGCCAATGCCAATGAAACAAATGATGCAAACGACAGACCTCTACTATTCGTGATAGTAACCGATTATAATATGCAATAGGATAAAATAGTAACACAATTTAACTACATAATAATATAGTGTCTCTTAAGTGGCTGTAGTAAGAGAGTGAGTGAGTGTGCAAATGGGAAGCATAAGAGAAATGCTCCTTTACTCCTTTTACTCGTTAATCGGCCAATCGGTTCTTATTTTATTTCTAAGCTTAAAAACTGTGTGCTTTTTGATAGAGCTTACGCGTTGATTGTAAAATTTCGCTTTTTAGCTTCTCTTTGTTTTACTTTTTATAGCAAAGTGCCTTTCAAATATTTTATTAAAGTTTTTTTTTATAAGAATATTAAAAATCGAGAGATTGATGCTTTCGATAAATTACAAATTAGAATGAAGCAATCTTTGGTAAACAAAAACAAAGACAGAATGGCCTTAAATTTTACACATAACACAAATTAAATAACACTTTATTAATATATATATTATATATATTTATATATATACCTATTATAAACTACTTAACACACGTGCAAACATTTTATAATTTATTTTAGTTTTATAAAACAAAAAATAAATCATATAATATTGTATATAGTATTATTAATTTTAAATGTGTATTTTTTTATTTTTCAAAGCTTTAGTAAGTATCCTTGAATAACAGAAAAAAAGATAAAAACATACATAGATACTCAAAAGACAACACTTTTAACAAATCTAATTTGATATTTTCTATTGATTAATAATAATGTAGGTGTATCAACTTAAAATATACATTGTATGCTTATTATGTACAGAGAATTCTTGTTTTTAACATTGTGTATTTTATTTTATTTTATTTTATTTTTTGAAAAAAGGTTTTAAGTTAAGTTAAATGTAGAAACATAATATTTTATTTTTTTCTTTTAATGTATTAACAATTATTTTAAGAGAATACAGTTTAAGAAATATAATTTAATATTTTAAATAGTTTGTTTTATTTTAAAGCATAGGTAAAAATATTATTTGTTATTTTGTAGGTATAAAGTTTCCTCAATTTGAAAAATCTACAGATTATGCTTGTTGCTTACATAATCCAAATTTTTTACCTAGTAGGAAAGATTCCCTGAAACCGTTTCGGTTGGTATCAGGCTTGTAAATGAATGCAATCGTTAATGATTACATTCATCGAATTTAACTGAAGGTTTTAAATGTTCATCAATTACCATAATTTTCCCAATCAATTAAAAGATAAGCCTCTAAATAAGTTCTTAAGTGGTTTTTAGGTCTTTAGTCGTCTCATATACAACGGCCAAGACTCGTACATATGGGAAAAAAACTTACATAAGAAAACGATAGCCCCGAATACGACCGTTCTGAATTACCAGAATGGATCTATGTATTTTACTTACAATTCTTTTTTTTTTCGTGCAGCAGACGCAAAGACTCGAACAATTTGATAAATGTACGACACCAAGTTAATTGTGTGTGATAAGAAACGAATATCGTAATCGCAATATAATGAAAACAAGAAGTTTTTGCCGACTATCGTAATTCATACTACATCTGGGCAGAAGTACAAGAACAAATACTGGCACTGTACTTGAAATACATTCCTATTAAGAAGATAAACTAAAAACAAACAAACTTCTCATTTCTTATCACAAATTCCTAATTTTTAAAACCAAAAAAACTACGAAAAAGCAAAATTTTCATCACATTTTGTATATTACTCTTTAAAAGAGAAATGCTTTGTTAACTTGGTTCTACACTGATCACACATAATAGAAGTTATCGCGAAAGGGAATCAAAATTTTCATAGGAATGTTTGCTTCTCTCGAACGCTTGGACGTAAATGATGCTCAAAAGTTTTCCTCTGAATTAATTGGCACCTACTGAGAAACAAATATGCAGAAACATTTGGTTGTCATTACATGGGATTTAGGAATTTCATTCACGACCGCAAACAAATTGATGGAATAAAATAAACAAAACAAAATTCAAAAGGGAGATTAACGAAAGGCTTAAAGCCCAATATAATCTATTATAAGGATTGAGTTCTTATTATCTTCTTAATCTTATTTCCCTATTCGTGAACTTTTGGTCATCAAATTATACTTTTCTTGGCTCAAAGTGGTACCTGCAACCAATATTATGCATCTACATACACAGTCTACCATTAATCAATATATCTTCACCAATTTATTAAAAATCTTAAACTGCATTCACATTAGTTTTTGTCGAGCCATAAAGGCAACCTATGTAGTGTTAAAACTGACGAATGTGACCAAAAATTGAACCATTTTACCTTCTTTAGGAAGTAAATATAACAACGGTATTCAAGCTTTAAACACAACACCTTAAGATTAAAAATTTGCAAAAAAAATGTTTGATGAGGGAATAGTTAATAGTTAATAGTTGTCGGAATATCTGATTGGTTTCTCCAGCCTTAATCCAAAAACTCGTAGTCTTCCCAGCTTGACGTCAAGCACCACAGGTTTTGGGGGAGACGACTATAGAAATTAAACTGTCCAATTATTGGCATCCGGCCACAAAAGCATCTATAAATTCCTCTTTTTTTTTTATTATTATTGACCTTGTTCCTAGCTTCACGTTAGGTTTTCATCTTTACTAAAGCTATATACTAAAGCGAGCACATACTATAACGTATGGCAACACTGGCCTGGCCACTAGTGTCTTTAATAAATTAATTGTAAAACGAAATGTAAGAGAGAGTTCTTGATCGGTCTCTGGCCGTGAATCGTGATAGACGTATTTTTATAGCAAAGAAACGGATATAATAAATTTGTTTCTTTTTAATATTCTTGTTCCCACAATAAAAGTATTTTAAAGCTGTCGGCCGGCGGCGTCTCATTTAATTGAAGCACTTTATGAACGTAGTACCGGGAAAAACAAAATGAAGTCCCTTATGTTGCTTGAACCTGCCCAACTTAAGGGTCTTCATTTGCAGTCAACTTCATTCTTTGAACTTAAATTTTGACAACTAGTTAGAAAGGAAAACGATACCTTAATGCCAATTAAATTTTTTGGGAGCTAGATCAAGTGAATAGTTAGTTTAAGATCTAGAAAAAATCTTCACCCGGTGCTGATTATGTTATGGTGTTATTAAATTAAAAAAAAAAACCTTTCAAAATTTACTCTGGAATATTAAACAGAATAATTATTAAATACAAATATTAATCACATCACAAAAGCAGCTAACAATAGAAACATTTCCACTGGCGTAAGAAGGCATCTTTGCCACGTGGTTTACTTAAAACTTTTGGTCATTTAAAATTATTTTCTTCTCAATTTGAGTTGTGATATGCATTTTTTCTATTTATAACACTTTTTTGCTATCAAATAATCAATTACCTATAGACTAATTTAAAGTTCGTTCATCTTTTACCGATTCTAATTAAAAAGGATAATACGAATATTAATATTAATCACATCACAAAAGCAGCTAACAATAGAAACATTCCCACTGGCGTAAGAAGGCATATTTGCCACGTGGTTTACTTAAAACTTTTGGTCATTTAAAATTATTTTCTTCTCAATTTGAGTTGTGATATGCATTTTTTCTATTTATAACACGTTTTTGCTATCAAATAATCAATTACCTATAGACTAATTTAAATTTCGTTCATCTTTTACCGTTTTTAACTAAAAAGGATAATTCGAATATTAATATTAATTAAATCACAAAGTCAGTTAACAATAGAAACATTTCCACTAGCGTAAGGAGGCATCTTTGCATCTGTAAAGTTAAGTGTATAAATAAGAAGAAAACAATATTATGTCGCTTTAATGAAAATATCAATGTTTTTAGAAGCTAGATGAAGTGAATAAATATGTTAAGATCTTAAAAAATCTTCACCCGGCTCTGAATATGTTTATTAAGAATAGTGTTAATAAATAAAAAAAAAAAACCTTCCGAAATTTACTCTTGAATTTTAAACAGAATCAGTAGTATTAAATAAGAATATTAATATTAATAAAATCACAGCAATCTAGCAATCTCGGGCGAATTGAACCAGTATATATTGAAGCTTAATTCTTAATCAATCAATAACTATTTTTCATGTGAAAGGAGTTGATATTAAAGTTAATCAATAAATTGTTCAAATGCAGTCTTTTGACTTCAAACAATTGTTTTGTCGTAAGGAATATTATTGGCAAATGGTAGACATGTGCATTCAAGAGGACCCACCAAAAACCCACCTCTGTCTATCAACTCCTACTCTCACCTCCCCATGGTGAACATAGGGTGCCTAGTACCTGAACTGAAGATTGAGTTCCAACCCCAGTGGAAAGTTGTTGGGGGTAGCAAACGAGAGAGGGGGGAGAGGTGTTTCCACTAAGGCACATCTCCTTATCCAAATTGCAGCGGAGGAATTCTCAACGGTGGCGTCTACAGTTCCAGTAAGGTTGAACTACTTAGTGAACACCTTATAGGGCTTCAAGATCAGGCTAAATTTTAATGCCAAGCTAGGAAGGGAAGACTTCTTTGGTGGAATAATCGGGAAAAACAGCCTGCACAACAACACTTCCGACAACGGATTCAGGCTCATCGACTTTGCTGCGGGGCGAAATTTCATTGTAGCCAGTACGCGTCTTACACACCTTAACATCCACAAAGGAACTTGGAGTTCTCCAGATCAATCTACCGTCAACCAGATTGACCATATTGCGATCGACGCTAGACACGCTTCCAGCATCATGGATGTCCGAACTTTCTGAGGAGCAGTTTCCGATTACACCTCATCGTGAGCGCGTGTTGTTTACCTCATTTCATTTAATTCAGTTTAGTTTATAGCAGTTACCCAACAAAAAAAAAATATCAATAACTAACGCGCCGCTAGTGCAACCAAAAAATATTAAACACAAAAATAACTTATCACTACCTACCTAAAAATCGAAACAAAAATACCCATACCTATAATTAAAAATAAAAACAACACAACGAGTTCCTAATGTGCTCCCCACCTTCCCCGCTCTCAAAATTCTAACTTCTCTCACAGTTACTTGCATTTGCATAGCTGCTGCGCGCACTGTCTGCTAAATCATGCAGTGTAGCAAAAGACTATGTAAGTAATGCAAGATAAATTGCGGTTAATTTTTTTTTGATGTACAGGAGCGGATCAGTGTGATTACCATTAAGGCTAATGGATGATTGCAACTGTGAAGTTTTTTAGTAATCAAAATAGATTTTCTGCATAGATAACTGTCTTCCTTTGTTTTTTGTTTGTGTATTGTGATTGCTGGTAAGTTTTGTGTCGAATATAGCAACATTCGGGGACTCAGAAAAAATGTGTGTTCTGTATACATACGTCCATACTGTTTTAAACAGGCCAGCTGTTCTGGCACTAAGTGAAACCCGATCATACGGAGTTTAACCTTCATGGTTATAGCTTAGTGCCATCATTCTTTTCTCACCATGGTCTAGCCGTTTACGTCCGTAATGATGTTGCCTACCAGCTTCTTCCACAGTATGGCCAATGTATTAATACAAATTTTAATTATATTTATATGGTTAAAATTTACTGTTCAAAGGCTCATTATTCATACTTGTTTTATTTATCGCAGCCCAAGTTTGGATAATAATTCGACTTCAAACGAATTCGATGCATTGCGACGATGCAAGAAGTTTTTTACCCCTTCTGATCTGGCTATAATAATTTATAAAGCCTATATTCGTCCAAAACTTGAGTCTTCCGGAAAGAATTCAAAAGAGAGCTCTAAAAATGATAGGTGACCGTGCGTTGTCTAACTAAACCAGTGGCAACATTGCCAAGATGCAATGGGCGCATTCATAAAGCTAGTGAATACGTAGTCGAAATTGAACTAGATTTGTGAATGCAAAACTTCACTACAAAGCTGGTCAATCCGGGACTGTCATATCAATGACAAATGCAAATACATAATACAGGAAACATTTGTGTTTTCAGTACTTTAAATAGTTTGTTTTGTTTTTAACTTCAATAAAACCGAATATAAGATAAATTATGAGTGATTTTTATTTGTATTTAAATACTAAATGATTAATTTCATTTTGAATTCTTGTGTCCTTACCAGTGTTGTTTCTCTACGTGTCGACTTTAATTGTCTACATTTTAACGTAGACAATCGGTCGACAATGTCGATAATGTAGACAATGTGTCAACAATGTAGACAATCACTTAAATGTGTTTTTAAATAGGAATTTAATCAATGGACACGGTATAGTGTTTAGTCAAATTCTGGCACCACACACTTTTTACATAGGAAACCACCCACTCAGGAAAATTTAGACCCAGGAGTTAAAAAATAGGGGAACCCTTAATGACTGATTCACCCACTCACTGGCAGATATCCTGATTTCATAAATGTAAAAATAGTGTATAAATACGGTATAAATTTAAAAAAAATGGTATGGTATGGTATTTTTGTAAAAAATTGATCCCATAGTTAAAATTTAATAGCAATAAAAAATAAAAAAAAAAAAGAACAATTATTTAACGGACAATAAATTATTAATTGTCTTCAGAAATGAAAAGTAAACTTTGTGGTGTTGCCAAACTTTTACATTTATGAATTCGGCCATTATCAAATTTATGGACCACTTTCTGATACTTTCAAAACATATAATTTCTTACAACGGTACGTCTTGTGGTGAAAACTTTCATTATGATTTATGAATTAGAATTATATGAGGCTATTCCGATTGCTGCAGAATATTCAAATTTGGTAGAGCTGTAAATCTTAAAGTGAATAGAAAGGTACAAACTGAAATGTTGTTGCGTTGCATCCGCCCACTTCTTAAAATATTTGTCAATTAAATCACCAGTAAGTAGGAAGAAATGAATTTAACCATCTGACCTATACTTTTAGGAAAACGCAAAAAAATGAATAACTTCTATATTTGACTCCTCTCAGCTATAAAAAAATAGATAAAATTAATAAAGAAATATATCAAATTTTATACTTACGTAACTGCATCTGTTAAATCTACGAAAGAAAGAGAAACCAATTTGAAAACAGAAATGTAGGTGATTTTAAAAAGCATAAGTTGGAAGAAGAAAATAAAACCGGGAATTATTTCCCTATTCCAACTATAATGCTTTTTAAAACCACTTCAAGCTATTTCTGTTAGCTAAATGGATTTCTTGGACTTAACAGATTCGTCTTCCTACAGAGATGACATTTTCCATTAAAATTTAATATAAGGAAACTTTGGAACTTATTCCCTTTTTAATTTAAAAAGAGTTCTTGGGACTTCTGTAGGATTATGAAATAAGAACGGTAAAATGGTAGGTATAAGTGCATTTATCTACAAAAGAAAAATCGAATATTTAAGGTCTTCCGGGCGGGCGTGGTATACGCCAACTTTATTGGAATCATTATGAATTGTGAAGCACTTCCGTGTCCTTTAGAAAAATCAAATTTTGTAGAGTGATATGATATGAAGTTCATATACATATGTTGTATAAAGGTACGAAATGAAAACTGGACATTTTCCATTCAGGGCGAGTGGTACCTACTAAGGTACTTTGACGTTGGATGACGCCTTTTTAAAACCTGACCAGTAAAGCAGTGAAGTAAGAAGGTTTGGTTTTTGGTTATCATTTCAAATATCTAACATAATTCAAAAGTTTTTCGATATCTTTATAAACAAAGAACTAGGTATGTACGCGTTTAGATTTAGAACAAATGATTTTTTACGACTATCTTGTTGTTACACACATCTTTTTCTTTTTGTATTTTTTTTTAACTTTTTTGTTTTTGGTTTGATAGGTAGGCACATTTTAGTAGGATAAATTATGAATTATGATGGTTTTTGCGAATTGTCTACATTGTCTACATTGTCGACAAATTTATGTCGACAATTGTGAATTGTCTACATTGAAATGTCTACATGTAGACAATCATGTAGTCTACATTTATAGTCTACATGGCACAACACTGGTCCTTACCGAGCAGCTGATTGTGAAACGTCAAAACCAGTGTGCACTAACTTTGTAGCCGAAAATTTTACACTACGTCGGAGGGGAAATTTCAACTACTTTTGTAGTTAGATTTAGCCAATCAGAATCCCTTGACTACGTACCCACTAGCTTTGTGAATGCGACCAATCAGAGAAGCCGCCTCTGACGTGATGGGTTTCAAGCAGCCACTAAAAAGGAACCTCTGGTTTGATAAGGAATGTTAGCAGGCACATGCAGCCAAACATCAGGCACGCAAAGCGGCGCTGCATAAAAGGACGAGAAACCTCATGAGCTCTATGAGCAGAAGAGGCGAGAAGAACACCGACTTCTCAGAAGAAAAAAGAAAGAGCATGAGAAGCGTGCGGTCAAAGATGTTGAGACTTGAGAGGTTCAAAAGCAGGAATGAAGCTCGAAAGTTTTATGAGCAGGTGAAACGAAATTCACAAGTACATAAACCTCTAACGGAAGGCTGCAAAGACGAAAGTTGAAACATCATAGTGGAACCGCGGTCAATGCTGAGGATATGGAAGGACCACCTATGCAGACTGTATAACGGCGACGACGAACTGAATAACGCTGTCAGGCAGGATGATACATTCAACATAGACGACGAAAGCCAAAAATCCAGTGTTGCTGTTTACTTGCGTAATGGAATAGGATATCAAGAAATTTGCCGATCAGGTGAAAACACTGCTAATGATTATTTGCTTCTTAAAGTTAATTGTGGAGTAGAGAGTATTATGCTAGGGGTGATTTATAGACCTAACAAAAACACTGAATTCGATACAGTAATTTAAATTGCAATTTGTTAGATACTCGTTCGTCAGCTACTATGACTGATTATCTTAAAAGTTTAAATCTTCTACCTGTTAATGTTACGTCGGCAACTCACTTCGCTAAAAATCATACCCCTACTCTCCTCGACGTATTCTCTGTTGGTGATATCAAGAAAACTCTTTTCTATAACCAACTAACTGCCCCGGGTTTCTCATGTCATGATATGATATTCTTAACCTATGATATTCAATTGGACGCGACAGACGCAGTCATAAGTTATAGAGACTTTCAGACCATAAATTACCATAGTTTAAGTTATGATGTACAAAGTACACAATGGGAATATATCTATCAAATGCAATCTGTGCACCAACAGGCAGAGTTTTTGCAAGAAAATCTAAACAACCTTTATGATCGTCACGTACCCATGAAATATAAGGTTGTTAAAAGTAATTCTTTGCCATGGTTAAATGCTTTTATAATGGATTTGATTAAAAAACGAAACAATGCGTTTATTCGTTGGAAGCGTTATAAACTAGCAATTTTTCATGATATCTTTCGTTATTTCCGAAATTTAGTAGTTTCTCGCATTAAAACGGCTAAGAGACGCTACTATGAAAATTTTTGAACCCAGATAACCAATCTGGGAAAAACCTTTAGAAAAACTTGCGTAAATTGGGCAATGGTAAACGAATTTCAGAACCTAATTCTAACATAGACTGCAACCAACTCAATGCTCAGTTTGTGTCTTTATCTGTTCCCAAAACACGTAGTTCGATTGACTCTCATGGCTCTGCATATGATGTTTCGAGTAATGAAATTGACGACCCTGAACAAAGTTTTAACTTTACTCGTTTCACAGACGAAGATATCGTCGAGGCAATGCTGTCCATTAAATCAGGCGCGGTAGGGATAGATGGGATCAATCCGAAGTTCTTGAAAATTGTACTTCCTCATATTCTAAAATACGTAACTCATTTATTTAATTCTATATTAACTAGTTCCGAGTATCCGAGAATATGGAAATATACTAAGATACTTCCTATCCCTAACACTTTAAACTGTGCTAACCCAGAATATAGGCCTATTACTATCCTGCCATTCCTATCTAAAGTCTTTGAAAAACTACTTTTAAAACAGATGCAAGAACACCTAACATACAATAGTCTGCTAGATACAAACCAATCCGGGTTTCGTGCAAAAAGAAGCTGTAAAACGGCGCTTTTACTTGTTGTTGATGATATACGCAGAGCAATGGACATGAATCGTGCTACATTCTTAACATTGCTAGATTTTTTAAAAGCGTTTGACAAAGTCGATCACTTTGTGCTGTGCCAAAAACTTAAGTATGATTTCAAATTCTCTCGTTTTGCGGTAAAACTTCTGCACTCATACTTATCTAATCGACAACAATGCGTTGCTGTAGGAATTCAGACATCTTCATTTCTGACAGTCCCCGCAGGGGTCCCTCAGGGTTCTATTCTTGGACCTCTATTATTTTCACTTTACGTTAATGAGCTTCCTTAACTGGTCAAATCTTGTAAAGTTCATATGTTTGCCCATGACGTCCAATTATACTTGGACACTCCTGTAGATAGCATAAGAAATGCTATTAACTATGTTAATGAGGATCTAGTAGTTATACAACAGTGGGCTCTCAAGCATAACCTCACCCTCAATCCAAGAAAATCTAAAACTTTGTGTATTTACAAACGCGCCCTTGATAAGTCAAGCTTTCCACCGGTTCTGCTGGGTGGATCAGTTATTGAATTTGTAACGTCTGCTAGGAATCTAGGTACCTATTATTTTTAACGAGACTTTAACATGGAATCACCATGCAGCTACTACAATTGGCAAGTTATATAGTGCTTTGCGTCTACTGTGGACATCCCAAAGGTTTATTCCTGTCAGTAGTAAGATGTTGCTTATAAGATCTCTTCTATTACCTATTTTGCTGTATGGATGTGAAGTGTGGTGTAGCGTTGACTCAAATACAAGGCGAAAACTTAAAACTTAGGGTTATTATAACTAATATAAAAAAAAATTAAATATTGTAAACTATAGTTTTAAAATTGTATTTTTAGTATCTACTAATTTAAAATTCTCGAACGCTCTAACATATTTTATAAAGCCTTCACAAATAATAAGGTTGTAATCTTAATGTGAATTATGAATTAATAAATATGAATATGAATATGAAAGCCGTTGGAGCCGATGGCTTGAATGCCGAGCTCTTCAAAGCAGCTGGAGATAATTTGGTTAGCAGCATGCACCAACTTATCTGTAAGATATGGAATGATGGGGAAGATGAAGTATTGTTTGCCCGATTCTGAAAAAAGGAGACCATCTAAACTGCACCAACTATAGAGGAATAGAGTGAACATCTAAAGCCCATCGTCAACAACCTGATAGGTCCTTATCAGTGTGGTTTTAAACCAGGAAAGTCCACAGCCGATCAAATATTCACATTACGGCAGATACTGGAAAAACCCCAAGAACACCAAATCGACACCCACCATCTTTTCATCGATTTCAAGGCCGCATATGACAGCATCTACAGGGACGAGATGTATAGAGCCAAGTCTGTCCAATTACTATCATATGCATCATATGCTGATGACATTGACATAATCGGAAGAACTCACCGTGATGTCAATGGCTGCGTTCAATCTCAGACAGATAGGGTATCCGGATACCTTTTTGTTAGTGTTTTACATGTAAAATAACAGCTGATCAAAAACAGCTGAATTGTCAAAAAAGGAATCCAAAGATATCCAAGAATTTTTGGGGTATGTAGGTATCTGACAGAACAGCTGATTCAACACATGGTTGAATTTCAAGAAACTTGAAAATTGATTTCAACTTTTTGTATTTGTTGGTAAACAAAAAGATACAAAATGTTAGTTGAAGTTTTATTTAAGGATGTTCTGTACATAATAGACGATGAAAAAGCTATTTGCCTCCGAATTTTAGAAGGTAATTATGATTTATTATCATCGTCCGACGAATCAGTTGAATTATCCATTAAATGTTTTATCTTACAACAATTTTGACTTCGAAGCTTTAATCACAGATAAGATTAAGTGCTTTAATGTTTCTCTGCTTTTTGTGAACAGCTGAAAGTTGTTTTTATTTTTTGACAGCTATCTCAATACAGCTATCTAACTCGTTCAACAATGTATCTAAAGATCCACCTATCCAAGATACCCTATCCAACACGAGATTGAACGCATCCAATGGGGCGGCAAAAATGGGTTTAACGGTTAATGAGGGCAAAACAAAGTACATGCTGTCGTCAAGAAAGGATAAGCCCTCTCTCGAGGGACCAAAGTGTCGCTATATAAGACCCTCCAGAAGGGTAAAAGTCTAACGACTAAGATGGCTGGGTCACGTAGAGCGCATGGAAACCAATACTCCGGCCCGGAAAGTCTTCGAATCCACACCCACAGGACAGCGCTGTAGAGGAAGACCGCGAATCAGGTGGCGCGCACAAGTGGAAAGTGACCTCATCCAACTTGGAGCGCGAAACTGGAGACATCTAGCTGGGGACCGAGCTAGATGGAGAAGTTTGTTGGGTGAGGCCCTAGTTCATACAGGACTGTAGCGTAAGTAACTAGTTAGTTTTTCAAGTGTCATGAATTTCAAATTTAGAACTTTACTACGCAAACCACTACTTTATGTTCATAGTACAAAAACTACCTGAAACATTATTGTCTACAAAACACTCCTCAGGCAAGCCACAAGTCCATCACGATTCGTATTTTGTATTGTAAAGAAATATAACTTATTTCTTTTCCAAATTGACAAGGGACCCTTTTACAGAGAGCATTAAATGAAGTTGTGCAGAAAATAAATAAATCATAGAGTAATAAAGTTCAGCCTTCAGTTGCATGAAAAGACATGATCAACTGTAATTTTGACCGTAGTAGACTTGACTTGATAGTTAAGGAGATTTTTCTTGACTAACTTTCCACTCAACTTTCCATTAAAGTTGAATTAATTGGAAGTTAATTTATTGGCAGTCCCTTATGTCGTGTGAACCTGCCCTTTGTTGTATTAAAAAACAACACCTTTGATGTTCTGAATTCAAACATTGTAGTCATTTGGAAGGCTTTACTTTTAAAGTTTTCCAGGCAAGTTCTTGAATCCTTGTAGTGAAGATGGCACGAAATTCTAGAGGAGAGAGGCCCACAACAAAATATAAGCCTAATTTTCAAGTAATCTCTTAAAATTAAGTAATGTTAAGAGAAGATATAAATGTTCATGCTGTTTTATTAGATGTCCACTAATAAAAGGCTCCTCTATGTGATAAAACTGTTATGAGAATACTTCCACCAACAACTATAAAACTGTTATGTATAAAAAGAAAAATGTTACGTGTTCTTGTATGCAGTTATGTTATAGAGTATACCCTAAAATACTGTAAATAAAAAAATAAATTTGATTGATAACTAGTTCTAATTAGCTGTCCACAGCTGCATGTAAGTATTTTTACATTTTACACTTTAAGTGACCTTTGCAAAACACTTTTGGACGAAAAAGATGAAAGAACACATTCTATATATGTATGTATATGCCTGCCCCAATATATAGACACAGGTTCCATCTGAAAGAATTGTACTATAACGAGATCTAATATATTGAGACATTCATATGTAAGTAAAATCAAACGCTTTATAAGGCGCCAATTGTAGATGGATAGATAGATATATAATTTTATCTTCAAAAAGATCTTACAAAAAATGATTATTGCTGGTTTAAAATTAGTTTGACAATAACTTTAAGTTGCCTGTCAGGTTAAAAAGGAAATTAAAAATATATAAGGTTAGTAAGTAGATTAAGTTACATACATTTATGTTATAAAAATTCATTTATAATAAGATTGCGATACTTAATTTAAGAAGTAATATAAGTTTGAGTAGCAGTAGCCATCAAGAACGTTGAGAATGAGACAGCATGCCGCCGCCAAGAAATTTTATTCTGTACGTTTTGAATACGGGGCAGGTTCCAATAAAGTGCATGGTATTTTCCGATTCATCCTATTATACATATTCCATCTTTATCTCCTTGGAAGGCTCTTCCATTGATATTTAGGTGTTTTTCTTTCATTTTCAGTAAGAGAATGTTATATAAGCTGGGCCATTCAAGTAGATTCATGTCAAAAGAAAAATCCAACTAACATCCATGTTTTTCATGGATTCCATAGCCCAGAAGATTTTCTTGTTTATAATGGCTTTCGATAAAATGTTGGGTAATCTAAAGGGTGTCCCAAAATTAACGCAAGATTTGAATTAAATAGAAACCGCCGTTTTTAGTCTTTTGATAGTTATATTTTTATTGACTCGTAAAGTACATAGGATAGGGTTATGTATGGAATAACACATCGGACAAATGGCCTCCACGGCTTTGCATGCACATGCGCACTCTTTTGTTGAAATTTTCCATGACCATTCTGCATAAATGTGGCTGAATTTCGTTGATGCAGCGTTGAATCTCCTCCTTTAATGCACGGGTGGTTGTGGGCTTGTTGATATAGACTTGTGATTTCAAATAACCCCATAAAAAGAAGTCTAATGGTGTTAAATCACACGATCTAGGAGGCCAATTTTGATCACTGAAACGAGAGAGTACACGACCTGGAAATGTCTCATGCAGTAATTGAATTGTTTCACGGGCTGTATGACATGTGGCACCGTCTTGTTGAAACCACATATTGGACACATCAATATCATCCAATTTTGGCAGAAAGAACTGTGTAATCATGTCGCGATATCGAGCACCAGTAACAGTCACTGCTTGACCAGCATCATTTTCAAAAAAATATGGCCCAATTATGCCTCCAGCCCAAAATCCACACCATACAGTCACGCGTTGTGGATGCATTTGTTTTTCGACAATCACATGTGGGTTCTCCGAACCCCAAATGCGGCAATTTTGGCGATTGACAAAGCCATCAAGATGAAAATGTGCTTCATCGCTTAGGATGATTTTGCTCGAAAAATCAGGGTCCATTTGTTGATGTTCAATAATCCATTCAACGAACTCTCTTCTCTGTCCATGGTCATTAGGCTTCAATTGTTGTGTTAATTGAATTTTGTAAGCATGAAGACACAGATCTTTGGTGAGTATACGCTGTAGAGAGGTTCTTGAAATTTGCAATTCTTGTCCACGACGCGACGTCGAATTGAGGTTCCTGGATTGTCAGCAACACTCTCACGCACTGCTTCGACATTCACATTTGAACGGCTTTTTTTTGGACGACCAGTGTGTTTGGCGTCTCCAACGGATCCAGTCTCCATGAATTTTTCAATTAATCTCTTCACAGTTGACGAAGTTAAAACACTATTCCGACCATATTTTGTATGAAATTTTCGAACTGCAGCCGCCAAGCTTTCACTATTTTTGAAATATTCTTTAATAATGAAGACACGTTGTTCTCTCGTTTAACGCTCCATTTTTAATAACCCTATACTGTTAGCTGTCAAATTGCTTTTTTTCAGGGTTGCCAACACTTCACTGCACAAATGGCGGCAAATTCAAATCTTGCGTTAATTTTGGGACACCCTTTATTATTAGGAAGATTTAGATTTCGTATTATTCATATTATAAGCCGCGTTTTATTATCACCGTGATTTGATCCGGATCAGATTATGATAATAAAACAGCATTGGATCATCATATTTTGCACGACAAATTGAGAACCAAACACAAAGCAGGATCTTGTGTTGTTGTTGTAGTGCATGTAAATCCAAGATTCAGATCAGATCAAGGTGATTATAAAACGCGGCTATTCATATATTGATTTTGGGTTCACAACTCTAGTAGAAATAATCGACTACTGCTTTAAAGTATAACTTTATATTCCTTCTGTCATATTTTTTCTATTTATTATCCGATAAATCTTTTTAAGATTTAAAAAAAAAATACACATTTACAAAACTTAATATACATAGTATGTATTGTTACAACATTAGTTTCTATTATCAGGTAATTCATTTTGCATTTTATAATTATTCTATTTTGAAAAAATTTTCATTTTACTTTATTTGTCTTTTGCGATTCTTCTATAACGGTCAGTTGCAAGATGAAACCATTTTTTTATAACGTGATTTGTATCTGCTACCCTTACTTTGGAAAATTTTTCATGTACACATTCTATAAAATATAAAAATAACAGTTAATAATATGTACATACATGTGTACATAGATTCCAACATTAAAAGTTTAAAAATTCCACTTCGTACCTCTTAGTATTTTGATAATTTCAAGATTTTGGATTTCTATGTTCTTGTTTTTGCCATAAAACGAGCACAGGACAGCTAACTCTTTTTTAAAACACGCAAAAAGGCACTTAGAGATGTATTTCTCCCATGTCTGATCGTCAACATTGAGCAGAAAATGTTTCTAAAAAATAAAAATTAATTCATTATCAATTCTTTTGTTTAAATGGTAGAAATTTGTTTTTCAAATTACAAATAGTTTTCTTGGTATATCATCGTTTTTGATTTTTTCTTCAAAAGCTGCTAAATCTTCTTTGGTCCCAAACGGAGTTCCAAGATTAGTTCTATCGAGTATATTGGTTTCTTGCCATGTGCTCTGTTTATTTTTAATTTCCTGTAAATCTTCATATAGTTTGTCTGTTTTGGCAGCAATTTGGGTCATAAGCTTTCGCAAATCATCAATTGCACTTAAAACCGTAGCTGTATCGAGTGATACGTTTTGGGAATTTATTTTAGATATTTTCGATGGCTGAATAACAGTAGTCTCTGATGCGGATGAAAAGTTATGGCTTTTGGATGTATGGGCTTTTTGGTTATCTAATTTTCTTTTTAGGGCATTTTGAATTGGTGCTACGGTAAAATAGGGCAAAGTTGTTTTTCCTTTTTCTGTAACAATTGAAATTTCTTGCGATTCTGGTTCTATCATTAAACCAATTTGAAATTCCATACAATCATCTGATTCATCGTCCTCCAAATGTTCTTCTTGTTCTTAAATTAGATAATATAAATATACATATGTATAATCAAAACTGTTGGTTTAAATTAAAATTTGTATTAAATATTTACCAAATTCATTTTCTTCGCCATCGGTTATCATTATCTAAAAAATTAATAATAAAATACCTAGAAAAGTTTAGATAAAAATGTGTAAATTTTTAAGGTTGGGTATAGGTAGGGTGAACTGGTTGGATGGACCCTTTTTTGTTATGAGCGCGTATTCCAATTTGGGATTAGGAATAGAAGAGAGGGTTTGAAAATGGTTCCATAAAGCTTTGAATTCCTGAAGGAAAATGCAGTGTCGTAAAGCATTCTACGCGAATGTACTGCTAAAGATCGAATCTCTACTTGAAAGTATACGGATGAAGTCAAACTCGGTGGTATACTAATGGGCTATTTTGGGGGCGCAAACATAAACTGGTTATTTTACCAGAGCAAAAGACTTCGTTACGGTGTTCAAGCGACGTACGATGTTATTGCAACTTATCATTTTGAAATCTCATCTTTGGATACTATGCAAAAGGCTTAAGTTAGTGATTAAAGCACGAGCCCAGAAATGTGAGTTTTATAGATAATATCCAGAAGAAGGAGAAAAACTTCTTGCATCGTCTTAGGAAACCAAAACATCTTGCGGAACAAAGCGTCTGTCATAGATTCACAAGAGATGGTTTGATGATTCAGATGGTGAGACCTTCAAGATGTTTGGTTTTTTTTTTTCAACCAAGTGGGATAGCGGTGAAACTCGTTTTATTACCAGTTTTGGACGACTTCTTTATTGCTTGTAGGCTTATAGCTCACTCTATGACTGCCCTGAAACTACAAATTAAAAGGGCCTAATTTAATGGGTACTCTAAATTTTCGTTCAGTGTATTTTTTTAAATACTTTATGTTTTTGAATACCACGACTACAAATGATGATGAGTTCCATGAATGTTCTATTGCTACCAATACAAAATCCGCATACAAATTTAAAAGTTGTTGTTTTTTTACTAAAAGACAGTTAATAGTTGTTATTTCTAAAAATTGACCAAGTTTAAGCATCTCTAGTATACAAAAATGAATATATTTTAAGGTAAGCCGGTTTTAGTACACTTATAGAGTGGGCAATAAGCCGTTTCAGTATAATCCATTCTTTATCGGAAACCCTGTCCCTTTTTTTGTAAGCATGAGGATTATAGAATCATAGTCTCCAATTTTGAAAGATGATAAATGTCGACATGGATTTTTAAAGTTTCAAAGAAATTTTTACTGATCTCGTAATCTCATAAACACTGTTAATTTTAACGAATAAAAACTGTGATTTATATTGAATACAATTTTTCTCGGAGTTTACAAAGATCACGTAAATCTGAGCCATTTTGGATTCGTATTTGTTGTGCCTGAATCTGAATTTCAAAGAACCAAAAAATGATCAAATAGAAACATTTTTTTTTTTTATTTTTAAACAAGAATAAACTTATTGTTGAAAATGCATAAATATGTATTTACTTAATGTTTTTTTAATTAATTTTGTTAAAAATTAATAATTATTTTTATAATTTTTAGAAAACAAATGGAAAACACGCACAATTTGTGATATACAAAAACAGGAACGTCAAATGAATCTAAACTGACATTTTAGGGGACGAGTTCAACATCAGACAAATCTGACAAACACAACATTATGGTCTATACCTACTACTTTTGAATTGTAGAGAGCTTATTATGTTTCTAAATGAAGTTAATGTTGCTTTCATTCTAATGTGGTTTTAGTTAATTGTTATCATCTAAAAATAAAGGTTTAAGATATCCAATTTGAAGTTTAACAAATAGTTATAACAAAAATATTGAATGGCTTTATAAATAAATCAAAATTTTATTCTTCAATCAAAGAATGTTGAGTGACGGATTGATTCATTGAATAGAGGTAGAGATTTTATGTTGTTGTATTTTAAACTTTCATATAAAAAATGTAAATAAATTGAGTAAACTGAATTAAGTGTTGAGTAGAAAAACAGTTATACATTCTATAATGAGAAATACAAACAAAGTTGTATTTTTATTGAAGGTTTTAGGATGGAATCACTCAGCTAAATTGCTTAAGATAATGTGAATAGGACTTTGTTTGAAATTCTAAGTTAATTTATATTACATATATAAAATCTATAGTACTATCATCGTGGGTTTTTACAGGTGGCAACAGAGACATTAGCTACAGCAGTTTTTTTTACTTAACTTTTTATGTTAAACTTTCAACGCCACCTTGAGGCTACGACAATCGTAAACAAAAACAGCTCCATGATAATACTTTAGATTTTATATACAAAGATGGCATATAATTTGAAAGTACTAAACACAATTTTCGTATGATTTTTTCAGAGATAGGTGACGCTACCATATGCGTGTATTTTTGTAGTACAACTTAAATGTAGTACAATTTGTAACATATAATTATTACATTGTGACAACACTGATGCAGACGAAGATGCTATAATAAAGTTTGACATGTTCGTCTTCAATATGTATATTATTCTCGAATGTCATATATTGTAGAAACTAATATTTTCTGCGTTTTGGCCTTTCTCTCTATCCCATAAACATTAATTTTATATAAAGCAATAATTGTTTGGACAAACCAAATGCAGATACATTTAAATCATCCATAAACTATCAAAAACCGATGAGGTAAAGCAGCATTCACATGAGCGCGACCAACAAACGACGAATGAATTACAAAATGTGAGTTTATATACGTTTGAAGACATATTTCCTCACAAATTCTTAACAAAATGATAGCAATATTGTTTCTATTTGATTTATGATGCATACTTTTACTTTTCAATATCATATACATATTAATAAATTTAAGAAAACAAATTTATTCGTCGCGAGAAAAATTGTAGTTGATACGAACTTTCAAACTTTATTCGCGTTCCACATTATCCACACTCGCAACGAATAAAAAAATCGCGCGTATTTAACCTAAAAAAATCATTCTTGTTTTGGTTTCGGTGGTGAATGTCAAGCTTCATTCGCGACGAATTAAAAACTCTTATGTGAAAGAAATGTCAAAATCGACGAATATTCGTTCATTCGTTGGTCATTGGTCGTGCTCAAGTGAATATTGCTTAAGTGAAAGTTTTATCGTGCTTAGGGCACCTTAAGTACTAGAATTTTCCGCGCCATCTATACTCTCATCAGCGTAAATAACAAATTTTTGACAGCTTCTGTAGCAGCTGGTGCTACTGTCACAACTTTAGTCTACCTATTTCTTTCTATCACCCAGTCATAGTACTATTTGCTAGAAAGAGAACATCCATAACCGAATATCATCCACAAATACAATCCATTGCATAGAAGTACAAAAATAATTCAATTTTTCGAATCGAAAAATAGAAATCATTTGTCGAGTTCCAATTAATATGGCCGCATGTTAAAATTTGTAATTTAAGGATATTTTCCTTGTTTATCAATTAAATTTAAGTAAATAAATATAATAATTAAATATTAATTTAGATCGTAGTGTTTTGTTAATTAAGTGTTTGTTTGTAAATGAATATAAATTCAGTGAATTTCAATTGGGACATCTCCGCCCCGTTCCCATAATCGCGTTGTTAATAAAAAAATTTAAAAAGAAAATTTTCAGTGAGCACTTAAAGAAAATTTAATAAAAAGTGGAAAAAGTGGTGAATTATGCTTTAAATAATTTTAATCTCAGACGTACTATGCAATAACTTGCACACTTTTTCCACAACACGCGAAATAAGAAATTTTTTTTTACCAAAAGTTTACAAAGAAAAGTTTTGGATTGCAGAAGAAAATTTTGATACATATTTTGTCGGTTTGGCCAGTGAGTGTTTTCTCTCTGTTTATTACGACGTTACCGACAACAAATAAATTAATATAAAGTAAGTTAATTTATTTATTTACATATTTAATAAAATTGCTTGCTTCGCCTTAATTTTATTTCTTGTTTCGCTTTCGAAAAAATGTCGCAATGAAAATTTCTCACAATGCGTCAATGATGCGTGTTGGAATGACAACAGGAAAAATCACCCAACTACCAACCTTCGAATACCAGGACCAGCATTCTAGGTAGAGGTACATAGGTACATTGCAATTTTATTGCCTCCTTTAATCATCCCTCTCGTGAATGAAGTTTTATTATAAACATACACAAAAATGAATGAAAATTAATCCCTGCAGCTGCGATTTCGTTCAGGGTGTTCTATTTTGAAGATACAAAAAATGGGAATTGGAAATAGCCCTACTCTTGTTTCCTTTGTATTTGAGGCGCATTATGTTGCCCATAGACGGGAAATGCAACTGCATTGCACCTAATTTGCATATTTTTATTTCATATTCTGAGGTGTTGCATTTCTCAGAATGATCAGAATAGAAAGATGCAGAAAAAATGCAGATTTTATGTAAGTAGGTAATAAAATGATGGACAAAGTTCAAAAAAGGGTTAAAATGGGCAAGCGAGATGCAGGACTCTATGTATGTATTTATTTACCTTCATTTGTGTTTGTTTAAGAATAGAGTTACAAAATATGAACCGTCTTTTTTTTAAGTTTTAACTTGATTTTTTGTTCTCAAACTGAAATGCAAGTAGAATGCAACTTGCACATATCTTAAAGATATATTTGTAGGTACGCATCCTTCTCATGGGAAAAAATAGGTTTTTTTAGAAAACTTCGGTTAGGCAGTTTATTTATTTATTTCTGAAACCTCAGATATTTTGTTTTGTTAGTTTGATTGTGCTGGACGAGAACGAGAAGTCCAAGTCAACTTAACTTTTGCATCTCGAAGTGAGTGGCGAATTATTGAAGTTGTTTAGATAAGTTTTAGTGTACTTGACGAACGTTGTGCTATCTGTGTCCAAATTAGAGTCATGATAAAGTTTGAAATTGAAAACCGTCCTGTCAATTTTTACGGGCGAGAGCATCAGGGATAAATGCAAACCCACATAGTTTTTCAAAAAAAAAAAAAAAATACAATAAGTAGGTATAAATATTTTTAGTAATAAAAGAAAAACATGAGAACAATTATTAGATATGAAGACTTGGGAGGGAATAAGTACCAGCATAAATCAAAGTCATGCAGGTGAGTCAATCATTATTTGTGGTAGTTTTGTATGCACTTCAACCTTTGCATTTACATAGAAAAATAATTCCCAACCGTAGAAGGCATGTATAGTATGGTATCGGAGATGGTAGAGGCAACTGCTCAGTTTTCCGTTGTAGAATAAAAAAAAGCAATTATTATTTATTTCAATTCGTTAAATACCTAGGTACTAACGTGAACAATGCAATGCTTAAAAACTACTTTACATCTGATTTTAATCTTAACTGTTATAAAACATAGTTTTGAATTTGAAATTCTTAACATTGTCATTTGGTGAACCTACAAAGCTGTGAGAATCGCAGTTCGATGTGCTAAAAATTGTATTGTAAGTTTCTAAGTTCTACTTAAGGAACAAGAATCAAACATGTAATCAAAAGCAATTGGAATTTGTTTGCGTGTAAAACTTATGGTTTTATATTTTTCAACATTTCAAACGAAACGATTTTTATTACATTATTATTATCCCTAAATAATATAAGCCATTTTTAGACACAAGTATAATTTTAATTATCTGCTAAGAATTGTGAAAAAGGGAAATATATTATAAAAAAACATGGGTTTTGTATTACCGTACTTGTTTGACGATGACGTAGAAGTCCTCGAAGTTTTTTTTTAATTAAATTAAATTAAATTAAATGTCCTTTCTATGTTTAATTCTACCGAAAGATTTTTTCCTCTTAGGTAGTTTTAAATTTGGTTTTGTAGACGAACTAAGTACATTATTTATGTTCTGATAAGAATAGTATATTGCAACCTGGCGAATTAAATCATTATTTTTGCTAATTCAGAATATTGTTCTAAAATGTTGGTGCTTGGCAATGTTGGTCCACAGCCTTCTTCTAGAAGTCCATCATGAGGAATTTTCTGATAGCTCAGTGTCAACAAATTATTTTTTAAATCATATAACATTGTCGTCAATTGTTTCATTGAGCTCGAGTTTAAATTTATGGGGCTTACTTCTTTTTTAGAAACTCCAGCCGTTGATTGCATTTTCATTCACTATAAAATAAATATATTAGAATAGTAAGTAAGCATTCTTTTTTGTTTGTTTGTTAAATTTTATTTAGCAACTTGTGCCATTAATAGAAAATATTTACAATTTTACAAATTTACTTAAAGTAAGTTACATTTTCGCTCTTTTAAACACTTTTACATAATATTAATGAATATTTAAACGTATATAATTCAAAATTTTTCTTTTAAATTCCAATAAAGTTCCTGAGGTTTTAACAGAGTCAGGTAGGCTGTTGAAAGTTTGAAATCCCATGTACTGTATTGTTCTTTGTCCCCTTGCTGTTCGAACGCGTTGAATTCTTAAATCATTGTTGTTTCTCAGATTGTGATTAGAGATTTCGTTGGTGCTAACATTTTCCCGCAAATATATTGGACATATACCATTTTTGATTTTATAAACAAATATCATAGCGCACATAAATAGTCTTTGGTTGACGTTGAGCCAGTTCAAGGACTCAACCATAAATGATATTGGCGTGTATCTATCGCACTTTAGGATAATTCGCATTGCTTTATTTTGAAGCACTTGGAGTCTATTTTTTTGGTATTGATGGCATAAAAAAAAAAGTAGGCTACCACAATATTCAAAATGTGGTTTCAGAACAACATTATACACTCTTACCGCACAATTCATTGTAATGTTTTGTCTAATTTAACGGAGAACTCCAATTTTCTTCGATATCTTTTTACACAAATACTCTGTATGTTCCTTAAAAGTCAACTTCTTGTCAATAAAAACACCGAGATATTTGATATTATCAACGCATTCCAATTGTACACCATCAACCGAGATTGTAGTTTCACTCTGTGAAAGTCTATTGTTCAGAACCATAACTTTTGTTTTTTCTGTATTTAAGATCAGCCTATTCATTTTAAGCCATGTAGTAAGGCTGCTTAAATCATGGTTAATAAGTCGTTTACACTCATCTAAATCGTGCCCCGAAATATAAATTAAACCGTCATCTGCGAAGAGTTTGATTTTAGAATGTCTTATCACTTTAACTACGTCATTAATATATATTTGAAATAGGGGTACACTCAGTATTGCTCCTTGTGGGAGGCCAACATCGACAGATACGCATTGAGAGACACTTTCATTAACTTTCGTGCACTGGGTTCGATTTGTTAAAAAAGATTTAAACCAGTTAAGTTCAGTAGACTTAATACCATATTTGTTCAATTTATCTATTAAAATAGTATGATTGACAGTTTCAAATGCTCTTTTAAGATCAATGAAAACCGCTATGACTATTTTATTTTGATCTATTTCTTGTTTCCAGTCACTTATCACATAATTAATACTTGTTTCACACGAATGGTTTGCTCTGAATCCAGATTGGTACGTTGTTATAATGTTTTGATGTGCTCTAACATTTGGATATGTACAACTTTTTCTAACACTTTTTCATAAGTTGGTAACATGTTTATTGGGCGATATTCCTTACACCTTTTAGCACAATACACTTTTTTTATTGGGACTATTAGTGATTTTTTCCATGATTCGGGAAAGATGCCGGTTAAAAGTGAGACATTTATGATACGTAAGAGAATGGGACCAACAATACTGACAGATTCTTTTAACATTTTGACATTTAAAAAGTTAAAGTCACTTTTTGGACTAATGTTGTCTATTGCACTTAGTAAATCAATTGTATTTATTGCACGAAACTTAAATTCTGTATTGCACCCATTGACAAGGTTTTCATATTCTAAGTTTGTCACAGATTGGTTTAATTCTAAAATACTTTGGACGAAATAGTTATTAAATTTCTCACATAAAATTGCACTATTGTTGGATTTTTCACCGTTTTCAAATTGCACTTCAAATATCACATCTTTTCTTTTGTTGAGAACATATTTTTTTAGCTGTCTCCACATGTCTTTTTGAGTGTTAGCAGACTCTATTTTCCGTCTTATAAAGAGAGATTTCGTATTTCTAATTTTATTTTTGTATAAATTTCTATATATCCGATATTGTTCCCAATCAACGATGTCATTTGTTATCACAGCTTTTTTATATAAGTTTATTTTCATAGATTTTATTTGTTGGAGTTCTAAATTAAACCATTCTGCATTTTTAAAAGGTATTTCTTTACTAACAGCTAATGACTCAATTTCACGATTTAGTTCTATAGCAAATTTCTCACTTAATGAACTTAGGCTATACGGCTGCTCACTATCAAAGTTCTGGAAAAGAGTATTGCTTCTCAATTTATATGTCAATTCAAAATTGTTATATTTGCAATATTTAATGATGTTTTTGTTCGCCACCGGTTGATTTATTTTTTATTCTATTCTATACTATTGTTTAAATTTTTATTTTAAACTACCTTTTCGCTCTGTGCAGCACCATCAAATTTATTAAAAAAACACAAAACACGTTAAAATACTAAACTTTTACGCATAATAAAGGGTGATTTTTAAAAAGCTATAGGAAAGTTTTTTAAAAAAACACATAAAATTCAGAAAAATGCATGAAATCTTTATTTGAATCGATAGTGCGGTCCATATAATTCAATATTTGAAGATTATTTCATGCAATTGTTGACCTTGACTGCGCCTCAAATGGTCCATCTGCTAAGTCCAATTTTGGCATACTCTATCCAAAATTTCGGCCGGTATCTCACAAATAAATGTTGTCTTCCAATGCGTCAATTGAAGCGGGCTTGTCTGTATAGACATGAGCTTTAACATAGCCTCACAAAAAATAGTCTAAAAGCGTTAAATCACACGATCTAGGCGGCCAATTGACCGGTCCCGAACGTAAAATAAAATGTTCACCGAACTCGCCTCTCAATAAGTCCATTGTTGCGTGTGCTGTGTGACATGTGGCACCGTCTTGTTGAAACCACATGTCATGCAAGTCAAGCTCTTGCATTTTGGGCAAACAAAAGTTGTATATCATCTCACGGTAGCGATCACCATTCACAGTTTCGTTACGATTCGCATCATCTTTGATGAAGTACGGTCCAATGATGCCACCCGGCTATAAACCGCACCAAACCGTGACTTTTTCTGGATGCATTGGTAGCTCTTGCAATGCTTCTGGCTGATATTCACTCCAAAATCGACAATTCTGCTTATTTACGTACCCATTGGGACAAAAATGAGCATCGTCACTGAACACAATTTTTCGATAAAAAAGTGGATCTTCGGCCAACTTTCTACGAGCCCATTCACCAAAAATTTTACGTTGCAATAGGTCGTTGGGCTTCAATTCTTCCACCAGCTGTATTTTGAAAGGCATCACACCTAAATCCTTCCGCAAAATTGTCCAAGTTGTTGAGTAACAGAGGCCCAATTGGTGCGAATGGCGACGAATCTATAATTGATGGTCATCATTAACACTGGCCGATACAGCTGCGATATTTTCTTCAGTTCGCACTCTACGTAAGCGTGTTGGTGGTTTAATGTCCAACAATGTAAATTTGGTGCGAAATTTAGTCACAATAGCCCGAATAGCCGCTTCAGTGGGTCGATTAAACTGAGCATAAAATGGATGAATTTCTTAACAGAGCACGCATTTTCATAAAAAAATTCAATAATTTGCAAGCTTTGTTCGTTTGGTTAAATTATAGACCAAACTGAAGATGTTTGACAGTGAAACAAAACACGAAACGCGCCTCAGCTGTTTAAACCAGAGCTGCCAAAAAGATAATAGCTACAAAATCAACCTTTAATTTGAAAGTTCAATAAATTGACTTGTTAGAATTGAAAATTAGTTGTTTGCTAAGTTGAACATATATTTATTCGTGCAATCTTCTTACTTTTACAGTTATAAGTATAAGTTTTTGTCTTAAATACCCATGGCATAACCTTACTCTAGGTTTTTAACACTTTTCTGAGATAATATACACATAGGACAATTCATAAGGCTGGCTACACTGGTCGACTAAATTTTGTTTCTGGTTATCAAATTGAACTTCTCCAATGCTTGATGATGTACAGTTTTCGAAAAATCGCCGTGTTAGATTTTACCTCTCTCGCATTAATCTTAAAGAAACTCATTTATACTAAAATGGTTTTAAAACATTAACATCAAGTTTTTCAAAAATATATTGAAAAATATAAAAATAATATTGAAATAGGATATTTTTAAAATTTGAGCAGATAGTTAAAATCAGCAATAATTATTAACACCATTACATTATTGTGTTGGCATTAAAGTGTTGTTTAAAACTTGATATATAGTGAAATATAAACTAATTAATTACAAATAAGAATTTGCAAGCACTGAGTAAGATACTAAGGTGTTAAGTTAAGAGATATTTTGTTTTTTTTTTTTTGTTTTTTTAGCATTTTTAAAGTTGCATGTTTTAAAAACCTGTTGCAATAGAAAAAACTTATTTCAGGACAACTTAATCCTTTAAATAAGTTTTGTTTGTTTGTGTGACAAAAAAGAACGTAATTTTGTCGACCAGTGCTTTTAATAATAAGTTTGTCATCAAACAATTTGTTTCTTTTATTTTTCCCTACAGTTTTTCACTGGCTTTAAAATCAAGAGTTTTCAAAGGCCAGTTCATAACATGAACGCTATTTAAATAAAACCACTCTTTTGCCTTTGTTTCAGATCATTTTCTGTTTAAAATATATTGATATGTATTCCTAAATGTTAACAGCAAAAAGGAGTAAGGACAGTTTGGTATACCTTTTGCCCACGAATGAGTTACACATATATGTAACGCCAAATAACTTTTTTTTTGAAAATGCTATAAAAACATCGAGTGTAGCTTCGACTGTGTGGCACGTAGCTACGTCCTGTTGAAACCAAATGTTGCCAATATCCTCCTCCTCCTTTTGTGAACAAAAATTCGTTCAACATGGCCCGATAACGATCGCCATTGACATTGCCAAGATCAAAATGAGCTTCATCTTCTCTAAACGTTGTTCCCAGCGTTGTTCGAGCGCATGCACAACCATATTCGTTCAGCGGAAGGATAAAACGCACTAGTTGAAAAAAAAAACGATAGATGGCGGACCCTATATTACTGTTAAGCCTTAGTACATCAGTATAAACGCAAAGCTTCAAGCCATAGGATTTTAGACAGTGACACATATTAGAGCAAAAACTAATTGCAATAGTATTCCATTGAAATGACAGTATTGGGCAGTTGCGATTAACTGAATATAACTTCTATATCAATAGCAAATAATAGGGAATAAGATCATGGTTGGTTAATAATTCGTTTAACGATATAAAAACACTAAACTTTTTATCTGATTAAGCAAATCAAGTGAATTTAAATAACTGTGCCTCTAATACCCAAAAATGAAATATACATATGACGCACGTTGGAAATTTTTGGTTCAATTTATCGGTACGTGAGCACATTTCATACTAATTTTTATAGCTGCATATAGTAAGGGAAAAAACACCTTTTAAAAAAAGAAAGTCCACCAACCTGCCCTCACTGCCAATCCCGGATAGACATTAAACACATCCTAGGAAAAGATATATGTAAATCCTTGACTTCCAACACCAGCGTTAACAACACATCATCCTCAACAACAGAAATCCTAAATAACTTTGATCCAGAAAACATTAAACAAGTATATAACTTCATAAAATTAAATAACATTCATATTTGATTTGAAACTATATAAAGCACAAATTGTAAATTTAAAACTACCATTAATTTATCTATGTACATATTTACAAAATTAAAATTAAACGTACAGTGGTGGTCCAGTATAACGAACGATATAATGTCCAGAGTCAATTCGTTATATCGAAAATTCGTTATATCGAAACATTTTTTTCATACAAATCTTTAGGTTAATAGAAAGTACATTAGTATTTTTCATTAATTTAATTCAAACGTGAACATATGTAGTGTTTGGTAGCATTTTCCAATATAATCCGCATTGAAAATTGCATTATAGGTGGGTTTATTTTCTTTAATTATTTCAGCTAATTTCTTCTTAAATGGTTTGACAAGGTCTGCCCTCGATGAAAGCTTTTCATCAGACTATTTAAGCAGTCGAATTCCAAAGCGCTTTTTAAATTTTGCTAGCCAACCACTGCTTGCTGTGAATTCACCGTGGTGATATTTTTTTTGAAACTGCAATGCCTTGGCCCTTAAAATGTTACCATTAATAGGAACATGACTCTCACGTTGAGTAATAAACCATTTGTACAATGCGGTTTCCATTTTTGGATATTCACCCTTCTTTAATGATCGTCGACGAAAAGATCCACTGTTTGTATTTCTCAGATTTTTAAGAACCTTGCTTTCAATTTTCTTGATAGTGCATATGCTAGACTTTGGAATTCAAAACTTCTTCGAAATGTCCGAAAGCGAAACTCCTCTTTTATATTCGTCAATGATTTTAATTTTTGTTTCCATTGTAAGACGTTTGCCCGAAGACATCTTGCAGAACTTTCTTATTCAGCATCAGGCATGAAACTGAGAAACCATGTTAAATATTCCAGGCGCCAAAAAACGTAAATCAACAAAAATGGGACTAAAAATCCGTTAGTTTTGTACATAGCGAACAGAGCAACTGTTTACATACACGAAGACGAATACTTAGGACATAACTAAGCAAGCGAAAAAAAACACTTGTGTAATGGGAAATTACGTATGTATCTTTCAATATTATCATAAACATACATGTTAGTAGGTTAGGTTAGGTTTTTTTACTATCTGAAATTTGTTATTTTGTTCGTTATATAGAATACCTAATCGATCATTCGTTATATCTGCATTCGTTATACTGGACCACCACTGTATTTTCTTTTTAAATTAAGAGTCAGTAGCCCAAGGCAGCTAGTGCTAGTTTCTATTAACATGTAAATTTTAATTTAATATTAATAAACTATAATAATAATAATATACAATATTGAAAAAATTAGAAAAAACCACAGGCGTATTGTCACGGCAGGGAAACGAATTGGGAATGTTGTTTTTTTTTTTAATAGAATTATTTAATTGTTATTATTGCACATAGAATTAACTCCTTGTTACATGTCTTTGAAAGTGTGGAATATCATCAAATCAATTTTTGTTTTCTTAACCATAAGATGTTCTTGTTTTTGGCCCTGAAGTGTCCCTTAAGTTTCCATTATTTTAAAATTAAATAACTTTGATGTACCGTCTTCACTCAACTCTTCAGAGTGCTTTATTCCATTATCTCGCTTGAATTCCCATTTAATCGACATGTTCTCTTTTGCAGAAGGCATTTCAAAGCTTAGGGTTCGGGTTTGGTTTAAAATTTATATTTTTTCTTGAATTCAATAAGTTGTCCTAGAATCAAAGTGCTTCCATCAAAATTGGTTTTCTGTGTGTATTTGGGATCAAAATGATTTTTTTCCATCATATCTGACAAATTTATGTCTATTTTCCTAAACATAAGATTTGTATGTAGATTGTTTTAATTATCACAGTAAAATGTTTGTTTGCAAGAGTTAACCCTATTTGATCAGAAGTTAATTTTTTGATTTAAACTTTGATTCTTAAGATTGGGCTTAGATTTTTGTACTTGAAAAAAGTGCCTTCAGAAGAAGAAAATAGGTTTTTCTTCTTTAGTCACACCAACAGTTTATCAAAATGCGGCATTTTTGTTCGTTTTTTTCTTTTCGGCTTTGGACATAATAAAGGACTGTACACATGCCTTAATTTGTTAACACTTTGAGACATATGCTATTTTGAACATAGTTTTTTCCATTTGCATCTTCTTATCAAGTCACATTCTGAACATGTTAAATTTAATCAACAAGAAAGAAAGAATAACTGGTTTATTAAATGAAAAACTTTTTGTATACAAAATAAAATTAATATTTCGGCAGAATCACAAAAAAAACTCTGTTTGAATTATTTTGTAAAGGCAAGAAAAAACTGATATCAGCAAATTACGATTTCAAATTAAATGTTTCTGAGTTACTCTATTTTGTGTATTTACTTTTAAATGCTAAAGTTAAAAGTGGCAAAATAAATACATTATGTAGCGTGACAAGCAAAACTTAATTCAGAATTTTCAACTCTTCAGTTTTTTTTTTGAGAATTTAAATTACTTCACTAAACAAATACACCTTACAAATATTACTTTCATTATTTATTGCGATAAAATTACTACAAAAATGAAGTAATTCTCCAAAAAAAAAAACAGTCTGAACTCAATGTTTTAAATTTGGAACTTTATTTTTTTTGTTATATTACAATCAATTCATTATGACATTAATATTTTATTCATAGTAATAATGTAATTAAACCCTTAATTTTAATTGTAGGCATTTGAAATATGTCAACATTCAGCTTTTATTCTCATTTTCCAATTTGGTTTGAGTTCTTTTTCAGAGCGCTTTTCATAATTTAAAATTGTGTTTTCAATTAGTCATTTCACATTTTTAATTAAAACACTCAATACAACACCCAGATAACTCCACTTTTTTCGAAATATGTTTTTTAATTTAAATCACATAAGTTATCCAAAAAGTTAAGTCTATCGTAACGAGGCAAACCGATCGTTAAAGCCCCAATAGACGTCATTAAATGAAAGGGCACAGCATATATATAAGTTTTGATAAGCATTGATTTTACTTTGAAAATCAAACTCAACGTTTTGTTTTGCGAATATCATATACTTGCAATTTTAGCTTGTCCTTTTACTATTTTTTATGTATACATATGTACATGTATATACCACAGTCATTATAGTCTATTCCGAAGAGTATTAAGAAAATATATTAATTAAAATCGCAGTCGAATCGTATTTTTCATTAAAATAGGTAAACGAATTTAATTCAATTAATTTTGATACCTAATTTTACGCGCATGATAATCATAAGCTCAATCTCAAATCGAAAAAAATATCGATTAAATTACTTAAAAAATTCCTTCTTGGTCCTTTGTTAACCATCATCGATAGTTAAAAAATTCAAAGTGCCCAGAATCAATCCGTATGCTTCGATTTAAATCAACCTAACTTCCTAATGATCAGATCTCAGGTCTTCAAAGTTTAGGTCTCTATAGAAGTACGATTCCCGAGATGCTACAATCGTGAACTTTATGCAATCTACCTAGAAGCAGTTATCGTGCGTACAATTAAGCTCAGTAGATTCCGGTGGGCTGGGCACCTAGCTCGTATCAGCAAAGAGAAACCAGCCCGAAAATTCTTTTGTAGTAAATTTTGGTGCAGGGAATTAACTTCACGGGAACTACCTTCACATGGGAACTAACTTCACCACTAGTGGGAATTAATTTAACCTTTTTTTGGTGAAGTTATTTCCCACTGAAGGTGGGAGATAATTTCACTTTTTTGTGGGAATCAATTTCACTTTCATGTGAAGTTAACATAAGTTGAAGTTGAAAAATGACAGATACTTGTTGCTCGATTGAAATTTTTGAAATTGGAGCCTAAAACAAGTTTTTTTGAATTGATACCACGGCGTACTAACAGCTAGGTATGTAAGGGGGGGCATGCTGCCCCCCTGCAACCCCCCTGCTTGGGATCATTATAGGATTTGGGGTGGGTGCGAGTTTGGGTATATGCAAAGAACACGAATGCGTTGTGATTCTTTCATAACTGTGAGCCATACTTGCTTTTTTTTTTGTTGGGAATTTCTTTGATTTTAGTGCTCAAATGCAAAAGTTCTTTGCATATACCCAAACTCGCACCCACCCCAAACCCTATAGTGATCCCAAGCAGGGGTGTTGCAGGGGGGCAGCATGCCCCCCTTACATACCTAGCTGTTAGTACGCGCGCCGTGCTATCAATTCAAAAAAACTTTTTAGCAAAAGTAGCTATTCTAGACAATAAATCAACCATTTTTGCGTGTTTTTTATGTAAAAAAGTGAACTTTAAAAATTCGGCGTTGTTTCCATTATTTTTTTGGCCTTGTTTCTTTTTATAAATCAAAATAAAGCCAAATTGGTTTTATTTCGTTTTGAACAACGAAATAAGGCCAAATTTGAAATTTGGTGTTATTTCATTTAGTACTATTTCACGTCACCAATTCAACGCTTGATATTTTTTCAGATATTTCAATCGTAGGTGGGAAGTTACTTCACACAATTTTCTGATGAAATTATTTCCCGCCTTCAGTGGGAGATAACTTCACAAAAAAAAAAGTGAAATTAATTCCCACTAGTGGTGAAGTTAGTTCCCATGTGAAGGTAGTTCCCGTGAAGTTAATTCCCTGCACCTAAATGTTATGGTAGACGACAGTGGCTTCGTAAACTATTAGATTATGTTCAGTATAATTTGTAGCTGTCTAATTTTAATTTTGACATCCAATTGGCATTTCAAATATTATTAAATAAATAAATAAATTGGGTGGCGCAACAGTCCGTTGAGAACTAGGGCCTAGTGACTTACAACTCTCAAGCATTCCTGTGTGCGAGTACTGTTGTCAGGGATGAAGGGGATCTACAGTTTTTTTAAGCCGAATCCGAACGGCTCATTTGAGAAAGTACTTTTCATGACAAGAATTACTCTTGGAGGATTTGTCAATTCCTCCCAAGAGGCAGTACCCGTAAAGAAACTTTACATGGCACAGGCAGGGATCGAACCCAAGGCCTCTGGCATGACAGTCCAACACACTAACCCTGTTGCGCCACTTAATTTATTATTATAAGATAAAAAAAACTGAAAATACAATAAAATATAAATTATGTATTTCTAAAAAAACAGCGGTCCGAAAATTAACAATTTGAATTCACTTTATTGTTTTGTTTCCAGTTTTAATTGTCTAGCCTATCGATTTTGATGTACTAGAAAATAGCCAGTTCTAACTATTACCCGGTACCTACTTGATAGAACTATAGCTTAGTAATTCTATGATGAAATCAATTGGTACGGGTTCGAGTACTAACAACTGGTATAATAACCAGGTCCTAGCTCGTTTCTGAGGAACGAGTCTTAACAAATACTTAGTCCCAAATTAATAGGACTAGGTCCTGGTACTTGTGTGAAGAAATGAATTGATCTTGATACCGATTTAAGTACTAATTCTAGGACTAGTACTGGACTTTGTGAGGAAATTGGGTGTACAAGTTTTTCATAATGCGAAATTAGTAAATCGCTTTTGGATTTTTTCTATTCTAAAAGTACTTATTTGATTCGGGTTCAATTGGCAAAAAGCATTGAACTTCCTCTAGATATTAATTGATTAATTTGTATTGAAAAAGTAATTTTAGAATTAATGATAATGATAAAAGAACAAAAAAATCTATCTATAATTTAATGTGATATGATAACATAATATAAATACTATCATTAAAAATACACGAATTATATGATTTTTTGGATGTGATCGCGAATATTGTATATTATCTTAACAGCTCTGAAATCTAAATTTACATTTAGTCAACAGTTGATCAAACTACAGAACAATTATCCAAATGTTTTTTGCGTACTTCTTCTTTTTAACTTCCCACAAGATGCTTTGTAATCGGTCCTATTTGTCGAATTGAAAGTTTTTTGGAGAGATGTCTGTGTAGGTAGGAGAAAACGACTTGAAATAAACAGATAATAACATCAAAAGATGCAGAAAGGAAAACAATGAGTGAGTGTTTTTTTTTACTAAGCAATTTAAAAAGAAAGTTGAACATTTTGGTTGACCGTAAATATCCCACTAACCAATAACGCTAGCGACTTATATTATACATTGTGATGTAATACAAACAAAATAAACCTGCAAAATAAATTCATGCATCGAAGGTTTTTTTTTGTAAATAAAAACACGAAAATTACTGCTAAAAATTGATTTTCGAATCAACTATCTCGATAAAAATTAATGATTATGGCTTCAAACTAATTTTATGTTATTAAAAGGCAAATGTTAACGAAAGTCCAACTGACAGTTTTTTGCACTCTATACAATATTGTTGTTCACATAAGGTAATTTTTTTTTTATAAATAAATCACATCAACCGTTTTTTTATTTTACGAAAAACAACTAAAAATTGGTAAAAATTTATTTTTGACTCAAATATGTTGAGACCTAAGAACGACATGAACTTCAAAGCTGTTTCATTTCATATAAATGTGGTTGATAATGTTAAGTACTCGTAACATTTAAAAATAGTTTTTTAAAAATGAATGATCTACCAAAAATACTAGGTACTATGTAACTTCTCGAGTTGTATCTTAACAGCAAGAGAAAAAACAAACATGTTTGATTTAATACTGATTCAATTTCTTTAAAAACAACAGTTGACTTGTTACACAAAATACCATTAGAACATTTATAGAGGATACCAAATGGGAAATTATCAGTGTGGGTCACATGCCAGTCTCATTTTAAATATGTAATAAGTAAACTAACGATGTAAAACACAATAAATGTACTGATACTATTTTTAAACTTTAGTTAAAATTAAAATCAGACTAAAGATTCTTAATGACTGGTGGGCGATTGTTATTCACAGCGAATAAAATTAATCTTTGACATTATCTGAAGTAAATACGATTATTGGAAGCAAAAGCATCTGCTAGATTCTGAAATTTCTTATCTATAAAATTGTTTTACATGAGACCTCACCTCCAGCTTTTAATAGTCATTTAAAAATTAAAACATTTAAAGCAGCATATGATTGATAAGCTCATGATGATTATTTCAATAGCAAAGTTCAGAAGTAAAACATAAACTATATAGAATTTGCTACTCCAAAAACTCACAGTTGTTTCTCCGTCGCTTAATCGTATAACACATACTCTAAAACATGATGTCGTATTTTGTAGAAAAATCACATATTCGACAAAGCCAAAAACACTGCCAATTGTTTAGGTTTTCTCCGCGATTTACGACCTTTGTCTCACCTTTTGAGATAAAACTTTTTAATAAACCTTATACACAAATGATTTTGTAAACCCTTTGAATATTTTATTCTGAACTATAACTGTTTGGTTTGCATATATGTAGAATCTTTCTATAATTAAGTAATAGTTTTTTTAAATTTACAATTATTTTAACTGATCTCTAAAACAACAAAATTAAAAAAAAGAAAAATCAATTTCAGATCAACCAAAAAAACTTTGCCATATAGTATCATGCAGCACCATTCTATGCCTCCGCGCCCGCAACACATGCGACACCCTCCAATGCATCAAGGCCCAATGCACTCTGGACATCCACCACCGCCTCCTCACATGGGAATGAATATGGGCATTCCACCACAACAACAGCCACTTCACATGCCAAATGCTGCAGCCAGACGCGGGCCACCTCCTCAACCCTATGGCATGTCACACATGAGAGATCAAAATAGGTAAGATAAGAAAATCTCAATTAGATATAAAAATAATGCAATACAAGTTAAATTGTCATTTTATATTTGCCATCACCGCCACCGTCCGCATCCACATATGCAACGTGTGAGTTGTTCTTTGTCGCTCATCTTCTTCAAAATTTCTATGTTCCTTTTGTGATTGTCGCTAATTTTATTGTAAATAATTTCAACACATATCATTCGAAGAATATAACCATTAAATCTGCATTTTCAAACAATAGAAATAGCGTGCATTCGATGCACATCTTCAATGCGTTCTCACCCCGAAATGACAGCCGTAAGGACTTGGAGTTAAGTTCGTGACCTCTTGCCAATCATATTAATGCAATATATTTCCACATTCAACCAGATTATCATATATTGTCCTTGTTTCTGGTCATTCAAGAAAAATTTAAACGAGTCTACATCCTTTGTATATACTCGTACGTCAAACCATTCCATGCTATAGATAGAAACCCTTTGAATCCGATAGAAAAAAGAGCACATAAAGCATTGCTCGAAGTGAAGTTGGAACTTGGAAGATTCCTTGCTTCTGTCTCTCTTCATCGCATCGTTTTGTTTATTTATTTAAATAATTCAGTCTCAGCGGGTTTTCAAGAATCAATGTAATAGTGTTGCCTTCAGTCAGTTGAATTTTTTCCCCTTAACTCCCCTTATAAGCACCTTTTATTGAGTTTTCAAGAACATATGATTTTAGTTATAGAGAGAGATATCAAGCGGTGCGGTATTATATTGCGGCGGATAGAATTTGGATACGAAAGTCGAAAATTAAAAATCATATTGGAATTTTTCCGAGAGAAAAGTTTAGCCGGATGTGTTATTAAATATGGTTAGTTTAAAGAGATTACTTAAACCGTTTGTGAACTTAAATGACAAAAGAAAAAATTAACTCGGTGACATAAATATTTAACCTATTTTAGACCACAGTTTGTCCAGGGTTGGATGGGATCTTAAGACGTGTGATCGAGCGAAACGCAATCGTCACATGTTGAATTTGTTTATCATTATCGATAACCGGGGCTTACTAACGCAAGTGATTTTTCGACTAAAAACGATTCAGAATCTTTAATTTAAGTGAATTTTCATATCCCTATCGATTTGTATACAAATTTCGATTTAATTTGTTTCTTTATTCAATTTGGATTCGTTCGTGTAACTTCTAACTTTTAAAATGTTTCGCAATAAACACTTCAACGAAATTGTTACAAATTTCCAAAAAACAAAAAACTATCAAAAGACAAAAATATCACCAAAGAACAAAATCGCCTACATTATCATCGATTCTGTAATATGTAGTTTTTAGGGGCGTCCGTATAATTTTCGAATTATGATGAAATCTGCTGTGATATGTGGGCATAGAATAGTCTAGGTCAAGAATTAGATATACAATCTACATGACAATTTTTCGATACGAGCATAAAACGTTAAGTTTTCAATGAGCCGGTATTTACATCCGCTATTTGCCTTGTGACACTAAATAATACCATTGACCAATAAAACTTGACGGTCAAGAAAAAAAAAACACCCAATTACACAATGGCTGCATTCAATCCTAGACAGATAGGATATCCGGATACCTTTCTTTTAAAGTCTTACGTGTAAAAGAACGGCTGATCCAAACCAGCTAAGATGTCAAAAAAGGAATCCAAAGATATCCAAGATTTCTGGTATGTACGGGTATCTGACAGAACAGCTGATTCAACATATGGTTGAATTTGAAGGAACCCGAAAATTAATTTTAAATTTCTACGGTTTTTGGTTTAAATCGGGCGAATTATTAGAATTATCTATAAAAATTGAATATTACAATAATTTGTACCGCGAAATCCAAATGTGTTTCTCGTTTTTGTAAATAGATGAAAGTTGTTCTATTTATTGACATCTATCCCAAGTACGGTATCCAACTCTTTCAATAAGGTACCTAAAAATCCACATATCCAACACGAGATTGAACGCAGCCAATTATGCTATTTCTTTTGTAGGTATTGAGGTGTTTCTTGAAGTACATGAAAATTTGAACCTGAACAAAAATGTATGTACATATTTTAGTTTCTTACAAGCTGCTCTTAAAGTTGCCATCACTTACTTGCAATTTTGGTAAAGCATTCAAATATCATATTTGAACTTCATTATGAAGTTCATTATGATGCAAATGTTGTAGGCACTGACAGTTTGGTCATTGACAGTTGTCCTTCTCAATTTTAAAATTTGAAAACAAATTTCTATCAAATGTCAATAAAATTTATAAATACTATTAATTACATACATACATAGGTTCTGAAAACCGGGTGAAATCGAATTTGAAAAATCAGTTTTTTTGTTTTCAGTGTACCACTTTTCGATAGTTTTTAAAAACGTCTCGAAGTTATCAAATCAAGTCAAAAGAACCTTTTGTCAGTCTTAAAATATGATAATTTTATCTAGTCGAGCTGAATTTTGTTCACTATTTTAAATTTCGATTTGATTTCTAGCGTAAGTAAAATGCAGAATGTAGTAAAGTCATTCGGATTGGCTAAATGCATCTACAAAATGAGTTGAAATTAACGCTCCGACGTAGTATACAAATTTCGGCCACAAAGTAAGCGGAAACTCATTTTGACGTTTTATACTCAGCTAGTCACTAGCTTTATGAATGCGTTCATTGTATTCGTGCAAGCATGCAATAAATTTGTCACTCTTATACAAAGAAAGAACATGTTTCGAAATAGTTTATTGTTCTGCAAGCACTTCCAAGCAAATAGTCGCCTGGTTCTTTGATATCACGGGCATGTTTTAAATATCTCACAGTCGGATTGTTTGAACTCTTTCCAAAAATACTAGAATTGGAAATATAATGATGTCCTTAGTGAATACATTGTAAAGAAATTAAAAGATATTAAATTTTGACGTATCAATCTTTTTAACAATGGTTATAAACATAATTTGTTACAAAACTATTTTACCAATAATTTAGTCATTCAGTTATTTATTGATAAAAGTTAAGAAAACATAATTCTTTAAAGTTTGAAACGGCCATTTTTTTCTATTTCGTTTAATATTAACAACTTAATTCTAAAACAACTGCAATTAGACAATGAGTCAGAAAAATTCATAATTGTATTTGATGTAAACGTCTTAAGTTCATTGAGTCTATGTGACTAGTTTCTGACTTAAGTCCCTTTTGTCCAACGTCAAAGAATTCTGACGAAAGAAAGGGCATATTATTTTATTTGGAATTCAAATTAAAAAACGTCCTCCAATTTTCTGATATAATTTGAATATAACTTTCCATTTAACCTTTTCCTGCGGTCGAACACGGCTTGAATGAATTTCAAAAACACGGCTGAATTAAAAAAAAACAATAACAAATTAAATGTTGCATTTATTTTATAAAAAGCTTAAAGAATCTATTATTTAAAGTGCAAAATCAGCAAACAACCAGGACCTTCATCACTAGGTCAGGAATAGAGAAATGCTTCAATTTCATGCTGATTCTGAAAGACTACTGTGAGAAAAATGTTGAACAATTGTTTTCACTTATTAGACTCTTTAGATTGCCGGACAGTTTCAACATGCCAAGGTTTAAAAACTCCAAAGAAATATTATTTTTTGAATTTTGTATCCAAAACAACAGTAGAATAACTTTCTTTTATTTTTTGTATCTTTTATTCTGATATTTGTATACTGAACTTTTAGAAAACAATAATTTCGTCAGTTGGTGCTTAAAAATGTTGATTGCAAAACGTAGTCTCCTAGGATAACCTTTGTCTATTTTTATATAAAATGTATAAAAAAAAATTATAATAAACAAGTAATAAAAATTTTGAAAACCATATTTCTAAAACTTGGATAGATACATATTTAGATATCAATGTCACAGAGCTTATCTTTAAGGATTTAAGGACACTTTGATACTTGTGGGCTGACCAGACTCAAAACCAAATCTCAATGTTGCTCATAATAATTTAAAAGTGTTGCTTAACCTTGCAAAAATAAGACCATTGATAAATTATAACAAAGCAGAAACAAAAAAAAAACCTAAACAACTCAACCCCACCTCAATACCCTACCCAGAATTAGAATACCCTTCCATTCTAAAAAAAATAACCAAGCAATCCAGTTAAAAAAGTACATCCCCATCTATAAGTGCATACTCTTGAGAAAATGGTCAAAATTTGCCAATAAAGTGTCAATTGTTTAAGAGGATTCCCCCACAAAAACATACACCTAATACGTAGCTAGCAAAATAAAACTTTCATGTCCTTTCGTGTATGTGTTTTCTTTTTATTTTCAAAAAAAAAAAAAAAAAATTAAATGGAAACAAGAAATTATCCTTCTAAATGAAACCTTTATAATACGGTAAAGTGGTGCCGTCAACGAATCCTTTCATAGTCATCGGTTTTGCTCACAATACTAAGGGTGTCAGAATGGAAACCAGTTAGATTTCTTTCCGCCCCAGTGCTCTTAACCAAATATCGCGCAAGCAAACTTATGATTACCACTGACCCTTGTTGCACTCTACAAGAAAATTTTATTTTATTATACTTTCCATTCCGCCAGGCTAGAATTTCGCAATTGTTTGTCATTCGACAGTACAAGTGACAAAGAAGCAGCACAACTCATGCTGTTTGTCCACAAAACGCGCTACCGAGCTCAATTCTTTCTTCTCTTCCATTGTGCTCTGAACTTTTCAAAGAAGAAGTGCTGATTTATATTTGTGTTTCTTCTTCTCCATTTTGCTACTCTCTGACTATAGAAGCCTCTTTATTTTTTTTGTTGTCTGCACACGTTTATATTTACTCCTTGCATTAAGGAAACGTTTCAATAGCAAATCCCATAACAAAGCATTGTTAAAAGTATTTATTATCTTCCTTCTTTTTGTCCAATGACATTTCCTCTTGTGTGTGCTGGCAATGGAAGTAGTTTATCAGACATCATCAGCATTTCGAGAAAAATATACGAAACCACAAGCTGGTGTAATGTCGTAGCTTTTTTCGTTTTCGTTGATGTTAATTTTGTTCAGCGTAGTTCGAACTCTCCAGTCGAACGAATGAACGAACTGTCTTTTGAAAACAACAACAACAAAAAATCCTTTCAATTTCATTTCTTTGTGTACAGAGTCTTGCTGTCATCTTTCATTTGGATTTGAATAATTGAAACTTAAAATTAAAATTTATGGAATGTAATAAAATTATATTTCTTTGGACTTGTTTTACTGGAATCATTGTACAACTGGCTTTATAAATCCCCTAATCGGTGTGATTCATAGTCATAATAATTATGAGAATTTCACCATGATTTTAACGATATTGATTTCTAGGATTCAAATACGAACATATGCGAACTTTAAAATTTTTACTCCAATAAATTTGAAACTAGAAACTGTTTATTCTTCGGGATAAGATAGTGAAGTAGATGCTTTACCGTATTTGGGGATTATTTTTGAACCACTAAGAAACATACAATTTAACCTTCAAAACGGAAAAAATATCTGTTATTCAATTAGTAAATTGAATTATTTGCATATTTATTTTGTTTTCTTCATAGATTGGGCCACCATCAACATTCACAACAACATCAGCTTCCAAGATTAAACAACCAGATGCCGCAAAATCAAATGCAACACCACAAAGGAAGACCACCTCCCCATGTTGGCGGTGGCGGAGTTGGACCGGTAGGTCCATTAAAATACCAAAATACACAAAACAGCGGTCCTCCATCATTGATAAGAAATAATTCTCTTCAAACTCAACCAACACCACAAGCAAGACTTCCATCACAGCAACCACCCATTCCTATTGTTGGAAACCAGGTTCAGATAATGAAAGCTCCACCACCGGCACAATTAGAGCAACAACAACAGCAGCAGCAGCAAAATCCAATGCAGCATGTGCAACACCAAAAACTAAATTCTTGTCCACCACCATCACACTTAAACAACAATCAACAAATTGCCCATTTATCCCGACCTCCACCAGTTCCTCATGCTCAACAATTCAGACAACAACAACAACATCTTGTACAAAAAACTATTCCAGTTGTAAATCATGGCATCCCAGATCAACAACTGCAGACACAACAACGGCAACCCCAGAAGTTTTCACATCCAAGAGCGATTCTGCAGAATCCAAACAGAAGCAATCATCATCACAAAATTCATGTTCCCCTTAAAACTCCTCTCCCTACAGTTTCTGAAGTTGAAATCCCGCCGGTGGGTACAGCACAACAACCAGTCTTGACAAAATCAGATAAACTATCTGCCGCAGCTGAAGATTGTAAAATAGATACACAATAAAATAAAACACAAACTTATTGATGATATCTTTATTTTCAGTTACTCCCCAAAATCTTGACAAAAAATCAACCGAAGAGGACAAGGATAGTGAAAATAATGCCCTAATGTGTGATTTTATGTCGGTGGTCATGAAAGGAGATGGTTGTTTTTCAACTTCAAAAGAAAAGACTCCTATGTGTCTAGTGAATGAATTGGCCCGTTTCAACAAAGTATGTCAATGTTGCCATAGAAGCATAGAATGGTGTAATAGCAGTTGAGCAATATTATTGATTTTTAAATAATTTTTTTTTTCAGATTCAACATCAATATCGCCTTACAAGTGAGAATGGACCTGCACACTGTAAACGGTTTACAGTCACGTTAAAACTAGGCGACGAAGAGTACTCAGCAGAAGGATATAAAATAAAGAAAGCCCAACACACAGCTGCAGCTGAGGCAATAAAAAAGACTAAATACAAACATCCACTTCCAAAAGCGATACGACGTCCCGAAGAGGGAAGTCTTCGAACTACAATCACACCAACTGTAGAGCTTAACGCGCTTGCAATGAAACTCGGTCAACAGACGTACTATGTCTTTGACCCGCGCTCACAGTCAGATCTTCCAAATCCAAACCCGAATCGAAATAATTCTAATAGTCAATATGGTCAACCGGCAACAGGACCACCGCACAACAATCAGCGGTTATCAAGAAAAATTGACTTTGTGCCAGGGGTACATCAGCAACAACAACTGCCGATGCAGCGTTTCCCGGGTGGAAAACCTAAATATCCTATGCCTGTAAGATTAACACATTCAAATTTATTATTCAGTGCGTAGAAAAATATTTATATACAATTTTAGGTCCAAATTCCTTCAGTTAATGGAGTTGCGTCAATTCCACCACACTTCGCAATCACTCCACCTCCAGAACTCTGTAAAATCACCCTTATAGTGGGAAAACAGAAATTTGTCGGGAGTGGCAGGACACTTCAATCGGCCAAACATGATGCAGCATCAAGAGCATTGCAAGTGCTTAGGACGCAGGCGGCAAACAAATTCAAAGAAATCCTCACTCGAACTGCAAAGGAAGGCGAATGGAAGTCGCCGATATCTCTAGTCCACGAGATTGCCATCAAACACAATCTCACTGTATCATTTAAGGTCCTTCGCGAGGAGGGACCAGCACACATGAAGAGTTTCATCACAACCTGTGAAGTTGGAGACATAGTTGTACGATAAAAATTCTGCTTTGTACTTTAAAGGTCTTTGTAATTTTTCAACATTTTGTTTTATTTGATTTTTGCAGACGGAAGGTGATGGCAATGGGAAAAAAATCTCTAAGAAACGTGCTGCCGAAAAAATGCTGGAGGAATTGAAAAAACTTCCACCACCCTCGCCATCGAATTCACCGCCAGTGAAACGGATTAAAGTAAAGAATTTCAAGAGAAAAACATCACCTACCCCGAAGAAGAAGAACTCGATAAGAGAAAAGACCGAAAGCGAATGTGCCGAGGACACTAATCCGATATCGCGGTTAATTCACATACAACAGAGTCGAAACGAAAAGGAACCCACTTACGAGTTGATCTCGCGAAGTGGGGAATCTAAGAAGCGAGAATTTGTAATGGAAGTTAATGTACCGGGGAAGGTTGCACGTGGAACAGGTGCAACTAAGAAATTGGCTAAACGAAATGCTGCACAAAGTAAATACAACTTTTTTTTCAAACCAAATAAGTAAATACATAGATACATTTTTAAAATGATTTCAATTTTAGATATCCTGATTGCGATGGGAGTTGAAGTTGCTGTAGAAAATGAAAATGAAGAAAACAACAGTCAAGTTGCCAATCAGAATCAAGACGCCAAAGCTTCTCGAAAAGTTAAATTCAATGAAAACAATAATTCAAATGAAACCTTGAATGCAAATGCTGCTGCTTCGAATGGAAATGGTGGACCATCGGGAAGACAAATTGTACCTGGAGTAATTTTGTTACGGCAACATAGTAAAGGTTAGTACATATTTATACACAAACATTATGTGTTTTATTTTTTAAATGCATTTTAGAATTTTGAAATTAAAATAGCTTAAAACATCAGTAACTGAAAAAAAATGTGTGTTTTATTTTCAGATTCTGAAGAAGTGGAAAGTACTGCAGAAGCCGAAACTGCACCAACACCAAACGCACCAAAAGCGTCTACACCGCCTGTGCAGAAGAAATGTTCGTTACCTTCTAGTGGAACTTCTGTACGGCCCAAAGACCAACTTTTATATCTAGCTCAAATTCTTGGTTTTCAGGTAAGTGGAGTTGAAAAATAATTTGAATATTAAAAAATACAACTTGAAAAATGCTCACATTTCTATGTCAAAATAAACTAGAAATTTAGAGCTGTACATATACGGGCGGGGTTATTCATTTTTCGATTTCAAAAGTAAGGCTAAATAAAACGTTCTCTCACCGAAACAGGTGCTTTTCTTGAACACCGCCGGAAGATCTCATTCCTATCATTGTTTTATCGTTATTTTTATAAACAGCTAGTTGTTTTTCTTCCCTCAAAGAATTCAACCGTAATACTTCTATTAATGCTCATCAGTTTACCCTTGAGCCCAATGTAGGACGTACTTTTAAATACAGGAATTCTTTCTTTAGCCGCACTACACGAATATGGAATGCTTTAAAATACTCAATATTTCCCACTCATTACAATGTGCAGACATTCAAAACGAATGTGCATCGTTGCATCCTTTCCTAATTGCTCGCACTGTGTCTAGTCCTTTTAAGGGAATTAAACACCTCTTGAGTGCGCGCACAATATAAAAAAAAAATAACAACTATTTTTGATGAACTTTCAATATACAATTTTGGACTTTTCAACTTAAGTGTGAAATAATTCAAATAACTGCCTCGAAATGATTCGTATGCATGTTATTCCTGTACAGTACCTTTGACCACTTTTTCTTATATTTCCGATGGTATCACGGCCAATCTTGAGTAATGTTGGTTTTAAATGCATCTAGAGTTTGCCTAAAAGCACGGTCTTTTGCGTAGCCTCACAATAATCGTTGTCAAATCACAAGCATTAAATCCTTTTTGTGTTTTGTGGCTTTTCTCCCTGTTGTTGGAATTACATACCGTCCAAGCCATGATCTTCAACGCTATCGCTGCAAATGGACTGTAAACGTCTTCCCATTGGTATCTGCAAAGAAATCAGCGATTGAGAAATTTGTCTTATCGCTGAAGAAAAATAAACGTTTATTGTATGTTGTTTCGACACTCGAGATGCGTGTCTACGGCATTGTGAATGGTCAGTGGACTTTATTGTTGCGTAGGTTCAACCTAATAATGATGGAGATACAAACCCAATTTCTAAATAAGCCATAGTGAGATATACAACACATCCAATTGCTGCGAACGCCTGGAAATAGTTAAACTTGGATCATCAGCAACGTAATCACTTGCAGCAACAATATTATCGATTGAGCGTACATTACAATGATGCACAGGCGTTACATCTTCCACTCTTTCAAATTTCATCCAAATGTAATCGATTTCTATTATCGTAAATCGAAAACATTCAACTCATTTTATGACTTTTCAAATCAAAGCTGGTTTTGACAGGTGCCAAATGCCACTGCTAATTTGATACCACGAAATGAATTACCTTTTTTCCGAAAAATACGGCTCAGATAGAATTATAATGGACAGGTTCAGGCAACATAAGGGACTTCATTTGCAGTCAACTTCATTCTTTGAACGTAAATTTTGACAAGGCAACTAGTTAGTTTTTCAAGTGTCATGAATTTCGAAATCAGAACTTTACTTCGCAAACCTCTACTTTAACTTCATAGTACAAAAAGTACCAAACAAATTATTGTCTACAAAACACTCCTTAGGCAAGCCACAAGTCCCAAAACGATTTGTATTTTGTATTGTAAAGAAATATTAGTTATTTATTTTCCAAATTGAAAGGGAACCCTATTACAGAAAGCATTAAATGAAGTTGTGCAGAAAATAAATAAATCATAGAGTAATAAAGTTCAGCTTTCAGTTGAATGAAAAAACATGATCAACGTCATTTTGATAGAAGTAAACTTGACTTAATAGTTAGGGAGATTTTTCTTGACTAATTTTCCAGTCAACTTTCCATTAAAGTTGCCTTAACTGGAATGTAATTTTTTGGCAGCTGGCCAATCAGATACTAGAAACTTGCCTAACTTTCAAGTCCCTTATGTCGTCTGAATCTGCCCAATTTTGAAACAACTTACTTTGATTTTATTGTTGATGATTAAAAATATGTATTCAATTTTACCAAAAAATAGCCCAATAGATTTTTGTTATTGATATATGATTTTTATTTCAACTTATATATTGTGAAAACTTGGCTCTTAAGTTTTTAGGTTATTAGGATAAGATCAAAATAATAGTTTTCGAATGAAATATTTATTGATATTGCAATCATGCCCAAACATTCCTTGAAAATTTCAAGTTTTAATCTTTGAAACTAGAAAATAATTGACTTATGAGCATTTGACAAGTTCGAAAATAATCTTATGTTAAGTCACCCTCCTATACTCCCCATTTTCTTAAGGTTAAAAATATTTTGTATAAAATTTAAATTTCTTCTAAATTCTTAAACTATTTAACATTAAAAATACTTATATATATTCTTCTCACAGGCAAATTTCTCAGACTACCCCAAAGGCAATCACAATGAGTTTCTTACCATTGTCACATTATCGACAGCACCACCACAAATCTGCCATGGTGTCGGCTTGAATATTGAAGAATCTCAAGATCAAGCTGCTTCGGCTGCATTACAAATTCTAAGCAAGCTAGGATTGGATAACATTAAACCAACTCCAGCAGATGATTAAATTGGAGTAAGAATCCTTGTGAAATTGTCCTCAATCTTCGTTAATTAAAATCCCTTTGGTTTATAAGTTCCCCGAAAAAAAATTATGTCCTCTCCGTACTTTACAATATTTTATTACATTTATTCTAATTTTTAGTTATATTATTTATTAATTAATTATTATTTATTATTTTGTTTAAAAGAAAAGAAAAGAGAAGCCAAGTTATTTTTTGTTTTGTTTTCAATATTTTGTCCCGTCCAATTTATTAAAAAAAAGATAAAGAAATGAAACCAAAAACAAACTAAAATGTACATTGCGAATCCAAATACTTTGTAAGAATATTGCTGATTGGGCGACAATTTCCATCAAAGTGAAATTATAACTATCTCACATCATGTAAAAACACGAAATTAATTATTCTTCCTATCATCAAACAAAACTGCAATACTTACACCTTTTTTGTTGTAAATTTAATTATTTAAAAAAGAAAGATAAAAGACGTTGTTATGCGAACAAAAACTAAAAGAAAACAATTTTATTATTTATTTAAAAAAAAGATAAAACTTACTTAATCACAATATTAAAAAACAACATATGCTAGTGAAAACAAATAAATAAAATAAGCAAATAGATTCACTAAAACAAATTTTATTTATTATTATTAAAATATTTATTTTTGTTATTATATAAATTCAATTGAAATAAATAAACATCAAGTTTTAGGCTAAGGTTATATATTTTTTTTTTTTTTTTGAGAAATAGTCTTTTGAATGTGAGCAACTTGTGTGCTATTCTAAATCTTTTATGATTTTCTTAAATTTATTAAAAATATATATTTGTTGAAAAAAAATCATAGATCATAGAATTATTTAAATCACTTTATGTTACTAGTTTATATAAATTGCGTTAGTAAGAAAATAAAAACACCTTACAAATATAGATGCACACTTCAAAATCAATTAAAAAATATTTAATTTCAAAATCTATTTATCTTAAATTATATAGGTTCCTCATTTAATGATGCATGCACGTTAAATGAATTTAATTTATAGCAAGTGAAAGTCATTTCCTTTCTACAATATAAAATTAAATTATTTCTTAATTTAATTGATGAACTACAAAAAATGTATTTAAATTAACTTGCTGATCAATTTTAAGTCATGTTGTTTATTTGTTAAAAAAAAATTATGATTTAATGGATATCAGTACTCTTTAAAAATGATTAACAAACCTTAAATTTGAGAACAAGGCCAAACAATTTGAAATTATTGTTCTTATTGTTGGTGTTGTTATTTTTGTAGCTGTTATTTTGGGATCAAATTTCTAAAATACTAACTTGACGTATTCAATGTTCTCAATTTGTAGGCCGGGTTATTGGACTTTTTGTTTATTAAATCAATGGTTTTTAACTGGTTCCTATTGAAGGCGTTTGTTCAATTAATTATTACCCATTAGTTAGTTGGATAATATATTTGCTTGTCAACGTTTTTTTAGATAAACTTTCTACAAATTCATTTAAAAGTCATTATTTTGTATAAAAATTCAGTAGAAAGTTAATTTGTTAATTGTCCAATTGGATAGTGCGTAGGATTGTCATGAGAGAGGTGCCATCTACTACCACTTGCGAGGAATTGGTTAATCCTACAAGAGTAATTCTTGTCATGAAAGTGCTTTCCCAAATTAACCGTTTGGATTCGGCTTAAAACTGTAGGTCCCCTCCATCCCTCACAACAAATAATAATTGGCAATCAACTTTAGCCGATTCCACACAAGTATTCAATTTTTTATACAAGGAGAATAAACGTTTCTGAATTTGGGGCAAGTAGCTTATTTGTTCATTCTTTGGATGATCTCTTTTCGCAACCATTTGGTCTTGCGTATTTTAAAATATTTTGTTTACATAATTTAGCGAGAAATAAAGGTTCAAAATCTTAGTGTTAATTTGTCGCTGGTTGATTTCTTCGATATTTCAAGTGAAAATGTGGCGTAATGGTTCGTAGGGCGGTCAAACAAGACGATACGTAAGTTTCTTCTACATAGGCACTGCCTATTACGAGAAATAATGAACTTTTCCTTAATTAATTATGTGAGATAAAAAAGGTCGTCTTAAATAAGACTTTTTGAATCGACATAAAATTGAAGTTCCAATTCATGTGATCATAAATAGTTTTGCAACGAGTTTTTACTCAGCTTCGTAACGTAAAAACGTGTCGTTACGGCACTTATTGAAAAAAATTGTATCAAGTCTTCGATATCAATGATATTGTACACAAATAATCAGAAAATATCACAAGGTTCTTTTTTAAACGTAGATATTGCACCCAATTCGTGTCGTGTTTGAATAAGATCAAATACAAACATTATTTAAATTGAATTGCTTTCTGGTCTAATTTTTATTTCAAATTAAATTTTAATATCAGTTCACGAAATGATAAGATTTGAAGCTACTTGTTAATCAAAATTTGTACCTTCACCAATGTACAAGTACAGTACATACATATCTCAAAATCCTAAGAGTTCTGAAAAACATTAAATCAAATAGTCAAATAAATACTTGATTTTCATGAAAAAAAAAACAAGTTTGAAAATGTCTTAAAAATAAATTTTCAATACAAATTAATAAATTTGTTCTTTATGAAATAAATGCATAATTAAAACAACATGAGGTCATATTGATGAACAAATAAGAAAATATAATAAAAATAATAATAATAATTATAAATTAATATTAAAGAAAACATATACATATATATAAATAAGCACACAAAAATCCAATATAAATCTTGAAATTAAATATTGTAATTTAATTAATTTAAAAATTTTATTTTATTTTTTTATTTTATTCAATTAAGTGGAACTCGTCTAAATATCAACTATTATTAACTATTTTCATATAGTTATTAAACAAAAAATATCTGGACAATATGTACAATAGAAAATTTTTATTTATTGTCCATTTAAAGATTTAAATATTATTTAATTACCATCTACCTAATATAAGTCATGAAATTTACTTTGTTAATTGGTTTCGATAAATGATTTTATTTTTATTTTTGTCAACATTTAATTTTTGTTCGTTTGTTAATTTGATTGCCAGTGTATTTTTAAGAATAAATTAAACGTAGTACTTTCATAAATTTGTCTCTAACATACATTTTAATTAATTAAAATAAAAAAAACAAAACAAAACAAAAACAACAAAAAAAAACATTGTACTTAAAATTTGTATTTTCGTGTGAATTCAAATTAGGCAAATGGTAATTATTTATAAAAAGAAAATTATATCTAAATACAATTTACATAAACTTCATTAAGAAATAAATGTATTTGTTTATGGTTGGTTCTTATGTACGGTTACAAAACTTTAAGCATTTTTATTGAGCTAGAATTAAATCGAGCAAACGATCGAGTAAACGTAAGAACTGACCATCAATTGTGTATTTTAAAACAAAATTAAAAACCAACAACAAAATATATTTGCAACAATGTCATGTAAAATGTATTTAAATAAAAAACAAACATAAGACAAAAAATCCTTAATGTATATAAAAAAAATATTGCTATGAAGTTTGTCAAAACTATCGATGGAAAATATTTTTATTTTAAAGCAAATAATTATTTTGTTAAAATTTGCTTCTTTGGGAGAGCAATTTTTTTGTAACTAAGACCTGGACACAATTTCCATGTATTTTTTGAACTTTTTCGTCAGAACTAGGAATTTGTTTCTCATTTTAATTGACCATTTTGTACGATGCCAAGAAAAATAATTCTTGCTTTTTAGCAGAAAATGTATTTTAATGGCGATATTCATTGAAAGTTGAAGAATAAATAGGTATGTGGGAATGCTACACCTTTTGTGTAAAACATTTACTAAATATAGAATTCTCCAAGAGCTTTTCATATAATCTGTTAAAGAATTTGCGATAATGAAAAATAAATGTTCAGAGAACGCCTTATGGCGCCACTTTGTTCGTTATATTATGCATTTAACGTGCCATGAACTATATTATGTGAAATTTTACTGTATTTACTTTATCATATTCCTACTCCACTTTCTTTCTATTGAAAAATTCAAAAGCAGGTTCAAATCTGTGTGTCCGGTAGTTGTATAACAATAAACAAATACAAACAGTGATTAAATTTTTGAATACAATTATTTTCCATCGATGTTTTAAATAACTCATTTTATATATGTTAACAAAAAAAAAAGAAAAAGAAAAACGTATTTAATTGGTTGATGTATGTATGTTGTAAGAAAAAAAAGCAAAATTGCAAAACATAAACAAACTACTTCCATTTTTGACCATGAACTGAAAGGAAAAATATTTAAAACAAAACTTTTAACATACATAAATATCTTAAGTGGGAAGTAAGTCTTCCTCATGAACTTTTCTTTAATATGTACCATATTTTCGTACAAAATAAAAGGTCAGGAACTGTGATTGGTATATAAAAATTGTATTTGTTATATTCAGTGAGTTACTTTTGTTAAGCATACATACATGAATACACGCAAGTCACACATCCTTTTGTTTAGATAAAATATATTACAAATTTACTTTTGTCTCAATTTAAAAATAAAATACCAAAATTAAAATATTATGTAACCGTATCAAGACACACAAAAAGACTTAAGTTTTTACTTAATAAAATATTCTATCTTTGCAATTTAAATGGAAATAAAGATGAAACACGTTTTGAAATGCTCTTACAAAAGGCAAACATATGTATATATTTGTGTATATTTATTTTTTTATTTTTGGTATGTCTTTTATTACAAGGAGCTTAAAAATATCAATCCAATGAGATGGCTACAAAGTCGGGGACATTAAATTAAACGAAGATTACTTTTCTTCAACATTTTGGTAAATCCTATTTTTTCTCCTTCTAAAATGTCAACTCATTCTCGTTACAAGAAAAATTACTTGGAAGAAGATTTATAATATGAGAGAAAAAGTTTTTACTATAATGAAACAAGAAGTAAAGCGCAAAAATTTGTAAAAATTGAAGAACAGTGTTTTTTTTTAACGAATTCAATTTATAGCAATACATTTCTTCACTTCAAAATTCAATTACTTTCCTGTACTTAATAATTAATAAACTTAATTATTCATTACTTAAAATGTTTGTAATTGTAATTTTTAAAAGTTGCACATAATTTATAAAAAATTGCCAACAAAAAGTAAAAAAGAGATGCCATATTTTTGGGCAAGAGCGTACACTATAAGAGATGGGTATCAAGTAAAAGGTTAGACTGAACTGCAACTGAATAGTTCTATTGGATTAGAAGTAGCAGACAGGAGATCATTAATAAAAATGAGAAAGAGTGTTGGAGATAGAACAGAGCCCTGGGGCACACCAGCATTTATTGATGGACTTCAGATTTGAATCCATCCAATACTACTTGTATCGAACGATCCAAAAGGTAATTACTAATCCAATGAAGCAGGCATTCGTGAAAACCGAAAGCACGCATTTTCAATAAGAGATCCTGATGCCAAACCCTATGCTTTTGAAATATCAAATGCAATAATCTTACTTTCTCCAAAACGATGTAAAGATTTGCTCCACTGTTCGGTGAGATGAACCATAAGATCACCAGTGGACCTATTGCTACGAAAGCCATACTGTCGGTCATTAAGAAGCTTTCGATCTTCGAGATATTTCTTAAGCTGATAATTAATCAGCGTTTCCATGACCTTGGAGAGAAGGGACGTAAGTGCAATCGGTCGATAATTAGAGGGTGAGAAAGATTCGCCTTTTTTGGGAACAGGCTGGACAAATGCAGTTTTCCATCCTCTGGGAACGAGACCTGATTAGTAGGACATATGAAAAAGCTTACGCAGTGGTTTTGCCAGCGTTGAAGAACACCTCTTCAGAACAATAGCGGGGATACCATCCGGACCAGCGGATTTATGTGTGCTTAGATCTCTAAGGACTCTTGCAACAGTACGAATGCGAAAAAAGATTGGTCCCATAGAATCACTTACTCGCTCAAGTACATGCAGAGTCATAACACTCACTGGCAGCGTAGAATTGGCGGCGAACAAAGAGATTAGCTTTCTCTAAGGAGCTCACAAAAGGAGTGTCATTAACAACAGTTTTGAAAATGAACAAGCACAATCACTTGGCAAAACAAAAAATACAAAGGAATTTTGGAAACTTGCGAAGGATATTAATGCCGCGCCGCTGATCTTTTCTCTCATTTCTCGATACTTTTTCAAGCAAACTCTAACTTAGTCTATACTTATACTGAACTTCTCATCACTGATGATATATTGGGCACCGAGACATCTTTGTTTGAGATAGAAGCAGTCTTACGAAAAGCTAAAAATAATAAGGCACCAGGTGAAGATGGTGTACCTTACGAATTTTTTAAGAATTCATCTCAAAGTTTTAAGTTGCAGCTTGTTGTGCTTTTTAACAAAATTCTTACGAATGCGGAAGTTCCTTCCCCGTTGAAAAAAATCGGTTATCTTCCCAATACATAAAAAAGGTTCCCTAAATGACGTATCTAACTAAAGAGGTTTATCTTTAATGAATATCATAGCTAAGGTATTTTGCGGAGTTCTTGTGGACCGTTTGGAAAAGTGTGTAAAAGAGAAAAATATACTATCAAACTTCCAGGCTGGATTTAGGAAAAATGATTCCACTGTTGACCAAAGCTTTACTCTGTCATCGATAGTCAAAGCATTTGAGGCAAGAAATAAAAAGGTTTACTCGATGTTTGTTGACTTCAAAGCAGCGTTTGATTTGGTAAATCGCAATGCTTTAATATACAAACTTTCGCAGACGGGTGTTTCAACCAGATTTTTACATGTCGTCAAGAATATGTATACAAACACAAAAGATAACTTCTGGGATGGAACGCAATATTCTGAATGGTTAAGTACTGATTCTGGTGTCAAACAAGGTTGTCCGCTTAGTGCACTTTTATTTTCACTATTCATTAATGACATTGTTACCCACTTACCTGGAGGAATTAGAGTGACCGAAATCCGGATAAATGTGTTACTATATGCTGACGACATGGCCATATTATCGGAATCGAAAGAAAATCTTCAATTGATGATAAACCGACTGTCTGCATACTGTGATAAATGGGGATTACAAATCAATACAGATAAATCAAAAATAATGATCTTTTCGCGATCCAATCGGACTGAAGCTGAAAGTAATTGGAAGTACAACGGAAGAAGTTTGGAATTGTCAAACGAATATAGATATCTTGGAGTGAACCTCAACCCACGGCTGAATTTTAGTAGGCACCTTGAAATTAAAGCAAAAACACCACAAAGCCTAATAAACTTAATATGGAGAAAGATTTTCAAGAACAACCTTATTTATTTGTCTACCAAATACCAAATTTTTAAATAAGTTGTAAAGTCCAATTTATGTTATGCAGCTCAAGTTTGGGAAATGAAAGAGTATGAGGAAATTGAAAAATTTCAGAGGAGTTTCATCAAAAAAATCTTCAACCTACCAATCAACACCCCAAATTATGCGATCTACTTAGAAACTGGCTTACCAAAGTTATTTACTAGCCCTTTGAAACTACAAGCGGATTATATTATTAAAGTCTTAGGCTTCCCAGATGAGCGATTGAGCAAAATGATGCTGCTATACGAAATAAGGAACAAATATTGGTGGTATGATAAATGGCAATTAATTGCCACTTCATTTGGTGAAGATATGCAAATTGATACAAGCAACATTTTTGATATAAAGGAAAAAATTTATAAAATTATCCAGCTAAATGAAGACTCGGTTCGGAATCAACTCGTAAAAACAGCTATTGTATCAGAAAGTTGAATATTATGTAGCCAGTTACAATTTAATCTGAGTAACAATACATATTTCAACGATTCTTTAAGCTACAAAGATATTTCTTTAATTTTCAAAACTGTAACGACCTATTTTGCCTTTCCTTGGTCCTGGCTGGCAACTTCTTGAACCCTCAGCTCAGCGGTGGGTGTGGTTCTTGGACCCAAGTCGCTACAAAAAAAATCTTGCCAGACTTTGCATTCCGATGTTGTTAATGCGCGAGACATTGCCTCTACCCTCCCTTCCTTGGTTGGCTCCCTCGCTAGAGCAACCCCTTTGAATGGCTTCTTCCCCCCTCACGTCATCACCCCTCCCCTCATCGCCCTCTCATCCTTTCTAATAAAAAAACTATTCCATGGTTATGAAATTATCCTTCATAAATAAAAAGAATCGTGATTTTTTTGTTCAATCATTTGACAACTTTAATTAGGAAAATTTTATTTTGAAGTTATATAATTTAATTGAATTTAAAAGTAAATACAAAATTTATTAATTCAATTTTAAGTGTTTTAATCAGGTTATATAGTAAAAATCAACCAAGCTCTATTGGCAACGCGAAGCCTAAAAATCTTAATATTTATAATTCACGCATATAACCGCGTCTTCGACTTATTGCAAAGTCTTGGATTTTACTTCCTTTTTTTTTATTTTCTTTTTACTTTACTTTATTTTATATTCTTTAATCCCCTTTTTAAAACCACCCTATTAACTAGCGTAAGTATTCCACAAAAAAAAATGTTTCTTTATTTTATATATATGTATATATGTATATGTAATATAAAGGTTAAATAACCTTCAAATGAATTTAAAAGATATAAGCAAACTCACCCTTGTATTCCTTGAGAAGTGGCCACTGCTGCTGAATAAAAGGAATCGTTGTGCCCTGTGCAATCTTTGTATGCACTCGAAGAAGATTTCTTTTCGTTGTAGGTATTTAATTCACTTATGTATATACATATATTTTACTTCCGCGAATTAATTTGATCTTTTATCTCGGTTCGCGAGGTGATATTCGGAATAAAACGTTAATTCTTTTACACTCCGAATTACCAATTTTAGAGGCACTTTACAACTTCAAATTTTAAGGTAAAAAAAAAAATGATTTTACTTTAACCAAAAAAAATTAATAAAAAAAATGAATAAAAAAATAAAAAAAATGTTGAATCTGGTGGAGATTCGAACTCTGTAACTCTGCTTTGTGGAGCGACAACTTAATCCTCTGAACTGCTTCGGCTATTCAAATTTTTGAAGCCAAACTTATTACTTAGGTGGCTTCCTCAATCCCTACAAAGGTTGCTCTAATGTTGGATATGAAGTGAAGTTCCTGAGCTGCTCAAACTGATATCTCTGCCTGCTTTTCCTTTGTTCTCCTGGTATCGAATGGTTTTTTTAAAATTTTTAAAAGATTTTTCCGGGAACCGGGATGGATGAGTTTGTCGGGCAGCCGTTATTTCCGGCTGCCAATTTAAATTCTATTTAAAAGGAAAAATCACTAACCATTTCACAAAAAAAAAAACATATTAATTTACTCTTACCTAAAATTTTGTTTAAGACTGCTTGCATATATGCAATTCTTGGATTGCAAATCACTTCTTTGATAGCTTTTTAGGGATTTTTCCCAAAGAAATTTTTAACTTTTTATATATAAAAAAAAACTCTATACGAGAGTATTAGATTTTCAAAAAAAAACTAAAGAAATCAAATGTAGCCAACAAAGGAAATTATAAGTTTCTTTGTTTAATTCAGGATAGTTGTTTGGACACAATTCTCTAGCCGAACGTTTTATCACTTTAACTGCTTAGGAGTTAATAATTTACCTACGCCTTTGTTCTTACTTTCTCTTGCCTTAAGCTTTGCAGCCATCCAACAAAAGAAAATCCTGCAATTCCCCTCTTTCCAAGATCATTAATATTAATATTTCATAAATTGAGCTTACTCTTTTCTAAATTTACCTAACTCGAGTTTTCACTTAATTAGACCGATCAAGCATTCTACGTTATACCCTCTCTTTGAGTTGCTTCTCGGAACGCACTCTTTAGCTTAGAAATGAAAAATCTACTACCATCCTAAGTTTTAAATTCTTTGATATCTTCCTCTCAACCCAGTCATACATCTGTCTCACTCTTTCTTACTACTCAATGTTTATAAGCATAATGATGTATATAATAATATAGTCGTCCCCAAAGAAATAAATACCAAACATAAACATTAGTCAATTCAATAGTCAATCTGCTCAAGTCGTCGTCAGTGTCGTGTACCGTCTTATCTTTTCGAAAAATAATAAAGAAAATATTCAAAGGAATATGTCGGTAACAGGGCTTTGCTTTTTTCTGGTGAAAATATTACCAGAAATATGCAAATGAACCCACGTACACGCCCGTCGTGATTTGGCTAAGTCGTTCGTTGGCGGCGGCGGCGGCGGCGCACGTCGTTCGTCGTTCTACAATATAAGTGTGAACCATCTGGTAGATTATCTATGTATATCGAATTGGATTGTGAGTCGTTCGTCATTTTGTGTAAGTTAAAGTCGGTGTTTATGTGTGAAAATTGTTTTCAAAATTATTTAATTATTTAGCAATCAAATGCAACAAAAATGTGACAATAAAAAAAAACGAATCAAAAATGTAAACAAAACTAATATAATACATCAAAACGGGATAACGGAAGTGTGTATGAGACAACTCTATGGTTGCTCCGTTAATTAAACATATGTACATAACCGACATTCAACAGGAATATATAATAACTAAAAAAAATCCGTTCGTTTTTTTGTTTACAAATCGCGAAATTTACGGAGGTCAATAACCTTGATATCAAAGAAAATGAAAATTGCGTTTTGCCGTCGGGATATTGTTATTGCGGGTTGAGTGTTGTTTTTAATAAAAAAATGATTTTGTGTATAATTGCTTATTTCCCGGTTTATTATTGCACAAATAAGAATAAAAAGTCAAGATAAATTAAATAAATAAAATAATAAAATAAATTAGAGTCATTATTGTATTGCACGAGATATTAAATAAAAAAAAATGTTTGAAAAGGAAAAACGGTCAAGTAAAGTTATTGCACGAATTAAGAAGATATATTTTCCAATGAAAAAAGTAAAAAAAAAGTTTCGATTAAGTCGATCGTCAATTGAAATAAATAAATAATGAAATATACATATAGTCATTGGTTTGTCATAATGTGTTGTGTCAGTGTAAAATCGTCAAAAGATACAAAAAAAATAAATAGTGTGTAAGTCAAATCTAGTCTTTGAGAATAGTCAGGTCTGTGTTTTGTGAAAAATTTTTAATTTTCGAAAATATACATATGTATGTACATAGTCCACAAGAATTGGATATTTATCTTCGTCAGTAATGAACCAACGTGGGACGCGAACCCACTTAAGGATCATCTAGCCGGGCATAAAAACATGCAAATTAGTCAGATAAGTATTTTTTTAACAAAATCTATGACACGACAAGATACTTTGTGGTATGTTTTTATTTTAATTCCAGGATTTTACTGGCGTATGTCTTTCGCGTGGAAGATGCCGATGGCTTTTCCAGTTCTGCTTTCCAACTCATACATGCAGTTGCCAATAACCTTTCGGACTCGGCATTTCACAAACTTGGGAAGAAGTTTAGCGTTGATTCCCGAAGAAAACTTACTCTGAGCAAAATTCCTGTGAAAAACTTCTTGTCCTTCGCGGTAAGTTACATGCTTTGCTCTAGCATTATAAGTATTTTTGGACTTAACGTGTGCCCTGAAAAGATTCTCTGACATCGTCTGTCTGGCAATCGCAGTTTTCAGTGCATTCGGCAGGACTAACATCTCCGGGTCTCCTAAAGCTTTCAGTTCGCGTAAAATTTTATAGGATGAGCCGTGATTCACCATATTCTGGCCAAAAAGGGCGAAGTATGGTTGGCAACCTATGGAATCATGGATATCGGATCTGAGAGCACACGCTATGCTGGATAAATGTGTATCCCAGTCGTTTTGCTCTTTCGATATCAAGACCCTGAGTTTGCTTAGGACGCTTCGGTTGACCCGCTCGGAAATGTTAGCCTGTGGAGAATACAAAGCCGTTCGCACATGCTGTATGCCGTAGTTCGCCAAGAATTGTTTAAATTCTTTGGATACGAACTGACGTCCGTTGTCAGAGTGAATCTTTTCAGGGGTGCCGAAAGTGTGAAATATATCAACTTCTAGAAACTGGATGATTCTAGAAGATGTTGCTTTTGACATCGCCTTAAGGAAGGTAAATTTCGTGAAATGATCCACTACAATAAAGACGTAAACGTTACCTCGTTTTGTACGTGGATATGGACCTAAAAAATCTATATATAAACGTTGCATAGGTCTTTCAGTAATTGTTTGGGTGGTGATTGGTGGACGAAGAGTTTTGTTTGGGGCTTTCACCATTTTACAAATATCGCATTCTTTCACATAAGTTTTCACGTCTTTGAGCATTTTAGGCCAATAGAATTTGGCCTTGATGCGAGCATAGGTTTTCGCAAAACCGCTATGACAGCTCAACTTGGTGTCATGTGCCAGTTCGGAAACTACGGAATTCAAGTTTTCAGAATAACTGAAAGAATTATTGAGATCAAATCGATCAATTCTGTTTCGGAACCTTTGAAAGAAGGCTTCAAATCGTGCTTCGGAACGAGCGTAAATAGTGCCTAAACTATCGTGTAAGGAACTCCGTATGTTAGTGCTCATGCCTCAGCAAACGCACTTACCAAAAAAATCTATTTAAAATGAGTAATTTCAAATATAATTCCTTTAAACACAATCGGAAAAGTTAAACCACTCAAGAACTCACAGAGAAATTCAAAAAAAAATTAAAAGAAAAAAATATGAAATTCAAATTCAGATAGGTAAGATAATAAAAAGAAAAAAAAAGAAAATGTTTTTGAATGTAAAAAATTCAAAAATGCTTATCTTCAAAACAAATTTCAATAATTAATTTGTGAATTCAATTAGATATTCAAAATCTCAGATAACTAAAATTCAAAAAAAAATATTGAAAAATTTTAAAAAGTAAAACTATTCGAATTGAAAAAAAGCGATAATAAAAAAATAACAAACTCAAAAAAAAACTATGAAATTTCACAGTTTGTACTATGTGTTTTATAAAACAAATTTTCAAAAATGAAACTGAAGCTTCTCAAATAATCCACAAAGCAGATAGCAGATACAGGTATCGAAGAATCCAGCCTAAAGAAGTTCGAAATTTTAAAATGTAAAAAAAAATAATAATAAAAAAAAATGATGAAACTATATGAAAATTAAAAGATTAATTTCATAAAAAGATAAAAATATGAATCTTGAAAAAGATTTATTTAAAAAAATAAAATATTTAAAATTTGTTTATAAAATTTAAGAACAGGATGAGAGTTCTGACACGAGAAGAATGATAACCAAAGATGAGGAAGAAGCCGAAGTTCTGCGAGCCAAAAAAAAAGTGAAATAAACTAAAAACTGTAAAGGACTTTAAAAAAAAAATGTTATTCTCCTCAGGTTTCAGGACTTCTAAGGACGAATCCTTCATCCTTGAAGACATCTGGAACCCTCGGAGAATTTTTAGTGACTTGCTGAAAGGACCTCCGAAGACGCCTTTACATCAACGGGTCTCTTTCAGCATTATTTTACATTGTGTAAGACTGCCTGGACTCCTGGATACCTTTAGTAAAGATACCCAAAGACTCAGACAATCTTTCACAAAAAAATTATTTTTGCGTTATGTGGCTGCATCTTTCTTGCGGCAACGCGATACCGAGGAATTAACTTCCCAGTCATCGGGACTCACAAAAAAAATGCCACCACTACTAAAAATCTTTAAAAATGAAAAAGAAAATGTAGAAAAGTTGAAAATTAAAATAATAAAACTGAATTGAAATTAATGTTAAAAAAAATCTATCAATAAAAAAAAATGAATTGGCTCAAAAAAATCAATTAGCCACTCTATCTAAAAAGATAGAGGGCTCCACGTTGCGGGCGCCATTTTGTAACGACCTATTTTGCCTTTCCTTGGTCCTGGCTGGCAACTTCTTGAACCCTCAGCTCAGCGGTGGGTGTGGTTCTTGGACCCAAGTCGCTACAAAAAAAATCTTGCCAGACTTTGCATTCCGATGTTGTTAATGCGCGAGACATTGCCTCTACCCTCCCTTCCTTGGTTGGCTCCCTCGCTAGAGCAACCCCTTTGAATGGCTTCTTCCCCCCTCACGTCATCACCCCTCCCCTCATCGCCCTCTCATCCTTTCTAATAAAAAAACTATTCCATGGTTATGAAATTATCCTTCATAAATAAAAAGAATCGTGATTTTTTTGTTCAATCATTTGACAACTTTAATTAGGAAAATTTTATTTTGAAGTTATATAATTTAATTGAATTTAAAAGTAAATACAAAATTTATTAATTCAATTTTAAGTGTTTTAATCAGGTTATATAGTAAAAATCAACCAAGCTCTATTGGCAACGCGAAGCCTAAAAATCTTAATATTTATAATTCACGCATATAACCGCGTCTTCGACTTATTGCAAAGTCTTGGATTTTACTTCCTTTTTTTTTATTTTCTTTTTACTTTACTTTATTTTATATTCTTTAATCCCCTTTTTAAAACCACCCTATTAACTAGCGTAAGTATTCCACAAAAAAAAATGTTTCTTTATTTTATATATATGTATATATGTATATGTAATATAAAGGTTAAATAACCTTCAAATGAATTTAAAAGATATAAGCAAACTCACCCTTGTATTCCTTGAGAAGTGGCCACTGCTGCTGAATAAAAGGAATCGTTGTGCCCTGTGCAATCTTTGTATGCACTCGAAGAAGATTTCTTTTCGTTGTAGGTATTTAATTCACTTATGTATATACATATATTTTACTTCCGCGAATTAATTTGATCTTTTATCTCGGTTCGCGAGGTGATATTCGGAATAAAACGTTAATTCTTTTACACTCCGAATTACCAATTTTAGAGGCACTTTACAACTTCAAATTTTAAGGTAAAAAAAAAAATGATTTTACTTTAACCAAAAAAAATTAATAAAAAAAATGAATAAAAAAATAAAAAAAATGTTGAATCTGGTGGAGATTCGAACTCTGTAACTCTGCTTTGTGGAGCGACAACTTAATCCTCTGAACTGCTTCGGCTATTCAAATTTTTGAAGCCAAACTTATTACTTAGGTGGCTTCCTCAATCCCTACAAAGGTTGCTCTAATGTTGGATATGAAGTGAAGTTCCTGAGCTGCTCAAACTGATATCTCTGCCTGCTTTTCCTTTGTTCTCCTGGTATCGAATGGTTTTTTTAAAATTTTTAAAAGATTTTTCCGGGAACCGGGATGGATGAGTTTGTCGGGCAGCCGTTATTTCCGGCTGCCAATTTAAATTCTATTTAAAAGGAAAAATCACTAACCATTTCACAAAAAAAAAAAACATATTAATTTACTCTTACCTAAAATTTTGTTTAAGACTGCTTGCATATATGCAATTCTTGGATTGCAAATCACTTCTTTGATAGCTTTTTAGGGATTTTTCCCAAAGAAATTTTTAACTTTTTATATATAAAAAAAAAACTCTATACGAGAGTATTAGATTTTCAAAAAAAAACTAAAGAAATCAAATGTAGCCAACAAAGGAAATTATAAGTTTCTTTGTTTAATTCAGGATAGTTGTTTGGACACAATTCTCTAGCCGAACGTTTTATCACTTTAACTGCTTAGGAGTTAATAATTTACCTACGCCTTTGTTCTTACTTTCTCTTGCCTTAAGCTTTGCAGCCATCCAACAAAAGAAAATCCTGCAATTCCCCTCTTTCCAAGATCATTAATATTAATATTTCATAAATTGAGCTTACTCTTTTCTAAATTTACCTAACTCGAGTTTTCACTTAATTAGACCGATCAAGCATTCTACGTTATACCCTCTCTTTGAGTTGCTTCTCGGAACGCACTCTTTAGCTTAGAAATGAAAAATCTACTACCATCCTAAGTTTTAAATTCTTTGATATCTTCCTCTCAACCCAGTCATACATCTGTCTCACTCTTTCTTACTACTCAATGTTTATAAGCATAATGATGTATATAATAATATAGTCGTCCCCAAAGAAATAAATACCAAACATAAACATTAGTCAATTCAATAGTCAATCTGCTCAAGTCGTCGTCAGTGTCGTGTACCGTCTTATCTTTTCGAAAAATAATAAAGAAAATATTCAAAGGAATATGTCGGTAACAAAACAAGATGCGAAGTCTTATGTCTTAACGGTAGACCATACAATGGGAGTTTCAAACAGTTCTGTACACTCTGCAATTATAAATCCAAACAAGACTGCTTCCATTTTATAAGCGTATGTCGAATTTTCAAATACAAGCGATTCTCATATTTAAAAAAATTGTCTCTCATTCTACAAGAGACAATTCTAATATTGGATGAAAAGTAGACCAATAAGTTGCTAATCCAGCTGACGGCAAAGCCAAAGCTTTTATGTAAATTCAAAAACAAATGTATAATGTATTTATTTAAAAAATTGTTAATAAATAATTACTAACTTAGTTCGTTAGTTCGTGTGTGTGATATTTAGTAAGATTTATAAGATCTAATTTCATAGTTTGGTATAATTTTTCACAAAAGAGCATTTACATGTGCCGTCAGCCGAAAAAGACCATTCATTTTTGTTTTATTACAAAGTATGAATTAGTTTAAAGACAAGCTAAGATTAACAACAAATAAAAAAAAAACTAAAACAATACAAAATGTAAAAAATAAAATTAACATGAAAAGCAGGATCAAAAAGATTCGTTCATGATTTGATTTCGTAATTTATAGGCATATTTTATGTAGAAGTAAAGAAGTTTCCAATTATCGCCACTTAGAATGCACTGAGTTTCATTTTCAGAAATGGTATTTTTTCAAATTGTTCTTTTGATTTACTTGAAAATGAACAGATACCAAAGAAATAACATAAATGCCTTCTCTTTTTCTCATTTTGCATGAGGCGCATTCCGTGTTTTGCTAACTTATGTAGGGAAAGTGATTAAGTCTTGGAAGTTAGACTCTCCACTTTAAAAATTGTATCGATTACATACACATTTTTCTGGCCATTAAAGTCGTTATTTTCTCCCAAAAAATGACTTTGTTGGCTATGTTCGTTAAAAGCATTCCTTGCAGTCAGTTTCGGGCACTTTTCCAATAACAGTGTATAGCACGTTTGGATTCTTTAAGCTTTTCTCATAAATAGCGTTTGAGTTAGCAAAACACCGAGGTACTTAGATAAATTAATTAACAATTTCCAGTTTTTCAATTTTCCAAGTCCAACTTTCAGTCCTTGCGATGTGTTTTCGAAGCACCATTATTTTTGATTTAGATGTTTTTATTTGTAGGTTCCATAGCTTGCAGTAAAGTTAAAGTTTATTTATCATAATCTGGACGTACATATGTATGTATGTACGTTGAACGATTCAGACACTACAGTTATGTCATCAGCGTAGAGTAATATTTGTATGGACATTCCATCAAAAAGAATCCCTCCAGAAAGAACTGTACTTACATAGATCATCTAAATAAATTGAGAAGAGAAGTGGACTCAATGGTTCTAACCATTTTAAAAAAAATATTTGCACACCAAACAGGCGATTAATTTTGTTCGTATAATTTCTGAAAGATTCTTAACATTTTTGTTGAAACTCCAAGTTTTCTTGGTTTGAAAAATGAAGATCAATCATCATGATGCAATCGTAAGCCGCCTTGACGTCTACAAAAAATGCGTTCCAGCTTGAAATTCACTTAATATTTCATTTCCTTCATCCAGCCCGTTGAACGTTGTAGTAAGATCCTTGCGAAGATTTTCTTGACAGTGTTCAAAAACGATATACAGTGTTGGCCAAGAAAATAGAAAATACATACATATATTTTTTCAGTCTTACTAAAATATTGCTAGTATATGGTAGCAAAGCCCTTATTTTTAATCACTTCAGCACATCTTCGAAGCATGGAGTCAATTTAATTGCTTATAATGCTGTTTGGGATACTTTCCCAAGCCAATTTAAATTGATCAATAGATCTGGGGACTGTGCTGGCCATTGTAGCACGTCAATCCGGTTTTCTTGAAACCACGTCTTAACCGTATTGGACGTGTGCTTTGGGTCGTTGTCCTGCTGAAATATATTGGTGTTACGTAACTTCTTTGGTTGGTCTGCGAACACGACGGAAACCATCGGAACCCTTGAAATTGAATTTGGACTGCTCCAAAAAGAGTAGGTTCCTCCATTTTCAAACGGTCCAGTTGATGTAGTTATAAGCAAATTTTAATCTCGTCATCTTGATTTGGTGGAAATAAAATGCTTTTTTACAGCTTTGAAATCATCAACAGCTCGTCTCCGAATTGTTTTCGCGCTTAACGTTCAGGTCGAGTTGGGTTCGTATTTCTCTCGATGATATGAAGGGTCTTTTATAATTGATATTATTTTTGTAGAATCTTCTCGTTTTGTTGATTTTCTTGGTCTGCCTTTGGATTTGTAAAATTTTATTAATAGGCAAATCACTGATTTTGGAATGGAATTTTTTTCCGATATTTTAATTTCACTCATTCCACTTCTATATTCTTTTATATTTGTTTCTTTTATTTCGTTAGTGTATTTGTTTCCGGCCATTTTACAAAAGTTAGCTAAGAACACTGATTAGCTTGCCCGTGAACTAAATAACACCTAATGAATAGATTCAATAGATCCAACACCTAATAATGATCAATGGATTTTGTAGTTAACGGACTAACTTTTCTCTTTTAATAAAAAAAGAGAGAGAGCAATAAAAAGATGCGTCTGTTTTGACCAATAAAAAATTGGGTTAGCTGTCCTACTTATGTCATATTTAAATGGACCGTTATGAAAACTATATACTCTTGGGATCTATTTAGAAGTACTTACATAATGTATTAAATTTTGTAAAAAAATAAGGTGATTTGTTTAAGTTATTATAATTTTTGAATTACAAAAAGATGGTTGTAGTTTTAGGTGCTAATTTTTTGGATCTTCTTTTTTTTATTGGTAGTATTACACGTTTCTTAAAACTTCTCTGAACTGAATATAACTACCAAATTTTTATGAAAATTGTGTATAAATAAAAAATATATCTGAAAAAAAAGTGAACAAACTTAGTTTTTTTTATAAAAACTATGCATTTCTGTATTACATGAAAGGTAATTAAAATGTCTTTCAGAAAGAACCACCATAGTTTTAATTCAACTATCACATCACGGATATAAAGACTATACAAACTTTTAATGGATTTTATTATAATTATTAATATTTGTTGATGATTTTTTGTGTTGATATCTTAATTGGTACCAATGCTCAGCTTAATGTTTTTCCTTAAATTTAATTTATACTTCGATAAAATTTATTTTCTCGCTTTTGCAATTAACTTCTTTAAAATATGCTTATTTGTGTTAACCGACAAGCGTAATATTTTGCATCCTAAGGCATAAAGTAAAGTTTACCTTTATCTTTAACTAGATTTTTGTAATGTAAATAATGGTCAAGAGAGCTTATCATTAATATTATTGATTTGCTTTTTATTTTTAATTCCACTACACCAAAATCATCACGATCCGTCCCTACAACAACAAGTAATGATCCTTTTATGTACAAATTTCTCCATTTTTTAATGATTGAAAAATAAATATTTAAAAAAAACACCTTCCAACCGTATATATGTAAATAAAAAATATAAAATATATATATTTTAATAAAATATTTATATTTTTCAGAAATTGATTTAAAAGACTATAAAAAGTTGTATTCTTGAATATACAAGAAATTACCGACCCATTTTAAGAAATTAGAAAAAGAAGCATCTTGTGATTTTATCTCCGAAAATGTCATAATGCACTAAACGGTACTACTGCAAACATAAGAACATTTTTGTTGCGTTTTTGACATAGGCCTATGTTTTCACAGCCGGGCATTAATTTTATGAACTCAAATGTCACATTGTCACAGAAAAAAAACGGTTTCATTATGAACTTTTTTCTATTTTGGATTTAAAATAAGAATTTTTGAAGATCATTAACGTTTTTGATTTCTATGTACATATTTTTTAACACTATAAAAGAATGACAGTAGTCTAAAAAAAATATTAAATTTAAATTTGCAAGCGATTTTTGAAGCAGATATTTTACACTAACTTGTTCACCATGATTAATGATTAACGTTACTTTATGTTACGTGTGCGCTATCAGCTTAAATATGACAAACGAACAGTCCTACACCTCAATGACGTGAATTCACCGAACGTCACTTTTTCTGTCACTTTACTTCTTTTCTTTTGTATGGTTTTTCCCTAAAAAAAACACAAGAAAACATAAAAATAAAAACCTGAAAGGCTGAAAAAGATTTCAAGTGACGAATTTCTTTAAATTCTGGAATAACCCCCCCAAAAGTTTCATTGTGCTTTTAAACTTTAATTCGATTCAATTCGAAACCATGAAAAAGATCCCGCTTTTATCAAATTTATTCTCACGTTCGCGCACAAACGCTGGAAGTCTAGAAACAGATGCAGAACCTGTTGATGATCCCCAAGAAAACAGGAGCAGGCAATCAAGTTTAAACAATGGATCTTTGAATTCAGGAGACTTTACCGCAGCTCTTCAACTGCACAATCAAATGGCTGAAAATTCAGATCTTTCTGTAATAAGACGGAACTCAAATAGCCAAGTTGTGGCACACCAACCTACAAATAATGGAATTGCACCAACAACGATAACAAACAATCAAATGGCTGTCCAGAATACACAAGGGCAAGTTGTAATGCAATTCTCCAATGTAAATGGTTTGCAATTCGGATCGAATTATACATTTAATAGTGGAAAGCTAGAACCAGCATTGTCGACGTCTGAGAACTCTGCGAAGCTGGCGCCGACTAATGGTCGGCCCAGACGGACAAGAACAATTGAGGCAATGATGAAGTCCTCAGAAGAACTAGATCATAAAATGATGGTTGTTATATCAACGCATTTAGGAGAAGGCTGGAAGAATGTATTGCGAGATCTTAATTTTACGGACGGACAAATCGAACAATCTATAATTGACAATCAGATTCACGGGGGTGTGAGGGAGGTGAGAAATTATGAAAAGCTTAGCTTTTTAAGATCGTGCAGAAGGTTATCATAGGTCACATTATTTGTTATCATTTTGATAATTAATTTCTAAGAAAAAGAACGTGAAAAGTACCATGGCATTCAGTTAAAGATACAAAATTAAAAAAAACTTCTTCAGGGTTAATAATAACATTCAATCTTTAAAATGTCAACCAAAGCAGCTAGCAATCTTATTTATTAGACCGACCTTTTTGTAAGATAGACTCTTTTGCATATATACATATATTATTGAGTTTGTTTAAAACTAGTTTTAAATTACCGTTAATATTTCTAAACAAAGGCTTTTCTAATAAGAGGTTTTATTTTAATATGAATTTATTGATAGATCTTATGTTACACTTCGTCTCAAGTATAAAAGTCTGTATGTGTTAAATCACAAGATGTTAGTATCGCGTCAAACAGATCTTTTTAGGAATTTCCTAGTCCAAAATGCCACAATTTTATTTATTTACATAATCTCTGAGATAAAAATGTGCCATCACTAACTTGTTCCAATAGCTCAATTTGTGTCACTATTTTCCGGTAGGTAAGGTTATAGTGGCTGTCCAAGATGGAAACGGACACACTTAGGCCACTTAGGCTTTCCGGTCACTGGACTTCAAAATGTCCACCTTTTTTTAAAGTCTTCAATGCGATATTAAAGCGTGTAGCGGTCAATTTTTAGTAACGGCTGAGTTCAATCTCAGACAGATACTTTTATCCGGATACCGTTTTGCTAGTGTTTTATGTGTAAAAAAAACAGCCGATACAAAACAGCTGGGATGTCAAAAAAGGAATCCAAGGGTATCCAAGAATTTCTGGTATCTGAGAGAATAGCTGATTTAACATATGGTTGAATTTGAAGGAGCCGGACTGAATACATTCAGTAAATTATTAAAATTGTCCACTGCAAACTTTATTTTACAATAATATTAGACTCCAAAATATAAATGTTTGTCTGCTTTTATTTTTTAAAATCTCAATTTAGTATCCAATTTGGTATCTAAAAATTCACCTACCTAGGATATCCTATCCAACACGAGATTGAACGCAGCCAATGACTAAGGTTGAACGAGTCAAAAGAAAACATCTCCAAAAGCGACATGTTTTCAAAAAGCGGGCTATTAAAACTGAAACCCTTATTGGAACCATTTAATTATTTGCTTATACTGTCTTCAGCTAAAGGAAAGCTTCATGCTTATAATTCAGCCCTATCATGAATTCCATCGTAGTCGGAATTTTTACGAATCCCGAAAAACTGTATCATGAAATCCGTTCGTAATGCAAAATTGTATGAGATTTTCCACTACGAACGGATTTCATGATACAGTTTTTCGGGATTCGTAAAAATTTCCGATTACGATGGAATTCATGATAGGGCTGATTACTACGATCAATTACTTTATTTAAAATTAGATCAATCCTAAGAATTTATTTTAGTTTCGACTAGGACTAGGAATAATAAGCCTTCAGGAATAATTTCAATAACAATGAAAAAAAAAGAAACTAACAAACTTTAAAATTGCTTTGGTATTTAATGTTTAGTTCTTTTTAAAAGCTTGTAAGAATTCTCAATTTCTTTTCTTCCATTTTATTCAATGTTTTTTTTATATCTTTTCGTTCATATTTCTAATCCATTAAAAATACTTTTGTCACTTCGTAGGTAATATATCAGTTATTACTGGGTTGGACCAATAATGCAGAAGAAGGCGAAGCCACTCTTGGAGTTATAACTCAAATTCTCTGGAAATCCAATCACCGAGAATTAGTACACAAAATGAAAGAAGTTTGGAAATTGACTAATAATTCACAACGAACTACATAAAATCTTTCTAAAAATTAATTTGCGGCCGATAAAAGCAATTTATTATTTAAATAAATACCTAAGTCAACTTTGTGGCATGGCAATATTATGAGCATTGTAAATTGTAAATATTTACAGCAAATATCTTCCTAGAAGATGATTTACTTGCATTTGTAAGAACGAGAGTATTGTTTTTTTGTTTTGTTTATTTTTTCCAAAATTATTGTTTAATTTTTTTAGTACGATTGTTAAAATTCATTAAATATTGTTAAATTCCTAAATCAAATTATTTGTATATTGATTGTTTATTTCATAAAGAGATATTTTAATAAAATTCATTTTTATACAAATACAAATTATTTTATAGTGGTGAAAAATTATTAGAAACTATGAAAAAAAAACAATTATTGTTTTTCTTTTCTAAATTTTGGCTTTATAATGCAAATGGCAAGTCAAACATAGCAGCTTATAGTCTCTTTCGTTGGATTATTTTTAATGACAAAAAAGAAAAAAGTTATATTTGATTTTTACTTGGTTAGTAATTAGAATCGTTAAATTCTTAATTTGTGTCTCTTTTACCTAAACTTTTATCTCCAGTACGCAAAAGGGAGCAAAATAAAAGCTGAACACCTGAAATGTGTAAGCTCATTGTGTAGATGTGCTAGTCAGGGAAGTCTTCCAAGGAACCGATTGCATTGCAAGTCAAGCAAAATGCTCAAAGACTGGAAACCTTGAAAACCAAAAGAGAGACAAAGAAAAACAACTCAAAGAGAAAATTATCTCATAGTCTGAAATAGTAGTACCGTGGCATGATGGTTAGTGCGTTGGACTGTCATGCCAAAGGTCTTGGGTTCGATCCCTGCCTATGCCATCTAAAGTTTTTTCGCGGGTACTGCCTCTTGCGAGGAATTGACAAATTCTCCAAGAGTATTGTCATGAAAAGTGCTTTCTCAAATTAGCCGTTCGGAATCGGCATATAAACTGTAGGTCCCTTCCATCCCTGTCAACATTACTCGCACACAGGTATGGTTGAGAGTTGTAAGTCACTAGGCCCTGGTTCTCTACGGACTGTTGCGCCACCCGATGTATGTATGTAGTCTGAAATAGTATCGTCAATCCTTTTACCACCAGTGAAGCAATTCGTGATGGAATTTCACCTCAACTAAGCCATGAAATAACAGCACAGCTTAAAAGGAATGGTCTTTTCAAAAGTGTTTTGCGTTAAACTACTAAGAGTTTGCTCTAGAACATTTGGCAAAACCGCTCTCAATTTGGAAAAAAATCTAATGGAGTTAAAATCGAAAGTAAAAATATTTCGATTAGATGGCAAATGTTATGTACGAACGCCCAATTGACCAGAAGCAAAATCCTAAGTACACGATTGAGACAATCAAGCATGGGCGGTTTTCCTGACGAGGTGTGGGTCCTATAGTGCGAATTAAAAGACGTTTGGATCAATCGCATTCGCCGTATGCTTTTGAAAATTGTCTTGTTTCTTACATTTTTCAGCAGAACAACGATGGATTGAAAAAAAAAATAAAGCTTTGGATATGCCAGCTTAAAGTCCAGACTTCAATCCAATAGAAAATTTTTGGGGGATGTAAAGTGGGATTTAGATAGGACAAAATCCAAAAATGCATCGCAGCTTTTCAAAAACATTGAGGAAGCCTTCCAAGGCTTTGTCCAGCCGGAGCGATGGTGGAACAAGATCTCGAGAGAGAAACGGTTTGGTACCATAGGTCGAAAGAAGTTGAACACTTGTTGTCCATCCACAAAACTGCTTATATCTATGCCGTAAGCTCTAGCGATTTATTCCTCTGAATACCCTCGTTCAACTTTTTGCTTCATCAGTTCAGTATCGCTCGACAATGACGTATACAAATTATCAAAAAATACTATATGGTTCACGTTGTCTTTAATTCTACTAGCCAAATGAATAACGTCATCTGTCGAAGCTCCAAAATATTGTTCCACATTGTCTCCTGCGCCAGAATCAATTTCAAAAGAATATGAGAACCGCATTTGATCACATATAACAAACAGCTTGGTCCCCCAATTATGTGGTTTGGATGGCATACATATATTGGCGAGTAGGGTTGCCACTCATTTTTATAGCACACATCTGTTCGTCTACACAAATAAGCATCGGAGCAGACCAAAAGCGGATCATAATGGAATTGTTATTAAAATGCAAGAACTATCGCATTTGTTCAAATATAGTTTGTGTCATTGTGTTCCGTATTGCTTCCAACGAATATCTTTCCCAGTAGCATCGAGCATTTGGAAAGAGTTATACAGACATGAAGAACATGATTCCGATAAATTGTTTTCATCAACCATATATTGTATAAATTCATCAGTTAGAAAGTAGTGGAAAAAATGAAATGGTGTTTTCAAAGATTTTACTTCATCTGACAACTCCACAACATGGATCTGAATTCCTGGGAATTATTTTTCAATGTATTCAGAACACCAATGAATTGGCCCGTGCTTGAACAATCTGGGCCACCTTCCTTAACGTTAACGTTTTCTATAATGTGAAGAAGCAATATTGGACTGAGATATATTAGCGAGATTAGCTCTGGGGATTGATTCCAAAGCAGCAACGGACGTAGAAGGTAATGATGCTGAGCTCGGCTCTTGATAAAATAAAAAAACCTGCGGATTCCTGTAAATACTTTAAAGCTTTACACCGGGATGCAGAGGGCTGGAATTTAGTTTAGAATTAAAATTAAAACAATTTGTATTACAATAATTGATGCTTTTATTATGTACATTTATAGAAAATGAGATTTTTAATTATATATTTGTATAAGTTAATGATTCTATCCTAATTTATATACACATAGTAATTCTTAATTGAGTAAAATGTATTTAAATAATTATGTACGAGTATATGCATAATATATATTATGTATTAAAATACAAAAGTGCAGATTTTGCTCTCTTCAGACCTCAACCATCCCCGGAAAAAAATAAAACTATAAGCACGCTCATTTATTATATCAGTCAGTGCAAATAAATTAATTAAATATATATTCCACTATTAAGAACCTTAATCTATGCATTTGAATTTTAAGTTTTAATTTATAAATCAGCGACTGACTTTCTTCTCACGTACTTAGCGAAGTAATCTGGACGCCAGCATTTACAGGAACCTGGTATCAAGAACCAATCATAATAAAGTCGGACCTGGAAACATCCAATCTCGTCTTGGCCATCGCAATGTTGGCTTGGATCATTTGGTGTAGTTGTTCCATCAGATGCTGACGCTACTCCAGCACGCTTTTGTAAGTATTGCTGATAGGCCTGGAAGTCTTGAACAGATGGTGCAGTAGTAGTTGTTGAAGTTGTTGCTGACTCATCAGCACCGGGATAGAAGATTTCAGCAACTAGAAGACTAACCCAACGTGGAGACGAGAGACATCCTCCGTCTAAGTAATGACAGCGGGACTGAATGCAACGGGTAACCTCAACGGTTTGAGTGAAGTAGCCTTCGTAGGGAATCTGCACAACATAACGCCATGAGCCTTGATAGTTTTTGGCAAACACAGGTGTGGCATATTCTACTTTAGCGGGACATGGTGTTGGCGGTCCTTCATATCGAATCGGACCGTTTTCTTCCCGACGTTCTGCCACAGTTGGCTGAGTCGCCCCTGAGTCACCTTGAATGGCACGGTAAAGAGTGCAGAAGCTGAAAACGTTTGAAATAAATTGTCGACTCTGTCAATTTTGTTCATTTAATACTTACACTCCACCTCCATCGCAGAATTTCCTTGATTGACGTTCTTTGGGTTCGGCTTTGTGGTCTTCATTTCCTTCGATATAAGAATAACTAAAGGCTGGTGCAGATTCATCAGTACTTCTTCGATTGCGCACATTGGAATTGTATTGCCTGTCTATGTTGTTCTCTACAGGCTCAACAGGATCATCTCGAATGATTTGAGTTACTTTTGGCAAGGTATCATCAGCTTTTAGTACTGGCAATGTCTTCGATAAAAACTTAAGAGTCTGGTTCCGAATAAGTTCACTGAAAGAGAGAACGCAATTATGATGATGAATGTACATCTTTGGCACTTTTTTAAATATGTAGCTCCTTACAATGGATAAGGTTCACCAAGAACATTTTGCTGCAATGGATTCCTTGGGATCTCACCCTTATTCAGATCCCCACAGATATTATTCACGGTAACTGAAGACTTCTTATTTGGAGCATCGGTACAATCAACGTTAACATGGGTGTACGGTGGTGGGCGAACCTTGGGTGGAACAGAGTTTGGTGATTCCACAAATGCGTAATAGCTAAATAATTGATTTTTTTTGTTAGCTTCTTAATGAGTCGTAAGAGTGAAATTATATTACCCCTCTGGTGGTTCTTCATATTCAGGTTGAACTTGAGCCTTTGTTGCAAGAAACAGCAGGCAAAATATCTTCTACAAAAAAAAAATAAACAAAACAGTTATTTACAATATAATAACGAAGAAAACCAAAAAGAGAAAAGAATCAATCCTAAACGGCTGAACTGAATTTAATTAAATTTTGTGAAAATAAGCTCATTCAAGATTGGTGTAGATTAACATTCGTGTGAAAATTGGGCTTTCCCGAAAACCGAATGAGCTTTGCGCCGGAAACATTGAATATTGACGATATTTTCATTTCGAATGCTTACTGGGTACATTTTGGCGTAGGCGTACTTTTTTTTAAAAATAAATTCTTAAAACCAACACCTCCTCAACAAAAACGACATTCCAACCTGCTCCACCTGCAACACCCGCCTTGATCTAAAACATATTTTGGTACATTGTCTGTAGACGCAGCCCATCATTAAAAAAATTTTCAAAAATATTCCCGTATATGAAATCCTCAAAAATTCCAGCTTAACAAATTTAAATAATATTACTGAGTTTCTCAAAAAAGTAAAAATTGTAACTTGAATTTTCAAGCAAATAAGCCAATAGTCTCTGCAGCTAGGCTTGTTAAATTTTATATCAGCTTGTAATTTTAATTGCTTGTTAATAAATACTAATAATATTAATACAAATTTTTTTTTAACATATATTTTTGATTCTTAAAATTTAAAAATATATTTTCTTGTATGGTCTGATAAGATGCACTTAAATCAGGTTTAAAATTATTGTAAAGGTGCATTTGATAGAATTATTCGTTCGTGAGACGTTTGAGATCAAACAACTTTGTGCCTTTTTTTTTTAATTGCTATCATATACAAACTACTTCAAGAAGCTTTAAAAGTTCTTTATTCACATTATTATGTTATTATCTGTAGAAACAAATTGATTTGAAGTCGGTAATTTTCCTGGGTATTGAGATATGGAAGACGAAAAAAGGTATTCCCAACGTGTGTATGTACGCACGCCTAGACATATCTTTATAAGAACAGTAGATTCATGTAGATTCCTGAGAGGGAGTTGGAACATCGAGAAATGTCAACATTTTTAATTCTTCAAATTGCACCAGTTACAATACCAAAGTGAAGATAATAACTTATCAATTTGTTTTCAAGATATTCATTTTGTAAAAAATGTTTCCAATAAGAGGTTTTATTTTCAATAGTCCAGCATTTGAGCAGCTGTTACTTTTGAAATAGTAATTTTTTGTCATTTTCCAAGTAAAAAAAAACTTTATTTCTACAAATGAAAAAAAGAAAAGTTTAAATTCCACTTCAACAATGATACCTTCACAGTTTGCAGTTTTGTAAGAAAACAATTTTTAACCTTGTTTTAATTCTCGAAGAAGTGATCACAATAAGCCACCGGGATTTTGTGATTTAACACCTTTGATCTTTCTTTGGGCTACGTGAAAGATAAGGTATCTATATGTCAATGCTTCGTAATCGATTCAAGAATTTGAATTGCTATCTCTCAGCAGATCGCATAAAAGCTCTATAATTGGTGTCATGACCGAGCACTGTCTAATAGCAAAGCACGCCAAGTGGCTAGGCGTATTCTCAAATGACTTTTGCAGAAGCTGTATGGATGAGAAAGAGGCGGAAACAGTTCTTCACCTTCTCTGTGCATGCCCTGCTCTAGCTCAAAAATGAAAGAATTACCTAGGAGAATTCTTCTGTAACGATCCCAATCATATTAACATAATCAGTCTCACGTTTCATAAAGATTCGTTTGGTATCACAATGGCCCATTAAACTGGCCTAAGTGTGTCCTACACCATCACGGACAGTCATTTTACTTTCAGTAGCAAATGTCCAAATTGGTCTAAATTGGCATGAAAGGAATTGTAGCTATAACCGTGAAATGGAATTATCCTAATGGTACACCTTCCCCTTTTCAATGAAATGTACAGCCATTGATTTCTCTTATAAGGTATTGTTTTTTTTTCTTATATAGGGTCCGCCATTTAATTTTTTTTTTCAACTACTTATTGCTTATTTCGTGAATGTTAACACTTAATTCATGTCTGATTTGACAGATAATTAGTTTTATCCTTCCGCTGAACGAATTTGGTTGTGTATTGAACAACGCTGGGAACAACGCTTAGAGAAGATGCCAATTTTGCCAAAAAAATTATCTTTTCAGATGAAGCTCATTTTGAGCACAAAGCAAAATTGTCGCATTTGGGGCACAGAAAACCCGCACGCATACATTGAAAAGCCGATACACCCAAAACGAGCCACTGTTGGTGCGGATTTTGGTCCAGAGGCATAATTGGGCCATGTTGAACGAATTTTTGTTCACAAAAGGAGGAGGAGGATATTGGCGACATTTGGTTTCAACAGGACGGCGCTACGTGCCACACAGCCGAAGCTACACTCGATGTTTTTATAGCATTTTCAAAAAAAAAAATTGGCGGACCCTTTATATAGAAATAAAGCCACTTATGGGAAAACCCTGTATGTAATTGTGTGTGAATTTTTAAGTTCCTTCTGTAGTATTTTTTGAGTTGATATCGGAACTCAAGAAACAAAAGACTACTATTTAAAAAAAAATGGTGGTCCTCGAAAATGTAAACTATTATTATTCAGTATAGTTGTAGAAGAGCTAAGAGGACTGGGAAAACAGTGTACCCTACACTAACGAATCGAATCTTACCATCTTCACCGATGGTTCGAAAATGACTACTGGGGTAGGGGCAGGTTTCTACTCAGAAAATCTTAGCCTTGCCAGTTCATTCAGACTTCCTGACCATAGCAGCGTCTTCCAAGCTGAGATCTTGGCAGTGAAAAACGCTGCTAATCAAATATCCATGATGGCGATACCACACGCTGATATCACCTTTTTCATTGATAGCCAAGCAGCAATAAAAGCGATCTCTGCCACGCAAATCAAGTCAAAGCTTGTTTCTTGCTGCCGCGAAGAGCTAAGGGTTCTTGGTATGCAGCACAACGTAAGACTCTGCTGGGTTCCCGGTCACAGTGGTGTGCCAGGAAATGAAAAAGCGGATGAGCTTGCAAGAGAAGGCTCGGTACTTGATCCCTCTCTCATAGACCACAACATCAGAATCCCTCAATGCGAACTAAAGAGAAACATTAGTAATAATATCATTCAAAAAGCAAATGATAGATACAACCTATTAGAAACCTGCGGTAACACCAGGAAACTCTGGCCTCATTATGACAAGGAAAAATCCAAAAAGATTTTACTTCTCAAAAAACCGTCCCTAAAATCCCTCATAAGTGTGATAACGGGACACAACCTACTTGGCTACCACAAAAAGAAGATGGGGCTTAGTACGGACGACATATGCAGAGGCTGCGGCGATGAGGATGAGCACGAAAACACGGCTCATTTTCTATGCCACTGTCGAGCACTCTGCCGTACCAGATCAAAATTCTTAGGCAACTATTTCTTCAATGAACTAGAAGAACTATCTGAACTCCCAGGCAATCGCCTATTGAACTTTATCAAGCCCACCAAATGGCTCGATCAACCATAGAATTCATAGGTTACAACACTTCAGGGTATCACAATGGATCTACATTGATCTAAGTGTGACGGTAACAAAATCAATTGTCAGCCCATATAACCTAACCTAACCTAACCTAGAAGAGCTAATTAATTTTTATCAAAATCATGAAAACCATTTTTGAGATCAAATAATTTTAGTTACATATGTATTCAAAACATGTTGGTATTTTTGGGAAAAAAATCATAATATGGGCGATGGAAACTCATTTTTCTTTGAATTTGTTTTCTTTGAAAACAAAGTATTCTTCAGCATGTTTTCAACATTCATTGAGTGACTGTTTGGACTTGAATTGTATACTACATTTTATACTTTTAAAGAAAAGAAAAATTTTATAGTGGCTTGGGTCACGATCATTCCCAAATTTTATTTTTCGGGACACTATTTTTAACTTCCCATAGGAAGTTATTGTAATGGGTCCGATTTGTCAAATTGAAAATTTTGACATTTCTCAAGGTCCCTGAGTCGAAATAAAGGAGTTTTTGAAAGATGTGTGTGCGTGCGTGTGTACGTACGTTCGTACGTCCGTACGTTCGCGTCGTTTTTTCGGCGTCCATAGCTCAAAAACCAGAAGAGATATCGGCTTCAAATAAATTTTGTTATACAGATAATAAGGCAGAAAGATGCAGAAAGTGCTTTCAAGAAAATTTCCTAGGTGGTTTTTTTACCATAGCAGTTTAAAAAAAAAGGTGAACATTTTGGTTAACTCTAAATATCTCATGAATTAATGACGCTAGAGACTTGAATTAAATTTTATATTATATATTGTGACGTGATACAAAATAAGTATATTTTTGGAAAAAAAAACCAATTAACGGTTTTTTTTATAAATCAAAAAAATTGGAAAAAAAATTTGTCACCTCGAAAATTTTACGACTAAAATATGATTTCATCTCAAAACAATTTTTTGCAACTAAAAACAATGTTTTTGACATCTGATAAAATTTTGAGAAAAATCTAATTGACATTTTTTTTACAAAAAATAAAAACCTAAAAAAAATTAATAAAACTTGGTAAAAATTGATTTTCGACTCAAATATCTTTTCAAAAATTTGAGATAATGACTTCTAACTAATTTTATCTTATAAGAAATATTGTTTTCAACATTAGGAAAAATTTTGAGAAAAATAGAATTGACAGTTTTTTTTACAAAAAAATAAAAAAATAAGCTTTTCAAAAATTAAAAATACTGGCTTCAAACTTATTTTTTTGACAGAAAATATTGTTTTCGATATTCAATAAAATAAAATCTAAAAAAAATAGTACGCTACACTGTACTTGGTTACCTTAATCACAATTTCATTATAGTAAGTCTTCCTTTCACACTGAAATAATAAGTGATATTTGTGCATGTAATTTATTTTTATTAATTATAATATGGTTATAGACTTAAACTGGTTGAACAATAAATAAGGTCATAAATTTAACTAGGTTAAGAAAATACCAGGGTAAAGAAATAACCTGGGTTAGAAAATAACCTCAATTTCAAAATACCCTGGGTTAAAAAATAACTTCAGTTTCAAAATAATTTCCCTTATAAATAACTTGGGTTATAAAACACCTAGGGTTATAAAATAACTAGGGATAAAAGATGACCTTGGTTAAAAAATAGACTGTACTACAAAATTACCTTGGTCATAAAATATCCAGAATTAACCTCAGTGAAAAATAACCTGGGTTTCAAAATATCATGGGTTACAAATAAACTTGTTTATTAAATAACCTAGGTTATGAAAAATGGATATAAAATAATCAGCGTTATTAAATAAATTAATAACCTGCGATATTAAATAACCAGCTTCAAAAAAAATCCTTTTTTATATAATAACCAGGGTGGAAAAATGACGCTGGTTACAGATTAACCTGGGTTATAAAAAAGCCTGAGTTATAATAATAACCTGGTTTATAAAATAACTAGGGTCGATAAATAACATGGGTTTCAAAATAACCTGGGTCATAAAATGACTTGAGTTAAAAGATAACCCGTGTTTCAAAATAACCACAATTAAAAAATAATCTGGGTTAAAAAATAAGCTATGTTATGGGTTTTAAGATGTAGTAACCGTTTCGTGGAGGTTATTGTTAAGGACTGTAAAAAGATATTGAAATTATTTTTTTTTTAATTTTCTAATAAATACAAAAATAAATAAAATCGAATTACAGTAAAATAGATCTTAGGGCCGAAAGCATTAGAATTAAGTTAGTTGTAAGTTATGGTTAATTAGACTAGTTTTATGAATTTTTGTCTAGCTGTAAAATACATAGTTTTAAGATTGAAATAAAAAAAAAATGAATTTAAAAAAAAAATTTTTAAGGACTGTCATGCCAGAGGTCTTGGGTTCAATCCCTGTCTGTGACATCTAAAAGTTTTTTCAAGGGCACTGCCTTTTGCGAGGAATTGACAAATCCTCCAAGAGTAATACTTGTCATGAAAAGTATTTTCTCAAATAAGCCGTTCAGATTTTCCTTAAAACTGTAGGTCCCCTCCATCCCTGACAACATTACTCGCATTTAGGAATGGTTGAGAGTTGTAAGTCACTAGTTCGCAATGGACTGTTGTGTCACCTAATTTGATATGACTTTTAGAATAACCTGAGTTAAAAAATAACCAGGGTTACAAAATAGCCCAGGTTTTAAAATAATCTTAATCATAAAATATCCATAGTTAATCTCGGTAACAAAATAAACAGTGTTTCAAAATAAGCTGTTTTTTAAGAGAACAGGGTTAAAAAATAACCTAGTTTATAAAATAACAATGGGTTATTAAATAACAAAACATCCATGGTTATAAGTTTTTTTACAAATACTAGGGTTAAAAAGTAATCTCTATTTTCAAACAACCTGGTTTATAAAACAACTTGTCTTAAGAAATTACCTGGGTTAAAAAATAACATAGGTTTTGAAATAAAGCTTTATACAATAACTCCAAACGTATTAACTCCTAACAAAAAAAGATATAATGTTTATTCATTTGTTTAGCTGCCAGTCGATGATGATGACGATGAAAAATATGATAGTAGATATAGATCTGATAGTATAAATAAGAACATTGAAAAGACTAGGTTTTATAATTAGTTTGTCTAGTTTTAAGACACTTTTTTTATTTGTACTGTAAGAAGATTGGTGAGCCCCCCGATTGCGCCAGTCTGCGGTGTGGTTGGTGGTCGTGGCATACTAAACATTAATTTTTGACTAAAAATTAAAAACGGTTCTGCCAACTTCATAAAATGCAAGAAAAAACTGAAACTAATTACACAAAGCTTGAGACATACAATTAATTTTTAACTTTGAAGCAAACTTTAATTGCTGGACTTCCTGTACGGGTACGCTAGTTTAACTATATTTATATTTAAAAAAGAGTAAATAATCTTGATATTCAATTCAATTGATCATTCGGCGGCCGTTGAGACGGGCAGCTGGGCAACGTGTTGTATTGAAGGTGAAGGTGACCTAATTGAACACAATAAGACACTTTCTTCGATACCTACCTACCTACCTACTCAATTTCTCTTTGACTTAATAGCCGCATTCTTTTGGATTTGTTTGTTATCATAATGTTACTCATTTCATTTTAACGAATCATTTAAGTGAATTTGGTTAAATTTATATTTGTTTATCATAAACTATGCGAAATTTTTTTACTTTTACAGCTTTATTATGTAACAAAGATCGACAGAGTGTTGTTCTAGTTATTTTTTCTTTTATTGGAATATACTGAAGACGTTATGGATTTCAGTTTTATTGGAATTTTAGATTGGCCTCTCCTTAAAAATCTTTAGATATCTTCGTTTTACATATACAATATGAATATTTTTATATGCAAATCTTTTAAATATTCTAGAAAAGAAAAGTAAATTCCTTTGTAACTCCTTTTTATTTTGTTTTTTCGTCTTTTGAAACAAATAAAAATAAAGAGACATCACCTGCAAAATGATAGTGAAAGTATGAAAAAAGTATTTAAATAGTTATATTCATCACAAGACTGAACTCTGAACTGTAGATACAATACTCATAGGTACTTACGAGTCACGAGTATAACACTTAGTTTTTTAACGTGTAGCACTTAAATGCACAATAAATTTCAAGGGTGATTAACGTTTTCTTGTATGGTTTAAAGCATTCCTCTACCACATTTTAGTTCCAATCTCACAAAACTATTATCCGAACCTCTGGAGATCGCTTATACACTGTGTTTATGTTAAAGTTTAAAAGATAGCTGGGATAATGATGACTCGCTGAATGGTTATATTGTCTTCGTATATAATGATGCGCATCGAATTTTCTATTGATCTTTATTGATGGAGATTTTCATTTTCATGAGTTTTACTTTCTTTATTTTCATTTATTTCAGCCAAGCGATTAAGTGAAATCAAGAATATTATAGTAAAGAAATAAATATATGAATTTGTTTAATGAATAATAAAGAAACTATTTCCTTTGGCAAATAACCTCTTTCTTATAGCCGTGACCGTGAAGATAAATAAATAATAAAACTAATCAAGAGGAGATAACGGACCTCTTCGGAGAAAAGTGTACATGGTCTTGGAAATTCAAATTAATTTTTTAATCAAATTGAAGATAAGTTGGTGAGCCTTTAAATTAAGCGCGAGCAAATAGGTTGATATGGGTAAATTTTGCAATTTTGTAAAACTAAAGATTTGTACATTTTGTTCATTACAGAGATTTTTTAAACTTTAAAAACAAATTTCACAATAGTTATTTATATTTATATATATATGACAATAAAGCTTTTTGAGGTCACTTCCTTTTATGTGCAAATAAAACTTTATTCAATACTTCTCTCTCGTTTCTCCGTAATTTCTCGACTTCTTCAAGGGTATTAATAATAATTATTTCAATGTAATTCTTTTAAGTGGGATCTGGGTAACAGTGTTATGAAAAGATTTTAGAGCTAATGTAGTTTATAGTTTCGATGAGCAAAGTAAACTTATTGTTCTAAAATCTGCTTATGCATATACAAAATGTGTTAACCACGTAAGGTGGAAGTTTATAAATTTATAAATTATGTGGCGCAACAGTCTGTTGTCAACTATTGCCTAGTGACTTACAGCTTTCAACCATTCTTGTGTGCGAGTAAAATTGTCAGAAATGGAGGGGGCATACAGTTTTAAGCAGTACCCGTGAAAAAAAACAAATTTAACAAGCTGAGTCCAACGCACTAACCATCACGCCGCGCCGCCGCGGGTACTAAACTAACTAAAGTAAAAATCTGCACATTATTTACAATTTTTATTGTCAATTGAGAGCTTATATAGTTTATAGTTTCAGGTGAGAAACGTAATCTAAGAGTTCTTAAATCAACTTATTATGCATATGTACATACAAAAAGCGTAAACCACATAACCTGGAAGTAATTGCACGGAATTTATGTGCAATTGCATAAGTAGGTGGAAATGTTCTGAGGTGATTCTTTTAAATTTAATAAATTAGATTCAGGTTTATTATATAAAGGGTGATTTTTTAGCTTTTATCTTTTTGGCACACTGGTTTAAACAGCTGACGCACATTTTGTGTTTTGTTTCACTGTCAAACATCTTCAGTTTGGTCTATAATTTAATTTTATTATCAAAATGAGTGCTCTGTTAAGAAAGTTCATCGCGCGCTTCATCCATTTTATGGTCAGTTTAATCGACCAACTGAAGCGGCGCGGCGTGGAAAATTTTGCGGAAGGATTTAGGTATGATGCCTTTCAAAATACAGCTGGTGGAAGAATTGAAGCCGAACGACCTACTGCAACGTAAAATTTTTGGTGAATGGGCTCTTGGAAGTTGGCCGAAGATCCACTTTTTTACCGAAAAATTGTGTTCAACGTCGAAGCTCATTTTTGGCTCAATGGGTACGGAAATAAGCTGAATTGTCGATTTTGGAGTAAATATCAGCCAGAAGCATTGCAAGAGCTACCAATGCATCGAGAAAAAGTCACAGTTTGGTGCGGTTTATGGGCTGGTGGCATCATTGAACCGTACTTCTTCAAAGATGATGCGAATGGTAACGTAACTATGAATGGCTTAGAGCATATGCATTAATCCCCTAGCGCACATGTTTATAGATCTTTTAACTTATTTTAGCTAATTCCTTTCTCAGGTTCAACGAGTTATGGTACTAATACGCTAATAGGATTAAGACAATTCATAAACTATATCCCCATAGGGAAAGTAGTAAGAACAGATTTATTAAAGTGCAGATTCGCATAACGAGTCAGAGGAGCTGTTCAGTATGAATATTTATTTAGGCATTATTGCTATTAACTGCGTCTTCTACTTGTGGAAAATAGACTTATATTTTAAAGCAACACTTTGGTCTTTCGAGAGAGGGCTTTACCACTCAATTGCTTTCTTAGCCCAAAGAAACAACGGTTAGCAGGAGTTATTCTTCGTTTTGACCAAGACGTCGGTGTTGTAGGTCGTTTCTTGACGACAGAATGTACTTTGTTTTGCCCTCATTAACCGTTAAACTGCCTCTGCCTCAATACTCACAAAAGCCCCATTGACATCACGCTGAGTTCTTCCGATTATGTCAATGTCATCATCATTATGCTAGTAATTGGACAGACTTTTGATAGATAGTGCCTCTAGTGTTGACGTGTGAGCTCTGCACTATTCTTTCAAGTACGAAGTTAAAAAAATCGCATGACAGCGCATCACATCACATTGACATCGAAAGGTTCTGTTAAGTTCTTTCCAACCTTTATGGAGCAGCGTGAATTCTCCATGGTCATCCTGCACAAACGGACGAGTTTGGCAGGGATGCCAAAACTAGACATGGCTCTATACAGCTCGTCCCTGTAGATGCTGTCATATGTGGCCTTGAAATCGATGAAAAGATGGTTATCGATTACTGTATAACGGTGATGACGCACTGTATAACGGTGCGTCATCACCGTTATACAGTCTGCAGAAGTGGTCCTTCCATATCCTTAGCATTGACTGCGGTTCCACTATGATGTTTCCACTTTCGTCTTTGCAGCCTTCGGTTCTAGGTTTATGTACCTGTGAATTTTGTTTCACCTGTTCATAAAACTTTCGAACTTCATTCCTGCTTTTAAACCTCTCAACATCTTCGACCGCAAGCTTCGTTACACCCAGACGGTGACAAAAAACAAACAATTACAATCGTGTTCCATGCACCACGCAAAAAAATCAATTTTTAAAGGAAATCTGAATTTACTTATGGATAACCCCTTTAGATCAACCCTTCCTTCTTTCCCTAATGCTCACACTGTATCTTTGGCATATTAAAGGTATAAAAAAACTCTTAGTGTTTGCTAATTATAAAAAAAAAAGTGGTTGCTTCAAATTCAACCATATGTTGAATCAGTTGTTCTGTTACCTACATATACCACAAATTCTTGGATACCATTGGACTCCTTTTTTTGACATCCCAGCTGTTTTGGATCATGTGTTTTTGTACATGTAAAACACTAACAAAAAGGATACCCTATCTATCTTAGATTGAATGCAGAATAAAATAAAATAACAATGTTAGCGGATTCATATTTCTTTATACGACCCTTATCATCCCCGTCCTACTATACGGTACAGAAGCATGGACTATAACAAAAGCGGATGAAAGCACCTTGGATCGTTTCGAGAGAAAAGTTCTTCGTGTGATCTACGGTCCCGTATGCATCAAAGGGGAGCGGAGGAGAATATGGAACGACGAGCTGTACGGGCTGTACAGAAAGGTAAAAGTCCAACAACTAAGATGGCTGGGTCACGTAGAGCGCATGCAAATCAATGCTCCGGCCCGGAAAGTCTTCGAATCCACACCCACCCACAGGATAGCGCAGTAGAGGAAGACCGCGGATCAGGTGGCGCGCACAAGTTGAAAGTGACATCACCCAACTTGGAGCGCGAAACTGGAAACATCTAGCTAGAGACCGAACTAGATGGAGAAGTTTGTTGGGTGAGGCCCTATAGTTCACACAGGACTGAAGCGCCACCTTAAGTAATAAGTATTATTATTTTTGTTACAGAGGGTTAAACCTGCCGAAAAATCCAGATCTGCAGATTTGATATAAAACCAATGATATAAATAAATTTATTTTGTCCCATGGAATGCAAATACAGGGGAAATTTGTGTTTTGACAGATCTAGATCAAAAATAAATTGATTTATTTTACCAATGGCAAACCCCATAATAAATTTAATTTTAAAACAAAAATTCGGTTGTTTAAAAAGAAACAGATTGATTTAATATTAAAATTCGTTTCATTACCTCTTTTCCCAGAACAATTTCGAATCACTAATTTTGAAAAACGTGTTATAAAAGTATACAATAAATACCCTTGGAGTTATACTAATTTTTTTTATATTGGATTTTAATTAGTAAAAGCCATTTAAATTTACGAAAAATAAAATCTAAATTTTCAAAGATAAATCTCTCTCATCTGATGTTCAAATCCTTTCCTTTTAACTCGTGATACTTTTCAAAATTCCATTTTTACACAGTTTCAAAACTATTTTTTACTTATACAATAGTACATACATAAATTTTGAAACTTTTGCAACTATTTTTAATGTTTTCAGGGTTGCTTTTCAAATAGGAGGAATTTAAGACAATTAAAATGAATCTAAAATTTGATTAAGATTTTATCCATCTCAAACTATGAAAATGTTTTGATTATTTTTTTTTCTACTTTTTTAACCACATAAATAGCTAGACTAATTTTGACCCTACTTCCCTTCAAAACCATCATTTCCATTACATTATTCTTTTTGTGCCATAAACCCTTCGAACATTTTTAAAAGACTCTGCAAATGTTTTATAACAATTCGATTAATAGTTTAGAAAAGCATAAAGCACTTACTGTACACAAATTCGTTTCTGTTTACAACAATATTCTTGTTAAATCTAAAGTCAATATTTTGTTTTAATTTTCGTAAATATTAAACATTTCATGATTGAAAAACATTAAGTTACAGGGCGCTTTAAGCAAAAACTGTTTTGTTTTAAAATTAAATTCTATCATCATCATCGTTTCATCTAAATATGAGTTGCAAAAAGGCAAACATGTATTTATGTTCATACATTAAGTTTGTTTTTGGTTGTGATTCATAAACCATAAAACTCGTACGTACCTATTTATTATACATATATACATACTTAAGTCAAATTTCTCTTTTATTTTAATTTGAACGAAGAAAAAGCATAATAATTTTCGTCTTTAGCACTGAACGAGAAAACCAGTGTAATTTTATTTTTAAAAAATAATTCCTAAATTCCTCTTCACCTATCTACATCAATATACTTTTTTTTCCTTAAAAAAAGCCTTAACAACAAAAAGAAATTCTTCAAATCCCAGTAAATATTTAATAGAAATAAAACTGTGAAAAATACCAATAATATCATTCAAAAACATACTTAACACTGTGGGTGAATTAATAAATTCAACTCATATACTCATTTATTATAAATAGAATTAACATAAAAAGACCAAACAAGAAATATGGGTCAATGTATTTGAGGTCAGATTAAATGAGGTTTGTTTGTTTATTCATTTGAAAAATAAATTTCTACGAGTGTGACGACGCGACGGCCTCAGCGGCGCTTCGCGCGGCACACCGCAACGTATAAGGCCAATCCCTAGTATGCCCACCCGTTGCTCAAGCCGTTGTTTATTCCAATTTCTTTTCATTAAATCGCGCACCCAAATTTTTGCTCTTTCACATTATGTTCATTTTTTGTAAAGTTGAATACATGGTTCTATAAAAACATCATCATTTCTTAGAATAAGTACTAACTATCGCAAGCTCAAAGCAATTAAAAGAGACGTATGTATATTCTACTTAAATCATAACTGTATGTTATGCAAAGTTGAAGAACTGGTAGGTGCAATTATAGATGAGTGTAACGGAACACTTTGAACCATTTAAATTAGCTTGTCCCATAAAGAATAAACTGTTTTCAGCACAAAACGAAAGAGTTGACACACGAACTTGAATTTAAAAATTCCAGGAAACTTACCAAAATAAATATGTAATCCATGTTTTTTGTACACAAATCTTCTGGGAGATAATAATAATGTAATCACACACACTGAGTTTGTAATATATTTTCAGAAGAAATTCCACAAGAATTTTAACAACTCGTTTCACGCACCGCAAGAAGAAGAACGCTTCGCTTCAACACTTTGATATGAACTAAAAATCAAAAGACAATGATCCCAACATTGGAGCTTCGCTACTTGCATAGTGCTTGTGCTGTTTGTTGGCGAAAAGACAACTTCATCATTAAGATCATCGCCTCTCCATAGCCACCAAGTAGTCAAAGTCAACTCTTTTAAAGCATTCTTTCCTTTTCTGCGTTCCAGGTGATGATCAGCCCACCCCTCTACTCCGTATTCTCCGTATTATACCATTTGTTCGTAGGTTTGGTGAAAAGAAAGAGCTCAAGAATGTTCTTCATTTTCATGTACATATTTATGCTGCTTAAGTTGCATGTTTTCTTCCTTTCTTTTCGTTTTCCTTTCGACGACGACCACGGAGACTAGAACAACGATTGATGGATGAACGGAACGGACGGCAGCTCGCGCACTGTGAAAGCTAAACCTTTAGAATGAAGCTAAAGCTATATGTTTCTATTGCTATTAGTCGCGCATAGTTAAGGTATAAGGCTAAGATAGCAGATACCATACTTCGAGAAATGGAATACAGAAAATAGACCATTTTAACCACGAAAACCTCTTCCTGCGTCGTCGTCGTTGTCGGAAAAAAGTATTAGAGGTCGACTCAGAACATGTGTTTTGAATGAACCAGCAGCGCCAGCCATTGCCGCTACCATCGTTATTGGCCGCATAGCACGTTTTCTCTAATTCGTTTTCCAATTATTATTGGTCATTCTTTTTTCTGTACTTGGTGAAAATTTCGCGCACAATATTTCTGTTTCTTTATCTATTCTGGTCTTCCAGTCTTCACACCAAATCCAATAGACAAATGAACATGGACACATACATGACCGCTTATCAAATTTATAAAATAAGATCAAAGTCAATGTCTGGTGTTGGTGCGACAACTTGTTTAATAAAAACATGTTCGCAAAGCATTATGTAACGGTTTTGACTTATTGACAACAGATGTATCTAATAAATTGTGCCATAGATAGGCGTCTCGTGCGTTGGGGATGGTGCAAGCTTGCCAAAGTGTGGTAATAAATTCTAATTGCTGATTCTGTACGCGTAAAAGAAAGTTTTCTTAAAGAACGCACAAAATGACTTCTTTATTGGAAGTGATTTAATATTAAAAGTTGTAAATTTTGTTGATGCAGTACAGCGGCAGTGGTAGCGGCGGCGCGGTGACGATGTCATGCATGATGATGATGGCACGCAGCAATAGATTTTTGTTGGTATTTAAATAAATAATCGTTATGATTATGTGATAGAAAAAAAATTTAAAATATTTTCTGATTTACCTTTATTTGTAATGAAGATGGAATTGTAGGTAAAGTGTTTTGAATTTACAGAAAAATAAACCCGTAAAATATTTTCGCAGAGGGAGTGTATAATAGTTTAGAGGTAGCATTGAAATTAGAACACAACTACCGCTAGATTTGGAAATTAATGCTATGCATTATGAATGTGGAATGTAAGAGTAGCATGTTGTTTTTGTATTGACCTTGTCACGCATTGAGCTCGTTAAGTAGAAATAACCGACTACCGTTACGGGAGTTCTGAAGTGGGAAGTATAGATAAGTGGCATTGTCTGGAAAAGTCACTTAGAAATTGAAAACTAAATTCTATGCTTTGAAGAAAAGTTATAAATTCGTGACCTGGAAAGAATGCTTCAGATATTAATAAGCAACCTAGAAATAGTAGGTATTGTTTGTTTATAATTATAAGGTTTTGAACATTTGAAAAAAATCTATGACGATGAATTGAGAAAAGTTATGCTTCCAACATGTAACCGAAGTTAGTAGATTTACTCATATACATACATACCTATGTACAAATTGAAATTTGAACTTTCAATATCTTAATATATACAAATCCAGTGTCATATGTATGTTCCCAGTGAACTCTTCACCAAGTCAACCGATTTCGATGAAAGTTGGCATTTTATGTGTAATTTGGTCTAACTTGAGATATAGGATAGTTTATATTTCGTTCGATTAATGGTCTTAATAATTTATAATTAACAATAAACTGATTGTCAACGTTGATGTTTGTTATTAATCGTAAGTTTCATAAGTCTTATTTTAATTAACCATAAAACGTCTTTCATCTAATACGCTGCGAAGAGTATTAATGATAGGACAAAAAATGTTTTCTAATTTAGTGATTCGTGGTCGTTTTAATTAGCATGCTTATAACTTAAATATGTGTACCTATTTATGTCTACCCGTGCGAAGCCGGGACGGGCCAGTAGTTAAATTTCTAAAATATTACACTTGCTTGTGAAATAATGAAATAGTATTTTGTCTAAGTACCTGAAGACAAATAAAATTCGTTAAACCCACTCAAGGCATTATAGGGCCCATACACTACACAAACTGTTTGAGCAAACGAATGTATTTTGTTTTTGTAAAAATGTTTGTGCAAACTGTTTGAGTAGTGTGTAGCGATAATGCGTGTTTGCGCAAGCGGTTTGAACAAAATCAAAAAAATTTGAATTTTCCGTGCCTGCACAAACATGTTTGTGTGGTGTGTATTGAATTTTGCTCAAACCGATGCCAATTTTCATTGAGTTAACATGAATAAACATGAGGAACAAATCTTTTGGACTGAATTCATTGAGCTTTATAAAAGTTTTAATAGCCAAGGCAATAATTAAAGCTGCACATGCTAAATCACTCATTGCTCCGTGTCCCAGTGGCGATTCCTGGTCATAGCGTTAGGGTTAGCTACTTTCTTCTAGAGGTACAAGATAAGTTTTCAAGAACTATAATTAGTTTTATTTAAATCTTCCGCCCTAGGCTTACATCATCGATAAATTTAGAACATTTTTCATGAATTTTTTTGTTAAAGTAATATCGGAAAACAATATATAATTGGGACTTTAAGTAAACGTCTGAAGTATCGTCTAGCATAATTGCGACAAATTCTGACTGTCCGATTCTATTGGAAATTTTATTGCCAACTTTATTTTATGGACAACTTCGGGTTTGCAAGAAAGCATGCGTGATACAGGAAAAAAAAGGCCAGCAAAACAATTTATTTTTATTCTCGCAACCAGCTAGCCATTTTCAAATGCAATATTGATTTTCGATAAAGGTTAGAGTATTCTTCCTTGTATGTTGATTTTAAATCTGTTAGCTTTAGACATGGAAACTTATTATTAACTATTAATAGCTTCCCCGAAAACGATCTTATTCTAAATGTTTTGCTTGTATTTCATTTCAGTTCCGAGATCATGAACTTTCCAATATCATGAAAATAAAGTATCTATTTTTAAACAAACAAAGAAGAATCTGGTTACATCATCGCAACTCATAGCCTAAAACCGGATACATAATATTTTATATACTAAGATATGAAAAAAATAAAAATAATAATGGTATAGTAAAGTGCCGAAATCGTTTCGTTTTTTTAACATACAATTATTTAGCTGGTCATAGAATTGCAATTATATGGTTTTAAAGTCAAATTAATTTTTTTATTGAATATTATTTGTTTTATTTTTCGTTCTAGTAATTTTCAATTTAAAGTCATATAGTATTCATTTTTTTAAGTATTAATAAGAGCAACGGATTCTGAATGAAAAAAGGTATTTACTTTATTAAAATTTTGAAAAACCACGATTCAAACTGATTTTTATACTTTTTTGACAAATTTTAGTTTTTCTTCGAAAATTATTATATTATTAAAATTAAACCCGTTGGCGTTGGCTTTAAAAAATGTATAATTCGTAGGTAGGTGTGAATATTACTTTTTTATTAAAAGTAAAATGTTTGTTTTAAACTGAGAGTTCGAAGCAAATCTAGTAAAATAATTTCCTAGTATCTTGCAGATATGAATTGGTATGGACTTATATTAATAATAACTACAATATAAAAAATGAACATAAAACATACCGGTCATATCAAATACTTAACTAGTGAAAAGCACTTTCTGAAGTAATTTTCCTTCCAGTCTAAAAGCCACGTCCAAACAAAAACTACTTCCTATTAAAAAATTGAAAAATCCGCCTACGCTCTAACATCTGTGTGAAATTTCCTTTTACTCACATATCGACTCGAAAAATGAGTATTATCGCTAAAATCAGCGCTAACTGACGAACATGCTCTTGTTCGATACATTCTTGTCGTGCTGGGTCAATTTCGCTACCAAACATAAATTTCACACAAATAAATAACCTCGCACTCGCACAATTATTATCTGTTTTTAAAAACAAAAAATATGGTATGAATAGTTGATGTGTTCGACGATCATGTTTCAAGATAGATTAAGTATTGTATGAGAGTTTTATTGCATGAAATGAAAATTATTTGTAGAAAAGTCAATTTGAATGCAAGTTATGTAACTACAACCGAATTTTTAAACATTATGGTCAACTGTTGAGTTTTGGTTAGTAATTCAATTACCAAATAAAATACATATTAAAAAATTAGATTTATTCTAAAATTCTTGGTTTAGCGCCGCTAAACCAGTTAACTATGAGGAATCGCCCCTGCCGTGTCCGTAGGTAGGTCTGATTAAGATGAAAAACGTCACGCAACTAATATCTCTCAAACATGTTTGTGTAGTGTGTGGCGAAACTATGTTTGCTCAAACACACGTTTGAACAAACGTGTTTGCGTAGTGTATGGACCCTATTAGTTATATCGGGTTTTTTGATAGGGACTTGACAAGTAATTTAATTTTTGAAAGCACTAATCATATCACTATTCAGTAAACTCAACATTTTCATCATCGTAAAGTACACGAACGAGCAACGTCTACAAAAAACTTTAAGAGCGGTAACTCCAATTTTCGGTCGTTATTATCGCCCTAGTAATAAATTAAGTGCAAACATTGGAGTCTACATGTTCGTTGTGTAATTTTGGCGTGTTAGTAACGCAACGGGTTGGTCGAAGTGTTTAAAATATCGCTGTCGTTCAGGTGTCCATTAATGCTATTGGGGGTTCCCCAGAGTTAGGAATCGCTCATATCATATGGCGTATTTTGCGTAAGGATTTTGGTTTACACACATATGTACAAGGTCAAGCTGATTCAAAAATTAAGTATATGGACCATTTGGGCAAGTTGTGAAGTCCTTATTAGAAAACCCTTTAATTAATTTAATTAAATTAATTTAGGATTTTTAGTCTATTTCAAAGCCAGCATAGAAAATATGCATTCATCTATTGCATCGGATGACTTGTAAGAAAAATTCTTAGAGTAAAGAAAGCGTTGTATCCGTCCTGGGGTTCCTGGGGCCCGATTATGAGGTTAGCGGCGGATCGTTTTCAATTCGACCTTTCAAATTCGACTCGCGTCGTATTTCCTTATTAACGAACTCGCGGCGAAGCGAAAATAGATCTTCCTATATTCCAGTGCTTTGACACTTTTGGTTTGACTTTTTCTTCCTATATTCAAGTGATTTGACAGCTTTCCAAACTAAAATTGTTTTGTTTTGATTGAATTTGTGAAATTTGCGGTGATTTATTCAAGATTTTATATTTTATTGTGGATTATGGATAAATTATAAGAAAATTAAAATAAAGCTAACTCACATTTTTACATTACATTAAACACTACTCAGCACATAAATGTACAGAGTAGAGAACACAGCACCTTGAGCGACTAGACTATATAAGGTGATAACACAAGACATTAATACAAGACAGGAGGACAGAAGAGAAAGAACAACAGAAAGAAAGAACACATGACAACAGCACGCGGTAGGTTTCGAGACGGTCCCCCATCTGAGTACTAACCACGCTCACTGATGCTTGATTTCGGTGATGATTTTTATATAATTGCAATCAAGAAAGAATCCACGAAATCGAACAGTGAAAAATAATGAACACTCTTTCGCCTGTGAATCCGACAAAAAAAGCTATCGGATTTCAACTCGTCAACTAACATTATGACATTTCAAATTCGCCTGCGAATTCGTTAATTGGTCGAATTCAAAACGAAGAAGGCGAAAGCGAAAGCAATAATTGAAAAATGGCAAACTCGCTAGCAAAACGATTCGCAGCGAATCCCATAATCAGGCCCCAGATAATTTCATGAGTCTTTCTTATTGTTTTGTATTATACATTTTGTTATATTTCATTCCTAGAAAGATGAAAAATAAAAACAATAATTAATTGTTGCAATTTTTTTATTTTTTTATAACTTAACATCTTAAAAATTGTTTAGACAAAACAACTAATAATATGTAATGTATTTACAAATCTAATTTAGTTTTTTTTTTCTATTTTGACTAACAAATTTATCAATTCCGAAAAGAAAACTAAGGGGGCTGTATAAGAAAAATAACACAAATTGGAGTCAATTTAGTGACAACCAAATTAAATAAAAGAAAACAAATAAAACAAAATAACTCAATCCCCCTATTATCTTTTAATTTATTAATTAAGCAAAATAAATACAGTTATTAGTTAGTTTAATTCATAATGATAATTAATATTATTACCAACAGTCTTTTCCAATGCCTATTTTATTACCCATAGGTTTTCTAAAGAGGATTTTCAATTTTTATCAATGCAACAATCATATTTTTTTATATTTCATTAAATTTATTTTATATGTATATAATTTATACTTGCAGTGGCAGCATTTTATATAATTTTGTCTTTTTATATAGCTCTAAAAAAATTCTTAACATTCATTAATTTGAATCCTAACTAAAAAAGCAAAATAAAATTCTTTATTATTTGCAATATACCCAAGAACAATTTATATGCACTAAGGTAATCTATGCAGATTGGAATTATTATTTTTTATTGAGCAACATATTATCCCGTTTTATTATTATTATTATTTATTAAATCTCCCACAAACAAGATGGTCTAACCTTAAATTATATTCAAATGATTTCTTAATGAACCATATTTACAAAATGTTTATGCGTTTTTTTTTTGTTTCTGTTAAGACTTATGTAAATTGTTATAATATTAATATTAGAACGCAGCCGTAAAATACAATAGTAAGTCAAAATAATTAAGGTATTTTGATATCGTGACTAAGGAAAATCTCACGCCAACAATTTAGAATGAGTTAAAGATTTAGTAAGAGAGTGTATTTTGTATAACTTCTAACCTACGTTTTAGTTTTTAGATGCATATAAGAGTTCTTTACATATATGCATAGGCACGTTTGTATGCATCTTAAATTAATTTAGGATGGATTGGAGTAACTTATGATATCTGTTCAATGTTGATGGGCATTTGGCTTTGTGCTGCGATTTGGCTTTCTGAAAATAGAAAAACATATAAAGTTATGATTTAATATTGGGTATTAAAAAGATTAAATAAAGTAAATACGACGAACGTGAATAGTTGTTAATAAACTCAAAAGTAAATGCCGTATCGATCGTGAAGAACAATTTCGAATCTTATAAATATTGAAAAACGAAATCACAGCTTTCTTAATGAAACATTTTCACTAAACAAACTTCAAACTAACATTTTTTTAAATCTTAAAATTAGGAAAGAACAAAAGTTATCATGGTTTATACCAGGTAACTGCACTTACCTGGCTTTTCACCACCATCACGGATATATGATATAATTTTATGGTTATTGATAACCTGTTCTTTTTTTATAATTTGCTAGTATAAAACCACACATAATTATATACAGATGTTTTATGCCTATGGAGAACAATTACCTATGAAATTAAAAGAAAAATGTGAGGTGGTGTTTTTGCAATAATAAAATTAATTGAATGGTAAAATAAAAATAAGAAGCAACAAGTCAATAAAAAATGGCTAAAATATCAATATATTGAAGAATAATTTAAAACATATGTAACTAATTTTAGCTAAATAAAATGGGCAATTTTAAAGAGGATATGTTAAGAAAGTATCAGGAATAATATATATGTATTTACTTTGTTTTTCAAGCTCAATGAAATAAGATCTGAAGGAAAGGGGTGTGTTCGTAGATTATGGTCTAACAGTGTGTAGATCTAAGCACGCAACAAATGACGTTATATTTGTTGACATTAACTTTTTGAAAAAAAAAAAAAACAAACAGCTTATGTCTATTTCTGTAAAATTAAACAACTTAGTCGAGTTAGCTTACAGAAACAAAACTTTGTTTTTATTTAGTTCAACAATTAATTATAAAAAAGATTACAATGACGCCCAGGAACTCATCTATCGATTTTATGCTAAGCATAGTTGAAAACCATAATGAGAAGTGAGATTTTAACTTTCTTATCTTTATATTATTTTTCGAGACTTGCCAAAATACTTTTTAGGTTTTATTCTGAAAATAAGTCGTATTACATTTCATACGGAGTGACCACAAAATAATGCAGGACTATACAAAAATTGAAAACATGCATTTACAAAAAATATTAAATAAAATTTAAGTCGTCCGATCATAGGAAAAACACCCAAGTATATAATTAGCGAACATTAGTTAAAATAAATTTCAAAGAAATTCTGTTACAATAAATAAGTTCATCTTGAGTTTTAAAATGACGTCATAGTGTTATGTATGTTGGACACTACTCTACAAACAAATCCATCGTGTCTCAAGAAGGTGTCAAATGATTTTCAGATAAATCATTTTTACGTTAAAAGAAAAAGGGTAGATTTAATTTAACCCTCAAGCGGTCGCGCGGTCATTTGTAACGGGAGCGGGCGCGCGTAACCGAAAAGACCTATCGGATAAATAAGAGAAATAAAGTACTAATTATTCCATAAATATTTATTTGTACTCAGATACATTATCATTGTCTTTAAAGTCTAATTTGTCAAAAAAGTATTTAAAATTATGAAAAAGGCTACTAGAAATGAGAATAACAATGATGGGTAAAAATAATAATATGAACGAAAATGTACTAAGCGCGGTCGATTCGACTACGCGCGACAGCTTGAAGGTTAATTTTAATTTAGATTATTTCTATTTAAATTAAGCCTACGATCTACATGTTTCTGGCCATAAAATCTAAATAAACATTAGCTAACCCTACCAACATTTTTTAGAGAATTATACCGATGTAAAATGACCCCTACGGCAACCCTGTGAGAGCTTTGAAATGGATATAGCTTATTGAATTCCATAATAGTATGGATGAAAGGCAAATATCTATCCTATCTTCCCTGTATATCATATTCAAATTTAACAGAGTATAGTAACTCAAAAGTTTTGTTGCGAAAAAATTAAATTCAAAAATATCTTTCCAACTAAATGTATAAATCTGATGTATTATTAAGTATAATGAAGCCATCGATATATTAAATTATTGTGTGAATTTCTATTCAACCAACATGTGTTCATTTTGATATCGCCCGTTCTTTAACGAACTACAATTCAAAAAGACCATAATGTTCTTCACCGATACTTATTTACAAATAAAAACAAAATCAAATAAACTTACCCCTAACAGCCTGACTAGCTTTCGTTTTGTCCTTAATGATAAAAGCAGCTGTTAATAGGAAGAAAATACCACCAATAACTTCCACAAAACTTGTCGAAAACAATGCATATTGTAGTGCTTCGAATTTTGTAAGATTGGTATCCTTTACATGAAGAAAATAAAAAAAAAATATAAGAATATATAAATCAATACATATATGTATATAACTAAGTACATTACCTCATCTCCAATCAGAGGAAGAGGATTTGCTAGTGTGGCAATCTCTGTTGTTGTTGCATTTTCTAGAGAAAGTGACAAACTCTCCAATCCATTGCTAACAAATTCACTCGTTGTGTGTGCAGAATTTCTCAAGTGTTTCTTAATTGCTTCAGATAACTAAAATAAATTATGTTAATTTAGTTAGTTTTATTTGCATTAAAAACAGAAGCAACATTTAAAACTTACCACACCGACTAGATATGGGCTTCCAGCATCTCCGAATGCATGTGAGATAAGAATTTGGAATGCTTCTGCAGTTGATCGTCTTGTTGGCACCACAACATACTGAAGTTAATTTTTTAAAAATAAGTTTAAGTTGCAAATATATATATATGTATATACAAAGTAATAGAAGTGATAAAATAGATGAGAAGTGTACAGAATGAAGTGCCTAACGGTTTTTTTTTTAAATATCCCTTCAAATAGGAAAACATAAATTGTGGAATAAAAGCATTGTTATTTACATACATAAAGCTCTCAAGAGATGGTGCTGATTTTTGGAGAAAATTAAACATAAACCAACTTTGCAAAATGGTTCGAGAAAGAGGAAATTATAAATTCTAAACAATAAAGGTTTGGATACTTGCTCCATATAAGTGGAGAGTATATGAGGAAATGCATACTTTTAGGCGAATCAGTTTAAATAAAATCGGGCAATGTTTTTGAGTGCATAATTTAAATTTAAAACCGTTAATCCGTTAAGATTTTTAAAATTTGTATAACAAAATAATTACTCTTGCCCGGAAAAAATATAAGTGAGTAGTGTTTCATGTATTTTGTTGTTGTAGTTGATGTTTTTGTATTTATGAAAAAAACAAAGCAAGCAAAATTTCAAAGCGATATTGAATTAACCAATCATTTTTTCAAAACAAATCTAACTACTGGCAGTTAATAATTGTATTTGATAAAAAAAAAACACTACAGACATAATGAAAAGTATTAGACAAAAAAGTTAATAACTTAGAATTTCTATTCCTACGAGAACCGAAATTAATTTAAATAAATGGTTTGATAAAAAGTCAACATGAATTTAAGCTTTTGAACGAATTCGCTAATTCGTTAGTAAATTTAGCTAGGTTCGAATTGCAGGAGAAGATTTTTCATATGTACTAAACAAAACAATTAAATTGGATCTTGTGTCAGGACAATAATGTTATTTTGTTCTGGTGATTTGTTTTTCTAAGAAAATAATTTTAAAATCTAGGCTTGTTTTAAAAGCAAATAATCAAACATATCTGAAAATGTCCATATTTTTAATATGACAAACACTTAATTTCCAAGATAAAGTTCGATTTTATTTACCAAAACTACTTCAGAATTAAAAAGTATTTTAACTTTAAGACGAAGTTGTATTCATGTAAATTACATATATCTAAACTTTAACTATGTTTTACATAAAATTTATAATCAAGATAGGGATTAGTTTTACAATCAGAAACAGTAAGCCAATTTTGTATTAAACTTTACTGTTTTATTTATTAATACTTATAAATTAATTACAGCTCAACCTGACTGTTTGATTAATATTACATGAAGTCATATGACATCGAATAATAATAATTTAGGTAAGTTTACATACATACATAAGTCTTCATAGCTGCTGCTTTCCGTATCAACAAAAAAATACTTCATTTGAAAGCAAATAAATAACAGAAGCTATAATTTGAACTTGAAAACGTATTTGTGTTGTACTTACTGTTATATCATCTAAATGACTTAATAAAAATAGAATTGAATAATTGTATGTTGAGTGTAATATAAACTATTAAAAATAAGTATGTAGTACAAATGCAATCACTTGTTTTGAATGGCTCGCAATATGAATAATTAATACATTTTTTATTTAAAGTTTTGGTTAACGAAAATCCAGATGTTGAGGTGGAATGTATGAGGTGATATTGGTTTAACTTTATTAACAGTAATAAAGCAATATCAGGAAAATTTTCAAATTATCTTCCGTTTAAGTAAACCGGGGAAAACGGAATGTTTTTAAATTCGTTATCGTTTTGTTACAATTCAGTTACATGGAATATTGAAGTATGTTTGATTTTAAGTTCTGGATAATTAATATAAATAATGCAAAAGGAAAAAGAAGGATGTTTGTTTTTAAGTTTGGTTTAATGTAACAAAACCATAAATATCCGAATTTTGTATTGATATTTGAAGAAAGACATATATTCAAGGTTTAACTATAAGTTGGAAATAAAGTGTTAGGAGTATTGGATTTAAAGACTTCTGTATATGCAATATGCTTATTTATAATAATTAAGACATTTTAAGAACTTAAAAATGGATCAAATACACTGCTTTTTTATCTAATTTATAGGGAGATTTTTGTATAGGACAACCAGTAGCATTGGAAGAGCTTACAATGCATCTAGAAAAAGTCACTGTTTTGGGTGGGCTTGCGGAGTCATTGGGCCGTATTTCTTCAAAGATGATACGAATCGCAACGTTACTGTGAATGGTGATTGGTACCATTCGATGATAACATACATTTTTGAATGGAAGGGCTAGACTTGCGTGACATTTGGTTTCAACAAGATGGTGCCACATGCCACAACACGCGTGATGGACCAATTGAGAGGAGAGTTCGGTGAATAGTTTATTTCATGTTTGGGGACGGTCAATTGGCAGCCTAATCGTGCGATTTTATACCTCTAGACTATTTTTTGTGGAGCTATATTAAGGCTTATGTATGTCTATAGCGACAAGCCCGCTTCGATTGAAACACTGGTAGCCATCACTTAAGCATTTATTCTTCAGATACCGTCCGAAACGTTAGAAAGAGTATGCCAAAATCGGACCAAGCGGATAGACCATTTGAAGGGGAGTCGTGGCCAACATTTGCATTCAATAATTTTTAAACATTAAATTATATCGATCGTAGACTCGATTGCAAAAAAAATCATTCTTTATAATATTCTATTTATAAATAATGTGAACACAGAATGTCGTATATTTTGTAATTTAACAGTTTCAGAGAGTTCAAACTTAAGTAATTAAGAAAAAGTTGACACCTAAACTTAGACCTTTGGAGTTTAAGATCAATTATTGTTTGACATTATTGAGGTGAATATAAAAAGGTAAGAAAATTAAGAAGTTTGTGCGCCCGGCTAATTTTTACTCTGGACATAAATCACTTTTCTCAAAGATCGCAATATAATATTCTCCAGACAGACTATGCTATTGTTTATTTGGAATTTTTGCATTTTTATTTCTCTTAATGATTAATTGCTGAAAATGCTTAAAGACCATGGCCAGGATATTTGCATTTAAGGAATTAAAGTGTAAATACTGGAATTTAACTTTTTTTATTTTAAAAGGTTCATGATATTATTTTAAGTGCATACTCTCATGTTATACCCGACAACCCTAAGGTAAGTAAAGCTTCATACTTAAGAAACTTTGCAGGAAATATAAATTTAAATAAAATAAACTTTTATGTGAATATGTTGTTTTTGAATGTGAAATTAGTTACAAAGAAATGTGCTTAGCAATACAAAAAATATAAATTAAAAAATATCCACCACCTACTATTAACAAAAATTAACTGCATTTGTAGTTAGATCATGTTTCCAATGAATGTTGTTATAGTTTTAAAATTACAAAATTTTACAAAAATAATATAATAAAATAATCAACAATATACTTTTTTGTTTTACAATTTTAAAGCGATAGAACAAAAAAAAAGGATTAGGGTTTGATGTATTTAGAGAAAAAAAAACTAATTTCGCGTTTAATTACAACACGAATTATTATTCTTACCAGCAGCATATCAGCAACAATTGCCCAGTTTAAATTTAAAGCTAATTCACCAAAAAATACCATTGTATAAGCAGCTGTGCTATTTTTCGACACGATTATCATGGCACCAGCCATGAGTGGTATACTGAAAAACAGTCCAAATGCACATATCAATGGATCTGCAGTTGGTACTCGTTTGACGAGAGCCCTTGAAAGATAAGCTCCCAATGGAACACCAATGATACCAGATACCATTGTGAGTGAACCAAATTTGAACGCAACACTGAAATAAAGATCATGTGGAAAAATTAGTAATCTTATAGGAAATTCAGTAAAAAATCTTCATAAACGGAAAAAAAAATTTGTTCAAATCGATGATGGTGGTAATTCGGTTTGAATTCCAAATAATCAGCTGACCAGCTCTTCGAGAGTTTATGTTGCTTCATTCTGAGATCACTTCTCGGCGATGAATGTAGTAATTTTTCTTACCAATAGTATATCGGCAACAATAGACCATGTTATGTTCAGAGTAATCTGTGCAAGCCATACAAACAAATAGCAGAAGAATGAGCTGGTCCTTGGCAAAATAAGCGCTAAATAAACCATTGGCGATGATAGTAGTAATCCGCAGGCACATATATAGGGGTCACAATTTGGTATTGTTGCTCGAAAACGTTGTGATAAAAATGATCCCAGAGGTACACCACCTATTCCGGCTGTCATTGCTATTATGCCGAACTGGTACGAAACGCTAATTTTTTTTTGTTTGTGATTCAAATTTATTAATCCTGAAATTTTAAGAAAATTCTTGAAATGAAATTTATAACTTACTCTTTTTGTGTTAGTCCTTCATTTCCAGGTTGCATACGAAGTCCTAGATAAATATACTTTGGACCCCACCATGCCAGAGCACCAGCAACAAAGGTAACACAAGTGAAACCAATTGTTGACAACATAAAAGAACGATTTTTGACTAGATCTTTGATGTCTTCTGTGTAAGTTGTAGGCTCGAGATTGTGCGATCCTTCACTTTCACCACGTTCGGGTTCAACGATGAGGAATAATAGCACAACAGCGATGATTCCGAGGAATGGAGTGACACGTAGGGCCCATCGCCATGATCCAGCAAGGGCAGCTGTTTCAGCACCAACAATGTAACTGAAATTAAAATGGGTATGAGGATTGAGTAAAATCAAGAGTAAAGTGCAAAGTTTAAAATCTATTAAATATCAAATAGATTTAAGGTCAACAAACAATTTCTTAGATTAAATTAAAAATAACCCCAAAGATATGATTTGTTTTCCCCTTAATTAAGACAAAAGAACTTATTAAATTAATTTACTTGGGAAAGAAAATCAGATTTAACTCGATAGGGTATTAACTTTTTCCTTGCAATGGGACTTTTTTGGGGAGACGTATGGCTTGTAAAAAGAATTATCATAACAAACGTATGTACAAAAATCAGAATTCAATTCAGAACAGAACAATTACACAGAAACTGAGAGTGAAATACTTGTTCGATGTACTCAATAAAGACATTTATTGTTTTATGACTTCCCAAACACTGGCTGGCTAGCGATATAGACGGAGAATTATCATTCAGAATCAAAATCATTTTGCTAAAATGTAATTCTTATGAATATTAATACTCCAGAAGCCTTGGTCCGGGGCTTAAACAACAATAATAGTTTTTATTTAAAACCTATTGAATATGTATTCTTTCTTTTTTAACAAATACGATCTGCAAATTTTGATCCAAACATAACATTGATAGGAAACATGAAAAAGTTAATTTTATTTCTACCGGGTTTTCTACAAATTTTCTTAAGTTTTGTTTTAGGGCCAATATTAATTTGAATGACAAACATATTTATTTGGCAAGTTCTTAAAAAAATTTCAATATTTAAAATAGATTTTTTCCAAAAGGGTGCAACAAGCAAATAGAGCTCAGTTAAGCTGTGGGTGAGGAATTCTATTTATTTAATTCCCATGCACTGTCAACCTGACTGAGTTTTGATTCCAGAAATTTAAACTGGACAATTTTTTGACCTAAGTTTGTCGCCATATTTATTTTAAGAAAATGTTAATTTTTATTAAAACCTTTATAGAACGATCATTTTTTTTTTGTTCTGTTATATAGAAAATGTTAAATTTGATTTTGATGAATAGATGAAGAATAGATAAATATGAGAGTATTTTGCAACATAAAAGCTATCCAAAATAGTGTTTCCATAATATTAAATTCGGTCTTATGTTAAAGCAACGACAGTCAATGTTTAAAATTCCATTTTATATAATTATGTCATAACATATGCTTGAGCTTATATTTATTAACTTCCCATAGGAAGTTATCGTAATCGGTCCGACTTGTCGAATTGAAAATGTTGACATTTTTAGGCTTTTCAAGGAACATAGAATCTAAATCAAAGATTTTAAGAGAAATGTATGTTCGAACGTTCGTTCGTGTGTTCGTACGTTAGGAATATCACTTTTTGTCGTCCATATATCTAATGGGTGATTTTTTTGAGGTTAGGATTTTCATGCATTAGTATTTGACAGATCACGCGGGATTTCAGACATGGTGTCAAAGAGAAAGATGCTCAGTATGCTTTGACATTTCATCATGAATAGACTTACTAACGAGCAACGCTTGCAAATCATTGAATTTTATTACCAAAATCAGTGTTCGGTTCGAAATGTGTTTATCGACAAATTTTGTTCAGCGATGAGGCTCATTTCTGGTTGAATGGCTACGTAAATAAGCAAAATTGCCGCATTTGGAGTGAAGAGCAACCAGAAGCCGTTCAAGAACTGCCCATGCATCCCGAAAAATGCACTGTTTGGTGTGGTTTGTACGCTGGTGGAATCATTGGACCGTATTTTTTCAAAGATGCTGTTGGACGCAACGTTACGGTGAATGGCGATCGCTATCGTTCAATGCTAACAAACTTTTTGTTGCCAAAAATGGAAGAACTGAACTTGGTTGACATGTGGTTTCAACAAGATGGCGCTACATGCCACACAGATCGCGATTCTATGGCCATTTTGAGGGAAAACTTCGGAGAACAATTCACCTCAAGGAATGGACCGGTAAGTTGGCCACCAAGATCATGCGATTTGACGCCTTTAGACTATTTTTTGTGGGGCTACGTCAAGTCTAAAGTCTACACAAATAAGCCAGCAACTATTCCAGCTTTGGAAGACAACATTTCCGAAGAAATTCGGGCTATTCCGGCCGAAATGCTCGAAAAAGTTACCCAAAATTGGACTTTCCGAATGGACCACCTAAGACGCAGCCGCGGTCAACATTTAAATGAAATTATCTTCAAAAAGTAAATGTCATGGACCAATCTAACGTTTCAAATAAAGAATCGATGAGATTTTGCAAATTTTATGCGTTTTTTTTTTTAAAAAAGTTCTCAAGCTCTTAAAAAATCACCCGATAGAACCAGTAAAGATATCGACTTTAAATAAATTTTGTTATACAGATAATAACACAGACAAATGCAAAAAGGACTTTCAAAATTCAGAAGGTGGTTTTGTTACTATAGAAATTTAAAATAAAATGCACGACTGGGTCGCACGAACTAAATCATGTAATCAAAGTATGTTTAAAAATATTTCCTGTATTTTAAGATTTAAAAATTTACCTGCAAACAAAGTTTGTTTTCAAAAATTTTAATGCCATTTGATTCCTCAAAACCTTATAAGAGCGTTTTTTTGTAAACCAATAAATATTGAAATCGGTTGATTTGTATAGGGACACTACTGTTAGTTTTAGTCTTAAACGAATGAAAAAAAGCCTAATGCGAATCGGTTTAAAACCTTAATTTACTTTAATTTGAAGTCAATCAACCCACTGCTTTGGGCTGTAGGGGCCAGGACAGACAGACAGACGGACGGAGTCGGGGGACCTACTTTTTTCGACTTCTCTACCATCAATGTAATGTCATGCTTTATTAAAATCTTGAGTTCGAAAATTTTTACGAATGCAAAACTTGTAATAAAGCTCCTATAATGACCCCAAATATCTCACGAACCAGTAATGCTAGCGACTTCAGTTAAATTTTATATTGTATAATGTGACGTGATACCAAACAAGTATAATTTTGAAGAAAAAAAATCAATTAACGGATTTTTTATAAATCAAACAAACTGAAACAAAACATATGTCACATCAAATATTTTAGGAAAAAAATGATTTTACCTCCAAAATAATTTTATGCAACGAACGAATAACGTTTTTGATAAAAATCAAAGTAATAATTTTTTGTACAACAAAGAAAGAAACACTGAACACTAAACTAAGAAACACTGCTTAAAGTTGGTAAAAATTGATTTTGGACTCCAATATCTTGGCAAAATTTAAGAATATTTGCTTCAAACTAATTCTATCTTATAAAAAATCCAACAGTCAGTTTTTTCATAAAAAATTAAATCTACAAAAAACTACTTTTGTCTACATCTCGTGAATAAATGAAGGTATTGACTTCAAAATGATTTCATTCTGTTCTTAATTTTGTTGTTAACAGGAAAAATCAAACCTGTAAGTTTTTTTTTATACAAATTAAAAACTTTCAAAAAATGCTACTCAAATTGGTAAAAATTGGTTTTTAGACTTAAAATATCGTAAACAAAAACAGATTTTTAAATCAAACTTATTTTATCATATGCAAAGTATTGAAAGATTTTTACTCCAAATTTTGTACCTCACACAAAGTATCGTTATTAACATTTTGTTAAAGTTTAAGACAAATCGACAGATGGGCACTGATGAAAAGTTGTCATTGTGGGTCGAATTTTGAAATTGTATGATGATAGTACTTCAACAATTTTTTTGTTCGCATTTCTTTTCTTCTGAATTTCAATGATCAATTATCAGGTCAAGTGAAAAAGAATCAGATTATTTTTCTGTTTGCTTATGAAGGCATACAAAAATACGAAAATATCAAATATCAAGATTTATTGCAACTGCGATCATGATAAATTCTTCATAAAAAATATAAAAAGTTCATATTTAATGACATTTAAATCTAAACATATTATAAAGTACTCGTATGTACAAAAAATATGTATGTACATACAAAATTTCAAGAAATTAGATTCCGGTTTTTTGTTCTACTTAAATTCTCACTGAAAATGAGAAGTTCAAATTTCTAGTATGTATCAGCAAAAGTGAATCACATAAATTCATAATTTCCAAGGAAAATTGGTTAGTTATAAAATTCTTCCTTATTATTTCGTATATGTACTCTGTAAATTGGGTCGCATTGGTCTTAAAATTTTAAATACCAAAATAACACGTTCTTGATGTGGAAAAAGAATATCTATAATTGACCGTACGTCCAAAATTGAGCTCAAGTGAATACTGATTACGATATAATTGTTTGGTTGGGGAAATCGTTTTTGGCTGGCCTTTTAAACAGGGAAGAAGATGTAGTTTTTGATGAGAGAGCTTGGTGCCAAACAGATTTGTTCTCAGGTAGAGCTATTGCTACGTACGAAAGCCATACTGCAGGTTATTAAGAAGCTTTTGGCTATTAAAGTAATTCTTCAGCTGATGATTGATCAGCCATGACCATGACGAAGGCAAAGTTTACTCAGTGCAATTTTTTTGTTTAAAACTTGCATTTTAAAAGGTTTTAACGCAGAAATTGAAAGACATAAAGCCAATGGACTATATAACCGAAACATCAGCGTCAAAATGATATTCTAAAATTAAAAAAATGTTTAGTTTCAAAAATAACTAAGATCATTAAATTAAAATTAAATTAAACTCACTAATTACTATTTATTGCTTAAAATGATGTTTTAACTTTTGGTTGATTAAGTTATCCACGAAAAAAAAAACAATATTTTAAATTGAAAGCTAAACGATATACTTCGTGTTAATTAAATCTTCAATTAGTCTATCATTTGCCTAAAAATCATTTTATTGATTCATTTTTGGTGCAGAGATGCCCGCATTTAGCGCATTCACAACCAAAAATAATTGTGGTGTGATCAATGATGATGATTCCTTCTCTCATATATGCATCATGAGTAAGAGTTAGCAATTATTTTTTGTTTTATTTGTAATTTGTACAATTTTTATATGGTGTGATGATGACACTGACCTCCCGTGACGAAAACAACATCGACGACGACAAAAAAGTAGTTATGGGTTGCTTGAATAAATGCCCACATCAAAAGTTCATCATTACCATTTATTTAAGTGAATTTAATTTTCATTCTTAAAATATTCAAGAGCGTGCGAGAGTACAACATTTCATAGGTATCTACTTGAGAAAACAGAGGGATAATAAAATGTCAATTGAATATCATTTTAATTGACAGACAATTGAAAAGAAATCAATGCTTTATTATAAATGTTAGGTACTATATATTCATGATATCAGGTTAGGGTCGTATAGGCGGCGGCGATGGTTGATTAGGTGCGTTTTTTCTTATGATAATAAATCAATGTCTCACGGTAATTCAATAATTTTTACATGAAATTTATTCAATTAAGGGATGATTTTTATTCGTAAGTGTCAAATAACGACTTTTTGCGTGATCATTTTAATAGAGTTCTCATACATTTTATGATAATTGAATATTGATCTTAGATATTATTAAATTATATAAAGAAGTCTTACAACAATGAGGTTAATTTTGTTAAACTTTTATTTTGTAAATTTAATTATTTTCACAGTAATAAAGACAAATTTTGCAGGGTTGTAGATGTTACTAAGTTGTACAATTATGCACGAAAAAGAATTTAAGTGAACTTAGTAAGAAATTGATTTTAAAAATAGTAAAAACAATTTTTTAAGCTAATTTTTAATTGAGCATTAAAAACAATTCTCATTGTGAATTTTGAAAAACAGACATTTAACATTTTGAAAATATTACTGCAATCCTTGAGAAATACAATTTGACAGGTGTTAGTTAAGGGTTGGTAAGACTAGGCTTGATTTCATTGGGCAGATTGAGACGACATAAGAGGTCTATCCTTTTTTAAACAATCGTTGACTATTGTTGTTATGTCAAATAAGGAACATCAATTGTTAGAAATTGTTGATGTGTCAAACTACCAATATCAAAAATGTTTTTATATCCTAACATTGCAAGTTGAATAACGAAAGAAAAATTGTTAAAAGTTGCTATGTATATATTTAAACAAAATAATATACGCTTCAACAGTTTAAAGATTCAGAACAGAATGAGTAATTTATTTTTATAAGTAAAAATAAAACAAACAAATAATCAAAATGATACGCTGATGAAAATCTAATTCTAAAGTATAATAAACAACAGGTTTATTTTAACAAAAATTGAAGCAGCTTTCAAAGTTCTTGAGAAATTAATAAAAGTTAATGAGATAAATAGTGTATGTTTTAAAACATATCCTGAATCAAATAAAACGAAACGAAAAACATGAAAATTCTTAGTCTAATTGATACGAAAAATTGCTTTAAAGCTCATTATTTTCTCCCAAGCCACAAAAAAAACAATTACTTGTTTGTAAACAAATTATTCACTTTGATAGTTCAACACTTTCAACTCAGCCCACAACCTAAGTAGCAAATTGTTACAAATCGCAACTATTTAACACTTCAAAAATGAGTTTAGGAACGATGGAATGGCGTCATATTGTTAAAAATCGCAACAATCTTAACGTTAAGAAACGATGATAGTTAACGATTGTTAACAATAGTAAGCAGAAGAACAGACCTAAGGGATTTAAATTTAAGGCAAGTTTGTTCCTTCCAACTAAGGCAACTTTATTGGAAAGTTGACTGAAAAGTTAGTCAAGAAAAATCTCCCTTACTTTTGTATGTCAAAATGCCAGCTAATCACGATTTTCCATTCAACTAAAAGCTGAACTTCTTTTGTATGTCAAAATGCCAGCTAATCACGATTTTCCATTCAACTAAAACCTGAACTTCAAAACTAGGGGATTTATCTGCACAATTGTATTTAAATTTTAGTCTTACATTTTAAAATTTTTACTTTGTCATATTGGAAAAGGAATAAGAACTTTTTCGTCACAATACAAAACACAAGTTATTATGGACTTGTCCCTTGTGTAAGCATTTTTTTGTTAATATAAATGTTGTTAGTACTTTCACGATCAACTGAAGGTAAAATACATTAAGCTAAACTTCCATATTTAAATTAACGACATCTAAAAAACTAACTTGCTACCTTGGTCTTATTTAGTGTTCAAAGAAAGTTCCATATGTTGTCTGAACCTACCCTTTGCTTAACAATATTCTCAAAAAAATGTAAGGTTTTGTGGTTACATTTCGAAAATTTAAAATATGATCTGAATATTGATATCCACTTCGACCAACACTATTAAGATAGTGATTGAAAACTTCTAGGAAACTTCATCAAAAAATAAAAAAATAAACATGCTTTTGCAGTTGGTAAGAAATCAGGTAATTAATGCCTTTTGATATAAAAGCATCATATTTAAAATATTGTTAAACCTTAAAAATAAGATTTTCTCTAGTTTAATTTTCCAAATTTTTAATTTTTTTTTAGGGTTTTTTTTTGAGGGTTTTTTTTTGAAAAACCCTAAACGAAACAAAAAAAATAAAGTCTTGACACTATTTTTTGACAAACCATCGTAACGGGTTATCCATTTTGCGTTTTCAAAAGTATAGGGCTGGAATTCGACATCTGTCAAACTAGGTTGTTACCTAAACCAATTTTTGTGTTCAGTTGAAAGTCTGACATTTACGAAAATGGATTGATTAACAATCCCTCAACGCATACAAATTTATAAAACCTACTACAAAATTGGTGATTCTGCCACAGCCACATACCGCTTTAAGAGGAGATTATGGTTTACATAATCGTCCCACAATGCAAGCAATTGGTAAATTGTGAAGATATTTGAAGTTACTGGATTGGTTACAGATATTTTAAGGTCTGTGCGTCATCATTTCTCTTGTACCACTGAAAATATCGCTGCTGTAAGTGAAAATGTTACCGAAGACCCGAATGTGTTGATTCCTAGTCGTTCTCAGGAATTATGATTGTCTTACGCCACATTATGGCGGATTTTGCAACTGACACCTATGTACATCTGAATACAGCCCAGCTTACACAACAACTGAAGCCAGCTGACCATTCACAACGTCGTAGATACGTGGAATGGGTGCTTGGCTAACGGGCGTTGGACGGCGATTTTTCGAACAAAATTTACTTCAGTGACGAAGCATATTTCTCACTCGGTTGGTATGTTAATAATATCTTTAGGCAAATTAAGAGAATTGATCTTTTATTTGTTTTGCAAACATTATTGATTCAATGGTATTCCAGTGGTACCTATTGGTTAAATTGGTTCAATCGAGTCGAATGAAGGTGATTTCAACTCAATTTAGGACGTAGGTGTACAAATAGGTGGAAGTGTTGTTCAAGCGCACTTCACACTGATTAAAAAAATTATAAAGTAAAATTTTAAAGAAAAAAAAAGTTTGGAGAAAAAAGTGTTACAAAAATAAAAAAAAAGTAACATAGCAACAAATACAAACAAATTACGAAAAGTGTAACACTTTTGTTACACTTGTAACATTGTGGCAACGCTGGTTCTGAGAATCCTTAAGTAATTCAAGAGAGACCATTACATCCAGAAAAAGTCACTGTTTGGTGCGCTCTTTGCTCCGGAGGTGTGATTGGACCTTACTTCTTTGAAAACGACAATGGAATGACAGTCACCGTCAATTCGGAGCGTTATGGTCATATGATAACCGACTTTTTTTTGCCTGCTATTGAAGAATACGACTTGGAGAATATGTACATACATAGTTTCAACAAGACGATGATACATGCCAAACAACTCGAGCGAATATGGCTTTATTGCAAGAGACATTTCCTGGCCGCGTAATTAATCGTTCGTGGCGATATCAACTGGCCACCAAGAGCATGCGATTTGACACCGCTGGATTTTTTTGTGTGGCTACGCGAAAGACCGTGTTTATGGAGATAAACCTTTAACTCTTGAGCTTCTAAAAACCAACATTCGTCAAGTTATAGCTGAGATACCGTCCAATATGTAAAAGTGGTCGACAATTACCTCGAAAGAATTGATGCTTGCAACAATTCGCGTGGTGGTCCTTTAAATGGTGTAGTGTTTCACACATAATGTCAACGTTCAAACTTTACAATAAAAAAGAAATATCATGGACAAAAATATTTTGTGTGCGTTTTATTCACGTTTACTTTTGAAACCACAAAATGGATAACCCTTTATAATAAAGCTTCTTGATCCACTTTCTACAAAAGAGAGTTAGCTATAAGTGACTTTTTTTTGAAAGACTTAAACAATATTGTTACGCAGGTTAGATCGTTGTTTTTATTACTGAGACAATCTACATTGTTATTAAAAAATAATAATGACAAATAAAAACAGTTGTGTCATAAATCTTTGGGCAACAGTTTTATTTAGTCCACCTAATATTTTAAGCAGAATAACTTCTTCGTAAGTACTGAGTGAATGCTTAAATTTAAAATAATAGGTAACTTCGTCTGTGACATCAATTAATTTGATTCACCTTTTATCATCAAACGCTACAAAAGACAAAATAAACAAAGGTCAATCGGTTATTTTTTTAATTTTTTTAATGATCACCAAAATATGATAATTCTAACATAGCGAACAAATTTAATTAATTATTTTGTTTGTCTATTATCAACTCAACAACAAAAAATACTTCAAAATTTGCAATAAACAATTACTCACTATCTTTGGTTTATATATTATAAATAAAATTATCTTTAAATGGGCTCTGCAAAAAAATATTAATATATTAAAAGATAAGCTGCTAAATATGTTTGTGAACTCAAAGTATAGCACGTGCCAGACAATCAGACCTAGTTAAACTGAGAAAACTTAATATGTTAACTTATTTAAGCTCAGAAGTTTTTGAAATATACAAATTAAAAAACACTTAATTGTAGACATAATGGTGCGACATTTTTATTAAACTTCAATTCGTAAAATTTTGTATTAAATCAGGGCAGATAACTCTCATTTTTAATTGTAGGACACTTTGATTTTCATTTCGATTTATGATTTTGGACAGTTTTCATATTGTACTCACCCAAGTCCAGATCCAACTGGAATAGCAAAATAAAACAATACGAGCATTTTGGAACGCCATTCATTTACAAACAAATCAGATATCAATGTTGGCGCAATCGTACTATAGGACGCTTCACCAATGCCCACCAACGCCCGAAATGTGATAAACCATCCGAAATTATTCATAAATGATCCCAGAATTGTTGTTGTACTCCAAAGCAATACACCAACTGCCATAATCCATTTTCGCGAATACCGATCCCCAAGGTATCCAAAGATTGGTGCGCAGATCATGTAGGACAGGACAAAAGCGGTTTGCAATAGGCCTCCATCATCGTCACCGATTTTGAAGTCCGATTGTATGTCTGTGAGCACACCTGGAAAAAATAAAATACAAAAATTAACATGCAAATTGTATATTTGTATGGATTATTGAATTAAAGGAATTCGTTTGGACTTTGAAACTAAATTTGTGAGTGTTATGGAGGTCGTCTTGGGCGCACCTAGATGAAGATTTTTGTGGAGTTGACAATGACGTTAGTGATTGAATATGAAAGGCAGTGGAAGTCCTGCTTAAATAATAAATTATTGATTCTTCTAATCATGAATACAAATTCTTATTTTAAGGGGTTTCGATTTCGAAATTGATAACAGAATTTGCAATTTATTACAGAAATCGATTTTAAATTTTAGAGTTTGTTTTATAGTCGTATTGCGGAAGGCTTGATGTGTCACAAATAATTGAAAGTAAAATTGCCTCTCTTTGCTTAAGTAAGAAAGGTGGATTTTTCATTTTTATTTTTGTCCTAGTCAATAAATTGGCGTTAACATGACAAATAAAGGGTGTCCCAAAATTAACGCGAGATTTGAATTTGCCGCCATTTGTGCAGTGAAGTGTTGGCAACCCTGAAAAAAAGCAATTTGACAGCTAACAGTATAGGGTTATTAAAAATGGAGCGTTACACGAGAGAACAACGTGTCTTCATTATTAAAGAATATTTCAAAAATAGTGAAAGCTTGGCGGCTGCAGTTCGAAAATTTCATACAAAATATGGTCGGAATAGTGTTTTAACTTCGTCAACTGTGAAGAGATTAATTGAAAAATTCATGGAGACTGGATCCGTTGGAGACGCCAAACACACTGGTCGTCCAAAAACAAGCCGTTCAAATGTGAATGTCGAAGCAGTGCGTGAGAGTGTTGCTGACAATCCAGGAACCTCAATTCGACGTCGTGGACAAGAATTGCAAATTTCAAGAACCTCTCTACAGCGTATACTCACCAAAGATCTGTGTCTTAATGCTTACAAAATTCAATTAACACAACAATTGAAGCCTAATGACCATGGACAGAGAAGAGAGTTCGTTAAATGGATTATTGAACATCAACAAATGGACCCTGATTTTTCGAGCAAAATCATCCTAAGCGATGAAGCACATTTTCATCTTGATGGCTTTGTCAATCGCCAAAATTGCCGCATTTGGGGTTCGGAGAACCCACATGTGATTGTCGAAAAACAAATGCATCCACAACGCGTGACTGTATGGTGTGGATTTTGGGCTGGATGCATAATTGGGCCATATTTTTTTGAAAATGATGCTGGTCAAGCAGTGACTGTTACTGGTGCTCGATATCGCGACATGATTACACAGTTCTTTCTGCCAAAATTGGATGATATTGATGTGTCCAATATGTGGTTTCAACAAGACGGTGCCACATGTCATACAGCCCGTGAAACAATTCAATTACTGCATGAGACATTTCCAGGTCGTGTACTCTCTCGTTTCGGTGATCAAAATTGGCCTCCTAGATCGTGTGATTTAACACCATTAGACTTCTTTTTATGGGGTTATTTGAAATCACAAGTCTATGTCAACAAGCCCACAACCACCCGTGCATTAAAGGAGGAGATTCAACGCTGCATCAACGAAATTCAGCCACATTTATGCAGAATGGTCATGGACAATTTCAACAAAAGAGTGCGCATGTGCATGCAAAGCCGTGGAGGCCATTTGTCCGATGTGTTATTCCATACATAACCCTATCCTATGTACTTTACGAGTCAATAAAAATATAACTATCAAAAGACTAAAAACGGCGTTTTCTATTTAATTCAAATCTTGCGTTAATTTTGGGACACCCTTTATATAAATACTCTATCTTATGCTTCGACAACTATTTATAGGCGACATTAGTACAGTAGTCCCTCGATAATGCGAATTACCGATAATGCGAATTTCTCTAAAATGTGAATCGCCAAAAATTTACATTGTCATCTCTATAATGTGAACTTCTAATTTTTCAGAGACTCTATAATGTGAATTTCTTTTGTAAAACTTTTTATCTTTTTCTTACTCGTGCAAGCAATTTAAAGGTACCGGCTAACTGTTATTTGTCTAGACATATCTTCAGAAATGTTGAATACAGCTGCAGTCTGGAGAGTTATGTGTGTATATTTTTGTTGTGTTTTACTTGTGTCTACTTGAATTCCATAAAGCTGCTGGACCATTGCAAAAAAACTGAACCAGGACCAGGGAAAAAAAAACACTTAGGAAATCCGAAATGCCTAAAATGGAAAATGCATTGTTCGAGTGGCTTAAAAACAAAGAGAGAACCACGTTCCAATTTCAACAGATCTTCTCTGCCGAAAAGCAAATCAGTTTAATTTGCGATTAAAAGAAGCCCGGAATTTCAAAGCTAGTCAAGGTTGGGTACACAAATTTAAGCAAAGGCATGGTGTTCGAACATTAAAAATATGCGGCGAAAAGTTGTCATGTTATAAAACTGCAGTTAATCCATTTTTGGAAAAACTGCATGAAACAATACACATAAGCTTACTTTATTAGTTATCGAGAAGTCCAAATGCCCCAGAGCGTTTTCCGGTTTCAAGGTTCCGCTGATTTATAGATCCAGCAAAAATGCTTGGATGACCAGTGAAATTTTTTAAATTGGTTTAACGACAATTTTGTCAAAGAGGTAAGCACTTTGTTTAAATTTAATCTTTGTCTTAAGCAAATCATTGCTACGATCACTTTGCACCTACAATTTTTTTGTTTTTTCTTAACGCTTTCCAGGTTAAACTCTTTTTGAGAGAAAATAATTTACCAAAAAGGGCACTGTTGCTCCTTGACAATGCAACTTGTCACTCCAATAAAGAAAAGCTAACTAGTTCTGATGGAGACATAACAGTTATGCTTTTCCCCTGAACTGGACGCAGAAACCATTTCCAGTTTGCTGAAACTAAGAGCAGTGATAATAGAAAGGTCAAGCCAAGCTGTTCGACAATCAAAAATTACAAGTTTTTTATGAAGAATTGATTTAGCTGATTCTAATGATTTATTTTTAGTTTTTTAAATGAAGTGTACTCGCAATTACTTTTATTTTATTTATTTATATTTTTTGTGAATTCAATAAATGTTGAAACTGTGATTTAAACAAATATTTTGTGTTGTATTCAATGGATATAAAGATTATTTTGATCATTTTAATGAGAATTGAAAAAAGTTCCAGTAATGTGAATCCCTCTAAAATCCGAAAACGCCTTGTTTTAATTAGTTCACATTATCGAGGGACTACTGTATTACAGCTTATAAATATTCTAAATGGTTAAGACCTCAGTCTTAGAAGTTATTATATTACTCTTTTGAAATATTTGTTCAAAAATGAGGGTAACAGATAATATTCCAACTTTAATTCTATCAGAAGTATTAAGCAATTTTAAGCTAGCTAGTAGTTTTTTTTTAAACTACGGTATCTAAGGTGCTAAAATTTGGTTATATGTGACGTTTTAGTTGATAAAGCTCTATAAAAATAAATTGTGCGTACATACATAGATATGTATGTATATAAATACATACTTTCATTTGAAAGTAGACAAACATATTAGTTGTTGATAGGAGTCTCCTTAAGTATAAGATATAAGAAACTGAAAAAGGAAAACCAATGAAGCATTTTTGGAATGTATTGATATTCAACGTATGTATGTACTAAACAAGAAAAAAGGAGATTAATGTTTTAATCGTATTGTTAAACATTTTAATTTATGAAAAACAACATAGGTCCGATTTGTCAGATTGAAAATTTGGACAGGTTTCGACGTTTAAAAATCTCTAGACTTAAAATCCATGATTTTAAGAGAGATTTCTAAGGGTGTGTTTATTTACTTTCGTAGGTTGGCATGTTTAAGTCTGGGATATTTTCTTTTTCGGATCATGCCTCAGGAACATTGAGATGTGCAGAAATTACTTTTTTATTATGGTAGGAGTCATTTTAAACAAATGCACAATTTGATTGACCACAATAGTCTCATGAACAAATAATACTAACGACATGAGTTAAATTTAATTGAACACAATTATGACGTCATTTACATATAATTGGTATGAATTTATAGACAATTTAACAAAGAACTAAATTAATGTATTTGTCAGCTCGTATGTTTAATCAACAAAAAATAGTATGTTACTAAAACACCTTTAGAATTGTATATTAAAAAGAATGATGTTGCTGATATTACAAATTGTTAAACTTTGATTTTCAACTCAAATTTCTTCAGAACAAAAGTAAAATATTAATTTTGAACTTATTTTAAGTTAAAAAAAATTATTGTTGTCAGCATTTAGTAAAAAAAGCTGCTGCAGAAATCTTAAAATCTTGTAGGACAGATACAGTCGAATTCTAAGGGGAAACCAGAAATTGTTCGAGTTAGAGAGGGTTTTGGAAAATTCGAATTATAGAGAGGCAATTTTGTTTGCTTTTTTGATGTGGCCGATGTGGACCACATCTAAACGCATTTGATTTGCCATTTCTCAATTTAAGATTAACTCAATTTGAACTATGGAAAGATACACAATCAAGTTACGCGTTAAAATTATTTAAGCTTATTATGAAAATGGGCGTTGAAATCAAAATGCATACCGCGCAAATCGTGAAAAATTTGAGAAAACCGGGTCTGTAAGAGATGTCAAAACACTAGTGCATACTCGTACTGCAGAAAATGTTTCTGCGGTTCGTGATAGTGTGACTGAAAAGCCGCCCACTTTGTATGGCCGAATTGGAAGATATCAATGTGGACGATATGTGGTTTCAACAGGGCGGTTCCACTTGCCACATAGCTAACGAAAGAATAGCTCTTTTACGCGACAAATTCAATGACCTTGTTATTATTGGCTGCCAAGATCATGTAATTTGACACCATTGGACTTTTTTCTTTGGGGTTGTTTAAGGGAAAATGTGTACGTCGTTAAGCCAGCAACAATTCAAGAGCTAAAGGATGACGTAATTCGGCAAGTTAACGGTATAGAACCTCACTTATGCCATTTTATTTTTATTTTTTGTTTGTAAAAAATACCTTACAAAAATCCAATCAGTATCCAAATATCCTTAAAAAAAATCAGTTGCCTTCCATCCTCTTGTTTATGGTATGTTTTGAACAATTATATACTGTACATTTACTGCAATGGTCAGCACCAACTGATTTACTCTTCGGTTTTGAGTTAAAGAAACAAGAAAGTTGAGAGATATTTAACTTGGGAAATGCTGTTTGTATGAAAAAGTGAAGGTAGTGATACAAAATTGCTCAAAATTTTCGATTTAAAGAAATTTTGGTCTTTGGGAGAGTCGACTGTATTAATTACCAAAGGGTGTTTTTTTTTATCTTTTATCTTAATTTTGGTGTGATATAAAGAGGTTTTAGTTAAAATTTCCGAACCATTCTGCGATTTTGATCAAACAAAATTTTTATAAACTTATGACTTTTTCAAGTTAAGCAAAAAATAACTTCAGAGTCACCTGTGCAGCGTTTCCATTTTCATAGAACTTTAGGGTTTACAGGTTTTTCAAAAAATATATGAAGTATCAAAAAGGTTTAAATCTTAAACGATTTTTTTTCCGATATTCCGATTAATTATTCAATAGCTTTTAATGCAGACAAAATTAAAAAAGATTATTATAGGGGTTAAATCTGCTGAAATTTTTTTTAGTTCATTGTAGTACCCGTGGCGTGATGGTAAGTGCGTAGGACTGTCATGCCAGAAGTCTTGGGTTCAATCTCTGCCTGTGCCATCTAAAGTTTTTTCATGGGTACCGTCTATTGTGAGGAATTGACAAATCCTCCGAGAGCAATTCTTGTCATGAAAAGTGCTTTCTCAAATTAGCCGTTCGAATTTGCCTTAAAACTGTAGGTCCATCCTTGACTAGTCACTAGGACCTAGTTCTCAACGAACTGTTGCGCCACCTATTTTTTTTTTAGTAATACATTTGCTGAAAAAAAATCTAATTTCCGGACATATTACACGTCAAAAGGTATTGTCATTAAAATTACTTCAACTTAAGATTGTAATTCTATTCTATTTGGACTTTAATACAAAGGCGCTAATAAAAACTAGAAATGTACCTTATTTTTTTAAAACTGCCTTTCATCTTGGTTATTGCACATACTTTATAACTAACTAAATAATAACATATCAAGTATGATAACAAAGTAACAATAAATAATTCATTGCAATTTACATAAACACTGCAATAATTTTTAATTGTTTTAAATGAGAAAGTTTACCTTCTGTTAAATATAAAATAATACTTTATATCGCGAGTTTCATTACCCGTAAATAAAAATAACACACTTCTATTAAATTTTATGAATTCAAAATGATTCAAATTAATTAAAATTATATAAAATAAAACTTTCCATTGTTATATTCATGTTAAAAAATAAGGTAAAAACATTTTGTTCATACCCGTATCTCTATTTTATTTTGATAATTTTTCTATTTTTGTTTGTTTAGATGATTATTTATAATACAAATTTTTATTTGTACAAATATTCAATTAAATATTTAATTGTAGCAACATAGGTATTTGAATATTTTGTTGGTGTTTTTCAAAAGCGTACTCGTACCTGATGCAAAAGACAACTCAGCAATTCATTCACCACAGGTTTTCGAATTGAAAGTCTATACATTTATTAATACTTTTGATTATTTTTTTTTAAAGAAACGTTGTTTGTAATTTGAATACGTAAAGAAAAGTATGCAAAAATTATCATTAAATGCAAGTTTCAACTTACGCAGATAACCGCCGCGCCGCGCGCCGCGTCGAAAGAAGCAGCCTATGATGGGTAACATATACAGACGCACTTACATACTTATACATATGTAGATATTTAAACAAACATTATTTTCTGCAACAAAATTCATAAGCATTCAAAACACGAACACAAGATCGAAAGGAAAGAAAAGTTTATTTTTAGCCATGTGAACAAAAGTTATTAAGATTTTTTGTTTTTGTTAATTTTGTTTTGTACTTCTTAATTTTACTGAGCTTAAATAAAATTACAAAAAAGTTGGGTGCAAAATTGCAGAGAGAAACTGGTCGGCAAGGTTTTTTTCCAGGCAATAAAATTGCACTGGATTTGATGGCTTTAATTCCAATCTGACTTTAGAATTAATGTATCAGGTTATTGATTTATTACTTTTTAAAATTCGAAAAACAGTCCTCTTGAGGCTATTAAAATCTAAGAAATATATTTTTTTTTTCAATTAAACCCGTGATAGTTTTCCCAATCTTTAATCCTTTTCTTAAATATTCAGTTGAAAAATCTTTATAAGTTGTTAGAGTTCACCTGTCTTTCAAAAAATCTGAAAGAAACGCTAAACCATTTAGGAATGCTAAAACAGGTTTGATTACAAAAGTGTAAAACGGTTTGAAAGTAAGTCTTGTTTTTGTAACGAATCTATTGTCTAAGCAATTCTATTATATCAAGTTTTTGAATCATATTAACAAATATTAAAATAATGTTGAAAACGGGGATTTTTAAAACCTGAGCAAATAGTTAAAATTAAAATTTGTATTCGAAATCAGCACTAAAAAGTTAAATCCAAAACGTATTTTTTAAAACTATGAAAGTATCAAATTCAAGGTTTTCTTAACACTTAATATAGAGTCGAATAAAAATTAACTGAGCATTTCCAGAAACTAAGTAAGATACTAAAATGATTTAAATTGTATCTAGAAGAGAAACATTTGTACTTTGAAATCATGACACAATTTATTGTAAAGAAATATTTTGAGTTTTAATTTAGCTTTAAAAACTCAGTTATTGGTTATTTTTAGCATTAAAATTAAATTAAATTAAATTAAATTAAATTAAATTAATTAAAAATTAGATAAACATATTTTAAAAAACTGAAACTATACTGTCAGTCATAATATATTCAATTGCTTTCCAACAACAAAAAAAAATCGGTTGGATACATTTAATGGCTGTAAACGCCACGAAGTCGATTAATTCTGATTATCAAGAGCACTTGAACTCTGCAACAGCATATCTGTAACGCTTCCAATTTCTTCACAATTTTGCCGATTCTTGCCTAGCACAAAAAGTGGCTACGTTTGAAACACTACGAGTACTTTTGCAGTAACTTTTAATAATTTTGAAGAGTTGTTCGATTGTTATCACAAATGGTAAATATTCAACTAATAATAAGACACTTCAGATGACATCTGATTTTGATGTGTCAAATGTCAGCGCTCTACCGACGAAATAAATTGACCAGTTTATTATATCCAAGATTTCTGAGTTTTTTTTTTTTGTCAGAGGGATTGACAGAGCGGGAGAATGAAATATGAACACAATTCACTATAAATTCTCACCTAGCAAGCAAATAAGCTTTGCATTTCTTTTCATCTTTTTGAATTGTTCATGAAAAATCCGACTAAACAAATTCTGTTCTCAGATTTCTGACAACAAATGTGAGAAATGTGTATGAGAAATTTTGTTTTTATTAATGAGAATGCCGAAATCTCTGAGATCTTATAATTATAAACTGGGCAAATGATCATTTATTAAGTAATTTTACGTGATCTTTGGAAAACAATTGTTCGTTTATTCAAATTATGAGAACAGTACAGGTGCTAACAGAACCTTGTGTGGTCTCTCTCGTCAAAAGCTTTGAAAAATCGAACTGAACTACAATTCCTTTTTGAAAAATCTTAAAGATCATAAATCTAATAAGACAATGCAGAAAATAGTAGAATTAGTTTTAAGGATTTATGTATGTATATTATTTCGAAGAGCATGTACAATGTACGTTATGTACGTATGTATGTAGGTATCATTCGGGCTTTTGAATGCAACGGCAAATAAAATACATTTTTATCTTGTATAATTTACATTTATGCACATGAAGCAAGAATCAGAATCGGAATGACCTTGTCATATCTAAACACATACATACATATATGTACATACCTATTTAAATGTGTTTTAATAAGAATTCAATTAATTTATTTTACCTAAGATCTTCATTTCAAGTAAATACAAACAAACATACAAAAAATGATAAATACCTTCCGCAAAAAGAAGGTGAAAGCTAACAAAATGCTACCGATGTACATTACCTACCTTCCTATATAAATCGAGGAGATATATTGTTGCCAAAGTTATAAGGCTTGATTAAAAAAATAAAGTAAACAAAAGAGATTGCACAAATTGTGTATAGATCTTCACTATATACATATGTACATACCCACAACACACTATTTTACTGGCACAAATCTCAACCTTCAGCTGAAGTTCCGCACACCAGTCAACAAAATTGCAAAATTTTACAAAAACAAAAAATAAACACGAATAAAAATTTGCGGCCACTGCTTTTGGTTTGCAAAAAGCAAAAAATAAATAAAAATATATTCACATCCGAGATACCAAAAGATCTGTTGGTATAAGTTTTCTCTTAAAGCTTCTTGATATTATAGTTTCATTTTTAACACCAACATTCTATCTTTTGCTGCTTATAAAGCTGTTAGCTTGTTTTGGAGTGCTGCGATAGGTGAACAAAGCCGTAGTTCGGTTTGTTTTTGGAAGGGGGTGCTTTTAGTCTAGAACAAAATAACAAGATACATATCTCAATTTTTTAACTAAGTGAGACATTAGTGTTAAAAAGTCTTGGCACTCGAAATTTATCTGTCTGATTCTGTTAATTTTCTTGTGATAGCATCTACTTGATAATTATTTTAGTCGAACTCTATTTTTGTTGCTCATAAATTCTGACAGCTGTCAAACGTTTACAATTTTAAGGAGTAAACAAACAGAGAAACACATATTTTTTTTTGTAGTATTTTCGTATCTTCACTTCAAAATTTAGAAAATATCGTTAATGGATCGAAAATTAACGAATTGAGATTTACATCTTTAACTCGAAGGATTGTTTAATCCAAAACCTGCTAGATTCGAATTAACTTGAAAATTTATAACAATATTTGTCGTTTCAGTAAACTTCAGACTAAAAATCAAGCAACTCAAATTGAAGATCACAATTTTTACGAACGTCTTAGTACATGAAGGATGTGTGCCTTCGGCCACTTTGTAGTCGTACTTTCTCCCGGATGTAAACTCGTATTTTCAATGCGTTTTATAAAGCACAGGTATAATAGTTGGACTCATTAATTATATGCTATCATACTTTCTAAGACGCTCGCACAACTCCTTTAAATTTTGAATAAACCGATTTTTAAATTTAATGAACAAAACAGACAATTTCTTTATATTTACAGCACACAAAAGGGATTAAGTTTAACCTTTACATGTTTAAAGTTTAAACAAGGCGCGAGCCTTGGTCTTAAAGTTTTGAAAAAAAAAACCAAGTCCACATTTTTAATGTGCAGCTACAAAAAATGCATGTATTTGATAGTAAGTCCGAGATTAAACTTAAGTATTAATTGATTGGCATTCCTGATGGTGTGAAGAGGGGAATGCAAGTGGTATTTTGACAGAACCTATGAAAATATCAACAAAACAAGCGATGTAAAAGTTTAGGTAATAGTTACACAACCTATCATTTTTAAAACTCTTTTTTGGGCTCTATTTAAAAAAATTAAGATTGTTAAAGGGACATCTGCAGGAGTGAAGGCTTAGTAGGTTGCAGCCAGATAGAAGAGGTAAACAAATTCTTGCATCTTCGGAGTAATTCTAAAAATGTTCCAGCATTTTTGACCGTGTTATCATTCCATAAGAGGTGATTTGTGATACAAATACCGAGTATTGAAAGTCCTTTCGTTTCCCATAAACAAGTTCGGGTTAGGTCATGCATAATAGCATTGGGGGTGGGTTACGCTTAATCCAAACACAAAAATCTACCAATGTCGCTATGTATTTTACAAAATCAAGGTTAATATTACAAATTATACATTTAAAGAGCAAAGTCAAAATCAATGATTACATTTGATGACCAATTTAAAGTTCAAATATGACCATACAAAAGAGTATAGGTACTTGGCTGGGAGCCAACTTGGGCTGGAATTTCGAATGGCTCCACCAAGCCAGCTGCAACAATCATACGAGATGCTATTTGGTTCACCACTGTCGTTGCGTCGGTCACCGCGCCGATTATTATATCGAGACAAAAACAAAATAATTGTGCTCTCAACTTACATATGAAATGATTCACCATTGATAGAACTACTTTACCAATGATTTACTGAAAGATTTTAAAAGTAATTTCATATGTAAAGGGTTTAGTCACAATGAAATTTTGTTGGCTGTAACGTGCAAAAAGTAATTGCGTGTAGATAATTCATGCCCTTTGATTTCACATTAAAGTAGTTTTTGTTGCAGCCTTCAGAGTTTACATTTTTAAAGTGAACACGTTTTTAAAATTGAAAGTGTTGTAATTTAAAAATGGCTTTAAGAGGCCACTAAGTGCCAGCTGAACACAAACAAATTGTATTGAAATATTCCACGAGATGGGGTCACCATTTTCTTTTTGTTGATTTTGAATACGTTGATAATATAACCTCTATGAACCTCACAAAAATAGTGTTTCTGTTACATGATTTTGGCGCCATCAAATTATACGTAGTTTTTATTTAACATTTTTATTTAAAGTTTTAAGAATTCAAATAATGCAAATTACAACTTAGGTGCAAAATTTAAAACTTTTGTCATGGATAATATTTTAGTTTACAAAATGGATGTTTATTTCATTGTAAAAGTCGTGCCAGTAAGGAGGCAAGTTATAGCTCTCATCGGTTCTTATAATTGAAACCAATCATTGGTTTTTTTTTTGACAGAATGGTTATAGCTTTCATTGAAAATTTCTGTAATTTGGCACAAATTTCCTGATTGGAATCAAGCATTTAAGGCTAAAGTTGATCATTGAAAGGAAAGCTGACATGTGGAAATGCAAAGAAAATGGAACGATTTAAGTGGAACGATTATGTTCCGAAATGTGACATCAACAATCAGCTGTTAATTAAAAACGATCTCATAGAAAAATTAAAAATGAACTAAAAGAAAAGTTTTGGATTAAAAAATTAATTTATTTTTAGTAGAAAAAGTCTACAAATCATCAGCTTCAAATCGACCACAAACATAACGTGCTTAAAAATCTGCAAACAAAATTTTCAATGATGAAAACCAATTATAGCTATAACTGCCTAAATAATTATGGTTGCCATTCATTATCATATTTCACGAAATTTTCCATGATCAATTGGTACATTTGCGAATTCCATCTTTAAGTTAATGAATAAGTTGTATATCATTTTCAGAGACCTTATCTTTCCACGTGATCCCAAGAAGAAAGTCTTAAAGTATCGTAAGATTTCTGTGGCCCATTGTGATCAACATTTCGAAAAATGACGCGCTCAGGATTTTTTTTTTTTAAATTGTGATTGTCAAATATGAAAAGATGACAATTTCAAAAGTAACAGCGGCCCGAAATGTGACCTTTTCAAAATTCAAACAATTATTACCGTGCAACTAAAATTTGGGCATCAAGATGACACTGTTTTCAATCTTTTTAAATACTACCAATTCATGCCCAAATATTCCCTAAAAACTAAACACAAATGACGTGGAAGGCGCCAGTCTCTCTAACTTCTTAATAAAGCTACGCCTCTGTTTTGCGTCGTCTATACAGCTGAACAGTTGCCCATCTGATTCACTGAGTAGTGAGTATGGAATTTATCGTACGATTATTTTTAACCAATCAGAATGTGTTGCTTCAAAAATGACGTAACGTAAAAATACGTATTTGCCAACGTGTAGTTTGTGCAGCTGAAATGGGTTTCTGTTATCTTACTGTTGGTTGTTGTTGTTGTTGTTGTTGTTGGTGTTATTGTTGACTCTTTAGTCATTCTCAACTCCGCAAACCAGACTCATCGATTTTAATTTCTTTTGAAAAGAAGGCAAGTTATGGTAGCATAAAGATACAACATGTGGTAAGAGTAGGAGAAGTAGCTGTATGCAATAATGTAGGTATTACCTATGAAGCTAGTGGTGAATGAGAAGGTGGATTTGTCAGATAGATGGGTGACACCGTCTCTTGACTCTACCTTCACACATAACCAGTTATTTATGCCGGCTGGTTTTTGCCTATAAGCAACTTGACGTTTTAAGCAGGTTAAAGAATGTAGAGACAAAGCAGAGACCGCTGATAAAGTTAATATCTAAAAGGGGGGAAAAACTAAATTTTTATAAATGAACGAAACGCCAACGCTTCTGCTTGCCACCTCCGCTTCCGCTGCTGCTGCTACCGGCCGCTACCATTGTTGCCGGTCGTAGCACAGTACAGTATAGATTTGGCAAGTGCAACGAATTCTTGGCGCAATGCATGCAACTGATGAAATTAAAGAAAGAATTGGAATGTAAAATATTTGTTGATGGTCTGGTGATATTGTTGCAGGTTGGATACTTTTATAAAAAGAAAAACGGTAAAATGACATAAAAAATGTCATAAGATTGATTTTAATGGATATATTATTTGATGGTTGAATGAAAGTTACCTGCAAAAGATAAAATCTACAGTAAAATGATAATCCATGTCTGAATATTGAATGTTAATTAAAACAACTGAAAAATGGCGCCCAACAGTCACTTAAGTAAACACATTTTTCTTTGAACTTTCTTTAATTTATTTTTTAAAAAAAGTCCTACTTGTACAATATTTTATGTGCACAAAACAGTTGCAATAAATACCTAAGTAAACATAAACAATATGCGAATTATTGCGTATTTTTAGCAAAAACGCCACACCCACTTTGTTATGTGAAAACAGACATTTTTTATTTTAATCTGATAGAGTTATGAGTCGCACGAATGATGAAGTAAATTTAGATAAATATTTTTCTCGAGATGAAAACGGGTGGCGTGCTCGGGAAAAAGAGCCTTAAAATGACATTATTTATACAATGGCCTAGATAATGTACGAACATGCGTATAGAGACAATACAAACGAATATAGTTTTCATTAATAAAACTGAAATAAGTATTTTTGTTGCGAGTGCTCTATATATTTTATTTGGACGATTCTGAGGTAATATTATTGTCTTAATGCATAATTTGTATTTGTATATAATTTGCTGTTGGCAATAATTGCATTTTCGTTAAATATTGGTGAGGGCCCCAGGTCGACAGAAAATAAGATTTTTAATAATTTATATTAATATTTTAAATTTGAATTTTATTTTTGCATTTTTAATTTTATTTAGCATTTTTGGTAATGTAAAAATTCGGCCTCTTGAAACAATAAAATATAATAAAATATTTATCAACTTTCAATTATGAAAAATTTACACTCGAAATAAGGCTTATTTATATTTGTTTTTAATATAATTGAAGCGTTTTGATGAAGAAGGGGGTAAGTGATATTTGCAACATTTTGAGATATAAGGGCTTGAGGTTTTTAAGAAGAACGTATGTTCTGTTGAAAAAATGTATTTTTAATTCACGATTTCTGAGCATAGTTTGAAACATAAATGCATACGAAATATAACATTGGTCAGAAAAGTTATTTTGTTTCGTTATTGGAATTTATTTTTCTGAATTCATAATTATTGTATTAAATCTCGGTTTTTAATATACCTCTCTGCAAATGCAAAAATACATAATACGCTGTTTTTAAGGCTAGAATAAAACGCAACATAGTTCTTAAAAGAATATTGTACGATGTTTTCATAAAGCATACAGTTTAAATCATTTAGGTATCTAACTTAGTTTTCGTAATTTCTTATTCGTTATTATATGACTTATGAGTTTTCAATTTGACTCTATTTAAAGTTTTAAAAAAATCTTAAATATAATTTCTTTATGGTTTTGAATAATTCGTTTTAAACTTAGTTTTGTAACGCTAATTGGCAACTCCGATTTTAGCTTCATGTGCTTAAACTCAAAAATACCCGTATTCAACATAAATAACCTTAAGATTGCGAATTCGTAATATAAGCAAAAAATTGCTTTTATAACGTTTTACCTTTTTTTCTGTTAAGAACCGTATTCGCATAAATGCTTCAGCATTTTTTTTGGTACACGTCAAGCCTAACAACTAATGAGGATTTTGTTTAAAAATAAATAGGATACTGAATTTTTGTAAACGGAATATTGAAGATAGCGATTTGTAGATTTGAAAAATAATAACGAATTTTATTTATTTATTTTATTTAACATCGCTTCAAAAAGCATTACACATATGTATGTACGAGTATAAGGTTTTTTTCTAAGAATTTAAAAAGGTTTATCTCAAAAACCTTACGCTATAGATTGGTTCTGACGTCAAATTCGAATTAAGGTCATCAAAACCATTGGAAAAGAATAAATTGTGTGCCAGATAAAACCCTTCCTGACCAGTGAAATCGATTGGATTTTTCATAATCCCTTGTAATTTCGTTTAGTAATCACGAACAAAACTATTTCCATCAAAAGCATTAATGGTATAAAATTTTAAAAAATTAAACAGACAGAAGACAGAGAGTGTAGCAAACTTTTGGTCAGAATATTTTGTACACTTTTACATGGGTTCTAGACCAGTTTCGTAGGATCCTGAATACCCCTCATATGTAGACTCAGCTCTCTTAAATATCACAACTTTTGCCTCCATATTTACAAAAATTATGACACATTCATATTACGTAGATTTATAGGAAGAAGGAAGGGCTCAACATAAATTTAACTGAGGCAGTGTCGTTTGTGGAACAATATTGTAATTCAAATATGTAATTCAGAAACAGAATTTCAATTTTGCTTTATTCATGTGAGATTTTTTTTTAGGTATGTCTTTCAAAAATCTCTTAAGGTTTTATTTGATGGTTCTGAACACAAATATCATGTCAAGAATGTACACTTTTAGAGGCTACTAAATTATATGTTCAACTTTTTTTCATGACAATTAAAGTTTCAATGATTTTCCCTACCTACCTCCTTAAATGCACTACCATCATTCATGATGCACTTTCATAAATTAACAAAATTGTAAAAAAGAACTTTTTTCCTGTATATTAAACGAAATTCAACACATTCAACTAAATACCCAATGCATTCATTATAGAATAACTAAAAGCATTGAACTTTCTCCACATAGCATTAAACAAAAATATTTACTTTACGGAAGTAAGAGTAAGCTACATAATTAAGTAAAAGTAAGCATATACCCGTAGAAGTACCTATAAAGAGGCATATTTTCTTTTCCCCATTTCTTTCTTATACTTCTTTACTTTTAACATTTTTACTTTAGAGACTTTTATTTGTACTTGGAAAAGTGTTAAAATGAGTGTTACATTTATCCAAAGGTATAAGATGGGTAGGTAAGATATATATATAAATTTAAATAATGTAAGAGATTCCACCCATTTCTGAAAAATTGTTGAGGAATTTAATGGAACAAAGTTTAAGATTGGTAAAATTTTAAATGCCAATATACTAGCGCACTATTTTAAGACTCTTCTTAACCCTATTTTTACTTCAAATGATGTGCAGTACGCTGAAAATCTCGTAGATGTAATCGCGTTAGACGAAGATATAAGCTCACAAGAGATATGCATTGTCTTAAACAGGGTATGATAAGGTTCCTTACGAGTTTTTCAAAAATGCTCCTCATAATTTTATAGAGAAATTAGCGAAGTCACATTCTCAAATATTACATACGGGAGAAGTACCTGAAAGTTTTAAAAAATCAATAGTCTTTCCAATACATAAGAAAGGTGATATAAATAGGGTCGAGAATTATAGAGGCATTTCTTTTATGAATAGTATTGCTAAAATATTTACCGGCATCCTCTTACATAGGCTTGAAGTTTGGGTAGAGAAAAACAGATTACTTAACGAGCTTCAAGCAGGCTTTCGTGCAGGTTATTCAACGATTGATCACCTCTTTACTGTTCAAAACATAGTTGATTCTTATCTTGAAAACAGAAACAAATTCTATGCTATATTTATTGATTTCAAAGCGGCTTTTGATAGTATAGATCGGAGAAAAAACTTATAAATTAAGTATGCTAGGAATTTCATCGAAAGTTCTAAATGTTTTGAAGAATATGTATGAAAATACTTTGTCGGCAGTTTGGGATGGAGAGAAAATGTCAGGATGGTTCCAAACTTTAAGTGCTTATTGTCTCCTTTGCTATTTGCATTATACATAAATGATATAGTGGATGCCTTGCCAAACGGGATTCGAGTTGCAGGACTAACAATAAAATGTTTGTTATATGCCGACGACTTATTATTGTTAGCTGACACACCGGAAAGACTACAGGTTATGATAAACAAACTAAGTATATAAGGTGGAATTTGGTGATAAATACGCAAAGGGTAAGGTAATGATTTTCAAACCAAGTAGAGGTAGGCATTGTAGGAATGAGAAATGGGTCTTAAATCGAGAAAACTTAGAAAATGTTGATGAATATAACTACCTTGGCATGATAGTCACACTCAACCTAAACCCAAATAAGCACTTCCATTTAAAATTTAAACAATTAATGGCTGCTATAAATTCAACTTGGAAATCCCTATTTAAAAACAGAAAAGTTGCACATAGCGTTAAGTTCAAAGTATTCGAAGCTGCTTTAAGGTCAATAATGACTTATGGCTCTCAAGTATGGGGATATCAACAGTATGATCTGGTGGAAAAATTGCAACGGGTTTTCCTTAAAAAAACTTTTTACTTACCACAGACAACTCCCAATTATATGATTCTTCTTGAAACCGCACTGCCACCTGTATATCTCTTTACTTTAAGAATTCACTTCGAGTATGTTATGAAAGTTCTTTCATTTAATGACAACCGTTTACCAAAGATTCTTGCAAAACACAGCATACAAAAAAATTTCAGCTGGTTTAAAAAAATGGAAGGATATATTCTAGAATTAATAGATGCTCGAATACGATCAGATCTAATAGAGGAAGCCAAGGGGTCATCGCGTCGATCTTTATACCCAAAACTTGAGAATAATTTGAACGAATTTAATTATTTCACTGATGATTTGAGCTTGTTTGAAATTTCAAATATTTTCCGTGTTAGAGGAGAGCTGCTCAAATTGAATTAAAGACCTTACTTTAACGACCGGAGAACATTTTGCTCCTTGTGTAACCTGCAAGAGCAAGAAACATCCTATCACTTTTTATCTGTGTGTCCCATTTTAAAAGAATTGAGATTTGTATACTTTCAAAAATCAATACTAAATAAAGCAGAGTCGATATGTGTCCTAAATGGAGAAAACTGGAAATTCCTCGCCCAATATTGCATTGAAACCATAAAGTATAGAAAAGATTTTGTTGACGATTGACAAATTGTATAAAACTTTTTTTTTTTCCTTAAATGCATTGCATATATTCAATAAATATCCATTTTTGTTATTTATGAAAATTTTAATTAACATGCATATTGTACAAATTACTTTTGTACAATATTTTTTAATTTAAAATAGAAAATTATGTTATTTTTATTAAAGCTTTTTAAAGAAATGTTTGTTTGTAAAATTAAACATGTTAAAAATAAGTGTGCATCTGGCAGACGGTTTAAACCAAGGCTAAATTCTATTTATTATGTTTATAAACATTAATTGTAAACTTTATATTTGAACAAAAATAAATTATTCTATTCTATATATAAATATATTTTGGTGTACATTTTTAGGGTTGTCTAAGAAGTGGTTTTATTTATCCAGCTTTTTGGCCAGCTGTCACTTCGTGTTTTGACATTTGCCTAAACTGGAACAATACACGTTTCAACAAAACACTGAAATTGTAAAAATTTACTGCGAAAGGGAGCTATGTATGTGCCACGCAAGCAAATAAACAATGGCAAGTTTGCAAGAAAAGTTTCCTGCTCGTGCTATTTATCCAAGAGTTGATCACAATTGGTCACCTAAAACTTATGTGATTTAACACCTTCAAACTTTTTTCTTTGCGGCCACTTGAAATTGAAAGTCTATGTGCCAATGCTCCACTATCGATTCAAGACGTTTATGATGGAATGTGTGAAGTTATCGAGTAGAGTTGTAAAAAATAAAGTTTTTTAGTGACTACAGCTAATTTATGACTGCCTTTTTTTCTAAGTCTTTTGATTTCATTTAATCATTTTTAAAAGTATTGACTTAAAGTCAATTTAAAAAAGCCAATTGTTTAAAAGACAATTGGACTGTAGTCTCTTTGACTTTCTAAATCTTTAAGGTCAGTTTTAAATGAAAGTCAATTTTGAAAGCATTACTTACTTACTTTAAAAATTTAAAAGACTGCATTTAAATGACTTACTGACTTTCAAAATTGACAGTTTTCAATTCAAATCACGAGTTTTAACTTTTTGTTAAAAATTTGAGTTAATTTGCTTTGACTTTGCAGTTAGTAAAAGACTTTAGTCTTAACAACTCTGTTATCGAGGACAATGAGCTGAAAATGTGTGATTGGTTGATTCATAACGTTTAGAGGGATTGGAAGAGAATATTTAGCGCGTTATTGCTGACATACGGCCCCAATTTCTGAAAAAATTGGAGGGAGGAATTTTATCGTGCCAGACGTGTCGGCCAATTGACTGAGATCATTTTTAAAACATAGTGGTAAACCCATATTTTTATAATAAGGCTTAATTATTTAACACAACATTACATTATATGCGTTTTATTTCGTTTATGAAAACCAAACGTATACAAAACAATCTTTACATACATATATGTATATATATTTGCTTTGGGTTAATAATTTTTGGCGCCAAGCAAAACTTTTTCTCAATAATTTACTGGGAATACCCCGATACATTTATTTGTCAAAGTGCTTTCAATTACTCAGCACAGTACATATTTTGCTGAATCTATTTAGAAATTCTGAATAAAAAAATAATCGCTTTACTATTGCCATAAAAATACAACAATTTAAGTCTTGAGTAAGTGCATCAAATTTCTTAGGTACGTACATACATAGGTATTAACTTAAGTGGCTTTTGTATTTATTTAACGATAAAAAGGTTAACAACTACGTCGCGTCGGTAAGTATTTATTTTAAACGATTTTATAAACCTTATTTTTTATATTTTATTTATTTCTTCATTTATCAAAACTACTGTTTCCTACGATACCAAGAATAAAAAGTTTTATTTATGGGGAAAATATTATTTTATTTTTTTTTATGTTTGGCTTTTCGTTAAAGTTGCTTATCGATAAAAACCTACGCAATATGGTCTGATGGGTCTAACTCCATATTTAGTACCCATATATTTTATAAAATTTAAAACATTTAAAAATTAACTTTTCTAGTAAGTATACATTTTTGCCAATTTTGTCAAAACGACAAATTTTATCACCAAAAATTATTACCAAGCATACAAACATGGTAAAGTTATACTATACAGATATTTTTATAAATTATGTAAGTGTCATTATTAGAAATTTAAAATTAACAATTTGCATATTCAATTTTTGGCAAGTTAATAAAACAACTAGAAAAAGGTTATTTAAATACTTATAAGAATATCTCTGCATCGTATTATCATCTATAAAAAAAGCAATGACCAAATAAAAAATGTATTTCGTCGCAAATTATTAATTCTCAAAAAACAACAAAATCACATAAGACCACTTTACCAAATACATTGAACTTTGGACTGCTTATTCCGGTCTATCAGAAAAAAATAAAATAAAATATCGGATGCCTCGCTTTTGAAATGTATGTATAGGTATACATGTGCAAATCTACATAATTCTTTCACAAAACAAATATATAGAAACCAAACAAAAATAATATTATGTATCTTATTTATATTATATTAACCTTACAACAAAATGCGGCGTTTTATAAAATCAATGCATATTTTGCATCTCCTATAGCAAACCCATTTCGCCTGGGGAATAAACTTTATATGAATCAATTTGAATTTATACTTAAATATTTGTTTTTCTAATGGAACGGAAGAGGAGAGCTTATAAAGTTGTAATTATGATTTTGACTCTATTTACTTGCTTTCTCATAAATAATATTTAACTTGTTTTATATTCACAGGAAATTTAAAACTTTTGTTTTAAAAATTAATCAATTTTTCTTCTTGCAACAATTGTGTTTCCGTTGACAGATTCACTTTTGGAACGAATTAAAAATCAGAGGGAGTTAACGCGTTTTTGTTTTAAGGTTATCCAAAGACTTGATTTGAAAAGGTTTGTTGGAGAACTTTTTAAACGCATTGAAAAGTACGTCAAAATATTAATATATGTAATTGGGTTTGTATGTTCTTGCTTCCGAGGAATACAAAAAAGAGGGGGACAATAATGTTTGACAATATCAGTTTAACACTTTTTCATTCAATATTTAGTTTTGTCTAACTTTCGCTGGAGATGCACTTTGGCATGAACAGAGGAACTCACCCCTTTTGCATGTGTAAACAACTATTAATTCATATCAAAGTTTAAGTTTACTAACCAATTGATAAGGGTTTTTATAATTGAACAAGTTCCAAAATAGTCATGGAACGCGTACGACTTAAAAACGTAAATGTTAAAACTTAGTTAAAGTAATTTCATTTTTTGTATGCGCACTAAAGGGGTTATAAGTACCCTTATAATGATTAGATACAGTGCGAGCACTTAGGAAAGGAGTATAGGATTAGAAAGGAGAAACCGATGCACATTGGTTTTTAATGTCTGCACAGTGTAATGAGTGGGAAATATTGAGATGGTAAAGCATTCCACATTCGTGTAGTGCGGCTAAAGAAAGAATCCCTGTACTTAACAGTACGTCCGAAGTTGGGCTCAAGGGTAAACTGATGAACATTCCTAGACGTACGGGTATTACGGTTGAATTGTTTGAGGGGAGGAATACAACTGGCTAACGATAAAACAATGATAGGCATGAGACCTTGCGGCAAACAATCTCCTATTATTTCTAGAGCTCTCTTTTCAAATCTATCCAAAAGATTCAAGTATGTTATTGGGGCACCAGCCCAAATTTGAGAATTATACTCGAGTTTTGGACGAATAAAAGCTATGTAATTTATAGCCAGATCAGAAGGGATAAAAAACTTCTTTCATCTTTGGAGAAAACCCAAACACTTGTCAAATATGTGATCAATCCACAACAAGTGGTTTGTGGTGCACATATACCTAGAACTGAAAGCCTTTGATTCTCCTCGATGCATGTACCACCCATGGATAGTGGCATTAGGTGAGGGTTACGTTTTTGCGACAATAGACAACATTGAGTTTTCGAAGCATTAAATTCTACATGATTTTTTATTCCCCATTGGACAATGCTGTCAAGATCAGAATTTAATGAGCTTATCACACGCTGCCGTTGGTAGTCCACATCCGAAGAACAAGGATGAGAATCTAAAAGCGAATATGAAAAGCTGAGGGTACTGCCATCAGCGAAATAATTAAGTGGGTTAGAAGTTTCAGAGAAAAGGTTTCAGGAAGAGTGTCGGAGACAAAACGGAGCCTTTGGGCACACCAGCGTTTATTTTATGGATATCAGATTTGAACCTGTCCGAAACTACTTGAATTGAATGTTCCGAAATGTATTTTCTAACCCAACAAAGAAGAGATTCATCAATACCAAAAGTACCCATTTTCGATAAGAGATCTTGATGCCAAACTCAATTAAAAGCCTTTGAAATATTAAGTGCAATAATCTTACTTTCTCCAAAACGATGGAAAGATTTTGCCACCGTTGAAGAAGAACATCTCTTCAAAACAAAAGCGGGGGTGTAAAGATCTTTAAGTACTATAGCAACTTTCAAGTAGCGGAGGAGTCATGTCACTCATTGGCAGCATCGAATTAACAGCATACTGTGCTTGAAACAAATTGGATATATCAATTAAGCTTACAAAAGGAGTGTCATTGGAAACGAACATAGGACTGAGGAACTGGCGATGACGTAGAATTGCGCTGATTTTTTTATATGGCCAGGAATTTCATAATAAATTTTGATAATTAAATTTTAGCGCGATTTTTTTAAATTATTGACAGTTATTTTCAATGAAGTTGTTTTTGAAAGAAAATGTATTAATTTGATTGCTTTATGAAAATCTAGTCTTTCAATAAGATGTTTCATTTTGGAAAGGATATAGTGTGGTGATGTATAGGTAGCCGTGGTGGCCATCTGGGCTGATATAGTTTTAAATTGTTTATGACATGACTTTATTTAACAATGGAATCGGCATCCACTGAAAAAATATTTTTTTCTTTAAAGTGTCAAAATTAAACTTTATTTTGGAAAACCTTAACATACGGTTCAAGAGACTAACCATTTAGAAACCTCGATGGACGAAGTATAAACCGCATCTATCTAAATAAATCTAAAATGTTATTTTGGATTAAAAAAATTGTCTAGCATTAGAACACTGAGTTATACAACTGGAGATGAATTTGATGCACCGCGATATTTAATTTATAAATTTCAAATTCAAAGGTTTTTTTACCTTTAGCAGAAAGTGAACTCTCAATTTTTCTTTAGATTCAAATGACAGCTCTGTTTTAATTGTATTCTGTCTTGAATTTTTCCAAAAGATTACTTCCTAAAAAATTATACATGCAAATTTGAATTAGAACACATTTAATTGTAACTCATTGCTAAAAAGGTTAAATTAATTTAAAGTTCATGATTGTTTTACCTTCGTTTTTTGATTAGCATGTAGATAGTTTAATTGAATTTGCAGTGATAAATATAACATCGTGTTGATTTAGAAAAATCAAATAACCATTGATACTCTGTTCCTATGTTCAAGACATACAATTAAGCTCAGTGATGTATTTATGTATGTATTTGAATGAAAATAATTAAAATATTAACTTTATATATTTTTTTACTTTATTTTTCACGATATGACTTTATTTAGGAATACAGCAATATTATTTTTAACAAAACTTAAAATTTGGTTTGTACCTATTCCATTTAAGAAAACGGCAAAACAAATTGATAAATCGACTATTATAAAAAATTAATCAAGAAATTAAAATATAAGCAAGTTTTCTTAATTATGAAAACGAATATTTTATTTTTGGCTTAACACTAGACAAAGTCCTGATCATTTAAGAAGAAGTGATGATACAGCTTAATTTTAATTAATTTCAGGTTGATTTGGAAAAATATGTATAAACATAAATGTAGAAAAGTACGACTCAATAAAATCAATGGGGCAAATCAACGTCACTAATTATAATTAATTTCCCATTTTAGTATTTATAAATCATAATATTAGTGCATGTGTGTGTTGGATGGTATTTTTGAATTGATTAATGAATATCCACCCCCATACTTGTTATTCCTTCTACCTACATTAATAAATTCTTTAACATGAGTTCAATGATGACTTTAAATGACAGACGAGCCTGATTGCGTTTTAATAAATTGACATGATGACATAATCTAAAGCCAAAAAGTTAATATTTTTTTTAAATTATCACATTAATATCGTCTCGATGTTTTTTTTTTTTTTAATAAATACAAATTAGTTACTATTTGTTTAAGGAATACGAGTATATAAATACCATCCTATTCTAAATATACTTAGGTACCTTGTTAGTATTAACAAACTGCTAATGATGGATACAAATAGTGACTTTGATGACTCAGTTATTTCGTGATCACTTTATAGTGACATAAAAATCGGGGCTTTAAATTTAACGATAAAACAACACAAAATTGCAAACAAGTATTAAAGCTTTTATCTTTTTAACTAACTATATACAAAATCCACATCAAAAAAGGTATTATTTTTTTAATCAATGGAAGCACAAAAATAACGATAATAGTTGTTATTCTTTGCATTCAATTCGAACAAATAAAACTGTGTTTTAAAAAGGGGTGTTTTGTATGATTACGTGTCTTCTAACTTTTAATTAATAAAGAATAAATAAACATGTTATTTTTAGGGATCAACCCTACAATCATAATAATATAATTTTTAGTTTTCTGTTCTTATAAGTTTGTTTGGTCTTATCAAGTTTTAGTTTTGCGTTCATATACTCTACCTTAAAAATTTGACATGTATAAAACCTACACCTAACATTTGAAGTTAAGCTCTTAGCTTTAAAATCACTTACTTTTAGCACAAAATACACTTTTCTCTCACAGGGGCGTGTAAAATTCTCAACATTTAAAGCGCTACACATTTTTTAATCGAAAAAAAATTCTAAAAGATAGTTTGACTTTACGGTTTGTCAATATTTGAAAAAAAAAAATCAATAAACGCATGAAAGGGTTAGATTATTCAATCGTGTCCCTAACTCTCAAAAAATAAATAACATTTGAGAAAAAGTTCACTTTTACTAGTCCAACAATGTCGGGATGAAGTATCCAACATCAACCTCCGTGTCACACTTATTTGGGTTCTAGATCAGGAAGGGTAAATATTCCTCTTGGAGGGCAATAGAATCCAACCGCATGTGGAACAGTCTAACGGACTGTCCTATATCCAGGAAGATATGGCCTACATATAATAAAAACCATTCTATCGAACTTTTATGCAGACCCAGGCATGATATAGCCAAGGTCATTGCAATATGTACCGGACATTGGCCGATAGGAGAGAGTATCCCTCAAAATACTCACTGCCGTAGCTGTGGAGGCCAACATGAAAAGAAAACTCTGATTCACTTTCTCTCTAAATGTCCTGCCCAGGCCAGGTCTAGAATGTTAATCTTCGGAAGGGTATTCCTTAAAAATCTTGATGAACTTTCCGAGAGAAAATCAAAGACCTGATTTCATTTCTGAACGCGACGATATGACTTTAGTATCACTAATTTTGTCAATATAAATCCGTCATAATATAATCTTTTAATTGTTTTTTTAATTTTTTAATACATAGGTCCAACAAGTTTATGGTACCAAAACGGCGCAGCAAAGGCTGCTTGCGACTGCCATTTCTACCTCCCTAAGAAAAATTTGTAAAATTCTGATTCCGATGCGATCCGGATCATTTTGATGCAGGACCTAATCAACTAAAAAATGGTGTTGCTGATGTTCAATTGGCTTAAGTCATTGTGTTAAACCTTTGTTTCCGAAGATGCCAATTATATTTTGCATAAATGGATTTAGTTTTCGCCATGAAACCTCTAGGAACAAATCAGAAACACCGCGAAAACACTAGGAAACAAAGGGTAAACTGAACTTTCAAAGCCTTAAGACACAAGTATTTATGCAAAATGTTGTTTAAGGAATGCTAATTCCAAACGAAACACTACGGGCTACAGCAGCAATATCCTCAGTTGTTTTTGAGCGACACACGGTTTCGATACTTCACTTTACTAACATGTCCCATCACCTAAAACTCTGACTGCAAATTTGTCATCATTCTTTGAGTTAACAATGAGTTGTTGAAGTGTGTACTTGTCAAGATGACAGCTGTCCATAGATAGCTATTGAAAATGAAATATCTTATTGAAAAACTCCAAACTCGTCCATACACACGAGTATGGACGCTACAACCCGCAAAATTATACTCAAGAGGCTTCAGAACTCCAATCAAGAATTCCTCAAGAGCATGTTGGTACAAAACCAGTGAAACAATGGGCAGGTTCAGGCGTCATAAGGGACTTGTAAGTAAGGCAAGTTTCTAGTATCTGATTGGCCAGCTGCCAAAAATTTGCCTTCCAATTAAGGCAACTTCATTGGAAAGTTGACTGGAAAGTTAGTCAAGAAAAATCTCCCTAACTATCAAGTTAAGTCTACTTCTGTCAAAATGATATTTGATCATGTTTTTTCATTCAACTAAAAAAAAAAACGCTGATTTATTTATTTTCTGCACAGCTTCATTTAATGTTTTGTGTAAAAAGGTTCCTTGTCAATTTGGAAAACAAATAAATAATATTACTTTTCAACACAAAATACACATCGTGATGGACATGCAGCTTGCCTTATGAGTGTTTTTTAGACAGTAATGCTTTTGTTAGTTTTTGTACACTATGAACTTAAAGTAGAGGTTTGTGAAGTAAAGTTCTGAATTTGAAACTCATGACATTTTAAGAACTAACTAGTTGCCTTGGTCAAAATTCACGTTCAAAGAATGAAGTTGACTGCAAATAAAGTCCCTTATGTTGTCTTAACCTTCCCAATCATTCATTTCTTCTTTCAAATCCTTCGACAAATCTAAAGAAACGTGGGCCACGTATCTTCTTCAGATAGAACAACACTTTATTGCAAACAACGTAATTGAAGACGACACAAAGCGAGCTTGTTTGCTTAGCTGGATTGGCGGTAACTCTCTGGACTTACTTCAAAAATTCTATGGGGAAAAGGTTGCTCAAGTATCTTTCGGTCAATTAATTGAAAAACTCACTAATCATTTTGAAAAAAAAGGCTCATATGCTTGCATCTAGATTCAAATTTTATAGGACGTTCATGCAACCTAACCAAACGTATTCGGATTGGGTTGCAGAATTACGTGGAACAGCCAAAGAATGCATGTTTGTCTGTGAAAAAGCAGGATGTGGAGAATTATACGTAGACTCGAAGATTAGGGATATGATTGTCCTATATACTCCACATGATAAGGTTCGGTCAACTGCTCTACAAAAAGAAAATCACCAATCCAATCATCGAAAAAATCACCATTGCACGGCCGTCACCTCGCACCATATTTTCGGCCATGTTTCCAGAAAATCACCTTAGTCAGCATCAGTGTACTAAATTTGAAATCGGCCAAAAAGTGTACGCAAGATCTTATATCAGAGGTAATCGTTGGATCGCTGGACTGATAACCAAGGTGGTCGGTCGGATGATGTTCATCGTACAAACATCTAAAGGCAATGTCAAACGTCACCAAAATCAACTGCGGGCACGAAAAAATACAGAAAACGAAGACGAAGTTAACACTGACGATCTCGACAACGATTTGCATTTGCGTACAGATCCATTATCGTCACCCGACAGCTCTTCATACAGCGATGTTCGATTGGACAACGAAGTAAGAAGTGGGTCCAGCCCTATGGCATCGGGCAGTCAGATACCAGGACTTCAAATTGAACAGCAGAAAACAACCGCGCATATGACTGAATCTACAGCTACGCCTACACTCAGACGTACGGGAAGGATAAGGAAAAAACCAGTCTTTTTCCAAATAAAGTCTGAGGGAGTGATGTAATAACACCTTTAAATAATTTGTTGGCAGTAGTGTTTGCCTTTTTAGATTGTCATTCATTTTACTGTCATCTAATTATATTTCGTCACTTCCTTTCTAACCTTAAACCCGAGCTTACCTCTTTGCTTTTTCTATATTATTATACGATTAATTGAAATAAATCTTTGCAATCATAGAATTATTAAACCCTTACTTTTAATTACAACAAATTAGGTCGGGCAACAGTCCGTTGAGAACTAGGTGTGTGAGTAATATTGTCAGGAACGGAGGGGACCTACAGTTTTAAGACGAATCCGAACGGTTTATTTGAAAAAGCTCCTTTCATGACAAGAATTACTATTGGAGTATTTGTCAATTGCTCACAAGAGGCAGTACCCGTAAAAAAACTAGATGGCACAGGCAGGGATTAAACTCAAGACCTCTAGCATGACAGTCATTCGCACTAAACATCACGTCACTGGTACTACTTACCCTATTTACGTATGAAAAATCATACAAGAAAATATACATAATACATTTCTAAAATTCATAACCTGCTTGTTAAATGTTAGGTTATTGCCTCAGTTAATTAAACATTTAAAGTTATTATCGTGTCGGCGCACGGCTTCGCGCCGGCCGCAAAGATAACGACTTTGGTATCTATTGTTATTCAAAAAAAAAAATGTCAGCAAATTTATAATTGAGTTAAGGTGATTTAACATGTCTCTTTGAACTAATTACATTTAACTTTTGTACTAAATGTTCATAAAGTTGCAGCGGTTAAGTATATATATGTATATAAATACATGCACATACATACATACATATGTATAAGTACTTCACAATTAATTATACTTTGTAATGAAACATCACGCCACTTGCTTATTAATTTTAAAATGTGTGTATCTACATGGTATATCATCAAATTGGATGTACCTATGTATATAATACATATAACATTGTGTATATTTATACTTACAACTCTAATTTACTGCCTCCTCATTAGACTTCAGACATAAATAGTATCGTGACAGTTCTGAGGGCTCGCCTGCTCAAAAGCTGTAAAAATACCGGCTTTCCGCCCAAAACCTATATATCTACTGAATTGATTACTTCAAATAGAATTCATTCATATCACATGAATGGAAGTGGTGCGTCGCGTCGTCGTCGTCGACGTAATTTTCCCCCTCAAAAGGGGGTGCGTCTCATACGTAGCGTCGAGTCAGTTGTTTCACGTCCATGAACAATCTAGACAGTAAATTTCAAAATAATTATATTTTATATATAAAAGTGTTAATACAGGTGCCTCCAATGACTGACCTTAGCTTATTTTTGGTTTGGGATTTTTATGTTCGAATGATGTCAATTATGTATTATTATTTAAAATGCAAAACTGCATAGTAGGTTGGATTTTTCTTTTTGTTTTAACATTAAGCAAAAAATAATTCATATTAATTGACGACAATGATGACTAGGTAGAAGATAAACTTTTATCTACACTCTACAAATATGCATTCTTCCAACGACCGACGACGACGACGACGATGCGAAACGCGAGATTCTATTTTTAGTCAAAGTCGTATGAAAATTCGCCAAACATTTAAAGATTTTTCTGTTTGATTTTGTCGATCGGATGATTCGCAAATGAAAATAAAAATAAAAATAGCTTTATTTTATTTATGTAGTTTTTGTTTGGTTTATTTGATTTTATTATAAGTATGTACAATGTACATGTATGAAACTTGAATTGAAGGCAGCGAAAACATACGATTTGTGGAAAGCTTTTTTCTCTGTAATTATATGGGGTGATGTTAGTGGTATTTTTATACAGAATTTTTGTTTATTATAATATTAAAGGATGTTTTCTTTCTCTGCTCCAGTGCCCAAAATGAAATGTCAACAAATTTTCGTTTGCCAAGAAGAGTCTGTAAATATTAATCCTGATTTACATGGAAACACAACTAGATGTAAGGATTAACTCGATCATTTATTGATCAACAAGCAAAAAAAGGCTTGAAATTCTCCTGAAGAACATGGTTGCTTAGTTTTAGAAGAGCATTGGAATCAGTATTCGAAAATTGGGATGCTGAATAATATGAAAAGCAAGCGTAACCTTAGGAAAAAGCGTTACTGGGGTACTGCCATTCCAAAAGGGTAAATTCGAGCTATGTTTAAGCAACAAGTCACATGAATATTTAAATTTGTTCTATGGTTTATGGTTTAAAACAATTTTGTTTTTTTTTTAATTAAATTCAGATGTTTTGTCTTTTTTGTCAAAATGATAATCTTGTAGTCTGACTAAATTTTTATAAAAATTGTTTATTTAATACGTAGGTATACCTACATACAAATAAAAACACATATATGATAAAATCAATATGGTACTATTAGTCACTCTTTACACTCTCTCTTTCCGATGCTGAGTAATCAAAATTGGTTGTAAATTGTTTAACAATTTATACACATATGTATATACATACATATGTATGTAAGTATATTTAAAGTTAATAAACAATCAATTTAATATGGTCAGCCAAATTCTTGTGAATTTGTTGAATTCCAATTATTGTCAATCTAAAAGTTCGCAATGTGCAACAAACAAACAAAAAGTGTTTATTGTTTACTCAAAAGCTTGTTTATCAGTAATTTATAAATTATAGTTACTATGTTCATAGATATGATTTTTTGTGCAATGTAAATTAAAGAGAAATGCACAGTAGATCATAAAAACAAAATGTCTACAGTATTGGCCAAATGTAAAGCAACTTAATTTCTAGTTCGTAATTTTGATGTAAAACTTCTTACTATAAAATTTTGAAGCTCATCTTCCTAAAATGGATTTTTCAATAAAGTTTTGAAAGAATGAACAACATTTCAGTAATGGTATTTGTCCCAATATATACAATATATGTACATATTACAATTTTCTTGGAATTTCAAACTTAGTACTTAGTACTTAGAAATTGCAAAAAAAAATCTGTAGTCCGGTTTTAATATTTGAAAGTTGGTACAATTAAAAATTAAATTGTACCAAATTTAGTGAAATTCAAACCGGAACTTATTTTGAGCTAATAAAATTTTAAATTTTTAAGAGGATATGTTAAGAAAATATCGGGAATAATTTACATATATTTAATTTTTGTGTATGTTTTCCATTTTGTAAATTGAAGCTAAATGAAATAAGAATTGAAGGAAAGGGGTTTATTTGTAGATTATGGTCGAACTATATTGTGTAGATGATCTTTGAGTTCAGCAGATGGCGCTATATTTTTTGACACTAACTTTTTGCAGAATAACAAACAAATATTACAGCTTATATCTATTTCCGGATAATTAAACAACTTAGCCGAGTCAGAGAACAAAAACAAAATTGTATTTTTTATTAAGTTTTACAATTTATTGTAAAAAAGATTACAACCCAACGCCCAGAGAACTCAAATATCAATTTTATGCCAAGAATCGTTAAAAGCCAGAACGAGAAGTAAGATTTGAATTTTCTTAACTTTTTCTTTTTTTGGAGACTTGACAAGATACTTTTAGGTTTTATTCTGAAAGAAGTCGTACTACAGTTAATACGGAGTCACCACAAGCTTTTGAAGGTAGGTATACTACAAAATTTGAAAATATAGATTTACAAAAAAATTTGCAGTTGAGCTGACAACTCATTGGAAAAACACACAAATAATTAAATTAGTAATTTATTAGTTGAAATAAATTGAAAATAAATTTTGTTGAAATACAGGAGTTTTAAAATGTCATTGTGTTTTGTATGTTGGACACTACTCTACAAACAGCTCCATAGACTCAAGAAGGTTTCAAACGTACCAACGTCTAAAAGCATTTCACTTTTGCTTTTAACAGCAGATTTTACTGCGGGTGTTGTATTTGTTATTCATACACGTTTCTGCTGTTCTACGGATGGCTTTCCAAAAAAAAAAAATACCTACTCCTACTATTTCAGGTCCGGTATTCCTGAAGCTTTTAGTTTAAAAGAACAAAATATTATATTTCTGTATTTTAATAACATGTCTAGTCTTTCGTGAGGTATAGTGTTAATAAGTTTCGACTCCCATATTTCATGGAGAACAAAAATTTAAATGTTTTGAACAACATGATATCCCTCTGTTTTTAAAAAAAAATCCATTTTAAGTCATATTTCAAAGAAACTAAGGCAAGTTTTTGTCTGCACTTTCGACTAGTAGCAAATTTTATTATGCATTAACTTAAAATAGTTATGAGGTTAATAAGTAATTTGGTATAATGAATCATTTGTGTTTCAATTTCGCAAGGATGAGGTTTTTATTAAAAAATCTAAGTAAACATCAACATTTTTACGATTCGATAAGACTTTTATGTGATTTTAGAATTTATTTACGAATATGACAAGGAACCTACATTATTTTCTCTTGATCTCAACTCTACAATTGAGGACTAAATATTTTTCAGGATTTATTAACTTGGTAGGTACTCTTGTCTATTAGTATTGTATATATTTCAAGCGTTAATTTCAAAATATTCTCTCTAATAAAAACTCTTTAAAATAGACTCAAGGGCTTATTTGCGAAGTAAGAATTGTATATGACCTTTACCTACCTCAATTGCAAGTTCTCAATAATTTAAAATTCAATTTGAAAATTCAGACATTTTTTAAATTGTACATAATTTATAAAATAACAAACCTGCTATCGTGAAACGATCCATGTAATTTATTAAATTTACAAAGCATAAAACACCAACTGTGAACCACTCCTTGTAGCTGATAGTGGATCGAATTGCCGGAATTCTGGCCGGTTGTTCCATATTCTCCTCTGAGCTGTTGCTATTACTATCCGTTGGCATCAATTTTTGTGAAGAATAAGCCGATGGAATGCCCCCGACACTGTCATCGGAAGCTGCTGTTGCTACCGATGCGTTATCCATTGTTGAGAGGGGATCGTATCCTTGATGATGAGGTCTGCTGTTCCCTGAAGTCGACATTCACGTTTAATTATTGCACACAAAAATCGCGACTACGTCAGCAACAAACTACTATATTCAATATAATATAAAAACTACGACGACACACACTCGAATCCGATTCAGAATTGGATCGGAGGAAACGACGTTGACGAACGAACAAGAGACGCCTCAAGCGTCCCAAAGGAAAAATAAAACAAAACAACAACTAAATCTACTAAATGGATCAGATGAGAGAGAATACTTTTCCCTTGCAGTTGTAGTTGCAGTTGCAGCAAACAGTGCACCAAACTTATAAATAACAACAACAAGAAATATAGTTATTATGTAGTTGCGCTCGTTTCTTTATCGAATTTTCCGACTTCTATTGCATTTGCATTGCCGAGAATTGACAAATATAGATAAGGGAACCAAATGAGACGATAGACGAACTACAAGTACAAAAAAACACAAATTCGGCGTGCGGATTAAATACAAAAAAATAGTTATTCAAAAAAGAAGACTTTATCGCGTTGGCAAAATCTCAAGGTTTATCCGTTTTTATTTTGTTTTGCAACTTTTTATAGGTATTACACTTTTAAGATTGAGATCTCTGGGAATTGACTGCTTACTTCGCGGTTCTCCAGAAGACGACGACGACGTGACAAACTTAAACGAGGTATCGAATCCGACTGAACAATCAAATCGATACAAATATAAAATGAAATTTTATTATTTCGAGAACTGAATGCGGTGTTGACCGGGAAAATGTTGCTGCACTTCGGTCGGTCTTCAATCGGCTTGGATGTTGGAGTCTTGGATGGAGTAGTCTCTTGAACGTGGCTCACTGCCGAAGCCGATGCGATGACGATTTCTTTTTGACTGAAAAACTGAAATTGAACAAACAAAATGAATGAACAACCACTACAACTGTACTTGCTTTGCTGTCATCGAATCGGTTTTTCTTTATTGTGAAATGTCATTTTATGGAGCATGCGCAAGGAGAAATGTCATTTCAAAGTGACGTCAGAAATGTTTTGATGTTTTTATTTAATTTCTTTTATTTTTACATGAGAATTAACAATAATTTAAACGTTCAGTTTCAATTGTTTTATTGATTAAATGTGATTCTCATTGGGGTTAAAAATAAATAACCACTCTAAGATGAATTGACCGTTTCAATCAGAAACATTCATTAATAGAGGGCGAGAGAACGAAACGGTTTATATATACTCATGGGGTTGGTGTATAAGATAGAGAAGAAAAGTAAGTATTTTTTTCAAAGTAAGATGTCACTATGTATATGAAGAATTTTATAGAAAAGTAGTTGAAGTAGTTTTGAATTTTGTTAGAAACTAGACAACATAAAGTCATCTAGTTTACAGTGTTAGATGACAAATTAATAGACTTAATTTCACAATTTCAAAAACCATGGGTCTAAACTTAATAGTTTTGTATTGAAGTCTAGTGTATTGTATCTTGAGTTTGGATTATAAAACGAACTTATGGCTTTCAAAACCGGTATCTATATAGGAAATTCTTGTAAGTATTGCCGTTGCTTTTTAATATATTCGTTTTTAAAATTAAGTCATTCTTTCTAAAATTGGCACTACCTCCTAAACGGTAAATCGATAAATCTTGGTAGCCACTAGCCAAGCTATCGTTTTGTTTTTCATAGCGTTTGCGGCTTAAAGCTTAAAACTTCTTTTTATTTGTAACATACATACATACGTACCTACATAGATACATAAAATAACTATATGGAAAGTTTTGCATTCGTACAAAATTTCGAACTCGAGATTTTAAACAAACATGACATTACGATGATAAAGAATGTGAAAAAAGAGGGTCCCCCGATTAGGTCCGTCTGTCTGTATGTCCTGGTCTCGATAACTCGAAAACGGGTTAACATTAACATAAAAAACCGCTATAATTATTTTCGAACACAAATTTTTAAAATTATAATTTTTTGAGAAATACAAATTTTTTTGTTGGTACATTTTTAAATCTCTAAATGCAGGGTTATCCACTTTGCGGTTTCAAAAGTAAACGTAAATAAAATCCATATAAAATATTTTTGTTTCATGATATTTCTTTTTAACTTCCCATAGAAAGTTATTGTAATGGGTCCGATTTGTCAAATTGAAAATTTTGACATTTCTGGACGTTTCAAGGTCCCTAGAGTCGAAATAAAAGATTTTTAGAAAGATGTCTGTGCGTGCGTGTGTACGTACGTTCGTATGTCCGTATGTTCGTATGTCCGTATGTCCGTATGTCCGTATGTCCGTATGTCCGTATGTCCGTATGTCCGTATGTCCGTACGTCCGTACGTTCGCGACGTTTTTTTCGTCGTCCATAGCTCAAGAACCAGAAAGATTTCGACTTCAAATAAATTTTGTTATACAGATAATAAGGCAGAAAGATGCAGAAAGGGCTCTCAAGAAAATTGCGTGGGTGGTTTTCTACCATAGCAGTTTAAAAAAAAAGGTGAACATTTTGGTTAAACCTAAATATCTCATGAACCAATGACGCTAGAGACTTGAATTAAATTTTATATTATATATTGTAACGTGATACAAAACAATTATATTTTTGGAAAAAATCCAATTAACGGTTTTTTTTTATAATTTTGTGCAACGAATAATAATGTTTTTGACATCTGATAAAATTTTGAGAAAAATCTAATTGACAATTTTTTTTATAAAAATGAAAACCTAAAAAAACAGTACTCAAAGCTGGTAAAAATTGAATTTCGACTGAAATATCTTTTCAAAAACTTGAGATTATGGCTTTAAACTTATTTTATCTTATAATAAATATTATTTTCAACATTAGGACAAATTCTGAGAAAAATCAAATTGACAGTTTTTTTACAAAAAATAAAAACCTAAAAAAAAATTAATAAAACTTGGTAAAAATCGACTTTCGACACAAATATCTTTTCAAAAATTTGAGATATTGGCTTTAAACTACTTTTATCTTTCAAAAAATATTGTTGTCAACATTCAGTAACATTTTGAAAAAAATCGAATTGACAGTTTTTTTTACAAAAAAATAAAAACCGAAAAAAAATTTAACAAAAGTTGGTAAAAATTGATTTTCGAGTAAAATATCTGTTCAAAACTTTGAGATATGGCTTCTAACGCATTTTAACTAATAAGAAATATTGTTTTAAACATTAGGGCAAATTTTGAGAAAAATCGAATCGACAGTTTTTTTTACAAAAAATAAAAACCTAAAAAAAAATAATAAAAGTTGGTAGTAACAATTTATTTTCTTCTCAAATATCTTTTCAAAACTTTGAGATATTGGCTTTAAACTACTTTTATCTTTGAAAATATATTGTTTTCAACATTCAGTAAAATTTTGAAAAAAAATCGAATTGACAGTTTTTTTGCAAAAAATTAAAAACCTAAACAAAAAAAAAAAAAACAAAAACTTTGTAAAAATTTATTTTCGACTCAAATAGCTTTTCAAAAATGAAAAATATTAGCTTCAAACTTATTTTGTTTCACAGAAAATATTATTTTCGATATTCAATAAAATAAAATATACAAAAAAAAGTACGCAAATTTGGAAAAATTGATACATATAGACAAACTTTTAAGCAAGACAAATCGACAGACGGGATGGGAAGTTATCAGTGTGGGTCGCATCCCAGCCTCTTTTTAATTATAGAGTTTAAACACAATGACCACCAAGCGAATTGTTGCAAGCATCAATTGTTTTGAGGTAATTTTCGACCACTTTTTGACACATTGCGCGGAATCTCAGCCATTACTTGTATTGGCGAATGTTGATTTTTAAGTGCTGAAGAGTTAAAGGTTGATCTGCATAAACACGGTCTTAAGCATAGCCCCACAAAAAAGTCCAGCGGTGTCAAATCGCACGATCTTGGTGGCCACTTGATATCGCCACAACGAGAAACTACGCGGCCAGAAAATGTCTCTTGAAATAAAGTCATATTCGCTCGAGTTGTGTGGAACCGGCTTGTTGAAACCACATACTCGTATTATCCAAGTCGTGCAATAGCAGGCAAAAAAAAGTCGGTTCCATTGTGGTTTTTGAAGAAGTAAGGTCAAAACAAACTTCCGGACCAAAGAGCGCACTAAAAAGTGACTTTTTGTGGATGTAATGGCCTCTCTTCAATTACTAGAGGATTCTCAGAACCCCAAATACGACAATTTTGTTTATTAACATACCCACCGAGTAAGAAATGTGCTTCCGCGCTGAAGAAAATTTTGTTAGAAAAATCGCCGTCCACAGCCTGTTGTTCAAGCACCCATTTTGTGAATGGTCAGCTAGCTTTAGGTGTTGTGTGAGCTGGACTTTGTATGGATGTACATAGGTGTAGATCCATATGCAAAATACGCCATATAATGTGCTGTAACACAGTCCAAATTCCTAAAGCTAAGTGTACACGATTGCCAGATCTGCAAATATTGCCAGATCTGTCACTGAAAAATTTGTCTCGAATGGCTGACAATCGTGTACACACCAAATTAATTTGCAGACAAATGGTTTGGCTCCTAATTTGCAGACAAATATCTGCCAATTAATTTGTAGATATCTGGCAATCGTGTACACGCAAGCTGACAACCGTCTACACACCAAATTGATTTGCAGAAAAATTTGTTCATCAATCATTTTGAAGACAAATTAATTTGCAGATGTGGCAATCGTGTGTACACAAAATTCATTGGGAGATCACCAAATTTTTTTCATTTTCTGACGTTTCTGCAAACGTCTGACAATGAATAAATTTGCAGATGCCGTTTGAGGAACATTTGCACATTTATTCATTGGCAGACAAATTTTCTGACTGATGCGATGTGTGACAATGAGCTGAAAATAAATTTGCAGATCCAAAATTTGATTTGGTGTGTACACGGTTGGCAGAAAATCTACAAATGTTTGCAAATCTATTGCTAGCTATTTGGCCAAATTAGTTTGTCGACATTGTCAGACAAATATTTGGCAACAGATTTGCAGATGTTTGTAGATATCTGCAAACCATGTACACACAAATTAAAATTTTCAGCTTATTTTCACACATTGTCAGACGTTTGCAAATCTGACAATGATTGTCAGACCTGGCAAACATTTTTTGGGCGTTGTGCGATACTAAAACGATAAATTTTCTTAATTATCAGACTTTCATCTGAAAAAAAAAATTGGTTTGACATTTTAGTTCCACAAATGTCGAATTCCAGTCCTATACTTTTGAAACCACAAAAACCCGTTACATTTATCCAGAATAGAAAGCATCCAATGAAGATTTCTTCGTTTTGCCCTGGGAAAATTCTTTGATCTTGACCCCTTATCGTGATCGCCCCGTCTTGTAAATCTCAACTCATAACAGGAACGGAAAGAAATTGGTGACTGCCCCTCTCTCTATAATTGCATTTCTTTTAACACTAACACCAGCAACCTGAGAAACCCCCGCCTCTTCTATTTACCAACTCATCACACCTTCTATGGCTTTACGAACATCTGACCCGTATGCTTCGGTTGACCATTTGGAATCCAAATTTGATTTCAACATCAGCATTTATAACCTCAAACTCCTTTTGACCCACCTCCAATCATAGTTATAAGTTTAAATTTAAGTTAGTTTTTAAGTTATACTTAAAGCTTAAATTAAGCGATAAATGGGGGTTAATCCCTCACTAAAATTGAAATTACAAATTCAAATTAGAAATGGATTTTTGGAGCCAATTTAAAAAATGGTAGCGTTATCTCCAGATGACTTACTTTTGTGATTGGAAGAAAAGATGAGATCCACGATGTGGTTGTAGCAAAAAAGTCATTGCAATGGACATTTGGTATTCAGGAATTCATTTGGAGAATCTCGACCCGTTCCCGTTCCGGGGATTCTAAATCATATCTTAGCCATTATTGTTTTTAAAAATTGAAACAATTAATTCGCTGATGCGATGCCGTAGTTTTCTGTGGAAGAAGTTAAAAGCTAAGACATTTCAAAGAAACTTTAAGTTTATAAAAATGTTTAAGGCATCGCTCTTTTTGCCTTTTATCTCTGAAAAAATAGACCGTATGAACAAATAATTAAAGAAAATTTTATGCTTGACAATTTTGGTAAAGGTCTTAACACCATTGGAACTATATAAGTGGAGATATTCACGAAAAAGTGGGTTTTGCTACTTTTTGCGGTTTATAACGCTGACACGAGATTTTATGAGACTTTTTACACAATGTTTAGAACAACAAAAAGAAGGTCTCATATTGAGTTTGACCCTTGCAAATAAACAAAAAATTGTCTACAGATATGTATTTTGTTATACTCTTTTAAAGAAATTATCTTTTTACCTTGCTTCCAATATGAGACGACCAGGAATGTCAAGTAATCTATATTATTATATAAAAGCGAAACCATTTTAAAGTTTGTAACGCATGATCTCGGAAAGTAGTCAACCGATTTATTTGAAATATATTTTATTATTTTCTATATTGTTATGAGAGTGTTTATGGCTTTAACTTTTTTTCATTAATTACTTGTCAAACCTAAATATTATTAATTTTACATTTTTTGTCCATTTTTTTTCATTAGTTGACTTACACAACCACTCATATCTTAAAACCTATACAATAATCGACAGAGATTAGCATTGCTTCATAAAGTCAATATTGTTGCGCAAATTTTAAGCCTAAAATCACTTCTAAGTTAAACATACAACCTGAGAAATAAATAAAAACAAATTATAAAATTATAAACTTTTTGAATTTATTTTATCCAGGAAATTAGATTCCATCACAATCGCGAGGTCGCTGCTTTGTTTCATTTCATTATCATTCCAACATTTTTAATTTTTTTTTCCCATGCTCTTTCTCTCTTAATATGTGTTCCATTTAATAGTTACGTTTTTTCTCTTACCTACCTACCTACATAATATTCAATTTTTCTGTACTGTTTTGTATAGTTCATCAACTAACCTACTCACACACATTATTTTTTTGTTTCTCTAATTCTATTGTCACATCGCTGACCAGTGTGGGCTCTTTTTTTTAAGTTACTATAGACATTTAATTAACTACAGTGCCGTGCACATGAAATGCCGATTTATCTAAAGAAAAATTAGATCTTTTTTATTTTTCTGGTTCGAGGAAGTGAATAGATTATAATTCTTCCAATTTAAAAAAAAGGTCTATTATAATAGCTTGAATTACCAATTTTGTATCACTTCCTCGAACAATAAAACTGAAATTAAGTTAAAATTTTCTTTACAAATAACTCAAAGAAGGTACTTATGACGTCGATAAAAAGAGCACACAAATGTGGGTAGGTTAAGTCAGTTGCACTGCACTGAACATGAGCAGATGAATAAAAAAATGTATCTATGGATATTTACACACGCATCGGTTGCAAAAAAACGTTTCTAGGTATAGACAAAAATTTCTTTCTGTTTTCAACTATTTCAACAATTTGCGAAGCAACGCGAGCACGGGTCGGCTAGTACTTAATAAATGAGATATCGATTTTCCTATTTTTGAAAGTTGTTTCAGGTTGTTCCCGGTTTGTTCCGCATTGTTCCAAAGTTCTTTTTGAAAAGCACCTACAAATCCGAAAAAATGATTTTGACCTAAGGCCCCAGTTATAGCTATCATTGGTTTTCATCATTGAAAACAAACATTGGAATTTTTTGACAGGTCGTTTATAGCTATAATTAAAAATTTCTGTCATTGAAAAAAAATTCCTGGTTGAAATCCACCGAAAAATTTTTATTGGCAGAAATCTGTCATTGGAATTGAGTGAATTTGAAACACAAATCATTGGAACGATTCGTTCCATTTTTCGACATATTAGTTTTGTATATAGAGTGGATTTTTATAAAAAAATTATTGAATATCGAAAACAATATTTTCTGTGAAATTAAATAAGTTCGAATCCAATATTTTTAATTTTTGAAAAGCTATTTGAGTCGAAAGTTACCAAGTTTTAGTATTGTTTTTTTTTTAGGTTTTTATTTTTTGTAAAAAAAAATGTCAATTCGATTTTTCCCAAAATTTTATCGAATGTTGAAAACAATATTTCTTATAAGATAAAATTAGTTTGAAGCCAATGTCTCAAAGTTTTGAAAAGATATTTACGTCGAAAAACAATTTTTACCAACTTTTCTTAAATTTATTTTAGGTTTTTAATTTTATGTACAAAAACTGTCAATTCGATTTTTTCAAAATTTTTCTGAATGTTGACAACAATATTTTTTGAAAGATAAAATAGTTTAAAGCCAATATCTCAAAGTTTAAAAAAAAATTTAAGTCGAAAATCAATTTTTACCAACTTTTATACATTTTTTTAGTAAAAAAACTGTCAATTCGCGTTTTCTCAAAACTTTTCATAATGTTGAAAACAATATTTCTTATAAGCTAAAATTAGTTGAAAGCTATAATCTCAAACTTTTGAAAACATATTTGAGTCGAAAATCAATTTTTACGAACTTTTGTTAAATTTTTTTTTAGGTTTTTAATTTTTTGTAAAAAAACTGTCTATTCGATTTTTTTCAAAATTTTACTGAATGTTGACAACAATATTTTTTGAAAGATAAAAGTAGGTTAAAGCCAATATCTCAAAGTTTTGAAAAGATATTTGAGTCGAAAATCAATTTTTACCAACTTTTATTAATTTTTTTTAGGTTTTTATTTTTTGTAAAAAAACTGTCAATTCCATTTTTTTCAAAGTTTTTCAAAATGTTGAAAACAATATTTTTGATAAGACAAAATAAGTTTGAAGCCTTAATATCAAATTTTTGAAAAGATATTTGAGTCGAAATTCAATTTTTACTAACTTTGAGTAATGTTTTTTTCAGGTTTTTATTTTTTTATAAAAAAACTGTCAATTCGATTTTTCTCAAAATTTTATCAGATGTCAAAAACATAATTCTTCGTTACACAGAATTGTTTTGGAGATGAAATCATATTTTAGTCGTAAAATTTTCGAGGTGACACATTTTTTTTTCAGTTTTTTTTATTAAAAAAAAACCGTTCCTTGGATTTTTTTCCAAAAATATACTTGTTTTATATCACGTTACAATATATAATATAAAATTTAATTCAAGTCTCTAGCGTTATTGGTTCATGAGATATTTAGGGTTAACCAAAATGTTCACCTTTTTTAAAACTGCTATGGTAAAAAAATCACCCATTAGTTTCACGTTAAACATTTGTGACCCCGACGTGATTTCATCAAGAAACACCGGGATTTCATCAGTGAACGAAAAGAAGCAGAAGCAATTGGAACAACTTCGAACACGACGATCTGTTCTCATGGATCAAATAAAACGCTGCAGTGATTTTGTCTTGAGAGTTGAGCAAAAACCCGATTTAACCTCAGTTCCAGAAATCAAACTCATGGAATCGTTCGCGAACTTTCAGAAGGTTCAAATAAAAATTGAATAAGGAGATCCCATCGAAATTAAAACTACAACTCGATCGGATAATGAGGAATCATACTACTCCACATCGCACAGTGTGACAATTTGCAAATCTAGCGGGATTAAATTAATAGCGGTTACGAGTTTTTCTTTTTGATAATTCTTTTTTTGCAGGATTAAACAAAAATATGTGAATAATGAAATTTAACAACAATTATTAAAATATTTTGATAGTTTTATTTTTTACAGAGCTTTAAAAGTACTCGTTTTTTGCAGTTTGATAGACTCTTCTTAGCAAATGAATTTCGTTCAGAAAAAAAGCTTATGCTTGATTTTTTTTGGTCATATTTATAACTTATAGATACCAATATGAAATTAAAATAGAATTTTATATATACTTGGCCAAATTTTTAATGAACGGAGTTCTGAAACTACGTGTTTTATGCACTTAGGTAAGCACATCAGGAACAATTAAATTACGCCGAAAAAAAACGTTTGTTCCTTTTTACTTATATTTATTAATAAAAACATAAAATACATAAATTAAAATAAACATTATTTATATTTTTCTACAAAAAAGACCGTAAAAACAAGGTTTTTATATTATTTAGTTGCATTTAAAAGGTCTAAGACTTCATGCTCGATAGCACTTTTTTTCCTTTTCGGAATGCACCTTATACTGGCTATAAAAGGGTCCGATGTTATTAATAGCCTATTTTAAAGATCCGTTATTGTGTCCAACAGCAAAGTTTTTCTCGTAAATTGCTCACGATATTTGCTGTTTTCTTTATTCCTAGCTTCTTGCGCTTCCTCCGAAAGTTGGCCAATCGGCAAAATCGGTGGATTAAACTAATAATAATTTAATTGATTTTAACTATTAAATTATCTACAATTCATGTTAATACACTTTGTACCATTGAAATAAAAAAATTATAGTTAAAAACAGATTTTCAATAAAAATGTCTTTAAAAGTCCAAAATCGAGAAAAAAGAAAGAAAACTTTTAAAATAACATTTATTTTGAAAATTGTTTTTTTTTTTTATTATATTATAACTTTTTTATTTTTAGTTCTACATAAAAAGTTTATTTACATAAATTGTAGAGAATTTAATTATCTAAAAGATAATATTAGTATTTTTTGTGAAAAATAACTATTTTCAAAATATCACGTAAAGCTCTTATCACCCCTTTATAGAAGATGGCCCCTCAATAAGAGGAAGGGGGGGGGGTGGTTTGAGCTCAAAAAATCGAAAATTATACTCACACTAAACTCCCCTACACATACGCAAAAAAAAATCTTATCAATGTAGCACTTCATGGTAATATAAGTAAAAAAACTATTATTTTGACATTCATTTTTTGCTGAAGGCCAGTTCGAAAACGAAAAAAAAAATGTATGGGCGTCGCACCTATGCGCAGCAACTTAAAGCGGTTAATTATAGCAGACATATCAGGCTTTAAAATGCATATAGTCTCGCATCCGAATAACACTGAATAATTTAATTTTGTCATTAATGAATGTACAAATTGTATAAAATTACGCTTTTTTTGTACCCTATCCTTCAACAAATATATTTAAACACCATATAAATTAAAATTTTACTTTCTTTTCAATTCTCCGATATCCTGTTAGTAAAATAAAAGCAAAACTTTCAATAAAAATTGAACCACGCACTCACAAAAAAATAAAGACCTAAACCACCTTCACTTGCCAATTGCCACCGAAAAAATGACTAATTGCAACTTTGACATCAATTATCTTCGTTCTACATCACTCCTGCATAACATTTTTTTCTAAATCAGCTATTAGAAGGTTTAGGCTCCAAGTAAAACCAACTTTTACATGAGTTTGTGGATATCATTTTTTTAATTAAATCCCGCTAGATTTGCGAATTGTCACACTGTGCATCGTCATCACTTCAGGTTATCTACATTTAATATTATAAAGAGGAAAGATTTGTATTTTTGTATGTAACGAATAAACTCAAAAAGTACTGGACCGATTTTAATAATTCTTTTTTCATTAGAAAGCTACATTATCACTGAGTAACATAGGCTATATTTAGTACTAGATTACTATAGAAATCTTTAGAAATTCCTATTAAAACCAACCGAAGGTGTACAAAAATTAGCCATGAAATGTCTTTTATCGCATACGCAGATATTCATGGTCGTTTTAATTAGCATTCATATAACTTAAATATCTGTAACTATTTTTGTCTACCCGTGCGAAGTGATTAATTTCAAAGTATTAATTCTTCGTCGAAATCGTCTTCCACGTCGTCGTTGTCGTCATCGAAATCGTCTTCTTCGTCGTCGTTGTTGTCGTCTTCGTCGGCGTCGCGTCGTCGTCATTGTCATCATCTTCGTTGTTGTCACTATTGTTATCGCAATTGCCATCTTCTTTTTTTGCCACCAGGTACACGACCATGTAGGCTTATTAAGTATAAAAAAAGCACGATATCTATTTTCTATGTTGATAAAGCTTCAATTAGGACGAAATGAGGTTCACAAAATATGCGTAGAAAAAACAGAAAGAATTCTAAAGATTCATGTAGGATGAAATGAGGACGATAAAAAATCGTTTAGGATGATATGAGGTTAATTTTTCTGTATGTAGGAGCAAATGAGGGGAAAAGATCCTTTTAGACTCGGTGTATTCTTAAATGACTTTTGGTGAAGCTGTATGGATGAGGAAGAGGAGGAAAAAGTTCTTCCACTCCTCTGTACATGCTCTGGTCAAGCTAAAAAACGCAAGAATTACCTTCAAGGATTCTTCTATAACGATCCAAACGATCTCATTCATATTAACATAAACTATCTTTCACGTTTCGTAAGGGATTCAAACTGGTTTCATTAAGCTTAGAAGAAAGCCTCAAGATTCATGTGGTATCACAATTTGAAATTAAACTGGCCTAAGTGTGTCCTACTTCATCACAGATAGCCACTTTAAGCTAACTTTATCTAACAGTATACGAGTATGAATTTGACATGTTATGATATCATGTCCTACGCCTAAAGAACAAGCACATGCACATTAGTACAGTTATAAGTTATCATATGAAACATTCGACAAAAATTTCATGAAATATACATTTCCAAAAAATAATTAAACAAAGATGTACTTAGACGAAGAGCATATCAATTTCAATGAAAGGACAGCCATTTTAAGTTAGTTTCTGAAAAGCATCAATTATTATAGGTACATATGTACTTCAAAAAATAACTTACTTCCATTAGCTTCAAGAGCACCCATCATCATTACTTAAGTTACATCATAATACGTTAAACCTACCCTAACCACATTAAATGTCTACAAAAATTTAACTGACCACATCAAAAGAGGAAGAGTTAATATAGAGAATCTTACCCTGTAGATATGAACTGAACATATGTACATATATTCCACATCTAAATAAAACATTAATATGAGTCATCCTCATACCCTTTATGACATCAAAGCTACGTAAACATTCTTTACACAGTCAATCAAAGAGTCATCTAACATACTTCTCTATAGCAAACATTTTGCTAACTTAACTTCTCAAATATAGATAACGCAGATCATATGAAGGATTGGATTTAGGTATATATGGCAAAACATCAAAATTTCAAAACCACTTTATGTCTTCCTTCCTGGAATTTTTACCCTCTCTCCCACATTGGATATTTGTCTCTCTTTCTTTGCCTTTTTGAAATCAATGCAAAAATGCATGAAGCTCATTTCCTATATCTTACTTTAAGTACCCACATACTTATATGTACATAAAGAGCTCATATTTACTAAGAAAATCAGAGCTTAACCTAATGTTCCTATATAAAATATTTGAAATCCTTATTTGCTTATCTATTCCCAAGGAAACGATATACCTACACAAACGCACACAAAACGACCACATCGACCGAACGCCAACAGAAAACAAATAAGATAGGAAATTACAGATAAACAGGAGTTCAATGACGTCTTCCAGTTGGTTTGCTTGAATGTGAATTCTGGAGAATTTCTTCAACTGATGGGTAGCTACATAAATAGGTACTCGTACCTTACCTATACCTATCTATCTTGACTTCAACTCGCATAGCACCGCAGTGGTTGCCCTGCCAAGTATAGATGAAGTTTCCAGCTTTCAATTTTGATCCTAAATCAGATTTCTCAATTGGTTCGTCTTAGTCATTGCTGATGTCCTTTTCGTTGGTGTCCTTGCGGCTTGGTCCTCGTAAATATAGACAGGATAATGTAAGGAAATTCATAAATATCCTCATAGGAAGTTCTGCCTAGAATCCTTCCTTCGTAGCTACTTGTATATCAACTGTGTTCTTTTCACAATATTTCTATACGTACCGTCGTCGTCGTCATAGTATGTATATGTCGGCGGCCGTCGACGGCTTCTTCTTATGGTCGTCGTCGTTCTTGAGTTCTAATGGGCAACCATGCGAACTTCAGGCCGGAATACCTGGTATCATTCCATTTCTTCTTCTTCTTCTTCTTCTTCTACTGTGTTCTATTACAGATCAACTAGCAATGTAAAGATTTCTCTATATGCATACACTCTGTACAGCGCTCGCCATTACAGCCCACACTACACCTTACCCTCCATCAACTACTGACACTTTATGCGAGTTTGCCATCCTTACTGTACCTATCGAGCTCGGGGAGACAACCCCATTCTACTTTTCCTTCATTTTCAGAGCAACAAAAACCTCAGCTTTTCATTTAAAACCGCATTCAAGGCGGCGGCGATGGTGATGGCAATGGTGATGGCTACGTAGCTATACGTTGGATGTCCACTCAAGCGTTTTATTCGAAATTTAAATTTGTTCTCAGAGCTTTTACTGTATACCATAGTTTTTGTATAGGTCCCAACACTTGAAACGTTCTGCCTGATAAGTGCTTGCGGTTGTCGCCAAAAGAGGGCGCGGGTGTGCTAAATGAAATCCCAATGCCATCGGACAAAAGAAAACTGTCTCATTGCAAGGTCGTTGATTGCCCAAATAGCTGGAACTATGTGGCGAATGATGGAGAATGGCGATGTCGGCTACGGCGGCTGGGGGCGTGGCGGCCGGCGAGGCGACGAACAAGCTCAGCATCTATTCAAATGGAATAAGAATAAGATTCTACAAATTACAATTTAAAGGCCTCGCGTGAACAAGAAATTTAGATGCGAAGATGAAGAAGCTTGATGGGCGGCGGCGGTGGTGGGGTGGCCGTTTCATCGGTATAAGGAGAGGCGGGAAGCATTCGCTTTGGAATCACTTTAAGTCTTTCTTTTCTTTTTGCATTATAAAGTTGTTCTACTCGCTTTTTGATGCCCAATTATACTGTGCGGTTTAATTTAATTTTGCTCCTTCGTTTCGCCTTATTTATTTTATTTTTGTTTTGTATTTATGACCTAGAAGTGGATAGCTCTCGTCTTGATGCAAGAAGAAAAAACATAATACTTTATAAATTGCAGGGATTGTTGCTTTGCTTTTTATTGTGACTATAAAAAAGAGAACAAAAACAAAATACATTATGAGTTTGCTCTTTTCAAGCTATATGGTACTTCGTTGCTAATGGAGGATGATGATGCGGTTTAAGACGAGGAATTGAAAGGTTCGTGAAACATAAGGCATTTAGAACGGGTCGCATAAGCTTACTTAATATTCTGATCAGTTTTCTTCATCGCTATGAGGCTTTAACGAGCGAGTATGTTGCACATTGTAAATAGTCTTTATAGTTGGGGACCAATCTCGGAAACTTTTAACATGCCTTTCTACCTATACCTACCTAGGCCGAGTACGGCCTGATCCACGCCATATTTTTAGTATGGGAATGGTATATCATGCTGTCGTCTATAAAGGAATGTCCTACAAAGGACTTTCCAAACTGATAACTTTTCGTTGATGTGAGCTAGGTAAACTACGTTTACATTTGGTGTTGAAGTGATATTGTCAAACATAAACTAGTTTCGACTCTTTGCATACCTGAGTCGTGTTGAGATGCACTTGGCTCGATTCTATCGAAACCTGGGTCGATGAGTAGTAGTCATTTCAACATCACTTGAACTCAGTTTTTATTCTAGCTATCAACTGCAATTACAAAAAAAACAAGGTCAGTAATCCGATTCTATTTCAACTTGATATCTTGATACTGGTTATACATACCTATGTACATACAGTTGTAAATATCTGCTAAGACAAAAATTTCAAAGAGTAGTTTCCGAAATCTTATTGTTCAGAAATTATAACTCATAAAAATGGCAGTTTTGTATCAAAGCCTTAAGTTCTTTTTCACTCATTATATTATATGTATAAATAAATGACTTACAAACGTAGTGATTTTTTACTTCAAATCGTACAATCCTTTTAGAAAACTATGTAAGGTACCTTAATAGTAGGTGCCACCTGATGTATTGGAACTTTGAAATAATCTAATTTCTTTTTTTTTTGTATATGAAAATTTCGAACAGAAGGAAGTTTAAATTTGCAAATACGAAGACGATGACGACGTCGATATTAATATAATGTAGGCAAATACTGCGACATGCTTGAAAAACCAATTTGAAATTATGTAGCTATTATTTATAAGCTCATTATATGGATATTATAAAAGGGTTTGTGATAAAAAAATGTATTTTTCTTTTTAATTTGCTTATCAAAATGATGTTATGACATGAATCTTAAAGTGTGTGGCTGTATGTATATTTTTCTAACTAAACTGCTGTAATCGTACCGGAGAATTGATATCGATTGAAGTAGTGATAAGCAAAAAAATAGTATTTGGACAAATTGATTAGCTGATGTATTCAAAAAATTAAATATTCAGCAATATTTAAAAGCCAAACCACAGAGTTTAAAAAAAAAAAAAAACATTCACCAAACATCACTCATGATTGGAAAAGCGTACATATTTTTTACCCTTCTCACCAATTGAATATTATTAAACCTCACATTAAAGTGAGTAGATATAGTTACAACTTACGAGTATTAACTTTTTGACAAAATTCTAGTCTCTAGAAATCGGTTTATTAACTTCCTATAGGAAGTTACGAACCAATAACTCAAGAGATTTGAATTAAATTTTATATTTATTATAAATATATTGTAACGTTATACCAAACAAATTTATTTGTGGAAAAGATCCAAATATTTGTCGCCTCGAATATTTTACGAACAAAAATTATTTTATCTCCAAAATAATTTTGTGCAACGATGTTTTTGACATCTGGTAAAATTTTGAGAAAAATCGAATTGACATTTTTTTTATAAAAAATGAAAACCTTAACAAAGCATTACTAAAAGTTTGTAAAAATTGATTTTCGACTTAAATATCTTTTCAAAAATTTGAGATATTGGCTTCAAATTAATTTTATCTTATAAAAAATATTGTTTTCAACATTCAGTTAAATTTTGAGAAAAATAAAATTGATAAGAACCTAAACAAAACATTACTAAAAGTTGGTATAAATGGCACTAACTCACTAACAACCCTAAATTGTCGATCATCTCTTACGGAGATGGCTACACAGTTCTACATTCACCTTTTCTGGGTGCCGGGCCATAGAGACATTCCAGGAAATTGCAAAGCTGACGAACTTGCAAAAAGCGGAACAACTTCTCCTCTGCTGGCTCACAATGCTAGCATAGGTACCCCCCTAGCTACATGTAAACTCATGCTAAAGCAAGATACCTTAGAGAAAACAAACTTCAGGTGGAATAACACCACCACCTGTTTAGCAACAAAACTTATTTGGCCTAATCTTAGCGCCAGGCGCTCAAAACAATTAATCTCTCTGAGTAGATTGCACATTAGCTACGTCATAGGTGTCCTGACTGGGCGTGGGCAGTGGGCACTGCTTAATAGGAAGGCATGCTATTCGACTTGGAGCCCCTGCAAATGATTTTTGTAGGAGTTGCATGGACGAAGAAGAAGAAGAGACAATCTATCATCTTCTGTGCACATGCCCTGTCTTATCACAAAGACGTAGAATCCACCTTGGAGACTACTACTTCAACGATACCAGCGATCTAAAAAATTCTGACATTATTTGTCTCCTATGCTTCATTCGAAGCTCCAATTGGTTCAACGAGTTAAGCTGATCAACTGATCCATGTGGTATCACAACGGACCATACTTTGGTCTAAGTGTGTTGGACTTCCCAACCAACAGCCACTTTAACCTAACCTAACCTAACCTGGTATAAATTGCGGCTTAAAGCCTAGTACGCTGCTGATGCGAAACGAAAATTCCCATACAAAAATGACATGACGAAATCATAAACGAAAAATTTCGCTGTGCTTTTCGTTTTTCAGTACACTGCTGAACGACGAAATGTGACATTTTAGTGGATAGCTGTACTAGATTTCTTAGTACAATCCTCCACTCTTTTCGTTCTCAATTTAATTGCCCAGCACATTAATTGCTTGCTAAATTTTGACGTTTAATTTTTGTATTGAAAAAAAAAATGTTTACTCGTGACTTTCGGTGTTTTGACTTTGATTTATATTTGATTTAAAATTCAAAATGAAATGGATTTATCTAATGTGTTCCAACATTGCATTTCTGAATCGGAAACTCAGGATGTTATTGGTGATGTGCAAGAAGTGATGAAGACAAGCAGTGAAATTCAACTTCCAGACAGAACTCTCCACAAATATTTTTCCGCTGTGGTTTTCGTTTTCATTCGTTTCACTTCAGCTGCGTACTAGACTTTAAGTAATTTTCGACTCAAATATCTTTTCAAAAATTTGAGATTATGGCTTTAAACTAATTTTATTTTATAAGAAATATTGTTTTCAACACTCTGTAAAATTTTGAAAAAATTTGAACTGTTTTTTTTTTTACAAAAAATAAAAACATAAAAAAAAACATTACTAAAACTTTGTAAAAATGTATTTTCGACTTAAATATCTTTCCAAAATTAAAAAATATTGGCTGCAAACTGCTCTTATCTCACAAAAAACATTGTTTTCGACATTCAGTCAATTTGGTATAAAAAATCAACAGTCAGTTTTATTTATAAAAAAATTAAAATTTACAAAAAATAGTACGCAAAATTGGTTTTCGACTAAAAATCTCGTTAAGAAAAATAGATTTTGAAATCAAACTATTTCATCATATGAAAAATATTGTTGGTAATTTAAAATTTTTTTTTAAATAATTTAACTGACGCCTTTTTTAACAAAACACGAAAACTTGAAAAACCTTTTAAGCAAGACAAAGACAGACGGGATGGAAAGTTATCAATGTTATCGCAGCTTCTTTTTTAAAAAATTGAATTATTAGAACTCGATTTAGCAGTGTTTTTTTTTAATTCTTTAAACAATTTAACGATCAGGTAATATTGCTTTGTTAAAGTTTAAGTCACTGCATTTTGTAATGCGAAATGATAGTAATTTGTTAGAAAATACAGTTATGGACGCGGACAAGTCCAGCTCGCAACAATTTTCAGATAAAAAAGAATTCATTCATAATATGTGTTGTGTTTACCATACGTATATTATGTGCAGGTGTCAATATTAAGCTTCTGATCTATAAGAGTATAAGACTGCTCAATAGAACATAAAAGTCATGGACATTACATCGAGAAATAGCTTCAAATCTCAAACGGGCTTTATGTCTCGGTAGGTAGACATTTTGTCTATTTAAAGAAGGCAAACTGTCTGTTTGGACATTTTGTCCATTCAAGAAGCTATAATATTCATTAAGTCATAGTTTGTGATGAAAAATGAAGTACAAGTTAACATTATTATACAGTATGTAAAATACGTGTTTCTCTCTCCACAACTAATGTGTCAACACATCCGCACGCGATCACTTTACCCTTGCAACGGTAATTTCAAGTCTATGGGGATTCCAAGTAAAACATAAGGTTTATATACCCTGATGTGTTAATTTGTGCAACCTTTAGGAACATGCCAAAGGTCTATTCACAACCAGCACTTCTAAAGTTTATAAGAACCTAATAAGCAAAACATTATTATTATTTATTATTTATTAATATCATATTCTCCTAACAATTTTTAGATATCTTATTTCTAATTTAATAATATATGTATTTTGTACAATTAATTAGAGAGAATAGGTTGTAGCATTTGAATTTTAAGTTAAAATTGAATTAATGCCACATTTACAAATTTGTATATTGTGGGGTGGACATATTATAAATAACGTAATATAAAGGAACAGAAACAGAGAAAAAAGTTTCTTATGAATTGTATCAACTATGATTGATTTGAACTGCATAAACAATATTTTAATTATTATATACGCAAATAAATAAAGAGAACAAATATTATCAAATGACGTAGTTTAACAAAGATTCAATATTATAAGTATCGAAATTAAGAAGCCATAATTTAACGGATTTTAAGAACTGTGGACGGTTTCTAATGCTACGTAATTCAGCTGGAAGACTGTTGTATAATTTGCGAGAGACGATAGTGTAAGAATTCCTAAAAAGTGTAGTTCGAAAAGTGTTTAATCGTACCGAGTTAGAATTTCTCATGTTATATGCATTACTTATAGGGCTTTCCAAATAACCACTCCTCATAAAAAATATCTTCAAAACCTTAAAATAAAACAAGTGTCTTATTGGTAGAATACCTGTTTGTCTAAATAAATCTGCAGAGTGAGCGAGGCGGGCTGCGTTGCATATTTTTCTTAGTACACATTTTTGAAGGACTGTTAATTGTTGGATTTTGTTTAAGTATGCACCTCCCCAACAACTGATACCATATTGTAACTTCGAGTGGAAAATACCATAGTAAACCTTTTTTAACGTGGAGAATGAACAATATTTTTTTAACCGATAAAAGCATCTTACGGTTGAAAGAAGATATTGCTTTAAATCCGTAATGTGCTCATACCATTTTAAATGTTGGTCAATTTTGACACCTAAATACTTAAAATCTTTCACTATTTCTATATTGAAGCATGTACTGCAGCAGTTTACTTCAGAATTGAAACTATTTATTAAATGAGATACTAGACATTTGCTATTGAAGAGTTTAAAACTAGAACAAGACGGTGCATGGAACAAGAATTTAATGTCATTTAGTCCATGAAGTTCATTGCTGAACATCATAAGTTTGGTTTTGTTACTGACTAAAAGTTTATGGTCCGCAAACCATAGCCTTAATAAGTGTACATCATGGTTTATATCCGAAACCAAATTTAATGGACTAAGTGAATTGTATCCAATTGCTATATCATCAGCAAATGCGTTAACTTTCCCTAAGAATGGTAGATCGAAGATGGAATTTATATAAACCAAGAAAAGAATGGGCCCAAGAACTGACCCTTGTGGGACACCCAAGTCAATATCCATGGAATCACTTAGAACATTACTTACTTTGACTATCTGAGACCTTTTACTCAGGTAGGATTCAAACTAATTGTAGATAAATCCTCGGAAACCAACATCATGCAATTTTTTCAAGAGAATAGAGTGAATGACCATATCAAAGGCTTTTGTAATGTCAACAAAAAGCGCAGCACATTTCATTTTTTTGTCCACTCCTTGTTGTATTGAACAGCAGAAATTTAATAAAGCATCTTCTGTTGACATTCCCGATCTAAATCCAAACTGTGAGGGGCTAAAGTAATTCTTGCTTGTAAGATAACGTAAAATTCTACTTTTTATAATTTTTTCAAAAATTTTTGAAATTGATGGTAATAATGAAATAGGTCTGTAGTTCTTTACATCCTTTTTGCTCCCTTTTTTGAAAATGGGTATAACAAAAGCAGATTTTAGGTCATTTGGGAAGACACCTGAAAAAACACTTTTATTAAAAATATGCGTCAAAACATCCACTAAATATAAAGCAGTTTTTTTTAACATTGTATTAGAAACGCCATCAACGCCAACTGAGGTTGATTTATTCAATGTATTTATAGTTTTCAGTACTTCAAGGCCATTTATTGTTTCGAAGAAGAAACTATTTCCACTATGCACCACATTTGAAGAGCTGAAGCTATTACAACATTCACAAGAGTTTGTGATTTCACGAGGAAAAGAAGTTTTACCAACATTAGTAAAATAATTGTTGAATAGATTTGCGATTTCTTTTGGATTTGAGATACCTACATGTATCTCCATATTCAACTGTCATAGAATTTGATTGACTATTTTGTTTTCTGTTTATAATTTCGTTTACGACTTTCCATTCTTCTCTTGGATTATTCTTTGCATTTATTATTTTGTTGTTATAATAACTATCGCGACTCTGATGAATTTTATTATTAACTTCCTTGCTAATTTTTTTAAAGCGTAATTTTAAATTTGTATTAAACGGATGTTTTCGACATTTTTTATATAATTTATTTTTAAAATGTATAGATTTCAAGAGCAAATTATTTATCCATGGCTTTAATTTTATATTTGTTCTTTTTTTGATGACATAGTACGAATTGTTGATTAGCTGTTTAAAACGATTCAAAAATAAACTATAAGCTTTTGAAGGGTCCTCTTCCATATAAACCTCTTCCCAACTCTCCAACGTTAAATACTGATTTAACTTTCCAAAATCGATTTTAGATTGCCTATAATTACGTTTAACGTTTGTTTGCTCAACATTTTTTAAAACTTTAAAGACAATACCCGTCATGCAATGATCAGAAATACCAAGATCAAAGACTACTCCGGCACAATCGTTAAGATCAATCTTTGAAAACCGACCGAAGATGTGGTCAAGACAGGTACCTGCAACAGGTCTTGTAGGTTCATTGGCAAATGACGTAAGTCCATGCTCAGAAATTAATAAATTATATGCATCTAGGTTGGGGTTGTATGTAAGTAGGTCTAAATTAAAGTCACCTAGGATTATTAGGTTAGCTGCTCGCTCACTTTTTAACAAAACAGAGAATTCTTCAATAAACACTTGTATAGTTTTACAGTGAAGTCTATAAATGCAAATAAAACTAAACATTTAATCACAAATAAAAACAGTAATTTTCATAATGTCTGCACTTGTCAAACTATAAATCTTAAGCTCATATTCATACGAATCACGCACAAATACTCCAACTCCACCAGCAGCATACGAATCATTTGTATTGGCTAAAAAGTTATAATTTGGTAAACTAAAATCTTCAATTTCGTAAGAAAATATCCATATCTCCGAAATAAATATAAAATCAGGTTTTTTGTCAAAGGCTTCAAGGTTACAAGTTAGCAAATCAAAATTACTTCGTAAACTACGTATATTTTGATGTACAGCATAAATAGATTTTTGGTTGATAGAATCTAAATTAAGAATACAATCAAATTTATTATGAATAGTTGATGTGGTGAGATTATTATTAATAAGATCAAAATTATTTAAATAATTTAACATGAGTAACTAGCTTGTATATTTTGTAAGTCTTCAAAAGATCTTATAATAATTATCTCACCATTATCAACCTTTCTCAACATTATTCTTGAATTTTTGAACCAAAGATATTTAAATTTAAATTCAACTCTAAACTTCTTAACAGACATATATAAAGCTCTATTATATTTAGTTAAAGAATCATTTAAATAAATACTTTTTTTCTTACAACCGGCAAACAAAGCTGCATTCAATTTCATCTTCTCAGTTTTTTTTTCTGCATGATTTTCTCCTTTATGGCTAGCGAAGAAAATTGTACACAAACAATGTTTTCGTCCACATTCGAATTTGTCTTCTTGGCTTGTTGTTGTTTGACATATATTTTTCGTATATCATCGGAACTGATACAAGTGCTCAACGCTTCATTGAAAATCGTGAGTGCACAATCAGTAGCATTGTTTTTGTTGACTGATGGAATGCCCACAATTTCAATGGTGTCTTCCAGAAGTTTTTGCTTACTCCAGTTTAACTTTTTAACATTTTTAAAACAAACAAAATAATATTAAAAATGCAGAAAAAATTTCAAATGTAATTGGTTCATAGAAACCAATGACGTTGTGTACTGTTAAATCAAAACTGACAAACATTTAATATTATTAATAGATAGAATGTCAAAAATGTATGTATGTATGTCAAAAACTTTTTCTGGGTTCTCTGAAAGTACTAAATTAATTTTTTGAATTTTTGATTTATTCAACCGCGATCTAAGTCCTTAAAGGTCAATAATAAATTTTACCGAGTTCTAAAGAAACTATATTAAATGAAAGTTAGGGTTCTTAGGTTTTTTAAAAACCAAATTTCAACGATAAACCGAGAGTCATTAGATCGACTTGACCTTTTTAAGAGTAGTTTTTGAACATTGTCAAAGTATTGGAACTTTAAACTTTTTCATTTCTTGAATCTTTTAAGATAAAACCCTTTTTATCAAGGACAAAACAGATATCGAGTTCCAATAACAAGACAATTAGTTACTTATTTTTTTTTTGTTGATTATGAGCAGAGTTCTGATTTGCAATAAAATAATGTTATCGACTTAATATAAATTTTATTCCAAATTAAAAATAATCATTTTAGAGTGTTTTGTTATAAATTTATAACAAAAGGGAACACAAATACTTTTTTTATCAGATTGAAAATTTTGTAACCGAAAGACAATTTGAACGAAAACGAAAATAAAAACCTACCAAAAACTTCTAAATTGGATAAGCGTATCGAACATACATAACTGCTTAAACTTCACCGTCAATAGAATGTTCTTTTTGAAGTTAAATGACCATTTGGCTTAATAACGGGTGTTTTGGTTTCTGAATTCTTTTTTTTTTTGACAGCTGTCACTTGATTTATGCTCAGATTGATTTACCATTTTATATAAGGACTAATGTAACTCCTGAACAAACTTTCATAAGTTGTACAAGTTTATTACCAAAATAAAGGTTTAACACCGCTAGACTATTTTTGTGGGGTTATTTGATGTCACTTGTCTACACAGATAAGTCCGAGACGATTTACGCCTTGCAAGAGAATATTTGGTGCGTTATTGCTGACATACGGCACCAAATTGCTGCAAAAATAATGTTCGAAAATTGGGTCTCTCGGCTGGAATTTATTCGAGCCAGCCTCAGCGGCCACTTGCCTCAAATCATTTTTAAAACAAAATGGCAAACACTTACGTATGTATGTATGTTTATATTAAAGCTAAATTATTAGTAAAACATAAAATTACTCTGGTTATTACTCGTTTTTTTTTTTTTCGGTAGCACAAACAAAACAATATTTTTTTTAAGGATTAAGATGTCTTAAATTCGAATCTCGCTTTCAAATTTGTCTATCACATTAGGTTTTTAAAATATGGCCCTTTAAAATGCTAAAAACAATAAAAAAAGGGGTTTTCAAGGCTAAGTTCAAACTCAAAATATCTCTCAACAATTAATTGTATGATGATTATGCAAAGTAAAAATCTTTCTCTTCTAGATACAATTTAAATCATTACTTACTTTCTTAGTTTCTGGAAACTTTGTATAGTAATTGGTCTTTATTTGACTCTATAAGAAGTTTTGAGCATACCTTGAATTTGATTCTTTCATAGTTTTGAAAAATACGTTTTGGAGTTAATTTTTAGTGGTGATTTCGAAAACAAACTTTGATTTTAACTATTTGATCAAGTTATAAAAATACCTGTTTTCAACGTTTTTTTATATTGTTTAATATATTATTTCAAAAACCATATATGAAATGTTTGAATAACAGATTCGTTACAAGAACAAAACTTACATTCAAACCGTTTCAGCTTAAATGGTTTAGCGTTTCTTTTTTGCAAGGCAGGTGAAATCTAACAACATATGAACATTTTTGCAATATTATATGAAATAATATAAATATTTCAACTGAATATTGAAGAAAGGGATTATAGATTTGCATTTGGTAAACCATCAATGATTTTATTGCAAAATCGTAAATTTAGATAGACTCAAAAAGCCTTATATTATATAAATGTACATACGTGTTTTTCGAATTTAAAAAAGTAATATCTCAAAAACATGACGTGATACATTAGTTTTGAAGTCGGACATAAGGCCTTTAATTAAGGCGATCAAAAATGCAAATTCATTGCCTCTAAGTAAAACTCCTCGACCAGTGGAGTTTTATTTCTTCTTGAAAACCACACGTTTAAAACACCCTTTATAAATAATATACCATTTTCATTTTTTTAAGGGAATCAGTGAAAAGTTATATAGTATTTCATATAATTGGTCTAAAATGACGGCCTGCACCATACTTAGTGAACAAATTTATGTCAACTGAGCTATTAAATATCAAATCAAAATGGAATTTCATATTTCTTCCATAAAAATAATGAATTGCCACTTCAAATTCTGGAGAAATTGAAATTATCAACAAATTTGGTCCATTTAATTATAGCAGTTACTTGTTAGCATGGAGTTAAATATAAATCTGATGAAAGCTACAACTATAGCTATAAAGATACATAACTGCTGCTGCTGGGCAAGTACAAAGGTACATATGTATATAATATAGCCAAAGTTTTATTTGTAGGTAAACAAACGGTATAGGGAGTGTTTGTTGCATCTTCCTCATGTGGCCACCAGGTTAATTATGTAATTTCAAATGTAACTACTATATGTACATAGGTATATGAACTAATTTGCATAATATTATAATAACTTTCTCATTCTAATTATATTATTTTCCTCTTCGCCTCTGCTGTGTTCCACCTCATTTATGAAAGGTAAAGGAACAAATATTAATGCGATGATAGCTATATATGTAGGTAAGGTATGCATGTTAACTTTAGCTGCTTTCAAAAACTTGCAAACATCATCGGTTATGTTCTATTATATGATTCCCTTAAGGATAAATTCATAAATTTATCATAAAATATACCTACCTTACCGACCGACCTAACCTAACCAACAATGTAGGTATACAGTTCCACAAAACTCTACTCTATCGATATATCACCTTTGTTTAACTCAAAATTATAACAGTACTTTGCGGTTGTTATAACCATCAGCGAGTGGTCAGTGGTGCATATAAAATAGATGTTATGTTAAAGTTATAGTTTACCTACTTTTTCAAATACTAAAAGAGAGAAAAGCTAAACCGTGTAGCAACGATTAATTTTAAACTTTTCAAAATTTGAAAATGTCAGGACTTCAAAATAATATTTTTTTCTCGCTCTATTTATGAATCGCTCTCGAAGGACATTAAAAGGAGAACACGTCCCATCAGTCTACCTATGTTTGAAAGTAGGTACCTAGGTTTCTTGCACATTTAATGTTGCATTCTACATTTTTACAAACAACCTACAACGTATATGGTATATACCTACCCATAAGTCCCCACCATCACTACCACCGCACCACTGCACCGGTCGAAAGCAATTAACTCAAATTTGACAAACTTTCGGTACGGAATTCAGGTCATTCAGACACCAAATTTTAATGGCTTCCCTTGGGTGACAGCTAAACGGCACCTGTGTATGTGTTTATACGTATTCATATGTATTTCTTATGTAGACTATTTTACCAATGTTACCACCTACATACATCACCACTACTACAACAATTTGATGGCCGGATGAGAATTCCATATTGAGACCGGAGCAGGCTTGCCAGATTTACCTTTTTATTGGAAATTGGGCTGTTTCTTTTTACAATTGTCGACAACAAATTTTTATTTGACAGCAAAATCATATCTAAAAGTAGCCAGAATCTTTTCTTGTAAGATATATTTCTTTGCAGAAAATAAATGATAAAAAGGGGCTGGGATGCGACCCACACTGACAACTTCCCATCCCGTCTGTCGATTTGTCTTGCTTAAAAGGTTCGTTGGCTTTCGTGTTTTGTTAAAAATTTTGTCAGTTGAATTATTCTTAAAAATTTAAAAAATTATTAATAATATTTTGCATATAATGAAATAGTTTGATTTCAAAGTTTTATTTTAGTTAACGAGATTTTTAGTCGAAAACCAACTTTTACCAATTTTAGTAGCATTTCTTGAAAGTTTTTATTTCCTATATAAACAAATTCAAATTGGATGAATGAAATTAATTTGAAGTCAATATTTTCTATTGTTCACGAGAAATCAATAACCGAACATCAATTTTTACCAAATTTTCGTACTATTTTTTGTAGATTTAAAATAACTACACTAACACTATTTTTAATTTTTGAACAGATATTTGAGTCGAAAGTAAATGTTTACCAAGTTTTAGTATTGTTTTTTTTTTAGGTTTTTATTTTTTATAAAAAACTGTCAATTGGATTTTTCTCAAAATTTTACTGAATGGCAAAAACAATAGTTTTTATAAGATAAAATTAGTTTGAAGCCCATGTCTTAAATTTTTCAAAAGATATTTAAGTCGAAAGTCAATTTTTTACCAACTTTTATTAACTTTTTTTAGCTTTTTTATTTTTTGTAAAAAAACTGTCCATTTGATTTTTCTCAAAATTTTAGCAGATTTCAAAAACGTTATTTCTCGTTGCATAGAATTATTTTGGAGATAAAGTCTTTTTTTCTTCGTAAAATATTCGAGGTCACAAATATTTTTTTTCAGTTTTTTTGATTTATAAAAAAAACCATTAGGTGGAACTTTTTCCAAAAATATATTAGTTTGGTATCACGTTGCAATACATAATATAAAATTTAATTCAAGTCTCTATCGTTATTGGTTCGTGAGATATTTAGGGTTAACCAAAATGTTCACCTTTTTTAAATTGCTATGGTAAAAAACAACCCACTCAATATTTTTGAGAGTCCTTTCTGCATCTTTCTGCATTATTATCTGTATAACAAAATTTATTTGAAGTCGATATCTCTACTGGTTCTTGAGCTATGGACGACGAAAAAAACATCGCGAACGTACGGACGTACAGACGTACGGTCGTACGAACGTATGTACACACGCACGCACAGACATCTCTCTAAAAATCTTTTATTTCGACTCTATGGACCTTGAAACGTCGAGAATTGTCAAAATTTTCAATTTGACAAATTGGACTAATTACAATAACTTCTAATGGGAAGTTAACAATGTTTTACATGTTTGCTATTATTTTTTCAAGTTTTCTTTACATAATACAACAAATGTCTTTTTCAGACAATTATAACTTTTTATTGAATTGGAAAGTGTATTATACTTAGTGCACACTTTTAATTGTAGTGAAGTTACAAATTAACAATTTCTTGCCACTTTCAATCAGAAAGACCTCTTGGCCACTAGATGCCCCCCCCTTAAGAATCACGGAAATAGTACTATAGGTTTTATATCCAAAGATTCCACCTACTAAAGTATGTATGTATGTATGTTTGGTTTGGTGAAACAAATTTGATTTAATTTTAAAATGCCATCTCTTGTTTCTTAGCCCCAACAAGCATTTTTGTTTCAGAAAGAATTTTACTTGTAAGGTTATTTTACGCTTAAAATGTATTTTTTTGAAAACTAGTGGTAGCTATAACTGTGTTCGAAATACTTCGCCATTATTACTTCATTCTTCTTTTAACATACATATGTATAAATTTAAACAAATTATAAAGAATAAGAAAGGAAAATTATTTATTTTTATAAGTTAACATTATATAACTATACATTTTGAAACAACTTAAAAACATGATATTTTAGTGACCCATTTGTTCTTATTAACATTACATCAGTTTTCTTTTCAAGTTTATTATACCTACAAAATGGGTACGAAACAATATCACAAAATACAACACACTTTTCAGCCCACCCAATTTAATTTATTATCCCTATATTCTGCATGAGATTTAATAAATTTTTTTTTATCAACCAATGTTGCAACAAAATTGGCCATTTAAGGTCAGGTAAGCACTATACAATTTTCTTCGTATTTTCTTATCAATTCGTGGTAAATTGACTTTAGCAGTGGGGAATTGATATTAGCTTGTAGGCAAACCAGAATGACAGATTGGTTTCCGGTCTTCATAGAGAGTGTCTTTGGTTAAAATTTGATTTTTTTAAAATTTTGTTGTAAATTATTCTGACAAATGTTCGATTCTATCAACTTTCAAATATAAAAACAGGACTACTGCGGATCGTTTTGTTTGCCAATTTATCACAGTACTATACATATATCGAATTCCATAAATACACGCCTATTTATACCTCAACTATTTTTATGAACAAAGAATGTATATTTTATATTCCGTTATTTCATTTTTAATAACAATCAATTCTAATTAAAGCTACTAAAGTTTTTGTATTGAAACTGGGGTTTTATTTAGTCTACTTTTTCGACTCCGATAGTTCAGGACATGGCAACCCTGAACCGGGGAGTGTGATGAACGGTGGTGGTAAACTAACATGCTGATGCCGCACATAAGGTCAGTCACTATTTTGACAGAAGCACTTTCATCGTCGTCGTCATATCGTCATCGTCGTGCGTCGTCGCAAACATCACTAACAGTCGAAAACGGTTTTCTTTTATTTTTATTTTCATTTTTAGCATAATCGGTATTTATTCCTATCTTCTTGCTCTGCAATTTCGTCGGGTTGATTGTGAATTGTGAAGGTGGTTATGGACACACACACATAGGGACATACAAACATATTTTGGTAATGTACTTTGAGGATGTGATGGCCGTAATTATGACTTTTGAATGAGCAGTCTCAACAACGTCAAACCACATGACGTACGTCGTCGTTGTCGGTCGTTCATGTTGTACAACAGTATATGTCACTTTGACAGTTATGTCGTTGTGCGATTGAAATGTCACCTAATTAAGTTGTAAAGTAAGGCAATCAAAATGTGAACTTGAACCCCACTTGCTCAATTATCTTTAAAAAAAACGATGCTACATATATACGAATGTTTTTTAATATTTTCTCAAGGTTATTCAAATGATTAAAATTTTTGTTTAATTATCTAACTAAGTCATCTTCAACTTTCATTATACATATAATATAAAACACAGTAGGATGCAGATTATATTGGTCTGATTTTCATTCAATGTGATGAAGCTTGATGTACATATATTTAGGGTTGGTTTGATGATATCTAGTATACACCTCATAACCCCGATCATTTATCTAATCTATATAAGGCTATAACGACATCAGGGTAGGAGTGCCATAATTGGTTTAACTATACCTACCATATTTCTATTGGATATAGGTATATTTTAATAAAGTCAATTTAAATAATAGTAAAACGCTGATTAACACGCCATGAAATCGACGGTAAATGGATACGTGTTTGAAATGGCTAATATTATAAACACTTTAACCAACTTCTAAAAGTGGGTAGGTAAGGTATAGCAGCTATAAGTCTATACGGAATAACGATTTGGTAAAAAACAAAAACTGGATAAAATGCGACTAAAGTTTTTATGAGATTTAAGTAGGTATAGTCGTAGAAGATGGGGATGATATTGATCCCCATTTGTATATATGTATTGTATATACATTTTTTTATTTGCAGTTTTAAGAAAAATAAATATAAAAATTTCAATAGCAAGCAAAAACAAAAATTACAAATCTCTCTTAGGGCTTTAAAAGGGTTAACAATTTTATGGTTACCTAGAAATGTTTATAGAATACATAATTGAGTTGGACCGAAGCAAAAAGAAAAAAAAAAATGATTCCATGTGGAAGTAACGAGCCAGAATATTTTTCAGGCGCCTTTTTATTAAATTAAAATAGAAATTGAAAATTGGGTAAGACAGGAAACATTTAAAATTCTTTAATGGAAGTGTTAATTTTAGGGCTCAAGTAAATGTCATACTATAAAATTCCGTATGAGAGGCTTATATCTTAAGAGGAAATATTTGCCGTCTTGTTGATAGGAAATTTTATATTTTTTTATTAGTCTGTTGAATATTTTGTAAGAGCCTCTAAGTCTACATGAATATGTACAGGTACCTACTAAATTATATAATTTCTTAACCCACTAATGTTTATGGTGGGCCATTTAGTGGGTTCTTTTTAAATTATAGGTTATATAAGCACTCGCAGTTAAGATTTATGCATGTCTTTATGCTCCCCAAAACTAAACTGGAAAGTAAACATTGAAGAAAGGGTTAAGAAGGCCTGCATTGCCTTTTACGCCTGCACAAAAACTTTTGGTAAAAGGTGTGGCCTTCAATCGAAGATGATTTTGTCGACGTACACAGCCGTTGTATGTCCCAATTTGTCTTATGGTTCGATTATGTGGTGGACTGCTCTTAACAAGAAATACAATATCGAGAAACAGGTACTTTAAATGTTATTCTGCACCTACTAACAGTAGACCTGTACATTTAATATTTAGTATCGTGCAGTGCGCTAAGGCTCAAAGAATCAAACTGTTGTTTTTCTAAATACCACCACTTACGAACTGATTCCAGCATATATTTTTGCTACGGGCACCGATTAATGCACTCTTGCCAGAAAGGATTGGGAGGATGGCATGGTTACGAAAAACTTCGATACCACTATCTTTACTGACGGGTAAAATATGGAGTGTGGAGTTTGGTCGGGAATTTTCTCTGAGTCCTTAAATGTCTCTAAGTCTTTTCGGCTACCTGATTATGCCAGTGTATTTCAAGCGAAATTAATTATCAATCAAAGATGATGAACAACGTCAACCTCCATGTCACTCTTATCTGCGTTACAGGTCATATAGTTGCTTTAATGGAACTGATGAATTGGAAAGGATCGGCCCTTCATAGCTCACTTGCGAAAAGGGCAAATATTCCTCTTGGAGCTATGAAGGGCAACCTTACTTACTTACTTACTTAAGGTGGCGCTACAGTCCGGGGCGGACCTGGGCCTCAACCAACATGCGTCTCCAGCCAGCTCGGTCCCTAGCTAGCTATCTTCAGTTTCGCACGCCAAGTTCGTTGAGGTCTTCACCCACCTGCGTGCGCCACCTGAGTCGCGGTCTTCCTCTACTGCGCCGTCCCTCGGGACTGGATTCGAAGATTCCATTGGAAGATTGGATTGGATGAAGGGCAACCGCAGGTGGAAAATTCTAACGGACTGTACCATATCTAGGAAAATATGGCCTACCTATAACAAAAACCATCCTACCGAACTTTTATGCAGACCCAGGGCATGATATAGTCAGGGTCCCTGCAATATCTACCGGACATTGGCTGATAAGAGAGCATCCAGCAAAGGTGGGTATCCCTCACAATACTCACTGCCATAGCTACAGAGAACAAAATTAAAGGGAAGCTTTCTCTGTAAAGTCCTGCCAGGTCAGTTCTATAGTGTTAAGCTTCGGAAGGGCATTCCTTAAAGATGAAAATCATCAAAGACCTGATTTAATTTCTGAGTCGCGAAGCAAAGGCTGTGACTGCAATCTCTGGCTACCTAGCTACCAATATTTATGTTTGAACAGCTTTGGGAATAATTGGAAACCTATATTTTTATAAAGTCAAAGTTATTGCTGTTCAGCCAAACAATTCAATTTTGGAAATTTTTTGTTCGTATAGGTTCATGCAAAAATTTCGTGAGGACTCTTAATACAGATGACAATGTTCTTACTGTAGATTAGATTGTTAGATTAATTTCACAAACATTAACTTTCCATCGATTTCAACAGCTCAACATTTCAAGCACTAGCCTGAGGAGAGTTCGCTTTCAATTCCATTGATTAAACCCATTAAAAGCACACAAACGGAACACCGTTTCACTCAAGGGTGGACGTGGCAGAGCCCTGTTAACGAACTAATGCAAGATTGCGTTCCATGCAATCAATCTATTGCGTGTATCGAATGCCCAAACCGTGAAATAGATGTCTTCGCAATCCCAATTGACTGCTTCAGAGCTTCCATTTGACCTTTTTGTAAATAAGCGTGAATAAACAATGGGCAAATATCATTTAAGAAACCCGTGAGCTACAGTCCGAAACTATCAACAAGGTTTTGAAAAATCGGAAGGCAGCTGGGGAACGACGTTGTATTCCATAATTACTGGGAATGTTATGGTGTTATGGAGTTGTGTGCTTAAAAATGGTTGGTGGTGGAATTTATTTTTGAAAACAGACATCCGTTAATCTATTACCAAAATAACTAAAAACTATGACAAAAATATTATACAAATAAAAAGTTTGTTATTTACTCTTTCATTTAACCAAAAAATCTTATAGTTCTTAGTGGAAGGAGGAGCCAATATCATAAATTTAGGTCTATACAAATTTAATTTTAGGAATCTGCGTCTTAACAGATTTAAAGGAAAAACTAATTGATTTATTTTACTATTTGAATACCCATGAAGGTCGATGTTGAAATATTAAACAAAATAATATGAATCACAATGATGTCTAATGTTTTAAAGGAAAAACTGACATTTTTGAAAACTCTTGCAAATAGCAGAAAATTGTTGCATTTATAATGGTTTTCAAATTCTTCCATGAAGACTTACAAATGTAATGTTATGTGTATACACTCTTTATCTCTTTTAATATCGTGTATAGTAGAATAAGTACGTAGCAACCGTTTATTTGTAGTAATAAACACTTGTGTAGAACATTTAAAATAAGGGGCAACATCTAGTGATTAAGAGGAGAACTAGCTTCGTTAAGCATCTAGTGATTAATAGGAGAACTCGCTTCGTTAAGCATCGAGAAACATCTAGTGGCTAAGAGGAGAACTCAATTCGAGAACATTCAGCGCATACAAGAACCTCGAAGGGGCAACATCTAGTGATTAAGAGGAGAACTCGCTTCGTTAAGCATCGAGAACAATCTAGTAGTTTCTTGAGCCGATTTGAGGTATATAAATAAGCGCTCGAAAGCCAAGCGGATGATAAGTGATTGTAAACTGCGATAAAGTAAAGACTGTGTTTGAAAAGTAATAATTGAAAGTGTTGAATAAATAAGTTGGAGCGATTTAAATAAAGTAAATTTGTGTTTTATTTACAAGTGTGAATAAGTTTTAATTGTCGGACCAAGCCCAATACTACAATAAGAAAAAATTAAGTCCAAATCCCAGCTTTTGTTACAAAAATCAAAAGCCACATAGTCTCAAAGGCATGTTCTCTAAGATGAATTCCTTTTTTGTACAGCAAGAAAACTTTCCAAAGCCTTATAATATCTAATGTCCTAATAAGTGTAAGTCTGCTTTAATCGCAGCATAAAAATTTTACAAATTTTTTTATACTTCAGTTTATTTATGAACAAAACATAAAACAAAAAAAATAACAAATCGTTTCTTTAATAAAAACATAACGAGCTATCCCTTGTTTCAATTAAAAAAAAAAAAAACATATGTACATACCTAAAACCTTCATCCTTTAAAACAAAAATATCATAAAATTTAAAAAAAAAAGAAGAAGAGAATGAAGACAAAATAAAAGCAACCTTCATCCACTTGACCTCCATAATGATTCCCCTTGCCCTTAATATAAATTAAAACTTCACAGTTAAGCCCCCGCCAATGTCGTACTTTATGCTTCAGGCCTTAGCACATTTTAACAACAACTTGTTTTTAGCAGGCAAAACAATATACCTACCTAGACCTACCTATTGCATCAAAGGACGAAAAAGCAGCCATCTACATAGCAACAACAATTCGAAAATAATAAAACAAACATTATCAACACACAGCGAGCAGTGGAGCGAAGCTAGAGCTATAGTGCCATACCCCTCTGTTAACTCTGCTAGAGCTGCTGCTGCGAAGCTGATGAAGAAAGCTGATGGTTTTTCTCCTCCATGGAACATGGTAACAGAGCGACATGTTTCTTTTATTTTTTATTTGCAATTAAAATACAACCCTGCCATAGAACTTACTATTCCTGCACCCCTCGTTCACTAGCGTGATGACCGGGGTCGTAATTTGCTTCAGGAATCCTCATCCATGCCGTCCGTTGTCGTCGTCGTTATTGTCATCATTATACATACGTACATAAACAACCCACCCAAAACTTTTCAAAGCCCATCAGTGTTGTTGTACGTGTATGTATTCTACTAATATACCTACATATGTATGAATGAATTTAGTATGTAATATATATGCTGTAGGAAATGTTCTCGGTATTTCCTAGGACTCATCCCACGCTATATTCAACACTATATTTGGGTATGTTTCGTTTGTTGAGTTTTAAGTTGATTTTATTTTATGGACAGCCCAACACCACCAATCATATGCTTGGCATGAATAGCCAAAGTCGATAAGAAAGTTTTTACAAAATTAAAATTGTTGCCTTTGAATAATAAGGACCAACATTGATACTCCGTCAGCTTATAGGGAGAAATCCTTGTTGCTGTCGCAACGCTTGGCTCTATCGCCATCAGGCATCAGCAACAGCCAACTCCTCGTCAACCACCCAACCCAAAATTTTCATCACGCTGGCACTGGCACTGGCACTGGCACTGGCACGGGTTGATGTTGATGTTCCTGCTGTTGCTGCACGTGCAAACTGCAAACTGTGGATTTCACAGCGAGCAGTAGTTAAGATGGTTGTTGGATATAGGCAACAATATAATATGTAATGTATGCGTTTCAATGTAAAGCCACATTTCCACTCCAACGACCAAACTCAATAACAAACAAACAAACTAAAGCAAAGCAAACACACCTTACATTTTCCATCTTCCACCCTCACCCCTCAACCCTCAACCCTCAGCCCAACCCGACTGCATGAATAATATGTATGTTACTTCATGGATCGCAATGTGTCGCCCTTCGTCCTTCTTAGATGAATATACATAGTATGAAAAAATTGCTGACTCCTTGAAAAAAGGGCTTTTTGGAAGGTATACATACATACATATATACATATGTAGATACAAAAATAGTAGTTTTGTATATTGTCCTCATTATGAAGACGTGACTTTCATACAATTATGTGTATGTTATCCCAAGGAAAAGGATATGCATTCAATTTATTTGAAATTTCATGAAAACAGTTTTTGATGGCAATTTAGAAACTGTTAAGATAAGTTATTCATTCTCGTTTTTGTATACGTTACGTACTAAAGTTATTCCAAGTCGAGATTTTTGTTGAAGATAATCGATAATAGAAAAAAAGGAAGACTTTTTTTGCAACTTAGTTGGTTTCTGTAAATGTTAAGAATAGGTACATTTTTTGAAATATATAAGGAATGTTTTTTTGCAGAAGCCATCTGCAGTACAGTAGAATCACTGTGAAAGTGAATTTTATCCGAGTATTGAAATCAATTTTTGAGTTTTTCATTTTGGTGAGGCTCGATTGATGTGTTCGTAGAGTATTGTCCAACATCCCAAACAACATGAAGTCATTTTAAAACTCAAGATAAACTCTGATATTTCAAGATAATTTCTTTTCAATTTATTTTAACTAATTTTTGATAATTTAATTACTTGCGTATTTTTCCAATGAGCTGTGACGACTCAAGTTTTATTTAAAATCCTTTAATTCATATTTTAAATTTTTATAAAGTCCTACAAAGTTTTGTATCAACTGTAGTACGACTACTTTCAGAATTAAATCTAAAAATTATCATGGCAAGTCTCCAAAAAAGATAAGAAAATTAAAATCTTAATTTAATTCTGGTTCTCAAAGTTGCTTAGCATAAATTACCCGCACGGCGCGGCGTTGTAAATTCTGATCTCGACAGCATTGTCCAATAGGAAATTAAGAACGGTGTAGAATTGAATGCTTCAAAAACTCAATGCTGTCTCCTGTCGTTGAAGCGGAACCCACCCCCATGCCGCTATCCATGAGCGGCGCTTGCATCCAGGAAACTAATCAACTTTCAGTACTCGGTATGTGTATCACAGATCACCTCTTATGAAATGATCACATATTCAATATCGCCAAAAACGCTGCTAGGTGCTTAGGATTTCTCCGAAGGTGCAAGAAATTTTTCACACCTTCTGATTTGGTAAAATTAAGAAAGCCTTCATTCGTCCAGAACTTGAAAATAACTTACATATGTGGGCAGGTGCCCCTAAAACAAGTTTAAATCTTTTAGATAGGATCCAAAAAAGAGCTTTGAAAATGATAGGCGATAGCACTATAACCGAAACATTTACATCACTCGAACACCGCCGCAATGTTGCATGACTTTTATTGTTTTACAGATATTTTTACAAACAATGTTCTGTCATCCCCCCCCCCTCAAACAATTTAGCCGTAATACTCTCACTTCAAGGAATGCTCATGAGGTTACCCTTGAGCTCAATTTCGGACGTACTGTTAAGAATAGAGATTTTTTTGTTAACCACTCATCGAGAATGTGGAATGCTTTACCGAACTCTGTTTTCCCCCCCATTTTAATATTCAAAATATTAATAGCAATGTGCACCATTATCTCCTCTTAAATCCTTCTCCCGCACTGTGTTTAAGAGTTAGCATGTTAAGGGTATTTAATACATCATGCATTATACAAAAATCCGACTTCAAAATTTCTTTACTTTGAAAAAAAAAACAACATGGCTTTTTGAAGCTATCTAAATTAATGAAGAAGCTTTTTTTCAATAAAATTTCTGATGGTTTTCCAAATCTATAATCCATTTTATCAATATTCTGTTAAAATATTTATAAAATTTCATTTTCATTCTTACAAAATATCTGAAAGAAATGCTAAGCAATTTGTGCTCAAACGGTATTTTAAAAAAAAAAGTTAAAAGGGTTTGAAAGTAAGTTTTTTTTTGTTTTAAATGTCATGTCAACTAAAGACTTAAAAAAAACGTGGTTTTGTTTGTTGAACAGAAACTGTAATGTAATTTTTTCGACCAGTGTATTTTGAAAAAAGTTAATGTCAACAAATATAGCGCCATCTGTTGTACACGAAGTTCTATACATAGTTGGACCATATTCTACGAACGAACCCCTTTCCATCATTTCGTATTTTATTCAGCTTCAATTTAAACATTGAAAAACGTGAGAAGAAACTAAATATTAATAATTCCTGACATTTTTTTACCATATCCCCCTTAAAATTGTCTATATTTTAAGTTGAAATTAATTCAAGTCTGAATTTCTCTAAATTTGTTACAATATTGTTTTTTAATTATTCTGACAAATGTTTAACTGTATCAACTTTCAAATATAAAAACCGGACTAGATTCAAGACATCTTTCAACACCCAAGAGAAAATACTCAAGGTGTTGAACCCCTTAATCTCTTTGCCCAATTCGGATCACTAGAAATATGATCACTAGATGTGCTAAATTACAGTTGTTTTGTTGCTTGAGTGTTGCGTAGTTTTATAATTCAGGCTACAGTTGCACCAGACTCATTTTCGAATAAGTCAACCGCCATCACCAGCTCAAACACAATTCTAAACAGTGATACATTTTAACAAACATTCTTGAATTTTCCGAACCCTTAATGCGACAATTCTGCTTAATTTAGCCACCGAAGTGAAAATGGACCTCACCATTAAATTTGATTTTTCGATGAAAATCCAGATAATTTTAAAACATTCCAAGGACCAAACACTGAAGATACGAATATGACGTTTCCGGCGATGGTGTTCTGGTATTAACTAAAGCTTTAAAGTCTAAGTCCTTTTGTAAAATACATTGTTATTTCTTTTGTAGGATGCTTAGTTCCAAAAATGGAGGAGGAATCGGAGAACATGGGTTTTTAAATGAACAATATCGGCTACGGCAGCAATATGTACAGTTTTTCTTGAGCTACACACTCTGTTTCGATTTTGCACATCACTAACTAGTTCCAGGAGTTCAATTTTGTCTTCTTATTTAACTATTACCGGTCGAGAAGGTCAAGACTGATAACCAAAGTGCTCTTATTTTGTATACTATGTGACTTCAAAATTTTCACCATTTTTGTAGTGAAATTTAACTATTTGTTTAGTTTTCCACAGTTTTTTCATTTTCAAATGCCAATGATAGCTTCAAATGTGATAGCGGCCCAAAAAGCGGGTTATTTAAAATTAAACCTCTTATTGTAAAACCTTATACATATAAAAAACATTCAAAAATCTTCTGAGCTTGTTTAGATTGCTGCAACTGTACAAATATATGTATGTACTTAGGGTCAATGGCGATTCTCCCTTGGGAGATAATTTGTTTGTATTTTTGTAGGAATTCCCTTCAATTCAAAACTAATCGTATTAAGTTAATGGATATGACCTCCATTATATTTTGAATTATTTATTTTTTTTATATGAAAACAAAATTTGTATTTTACTTCATAAAATTTTGCTGCCAAAAGTACCACTTTTAACTGAGGACTGGACCAAGAAAATAATATGAATCGGAAATTCAGACCTATGCAAAAAACGCAGCACAAATTCATCAACTTTTGACCAATGGACGATCAAGGGGGAGCCGTCATATGAGCCATAAACCTCATACAATTAAGTTGTGTAAGTAAAAATTTCATCTAAAGATTTGTTAGTAATTTTGCTGTCAACTAAAATTTCTGTAACTTCAGTAATACCTTAAATTATTTTCATAAAATTTGTTTCTAAGAAAAAGAGCAAATATTCAGGTTTTTAAGAAGAAACCTAGAATAAGAGATCGTCAATTTTATATTAAGTTGCCTTTAAAATCCTGAAACTAGCCTTCAATTCCATCTAATTTTTTTTTATGTATGTACATACATAAATAGTGAACATTGAAGTGATTTTTACTTGCGACATACATGAACTATACGGCTAGTATTAATAAATAAAAACATAAAAACATAACGATGGTAGAAAATCGAAAAAAGTGGGTCTGTCTGTCTGTCCTATCCTCCACAGCCTAAACCATTGTGCCGATTGAAATAAAGGTTTTCAGCCGATTAGCTTAAGGCGCTTTTTTTTAAATTTTTTTTAATACGAAAAATAACGCACTTTTTGGTTTAAAATCGAAAATTCTATTTTTTTCAAAAATGAACCGATAGATTTTTTTTAAAACTTTCTCTAATTTTGTTTACTTAATTTGGCTTCTTTCTACAAGAAAAACGTATTTTGGTATTTTGGTAAATTTTCAAATTTATGATATTTAATAATCAAAAATGTCAATATTTTTTTTTGATTTAAAAAAAATCATTGTTTTTACAAAACTTGATATCTCAGAAAGGGGTGAATATTTTTTAACGAAATGCAAATGTAAAATGTATATTTATAAGCACTAAATAACTGCGTACTAAAAATATTTTAAAGACAAAATTTAAAAACTGTACATATAAAAATTACTTTAAAAAAAACCGCTCAAATGATTTTCGTAACAAAAATTAAGTTAATCTAGGCTTTTTGAGAAAAACTTATTTTGCAGGTACATTTTTAAATCTTAAAATATAGGAAATATTTTTCAACAGACTTTTTTGAAGAAATTAGCAAGTTCTAGCGACCCAGTCTTGAATTATATTTCTTTCAAAATTGATTTTCTGTTGAATAAGACTTTTAAGAACTTAAAAAATTAAAAAAAAACTACTTTTTGAAGTGAATTTGCTTAAGATGTTCTAGAAATGAGATTTAAACACAAATTTCAAGAATATAAATGTCCCAAAAACAGCAAAAGTGACACTTTTGTTGAACTAACTAACTAACATGTTTCTCTCCACAGTTTTTAAGTTTTGTTAACTCGTTTAAGATCAAAATATTTTAAGAATCAGCTCCAATCTACCAGTAAGACTGATAGCGATAGTAATAATAAACTCCCGACCATTGAGTCCGAAAATGATGCAACAGAAACCCTTTAAACTATTGTGTTTTGCTCTTAAATATGGCATATTTAGAAAACTGTTGGAATCTTGAAATGCTTTCATATGTAGAAAGTCGACCAAATTAAATAGTTAGACTATAATATGTACCTTGCTGAACAACAGCATTCTAAAATAATTTAAAAACTAAAGTTGTCACTTTAGCACTTGAAATGTGTACATTTAAGTTTAAGATACAAATTATGTTATTTAAATTTTGTTGACCTTTACAGAACATTAAAGAACATTTTTAAGTGGTGAGTAAAAAATCATCTGTATGATAAGAGTGTGACCCCCCTCCCTTGATTTTGGTTCAAAGTTCGGCAGGCTTTTTTTAACCAGGGCTAGAAGAAGGGCGTTACAAACGATAAAATTTGCTTCGAAGTTATAATACTTTGATAAAAAATTGGTATTTTGTGCTAACAAGAAATACACTCTGCGGTTCCAGATGTTTTACATTTGATAAAATATAAGAAAATGATAGGAATACCTTCATGGATTAAGATGTGCATTTAAAATTGAGTGACCGGTCAAGGTTAGTATTTTGCCAAACCTATTTTGGATAAAACAGGCAGGATTTAATTATTCTTTCAAATTCCGGTATTAACTTTTTTTTTACAATTAATTACCTTTCAAATTGAAAAAACGTAGCAAAGTTTGTTTAACAAATTCAACCTTGTTTGCCTTATTATCTGATGGAAAATGCATCACAACAGATCTTTCGTTGCATTTTCTCGACTGTATTTCAAGTTGCCTTTCGAGTGTTTCACATTAATTTTCAACAAAGGACAAGCGCTCTGAGAGTTGAGCGTTTGGGACCGTAGTAGCTGCATATCGGTTAATATGGCCGCGACATTATCTTTTGTTGAAATATTTTTAATGTGAACATTGAGACAAACATCGACAATAGATTTTATTTCGTTGTGTTGTAATGTTGTTGATACCATTTTTGAAATGTTTCCGTACACAGATTTTTTTCTTGTTATGTGTTATCCGGAGATACTTCTGATGGTAATTTTATTTTGGGTAAAGGTGGGATAAAGCAATGGAAAACGCAGTTGCAGATGGCAGGTACAGACCTTTAATAAGTAAATTCTCCTACCTTGGATAGCAAAATTATGGATTTTTCACTTTATTTGTGTTGGTACGATACTTAAGCACAACTTTAGATATATTTTTATTTTTTTTTATAATTAATGTTAACTTTTTATTAATTAAATAAATACAAAACTTTAGAACTGAGACACTTTTAACTTTGTTGTACACTCTCTCTCTAAAATTGTTGAATTAAATTAAAATTAAAATCTAAGTTTTGTGTCTCCAAAATTTAAGCTACGCTCTGCATTTCTTTGTTCCCATTAAAAAAAGTGTAAAAAATCCATGAATGAGCAAGTGACGTTTTTGTTGAACTTCAAATTATTATTAGTCATTGGGATTACTAATCGGCATATCCTCAATTTTGTGCATATACATATGTACATATCTATTCATTCCTAATGTTCTTTGCGTATTTTCTAATCTTCACCCCCTTTTAATTTTAAATACTCGTATACCTCTCAACATATAAATATACAAACTCTATATAGAATTGTCATAATTATTCAGAAAGCGTACATCACAAACAATCTATGCCAACCATCTAACTCGTCGAACATATTCCATAACTTATAAGTCACAAAAGTTTCCAAACAGCTATATCTAATTATAAATACGTCAGCTATAGCTACATATATACCTACTATGTACTTCCAAATTAAATTATTATATCAAACTCAAAAAAGAAATTTCTGATTAATAAAATAATTATAATTTGCCTTCTTCTTTCTCTTTCATTCATCTAATTACTTATTCAACACAATAATTCAAAATTCATGCTGTGATCTCTGTGCGCTTTGCTTATTATGATGCCAAGGTCATAATATACAAAATAAATTAAAACAAAAACAAAAATTACTTTGACTCAATGTACATACATACATACATATATACATATATATATATATGTAGATATACGAACATTGACGCTGATTTTCTTTTCTGTTTAATTTTTGTATATTTTTGCCATCATCACAGGAAACTACACCATGCTTCCGCTTGAATGTCGTCACTTTTAGATTGTTGGGCGCCCTCTGCTTGTTGTAATTTTAAGTTTATAAAAGAATTTTTTTTTATTATTTTCTGTTGCCACAATATAACCGAAGCAAACAACAGGATCAATTCCTTGCGCTTAATCCTCTCAAGTCACCAAAATGGGAGGCCAAAAACAACCACCACGCACCAACCCCAAAATCCACTCCCAAACCCACCCACCACCGACAACAATCGAAATCAGACCAAACGGCCCGACCGACTGCCATTACCATTTCAGCCCTTACCGCCCACACTCAAAATTGAATCAGAGTTGCCAATTTTCGTGAATTGGACTTTGTTTATGCACCCAAGGGTAAATTTTCATCCCCATCCCCAATTGAAACTTTATTTTTTTATTTTTGTGCAGCAGAACCACAGCATTGGCAGTAGCATCAGTCAATTCACACGTTTCTCTCACTTACACAAAGAAATAAAACATCATACTTACAAAATAAAGAATATATGAGCACATGCGCAAAACACCCTATGCGTTTTTGTTGTGGGGGTGGAAAGCTTTCCGCATTCATTGTGACCAGAGAGCGAGAGTCGTAGATAGTTTTTTGTTTTACATACAGCAACAGCAGCAGTTCGGTGAGTGTTCTCCGTATTTGGGTGCGGGTTAGGCGCACAGAGAAAAATAAACTTTTCACTGAATTATTTCACAACACGCACTCAAAATTCCAGTCGCAGTCTCAGTTTTTCTTCAGTGTCTTCAGTCTACCGAGTGTCGCGATAAAGTGCGTTTCGATTTATACCTATCTACATATATTGTTTTTGAGTGAAGCCCTCTTTTGTGTCCGCAGATAGAACGATTAACGTCTGCTAGAATTTCCATATCAAAAAAATACAAAACAAATTTTATTGACAAACAAAATTAATTAATTAAAATATCTTTCAGTGAAACCTCCTATACAGTGAGTGTGATTAAAATTCGTCCATCACATCAATAAGGACTTTCTCAAGGAGGGAAGAAAAAAGAAAAGCAAGAAGAAAAAAAAAAAACAAATAAACAAAAAAAAAGAAAAAAGTTCCTCCCTTGAAATAATTTTGTTTGCTTTTTATTTTATTTCTGCTCGATAATTGAGTTTGGCGTTGGTTTTTGTTGACGATATTCGAATTCGAAGAGATGGAAGAAGTTGTGGTCGCGAATCAATCTCTTAACACAGATACCTATATATCCTTATAAGTTCTTGTAAGGAATAGATCCTTAACTTCTTCGGGTAGAAGAGTAATATACCAAACAAAATCGATTTGTGTTAGATTTTTCTTTGAAAGTTTTACCATACACTCGTATAAAGGATTGTATATTTATATCTATACATTTTTCCATTTTGTATCTCAAAGTGAAATAAATTGAATATCTTATTTATGCCTTTTGCATAAAATACCAACCTGCTGGTGTATATTTTTTGTTGTTGTTGTTTTGTTGTGTGGTGCAGTTTTTCTATTTTCTTCTTGCGTCCTTTCATAAAGCCTGATTTTACACCCCCAACCAACCCAAAAAGTTTATACAAGTGTATAAGTGTTTGTGTTTATGTGATTGTGTGTGTGTTAGTAAGAGATCCTTTTAGTGGTGAAACAAGGGTGGTGGTCTAGGTCTAGTAAAGCAGAGAAAGGGGAAATACAACAAAAAAAGAAAAAAAGAATACAGCCAACAAAAAAATAAATATAAAATAAAGTGCAAACACTACACTCTGAGAGAAGGAAGGCTGCAAAAAGTACAACATCACACGTAGATACATTCGGTGGCCCTACACAAGGCAAAACCAAAAGCAATAGCAACGAACCAACAAAAATATTATCGAGCTACAACAACCCTCTTGTTCGACAAAAGAGGGTGTGTAGAGGGCGCTGCTGTGTTGCTTCTGCAGCGACTAGTTAAAGCTATTGCCATAGAGCAGAGCTCTTCAACCCCGAACTCATTTTGTGGATTACCAACAATTTTTTATATATTTCGTTCGCTTTTTTTGTTGTTGTTTTTTCTTTTTTTTAATTTTGTTTGCTTCCTCATACACATCCGTTGGATGAAATATTTCGAATGCTGTACCGAATGATGTAAGTGCTGATATATATTATTTTTGTTTTATGTTTTTCTATATTCATATAAATAGTTCTATAGTTTATAGTTACATATGTATAAGTAAAACAGATAAATTGTTGAATTTTATTTTTGTGCTTGGTTTGTTTGGCGAATATGTTAAGTGCGACAAATTAATTAATTAACATGGAAGTTAATTTTGAAAGTTGGTCATTCTCAGGGCATTGTTTTATTATAATAAATTATTACTATTTTTTATTTTTGAATTAAAAGAATTAAAATGAGAAACAGGATCAGACAGTTTTTGCATGTTGTGTGACTACATGAAAAAAAAAACACCCCCAACAACTACAACAACAACAACGATGACGATAAAGTTGTTTTGTTATTAATTTAAATTGAGTAAGGTATGCGTGGAATTTTGTATCTATATACATTTTTTGTTATACCTATAGATAGGTAGGTAGGGAGGTTATGACTTATGAGTAATGTAAGGGCAGCGGGTCAGATATTTTTTACTAACTATTTCAAGTTTATTTAAGTCTACGAGACTGGAATGACTCAGAGATTATTATGTGTACAGATGTACATACATACATTTATATACCAACAATATTATGATGTCTATCCTTATTTTGTTGTTGTTTTGTGTAAGGTGAATGAATTTTTAAGGTGGGTGCTGAGATGAATATTTAGATAGGCCTTCATAAAGCGCTATCAGGTTCAGTATGTTTGGTCTTTATTTTTGTTTTGTTTTGTTTGGGTAGGTAGGTATCTTTTATATACTTTTATTATAGATAAGGATTATCTTGGATTGTTTGTAAAGTAATTGAATGAAATTAGGGCTTTGTTAAATGAGCTTATCTGCTATTTTGGCACAAATACGTTGGTATACCTTACTATGTTTATTTAGATAAAATAAACAGGTCAAATAAAAATTGTAAATGGGAAAATTAGTTATGGTTTTAGAATCTATAGATTGTAGGTCAGGGAGTTGTGTATGTGTGTATGGAGTAGGTAGGTGGGTCTAATTAACATTATCAGTAAGATTGTTTTATTTCTGGGCTTTTTTCTTATTATAATCATTTCTTTATAAATAAACAGCATCGATAATAATAGCTTATGATTGAAACAGATTTGTATTTTTCATATTAGGTTGATTCGAGAAGTTAACTCGATTAAAGAGTATTAAAGGTAGATTTAGATTTTTTTAAGTTAATTGAATTTTTCTAAAAGTTTTACTAAATTTTGACGGCAATATTTTGCATAGCATAAAATAAGTTAAGAGTCAATTTTGTTATTTCTTATCATAGATATGTATTTCAGACGAAAATCAATCTTTTCCAACTTTTAGTATTTAGTTTTTTTTTTGTTTTTTTTAATTTCAATAGGAAATTATTGTAATTGGTCCGATTTTTCGAATTGAAAATTTTGACATTTCTCGACGTTTCAAGGTCCCTAGTATCTAAATAAAAGATTTTTAGAGAGATGCAGTATGTGCATTGTGCGTGCTTGTTTACGTACATTCGGGTTACCTTTTTTGGTGGACATATTATCTCAAGAAAAAGTTTAGATATCCACTCTTAATAAATTTTCCAGAAAATAACACAGAAAGATGCAGAAAGGACTTTCAAAAAACTTGAGAGGGTGGTTTTTCTATACTATAGCCATTTAAAAAATGTGAACAATTTGGTTGTTTCCAAATATCTCCCAAAACAATAATGCTAGCAACTTGAATTAATTATATTACACTTTGTGATGTGAAGCGACACCAAACGGTTTTTTTATAAATTAAAAAAACAATATTTTACGAACCAAAAATGATTTCATCTCCAAAATAATTGTATACACCGAATAATAACGTTTTTAAAATCTGGTTAAATTTTGAGAAAAATCGAATTGATAGTTTTATTACCTACCAAAAATAAAAACCCACAAAATTACTAAAATTGGTAAAAATTGATTTTCGCCTCAAATATCTTATAAAAAATTTAGTACATTGGTTTCAAACTAATTTCATCTTATAGAAAATATTGTTTTCAATATTTAGTAATTTTTTGTATAATAATCCAAGTCATTTTTTTTTCATAAGAATTAAAATCTACCAAAAATAGTACGCAAAAGTTGTAAAAATTGATATTCGATAAACCGTATCTCTTGTGAGCTTCGTCGCTGAACACAATTTTTCGGTAAAAAACTGGATCTTCGGCCAACTTTCCAAGAGCCCATTCACAAAAAGTTTTACGTTGCAGTAGGTCGTTCGGCTTCAATTCTTGCACAAGCTGTATTTTGAAAGACATCACACCTAAATCCTTCCGCAAAATTTTCCACGTTGTTTAGTAACAGAGGCCCAATTCTTCAGTTCGCACTCTACGTAAGCGTGTGGGTGGTTTAATGTCCAATAATGTAAATTTGTTGCGAAATTTAGTCACAATAGCCCGAATAGCCACTTCAGTGGGTCGATGAAACAAAACACGAAACGTTCGTCAGCCATTTAAACCAGTGTTGCCAAAAAGATAATAGCTAAAAAATCACCCTTTATAAACAAAATCAATTAAAATTAATAAGTAATTTTTCACAAGATATTTGAGGCAAACATCTGTTCTTACCAATTTTTGGAGGTGACAAACACTGACCCGACAGTTTTTTTTACCTTCTATCGGAAGTTTATGTACTCGGTCCGATTTGTCAAATTGAAAAGGTCGGTTTAATATAAATCAAAGACTCTTAGAGAAATGTCTGTGTGTGCTCGTTAACGTACGTTAGGGATACCTTTTTTTGGTGGACATATCTCAAGAGCCAGTTTAGATATCGGCTTCAAATAAATTCTGTTTTCCAGATAATAACACAGAAAGATACAAATAATATCTTGAGAACAATTAAAGAAATTGTCTTCATATTGATTTTATCATTTACAAAATATTGGCGCAAAATTTAAAACAATTTAGTAAATTATTCAATGCACTTTTAACAATTTACTGAGCTAAAAAATTGATTTAGCTAAATTGACTTGCTGAAGTTAAAATCACGGAATCGTTACTTTAACTTTTAGCAATTTGGAGTCCCTTGTTATAATTTTTAAACCCTTAACAATACGTTCTTTCATTTCCGCCATTGGTTTTAATATTTTGTAAAAATTAAAAAAATCAAATTGCCGATATTTTATAAAAAATAAAAATGAACAAAAAATACTACATAAATTTGGTAAAAACTGATTTAAATATCTTGAGAATAAATGAAGGAAAAATGCAATTGACAACTATTTAAAAAAACGAAAACCTTCAAAAACAAATATGAACCGATAGTAAATAGTTTTCGACTCAAGTGTCTTAAGAACTAAGAAAGATATTGACTTCAGACTTTTTCTTATCTTCTTTTTTTTTATCTTATAGCTATTATTGGTTTTGATCATTGAAAATTTTGGTTCGAGATTTGAAAGCGAGCATGAGAGTCAAATTTATTATGTTTTGTTTCGAAATGAAGATGATAAGTTGAGGATTTGATCTAATTTATGCAATGATGCAATCGTTTTCAATGATTGTTAATTTCACGTGTTGGAACATATTCCAATCGAGAAATGCTTTATTTTTATCAGGAAATTTGTGTCCAATGCCAAAAACTTTTAATGGAATCTTTAACCAACCTATCAAGAAAATTCCAATGATTGGTCAATATAATGAAAACCAAGGATAGCTATGAATGGCCCCTTAAACAAAATGATATCAATATTTTTTTTAACTTTAAGAAATGTTGACGGATTTGAAGTTATCAGTGTGGGTCGGATCCTACTTTCTTTTAAGTAGTTTGATTGTAAAAGCTTTTATTTGTTGAAAAACAACTGTCAATTGGAATCATCTATATAACATGAAAGTTGTTATTTGTTGTCTTTTACTTTTCCGAAGAGTTTTGAGTCAGAAAACAATTTTTACCAATTTTCAGTAGAAGTCAATTCGATTTGTCTATTTGAACTGTGAGTAGATATAATTTTCTTTTCAAAAATATTTAATATTTCCTTGGAAAACTTTAAAGCTAGATATTCAGATAAGTTTTATAGGAGCTCCCTTAAAGTATTCGTCCCTCAGTGTTCGTCACAGAAGAAAACCAAAGGTTCGTGAGGTTAATTAAAAAAGAAAAACGTATGAGGTAATTTTCACGTTTAGGCTTCTTTTTCCAGTTATAACATTGCGTATGCTCTAACTTAAAAAGACGTTTGTTTTTTGTGGAGAGGACTGTGGGATACTTTGTATGGTTTTCAAAGTTTTGTCAATTTTATCATTATATGATAATTGTGGGCTATGTAATAGAATGCTAAGTAATAGGCAATATAGTATAAGCTGGAGCAAGCTTACCAGATAACAACGACGACGCGACGCTATAAAGCTATTACCGCAAAATCATATACTCGTATATTCGTTTAAGTCGGTATGTTCCTCTGTTTTATTTTAACATCACCATTTGTATCTCTAAGCTTAAAAAGTTGAGCCTTTAGATGGCGTAGGGAATATTATGCTTTCGTCATTTTGTGTGAATAAAAAACACTTACAAATTGAAGGATTTGTTTCTGTTTGTACTTCTTAGACCAAAAGCCATTTATTTAAGTTTTTTCTGGTCCTACGTTCTAATGTCTACCAAAAATATACCTTATGTTGGTACGTACATACATAAGATTGCTGAGAAAAAAGTTTTAAAACAAATTATTTTTCAAACCAAATTCCTCTGTTGACACAATATTAATTGGTTCTGAAATTTCTGATGTATACGTACTACATATATGTACACATTTATACAAGTATGTTTTATACCCGCGAGGCTTGAAGCTTGATGTGAGGACTAATTGCATTCGTACGCGTTGCGAAATTTATATTTCGTTTTTGTTTTTTTGATGTTGTGTTTTTGTTCCTTCAGGTACGTGATCATTTTCATAGAATATTGGCTTAATTAACCTCGTAATCAATCACGTTAGATAACCAAATATCAAGAGCAAGCATATATGTATGTAGGTACCTAGTTACCTATCTTTCTACTGGGGCTGTATAGTAGTTCAAAGAACAACGCAGCGACTGCTAAAAGACTAAATCGTGTGTTTTGAAACACGAGAATCCTTTCAACAGACACATATACCCGCCTGTATGTTTAAGTATTTTCCATTAACAAAATGCAGACATGCCAACAGAAAACTCACGACTCGCAATTAAGATATCCTTGGCGGCGGCGGCGCTCCTCCCAGCCATAAAAGAGCGGTCCTATCGATTACGTTGCGTTATTCTATATACTTATACACCGTTTTCTTGTTATTATGTTTATTTTTATACATACATACTACATATATATATGTATGTACCTACCTTACCTACAAAGGTACTGTTGTCTTATGAAATTAGGCGACGACAACGAGATAGCGCCACCAACAACCGCATCGGTGTACATTTTTGTCGTGCGTCGGTCGTTGGTTTTGATTAAGTAATTGGTGGGGACCTTTGACATTTAATAAATTATAACGAGCTTTGTTTTGTTTCAAAAGAAGCTATATACATACATACACGAGTAGAGTATATGGGCGTTGAGAAATTTATTAAGGAATTTTTATATACCTACCTTCTTTTTCATTAAGTTTTTCCTATCGACAGGGGATTTTATTTTCTTTAGAAGAAATATGACCTTAGAAATTCCAAGCAATCAATTTTCGTACGAATATACCTAAGAATTATACGAAAATATAGAAAGACTTTTATTTATAATCACATGAAAAACGATATAAACATTGAGTTTACTGGTTGTGGGCGATTCCCAAAATAAAAGTTATGAAATGTCAGGACTTGCAGTTTTAGCCGAAATGATGTGAATTACCTAATTTAGTTATTTGATGGGTGTTGAATGACTATTCAAGTCAACATCATCAAAATGTAGAGAAATTTACAAAATTTGTAATGCTAAAGAAGTTCAAGACAGTCAAAAAGAGCATAGATTTTTTTAGGGTTTTTAAGTTTTTGTTTAGAAAAAAAACCAAACATATTTTTCTCATAAAAGGATTAAAAAGTTTTATTCTCACCAAAACAATCGACTTACAAAATGTAAATTTGATGACTGTCAACAATTTCGTTTCCCAGTAGACTTTTTGAGCGACAAAGTGTGGGTCAAGCTTCAATTAAAAACTAACACGGAAATTCTTAAAAGTGGACAGATGTCCGATATAAAGGACAAAGATTACAAAATAATGTTTCACAAATACGACTATCAATAAGAAAACAATTATTCCTTTAAAAGAAACATAGTTGGTTTTTTCCAACAAAAACATCTTCCAAAATTTCTTATCAACTTTAACCATTAAGAAGTTTTCTTTGTTTCTTTTCAATGTTTCTTAGTGTATTTTTTGAAAGTATACTGAGATTTGTTTTTAAGTGTTTGACTTACTCAAAATTCAACATATAATAATTTTAAACTACAAAATTGTATGAAGAAATGGTTCTTAAAAATTTGAATGGCTTTTGAATTTTGTAAAAAGTCAATAAAATATTTGTCTTTGTTAACTTCCCATAGGAAGTTATTGTAATGGGTCCGATTTGTCGAATTGAAAATTTTGACATTTCTCGACGTTTCAAGGTCCCTAGAGTCGAAATAAAAGATTTTTAGAAAGATGTCTGTGTGTGCGTGTGTACGTACGTTCGTACGTCCGTATGTCCGTACGTTCGCGACGTTTTTTCGTCGTCCATAGCTCAAGAACCAGTAGAGATATCGACTTCAAATAAATTTTGTTATACATATAATAAGGCAGAAAGATGCAGAAAAGGCTCTCAAGAAAATTGCGTGGGTGGTTTTTTTTACCATAGCAGTTTAAAAAAAGGTGAACATTTTGGTTAACCCTTACCCCTTGAACACAATGGTGTAGCTGTAGCTGTTGCCTGTAGCACTGTCAAAGTTAAAAGATACGAAAATACTATACATCGACACAATGAGAAGCTGTAGCTGTAGCTGTAGCTGTAGCTGTAGCTGTAGCTGTAGCTGTAGCTGTAGCTGTAGCTGTAGCTGTAGCTGTAGCTGTAGCTGTAGCTGTAGCTGTAGCTGTAGCTGTAGCTGTAGCTGTAGCTGTAGCTGTAGCTGTAGCTGTAGCTGTAGCTGTAGCTGTAGCTGTAGCTGTAGCTGTAGCTGTAGCTGTAGCTGTAGCTGTAGCTGTAGCTGTAGCTGTAGCTGTAGCTGTAGCTGTAGCTGTAGCTGTAGCTGTAGCTGTAGCTGTAGCTGTAGCTGTAGCTGTAGCTGTAGCTGTAGCTGTAGCTGTAGCTGTAGCTGTAGCTGTAGCTGTAGCTGTAGCTGTAGCTGTAGCTGTAGCTGTAGCTGTAGCTGTAGCTGTAGCTGTAGCTGTAGCTGTAGCTGTAGCTGTAGCTGTAGCTGTAGCTGTAGCTGTAGCTGTAGCTGTAGCTGTAGCTGTAGCTGTAGCTGTAGCTGTAGCTGTAGCTGTAGCTGTAGCTGTAGCTGTAGCTGTAGCTGTAGCTGTAGCTGTAGCTGTAGCTGTAGCTGTAGCTGTAGCTGTAGCTGTAGCTGTAGCTGTAGCTGTAGCTGTAGCTGTAGCTGTAGCTGTAGCTGTAGCTGTAGCTGTAGCTGTAGCTGTAGCTGTAGCTGTAGCTGTAGCTGTAGCTGTAGCTGTAGCTGTAGCTGTAGCTGTAGCTGTAGCTGTAGCTGTAGCTGTAGCTGTAGCTGTAGCTGTAGCTGTAGCTGTACCTGTAGCTGTAGCTGTAGCTACAGCGCAAGTTGACTCAACTTTAACTTTTGGCGGCGCTAAAAGCTGCATTTGAGATGACAGATGGGGGAAACCCATTTCATTCTTTGACTTTTCACTTTTTTTTTGGGAACGTTCAATGTATTTGAGAATTTTTTCTGGTTTTGTAACTTTTTTATAGTATGCTATCATACAAATTCAGTTCAAATATAAAATTCATTTGCGTTGAACATGCCCGATGCGCTGCACCATTGTGGGCGACCTTTGCTACATTAGTGAGCGTTTTTATTGACAGCTTATACTACAGCGATTTTTTTAGCTACAGCTGCATCTCATTCTGTTCAAGGGGTTAATATCTTATGAACCAATGACGCTAGAGACTTGAATTAAAATTTATATTATATATTGTAACGTGATACCAAAGAAATATATTTTTGGAAAAAAATGCAATTAACGGTTTTTTTATAAATCAAAAAAACTGAAAAAACATTTGTTACCTCGAAAATTTTACGACTAAAATATTATTTCATCTCCAAAACAATTTTGTGCAATGAAGAATAATATTTTTGACATCTGATAAAATTTTGGAAAAAATCGAATTGACATTTTTTTTATAAAAAATAAAAACCTAAAAAAAAACATTAATAAAAGTTGGTACAAATTGATTTTCAACTCAAATATCTTTTCAAAACTTTGAGATATTGGCTTTAAACTACTTTTATCTTTTAAAAAATATTGTTGTCAACATTTAGTAAAATTTTGAGAAAAATCTAATTAACATTTTTTTACAAAAAAAAACTAAAAAAAACAATACTAAAACTTGGTAAAAATTTACTTTCGAATCAAAAAGCTTTTCAAAAGTTAAAAAATATTGCCTTCAAACTTTTTTATTTCATAGAAAATATTGTTTTCGATATTCAGTAGTTTTTTTTATAAAAATTTAACAGTCCATTTTTTCATAAAAAAATAAAATCTACAAAAAATAGTATACGCAAATTTGGTAAATATTGATGATCGGTTCTTGATATCTCTCAAATTAATTTCATTCATCCAATTTGTAAAAATTTAAGAAATGCTACTAAAATTGGTAAACATTTGTTTTCTACTAAAATCTGTTTAACAAAACTAGATTTTCAAACTGACAACTTTCTTAACCGAACGCAAAAACCTACAAACTTTTAACTAAGACAAATCGACAGACGGGATGCGATGTTATCAGTGTGGGTCTCGTCCCAGTTCATACAATTTTATTTCATACAAAATGTAATTTAATGTACTCTGTGGCGTATGTGGAATATTTTTCAGTAGTCAGTAGGTAAAATTCTTATTAATTATAGTTTTTAAAGAAATATACACAACACATTTTATTTATTACTTTATTTTACAAGGTGTCATTTATTTTGAAGTATAATTCCTGCGTATAATGGCGTTTAACATTGCGTCAAATTGCTAGCCAACCATTCCCACCACATTAGGAAAATACATTTTTTTTTCAAGAATAATGCCAGAAATCATTCGTCAAAAATCATCGAGCATAATAGAAGTAGTAGTGTTCAACACTCTGCGGATTTTTTCGTGAACGAAAGTAAAGCTGAAAAACAGGCAGAGATGCGACCTACACTGATAACTTTTCATTAGTACGTCTGTCGATTTGTCTAAAAGATCAACAAAATATTAAAAACAACATTTCATGTGAGATGAACAAATTTTAAGTCTATAAATTCCTTTGTTCTCATAATACTTGAGTCAAAAACCTTTTTTTAATTAGTTTTGTTGTTGCTTTTGTAGGATTTCGTGGTTTGTAAAAAATATATGTTAGCTGTATTTTTCTTAAAAATTAACTGAAAGTTAGCAACAACATTTTGCATATATTAGAATAAGTTTAATTTCAATATCGGTTTTTGATCCAGAGATTTTTAGTAAAAAAACAATATTTACCAATTTCAGTAGTATTTTTTTGTGCTAACAACAAAATTTAGCATGGAATGAAATAATCTTGGAGACGATACTTTCATTTATTCACATGATATCGAGAATCGAAAATCAAACCAATTTTTGGAGATGTTGAAAAAAATATTTTTAATAAGATGAAATATGGATGTATGTATGTATATGAAATATTTAAAATTTTGATAAGATTTTTAAGTCAAAATTGGAATCGAAGGGTTGGTGGAGGTGTGTTCTCTGAACGACTGAAATTAAGTCTCTCATTCCGACTTCCCATTCAACACTTGATAGTCGTATTTTCTCAGATAGTCAGGCCGCTATCAAATCTCTGGACTCTGTCTCTATAAATTGTATAACAGTCTATAACTGCCGATCATAATGGAGATGGCATAACAGTTTAACATTCACCTTTGCTGGGTGCCAGGCCATAGAGACATTCCATGAAATTGTAACAAAGATGTAAACTATTGCTAATGCTTAACGCTATGAAGAAGATAAACGTCAGGTGGATTAACATCACCACGAAAAACGTCTGGCCTACAGTAGATTCAAAGCACTCAAGGTCCTTGCTATCTCTAAACAGATCGCATATAAGCTCGATAATTTATTTCATAACAGGGCACTGTCTAATAGCAAAGCACGCCTCGTGGCTAGGCGTATTCTTAAATGACTTTTGCAGAAGCTGTATGAATGAGCTCTAGCTCAAAAACATAAGAAATACCTAGGAGAATTCTTCTATAACGATCTAAACGATATCAATCATGTAAACATAATCAGCCCCTCACGTTTCGTAAGGGATTTCAAACTGGTTTCATTGAGCTTAGAAGTGGTATTACAATGGGCCATTAAACTGGCCTAAGTGTGCCCTACTCCAACACAGCCACTTTAACCTAACCTAATCTAACCGAGTTGAAATTGTCAATTGTCAGATGTCAATAACGTTATTATTCGTTGCATACAATTATTTTGGAGATAACATCATTTTTTTGTCCGTAAAATATTCGAGGTTACAAAGATTTTTCAATATTTTTTTGATTAAGAGAAAAAAGTTAATTGAATTTTTTTCCAAAATTATACTTGTTTTGTATCACGTCACGTTATATAAAAAAAAATTATTGAAGTCGCTAACGCTATTAGTTCGTGAGATATTTTGAGGTTGACATTTTTTTTTGAAAATCCTATCTGTTTTATTATCTGTAGAACAAAATTTTTTTGAAGTCGATATCATTACTGGTTCTTGAGATATGGACGATAATGAATTGTATCTCGAACGTACGTACACACGCACACACATACATCTCTCTAAAAATGTTTGATTTAGATTGTAAGGAACTTGAAGCGTCGAGAAATGTCAACATTTTCAATTCGGCAAGTCGGACCGATTATAATAACATCCTGTGGGAAGTAAATACAACGCAAATCAATAATTGGACTTTGCCATCAACTACCAAAGCAATAGCATTCAAATCAACAAAGATTCTTAACCTCTTTCCACATTGTTGGCGGTATTCTATAACTTGGCTAATGTTTACGTTACTCTACGGATAAAATCGCATGACAAGATCATGCCAAGTTGTTCTTCAAGACGTGAAATTACGCAACTAAAAAACATCTCGTGTTTTGTGTTTTGTTGTCCCGTCTTGTTGCAACCACGCATAGTTTTAATCATCATCTGGTAATCAGCCAAAAAGGTATTTTACGTCAAGTTCAACGCCGCCGGCCTGAAAGTCCATAAAATTGAATCATCAGCGTCACTTGCAGCAGCAATATTTTCGATGATGAACAGTCTATTTTTAATATTTCACTGATATTTCGCGTTGTATAGTTACAACTTTTGTAGTTTTTTATTTATTTATTTATTTATTTATTCATCAATATGAGATTTAAAAATCTACAATTAGACTACTAGATAAATATTTACATGTGTATAATTTATTAAATAAACTTAAGTTTAATATAAATACTTAAATTATAATTAATATGAAAAGTATATAAAAATAAAATATAAATAAAAATATATAATTAATTTGTTCATACATAATCAAAATATAAAATCAATTAAAATGAAAATACAATAATAGTTTATTTTTCAAAGAAGATCTACTTTATTGAAAATCAAAATCAATACAATTTAAAATTAAGTTTGTTTCTTTGACACAGCGGGTTATAGGTTCATTTTTCGCGTAATTAACTCTGTGTACATCTTCACGAAACAAACAACGTATTCGAAGTTGTCGCGATGGGGCATACAAATTTATTAAAGACAACAAAAAAGGGTATTTGATATGATATGATAAAATATCACTTATAAACATCACAGAAAACATTTTACATCTATTTTCAAGTGATTCAATAGCTAGAAGTTGGCATCTAGTTTTGTATGATGGAGTTTCGATGTTCCACCCAAATTTTTGAATAGTGAATCTTGTAATTTTTTTGTCGACCATTTCAATTCTTTTAGATTGAATGTTATAAAAAGGTTTCCAGATTACACAACAGTATTCCAAGATTGGTCTTACATATGAGGTAAAAAGCGATTTTAGAGTAAAAGGGTCTTTAAAGTCTATGCTATTGCGTTTGATAAAGCCGAGCATGGAATTTGCTTTGGTTACACTAAATTCAATGTGCTTAACAAAGTTAAGTTTAGGGTCAAAAACAACACCAAGATCTTTCTTCTCCCTTACTCTTTCTAGAACTTGATTCTCAATTTTGTATTCAAAGATGATTTCAGAAAAGTTGCGGCAAAAAGAAAAACATTGACATTTAGCGACATTTAAATATATTTGGTTTTTCGTGCACCATTGGGATAATTTCGAAATATCGTCTTGTAAGAGATGACAGTCATTAATAGATTGTATGCAACGAAAAAACTTTAAGTCATCGGCGAAAAGAAGTTGACTAGAATTAAGGAAAATACTAGGTAAGTCATTCATAAAAATTAGGAAAAGAAGTGGTCCAAGATGGCTACCTTGGGGCACACCAGATTAAACCAAAATTGGTTTTGAGAGAACTTCGTCAATGCAAACAAATTGAACTCGACCCTTAAGATAAGATTCCAACCATTTCAAAAACATAGAATGAAATCCAAAGTTTTTTAATTTCTTAATTAAAATAGAGTGACTCAAATGACTCAAATGCCTTTGAAAAATCGGTATAAATTACATCAATTTGATGTCCTTCTTCGAGATTATTTAAAATGAAATTGGAGAAAATAGAAAGATTAGTCGTTGTTGATCTTCCTGCTACGAAACCATGTTGTAACGGTGAAATGTGTTCCTTAACTAAAAATGTTAGTTTTTCATATATCAATTTCTCGAAAAGTTTTGGAATACATGACAATTTACAAATCGGACGGTAGTTGGATATTTGCTGTTTAGACCCTGATTTGTGAATAGGGTTTAAAAATGATTTCTTCCATGATGGAAAAAATTCGCCGTTCTTTAAAGAGCTATTAAAAATTAAGAAAAGCGGTTCAGCTAGAGAAGCAGCACATTTTTTAAGAACAATAGGTGGAATTTCGTCTGGACCTGGTTTATTGTCATCATTTAAACTCAAGAGACCATCTTCAATTTCGGAAATATTTAATTCTAAGCAACCAATATCTGTCTTACATTCAAAAGACAAATATTCGGCTGTCCATGCTGAACTTACATTCGAATTAGCGTAACTAGATTCAAAATAGTGTGCGAAGGAATCACAAATACTTGATACATTTGAAAATGTTGACCCAAGGTAATTCATACACCTGGGAATACCAATCGAATTTTTTTTACTCTTGGTGTAGGACCAGAATGACTTACTATTTTTTTTTAGGTTAGATTCAATTGATAAAATATAATTTTGAAATATAAATTTGTTAAGAACATCAAATTCTCGTTCCAATTGGATATAAATATTTCGTAGTTCATCTTTATTTTCGGCTATCCTTAAACGTTTATAAGCCTTGTTTTATCTATTGCTTAAGTTACTCAGCTTTTTATTGAACCATGGCGGCTTGGAATTTGTTTTAATTTGAACTTTAGGAACATACATACATATCAATTGCCAATTTCAGGTTATCAATAAAAAAGTCATAAAAATGTAATAAATCCAAAGAACAAAAATACTCACACCAAATACAAATAACAACGCTGTCAAATTGAAACCAAGAAATCAATGATTCTATGGTTGCAAACCCTTACTCTTATTTTTGAAAATTGTGTGAGATTTTTTAGTTTTTCTAACTGCCAAATTCTAATTTTTTAAAACAAAATTTATGTATAGATGATATATGTATGTATGTACATATAGATTGGAATGTGTCGCTATTTAATGTTTTAAACCATGAAAAAAACGGTTGAACAGCTGATATCGAACCTAAATTGTTGTAATTGAATATTATTTAACCTCGCAACTATTAACATGTAACAATTTGTCACCATTCTCACGAAATTAAATTTAATAGAATATTTAATTTTTAGGGTGATCAAAAATCTTACACTATAATATTTTATTCAATAAACACCGCTATACGCATACTCAATTATTGTCCTTTTCCTTCCAATATTTTGAATCAATAAGATAATAGAAGACGAGTTAGCCTTACTTACTGCCTATAAATTAACTATTACTCTTTATTCGTATAATTAAGTGTACATGCAACAACTATTAGAACATCGTAAACAAAGCTTTATTAAGTCCAAATTTCAACCCCTATACAAACTATATACTATTTAAAGCCTTATCTCTATAACTTGTGTGCCAGGCCGACTAGGCCAAGAACTACCTATGGACACAGTGTACTCGAATTGTATAAATAGTTATAAAACTATAGGTATAGCTAAATCTTGTGGGGCCACAAATTCCGATACTGATTGTCAACACCTTAACGATATGAGGCTTTTGGGGCCAAAATTACCATTGACACATAATGGAATTAGAATTCATCGGTCGGCAACCTAGAAGCAATCAAAACTAGCCACTGCGATGTCGATAGTGAGGATTCATATCACGCACTAGTACACATCATCATCCCCCATCCCCTACCGCATTTACACCCGTAAATACATATGTATATAGGAATATTTGGAGTAATTTCATTATAGCAGTTAGTCAGCTGTACACGACTACATCACATCGTTCGTTGTCGTATTATCGCTTCGGTGGGAACTAAATATATACACGCAAGAATTCAGACTATGTCAGCGGGTAGGAAAGCGGCTGTGAAAAGGGGGTTGGGGGAGGGTAGTTCATAGTGGGGGTCGTTGTCATCCATATCGCTGCGCTCATCGTCGTTGTCGTCGTCGGTGGTTGTCGGTCGTCAGTCGTTGTTAATGCAATGCAATGCAAATGCAATGAATGCGAATACCCTCCCCAAAGTGCACCCAAGTCCAAGACATTCCGTCATTATTTGCATTATCATAATATAATAGTGTAGGATTAATTTTCAGCTCACTTGACTCAATTTCCAATCCTATGCATGCTCTGCTCGTTCGCAGTAAGTACTCACACAGAGAGTTTGTTCTGAGTTTGCTTCCAAAATAAGTTCAGTTCACTTTATGGGAAAGAAGGTATACAGATATGGACAGGGATCATCATAAAGATAAAACAGCTTCTGCCGCATCAGCATCAACATCTGGTGCCAATGCCCATTGCCCATTGACCAGCTCTCCGCAGTTTACTGGAATTGAAATTGTATGCTATAGTCAGATGACCACACAATAATATTCCGTATCAAGCTCCGTTGGAGATTTTCGCTCATAAGTCCAGATCCAGTATCCAGCATCCAGATCCAGAGACTAGGTCGTACCATGTGGAGAGATGTGCAGCTTGGTTGGTGCTGTGCTGCTGAATGCTCTATATGTGTGCCTGTGCAGTGCAGTGCATGGTGCTCTTGGGGATGTGCACGGTCCATAGAGCATCATAGTTCGTGCATCTAATTGAATAAATTCTCAAAGTGCAATGATGAAACTCAATTTGTTTAGAAGCAATTTTGTTAAAAGGAAATAACACTCCAACATAGAGTCTCCAGCATCATCATACATAAACTGGAACTGTTGTTGGATGCGGGCTGCTATATAACTCCAGCTAAAGGTCGATTCATCTGCCGATAAAAGACCATATCTATAAAAATCCAGGTGAAACTTGAATGGGATTTTTAAATGAATTTTTTAAATTTATTTAGTTTTAACTTTAACCTCCCCATCATACACTCATTGGTACACGGTTACGGTGAAGTTTTTAATTCAATTTTCATGTAAGCGATTAATCTAAAATGAGTTTTAGTTTTTTTTTTTCAAACAAAAATATTAAAGATGCAAGGCTAGTGAAACTTCAGCTCTATAAATTGATAACTTTCCCAATCAACTTCATTCATACTGAAGCATGTTAACACTGAATTTGAATTAGCTCTTGAAGTGAAAAATGTTTAACTTTGCAGACAGTTTAAATATAACTATCTTCATAAACATTACATAAATGTACTCGTGGCGCAACAGTCCATAGAGTACTATAGAGCCTAGTGACTTTCAACTCTTAACCAATTCTGTGTGCGAGTCATTTCAGGGATGTAACGGACCTAAAGTTTTTATGCCGAATTCGAACGGCTAATTTGAGAAAGCACTTTTCTTGACGAGACTTACTTATTGGAAAAAACTTTTGGTGACAAGGATTGAACTCAAGACATGACATGACATGACAGTCTTATACGCACTAACAATCCTTAAGTGAAGGAAGGAAGGATGCTCAAGAATTTCAATATAAAATATAAATATTTATGCTTTTTCGTCTGATAATTCTATTATCGATTTTTCTAAACATTTTCAAGGTGTCCACCATCAAGCAATCAATTAAAATTTGGATAATTTTTTTGGACGAAAAATAATCAATTTCATAAGTTTTTAAATTAAATAAAGAAACATTTTAAACGATTCAAAATCTTACTTTCTTATGCATATGGCATCTGTTCTAGACAAAATTTCTTGACAATTTAACTTGAAAGAGTTAATTTTTGTGTTTGTTTGATGATTCTTGGACTACAGTTGTTTTATTTTAAATTAAGAAAGATTTCTAAATATTTGAAGACTCGGCTTTGTGCAGAACAGTGCGATGTTTTATGTCCCGAACAAATCCCTTCGAAGAGTTGGATGATGGAGAATTGTACTTTATGTATAGGTTTGACAAGAAAACAGTTCAGTTATTGGTTGAAAACCTAAAAACCTGAGTACGAATTACAAATCATATACACTCCCGGTCATAAGGTTAGAAGCAGGCGTTTTTGAGAAGTAAAATCGATATTTCTCCCGTTACATGATGGATTAGAAAAAAACAACTGTGGTAAATGAGGGACCATTTTGTTAACAACAAAATATAAAACTTGGGTAAAGGAGAGATTTAGCTTACGGAACTTTCATGGCAAATTGTTAAAGAGATTCCAAGTAGACTAAAGAAATCTCACTTCAGGCCAATTTGATACCATGAATTAGCGCTTCCTTGTCACCGTATTGCTTTCCTCCTTCATGTACCTTACGTGTAAGCTAGCCCCATATATTTTCAAATATTTTAAGGTCCGAGGAGTATGGAGGCCAAGGCAGCAAGTGGAAGTTTTGGTTTGCAATAAGGGATTTTACCTCTCTGGCTTTGTGTATGGGAGCGTTTTGCTGCTGAACAAACCATGGAATTAGTCCAAAAAGCTCCCTAATATTGGGAAATACTTATTCCAGGAAGGATACCAAGTCTATAGCGCTATACAATAAAATTGAGCTCCAGACGAAAACGCCTCCTTTTTCTGCTATGGTGACGGTTTAAAAATCACTACTCTCTCCTCAGGTGATGAAAATAAGAATTATAACCATCTGGCCCATCTAGGTTTCGTTGGAAAAAAATAACCTCCCGCCAATCATTTGCGGTCATTCCATTTTGCACATCTCAGCTCATGTGATCTTTCTCGAAACTCAAGAGTTCCTTCTTCCTTGCGTCATAAAGTGGTGGTTTTTCCTAAGCTTTAGGCGATTTAAATGTTTAACATGGGGTATTGTGCATTTAACAGTGGATAAGCTGGCCTCAACATTAGCTTTTTGCCTATTTTTAGCTGCCGATAAAGCTGAATTTGACGCTATTCTAAGGATACTTCGCATTTCGTGAAGTCTAAAGGCAGAAGAAATGTTTTTTTTTATAATTTCTAGAGTAAGACGATGTTTTTTTAAATAATTACTTACACAATGATCATTTCGATTTACTTTTCGGGCTATAGTAAAGCATTAAAGACCTTTAGAGCAATAAACATCTTTTCTTGCCCTTTCCTCCCCTGTCAAACATTTTTTGTTGCCCATTTCTGTTAACACTCAATTGAGAGCAGTTAATTTATAAATTGTACCGTTTTTCCAAAAAACATATGTATGCATTTCACAAAACAACGTTGATTTATTTACTGCTTCTAATCTAATGACCCAATTTATTTTCGCATATTCATGACTCAATTAACAATTTGTCATAAAAGTTCCGTAAGCTAAATCTCTCCTATGTCCAAATTTTATATTTTGTTGTTAACAAAATAGTCCCTCATTTACCATTGTTGTTTTTTTCTACTCCATCATGTAACGGGAGAAATATCAATTTTACTTCTCGAAAATGCCTGCTTCTAACCTTATGACCGGCAGTGTATGTAGGCTTAGTTTTTACCGGAATTACAAGTTTTTGTATTTTGGAGAAATATGCTTTAGACTGGTGATGGTAAGTAAACTTCAAAATAAAACAGGGTGTACAATTTATACAGGAATGGTCTAGTCTACAGTTGGGAATTCCAATTAATTGGTTTGTTCAAATTTGTTTGCTTTTTTATGGTCACGAACTACGAATATCACTGTTTTGATATGTTCGAAGGCCCATTTTTTTAATAAAAGGAAATTAGCAATTTGCTAGTTAGAAAAACGAAAAGAAAGTTTTAAGACTTTGGAGTCACAAGTAGATTGCTGAATACTTAAACGTAGTAAAATTTTAGACCTTTAACAACAGGTTGTTTAAAATTTGGCTCTTGGGAATTTCTGGAAAAAAAATGTATCCAGTCAATTTATTTTTGCTTGACCAAAGCTTCATACAAATTAAAACATATCGCATTTATTTAAAAAAAACTTGTCCTGAAAATATGAAAAGATAGAAAATTATCATGACTTCTGAACTACTGAACTGATAGATAAGTTTTAAAGATTTATTTCTGTTTTACCAATTATCACTGCTTAGGCGTGTTTCTATATGTTCTTAATAAAAGGGAACTAGTTTTTTTTTTTTTTTTAATAAGAAACGTTATAAAACGAAAAACGAAAAAAAGCAGAAGATTTAATGTACTCTTTCACGGAACCAATACTTCTTATATTGAGAATTGAGTACTTGTACTATTTACTCAACCAAAAACTTTCCAATCGTTTTCGAGGAATTAAAAAAAATTAAAAATAGAAAAACAAATATAACCGTCCTTTGCACCAAATTTAGGATGAGTTTCAAATTACCAAATAGTACATTCACTGACCGAAAATTTGTATATGAAGATATAAATAGGTAATTGCTTTTTGTCGTTCATTCGGTCGGAAAATTACAAATTTATCACTGAATATTTTCTATGTTCTTTATAGCTGCTTTGCGGTTGCGAACTAAAAAAGGCTTAGCCCCCAAAAAAACGAATCAAAAAGTTTTATCTTCTTAATAATTTTCCATTAAATAGTGGAAACAATTTATAGTAATCGGTCCGAATTGTCGAATTGAAAATTTTGGCATTTCTCGACGTTTTAAGGTCCCTAGAATCAAAATCAAATATTTTTAGAGAAATATCTGTGTGCACGAGTACGTACGTATGTTCATACGTTCGAGATACCATTTTTAGTCGTCTATATTTCAAAAAATAGTAGAGATATCTACTTCAAATACATTTTGTTTTACAGATAATAATATCAAATTTCAAAAAATTAAGTCAGTGTTGTTTTTTAGCAATTTAAAAGTGAATACACATTTTGGTTGACTCCAAATATCTCACGAACCAATAATTCTATCGCCTTCAATTTAAAAAAAATTGACAAAAACCTTTTTCACTTATTTTATTTTATGCGATGAAAAATTATGTATTTGACATCTAGTAAAGCTTTGAAAAAAATCGAAAAAATGTTTTTTTTTTTACAAAATATAAAAACCTAAAAGAAAAAACAGTATTAAAAGTTGGTAAAAAATTATTTTCGACTCGAATATCTTTTTAAAAATTAAAGATGTTAACTTCAAACTAATTTCATTGAAAAGAAAATATTATTTTTAACATTCAGTAATTTTTGTACGAAAATTCAACAGCCAGTGAATAAATGAAGGTATTTACCTACTTGAAAATGATTTCATTCATTTTGCAAAATTTTGTTGTTACCGTAAGATGATGAAATAAAACTAACAAAATATTGTTATCAATATTTTGTTAAAATTTTTGAAAAATAGTCAGACGGGCACGGAGGGAAAGTTATCAGTGTGGTTCCGCATCCCGGCCTCTTTTTTTTTAAATTATTTATCAAGGTATGTTTTCTATGTTTTTTGGATCACTAAACTATATTGATATTAATTTACCAAAACACATTTTTGAAACCGAATAAGAACATGATACTGATATTGATATTGATTTTTTGCGAAGGAGTCAAAAAGAAGCATATATCGTACTCGTATACGCAAAGACATTATTGCATAGCAAAGTTTAATCTGTAACAACTAATTATCCGTAAATTATCGACCTAACAACTTTTCACCGCTTGGTTAAAGTTGTATTGCTAACTACAAACTAATAAATTAAAGGTAATCAGTCGTTTCGTTAAGAATACTCGTACAACTTTGATGTTATGTGAAGGATATACCAATATCCTTATTCGCAATAATTTTAATTGAATTCAAACCATAAAATATTCTCCCAAATTAAACTTGCTATAATTTCCTTAGTTCAATTAATAACAACAGTTACAAATTAAAGGTATTTACCCTGTGTTAATTTATTTATAGATATAATTTCTAAGACAACAACTTTTCTAAACGTCTTAATTAACTATAACTATAACGAGATTTAGTTTAAATTAAATTAAATACAATTTGTATTGTCAAAGCAGTGCCCTGCACTATTAGAGCTTTTCTAAGAGTATAACAGTAGTCTATCAAGTGAATTATATAAAATTCATTAATAACAATAATGTCTTCCTCTCTTTATTTTCTTATTGTCTTGACTTAAATTTCCTCCATTCATTCTTTCGTTGATGAACATTAGTACATTTTTTTCTTTTCTTCCCGTTTTCCCTCATCGAGTCCAAAGTTCTCAAGCAAAAGTCTTCTCCCACCTGGATTGACACAGTAGACAATTCTTGAGGCAGTTCTTCATACTTTTCAATATTAACGCTAACACACTGTGATGATGAAGACGCTACACCATCATCACCACCATCGCCGCCGCCACGAACGTCCAGACTTTTCTTAACATAAATTGCAATGAAGGCTTCTTGATTACTGTCATTATTTATATCCCAGAAGCTTCCATCGATGCCTGTCCTTTGGGTAACGCCACCACCGTTTTGTCGTTTTGATGTGATGCCAGCTGCCTTTTCTGAACTATTTTCTGAAAATTTCCAACTCGTGTCTGATGAAAAACATCCACTGTCATCATTGATGATTGTAATTGATGAATTATTTACTTCTAAATAAGTGGAGGGAGTTGGAGCGGCGGAAGCGGTGTCAGGGGTGGTGGAGGAGATGTTGGTGTAGGAATCTTCTTGAGGCGGCTCTTCTTCATCTACTTCGGCTATGTCATTTGCATTTTCATCATAAAAGAAAAGCTTTCGTTTAGGTGTTTTCTTAGCAAATTGTATTTTGAAATGGAATTTTGTTGTTTTCTTCGGAGTCATTTTATTTTATTATTTTAATTTTATTTTTGAAATTAACTTTGACACTCCCATTCGTTTCGTTTAAAATAAAATGGCCAATCTATAAAAATTTAGTGTATTCATTTAAAATTATTGGAGCAGATCAATTAAGCAACAATAGGTCGAGGAATGGGTTCTAGCAGTTACAACACTGATTTATTTTTTTTTTAACAAAAACGATAAAATTAAATTACCAATCACACTTTAACGGAGACACAAATTTACAAAAGGTATAACAAAAAGAAAAACAATAGTCTCCAGTCTCTTTTTACAAATGAGATCAATATCAATGTCAAAGCATGCATCAAACTGGAACGAGTTACTGTATTTTTACAGTGAAGTCTGTTTAATGTGGCATCACATAGTTTAAAGTTTAATTTGAAATGAATTCACGTTGGTTTTGTTTTTAATTGATCGCTTAAAATTTAATGTGGAAATTTTAAAGAAAACATACAACTTTGACGTAAGGGCTAATAAAAAGGTTTTGAGGATTCCTTGCCTTTAGCTTAGCGTAAACTATTAGTATAGATAAGCTAAAAATAAAATTGTGTGTTTTTACGCGGTTGTAAGAAAAAATAATAATCTCTTAGAATTTACTGTCAGAAATTGGTTACCAAATAATAATAAATTGTAATAGATTGGTACATTTTTAACCAACCAACAGTGTAAAAACACAAATATATTGTCAGCTCATAAGTAGATAACACTGCTCAACAAGGACATGTAGCTGGCAGTGAAATAATACTTTTCTTTTTCTGAGGTTTTTGTTGGGTCTATTGTCATGATTTTCCAAATCTACAACTCCTCACTTCAATATTCTGTTTAAAAATTGTTTGCATCTCACTTGATTTTCAAAAAAACTTCATTAGTTGCCACACATTAACCTTAAATAAACCCTAAAGCTAAAACGGTTCTTAAGCCAAAATCAAATATTGAAATCGCCTTATAAGTTCCTGAGAAAAATAAAAAAAAATATTGGTTCTATGGGGGTACGTACCCTTCTAAAGCAATTCAAGCATATTTTGTTTGTATTGAAAGAAGCCAAGTTAAAAAAGAAATGTGTATAGGGACTACTGAAAAAAGCGCCTAACGTGAATCTGTTTAAAACCCTAGTTTCCAAGTTCTAACTTAACCGACCCAATAATTTGGACTGTCGCAAGTAAAAACACAAACCAGTATAAAAACAATTTTTAATTTTGGTACCAATCTTAAGGTTATAACATCAAGTTCTTGGAATATATTGAAAAAAAAATATATAAAAATAATGCTAAAAACGGGGATCTCCCAATTTGAGCCGTAATAGCTAAGACCAGAGTTTGGATTCAGAAATAGCACTTAAAATTAATTCTAAAACGAATTAGTCAAAAACATAAAGGAATTACATTCAAGGTTTTTCAAAACTTCAGCAAGTGAAATGACGACCCATACATAAGTCATTTCATAAATAATAAGAAATTACGAATACTAAATGAGATAATAAAATGATTTAAAGTTTATCTAGAAGTTAAATATGTTTACTTTAGAAAATCATCACACAAAAGCTTTTTTTGGTTGTTTTTATTGTTTTTAAAATATTTCATTTATATTTTTATTTTATATTTTATTATTTTTTATTTTTATTTTATATTTTCATTTTATATTTTAAAATCCTTACGTGAAAATTGTAAGGCGAGATTCGGATTTAGGATAACTTAATTCCTTAAAATAATTATTCTTTTGTTTGCACAACATTATTGGCAACCATAAAAAGCGGACAATAAATTGTGTATACAATACAAAATTATCAAATGCCTTACAATTTATCGTCTTAGAATTGATAATCAAAGACACCTTCTTTAAGGACTAGACGGTTGCACGAAATTGTAACTGTGTTTTTCGCTGACAGTTCTGACAATATTTTAAAATCTTAAAACTTTAAATAAAATCGGTGTACCTAATTTGAAACTTTTCAACACAAATACTCTTGATTGAAATTTGTTTAACCCTCCCTGAACATCAGCAGTGTTTTTTCAACGTTATCCAGTTCTGATCATCTATTTATTTGCGTTACAACAACAAATCAAAATCCTAATTTATGCTTGGATCTATTTTTGTGATCCAAAAATAAGTTTGAGTTTTTCACATCAGGTGACATTTTGTCTTGTAAAGTTTGCCATCACTTTCAATTATATTAAAAAAAACAGTGTTACCACATTACAAATTTCATTTATCTGGAAATGAAATATTTTATAATTACATAACTAAAGGCTTAATATTTATTTATTTTGAACATATGTAATGTGATAAATATGTAAAATAATAAGATAAAACATAATTTTGTGAAATTAAAATGAATAATGAATTTTATAAAATACGCGGGTATAATTTTTCGCTAAGCTAAAGAAAAAAAAAATCATTGTTAAATGAAATGGTCGAAGGGTAACTCCGTTCCAAACGTCAAACAATATAATTTAAACATTATGATTAGAGCTGTTTTATTTTCTTGATCTGATGATCATTGTAAATATAATATTGACATAAGTACTTTTTCGAATCCATCGTTAGCTAAAAAAAAAGACTGAATGAAATAATAATCGCTTATGGCGCTCTATGTCATCTATTTCTATACTATTATATAAAAGCGAAACCATTTTAAAGTTTGTTACGCACGATCTCAGAAAGTAGCCAAACGATTTATTTGAAATATATTTTATTATTTTCTATATTGTTATGAGAGTGTTTATGGCTTTATTTTTTTTTCATTATTTATTTGTCAAACTTAAATATTATTAATTTTACATTTTTTGTCCATTTTTTTTCCATAGTTGACTTATACAACCACTCATATCTTAAAACCTATACAATAATCGACAAAGATTAGCATTGCTTCATAAAGTCAATATTAGCCGCGTTTTATTATCACCATGATCTGATCCGGATCAGATCATGATAATAAAACAGCATTGGATCATCATATTTTTTGTTATTTAAAGTTTGGTAGCAGTGTCAAATACGTTCTTTCAAAAGTGACATTACGCAGCAAAAAAAACAAACACATACCAAAAATGGAAGCTCCACAACTTTTGAAAATGTTTCTGCAAATCACCATTGCACTCTTAAACTCAAAGCATCCAGGAACGCTTTGGTCTCACATGTAGTCCAGATTCTTTTTCACCATTTAATTTTTACTTACAATTTATTTGAACATCTTTTCTCCCATTTGTGCTGCAGCTTTCTCGATTTTATTTTTTTTTTGACATTTAAAGCAGGGTTGCCCAAAGAACATTTTGCTCAATGATTTTTTTTTGTTCCTTCTTTTGGGGGAAAATAATACCCATAAATTATGTCAAATATACATTTTTTTTGGACTTAATTATTTTAATTTCACCAATTAATATCTAGTTTTGTTAAAATATCTAATTATTTCATGGATTATATACCAAATAAATAAATATAAAGCTTCTCGCTTTCTATTTAAAAATTTTATTTCAGTTAAATGGAAATGTTTATATGGCAATACAGGTTTTATTTAATTTGTTTGCAATGATACCAACATTTACATGTGAAATAACAATGATAAAGCGCTCCTTGTTGTGAAAAAAAGAATTAAATTTTGGATCGCAAATTGAGATCCAAACACAAAGCAGGATCTTGTGTTGTTGTTGTACATAATGCATGTAAATTCAAGATCCGGATCAGATCATGGTGATAATAAAACGCGGCTATTGTTGCGCAAATTTTAAGCCTAAAATCACTTCTAAGTTAAACATACAACCTGAGAAATAAATAAAAACAAATTATAAAATTATAAACTTTTTGAATTTATTTTATCCAGGAAATTAGATTCCATCACAATCGCGAGGTCCCTGCTTTGTTTCATTTCATTATCATTCCAACATTTTTAATTTTCTTTTCTTCCCATGCTCTTTCTCTCTTAATATGTGTTCCATTTAATAGTTACGTTTTTTCTCTTACCTACCTACCTACATATTCAATTTTTCTGTATTGTATAGTTCATCAACTAACCTACACACACACATTATTTTTTTGTTTCTCTAATTCTATCGTCACATCGCTGAGCAGTGTTGGCTCTTTTTTTTAAGTTACTATGGACATTTAATAAAAATAAATAAACAGTGCCGTGCACATGAAATGCCGATTTATCTAAAGAAAAATTAGATCTTTTTTATTTTTCTGGTTCGAGGAAGTGAATAGATTATAATTCTTCCAATTTAAAAATAAAAAAGTTCTATTATAATAGCTTGAATTACCAATTTTGTATCACTTCCTCGAACAATAAAACTGAAATTAAGTTTAAATTTTCTTTACAAATAACTCAAAGAAGGTACTTACAATGACGTTGATAAAAAGAGCACACAAATGTGGGTAGGTTAAGTCAGTTGCACTGCACTGAACATGAGCAGATGAATAAAAAAATGTGTCTATAGATGTATGAGAACACTAAAAACACAAATTTGTTTTTTTTTTTTACCGCAAATCTATACTATTATATAAAAGCAAAACCATATATACATATAAACTAAAATTAATATTATTGTAGAAAATATGCTCAGTCCCATTGAGAAATTTTTTCATATGCTAATACTAATATTCAAAAAATGTTCGTGGTTACAATTTGCGAAGCAACGCGAGCACGGGTCGGCTAGTTTTAAATAACTGCAAGATAATACAATTTAATTAAATTAAAGCAAAGTTCGCTTTTTTTTGCGAAAATTAAATTACATAAAATAAGTAAAAAAGACGTTTATCATGATAAATGTTTGTCTTTCTAATATAAATCTTGTAACCATTATTTAGACAATAAAAGAACCGATATTAATACTTAAGAACGACGCATGATTGTAAATATGTCAATTTGCTAGATTGTTGTAATAATAGCCGCATTTTATTATCACCATTATCTGATCCGGATCAATAACAACACAAGACCCTGCTTTGTGTTTGGATCTCAATTTGAGATCCAAAATTTAATTCTTTTTTCACACAAGGAGGGCTTTATCATTGTAATTTCACATGTAAATGTTGGTATCATTGTTGTCGTAATAAAAGATTTTTGTACAGGGCGTTGATTATTTAGATTACCTTTATTGTGAGTATTATTCTTAATTGAACTACTGTTAGATAAGGAATGATTTAAGATGTTACCTTCTATTATTTGGCACCTTTTTTATGAAAGCATTGAATTCTACTAGAGTTGGTAAACGATCCACAGGGTATTCTTCATTCCAACGATTGGCAGTAAAGTTGTCCAATTTTGATGTCAATAAGTATACTATTTAATCATCCCATTGGTCGACGGGACGTTTCAAATTCCTCAAACAGGTCAGATGGTAATTGTTCTTGTCAATTAAACTTCGCAACTTCTCAGCTGATGGTTTCAAAACTCGTGGCAAATTAAAGATGCGGTGGAGATGCTCCTGAGCAATGACGCGCTTGTTTTCAAAGCGCTCCTTTAGCCTCTGCAGAGCCTCTTCATAATTTTCTTCCAAAATTTTTAGTCCTTTAATTGGAGATCTTGCTGCTTCTCCTAACTTGCTGACCAGATGATGAAATTTAGAGAGATTAATGAGGTGTGGATTGTTGTGTACAAGAGAGCTAAGGGTCTCAAACCATGACATCCCCGTTATAATGTCGGCTGTAAAAATAGAAAGTTCAATCTTTGGAAGTTTAACTGGATCAAACCTATTTTGAGTCATATTATGATGTTGATGAGTCCAACGATAGGCCTTCCAATTTATTTAAAACTAGCGGCCCGTCCCGGCATCGCACGAGTAGACATAAATAGGTACAGATATTTAAGTTATAGGCATGCTAATTAAAACGACCATGAATCACTAAATTAGAAAACATTTTTTTGTCCTATCATTAATACTCTTCGCAGCGTATGCGACGAAAGTCATTTTATGGCTAATTTTGGACACTTTCGGTTGGTTTTAATAGGAATTTCTAAAGATTTATATAGTAATCTAAAACTAAATATATCCTATGTTACTCAGTGATAATGTAGCTTTCTAATGAAAAAAGAATTATTAAAATCGGTCCAGTACTTTTTGAGTTTATTCGTTACATACAAAAATACAAATCTTTCCTCTTTATAATATTATAATAATGTAGATAACCTGAAGTGACGATGTGGAGTAGTATGATACCTCATTATACGATCGAGTTGTAGTTTTAATTTCGATGGGATCTCCTTCTTCAATTTTTATTTGAACCTTCTGAAAGTTCGTAAACGATTCCATGAGTGCCTCGTGTCGAACGTCGAAGTTTGATTTTTGGAACTGAGGTTAAATCGGGTTTTTGCTCAACTCTCAACACAAAATCACTGCAGCGTTTTATTTGATCGATGAGAACAGATAGTCGTGTTCGAAGTTGTTCCAAATGATTCTGCTTCTTTTCGTTCACTGATGAAATCAAGGTGTTTCTTGATGAAATTACGTCGGGGTCACCACTGTTTAACGTGAAACTAATGATTTTTAGTTTCATATTAATTGAAATTAAGACTAATTTTAAATTTCTTAATGATTTCTTTTATTTAATTGAAAAATTACAATTGTGGCAAGTTCTGAGTCCAAAAAAAAAAGGCATTTAGGATGTTGGAATGCAATTTATAGAATTAGGTTAGTTAAGTTAAGTTGAGTGAAGTTGTATATATTTCATTTAAATATTTTTAGAAAAACAGTAATTTTAATTATAGAATAATTTTTACAAAGCTTAGAGCTTAGAAGAAATTAATGAAATTAACATAGAAAAAATAGAATGCAAGCAAAGTTTACTAAACAAATGTATTTTCATGCATACTTATTACCTTTTTTAATAATATTTACAAAAAAATAAACTTTTCAGGAGTTATTAAACAATGTGCTGAAGATATTTTTTTTTTCCAAAAATGTGACATCTTTCTCCAAATCTATAAATGTCTATTTTTATAGATTTTATTTTGACATATAGGAATAGGAAGTTTTGCATTCACAAAAATTGACTGACTGTTATCAAACATGACAGGTTTTGAGCCGATTCGCGTTAGGCTTTTTTTTTTTTTCATTTTTGTAAAGACTTAAACATTTCAGTACAGGTTAAAAAAGCGAAAATTCGAACTTTCTCAAAAACAAACCGATTAACTTTGTTTAATTATCACTAAAATTATTTTTCTTAATTTGACTTCTTTCAATATAAAAAACATATTTTTGTATTGCTCCAGAAGGTAAACCCCCAAAAGGTCGTTATTTTGTTTTTAAGTTTTTTTCAAGAACAAGCACAAGCTCTTTTCTTGTTTTACTTATATTTGATGATCAAAAATGTCATTAATTTAATTTAAACCTTTTATTCGAAATTCGGTATTTTGAAAATGAGTCATCATTTTTTTACGAAATTGAAATGTAAACCGTATAAGGTCAAAGTAACTGCATACTAAAAATATTTTTAAACTAAAAAAAATCAATTTGAAAAAAAAACGCTCTAACGATCAAATACAAATTTTGAAAAAAAATTAAGTTTTTTTGAGAAATCAAATGGCATTCAATTTTTGAAAACAAACTTTGTTTGCAGGTAAATTTTTAAATCTCAAAATACAGGATATATACAAATACATACTCTTTTTAGATACATGGGCGAGTTCGTGCGACCCAGTCTTTCATTTTATTGTTTGCTCGAAGTTAAATACAAAATAAAGAGGAATTTGTATGAAAAGTTAAGGATGTACAAAGGAAGCCCTCTATCTCTTGGATTTGTTGGAATTTTTTCGAAGTGAATGTTTAATTTCTCTAAACTAAAAATCATTTTTGAAAACAAAACACGAACTTTGTGAAAAGTGACACACGGTTCTTACAGTATCAATAAAAAAGTGAATTCTTTGTTTGAAAAAAGTATTTCTCAATGTTTCTCTTAATAATTTGGGTAGTAGAAAAAAGTTGCTAAAGGTTTTTTCTTCGTTTCAAATTTGAAATTTACCATTTTTTCTTTTCTTTCTCTAATTTATTTCAAAATAACTAAACAACACCACAGTTCAAACAAAAACACTTCCCCTCTATCTCATTTAAAAAAAAAACCCTTCACCCTTCAAAACTTGGGTCGCCTTTTATTTCAAATCATTCTCAAATTTATTCAGATTTTTCTCAAAGTAAAATAGAGTGTCAAAAAGAAAAACATGGCATTGTCTTTATTAACCCAAACAATGACCAAGCAAGAGTGATGTAAAATATGAAGATGTTTATTATTTTAATAACTTAAAAAAAAAATTAAAAATTTACATTTTTTCCTCAGTCTTTCCAATTTAAGGACCTACATATGTATGTACGTATTTTTCATCCTTCCATTAAAAAGACAAACAAATTTTAACCAAGTTTATTCCTAAGAATATTTAAATTTGTTTAAACGAAACAAAAGTAAATATCCAACAAGAAAAAGAAGAAACAAAAAACACATAAATTAGCATTTTAATTACAATTTTAAATAACTAATTTGACTTATGACCCAAAGCTTCCTCTCCTAATATTATTATCTGTAATTTCAATTCTCAAAAAACCGTTAATCACACTTAGTTTTAATTTAAGTTTTCCCTTAACTTTAAAAACAACGAGAACGAGTGTTGAGTGTCGAGTGGCTATGGTGGCATTGGCATAGGTAAGTAGAACGAACTTTTTATAAACCAAACAACAACAAAAACAACAAGAGTCCCTCTTAAAAATTTTTGAAATACCCACTGGGCTTACTGAACAGTGTACCTACAGTGTTCATGAGAAACTTTAAAAAAGTGCTAAAAATAGCATTAAGATTATGCTTGAGGATAAAACACCTAATTAGATAATCCGTTTTCAGTATTTCATCGAATATGAAATATAACTTACCAAAAAATGGGGGAAAATACAATTTGAATTTAGTATTTTGAAAGATTATTATTTTTATTTTTTTTTGGCAAGTCCAAGGAGGGATAATAATTCTTGATTTAAATAAAAGTTTCAAGGGAGTTTAATTGTGTTGATTTTAATATGATCCTGATGGATATGTACCTACAACTCTCTAAGGTGGTTCTTAGAAAAAATATGGAGGGTTAAAATACTTACCGCTGTTTTGATTGGAATTTGAATTTTTAAATAAGCTCTTCAGACCAGATACCTTATCTCCCCCTTATGACAGAAGCATATGTTTTTCGTTGTTGTTCGATGGCACCAAAGTTAGGTATGTAAAATGTACATATAAACGCCAATGAACGAACATCGAAGAAAACATAATTCTTAAAATTATCGATTTGGCCATTAGCAGTTTCAACACTTTATTCCTATATCTTATATATATTGTAGAACTTTCGAAAACAGTAGATACCTACCATTTATATTTTTGAACATTCGTGCTTCTGGCACAAGGGGGAACGATACGATACCAATGAATATTATGTAGAAATGTAGGTAGGTACTGTGCATATTTCTTTTCAACTAAAATTTTCCTGGAAAATTTATATTGGTACATAATATAGGTATGCACATTATATTCAAATAAATGCTTATATTGGCAAGTACCTTAAATGCTAAAGGCTTCCTAACCTTCGAAATAATTCCAAGTATTTTTCGATTCAATATTTTGTGTGGGTTTTTTTTTTTGTGAGGTTTTATTAAATTCAGTTAATAAGTTTACTAAGAAAAATAAGGAACTCAAAGACTGACTTAAGAACTAGATCCTTTGTGGCTTTATGCTTTTCTCTTTGGTTATAATTAGAAATTTGCTTTGTGTATTGAGATTTTTACTATTAAGTTTATTAGAGGATGAAATGGGTTAAAAACAGAAGTATCCGTCTTTATTTTCTTTTGTAAGTAAAGTATACAAAATAAAGATGCAATTATGTTTTCTCCTACAAATTTGAGTAAAAAAGTAGTAAACCTTAACGAAAAACAATAAACCCACGACCAGCTGGCAACATTTTATAAGTACTAATTAAAAATTTTAATTTTCGAAACATTAAAATGTTATAAAAAATATTTGTATGACAATATTTGTGTGATTTTTAAAAGTTTTTTTTTCAATCTGGCAATACTTTTTTCAGAGCTGGTCTTTTTGTTAGATGTCACTTGATTTATTCTCAATTTATTACGTTATTTTAGAATTAATAGACTTACTCCTGATACCTAACCAACATTTGCAAATTGTTCAAATTTATTACAAAAATAGTTCGGATCACAATATTCGGCCAGAAGAGACTGTTATTCTAGCAACTATGGATCGGTTTGGCACCACGTGCAGCAATAATGCGAATTCTTAGAGACACCGTACAGTTCCCACCGAAGACGCCTTTGCTGCTTTGAAGCAGATAATCAAAGAAGTCTCAAATGATTACATCATTATTCGCTTCTTTGTTCAGCGATAAAGCTCATTTTTGGTTAAATAGGTAAGTAAATACAAAAATGATCGTATTTGGAGTGATCATAATCCACAAGCCATTGTTGAGACGCCGCCGGCCGCCGTGCCGCGCCGCTGTTACATCCCCAAATGGTAACATTTTGGTGTGCTCTATGGGCAGAGGAAATCATTGGTCGATATTTCTTTAAGAATGAAGCCGGTCCTAACATTACAGTCAATGGAGATGAAATAAATGCTCGGGCCTCTCGTTGCCGTTGCCGGAAATCATATTAACAACATAATGGCAACCCCTAGTCGTTATAATTAGGCAAAATTCTTGACCATAGCATTAAATAATACGCGTTTGCGTTCTTCTTGAAAAACGCAAGTCTAAAAATCTAATTAAAAAGTTGTTTTCTTCAAAAGTTTCACGCTTATGATATATTTCGTCATTTTTCTTATAATATTACAAATAAAAAAGATCTGAGAGAGAAAATTGGTTGAGCAATGTTCATTAAAGAAAGCTTCTGCATACGACAATTTATAAAAATCATGTAAGCTACGTTTTCCAGAAAATTAAAATAATATGTAAGAGGTTCCATGACCAATTTAAAAATATTGAAAAACTGACGGCTACAGTTCGAAAATTTCGTAATTACGAATTGTGTCGGTATAAAGAGTGGGACAGATACAAATTTTGTAAATTGTAATATGAATTTATTAGTAATAGCATACTTAATTAAGGTGGCGCTAACAGTCCTTTCAGAACTAGGGCCTAGTGAATTACAACTCTCAACCAATCCTGTGTGCGAGTCATTTTCGGAATGGAGGCGTCTAAGAAAGCACTTTTCAGGACAAGAATAATTACTCTTGGAGGATTTGTCAATTCCTATCTAGAGGCAGTACCCGTGAAAAAAAACTTTAAGTGACACATGCAGGGATTGAACCCAAGACCTCTAGCAACTTTTTGATTTATTATTAAAGAGAACGTCGTTCAAGTGGCTGCTCCGGCAAACTTCTTAGTATAGCGCATACTGCCACTCCAATTTTCGATGACCATAGTTGTCGGTTTCTGGGTTGTAGTTGATTATATTTGGCCTTGCTTGAATCATTGCCGGATTGTTTTCATAACCTTATTTCTTTATGGTTTCCACAAAAAAAGGTCCAAAGAGAAGCCAATTGATATCGGCAAATACAAATTTTGAATAGGCTTTCTGTAAAAAAAAATGTTAACATGGAATATGGATCTTTAACGCCCACCGTTAATCTACACTTTGTTGTTCCCAGCTTTATTTTCGATGCAAAATAATCCACTCCATAATCTGTCTCTCCCCGTTAACATAGCCGCCGAGATTAAAGTGCGCTTCGTAAGAAAAGATGATTTTTCGCCCAATTCAAGCTGACCCAAGGTCAAAACTGCAAAGCTCAGGCAATAATGAAATGTCTAGTCGTGTGTTTTCATTTACTGAGTGAATTGGACCTTCTTAGCAAATAATTCGAGGTCTTTGTGTGGAATTGTCCTTAAACTAATTTGTGAAATGTTCAGCTTCTGAAATCGTGAATTACGACTACAGCAGCCACATTCCCGGCAATATTTCTTTTCAAAATTTGTTTTTGGTAAACAGCATTCACTTTGGAAACAAGTTTTTAATATTTCTCAGAGTTTTTCAAAAGAAGAGTGAGTCATTTGGCCAGTTTAAAAAATGAAATAAATATAAATTGGGTAGTGCAACAGTCCGTTGAGAACCAGGACCTAGTGACTTACAACTCTCAACCATTCCTGTGTGCGAGTACTGTTGTCAGGGATGGAGGGGACCTACAGTTTTAACCCGAATCCGAACGGCTAATTTGAGAAAGCACTTTTCATGGCAAGAATTACTCTTGGAGAATTTGTCAATTCCTCGCAAGAGGCAGTACTCGTGAAAAAAAAACTTAAGATCGAACCCAAGACCTCTGGCATGACAGTCCAACACACTAACCATCATGCCACGGGTTTACGTTTACAAGATTTCTGAGAATTTTCTCAGTCGGATTGACAAACATAGTAACAGAATTAACTTTATAATCTCATCAATCAATCAAAATAGTTTTTTATTTCTTATTTTTTGAATTGTGCGATCGAGAATTTTCGAAAAATCGAATTGATAAAATTAAGTTCCCAGATTTCTCAAAACAAAAGAAAAGGAGATACATATATGAGAAATTTGTATCACAGAAGTTTTGTGTATATTTTAGAGAATATAGAAATATCTATGTTCTTAGAAATATAAACTGGTCAATTTCGTTTTGCAGAGGTATGTATAGTTTTTTGTTAAGATTTCGAGTGGGAAATAGCTGTCAGTGTCAAAATAACTTATGATTTCAAAAAAGAAACCACTAGATGTCTCACCCTATACACATTTTGTCTGGCTATACGTATACTGTGTCCATTTAACACCTCTTAGCGCTTAGGGCAGCTATGAAATCATTTTATCTCAGGATTCCATTCGAAATACATACTTGCTTGTTATTATTTTCGTCAGGGGGTCATTCCGTAAAACGATAATCGTCAAACGATAGCGTTTTGACGATAGTCTCACTTCAAGACACAGTAAGACGATAATCGTCAAAACGATATCGTCAAAACGATAGCGTTTGTACGATAGCGAAATATGTAGGTATCGTCTGTCATTGATTTCCAAATAGCAAATTGAAATAAAATGAAAAAAAAAAAAATGAAAACTCAGAAAAAAAAATAAAATGAATACTGTTATGGAGACAATTAAGAGATAAATCAGACCCTCATCTCTTCCAACCTATATGTAAGCATATTTGTTTTTTCTTTCTCACTTGTCGTAATACAATTTAAACCATTATAGTTTTGTTCAAAGTTTTTCAAAAGAGGTCTTTATAAAGATATTGGAAATAATAAATTTGCCAGACGGTTTGCTGTAACTATTAAAACTTTGAGTGGCGGGGGGTACCAATGCTCTTGCACGAAGCATATTATCCAAAATAGTTTCAGACATAAATAATTTACATGTTGAAATTATAGTTACATTGTCGCCGTCGTCGGCGGCAAAAAATAAAAACAGTAACAGTAAGAATAAACACCACAAAATAGTTGATCAATTTGGTAAAAAGCAATTTGTTGCAAATTTTCACAATTTCCCATAGACAAAAACAAAGTTTAATAACATTTTCAAGTTATCGAACAAGCTTTATCTTTCGTTGAGTTCATTTTGACATTTCAATCAGTAATCTTATACTAAAAACGATACAGGAGACAATAGTGACAAAGTTACGTGAAGCAAATTATTGACGATATCGTTAATAATAATCGTTTTGACGATTATCGTTTCGAAAATTACGGAATGACTCCCCTGGTCTTGATCATCAAATTTTACGTTTAATACGGTTTGCGGAACCGGATCTTCAGAAGGAATTGCAGACAACGATTAGCGACGACCTGATAGAGGATTTTCAAGTTTCAGGTGCACTTAAAATCACAAATTTTCGTTGGTTTCGAAAAGTTTCAACTTTACGCAGAATAAATTGCTTAAGTTCCGCAAAGCAGACAGATTCACAAATGCACCACCGACCGGCTAGCTTTGTATACATGTACATATTTGGTCAAGAATATTTATTTAACTTCATATGGGAAGAGAATAATTATTGTACTCAAAGATTTCAATAGATACATTTCAATGCTCAATATTGACTATCATCACATCTGTTTAATTTTTATTAAAATTGCTCCTTAAGGAAATTATATACCCCATTTGAGCAATCTAGAGAAAAAAATCAAATAAAATTAGTATAATTAACATTTATCTTTCATCCTTCCAATTATCCTATTGCCTATTTATTAAGTTCCACTGACAACAACAGCAACAAAAAAAAAAAAAAACAGAAAATATTCTCGTGTATAGCCAATTATTGCAAAACATGATATGTATAATATCCTATCTTAATTGTTAATCTCCTGATGTCTTTTATTCTTAATTAGGATTCTACACAACAACGAATCCTGAAATAACTCAAAATATTCTTATTGTGTCCTTTTACGCATGAGATACAATGAAATATACATTTCATGATAAAACAAAAAAAAAATGTAATATCAAATGTATCTTGTGCGCATATATACATGCACATATAAGTATAGAGTATGTTCATATTATATCAAAAATAAGTTCGTGTTTGATTTTGATATTATAACTCCCCTCCAATCCCATCAAACTCTGTCTAAAATTACATATAAGGTTTCCAAAAGATAAGAGATAGATTTCAAGTGCGATTAAATTTCAAGAGGATCGTACTTGTCTGTTGTAATTATAAAATCATTATTTCAGCTTCCTATATCTCTGTTGGTTTGGTTTGGTTTACTTTTATGTAAAATTAATAATGAAATCTCAAAACTTCAAATACAAACAAAAAACACCACCTACAACATACAAATATACTCGTACATCCATCATGTTTATAGAGGATATAAAAGGGTACAAAAAGGATATCTAAAGTTCGAGAAATCCAAGTGTCCTTAGCACAGCTTTTTGCCTATTGAATTTAAAATCATAACGTATATTGAATGTTGTGTTCTGAGTGTCCTTTGGGTTTTGTGCCGAACCAAATAATCTACAATGCTTGTCCTTTAAGTTCGAATTGAATTCGAATTTATATGTGGAAAGAGGAAAACATTTTGAAATATTCACTTCACTTCTTCCTCGACGTCGTTGTCGTCGTCGCTCGGTCGTTGCCGAAACCATCGCCACCGCCACCTACATCATCGCCCGTCAACCGCTCGGCTCGCTCGTTGGCTGGTGTTATACAATCTGGAGTATAGCTTCATTGGAAAAGCCCTACACATAACACTCGCATTTATTATACACAGAGTTACATTCATCCGGCAGCTCCTGTTTTGTGTTTCTGGGATAAAATGGGAAAAAGCCATAGTAACAAATGGCTAGGCTATACTCTAGGTACACAATATACACAAAAGACCACGTTTTGGTCCATCATATATATCAATACCATAGATACTATGTAGGCGAGAGCAAGTCATCTCTGCAATGAATGACCGGGTTTCTGGTATAAGAATATCCTTTTTGGAACAAAACTCGTTATAGGAAGGTATAATAGATATAAAGAATAATGGAAGCTGGTTAGGTTATTTTGTTTGGCTCTACACCTGAATACGTTTTCATTTACTAAAGGTACCTTTACCTTTAACTATATAACTATACCCACAAACTACATACAACAATTCAACAATGAATAAAGAAGGTTTTTCAAAATGATGACTGGCCCAATGGTTTTCGTTCAATTAAACCTAAAGTCATTTATTCGACAAATAACATTTGTTGTTGTTGTTGCTATTTTGGCAAATTTATGGGTTTCCTTTATCGATTTGTTGTTGCTTTAAATCGGATCAAATGTATTTATGTATGTATATATATGTAGTTCCTTTTTCTATTTAAATTTATTTGGGAAAACAAAATTAAACGTAGATTTATTTAACATCAACATTCAAATGGTAATGGTCGTAAAACAGTTATTTATATTCTCTGATGAGTTCAATATAATTCATGAGGAGGTATCTACCTGCTAAAGCAAAAGCAGATGTACATATGTATATATATATATATATAGGCATAGTTTTTTGAAGCTTTCACACATTTGAAAACAAGATCACGTACAAAACGAGCCAGATGTCACACATCCCTTTTACCTGTAATATGTACATATATTCTATAAGCTTCAATACCTAAGTTTGAAAAGTAATTTGTATTAAACATCAAATTTTGTTTACTCTTGGAAAATGTATACATAAGTATTAAAATAGTTTTTATATACAAAATTTAATGAAGTTCGGAAGAAGTCTATTTGGAACTAAAGACCAATCAGTGAATCAATGAAAGTTTGACACTTTTTTTCCACATTAGTCGAGTAAATTCCCGCTTTTTGATTATTTTCTTTAATATATGTACATAGTTTTCAGATCTTAAACTCATGTCATCATATTTATGACACTTCAAAAAAGTGGCTGAGATATACGACTCACTCTGATAACTTCTCATTCCGTCCGTCAATTTTTCTAAAAGCTTAACAAAATATTAATACCAACATTTTGTGGAAGACGAGCAAATTTGAAGTCAATATCTTTTTTTGTTCTGAAGTCGAAAACCATTTTTTTACAGTGTTTTGTTGTTTTTGTAGGCTTTCATGTCTTGTCAAAAAAAGTTGTCAATTAAAGTTAGCAACAATATTTGACGAAATAAGTTTATTTTCAAAATTTGTTTTTGTTAACTAGATTTTTAGTCGACAAACACTTTCGACTAACTTTAGTAGCGGTTTTTGAAAGTTTTTATTTCTTATATAAAAAAATAAAGATTGGATTTTTCTAAGACTTTTATCTTACGTTAACAATAAAATTTAGCGCAGAATGAAATCATTTTGAAGTCAATACCTTAATTTATTCACGAGATATCGAGAGTCGAACCACAATTCTTACCAATTTTGTGTAGTATTTTTGATAAGATGAAATTAGTTTTAATCCAATCTCTTGAATGTTTAATACACTTTCTTAGTAATATTTTTTTTATTTTTTGTAAGAACATTTTTGCTTAGATTTGTCTCAGTCTTTTGAATATAAAATTGAATATTTAAGAACGTTTCTCTCGAAACGACCCAAGGTGCTTTCATTCGCTTTTGTCATAGTACATGCTTCCGCAGCTTATAGCAAGACGGGATGATGTTCTTGGTTTGATTTCAGCGCTGGTGTGCCTCTAGTGTTGACGTGGGAGCTCTGCACTATTCTTTCAAGAACGATGTTAAATAAATCGCTTGACAGCACATCAACTTGTCTAAAGCTGATTTTAACATTGAAAGGTTTAATTAAGTTGTTTTCTTTATGGAGCAAGGCGAATTCTTCATGGTCATCCTGCACAAACGCACGAGTTTGGCAGGATTGCTAAAACTATAGACATGGCTCTATACAGTTCGTCTCTGAACCACTTTTTTTTTGTTTTTAAGAGCTTTCTCGGAAACTTCACAAATCAGAGTCTAAGCAGCAGCAAATATCCCACTACCGTCCGATTTCTATATTGTCGTGTATACCAAAATTCTACGAGAAGTTGATATTTGAAAAGCTGACGCTTTTAGTGAGAGAATGCATTGAAATGATTGGACTTTATCTCAAGGGTCGGGTTCAGTTAGTTTTAATTGACGAAGTTCTCTCTAAACCTGTTTTGGTTTCATCGTTTATGCCCCACGGTAGCCATCTTGGACTCCTTCTTTTCCGAATTTTTATAAATGACTTACCTATAGTATTTTCTTTAATTCTAGTTAAATTCTTAAAGTGACTTAAAGTTTTTTCGGTGCATAAAATCTATTGATGACTGCCATCTAAGCACATTGAATTTATTGTATCCAAAGCAAGTTCCATGCTCGGTTTTATCAACCGTAATAGCATGGACTTTGAAGACCCTTTTGCTCTCAAATCACTTTTTACCTCATATGTAAGACCAGTCTTGGAATAATGCTGTGTAATCTGGATCCCTTTTTATAATATTCATTCTTAGAGAGTTGAAATGGTCTAAAAAAAAATGTAAAAGGTTTACTATACAGAAATTTGGCTGGGACATCAAAACTCCATCATATAAATCTTGATGCCAACTCTTAGGAATTCAATCATTTGAAAGCAGAAGCAAAATGTATTATGTAATGGTTATAAGTGCTATTTTATCTTTCATACCATGAATACCCTTTTTTGTTGTTTTTTATAAATTTGTTTTCTCAATCGACAACTTCGAGTATGTTGTGTGTTTCGAGAAAACCTAATTACACGAAAAATGAACCAATAACTCGCTATGTCAAAGAAACAAACTTAATTTTAAATTTTATTGATTTTGATTTTCAATTAAGTAGATTTTGTTTAAGAAATGAATTTTTAATGCATTTTCAATTTAATCGATTTTTTAAATTTGGATTTTGGTTTTAGAATTATTTTAGTTTTTCACACTGATTATATTTATATTTGAACGCTCAACACTTTTTGCTTAAATTAAATTTTTGATAAAAAAGTAAAGTTTTAAAAAAATATTTTTTCCTTAAAATTTATAAGCTTTTAACTAGTTGTCTAATCTTTCACCAAAAGTACAGCATTCCATCAGGATATTTACCGTTTCTATTTTCAAAAAACACGAATATTTAGGACATGATTCGGAGTGCTACAAAATTAATTCCTTAATACCTAATGCCTATTGCAAACCATTTTTCGTCAAGCACGCATATCTATTCTTCTAATTACAAAACATCATTTCAAGTTATTCATCTGGAGCTATAGTGATACTATTTTTGTAATTGGCTCTAGAAATACAAATTTAAGTATCCTGTCCAATTATTGGGGTTCTAAATCATGCCCTTATTATTATTGGACTAGCAAACCCGGCGAACTCCGTTTCGCCACCAGGAACGCAAGGCAAACCGGAAATTGCAATCGTTTGAAGTCAAACGGAAGATCAGTCGGAATCATTGGTATTCGAGGAACATATAGATTTTCACCTACGTACTTTCCGTTAATAATGGTTGCCTTAGTCAAATTCGGCATAAGTCTTTTCACCGCAAGTCGAGTGCCGTTGCAAAGTCGCGGTGGATTCAAATTACGCAATATCATAATAACTGAGTTCCAAGTTATGTGGTGGAAATCCTGGTAACTCCAGAGAATTCAAAAACTCCGTTGGATAATTTACAACATTTGTTATGTAATCAACGGATTTGTATGTCACCAAATCGCCAGCGATTTTTGATTGAATGGTAAAATTCAGTGCGTGTACATCATTATTCTTTGCGGCGAGAATTGCTCGTTGACTTAACCAAGCGCATAATTTTGATAATTTCTTACTAATGTTTGGGAAAACATTTTCAATAAGAGCTAATTGAGAGTCTACAAATCGGCAAAAGTCGTTGGTAAGAGTAATTAATCCAATTGTCGCATCAACTGGCACTTTTCCATTTCCAACAGCTAACAATTGTTTGGAAAATTGTGCAGAACTTTGATCATTTTGAAGTTGAACTCTCATATTAGTGGTTAGCGATAATTTTTTTACGTTATTCCACAAAAGTGATTCCTTCAGGCAAGCATTAAATTCATCTGCAAGCGTTCCACGAGGAATTACTGGCTACGTCTGCCTAAAATCACCTGCCAACAATATCATCAAGCTACCAAAGATGTTGTTACTTCGTCGAAGATCCTTCAGTGTGAAGTTAAGTGCTTCAAGTGATTTCTTATGTGCCATTGTGCACTCATCCCAAACAATGAGCTTGCATTTCATCAACAATTTTCCCATTGCATTGGATAGGGAAATATTGCATGTTGGAGTATCAATTGTGTTTAAATTGAGTGGCAACTTAAGCGCAGAATGTGCAGTATGACCGCGATCTAGAAGAGTTGCCGCAATTCCAGATGATGCTTATGCCAAACCTACTAGTATGTCACATCTTGATCGAATAGTGGCAAAAATCAATTAACTGACAAATGTTTTCCCTGTTCCTCCAGGTGCGTCCAGGAAGAATAGACCACCAGTATTATTGTCCATCGCTTGCATTAATGTTTCGTATACTTCTTTTTGCTGTTCATTCCGCAACGGCACATTATTTCGAACGAATTCCTGCAATGTACGAGTATCAACATTGTATTGCAGCTCTCGATTTAATTCTTGGTTCAATGCATCGTGCATCGATCGATTTGGCGCAATCATTCCTACTTCAGTCAGTAGCTTGTTTGCAATAGTCAAGCATTGATCCTCAATCAGAATCATTCCTTCATTGTAAATTTCATACGTTATTTGAAGTCGATAACTCTGACGTTTCTAGAGATATGGTTGACTAAAAAAGGTTCCCAAAAGTAAGCTTTGGTTTAGAATATAGGGCCCTTGAAACGTTAAAAAAATTTAAAAATTTTCAATTCCACAAATCGAAAGCTAAACGGAGTTCACCGCTTTTCTGTTGAATTTTTTCCTGAATTTTGTCTGCTATAAACCTCACGGAGCCCGAGACCTTTCTAACGAATGCAAAACCGTGGAAATCGGTTCGTGCGTTCTGGAGTTATAGCGTCAGGAAGGAAAACCCGACTTATTTTTATATAGTAGATCAGATAACTAGTAAAGCATACACAATTTAAAAAAAGTACTCTTTTTCAGAATCAATTTAATTTCCAAATAATTGCTAAGCGGTGCAAAGACAAACATTTTAGACACTTACTAGGTGTCAAAAAGTCACGAAAAAGCGAATTTCGTGAAGTTAGGGGATCCATAACTTACAAAGTGGACACTATTTTATGATACTTTTTAAATAGTGCTCAGAACACCAAAACGATCGATAGTATGAAATACTATTTTCAGTTTACCATCTCTCAATTCGGCTTGAAATCCTTATTTCACTGGACTGTACCTTGAAGCAAATACTAAGACAAAAAAAGGTCAGCAGTATAAAGATGATGGTATAAGACTGCTTTACAGATCATGTGTATGCTGGAGAAATGGCTTACACCCCAAGAATCCTAAGCCTTGGAGTGTTCAATTGCATGTTGTGCATCGGTTTGGGGAACCGTTTTAAATAAATACTCTAAATGATTCTTTTTGACAAAAAGTAAAAAAACAAATTTATTTGAGAGGCAAGAGAAAAAAAAGAAGGGTTTAGTTTTCAGATAACTGAGTTAACATACTACATCCGAGAATTTAAGCTTTGTCCATAAATACATATGTATATGTATGTATGTACATTGTACACGTAGTTTCTAAATCAAAATTTAAGAAACAAAGAACCCATGGATTTTCTTAAGATAATTTTTACCAAATTTACATACATATGTATATATGTACATACATACTATATAGGGCTTTTAAAGCTCTGTATTTGTCCACACCAAAGAAACATTGTTTTAAAAACGTTCTGAAATGTTTTCCGATTGTTTGAAATTATTTCAGAAACTTTACAGAAACATTTCCGAAACGTTGTGGGAAATATTTTTGAAAAGTTTCTATGTTTCTCATCTTCTTTATTATTTGTATTTTTAGAAATTTGCGACAAAGCATTTTTGATTTTATTTTTAAAATGTTCGTCAAGTTTATCAAACAAATCTATACTTACTTACTAATATTATAAATGCGAAAGTAACTCTGTCTGTCTGTTACTCAATCACGCCTAAACTACTGAACCAATTTGCATGAAATTTGGTATGGAGATATTTTGATACCCGAGAAAGGACATAGGCTACTTTTTACCCCGGGAAAATGACGCATTCCCATGGGAAAATTCAGGTGGGCCGATCGCTTTTACGCCCAAACTGCTGAACAGATTTAAAAAGGAGATAGTTTGAGACTTAAGAAAGGACATGAGTTACTTTTGACCTAGGGAAAACAACGCATTCCCATGGGAAAAATTACTTTCCGGGGAATCTGATCGTTTCACTCATAAATTACCAAAAATTTTAATAATATTTGGATAAAAAAGTCGCACATCTTCTGGAAATAATGCGGCCAAAAAACTTTTCTTGTAAAATTGCTATTGCTCCGTCGTGACTGAAAAATGTTCTTCATTTTTTAGTACATTTTAACAATTTCATAGCATTGTTGAAGCGTGTATCGTTCCATTTTTAGAAATGGCATAGTTTTTAAAGTCAAAAGATGACATCTTCAAAAGTGGCAGCAACACATCTCAGACACATGTTTCAGAATCGATAAAATTGTGAAAATCCTTCGTTTTGTTCAGTTATTGGCAATTTGTGCCTTGAAAAAAAAACTGCACTTAAAAAACATAAGCTACTTAATTTTTTTAAATTGAGCCTATTAAAAACAATATAATTTTCAAAGCGAAATAAAATTTAAGTAATAATAAATCGAAAGCCTAGGACACCGTTTAATTTAAATAAATTTTAAGCATGATGTATACGATGCCATGAAATTGTTCCTTAACGTTTCCTAATGTGCTTTTTTTTTAGAAGACTATCGCTTAAGATACTTGGGTAATACTTATACGCAGTAATATTTCGAATACTTGATTTCTTTGTTACCATATTAAATTTGTATGTTAAAATCTCTGTAAATATACTTAAAACATGAGGTATAGGTAGACAAGTGCGTAACAAAATACGATTTGATTATATCTAAATAGGTTACAAATGCCTGTTTTGCTGTTTTGGTAGCTTTTGCAAACGGTCGCTCATTTCTTTCGACTAAGGTTAGCTACATTTGGGGTCGTTAATCAAAATATAGATTTTTTTCAAGGTGCTATCCGCACCAGGAGAACATAAATGCCACAATAAATTTAATTCGCTTCCAGCCCATTCAAGTCAACATAAAGTTTTATTAATGCTCAAATTGACGCGAGAATCTGTAACATAGTTACGTTCTTTTATTGCAACAGACGGACACAAAAAATAACAAGTCCCACCATTACCCCAAATTAAATTTCTTCAAAAACCAATTTGAACAAAGCTATTGACTTTATTTGTTAAGGTCTTATTGTATTCTCTGTTATTGGAATAATATTACCCTATGGCTGATAAATAAATGCAGGTACACACATACCTACATATTTCCTGTCCCAAACTAAATTTGACATCATCCAATAATTTTGTGTAAAGACAAAAGACTCAATTTGACTCCTTTGTCGTCTTCATAGTCAACCTTATGAATGAGTCATCATACTGTTTTCGCAGAATTTCTATGCAGCCAAAATACTAGTTCGTCGTTCCTTGATAACAATGATGGGATGGGCCTGACCCATCAACTTCAACATGGCTCATCCGCAATCAAAACGGAATACTATCTTTATGTACATATGTATGTAAAGAGGTATTTGTGGTCGTTTGCTGATGGGGGTTACGCCAGGTCTTTGTTAACCCCTCGCGTATCGACTAGATATAGGATTTCGAATTGCTTGCAAGTGCTTTTCGGTTGAACTGATGAAATAACAAACAGGTTGCCAAACGATTGTCCAAATCGATTGAAGTCTTTATATAGTGATGTCGCATACATCCTCTTCATCCCCTCAAGCTAAAGCTTCATTATATTGTTTCTTTTCAAACAAGAACGTTCGAAAGACTAGAGGAAACCTGGGTTAATTAGTAAACTCAGTACACATTGTCTTGAGATAAGATCCTTTGTATATTTGCTTTCTTGCACGAAATAACATTGATTAGCCGAAGGGGAGTCCTAGCTAGCTGATGTGCTCACTCTATTTTCTTCGGGAGAGAGTGTACGAACCCACCGAAATGAGTTTGATCACGGAATCTTAAACAATATGGGACTTTAATTATTCCACCATCCAAGAAGACGTAGGATTCAGTAGGACTCGAAGGCTGAAGGAGGGTGGTAGATTAAATAATATAAATATTATAGATCCGTCCATTCCTACCTTCTTCCTTTATTCATATACTGACGCTGCTGTGTGCTACGCTTCAGTGTAGTAGATAGCGTCGCCGTCGGGTCGGTCTTCATTCCTTAACAACGAAATAGTGCTCGTAATTTATTTACAGTTGTTAAACCGTCTTCAGTTCTTCATTTATTCAGAAGAACTCAATATTGTAAGAAAGGCTGTTATTCTCGGATGTTTTCTTTTTTGTCTCCGTCCATTTCATTATTTTATCCCAATGATGACGATGACGTCATCAGGACAAGGAAACCGGCTTGTAATTTATAAGGAACTACTGTCCTTGGGCTTGGGCATGGGCATTTATTTAACGACAGCGCAAGGTGATTGTATTATATGTAGGAGCTTTTTCTCTTTCTGTTTTATTGTAAGTTAGTCAGTGATACAAAAATGGAGAGACAATTTAAAGGAGTTATTCTTCTTCTTCTTTTGTTTTGTTTATTATTTCCTTTTCGTGCTTTGGTGTATTTTCACCATCCACCATCAGATCTGGAAGGAAACATTAAATTACTGCAGTGCAATTTTTAAAGTTTTGGTTATGAGCAAAACGTGTTTGTTGCTTATGGTTCTTTTTTATGTAACCTACCCTTGTTGTAATAAATTTGAAAGTATAAAGTTTTTGTTTAAAGTTTCTTCTTTGGGCTATAAAATTTATCTGTGCCTGAGTACATCCATGTTGACAGGAGTGTCTTGTTTTGGTTATAAAAAGTAGCATCTTCACAAAGAAAAATAATAGGTATCTAAAAATATGTGGCCACCGTCGTTAATCACATTATATACGGTTTCCTTTTTACTTATACATACATGGTTTTTCAATAAGAACTTTAAAAAAGGTTGCTTCAAATAGTCCATCAGCATCCATTCTTAAGTCAGCTTTATCCTGTTTGGGTGTAAACCAAGATCCTTATGCATAATATTCCGTAATGTGTGGTCTGAGCGGTGCCTAATCCTTGAAAACACCACCGTGGAATCGACTGATTGGGACGTTCGTTTGTTACGGACGTCTGAATGGCATGTGATATTTTCGACACTTCGACTAACCCGTCACCTTAATGGCACGGCAATATTACACAATGAATATGTAGACATACATTTTTGTACTGAAATTTGTATTGCCTTTCTATTAGGGCGATAATTATACGACCGAAAATTGGAGTTGCCGCTCTTAATGTTGCGGTCACAGACCCTGCAATTTTATAGCCATTTTATTTTATAATTTGCAGACATTGCTAGTTCACTATATACCATTATGAAGATATTTTGTTTACTCAATAAATTGACAGGGACAGTTTGATAATATTATTGGAAAGGTGCGTTTACAAATTAAATTCAAACTTGTCAAGTCCTTATTGTAAAACCCGATAAAACAGAAAATTGAGTTTAAATCTCTCCTAAAGCTTAAGAATCAGATGCATTTTATAACACAAGCTCATTCAAGTGGCTAGCTTCAACTGGCTTCGCAGAAAAGCATTCTGTCACTCTAATTTTCCCAGACATTGTTAATGGTTGGTTTGGTTAAAAACATTTTAGCATCAGTTTTTTTAAGCTGGACATGACACGCTATCCTGCATGATATATAGACGTCAATTCGATCCATTAATTGAATTTGCATTTAAAAAATGTTCCGTTACGAAAAAATGGTAAAATTATGCATTTATTTTTGGCCTAAAATCATTTTATCCAATTCAAGGAGTCAGGATTCCACGGAATAATACGAGACTTTTGTGAAGAATTCTCCTCAGGCCAGTCTGCAAAATGTTCATCGATGGTGAGTTGATTTTTTTGAATTGAGTCTCATACACTCTGATGCATTCTTGTCGTACGATCGGCGGAACCATCAGTGTCGTCCAATAGCATAGCAGTCCCACGAACATTTTATATTAACTTGCGTAAAGCAGGTGCGACGGATTCCTTATTTCAGACAAAGCTTCTTTTAAAAAAATGTATTGTTTGAGGTACACAACAATTACTTCGGAAGGGTATGAGACTGATTTTTCTGTGAAGATTTTAAGCTTGCAACATCTGTCATTGTCAAAGTGAACTATGATTTAAGAATAGACCGCTGGACCCAAAGAAGTTAAATGTCAAAAAGGGGGTTATATTTGTTTTAGTCTCCTTTAGTAACGTCTACATCAACATCCTCCAATTCAGGCACGAAAAAGTCATTAATCTATAGCGTTCTCCATTGACTGTAACATTATAGGCGGAGCACACCAAATCGTTAGTTTTTGAATGGATTTAACCTAGAGTGAACTGAATTACTAAACAAGTTTTGTGTATTTCATATTTTGAAAAGAACCATGATTTCGAAAATATATTTGCAAGATTTACAAGCTTTACTTAGGAGTAAAAAATTATTCACGTGAAAGCGACCAACAACCGAGGAATGAATGAATAAATGTAATTGTAAACAATTTATAAATCTAAATTCTGTGTAGATTGTTAACAAAAGGGTAGAAATATAGCTTTAATTAATTTTATATTATAAATGTAAAAAAAATGGTTTGTCACGAATTGCAATGTCATTGTAACGAACTGTCAAACTCAATTCGTGTTTCACAATCCACACTTCAATGAAAAAAATTTACGCTAGCGTCTTAACGTACATAGTTATAGGTTCTAGTTTTTATTATGCATCTGTAATGATGAATAAAAACAAACCATGTGACAAAAATGTTTGGATGGACGAATATTAGTTCATTCGTTGGTCGTTCTCATGCGAATAGTCCTTAAAATATTCATTATGAAATGGCAAATCAAACTGAGCATAAATCAGTTGACCACTGTCAAAAAGAACAACTCCGAAAAAAGTATTGCCAGATTTAAAAACCATACGTCAAGAAACACCCGTTAGAATCTCTAAGAAAACCGAAATCTACCATGTCAAAGAGAAGAGGCTTTATCCACTTATTAATTACATTCTAGAAGTAGAAACAAATCCATTAATATTAAAAGATTTCAAGATTCTTGTTGAAACATTCACAAGATGCATAATAGAGTGCCTATGTAGATATATTTTTTTTCTTAAAATCACTTCTAAAGCCAATAAAGAAAAATTAAAACAATTTTATTCATTTATGCATTTTTGTTTCTTTTTGTTGTATGCATTCTGCCAACAATGAAGATAAATTCACCACAAATGCAATTCTCATTTGCATCCATCAGCAGTCAAATCAAATTGCGCCTTGTACCAAAACCACAAAGTATGCCTCATTCTAAATTTCTGAATACACTTTTCTATATACTAGTTCCATTTCCATAGGTAGGTAGGTAGGTAGGTATGTATATTACTTTAAGTGTTAAGGGTGGCAAAAATGCTCCCCATCTATTAAATTATACGTTACGTAGTAGTCTACGCGACTATATGATGGAGTTAAGGCAAGTGGCTGGAAAAATCGATACCCAAGGTGCGGCCTACGAGTATGTCAATGAAAACAGAAAGAAAAAACAAATCGGCACTTTGGGGCAACACCCGCTTGTGCTATTTTTGGAAGTATACATATAGTGAAACATATGTGAGTCTGGCATGAATTTATATATACCCAAGAGCAAGCAGCATATTACAGAACTCCAAGGGCTTACCAAAGCAATTGGTTTACACACGAATTGGCCCAAATTTATTATTAATTTAATCAAATCAAGTCCCCGCATCTTTCCGCTCAAACTTTCCAAGTGAAACGAAACATATACCAACAACCCCTACCTCAACCTCAACCCCCACCCCGGTACACTCGACTTACTCACAGTAATTGCTTTTATATGCTTTTTCGTGTATATTTTTATAAATGCAGTCGTTATTACCGATTAGAGTACAAAAATAAGCCATTTTGAACAACGCATCCTTAAAGTTGTTTCTTCAGCACAGAGCAGCGCAGCACCATCACCATCAACAGCACTAGCGCCAGCGCCATGCCAGCAGCGCTTCAAATATTTAAAAGTCTTTTTCTTATCAATTTTGTCTTCAATATAATTGCATTCAATTCTAGTGCTTTTCTTCGTCGTCTTCTTTAGTTCAGTTCAGTTCTTCTTTTTCGTTTGCTTCAATTCTTTTCAATACGCCCACTCGAACGCATTTTGATTTGAAGTATTTTTCTTTCGTTCGATTTGGATTCTCCCCAAAAGGATAATGGAAACGTCCTATCTTATTTTCTATATGCAACTGGAATTCTTCTTTTATTCAGGATTTTTTGTTGTTGTTGCAACACATCGCGGAGCTGAGCTGTTCTTGGTTTTTGTTGGTCGTCAGGAATAAGGAATTATTAGTTATACAGTATACATTCGTTTATATGTATATAATGAATGTAGATTCTCAGGATATACGCTGAATGAGGATTTTCTTTTACTGTGCCGGAAGCACGTACTCAATACGCGTCCCTCGCGTTCTAGATAGGTAGGTGAATATATACGAGGTATACCTTTATTAAATTTTATGAAGAAAATTGGAAGAAATGTTGAAAGAACAGCAAGAGACATACATTTCTAGATGGAAATTCCATGCATAATTCAATGCTATAAAGTCGAAAACCAGCATACTATTTCGAGAAGGAAATTCCTTTGGGTATGTTTGTTATTTACAGGGAAGGATTGAGTGTCATACGTGCTTGAGGAGGTAACTGTTCGGGGCAGAAAATTCTCCGATCTTATAAGATTTGAAGGATTTCTAATCCTAGGCATTCTTCCGAGCTGCTGTTCGGAATTTTTTCTGACATTTTTCTTAACGCAACCAGTCGAATTGAATTAAAGCGCAATTAAGTGCATTTTTTGGGAAATTTTTGACAGTAAAGTGTGTCTGTTTTCCCGATTTCATTTGACACAAATCCTTCTTTTTGAAAAAAGGTAATCGCAGAAAAAACAAGCACGCAACAAAACGAACATCTGGTGAGCCAAATTGACACTAGAATCCAAAGCATTTTTATCATGTTTTATGCATTTCGATGGCAGATACCTCGAAGGTAACTTGAATCTTCGATTAAGTATGCGTTGCGGACAATTATCCGGATACCTAGCATGGACCGATTAGAAAAATATTAGTGCACTTCAACAGTAAGTCGAATAACATTAAAGAAAGTAAAACGGGAAGCAGTATCAAGTTTTTCTTAAAGAACAGTCCTGCAGTTCGAACGTTTTTTAAGAGTACGGCGTAGAATTAGAAGGTAAAGTGCTCTGGGTTGGATCAATACTTTGGATACTTCGATCCACAGGAAATGAACAGCATATATTTGGGCACCAAATAATTAATAATTTGTACAACAGTCTTAGCAGTTTTTATTGGAAAAGTTATTGTTTTTAACATTCCTTCGAGTAAGGGCGACCAAAACAGTCTTAAGGTGTTGAATCACAAGATATCGGTGGCTAATTGTTATCAACTCTTCGAGAAATATCACAAATAGAAAACTGTCCTTGCTTGTGTGCCTCAATGATTCTCTGAAGAGTGTATCAATCTATTTTTTGAAATTACATATTTTTCAGCTCTCAAATGTCACAAATTCTTAAGTGACAGCTATCTTAATAGCAGACTGTTCAAAATCATTTTTTGATAGCGAAAATGATAGCAAATAATACCATAAATACAGGGTTATCCATTTTGCGGTTTTAAAAGTAAATGTAAATAAAACACATATAAAATATTTTGTTCATGATATTTCTTTTCTATTATGAAGTTAAAATCACCACCACTCGAATTGTTGCAAGCATCGATTCTTTTGAGGTAATTTTCGACCACTTTTTGACACATATTGGGCAGTATCTCAGCTATAACTTGAGGAATGTTGATATTTAAGTGCTCAAGAGTTAAAGATTTATCTGCACAAACACGGTTTTTCGCATAGCCCCACGCAAAAAAGTCCAGCGGTGTCAAATCGCATGATCGGACGAGAAATGTTCCTTGCTGCCAGGCCAGGAAATGTCTCTTGCAATAAAGCCATATTCGCTCGAGTTGTGTGGTATGTGGCACCGTCTTGTTGAAACTACATATTCTCCAAGTCGTATTCTTCAATAGCAGGAAAAAATTCGGTTATCATATGACCATAATGATTCAAATTGACGATGACAATCGTTCCATCGAAGTTCCATCGTTTTCGGAGAAGTAAGGTCCAATCACACCTCCGGACCAAAAAGCACACCAAACATTGACTTTTTGAGGATGTAATGGCCTCTCTTCAACTACTTGAGGATTCTCAGAACCCCAAATACCACAATTTTGTTTATTAACATACCCACCGAGTGAGAAATGTGCTTCGTCACTGAAAAGAACATTTTGTTCAAAAAATCGGCGTCCAGCGCCTGTTGTTCAAGCACCCGTTCGACGTATCTATGACGTTGTGAATGGTCAGCTGGCTTCAGTTGTTGTGTGATCTGGACTTTATATGGATGAAGGTGTAGATGCAAATGCAAAATAAGCCATAATGTGCGCTAAGACAGTCCTAATTCCTGAGAACGACGAGGAATCGACACATTCGGGTCTTCGGAAACACTTTCACTTACAGCAGCAATATTTTCAGTGGTTCGAACGAAACGATGATGCACAGGCCTTATAATATCTGTAACCAATCCAGTCTCTTCCAATTTCTTCACAATTTTGCCAATTAGTTGCGTAGTTGGACGACTATTTAATCTCCTCTTAAAGTACGATATGTGACTGTGGTAGTAGGTTTTATCAATTTGTATGCGTTGTGCGACAGTTAAGCGATCCATTTTCGTAAATGTCAGACTTTCAACTGAAAAAAAAATTGGTTTAACAACTTAGTTTGACAGATGTCGAATTCCAGCCCTATACTTTTGGAACCACAAAATAGATAACCCGTTATTATGTTTTAATCAAATATAAAATGGATTTTGAAGAATTAATAACTTCTATAAACTGTCAAAGCAGAATGTTCAATCGTTTTTGATCAAGAGTGCATTTTGGTTTTGACAATTAAAGGAACATAAAGAGGATATAGAACTTTAAAGATAATGGATTAGACCGAAATAAATATTTCTAATATATTTTTTCGAATTCTCAATTTCACTTTCTCCACATATAAAAAAGGAAGGCAGAGCCTTGGCGTTATTGGCCTACTTTCTCAAGAATATTTAAAAATAAATAATCCGGACCAGGATGTACTTATGTATGTACATATATGTATAGCAAATTATATAAATTATATGTCGGACATATGTATATGTACTTATATATACACCCATAGATACATAAAATCTATGCAGATACATGGTTATAAATTTGGCAAAATGAAAAAAGAAAAATAATATATTTCTGTATAATGATAACAAAACATGTCATAAAGTGCACCATTGTGTGTGAAAAATGGCGGAATGAAATATGATACTAACTTCCATATCCATTCCATACCCGCTCGCAACAAACCGTCATAGATAAATTATTGTTTTTTTTTTTTCAAAAAAAAAAAATGTTCATTTTTATAGCAAAAGTCCTAAATTCCTATCTTCAATGAGTAAAATGGAGCTGCTGCTGCTTCTGCTTCTATTCGTGAATGGGAAGGGTATAGAAGAAGTAGAGGATGTTTATGATATAATATAATATTTAGGCTTTGAATATTTGATGAAAGCATGATCTGGAGTCATTTTGGAAGCATTAAAAAGAAAACACAACTTTTTTTTTTCTTGTAGGTGGAATTGGTAGTGTAGATACATATACATATGTATATATGTACGAGTACTTGTAAGCACTTAGTCTTTTTTTCAATTTATTCTTTAAAACATTTTTAAAGTTAGATACATATTATGAAGTAGACTTTGAGTTAAAATAAGTACATTGAACTATTTTTTGTTGGCGATGGCAATTGGGTAAGTGTAAATGGGTTGTAGTTGGACATGTTCTTGACTTTTTATTTAGATAAGAAAGTATCTTTTAAAATATTGAAAACATAAAATATTTTTACAAAATATGTCTTGTTGAAAGACACCGGAAAGGGTAAAGCTTGTTAAAAGTAATTTTATATACTCGTAGGTAGTTTTTCAATACCTACGAGTATATAAAAACATGCAAACAAGATTTCGAAAAGTTGTACAATGTATTAATGAAATGGAAATTATTTAAAAATGATGCTCATGGAAATAATTTGCCGGATACCGAACGCATCTCTTAGTCCATCAGGCAATGTTTTTTTTTTACTGATGGAAACTTTAGGTGCATACATTGGGCAGGTTCAGACAACATAAAGGACTACATTTGCAGTCAACTGAACTACTTGAACGCAAAATATGATCTAAGCAGCTAGTTAACTTTTCAGATATCATTAATTTAAGAATTGGAACTTTACTTGACTCTATTTTACTTGCAGAAAGTACCAACAACATTATTATCTACAATAAACACAGACATTGTATTGCAACGAAAAAGTCCGAAAACCCCGTTTACATTAAACTTTGAATAAAGTTGTACACTTTACACAATAGGTACACACACAATAAATAAATCACAGAGTTTTGAAGTTCAGCTTCCAGTTGAATGGAAAAAAAAACATGATCACTTGATATTTTGACACAAGAAGACTTGACTTGATAGTTAAAGAGATTTTTCTTGACCATATAGTTGGAAGGCAATTTTTTTGCAGCTGACAAATCAGGTTATTTAAACTTGCCTTACCTTTAAGTCCCTTATGTAGTCTGAACCTGACCATTGTTTCTGCTGTCAGAAAAAGGTACCGTAATGACACTACCTACCATTGTCCATTATCAAATAGTTTTTCCATCTTTATGGTGTTTGACTGCATTCTTTCGTTGCTCTACATATTTTCTTGTGAATTTTGGCTAGATTAAGGTGATATATAGTAATGCTTTGATGATTAATAAGATTTAAAAAACATATCTGCAGACAACTTAAACTTTTTGCTGCTACTTCCCACTTACTTACTTACTTAAGGTAGCGCTACAGCTACTAGATGTTTCCAGTTTCGCGCTCCAAGTTGGGTGAGGTCACTTTCCACTACTGTGCGCCACATGATCCGCAGTCTTCCCCTACTGCGCTGTCCTGTGGTTGTGGATTCGAAGACTTTCCGGGCCGGAGCATTGGTTTTCATGCACTCTACGTGACCCAACCATCTTAGTCGTTGGACTTTCACCCTTCTGGCTACGTCGTTGTACAGCCCTTACAGCTCGTCGTTCCATCTTCTCCTCCACTCCCCTTCTATGCATACGGGACCGTAGGTCACACGAAGAACTTTTCTCTCGAAACGACCCCAGGTGCTTTCATCCGCTTTTGTTATAGTAAATGCTTCTTCACCGTATAGCAGAACGGGGATGATGAGGGTTTTATATAGCGACACTTTGGTCCCTCGATTGCTTTCTTAGTCCCAAAAACCATCGGTTAGCAAGAGTTATTCTTCGCTTGATCTCGGTGCTGGTGTTGTTTTTTGCGTTCATAGCGGAGCCTAGGTAGACGAAGTCCTTTACTACATCAAAGTTACGTCTGTCGATGACGTGACGTTTTGACCGAGACGTCGGTGTTGTAAGTCCTTTCTTGACGACAGTATGTACTTTGTTTTGTCCTTATTAACCGTTAAACCCATTTTTGCAGCCTCTGCCTCAATACTTACAAAAGCCGCATTGACATCACGCTGAGTTCTTCTGATTTTGTCAATCTCACTTCTCATCAAATTACTAATGGAGTCGTTCAATACTTTTCTGTTTTTTTATGAGAGCTACGTACTTCCCATGGCGTGATGGTTAGTCATGCCTGTGCCATCTTAATTTGTTCACGGTAACTGCCACTTGCGAGGAATTGACAAATCCTCCAAAAGTAAATCTTGTCATGAAAAGTGCTTTCTCAAATTAACCGTTTGGATTCGGCTTAAAACTGTAGGTCCCCTCCATCCCTGACAATATTAGTCGCACACAGGAATGGTTGAGAGTTGTTAGTCACTAGGCAATAGTTCTCAACGGACTGTTGCGCTACCTAATTTATTTTTATTTGTGTATGTCCATTATTTTGTTTAAAAAAAACATTAATTTATCAATTCACACTAATAACTTTACCATAACTGAACCATTATTGTTGATCTTTGCTACAGCATTGAGCTTTTACTACAAAGGTCAATCTCAAAGTGAATTAAATGAAATAAGTATTTGAATTAAAGTTTAAAATTTTTAAATGGATATTTCGGCTTCGCTGAGTGGCGCACATTCGAAAGATCCAATCATTGGGTGATTTTTTAAGAGCTTGAGAACTTTTTTTTTTTAAAAAAACGCATAAAATTTGCGTAAAGCGCGAAACACATTTCGAACCGAACACTGATTTTGGTAATAAAATTCAATGATTTGCAAGCGTTGCTCGTTAGTAAGTCTATTCATGATGAAATGTCAAAGCATACTGAGCATCTTTCTCTTTGACACCATGTCTGAAATCCCGCGTGATCTGTCAAATACTAATGCATGAAAATCCTAACCTCAAAAAAATCACCCGATACATATTTATTTGAATATGTACAATTGGAACCTCCATATAGGTAGCTTATTCCTAAAGAAGTTTTCCACTATAAGTTCCTTCAAAAGTTTTCCTATTGAAACAATAGAATATTGAGATAAAAATATATAAAGGTATAGTTATCCATTAGTTTTAGTTTTTGATTGAGGAATGACTGTGACCAGCATTCTATTACCTGACCTACCTAAATTAAAATCAATTTTCCATAGCAAAAACCTTAACGCATGTTTATCACTTCTTGAAATCTCTTAACTCTGATGTCAAGTAATAGCTTTGACATTAAATTTCTAGTACCTAACCTACCTTCCTATCTATATACTCGTATATACGATACGAAACAACTTCGTTTTAATCTATGTAATGCGGTCAAGTGACTCACTTCAAATTGTGCTCCAAAGACCAACAGAAGCGACGAAGAAAGATGATAATAAATCCTTTTTACTGCGCTAACAATGTGCAGATTTCTTTGAATAACCACTTGTCAACCTTCTGTGCTATTGCTACTACTATACTTCTGCTACTGCTTCTGCTCCTGCTGCTTCTACTACGGATGTTGATGATGGTGATTTGATCTACTGACGATTATGATGGTTGTAGATGAGGGATGAGTTGAAGGGGAGAGGATATATAGAGTAGAAAAGGGGACAACCCAGTTCAACTACCCTTCAGGTGAGGGTGAACAAGAACAAACAAACGTAAAAGTCCTTACGGCAAAAATAAGAACTACCCAATGTCTGCTTTCCTTATTCTTATATAGGATATAGGAACATACATATTATTTGAGCATATGTTTTGGGCCGACCCGACCCAAATGAACGGGCCGGAACGACCCTACTATATGGTGATGATGGTGCCTCTGTTTATAACTAAAGCTAAGAAATGAGCAAAAAACAACGAGGTTAGTTTGAGAGAGGGTTAAGTATTCTTGAGGCTCAATCTTAATGTAGGATATATACGGTATACCACATATGCCCTATACAACAAAAAACGAAAAAAAGACATCACCCTCTACTTCTTTAGTTTTGTGTAGGTATCCTTGTATGTATGTATGTATTTATTTTTGTTCATAAAGGTAAACGAACAAAAATTAAAATAAAAAAGAATTTGTGTTGAAAGACATATACAATAAGAACATAGGTAAAGACCACATTCATTCAACTGGTTACCACTTGTGACACAAGCATCTGGAGGGTGACACTTTTATCAAACAACTAAGGAGGCACAACTTGCCAAAGAACATATCAACCATGCGGAGGTTGATGATAATATGTAAGGGATGTGAGTGACATGGTTACCATGTTTTTTTTTAAGAGACAGACGGGTTGAGTGTAATAAACTTTGAAACCGAACTAACTGACGAAGGTTCAAATACCAAAAAGAGATTGCAAATAAATTGATATAAGCGGAATTGTAACCGACCCTAAAACAAATTGTTATTGTTTTACCAATACTTTTGTATAAACAACTTTCTGCTGAAATAACTAGTCTCATTCACCTACTCAAACAATTCAGCAGTAATACTCGCACGTCCAGGCATACACATTGATTTAAATGAGCTTAATTTCGGACGTACTGTCAACTATGTAGAGATTGTTTTTTCAGCTGCACATCAAGAATGTGGAATGCTTTACCCAACTCTATTTTTCACTCTCATTTTTATTTTAAAAACTTTAATACCAATAAGTTCACTGGTGTTTCTACTGTTTAAACTTTAAACATGTTAAGGGTAGTCAAAACCCCTTTTCTATGAACCAAGTAAAAAACACATTCTACTGATTGGCTTTCGCTAAGAAGCTCACGAAGCTATATTTAAAAAAAAAAAAACATAGAAAGTAACGATCGACTCATTCGAAATTTCCGCAAATAAGTCTTGAATCATGAAGCTAAAGAACATAAAATATAAGAAGTGTTTACCATTTGTGGAAGGGTACCTTAGATGATAAAAAGTTGTCCAAAAAAACATAGAAAATATGACATTATGACATATCTCCGGAACGTATGAGGACTACACCAATTGCAGCCCTAGAGACATTGCTCTCGCTAGCCCCTCTCTATATATTTGTGAAGTAAATAACTGGCAGCCAAAAGCGCATTACTTCTAATACAATGTTATAACTGGAAAAGGGCTTCCTTTGGTCACAGGAACATAAAGAGCACTATTAACATAGACATTAGCACTCAGAAAGACTATTTAAAGCCGTACATAGATTTTGACCCAGTAACACAAACAGTAATTCCCACAAGGAAGGACTGGATGGAAAACAGGGTCATACAAATAAATCATGTATCTATCTTTACGGATGGTTCCAAAACGGGGGAGGGGGTAGGGTCTGTCATCTTTTCATGTAATCCTCCCCTAGAAAGATCAATAAAGCTTCCAGATAACTGCAGTGTCTTTCAAGCAAAAGTACTGTCGGTTTCTGACAGTTTGGAAGACAAATGCATAGATATATTTATACACAGCCAAGCAGTAATCAAGGCCATATCTTCCAATGTCAAGACTGGTACAGCAATGCAGTAGTGAGCTTCGTTTACTCAGCGAAACCAACACGGTTACCCTCTGTTGGGTCCCAGAACACTGTGACATTGACATTAATGAAAATGCAGACAAGTTAGCCAAAAACAGATCAATGCTCAGTCAGAGCAGGTAAATGAACAAATTCACCAAAATTTCATTGAAACAGGTGGCCAGCTCTCGAAACTTGCAGAGTTTCTAGAAATCTATGACCAAAGATTTCCAACTTTAAAACAAAATTCCTTTTGCAACTAGGCAGGCCTCAGCTGTCCTTACTAATAGGTATCCTAACGGGTCACAACTTATTGGGCACCCACTTGAGCAGAATCGGTATCGACCCATCTGATTTATGTAGAGGATGATGAGGACTAGGACCAAGCCTAGCCAAAAGAAGAATGACAATATTAGGAAATTACTTTTTCGACAACTTATGCGATGTTTGATCCTTGTTATCTAGAGACATTCTTATAAATATTCCCAGTAATCAGGAGGGTCGCTCAAGCTAAATCCTCACCAACCTTCCAATACCCTACCCAATCCTTTTCCTTTCCTTGGGAGCACAATGGATCCAAGGAGTTTCAAGTGAGATGTTAGTAATACCCGTAGCGTGATGGTTAGTGCGTTGGATGACAGTCCAACAAGGGGTCTTGGATTCGATTCCCGCCAGTGTCACCCAAAGTTTTTTTCACGGGTATTGCCTCTTGCGAGGAATTGACAAATTCTCCAAGAGTAATTCTTGTCATGAAAAGTGCTTTCTCAAATTAGCCGTTCTGATTCGGCTTAAAACTGTAGGTCCCCTCCATCCTTGAAAACATTACTCGCACACAGGAATGGTTGAGAGATGTAAGTCACTAGGCCCTAGTTCTCAACGAACTGTTGCGCCACCTAATCTATTGTGGAAATTTGGTTTTGTGGATTTTTAAGTTTGGCGATTTAAATCTTATATTTACATGTAAGCGATTTTAGTTTACAATCAGAGAAGTGTTTTGTAACTTGCACTTAAGATGTTTGGATTTAAAGCTCTTATACCTTCCTACCAGAACTTGGCAACAATGTTTAAAATAATATAGAAAACCTTAGGATTGAAAATTGAAAATAAAAGGTGGACCGTTTTTTTTTGTCATTCTTTCGTCATATGCATACATAAATATATAATATGTATGTAGAAAGGAACACAAGATGCCCTTGTCCTGCTTCTAAAAGTCGATGCATAGCTCATAGCCTATAGAGCTAAAGAGGCCATCGGAGGGTAGTTAGAACGTTTTAAAGAACAACAATTGACAAAGAGAGAGCGAGCAAGGAAGATATAGAAATACAGTAGCGAGATAAACACAAAAAGAAAGATCAATAAAGCTTCCAGATAACTGCAGTGTCTTTCAAGCAAAAGTACTGTCGGTTTCTGACAGTTTGGAAGACAAATGCATAGATATATTTATACACAGCCAAGCAGTAATCAAGGCCATATCTTCCAATGTCAAGACTGGTACAGCAATGCAGTAGTGAGCTTCGTTTACTCAGCGAAACCAACACGGTTACCCTCTGTTGGGTCCCAGAACACTGTGACATTGACATTAATGAAAATGCAGACAAGTTAGCCAAAAACAGATCAATGCTCAGTCAGAGCAGGTAAATGAACAAATTCACCAAAATTTCATTGAAACAGGTGGCCAGCTCTCGAAACTTGCAGAGTTTCTAGAAATCTATGACCAAAGATTTCCAACTTTAAAACAAAATTCCTTTTGCAACTAGGCAGGCCTCAGCTGTCCTTACTAATAGGTATCCTAACGGGTCACAACTTATTGGGCACCCACTTGAGCAGAATCGGTATCGACCCATCTGATTTATGTAGAGGATGATGAGGACTAGGACCAAGCCTAGCCAAAAGAAGAATGGCAATATTAGGAAATTACTTTTTCGACGACTTATGCGATGTTTGATCCTTGTTATCTAGAGACATTCTTATAAATATTCCCAGTAATCAGGAGGGTCGCTCAAGCTAAATCCTCACCAACCTTCCAATACCCTACCCAATCCTTTTCCTTTCCTTGGGAGCACAATGGATCCAAGGAGTTTCAAGTGAGATGTTAGTAATACCCGTAGCGTGATGGTTAGTGCGTTGGATGACAGTCCAACAAGGGGTCTTGGATTCGATTCCCGCCAGTGTCACCCAAAGTTTTTTTCACGGGTATTGCCTCTTGCGAGGAATTGACAAATTCTCCAAGAGTAATTCTTGTCATGAAAAGTGCTTTCTCAAATTAGCCGTTCTGATTCGGCTTAAAACTGTAGGTCCCCTCCATCCTTGAAAACATTACTCGCACACAGGAATGGTTGAGAGATGTAAGTCACTAGGCCCTAGTTCTCAACGAACTGTTGCGCCACCTAATCTATTGTGGAAATTTGGTTTTGTGGATTTTTAAGTTTGGCGATTTAAATCTTATATTTACATGTAAGCGATTTTAGTTTACAATCAGAGAAGTGTTTTGTAACTTGCACTTAAGATGTTTGGATTTAAAGCTCTTATACCTTCCTACCAGAACTTGGCAACAATGTTTAAAATAATATAGAAAACCTTAGGATTGAAAATTGAAAATAAAAGGTGGACCGTTTTTTTTGTCATTCTTTCGTCATATGCATACATAAATATATAATATGTATGTAGAAAGGAACACAAGATGCCCTTGTCCTGCTTCTAAAAGTCGATGCATAGCTCATAGCCTATAGAGCTAAAGAGGCCATCGGAGGGTAGTTAGAACGTTTTAAAGAACAACAATTGACAAAGAGAGAGCGAGCAAGGAAGATATAGAAATACAGTAGCGAGATAAACACAAAAAAAAATAAAAAGTGGGCTTCTCTAATCGTATATGCCTCCGGGGTGGTTTTTCATTATCGCTGAACTTGTTCGTTATGTTTGTTTGCTTATGCTCCAAAAAGGGTTTAAGGCGATCAAGGTAAAGTTGGGGAGATGGAGTATATGGAGCTTGAACTATGAATCCCGCTTGGCAGTATCCGCATGTTATGGCATATTTTGTATCTGCTGCTGCTGCGTTGTACTACTTTTATTCTTTTGGTGGCCTTTTTATTGCATGTACAGTGTACACTGTACACTCTTACATTTCAACCCGTTCATCGTCATCGTCGTCGTCGCAATAACAGCAACAGCAGTAGCATATTTTGTTGCCTCTGGCTATTGGATCAACCAGCCAAGCCAGCAATATACTACCCAGTTGTATATGCATCCATATATACAATTCCTACCTACATCAGCAACAAGGGGTTAAGTGGAATCCAACAGCTGAGGGTATGCAAAGGACTACTCGGGGCTGACATTCCTTTGGAAAGTTTATTGGGTGTGCCTTTTGTTGAAGAGAAATTGCCTGCTTTGGCTCATGAAGCACATCACAGCAGACGCACCAAAATGGAACAGCACACAACAGTATAGAAAACAGACCGGGGCGGCGGCGCGGCGGCCGGCGGCGGCAACATTCAGATACATATACATAAACAGAAACATATACATAAAGCAACCTCATCTATGCAACGTTGTTGTAGATACATACGATAGAAAACAATAGAATGGTGGCAAGCTAATATTTCTTAAAAAGGATTCTCTATATTGAAAATATTTTTGTTCTTCGTCCTTCTTGAGACGAATACCAACGACGATTACGAACGAACTTATCGTGAACGGGACGAAACGAACAATCTCTGCGGCATGGCATTCTTTTAGAATCCAATAAGAACGAGAACCATCCAGAACAATGCATGATGATGCGGACGTCTATATACTATATACCTATACATGGTACACTATACAAACCCCTTCCCCCCTCCCTCTTTCAACGAGTATAATAATATATTTTTCGAAGAACAAGCTGCTGTTGATGGTAGCAGAGAGATATTATTATATTATAATATAATATTATTTTATTTTGTCATTATTTTTAAAAGAGGTTGCATGACAAATTCCCATTGTTTTCGTGTGACATGGCAGCACGATGGCGCCCAATGCGAAGCACCATAGTAATTTGATATTCGTATTGGAAAAGTTCTTTTTCGCGTGGCACCAGAAAACAACGACGACGATGCCGATGCCGACAACGAAAGACGCTGACGACAACAACGACACACGTACGAGGCAGCCACAAAGAGGGTATTGTTATTGTTCGTCTTGTTTGTTGGTATAGGTATAGGTATTATTGCCATTACTGTTTGCAAACACTATAGCAAATAGGGTTTTTCTTAGGAGCTACGTACATAGGTAGGTATAACAGGAGATTGTTGTTAACTTTGGGCGGATTCTAAAGAAGAAGAAAGTTTTCTTATGAAAATTATGATGGAAGATTCGAAATTCAATTTCTGTCAGTTTTGCCAGATGAGAACGTTGTAAATTAAAAATAATACAACTGAAAATTTTAGTTCATAATGTATATTTATATACGCATTCATGAAAATTTGTATATATTGTATACCTATACGTATAAACGATGACATATAGCTTTGTTATAAATTTGAAACCCAAACCACCATATATATTTACTTTCAAAGCAAAGAATGGTTAGAGGAATTTTTGTTATTTATATATACTCGTAGACATTTAAAAAGTGAAGATGCTTCTACACAAAAACACAGAATATGAACCTTGCAAAATAAGTTTTGTTCGGCGGAGATAGAATAAAAGCTCAGGTGTTTTGGTGGTGGTAGGGTTTCTATATTTTGAACTATGTATATGATTTTAAATACTGGTGAAACGCTATCTATAAACTAAAAGACTTAAAATTTAAATATTGAACAAAAATTGTTTCTCAAGATTTGGGTAAAGAATTCCATGTTCCTTGATGTGAAATGAATATAAAAACTTTACACCTGACTGTACCTCCGAAATCGTACTAAAGGTCAACCTTATGGACTGAAAAGCTTATTTGTTTTAGGAGCGGAATGTAACTTACTATTTTGTAAACGAACTGAAGCGATGAAAGAGTTTCGCCTATGGTCTTCAAGGTATTTTTCGATTCTGTCCAGAAAGCCTTAGCTTGTTATAACAGCACTTGACCAAATATATGTCGAATATGATCATTCATACAGAATACTGAAAGTTGATTAGTTTTCTAGATACAATTGCCGGAAAATATGGTCTTTCTTTTGATGTTAGTCCTGCCTGACACTGCTTACCTGTCTCAAAAACTGTCCTGTAAAAAGGCCATTGGTAATAAATGGGGCCTACAGCCACGCATTACACACTGGCTATACATCTCGGTCATACGACCGATCCTTACTTATGGAGTAGCGGTATGGTGGACGGCGCGGCGCTAGATACAGCGACAAATCGCGATAAACTCAGCAAAGTCCAACGAACAGCCTGCCTGTGTATGGGAGGAGCACTTCGCTCTACCCCCTCCGCCTCACTAGATGTTCTGTTCCATCTAATACCGCTGGACATTTTCAGCAAGCAAAGAGCCGCTAACACTGCCATACGGCTTCAAGCCTCCTCTCTGTGGATCAATAATGGAATTGGCCACACCACTATTTTGAACTCGTTCAGAACTATAAACAGTAATATAGACTACACCATACCCCATCCTCAGTTTAATAACTATAGCTTCAAAGTGACTATACCTCCCAGTTCTTCTTGGGAGAATACATCATTTTTGAACGATGATCCTATAAACTTTTATACAGACGGATCAAAAACTGAGGATGGGGTTGGTGGAGGCGTATACTCAGATAGACTAAACTTAAGTCTCTCCTTTCGTCTACCCGATCATTGTAGCGTGTTCCAAGCTGAAATCCTGGCTATAAAAGAAGTCCTATCCTGGCTTAGAGAAAACGTTATATCAACTAATGATATACGCATCTTCTCGGATAGCCAAGCTGCGTTAAAGTCCCTAGACTCTGTCTCCACAAATTCACTAAAAGCCCTAAATTGTCGATCATCTCTTACGGAGATAGCTACACAGTTCAACATTCACCTTTTCTGGGTGCCGGGCCATAGAGACATTCCAGGAAATTGCAAAGCTGACGAACTTGCAAAAAGCGGAACAACTTTACCTCTGCTGGCTCACAATGCTAGCATAAGTTTCCCCTTAGCTATACATGTAAACTCGTGCTAAAGCAAGATACCATAGAGAAAACAAACTTCTGGTGGAATAACACCACCACCTGTGTAGCGACTAAACTAATTTGGCCTAATCTAGCGCCAGGCGCTCAAAACAATTAATCTCTCTGAGTAGATTGCAAATTAGCTACGTTATGTGTCCTGACTGGGCACTGCTTAATAGGAAGGCATGCTATTCGACTTGGAGCCCCAGCAAATGATTTTTGTAGGAGTTGCATGGACGAAGAAGAAGAAGAGACAATCTCTCATCTTCTGTGCACATGCCCTGCCTTATCACAAAGACGTAGAATCCACCTTGGAGACTACTACTTCAACGATACCAGCGATCTAAAAAATTCTGATATTATTTGTCTCCTACGCTTCATTCATTTGAAGCTCCAATTGGTTCAACGAGTTAAGCTGATTAACTGATCCATGTGTTATCACAACGGACCATATTTTGGTCTAAGTGTGTTGGACTTCCCAACCAACAGCCACTTTAACCTAACCTAGGATGCGACCCACACTGATAACTTCGTATCCCGTCTGTCGATTTGTCTTGCTTAAAAGTTTGTAGGTTTTCGTATTGTGTTAAAAAAGTTGTCAGTTGAATTATTCTTAAAAATTTCAAAATTACCCACAATATTTTGTATATAATGAAATAGTTTTATTTCAAAATCTAGTTTTATTAACCAGATTTTTAGTCAAAAACAAGTTTTTACCAATTTTAGTAGCATTTCTTAAAAGTTTTTATTTCTTATATAAACAAATACAAATTGGATGAATGAGAAATTGTTCGAAGTCAATTAATTATTATAATTATTCACGAGATATCGAGAACCGAACATCAGTTTTTACCAAATTTGCGTACCTACTATTTTGTGTACATTTTTTTTATGAAAAAACGGACTGTTGGATTCTTATAAAAAGTTATCGAATATCGAAACAAATATTTTCTGTGAGATAAAATAAGTTTGAAGCCAATGTTTTTAATTTTTAAAAAGCTATTTGAATCGAAAGTAATTCTTTACCAAGTCTTAGTATTGTTTTTTTTTAGGTTTTTATTTTTCGTAAGAAAACTATCAATTTGATTTTTCTAAATATTTTACTGAATGTTGAATGTTGAAAAAACATTTGAGTCGAAATCAATTTTTACCAACTTTTGTTAATTTTTTTGAGGTTTTTATTTTTTGAAAAAAAAAAACTATCAATTCGATTTTTCTCAAAATTTTATCGAATGAACAATAAAAAAATAAAATTATTTCGCAGCCATAATCTCAAATTTTTTAAAAGGTATTTGGGTCGAAAATCAATTTTTACCAACTTTGAGTAATGTTTTTTCTTAGGTTTTTATTAAAAAAAAAAACCTGTCAATTGGATTTTTCACAAAATTTCACCAGATGTTAGAAACGTTGTGTTTCGTATCACAAAATTGTTTTGGAGATAAAATCATTTTTTTTTCATAAAATTTTCGAGGTGACAAATATTTTTTTTGTCAAAATGTTCAATTCGACAAATAGGACCGATTACAATAACTTCCTATGGGAATTCTTTAAGGGAACACGACGAAAATGGCCAGAATAAAGCTCTACTCCATCTGAAAAATATTTTTATTTTTTCTTCCTTTAACTTTTTCTTTGCAATTTCACCTTTTTAGAAAATTGTGCCTAAAGAACAGTCTCTTGCACGATTTTACCATTTGAATTTTCGCGATGGCACTTTGAATATACCTCAATTATTTATGCAGTGCTAAAATGACTTTACATTGATTTTTAGTGTAAAGTTTCGCTCTAACTATTACTCTGTACCAATAAGCAATTGTAATTTTTAGGTTAGAGTCATAAACTTGGAATTTTACGATGGAAATTAAATATGATTTTTATCAGTTGCTGGCATAAGCCTCCCCCAAGGCCGCCAATATGTCTCGATTTTTTGTATTATTGTACCAACTTTCGTTTATTTGAAAAAATATTGTTGCTAAGTCTCTTGTTCGGTCGTCCTGTTGGTCTCTTTCTGATCTCCACTTTGTTGCCACTTTTGATCCCAAAGTCTTGAAATATGTCCTGCCCAATCCATTTAAGTCTTTTCCTTCAATCTTTTAAGTCAGTTATTCGGGTATTGTTGTGTATTTCTTCATCCTTTCGCTGGGTCTTATATTTAAATTTTTTCTTCACCTTTTTGTCTGACAGACCATTAGCGGGTCAAGTGATATTGTAGTCATGCTTAGGGTTTTCAAAGGTAGAATAACATAGTCGAAGAGATATTTTCGTGTTTCTATCCTTTGGTCCAGTTCTGAAATTTTTTTGAGGCTCCAGAATTATTTAGAGCTTTTTTTTATGCGTCTGTTGATTTCTTTCTTTTCTAAGTCTTTTAAAGGTGTTGTTCTTGTCTTCCAGTTCGTCTTTTGAAAAATATACTCTAAAACTGCCTCAAGAAACCAATGGCGGATACTACGAAAAAACCCTTTAAACAATTGTAATTGAAATATATAAATGTTAGGTTAAGATATTATTTAAATTTTATCAGCCTGCTTTACAGAGCAATAAAGAACATTTTTAAGCGGTTTCAAAAAACTCGTCTTTGTGTTAAGTGTGTGACCTAACCTGATTAAAAGTCTGGATCAGCCCTAGTAAAGATCGGTGGTGAAAGTGGGTCCCTTTGTGTTACTTCATTTGTTATTCTAAATTTACGTCCTGTACTCTCTGTTTTTTTTTTGACAATTTTGTTTTTATATAATTGTTTTTGATAGTCTTAATAAATTTTGGATTCATCTTTTGCTTTTTCATGGATGTTCATATTTTATTGTGTTCAGAAGTCTATAAATAAAATGTATACTAGTTGTTGAAATTCATTGCACTTTACTATATATCAACTGATGCATGATCTGTAGGTGCTCTGTTTTTGTAAAACCTTCTCTAAATCCAACCTGTTCCTTAGGTTGTTTCTTGTTTAAATCTTCTTTGAAGTTCTTGTAGAGTGTTTTTGAAAACAACTTAAAAATTGTTGAAATGTTACTTATGGGTATGTAGTTATTTAAATCGTCTTGTTTTCCTTTTTTAAGTATATGCGTTATGGTTTCTATCTATTGTTTAGGGATTTGTTGAGTTTGTATTATTTTGTTAAATAAAGATGCTTCATATTGCTATTCTTTTCCGTAGATTATCATTTCCGCAGGGAATCCATCATTTCTAGTGCATTTGTCCTTTTACAAATCGTCTATGATCCTTTCAGTATCTTCTTTACTTTAATCTTAATATAATATAAATTACGTCTCACGATGTTTGTTCGCGATGGACTCGTAAACTACCTAACCGATTTTAATAAAAATTTTACATCGTGTGCAGTTTGATCCAACTTGAAAGATGGGATAGCTTACATCTCAATTTATTATAGAAACATTATTTTATTGCAAAATATTTGTCTATTATTAAACAGATGGCGACATCTGTTGACTGGATTGAGTAATTCTTGAATAGATGGCGCTATACCACTTCCAAACGTTTCATATAAGCATTGAATAATTACATTGTAGCATTGTAATTATTTTGTCAATTGATATAAGCTTTAATTTATTAGCATAACCACCACATGTTGCTGAAGCTAAAGTATAGGTTAAATTTATTTTGTAGTAAACGAAGTAAAGTGAATTTTATTTTTCAATTTTTGGTGTTAGACTGAAATATAAATTAAATTCATATTATCGTAATATATATATTACTAGATATAGCTGGAATGTCACAACAATTATGCACATGTTTGGTCATCAAAAAGATTACCGGAAATATTCTTGAAGCAACTGGAAAGTTAAAAGGAAAAGTAGTCCTGTTGCCATGTATTCCAATGACACCGTTAGATTCCACCATACCCTTCAGAAAGTTACAGTTATAAATTCGTTTAGCTTTTGTCTCAAAGCCAAACAATGTCCATTCCATGTTTTTCTTATGGGTAGCTATATGTTGCATGCCCACGTGTAGGAAAACCGTCGAACCTATTGTGTTAGCGAAATAGAGGGTAACCAACAATATTGTTCACCAATTAGTTCATAATTAAAAGTATTTTATAATTCAAAATAATAAATATTATTGTTAGAAGATTTTAAACTAATTGCCCTACGTACCTCATTTATAAGTTTAACTGTCACATGTTATTTACTAAAAACTTTGTAATATTCTCATTTGTTACATATTTGGAAGAAAGTATTAGTATATTCTAATGTGTTCAAAGTGCTTCCTCTTCAAATCCCAAACCAGTACATTTTTATACCAGCTTTAACGTTTCCGTCTTCGTTTGTAAATAATAATTTCATTGTAATAAGGTAGTAGAAAATCAGTCGCCATGTTTTTTTACAAATAACATCTATATAAAAAAGCATGGTGGTGCATATGTCTGATGTTTTCCTACGGTTTCCCTTAAATAGATTACAACAATATAATATGACAAAAAAAACGTTAGCCACAGCAAGGCGTGGCCGGGCCAGCTAGTAAAGTATAAAAATAAGTCAAACACAAAAGTAAGAAAAGTTTCTATAATTTTGGCATACATAGTTCCACATCAATAACTTATACATCAACTGTAATAAAAAACAAAACAGTCATTAAAATACATATTCCCAAACTCTAATACAAAAAGTAAGTATACACCCAAGTGAATCATAAGTACATTAGATATAACAAAAACCGCATTATTAACCTTTACTTAAAATAATGACTGTTGAAATGTAAATTGTGTCTACAAAAAGCTCTAACTGAGCACTAAAACCAATACAAATTTACATCGTGTAATTATTAAATTCTCATTATTATTTCTAGATTCATATTTTATACAAACATACAAAACAAAATTAATTATTCCATTTTTTGTACTTAGTTGACTGGATTTTCAAAATACTCATACTCAAACATAAATACACATGTACAATATATGTACATACATGTTATTATGTTAAAGCAAAACTTCAATTTGAATTTAATTCTTTTCTACTTTTTTTTAAGTCAATCTGCTTGGTACAATTTAATCTAAAAAGTTATTTCATTTATGCAAACATTTTGTCTTTTTATTTGCAATTTAAAAAAAACCCAAAAACTGGACCACGAAAATTCAAATCGAATTTCAAATCATATAAAATACGAGTACTGAAATAGTACGGAACGGATATTGCTCTTGCTTGTCACCCCAAAGGATTAAAAACTAATTTATCCTAAAAACAACACAATAAACTAAAAAAAAATGTTTTTATTTTTGTACGATAGTTTTTTGAAACATGCAAATCCCCAATTGTGCTGAAAGGATATTGCATTCCCCAAGTCTAATTTTACTGCATGACATAAAAAGAAAATAGATAAAAATACACACACATTATAGAAAAATGCATTCATACAAAGACATACATATGGTATTCAAATCATGTATGCATTCATGACACAGACACAAAAAAATCCACATGCACTTTGGCTTTGATAAGAAAAAAGTAAACAAAATAATCCATAGGATATTTCCAGGATCATTTGGGATGAATTTTTGATAGCGAGTAGAGCGTGTATAGCTATTTTGATGATGTATACTTTCTGTATAAAGTATTTTTAGGTCCTATAGTATCGCAGACACATTTCAAGCACAGAACCCGTTCACACATTTTTCATAAAATACTCCGCCAGATGAATTCAATTCTTTATATTTTGTAGAATTATTTAGAACAAAAAATAGAGGACCTATGTACCAATCTAAACATACCCATTTGGGAGTACTTTTTGTTTTGTTTGCTGTTATTGTACCATCGTTCAAAAGAATACTTCAAAGAGAGCATAAAATGCAGGAAAAATTCACTGTGTAATCCTTGTTTTTGTTCATTTCCTTCTGTGGCACACTTTTCAAAAATGATTTTCCTGTTTTTTTTTATCGCTCTCCCTGTTCCTACCTATACTCCAAACTACTGACTCACCCTTTCCTCATCATCGAGCGGGTGTCCTTTTATCCTGCTTCTTGATTTCGGGTCATGGGAGCATGCTACGACTATTTCATTATTTCCATCATCGAATATGTATTCAGCTCACAGGACGGACACTCTCATGTAGGTCCGGTGGCGGTGCCGGTCATTATCCTTGACATCATTTATTTCCTCTTGTTTTTTTTCCGGGCATACATTTATATGTACATATGTTTTTGTGTGACCACATTTTTGTGGATAGTCATTGGTACATATTGCCCGAGGAAAGAACAAACAACAAGAACAAAAAAGAAAGATATACCTCGACTTTCAGAAAATCCTTCAGTTTTTCCAAAATTGGGCGTCGATGGCATTGCTTCCAGAATTCCTAAAAGGCTTTCATCCTTAAAATTCCATATACATACGTAGGTATAGAAATTGTCATCGGAGAATAACGAGAGGAATCATCACGTTCGGATTGGATTTGAAGTCGCGGTTCGCCATTGTTTTCAATTTCCGGTTTAATAAAGAAGAGATCGAAATTTAATTTAATTTTTCCATAGAAATAGTAGCGTATGTTTTGTCAGTTTTTTTTGTTTGGGGAGGGGGGAGGGGGGTTAACTTAATTCCGAATTCTAAGCGTTCCAACGAACAACGTCTATAACTATATACTCGTACACATTGCTGGTGATGCGCTGTCGGAATTCGGATGTAATTCTATTTTTGTTTGAGTTATAAGGACTTCCGATAGAACAATACATCTAGTATATCGTTGTACATACATACATATGTATCCACATTCATCGATAACAATTGATATGCGAAATGGGTCGTGTCGGTCGGTCGATAGAATGAATTAAAAACGGAAATTCGTAATCAGAACTCGATGCGGAAGTTGAATACACAAAAAGGATAGCTACCTAGGGATATATTCATGGTGTGGATAGACTTATGTATATTATGTGCTTGCGTGCATTTGTGTAGGTGAAGGATGTGCCAATGAATATAGAAATTTATAAAAATAGACTTTCAATAATTATTTTATATTGTGCGTTGTATACTGTTATAAACTATAATTAGGTATAATTGCATCAGCGCGATGTTGATTAATGCAAAATAACGTTTGCTGTTTCCTGTTTATATATACATTTTCATATATGTATACTATGTGTGTGTGTATAAATTTATAAATAACATCGTACCTTAATCCGGTTGATTTGTTAGATTATATCGCTGCCCCATTAGTGCCTTGTTTTATGCAATTTTAATTTTTAATTTTTGACTAAATGCAATAAAACAAAATCTCGCAACAAATTATAAATTTATCATACATTTTTATATACATTTATAAATATATTTGTTCTTACTTATTTTGCATATGTATGCCCATATTTACAGTTGCGGTCATATAATTAAGTCACAAAACTAGCAAACAATTTTGTTCCCAATATTTTGCTTCATAAACTTAAAGTTATCTTCTTTGACGACCGTTACCTAATCCATGTAAGAAAAACTCATGTCAATCTAAGAAGAAGATTGATTTGTTATTAAATTGCTGACAATTATTTGTCATACGGACATAGTGTAAGTAAAAGAATAGAGCGAGATTAACAATATTATTTTGCATATGATAAAATAAGATTGATTTTAAAATCAGTTTTTGTTCCAGAGACATTTTAGTCGGAAATCAATTTTAGTAGAACTTTTTAAAGTTTTTATTGAATAAGATACAATTAGTTTCAAGCCAAAACTTGTATATGATGCTGAGATATTCGATATTTTTTCAGTTTGTTTGATTTATAAAATACTTTTTAAATTTATAGCTATACCAACTTTTAATCACGTTGAAATGTATAATACAGGGATTTTGAACAGGCAAGCTACAAAAGTAGAGCGACAGGGACAGCAAACGACGCCATATTTTTTGCCGCTCTTTTGACATTTCCCTTCAGTAAGGTTTGCAATTTCATGATGGAAAGATAAACAAGCCAACAACGGGTAGAAATTATTGAAATTTACTACCAAAATTCGGATTCAGTGGCCTCAACGTTAAGAGCGCTACGTCTAATTTATGGTCGTCATAATCATCCTAGCAGATCAACAATTGAATTGAGTGGAAAAGTTTGAATCCACAGGCACAGTACAAAATGTTCCCGTGCCACTAAGACAAAGAAGTGCCGTAGGTGTCTCTCACACGTCGTTCTCAAGCGTTGGGCATATCTGTGAGGTCTTTGTGGTGCATTTTGCGAAAAGAAATTGGCCTTCATTCTTACCAGATTAAATTGACGTTAGAACTGAAGCCGCTTGGCCACCAGAAGCGTCGTATGTTCGTAAATTGGGCTGAGCAACAACTTGAAAATGATTCGGATTTTCATAGAAAAATCATCTTCAGCGATAAGGCTCATTTCTGGCTGAATGGCTTCGTCAATAAACAAAATATGTCATATTGGTCAGGCAGCAATGGGCCAGCGGCGTCATTGGGCCATACTTCTTCCGTGATGTTAAGACCGGTACGTTACTGTGAAAGGGGATCGCTACCGTTCAATGATAACCAAATATTTTTGACCCCAATTGGATGATATGGACTTGGAGGACATGTGGTTCCAACAGGACGGCGCGCGCCACAAGCCATACAGCAAATTTCACAGTCAATTTATTGGAAACCAAATTTGGAGAACGTGTTATCTCACGAAATGGTCCAGTCTCTTGGTCGCCTCGGTCGTGCGATTTAACGCCGCTGTTAGACTATTTCCTGTGGGGCTGCGTCAAATCTATGGTCTATGCCAACAAGTCGGCGACGATTGATAAACTTCATACGAATATCGATTGTGAAATTGCAGCAGTATCGGCCGATTTATGCTTGAAAACCGTCGAAAATTGGGTTCAGCGTCTGGACTTCTGCAAGCGTGCCCGTGTTGGCCATGCAAAAGAAATCGAGTTCCATACATAATGGAATCGAACGTATTTTCACAGGAATAAAGAATTTCATTGATATCCAAAACCGTTTTTGTTTTATTAAAGAAAACTTTATCGAATTAAATAATATTTCTTCGAGAAATATTTATGAACAACTAAATTTTCACTTTTTTTAAATAGCTTTTATAGCAAAAACACCCATGCTTTCAATCCACCCTTATTTAGATTTAAATCTATCGATGAACAGTTTGAGTTATACAAAATGCTAATTCGACTTAAAGCTTCATTCTTCCAATAGTTAGTTCTATGGAAGTTAATATGTATAAAATCAAATATACGCAGGTGATAAGTTCCGCCTCAGTAATTCAAATGTACACAAGATACCAAATAAGGTACATCAGTTTTGCCATTAATGAGTTGATGAAGAAATATTAAGTCATTATGAAAACGCCTTTGATGGAGAAATTTTATTTGAAGAAGCTGAATACGATGTTCATAGGAAGGCAGATCATAAGGTTCATCCCAAGGAAGACCCTTAAAGCGAAGCGAAGCAAAGCGATATACAAAAATCAAATACACTACCGATTCGTTTTTTAGTAAAAGTTATCGTCTGGCATTTTAAAGGGTTGAGGGCAAGGCTATTTTCCCACATTAAAATGTAAAACTATCAATGTCGGCTTGTAAAAGAATACGATCATGAGTGGACTTTATTAATTTTAACATCTTCATGTCATCAGCAAAAATGAGAACTTCAACAGAAAAGGGCCAAGATAGCTTGCCTGGGGAACACCAGATTGAGGAGATTTGTAACATTTGCTCTTTATTTCACGAAACCATGTTGCTGTTCGGAAATGAGATTCTTATTAAAAAATCCTACACTCTCACAAGCTACTTGTTCCTGTAGTTAATTTTTTACCTTTCTTGAAAACTGGTGTAAGAAATGACTTCTTCCGTATACTATTAAATTTGCCTGTTTTTAGGGAAAGTTTCGCAAGCATTACTATACCTTTTTAATACTATCGGGGGAATACCTTCAGGACTGGCTGAAGATCAAGGAACTTATTCTGTAGCACAGGTATATGACTATGACTAGTTTGCGAATTGAAAATTATGAAAATATATAAAATATCAAAAAAACCTGTCTTTGATATGATTCCTCCTATTCTTTTGTAAAAATTTTCGTATTTACTTTTTAGTGTTTTAACCTTTATTTTTAATAAACCTTTACAAACTCAAGTTTTTCTTAATGAATGGAAAATATTTTATATAGATCCCATTTATAAGAGTGGTCTCAAGAACTTAGTGAAGAACTATAGACCAATATCAAAACTTTCAGTTATTCCAAAACTTTTTGAAAAAATGGTCACCCAAAGACTTTATTTTGATGTCAAGAATTTCTTGTCTCAAAAACAACATGGTTTTGTAAAGGGTAGATCAACGTGTACTAATTTAAGTCTGTTTTCAAATTATTGTTATAATCATGTTGAAAAGGGTAGACAAGTTGATGTCCTGTATACTGATTTTGTTAAAGCCTTTGACCACGTGCATCATGGCCTTCTCCTACAAAAGCTTAGATGTAAGGATTAAATGCTTCATTTTTACAGCGGTTAGATTTATACCTTTCTGATAGAAAACAAGCTGTTAAAATAGATGATTGTGTTTTAAATCTTATAGACGTGGTGTCGGGTCTTCCACAAGGCAGTCATTTAGGTCCACTTCTTTTTATAATGTTTATAAATGATTTACCTTCTGTTTTTAAATTTTGTAACTGCTTGATGTACGCCGATGATGTGAAAGTATTCACAGCAACATCTTCACTTGAAGATTGCTTATTAATGCAGTTGGATATAAACAATTTTCTTAAATGGTGCGACTGCAATCATCTTCAGCTGAATTACTCGAAGTGTAAAATTTTTAGTGTATCTAAATCTTCATCCCTTATTGACTTTGAATATAAATTCTATGATGTTAGTCTTCTGAGACTGAGAGTAATTGAAGTATATGATCTTGGGGTGATTTTTGATTCAAATGTTGACTTTAAAGGAAGTTCACTTTTAGGTTTCTTGAAGTGGAACTCCAAAGATTTTAAGGATGCATATACTTTGAGCTTTTGAAGACCTTATTTATGTCTATAGTTCTACCTGTTTTGGAATATTGTTGTATCGCTTGGTCTCCTTTTTATAAAAATAATATTTTAAGAATCGAAAGAGTTCAGAGAAGATTCACTTTTTATGCACTTCGAAAACCTAACTGGGTTGGTTCTTTATAAAATAAATAAATTAGGTGGCGCAACAGTCCGTAGAGAACCAGGGCCTAGTGACTTACAACTCTCAACCATTCCTGTGTGCGAGTAATGTTGTCAGAGATGGAGGGGACCTACAGTTTATATGCCGAATCCGAAGGGCTAATTTGAGAAAGCACTTTTCATGACAAGAACTACTCTTAGAAGATTTGTCAATTCCTCGCAAGAGGCAGTACCCGTGAAGAAAGTTAGGTGGCACAGGCAGGGATCGAACCCAAGACCTCTTACATGACAGTCCAACGCACTAACCATCACGTTACGGGTACTACCAGATCTTTACCAGATTATAAATCAAGCTGCGCTCTTATTGTCTTAAAAACGCTTAAATGTCGGAGGCAAGTCCAAAGTATTTTGTTCATTAAAGATATTATTGATAACAGAATAACCTCTTTTGATTTGCTTTCATTAATTCCATTCCATGTTCCATCACGAGTTTTTCGCAACATGAATGAATTATTTTATCCTCCTCTTCATAGAACTAATTATGGTCTAAATGAACCAATAACGCGTTCTCTGTATCTATTTCAATATGGTTTATAATGAAATTGACCTTTGTATGAATAGAGATTGTTTTAAGAAAAACATTTTTGAAATATGTAATTGATTAATTATTTAATTAAATTTAAACTAAAATTCCTTGTAAATATGTGTATATTTATTATTTTGTAATAATTTTGTAATCAGCAGATCTTCGAATTATTGATGAAATAAATAAATAAATAAAAATTTGTTACTAAAAACGATGACTTTATTAACAATGGGTTCATTACATGACCACAACTGTATGTACCTACTGCTCTAAACTTCTTTTTTTTTTTAAATTTTTTGATTGCTGAACAATTTTGGGGAGGCTATTTTCTCGTATAAATATATAGATGCTTAGAGTATTATAATTTAATTTAATTGGAATTCACGGTGGGGGCTGAGGGAACGAGGTGTCATCGTGGTAGTTGTGCGAAATGGTACGGCACTTTATTTTATTTGTCAATTGAAGTGTGCTTATGGATTGGTTTTATAATTTGTGTACCTTATCTACCTTGTAGCGGAAATAAACAGATGGACGCTTAAATGAACTAATTTATTGAAAGGACATTTTTAAAGAGATATAGATTGCGTTAGCGTTAGCGTTAGCGTTTGCGTTTATTGTTTTTCTCACTTTATTTTGGTCAGTCCTCATTAAAATAATGTTATTTTGACAGTATATTGATTATAGATAGTGTCTATTTTTGCCTAACCTTAATTTTGACATCCGGTTGGTTGGATATGAAAAAGATAAATTTAATTGATATATAAATAAGTGCGGGATATGGGGAAATGCGAGTTGGTGTTATTAATAAAGTAATTTGATTAAGAAGCGTTTAAATATAATTTTCAATTTGGCCCAAGGCTAAAGGAGTGCTCTTCGCTTAGAAAAGTATTTAAAGTTTATTTTATATCAAATATGAGCAAGAAACATACAATTTTAAACAAAATACAAAATGTTTGCAGAATCTAAAATGTATAGCCATTTATAGATAAACCCCATAAGGTAAATTTAATTTCCTTTTGCAGGAAAAAACAAATTAAACTATACCTAACCATGCCCATCTTTGAAATTTTCATCTTAATCATGTCATTAGGTTAGGTTGATAATATTCATTTTTGAACAAAAAAAAAATAACATTTCAAACGAAAACGTTAACGTTACGAGTTAGGTGATTTATATTAAAACTGTTTTTATTTTTCTGTGTTACAGGCGGGACAGAACTAACTTATGTATATACTTTTACTAAAGCAAACAATTCTGAAAATTTATGGAGTCGTTTCTGTGACTTGTAAAAAAAACTTGGAAAAATGTATAAAGTATTTTCGAACAAAAAATATGTCATATTGACTTGATGATGTAAAATATGCTATAAAATCAAAAAGACATAACAAAAGAATTTTGAACTTTTCTCTTATATTAATTTCATTTTGATATTTAAAAAAGAACAGTGTTTTTTAATCGAAATCAATGAATGTTTATTTGATAGTAAAAAAGAGGCTGGGATGCGACCCACACTGATAACTTCCCATCGCGTCTGTCTTGCTTGAAAGGTTTGTAGGTTTTCGTGTTTTGTTAAAAAAGTTATCAGTTGAATTATTCTAAAAAATTAAAAATAACTAACAATATTTTGCATATGATGAAATAGTTCGATTTCAAAATCTATTTTTGTTAACGAGGTTTTTAGTTGTTAACCAATTCTTACCTATTTTAGTAGCATTTCTTAAAAGTTTTTATTTCTTATATAAACAAATACAAATTGGATGAATGAAATCAATTTGAAGTCAATGTTTTCTATTATTCACGAGATATTTTGTGTAGATTTTATTTTTTTTATGACAAAACTGAAAGTCAGATTTAAAAAAAAAAATATTGAATGTTGAAAACAATATTTTTTAATAAAATAAAATTAATTTGAAGCCTATATCTCAAATTTTTGAAAAGATGTTTGAGTCGAAAATCAATGTTTACGAATTTTTGTTAATTTTTTTGTTAGGTTTTTATTTTTTGTAAAAAAAAAAAAACTGTCAACTCGATTTCTCTAAAAATTTTACTGAATGTTGAAAACAATATTTTTTAAAAAAATAAAATTAGTTTAAAGCCAATTTCTCAAAGTTTTGAAAAGTTATTTGAGTCGAAAATTAATTTTCAACAAATTTTATTAATTTTTTTTTAGGTTTTATTTTTTGTAAAAACAACTGTCAATTCGATTTTTCTCAAAATTTTACTGAATGTTGAAAACATTATTTCTTATAAAATAAAATTAATTGGAAGCCATAATCTCAAATTTTTAGAAAGATATTTAAGTCGAAATTTAATTTTTACCAACTTTGAGTAATATTTTTTTAGGTTTTATTTTTTATAAAAAAAACTGTCAATTCGATTTGTTTGTCGTTGCACAAAATTTTTTTTTTAGATAAAATCATTTTTTGTACAATTTTTGAGGTGACAAATATTTTTTTGTCAGTTTTTTTTGATTTATAAAAAAAAACGATAATTGTTTTTTTTTCCAAAAATATATTTGTTTGGTATCACGTTATAATACATAATATAAAATTTAATTCAAGTCTCTAGCGTTATTGGTTCGTGAGATATTTATGGTTAACCAAAATGTTCACCTTTTTTTAAACTGCTATGGTAAAAAAACCACGCACGCAATTTTCTTGAGAGCAGAGCCCTTTCTGCATCTTTCTGCATTATTATCTGTATAACAAAATTTATTTGAAGTCGATATCTCTACTGGTTCTTGAGCTATGGACGACGAAAAACCGTCGCGAACGTACAGACGTACGGTCGTACGAACGTATGTACACACGCACGCACAGACATCTTTCTAAAAATCTTTTATTTTGACTCCAGGGACCTTGAAACGTCGGGAAATGTCAAAATTTTCAATTCGACAAATCGGACCCATTACAATAACTTCCTATGAGAAGTTAATAAAAAGTAAGACCATTAACAATGTAAGACCAGTAACCACCACGGTTGCAGCCTAATAGCTTTTTCATAAAATGTCTGGCTTTTTTACCAAAAGAGTTGCCAGCAGAGGTACGCTTCAAGGCGGTGTGCTGTGTCCTCTCCTTTGGAACCTGGTATACAATGAAATACTAACCAGTCTGGATATGGAGGGTTTAAGCATTTTAATATCCTCAAATAACTTATACAAAACACTATAAATAGGCTTATACAATATGCACATCGGTGTGGCTTAGATGTAAGGCCATGGAAAAATTGATTGAATTCCAAGGCACACTGCAAGACTGCACCATATTCAAACTACCTTCCATATCTTTCTGGGAAGATAGGGCATTCCTGGAATACGAGACAATTTCTTTTCAATACAGATGGATACAAACTAATGAGCATTGGTGAAGGCGTGTACAAAACTAAGCCTCTTATTCCGCCTTTCCAATCATTGTAGTATGTTCCAGCAGAACTTTTGGTGATTAAAGAAGCATTGTCCTAGTTTAAAAAAAACGTGATTTCAACATCTGATATCCGGATTTTCTCAAACAGTCAATCTTTGAATTCTGTCTCTACAAAGTCTGTAACAGTCCATAACAGTCGATCGCCTCTAATGGAGATGGCACAACAGTTTAACATTCACCTGACCATAGGGACATTCCAGGAAATTGCAAAGCAGATGAAATCCAATATCACCACCTATCAGGCCACGAAAAAAACTGGCTTACCCTAGATTTAAGGCGCTCAAGGTGCAGATTGCAGATTGCATATAAGCTCGATAATTGGTATCATAACCGGACCATGCCTAATAAGAAAGAACGCAACACGGCTAGGCGTATTCTTGACTTTCAAAAGCTGTATAAACGAGGAAGAATTTCCATACTACGCGTTCGCCTTTTCGATAAATAACAAGGTCAGCAAACTTGTTTTAACAAAATTACCATTATTTTAATCCTTGATCTTCTCTTAGTGGCTTTTTCCCATTCATGTCATACAAAATAATTCATTATAGCTCGAAATCGATTCACCTTAACAGTTGCGCCAGCTTCATTTTCGAATAAGTAAAGTCTAATTTCAAAACTACCAAAAAGTGTTTTTTCGTTTCGCGAATTAAGGCTGGAAAAATTTTCATTATTTTTACTGTTGATTTTAATCACGAACGGAGCGTGTTTCTTTGCAGTTTTTTTTTAAAAAGCGTAGTTTATACTTTCCAAATTTCAAACAAATTACAACTTTTAAGGTTTGCTCTGCTCAAATAGCTCAAAACCTTTATTGTGACACAAACAATAGGTATTTCCACCCCGATCCACAATTTACTTATATATTTCTTTAATCTTAAATGTTCATTGATTTATGTTCTGACTTTTCTACTTGTTTTTAACAGCATCAGCACCACCGAAAAAAACTGATCCTAGGTCAGTAATAAACTTTTATATTTTGTGATACTACTTAATTAACTTTATTAAACTGAAGTTAAGATAAGAATGTTCTGACACATCGAAAATTAAAGACTTATAAAACATACATAATTCAAAACCGTAATGTACGAAACATCTTCAAAATTTAATAATAATACCCACATCAAAGTATGAGGGGTAAGGTAGAAAAAGCACTTCAAAACTTAATCCAATTGATGAACGACAAAATAAAGAGAAATACCTAGTTTAAGTGACAGAACTTTTATTAATGGTATAGGTAGGTAAGGTAGGTACTGGAACTCTATGCTCACATTACCTGTGTCTATAGGTATTTAACCTCTCTTCTCAGCTATACTTGAAAACACACACAAAGCTAACCAAAAAGTTATTAAATTACAAAAATAAGTATGTATCTATAGGTACATCAACCTAACGCTGGCTGCTAACCCTTAGCCTACACTTCTGGTAATAATTGAACCAAGCAACCTTTTTGCTGCTTTTTTTAAGTATTCTGTTCAACTTTCATAACTTTATTTTGTTTTATGTGTCCTTTTTTCTGTTTCCAATCAAAGACACTGAAACTAAGGGCACTTCCGTTACTGTTATAATAGTTATATACTATGTATGTATGTATATACATATGTATATGATCCTGAGAAGGGAATGTTCGTAATATGGAATTTTGTTGTTTTTGTTAGACCAAATTAAGTCAAAAACAGGGTTCATGAAGTTAATACTATGGGAGTGTTATTACTCTTTTCTTAACAACAGAAAAACTAGGAACTCAGCTGAAGGCTTACAACAAAATAAAAAGACACATCCTCATATTAGCTTTTTTTAATACTATTATCTCAGTCCGATCTTTCTAAAATAGCTTAATGGTTTAGATATGTCAAAGTTTTCAAACGACAGCCCTGGTCAATGCCCAGACATCCTGTAACGTTATCAAAATGCGATTACTATTACTGACTGTATGTCCTGAAACCTGAATGTCAGAAAATCTATGTTCACATCGTGGCAGACAAAACTTTCCTTCCAGCTTTTCATAGAGACAGAGACTATAGAAATAGATGGATACTTTTAACGGAGACTCCATTTTTATTAATTTTTTTTTCTGACGCTCCAGATGTTTCCGTTGTCAACGTAAAGTCGAGTTGGGTTCAGTTTAAAGTTGAGTCGAATTCACTTGTATGTACGGCTATTTTAAATAAAAAAGGAAGTGATTGTTTTATTGTTTTATTTTTTGTTCAGACTTGTGTCTTCCTGATGCTGTAACAAACTCAGATAGACATCCGGAACGGACTTGTGAGATAGCAAAAAAGGTACATCCTCGACATCAGTCCACATAAAATAAAGGACATCGACTAGACACACACACAGCCTCACATACACACACATGTCCACCATCCATACACATGATAACACGAACGAAGGATATGACTTTTCCGATTCTGTGTTTCAAATGATTTATGAAAAAGGTGTTCCTCCAGCACTTTGAGAAAACTGACTGCTTACATCCTTTCGAGGTATCCTCTTGTTGTTTTTTTCTTTCTTTTTTGTTATTTAACCAGAAATGTGAATGCTTTTAAGAACCATCTCCGGTCTTATCCTCTTTTCTCTAGAACAGCAGTATCTATAGGTACCTTACCTATACCTACCTATATGGAAAAAGCTGCAAGTGCAACACATTACTTCCATTTAGAAGTCCAATTTTTTTTTTACTTTTACTATATTCTATTTTCCAGTAGCTTCTGCATTTTAACTTAAGTTGATCTAGTCGAGAAAAACGTCAAACAGTAGGACAGTTTGAGTGACTTTTTGAAAAATTTGGCGTCACAGAATTACAGAAATAATTTGAATAAATTATTTAAAAATTGTTGCAATTTGTGTAACGTAGGGTCATTGGTTATTCGGTTTTGAAATTTAAACTAAAAAAAAGGGTAGGATGCGACCCACATTGATAACTTCCCATCCGTTTCCGTTTGTCGATTTTTCTAAAACTTTAGTCAAAACCCATTTCATATCAGTTTCTTGTTGTTTTGTAGGATTTTGTGTTTTGTAAGAAAAAGTTTTTAATTGGATTTTTCTAAAAAAATAAATAAAAGTTAGCAACAATATTTTGCATATGATAAAATAAGTTTGAGTTCAATATCTGTTTTTGGTCCCGATATTTTTCTAGGTTTTTATTTTTATTAAAAAAAATACCGATAAGATGTTTCTGGGGACATTAACTTCGGGAAGGTTCGCAGCATGCGATAATTTTTAACCACTCATACATTTTGGGCACTATTCGAGCTAATACGGTTTTTGTTCGTAGTTGTCAATTAACATAATCTTTGTGTACCTACAATTAAAGCCGCTAAAACATAAAATTACACAATCATGTAACTTGGTGGTTGTGACGTTGTTTGGCTTGTTAGCCAAATTTAGTTGAAACTCACATATTGACCACTTCATGATCTTCAAACGCCCGTACAAAAAATTATTGTTAAATTCTTTCGATTGCTGTGAAGACAAGCCATAAAATTGATAATTGCCAAAACTCGCCAAAACTTGCACTTGCAGTAATGTTTTCAACTTAACCTGCTTTACGATAATGTAGAGATCTTAAGACATCAGTAGAGCATCCGCTCCCTTCGAAGTTCTTTACGATTTCAGCGATTGCTTTTGTAGTCGGTTGCCATAATTTAAATGGTAGACATCAGGTCTATTTTCAAGCTTGACCAAAACTGCCAATTGTCAACAATTGTTGTCTAAATGTTGATCCATACCACACAATTTTGGACAGAAGAAAGCGCTTACTAGAGAGTCATATAATTTCTCCTCCTGACAAATTCTGCCCAAGAAATTTCTTCGTGCAGAAATTGTTTCTCTTCGTTCGTTTTGCTTCGTATTGATAGACTGCCAGAAAACTTTTTCCAATAAACCGTTCCATACTTTTTTGGCAGTTTTCCTCCCTATGAGAGGATTTCATCCCCACTCTTCAAAATTTGACAGATCAACAATTTCTGCGCAAAATTCTTTGGGAACAAATCTATTCAACTAATATATTGACACTTCAATTGAGGTGTCAAATGACAGCGTTACCAACTTGAAACCACAAAACAAATTTCCCTTTATAATGAGGAACTTGCACTTTAAAAAAAAAAACACAATTTGACAGCTGCAACAAAAATATTTATCGAAAAATTTAAATACACTTTAAAATGCTTTAACTTCGTCAAATAGTGTATTTGGAAAATTCAAGGAGCATCCCAAAATAAATGTCAACATCGATTCAGAGCGTGACAGTATCAGCTGTCAGTTTGTCCAAAACATTACTACTACAAAGGTAAATCCCTTATTTTTGAATAGGTTATTGTTTTGATAGTTTATATAAAATTTTGCTTAAATTAAGTCATTTGAGTATATTTTCAATAAAATCATTTTGAATAAAATGATTTATATCGTATTCTATTACATTTACGCCCCACTGTACTCTACATTTACATACTTACTCTAAGCTGTCATCTTAATGTTTGGAGCATCAGTATAGTTCTTGCTTGATGTACTTCTCGAGAATTCTGAGGTTGGCTTAAAATGCTTTTGGCGTTATTGCCTAACATGACAACAATGAAAATTCATGTTTGAGTTCTATAGAGTTACTATATTTTGAATATTTTTGTTACTCCTGTATACGATTGCGATGCTCATGTTAAAAACAGTAGGTATTGTTGCTGCCTGCATGCTGCATCACACATCACCTGGAGGGAGGTGGAATTTGCATTTTTCAGTGGTTTGGTGGCAGGAAAGTATTTTGAACGGCAGCGGCGGCGCTCGGCGGCACTATGGCGTTTGCTTGAAATATGTCAACTTCACATACATATATATGTAAATATAGGCACCATGCAGGGGATATTAATTAAAGAATTTTGACATACGACGACGGTGACATTTTTGTGCACGGTGACAATAATGCATTTTTCAAGGCAAATAACTCCCATTTTATACTTTTGGAGCAACAAATGTAGCGTGATGGAAACGTCGTCATCGTCTCCGTTGTCGTTGACGTCATTGTCGACAACAGAAGGATGGTATTTGAACGATTGAAATTATGTATATGAATTTTTGAAATATTGCTCACAAATGTTGTGTTACTTTAAGTATGAATGATGGGTTCATAATGTGTTGAAATAAGAAAGTTGAATGAAAGAAAATAGGTTGAAGCTTCTCCTTACAAAAATGATTATTGTTTCATGACTTTTGTCAAAATCAAATATGTGCACATGTAGTGCTCTTTTGGGAAAAGGCAATTGTTATTGTTTTACCAGAGAGGAAGATAAATATGGAATTTCGGTTTTTCATATAGTGCTTTCAGGACTTTTTTTTTAAGCTTTTACGGCACAATTGTATTAATAATTATACTTTGAGACAGTTGAGTGTTAGTTAAGTATTCTTCCTTGTTTTATCGTTGTTGCCATTACTTGTTGTACTTAGTGATAAATTATGACACAAACTGAGAAAAGGATAACATAAACTATAGATGATATGAATAAATCGCGATGTCATCACCTACTGTAGAGCAAGTTCTCTGTATATATAAATAGCGATTTTCAATGACAAACACCTACTGACGTTTTGTATTATAATATTTGTAACCAGAGGGGTAGAGAATTATGAAGTGTTTTCATTAAAAAATATAGAGAATTGTATGTTCCAGAATTCGATCAGTATTGTGTTTAAAGAGGGCAAGTTTTGTAGAGAAAAGAGGCATCAAATTTGAAAATTCGCGAATTTGTAACACTGCACATTTTCTAATATTCAGTGTTGTTTAAATGTTTCAGATTGCTTAACACACCCGAATAAACTACTGAATTGGTAAAATTTTTAACATTTACAAACAAAAAACTAAATTCGCTTTGCGCTTCCGCGTAAAAAGATTTTTCTTTATTTTAATTTGAAAACTAATGATTCCTGCGTTTTAAGAAGTTGCTTGAAACCGTTTTAACTCCGATTACTCTTACGCCCAATTTCTTCACATCCTTCCTAAGCTGTCCTAGTACCCAGTCTAGCTAAGCCATATATTTCGCCAACGCCTGATACGAACATATGTATGTAGTCATAATAAAAAACTAGTACCCCTACATTTCTTCACATCACTAGTATTCGATCTAATTTCATATCTCAATCCTAGGAGGTATTATACGTCGAAAATTGGTCTAATTTTGATTTTGATATTTGCAGCCATAAAATGTCAAAATTAATAAAACAAAATTAAAAATTTCCAATAAATAGGATACTTCACAGTGGACAATATCTTTGTGCTTCGTTCACTTGTGCAGTGGAAACTCGACCAAAATAAAAAACTGTACGCCTTCTTTGTCGATTTCAAAGCAGCTTTTGATTCCATCAATAGAAACGCTTTACTATACAAGCTATTTAACCTAGGAGTGTCAACTAATTTTGTCAACATTATTGAAAAACTGTACCAAAACACCATAGCATACATTTATAATGGAAAAGAAAAATCAGAGAGGATTGAAGTGAACCAAGGAGGCTTAGGGGCTTAGATTACAGCCTTGTCTTACTGTAATCTAAGCCCCTTGTTATTTGCACTTTTTCTAAATGATTTGGTTGAGTATCTCAATTGTGGAGTGAAGTTTGCTAACAAACGGATCAACGTGATCATGAATGCCGATGACATTGTCATTCTTGCGAAGTCACCGACTGATCTACAGTTGATGATCAATAAACTGGAAGAATATTGCTAAGTGTGGAATCTAGATGTTAACCCGGAAAAATCAAAAGTCCTGGTTTTTAAGAATGGATCTGGCAGAACGGCGGCGCGGCGTGAGACGAGCACTGGAAATATGGCGTAAAAATTTTAGACGTAGTTAAGTCTCATATTTATTTAGGAAATGATAGAGGCATCTCATTTTTAAATACAACAGTAAAGATCCTTGGCTCAATATTACTCGTATATAATAGACTCAACGAGTGGGTCGAATCTGAGCAAATATTAAACGAATTCCAAGCTGGCTTTAGGAAAAACTACTCGACAATTGACCAAATTTCTTCATTAATAAATATTGCTGATATTTATAAAAGTAAAGGAAAAAAGCTTTACGCCTTTTTTGTGGATTTTCGAGCAGCTTTCGATTCAATTCCCTGGGAAGCACTTTTTTACAAGCTTTATAAATATGGAATTTCAATTAAACTTATATCTGTCATTAGAGCCATGTACGAAGAAAATGTCGCACGAGTTTGGGATGGAAATTCTCTTTCAGATGAGTTTGGTACGTCAATGGGCGTTAAACAAGGATGCGTTTTAAGTACTCTTCTCTTTATCTTATACATAAATGACATATCTGATTCGGTGAAAGGTGGTATTGATATAAGAGGAAAGAATATTCCAGGACTGATGTTCGCGGAAGATATAGTTTTCCTAGCTGAAACTATAGACGGGATGCAGCTAATGATAAATAGGCTTCAACTTTATTGCAAAACATGGAATCTGGAAGTAAATCTTTTTAAATCAAAAATGATGATATTTAGAAACGGTGTTGGGAGATATTCCAGGAGGGAGAAGGGGACGTTTGACGAGGAACCGATAGAAATAGTAAATAAATATAAGTATCTATAGGAGTTTTGATTGCATCTAACTTGAATCTAGAAACACATTTACAATCCAAATTATCGAAAGCAAAGCGTGCTATGTGTTCTGTGTGGAGAAGTTGCATTCTAAGAAATAGCGTTTCGCACATAGCTAAACACAAAGTATTTCGAGCTACCGCAATTGCAATAGTGTTTTACGGAGCGCAAGTATGGGTATCTATCGTTTGAAGCTGTGGAAAAGTTCCTCCGTTTTTTTATTAAAAGTACTTTCAAGTTACCAAGTATGACGCCCAACTATATGTTACATCTTGAAACAGGAATAGGACCCCTCTTTTTAGACACACTTAAATTACATTTCAACTACGTGTCAAGAGTTTTGGCGATGGATGACGAAAGAATTCCGCGAATAGTACTCACACAAGCTATCAATTCTGAAGTTTCGTGTGCTAAAGAGTGGAAGAAACTGGCAATTGAATGCTCAACTACTTTTTCAATATCAGCAGACGAGAATATCGAGGTGCTTAAGTTGAATTTTAATGACTTGCTGAAAAATGTCGACAACATGATGTACGATAAGTTTATGAGTGAAGCCGAAGCATCTACGAGTATTTACAGATCTAACTACAGTAAAGTTAACCATTTCTTGAACCACAACACCTACTTCTTGGCCAAAAACAGTACACAAAAATCAGCTTGTTATTTAAAGTAAGAGGTGAACTCATCAATTTGAACTAAATTCCTCACCGTCCAGAATTGCCAATATTGTGCGATTTATGCAATCGCAAAGAACGCGAAGATATATTTCATTTCCTGGGAGTTTGTCCAATACTCAAGGAGTTCCGAAAATGCTATTTTGGGATAGGTATACTCGGTTTAGAAGAAACGACCAAAATCTTGAATGGAGAACTAGGTTGGGACCTTGTGTATGAATAGTCATTGAACGCTCTTCTCTATAGAACCAGAATAGTTGAGGAAAATTTTTAAAGTTTTAAAGTTTGAAAATTATAGTTAGTTAGTTTCTTTATTTCGTAAAATATTTTCAAAAAAGTCTATGACCGCTCATTTTACAATTCAGAGATTTGATAATTTATATCTTACAACTGAAACATTATCTTTGGAAAAAAAAATATAATAAATACATAAGAAGAAGAGTCGAAGGAAAATACGAAAAAAACCTTCATTCAAAATATTAAAAAAAAAGGATTAGAATAAGCAAAACCAGTAAATTAATTTACATAACACATTGAGAGAGTAATAATAAATAAATTAAATGTAGGAACATGTGCATTAGCAAAATAATTAAGAAAAAAAAAGGCAAATAAATAAATGAAAAATTAAATAAATTTAACAATCAAATAATTGAATATAAACATAATCAAGAATAATAAATAAATTAACACAAAATAAATTCAAAAAATATACAAATAAATAAATAAATACATAAATAAATAAATAAATACATAAATAAATAAATAAATAAATAAATTAATACATAATAAATTAAAAATAAGTAAACAAAAAAAAAATAATAAATAAATTAACATACAAATACATTAACAAGTAAATAAATTAATAATAAGTAAATTAATAAATAAATAAATTAACAAATAAATTATTAAACAAATAAGTAAATTTACACATAAATAAATAAATAATAAATACATTCAAAAATAAATTAATTATTAAATAAATAAATTAACATACAAATTATTAAACAATAAATAAATTAACAAAAAAATAAAATAAAAAACCATTTACATTAACCAAAAAAAAAGGAAAAGAAAAAAGCAACGCAATAGTCTTACTTAAAATATATTATAAAGATTATTTTATTGAACTGTATCTAATTAGCCTTTTTCGTATGTATAAATTAAAAAAAAAAATGTCAGTCTGGTAGACGGCCTTCGGCCAAACCATTTAAATACTTGTGTGATCTTACAATTAAGAATATAATGTTTTGTTCTTGTATCTTTTGAAGTCAATAAAACTAAACTAACTAAACTATTTAGGAACGGAGTTCACTTTCAATTTAAAATTAGAAAAAACATCTCAAAAGCACTAAATAAGGCTAAATAGGCAATATGTGTAAATTGGAAATAAATCTATAATAAGAAGCTAATAGCGACTGACTTAAAATAAAGAGTGTTTAAAGCTACTGCCCAAGCTATCCAGCGAATATAACAATTCTATCATTGGATCCATATTTAAGATAAGAAGATAAATGATCAGATTAAACTTTAGGCCCCATCGTAAAGAGGTTAGCGATCATTGCACACTCTGTAATCAGCATAAGAGAGTGCATATATTACACTTGGTAGGCGTTCGTCCAATGCTGCACGGAGATAAGGCGTGTTCACTTTGAAAAAAGCTTTTTGCAAGTTGAATAGGTTATAAACTATCTGAATGTTGTGAACTGGATGCGCCTTTATGAATTCTACAAATAAGCGATAAAATACAGAGCCCGAATCATCGATGAACTTTTTTGATCCAAACCATTAACAGAAAGAAGAATCCGTTCACCGAATAAATTTTTGTCTTGATTTGACTAATCTAAAAGTCCTTTAAAAATGTTTTTAACTAAACTACATATCTATCTAACAAGTACGAAACTATGATTTTAAAAATGTTTTCTTTGGTTGCATATTGATTGATTTGATTTTTGTTGTAATTGTGCTCAACGGAATTATGCATTTTTTTAAAGTGTTGTCATTTTGGAGCAGTTAACATTTTTATTGATGCACCATGATATTTACACACACATTTACTTACAATTTAATCAACGAATGACGTCATCTTTATTTTATTCTTGCTATATCCCATGTCCATATAGCCTTTTTGCTATGAATTATGTCAACGCACTTATTTTAACAATATTTTTTCTAAAATGGTTATAATTCTAAAGTAAAAGCATCGGAACCGTGTTTGTCATTGTTGTATTTCACCCGGAACTAAATGAAAAACAATTTCTAAACGTTCATTTTATACCAATAACGTCAAAAAAGCCAACAAAGACATGACAAAATACCAAATTATAGATAGCAAAACTGAAAATGGAATAAACAAATAAACAATAAAATAAAATTACTTACTTCTAAAAAAAGCAGTCGAAAAATTGCCAAATTAAATGAATTTTAATTCTTTGATTCCAATATTAACGATTTTGCTGTAAAAGAAAAAAAAATAATTCTCGGTACATATTTGACAGAACTATAGCTTAGTTCTTCTGTGAAAAAAACCAAAAGGTACTGATTCGAGTACTAACAACTGGTATATGTTCTATTTTGTTGCGTAGGAACAAGTCCTAGCAAATACTCCATTCTAAATTGATAGGACTAGGTCCTACTACTTGTGTAAAGAAATGAGTTGATACCTCTAGGACTAATACTAGTCCTATCGTTAGGAGACTATATAAAGAAATTGCTCATTACTTGTTTCTTATGGAAGCCACAAATTCGTTCTGGATGTGTTCAACATACCAAACCGAAACAACTTTTCATGGGTTCATCCCTCACAATAATTTTTAAAATAAATGTTAGTACAATATAAGTAAAAAAGAATGTTACATACTCGTACTTAAGAACATGTGCTCAATAAAATTGATTTATACAAGCATTGATATGAGCCTGTGACAAATTGTATGAACTAGCCTAATGGTTCAGAAATTTCTTTAAAAATATATAAAAACAAACAAAAATAAAAATGAGTATACGCCCAAGTGCACCATATAATGTTTTGTTTTATGAGATTTGTTATCGTTCAATGTTATTATTCCACAATTTCATTATAAATCTGTTTATTCTTTCTTAATTTTTAAACGAAATATTAAAATTTGTATAGCATATTATTTTCAAAACACAAATTTTATTTAATTTTTTTAATACGGACTCGCAATAGGTTTTCTTCACAAAATAATCAACTTGTTGTTTTAAATATTACTACGTAAGTTTATGTCTCAGAACAATTAAGGGAAAAGTTCTTACATACCGTTTCTAGTCCTGCACTTTTTGTATGAAACAAAAATAAGACTACATTTCTTTATTACATGGGACATATATAGGAACTACATATGTGGCATGTTTTGCATTCGTAAAAAATTTCAATCTCGAGATTTTAATCAAACATTACATGATGATGGTAGAGAAGTCGATAAAAGTGGGTCCCCCGATTCGCGTTAGGCGAAATCAATGCAACATTTGACTTCTCATGTAAGTCTAAGGTGGAATGATATCGTGAAAGGTTAAGCATCATTTTTAAAAGCTTGACTTTTTGCACATTTCCTCCAAACCTGGCATCCATACAGAAGTATTGCTTAAAAATCTGGTTTTTGAATAATCATTTTATTGTCTTTGCTAAGGCAGGAATTCCTATTTATAAAAGGATACAAAATATTCATAGCAATTCTTACTTTTTGCAAAGTTCTAGCAATATGTTTTCTGAAAGTGGGTTTATGATCTAAATAAATACCAATATATTTCACACTTGGATCCCATTTAACATTTACACTATTAACAGTACATTTATTGCTTGGTAGGTAACAAGATTTTTTTCTAAAAGATTGTAGTTGTAGCTTGTAGTTTGTCAGCATTCAGTATTATTTTCCATTTTGTGTAGTAATTTGTCATCAATTCTATCGCATTTTTCAATATTGTCTCAATGTTAAGACTAAATTCATGCGATGAAAAGATGATTGTATCATTCGCAAATATGGCAATTTGACAACCTGGTAATCTAGGAATATCAGAAGTATAAATATTGTACAGTAAAGGACCTAGTTACTAATCCTTACGGGACACTATAGTTGACTTGGTAACAGTTAGACAAACAGTTGTTGACGAAAACACTAAATTAATGATTGGACAAAAAACTTTGGATAATTTTTACAAGATACGAAGGAAACCTGAACTATACAATCTTGTGCACAATTTCATCGTGCCAAACTGAGTCAAATGCCTTTTCTATATCAAATAATCTGTTCACAGACTCTAAATACCTGTTCAGTAGTACTGTGATGCGTTCTGAAACGAAATTGTTCATTGGGAAATATCTGAAGTTCATCAACGATGCTTAATATTTTACATTTCAGATTTTTTTCGGAAACTTTGCTTATACAACCGCTTGCACTGAAATCCGCTCTAACGACATTCAAATAAAAATTTTCAAAAATGTATATTTTTTGAGAAATTAAATGTCATTTAAACTTTTGAAAACAATCTTTTTTTTTAGGAACATTTTTAAATCTAAAAATACATGAAATATTTTACATACATGAGCAAGTTCGTGCGACGCAATCGTGGATTTTATTTTTCTTGGAACAAATATCATTTTGAGTACTACACTCAGTATTTAGAAAATCAAATTAAATAAAATACTGTTTTCAAAATTCATAATAATTAATTTTTGTGTTTTCACAGAACTCCAAATCAAGTTCAATTTTCTCAAGAATATTAGTGATTTCCATTTAAGTTTTTTCTTTTACTTATTTAAAACAAACCCATCTAAGCTAAAAGTATTTCATAATACTCTAGCGATCGAAGCCGAATAATCAGTTAGCATGAACAAAACAGTACTAAGTCTTCAATCAAACAAAATCATAATTGAAATTGAGCTATATATGTACATTCAATCCAGAAAAAGAAGAAACCTAGTGTATGTATATATGTATGGTATGTATGTATGTGATTTTAAAATTCCCCCTCTTGCCCTTCACCGGGGGCCTGTGCTAATAGACGTATTGTCAAATGGGATTCTTGTTATAGCGGCGCTTCTGGAATGTCGAATGCTTTATTCACCTTCCATTTTTAAGACCAATGTGTACCAGTATCTTTTCTAAAATCCTTTCCCTTTTTGTTATATGATGCTCTTATTGCGTTTAAACATTAAACATTTGAAGGGTAGTTAAAACCCCTTTAGTGAGCGTTCAATTAAAAATTAAAATAAAACCAAATTTTGTTAAAACTTTCTAGAAACAGATTTGTTGTTCACAAAACCCACAATGGATTAAAGCTTATACTCCATTGGAATTATCTTTTATAATATTTTTGTAATTTTCCTGGAGAGTGAAACTTAATCATGTATATATATTTTCAAATTCATGAGTAAAAATTTATAAAAAGAAAAGTTAAATTTTGAATTGTAACATTATCCAAACTTTTTTTAGTATTTCCATGCTATACTTGCAATACCTGTACTTGCAACAAACTAGAAGTATCTACTTCACTTCAATAAAAGAAGGTTACATTTTAAATATTTACACCAACATTTTTTAACTCAAAAACATAAACTTATATATGTATATTTGTATGAACATATCTAAAACATAGTTCCTATTTATTCCATAATATGGATTTCCCTCCAAAAAAGAATAAACTTGAATCCCTGCAAATAAATCATCCCTCATACTATTCGGCCTTAAACTATGAACATGTACATACATATACGAATATCGTTAAATCTATGTAGGAAAATGTATAAAAAAAGTAATACGAAAATAAAATATAATATCTACAATAAGCATATTTCAAAATAAAGAAAACGAATAATGAAGTGGAAAAATAGCACTTTCTCGCCACCAACCCTTTTTTCCTGTAGGTATATCCAAATACCGAAATATTTACTACATACAAATGTATATCCAAATTCAAATTTATTCATATCAAAAAATAAAAAAATATAATAAAAAACACAGTCTGCTTCGAGAACCCCCTTTTTGAAGAATGGTACAAAATAAAATATTTTTCATAAAATAATCACACATTCGTTTTGGGTACCGGTAGAATTTATCTAGAAACGATATAAAAATGGGTTTGGAATAAATTGCGCATAAACCAATTTGTTGTAGGTATATGAAAGGATTTCATTCGAAATTCCATTCATTAGTGAAATTATGATTAAGTAACGGTTGATGGTTTGTAAAGTTGAGTGTTATGTGATGAGTGACAATATCTTTACATATATTAAACCACAGCACACAGTCAGGTATAGAGGTTATATTATATAGGGAGGAAAAAAAGTCAAAGCCGCGAAACCACATAAAGCAACCCTTTTCCTTTCGTTTAACCCCAAATAGAAATTCAAGAAATTGCCTATTTGTCGTACTCGTACTGAATTCATTCGAAACACCCCCAAAAATTTGAAATTGGAAACTACACTTAAAAAAAAAACAGTATAAATAAAACTCTGAGTTCGATTTTGATTCTATAATAAGTCATAAGTTAAGGCTTAAAGAAACCAAAGAACAACAAAATATTCGGTAGCTAATTGACGGCGCCATAATGGGAAATTACTTGTCGTGTCGTTTGGCTTGTTTGGTCTTCGTTCAAAAATTGAGTGTACCATACATTTTATTCGCTCTGAAAGTCGGCCGTCCGCTGAAAACTCAATAAGTTATAACCATCAGAAACACTTGCATTTGCAGAAACAATATTTTCACATGCATTGCATAAGCCTCGAGAAATAAGTAACGCTTTTCTAGTTCTCTTCAAATTTCTTCACAATTTTACCGATAACTTTTGAATCCCTACGTTCAAACGGTTCATTACTGTAAATGGTAATTATTTAGCCATGTCTACGGCCTTCAATTTTTGGTCCAGAACAATCCTAAACAAATCGAAGTCGCAAAATAAATAGTATACATATGTACATACATACATACATACATATACATATAAACTTTCTGGTGATGCTCAATTTAGATGAAAGACGCTCAATTGACATTTCTGAGGTTTCCCTCAGGTCTCAAAAAGGGCATTTGCATTTAAAATGTTTCATGGCGGCGCGTGGCGTGACTGATTTTGCCCTTCATAGTTTCAAGAGGAATACCTACCCTTTCGGCAAGTGAGCTATGAAGGGCCGATCCTTGCCGGGAACTCATCAGACGTTCATTTCCATCAATGTTTGTTGTTGGACCAATATAGAGGATTTTGTGGCCGAATTTATAATCATAATAGCCGCCTGGCTATCAGTGCAGATAGCCGTTTGGTTTAAGTTTGATTTAAGTATTTTGCATGCTTCTCTGATTGCTAGTAATTCTGCTTAAAATACACTGGCACAATCGGGTAGCCGTAAGGACTAAAAGACATTTAAGGACTCAGAGAAGATTCCCGACTCAAATCCAAAATCAGTAAAGATAGTGGTATCGAAGTCTGTCGTAACTTATGCCATCCTCCCAGTACCTACTTTCTGAAAAAAAAAGATGACTTAAAAGTCTTTACTGAGTTCAAGGCAAGGGTGCAGTAGTCGGTGTCCCTCGCAAAAATATGCGCTGTAAACAGTTCATTAGTGTTGTCATGCCCAAAGGGTATTAGGGTTCAGAAAACCAACAGTTTGAGCCTAAGCGCGCTGCACGATATTAAATATTTAATGTGTAGGTCTACTGATAGGAGGTCCAGAATAACATTTAAAGCATCTGTTGGGCAGAATCGAAGGGCCCCTAGCCTTCCTTAGGTTCTCAATATTGTATTTCTTGTTAAGCGCAGGTCACCTAAAAATTGATCCATAAGGCAAAATAGGACGTACAACGGCTCTGTTCGTCCACAAAATCATCTTCGATTAAAGGCCCCACTTTTTACCAAAAGTTTTTCTATAGAGGCGTAAAAGGCAATGCAGCCCTTCTTAACACGTTCTTCAATGCTGACAGTTAGTTTGGGATCTAGAATGACTCCTAGATATTTTACGCTGGAGGATAAAGACAGGATTTGACCGTTCGGTAGGTGAAGGGTGAAGGCAGGTATTTTAGTTTTGGTCGTAAAGAGTATCAGTATTCGGTATTATTTCCACAAGTTCTTCAAGACTGAAACATTTCATGGTAAAACTTTTATTAATATTTTGACAGCTGGAGTTAATTGGTAACTTTGACAGTTCCCACTTGGACGCCCTCTAATATCGGCTACTCACTCAATCTTGAACATAATTTAATCTAACATTTCTTCACTTCGAAATAAAGTAAGAAAAAACTTGAAGGATATCTAATTTTGGATAAACAGAATTATTCGTGTACGAAAAAATTTGCACATAAGTCAAACAAATAAGCTTGATTTTGTTTGGATAACTTCATAGATACTTTGCCTAGGACTTACAGAGTTCTGTGTTCAATATTTGGCTGTACTATCTTAACGGTTTTTTCTCTCTGTTACTGCATCTTTCAAAAATATTTTGTTTTTATATAAATTTCTATAGAATATACATTTGACAATCAGTCCAAAATCTTGAGTCTTAAATTATTAGTTTTTATTTCAGTGTAACGCATAACCTTCCAAATAATCTTACAAATGTTTTATATAAACACTTTATAAGGCTATACATACATATGTATACATATTTACAAAAACCTATGAAGTTGTTATAATGGTTTGTCACGAACATCAAGCTCCCCCAAGAAATAACTCCAAAATCTATATAAGTAGGAATATATTGTGTTAGTTGTTAGTACATTATCCCACGCGCCTATCCCTTTTCAGCGAAGATAATATCATTTTGAAAATTTGTCAAAATGCCAGTATCTCTCACTACATAAAAAGTCTATAATTCGATGGCACCATCTGAAATCGATTGAGAGGATCATTTTCTAGAATCGTGTCCTGATGTCCTGCCTGCCTGCCTTCCTGTCTGCTTTCTGGATGCCTCTTTTCATTCTATATTCGAATATCCATTAGATATATTGTATAGAAGCTTTTTGAAATATTTCCCTACTATATATACGAGTGTATAAACACTTTGAAAACAAAGTTCTGTCACTCGCATTTTCTCGAATGGGTATATATACATATACATATGTGTATGTATATAATATAGGTTGGTAGGTATGTTTGAATTGGACATATTTCAAGGAAGAAACTGTTCACAAGGGAGCCGTTGAGTGAGAACCTACATTTCCTTTTGACCCAAATGCATTTTTTTCTATCCTTCTTTCTTTCTTTCAATTTGTTTGTTGTCAACAAGAAACTTTAATATAAAGATTATGTAAATACAAACAAATATACTTATGTATGTATGTATGTAGGTAGGTATATATACATAGATACTAGGAATAATAAAGAATTTGTATTCATAATATCTACATGGGAAAAAATGATTCTTGCATTTGAAGGGGGTTGTTTCATCCCTTTATGGAGATGTTCTTTTATATCAGTTGGTTTGTAGGTATTAACAATTTTAACAATTGGATTGTATTACAAAAAGCACGTTCAACATTCATGTTTAAATAAAAAATAAAATAGAAATATGTTTTGGTATATATCAATGTCAAAAAATGTGAAAAGATATTAAATACTTACGAGTATCTTTTGTAGACATAAGACCTACTGATGCTGTATATCATTTCGTATTTAAGATATATTTAATATAAAGGTTTTTTTTATCTTAGAGGTAGAGAGGTTTGAAATAAAATAAACTACATATTGATTTTATTAATTTACCATAGAATTGTCTTTACTTGTAAAATTTGAGCTGTAAGAAGATATAAGTTTCCCCATTTAAAAAGCCAACCCCATTGATAAAACCAGAATAAGTTAAATACAGCTAGAAATACTTTTAACGGACATATTCGAAGAACTAAATTTTTGCATGAGCAAAAATTCCGGCAAAAAATACTACAATGTGTCTCAAAAGTAGTACACATTTTGATAATTTGTAAAAATGTGCGCAAAAAAACGTTATCGTCGGTTCCTAAGCTCGTTTCTAATGACACTCCTTTTGTAAGCTCGATTGATAAAGCCAATTTGCTTGCAGCACAGTTTTCTGCTTATTCAATGCTGCCAATGCCAATGACCGACATGATTCCCTCTGTACTTAAATGCGTGCATGATTCTATGGGACGAATCTTTTTTCGAACTCGTATACTTACGTCCCTTCCTCCCAACGTCATGGAAATGCTGATCAATTTAAAGCTTAAGAAATATCTTGAAAAATGAAAGCTTCTTAATAAACGGCAGTATGGCTTTCGCAACAATAGGTCAGCATATAACAAATCTTTACATCGTTTTGGAGAAAGTAGATTATTGCACTTGACATTTCAATGGTATTTGATAGAGTTTGGTATCAAGCTCTATTATCGAAAATGCGTGCTTTTGGTATTGATGAATCTCTTCTTTGTAGCCTTAGACAATACCTTTCGGCAGTTCAATTAAAATGTGATATCCACACAATGAACGCTGGTGTGCCCCAGAACTACGTTTTGTCACCGACAATCTTCCTTATATTTTTATAAATGATCTTTTGTCTGAAACTTTTAACTCAGTAACTTGTTTCTCCACTCAAACAATTCAACCGTAGATGATTCTAGGAATGCTCATCAGTTTACCCTTGAGCCCATTTTCGGACGTAGTGGGATTCTTTCTTTCTCTCATTCTACACGAATGTGAGACGCTTTACCAGGCACAATATTTCCTACTCATTACAATGTACAGACATTCAAAACTAATTTCCATCGGTATTTCATTTCTAATACTATCCTCCCTTCCTAGCTAATTGCTCGCTATGTGTTTAATCATTACATAAGAAGTCGTGGGCTTTCGAATGCGAAAAAGCGCATTTTCGGCGCGGGCTGCCGGGAAAATCCGGCCGCCTAGACTTTCATGTACATATTCGAAATCAAGAATCGAAGGCTTCTGGATGAGACCAATTTCAAGTAGTTTCCCAAAAGTTTAAAAACGTCAAAAAAGAGAGTTTTCGGCGACCTCTACTAGACAAATACGACCACCTACACGTCTGTCGAAACCATATTTGAAATCAGCGAGCCAAAGCCGTCAAAATGCTATGCATTCAAAATGTTTTCTCTCCCTATTTCAATTTTCGGAAAAATTGTACTTTTGATGCATTTTTCCTTGGAAACGCGGCTAATACGTGCTTTCAGACGAAAGTTTCTGTTACTACCTTTGCTAAAAGTAACTGCAACTTTAATATCGACTGGTTTCCTTTCACGTTCTATTCTTATTGTTTAAGTATATGTACATATGTTTTTCAGTTTGACTAAACATTTTCAAATACCTATAAAACAGTTTAACAAGTTTTAAGGTAGTTTTTTTTTAAATATATTTAAAAAAAAAGTTGGCATGTCTTTATTTGTGTTTGAATTCATGAGGTGACGGCATTTTTAACTTTGAATGTTTTGAGCTAAGTATTGATTTAAAAAATTACCCAAGGTACTGACATTATTTTGACATAAGCCTTATTATCACTTTTTAACAAGCAAATCTATCGATTGAGTAACACTGAAATTTCTAAAATGTCATGTATCAATTGTTCCTTTTCCCTAAGATCCCATAAAAACCTATGCATATGTAAAAGAGAATTACATATATAATGTTAGTGAAAACTCATGAGGAATCTTATCACAATTTTAAGAGACAACAGAATGAAATAAGTAAGCCAAAAGCTATTTAACCCATGAAAATATTCAATATTATGTCAACCGCATTCTCTATTCACAATATACATATATATGTAAAGGGTTTATTTTTTGGACATGTGGTTTTCAAGAAGAAATAAAACACATACATTTAATGTTATGACCAAGAATTTAGTTTTAATATAAAGATAAGGGTTCGCAATTATGTTTAATAATTGATTTTGGGCAAGTAGTCACCGCTGCTGACTCGAAGAAATTCCACTGGAGAGTCCCAATTGTCGAGAATTTTGTATAGCAAATGGGGTCGAATGTCACCAATAAAGCGCAGAATATATACTCTTCCCAGGCGTCAATAGTCTTGAGCTTATCTGTAAACAAGCGACTTTATATAACCCCACACAAATAGTCCAGCAGCGTTAAATCATAAGATGTTGGAGGCCACCCCACCGCCACCACTACTGACGCAAAATAATCCGCTCTCCAAAAGTTTCCTTCAATAAATAAATTGTTTCGTTTGCCATAAATTTGAACGATCTTTTTATTATAAAATGGCAAATGAAACTAAGCAAAAATCAATTGTCAGCTGTCCAAAAGACCAACTCCGAAAAAAATATTGCCAGATTAAAAAACCACACGTCTAAAAAAACACCGGTTATGTATACTTGATTTTAAATAAAAATAAATAAACGATACAGAAGACAAACAAATTACTTTGTTTTGAAATGAATTGAGGGGATCATTAATTTATTTCAGTGCTTTAAATTTTGCTATACTGTGTTTTTTACGGGCAAAAAGCTTTAAATTACACTGGTCGCCAAGGTTTTCTTTCTATTAAATAAAATAGCACTTTTCCAATGGGTTTTGATGGCTTTTATTCAAATATGACTTAAAATAAATGTATAATGAAAAGTTTTTGAGATATTACTTTTTAAAATTCGAAAAAACACTTAAGAATCTTGCACATAGCTACGAACTACGAACTGCGAACTGTGGATGTTCGCATATTTTGACTTTTCTTTTACATGAGCTTTATTTCTATTCGCAGACAGCGACAAATTGAATTACCCTTTTCTCCATATTTTCTTCAGCCATGATCTTTCACACAAAAAACAAAACAAGAGTGGTATAATTTTGAGGTTAAGTTGTGCGCGAACAATTTATTCGTTGCAGTGTGGATGGTATGTGGAACGCGAATAGAGTTTGGCAGTTCGTAGCAACCACACTGCAATTTGTTACAAATTTTTTTTGTTGTAGAGAACAAAATGCAAATTTTATTATCCTAGCATTAGTGTCAATTGGTTTCTTATAATTTAAATGTGTTCTTGTTTGAAATTGACTTCTTGGAATGTGTAAAATCACGTTTGTTCGTCCATTCGTTCATTCGTTGTTTCCTCTCGTGTGCATGGCCCTTTAGAACGCTTTTTTAGGCTATCTAAATTTTGAAGTAGTTTTTTTTTTAATAAAATCCGTGATTGTTTTCCAATTCTATATTCTCTTTTTCCAATATTCAGTTGAAATATTTATATTATTTGATATGATGTTCGAAAAATCTGCATAAGTTGCTAGATTTTACGCTAAAACGCTAAGCCATTTGTGCTTATACGGTTTTCAACGGAAAATTGCTAAAGGTTGGAAAGTAAGTTTTTTTCTAGAAACGAATCTTTTCAATCATTTCTTCTATATCAAATTATTAAAATATATTAAAAAATACAAAAATAATTTTGAAAAGGGTATTTTTAAGTTTGGATTCAAAATCAGCACTGAAAATTAAGTCCAAAACGTATTGTTTAAAACTATGAAAGTATAAAATTGAAAGTTTTCTCAAAACTTCATATAGAGTCATATAAAAACTCATACTTAACTAATGAGAATTTTCAGAAACTAAGTAAGATAGTAACATAATTTTAATTGTATCTAAAACAAAAAGATTTGTACCTTGCAAAACTGTAAAAGAATTTATTTTAAAGAGATATTTTGAGTTATAACTTTTGCATTTTTTAAGACGCATAATTCACAATCCTGATGTTATGTTATAATTCACAATCCTGATGTTATGTTTCCAATCTGTTATTCTGTGACTTTTTCTATTGATGTTTTGTTAATTTGTTTTAAGATTGAAAATTGTATAATGGGGATACTTGTTAAAAAATGCCAACTTAAAAATCTATAAAAAATAACACAAATAGGGAATTTCAAAAGTTAAATTGTCGGCAACTAAGAGCAACTCTCAGCTATTTCCGGGTATTTTAAGTCGCTGGCAGTGATATATGTGTCCGAAGTGGTGATTAATCGAATTCACATTCATAAGCACATAAAGAAGGTTATACAAAAATACAACTGAATTAATATTCATATATTTTCTTTTTAATCGTTGGAAATTGAATAGTAAACAATTTGCAGTGCATAAGAAACTATGTGCAAACATTCTATCCACTCATTTCAAAGAATTATTCAATCCAAGCAGCATACAAACAAATTGGCACTATGCGATATCTGGATTCAACAAGGAAATCATAGATATGGAAATTAAGCTTCAAGAAGTGGAATTAACTCTAGGATCTCTTAAAGATGGGAAAGCGGCGGCTGCAAATGGTATTTCTATTGAGTTCTATAAATACGGAACAGTCATGCTAAAAGAACGTCTGGTAAATATTTTTAATGGAGTATTTGAGGGGTATATTTTCGTAAATGAATCCCGATACATAAAAAAAGATTCTTGTTGGATGCAGCAAACTATCGTGGAATTTGTTTTCTTAATTCGACTTAAAAGATTTTTAAAACGCTGTTGCAAAAGAGGCTCACAACATGGATTGCAGATCAAAACCTGTTAAAAGAGACTCAAGCGGGCTTTAAATCAAGGTACTCTACAATAGATAACATTTTCATTGTCAGGAGGCTGGCTGAAAGCTTTATTAAGCAGGGAAGAAAGTTGTATGCATTCTTTATTGACTTCAAAGCAGCATTTGACTCAATCAACCGAGGTGCTTTATTCTACAAGCTATATGGTCTGGGCTTGTCTCTAAAGATCGGACGCGTTCTCGAAGAGCTGTATAGAGGAACACAGGCTGCAGTGGGGAACGGAGCTGAGCTTACTGATTGGTTCACAACCACCTCGGGAATAAGACAGGGGTGTACATTGAGTCCCATCTTGTTTTTGCTCTTCATAGATGACCTTGTAGATTACCTTCCAGGTGGTGTTGATTTAGAAGGATTTCGTATTAAGGCATTAATGTTTGCTGATGATGTAGTAATTTTTGCTTATTCCCCAGAAACATTACAACTTATGATAAATAGAGTATACCACTATTGCTGGCTATGGAACCTTACAGCCAATACTCAAAAATCTAAGCTGATGATATTTAAGAAGGGTGGTGGACGAAATGCATCGAATGAAAAGTGGAATTTCAAAGGAGAAGGTATAGAATGTGTTAACGAATACAAATAACTAGGAGTAATTTTTTCAAGAAACCTGAATTTGGAGAAACATTTTAGCGAGAAACTCCAAAAGGCAAAAACGGCAATTAATATTTCATGGAAAAGATGCTTTATGAACGAAAACATAGCTCACAGTAGTAAATATAAGGTATTTGAAGCAGTTGCAGAAAGTGTCCTTTTGTATGACTCGAAAGTATGAGGATGCAAAAAGTTTCACACGGTGGAGAAACTCTTTACACATTATGTGAAGAGAATATAGAATAGAAAAATACGCCAAATCAGGTGATTATGCTGGAAACCGGCCTATCACATCTATTCATAAAGACTCTAAAGATGCAAGCAGATTATCTACTGCACGTTTTCAGTATGAACGAATACCGACTTGTTAGAAATCTAGTAATTAAAGCTTTAGAGTCTCGCAGAAGGATGCAATTTAAATGCGGAAGATGTATCGCACAGTAAAGCTCTTATGTCCAAGGTTATAGCAGCGGTAGATGAGAAGTGAGCTGAAGCAGTTGGGTCCTTGATCAAAACAACTTACAGTAGACTTAAATATAATCTCGCAGAAAGGAAATAAATCCATGATGCAAATAATATAAACGTCATTACTACAATGGTCAAGTTAAGAAGCGAAATACTCAACCTGAACTTCATACCGCACAGACCCGATTTACAACTGGAGTGTACTATTTGCAATTTAGCAGAAATATTCTTGGAAGTGACTTTTTATCAGAGGAACAAGTTCTTAGTATGCTGAATGAGATGGATGTCTCCAAGCTCTATAACTATTCCAAAGTTGCGTTACGATATAGATCCAGAAGTATAAATGAAGACTTCTGACGCTTTAAATTTGCTAAGACATTTGTTTGTTTTTCTCTGTTTTTAAAATGTTTTTTTTTTCTTTTAATTGTTTTTTTTTTTTTTTTTTTTTGTTAATTACAGAAGTTTAATTTATTTAAGTTGTCAATCTGGCAGACGGCAAATGCCATGCTATTATGATTTTTGTGATAAAATATTTATGTAATAGTTGTAAAATTAATCTTTAAATCAATAAAAATTAATAATCTATCTATCTATCTATCATTTTAATCGTTGTATCTAAATTGAAAACAAAATTAAATACATTTCTCAACTTTTCAATTTTATTTTCTGAGCCGGAAACATATCTTTACTTAATGGTATATTCTCCAACCCCAAAAAGTGACCCAATAAAAAATTAAAAAAAGGGTACATTTTTTTAAAATTACTTTACAAAATTCAATATAAAACTTTTGAACATCAACCTCTTCAGCTTCATTGCGACTTTCCCATTATTCAAAAATTTCATCCTTCAAACAAAACCAAACATAAAAAACACAAAGAAACAAATTGAAAAAAAATCACCATAATCAATATTCATATACAAACTTCGAAACATGCGAATAAAATTTAAATCATTCAATACTAAAATTATTCAAAATGTATCCTTTTTTGTGTGATTTTACTTTTTTTTCGCTTTTAAATCAAGAAGACTTGAAACTAAATAAAAAAAATGTTCTAATTTATAAACAAAAAAAAACACACAAGTTTTTTTTTTAATTATGCTCTTTGAGGAAAAAATATACATATTCCAGTAGCATAGGAAGAACAAAATTTATATTAAGCTCAATGCGGAGTAAAAACAGAACAAAAACATAAAGGAAAGATAAAATTTCTTAATTTTTTAGTGCTTTTATTTTAAATTTTAATTAAACTAGTTTGCTCGCCTTTCCAATAATAATAATTGCTAGACATGAGAGAGATTTCCTTCAACACAATTTGCGTATATAAACTGCAGTCCAACCAGTCCGACAAACCGACCGACAAACGACAGGCCTTGGCATCGCCCTATACGAGTCTACTTGTTATAGGGAACTGAACTAGTGAGCAAATACAGGAAAAAAAGGACATTTTTTCTCACCATTTGTTCAAGAGGACGAAGAAATTCTACATCCATATTTATATCCTTTTTTTTATTGTGTATTTTAATTTATTCTGAATGGACAGAAGTAGTCTTGGAGGGAAGAAAAAGGAATTGACTTGGCACATAATGTCATTCTGTTTCGTATAATCTAGTTTTTGAATAATTTGTAGTTTCATTAAAAAAAAGAAAAATTAATGAATTCCAAGAAGATGTTTGTTTTTTTTTTATTCTGCTGCTTCCTTTTTAAACTGAACTACTATAGTTATTCAGAGTAGTGCTAATGACAAGGAGGAGGACATTTTTTTAAAAACTTGGCTCTAGGAGTATCATAGGGATTTTTTTGTTTTAAAAAAGTTAAGTTTAAAGTTTTTTCGTATCTTTTAATTCTGAAAATGATAAAAAAGATAAATGCATTAAGGATAGTGATATTATTTTGTTTAATCGGACTTTAAAACACTTAACTATCGCTGTTAAAATTTTTTTTTTTTCAGAAAATGTTCACCAATTTAGGGAACAAAATTTGACAACTTGTAACTAATTTCCCCTCGGACATTATTGTGATAGTTTTAGTTTGTGAACTAGGAATTTTGACAGATTTCCATTTTTAAAAGTCACTGAATCTTAATTCATATTTTTTAGAGAAATTTCTGTGTGTAATTCGTACGATTGAGTAAACTTCTTTCATCGATTATTATCTGCAGAACTCATAGCAACGATAACGATTTCAAATAATTTTTGTAAGCTATTAACTTAATTCAATTTTATTTTACACGTCTTGTCTCCGAATTCGAGGAGAAAAGTTGCGCGAAAGAGAATTTTTCTTTAAAATTTAAACCTAAGTAAATAACATGTGACAGTTAAACTTATGTATAAATGATGTAGGTATAATTTAAATCTTCTAACAATATTATTTATTATTTTGAATGTAAAATACTTTTAATTTCAATTTAATTTAGCATTAATCGGTGCACAATATTTTTGGTTAACCTGTCTTTCGCTAACACAAATATGTTCGACGGTTTTCGTACACGTGAACATGCAACCTATAGCTGCTCATGAGAAAAACATGGATTTTACAAATCTAAACCACAAATGGACATTGTTTGGCCTAGAGACTCACTAAGAAACGTGGCAAAAGCTAAACGAATTGGAAACTGTAACCTTGTGAAGGGTATATCTAGTGAATGTAAAAATTCAATTGGAAAATGTACACTATCATTTTCATTAACAACAGTTTCGATTGATTTAAAAGACATCAGATCGCCTGGTAGGAACTGTTTTATTAACTTCCCATAGGAAGTTATTGTAATAGGTCCGATTTGTCAAATAGAAAATGTTGACATTTCTCGACGTTTCAAGATCCCTATAGTCGAAATAAAAGATTTTTAGAGAGATGTCAGTGCGTGCGTGTGTACGTTTCGTGCGTTTGAGACGTTTATTTCGTTGTCCATAGCTCAAGAACCAGTAGAGATATCGACTTCACATAAATTTTGTTATACAGATAATAATGCAGAAAGATGCAGAAATGACTCTTAACAAAATTGCGTGGGTGGTTTTTTTACCATAGCAATTTGAAAAAAATGTGAAAATTTTGGTTAACCCTAAATATCTCACGAACCAATAACGCTAGAGACTTGAATTAAGTTTAATATTATATATTGTAACGTGATACCAAACAAACATATTATATAAAAATTAACAAAAGTTGGTAAAATCCAATTAACAGTTGTTTATAAGAATCCAACAGTCCGTTTTTTCATAAAACAAATAAAATCTACAAAAAAATATTACGCAAATTAATTAAAAATTGATGTTCGGTTCTCGATATATTTCAAATTAATTTTATTCATCCAATTTGTATTTTGTTTTCTCAAAAAAAAAAAAAACTTTCACCCCCAAATATGTTTTGATCCATCAAACTAGAAAAAAGAAGCTAGCCAAGTCAGTAAAGCCTACCTTTAAATGAATTTTTCGAAGGCAATGTCTTATTATCCTACACTATTATATAGTTCGGGAACAATAGTTTAAATATGACTACAAAAACATCAAAACAAATAATTTATAAAATTTTGTCGTTGAAAACCTAGCCATCGTAGCAGTTAACGCTCAATAGCGTGTTCAAAATTCCTCAATTTACATTTCATTTCTTAAGGGCTAAAAAATAGAAGGACCCCAAAAAATGTGTCGTGTTTCTTAAGCAAACATGACTTTTTATCTCAGCTCCAAACGAGAACACACATTTCCCTAAAACAGCATCATCTAACCTTAAATATCTGTGTGACTTCTTTTGGCTATTGGTTCTCATGAACCAAACAGTTTAACCAACTTTCATAAACATGTCATATTTTTAGGAGGGGGTTTCTGGTTGAATTTTAAGCACTTTCCCTGCAACACCAAGGCTATTATTTTGATCTTATATTCATTCAACAAATTAAACAATATTTTAAAAGGTGTTTCAATACTCTTTACAAAAAGATTGATCTTGATTCATAAAAAAGCTTATCAGCTAGGTTCTACATCTGAATTTTACTCGAAACTAAATAAAGATCCTATTCTAAATATAAATTGGAGTTCTGAAATTCACTTTTATCGATATCAATTTCATTTTTTTTTCGAACTTTAAACTTTTTAAAAAACGGTAATAGTTTTACATTTAGAAAATAAACATTACCATTTCTTTAAGAATGCACTTGATTTGCAAAGAAGTTGCAGCTTCTATTTTGTACTTGAGAGAAGATTCAAAGCATTTAATCGATTTTTCAACACACTAAATGTCTTCTCTATACCAAAAAAAACCTTCTTTCTAAAACTTTCAAGTCACATTCAAAACTACACTTTAATACCAGAGTCTTTCCGATTTTGGGAACCTAGGTGCATATCTTAACTAAAGAGTGTGTTTTTTAGACGTGTAGTTTTCAAGAGGAAATAAAACGCTCGAATAAATTCTAGCCGTATGTCAGCAATAACGTACCGAATATTCTCTTTACATTACAGAAAATAGTCTAGCGGTGTTAAATTGGCTTGGGGGCCACCCCAGGCCCACGAGCCGAGATAATGGGCTAAAATAAAGGTTTCCTTCATGTGTATTCATTATGAAATGGCAAACCAAATTGAGCATAAGTTAAGAAACTTAACTTTTTTGTCAAAAATACCAACTCCCTAAAAAGTATTGCCAGATTGAAACCTCACATCCAGCGTTACCACTTTACTTCAATTGAAGTAGATCTACATATGTACTTCTTTTTTTCAAATAAATTTAAAATCTACTTTCTAATTCGCACCATCGTACCATCATCAAAATATTGAAATCTACTTCATTTTTAAGGGCTGTGTTTCTACCTACTTCAATTTTAATAAAAATAGACTGAATCTACTCCTTTCTTCTCCTTATCACTCTTGTAGTGAGTGTTTGCATTTGCGGTGAGGTTCCGTTTTATCTAAAGTATTCTAGTTTAACCCTTTTGTCATTTTTACTAGTGATGTGACATATAGGACCTGTATGGCAAGTTTTGCATTAGTAAACAAATTTGTAATCGATATTTTAATCAAACATGATATTACGATATTAGAGAAGTCGAAAAAAGTGGGTCCCCCGGTTTCGTCGGTTTGTCTGTATGTCTTTCCTGTTTTTTTTTTGCTAAAATGATTGTTCTTAGTTTGGCTTCTTTCAATATAAAAAATATGTTTGTATTGCTCCAGAAGGGTACTCCCCATATAGAACCTTTAATTTGTTTTTAAGTTTTCCCAAGAACTAAACTATTTTTTTTTTTTTCTGCAAAAGCTCTTATACTGTCTCAATAATATTTTATGACCAAAAATGTCATTGTTTTTATTTTTAATTTGAAAAACTATATTATTTTTTTTTTGAAATTTGTTATCTTAAAAATGGGTCATCATTTTTTGCAAAATTGAAATGCAAGACGTCTAATAATAAATTCAAAACTCCATACCAAAAATATTTTTAAACTAAAATTCAAAAACCATTTTCAAATAAAATTTTTAAAAAAGAACGGTTTTTTTGAGAAATCAAATGGCATCTAATTTTTTGAAAACAAACTTTTTTGCAGGTAATTTCAAATCTTAAAACACAGGAAATAGTTTTCAACAGACTTTTTTGGATACATGAGCGAGTTCATGCGAACCAGTCGTTCATTATATTTTTTTTCTGTTTGTTATTGTTATTTGTGTTCATCAGTTGTGCTCTAGTGTAATTTTGGATTTGATTTTTTGTTTTCAATATGAAAAGAAATTTTCAAGTTGTCTAAAAAAAAGATAAAAGTTTTGTTGATGTACTGAAATTGTACCTATTCTGATTACAAAAACTATTTCTTGTAGAACTCGTCCTTTGCAAAAAAAAACCATAATAAAGTCATTTTATTTGACCAACACAAGCCCAATCTCATAATAAATTTATGAAAGCTTAAATAATTCAAGTTTTTTTTTTTTAATTTTTATCATTGAAGTAATGTAATTTAAAAATATGTAGAATAATATGAAAAAGTCCATTTTTGAAATCTACTTCCATTTTTCTCAATCTACTTCGATTTTTTCCTAAAATCTACTTCCACTTTTTTTTGAAAAGTGGTAACGCTGCACATCTAAGAAAACACCCTTTATATAACTGCTGCATCGATCCCAATAATTACATTATATTAATAATTTCTACCTCTTACACTGTCTTTTGCAACTTATAAAAGCTTCTCCCAACAATTAACTGTGAAATTTTCAGAATCGCTTATTAAATAGCGTACTTCAAAACAAATTATTTAATTTATGATTTAGTTTTACAACCAATGTGTCAAAATAAGAAGTTGGTTTTAATTAAACTGATATTTAAAGTGAAAGAAGATACATACATATTTCACATTATATGTATGTAAGTCAAAAGAAAGACACGAGAACGTCCATTAGTTTCTTTTACTTAGCTGGAGCGTTAACCGAATTCAAAGCCATAAAAACATACATTTCCAACTTCAAGCACCATATAGTTTCCAAAAGACACGAAAATTTACAAAGCTTTTTATAAATATTTAACTTCAAGTTTTATTTCTTCTTACAAAAAATGCTGCTATATTGTTATTGTTAGTCTTTTGTGTAACTCCTTTGCACTCCTTAGCCTTAAGATCTCTTCAAAATATAATCGTTATTATTTTTCTATATATTGTGTGTAAATACCTTAAAAGTTTCTGCAGTATAAACGAACAAGAAATATATTTTCATAATTTAACTTATTTGCATTTGTGTTGGTTGAAAAGGTACACGGAAAGAATTCTTAGATCAGATCAAAAAAAATAAGCTACAAATCACGAAAAATGAATCCAGTTTTGGAACTTGGCTTCGAAATAAGTAAATTGCTACTTTTTGTTTGCAATTTCATAAAATGAGCAAAATGAAGATATTGACACTCAAAAATCATATTTCACTACATTTGAGTAGCAATAATTCGACCGAGGAAATCAAATATTTCAAACAGCGAATTAAAATTTGATATCAATTTGTATCAATTTAATGTTTGTTTTTATCGTGAACTTCAGCAGGAGTTTGTGGATTGAAATTGTTTTCTTGTAGATTATGTTTCGTTTTTTTAAATACCTACACACACAAGTGGCAAATTTCAACCCTTGTTTTCTTAGACTGCGACAATATACATTAGTTTGCAAATGACAACTAATGTTTTGCTACTTCTTTTTTTTTAAATTGCAACTTTTGAGTTGTAATTTGAAACAGGTTATTCTGCAGTTTGCCAATGACAGTCACAGTTTTGATACTTAGTTATCTTTAAATTGCAATTTTTGAGTCGTAATTTGAAACAGTTTCTGCAGCAATTTGTAGCTTTTAAAGATTAATTTACTTTCCATTTTCAAGCAATCATGTAGAGATTCAAGAACAATTTTTTGCAAAATCAACAATTTTCACTAGTGATTTACAATATAAACTTATTCTAATAAATATGATTTAAAATCATGAAAAATATAAACCAGCATAAGTGTTCATATATGCGTTTCGCCCCGATGCAATGGTTGGGCTCATCAGAAGATGACCATTACACCTTGTCTTGACGCATACTTTCCCGAATAAATCGAGACTCCATATAATCCGAGCTGCATAGAGCAACTGCGAATTATACAGTTGCTACAAGTCTTCAAAGAAGACAAACTGTAGCCACTTTCATTTCCCTGCTATGGGAATTTTTAAGAAGAAATATTCAACTGTTAACAGTCGAATTGTTTTTTCTGAACACCGCTTATTCTAATAAATATGATTTAAAATCATGAAAAATATAAACCAGCATAAGTGCATATTGCAGCTTGAATATTTATATTGTGATTATATTTTATTGATTTGAAAATTGAGAATGCTTAAAGCACCGCATACATTTCGCAAAACAAGATTAATGAGTAGTCAAATTAAATTATTCCCCTAAAATAGTTGATTGCGACTCAAAAGTTGCAATTTACTTTCATTTCAACAAGCTCGAATTATAACTTTTGATAATAATTACCATATTATAAAATTTTGTATTTTACGAAGATTTGAATGCTGAATTACAACTTTCTCATTCATTTTATAATAAAATCGTCTTGATTTACTAAAAAAAGGGTTTTCGTAAATTGCAACCTAAAATTTAGCAATTAGTGATTTTTCAATTCTCTCCGTGTATATATACATACATATATGTACATATTTATAAATGTATATTCACAGGAAGGTACTCGAGTAATTGAAGTATATATAAATTGCGTTTTCATGGCACATTTACGAAAACAAAACAACACGAATCCTCTTCTTGTGCGAATAATATTTTCATGTCATCCTTGACTTAAGGCGCCTTGCCATACCCTCCTCGTCCTCATGCCGCCATTTACCACGACAAACCACTTAGCTTTGTGGAAGCATCCAAGGTACCATAAAACAATTATAAAATAAATTTATATAAAATGTCTTGTAAAAGGAGTTTAGCTTGTGTTTTAACATGACGTTTTATAGAGGCAAATATAAGAGAGTATAATGTTTTTGTTTAGGTTTTCTTCCTATTTCTTTTATATATATATATATTTTAATGATGAGGTATCGGTTAGAATAATGCTTCGTTTAAGTAACCCAAGGATAAATTCCTCGAGATAGAAGATTGTAATATCCCTGTTGCTCTTTTTCTTTAAAATTAATGTTGCTTAATAATGAATTTTTTATAAATTGAAACTTATTTGGCAGGTATTTAAGTGAATTATGAATTGTATCTTATACCAATTTTTAAAGTAGATTTCTAACTTATTTTTTTCTTCATTTTCAGAAGCTGTTCATGTTCAATGCAAGAGTCATTATTATTCTCTAAGTAAGTATCATACAAATATATACTTCACATTATAGTTTAAGCATAAAATGGTTAAATGTTTAAAAAAAATTATAATAGATACGTTGCTTATAAATCCACCAGATAATCAAATTTTATGGGGTTTTGGAGTCTTTTAAAATTAAATAAAGGGTTTTCCACTAAGAGGTTTGAAGGCAACCAAAGTACTATGTTTAGTTTTGTGTAAAGAAGAAATTATGCTATTTTCACTTGAACTCAATATCAAACCAATGCCCTTCACGACCACAGTTGCAGAAAGATTCCATTAAATGACCAATTCGCAAATTTTAGACTGTACTTGCACGATAAAAAAAAAATGGGTGGCGCAACAGTCCGTTGAGAACTAGGGCCTAGTGACTTACAACTCTCAACCATTCCTGTGTGCGAGCACTGTTGTAAGGGATGGAGGGGACCTACAGTTTAATGCCGAATCCGAACGGCTAATTTGAGAAAGCACTTTTCATGACAAGAATTACTCTTGGAGAATTTGTCAATTCCTCGCAAGAGGCAGTACCCAAGACTTTTGCATGACAGTTCAACGCACTAGTGTTACTTTTAACTGAGGACTGGACCAAGAAAATAATATAAATAGTAAATCCAGGTATATTCCAATCGCGCCGAACAAATTCAAATCAGCTTCTAACCAGTGGGCTCATATGAGCTATAAAGCTCATACAGTTAAGATGTGTAAGCAAAGATCCTATCTACAGATTTATTAGTAATTAAACAATGAAGTATTTCAAAGGTTTTCACAAAAATTAAAATTTGGAAAAAATAGTAATGCTTTGAATTATTTTATTAAGATCTTTTCTGAGAGAATGATCAATTATTCAGATTCTTAAAAAGAAACCTTAAATAATATTTTATTTTGAGAAAACGACATTTTTTAAAATCTTAACACAAACTGAAGTTCCTAAAAATCGCACATAAAGAGTATTATGTCTTCTTAAAGTTTTTAAAATTGGTTATCTATTAAATACAATAACTTTAACTTTGAAAACATAAATTTCAAGAATATTTATGTCCTAAAAGCAGCAAAAGTGACACTTTCGTTAAACTAATGACTAATTGAAATACATAATGTACGTTTCGTAATTATAAATTTAATATAAAGGTTTAAATTTCTCGAGAATTAATTTTTAGAGAAATTATGTAAATTAATTCACCTTATTTTTTAGAATTAGTTTTTTAGCACCAGCTTCAATCTACGAGTAAGCAGACTGAAAATGATAGTAATCATAGACTCCTGGAAATTGCGCCGGTAGAAAATACGCCAAAGCCAGAATTTATTTTCATAGGAAAAAAAATCAGATTTTTCTAGCAAGCTTTCTCATTTTCTGGCTTTTTGCATCTATAATTTTGTAGCGTTTTTCGTATTTATAAAAATGGAAACAACAATATAATATATTATTTTTGGAAAAAAAGCTACGTTTCAACACAATTTCTAACATATCTGCATGAATTGCAGTCTATTAACTATTGTATTTTAGGTCTTAAATAGGACATCTTTAGAAACTGTCCCTTCCTTATACATATGAAAGCATTCCAAGATTAAATAGGTAGACCCATCCTTGCTGGGGAACAGTGTTCTTAAAAAAACTAATAACTAAAGTTGTCACTCTAAGCCTTGAAATATGTAAATTTAAGGGTAAATTATACATTATTTTATTGTATTTTGGCAGCCTCCTTAACAGAGCATTAAAGAACATTTTTATGCGGTGCCCAAAAAATCGTCTTTTTTCGACCTACCCAGATTTAAAGTCTGCATCCGCCCCTGCTCATCACTGAAGATGATTTTCCGAAGTAAATCCGGATCAGTTTTCAAGGACCGACTTCAGTTCTTGTGTTTAATTAAGATTTAGGACCTCAGACTTGTTCATCATATGGATGAATGTTGTTTGTGGAATACCTACATCCAAACGTGGGGATTCGACAAACCTTGCTTATCGTCAACACTACGGGCTACAGCAGCAATATTCTCTGTTGTTCTTAAGCGACGCAATCGGTCTTGTTCCTTAATATCACTAACTTGTCACAACAACAGCTCAACCACTATTTTATTATTGCCGGCCGATTACGTACTTACAATACAACGACCCAAACGTTTTAGGTTTGCAAACTGTGGATATGAATTTTAACAATTTCAATGCTTTTTTAAAACACGTATAGCCACATTTTTAGAAATGGTGTAGTTTTTACTTGTCAAATGTCAAAATGTGTAAAATTCAAAAGTAAAAAATAAAACATTTTATTATTATTATTTACATTATTACACTCTTTCACTTAAAAAAAAGGTATCTAAAATTTTGTATTGTTTCAAGACATTTGGATAGAGGTTATATCTAAAAATACCAACCACTAGGATGAGGTCACAAATCCCAATTTTAAATCTATAAAATTAAAGGGTCAATTGGAAAATCATAGGAATCCCAGGAAATTTGGGCCCAAGCATCACGCAAAGTTTCGATTTATGTGTCCTTGTCTTCAAACCTTCATAAAGTTTACGAGATAGCCATTACCAATTGTTTTCAATAATGATAAAGTTCGGTGAATAATAAGGTCATGGCAAAAGTTCGCGTCTTCTGATTGAATCCAACTTCTATAACAACCCTGGAAGTGTGGATATGGGGAATTGTATTGTTGAATAGTCCAAGGCGAAATGTTTGTGTAATTTCAGAAAACCTTTCATTATTGCGAATAAAAACTCAAGTGACAAAGTTCCCCACACTATTACACCTAATGCACGGCTATGATATCTTTCCAAAATAAGCTCATCCTTTCTCAGATCATGGAAATGAACCATTAAGGTTAAACTATCTTGCTCTCTTGCAAAATTCATCCGATGTTCGTTATGTACTTGCCTTAAAACAGCTTTATTTTTTAGGTTTCTTCTCTGGATATTATCACTTGTTTGTATTATCCTTCGAACCGTTGTTATTCTGGCTGATACCCCACTTTTGGCCCTTATTTTAGTCGCTGGTATAATGGAATTTGAAGCAATGTTGTTACTTCTTCCATGCGGCCTTTTTAATTTGGGCTATATTTTTGTGGATCAGAATGATAATTGCTTACAACTGTCTTGCTTCTATTAAGTCTCTTTGCTATTTCCTGAGAATCCTTAATCGTTGATAAAATCTATTCTAGCTCTTTCTGTAACTGTCAAAGTCTTCCCGGAACCCATTTGTGTTTCAAATTAAAGCAAAACAGTTGTTTTCAATACTGTCTTACAAAAGTTATAAAAAGAAAGCACATGTAAACTCCTGCACAGAGATATTCAAAATGACCTCACCCAAGTGAAGCTTTTTTAGTACTTCATTATTTGATCTAAGCTTAAGCTTAGATCAGTAAGCTTACTGCAGTTTACAACGAGGAGTTGGAAACAGGTATGATTCCTCATGAATTTAGGGAATCAATCATTTTTCCGATCCACAAAAAAGGAAGCTGGTCTGAGATGTCGAACTATCGAGGAATATCCTTTTTAAATTCGTGTTATAAAATATTTACAGCTGTTCTGCAAACACGGCCCAATAAATGGACTGAAGAAAAGAAGCTGTTGAAAGAATCTCAGGCAGGCTTTAGATCCGGTTACTCAACAATCGATCATACCTTTGTTCTGAAAAGCATTGCGGATTCATTTATAAGAAGAAGGAAGAAGTTATACGCGTTTTTCGTGGATTTTAAGTCTGCATTTGACACGGTGAATAGGCAAGCTCTTTTCTATAAGCTCTTTGGTATGGGAATGTCGTTAAAATTTGGAAGAGTCCTACAAAACCTGTATATGGATACTAATGCAGCAGTTTGGAATGGTGCAGAAAGGTCGGATTGGTTTAGAACTGAATCAGGCGTTAGACAAGGTTGTACGATGAGTCCAAGCCTATTCGCTCTATTTATCGAAGACTTAGTCGATTTCTTACCTGCTGGTATCGAACACGCGGGAGAATTAATTAAAGCATTCTTGTTTGCTGATGATTTTGTGGTTCTCGCGTCATCTCCAGAATCACTACAGCTTATGATAAACCGGATTTTTGAGTATTGTAAAATATGGAACCTAATAGTAAACATGGAAAAGACCAAGATCATGATTTTCAAGAACGGAGGAGGTAGAAACTGCCTTAATGAAAAATGGAACTACAATGGTGAAAATATAGAGATTATCAAAGAGTTCAAATACCTTGGAGTGATTTTGACAACAAATTTAAATATGGAAACGCATCTGAGAGAAAAGCTTACAAGTGCAAAAGCCGCCATCAGCGCATCTTAGAGTAGGTGTTTCTCAAATAAAAATATCGCACACAGCAGTAAGTACACTGTTTTTAAGGCAGTAGCAGAATCAATCTTGTTCTATGCAGCTCAAGTATGGGGAGCGAAGCAATATGAAGATGTGGAAAAATTGTTACGCTTCTACGTTAAAAGGATCTTCCGGCTGCCACCAAATACGCCGAACTATATAGTCATGTTGGAAATGGGACTGCAGCCATTTTTTGTACGAACACTTCGCATACAGATTGATTATGTGCTCAAAATCATGAATATGGATAATTACCGGTTACCGAAGATAGTGGCACTTCAGACTATTCGAGAGAGGTCGGGATGGTATGCAGAATGGATGAAACTTGCTAGGGAGAGTGACATGGACCTTAACATAGATAACTTTGATTTCAATCAATGGAAAGAATCACTGTACCACCTAATTGCAAGAGTGGATGATATGTTATGGGAAAAATGCCGAAGCAACTGGGTCTCTTCACAGAGCATTTTACAGTCAACTCAATCACAATTTGGAGGCGGAGAACTATTTCCGGGATGAATACAGTGTAGATGAGATTTCGATGATGGTAAAGCTGCGTGGTGAACTCGTACCTCTTAACTTCATTCCACATAGGGAGGATTTACCAATATTATGCTCCTTATGTAATCTACAAGTGAGAGAAGATATATTCACTTCATGGGTAAATGTCCAATTCTCAAAGACATCAGGAGAAATTTTCTAGGAACGGGTTTTTTGAACGAAAATGAAATTGTATCATTGTTGAACGAAGTCGACGTTAAAAAACTGTGTATGTACTGCAAACTGGCTCTAAATTATAGGGGGAGAATTGTTAATGAGAGTTTCTTAAGATAATATTTAATTTCAATAGTAAACTATTAAAAAAAAAAACTTTTTAAATCATGTAACAATTCGTTTATTTATAAATTATATTTCATAAAAAATAAGTTTCCAATTTATGTTTTGTCAACTAGGCAGACGGCAGAATGCCATGCTTTTCTTGATTTTTGTAAACAATGTAAATTATTTATGACGAGCAATAAAAATCTATCTAATCTAAAAAAAAAAAAAAAATCTTATTTGATCTAAGATGCATAATTAAAACGCTCGTTTCTGATTTGACCTTTAATTTTTTGAATTTGTAATGGAATAATACGTACCTACCAACAGGTAGTAAACGTTAACGCACAAAACTTCCACCAGGTATAAAAATCGAAAAATTGTTTCCAAAATGTGTGTCCTTATACCCCAGTGGATAGTCCATTCCTGACAACATTACTCGCACACAGGAATGGTTGAGAGTCGTAAGTCACTAGGCCCTAGTTCTTAACGGACTGTTGCGCCACCTAATTTATTTTTATCCCAGTGGTTGGCGGTGTACCTATGAATCTTGAACACGTCTAATTTGACGTTTAACAAACAGTGGATTACACAACATTTTGTATCTAAATATATAAAAAGGTCTTTCATGATAACTTCTTCTTAATCGATTCTTTTTAATCAATTGGTTAACTTACGACGCCGACGTTGCTTGAAGTATATAATTCACTACGCATTATATTTATAATTTAAAAGATTCTTAGCTTCCTGGTTGAACGTACATATATACATACATATACAGTTGTGGACAAAAATTTAGCACACTTGAAGAAGATAAGAAATATCGTTATTTTACTTGTGTAGGTTTTGTTCTAAGCTACTTTTAATTTCATGTAGTCATTGACAACCATATTAAAAACTAAAAACTGTTACTCTAAATAAATAAATTTGTTTGCGTTTTTAGAAAACTGCATTAGCTGGACATAAATTTAGCACATTTTAGTCCTAATACATTTTTTAATCCGTTTAGTTGAATAAAAGTGCACTTTTCGAGGTAATCCGGTATTTGTTAATATCAACTTATTACATAAATACATCAAAATGTACTTTAATAGTCATGGAAAAAGGACAATGGTGCTCAGAAGATAAACGAAAAATAATTTTGCAGATGAAAGACAAAACATCGAGCAATGTCCTCGTAAAAGGAAGACCACACTAAAAGAAGACAAAGTAATTTATTGTTTGTCAGCCAAGGATCCGTTTCAGAGCTCCAGTGCCATCCGCAACAAACTAAAAGAAAATCATGATGTCAACGGTAAGACGCCGATTAAATGAAAAAAATGTACGTGGTTGAGTTGCTCAGCGAAAGCCAATCGTTTCAAAAAAAAAAACTTGAAAGCCAAATTAGAGTTTGCAAAAACAAATATTGGAAAAACGTGCTTTGGAGCGACGAATCCAAATTCTGTCGGTTTGGTTCAGATGGCAAAAAGTATGTATGGCATCCACAGAATCTGCAACACAATTCTCGATATACTGTTAAAACGGTCAAGTATGGTAGTGGGAATGTTATTGTCTGGGCTGCATTTTCCTGACACGGTGTTGGTCATATAGTAAAAATTGATACAAAAATGGACCAACATGTGTACAAAAGTATCCTGGTACACCATATGGTACAATTTTCAGAAGAAAATTTACCACTTCTATGGTGATTTATGCATGATAATGACCCTAAGCACACATCACAACTTGTAAAGAATTGCTTAGAGGTCAATAAAATTAACGTTCTAAAGTGGTCAGCGCAATCACCGGATCTTGACCCGATCGAAAATTTGTGGAATGATGTGAAACATCAAATTGAAAATAGAAAGCCGAAAAATTTGCAAGAATTATGGCAGTTCATTCAAGATGCATAGTATCGCATTCGCCTAGAAGAATCAGTGCAGTCATAAAAAACAAAGCATTCCCTACCAAATACAGAATCCTCCATAATGGTAAGTTGCATACATTAAAAGTTATCCATCTAAAACTTAAAGTGTGCTAAACAAATGTCCAGGTAAAAGAAGTTGCTTTAATACATTTTTCAATTCCTTTTTTACAGGTATAACTTGTATAATTTTCTTTTTAGTAAATAAAACAAACTTGCAGCTTTCAGTGCAACAAAAACTTTTAAATGCAAGATTTTTTCATTTCATCAAATAAGTGTACTAAATTCTTGTCCACCACTGTACATAATATTTAAAATAACTTTATTCTTCTTGGATTGAAAATTGAAATAAACACGACTACTAATTTAAATGTAAGGCAATACTACCAGTTCATTTATTTAAAATGCCTTTATCATCTACACTAAACTAATCTTATACGAGTTTAAACCATGGAATCAGGGGACTCTATATGATATCAAGCAATTTTAAAAGTAAATTCCACACATCAATCATGTCTTATCCCATCAATATTATCGCCATACATACATACCCAGAGATACTTTTTTCTTTAAGTTATACAATATAAGTATACCATTCATGCGAGTACTCTTTATTATACTCCCTTTTTCAAACTTAAAAAAGAACAAAGTATTTTTATCAAAAAAGAAAAGTTTCTTGGAAAGACTGACATTTGATTTAGATGTATATTTAACGAGAGTTCAATTTTTATGTCTTTTTTAAAGAAAAAATCAATTTATTTTATCTGTAACATTCAAGTAACAGGTTACCATACTTTATTTTAATAGTACCTTATATTTTTTAACGGTAGCGAGATAGAAATGATTCGTTGAAAGTTTCATTTGAAATGAATACGAATATGAGGTATGTATGTTCCTTTACATAAGTACCAACTTCTCAAAACTCCTGTTATTACTTCAATTCTGTTTTATATGTATGTTTGATTTTGTATGTCAAAATGATAAAAAAGAACTAAATTTTCAGATTAAAATTGTCGATTTGCAGTTTTTGGAAATAAAAGAACAGAGATAAAATTATTTTAATTTTTATTTTAAGGGCAATCTCATAAAAACATACATGTATGGATATATTATTTTTTCAGTTATTTGAAATTTAAAATTTCATGGATTTTTATTATAACTCGGTAATATTATTTGAAAAAATAATTTCCACTGAACGAAAAGTAGATATATTAAAATGAAATTAGAATGAATTTCTTAGTTAAACAAACAAATAATATTTTTTCAATTAGGCTAAGTGATTTCCACTTTTTAACTTAAATAAATATCCTGGATTAACAGAATTGCAAAGAAAATACAATTATTTTCATAAGAATTGCATTTTACTTATTGCTCGTTTGAATAATAACAAAAGTCATTAAAATTAAATTGTAAAAAGTAATATAACGAATTAAATTGAAATTTTTTTACCCATACCGAAATAGTTTAGTAAAAAATAGTGTTCCAAAGTTTTCTAAATTTGTTTAACTTTATGCAAAAAAAAATGTTAAAACTGAAGTGATGAAGAAAACCATTTTTCCTAAAAAAATACCCTTAAACATTGACATACATAAACAATACTACATTCTTTAAGGGTGATTTTAAATGGCGTCATATTATTTTTGACGATCGATGGTTCGTAATAGTTCAGTAACTACTATATACATCAGACCATGCGTTTAATCCGATAGTTCTGAGTTTTTGGTTTATGATGTTGGCATAATTAATAACCAAAGTTTCAGACCTCGAGCGAAGAACGCATGATGTCCAAAATTCAGAAAAAACGCGATACAATCATGTTCTACGATTTTAAAGCAAATAAATATAACTATAATTTGTTCAAACTTTAACTAAAATAATTTTTTTACAAAAAATCAAAGAATTAATACTAAAATAACAAAAAAAAAAGAGAATTTGCCATAAAGAAGGTATACCTTAACTCTGGAGCGAGAACATTAAGAAAAAAGAAGAAAAACAAGGAACGGGATTGTAGGGACTATACAATACACCCCCCTTTTATAGGCGTGAGAGGTTATTTTTCAGAAAAGTAAGTTTACATACAAAATCAAACACTGGAAAACAACAGCAACACCTATATTATTGTGATATAACTTTTCTCAAAGCCAGAAATCCGTTCTTGCAGTAACTTTTTAAAAAACATTTGCTTTTGTACATAGTATCAGACAAAAATAATATTACATTTTTTTAAACAAAAACATTTTTTATGTTATTGAGTACTATTTTTTTGAGTAATGAATGTCATTGTCCATTATTGATTAAATACCAAAAAGCCAAATATAAAAATATACTTTAGTTAAAAAAAAAAAAAAAAATTAGAAACAATTACATCTACTACCCTATTTTTTAATCAGGTAGTCTCTGGACAGACAGAGCCGTTTCCGTAAATCCGGACCATTTGTTTTCTAGGTATTTATGACAAAACTGCGAAAACGTTAGTTTTCTTAGATGTTGTCGATCTTTTTTATTTTATCAAAAAATTCTAAAAAAACTAGCGTAAATTTCAAAGACTTAAAACAAATATCTTACTTGCCCTATACGGGTGCTCTAAGTTAATCCATTATCTTATAACTACTGCCTTTCGGCCTAAGAACAATTTTAATACCAATTAACAATAACTTAACCTAAATAAAAAAAAAAAACTTTTTATCTTTATCATATTTTATTATTTTATATAAAACTTAAAACTAAATAAAAAAAACCGAAACCCATTATAATACTTAAGCTACTTAAAACTAACCAAAACCAATAATACTACTTAAAATTACTTAAAACTACTAAAAAACTAGAACAGCCACAGTAAGCTTTTTAGTTTTGTTTTTTTTGTGTTTTTTTGTGTTTTTTTTTTTGTGTTTATTTTTGGTGCCACCCTGACTGTTCCTAACCTAATCCTAAGACCAAACGCCCTAGACAGTTTTAAATGTCATTCTCAATTTGAAGCCAACAAAACTGGATCTCCTGCCTCACCCTATCTCTTCGGTCCCTATCGGAAACAGTCCTACTTAACCGAAGGCGCTTAATTCAGTCCAGTGCGAGGACGTCTCCACTGTAAAGGAGTCGCCTATCTACAGTTTTACGGCTGGCGTGGTAGATTAGCGGAACCGCCTCCCTATCCTGTATCAGGCCTTGATTGTCTAAATAGAGGAAAGCTTCGGGCGGAATGTTGCCACGTAAACGTGCACTTTAGTAGTATCCATTGTTGGAGTAGTAAGCCCCAAAAATTAAGCTGTTAGTCGACGACATCGCTCTCGCAATGTGACCCCCTACCAAGCTTCAGCAAGAAATTATCTATTCTGTTTAAGTTGGCTCTGTTGTATAGAACCTGGTTGGAATAGTAATGTTTGTACTCCGACTCTGGTGTTCTGTGTAGTCCAAGGCAACGTCGCAGACATTGTCTCTCAAACACCCGAGTCTTTTCCATTTGAGATGGGGCAAAGTTGAACCATACCGGGCACCCATAGGCAATCATCGGCCGTATAAAGGCCATGTAGCAAATCACCTTCATCCTGCTGTTAAGACGGCTGCTAAAAAACAACCGTTTGTCAGGGCAAAGGCTCCCCTAGCTCTGCCCAGAGCAGCACTCATATGTCTGTCGAAATACAGGTACTGATCCAACCAGATGCCAAGGTACTTTACTACACTTTTATTCGCCAGTGGCTGTCTATTTAGTTCAACGATCACTAGATTTTTCCAGTTCTTTCTCGTATCCCTTGAGGCTCCACACAGCGGAGTCCTGAACAGAATAGTTTCGTATTTCTGAAAGTTGATTTTCAACTTTCAGTCATCGCAATATTGCTGAATCTTGTCGAAGTCACCCTGAAAAAGTGTCTTGATAACCTCAATTTTTGGGGCCGTTCTGTACGCAATTAGGTTGTCGTCCTGAGTCAGACTTGCTATCAGATCACTGGTGTAAATGCTGAACAAGATCGGCGAGTTAACCGCTCCCTGTTGAAGACCATTTTTTAAATCAAACATTTTGGTAGATGTTACATTGCCAATTTTGACAATAAACCGTCTACCATTAAGCATGTCATAAAGCATATACAACAATGGTTTACTTATGCCAAGTCTGTTTAACTTTAGATACAGACCCTTTAACCATACGGTGTCGAAGGCCTTCTCCAAGTCAACCAGACAAGCACCCGTACATTGCCTTTTAGATTTGGTCCACTGGATATCAGAAACAAGCTTAAACGCCGCATTAATAGTGTCATGTCCCGCCTTAAAGACGAACTGATTAACCGGAATTATTTTATCGTTTTCAGCCCACTTGGACAGAGCTCTATTTATAACCTTCTCGAATACCATACTGATATTCTGCAGAAGACTTATCGACCGGAGATTCGCCGGATTGGAGTTGTCCTTTTCCTTTTTCGGGAGAGGATGTACCACAGCTGTCTTCCAACGGACCGGATAGTATGCATTATTCAGAACGTTGTTAAACAGAGTGGTATAAATGTCTACAGCTTCCTGAGGTAAAAGTCGTAGTACAATGTTGGATAAACCATAAACACCTGCTGACTTCTTTTCCTTTAATGAATCGAAGATTATATGGAGCTCTATCTTCGTGACTAATAGGGTATTAGCCCAGTTTTGCTCGGCAATGATGGCATTTGCCAATTTATAGCTATTATTGTTTTTTTCATTGAAAACCAATCATTGGAATTTGTTTGACAGATTGGTTATAACTTTTATTTCCCGATTAAAATCCAGCATTTCCTGAATGAAATCAAAGAGCCAGTTATAGCTATCTTTCATTAAAACCAATCCGGAACATTTTTTGAATGGATATTTGACTGTGCTTCCCTTTGATTAGAAATAAAGGGTGTCCCAAAATTAACGCAAGATTTGAATTAAATAGAAAACGCCGTTTTTAGTCTTTTGATAGTTATATTTTTATTGACTCGTAAAGTACATAGGATAGGGTTATGTATGGAATAACACATCGGACAAATGGCCTCCACGGCTTTGCATGCACATGCGCACTCTTTTGTTGAAATTTTCCATGACCATTCTGCATAAATGTGGCTGAATTTCGTGGATGCAGCGTTGAATCTCCTCCTTTAATGCACGGGTGGTTGTGGGCTTGTTGACATAGACTTGTGATTTCAAATAACCCCATAAAAAGAAGTCTAATGGTGTTAAATCACACGATCTAGGAGGCCAATTTTGATCACCGAAACGAGAGAGTACACGACCTCATGCAGTAATTGAATTGTTTCACGGGCTGTATGACATGTGGCACCGTCTTGTTGAAACCACATATTGGACACATCAATATCATCCAATTTTGGCAGAAAGAACTGTGTAATCATGTCGCGATATCGAGCACCAGTAACAGTCACTGCTTGACCAGCATCATTTTCAAAAAAATATGGCCCAATTATGCCTCCAGCCCAAAATCCGCATCATACAGTCACGCGTTGTGGATGCATTTGTTGTTCGACAATCATATGTGGGTTCTCCGAACACCAAATGCGGCAATTTTGGCGATTGACAAAGCCATCAAGATGAAAATGTGCTTCATCGCTTAGGATGATTTTGCTCGAAAAATCAGGGTCCATTTGTTGATGTTCAATAATCCATTCAACGAACTCTCTTCTCTGTCCATGGTCATTAGGCTTCAATTGTTGTGTTAATTGAATTTTGTAAGCATGAAGACACAGATCTTTGGTGAGTATACGCTGTAGAGAGGTTCTTGAAATTTGCAATTCTTGTCCACGACGTCGAATTGAGGTTCCTGGATTGTCAGCAACACTCTCACGCACTGCTTCGACATTCACATTTGAACGGCTTGTTTTTGGACGACCAGTGTGTTTGGCGTCTCCAACGGATCCAGTCTCCATGAATTTTTCAATTAATCTCTTCACAGTTGACGAAGTTAAAACACTATTCCGACCATATTTTGTATGAAATTTTCGAACTGCAGCCGCCAAGCTTTCACTATTTTTGAAATATTCTTTAATAATGAAGACACGTTGTTCTCTCGTGTAACGCTCCATTTTTAATAACCTTATACTGTTAGCTGTCAAATTGCTTTTTTTCAGGGTTGCCAACACTTCACTGCACAAATGGCGGCAAATTCAAATCTTGCGTTAATTTTGGGACACCCTTTATAAATTATACTTATACTGATCGATCGGAAATCAGACAAAGAATTTTTTTTTGAAAAAAAAAAGTTTAATTGCATTGTAATTTTTCGCTAAACAGCTGATACTTTTATGATCAAAAGTGAAACGAATCGTTCCCCTGATTTGTATGCAAATTTCACACAATTCCAATAACAGATTTCTATAAACGACCAATGATTCCAATGATTGATTTCAATGATGAAAACCAATTATATAATTGGCCCCTTAAGGTAAGAAGTAATCATTGAAAGGAAATGTGACAGATGTGAACACAAAAAAAATGTAACGGTTTCAGTGGAACTATTTTGTTGCGAATTGTGAAATTTAAAAGCAGCTAAAAGTGATGTCAGCATTGAAAACATACAAATCAACTAAAAGAAAGGTTATGTGTTAATTAAGGTAATTTTTTCAGTAAAAAATTTACAAATCATGAGCTTCATTTGAATACCAAATATTACAAATTTGACTCTCTCAATCACTTTTAAATCTCGAAGCAAAGTTTTCATGAGAACGATAGCCATAACTGGCCCCGTACGGAAATTTCAAGGTTATGTTATTTGTTTTTGTTTTTGTTTGTGCTCGCTACCAGCTCTAATTTTTGTTTAATTCATTTTAAAAACCAACGAATTTGTTTGTCAACGGATGCTTTTTCCTAGTTTTCTAAAATAACTCTCAGCATACCACTAGGATTGAAAGACATAAGAAGGTTAATATTTTTGTTGTAGACTTTCCTTACACTGTTTACACAATAGCAGTGCTTTTTTGAGAAATTACTTACAACCATCCGCAGTAGTCCTTCTTTTTATATTTGAAAGTTGATATATGTATATTTAAACATTTGTCAGAATAATACAAAACAAAACTGTACAAAAATTGAAAAATTCAGACGAAACATAATTTTAAGTTAATACAATGGATAATTTTCAAGAGGAAAATTCCTAGATTATGGTCTAACTACATATGTACGTTCGCGTGATATCACTATATTTGTTGACACTACTATTTTGCAAAATAACAAACAAATATTACACCTTAATGTCTGTTTTCGTATAATTAAACAACTTAGTCGAGTCAAGAAGAAAAATAAAACTACGCTTTTATTTAGATTAAATAAAAGTTGAGTCGCCAGCTCATTAGAAAAACACACAAGTAATTAAATTGACAAAAATGAATTGAAAGTAATTAAAAAGAAATTCTCCCGAAATATCAGAGTTCATTTGGAATTTTTAAATTACGTCATAGTGTTTTGTATGTTGGACTCTACTCTACGAATACATCCATCGACCCTCAAGGAAGTATCAAACGTACCAAAACATCCACAAATGAAAAACTTCAAAATTCATTTTGAAATTCAAATAAAAGTCAAATCTCTATCCGCAGCAAGGTTTCAATTTACCTTTTATGTTCAGTGATTCTATAGGGGATGTTGGATTCGTTATTCTTATACATATCTACTGTACTAAGGATGGTTCTTCCAAAAAAACACTCTCTAACCTTATAAATAAGTTTCCAGCTTACTTTTCCGTATTCAGATTTTGACTCCTTCTTTGACGTTATTTTATTGGGTTAAAACTTAAAACTTTAAATTATATAAAATTTGTATTAAATATATTAATGAAAAAACATAATTAATTAAATCCAACAAAAATATTGTATAATGTATAGAAAGAACAAACATATCATTAACGAATTACAAATTTATCATTTAAAGTATTAATGAATGAACATATACGTAATATGCGTGTAGTTAAATTTAAAAAAAATTACTGATTTAGTTTAAAATTTAAAATTAAATTTTAAGCCATCAAAAAAAAATGTCCTTCTTCTTTTTGTATTATTACATATTATTAAATAATAAAAGCTATCTATTGGAAATACCAACAATATTTTAACTATAAACACACATTACAAGCGTTAATGACTTCACTATCTATCGGAATTATTTAATGAAAAAATAAATTGACGCCTTAATTGACTCCTGATAAAAAAGTTCACAACAATGTTCATTGTAAATACGAGTATATACATAGTATATATATAATAGAGAGTTCAATGAATATGTAATTTTACTGACATACACATAATGTACGTATTATATAAAACACATTTAATATTTATCTCCCTCTTTTGGTGTATTAATAGAATATTTAAATTTTTTCAATATGATTGCAAATTGGTATTGTGGTAATTCAAAGTACACATTGATCTTAGCGTTATACCATCAGCAACGTGAGTCGTCGGTCGCGCGTCGTACAATTTTTTTTTTTTTTCTTAAAAAAGAATAATTCTTTTATAATATTATTTCTGAGCGAGAAATCACAAAATCATTATCAATAATTATAGATTGACTGACATTGGCTGTCATAATAACTTTAAAATATTTATTTATAATGCACTTTGGTTTTTATGTATATCTTGTATTTTATAAACTTTTGGGACCAATTTATTGACTTCTTGGAAAAGTTTTCAATTTTGAAGCGGTTTCAAGTTTCTGTTGTTTCTCTAAGCAAATTAATGTTGTTATCATATTTTTTGACAATTGAAATAGTGTTTCAAAGTACATATGTATGTATGTTTGGATAGTCTAAGAGTTGAGGGCTAATAATTTTTGGCGTAAAAGAAAACCAGTTGATATTAAAGTTGCAGGTAGACTTAGTAAGAGTGATAACTTTTTCAACTCGGTTTCGAGATTTTTTGCAGTTTCAGTGGTATACATATTTTGACCTGGGTCCTGTTTCACTAAACACTTTTCAGTTTGCAACTTTACACTTTTAGTTTGCAAATTACGTTTCACCAAACTTAAGTTTTACGCAAATATTTTCTTAAAAGTGAAAAACTTTGTTATTAACTTGTCGAATTGAAAATTTTGACATTTCTCGTCATTTCAAAGTCCTTAGAGTCTAAATAAAAGATTTTTTAGAGAGATGTCTCTGCGTACGTCCGTACACTTGGGAAGTTTTTTTTTTTCGTCGTCCATAGCTCAAAAACTAGTAGAGATATCGATTTCAAATAAATTTGGAACACTCTCAAAAAAATTGAGTGGGTTGTTTTTTACCATAGCAATTTAAAAAACAGGTGAAAATTTTGGTTAACACAAAATATCTCACGAACCATTAACGCTAGTGACTTGAATTAAATTTAATATCATATATTGTAACGTAATACCACAAGTATATTTAAAAAAAAAAAATTCATTTAACGGTTTTTTTGTAAATCAAATGATTTTATCTCCAAAATAATTTTTTGCAAGGAAGAATAACGTTTTTGATATCTGGTAAATGTTGAGAAAAATCGAATTAACCGTTTTTTACCAATAATAAAAACCTAATAAACATTACTAAAAGTTGGTAAAAATTGATTTTAGATTCAAATATATTTTCAAAAATTTGAGATATTGGCTTGAAATCAATTTTATCTTATAAAAAATATTGTTTTCAACATTCAGTAAAATGTTGAGAAAAATCAAATTGACAGTTTTTTTTTTTAACAAAAAATAAAAACCTAAACAAAACATTACTAAAAGTTGGTAAAAATTTACTTTCGACTCAAATATCTTTTTAAAAATTTTAAATATTTGCTGATTTTATCTCACAGAAAATATTGTTTTCGACATTCAGTAAATTTTTTTTAAGAATCCAACTGTCAACTTTTCTTATATAAAATTAAAATCTACAAAAAATATTACGCAACATTGGTAAAAATTGATGTTCGGTTCTCCATATCTCGTTAACAATAGAAGATATTGACTTCAAATTAATTTCATTCATCCAATTTGTATTTGTTTATATCAGAAATAAGAACATTTAAGAAATACTACTAAAATTTAAAAAAAATTGGTTTTCGACTAAAATTCTCGATCGCAAAAATAGATTTTGAAATCAAACTATTTTATCATATGCAAAATATTGTTGGTAATTTTTAAATTTTCTTTAATAATTCAACTGACAACTTTAAAAAAAAAATCACGTAAGCCTACAAACCTTTTAAGCAAGATAAATCGGCACACCGGATGGGAAGTTATCAGTGTGGTCCCAGCCTCTTTTTTTGCAAAGTATTTGTTCTTTCTGTTTCACCAAACAATAAACTTTTAAAATTATATTTAGAATTTAGAAAAACTTTTCAGTAATATGCAAGGAAATTGTCATTTTCAATTAAAATAAATACAAAAAAATAAATGAACCACTTTGAAAATGAAGAAGTATGTAAATAAAAATTAACAAGAAAATAGACATAGATTATTTCTTTTTTTTTATATTTTGACGAATTTACTAAAGAAAATGAATTTTGAATATAAGGGTAAACACGTTGATTCATCTCAATTTCGAAAATGTCTGATTTTGTAGAGGCATGATGGTTAGTGCGTTAGACTGTCATGCCAGAGGTCATGGGTTCAATCCCTGCCTGTGCCATCTAAAGTTTTTCTCACTGGTACTGTCTCTGGCGAGGAATTGACAAATCCTCCAAGAGTAATTCTTGTCATAAAAAGTGCTTTCTCAAATTAGCCGTTCAGATTCGGCTTAAAACTGCAGGTCCCCTCCATCCCTACCAACAGTACTCGCACACAGGAATGGTTGAGAGTTGTTAGTCACTAGGTAATAGTTCTCAACGGACTGTTGCTCCACCTAATTTATTTAATTATTGTAGAAACCCTTCAGTAGAATTTGACAGTTTATATGTAGTTTCTTTTGAAAAGCTGTTATAAGATAATTTATTTAAAATTTTTAATCGTTTTGAAGAATATTTTGAAAACGAAGAAGCGTGAAGAATAGTGACCAAAGATGAGTGAAACTAAGAATTAACTTTGATATCGGAAATGATTTTACCACAAAAGATAGTTTTCGATTAACGGAAAGTACCATCGAATTTGTGTTGTCTAAAGTTGGAAATAAACTACAATTTAATAGCCAAAGGAATATGTGCTTAAGTCTCTTGTGAATACTTTTGTTTAGTGCACACAAAAGTGCTGGGAATAGATCATAATATCAAGGTGTTGCATCAATGCACGGTATAAGTAATTCAGACATTGTTCTCAAGAAGAATTTCCATATGTAGCTTTTAATATTTCACAACCATCAAGATGGTTAACTTTTTATTATTTTTGTCAGATCGACTCATTTTACATTATTTACGCTAATTAGATACATACACACAACTGTTTATGTTTTTTATTGAATAAGTATTTAATCTTAATAATCAATGATTTTCTTTGCAATTTTTCAAAATACGAACTAAATGCAAAGTTGTATTTTACTTTACTTACTTTTTACACTTTTACTTTACTTACTTTTCAAATAAAGTTTGCAAAATAAAAAAGTGAAAATAATTATCATTTTGCAAATTTTGCAAAACACTTTTACTTTGCAATATAATATTTTTTTGCAAAGTTGCAAAGTGTTTTGTAAAATATGCTCCTGGTATTTTATAAAACCAATATCAAATAATTTATTGTTCAAGCATTTAAAGCCTCATTAAAACCTGTGTTAATTTAATTTTAAGTATAAAGGAAACATTGATGAATTAGCTTGAGTTCAAACATCTCACGGTTCAATTCTTTCGTCCTTTCGACTTCAATTAAATTTTATTTTACATGTCACAACGTCTTATACAATTAGTAAAAATGGCAACATAAGATGTTTCACAAATAAAGCCCAAACATACCAAACCCTAATGTAGTAAAGAAAAAAGTTAGTATACGCTCGAGTGCAACACACTTTGGCCTTAAAGAGAAAAGAATTATGCCAAATATATGTATGTATATCGTTGTCTTTATTTTAAATGAACTTTGTGTGAATTCGTTTTAATTTAAATAATCATTTTATGACACTTGAAATTTTCGACCGATAAAGACAGACAAAAATTGAAAAATGCTATTTTTCAACCCTCAGTAATTCAGTAATTTACTGCACCAAATCATAAAGTGAAACTCCATTGAGAGACATTTTTATACTTCAAAAAAACAGGACACTTAATAAAATATGACTCATCAAAAGATGAAAATAATAAAAAAAAAAGAACTTCAAAAGCATTTTAAAATCTTTCAATCGTAAATTTTTATTTGCTCGTTTTCCCTGTGGTAGCTACAAGAAAAATGATAGGTACATACCAATTTTGCAATAAAAAAGAAAATGTATCTACGTTAAAAATAGCTTTCTTAGAATTTTACACTTGAAATCCAAGAAGTACATTCTTCGCGTAGGAGAACATAATTCTTAATATTTCTTGAGGGAAACATAAATAAATGACTCGAGAGATCCTGACAAATCAACAGGAAATAGTAAGCTGTAAAATTAAATGACTTTCTCGTCCTTTATTTGACGCAGAGTAGGTACCTATAACTCCCACATGACAATGACAACGACAATGGCAACGGCATTGGCAACTCTCATTTTGCACAGCAAGGACAGTTTTCGACAACCACGCAATTGTACACTGCGCATGATTTCGACTTCTCCATCGTCATCCCCTTAAAACAAAAGAGCAGGTGTTGCATGCCCTTTCACCATCAACACCGACCGCCACAACCAACAACACCATAAAAAGCTTCAAACTTTTTCCCCAACACTCTAAGTTCGAAACGAAACGAAAGACAAAAGAAATTTTTAGTGACGTAAAACCTTTATAACGTTAAGCCTCCCAAGGCGACTTGTGTTAGTCGGGTCTCGGGTAAGTGGAATGAAATCCAGTGAGAGGAACAACAACAACAACAAAATATTGTTTGCAGTGAGAGATTTTCTTGGCCGCATTGAGAGCGCACATCTCTAGCGGAAATATGTACATAGGTACCCCCAAAGTCCCAATCTCCCATCAGCCAACCCCCAAAAACAGCTTCAATACTCACACAAATATACAAACAAGCGCTATATAGGATGTTCTAAAGCTAAGTATAACTATACTAGTGTCCTTTCTTTTTGTTGTTCTTCTTCTTCCATGAATGGATCAGTATTCAGGACGAAAAGAAAATATGTCCTCACGAATTTATCCGACATCTATATTTCCTCGTTACGTGCTAATGTACTTGTGCTCAAAGTCCCATGACGTCGACGTGTGGCACAACTGGCACACGATTCCAGCTTCTAACGCGGCCCTGTACGGTGCGGTGGTGTGGCGTAGTGTGGAGCGCGGAGCGCGTTGGCAGGCGTGGTGTCAATCTGTGTATACAAAATACTTATATGTTTGTATGTGATGTGCTCTGATGACATAAATTTGTATCTTTTCAGATAGAAGAGGACCCATGTTGTTGTTGTTGTTTTTGTTTTTGTTTCTGTTGATGTTGTCGGTAGCTGTTTGTGCTCTTATAGTCCTCATCGTAGCTTGTACTAACGCAAATAAAGTGCTCTTTATTGCATTTCTTGCGATGTTTTGTGTACATGTACATTGTACAGTGTTGCCAGGACTGCAATGTAATTTAATTTATATTCATGCGAGGTCTTAAAGAGTTTAACCAGGATAAATGAATATGTGACATGAAATCCAAATAGAACTGACATTAAACTGGATAATTTAGAGAAAATCAATTCTACTCTTATCCAAGCTAAGCAAGGTTTTACCATTTAAAATGTTCTTCTACTTTGAGCAGAAATATGTTTGACTAAGCCTGCATTACGATGATGCTTGCGTCACGTCGTCCTGGTTACGCTTGAATCAGCACATTTAGTTAGTTTTAATAAATTTAAACGCTTTGCGCTGTTCGATTTAACTAATATTCTAAAACTTTAAATGACAGTTCAGCTTGGTAAGTTTCATATGACAGCACAGTCAACTTGAAACCCCGATTTGAATGACAAAAAATTACCAAGCAATAACTATTTTTGAACTATCTATAATACACGAAGCCCTCATACAAAAGTATCCAAAAACAAGGCCTTAAATTACTATTCACATGAGATCGACCAAAAACCCACGAATGAAGGTATATTCTTCCATTATGACATTTCTTTCACATGGCTTGTTTTTATTTGTCACTACATTTGCACACGAAAGACTAGAATGAAATGTTTAGGTTAGGGTGGCGACCGAACATTTTTTTTGTGGATCTTATGTGGAACGCGAATTTGACAGTTCGTTACAATCAGATGGCAATTCACAACGAACAATTTATTTTCTAAAATGTCTCTTGTTTTGAAAAAGCTACCTGTATAACCTTAAGCTATATTTCTACGTTTTTGTTTGCAGAATTTAGGCTTCTCATTTTTTTTAATAATATTAATTCATTCATTTGTCAGTCATTGGTTGCTCTCATGTGAATAGTACTTAATAATGATAGGCGATGTACCGAAGCTTTTAGACTTTAACTCCCCCAGAATGTTTCATTTTCTTTTTTTTTGCCGCATCTTCAACACAAGTCGCACCAATAAATTCTGCTATAATATCCACACTTCCAGAAATGACCACTAGGTCAACTTTGAGTCCAATTTCTGACGTACTTTCAAGTACAAATATTACATTTTTAGCCGCACATCAAGAATGTGAAATGCTTTGCATCCTTATATGATCTTAAATCCTTCACTATGTATCTAACAATCGAACGTGCCTTAAACCATTTTGTGTGCTCTAAATAAGTATAGAAAAAAATCACTGTACTCAAATAAAATGAAATGAAATATATAAACAATTTCAAAGTAGTTTTGGCAACACTGATTATGCTGTTGATTCAATGTTGCTGATGCTAATGCTAATGCTTAAAGAATACAAGATAAAGGCAGTTGCAGTTGCATCTGTGTGTATAAGTATGTTGAATTAAACGCAAAAACAAGGATATTTTAGTCGTCCTTTAAACAAAACAAAAAATACAAATCCAAACAAACATACTCGTACGTTGGTACAGACATATGTTCAAAAATACAGAAAAGCAAGCACGTTCAAGGTAAGCGTTGCGGCACCACTTTGTTTTCAAAAGATAAAAGTAGATGAAAGCACACGATGAGGTAGATGCAAAACGACGCAACGCGAGACGAATTTCAGCACCACACGAACACGAATGGCGATGGAGAGGAAGCTTAATGCCACTGCTGCATTGCAATATGAATGCATAATTGACAAGTACATGCTCTATAAAAGTAAAATAAGAAAATAAAAACCGCTTTTCGTGTATTTAATGAGGATGTCAAGCGCCATTTCAATTATAGCGGTACATGTTGGTATCTCGATAGAAATAACTGAGCTTGAAAAGAATCAGATTTTCTTCTTTTTTTGTTAGATTCTATAGAAGTTGACATCTGTCAAATAAGAATATCTACATAATGTCAGTACTATACCTCTATACGCTACGTAATATAGTAAAATAGAGAAGATGGATTCTTGTGAGGGTTTATTTTTATTTAATTCAATTCGTGTCGACAATTATGTAGGTAAATTGACTTTTGACAACCGTCATCATCGTCATCAGTATCGGTGTAGGTTAAGCAAGTATCCAAATATCTAAAGTCTAACCTCGTACAACGTGTGTTACATTTGTATTATTCTTGTGAGTTTATAAAATATAAACAACATAAATAGAGGTACGTTACGACTTACGTACAACGTATGTATTGTATATGTACCTTACCTTACGATAATTTCTGTCATATATTTACTGTAGCTGACGCTATGTGTCGGTATAAATTTGTTTGTTGTATTTACACAGAATGTCAAATAGCAATATGTCAACTCCTGATGGTGAATTTTGATGGGAATAAAGCTCCAACAGAATGTTTAAGTGCCGTTTATTATTAGAAATTATACATTCTATTTGTTGGGATAGGAAAGTTGTTTTTCTTATTTTCATTTCTTTCTTTTTTTATTGTTATCATTCCTTTTCAGGTTTATTTACATTTGTCTATGTTTACACGTGTAGTTATGGTATGGACTTAATGTAAAAATGGTTTATTTGCACTTACTTTAACTTGTTTTGTGAGGGCGAGAGTGTTATTTTTGTGAGTTTTTATCAGATCACTGAATTATATTATAGTTTTATGAAAGTTTGTCTAGACGTCTGTCTATCTGTCTGCCTGAACATTTATGGTCTGGTCATGAATGTCAAAGTTAAATAATTATAGTGTGGTTTATGACTTTACGTAGCTTTGCCATTGACAATCAAATTAGATCAAATAATGAGATATTGTGCCAATAGATAAAATTATTATTATATAAGTGAATTAGTTTTTTTTTTTGGAATTAGTTTGAACTATTTAGACACGACGTATTAATTCAGTATGTGTCATTTGATTAAATTGATAATTTCAGAAATTTAGACAGTAATCAATTTAGTTAGTCAATAATTAGATTTAGGTTTAGATTTATTAAATTTATAAATTGGCTAAGAACAATTTTTTTTATTTTTATAGTTTTCTACTTACTTTTTGATTCATCGAAAGGTTCAAACTCAGTGTCAGAATTCTTATTCTATATATCATGTGACATTCATACAGTGATGAAAAAAAAAATGATAGAAACAATGTTTTAAATTCCGTGTATTTGGAAATTTAGTGTTTCATAATCGTCAAAAAAATCCTGCCAGACGATCAAAGAACTTTAAGTTTGATCCCAAATACACGGAGATGATAGTTAAGGATTTTAGTGGAAGCACTATGAGTTCTAGCTAGTTTCTTTTTACCCTCTGAAGCCATGTGCTGTTTATTAAATTTGGACTCTACCCATCGAAATCATGCCTTTTGCCGAAGAGGACATGCCAATTAATGAGGATTCACGCAAGATAATAAACCGAAGCACTCATAAAAGTTGTAGAAAGAAATCAATTTCCATAACACAATATGCTTAATGGAAGGCCCAACAAAATTATTTGATTTTAAAATAATGGAATATATCTGAGGTGAAATTAAAAGAAACTGCAAGGCCAAAGACAAGGACATCTTAAGGTTAAAAATAAAACAAATTGATGGTATTTCACACTTTTCAAGACAAGTGTTGTCTTAGATTCTAAACTAACATTTAATGAACATATTAACTTCATAGTTAAAAAAGCAAATAGAGTTCTGGGTTTTAAGAGATTTGGCGGTGATTTCCGTGATTCATATGTTTTAAAATTACTTTTTGTTTCATTTGTGAGACCAGTCCTGGAATATGCTTGTACAGTATGGTCACCTTACTTCGCCCGTACACGTCACAAGACTCGAAGCCATTGCGTTTTTGTCAACGATCCCTTCCGTGGTTTCATGATATTCATACATTACCGCCTTATTCACAAAGACTTTCTCTCATAAATCTTTCTTCTTTGACAAATCATAGGATGTACTTGCAGTTTTGCTTTATTGTTGGAATAATAAACGGACAAATTTGATCACCATCAGTTCTTGGTAGTTTAAACTTTAGTTTTAATCGTTCAAGTATAAGACTCCAGAAACCAGTAAATACTAATTTTAGCAGATCAAACTATGGTGTACAGTACATAGCCCCTTAAATCAATTAATTGAAATCTATAATAAATTTCACTCTTGTAGTAACTCACCAAATGATAATATAAAAAATACAAATTGCAAATTAATATTTTTTAACAGTTAAGTTTAAGTTTTAGATTTTAAGTATATATTATATTAATAAGAATTGTTAACGTTAGTATTTAACGCATTATAAATAAATGAAAAGGTGAATATTGCTGTTACAAAAATACAGTACCATTCTTAATTCGTTTCTATTATTTTGTCCAGTGCAAATTAGTTTGAAATACTTCAGAGAATTTATATAATTATTTCCTTTTGTTTAAGTTTTACAATTTAATATGATATTTTTTACTTAAAGTATGAAGACTTGTAAGATATTTTTTAAATTTGTTTATATTCTACCCCAAACGCTTTCTATTGCAATAAAATTTGCAAGCTAAGATTGTTTCTATTAGTTTTCCCATCACTGTTTGTACATTTCAATTCATATTTTTGTTCAACTAGGTAAATATTTTCTTATAGATCAAAGATTTGATGAAATTAACTCAGGTACATATGTATATGTATGTATATGTATTCAGTTTCGAAAATTGCTCCTGATTAAACCGAATTTTGTACACACGTTAAACTGAGCAATAATTTTAATTAAAGTAAAAATGAAGTTAAGAAAATTTAAAAATTAGCTACTTGAAAAAAATATCAAATATTAAGAGTAGGGGTTTCTTTCTGTAATTTTACTCTTTCCACTTTAAGATTGGTATAGACCCAAAACTTATTATATGTACATATGTAAACCTAAAACCACTAGTGTCATCAAAAGATTAAGATTGATCTATGGTTAAATATAATTCCCTCAGATATTCAACCAGAAGTTTAAAACAAGGTAACGACTGGGTCGCACGAACTTCCTCTTGTATCCAAAGACTGTTCAAAAATAGTACTCAAAATGTTAAAACTTAAAATATAAAATAAGGTTTTCTTCAAAAATTTGAATGTAATTTAATTTTTTTGAAAATCGTTAGAGGTTTTTTTTTAATTGATTTTCTGTATATTATGTACAACATTTTATTACATTTCAGTTTTAAAATGTTTTTAGTATGCAATTATTTAGAGCATACGTATTTATTACACTTGATTTTTGTAAAAAAAAAATGATATTTCGAGATATCGAATTTTGAAAAAAATGTAATATTTTTTTAAAAATCAAAAAAAAAATAAATTGTACGACTGGGTTGCGTATCCAAATAGTCTGTTTAAAAATATTTTTTGTATTTTAAGATTTAAAAATATACCTTCAAAACTTTAAATGCCATTTAATTAAACAAAACAAACCTTGATTCATTAAATTTGTTTTTAAAATCGTTAGAGCAGATTTTTTTATTTAATTTTGTATATATAAAGTTTTTAAATTTTGTCTTAAAAATATTTTTGGTATGCAGTTATTAAGTGGTTACAAATTTACATTTTATACATATAAATTTCGTTACAAAATAATGACCCCTTTTTTAAATAAACAAAATGACATTATTGATCATCATTTCATCAAATATTGTTCAGACAGTATAAGAGCTTGTTCAGAAAAGGTACTGAGAAAACTTGAAAACTTAAAAACAAAATAACGCACCCTTCTCGAGCAATACAAAAAGTTTTTTTTGTTTGAAAGAAAACCAGTTCGGAAAAAAATTTAATAAAAATCCATATGTTTTTTGAGAAAATTCGAATTTTCGATTTTTGACCAAACAATTTGTATTGGGACTGAGGTTATTTTTAGTCTTAAAAAAGCGCTTAACGCGATTCGACTCAAAACCTTAATTTCCAAATTTGAAGTCCAATGCTTTGGGCTGAAGGGGGCAAGACAGACAGACAGACGGACGGAATGGATTGGGGAGACCCACTTTTATCGACTTCTCTGCCATCGTTATGTCGTGTTTGATTAAATGTTTAAGTTTAAATTTTGTTAGGAATGTAAGACTTGCCATATACATACATATGTAGTTCATATATGTCGCAAGAAAAAAACCACAAACTTAATTTTCTTGAAAGTCTTTTCGCATCTTTCGATGTCATTATCATCTTTCTAAAAAATCTTTAACTAAGATTCTAGAGACTTTAAAACGAGAAATGTCAACATTTTCAATCAACAAATTGGGACGATTACAACAACATTATAAAATCTTTTCGATTAAAAAATCACAAATAAAAGTTAAAAAAATAATGAAAATGTTTCTATAAATCTACATTTATTATATTTTTCTATTCAACGTTTTCACACACAATCTTTTTAACTTCCCATAGGAAGTTATTGTAATGGGTCCGATTTGTCAAATTGAAAATTTTGACATTTCTCGACGTTTCAAGGTCTCTAGAGTCGAAATAAAAGATTTTTAGAAAGATATCTGTGCGTGCGTGTGTACGTACGTCCGTATGTCCGTACGTCCGTACGTTCGCGACGTTTTTCGTCGTCCATAGCTCAAGAACCAGAAGAGATATCGACTTCAAATAAATTTTGTTGCACAGATAATAAGGCAGAAAGATGCAGAAAGGGCTCTCAATAAAATTGCGTGGGTAGTTTTTTTACCATAGCAGTTTAAAAAAAAGGTGAAAATTTTGGTTAAACCCAAATATCTTATGAACGCTAAAGACTTGAATTAAATTTTATATTATATATTGTAACGTGATACAAAACAAATATATTTTTGGAAAAAAATCCTACTAAAGGTTTTTTTTATAAATCAAAAAAAAACTGAAAAAAAAAATTTGTCACCTCGAAAATTTTACGACTAAAATACGATTTCATCTCCAAAACAATTTTGTGAAACGAAGAATAATGTTTTTGATATCTGATAAAATTTTGGGAAAAATCTAATAGACAGTTTTTTTATAAAAAATAAAAACCTAAAAAAACATTACTCAAAGTTGGTAAAAATTGAATTTCGACTCATATATCTTTTCAAAAACTTGAGATTAAGACTTCAAACTTATTTTATCTAATAAGAAATATTGTTTTCAACATTCTGAAAAATGTTGAAAAAAATCGAATCGACAGTTTTTTTTACAAAAAAAAAACCCAAAAAAAAATTAATAAAACTTGGTAAAAATTGATTTTCGACTCAAATATCTTTTCAAAACATTGAGATATTGGCTTTAAACTACTTTTATCTTTCAAAAAATTTTGTTGTCAACATTTAGTAAAATTTTGAAAAAAAACGAATTGACATTTTTTTTTACAAATAATTAAAAACCTAAAAAAAATTTAACAAAAGTTAGTAAAAATTGGTTTTCGACTCAAATATCTTTTCAAAAATTTGAGATAATGGCTCCTAACTAATTTATAGCTTATAAGAAATATTGTTGTCAACATTCAGTAAAATTTTGAAAAAAATCGAATTGACAGTTTTTTTACAAAAAATAAAAACCTAAAAAAACAATACTAAAACTTGGTAAAAATTTACTTTCGACTCAAAAAGCTTTTCAAAAATACAAATATTGGCTTCAAACTTATTTTATTGCACAGAAAATATTGTTTTCGATATTCAGTAATTTTTTTTATAAAAATCCAACAGTCCGTTTTGTCATAAAAAAATAAAATCTACAACAAATAGTACGCAAATTTGGTAAAAATTGATACATATAGACAAACTTTTAAGCAAGACAAATTGACAGACGGGATGGGAAGTTATCAGTGTGGGTCGCAACCCAGCTTCTTTTTTAACTGGTTATTGTTAAGTAAATAAAACCATATTATAATTTTTTGATATTCTTCATGTAACCACAAAAATAACTTTTGTATATTCACACAATTTAAAGTAACTTTTTGGGTGTGCTGTTCCTGTGTCACTATTCCATTCACTCTCCGCTTAGAGTATTTTCACTCATCCATTCACTTGAATCATTGAAAAAAATGCTCCCACTGCAACAACGCTCCACAAAATCACACTTTATTTTTACAAATTCAATCCTCACAATGTTTTTTATACGAAGTTTTAAATCTCGATGCATGAATTATAAATAAGTGCTTCCGTTTTATTTACAATGCTTAAGCTAACAAGATATACATAAATGTCCTTTTACTTAAAACTTTCAATTTTCCTAAAAGTTTTGTTTGTTTTTTAATTCTGCTCACATCCTTTCGCATTGGTATTTTTTCCTTAATTTACACATTGGCATAAACCAGTTTCAATCAAGTGTAATTGTATGTAACACCTACAACTGATGTTGACTATAATATAAAAATAAAACTGATGACCTTTGAAAAATTAGTTTGACCTTTTCAAATGTCGGTAGTGGTGAATTAATAGGTTCATAAATCACTTTTTCTAACAACTTTTCATCCTTATACGATTTCTTATCCATGAAAAGTAAACTCCATAACTCTTATAAAAGTTATTTTCAAACTCAATCATGTCAGCAATAATAACACACAACACCAAAAAAAAAAACACCCTTAAAAATATAATCAAGCAATAAACATGAGTACAGGTTCACAATTCGTATATTGTATATTATGCAGATTTATTTAGAAAAACATCAGTTAAGCATTTACTTAATTTATTTAAGTTTCTCTTCGCGTCGTCGCGTTGTCATCTTAAAGAAACATGCATATTCGTATAGCAGAATTATGTAGAACAAAATGCCATTACAACCACTGTCATCATCATCACATCACCATAGCGAGCTGTCACATTATAACAAGTAATAACCATGCAAATTACATAATTCCACCCCTGCCATTAAGGGGTGCCAAAAATTACATCTTCCGGCGGCGAGGCGCCATGACATCCCAGGAACCCACATAAACTTCTATCCATCTATATTTACGGTATGCTTTTTTATCTCTATACTTTAGTGGATACATCTCGTGAGGTTTGAGTCTTTCGAAGTTCGAACACCCGTTTTCGTTGTCGTGCTTAAAAAAATGTCTGACATTTTCCGGGTTATTACTCAGGCAAAAACGCAATCTCGTGCTCAAGTCTATAATATTCACAATCGCTTTCATTTTAATTCAACAATATGTATACTTAGACACACTTCGTTCATTCTGTGTGGGGGGGGGGGGGGTCGTGGGCGTGGGCGTTGCCATGAGCGTTGGACGATTCTATGAGATAAAATATACAACAATCTTTTCCATGACCTATGTTTTATAGACGAATAATTCAATTTGTCAATGTCAGAAAAGGGGTACACTGATTTGTGAGCGAGGACAGACTTATTCAATTAGTATTTTCTGTTTTGTCGCTGCTGCTGCTGTAGCTCGTTGCTACTACTGCTGTCCCATTGCACCCCACCACACCACACCGTACTCAACCACACACCAAATGGACGGACAATTTATTATGATGAATACAATTACACAAAGGATGCCTTTTTGCATAGTGCATGTTTTGCGGTTGAATTCTTCTCGCGACAGATGGGAATTCTGCATAGTATCCTGATGTATGGACTCAAACCAAAAAGGGTCAGTGGCGGATTTACTATATATAAATGACATAAGCTAAGTATTTAACTTTTTAACTCCATGTGACAAAGCTATATCACAAGTTATTACAACTTCAACTCTCTTGTTAGTGATTTGATGCTTGATGTATGTTTATTTCAAAAAAGGGTGGGTTAAGTACAAGTTCTAAAAATAGAAATGCAATAACATGAAGAAAATTTAATTTATTCCCTGCATAATAGCAAAGATTTCCATTAATCATGGAATACAAGGTTGTTGAAGTGGCCGCCAAGGCTGGCTTCTGGCTGGTAAGTCACTCCAATTTTCCAAGATCTTGTTTATGGTGGTGTAGGGCCACAGCTTGAATCAGGTTCATATATTTTGGGCATAACATCAGTCCTTCGAACGGTTCAGCAAAAATACAAGTTCAATCGCAGCTCCGAGTCGGAAATTGACATTGCCAAGACGAAGGCCTGATTTGGGAATTTGGTGCGGAGAAGAAAAATGTTGGCATGAGATGTGTAGCATGGCGGGCCAACCTGCATGAACCGTAAAAGTCGTCCAAATTCTTGTTTTCAATTTCAGCAAAAAAAAATGTACTGGGTAATGCCCACCGTTGACTGAAACATTGTTCTAAGCCGCATTTTCAAAGAAAAATGGTCCATTTTACAATTTGCACAAACCTGTCATTAGCTGAGGATGCCTTGGCTTCTTGACAATAACCTACGGGTTTTCCAAGCACAGATATGGCAGATTTTTTGTTACAATGCGTCAGGAAAGATCTCAAATTCAAAATGCTCTAATGCCACAAATTGAACTGAAAGCGGTTGATTTTGAGTCCAATAGACCTTGTAAGCGAATAATCCCAGATATTTGTGCAGAATTCTGATGAGACTAGTGCGAAAATTGTTGAACTGTTCGAGATCGATATCGAGTTTGTGCTCGTGATGTGGCTCACAACCTGATCTACAGCAGTTTCATTCTTGTCTTTTCACACAGTACGACACTACGATGAAGCTAGGAGCCATGGGTATTGTCCACTGGCATGTCATTTTCACGAACTTATAATGACTTTCTATAAACATTTCTAAGGGAAGACAGCTGTCCTTATCAAAAAAAAAACACCTATGATTTAAAGCGAAACCACTAAATGGCAGCCCTGTAGATATAACACAGGGATTAAGCTTGAATAAATCCAGTTACAGCTTCATAGCACCAATTAACATAAGGTAAAGTATGGTCGGTTCAAGCCATACACATTTAAGCCATGTATTGCAAAAGAATTAAGAAATATAAACCGAAATTTATATCAAAGCATAAAAATGAAATGTAATAATAAAAATAGGAGTTTCGTTAAATGTTGTTCAACTAAAATATTCCAATTATATAACCACATAAATAAGCCATTCTTAAACCTTTATTGGACTATTTTCATGGATATGGAGTTGTTCTGTTATTAAGTTTTTCCGATTGTGTCCAAAAAATGTTGGCCCTTATATTTACTAAGGCCATGAAATGCTGTCAATCCGCTACTGACTTGCAAATTGTTAGCAAAAAAAAACATTCGTCAACAGATAGTAGATGGATAGATAGATAGATAGTTGATGCATTCATTAAAAGTTACAAAATTTTGCAGTTACACAAACTTGGAAAGTATCTGCATTTTTGGGTGTATTTCCCGGAAGTCGAATAATTTGAATATATAAAATAAAATAAATGCACCGGATATTTTAACTGTTTTAATGATAAATACTATTCTGACAATATTTTTGTTTTCATTTTTTTTTACAACATCAGTTTATATTTAATAGTGGAGGTTTAAAATAATTATATAAACGGTTATGATTGGAAGGATCCGTAAATATACAAAAAAAATGAAACAAAAAATATCCTGATAAATAAAATTTAATATTGAATTCGCTCATTTAAAATAACTAATTTAAATATGTACATTTACTTTAATGACTCTATTTATATTTATTTATATAATATTATAATATTATAATATTATAATATTGTATTGAAATCAATATAAAAATGGGGTAAAATATTAAATGGTCCAAAATTTAAAAATAAATAATTTTTCATTTTATAAAATTGATCATTCCAAAAGAATATGATTGAAAACAAAAGTATGCCTTAGAATTCAGGGTTTGTTAAGAATTTTCTTTTAAGTACTAATCGTTGTAAGAAATAAAATCAAGACTTTTGTTTTAATGCCAAGTTCACAAGTAAATTCAAACAATTTTATTGCAAACTTATAGTAGAGCTTTTACCAAATAACAAAATTAAATGGGTTTCAAGTCTTCGGATCCCAGAGTGCATATTTGATAATCACAAAGTAATAATAGTAATTCCAAGAAATTATTTAAACGGATTTGCATTAACAAACCTTTTTGATTTTTCGTAAGAAAATTTACAACTTTGCTCAAATGCTTGTAAACAAGATCTTTTAATATTGAAATCTGTACTAATATTATAAATGGGGAAATTAATTTGTTTGTTTGTTTGCCCGTCTTTCACACCTCAACGAAGCAATATTATGACATGATTTTTTATGTAGAGGTAGTTAAAGGGCTCAAGAGTAATTTAAGTTACTTTTTTACTGCGGTAAAATATTTCATTCACAGCTCTTTCTAACAAATTCTCCGGTAAGACTTATAATAAGATGCTTAATCTATTCTTTTTTTAGAACACTAATTAGTACCATATCATAAGGTACTCCCTGCTCCCCGATTTGGTACCTTTCAGCGTTGCCTAAAAATAGAAGATAGGCGGTTCAAAACCGATGCTGAGGGCTATATGACACTAATGGAAGATTTTTGTAATTTAGTACAGAGTAATTCTGAATTTGTTGCAGTTGCTTACCCTGATTTACAAAATAACATGCATGACCATTAATTTCTCAGTCAAATAGCGATTTTAGCGCCAAGAAACGATCTTGTTTTGAAAATAAATTCAAACATATTTGGTGAAGTTCCCGAATATATGAGGAAGTATTTGTCAACAGACACTGTCATGGACTCAGAACATAGCACTTCATACCCAGCACGTTTCTTAACTCACTTGAGCTGTCCGGTGTGCGCTAACATAAGCTCGAATTGAAATTAGGCGTACCAGTAATGCTTATGCGAAATTAAGATGCCCCTCGATTATTTAACGGTACAAGACTTCGTGTCACACACAAAGTGATAACATCTTAACCGGCGGTGTTGGAAAGGTTGAAAATGTATGTAAGTATGCTTCGAATCCCAATAATTTCTACAGAATTACAATTCCATTTCAAAAGCCTTCAATTCCCCATTACCTAAAGATATTTTCGGTAGGACAATAAATAAGGCGCAAGGGCAAACGCCAAAATTAGTGGGGAATGAACCTAAACGATCCGTGATTTATCACTTCAACAATAGACAACGTTCCTTTTGGTTCCTCCTTTTCTTTTACAACTCGGGCAAGGCCGATTACAACAACTAGTAATAAATAAACGAAGACTTTTTCACACGTCTCGCGTCGTTTGGTAACAGTGCATTCTTAAGTTTAAGCTGTCGGGAGTCAAAATATTTCATTGGTATCACACTTTTCTTAGATCATTTACATAAGTAAACTAAAATCTCAGGAGTTATTAAACAGGAGTTATTAAAAAGTCGTTTTCAATATGACTGCCTTTTTCATCCGGTAATATTTTCCGTATCGAAAAAGCAAAGACTGCGTTTCGGGATGTCGTCCTATATTAAGAAGAACGACTCTCTCAGATTAAATACAAAGCTTCTTCTGTTCAGTAACAGCTGTCATGTACTGATTTACTGACTGCATTACAGGACATGCAGTAGAATTATTTCAATCTTAAAGGCATTAAAGTTGAATGTTGACTTCTAAAATATAACTCCTTGCAATGCACCAGAATTCTTTCAATCTAGAAGGCATTAAGTTAAATTTTGACTTTAAAATTATAAATTGTTGATGGTTTATCAGTAAACACCAGTATTTTGACATATCCTTACAAAAAGTAATTCAGTTGTTAAAACTCACCAACTACGAGTTGCCCAATTTACAAGTCAATTTCTTGAAATGATTTGTGATAGTTGAATGCGCTGTATGCCATATTGCACCGTCTTGTTGGAAACATTTTTCCTCCCTTAATGAAATTATTATCATCGCTGAAGATGATGACCATTCTAAAGTAAGTTAAGCGAACGGAACTTGAATTTTGAAAATATATTTATACGATTTGTAAACGTTATTCTGGTGTAAGTTGTAACATGGTGATTTAAAAAAAGGATACTGAAAAAAAACCCCAACATACTTAATGAGTCTGACAGCAAGTTTAACACTTACGCCTATTGAAAATTGTTTATCTTAAGAAACACATCGATATATTTTTGTCCGTGAATATAAAACTTATTAAACTGACCATTGTCAATAATTTAACACAAAATACATCCCTATAGATAAGTCAATTTTCAATATGACAAAATTTTAAAATTTTGATTTATCATTAAAGTCAAAATATTGCTTTCAGTTATTGGCTCTTATTTCTACTTTGTTCAAAGCGCCATAATCAAATCCTTTCCCTCATCAAGGCTATATGACATCAACCCATCAAATTCATTTTGGGTCCTATAGAAGCTTTAAAAGATAAAATTGCCGCAAGCGTTGACCCATCAAAGGTTTATCTGTCAATAACCCTATTCGTGTCCCCATTTCCTATATTGACCAGTTATTTCATTCCTAAAAAGAATATAGACTGTGCTATGTTTTTTTTAAAGTCATTCAAATGGTGAAACAAAAGAGGATATAGAAAAAGGAAATGGAAGTCACACAAATACGATGTTATACAGAGAAGGAAAATTGAGAAAAATGAAAACATAGACAGTCATTTAGATATTGTCCTTGGCATTACCTATACTCGAATTGGAACATTTGAACTTTTCGTCTTAATTTGTCAGGTTTTATAAAGGTCATATAAATACATATTTTAATAGACCAATAGGATACCCACACAAGTTTGGGATAAGTAGTTTTCAGTCGGTTTCCTTCTGAAGCACCTTTCTCATAATAGGAGACTTTGACTATGCCAGAGGTCGCATCCTCCTTAGGTACGGTCTATTGTTTTCTCGTTTATAAACATAAATATAGAAACTCACATCTTTTGGAAGCAAATCATTACTCACCAGTCACCATGTCTACAAAAGATTGGGTACCGTTACGTTACCTATAACCTATACTTATTTTAGTTGATATCAGATGTGTGGTGTGGTTCCATCGAAAAGACCTTGTTTGATGTTTTATAATCTCCAACCTAAGTCGTCGTCAATATCGAAATGGGAATTATCAAACGACAAACGGAACCAACCACCCATCACCATATCATTTCATTATAATCCAACACGCATGACATAATACACTCATTGTGTTCGTTCATTCAGTTTCAATTTATTTGTCTTGTAGCTACAGTTGCGGTCAAAAAAAAAAATACCACTGAAGTGTAACTCGCAAAATTTTTAACGATTAAAATGTTTGCGGGATAGACATTCGTTGGAATTGGAATTCCGAACTCAACCCCAAGCCCGGGTTTTCTAAAAAGGTTTTGACAACTTTCAAGTTAATTTGTGAATGCACCCTTTTACTAATAAACGACCTTGTCATTTTCCAATTTATTCAGTAAACTCAACATTTTCATCGTGGTAAAGTATACACGAACGAGCAACAATTTCTGCAAAAATTTGCTACCGGAATTTGGATTCCGTGGCCGCAACTTTAAGAGCAATTTTCGGTCCTAATTCTCGCTCTCGTAGACAGGCAACAAAAAGTTTAGTGCAAACATTTTAGTCTACATATTCGTAGTGTTATGTTTCCGTGTCAGTTTAACGGGGCAACGAGTTGGTAAAAGTGTCAAAATATACCAAAGAATCAAAATCAGTCAATTGCACTACGTTCTTAAGAATTGAACATCGCTCAAACCCCATTATGGTTTATTTTTCGTAAGAATCTTGGTTTAAACTCATACAAGATCAAGCTGAATCAAGAATTGAATCCGATGGTCCATTTAAAGCGACGTACATTCTCCTTTTGGGCAACTTGTCAAGTACTTATTTTAAAACTTTTTAAAACATTGGGGCAGAGATATTTTGCATTATACATCTGACAAAATGCTGCAAAAATGGGTCTCTCACTTCGAAAATGACTAAAATTTTACCAAAAAATGAGCCAAGATTAAAACCCATTTAAAATATTTGAGTTGAGTTAATGACTGAAGTGTCTGGGTGGAAGATAAGTAACAATAATGAACCCTGGTCTACCGTTAAGTAAAATATCATATTAATTGTCAACGGTTTGTAAACTCTATGGAAAAGTGCTGTTACAGAAAATAAAGGACATGCTACTAAATATTGGTATGAACCAAAAATTCAACAAATGTTGTTATTTGGCTATGTTCCCATTTTTTTTACTGTCAAAATTTTGAAAATTACTTATTTCTTAGAAAATGGATTGAATGTAAAATCTTTTTTTCGCATTATGTATAATTAAAAAAACTTAAAAGCTAAGAGGAGGCAACTGTATTCGAAGTACCAAATCAGTTTTTTTTTTTTCACTTCATAAAGTTGATGGTGTTCTGCGGTGGTATTTTTTTTTAACAACAGCTGTATATATCTATTCATATGTAATACTTGTTTGTATTCCGACTGATGTCGACTGTCGAGTGAACTATAAGAAGAAGAAGTGCCTTTTATTATAATAAAATGGAAGAGGATTGTTTTGAACTTTTGAACTCGTAATTTTATTTGGAATTGAACTTTATTCTTTGGCCAAAGTCGACTATTTATCCGAAGACCTATATGTATGTATATGTTCTTTTAGAAAACATCACCCATATAAGGATATGTACATAATATACTATACTATACTATACTATACTATATAAAGCTGTTTGACACTCGTGTATAGCATTGATGTTCTTCATTTGAGCATCAGAGGGTTGAAGTGGAGACAATTTTCTATTTTATTTCTCTCGCAATAATTCTGAATAGCAGATCCTTCCAATGGGATAATAATTGTCTCGTGTATAGAAAAATATAGGTATACTTTGGTGTTCCTTACCTACCATTTATGACATTGGATTTTGGATTTGAAATGAAGAAAATAAAGTTTGAATTTCAAGAAAATCGATTCAAGATTTTGTTGACAATTTATTTTACAGTATTGCCAGTCATATATATATAGTTTAAAAATACAGGTGCCACAGTGGAAGAAGAATGTCCACTTCCTGTTGTTTTTGAAATTAGAGTAAAGGAACTACAATCTACAGACACGGGAGGTTGAAGCTTAAAGGATATAAAATGTATAAAATTTGTTATCCAGTAAAATGTGCAAGTCTATTTTTATTAAACAAAAACAATTTTGTTTTGTGTTATAGCTAAAGTCCTGCCTATGACCACAACAGGTGTAAGAAAAATAGAATATTTTTCACAACTTTTGTCTGTTAACAAGATTATATTTTAAGAAGCTTTTCACACAACCTTAGTTCTACTTCCAAACAATAGGAAAACAAATGTTCTAGAATCCAGATTAGAAGGTTAGAGCTTAAAGTAAATTTTTATAAAGATAAGCTTTATGGGTAACATATAAAAACAATTTTTTGTTTAAAATAACTTCTTAAAGGTACAATTGTTGGTACTAATACCAAGGCCTAAAGTTTTAACAAATTGTTAACAGAATACAACATGAACACCTCCAGTGAAGTAAAGATTGAAATTACGGAAACAGAAAGTTATGACGTTTTTTGCACTTATTTTTGAAGTCTTGTTTGTAATAATTTATCATCCCACTTAGACTTGATATATTTTAAGTAACAGCATTCTTTTCAGTGTTGTAAAAGCTAAAGTCACTTTCTAGTTTAAGCTTGACTTACTTTTATTTACAAGCTAGTTAGAAACTTACTTGTTCATGACTCACATTCTTTTTAATTTATAACCTTGTACATATATTTTTATATTTCATAGTTTAAGTTATGAATTAAATTTTTCTCAATTCACAATTCGTCTACAGACTTGTGATTTTTTAATTCAAACATTTGCAACCCTGATCTTTTGTGGTAAGATTTTTGGAAATTGCTTTAAAGTATCACTCGCACCTTCTTTAGATCTCGGCATGATGAAAAAAAAAGTTATAGTAATAGCTTGTTTTGTTTTGTTTGCACATAGTTCAAGCTTTTGGGTTTTATCAATAAATATTAAAACAATTATAATCGTCGACTTCTTCTACCTACTAAATTGATTACTATACGAGATAAGTTGACACTTCAAGAGCAGTATCTTGGATATCAGAAATAGAAGAGGTGATCACTATCTTATGGTAGCTATCGTAAGGTTGCGTACAGCTGAAATTTGGAGATCGGATTTCAACATCAGAATGCCCAAGTTTAACACGGACAGACTAAAGAACCCTGCAGCTCGCCAAAAATGCAACATATGTGAACAATAAACAGCACGGGACCTGAAACCATAGAAAGCAATTGGAGTGCTGTGAAGAGTATTTTCATATCAGGTGAAGAAACGACCTTTCCTGGATTTAGAAAGAGACTTGGGCAAATTTTATCGAAGGGAGACAATTAAAAGCTCATTAAGTAGCTGCTCGAGATGCAGAAAGAAACGAGCTAGAATTTTCAAACCACATGAAGAGGTTTAACATATCTTAAGACGTGATAAAACGCTTTTTCTCAAGAAGAAGAAAAAGTGCTACAGCAGAACCCTCTATCGGTAAACCACAGAGCTCGCTAACGTTCAGAGCTCAAAGCAAAAAAAGATGTAGATGATTAATGGTGGAAAGAACATTTTGCTTTGGTTTAAGACAACAACAAGATGCAACATCTTCTGAGTTGCCCGATGCAAAAACTTCCCAAATACGCACCACAACCACAACCCTCAGAAAGAGATATGTACCGCGATCAAATCACTGAAAAACTACAAAGCGATAGGGGTAAATGGCATTTCTACAGAACTGTTGCAAGCAGCTCCAATTTTATGGAGCGATTTACTACAACTTCTCATAGAACCAGCATGGGTTTCTAAACGCTTTCCCAAAGTGAGGAAAAAGTGAATGATTGTTAAGCCCCTTAAAAAAGGTAGACTAATAAAGTTCAAAAACTGAAGACGCATTTCCGTTTTGCCAAAACAAAACAGTAGCAAAGATTACCTTAGAACGTGTAAGAGAACACTTTTAAAGCAACACTTTACGCTGTACAAGCAGGATTCCGCACTAGATTCATCTTCATTGATCAACACCTTGCAGATCGTTATCGAACAGTGCCTTGTTTGTCGAACTTGAGAAGCCTTTAATATCGTCAACGGAGTGTCATCGAACAGTGCCTTGAAAATCGAACACCACTTCATCTGCTCTTCTTCGATTTTGAGAAGGGTTTGATAGCGTCAAAAGAGTGTTTATCTGGCTTGCTTTGCGGATAAGGGTATCCCGGATTTGCTCATTTCTATTATTAAGGCGACTTATGATGAGTATAAATGTCACGTCTTACACGAGAAGTCCAAAGTGGATTCCGCCAGGTCTGCATACTGTCACCAATGCTTTTTTAATTGGAGATCAGTAATGTGCTTCCGACGGTGTTGTAAAAAAACGGGGGAATAAGATGGACTCTGACAACATACCTACGGTGAAGTATGATTTCTATCTATGTACATACATATATGTACATATGTTTTAAAATTACAACTTTTTTAGGTGGTATTTATGGAAATTGCTCTTATTAAAAACCGAATATAGTTAAAAATCGACAAAACCTTGAAATACACTATTTTTCCGTAATTTTCGATTTTCAAACTGATGGGTTAATCTTTGGATCATAATTTTTTTCTACGAAAAACTACAATCTTCTTTTAGAAGGTAATATTGAAATATACATAAAAGTTTGATTGTTAATTTCTAAAAGCTACACATTTAATAATAATTTTGTCGACTGAATTTAGAGGCTTTATTATTGTTTACCTTTGACTTTGCTTAATTTAACGCATGGTCTCTTTAAATAAAATCTAAATTTATTAAAAAATTAAATTCAAAAACAAAAAAATATTTAAGTTCTACTTATTTCGAATTCAAACCTTAAAACTTAAATTTTCTAAAACTCTAGAACTGAGTGATAATGTTCTAGTCTCACAATATACTAATATCATAGTGCTTACGATAAATTTGCGGAAAGGGTTCGGTATATAAGTTAAGATACTTTTTTTTTAAATCAACGTCACAATTTTAAAATCTGAAAGAATTGAACTTTTTCAAAAATTCAAACTTTTTTCTAATAAGCAGTAAAAATTGTCTTTCACATTAATTTTTCGAGAAAATTACAAAATTTTAATGTAAAAAAAATTGATTTGAAATACAAATCATTCGAAAATGACGTTGCTAACTTCTCGCCAAATTACTAAAATTCCATTCAAAATTTAAACCACCCTTAAAACGATAATGATGCTTAAATGAAATTCGAGAAAGAATTTAGGTATTCCCAAAAAAGGAGCTACACAAATATAATCCCCAATTTCAACTTTGGTATGTATGTATGTATAGTATATAATTTATAATATACATAGATCCTTCCAAGAATAGCATTCATCTTTTACTTCAACGTCTCTCAAGCTCAACATGAAATTATACTATAATAACATATAAATTCTAATACCTTTGTAGATAAGATATTTATTTCCGTAATTGCCCCTCTTTGTTTTTTGGCATGTGCGGTGCGTGTGAGGATTGAATGAGGATGAGGATGAGATTATATACAATGTATGTTTTTTCTTTTAGGAAGGTTAGGAAGGCGAAATGACAGGGTTTTGGGAAGAACAGAAGATAAGACATATGGAAATGAAATGACTCTAAATAAATTTAATATGCAAAGTTTATAGGTACCTACCTACCTACAGTGTTCTTACACATCTCACGACAGATACCAGATGTTGAGAATTGAAGTACCATTTGCATTTGCAGATTAATATACAAGTACGTGTTTCCTATTTTAGAAGGACCATGTAAAATTTTATGAATCCTTCAAGGACTTTTCAAAACAACTACACGACATGTATTTATTTAATATACATATATGTAACTTAAGAACGTCAAGGGAATAACATAACAATTTTCTAAATAGTTACAGAGTGTTATTAGTTTAAGAGCTTTTTGTTAAATTATATGATTATTCCAAACCTTACCTACCCTATCTGGCCTTCAATTTATTTGTATACTTTGATAAATAATTTAACTTAAATTAAATTTGAAAACATATACAATGACTTTTAGAGGAAACGGAAGTCTATAATTTTTGTTTGATGTTAATTTTCTCCTAGACTTAGGTTCAGTTGGCTTAATTATGCATGAGACTTATGCCTAAACTCATTCAAACTTGTACCCTCATTTTACCCCCATCATTTCGACATCTTCTTCTACCATATACTCCTTTTTCTATATCGAATTTAGCCTATAGGGGTAGAAAAAAGTTGATAAAACTTTGCTGAAAACCAAAATAATAACTATAATTAACTTTATGTGATAAAAAGCCTATCAAGTGATGAGTTTGCTTTGAGATATACGAGTTTCTATGTATGTATACATAATGTCCTTTGAACTGTCAGAGCAATTATTTCATTTTCGTGATGTCGAGGACTTCAAGTTCATATCATCCCCATGTCATCACATATTTAATTATATTTATTATCTCAAATTTATAATTTCGAGTTTACCCTGTTTTACGGAACGTACATTTTTAAATATAGGGTCATTCATGTTTTGGTATCTAAAATAAATGAAAATGTTATTTCATGTTATAGTTTGGACTTTGTCATTAAGCATTATAAGAATTTAAGAATAAGAGGATTCGCAGCATGCAGCATTCTTTTAATGTAATTTTTAACCTTGCATAATTTTCATTAATTTATCCATCTAGAATTTAAAAATTATTTGAGAAAGCACGATCTTCTGCAAAGACTTGCAAATAAAACTAACGGTGTCAAATTGTGACCCAAACGCAAATTATTTGACCAGGTTAGTATATCTTTTCATAGAATTGAAATAATACAACTTGGGAGTATTTACACAAGGTTTTATATAAAAATTCATGGGTTATTTTATTCAAAAGTTCCTGGATTTTTTGCTTTAACTCGCTTAAGTACATAATTATCTGAATCTGTCCTCGATTCTTTTTTCATTTTCCCCCACAAAGACTCAATGAGAGACAGATCGGGGGGCTTTTTGCGGGCCACGTTAGCAGTGGAAGGTTGTGTTCTCGAAGCCAGTCCATAATTCACTTGGCTGTATGACATGATACACCATCTTATTGAAATATAAAAGAGTCGTCATCTGTTTTCAGACTTCGAATAGAAGGTATAAGCACGACGAAAGTAATCTGGAAGAAATGCATCATCTTTCGTTCTTAAGACTCTTGATCGTGAGTCTCCAACACAAAAAGCTCGAACCGAGACCCATCACTCCATGTAACATATATCCAGTGCTTCAACGTCCAGATCTATAATGGTCATGAACCCTTTTACTCGCTTTAAGGTTTACTCTTTTTTGCAAAGAAGGTAAAAGAGGTTTTTCTTGTGCCTAAGGCTCGATACGGTTACGTTTGGTGGCCAAATTTGAGACGACTGGTTCATCAGCCAACACCCGTACATTCAAGGAACGCAAGATCGGGCGAGAACATCGCCGCGGTCCGTGAAAGTGTACAGCAGAACCCGAGGCAGTCTATGTCTCGCCGTTCACAAGAACTCGGCCTTTCGCAGACTTCAACTTGGTGAATTTTGTTCGCTGACTGGGCTTTGAATCGTTTGGAAGAGGACCCCAATTTTGGCCGAAAAATCATCTTTAGTGACGCATCCTCAAAAAGTTACCGTTTGGTGTGGATTTTGGGCCGGCACGGCAGCGCAATTGGTCCGTACTTTTTTAAAATTGACGTTAGTGAGGCGGTCACCGTCAACAGGGAGCACTACATAACGATGATAACTAATTTCTTATGGCCCAAATTGAAACATATGGATCTAGACGACATATGGTTCCAGCAGGATGGCCGGCGCTACGTGCCACACTGCATACGCCACGACATCTGCACAAAACATCCACCCGCCCTTATTGAAAAACCTTATACTTTGCAATACATAATAAATCAGTTTATATTAATAATGTAAAGTCTTATTGAACGAACATTGCAATCCATCTTTTCTTAAGAAAACCTGGTTAAAGTTGTTTTTATCCTGAAAGTTTGTTGGCGTGGCCATCAATTCGCGAAGTATTTTTGGCCAATTAGCTTCACCTCTTTTGCGCTTAAAACACTGGAACGCATTTTATATACCTATATTAGGGACGTTCTCAAAGTACATTATGTATATCCTCTAGAAGAATCTCTGCACGCATGTCTCAAAGGCGAATCTACTGCGACGGCCCTGCATGACATGGTGCGTATCATTGAAAAAACAATTCATAATAATAATTTACTCTTGGTACCTTCCTAGACGTGATTTCAATAACGTCCTTACTGAGTCGATTCACGAATCACTTAGCCACTTCGTGGTTTTTATTCAAGAATAGATAATTTCTATGCTAAGTGATAGAAGGGCTTAAGCTTAGTTAGGTAACACAATCTCTTCCAAACATGTGAGTAGGGCTGTGTTCTCTCCTCGTTCTTATGGATTTTAATCATGAATAATGATTTTGTGGACGTACGCAGCCATTGTACATCCTATTTTGTCTTATATATCGATTGTGAAAGAAATATAATAAAATATAGAATAGCTAGTATCGGCAATACAGGGGCCTTTCGATCCTGCCCACCAGATGCCGATTGCTTCAACATCTACCTCCGTGTGACTCTTATTTGGGTTCCAGGTCATAGTGGAATTAATGGAAATGAACGGATTAAAAAGTTGGCACGGCAAGGATCGGCCCTTCCTAGCTCACGTGGGGACAGCGTAAATATTCCTTTTGGAGCTATCAAGGGCAAAATTTTCTCAATTTTTCTGACAGAATCCAACAGCAGGTGGAACAGTCTTACGGACTGTACCATATCCAGGAACATATGGCATTCCTATAACAAAAACCGTTCCCCCCAAAACGTATGCAGACCCAAGCATGATATAGCCAGGATCACTGCAATATTTACCGCACATTGGGCGATAGGAGAGCATACATACAAAATTGTGTATCCCTCAGAATGCTCACTGCCGAGCTGCGGAGACCAACATGAAAGGGAAACTGTAATTTCTCTGTAAATGTCCTGCTCTGGCCGGTTCTAGAATGTTAAGCTTTCGAAGGGCATTCCTTAAAGATGTTTATGAACTTTCCGAGATGAAAATCAAAGAACTGATTTCCTTTCTGATTGCGACGAAATGGCTTTAGGATCGCTAATTTTGTCAATATAAATCCGTCATAATAGTATCTTTTCATATTTTTATTTTTCAATACGTATGTAGGTCCAACGAGTTTTTGGTACCAAAACGGCGCTAATTAAATCGTGCAGCAAGCCTTGATCTTAAATCGCAAGCCAAAAATTGTCCAATACCTGCGAACACAGGCAACTTGATAAATTTAGATCACCAGCAATATTTGAACTTGTAGCAATAATAAAGGGCCCGCCAAATAACTTTTTTTTTTAAACAGGGCCCGATAACGTTCGCCATTGACTGCAAAGGCCACTCCTTGCTCATTTTCGAAAAATGGCCCAATTATGCCTCTGGACCAAAATCCGCACCAAACAGTGACTCGGCTTTTCAATGTATGCGTGCGGGTTTTCTATGCCCCAAATGCGACAATTTTTGCTTGTTTACATACCCGCCAAGATCAAAATAAGCTTCATCTTAAAAGATGATTTTTTTGGAAAAATCGGCATCTTCTCTAAGTCGATCGCAAGCAATATTTTCCAGTGTTGTTCAAGCGTATGTATATACACAACCATATTCATTTAGCGGAAAAATAAAACTAATTATTTGTTAAATCAGACATGAGCTAAGTGTTAGGTACCATTCACGAAATAATCACTAGTTAATAAAAAAAAAACCTTATATGGCGGACCCTATATTTATCTTCTGAACGTGCATTGTGATGATGCACAGTATCGCTTTCAATCTCTTCCACCTTCTTCACAATTTCACCGATTGTTTGCGTAATGTATGAAAAGTGACGTCCTTTGAATCACCTCTTTTGTATAGAGTTTACAAATTTTTAACTCATTGTTTGACTGTTAAGTGATCTATTATTGTAAATGGCAAACATTCACATAATTTTATGACACTTCAAAAGACAGCTTTGTTTGACAGGTGTCAAATACCTTCGCTAACAACTGAAACCAAAAAACGAATGACCCAATACTTAAATTTAAAGTTGACATTTCTACTCAAATGTCAATATTTGAAGTTTTTGTTATACTTAAAGTTAAGTAACACGGCTATATACTCAAATCATTTCCGTTTTCACTGTTTTAGCAAACAACAACTTTTAAGCTGTTTAACTTTTCTTGTTTAGTTTATTTTTATATTTTTTGTTTTCAAGAATTTTTCCTTCGTTTTTTTTTGTGAATTAGTCTTACCAATCTCTCGAAGACTCCAAAAAATGTGTATATGCAAAATACTTAAGATACTTTATTTCACCCAAACATTTGTTGGCAAAAACTTTTCCAACTACAGTCATTTCAAGTTGCCAAAGTATATACATACATAGGTAAGGTACACATACCTACTATGTACCTATTTTGATCAAAAACTTTCCTTATCTATACTTATTTACATCTATTTTTGTACTTAGACCTCTTCTATTAAGGAAGGTGCACTATAGATATAGTTGATGTGCGTTTATACAAATCTTGGTGTGGTGGTGATAATTTAGCTTGCAAATTTACTTCAATTAAAAAGTTGTTGATGCTCATCACGAACAACAAGTTTTTGTTTTTTTTTTCCAGCTATTTTGTGCCTTTTTTGTAAGTTAACAACGGTTTAGTGAAGCACAAACTAAACTAAAGATGAAACTGAAGCTAACGACGAAAATGTTTCTATGGCAATATCCCAGAGACGAAGACCAAAACTCCGTCTGAACCGCGCTCAGCACTGAGCTAAAACCTTTTGGCCTGACCCCACATTTTATATAGTTAAACCACTCAAGATTTCTCTTTGGACATTCTTGTGCCTGGTTCTGGTGGATATTTATTTTTTTCTTAATTTAATTTTTTCTTCTTTATAGTTGAAACTAATTCAAGGAAAAGTTTTTGAGAAAAAGCGTCTTTTCAATCGCATTAAATTGAAAATTAATTAAACCACCACCGCTCATTCTTCTCTTTTTCATAGTATACTGAAGTTGATGCATCGGAATGTGGGTTAAGTTTTTTTTTGGAGTTAAGTTCAAACTTAAGAGCTTGTTCAGGACCTGAAGGTGATCCCGACTCGATAATAATAAGGCAATAACTTTGGAACGATGATGATGACGATGCGCGATGGAAAGACGAAGAAAACTTAGTGTTAGTTGGTCGAATAACATGCAACCGGAAGTGGTTGAGCAGAACCGAAATTTAATGAAACGCCATATAATGATTGGTATCAGTTCAATGTCCGATTAAGAAGTTTCTCTGGTGATGATGTTCGCCGTCCATCGCTGTCGTTGTCGTCGTCCTCGTCCTCGTCGTCGTGTCGTTTTCAATATACACGAGCTTATCGACTTCTTTCAACATTCCCGGAAATATAGAGAAGCTGTCTATCAGTATTGAATTTTGTTTTGACAGTTTGTAGTAGGAAGGGGTGTTGGTGGGTGTTGAAATGATGACAAGTGTTAAAGTGCCAATATATGTAAGCTTCCAATGCAATTTGAAGTTGGATTTTGTGTGTGATGTGGAAAAGAATTGTTGAGTGTTGATGTTCATCGTTTCACATGAATGTTTTTGTTGGAGTTTAATTGATGATCTCAGTAGATTGCTTGAGTCCAATTGTATAGTAAGTTAAGTTGCTTAGATATTTTTAAGCTGAGAAGTTTCGAAGTAGAAGCACTTCCTGTTTGTATTATCTGAAGTACATTATCAGGAATGCTTTTTTGAAAAACATCTTAATTTAATACAAAATTTGGACAACAGACTATAGACTACAGGACGTCGAACATACATAAAATTTGGTTTTTACTTATCCCTTTATTTCCAACTGTACAAACTATGTTTCTTTACAAAACTAGACGTATACTTCCAGACACTATGTTTTCTTATGAAAAGTATGTAATATGTCAATTTTACTTGAAAAATTAACAATAGAAAAGTTAATTCCAATTCGATATCGGATTTGTATTGAGTTCGTTCAATTCAAGGTTAGAATAAGTGTTAACTATCTATACTTTTTTACTAAAAACTAAATTCAAAGGTTTGCCACCTTTCAGGGTATAGGTTAGGTTAGGTTGGAGGTTGACAGTTGATGTCTTTACCGTCACACTTAGATCAATACAGATCCATTGTGATATCCATGAGTATTGCTACTCAAGATAATAAGAAAAACCTATGTGTTCAGTTAGTCAAGCCATTTAGAGGCTTTGACGAAGTTCAGAATGTTAGTACCTGGCGTACTAGAGAGTTCTTCTAAATCCCCGAAGAAATAGTTGCCAAGCAGTTTCTTCCTTTGATGGGAGAGTGCGGGACAGTGACACAGAAAGTGCGAAGTGTCTTTATGCACCTCCTCGTCACCGCATCCTCTGCATAGATCATCTGAACTGATTCTCATCTTTTTCATATGATAACCTAACAGATTATGTCCGGTGATTATGCTTACAAGAGATCGAAGTGATCCCTTGTGTAGCTGCATAATTCTTTCCGTTCTATGTTTGTTAAAACAGGGCCAGATCTTTCTTGTAGTGCCGCAGGTGTCAAGAAGGTTCCACCTCTCATCGGCCTTGATAGCATTGACCCTAATATTGCTAATTCATCGGCTTTCTTGTTGCCTAATATAACGCTGCGCTGTGGCCTGGGACCCAGCAGAGTCTAATCCTAATGTTGTGCTGCGCGCCAAGAACCTTAAGCTCTTCGCGGCAGCATGAAACAAGCTTTGATTTTACCTCAGTTGCAGTAATCGCTTTTATTGCCGCTTGGCTATCAATGTAAAAGGTGATATCAGCTCGTGGTATCGCCATCATTGATACCTTTTTAGCAGCTGTTGTCACTGCCAGGACGTCCGCTTGTAAGACGCTACTGTAGTTTGGAAGCCTAAGCGAAGCGGTTAACTTGAGATATTCAGAATAGAAGCCTGCCCCTACACCAGTGTTCATTTTAGAGCCATCAGTATAGATAGCTATTGACGACTCACTGGAGTATAGTATATTATCTATCCATTCTTCTCTGCTTGGAATGGCAGCCTGGAATGGTTTATGAAAATCAAGTTCGGGTATCTTATAGTCTGTTGTAGTACTATGACCCATAACTTTATGAAGCATCTGGGCATGTCCTATGGAACTGTTTGTCCAGACTTTAGTTTGACTAAGTCTCAGGGCACTTTTGGCCGCAGATTCTTGAACTTCTTGAAACTTGATTGAGTATAACTTCCAGTCCCGCAGTTGGAGTGGATCTCATTGCTCCCGTAATGCCAGTGCACGCAAGTCTTTGAACTTTTGTCAAAGTTTTCAGGTTCGTGCTCTTTTCTAAAGCTTTCCACCATACCAAATTACCATAGGTTAGTATTGGTCTAATTATTGCCGAATACATCCATCTGATAATTTTAGGGCTTGGTCCCCAGGTTTTCCCGAAAATTCTATTGCAGGAGTAAAAGGCAATCGATGCCTTTTTGAATCTATCTTTGGTGTTCAGGCCCCAGTTTAGTTTTTTATCTAAGATCACACCGAGATACTTTGCGTGATCAGAGATTTTAAGAGGGCAGCCTTCAATTGAAGGTATTTTAAAATCAGGTATTTGGCGCTTGTTAGTAAATAGCACTTGTTTTGTTTTAGCTTGATTGACTGTCAGCCCACAGTTCCTAGTCCATTTGCTTACCAACGAGAGGGCGTATTCGGTTTGTTCACTGATAGTGGGTAGGAACTTGCCAGTCGCTAGTAATGCAAGATCATCAGCGTAGACTATTATCCTTACTCCACTTGATTTCAATTTAGAGAGTATGCCGTTCATGACAAGAACCCAAAGTAGCGGTGAGAGAACTCCACCCTGAACGTTGCAAGGGTGTATTTCTTGTCATTCAGTGATTTTTCTATGTCTCTGACAACACTGTGCAATGCTGTTTCAACGCGTTTTCCTTTAATGTAGGCATGTTAAAATTCCGATATACAGTCCGGTTTCAGGGTGCTTCGGATGTGTATATCAATTAGCCTTTCAAAAGTTTCCAAAATAAACGATGTTAGACTAATGGGTCGATAGTCTTTGGCCTCCGTATGGCTAGGTTTACCAGCCTTAGGCATGAAAACTACCTTTACCTCACGCCACGATAAGGGAACATACCCCCATTTAAGGCTATTATTGAAAATGCTAGCTAGGTGTGGGATGATAAGTTTTATGCTCTTCTGAAGCATCGTAGGGAAGATTCCGTCTAAACGAGGGAATTTGTGCGAGGAAAAGGAGTGAATGACCGATTTTAGCCCTTCTTCCGTTATAATATCCGATGATACTAGGGTTTCTGTATGAGACTCTGTTTCTGTACTGCGGATATCAGCTACGCAGCCAGGAAAATGAGTAATCAGAAGGAGCTCAAGCGTTTCGCCACCGGATTCAGTCCAGCTGCCTGTAGGTTTTTTGAGAGATCCTAGAGTGACTGAATCCTTGGTCAAAATTTTCCTGAGTCTTGCTGATACATTTGTACTTTATATTTCGTCGCAGAAGCCCATCCATGAGCTACGTTTTGCTCGTTGTGTTTCGACCTTAAAAATACGTTGACTGGTCTTATAATGTTCCCAATCAGCTTCTTTCCTAGTTCTTTTGGAGACGTTGAAAAGTCTTCTAGTTTCTTTTCTTAAGTTGCCTATTTCAGTGGTCCACCAGGGTGGTTTTTTCCTACCTTTTCCCATATGATTGATGGGACAGCTTTTTTCTAAAGCGTGATTCAGAACAACTCTGAGTTTTTCTGACGCAATATCTATGTCAGGGTATAGGGGTATGCGGTGAATATTAAAAAGTAAATAGAAAACCACGCAATTTCATTATATTTTCTTACTTCATTCTAGTAAAAATTTTATAGCTCCATCTTTGTAAATAATAAGGATTGCCGCCGATATGTGAAGCTGGCAGCCATCTAAATCGTTAGACTTTTATTCTTTTGACTAAATGGGAGTTGCTGTGTAGATCGTCGTTGTATCTTCTCATCCACTCTCCATCTATGCAGACGGGACCAAAAATAACCCCTAGAATTTTTTACTCGAAGCATCCTAAGACGATCTCGTCTTACGTTGATATGGACTTAGCCTCAGCGCCATTAATGTGTGTCGGAATAGTGATGTTTCAGTTGCTTGAGAGATTACTTTATTACTCAATTGCTTTCCAAATCTAAAAAAGCATCTAGTGTTGATGATTGAGTTTTACACAATTCTTTTCAAAGTGATGTTGAAGAAACTCAATAATCCATCATCATTTTGCACAAACGGATATGTTCGACAGATTTGCCAAAATTATGCATTGACCTTATTGTCATACACGCGGCCTTGAAATCGATGAATAGATGGTGGGTATCGAATTGAAGTTCCTGGGTTTCGTCCAAGTTGTGGCGTTATGTGTCCTCGTCGAAGGTCACACTGATATGAACCTTTTAAGTTGTAGACGAACGGCTTCGGACGTTCAGATAATACGGCAGAAAGGATCTTATATACCTAAGCTTTGTTGGACTTCCGATTCAATTTAGCTATCTTTAGTTCGTCGAGGTCGGGTGGGAGAAATTGTTGTTCTGCATCGCCCAAGTAGAATGGTGATGTCTCCCTTGGAGCGGAATTCGTTTCGACATCTCCGTCATCCTTTGGATTTGTTCTTAACTTTTGCTAAAATTTACGAACCTCATTATTGTTGTGACATTTCTTCTCTATATCAATCTTTTTTTTCCTTATGGTTTTACTCTCTCCTGTTCTGCTCATAGAGCTGGCGAGCAACTCTGGTCCTTTTGTGCAGGGCTTATTGTTTAGCTTAGGGTTTGGCTGTGGTGGCCACGTGAAACCTATAGCATTTCAGAGGCAGCATCTCTGTGGGCTGTTAGGCAATGTTGCCACTGGCTTAATGCAGGCAGCACAGGACTTCTTAAGGAGTTGTTAGAGACTTGATTGGAAAAGAACATGTCAATATTTTATGATTTTAACCGTCTAACGTCTAATCTTCTCGTAGTTTGTACTTCCTAGTTTCGCCTTAGATCGGGATATTTCTAGCCATACCTTGGCTACAACGAGGTAGTAGTCCGAGCGAATGTTGAACCCTCGCAATGTTCGGACATCCTATGAATTAGAGAAGTGTCGTGCATAGATCAAAATGTAGTCAATCTGGTTAGCAGTTGATGGATCAGGAAGTTTCCATCTTCCCACATATGTGAACTGCGTACTATAGCTACAAGCTACGGATTGTCATGAAACACTCACTCACACTATTGAAGCTTAAGACTTTTTTCCTGAGTCTAGTGCAAAGGACAAATCCACATACAAATAATCGCTGCCTTTGTTCTAGGATTGCATTAAACAAATTGCGGAATAAAAATAATACTTTCTTTCCCATATTTTTTGTAATCTATTCTTAAAAGATAATTCAACTTTGTCTATTGGTTATCACAAGTTTTTTAAACCCTATTAATATTTCGGCTTATTAGCAATTTTTCTTTTCTTGAATAGAATTATTCACACAATTAACATTATTGTATTGTATATGTAAATCTGTCACAATCCTATTATTATTTAATGATTCGAAATAATACATTAACTGACATTTTTTAAAACACTTTTTTTATATTTTTGCATTTTTTTTCTTTTGAGAAAAATGAATTGCCTTTATACTTATTAAATCTTTTTATTTTAAGATACATTAAATTTAGTTTAGTCCTTTAAATTCTTTTGTAGGTCATCATCTGTAAATATCACAGCATTTTCCCACTAAAAGTTAAGTCAAGATTAGTTCACTTCAGTGACGCGTTTTCTTTTTTCTTATTCTTTTTCTGTAATACTTACTTTATTCACTCGAGTAAACTTAATCAGTTCCAGTGACATTTTAAATCAAAAATAGAAAAACAAAACAAAACAAAACTCAAACAAAATTATTTATGTACATTTATACCTATGTACATTGTACATATGTATGTATGTACTTTAAAAAAAAATTAAAAAGGTTAAAAGGCAAAACTAAGAACAATTTGGAGAAAGAACAATCGGTCAAGGATTTTCAAATGGTGACATTTAAATAATTTTTGGTTTGATAATGTCATGTACATAGATGGTGTTAGTAATTCCTTCAAAAAATGTTTATTTTAAGACTTACATATGTACATATTATGAGTGGTGGAATTGGCTAAGGTGATAATTGATTGTTAATTTGATTAAGGCGTTTTGACATATTTTCAATTTTCTCTTAGAGATACAAATGTATGTAAATGTCTTTAAAGTTTATAGAACGATTGTTTGTTTTTTTAAGGATTTATCGGTTCATAAAACTTTTAAGTTTTACAGTACAAATACTCCATCGTTTTCTAATAAAGGGTTTAAGTATTAAAAAAAAAGAACTTGTAGTATTTTTTTAAATTCGCAGATTTTCGGCTGTTCGTCTTCAATGGCTTCACGCGTATTCAATCGATAGTAGAGGATTGGCATGGACCTTATCTTTCACTTGGCCCAAAGAAGTAAGTCTTCTTACTTACTTACTTATCCGGCTATCGATCCATTGAGGGTCTCAGCCTAAGATATTGCGTTCTTCCATCCTTTGTTGTACAAGCAAGTTTACTGCAGTCGGCGAGACCAAGCTCTCTTGCGTCAATAACCGCCTGGTTCCGTCTTCCTCGTCGTCTCGAATTGGGGGGCTGGGTTAAAAAAATTTGCTTTGCTCTAAAGTTGTTGTCCATTCGCTCGATGTGGCAGAGCCAAATATCTACAATTTAGAGTTTTGTATAAAGTGCACTTTGTCTTTCCAGAAAGCAGTTTGAACGCATTTGTTTGTCCAAAACGAAATAACAGCGGTTCGCTAGGTAATTCTTCGTTAGATTTCCCATAAGGTTTCGTTCGTGGAATTAAAATTTGTTCCGAGGTAAGTAAATTTTTTCACTACCTCAAAATAACTGCTATCAACAGCGAAGTTTTGTCGTAGACGGTGATACAGATGAGGCTTTGTTTGTTAACAGCATATATTTTGTTTTGTCCTAATGCACATCAAGACCAGCTCTTTACGCCTGTTCATCTATAGCTGTGACAGCTCGCTTGGAGCGGCCCGTAAAGTCAATGTCATCAGCATAGGTAAGCAATTGTGAAGGCTTTTTAAAGATAGGGGCTTCCAGGTTAACATCATTATTGTGCACTATCTGCTCCTTGTCTGAACCCTGCATTGCATATGTCTGGAAAAGCTCCAATAAATTGTTACCCATTTGCAGGTTGCACTGGGTGTCTTGTAACGCCATGCAGTAAAGCTGGATCAGTTTTTTCGAGATACCGAGTTCAGATATCGCCAATAGAAGCTCTTGCTGACTAAAGGCCGTTAAATCTGAATATTTCGCTGCGATCAACTCTTCGAGAAATAAGACGGTCATGAAAATTTTATTGTTTCGTTGCTTGTGAGACATGTAGCACCGTCTATGAAAATACAAATTCGTAGCACAATCTATTCACCGTAACAATTTGAACTACTTCAATTTCGAATAAGTAAGGTCCAATCACATGGCCATCCATCGCCAGTCCAAAAACACTGGACCAAATTAGTTACATGGTGAGAATGGAGTTTCAAAGCCCTAAATGTGACAACAATGCTTATAAAGCGGTCCAAAGACACCACACTTGTGTTCACACTTGTGTCAGTGTTGAGCAATGTGTGCTGTGTGTAGGCTTAAACAGACACCTATTTTCAATGGTAGACACGAAGCTAATAATAAAATTAAAGGTTTTGGTTTTTCTGTGTCGGTGTATCATTCGGTGTTATGTGAATGGGCATGCATGTGCAGTGTGCACATTAACTAAACTTAAAAGTTAAGTTCGGCGCGTCGCAAGTTGTTTCAATAAAAGCTTCATGTTCCAACGACACTCATTCTGATCTTTCCCCTTTTTTTGATCTCTTTGACAACCAAAGTGTGTAGGATTTGGTGTGTCGTGTGTGGCGGAATGCCACACTGGGTGTCAGTGCGCTGGTGTGCACACAAGTGTGGTTTCTGTGGGCCGCCTAAGAGTAGCTTTCGAGTTAAAACTAACTGAACTTTAATTTAAAATCCTTGCGACTCAAATCTTTATGCAAATAACCGTTAACAAACCTGGGTTTTCGTCAAAACTATACAGGCTACAGCAGTGACTCACATACGGTTTCGATATTTATCATTTTCGGAGTGAATTTGAATGCGTTTTGTGTTTTTCAATTTTTAGTAAATACGCAGTTTTTTCTTTTCAAATGTCAAAGAATAACAATTTTGAAAGTGACAATTGTGGGCTATTCAAAATGAAACCTCTTGTAATAAATTAGATATAAATTAATTCAAATTATTGTTGATAATTTATTTGCTCTTATAGAAATTAGTAATTATGATGTCCCATGTATCTACGAGTCCACAGGATTTCTTTAACAAAAGCATTCGTGAAACCAACAAATTTGTACTTAAAAATACGCCAAATCCAGCCAGACAAATCAATTTTAAGAATTGGGTACTTTCATGAATATGGGACAAAGCCGAAGTAGGATATCTCAGGATTGGAATGACTTAACGCAAATCCGATCACAGATTCAGATTCATAGAATACACTCTAAACTTAACACCGTCAAAAGTGACATCTGTAAAAACGTGAGCTTATCATAACATTCTTGTAAAAAAAGAATAAACACGTTATCCTCAATGCGTACAAAAATTAAATTCTAGGAAAATAGGAAAGATAAAAATATGTTTTTTTTTTAAGTATGTTCAATTGTGATGCAAAAATAAAATATATGAATAAATAAAACAAATAAAAGAACATTATGTACCTGTGTAGTAGTGTGCATGTACTCAAAGCTATGTATACAATCTCCATATCCGCTGCTGTTTAAAGTCGTTAAGTTTTCCTTTGCTCCATCACTTTGTCTCTCCCATGACTCATATCATGAGTCTTGATAAATTATTTAAGCATGCAAAAGCATAAAACAAAACTTGTAACTTGTCTCAAAAGGAAAAAAAGAAAATTTTTAAAATAAATACAGAATGAAAAAATTATCATCATTTCCGTCAGTCAGTCACATAGTCTCAGTCTCTCAGTCTCTGTATACAAGGACATGCATCCATCAACACACAAGAGAAATTCAGAACGAAATTCGTAAACGGATATGTCAAACACAGATAGTACCTACCTAGAACCTACCTTACCTACCTACCTACAAACGGTACAGGGACGTTCACAATCATATTCACATAAATTTCGACTTCAGTAGTTTTATGAATGTTCAGAGGCTCACAGAGTCCCGGAAAATGCAAACACACACACAAAAAAAAAGTTATAAAACAGACGCGCAAAGGTGCAAGCTCACTTTTGCTACCTATGTAGGTAAGGTACCTACTTAAAAAAAAAGAATACAAAACTTACTCTTCCTCGAGGGATCCTTCAGTATGCATAGGTTGGCATAGGTAAACATAATCCTTTTGGGCCAAAAAAGTGTTCCCACAAGACTTACACAAAAAGTTAACCAAGAATGGAGATCGAGACCGAGCTTAACTTGTGGCAAACTGGATGAATTCAAATCTTTTGTAGGTCATCACATCACACCATACCATAACCACCACCACACCGCACCGTTGCCTGTTTGCATGTAAATGCAATGAAAATTCATTAAAAACACACAAATCCTTGGGGAGGTGTGTTATTTTTGTTGCTGCACGTTTGCAATGAAGAGGCAAAGAAAAGCAAAAGGATATGGATATGGATCACATGACCATCGCAGGCATTCAAGTAGATGCATAACGTTTTTATGTTAATGGTGTTCCCAGCTTCAGAATGATGATGCAAATTTGAAATGCAGATAGAAGACGAAATGGGGATTTGAGGATGTCTGATGTACATAGCTCTATATCTCTAAGGAGGTAGGTATTACGTATAGGATGACAGCTCGACAGAGAGTGTGGAATGGAAGTTGAAGTTTAATTTGCATACTTGACCCCGAAGCAATTAATTGCAACCGTAGTGTGTGCATAGCGTTGGCATTGGCTTATGGCGTTGGCGTAGCGTTGGTGGACGGAATACAGTGGCTTAACATCAGAGCTCGATAGTTGATTTTGCTTCATAAAATTAATATTCCTTTTTTTGTCTGTCTCACGTAACCATACAAGGACATATGTACATACATACACTCTCAGACATTGTTTGGCGGCCTTTGGAATACGGAAAATGCAATTTTCTTATTTAAATTATTTAACCAAAAGACAAAAAAAGAAAAACTCATTTACCGGCCATGGTTGTGTGCGGTGGAGAGCTCAGTGGGTCGGTTGATGGAAACGAATCTTTTCTGGTGATGATAGGTATAAAATGGCAGCCAAAAAATATGAGAGGCATTTTTACCTTGTGGAACTGTGAAACTGGCATTAATATAATTCACAAAATGAAGAACAAGTCACATGCGAAGAACAAAGCATAATTGACTACCAGAGGCTATAAATGCTTTTGAGAGTAGGTATAAGAAAATACTGGAAATTTTCAGTACCTGAAATTATGAGAACGATGTAATCGTAATGAATCTGGATGGTGATGGAGTTAATGTAAATTTATGCCATTGGTGTGTACCCAAGAATATTTTTGAGAAAAAATAAATAAAACACGGTAGATGGGGTTAAATTTGTCGTCCCGGAAATCAAAGTCCTGCTGAAATTATTAAGTAATTTAAATTTGTACACAAAAGATGAAGTTGTTAAGTCTCTACTTCGTCAGGGAGATCTTTGACAAATGTAACTCAATAATTAAATTTACTACCTTTGGGGTTAAGTGTTTAATCATTTTCATCGTCATTTAAAGAATTCCACGTTATAACATAAAACCAGTCAATTTTAAATTCCGAAATTTGTTAAAAATTATCTCTATTTTCAAGAAAATTATGCAACTTTATACTAATTAAAAGTAAAGTTGTTTTACAAACAACGAATTTAACGTAAAATAAATTCAAATTTTCCCAAAGATTATACATTTACATTTAATATTAAAACTCCTACTAAAACTAAACATCTTACCTCTGCAATCTCTATAAGATATCATACTCGTATATGATGCTTGCGATTTAAATGATTTTCAATAAATTCTGCTTTCAGTAGATTGAGCCAAAAGATAATTAAACAGAACTTTGTCAAGAAATTGACTGTAAAATTATATTTAAGCTGTGTATAGAAGAAAACGTTTTTAACTTTGAAAAGCCATTATACAATTATTTGTTAAGTGGCATTTGAGAGAGATTATGGCTTGCAACTAATTTTATTTTATAAGAAATATTGTTTTCAACATTCGGTAACATTTTGAGAAAGATCGAATTGACAGTTTTTTTACAAAAAATAAAAACCTAAAAAAAAAATGTATAAAAGTTGGTAAAAATTGATTTTCGACTCAAATATCTTTTCAAAACTTTGAGATATTGGATTTAAATTACTTTTATCTTTCAAAAAATATTGTTGTTAACATTCAGTAAAGTTTTGAAAAAAAAAACGAATTGACAGTTTTTGTACAAAAAATAAAAACCTAAAAAAAAAAAACAATACTAAAACTTGGTAAAAATTTTATCTGGCCAACACTAGATTTAAAACGTTCAAGGTGCTTGCTCTCTCTAAGCAGATCGCATATAAGCTCGATAATAGGTGTCATAACCGGATACTGTCTAATAGGAAAGCACGCCATGAGATTAGGCGTATTCTCAAATGACTTCTGCAGAAGCTGTATGGACGAGGAAGAAGAAGAAACAGTTCTTCATCTTCTCTGCACATGCCCTGCTCGAAAACGCAAGAATTACCTAGGAGAATTCTTCTTTAACGATCTAAACGATCTAAATCATATCGGCATAAGCAGCCTCTCACGTTTCGTAAGAGACTCAAACTGGTTCCATTGAGCTTAGGAAGAAACCTCAAGATTCATGTGGTATCACAATGGGCCATCAAACTGGCCTAAGTGTGTCCGTTTCCATCTTGGACAGCCACTTCAACCTAACCTAACGCTAACCTGGTAAAAATTTTCTTTTCACTCAAATAGCTTTTCAAAAATTAAAAATATTGGCTTTAAACTTATTTTATTTCACAGAAAATATTGTTTTCGATATTCAGTAATTTTTTTATAAAAATCCGACAGTCAGTTTTTTCATAAAAAAATAAAATCTACAAGAAATAGTACGCAAATATGGTAAAAATTGATGATCGGTTCTTGTTATCTCTCAAATTAATTTCATTCATCCAATTTGTAAAAATTTAAGAAATGCTACTAAAATCGGTAGTACCCGTAGCGTGATGGTTAGTGCGTTGGACTGTCATGCAAGGGGTCTTGGGTTCAAGCCCTGCCTGTGCCACCTAACTTTTTTCACGGGTACTGCCTCTTGCGAGGAATTGACAAATCCTCCAAGAGTAATTCTTGTCATGAAAAGTGCTTTCTCAAATTAGCCGTTCGGATTCGGCATATAAAATGTAGGTCCCTTCCATCTCTGACAACATTACTCGCACACAGGGATGGTTGAGAGTTGTAAGTCACTAGGCCCTGGTCCTTCATGGACTGTTGCGCCACCTAATTTATTTATTTTACTAAAATCGGTAAAAATTTGTTTTCGACTAAAAATCTATTTAACAAACTAGATTTTCAAACTAAAGTATTTCTTTATATGAAAAATATTGTTGTTAATTTTAAAATTTTTAAGAATAATTCAACTGACAACTTTCTTAACCCAACACGAAAACCTACAAACTTTTAAGCAAGACAAATCGACAGACGGTATGGGAAGTTATCAGTGTGGGTCGCATCCCAGCCTCTTTTTATATATTGAATTTGACGGATTTGGCAAGCATTCTCTTCTCCTGATACCTGATATCACGGTTGTTTACCACGAACTAAAAAACAACACATTTTTTTGAGTATATGCTGAATTTGATCGATCATACATACAATAGACCAGAAGAATGTTAATTCGAAACACAAGTAACGATAATCGAACGCTCAGTCACAGACTTCAATTGCGCTGAAACGAAGAGTTGAGCGAATCAATTAAATACATTTTTAAAAGATAGATACAATAGAACAGAAGAATGTTAATTCGAAACACAAGTAACGATAATCGAACGCTCAGTCACAGACTTCAATTGCGCTGAAACGAAGAGTTGAGCGAATCAATTAAATACATTTTTAAAAGATAATTGTCATTACAATTTTATTCTGAAAATTAACAGGTATATTTTTGAAACCTTAGTTTAATAACTAATAACAAAAAAAATAAGAAAAATATTCAAAATATTATTGTTTTGTTTGTATTTTTCTCCACCAGTGATATCAATAACCAAATAAAAGTGCGTAGTGTACGTCTAGTGTACGTCAGAATTAGACAGACTTTTGAAAAACAAATTGACAGATAACTGATATTTAAGATAAATACTCAGAAGTCATGTCAACATTTTATACCCCATGCTTAGGAATTTCATAATCAAAACACCTGTAATTAAAATCGAGGAATTTTCCTCTAAAGAATTGAATAATGATGTTCTACACCAAATTCAAAGCAAATTTATCCATCCTCTTAGGGAATATCTAAAACATATGTAAAAATATAGATAGGAGATAATAACAATAACATTAATTCTTATTTCTGTATTTGATTTGTATATTTAAACAAAATCAATACTTTCCCTAGCTCTAAGAGGAAATTAAAAAGAAACATTTGTATTGAAACTGTATGACAGCTTAAATGACACAATCATTACTTAAATATTTACATACATATAGGAACAAAGGTAACCTATAACCTATAAGGTTCATCTATCTCAAGTGACTCATTTATCAAAAGTTACCACACAAATGGTTAGTTCAATAATGACAATACATTAGTAAAACCTCATGCCAAAAACACATAATACACATAATGTATATGTATGTACATAATTTTGAAATTCAACATTTTCGAAAACTATTTATATTATGTAAGCCTCAATCATTAACCTCTGTAAAAAGTATAACATACCATCAGGGGGGTATTATAACACAATATTCTAAAAGACATAAGTCGCAACCTGAAAATGCTTTTATCATTCATCTGGGAGTTTCACCTGCAAAAACCGCACTACACCACACCATACCACACCACATCATACCACAAACCTTCGTTTAAAATAGAAACACTTTCAAAACCACAAATATGTACATTAGACCGATTCAAAATAAAAACTAAAATGTCTTCGAGTTTCAACGCAAATAGCTTTTTGAATAGGGCTTCGTGAAATAAAATTCCTTTCCAAATTTAAGCTTATTAGATTAATATTGATATCAGGCTTGTAAAATAATGCAATTTTTTGGAAATGCAATCTTTATAAATAATTTATTGAATCCAACTAAGAGATTTCATTCATTGATTTTGCCTAAAGATTAGGACTTCAAATTTTGCAAACTCCAATAAATTGACCTTAAAAAGACTACAATCATTTTTCTCCATCTCCAATTATTTGACTATTAAAAAGACTACAGTTTTCCATTCGTTTAGCTTAAATGACACAGCTATGGCTATAAATAAATCTCAAGGCCATTTGCGAATAAGACTTAGAAAATCCGTGTTTCTCCCATTTTCAATCATAAAGGGTGATTTTTTAGCTATTATCTTATTGGCAACACTGGTTTAAATAGCTGACGCACGTTTCATGTTTTGTTTCACTGTCAAACATCTTCAGTTTGGTCTATAATTTAACCATGAATCGTCTTACAAACGAACAATGCTTGCCAATCATTGAATTTTGTTATTAAAATGCGTGCTCTTTTAAGAAAGTTCATCTCGCGCTTCTTCCATTTTATGGTCAGTTTAATCGACCCACACTGAAGCGAATATTCGGGCTATTGTGATTTAATTTCGCACCAAATTTACATTGTTTGACATTAAACCACCAACACGCTTACGTAGAGTGCGAACGTGCGCCGTTCGCAGCAATTGGCCCTCTGTTACTCAAGAACGTGGAAAATTTTGCGAAAGGATTTAGTGGTTATGCCTTTCAAAATACAGCTGGTACAAGAATTGAAGCCGAGCGACCTACTGCAACAGAAGATCCACTTTTGTACCGAAAAATTGTTTTCAGCGACGAAGCTCATTTTTGTATCAATGGGTACGTAAATAAGCAGAATTGTCGGTTTTGGAGTGAATATCGGCCAGAAGCATTGCAAGAGCTACCAATGCATCCAGAAACAGTCACAGTTTGGTGCGGTTTATGGGCTGGTGGCATCATTGGACCGTACTTTTTTCAAAGATGATGCGAATCGTAACGTAACTGTGAATGGTAGGCGCTACCGTGAGATGATATCCAACTTTGGTTTGCCAAAATGCAAGAGCTTGACTTGCATGACATGTGGTTTCAACAAGACGGTGCCACATGCCACACAGCACGCGCAACAATGGACTTATTGAGAGGCGAATTCGGTGATAATTTTATTTCACGTTCAGGACCGGTCAATTGGCCACCTAGATCGTGCGATTTAACGCCGTTACCTAGACTATTTTGTGTGGCGCTACGTTAAAACTCATATCTTCAGACAAGCCCGCTTCAATTGACGCATTGGAAGAAAATATTGAAGCGTTTATTCGAGATACCGGCCGAAATGTTGGAAAGAGTATGCCAAAATTGGACTAAGCGGATGGACCATTTGAGGCGCAGTCAAGGTCAACATTTGCATGAAATAATCTTCAAACATTAAATTATATGGACCGTACTATCGATATCATATCATGCATTTTTTTGAATTGTATGTGTTTTTTTTAAACTTTCCTACAGCTTTTAAAAAATCACCCTTTATGTGGCCTATTCACGAGTAGGGGGATCATCAAGTTCAATTGTACATTAACCTAGTGACCAAAAATATTGTACACCGATTGGCGTTTCATTAAACAGAAACTGTGATTTATTACAATTAAAGATGATTATAGGGTATTTAATAAATAAATGTTTATTTGTGTTAAATTTTGTCTTTTAAATCCTTCATAAATCGCTCTGCCACAGCAACGTGTGGGCGGGTCTGCTAGTTTTGGTATAATAAACAGTGGAGTTAACCTTGAATTTAAATACCCTTAATATTTGAAATTGAAAAAAATCACACTAATTAGAAAATATGTTAAGATCAGTTTTTGAAAACCATTAACATTTCTTTAAAAAATGATAACACCCATGATTAAAATACAAATCGTTCTCTTAACCTCTAGCATGACAGTCCTACGCCTACGGGTACTACCAAAGTCTATAGTTGCATTGAAGAATCAAAGATATTTTAGTTATTTTTTTGAGTCAGTCTAATGTCCATGTACACATGCACCCACACCGTAACACATGTATAACCTTTCTCTCTTGTGTATGTGTGTGTGTATTTATATAAATTCACCAATTAATTCTAAATGACTATGAATTTCACCAAAATAGTCCTTAATATTCATTCAATGATGATGTATGGTTTTGAGGGAAGTGCGAAGAACCTTCTGTTGCCACTGCCATATAGTCTTCGTCTATACTCTACATCAACCACAAGCCCTCGACCAATCGGGAATAGAAATAGATGGTCAGAATATCTATTTTATACTTAACAAATTATAAAATATTTTCGTTTAAAATAAAATGCGAGTATGCTGAGGAAGAAGAAGAAATACTAAAAAAAGGATATGTGACAGCTTTTGGATGTAAACATGTACAAGTGTACATACTTAACGGTACATGGGTTGATAATAACTCACCAAAATCGATTTGCATTTAAATTAATTGACACAGTTCTCGTTCCCGACGATGACGACGACGCATAACCCAAAACCGGATCTGGAGCTGAAGCCTCAATTCATATCCACTCCACACCAGATTGACTCATAATTCATAGATTATCTTTCATGTCACACATATAGTATGTGCCATCAGCACTGCCAATAATATGTACAAGTACAAGCGATAAGATATAGTCACCGTTATGTGATTTTTAAGGATACGGATATATCAATATGCAGTCAATCCCAATCCCACGCATCGATTGTGCGCGATATATAGGAAATTAATTCGTTATGAGTCTTGCAGCTAGCGTTGCGTTGTTTTAAAATTGATATCATCTGCTACTGCACCAGGCGGCATGTTAGGTTGTTGTTTTGAGTTTCCTTTGCCTTGCGTCTGATGCCAGGCTTTTATAATCACTAGGTGACCCAAAAAAGTATACAATATATGAACCTACCCAGTGCCAGCAATCAGTTACCAGTTCAGTTGGTCAAGTGGTGATGAACATAACAGAACAGAACAGAGGAATATGCATGTAGCCATCCCCCACCCACATTTTGTGACGCAGAATTTGACAAAAGGGCTTTACATGGCACGTCAGTCAGAGAGGGAGGAAATGGGAAAAATCATTTGAATTGAAAAGCAATATCACACACATAAGAGCACATCATCCCACACCACTTTGAATTGAAAATCACGTTGTTTTAAGTACTTTTGAATGGCTCTTTCGTATTTCTGCAGACAAAAATATAGTAGGTAAAACCAGTTAATTAAAGTTTTATTTTCAGAGCAATCTGAATTCCGTTTATAGATCTTTTATGTATATGGTAATAAAATACACGACTGAACCTTAAGTTAATAAGTGCGTTCTTTTCGTATTCCATATATTATAGTACAGTGAGAAATTGCCAAAAAAACGATCCGCAGTAGTCCGGTTTTTATATTTTAAAGTTGATACAACTGAATATTTGTCAGAATAATTTATCAAATAATTCCAAAAAAAAATAGCGAAATTCAGACCAGGGATGAAATCGTGTAAGCTGATTTTTTATAGTTGACTATCAAAATCAAGAAAATACGTCTGTGTAATGTGAAAGTCGATTTCAAAGTTTTAACCAAACAATTTGACATAAAATAAAAACTTCAAGAAGGGGGTTTGTTCGTAGACTACTACATTAACTTTCATTTTTTTTTTTTTTGATTAAGTCTTTTGAATAATTAAATATATAATGTCTTGCACAATATGTAAATCTAAATTCACAAGAAGCGAAGTAAAAGTTAAGTGCGGGGACTGTGGAAGCATTTTTCACGGTAGTTGTGTGAAAATCACTGCTGTCGACCTCGATTTTCTTAAAAAAAGTAAATCTACTTGGAGATGCCATCAATGTGCTAATCTACGGAGAGAATCTTTCTCTAAACCATCAAACAGCACAATACCATCAACCCAACGAACGCCACCAACATCATCATCATCACCGTCATTGCCACCACCAACATCATCGCCCCCACCATCATCATCATCGTCATCGAAATTGCCACCACCAACATCATCACCCTCACCAACGTCTACGCCACCACCATCGCCGAAACCACCTATTGCTGCTGCAGCTCAACCGAAACCCTTGATACCATCGGATTTTTTTCCATCAAATTCCAGCCTACCTGTTGCTTCAATAACATTAGAGATGATATATGCAAAAATTCTCTCAATTGAAGAAAATCAAAAAAAACACATCAATGCACTTCTTGCCAAAAATGATGAGTGCGAAAAAAGAATAAATTTTCTTGAAGCTAAGGTCAATAACCTCGAACAACAACTGCTTTCAAATAGTATTGAAATATTTAACGTTCCTTCTATCAATTCCAAAATTCCATATACTGATGTAGCGCTTAAAGTGTTTCGTGAAGGTTTGAGCTTGAACGTGCAAGAGGGAGACATAGATCAGTGTTTCATGAAGAAAGTAAAGTTAGCCAAACCAACAACAAATGGTAACACAACCACCAAAAATATTCTTCACGGAAGACTGGTATCGAGTATATGTAAGGAAAAAATACTAAAAGCAAAGAGAGAAAAAAAAGAATCGTTAACCACGGACCTACTCAATGCCGATGCAACTGTGGAGAAGATGTATGTCAACGAGTGCTTAACATATGAAACAAGACGTTTATTTAAAACTGCAACAACAATGAAGACAACGAAGAAATATAAATATGTATGGACGAGAAATGGGACTGTTTACATGCGGAAAGAAGAGGGTGACAACTGTGTAAGAATTAATTGTACTGCTGATTTTCTTAAGCTATGAATGTAGTTAGATCTGATTCACCTTCTAATTTTTCTGTATGTGATAACCCAGTCGATCTCGTAAACTCTGTAGATTATTGTTTTTGTTTACATCAAAATATACGTAGCTTGAGAAAAAATTTTCCGATTTTTTTAGCTCATCTTGATTCGTTAATGAACTTACCTGTTGTAATAGTTTTAAGTGAAATTTGGATCTATAGTAATGAATTAAATTTGTATAATATACAGGGTTATACTCTTTTTGGGAATTGTAACGACTCTTACTCTGCTGGAGGGGTAGCTGTATATGTGAAAAATGGATATGTGTGTAATTGCTCTTGCCTTAATTTCTCTAGCACTGATGTATTAAAATTATCATTCGTCTTTGAGAATATTGATTATACTCTGTTGTGCATTTATCGACTTCATGGTTTTGCTAAAAGTGTTTTCATTGATGAATTAAGCAACATTCTTAGTGCAACTTCAGCCAAAAACTTAATTGTCTTGGGAGATATCAATATTGATATTCTAAATGAAATTGATATAGATTCTGAAAGTTACTTGTTTACTATGGCTTCAAATGGTCTTAAGAGTTTAATTAATGAACCTACCCGCTTGACAGATTCTTCTAAGAGCTGTATTGACCATATTTTTGTAAGATGTCATAAAAACAATACAAATAATTTCATTGGTAAAGTGTATGATTTAAAACTTTCCGATCATAGCATGATTGCATTAAATTACTTATCTGTCAACCATTCTCAAAACATTAAAGCCGCTTCAGATCCAGTTAAATATTGTGTAAACTTTACGGTGTTAAAAGAATTATTAACATTTGAATGTTGGGACCAAGTTTATGCCGAAAATAATCCCTCTGTTGCATTTGATCTATTTGTGGAAACTTTAAAAAAACATATTGACTCAAGTACTTTCCAAAAAAAGCTTTCGGGTAAAAAGAAACACCTTAAACGTTGGATGAATAACTATCTTCTAAATAAGATCAGGAAAAAGAAAAAATTGAGTTTAAAATGTAAAAAACATCCAAACAATAGCAAACTTAAAAAATACTATGAAACTTTGTGCAAAACGGTAAATAAAGAAATTGATGATACTCGTAATAACTACTATTGTGAGAGGTTTTATAGAGCTGAAGGTAATATTCGTGAAGAGTGGGGAGTGGTTGATAGTATTCTAGGTAAAAATAGACATTCGGTTGAAGTTGACTCTATTGAAATTGAGGGAGCTACAGAGTCCGATGTGTTGATCATTTCTAATAAATTTAATGAGTATTTTACTGAAATTTCAGAAAGATTAAAACCTGCTATTGAACCTTGTTTAAATTGCGATTGTTCCATTTCTTCAAATTTGTTTTCGGATAATACACAACCAAATAGTTTTGTTTTTGATAGAATAACATCAAGAGAAGTTTTCAAAGTTATTATGTCTCTAAAAAATAAAAATTCGTGCACTAGTGATGGTGTATCAAGTATTTTGTTGAAAAATATTGCTTGGTATGTTGTTGACATTCTAACCTTCGTTTTTAACAAATGTGTTGAAATTGGTTGTTTCCCTGACCATCTTAAATGTGCAGAAGTCATACCACTTTTCAAAAAAGGAAATAGGAAAATTATTTTGAATTATAGGCCTATTTCGCTCCTTTCAACCTTTTCAAAAATTTTTGAGAAGTTACTTAAGGTTCGAATTGTTTCCTTCTTGGAAAAGTTTAATTTCTTTTGTAATAATCAGTTTGGTTTTAGAGCAGGTTTGTCAACAGAAGATGCTATCTTAAGGGTATGTAGTCAGCTTTATGGAAGTTTAAATAGCAATAAATCAACAATGGGTCTGTTTATTGATATGACTAAAGCTTTCGATCTGGTGAACCACGATCTTTTGCTAACTAAACTTTATAATGCAGGCTTTCGCGGTAGTTTTTTCAATCTGCTGAATTCTTATTTAAAAAATAGAAAACAAAAAGTTAATAATAACGGAATCTTAAGTGAATCAAGGCTGTTAAAGAACGGTGTTCCACAAGGATCTGTTCTTGGCCCTTTGTTTTTCTTGATTTATATTAATTCCATTTTCAAATTGAAATTAAATGGTACTTCAACTGCTTTCGCTGACGACATTGTTTTTACATATTCATCTAGGACTAGCTTTGAAAGTATTGTGAACATTGAAGAAGATCTGGAAGTATTAAGGTTGTGGTTTACTTATCATAAATTGATTATCAGCGAAAAAACTAAATTGATGTATTTTAATGTAACTGGAAATAGTCTCACTGATTTTAATTTACGGTTTCACGCCCACGATTGTAAAAAATTTCCTTTACCTCTTCATAAGTGTGGTAAAAGTAATTTTATAACCAACTTAGATTGCACAGATAATTGCTTTAAAATTGAAACAGTTCAACAATTTAAGTATCTAGGAGTAGTAATTGATAGCAATCTAAATTGGAAGAATCATATTCATATGATCAAAACATACATGTTATTGGTCACATGAAAAATGTATTTAATTAAGCCTTTTTGCTCCCAAAAAGTTTTAAAAATTATATATTATGGGCTTGCAAACTCAAAGCTGCAATACGGCATAACAAGTTGGGGTGGTTCCTATGTTAATACTTTTCGACCTCTATTGATTGCACAGAAGCATTTAATACGAATTATTTTAAATAAAAATCGGTTGGCTGAAAGTTGGCCTTTATTTAAGGAGTTGCTAATTCTACCAATGAGGCATTTATATGTTTTTAAAGTTTTGAGAGAGTTTTTCAAACAAAGCGGAAATATTCCTAGTAGGAATTATCAAATGTACAACCTTCGTGTGAACAATATGAGCTTAGTTAATGTACCTTTTGCATATAGAACACATTTTTCTCATTTTTATACATATACAGCTCCAAATATTTTCAATAAATTGCCCCTATCCATAAGAGAAACATTTCGTTTTTCATGTTTTAGTAAAAAGGTTAAAGACTGGTTATTCACTTTAAATTTTAATTGTATTGAATCACTTATTTAGTATTTTTTTTTTTATAAGCTACAATAAAATGAATGTAAAATAAAATATCTATAAGATGCATATTATTAATGAATTGTTAAGTATCTTCTAATATTTTTTCTATACAGTTGCTATGCAAGCTTTTTCATTTTCTTATATTTCACTTTTTCGTTTTTCTTGTATTTTAACTTACACTGATTGTCACCCCACATCAGATACCAATGAATTTTCAATGGATGTGTCATTCACCACTAACTTCTAGTTAAAGAATGAACACTATTATTCACCTTTCTTATAAATTAATTGTTATATAGCTAGTTTTAAGTTTAAATGAATGAATAAAAATACAATACAAAAAAACATGTGGTGATGAAGCGAGCTTGAAGCTCGCCTAAATTCTTTATATACCCGAATAGAGTTGAAATGAGCTTGATTCGCCTCGATTTCGGTCGGGGATCGGAGTCGAGTCAAGATTTGTGAAGAAAAACCTCTGTGGAGGAGTTGGTTTTACAGATAATGCGTTATGGTCTTTTTATTTGCATGTTTGTGTACATAAAATATAGTTTTGTTTTAATCAAATTAAAAAAAAAAATGCACATGGAGTAGGTAGCATATTCTTATATGGTGCTGAACTATTCAATTTTTCATTGTTTAACACGAATCAAACTATCTCACTTGCTTTTCATAAGAAACATCGAAACGCCTTTTGCATTTCAGAAAGTGCTGTCAAACCTAATAATTTTTAAATCTTCTTGTGCGGTGGAAACACTAAAACAATTTATCTAATCTAAACTGAGATAAACCTTTGGTGGAAACATAGCAGAACTTAATTATCTTTTCTATTGGTTTCTCTTGCGAAAAAACGCCCAGTTAGTCCATTTTCACTAACAAATATAATAATATCAACAGTAATAGATTGATTTTTTCCCCAATGGAAAACACACATGATTCCAAATGCACAACTACTCAACGAACACCGCTATCGAGATACAAGTGCAATATCAATCGTACCAACATTTGAGAACGAAATCACATAAGATCCATTCGAGACTCTTATAAATGTCAAAAACCCATCCATAGTAGATTCTACTCTAACTTTTATCGGTGTTATTCATACTATGGATATTGTTTTTGTTATTCGTGTAATATCCTACTACACTATGGATAGATTTTTCAACAAAATAGTACTATAATGGAAAGCATTTGAGTGATTTGAGTATTCGATTTTCGCAATAAAGTAATTCCTGCTTTGAAAATATTTAAATGTTATTTCTTTGAATTTTTAATGTGATATAAAATGTTTTGCATGACAATAAATGAAGTTGTATTTAAGTCAGTTAAATCCGACACAATTCCAATTCTGGGAACTTTAAACCGACCTATAATCGATTTTGCAATATACATCTATCTTTCTACACTGCAAAAATGACCGTAATTGTATTGATAAATTGAGTTCCTCAATGATGGATGAAAAAAAAATTGTTGCGAGGCAAGAGGATGCGTAGGAAGTGTTGGAAAAGAAGAGCGACAGGAAAAGTAGTGGTCAGGAAAAGGTCAGAAGATAGGATAGGAATGTCAAGTTCAGTGGAGCGCAACCTGCTTGTTATGCGCGGCAGTAAGCTCGCCGAAATGGAAGTTTAAGTCAAAGTTCTAGTCTCTTAGAATGAGATAAAGAAGAACTCGATTGAGTTCTAATTAATTTCTTCATCAAGTTCTCAAGCAGTAGAACTCTAATTTAGATCTCAGTTGAAGATAGAACTTCGATTTACTAGACCCTTAATTTTGGAAGTCTTGGATATAGAACATGGACAACATGACCAGATAAAAATGGAGATAAATCTGTTTATAATGGGTGATTTTTTTGAGGTTAGGATTTTCATGCATTAGTATTTGACAGATCACGCGGGATTTCAGACATGGTGTCAAAGAGAAAGATGCTCAGTATGCTTTGACATTTCATCATGAATAGACTTACTAACGAGCAACGCTTGCAAATCATTGAATTTTATTACCAAAATCAGTGTTCGGTTCGAAATGTGTTTCGCGCTTTTTTATCGACAAATTTTGTTCAGCGATGAGGCTCATTTCTGGTTGAATGGCTACGTAAATAAGCAAAATTGCCGCATTTGGAGTGAAGAGCAACCAGAAGCCGTTCAAGAACTGCCCATGCATCCCGAAAAATGCACTGTTTGGTGTGGTTTGTACGCTGGTGGAATCATTGGACCGTATTTTTTCAAAGATGCTGTTGGACGCAACGTTACGGTGAATGGCGATCGCTATCGTTCAATGCTAACAAACTTTTCGTTGCCAAAAATGGAAGAACTGAACTTGGTTGACATGTGGTTTCAACAAGATGGCGCTACATGCCACACAGCTCGCGATTCTATGGCCATTTTGAGGGAAAACTTCGGAGAACAATTCATCTCAAGGAATGGACCGGTAAGTTGGCCACCAAGATCATGCAATTTGACGCCTTTAGACTATTTTTTGTGGGGCTACGTCAAGTCTAAAGTCTACACAAATAAGCCAGCAACTATTCCAGCTTTGGAAGACAACATTTCCAAAGAAATTCGGGCTATTCCGGCCGAAATGCTCGAAAAAGTTACCCAAAATTGGACTTTCCGAATGGACCACCTAAGACGCAGCCGCGGTCAACATTTAAATGAAATTATCTTCAAAAAGTAAATGTCATGGACCAATCTAACGTTTCAAATAAAGAATCGATGAGATTTTGCAAATTTTATGCGTTTTTTTTTTTTTAAATTTCTCAAGCTCTTAAAAAATCACCCGATAGAAGACAAGAAAGAAGCCAATCATCTTTTGGCTGAATCTACTGAATGCAGAATTTCTTGAAAATCATTTAAATCGAATGCATCATATGATATCTTAGAGATTGTAGACGTAAGATGTTTGGTACATCACAAATATGTGTACATATGTACATATGTACATTTATCAAAAAAGAACAATTTCAACAAACACAAATCTTACAAGAATATCAAAACTAAATCCAAAAAAAATATGTTTGCTTCAATAAAAACTGACAGATTTTCTTAAAATTTTCTTAAAATTTTGTGTGTAAAATGTCAGAATTTTGAGTCAGAACTATCTACGGAGTGCAACAATAATTGCAAAAAAACACGTTAGAATTCAGTTTCATTCAACCGAGGTCTGAAATTCCTTGAACTCAACAGATATGATATGAAGTTCCATAGATAAACCGAGAAAATTAATAGATCCAGTTTTTATTTTAGAACGTCCGTCGTCAATGAATTTATCGTTACTATCGTACTTAGTTTAGTTATGTATCTTAACTTGACTCTATATTAAGTTTTGAGCAAACCTTGAATTTAATACTTTCATAGTGTTGAAAAATACGTCTTGGATACTGTCCTGATTTTTTTTAACCATAAAAAAACATCAAATAAATTAAATTTCAATATTTTATTTACTTTTTTTATAGTTTTCATAGTTTAAGGTACAAATATAACTTAACCTTTAAAAGATATTAAACATACAGATCATTTTCTGCTTTCCAGTTAGTAGAAATGGCATTTGACACCTGTCATTAGAAGTGTCATAATATTAGTTGAAGATAATTCAAAATTATTACATTAGTGGTGAATCAATAATAGAGTTTATTGTCGTCATTATCGACCGATAATGCAAACAATTTGTTAATTTGTGAAGAATTTTGAAGCGACTTGAATTGTTAGTGATGTTGCGTTAGGCTTGTTTATTACCGAAGTACACGCTCAGTCAGAAATATTTCAACTACAAGTTTTCAAAATGTACCTTTAATAAAAGAATAGGTAATGATTTACGCAAATCTGTGTTTCCTTCCCATTTTGTTTTACTTTGGTATTCATATACGCTTTCAGCTAAATGTGAAACATTTTTGAATAAGCATATAATAAAAATAAAAACCAGTAAATATCTTCTTTAACGATTGGTATGATTACCTAATCAAATATGAAATAATAAATATTACTTAAAATAATTATCCCCAAACTCCATGAAAAACGAAAACTCATCAACTAATAAAATTGAAAAATTTCCTATCTTTCAGATGACGAAATCAGTTCCACAACAATTCACAGATAAATCAGAAACCACAACAATAACAAGAACATCAACAACAGCAACATTAACAAGATTGACTAATTAACAAATCTCCATAACATTCCATGTGTTGCATAACATTTGAAATGTGCTGCTGCCGCACTAAATAACTGGCTGAGGCTCACCAACTGAATATACTTTGTTTCTGTTTCGTTTACGTTTCGCCATTGCCACAGAGATACGAAGTTAAAATTAGTAAATTTTATTCAGAACGTCAACGAACGACAACGACGACGAAGAAGTTACCCGCCGTCTCCGCCGACAACGGCTATTGGGAGATAGGATGCAAATCAACGGAACAACAGGACCAACAATGGCTGCTTCAGAGCCACCAGAGCCCCCACCAAGGAATCCGGACCGAATAAATGCTTCATTAAATAAATTTACAGACACAGTAAGTATATGTTTCCCTTCAGATATGTAGTCTATATAAATATGAAGGTATATGCTATGCATGTTCCTATATAAGTATGTATGTACGTCCCTACGTAACGTATCGAGGGAACATGATGGTAATTTATTGTTGTCATCATCATCGACTCATGCAGGACATGCTTCACACAAACACACATACGAAAATTACACACAGTCACGCAGGACAAAGGACACAGGTCCTCGCAAAGTTGTGCACAATTTTCGCAACGATAAATCTCGCCTGAAGAATGAATTTTGTGTGCGGCAAACGGGCAACGGAAACCGGGTAATGTGGCAAAGGAGTATGGCAGCCTTGATGAGAGATTGCCTGCCTGCCACCTTCGCTTAAATTGCACTGAGTCCTTGGTGACATTCGAGTGTGTTTTTGTCCAGTTTGTCCGATTTTGTCATACCAAAAAAATGCTATCGCACATCCATATACAAATTCAGGGTGGGTCAAAAGTGACTTCCTAATTTAAAGTATTTTGATAACTTTTACCGATCCAATTATTTATTAATGATTTATTTGAGAATCACAAAGTAAAATGTAGGGAGATTTTCTTGTGCTACTAGCTTCATGTTCACAGAGACGAGTTCTTTCTAAATACATATCTGTATTCGGTATCGTCTCAATTTCTCCTTCCAACTGCAAGATAGTCGTGCACTTTACCATTCAAAAAAACTCAGAATTATTCGATCGCCAAAATCCCGAAAACTTAACTTAGTAGTGCAAGTATGTTGCGAGTATTTTGCTCCGTAGCTCCATCCGGCTGAAACTACATCTAATTGCCATCAGCAATCGCTGGCCTCAAAAATGTTCAACAAAATCCCGATACCTTTAACTATTTTTTCTGAAGTTGCATTTAATTGAATACAATTCCTAAGGAAAGTTTAAGGTCCATTGGAGATATCATGTTTTATCTTACCGAACAATGGAACAAATCCTAACATCTTTTGGAGAAAGTAAGATTATTACACTTGATATTTCAAAGGCATTTGATAGAATTCATCGAAAATGCGTCCATTTGGTATTGATGAATATCTTCTTTGTTTTTTTAGAAATTACTTTTGGGACCGTTTAATTGAAGTAGTATTTGACGGGTTCAATCTGATATCCAAAAAACAAACGCTGTTGTGCCCCAGGGCACCGTTTTGTCTCCAACACTCTTCATTACTTTTATATATGATCTTTTGTCTAAAACTTCTAACCCACTTAATTGTTTCGCTAATGGCAGTATACCTTTAGCTTTTATACCCTCAGTTTTTCGGATGAGGACTACCAATGATAAGTGTAGAATTAAATGCTTCGAAAACTCAATACTGTATACTGTCACAAAGGTGTCTCCTTCCCCCAATGCCACTTTCCATGTAGTAATTGCATCAAGGAGACCTAACAGCTTTCAGTTCTAGGTATTTGCATCACAATACACTTGTTGTGGAGTGATCTATGCTAAGTGCTTTTCTTCGATGATACAAGTAGTTTTTTTACCCCTTCTGATCTGCCTATAATTTACAAACCTTTTATTTGTCAAAAACTCGAGTATAATTCTCATATTTGGGCTGGTGCCCCAATAACGAACTTGAGTCTTTTCGAGCTCTTAAAATGATAGATTATCGTTCTATTCTTTTGACATTTGCTTTTCTTTAACACCGCGGTAAGGTCTCATGCCTATCATTGTTTTACCGATATTTTCACAATCAATGATCTATTGAAATAGCCAGTTATATTCCTCCAATCAAACAATTCAACTTTAGTACCCGCGCTTCTAAGAATGCTCGTCAGTTCAACCTTAAGCCAAATTTAGGACGTACTGTTTAGTATAAGGATTCTTTCTTTAGCCGCACTACACGAATGTGGAATACTTTATCATGCTTAATATTTCCTTTATCATTACAATGTGCAGACTTTTAAAGCTTATGTGCATCGGTATTCGGTATCTCCTTTCTAATCCTATCCTCCCTTCCTAATTGCACGTACTGTATTTAATCATTATAAGGGTATTCATAACCCCTTTAGCACGCACTCAATATAAACAAAATTTTGGAATCAATTTATATGTAAAAACTAGGTTCATCATTCATTTTGAGATGCTCTTTTGGGTGAAAATAAACGCGTGATTATTTTCAAAATAAAATTCAATTAGTTTTGTCCTCTTTTAAGTGATGTAGTCCAATTTAGTTAATCCCCCTCAAGTTTTGAAAAAGAATAGAATTTTTTAAATTAGGAAGAAACTTTCAACCCACCCTGTATACATTCATAATAAAGCCTTGGCACACAAATTATCTTCATCCTCATCTTCATCCCCATCGTCGTTGTCGCCATCGTTTTTGTTGTTGTGAAGCTACCTTTTATCTATTTCTCTTCTTGCCTCTGCGCTGCATATATCCTTTATCTCAATATACATACATATACATATACTTATTTATTTATATTATACATGTTTGTGTCAATGTTTTTGTGTGTTTTACCCGTTGTGACGTATATGTGCACAAATCCGATTTTACAGAAAACAACAAAATCCTTGGACACCAACGATAAGCCCGTCAACAATAACAAACCTTTGAAGCCACTGCTGTCATTGGACAATACCCTGGCCACGTCACCGTCGACGTCATTGTCATCGTCCTCGGCCACAAACAGTAGTGGCAGCCTAACAACGACCGCCTCGGGTGGACTCGGATCCATTCACTCGCCTTCCTCCGGTCACATCTTCAACAAAAGAATGGAAATTAATAGCCAGGGTAGTAGCAATAATGGAGGTGCTCCTCCTGGTAGCAACAGCTCACCTGGATCGAATGGTATTAGAAATCTTATACTCACATCGCCCCTTTGCGACAACATCCATCAAAGGTCAGTGAATTTAAATAAAAGTGAGTCGAACAATCATCTTCTTCAATTTGGTGGTGCTGGAGCCGGGGGAGGAGCTGGAGGACCAGGAGGTGGAAGTGGAGGCATTGATGGTGGACAAATTGATATGATGAATGGAACAAATCACGCCGCCATGACTACGGGTAAGCTATCCTCTTTTATAACTCATGGAAATTGGTGTTAATGTTCTGTTGTCGTTCATTGTTGTTGTTGTTGCTTTTTGTATTAGAAGTACCTAACCTATACAAATACATACATTTAATGGATTTTTTTTATACATTTATTATTTTTGTTGTTGTTGTAAAATTGTTGTTCAAGTGTTGGTTAATTGATGTATTCTGATTGGTGTCGCATACATACAGTCAGGGTTAATTGGATTTTCTTATTTATAGATAGGTTGCAATTGGGGATGGGGGCTAAGAGGCAAGGCTATAACCAAAGACCAGATTAGGTTTGACAGGAAATAATAAAAGATTTGTGAGCTTTCATAACTATGTAGATTGTAGGTACCTTGTTGGCTTATAGTACATAACGTATGCACAAGTTCTACGTACGTATAAAGTACCTTAATTTTTTTTCTTGCTATTAATTCTCTGGTATTGTATAACAATTGACTAGGTTTATGGGGCTAATTACATAAGTACCTTATTATACTGGTGATGGAGCGTGATGATGATGGGATGGATGATGGTGTTATGGGATGATTATATACTGGATATATATGTAGGTTTAATAAATTTCTGATCTGAGTTATTACGTTAGGGTAGCTATACTTGATGGAAAGTCAAGGCGACCCTATAGAATGGAGTTTATGCGAGAATTGATGTTTGATGAAATGCTCTAAAGGATTTGCCAAAAATAAAAAACATTTTATGAATTTTTATGTCTGTTAAAGACATAATTTATTTAAAGACCGAGTTCGATGCGTTAACGTTGGATACAGGATTTCTTCTCCTTATTGTTTGATGCTGACATGTCAATTTTTTTATAGGAAATGCAGTAAAAATACATCATAATCAAATTTTTGAAGCTTTGAAAATGTAAAATTTTGAATTAAAATGTTGCTTTAAAAGATTTAAGGGTGAATTTACAAAAGTTCAGGGCCGGACAAAGCGTATGTGCAAGATGTGCAAATGCACAGGGCGCAAAATTCTGGGGGCGCATTACCAGGAGCAAGAAAATGTAATGTAAATGTAATGTAAAATAAATAATAAAAAAAAAATGTAAAATGATCTTGCGCAAGCAAAAATGTATGTACTACTATTTGCCATTTTTTCAACCACAAACATTCTTAAAATAATCCCATCACAACTGTCCTAAGTTATCAATGAAAATTTAACTCAAGATATCGCAGAACTAAAAATCCTACCTACCTAATATCCAAATATTTCACCCTGTTCGTACAAGAGAAAAAAAGAAAAAATCTAAACACAAAAAAGTTCCATGCCATCTCATATGTGCAAGATTTATTTTATGCACACTTTATCTGTGTAAGTGTTAAGTGCCTGCTTACAGGAGATGAAATTTTTAATAGAACAGAAAAGGAGCATAGAGTGAAAATATTAAAGTGGGATGATTCTATGTGGAGTCGAATCGTTCTTGCGCAGGCAGTTTGTTCTTTTTTTTTGAAAGTTAATGACTGTTGTAACGGCTACTTTTAATGTATATCTAGTCTGATGCAGAATGCAGATTGTTTCAATAGTTTTTCACTTTGTTGGTTAATTAATATTTAATAAATAGCTATCAGTTTTTAATAGAAGTGACGTATTTTGTGACAAGACAAGACCGGAATGTGACTGACTCAGTTGATTTTAGACAAGCTTCAATTACATGGAATTTTAATAAACTGTCGAAGCCAAAGTTATGATAATGGTTCGAATATGAAAGGAAAAGAAGCGGGTGTTCAGAATCGAATCGAGATTAGATGGGAGAGCAGGTTAGATGCATTGAGGCTTTTAAAAACAAATTAAGAAGAAATATATGAAGCTCTTATAGAAATAGGAAATCTAGAGGCAAAAAACAAATAAAATTTTTGATTTTACATTTATTTGATGCCTGCTTATTTGGTTTGATATTTTAGAAAATATAAATAAAACTAGTAAATATTTGCAAAGTCCGTCCGTTAATCTGTCAACTGGAATACAAGTTTTAGAAAATATAAAAAACAGTTTGATTTTAATGCGTTCCGATGACAAATTTAATGAGTAGGTATGTTCAATTAACTGAGCGTATTGCTAGTTCCCTAGAAACACCAAATATGTTTCCTGAAGCTTCATCATTGCGATCTCAACGGAGAAAAAGATTTTATTCTGATGAATCTCCTGAAACTATATTTGACCCGAAACAAAGAATTAAGGTAGATTTTTTTTTCAAAATACTTGATCAAGCCATTCAATCAATTACAGAAAGGTTTGAACAGCTTGATACGTATAGTATCAATTTTTCATTTTTAAGTAGCATAAACGAATGTTTAAAAAATAAAAATGTACGTGCTTCATGCCTTAATTTGCAGAATGGTTTAACATTAGAAAGTTTTAAAGATTTAGATGGAGAAGAATTGTTTCAAGAGTTAACCGTAATATCCCCGCTTGTTACACCACAAAGCTCAAGTTTAGATGTGTTAAATTTTATTTTAAGTTCAAACCTTGAAGATTTTACTCCGAATATAGTAATTGCTCTCCAAATTCTTAATACAATTCCAGTCACGGTAGCTTCAGGAGAACGCAGTTTTTCTAAACTTAAAATTATTAAAAATTATCTTAGAACAACCATGACTCAAGAGAGATTGGTAGGCTTATCTATAATGTCCATTGAAAAGGAATTATTAAATTCTTTAGACTTTGATGATCTCATTTCTGAATTTGCAAAATTTAGGGCCAGAAAAGTAAGTTTCCAAGTTTAAACGTTTCCCCTCTGCTCATTTCTTCGCTGCGCTTTATTTTATGGTTTAGGCCTACTGGGGATACCTCAATTAAAAACGCATTGAAAGTCTACCTCCTGGGTAATATGAGAAAGGCTTATGCTTGTGTATCAGTTTATGTGTGAAAATATAAAAAAGGGACGCTTTCTACAAATCTTGCACAGGGCGCAAGTTTGGCTAGGGCCGGCCCAGCAAAAGTTGGGTAACTCGATGTCATCAACCAATATATACAAAGTCTTATTATATTTTATTAAGATTACAATTTATTTTAAAACAATGGAAAGACCTTTATTTAGTCACCCAATTTCAGTTCTTGATTTGGAATACAAGTTATTAAAAAATACAATTAGTTCTTAAAACGTCAGTCCCTTGGCATGTCACAACCTCGAAAACCAACAATTAAGTGACTGTCTATTAAACATTATCATTAATTTGAGAAAACTTATCAATTTACTATAATCTGTGAACTTTGATGTATATAGTTAAATATATACTAAAACTTTCATAATGCAGTGTTCTGCACTTTATTTAAAAAAAATAAGAAATTTTGTGTTCAGTTTCATTCGTCAGTCCGTTGTGCGTTATTTAAATTTGAAATTCGTGCGAAATATCTCCGACTCAAATTCAAATCCCGCTTTTAATTTTAATGTTAGAAATAAAGTTAGTTGTGGGTCGCACAATTTGACGGCCACCATGAATGTACCTGAGTTTGGGTTATGTTTGTTGTCTATACACGTGCTAAGCCAGTCAACATGTCAGTCCTATGGTGAGTCGTTATTTTTATGTTAATCTAAAGTTTATTTTTATTTATTATTAGAATATGATTTATTGATATTCAAAATTACAAAAAAACATTACTCCCGTCCTGATTATAATCTCAAATTTTGTCTTTTTCGTCAGTCCTGTGTCAGGTATATTGGTATTGTTATTCATTTCATGATCATTAGTAGGTACTTTCAAGATGAATATTGTTAGATTTTGTTATATTGTTTGTTGATTGCTTAAAAATATTAAGTAAAACTATGTATGTGAAAGTAGTAAAAGATAAGTGAATAACGTTACGTTAAATGTCAAAAGTCTGTTTTGAAAACTGATATAGTATTTTCTCCCAGTATTACATATTAATAATTATTTTTAATTGTACTAAGTGATTTTAATACTTTTAAAACACATGTGCCATTATTGAATCCTAAGAGATGTCTACTAATTTTTATTAAATTTCATTATAATACTTTCAAAACTGTGTATTTTATCAGTACTATGTTGCCTTGTCAATCCCCTGGCAGTCAAATTCTGAATTTTTTAAATATCTTACTATGTACTCAAAAAAGTGAATGGCCCGATTCAGAACAATATATTAATTAGATTAGGCATCATATACACCCGAATTTATAGAAGTTCGATTTGATAAATATCCTAAACAAAATATCCTCAAAAGTTACCCAACTTTTGTATAATCACCCATAAAGCAATTTACTTTTCGAATATTCATTGAAAATTGAAATTTACCTACGTATTTCGAAAAGAAAAAAGATTGTATATTGTACACACTGTTGATATTTTAAATTTGAGATTTTAAGCATAGTACAAGATTGCAAGTTGCTTAAAGCACAAATATCGAACGAACTTGGTATTCAGTTCAAAGTGGAACTGCTAAAATAGTTATAGTAAATCAAAAGTTCTCGATTTAGATTAGGTAAGGTTATTGAATTGAATGACAATAGTTTTGAAGATATCATTCTCTTTCATGGAATTGTTATAGGTGAATCGGTAATTGTTAATAAGGAATAAATTCAGGGTGCGGCAGAGCCGACTGACGAGTTTTTATGGGCTATAAATAACGAACAGTAAAACTTAGAGAAAACATTTTTTTTATTTAAATCAGTATTCAATCCTATTTTTAAAAATTATTTTTTGAAAATTATATCTCCAAGATGGCGGCCGTCAGCATTGATACACTGTTGTAGACGATCTCTGAAGCTTTCACATGATTTTCGGCACATTTCGACTGGTATAGCCCCGATTTCCGCGGTGATTTTTGCGGTTGTTGTAGTCAGTAGCATTTAACTCTTGGACAAGCATTAATTTATAGGGATGGAATGATAAATCTTCGTGAAGAATTCTCCTCAAAGAACTGTCTGAGATTCCCAAAGCTACCGCGTGTTTCCGGGCGTCTTGTTGACTGCTCAATTGACTCTCTAACCAACTGCACATTTTCGGGGGTTCTTACCGTTCTGGGTGCTCCGTGTACAAGTCTACTTAGGGTACTTCCAGTCTCTTCCAAATTCTGTATCCACAATTTGATAGTGTTTGCAGAAGGAACAGATTCAGCACGTGGAATGCCGGAGTGTATACGAAAAGCCCTTTGTGTAGCGATCACAGAATGATTATTTTCGTAATATGCACGCAGGACGAAACCACGATGTACACCTGAACAGACCATGATTACGAATAAAAACGGCATTACCGTACAATTCAAAATATACCACTTATTAAGGCCTACTCTTATCTTATCACAGGCTAATGACCTCATTAAACTCGTCAGTCGGCTCTGCCGCACCCGTATTTTATGGATGTTTTTGAAGTTTTATTTTGATATTTAAAATAATATAATCAATTAATGTTTATTAATTTGTAACAAGGCGTGTATTCTATTAACAATGGAAAACGATATCAAGTAAATGTTCTCCACGTGTACAGTTGCAGACCAATTCGCACATTTGCTGTTGTATGACCTCTATATCTTAATGAATTCCATTATTAAGGCCTTGAATCGATTGTAAAGCATTGCCATATCTTACATACATACATACACGTGGCTCTCAATAAAAGAGTCTAAATCTATAAACAAAACATCATTCAAGCTAAAGAAAGGAAGATAATCGTGAAATAGTGTTTTAGCGACTCTTGGGTTTTCATAATTATTGGCGCAGACACGACACTGTTGAGAATACACAAAGCAAGGTGTAAGTGAGATGTCAGCTTACCATCTCTAATTCCGATATGAAATCCTTATTTTAATATACTATTTCGCTATACACTACACACGCTAAACATAAATTCTATGTCAATGTCTGTTGATTTATTACTCTTGGTAACTTAACTATTTGAAATTTAAAACAAACTTATGATATAAAGGGTGTTAACATCCCATAGGAACTTATTGTATCGCAATGTAAAAATGTTGACATTTCTCGACGTTTCAAGGTTCCTACAACATAAATTAAACATTTTTAGAAAAATGTCTGTCGTACGTTGGGGATGCCATTTTTTGTCTTTCATATCTCAAAAACCAGTAAAGATATCAACTTTAAATTAATTTTGTTATACAGATAATCAAATTGTGATTGACCAAAGATATCTCACGAACCAATAACGCTAGCGACCTTCAAAAAATATAAATATAATGTGACATCTTATGTGAAGCCAAACCAGTATAGTTTTGAAGCAAAACCCAATTGAAGTTTTTTTTATAAATCAAAAAAACTGGAACAAAAGATTTTTCACCTCGAGTATTTTACTAACAAATATAATTGTATATCCAAAGTAGTTGTATGCAACAAAGAATAAAGTTTTCGAGAGCTGGTAAAATTTAAAAAAAAAATAAAAACCTTTAAAAGCATTATTAAAATTTGGTAAAAATTGATTTTCGACTAAAATAACTTGGCAAAAATTAAAAATATTCGCTTTAAACTAATTTCATTTTACAAAAAAATGTTATTTTTAACAATCAGTAAAATTTGCACGTAAATTCAACAGTCACTTCTTTCATACAAATCTACAAAAAATAGTACGCAAAATTGGTAAAAATTGATGTTCGATTCTGGATATCTCATGAATAAATGAAGGTATTGACTTCAAATTAGTAATGTTTTTTTTAATTTTCAATTCAATTTTTCTCAAAATTTTACTGAATGATGAACAAAAATATTTTTTATAAATTAAAATTAATTTTAAGCCAAATCTCAAATTTTTGAAAAGAAATTTGAATCGAAAATCTATTTTTACCAACTTTTAGTAATATTTTGTTTGGTTTTTATTTTTTATTAAAAAAACTGTCAATTCGATTTTACTTAAAATTATACCAAATGTGAAAAACGTTATTTTTCGTTGCATAAAATCGAACCGACAACAATAACTTCCTATGGGAAGTAAACAAAAACAAAAAAATCGGCCCAATGGACTACACATTTCGACTATGTAACTTTTGTTTTTAAACATTTTGCGTGCTGAAAATAAAGGTCTGTTAATCTAAAAGAAAAATTAAGAATTTTTAGAATCCAATCACTCAACGCACGTTTACATAAAATAAAAAAAATGTACATATGTACACTGCCGGTCATAAGGTTAGAAGCAGGCATTTTCGAGGAGTAAAATTGATATTTCTCCCGTTACATGATGGATTAGAAAAAAAAAAAACAAGTATGGTAAATGAGGGACCATTTTGTTAACAACAAAATATAAAATTTGGACATAGGAGAGATTTAGCTTACGGAACTTTCATGACAAAATTGTTAATTGAGTCAGAAATATGCGAAAATTAATCGGGTCATTAGATTAGAAACAGTGAATAAATCAACGTTGTTTTGTGAAGTGCAAACATTTTTCTTTCGGAAAAATAATACAATTTATAAATTAATTGTTCTTGATTGAGTGTTAACAGAAATGGGCAACAAAAAATGTTTGACAGTGGAGGAAAGGACAAGAAAAGATGTTTATAGGTCTAAAGGTCTTTAATGCTTTGCTATAGCCTGAAAAAAAATCGAAGTGATCATTGTGTCAGCAATTATTTGAAAAACCATTGTCTTACTCGAAAAATTATAAAAAAAAAAACACCCTCTGCCTTAAGACTTCGCGAAACGCTAAATGTCCTTAGAATAGCGTCAAATTCAGCTTTATCGGCAGTTAAAACTAGGGAGAAAGCTATTGTTAAGGCCAGCTTATCCACTATTAAATGCACAATACGCCATGCTAAACACTTAAAGCGCCTAAAGCTTAGGAAGAAACCACCACTTTATGACGCAAGGAAGAAGGAACTCTTGAGTTTCGAGAAAGATCACATGAGCTGAGATGTGCAAAAATGGAATTACTGTAAATGATTGGCGGAAGGTTATTTTTTTCCAACGAAAAATTCAACCTAGATGGGCCAGATGGTTATAATTATTATTTTCATCACCTGAGGAGAGAGTAATGATTTTTAAACCGTCACCATAGCAAAGAAGGAGGCATTATCGTCTGAAGCTCAATTTTATTGTATGGCGTGTTCCCCAATATTAGCGAGCTCCTTAGACCAATTTCATGGATTTTTCAGCAGGAAAACGCTCCCATACACAAAGCCCGAGAGGTAAAATCCTTTATTGCGAACCAAAACTTCCACTTGCTGCCTTGGCCACCATATTCCTCGGACCTTAACATAATTGAAAATGTGTGCTTACAAGTAAGGTACATGAAGGAGGAAAGCAATACGATGACAAGTAAGCGCTAATTCATGGTATCAAATTGGCCTGGAGTGAGATTTCTTTCTTCTACTTGGAATCTCTTTATAAATCCTTAAAAGATAGAATTTTTGAAGGCTTGTGGTAGCACACATTATTAAAAACTTAATGAAAACTAAAAAACATAACAAAGTACAAATACTTGCATTTTATTTCCATTTATTTTATGTGCTTCTAATCTAATGACCCGATTTATGTTCGCATATTCTTGACTCAATTAACAATTTGCCATGAAAGTTCCGTAAGCTAAATCTGTCCTTTACCCAAATTTTATATTTTGTTGTTAACAAAATAGTCCCTCATTTACCATAGTTATTTTTTTCTAATCCATCATATAACGGGAGAAATCATATAACTTCTCGAAAATGCCTGATTCTAACCTTATGACCGGCCGGAGGTGTATGTTGTTTCTTAAAACAATTTGTTTTGAAAAAACTCGAAATTTATTGATTATTTCCTTTTCTGTCATTAAAATAAAATTGAGTGAAGAAGAAACTTGTAATAGTTATGTTCGGCTAAGTACTTGCCATTTGTATGGAACAATTAATATGGCCAACAATTAGGAAGTGTTTTTTTCCATTGTTTTTAATTATTTCTTCACCACTGTCTACAATAACCAAATAACGTTTAACTTTTCTGATATATATTTTGTTTCCAATAAAAATTTGTACTAAAAACAAAACAGAAGTTTTAATTCGAGTTTATCAAAATCATAAGGAACATAATTAAAAAAAAAAAACTTGCAAACATCATCACAAGACTTATCATATGTTAACATATCCATAAGTATGGAACGTCTCCCTCTATCACACCTTCATTGGCACCGATATTCTACCACATATTTTGTCTGCTTATTATTATTAGTAAACTTCAAACTCATCACCATAACAATTTAGAGACTAATTCAACTTGAACTAAGCTAACTTCTATGTTTTCCCCCTAACAAAACCGCAATCTCTATCTTTCGTATACCTAACCTAACTTACTATAGTTCTTGTGGTTTTCCCCATCCCGCAAAAACCTATCTACTTTCATTTCATTTGTAGTAAAGGTTCACCTCTATCGTTAGTTTAGATGTTCTGAAAAAAACACCACCCCAAAAAGAAGAAAAACTATTTCCAAACTCATACAAATCTTTTAGTTAAAGACAAAAACAACTGCTGACTGTGTGTACAACACTCGTAACATCAAAGCTTATGCTTATGCCTCACCACCCGTGTAATTCGATATACTTAATAATACTATATAAAATATAATACCAAACAACCAACAATAGTAAATAGTAAATAATGTATATTCTTTTTAAATTTTTGTTTCTATTTTTGCAAATCTTCTATGTAAATATTTTTCTTTATCCAAATATCTTTTATTTTTCTTCCTTCATTCATTTCATTCATGTGAACTCCTGGTATGTCTCATTGATCCTGCACGACCATTCATTTACCAAAAATAAAATAATATCAAAAAATATCTTTGAATGTGCCCCATTATATTAATCCACCAAAAAATAAAATCCAAAAAAGTTGATAAGAAAAACGCCAATGATGTTGTTGTTAAATTAATGGATTTAGGAATCAGTGGCACAGGTGCTCAAGGTGTAAACGGCTGCAGTCTATTTAGCACCAAGGACCAACATCTTAATAACATGGATAAGGGAACAAGTGGAGGTGGAGGAGGAGGAGGAGGCAGCAGCAATAGCAGCAGTTGCGATGGTAATCGCAATGACGATTCCAAGTTTCAATTTAACGAGGCAAAAGGTACGTGGTACTCGTAAATATGTATACCCTTAATAATAGCTTCCATTAAACCTATATACTCGTACACCACCAACAGAGCTATAGCGAGCGTCATAAGCTTTATGTTTTGTATTCAACTTTTTCTCTTCTCCAACCCTCCGACGACCTCTTTTTTATTTTCTCTTCTTTCTTTTCTTTTTTTGGTGATATAGATTCCCCATCGAAATTGAGAATAGAAAACGAACGACTTAATTCGGAAATTCAAAGATTACGTAAACTCCTTGAAAACTCACCGGACGGAGCTGTCGGTGGCATAGATTTATCGGATAGTAACAGCTGCGATGCCCATTCTACGGACGGCGGCGGTGGCGGCGGAAGCTCCAGCCGTATTGATCGATTGGAAGCCGAACTCAAGGCAGCCAAAACACAAATAACCGCCCTCCGTTTGGAGCGGAAGAAACTTAAAACTGACAAAACAGATCTGCTGGCACACGTCAAACAGTTGTGTGCCTCGTTGCAGGACAAAGAACAGGAGCTTAGGGACTTTATTCGTAATTACGAACAAAGGATCCGCGAGAGCGAAACGAACAATGCGAAAATGTCCTCGGACCGGGAACGCGAACGATGGTCGTTGCTGAAGCATGCCCGGGACGAGGCGGAGAGGTCGTTGGCATTGGCCCAACAATTGAGCGCGCGTGATGTGCAATTGCAAAGGCTGCAGGAGCAGCTCCAGGAGGCAAGGAGACAATTATCTGGTTGTTTATCGGATCAGGAGAGTCTTTTGTCGTTTGCCCCATTAACACCTCCATCGGGTTTGATTAACCATTTGGCAGCATCGTCGGCTAATTCCAATGCACTGGCGGCCTACGGAACCACTGGTGGTGGAGGTGGTGGTGGCAGTATAGCTGGCGGCAGCAGTATCGGCGGCGGAGGAGGCGGAAGTGCTGGCGGTGGGAGTGGTGATTCGGGGGTGCGTGGCAGCAGCGACCGAGAGAGTGCTGCAGGTGATTTGAATCTCAGCGATGGCACGTGCGAGAACGGGCCGTGCATCACCGTAGATCCAGATAGTATCTCCATCGTGTCCAGTCAGAATATGTATCAATGTGAGTTGGGTGGCTCTGTCGTCGTCATTATGACGGCTGAATTAATGTCGTTTCCTTCCTTCCTTTCCAGTTGGCACACCCAAAGAGAGAAGTCCTACACTGTCGCCTTTGAATTCAGCTGCATACTCAAGGTAGATTGTTAAATCTCATCTCATCTATCTTCCAGCCCATTGGGTTTTGATTTGGTGTATTTTTGTATTTTTGTACTTTTTCGTGCAGGTCCGTTGAGCAACTAGGTTCGCCGGGTGACAATGAATGTCCTTCGGCACTCACTCGAAAATTTGCCGCTGGCAAAACTGGAGCTATCAACTCCCGCAATGGACGTGGCGGTACTTGGGGTAGTATATCTAGGGTATTCGCTAGATCCAGAAACAAAAGCAAAGCTCTGAGTGCCGACACTGCCAGCGAATGTGAGTTCTTTTACAACATAAAAAAACATATCCATATTTACTTTTCAAACTCCATTTAGATTCCGATTACTCGTGGAACTCCCTAACCGAAGAGGGATATGCCGAAAAACTCCGCCTACTACGTGAAGCCTCCCAGGTCCCCATGGAACGTTGGCGAGCCTCTCAAGTACTCGCTTGGCTGGAAGTCGCTCTCGGTATGCCCCAATACAGCACAAGATGTTCCGAAAATGTCAAAAGTGGCAAAGTCCTACTCGAACTTAATGACGCCGAACTAGAAACCGGTCTGGGATTGGCACATCCGATGCATAAGAAGAAACTACGCCTAGCCATTGAGGAACAACGACGTCCCGAACTGGTCAGGTATCCGCTAATAACACAACTCGGTCACACATGGGTCGCATCCGAATGGCTTCCAGACATTGGTCTACCGCAGTACACCGAATCATTCCTTCATTCGTTGGTCGATGCTCGAATGCTAGATACGCTTTCCAAAAAAGAATTAGAGAAATTTTTAGGTGTTACTAGGAAATTCCATCAGGCTAGCATAGTGCACGGTAGTTATCTTAATTCAATTCATTTTTTTATTTGTACTTTTTAATCAAAACTAGAAATTCCATTTGAATTAACGTTTATTGAACTGACCATAAAAAAAAAAAAACACTAACAAATTTGATTTCTAAACTGATTTATTGGTATTTTTGCTTCAGGTATCCATGTCCTGCGGATTGTGAAGTACGATAGACAAACATTGGCGATGCGTAGAGTTCAATCAGAATCAGTGGATACTGATCCAATTGTGTGGACAAATCAACGCTTTATTCGCTGGGCTAGGTCAATCGATTTGGGTGAATATGCTGATAACTTGAAAGGTAAAATTAAATTGCCTTTTTTTCGTTTTCGTATTCGTTTTCGTGTGTGTATTTTGATTGTATTGCTGTTCTGTTTATATCAATGTTTAGATTGGTTTCAGGGATGATTTTGAAACCGGCCTTGTGGATGTGAGTTGATTGACTAATTTATTTTAACATTTGAGGCATTTTAAAAAGTGTTTATATAAATTTAGGAAAGGATTAAAGTATTTTTAAATTAAATTAAGGTTAAAATGAAATTGTGTAGTTTAAGAAAATTGGGAGTTACGTTGGTTCTAAAACTCAGCTTTTCAAAATATCAAAAATGTATCCTTTTGCAAAATTCTGAAAATTCATTTAAAATCTACTAGCGACTTATTTAAGAAATGAGATTTTCAAGCCTTAAAAAAGTGTCTTGATTAAAGTCGCAACCCCACTTTTATGTTGTCATTACCAAGGATTCGTACAAGGCGAAAAATTCATTAATTATGGAACACAACATCGTCGGTTAAGTATTCTCTCATTCAACCTTCATAACCCAGAGCTTGTCCAAATCCATGTCTTTAATTTCAGTTTGAAAAAAAAATTGGTTAACATGGCTCTGTAACTCCTACCGATGACAGAAATGTTGTTCTCAGATTAATTTTTGTATTCGAAGAAAATGGCTCATTGATGCCATCAAAACATAACTCAAAAGTAAACCATTAAGTATTGTTTACTTTTTTCAATATCTTATTACTTTAAAAAGTTAAAAAAGCAAAAAATACCGATATACATACATATATACAATTTAAACGCTGTTCCAGAGGGGCACCAACAAATTCTAAAGAAAAAAATGATAAACTGAGAACGTAGAGCGACAACCCAGGATTTTCGAAAAATAACAATAGAAGTGTTTTAAAAAAAAACATCTTTAGTACAGTAGAAATTTATATGAATATCAAATAAAACATCAGCAGTAGAACCACTACAAGTGAAATCCTGCTGCGGATAAAGATTTGATTTTTATTCGAGTGTCGGAATCAATTTTCGTGTTTTGCATTTTTAGACGTTGGTACTTCTTGAGGATCGATGGATGTGTTCGCAACATGCCCAACATACGAAACTCAAAATAAACTCTGATATTTCGAAAGAATTTCGTTTTAATTTATTTTAACTAATGTTTGCTGATTTTATTATTTGTATGTTTTTATTTTTGTAAATGCACATTTTCAATGTTGTATAGTCTTACAAAATTTTGTGGCGACTCCATATCAAACCTTCAAATCATGCTTTTCATTCTGGTTTTCAACATTGCTTTTCACAAAATTGATCTTTGAGTTACTTGCACATCATTATAATCTTTTGTTTAATTAATTGCAAGACTTAATTATACATAAGCTCTTAATTTGTTTCTTATTTTACAAAACGTCAGTGTCAACAAATGTTGCGCAATCTGTTGCACGTAAAGATCTACACATAGTTAGACCTTAATTTATGAAGGAACTTCTTTCCTTCGGTTTTTATTTTATTAAGCTTAAATTTACAAAATCTAATAATTAAACAACTTAAATATTAATTATTTCTGAAATTTTCTTAACATATCCTCTTAAAATTGTCTGGATCATTTTTTTTAGCAATTTCTATGTACTATGAATTGAATCCCAAAAAAAAAACACGTCTAATATTTTACAAAAATGGTCGTCTTTTAAATGCCAAATCGTGAAATTTCAAATTTCTAATCTAAAATGTTGTACGTCATTGTAGAACAAATATATTTAAGAGTACTCAGTTTCAATTAAAGCAACATTAATAAATCTCATATCTAGAAGACGCGTTTTAAGATCCAAACGAAGAAACGAAGACCTCAGGGCAATCGCTTATCAAAACGCTGTCATTCGGAAAGTATTAAAGATAAGATCTATAAATGTTCACTGAATGTTTTTGAAAATATATAAAAACAAAAATTACCTCAGTAATTTTTTTTTTAATATTTTCTAAAAACATCTCCAATTTCAAGCATAGGTAAAGCTCTAATTACACTGTCAACGTAAAAAATCAACGCGTTGACTCTTTGACGTCATTAAACATTAGAAACTGTCTCTGTCAACGCACCGTGTAAATGCATAAAACGTTGACTATCATACGAATGACACCGTCCTAATGTGGTCCCAAAATGCGTTGACGTGTATGCAAGCCAATGTAGTTAACTCTGTTAACGCGTTAACTCACAAAACATTGACGATCATAAGATTTGACAAAATATGGTTTGTATGAGTCGACGCTATTTTTATTTATTTTAGACTGGTAAAGAATATTTACATTGATACAAAATAGGTATAGTTTTGGATTGTTTTTAATTTAACGTCTCATGAAACAAAAATCTTTACGGTAGGAAAATCCTAAGAAAAGTTGTGCCTACCTTTTCTTATGAACTATTAGGCTAGGCGCGCACATGCAACTTTTTCGAAACCAAATAGTTCGATCGTTAGTTGCCCAAACATCGCGCACATAAGCAACTCCGAAAGTAATCAACGAAATAAACCAATACACAGGAAACATCTATTCACCTTGGTTAAATTTTTCTCTCTCTTGCACTTACAGAAAATTAATCAACGATTTAGTTGAATGTCCGCGCAGTTACCTATAATTCCTTGTGACACAAACTAAGGAATTGGTTCGAGGTGATCGTCTAGTTTGTGTCAAAACACAAACTAAAAAGTTGCTCGAATGGGAGACAGAATGGTTTCTGCATGTGCGCGTACTCTCATATAAGTCTATAGTGCTCAGTTTAGAAACCAAACAGTTTAGAAACTAAAATTTGCATGTGCGCGCCTAGCCTTAATGTTTGTTTTAGTACAGCAGGTAAAATACTAAAGAAAAGCCTTTGAAATACTGTTGAGAATCTGTCGTATTAAATAAAAATCAAAAGGACATGCAAATACCTGAAGAGTAATAGTATATTTTCGAGTTGAACTTCTGTCTCTTCCAAAAAGTGGAATGTTAATGAACGTTGTTTGAATTTTTGATTAATAATTAGAACCAATCAACAAAAGAAGTCTTACAGATATTGATGGTAAAAGGATGGGTGCGTTTAGTCTTAACTTTGATTTCATCTGACCAAGCGTTAAAAATAATTTGACTTTCAAAAATCAAGTCAATCCGAATTAATTATTTTGACCTTGAGGTTTTATTTAAGCTATTGTTCCCGAGCTATTTTTAATTAATAGATTCAAATAACAATGGTTAAAATATACATAAGGAGATAGATATAGAGACTTCTCTGTTCCTAGTCTGTTACAACACTGCGCCAGTTGCTCTTCCAAGGCTTATGGTTCTGATAAAAATTATTATCAAAAATAAAATAAAATAATAATAAATAAAAAATAAATTAACCTGTATTTTAAAACTAATTTATAAAACAATACGCAAATTGATTTCCAGGTTGTACGTTGCTATTGGATTACATTATAAATATGCGTTGACAAAAATCTGCCTGTCAATGTTGAGACACAGTAATTGCTATGACCGATCGTCCCATAAATGAATTATCGTGTCCCAATAACATTAACTTACACATTAAAATGTTACAAAAAGGAGTCAACGCTTTTACTCAAAAATGTGTATCAACGTGAGCTTCAATGTGCTCAACGCGATGACAATATTTTTTATTGATGATTACGTGACGTAGATTTGGACGTCATTTATATCTCAGAGAATCAACGTGTTAACCGTTTACTGTCTAATAGTAGCTTCAGTCTTGACATCGGTACTTTTTAGTACAAAAACCATGGAATTATACACTGAGTTACAAAACAGGTGGCGCACCTTGAAATTTCTCAATAATTTTAAATATGTAAAAAAGACTTTTTTGAATTCAGTATTGTTTATTAACATTTAATATTATTAATTTATGTATAAAATAGTAATGGAAAGAACTTTTAGATAAAACATAAAATAATTGTGTTTTTGTTCAATGATTAGTGGGTATTTCCCTATCCCCTAACATCTAACAAAGCTTTAAATCGCCTTGGCATACATTGAATAAGGTTTTTTACGATCGTGTCGTCCGAATTATCCCACTCCTCAATCTGACCAAATCTCAGCACACTAAGTGTCTCGAGAAGAGCGAGGCGCTTCCTTATCATTTTTTTAAAGCAGATCCCAAATATGTTCGATGGGATTCGTGTCCGGGATCATGGCCGGCCAAGCTATCACATCGATTTTTATTCTTCCAAGTAGTCCGTAATGCACCTGGCAACGTGAGGTCTCGCATTTTCTTGCATCAGGAAGAAATTTTCACCAATAAATGGTGTGAAAGGAACCACATATTCTTCCAAAATGTTGGTGATGTGATACTTGGAGCTCACAGATCATTCCACACAGCACGGAAATTCCTGCCCACACCATGACGTAACCTCCTCAGAAATTTTCCCTCTGGGCAACTGTTGTCGAATTATTTCTCCCACCTGATCTTCTCCACACTCTTTTACGTCTATCTGGTGAGCGTAGATAAAACCTGGAATTATCAGTGCAGAGAACTATACCCTAGTCGGCCTTGGTTCAATCTTGGTCAAGGTGAGCAAATTCCATTCCCTCGTGCTGTATCGTGAATCATGGTATATGACCAGATTACTCTCCATTGAACGCCGGCCGCCCCATCGTTCAAGCATTAACAATGCTCCCTCTCACTGATTAAAGTGTTTGAGAAACTTCAACCGCTGGCGCTGTTTGGTGACGATCTCGAAAGCTTTAAAGCACCAAATATCTCTGCAAAAATAAAGTGGTATATTATCAAAATAATAACAACACATCATGAAGTATGACTGCGCCACTTTTTTTGTAACTCAGTGTAGATATTTGTGCATCCAAAATATAGTACTAAGAAACCTAAGACGTAAGCCTTAAGTCGTCAAATAGTTTAAATTTGTCTCTGGTGTCACGTGTTGGCAAAATTTGAATAGGTACATATATTTACTTAAATTAAATACTCAAAAGTTTCCAACACTCAACACAAAAGCATTTATAGCTTCCTTGATCAATCATTAGAATGCGCAAACCAAAATATTAATTTCAGTAATGGTTTCACGATATTATACCCCACCCTCTTTACAATTCGAAATCAACAACCATATTATTAAATCACGTTAGATCGAAGATATTTCGACAAAACATTATTTAATTGCAAACTCCTCAATTTATGTAGTAACTTCTCTCAAATTAAATATTACATATATCGCAAAACTCAACATATTTACTTTTATATTATGTATGTGTATGTAACTTTGCAACAAAATATCCTCCCTAATCCTTATGTGTATATCATACAACATTTTTAGAGCGATACTATCATCATTATTGACATTTTCTGTCTGCATTTATGTCATATAATTACAGATAGCGGTGTACATGGTGGCTTAGTGGTTTTGGAACCATCATTCTCCGGGGACACCATGGCCACAGCCTTAGGAATACCCCCGTCGAAGAATATCATACGACGGCATCTGGCTACTGAATTTGATGCCCTCATTCTACCAGCAAGGTGAGTCTTTTATTATTATTAGGTATCTCGTATCTATCTACCATATATAAACCCTTTATAAGTTCGCAAAATAATTACAAAAAAAAAAACAGAATATTTAAACCTTTTAAGTTTGGCCTATCATTAGCACACACACATCATGTCATTTTTAATATTCGTCTTCTTCATTCTTCAGCCAAATCATTTAATATTCAAAATCAATTAAAAATATAATACATTAAAATATATCTATACAATAATATTTCATCGTTGTTGTAGCGATGTTTTAAATAGAGTTACATCGTTTTGACTCTAATTGATGTTTTATTTTTTTGCGTTTCTCTTCTTGTTTTTTCTCAAATCAAATCAAATCAAATCAAAAACGAAACAAAACAAAATCCCTTTGATGTGATCAAATCATTTCCGCATCCGCATTTATCCAAAATCAAAGGTATATTGTTTTTTGCCAAATGGAAGAGTTTCAGATGGATAACTCTAGAATTTTCCCCACAAATCAGAAGCCAATGGGAAGATAAATTAATTCATCGATTTTATCTTAGTAGACAAACAAAAAACACTTATTAAATAGATTAAAACAAAAAACTATTACAAAAGTAAACAAAACAAAAATGATCGCTACATAAATTAGTTCAAATTGAATCAAAATAAATTACAATTTTTGAAAACTACAAAACAAAACTATCAAGAAACTAATCTATCTTTGTAGAAGAAACGAAAAAAAGATACAATCATTCTAATGAAAGAAAGAAAAAATATTAAACAAACTGAATAAATAAAACAATATAAATCAAAATACGAACAAAAAGAAAAACAACTATTAAAATCAAAATTCTAGCTAGCCGAATTTACATAATATTTATATAATAAAAATGAAATAGTTTATACAACATCAATTTTGAAAAAAAAAAAAAAAAAAAAAAAACAAAAAACAAAAATCAAAAACTCTTGAGACTACACAAAACGCCACACACATCCATCACACATAGCGCCATTTATACATAAAAGTTGTATTAAATCCATAGAAATATTTTTTTCTATATATTTAAATTATAAACTAAATCAAATAAAATAACAATTAAAATTATGAATCACAAAACTAAACAACAACAACAAGAACAAGAACAAAAAAAAGGATAACAATTATTAAAATACTGCTATGCCGACATGTGTGTTTGCTTTTGCTGTTTTGCACATATTTACTCTTATTTTTGTAATATTTTTAATATTTGTTTTTATTTTTCTAATCTCAGGGTATTCGCATCATTGTTTTATGATATTTGTAATTTTTATATAAATGTGGCTATATTTTTTGTTTGTATTTTATTAAATGTTATGGGACAAGGGTGTACGTGGGGTTTTTTGTATCTTCCACCACCGCCAGGTAAGGTTACTTGTTTAGGTGGTTTTGTAGGCGCTTTATGTTTTGTTTTGAAAACTAAAATTAATTGTATTGTACTCGTAACTTTAGAAAAATCAGTTTGTCCAAAAGACACATTTTATACTTCACAACATAAAAAAAGTTCCTATACATGTTCATTTTAATGGTAAAACTGTTTTTTAATTTTTTTGTTGTTTTTTACAAATTACTACTAAAAAAACGATTTTATTATAATTTCAAAAGTCACTACAGATGAAAAATTGTCAATTTTTTCCGAATACACATTTCTTTTGGAAAAAACCTTAACTATCTTAAAACTAGTTTTGTAATTCAAAGAGTTAACTCTAGATTAACCAAAAAGCGGACTCCCAAAAAAATGTAGTCTTCATAAGCTAAAAAATGTCAGTAAAAAGATAATGAGAAAGTTCAGACATCATAAGAAATTGAAATAATTGATCATTAAATTGAGAGCTAAACTTTAATACTCCGTGATTTAAGGTTTGTTGTATTGAACCTGCCCAATGTAAGTCTTAGTCTGCTGAAAATTATGCATAAAAGAGCTTTTCATTATTTTTTTCATTGTGACGCTGTTTAATAGAATCAGCAGTTCTTAGTTATTTGACAGATTAGGTGTCATAAATTGGGCGAGTTTAGATTTCGGATTTATTTTGAAATGCAGAACTTTCCAAAACAAACGTGAAGTCAGAGCCGCCAAAACAATATGTTAAACATTCGACAAAAGTCACGTTTTTAGAGTAAGTTGAGTATCAAGGTAAAACTATAATACATCCAAGTTCACGGCAGAGGTCGAGTTAAACTGAACAAATAACTTTTCCTTTTGGAAATAAAGACGGCTCCGATTGCTCCTCATTTAAATAATTTAATGGGGCTTAAACAAAAAAATGTATAAATTGTTCAATTCTGATAGGTGTATGTCATTTTCTACTGTTGACTTTTCTAAAATGTAAATATTAACGCTTTTACTTTTATCGCCAACTACGATGATGCGATAGTTATTAGATCACGGCCAGTGCAGACAGTGGTTTTCAATAGGAAATAACACGCCCTGAGGCCAAGAATTCAGCTTTATTATAAAGATAAGGGTTTGTCTTAATAATACTAAAAATGGTTGCGGACAAGTCGGCGCTTCCGCAGCTGGTTTAAATACATTCCATTTCAACCACTTTTTGCAGCGATTGCGGCCATATGTTAGCAAAAGAACGCTAAATATTCTCTTTCTTCACATAACCTCATACAAAATAGTCAAGCGATGTTAGAGCGCAGGATCTTTAAGGACATGCCACAGGACCACGACGCGAAATAATGTGCTAACCAAAAGTTTCCTTCAATAAATTGGTTGTTTCGTTGGCTGTGTGGCACCAATGATCATTCACATGGAACAACATGCCTGATTCAGGCACGAAAGAGTCATTAATCAGAGCCGGCCTAATTTTTGAAGATATGTGGGCCCATGATTCCTTATGCCTGCCCAAAGACCACAACAAACAGTGACTTTTTGACCATGTAACGGTGGCGTCTCAAAAATAGCTTGTGGATTAAGATAATTACAAATATGACAATTTAACTTATTAACGTACCAATTTAACCAAAAATGAGCTTCATCGCGGACAAAAATTTCTTGTGAAAACCGGGATTGATGGCCATCTCGTTTTGGGCCCATTTACTAAACTTTCAACGCAATTGATGGTACTTCGGCTTCAATTCTTGCACGAGTTGGACTTTGTAAGCCCGCACGGCAAGATCATTCCGCAAATTCTTCCATAAAGTGGTTGGGCAAAGTTGCAATTGTTGCGCATGATGGCAGGCTGGACTCATTCGGGTCTTCTTCTATACTCTACTTCACAGCAGAAATAGCGACTTCGATGCACATTGTACCTCGTCTCTCAGGATGCGTATTTCGAAGCCGATCAATGGTTGCTCGAATTACCAATTTTGCTGGGTTATTATTACGGCCGAACCGACCATTATTTTGATAATGAATATGCACGATTTGGTATTAATTCAATTCATTATGAAATGACAAACGAACAATGTTTTACCAGATTGAAAACCACACGTCTAAAAAAACAATATTTGATAACTCGGAGAGCTTAAACAAATCTGGCCGTATTCTGTAATCGCATCGCTGTATAGTTGGCGATAGAAGTGAGGCCGTTTTCATTTACATTTTAAAAAAATTGACAGAAGAAAATGACATACTCTTATTAAATTGAAATGCATTTAACGTAAGAAAAACGATGACTTATGTTTTAAAATAATTTCTTTCATCAAACACAATGAATGTGTTTCTTTGCTACTAAAACATACATATGTATAATAAAATGCAGCGTTCTAGTATAGTAAAGTATCTATTTTTTTATAACTTATCTGAATAAATAAAAATGTGTTTTTTAAAGCGTTTCGTTATGTTTTTCTTAAAATTTGAACAATGACCTTAATTTAATATAACTAAATGTCACACGGTGAAACTAATATGTCCTTTAGATTTGCTTGTCATTTTCTAAACACAAATGAAATGCGAGAGGTAACAAACGAAATCTGTCTAAATGTTCCCGTTAAGAAAATATTCCTTATTTGAAAAAAAGATTTATTTTGTCAATTTAAATTTCGTAGAATTCTAAGTGAAGGACATTCACGTTGATGCATTCAAATAGAAACAGAAAATTACAATTAAAAAATTCCTCTTTGAAATTGGCAATCTGTTTCTGCATTTTATTAACACCGCCAATGCTGTCATTTTAATAATCTTGTTGAAAATTTTCCCCCAGATTCCGAATAATTCTGTATATATAACTGACTAAGAGTTATGATTGAAAAAAGAACATTCATATAATATTTAGCGTTCAAAACACTTAAATTAAAGCAAACAGGTAGTAGCATAGATCGCGATATTCTTACATGCTTATCCCTTCGGCTTGAATGCCTCTTAAAGATGCCAAAGGGTAAGTTAGGTTTGGACGAAACATGACCATTTGTTGCTCCGCTTTGATACCACATCGGATCTTAGCATCTTCCTTACTCCTTAAAATATTTTTGCAGCTGTTTACACAATTGATTTGCGTTTGAGACAAATACTGTTGGAGCTCTCAATGTGGAGTTTTTGTATTTGTGTTAAGACAGGACATGAATATAGAAGGTGGGCAGCTGTTTCATTCTCCTCTTTTCTTTTTGAAGCTTCTGTAAAAATACCAAAAATTCACGAAACTCATATCTCCATTGTATCATTTAAAGGGTGTTTTTTAGCTTATTTGCTTAGACAAAACTTGAAGGCTACGCCCGCCACACGCCCGAGATGCAAGAGAATGCACTCACCAAAAGTTTCCTTCAATAAATTGATGCGTAACGCGAACTGAACCATTATTTTGGTAATAAATTTGCACTGTTATTTGGCCAATTTATAATTCTAAGATTTTTGAGAATTTTCTAAGGAAATAAAAACACAATTCACTATTTATTCTAACCTAGCAATAAAATAAGCTTTGCATTTCTTTTGAATCGTTCAATAGACAGTTCTTGAGAAATCAAAATACACACATTTTATTTTCAGATTTCTGAGAGCTAAAGGAGAATGAGTATGATAAATTCTGTTCACATTTCTGGGAACACAAAAATATCTGAGGTCTTAGAAATTTAAACTGGTCAATTATGAAATGGGCAAACCAAATTGATTATAAATCATGTGACAGCTGTCAAAACTACTATATCTGTAAATAGTATTGCCTGTTTAAAACCACACGTCTAAAAAAATAGCCCTGTGATAATGTGGTTTTGAAACTGCAAACGTTTCACACCCAATCCAACACTCTTAATTCGAATATTGAGTCACCAGAAAAACTTATTTTTGTATACTTTAAACATGTGGATTGTAGCTCATACTGAACTTTCATCAACAAACGTATGGGAACAAGGAACAGCCTAATGTTTATAGCCTATAGTTACAAAATATTTATGTATCAGGACATCAAACACCCCTTCTGCTCCCGCTTGAGCAATTTTTTTTTTTTTTATTTCATCGCTTGTCGCAGTTCATTCCGCCATGCCAAGTTGATTTTTCCGTTGAAAAGTGTAAAACTAGGCTGAAAATGAAGGCCTATATCAATCCGCATGGTGGTTAAAATTAAACTTTTCGTTATGTTACATTCCATCAAAATTAAACAAATAAACTTTTTAAATAACATTTTACGTTAAATTAAAACCAAACAATTAAAACTTCATTCTTAAAAATTTAAAAAAAAAAACATTCTCTTCATGTGAACATTTCCCTTCACACTCTTTTTATTTTTAATTTCTTTCTCATTTTGAAAATCTTAAGCTTTCGAGAAAACTTCATAAAATTGTACACCCTTATCTTGTACTTTGTTCAAAACTAAAAAATTTACCAAAAAAAAGGAAAACACTTGTTTCCACTCTTATTAACTAGTATTTTTGTTCTTTCTTCTTTTTCTCGTTTCTTTTTTTTAAATAAACGTTTAATGCATTCCCACTTCTTCACCTTTATAACCCTTGCTGTGTTCACTATACCTACATTGAAACTTAAAAAAAAAAAACAATCTAAATTACTGCCCTCTTAAACTTAATGTGCGTAAATGTATGGCTGAATAAAATAATTCACTTAAAATAAAAACAAAAAAAAACAAAAAATTTTATGCAAAATTGGATAATGTGTGTGTAGGGCAACACTTGGTCAAGGCATTCGATCGGGCTGTGGTATAGTTCCTATAACTGGACCTGGCGGACTTCAACACTATGCCACGGCTGACCGACGTTCCAGCGGCAGTTTGAGAGTAAGTACCCATTTTAATTATTTATTCTTGATTTATTCCAATTAGCGATATCAATAAATCGAAAATCCAATTTACCAAAAACTAAACAAAAAAAATCGTATAATTTCTGTCTCTAGCTTGTATTGCTGTGAAGCTTTAATTGTTTTATTATTTTTCCATATAAATATGACATTATTTATAACTGTTGATATATAGCAAAATCAAATGCACCAATTCTTTTAATTCATGTTTAGACTATCATCATCTAATTGTTTAGTACGTTCTAAATATTTATACTTATTTATTTTATATAAATCTATAAATATTTATTAAATATTTAAGTGTATACTCAGTTTTATTGTATGTAAACTTCAGATGTTGCATGCACGTCGGCAAATAGATCTGTCAACATTTTATTTTGTTCCTTTTTTGTTTTTTTTCTTTTCAAAATAAAAATTAAAAAAAAAAGAAAACAAAACAAGGCACAATCAGATAAAAGCAGGATAATTTACACTCAATTTCAATCCATCCCCTATACAAAAATACTAATACTATAAATATCAAAAATTGGAATTTGTTTATACAAAAATTAAGAGAAAAATATATCTAAATTAGCATGAAATTATTTCACACAACTGTGATTATCTTTTAAATTAATGAAAAACTCAAAATAAAACAGAAAACAATAAAATAAACAAAATTACGAGTATGTAAGTGAAAATAAATTTAAATTAACTCTTTCATGCTTCTGTAAAATAATAATTCGAGTAATTCAATTATTACAATAAATAAATAATTGTAAATAAATACGATAAACTATTTACTTTTTTAATAAAATCCAAATATAAATATTATTTTTTTATTTTGTATCAATATAAAGTATATTTAAAATTATTTATTTTTTAAATTTACATTTATATATAGAATACTAATTAATTAAAAATAACTTATTCTTGCACACTCGTTGTACAAATTGTTGGAATAAATACTTTTTGACAAGATATTTTATAAAATTTAATTTCACCATGTACAAAATATATTTTTATTAGATATCATTTTATGATAATTATGAAGCCTATGTTTTTCATTTTTAACAAACTTGCTAGACATATCCCTAAATTTATTAAAATGTTTTGTTTTGAAAATTTTCATTTTGTATGTTTCATGCTCTCTTGAATTTAATTTAAAAATGAAAAACAGAATTTTTAAAAAGTATTTTTAATAATGGAGGCTTTAATAATTGAAGATTCAGACAAAGGAGTTTTGGTAAATTTATTAAGTACATTAGTACTTTTGTTTAGTGGTCAAAAGCAAAGAAATCAAATTATTCCACATTTAAAAAAATTATGAAGGTAGTGCATGTAGAAATAGAAATCGCTATTTTCAAAAAGCGATATACATAAATACGAAAACATTTTCATATTCTGTCTATTCTATGGAAATCTGAACCCTCTCTTTCGTGTTTTTAAACGGAGCAACTCTCAAATTGACATTTGTATATTCAAATCGTCTTTTTATCTGACACCCTGTATTTTTGAAAGGTTATTAATCCGAATAGAAGTGTCTTTGTTTTGTATACATTTGACGTTTAGATAATAGACATACACAAATTATGATTTTCAACAGGATAGTTTATTGTCAAAATGATGTCTTAATTTTGGGTTTTGAGAAATTTATTGAACGTCAAAACTATTGCTTTCATCAATATGATAAGATTTAGATTTTTAGATTAGATTAATTTTTATTTAGTTCTTTTCTGAATTTAACCTTAAATACATACATAAGTTTACAAAAATTTTTATGACATGGCATTTGCCGTCTGCCAGAATGACAACTATTTTAATTTGTTTGTATCATATTGTTAACAAAGCATAATAAAACATTTTAGAACAAAGTTATTAATAGAACATAAGAATACATAAAAGAACAAGAGGCATACATTTAATGTGTTTGTTTATCAAAAATGTTCGTTAATTATTCTTTCCCTATACCTTAGCGCAATTACACAGTATTTATAAAGTCTTTCTACGTTCATTTCGTTCAATTCCGTTAAAACTTGGACTTCTGATAAATAATCACTTCCAAAAACGCTTCTTCTCGATTCTCTTAGAGTTGGGCAACGTCCTAGAAAATGAATGATGTCTTCCCTTTCCCTTCGGTTACAAATACTGCATTCCAGAGGTAGATCAGGTCTGTGATCATCAATATGACAAATGACAACATTTTGTTTTGTTGAATAAATTCATTCAGTAGTAGTACTCTAGAGTAATAGCAGTGGAACAATTTCTTATTGTTAAAATCGAGCAGAAACCATTGGAACCCCAAAAATTGATATTTTTTTTCTCGCATAAAAATGAAAATTTTCTGGTTTTGGTCATGAACTTGTAATCATAATACACATCTGAAACTAAACAAAAAATCCCACACAAAAATTATACAGCGGAAATTGAAACAGTGCAAATTAAAATTGTACTAGATTTGTTGAAAAAATCTTAACTATTTAAGTGTCCAGACTCCAGATATCTTGGAAATATAATGTGTGTTCAGTGACGCTGTGCTGGACTGTTCTAGACAGAAAAGTACAGCTTTTTGCTGTTCATTGAGGTTTTTTCTGTGCTAACTTGTTCTACTTTCCTGTTCATTGACAAACCTAGAACAGTTTAGAACAGGATTTTCTGTTCTTGCTTTTGAGTCAGATCAGGTTAGAACAGAATCGTGAGAAATGTCAAAATCGAAATTGTCATTTTTTTTGTTTACGTTTTGATTTGGCTGTGCTTTGTGTTTTTTTTCTCGTGATTTAAAAAAATTAAAATAAAGTTATTTTGTCAATTTGTTTTATTTGTTTAATTAAATAATTATAAAATATAATATAATAACTTTCAATGCAATTTCTTTTACATTTCATCAAAGAAAAGGTAATAACATTCGTCACACTTTCATTCCAATCATCTGAAGAGGAATCCGACGAAAAATCACTATCGGTGTCCGAACCACTAACATTTTCATTTAGTATTATCTTAGCAATCACTTGATTTTCCATTTCAATAATTTTTAATAATATTTTTCACAGTAAAAACACAAAAAATGAAAAAAATAAGCGAGAAACGAAAAATTCACACAATTTGCAATTTGTTTTTTTTTTTTTTTTTTTTGACAACTGACGTTTAACTGACTGTTCTAACTTGATCTGACGTTTCTCACGAAACTGTGCTGTCCTGTGCTGTTCTGATCTAGAAAAATCCTCACTGAACAGACTTATAAACTAGCCAATAGAAATAAAGAAAAGCTTGTTAATAGTTCTCATCACACTCACATTCTAAACGAAGATATTAATCCTTCATAGGTATCACCCTCCAAATCCCATTCAATTCCATTGTTGGATTTGTAGGGTCGATGAAAATGTGTTAATTTCAATAAAAAATGTTGCCTTGTTTTTACGCATTCTAATGATTTTCGCGCGAAAATATTACGCACACATTTAATCACTCTATGAATGAGCTGTATGCCTTAGGCTTATAGGCAAACCTAGATAGCTACTGAATTAGAGTGTTTTTGGTTCTCGTTATAAACACGTTATGACTTAAATTTGACACAATTGAAAAAGACATCTAAATAAACCAAAATTGTCAGCTGTGTTTAAATACTCATAAGCATTTTGTTGTTATTTTGGAGATCTCGCTTTGCACATATCCCGTTGTACTATTTTTGCAGCCCATTTAATTTGACCTTTTATCATTTCATCTCGCTTTCACTTCTGTAGTTACAAAACTTATACTTGCAATTTTTAACCATTATCAAGGTGAACCTACCTTCAAATGCTAGATGTCAGTTTGTGCAGAGATTTGCCATCAATTTCATTGCAAATTATTTAAGTGTTTTCAAATTTTGTGGTTTAAAGCCCTTGACTTCAGACATGTAGAAAACACAATTATGATGGATCATTAAACAACTTATCACTTAAACAAGTGAAAAAAGAATTTTATAAGCGTCAAGATTAAAAGTACAGATTAAAATAAACAAAAACTTTCTCCCTGTTTGAAATATTATTAGCGGTCTTTAATGTCGACACTCGAAACACTTACATACTTTCTGACGTTTTGGTGCTTAATTATGTATGTCAAAACAAAAACTTCTTTTATATCGGGTGATTTTTTAAGAGCTTGAGAACTTTTTTTAAAAAAAAAACGCATAAAATTTGCAAAATCTCATCGATTCTTTATTTGAAACGTTAGATTGGTCCATGACATTTACTTTTTTAAGATAATTTCATTTAAATGTTGACCGCGGCTGCGTCTTAGGTGGTCCATTCGGAAAGTCCAATTTTGGGTAACTTTTTCGAGCATTTCGGCCGGAATAGCCCGAATTTCTTCGGAAATGTTGTCTTCCAAAGCTGGAATAGTTGCTGGCTTATTTGTGTAGACTTTAGACTTGACGTAGCCCCACAAAAAATAGTCTAAAGGCGTCAAATCGCATGATCTTGGTGGCCAACTTACCGGTCCATTCCTTGAGATGAATTGTTCTCCGAAGTTTTCCCTCAAAATGGCCATAGAATCGCGAGCTGTGTGGCATGTAGCGCTATCTTGTTGAAACCACATGTCAACCAAGTTCAGTTCTTCCATTTTTGGCAACAAAAAGTTTGTTAGCATTAAACGATAGCGATCGCCATTCACCGTAACGTTGCGTCCAACAGCATCTTTGAAAAAATACGGTCCAATGATTCCACCAGCGTACAAACCACACCAAACAGTGCATTTTTCGGGATGCATGGGCAGTTCTTGAACGGCTTCTGGTTGCTCTTCACTCCAAATGCGGCAATTTTGCTTATTTACGTAGCCATTCAACCAGAAATGAGCCTCATCGCTAAACAAAATTTGTCGATAAAAAAGCGCGAAACACATTTCGAACCGAACACTGATTTTGGTAATAAAATTCAATGATTTGCAAGTGTTGCTCGTTAGTAAGTCTATTCATGATGAAATGTCAAAGCATACTGAGCATCTTTCTCTTTGACACCATGTCTGAAATCCCGCGTGATCTGTCAAATACTAATGCATGAAAATCCTAACCTCAAAAAAATCAACCATTAATTGACACCAACAACAATAAAACCAATATCTCTTTAATGTTGAAAGGTAGCATCTTATTAATTTAAACCTACATAACTGACTTGGAACGGAAGCCAATGTATCGCATATATTAATAAGCGTTCAGTTAATATATGGTTTAGCCAATATTTTTAAGATGGCAACCCTATATTTCTGTTCCAGTTCAAATAAACTCGAATCTTATCACTTGGGTGCTCTATCTAAGTTGAGTTTAAATGCGATATTGAGATAGCAAAAAAATTAATAGAGTGAAGCACTAGATACAGGTTTACAAAAGGTTGAAGTGAACTTTAAGCTTGGTTTTACAAAAAAGATACTGAAAAATTTCAAAAATTGGAAAGTTTTTAAAAATGAGCAAAGCTGAAATATATTAAAAAACAAAACGAGACAAAAATCAATATCAAAATCAAAAAAGAAAATTTCTACCTATAATGTTTTTAAATTTAAAACAGTTCATCATTTTGGTAATCTAGACACGTACACTTTTCAATTCAGAACTGTAAATGGTTTTATTGGCTCTCCATAAATGAGGATATTTTTAATCAAATCTATTGCCAAAATGTTTTTGTTGTGGAGGAATATTTCGAAATCATTTCAGAAAAAATTGTAGATTTATGAACCAACATTCTTTAAGCATCAATTTAATATTGTAATCAACGATGTATGTACGTATACCTGCATCTTATTTGTAACCATTTTTACCCAGCCATCCTCTGCTCGTATCCAAACTCTTTAGTTTATGTAAGTACAACTTTGTGGCTCTGAACCTTTCCGCAATAACCAAAATTCAACGTGTGTAAATAAAGTAAAGTCCCTTTTCTTTTGTGTCCTTTTCCAAGAAAAGTCATAAATAAGCGAGCTCAAATACGAGTAATTGAATATGTTTATTAACTAAGAATGTGTTAATTTCTTTTCAGAACCTAAGCTTTATTGGCGCTCAAAGCTGGGGCTAAAATGTCAATTCATTTAAAATTCTTAAACCTTAAGAACTACCTTTAAAATTCTCAAGCTTCCATTTTTAGGCATACACATTACACATCCAATTAAATTTTAACAAAATTTATTTATCCGTAGAAGTACCTTAAGTTTGACTTAAAAGTACTTGGTACAATTTTATATAACTAGACATGGATAAAAGCTTAAAAACGATTCGTTTTAAATTTAAATACAATTTTGAAACGATTTTTGTAGCCACTCCAAGAATGGTAAGTGTTCTTAAAGTTTTGAGCCTTTGTTTTATATTTTCTCACTCGCAAAAACGGCATCAAAATATAAAGTAGTAAAAAAAAAAATATTTCATTCTTCAAAAATTCATATCAGAAAAACAAAATCAAACTGCAATTCAACGAAGAATACAAACAAAACAAATCCATATTCAAAATAAAACTGATTTTTAAATAATAGCAATTGCGAGCAAATATGAAACAAAACATTTTAATAAAACAAAAACAAACACTCATAAAATCAAACAGAACCAATTTTATTAATATATCAAATATTAAAAATATTTATTATTACTTTTTTTAATAAATCTTGTAAATAGTAGTAAATGTTAATTGCTAGTTTACAATAATTAATTATAAATACATATATAATATTAATAAATAAATGCTTATAAATGTAAAATCGAGCAAAATAACAAAATTTAATTAAAATTAAAAACAAAGTGTGTAAATTGCTTATGAAAATTTAACAAATAAAATAGAGAGAGAAGAAAATACACTCTGCAGAGAATATAATTAAATATAATATGTGCAACTTAAATTTATAAAAATTGTAATTTAAAAAAAAGAAAAAAGTTGTATGTAAAGCATCAATTTATAATTCAGTAAAATGTTTAACATTTTATGAAATTATTGCATTTATGATTACAAATAAGCAAATCTAATAAATAAATAAAACTAATGATACTTCCCTTGCAGAATAAAAATAGTAAATAAAAATAGAACGTGTTTTATGCGAAATATTATATTTATGCAACTTGTTATCTTAGATTTCTTTTTAGATAACAATAGCACAATAAGGCTCGTCTTATTTTAACTCACATCAAATCGTCTATAGTCTTTTTTAAGCTATAAAAGTAAACATTCGAACTTAAACGTTTTCCTGTGGCGATTTGAGTTAAAGGGCAAACTGTCACAGTGACAATAGATGTGAAGAATTTACTTTGTTGTAAACTTGCAAGTAATTAGTTAATCTTTACCTAAATTCGGACATTAAAATTGCACACAGAAAAAATCAAGCTATTTTGACAACTCTCCCTTTAAAAACTGACTTAATAAAGCGACATTTCGTGTAGATTTAGAATAATTATTCAATAGTTGTCGAACGAAGTTAACAGACAAAACTTTAATAATTAATCAACGTAATGTGGTGGAAATATTAATTTTTAAACAAAAAAAAATCAAAATAAAAAAATGTTTGTTCGGAAATCTAGGGAGAGTTTTTTAAATCAAAATGCTAAATAAACAAGCTACAATACTTCCTTATTATAATATGTGTTTGTGTTCTTTTAAAAATTAGGTGGCCAACAGTCCGTAGAAAACTAGAGCCTAGTGACTTACAAATTTGCGAAAGCACTTTTCATGACAATAATTACTCTTTGAGGTTTTGTCAAATCCTCGCAAGATGTAGTACCCGTAAATAGTAACACAGGCAGGGATTGAACCTATGAATGCCAGAGGTCTTGGATTCAATCCCTGCCTTTGACAATTCCACATATTAACCATAGTTTCTGTTATATTTATGAAAAGTCTAGTGCATACGTAAAATCGCAGTCGTTTTCCTTCTTCTGTGAAAAAAAAACAGAACCTTTTGACAACATAAAACAATATTAGTTAACGCTTTTTATAAGAATTTTCTATTAAAAAAAAATGCAAGCAACAATTTAAGTATGCCAGCGCAATCATAATTGGGCTATAAATAACCCAAATCTTGTCTTAGATGGTTTTTTTCCTTGCAAAATTATATTATGTAGAAATATTTTGGATTAGTAGTTTTCGAATGTTAAGCTTATTTATTTCTGCAATTATTGGCTTTGACTTTAAACATTCGTAATATTCAGATTCTGAAAACATAATATTTACACGATTAGGCACAATTTGAAGGCCAACTGTCAAATACATTTTAAAAGACAGTGACATTTTCTGAACCACAAAATATATCAATCTTGGTCTTGAAATGTTTTAAGTGTTCATCATCCTTCCTCGTTATTCCGATTGTACGCAAATCCTTGGAAATCATTAAAAAGAACCACATTTGATTTTCTCTAACTAGTACTTGATTTCTTATTGATTTATCACCCGTTTTTCGTCTTCGTTGGCGTTGTATTAAATGGCGTTTTCGATTAGTCATCCAGATAAGCTTTTAAAACCTCAAAATATTGACATTTCTGCTTCCATCTGTTTTTCCAAAAAGGGCTTGACAACTTCTTTTTTGAAATAAAACGCAAATTATTTGAGATATTTCAAAAACCTTATTATCATGAAGTACATTAAGTTAGTGGCTATGTCAAGGCATTTTGATTTGCTCAATTCAACTACAAAATGAGTTCAAATTTCCCCTCCGAGCGAATTAGTGTAAATATTTCGTCTACAAAGTTAGTGGACACTGATTTTGACGTTTCACAACCAGCTGATCGGTAAGGATACACGAATTCAAAATGAAATTAATCGTTCATTATTCAAATATAAATATATAAATCACTCAAATGGATCGATCGAATGGAGAACCATGAAAACAATTTCACTCGATTTTTATTGAATTTAAAAAACAAAAAAGGATTATTTAAAGTTATCAAATCAAAAATGTTTCTTATAGTTCCGGATTGAGTACCTTTGTAGTTCAATTTTGCATTCACAAAGCTAGTTGAATTTAGACTACGTAGTCCAGGGGCGAACGCAGGTAGGGGTTTTGGGGGTTAAAACCCCCTCCGAAATATCAGAATATGTGCAGTAATCAAATATCCATTAAAAAAGAAAAACAGAAATGGTACAAAATTAATTTCCAACTCAAATTCTAAAACTATGTTAAACAAAAAATTTTAATAAATTTGCTACGGTGATAGAAATTGTGCACAAAACACAAACACGCTAAATTAGAACAATAAATTTCTGTATTTTTTGGTAAGGAAAGACAAATATTTTTCTTGTTTTCATTCATACTAACAATTAAAATGTTTAATATTTTTATTTTCAAACACTAAGGTAGAAGATGAAGGGTTTTTAACTTTTTGTATAAAGCTAAATATTATTATTAACACAGAGATGCTCCCTTTCGCCATGTTTCTTATGGCTAAAAATGAAAAATTGAAAACAGAAAATGACGATCTCACGGCCACTTATGACATATGTATTTAAATGTCAAATCACCGAAAAATTGTTCGGTTCATTTATGTTAGTTTTAACTGTAAATTAAAAAAAATGTTTAACTTAACTTTTTTAACTTCTTGAATTGTGACACAAGAATATTTTAAAACAAAAACAGCAACCCTGTTTGCCTTTGTCGCGTTTTTTCCCTATTTTTCAAGAACAAGAATCAAACTAATAATGAAAGTTACGTGATGTCACCTAAATTCAATATTTTTAAACATTTGAATGCGTTTCTGCATTTAAACATACCTTAATGTAAGACACAAAACAATATGGGGCATATTCATAGTCATATTTTAAACCCGAGTGTAGGTTAGACACAGCTGCTATTCATAAAGAATTTTCCAGCTCTGTTTAGTTAGAAACAGGTTTAAGGCATATATTCTACTACAATTTTGAAAAATTTCACTTAAACCTATACAAAATAGCTTGTAGAGGGTAACAAAATAAATTGCGTTAGCTGGAGAGCCAAAATCTTTGAAACCCTTTAAACTATTTTGTTTGCTCTTAGTTGAGAAATTTTAGAAGATCAATTATAAACTTGACAATTTTTTTTCTCGAATCGATACCTTTCACACGAATGGTCTTCATCTATTTCAAAGGGGTCCCATCGGGTTAAGTAGAGCTTTCGTTTTTTGTTAGTTGGTAGCATTCCAACATCCAGCAAAAAATATCAAAATATTGATATATGCTTAAGTCTTTTTACATTTTAGTTTTTGTTTTTAAATTTTCAAATAAAATGCCTCGTAACTTAATTTTCTCAATCAGTTTGTTTATTTTTGACGTTTAATAGATTTAGAAACAGCTTAAACATAGGTTCCGTCGTGTTTATTTTTAGACTCCAGATTATCGTTTTAAAATGGGTTTAAATTGTCTTTGAATAACATAAACTGTAGTTTAATTTAGCAAAGACAAAATCAGAACTTGTCAATGAACTATGAATATGACCCTATGTCTTCGGTCTAAAGTTTCGGAGCGCATTCAAAGTCATTACTTCTAGTATTTTCATGGTGAGAACTGTGAAAATAGAAAAATCTCACCTCATCACGGCAACTAGAAAAAAAGGCATACAAACTTATACTATAGATACCTACTTACATATACATGCATAATGCATATAAAAATTAAGTTTTAGCTTTGAAGTCAAAGTCAAACTGTTTTGCCAATCGTGAAAGCAAGTCATATATGTGTATATGTATATATAATTTTTATTCATACATGTTTTTTAGTACCTATATAAAATAGTGTCAAAAAAAAAAAAACACTTGACATTTAAAATAAAAAAATAATATAATATATATTGTTTGAAACCCCACCCGAAATTTTTTTCTGCGTTCGCCCCTGACGTAGTCACTAGCTTATTGAATGCGTCCAATCAAAGCATTTATCAATAGAACTCGACTTCGTTCATATGGCTGCCGCGGCCATGTTTACTCTTCGCTGGACCCCATTTTCGAAGATAAGTGAATGGCTGCGTTAACAACTAAAATTCAAAATTGCAAAGTTTAAGTTCACTTTCATAGATATCGATTTCATTTTTTCGAACTCGAAATGAAGTGAATTTCCGTGTTCTACATTTCGATATTATCCATTTTCAAGTGATTTGAATTCGACCAGAGTAAGTTGGTTTGATTTGAATTCGACAAGAGGAAATTGTTTAAAAACAGTAGTCTTTTAACTTAAGGGAAATAAACCTTAACTTCTTTATGTAATGCATTTGGGTAGTTATAAATTGCAGCTTCTACTTTTTAGTTGAGGGAACGGTTAAAGAATTTAAAATGATTTTTCAGCACGCTAAATGTCTTTTCCATAACATTTTGAGTAAAGCAATGTTCTTTTTAAAAGTGACACATTCAAAAACTAAGCTTTGACACCAGAGTTTTTTCCCAAACTATATTATCGAAAACTCCTGATCGCAAAGAATTGAAAACCTACAGCTAGCTGGTATGTCCATCAACACATACATATACGTAATGCAAATAAAAACTACTTATATTTTATAATTACTTTATTGAAAAGCACAGAATAAATAAAAACATTACAATTCATACATAATATGGCAATCAACTGAATTATTTATTGACCGAAGTGATTTCGAAAAGTATTCGAAGTCATAAAATCTATCGATTAGAGAACCCTGAAAACAATTTTACTCGATTTCCAATTTAGATTTATCATTTCACTCGATTTTGGAAACTTATTCTCTAAAACTCGGTTTATTGAAAATCGGAACTCGATTGAGTTATAACTTATTTCTTTATCATGTTCTCGAGCGTTTGAACTCTGATTCAGATCTCAGTCTGAGATAAGAGTTCTATTTATTAGCCGCTTAAATTTGGGGGTCTAAGTCTATGATATGATACCTACTAGAACTTGGTCTAGCAATGTTTTTAATTCTTAAGTTAATATTGTTTTATTAAATTTGAACTAAAGGACTAAATAAGAGAACATGGAAAATTTCTTAAGAAATAATTTCAAATCTCAAACGTCCAATATTTTCATAGGTAGATATTTTGTCACACAGAAATGGTTGAGAGTTGTAAGTCACTAGGCCCTGGTTCTCACGGACTGTTGGACCACCTTATTTTTTTATTTATTAGATATTTTGTTTGTTTAAAGAAATTAATTCGTCTGTGTGGACATTATGTCCTCTTAAGAAGCCATAATGTTCATTTAGTTATACTACTATACGATATACAAGTTCCAATGGAAATTAAATTGCAGAGTAAAATCCGTGTTACCCTCATTAATGTTTTTCCAATAACGGACGCGACCTCTTTACTATCGCCACGGTTACTTCAATTCTATAAACGTTCCAAGAAATACATAAGGTCCATAGACCCTGTTTTAATTTCTGTAACCTTAAGGTGCATGGATATTCTTACCGCAGATAATTTGTAAATCAATAATTCCATAGGTCTAATCACAGCGAGCACTTCGAAAATTTATTAAATCCATTAAGTAAAACATTTTAAAAGCAAACAATACAAAATAATATTGAAAATACACACAAAAAAATATAAACGGGATTGGTTCACGGAAAAATAGAAATTTAAAGCGACAATTTATTTAATAAACTGAAATCAATGACAACATTTGTTTTTTACCGCTGACTAAATCAAAACTGACAAACATTTAATATTAGATATTACTCGATAGAATGTCAGAAATGTATGTCAACAAATCCTTCAGGCTGCTATTAAAGTAGTTTATTATTCGTTAGAACTTTGTTTTACTAAACCGAGATCTAAGTCCTTAAAACTCAATAATAAATTCACACTGAATTCTAAGGAAATAATAGAAAATAATAAGTATTTTTAAAACCATATTTCAAAGATAAACCGAGAGTTATAAGCAGGAGTAGGATTTTGTTGACATAAAAAAGTTAAAAAAAGGCAAAACAAAACACTTAAAAAGGCAAAGAAAAGACATTTATTAAAAAATACTACGAAAATAAACAAAAATACATTTAATTATAGCACCATTGGACTACCAAGAGTTTTTTAAAGTTCTCAGGTAGCGATTTTCTTCGGTTGTCGTTTAGAAGGGCTGTGAAGGAGCTAAATGATCTCTCAACAGCTCAACAGCTGAAACGAGTCGAGCCCATCTAAAACTTTTAACATTATTCACTTCAATGTTTCCTGGAAGTTTGGAATCCACGTCGCTGTTTATTACAGAATGTATTTGCTCAACCGTTTTAAGCCCTGTGTTTCCATTGAAAACTGCAGCAAACTTCTTCAAGACTTCCTCTGCAATGGGCCATTTTGCTTTTTTTAATTTTCTTCAATGTCCTTTAAAACAGGCAGCACTTCGCCAATAGATTATATCCTTGATAAGAATATTCTTAGCTTAAATTATAAGTAGGTACAGACTCTCAAATATACCTGTTTTTTTGTAGGTCTTTGAAAATGTGTGTTTTAACTTTAATGTACGCCAGCTGCGCTTGCAGTTCTTCATCTTTAATCAATTTGTTTGCAAATGCAACACAGCGTGCATCATCTTCTAGAGCGCTGACGATTTTTGATTTTGATTTTCTTGATCCGAGCAAAATATTTCGCATAATATGCTGCTGCCTCTAACCAAGTACCCCAGCGAGTTAAAACCTAGTTTAAATGGAAATTCAAAAATACGACTTCAAATTCAGTTTCAAACAAACTTACAGGTTGAGGTGGCAGTGGCAATTCAGGTTCCATATCCTTAAAAATAGCAATCCGAGATGGAGTCTTCAGAAATAACTTTTTTCAAATTCGACACGAAGGCGTCAACTTTTGAGCGACGCAAGTTACGTGAACCATTTTCGAGTACAACCCTTGCAGAGTTTTGCCACTCTTCTTCATATATGTACGGTGCAGCGTCTGTTACGAACAACAAAAACTTTTCTCTCTTAAGCTCATCGGGCCAAAAAAGCTGGGTTTTTAACTAAAGATTCTCAACGGTATGCAAAAATGTTCTCATTTCTTTTAATGCTAAACCAATTATTAGATATTTCTTAACAAAATTTAATAAAAAAGCAAGAAAGGCAGAAAAAGGCAACAATGGCGAAGAAAGGCAAAAAAAGGCAATAATGGTATAAAAACGCAAAAAAAGGCAAAATAAAATACATATATTTGCAAACACCACTGCTTGAAACACGTTTGTTGAAAGTCGATTTCATCTTCCGTTTAACCAAAAGATCGAGTTTTAAATTTTAGAACTTTGTCAAGGAATTTGCTTTTAAAGTGATAATAAAATTTAGTAATGTAAACATACAAACATTTCTAAATCGATTAGAAAATATGTTTGATACGTTTTTAATGAATTTCTTATTCACTCATTCACTTATTCACTTTCTTATCACTCATCAAAAATGCAATAAAAATATGGTTTTGAGGAATACAATTATGTATATTTATTTCATACATTTTCAAAACTGAATTTATTTTTGTATTTTTATAACTACAATCTATAAATAATTTTTAAGTATTTAATATGTATGTACCGTACACATATACGAGTATTCAACATTAAAATATCTACCAAAAAAAAATGTGTAAATAAATATTACTTTCCCAACAGAACCCTTAAATAAGATAAGTGATATTAAAAAAAAAATTGAATTGTCATTCACTTTTAACAGATTTTCAATCAATAAATTTTGCGTAGGTTTTTCTTTCAGTTGAAGTGTTTTTTCCACATGTTGTTTATATATTTTTTTTTTTTATTTAAACTGAGTATATCCGTTTTTGATTTAATAAGCTTTTTATTTCTACGTGATGTAAACTCGAGTAAAAACAAAAAAAGTATGAGTATATATTAAATTTTTGGCCAATTATTTTCATACTGTCAATAATCTGCTTGGTAAAATACCAATACTAATTATAATTAATTCTTTTATTCCGTGGGATTATAATAATAACAATCATGCGGCTTTAAATTAAACTAATTACAAAAAAATCAACTTATTAAATGTAGGTATTATCATAATCATCAAAAAAGTATATTCCTTTCACATATAGCACCATAATACATATACATAGATAAACATGCATGTGTAGGTATGTATGTGTATTCATATATATAGATTATAATATCCTGTGGTACAAATAAATCCAACATTAATATACATCTATAAAAAAAATCAATATCTTGCAATCAGCACCATTAATTATTACTCAACCGTCAACATCATCAACTACACAACAGGACATTCGATATATCGGCGGCGGCGGCGGCGGCCGGCGGCGTCGGCAGGCGAGTATATCAAAGCTCCAAAAGGAACATCACATCCTTTCACAACAATACAAGCCTATGAGATGGAATTTTTCGATTGTAAATATATCTACATAAAATCTATATACATTTATAAAACAAAAACATTAAGTCTTTTTTTTCAATTTTTCAAAATAATTAAAAAGAAATTTATTACATATGTATTCATTGCATTTTTGATATAACCAATTATTTTATGAATTAATAAACATATATTTCTATATACAATATACATAATCATTTATTATTCCTCATTGTTAACGTGCTATCAAAAACAAAAACAAATAAAATCATACAAACAGATTTCGGCATGGAAAGGATCACAGGTATTTAATTCCATCTCCTCCCATTTGAACATTTCTATTTAGATAATTATTACTTTTTATAAATTTTTATTTTTCACTATTTGTTTTTTTTTTTTATTTAGGATAAATCTTGAACAGAAAAACATTTTAATTAAAACAAAATTTGTTTTCTTTTCGTTTCTTTATATGTATATCGCATCGTTTGGATGTTGCTTATGTTTTGTTGGTTGGATGTACATACATACATAACATAAATCTTCTGCGCCTTCAGAGTTCATTGTCAAAAGCTTTTCGTTTTAATGCAAAAGCACGCGGAGAACGCTCCTTTGGAAATTCCACATCTCCAACACCATCGTACAGCAGTAGCGAGGGTGGAGGAGGAATCTATGCAACAATTGGACCACCCCTATTGCCACCCCCAACAACAGCACCACCACCGCCTCCACCCAGTCACCGGGTAAGTGCACCACCCGCAGCCTCGCAATCCTCAGATCCGACACTTGTTATGGCCTATGGCCAACATAGACGGGTTAAAAGCATCAGTGATATCGAAGTGATGGCCGCTTCGCCTGTATGAGAATCAATTATTTAAGGGATGTTTTTAAGGTACATACATCCCTCTATAGCAACTAAATCGTACGATTCATATATATAAATATATAATAATGTATGTCTGTTTATTAATATTTATTTATAAACAAAACAATTTCTCATAACAAAAACTTTGAAACTTTTGTGTTTTATTTTATTTTCTACAATTTATTTCCTATTATACTGTATTAGAATGTGTGGTTGTATGTATTATTAATTAAAAATTATATTAAAACAAATAAAACAACAACAACAATAAATGCATTGAATATGAATGTGAATGTATATTTAGTCATGATGATAACATAAATACATAAATGAAAAAGGACCACATTTATAAAATAGGACTTTATTAAAAATAATAAACGAACGCTTTCACGATTTTCCAAATAAAACAAAAAAAAATATTATTTTCCGAAAATATTATAAAATGTTATATAACTAAAAAATACAGTATTAACAATAAATTAAACAATAAACATATCGCAATTCATAACACGACCAAAAAATACTCAACAATTTCTCACTTATAAAAAATCGATAGTTATTATTAACAATATAAGATTTTTTTTTAATAAATAAACTCAAAAAATTTAATAAACATCAATAAAAATGTAAACTTCTACAATCAATGAAAAAAAGTCTTGCGATATGTGTTAGAGACATATTTAACTACTTTGTTATATAAAAATATTTTTTTAATAAAGTATAAATTTAAATACAAAAATAAAATACATCACCGATAAAAAGACAATTATAAAAAAATGTATATTAGACGTTGCAGAGTCCTTTAACAATGTTTAATGAATTATCACTTTCTCAAAAAGTTGTATTAGTGAAATTTTTAAAGAACAAATTATTTTTACTTTTTAATTATTTTATACCAATTAAAGTTGTGCACATAAAGCATTTAATTTTATTTCGTTGAAAAACAAACATAATTTTTAACTCATACAAAACAGGCTTAAATTTTAAATTTATGAACCTTCATTTTTGACAGTTTACAAAAGTCAGAATATAACTTGTGTTTGTGACATAATTTTTATCTACTATTTCACTAAATACCAAATTTTTTTCAAATGCATAAACCAAACAAAAATCTTTTTACAAATACTTTTCACACTAAAATTATTTTTTTATACCACCTAAAGAAACAAAATGATGTTGTAAATTTGCTGTCAGAAATTATGCGAAGTTAAAAAAAAACTGCCACAGGTGAAAACGGCATGGGAGTCCCTAGGAAGACAGTATGACAGTCCTGAATGATCACTATTGTTTTTATAGCACATTCCAATTCCATTGTCATCTATTCTGAGGGCATAGGTGATGAAGTCAATCGAAGCTGTTGGCTATGATCAAACTCGTTGAAGTTTTTTTTCCCGTTCGCGAAAATTATTTTTCAACTTTACTTCTTTATTTTCCTCCCAATAAAACATAAGATCATTAAATCTCAAGGCCGGGTTCTGATTTTTTTTAACAGAATGACAGTAACAGTTCTATTTTTGAAAACAAGTCTAAAACTAAACAATGGGCAGCTTGTCAGTTTTTCAGTTCTCATCAATTCTAAACTTGAATTTTACTTTAATAACCTTTATACCTTTAATTAGCAAAAAGTTTTAAAAAAACATTATTATCTAAAAACAAAATTCCTTTCTAAAGCTACATTTCAATATGAGTTACATTTTAAATGTTAATGAAATACTTATAATTTCTTTCCAATTTATTATTTGACGAAAAACTCTTTCAAATAAAATTTTAAATGAAATTAAGCATTACAAAACACTCCTTAGGCAAGCTACACGTCCATCTCGACTTGTGTTTTGTATTTTAAAGCAATATTACTTATTCCTTTTTCAATTTGACAAGAAGTCCTTTCACTTAAAACATCAAATGAAATTATGCAGAAAATAAATAAATCCAAGAGTAATAAAGTTCAGCTTTCATTTCGATGAAAAATGATAATTAGCTGTCAGTTTGACATAAGTGGAACCGACTTGATAGTTGGAGACATTTTTCTTGGCTAACTTTCCAACGGCGGCGGCGCGTTGAAGGCTATTTGTTGGCACCTTTTCTATCACGTACTAGAAACTTGCCTTACTTTCAAGTCAGTTATTACGAGTATGTTCTCTAATCAGCCCATTTTGACATAAGAATGCTCGACTTGATGAAGTAACAAAGTTTTTTCTTTTTAACTTTCCCGTCAGCTTTTGAAAAAAGTTGAATTATATGGAAGTGAATGGGCAGGTTCAGACAACATAAAAAACTTCATTCGCAGTCAACTGCGTTCTTTGAACGTATACATATTTTGTGGGAACTAGTTAGTTTTTCAAGTGTCATAAACTTTAAACTTGGAACTTTACTTTACTAACCTTTACCACTACTCTAAAACTACCAACACATAGTTGTCTACAAAACACTCTCGACTTGTATTGTGTATTTTAAAGAAATATTATTTATTCTTTTCCAAATCGACAAGGAACTCTTTTGCATGAAACATAAAATGGAATTGTGCAGAAAACAAATAAATCACAGAGTAATAAAGTTCAGCTTTCAGTTGAATGAAAAACATGTTCAACCGTCATTTTTAAATAAGTAGACTTGGCTTGATAGTTAGGGTGATTTTTCTTGATTAACTTTCCAGTCAACTTTCCAATAAAGTTGTGTTAATTGGCAAGAAGGCAAGGCCAATCAGATACTAGAAACTTACCTTACTTTCATGTCCCTTATGTCGTCTGAATCTGCCCAATCACTTAACTTATTCATAAATCAATAACTACAAATTTTGCTTATCTTCAAGTCCTTTATGTAGGGTGTTTTTTTTATAGACGTTGAAAATCTGCGTTGGTACTTTCGTCTTTCTGCTTTATTGTGTTACTGAACACACTATTTCTGCAGAAAGTGTGCAGGCCTGCTTGAGTACGATTTTAAATACTCACAGAATGTTCATAAACGTCAGACAAAATTTAGAAATTGCCGCCGTTGGAATTTTTGTTTGATAACCACGATGTCAAAGCAAACGAATGTATCAACTTTCTTAAATTTAAAGAGTACCGTCCTCCATAAATAATTTTATTCCACGCCTGAATTCTTTCCATTATAATTTTTCTTTTGATTAGAGTTACATTGGGCAGGTTCAGCCGACGTTAGGGACTTAAAAGTTAGGGAAGTTTCTATTATCTGATTGGCCAGCTGCCAAAAAATGACCTTCCAATTAAGGCAACTTTAATGGAAAGTTGACTGGAAAGTTAGTCAAGAAAAATCTCCCTAACTATCAAGTCAAGTCTACTTCTGTCAAAATGACAATTGATAATGTTTTTTATTCAAGTGAAAGCTGAACTTTATTACTCTATGGTTGATTTATTTTCTGCACAACTTCACTCAATGCTTTCTGTAAAAGGGTTCGTTGTCAATTTGTAAAAGAAATAAGTAATATTTCCTTACAATACAAAATACAAATCGTGAGTAGTGTTTTGTAGACAATAATGTTTTTGGTAATTTGTGTACTGTGAACTTAAAGTAGAGGTTTGTGAAGTAAAGTTCTGAATTTGAAATTCATGACACTTGAAAAACTTACTAGTTGCCTTGGTCAAAATTTACGTTCATAGAATGAAGTTGACTGCAAATGAAGTCCCTTATGTTGCCTAAACCTGCCCATTCAAAGCAGCAGCTTTAATAGTACTTTAATTTTTCCCACTTCATATTTTACTTTTACCTCCCTCTGCTTCTCTAGTCAAAAAAAATATGGATGTACATTGTACAATCTGCGCGACGCTAATGTCATTTATGGTGTTTATGAACATACATATTATGTAGCATAAAATTTGACTTTATGAACATGTCTAACGCAAGACTAATTTAGCGCGACGTTAATGAAAACACCCGTCATCTAAACCTTTTTCGAATCTTAAACGTTTTCTTTGCTTGTCAAAAAGCTTATAATCAAACATAATGCATCTGTCAAATATGATGTCCCAAACTTAGATATGTATGGGATGAACATGATTTTTAAATTGAATTATTTTTGTTATTTTCTTGGGTTTTAGATGTCAAATTTTTATTCAGATTCATTTTAGAAGGATATGAACTTAACGTTTCAGTGGATTTATTCAAAGTCCTTCAATTTTTGTATATCGGAATTACTTCGAAAACCTTTTTAACATAATTCTTACATCAAATTATTTAAATTAAATAAATCTAAACCCATATCAATCAACCTGACAGAGTTTGTATTTGGTATGTTCTTTTTTACTTCTATGGTTAATTTTATTGTTATGTCAAAAAGAATATTCCAAATGTCATTGTTACAAATTATTGGAATTGGATTCCATAAAAATAGAACTTTTAAAAGATCTACATACAAAATAAATTAATTTCTAAAGAAATTGCATCAATGTTGGTGGACAAAAATAGGAAAAAATAAATTGTTTAAGAAACCCTTTACAGTTCTAAGAAAAGGAAATATTTTTGTATTTATAAGAACGTTAAATATTTTCGTACATTCTCATTTCGTTTTCTACAAAAACAAAATCTAAAACAACTTTTACAGATAAAAATATATGTTTTTTTGAAATAATAAAGCACTTCGTAGGTTGTTCGTTTATTCTCCGCACATGTTCAAAGCTTAAGATATTGTTAATATTATACCACAACAACAACATAAAAACGTTACTATTAGTTGATCGCTTTATACGCGTTCCTGATTTAAATAATGTATGAATTAAGTTAAGTTTATTTAGGAAGTATAATTAAATTATATTATATTATATCTATTATTATAGACATTCCATTTACTATAGACATAATAATTGAACAATCCTTTTGCAAACATTAAGTAAGTGAACCTAGTAATACCTAATTTATGGTTAATATATATTTTAACATTCCAAATATAAGAATAAATGATGTGTCTATTTACTAATTTTTGTAGAAATTATATTTTTAAAATATGTATACATTTTATTCTATTTGCATTGATATTTTATATTTCGATAAAAAAAGAACACAAATATTAAAAAAAAAAAAGACTAAATAAAATGCCCACACAAACAAAATTATTAAATTGTATTAAAATATTAAAGACAAAAAAAAGAAATAATAATAATATTCATTTAGGTAAACAAAATTTATATAAAAATAATAACTAAGTGCAATCTTATTTAGACTATAAATAAAGTTTTTTTAGGACTGATGATTACAAAAAAATGATATTATAAAAAAAGTTATAATGAATAAAAATTATTACAAACAAACAAAAAAATCACATTTTAATATTTGTAAAGTAAAATGATTTAATTTTAATAAAATATATTAAGCATCTATTTAAAAAAAAACATCGTCTTTTAATGAGTACTTAAAACGGGTGTTTTTTTTAAACGTGTGGTTTTCAATCTGGCAATACTGTTTTTGGAGTTGGCCTTTTTGATAGCTGTCACTTGATTTAGGCTCAGTTCCATAATAAAGGGATTTACTTCTGAACAACGTTTGCGGCGAATCGTGCAAATTGATTGTGAAAAGAGTGGTGGAAACAATCAATTTGTTGAAGGAATCTTTTGGTGAATATCTCGCGCCTGTGGGCCTTATCGCATAAAGTGGTTAAAAATTGGGCCTATCGGCTGGAATTTATTTAGCTGCCCACTTGTCCAAATCTATTTTGAATCATAATGGCAAACCCTTACCTTTAACATAAATCTAAATTCTTGGCCATACCATTAAATTCGTTTAAAAAACCACACATCTAAAAAACGTCCTTTACTTCTACAAACTCAAATAAGAAAAGAACAAGGAGATCGGTAATTGAATAATAATACCGAGCGAGGCATTTTACAGCCAAGTAGACGACCACCGAAAACAACCACACAACGATTGACATCCTTTCTGTAATAACGGTTTTAAATGGCTGTTACAACATCTAATAAACTTAAGTCTGCCTATATTGCTCTCAGAACCCTTAATCTAATTCAGATGAAGTACTCTATCTATATGTATGTATGTATGTACCTGAGAGTATCTATACAACGACTTAAAAAGGTAAAATGGCCGTAATACAAATTTACCTATGTCCGTACATCATTTATGAAACATTTCGCACAAAACATTCACATTCACCTAATAAAAACAAGGTTTACCAAAGATGAAGGTAGGACAACAAAGTTACACAAATATTTACCCCTAAATGGAAGTCAACAAACCGAAAAGCACACTCTCTGCTGCCAGTCAGGTTCAGGATGAGTCTCAGGCTCAGGGTCGGGATAGCTGAAAGTTGATGCATGATGGGTTTACTATGTGGGTATGGTAGTGGGTTCTTACCTATGTACAGTGTGTTGCAGTGGACAATATAATGTACGAGTATATTTTGTTAAGAGAGAAGTTGGAGGTTTTAATTAAATTTGTCTGGCAAATTCATCTGATTGATTTTTCAGGACGATATTTGATTTAATTTTAATACCAGCAGCGGTAGTCTTAAATGTGCATCAGGAATACCAACATATTTTTGGATTTTGAGTTGACATTGAATTATACCAATAAATAATAAACCTACAAACAATAAATAAATAATATATCTTGACTTTGATTTAAGGGCATTTTGAAATAGTAAAAATAAATGACTGAAAGTTAATATCAGCAAAGTTAATATCGTATGTAATATACAGGAAATAATTTTTAACAAAATATTTTTTAATTTTACAAGAATTTTTTGAAGTAAAACTTCTTTAGGTTATCTTGACGCGAATGCGTTACGAAAAGTGAAATCGGACGAAGCGAACGAATGGTGAGAGGGAGATATAGGTTAAGTGAAGAGAGAAAGAGAGATAATTACTTTTTGGTGCGTTACTGACGAAACTTACTCGTCATTCTCCAAATAAAACTGAATTTAGGTGTAATTATATTAGGTTGGGTCGAGAATTCTATAAATAATTTGTTAACAAAAATTAAATAGTGTCATAAATGAATCGAATTTAAAAAAGGAATTGTACATGTTTTTGGTTTGTATTAATTGTTTATTAATTGCTATATCCATATTTAATAAACTTATCACTTGATCTTCCGATAAAAAGTCTTTTCTGAATACATTCCTTCTGATTTCTCTGAGAATGGGGCCTTTTCCCAAGAAGTGGACAGTATCCTCTATTTCTAAAGTTGCACATGTTACACTCTAGGGTTAAATCAGGGGTGGAATCGGCTAAGGTGATTGTTGATAATTGACAGTCAATAATCGAATTTGATCTATGTAAGGTGATAAGGTCAAATGGATACCTAAAAAGCTGTCCCAAGAAAATGTGATAGTCGTTTTCCTACAAATATGTCGTTTCTGAATAGAGCTACCAGACGCTTACAAAAAACGAATGGAAAATTTGTTCAGTTACCTTTTTTGGTACAAAAACACATTCTTGTGACCGACAAAACTTACGACATTCGAAAAAACAAGAAAAGTAAGAATGTTATTTAAACACAGCCAATTTGATACTTTTATTTAGATACTAGCTTTTATCCGCGACTTCGTCCGCATTAGATAGTTTTTTTGGATAATAGTATGAAAAAACCTGAGCTGTACTTTTTTGTACATACATATGTTTGAATTGTGCCGAGATGGGATGAGACCATACTAAGTGTGACGTTTTTTGTTTTTCCTTCCTTGGCCAGAACGTAAAGATTTTGTGGGTTTGAGACTCGTGAGCACGCTACATATAATTGTCCATAGGAAAAACAGTTTTTTTTTCCAAATTCACACCTGCAACTTTCAGCGTTTGCCCCCGAGCTTTATTTATTGTTATTGTAAATGCTGCTTTCAGAGGAAACTGCACTCTTTTAAACTGAAACAGCAAATCGGTTGGAATTATCGGAATGCGGGGAATTAAAACTTTTTTTTCCTTTTGCTATTCCAGTCATGATTATAGCTTTTATAATATTTCGTCCTAGGTGAGTAATCTGTAGCCATGTACCATTACATATCTCTGGTGCGTCAAGATTTGTCATTAACAGGACTGGAACACCAACCTTCAATCTCAACTTATGAGAAGGTACCCCTGATAATTCCAAAGAATTAAGAAACTCTATGGGGTATAATGTTACTTGCTCCGTGTCTATAACGTTGTCTACTGAGAGGTACTCGACGATATCTCCCTCCACGTCCGACATAATTTGTTCGTTTATCTGGCTAACTATCTCATTAGTTGGAGCTAAAATTGCCCTCTCAAACAACCACTCCCAATTGCCCATAAGCATTACCCAGGTTTGGATAAACATTACTTTTTAATTCATCTGTGCTACAGACAATTTGACAGAATTCATGGCTCAACGTAATCGAGCCGTTACGGTCTGTTGGCATACAATGTTCTCCGATTTTTAGAAGAGCAGCGGCATATTGTCCTGCTTGAGAATCATTGTGTAGCTGTACTCGCATATTCGTAGTCAGAAAAAACTTTTTTACATGTACCCATAACACAGATGTTTTCAAACATGCGTTTATTTCATCTGCCGGTGTACCTTTAGTAATTATCGGCAGTCTGTCTAAAGTCGCCAGCGACTTATTTCATAAGGGTTGGGAATGCGTTGTTTTCCAGTAATACTAATTTTATCCAAATATTATAAAGATTTGAATAATAGAAAGTAATTTATGAGTGAAAGCGATCAGATTCCCCAGAAAGTAATTTTTTCCATGGGAATGCGTTGTTTTTCATAGGTTAAAAGTAACTCATGTCCTTTCTTAAGTCTCAAACTATCTCCTTACCAAATTTCATTTAAATCTGTTCAGTAGCTTAGGCGTAAAAGCGGCCGGCCCACCTGAATTTTCCCATGGGAATGCGCCATTGTTGTTTCCTGCGTGTTGTTTCCTGCGTTTACAGCGGAGCCTAGGTAGACGAAGTCCTTCACTACCTCAAAGTTAAGTCTGTCGATGGTGACGTTTTGACCAAGTCGGTGTTGTAGGTCCTTTTTTGACGCCATTTTTGCCGCCTCTGCCTCAATACTCACAAAAGCCCCATTGACATCACGCTGAGTTCTTCCGATTATGTCAATGTCATCAGCATATGCTAGTAATTGGACAGACTTTTGAAAGATAGTGCCTCTTAATGATGGGTAGGACACGAATTTAAAATGAGTTTGAATGAGGTACTCATTTTTCGAAAAGAGGTGGTACTTTGTCCCACCTCAAATGTCCCATAGGACAAACCTATTTTAAGTGACATTTTCAATAAAGAACATTCAATTTTTCAATGATGTCTCTTCAATTCTGATGATCATGGAACAACGATCAATTGATGTCTAGAATATGGAAAACGGGGAGTATTGACAATAAACTGGACTAAACACTAATCATGCACCGGCACCCGAACAAAAACAAATTATTTTTTCCCATACACATTTCTAACAAAAACGAAACAAGAAAATGAATAACAAAGCAATGAAACAATAACAAACCTCCTTTTCCTTTAATTTTCAACCCTTTGGAGTATGATTAAACTGCAATTCTGCATACATATCTTCGTTATTTGTTACATTGTAGTATGTTCTCCTTATTATCTCTCCTCAAACAAACGTAGGTACTTCAAATGTCACAACCTGCAACAATGTCACAACCAGCGAAAATGACTCAATCATAGCTCACTGTGACAATGTCACGAATTTTGTTCGAATGGGACATTTGAGTAAATAGCATTCATTTCATAATCATAATACAAAACTTCACACATTCTTTCATTTTTCATTGTAAGGCAATTGTCCTCTTCCTCATTCTGATCCTATTGCTATTGGTTTGAGAGAGAATGCACTAATGTCAAAAACACTCTATTACCAAGACCGGAATCTTTCGTACGTTTCACTCTCCAAAAACCGTTTGTTTACATTGTTGTATTTGTAATTTTGACAATTAGTCCATGAATAGATGTGAGCACAAACAAAAAAAAAACGATGCCGTGGGCTAGCGGCACTTTGCATAGCAAAAACAAAATGGAGGGGTTAATAAGTTTTTTTCAGGTTTTTCCTTTTACTTTTTTCGATGAAAAAGTCAGTTTTAAGCTTTATTTTTGTAGGCATTTTGTGGATAGTGAACCAATGTACCTTTTTGTCTTGAAAAAAGCATGTTCAACATCAGTTTATTATAATTAATTCACTAATTTACAGTAATCACTACGAAATTCTTTAAATTTCATAATAAACCTCGGATTTTTGTATCAAAGATGCGTTCGAAGAACCATCAAGTTAAGGGTGCGAGTGCAATTTTTGTATTGAATTCTAATAAATTTTCGTTAACGAACGGCCCAAATATTTTGTTTGCAAGTAATTAAAATCTGTATAAATTTAACCAATCCTAATATATTTATAGTTTGTTTTTAATGATTAAAGCTTGCAACTATTTTTCAATTCCATTTTGATTAATAAATATTAAATTTAAAAAATGAGTTATAATCGAAAAGTACCTTATCCATAACATTCTTTATTGATGGAAGCATACATGTATTTGCTATCAAAAAAAACTATGCATCAAAGGAACACAAATGTTTTAAAAAAGTAATCAGAACGATTATAGCGAACCTGTTGAATAAATGCAGAGCAAATAAAATGTAAATTTTGACATATATCACAAAATGAAAACGTCTTAAAATCGTTCTAAATTCATGCACAACTAATTCAATAGAACATGTAATCGTCATAAATGTTTATTGTTGACGTACAGAAGTTTTTTTTAGTGAATTTCCACAGTTTAACGCGAAATAAAATTTTCATTCATTCCTTAAAAATGTTTAGTTACCAAAGTTCAAGTTTACTTATTATTGTTTGAAAAGTATGTTTAGTAAAAATGCTGCTAATAATAAAAAAAAAAATTAATGACTTTTACGTATATGTTTTTGTTTTTCGTAATATAATAAATACTACCGTAGATTACATTTTATAAATGCAGAACATAGAAGAAAATATACATAAACAATAGTTTTCAGATATGTATAAAGCAGAGGTTAGCGTAGAAAAATATTTTTGAGAAAGCCAATAATATTTTAAATATGTTCATTAAAGAAATTTCCGCTTCGGCTAACCTTCATCAACTTTTTAGAAAAAAAATTAGCATTAATAGCAGCCAATTATTTCATAGCATAATTAATTTTTCAGATTGTAAAATGTCTAGAAATTTTCATACGCTACAAAATTCGTAATTTTATGCGTAAACATAGAAGATAACATTATTTAGTCAAGAAGTATGGATTTTGGCGCGTATATCGGTTTTTTCTATTGGGTGTTCGGTTTCTCCATACTGGAATAAAAAAAAGTTACTTCAATCTATTTATTGCACTCATTTAGTTGGTATTGTGTGTAAACATATTGCCTATTTCTATTCCTTAAAGATGCTTTACACAAAGCAACTTATTTTTAAAACATGGTTCCCTCAAAATTTTATTCCAAAATCTAACTACAAACAAAATTCTAACTCTAACAAAGTCCCTTAAAAAGAAATTTTCAGGAATATTTCTGCAACAAACAAAACTAAAATTTGGTCTTGCAACTACCGAACTGCTTAAATGATGAAAATACTAATCTAATTGAGGAATCTGAACTAGCTAAAGTTGGCAATGGAACTTCACAAGTATGCTTCTCGTAGCATTATCTGTACAAAAAAAATACGGAGGCACCCGCCTATTGTTTCCACCTGAACTTCTAACGTCACCAAAAAAATGCTCTAAGCAAACTACAGCTGAAAAAATTGTGTGTTTTCTTGTTTTACAAAGTATTGAGTTACACTTTTGTTCATTTCCAATAATTATACTTAACCAGTTGCAGCGCATGTTGCGTTCGCAAATAATTTAAGTAAACAAAATAAATAATAATAAACTAATAAATCATTAAATAATATGTATTTGGTCAATTTTATTTTATTTAATATACATTTACAACATTTATTTGGATTGAAATTAAAAAGCTATACAAATCTTCCAATTTAAGACCATGTCAGCACTTCAGATTCTGTTGGTAAGGATTGTTTAGTTTTTGAACGAGGCCATAAAACATTCAAAATGAAGCATTTAGATGGGGCTGATTACTATAATGAAGCATTTTGATGGGCCTGAGGACTAAATGTGAGAATGTGTTTGGTTTTTTGCATCATTTCACGCACACTTTCTCACATTTAGTGCTTTTTAGCTTGTAGGCAAACCGAAATGTCAGTCTGAGATTCCGGTCTTGGTAATAGAGTGTTTTTGCTCAAGACTCAACTTCATTCTTCATCTCTTCATCATTCTCCGTCGTCGTTCATCAACAACGACAAGAACAAGTGAGAATGAGAGAGAAGTACGAATAGTTCTTTTTTTTGAAGTCGAGAGAGTAAAGAGAAATAGGTATTTTTTGTTGCTTTTATGGTGAGGTGTGAGGTAATACATTTTTTTGGTTTGAGGTGATGGGACATTTCAGAGTGGTGTATGCGACATTTTGTATTGCCTCATGTGTGCCTCTAATGTTGACGTGTGAGCTCTGCACTATTCTTTCAAGTACGATGTTAAAAAAATCACATGACAGCGCATCACCTTGTATAAAACCTTTTTTGACATCGAAAGGTTCTGTTAAGTTGTTTCCAACCTTTATGGAGCAGCGTGAATTCTCCATGGTCATCCCGCACAAACGGACGAGTTTGGCAGGGATGCCAAAACTAGACATGGCTCTATACAGCTCGTCCCTGTAGATGCTGTCATATGCGGCCTTGAAATCGATGAAAAGATGGTGGGTGTCGATTTGGTGTTCTTGGGTTTTTTTCCAGGATCTGCCGTAATGTGAATATTTGATCGACTGTGGACTTTCCTGGTCTAAAACCACACTGATAAGGACCTATCAGGTTGTTGACAATGGTCTTAAGACGTTCACATATTACGACAGAGAAGATTTTGTAGGCGATGTTAAGTAGACTGATTCCTCTATAATTGGTGCAGTTTAGAGGGTCTCCTTTTTCAGGATCGGGCAAACAATACTGAGTCATCGGGCATGCTTTCTTCCGACCATATCTTACAGATAAGTTGGTGCATGCTCCTAACCAACTTATCTCCAGCTGCTTTAAAGAGCTCGGCATTCAAGCCATCCGCTCCAGCGGCTTTATTAGATATGGCAATCTTTACTTCGTCTAAGTCGGGAGGACTGGATTGTTAGATTTCGTCGTCTATGTTGAATGGATCATCCTGCCTGACAGCGGAATTCGGTTCGTCGTCGCCGTTATACAGTCTGCAGAAGTGGTCCTTCCATATCCTCAGCATTGACTGCGGTTCCACTATGATGTTTCCACTTTCTTCTTTGCAGCCTTCGGTTCTAGGTTTATGTACCCGTTAATTTCGTTTCACCTGTTCATAAAACTTTCGAAGTTAATTTCTGCTCTTAAACCTCTCAACATCTTCGACCGCACGCTTCTCATGCCCTCTCTTTTCCTTCTGAGAAGTCGGTGTTTCTCTCGCCTCTTCTGATCGTAGAGCTCATGAGCACCTCTCGTCCTTTTATGCAGCGCCGCCGTCCTTTAGCTGCATTTGCCTGCCGACATTCTTCATCAAACCAGGGGTTCCTTGTTGGTGGTTTCTTGAAACCCAGCACATCAGAGGCGGCTTCTCGGATTGCTTCTTGGCAATGTTGCCACTGGTTTTCGATACATTGTGTTGGCATCAGAGAACTTCGAGAGAGGTTACTTGTAACTCGGTCGTAGAAGGATTTGGCGATCTCTTGCGATTGCCGTTCGACGTTTTACCTTCTCCCAGCATCTCCCTGTTTTGCCTTGGGTCTGGAAACCCGAAGTGCTACCTTGGCTACAACGAGATAGTGGTCCGAGTCGATGTTAGCTCCTCGGAAAGTTCGGACATCCATGATGCTGCAAGCGTGTCTGGCGTCGATCGCAATATGGTCAATCTGGTTGACGGTAGATTGATCTGGAGAAATCCAAGTTACTTTGTGGATGTTGAGGTGTGGAAAACGCGTACTGGCTACCATGACGTTTCGCCCCGCAGCAAAATCTATGAGCCTGAATCCGTTGTCGGAAGTGTTGTCGTGCAGGCTGTTTTTCCCGATTATTCCACCAAAGATGTCTTCCCTTCCTAGCTTGGCATTAAAATCGCCCAGGACAATTTTAATATCGTAGCTAGGACACTGCTCATATGTTTTGTCTAAGAGCTCGAAGAACATATCTTTGGTGTTGTCATCCTTCTCTTCTGTGGGGGCGTGCGCGCATATCAGGCTAATGTTGCCGAATTTAGCCTTGATGCGGATGGTCATGAGGCGATAGTTGATGCACCTATAGCTCAAGACTTCTTGCCTAAGTCTGGTTTCATTAACAAAGCCGCATCCAAATAAGCGCTGTTGGTTTTCTCGGTAGCAGTCACCATAGTAAATGTCGCAGTTTATCATCCTCTTTTTGCCCGGCCCATTCCATCGAATTTCCTGGATGGCGGTGATGTCTGCTTTAAAGCAGTCTAGGGCCTCCGCTAATTCTTCGGCCGCACGTGGTCTGTTAAGGGACCTAACATTCCACGTGCATATCCGAAGTTCGTTGTCCTTAATTCGTTTGCGTATGTTGTCAACAGTAAATCCGTCCGTATCCGAGGCTTGTTGGTGCTTCGCAACTATGCACCTATGTTTTTCTATTTATAATTTTTCTCTTTACAATTTTTAAGTTTTGTTGACTCCTTTAAGATCAAAATATTTACTAGTAAGCAGACTGATAGGATAGCGATAGTAAAACTACGTCAAAAAAACCCGAAAATTGTTCATAACAGATCCTCCTGGGTTTTTGAATTTTTGTAGCGTTCTTCGCATTAATAGAAATGGAAACAAGAAAAGTTTATATTATTCTCACTGAAGAATTTGATGGCAATTTTTGAAAATTGCTCCCACTTCGAAAATTCAAACCCGTTGTTTGGCCTTAAGAAATCGAAATCCAAGGCAATCTGTTTATAAAAAGAAGAAAACACATTGAATGTTATGTTAAAATTTAATGTATTATTTGTTTTAAGAAAGGTGAAGAAATAAGTTTAAAAAAAAACGAATATTGTTACCAGTTCTGACGCTCGTGAAAATTTGTAAAGCGGCCATTCCTGGAGGACTGTCTGAATGTCGTTGTCATTACTCTGGCTTATCATATCCCTCCTCATTGACATAGTTTGCTTCCATTGCTTAATAACGGTGTCCCAGTCGAGGTTCCTAATACGGCGTTTTCAGTGGGCTGGGCGTTAATTTAGATTATTGTTGTGCGTAATGGTAAAGAAAGGAAAAAGGTGGCTAGAAAAGCCAAATGCACAATGGGTTGAAGAGCCACGTTGCATTGTTTCAACCCAAACCTCAAAAGTAATGTTTTTAATTCATAGAAACCTACATATTAGTTAATGAAAAGGTGAAACGTGTCCCAAAAATAACTTAATTGTAAGATAGATACGATTAAAAGCAGGATTGAACACGTTTTCTATAATTAAAATACTCAAAATGAAGAGTTTTATACTTTTTTTTCTACGAGCGAAATAAAAACGCAAATATATTGTAAAATATTGTAGGTAAAAATACTTACTTTGATATAATATTTGTACTGCTTGTTTTTATATTTTCTTTTATATTCACTTTTAAAACTTTTAACACATATAAGTATAACATTTAATTGAAGAGATGAACTGCACGCTGCACGCCACGAAGTTTTGGAAGTAAATGATAAAAAGCACGTTTCCAAAGCAACCCGACAACGAGTTTACCTTAGGACTAAGGCAATTTTAAGGAGCTAACATAAAATCACCTTAGGAATAAGGTGATTTAATGGCGTCACCTAGAAATTAGCTTAGGCCTAAGGCAAATTTATGTTAGCTCCTAAGGTAAATTTATGTTAGCTCCTTAGGTAAATGGCGTCACCTAGAAATTAGCTTAGGCCTAAGGTGATTTTACCTTAGGAGTTAACATAAATTTGCCTTAGGCCTAAGCTAATTTCAAGGTGACGCCATAAAATCACCTTATTCCTAAGGTGATTTTATGTTAGGTAGTTCTTTAAAATTACTTTAGTCCTAAGGTAAAATAGAATAATTTGGATGGAAAACAACACATGAGCGTATCCTTTAGGGATATTTTGTTCGTTTTCTATTGGAAAAAGTAAGAAAACAGCGTCAAATAGTAATCCAAAAATGAGGATTCCTTTTAATAACATTTATTAGATCTTGGTAAAATTAGATATAGCGTAGGTAAAATTAGCTAAGGCCATGGTCAAATTTCATTTGGTTAAAGTTACAATGAAATAATGTGGGTGATGCAAAATCAAACATGAGCATATCCTTAAAGGGGCATTTGAAAGGAAAATTGAAGTAAAATTCAATCATTTTAATGATTTTACGTTCTTATTACATTTTTCACATCATTATCTCTTTTAAAATCAGTTTTTTTTAAGGGATTGTTTCTAATTACAAGTTTCCCTATTACATGTTGGATAAGAAAACATCTGACTTGTTTAATTGAAATTTTGGAACATAATATCATTATTTTCATATTGATTTTACATGCTAAACATGCTAAAAAAAATCCATTTAAACAATCCAATTATGCTTTTTCAATGATAGCAATAATTTTCCCTCCAAAACTCGAATCAGGGTTGATTTATTTTATGAAATAGAATCTTATATTAAGAAAAACAAATCAAAGTGTGTTTTGTTTTATACTTAATTTGCATTTGGCTGAAGTTAAAGGCTTTATTCATTATAAGGCGCATATTATATATAGCTATCGCATTGAAAAAGCCAAATTGAAATGATTGAATGGATTTCTTAGCATGTTATCTTTTTCCAAGAAATGCGAATTTTGTACCAATCGATCTGAAATTAACAAAATAATTGTTTGCAATTGAAAAAAGTTCAGACGGAATTTTTTTCGGAAAGAAAAAATAGAAAATCCGAATTTAAACAAGGAATAAATGCGGAAGTGACATTTTTTTTCTCAAACAAAATTATTTGACTAATTTCCCATCAATTGGAATAACATTTTCATTCCTGGCCAAAAGAAAACATGCTAAAAAATCCATCTAAACATTCCAATTATGCTTTTTCATTGATAGCTATAATTTTTCCTCCAAAACTCGAATCATTGCTTTTTGCGCTTTTGGTGGGAAAATCACCTTAGGCCCTAGGTAAAATCACCTTAAGCCCTAGGTAAAGTTTATTTATTATTTTTTTCTTTGCGGAAATAAACCTGTGTAAAAAACAACAACAAACCAAAATGTCTTGAAGGTAAAGAAAAAAAAACATTTGTATATTTTTTAAAACTATAATAAATGTTTTTTTTTCTCCTTTATAATGACATTTGAATCGCTAAGTTATTGAAGCATATTTCCTTTTTTTTAGGAAGAATTCAAAACTTTTTGCCGAACAAAAAAAAAAGTTAAATTAACGTAGGTAAAACTTGCCTTAGTTCTAGGCAAAATAATGTTAGCAAAATAACATTTCACCGAAAAAATTCCCCAGGAAAAAATTAGCTTAGGCCATAGGTAAAATTGCCTTAGTTCTAGGCAAAATTATTTTAGAAAAAAATTATTCTAGCAAAAAAAAAACCTATATAAAATTTACCAAGGCCTAAGGTAAAATTACCTTAGTCATAGGTAAGAGTCTAACATAAATTGCCTTAGTTCTAGGCAAAATTATGTTAGGAAAATAACATTCTAAGTAAAAAAAATTCCTAGGTAAAATTAGCTTAGGCTTAGGTGAAATTACCTTATTTCTAGGCTAAAATTTTACAATTAATTGCCTTAGTCCTAAGGTAAATTTATGTTAGGAAATATTTTCCATACAAAAATATTTACCTTATCCATCTAAGGCACGGTAGCCTATTCTAGGTAAATTTAGCTTAGGATTTTCGAGCATAAATTGCCTTAGAACTAAGGCAAAATTATTTTAGAAAATAACTTCCATACAAAAAAATTCACCTTAGGCAAATAAGGCAATTTTACACAGTCTTTTTCTCTGGGTGCAATTGTGAAGAAGAAAGAGAGGCTTCAAGGCAGGATTCGTCTTCAGATGGAATCCAGTCAATGTGTGGTAAATTAAAATCACCTAAAAGTAAAATATTGGTGTCAGAGCAGAACATATTGATAAGAAAGTCTAATCAGGGAGAGTCCGCTATAAACAGACTCCAAACTTTTTGGAGGAATGTAAACGTTAAAATGAAAATGGTCTTAGTCTGTACCATTATCCTTACACAGACCAGTTCAATTGATAGTTCAAATGGAAAAGACACAGAAGAAGAGAAATGTGTATTTTTTACCGCTATGAGAACACCTCCACCTAAATCCTTTGCATTACCAACATGACGATCGTTTATGTAAACTTCGAACTCTTGAGTCTTGACTGAACATTTCAGTGTCGGAAAAGCTTGAATTAAGCCAAGTTTCTGTCAAAACCAATACGTCGTGTGGAAATCATTGGGAGTTAAGAAAAATGTCAGCAGTTTAAATACGAAGCCCCCTGTTGAGTTTTTTGGCTTGGTTTTCAAAGAAACACCTTGTTTTTGACACAGTTGTTTAAAAATTATCTAAAATACTTATTTTAGAAAAATCGACAAATTAATAATAAAATAACAAAAACAGAAAATTTGCCATAATTTATACTATAACTCTAAAGTGAGAATATTATTGTGATATGACTTTTCTCAAAGCCTGAAAAAATAATTTAAACAATAAATATGTTTCTTTCATTTTTGTATGTTATTGAGTACTATTTCTTTTAGAAGTCAATGTCCTTGTTAATTATTGATTAAACTCCAAAAATTTAAATCTAAAACTATTTTTGTGTTTTTAAGAAAATTGCAAACATTTATGTACATCAATATACTATTTTTTAGTCAAGTAGTTTTTCTTTAGTCAGTCGTTTCCGTAAGTACGGTAGATCCAATTTTGTCCTAGGTGTTTATGACTTGGGTATTATAAATAATCAAGTTTTCGACCTCGAGGTGGGAATGCAACATGACAAAAAATCGACAAAACAGCGAAAAACCTTAGTTTTTCTCAGGTATTGTCGATTTTAACCCTCGTGGGTTAGTTTCTTAAGAATAAATACACTATCAAGTTTTCATTTTTTGAAGCTAAACGAATTTTATTCATTTTGACCAATCCCGTCTCTGTGTACCCTAATACACAGATCAAAATTATGAGCAAACTTTAATGCCTTAGTGAAACTTATTTGAAATGTCTAATTAAACAATGAAATGTTAAAAATGCTTCTCTTTTTTTTGTTTTTTTTCATAAGATTTTTTTATTAGCTTTTAGGTAATTTAAAACTGTTTCTTTTATTATAAAAACTCAAACTTATACAAAAAATATTCAAGAAAAAATCCTTTCCACTTTACTCTCCATCGCCAACTTTCTCTGGCTGCTGATTGCGAAGCCCTCGAATACTGATATCATAGACAACTTCCTCGATCTTCTTTACATCATATTTAAGGGCATCAAAACGTTTTCGCAATCCATCGTTCTTAAGATTCAGCAAACGAAAACCAGAATTCAAGTCAGCAATGAATCTGGAAATCTGCAAAGGCCTCTCATAGTCACCCAAAGTAACAGAATTGGTGGCAAAACGTGACAACTCTGAAGCCATCAGCAAAATTCCCATAAGATAATCCTCGATTTCCAAGTGAAAGCCCTCGGATTGCACTATTTTCACTGTGAGAAAAGAAATTACATTATTAGAAGGTGTATAGACAAATTTAATAAAAACAAAAAACCTACAACCAAGAATTTCAGCAACTGTCTCACGAGTCACTAGTGTTCCAACCTCCAGATAGACCGTCAGAGCAATGAGGAACACAATACGCTGCGTAATAAAGGTCCAGTGGTCTGAATACCTGTTAAAGAAAGAAGCTGTAAGATATTCTACTATTCTCATCTCATTGTTCGCTCATGCAATCACCTATGATACTGGGCTGCAGGAATAAGTTCGGCCAGAGATTTGTAACCTATAGCACAATTCTCGAAGAGCTTTCGCGCCAAAAGACAGGCCTGTCCAACTAAGTACATTTATAGAAAGATTATTTTCATTTAGTTTTACTAAATAAGGTGGATTGAAATTGAAACTCACTTTTTTCAATGTCGGAATGGATAATTTGGAGGTGGATTGTGGCTTCTTTGGCTTGTTGTTCGATTTGACGAACCACTGTGCGGATTTTCTGTAAAATTTTAAATTCATTTAAAATATTACTATAAATGATGAATTGTATGTTTTCTTTATTACTTCACGTAATTCATGTTCACTATCAATATATTCTTGATAATTTGCAAATATTTGTTGATTTACGAAACTCATTTTTTGGGTTTTGATTTGCTTTAGCAGACGCAGAGTGCGGTTTATCGGCTATTATCTTTTATTTGTTGTCTGGTTTTCGTTTTCCCTTTTGGTTTTTATTCTGTTACTGGAGAATGAAAAAAGGACGATGACATTTTGTCATTTTTGCAAGACCAATTCACAATAACCAATAAAGAAAATCTCGCCTTAAAGGTCTAAACAAATTTCAAATTGTTGAAAACTTGCCCTGATTTTGATGTGGAACATTTTAAAATAATAAATCATTTTAAAGTTCATAGAACTTTCAGACCAAACATCTGATAGACTGAACAAAATCAAATTTCTTACCTTGCGGTCAATTGGCTTCAGTAAATTTCATAGAATATTTGTGACTCCCGTTGAAAATATTATATTTAGAAAAAGAACATAATATAATTTGTTTCCCATTTTTGGGTCCATAAGAATGATAGATGTGAAAGAATAATGCTTTCATAATGAAGTTCTGAAACACTTTCATTGAAATTAATCTGCGTATACAAACTTCAAATGCTTAAAACTCAAACCAAGTGCTCATTTACTTATGGATCATTATATCAAGATGTTAAATAACGAATTAAGAATCAAATTAGTGCTAATATTTACCTTACAAACAAACTGCAAAGATTTTCAGAGTAAACCAATTAAAAATTGCATTCATAATGAAAGTTATTTATTAGTTTAATCACAGATTTAAACAGATTACAGAAGCCGATGAATGTGTTTCGGATGGATTTTGAAGTGTTATTTTTTATATTTTTGCTATGGAATTGAAAAATGATGGCAAAACAAAGAACCCTCAGCAACGATGTCACTATCGATAGCCTTAACTTTGAGTTATTGACTTTGTCTACCTAGGCTCCACTATGAAAGCAGAAAACAGCACCAACGCTGAAATAAAACGAAGAATTATTCTAGCTAACCGCAATTGAGTAGTAAAGCCCTCTCTCGAGCAACAAAAGTGTCACTGTATAAGACCCTTATCATCCCTGTCGTCCTGCTATACGGTGCAGAATCATGGAGTATGACAAAACCGGATGAAGGTGCCTTTGGTTGTTTAGAGAGAAAAGTTCTTCGCTTGATCTACGGTCCCTGAAGCATAACAGTGAGTGGAGAAGAAGCTGGAACAACGGGCTGAACGGTGCACAGGCTGTACATCGACGTAGACTTCCAGAAAGTCTTCGAATATACGCCCACAGGACAACACAGTAAAACAGAAAAACTTGTTGAGAGCTATAGAGAAGATATGGCCTTTTCAAATTAAATTGTGTGTATGCCAGACCTGCATGAGGGGAAGCATGGAAATATGAATCAACTAGCAGTTCATACGTAGTATGGCCATGTGTGTTCTTATTTATACAAACAATTACAAAGTTGTTGTCTAAATATGGGTGCTTTTGATGTTTCGTGATGGTTGCTCATGTCTGACATGTCTAAAGCTCTAAATAATGCAAATCATGAAATTAAAGGTTATCATGTGAAACTAAAATATTTATTTAAAATTATTGATTATTAACATACTGATTCATTTTGAATATACAATATTTAAGAGGGGTCTTGAGTATCTTCAATACAAGTTTCAATCAATGTAATAGAATTTATAATTATTTTTTACATTACACCTACCTAACTAATTAGTACACACCATCGAATACTCCCTCCATCATAGAGAGTTCACTATGGTTGCTTTCCTTCACAACGAAGGTGCTTTTAACAACGAGGACACATCTGCACTAACATCTCTAAACGTAGAGAGTTCGCTTGGGGTGTTAATTCATTTAATACTGACTAGCAAAATAATTAATTCAAAACTGGGCAGATCTTCTGCCAGAAGATTCGTTAGTAGAGGGACACCGCAAGGTGGTGTTCTATCCCCTCTCCTCTGGAACCTAGTGCTAAATGAAATCCTAACTGGTCTGGAGGCGGAGGGTTTCAGAATGATTGCCTATGCGGATGGCGTTGCAATAGCAAAAGCATCTTAACACCTTAAAAAACTCTTACAAAATGCCTTAGACAGACTAATACTTTGGGCTGATCGGTGTGGACTGGGTGTTAACCCACACAAAACCGATTTAGTCCTATTTTCGAGGAAATGCAAAATTCCATTTGTTAACCCTCCCTATATTAAATGAATCCAATTAAAGTTCTCAGACGAGGCTAGGTACCTGGGGTTTTATTTTAGACAAAAAACTAAATTGGAAACGCAATGTACAGGAAAGAGTCAAAAAAGCTACTGTAGCTCTCTTTTCTTGCAAAAAAGCTATTGGTAATAAATGGGGCTTACAACCCAGAATCAAGCATTGGCTATACACATCGGTAATAAGACCGATTTTAATGTACGGTGTGGCAGTATGGTGGACTGCTTTAGAAAAGGCTATAAACCGCAACACAATTAATAAAGTGCAAAGTTCAGCTTGCCTATGTATAAGCGGATCGCTTCGCTCGACGCCATCTGCGGCACTGGCCACCCTACTCTACCTAACACCTCTTGATATATTTATCAAACAAATAGCTGCAAGTTCTGCTATTCGCCTCAAAGCTTGGTCGCAGTGCATTAACAACAACATTGGCCACTCCGCAATTTTTAGGGTTAGAATCAATTCCAAAGCACACAGACTACACCATCCCCAACTGTAATGCGACAGAAACTTCCAGATTTATATATCTTCTAGATCTTTCTGGGAGGATAGGGCATTCCTGGAAGACGAGTCAGTCTACTTTTATACAAATGGATCAAAAACGAAAGAAGGGGTTGGTGGAAATGTGTACTCTGAACGACTAAAATTAAGTCTCCCATTCCGTCTTCCCAATCATTGTAGCGTGTTCCAGGCGTACATTTTGGCGACGTACGTACGAACGTACGTACACACGCACGCATCTTTTATTTCGACTCTAGGGACCTTGAAACGTCGAGAAATGTCAAAATTTTCAATTCGACAAATCGGACCCATTACAATAACTTCCCATGGGAAGTTAATAAATAAATAAAGTTTCATTTATTTATTTTATTATTTTTGGCTTCATTGTTTAGAACCAATATTTAAAAAAGTTATTCCACCGCCTAGCACTACATGCCAATCTCCTAAGATACTACTTACATACCCACCCTCTACCTACATATACCTACACTGTAGAAATATAAATATTAAAAAATGTATATACATACATACATACTTCTATACCCCATATTTAAAATATGGCAACAATGAATCCTACAGAGAATGAAATTTGAAAACGTTGCATTTAAGTTTTCAAATTTCTCAAAAACTGAAAATCTAAAATCAAATGAATGTAATTTTCTTCAAGCAAAATATACCTACTGCTAAAAGCATACAATTCATAGCTATAACGATATGTATATGCATATCTCCTTTACATTGATAGGTAGACAGAGGCACAAAAAATCCAAGGTAACTATGGCAACGACCTGTTTTTGTGTTTTTGTTTTCACATTTTCTCATTTCTTTTGAAATAAACAGCTGATTCAGCTGACCCCCTCACACATCTTAATACTTATGAGGACAAAATAATATACTCCTTTCATTACCACTCTTGCTTTAAAAAATTTTATTTTCCAGTCGCTTTTAGGTTTCACACCAAATTTCCGTACACACAGCTCCCTCATGGTCCGCCTTTCGTAGCAAAATGCTCTGTTCCATGATAGTACTATTCAGTTTTATATAAAAAGGTATCGTGCCCCAGGTAAAATTAAAATGTGCTTCACATTTTTAGCCCTCTTCGGCATCATCATATCCATTCACAATATGCTCTACATCACTGTCACTTTTTCCGATTGTCAGCCACAGCAGTTGTCACAAGATTTCTTGTCGTTAGCTCTTTCACTGTCAAAAACACCCATTTTCAATCAGATCCATAAAACCAAATACAAAAAAAACTTAATTTGCAATTTAGTTTCTCTGAAAATTTAATTTATTTCACATTTAATGGCTTATCAAGTGCGTCATAATATTTTTTTTACTATGTACCATAATTAATTTATATTTATTTTTTTTTTTTTCAATTGAAAAGGGTGGTTATCCAGGAGGCTATGGTGGAGGCTACAATCCCCAACAACAGCAACCACCACAGGGCTATGGCCAGCCTGGGGGTTATGCTGCTCCACCAGGAGCATTTCCACCACAAAACGTCGGAATGCAGCCCGAAGCTCAGCGTTGGTTCGCTATGGTAGACCGAGATCGTTCCGGAAAGATTAATTCAGAAGAATTGAAAGCGGCTCTTGTGAACGGCAAAGGCCAGAACTTCTCGGACAACGCGTGTAAACTCATGATAAGTAATAATTTGATTTGATGACTCAATTGCTATGACTTTTGAATTGTGGTTTTTGTATGTTTCTAACGATCTATTTGTTTAGGTATGTTTGACAAGGACGCGAGCGGAACAATTGATATGTACGAGTTTGAAAAGCTATACAATTACATCAATCAGTGGCTTCAAGTCTTCAAGACTTACGATCGTGACCAGTCAGGGCATATAGAACGAGATGAACTTTCTCAAGGTTAGTTTTCCTTTGTAAAAGATTCTTTTTCGCTTATACAGATTGTTTTTATTATTTGTTAGCCTTTACCCAAATGGGATTTCGTTTCTCGGAGGAATTCATCACTTTCCTAATGAAAAAGAGCGACCCTGGTGCACAAAAAGAAATCTCCGTGGATCAGTTTATTGTATTGTGTGTGCAGATCCAGCGATTTACCGAGGCCTTCAGAGTCCGTGATACCCAGCAACAGGGCCAAATAACTATTGGGTTCGAAGATTTCCTGAGTGTGGCCATCGGATGCTCGTACTAACACGGCCTATTTGCTCAGCCGGATTCCGAACAAATCTCTTGCACACAGTTCAATTTCGAAATAATCCAAAAAATGTATCTGCAAATTCATTTTTAGTTGACTTTGCACTTCATTTCTGTTTACATTTATGTTTTACTTTTTTTTTTCTTTCCTTAATTTTATTTCTTGTGTTTTTAATAATTTTATGCTAAATGTAGATGTGTAGACCCATCACAACACAAATCTCAGAGACAATTGCAAGCAATCAACATTACATTCTGAACATCAAAGTACAAAACCTTTGCTCAGCTTAGAATTGTTATAATGATTGGGTAATTTGTATTCGTATAGATTTATCAATAAACTCAACACTAGAACTAGAATCAGATACACAAACAAACAACGGTGGAGAACAGTGTAAATTCCATTATTTGTAATAAAGAAACTAATATAAACGATATTATATTTTGTTTATTATTATTTAAACATCAATTGGCAAGGGTGCTTTACTTAAGTGAGATTGAAAGTAGCAGCAGCAAAATGAGGGAGGAAAACTCGTGTACCAAGGAAAAAATATATGCGAACCCTCTAAGGTGGATAAGGTAAGGTGCATCACACCCAGCTCTAAGTTTGGCATCAGGATTGAAATTTATATGGCACATTACATTAATTGCTTAAAAACAAGAGAGCAAGTTAGGTTAAACGGAACACGCTTGACGCTCCGGTGCCTTTGGTCATGATACAAAAGACCTCTTACAATATATGGTCACTTCTTTCTAATAATCTCGATCCTTATGTGTTTTCAATTAAATATTTTCTTACATCGAGTAAAAAGAGAAACAGAAACCGAATTTACTACTACTACGGAGATCATGTCGGACTGATTATTCTTCACTCATTCGTTCTACGTGCCCATCCGATCAGAATCAACAAAGCTTTATCTCTGTGGCTATATCAGATATTGTTATATTTCATATAACCAATTTTTATATCTCCGCCGAAATTGTTCTTACAAAAATACGAATCTGTAACTGCAATATAAATTAAAAGGACCTGACTAAGCTATGCGTAGTGCAACGGCTCCATAAGCGATTGTTATTGTATTCATACTAATGAACCAATGTCTAAGTACTAAAATTAAATGAACCTGATAATCGAGCGGCGCAGTCAAACTTGTTATTCCAGACCTGTGGAATGACCATCAAGTTGTTGTATTTGAAAAACACAAACAATTTTCATTATGGTGGAATTGCTCGTATTTTTATACAAAAAATTTGGGACGTTATTCAGGTACATATTATATACTATACATTACAGGCCGGACTTTCATGCATTTGTTTTAGATTTCCTATTTCTTTTCTAAATTGGTGGACTTATTTATAAAACTTTTACGATAAAATATAATGCAAGTTTACTTTAATTCATTATGGAACTAACAACAATAGTTTTAACGACAAACTTAATAACAATGTGTATGATTAATTTTACATATTTTTCAGAAAGTAAACAACTTGTGTGCACAAGATTTTAGACCTCTTGAATCCTATCATTGCCATAAATAAACTACCTCTATTCCTTCTGTTATTTGAAATATCTAGCAGCCATGGTTCTTTTATAAACCAAATGGTAGGTATTGGAAAATGTATGCTAAGGTAATTTAAAAAGATCCGAGAGCTAATTTAACCCATTGGAGCTATCGTAGGTACATACAATTTCCATTGAATGCCATAATAATGAATAAATAGCCCTGTTACTTACAACTCTCAATCATTTCTCTTTTCTAGATATTTCAGGGATATACATTTTTTGTACCGAATCGGAACGGCTATTTTGAGAAAGCATTTTCCATAACAAGATTTTACTTTTGGAGGTTTTTAGATGGTGTAGAGTGGTACCCGTGGCATGATGGTTAGTGCGTTGGACTGTCATACCAGAGGTCTTGGGTTCAATCCCTGCCTCTGCCACCTAAAGTTATTTTCCCGGGTACTGCCTCTTGCAAGGAATTGACAAATCCTCCAAGAGTAATTCTTGTCATGAAAAATGATTGGTTGCATTTGATGTGTGAGGTCGGGCGTTATCGTGATGCCAGAAAATGGTGTCAGTTCATCTCCGAACGCAACACAATTTTTTCAGTGACTCAATGTATCGTAAACAGCTTTTAAGCGACGATGAATGTCTGTCGGATTAACATTTTCGGCGGTTAAAAATTCAATCACAGCTCGTTGTTTTAATTTCTTTGACAATACCTCAGTACTATGCTCCTTTCTGACACGCACTGATTAGAAACAAATCGAGTCATGTTCAAATGGGTATTTCTCAGTTATAAACGATAACAATAGCTATATTTGGATCTAATTTTGAAGTCTTTATCTTATTACGATTGTGAGTTATTGGCGATTGTGCATTACTTAACATTTGCCCCTCGTATGTACATATGTTATTTAAAAGCTTAGCAAATCATTTTTTACGGTGGCAAATCTGTAAACTTTGGGGTTGAGGAGGTTATGTCAACAAAGGTTGTAAGTAGCGGACAAATTAAATGCAATATGGTTCCATTGAAATTACAATGTTAGCCATTTTTGATGAACTAAAAATATACATAAAATATATATAAATAAATGCTTAGTTTAAGTCCAATTTTTTTGAAATAGGACACAGAACTGTAAAAGTAAAACACAGGGTTTTACAGATTCTTGGTTTTATGAGTTTAATGTTCTACTTTGTTTATTCCATCTTAAAGCGTATTAAATAAAACAAATTGTACATCGACCAATTGCAAAAATTCTAAACAAGAAGAATAAATTAATACGATCTACATATTATGTAGACTCAGGAGAAGCGTCATTTCTTTTCAGAGGAAAAAAAAAACAGTCCCGACATATGTAGTTGATCAGGGCAATACAGTTCCTGTATATTAGTTAACAATGCAGGAGAAATAATTAAAACAGTTTGTATTTTTTTAATTTCAATTTACAAACAGTTTTCTTAATTTTTGGTCGTTTTGGTTATTTTAGCCAACTTCCTATTCTCCTTTAGTTTTTAATTTTGTTCGAATTCACTTTTGGTATTGAATACAGCGGTGATAAAACTTAAGCCACTTTCTAGATTCAGCTTGTCTTTAATTCCTAAGGTAGTTAGAGACTTAAAAATTAAAAAAGTCTTAAGTGAATTACGAATTGAACAAACTTACATAAGTCATGAGCTGGCTGGTGACTTATGACTTAAACATACATATGTATTTAAATCATAACTTAGTTAGTGCTCTATTAATTAAAGAAAAAATCATAAGCTACTTAGTGCAATGTAATAATAGCTAGCATGGTCATTTTATGATTTACAAACCAGCTAAAAATAGATTTAAAATCTATTCATACTTACTAAGCAATACTAAATGTTTCGAAGTATTATTTAAGAAAAAGGAATGTTTATTTTTTAATGTGAAAACTACTTTAGTTAATTTTTAAATAATTATTTTATCAAACAAAGTTTAAGAATTTATAATCTACTAATCAACTTCCAAATTATTTTGTTTCATACGTTAGTTAGTACAAATTTAGTTTTAATTCAAAAGTCACTAGCTAACTTATACATTTTTTTTTAAATTCACAAGTCAGCTAGAGACTTATGACTTAATGATTTATTAATTCAAAAATTCGCAACCCTGATTGAATAAAGTACCTAATTATTATCCAAAATAATCTTATTATAATATTATATTATTTTTATTAATGCCCTTCGGGTAGGGGTTAAGAATTTACCCGAAGTAAGGTATGCTTGTCGTAAAAGGCGACTAAAATCCAATCTCCGTATACTGAGAACTACATAAGTATACAAAATATGCAATGGAAAAAACAAATAGATTAATTACCCCAGGTGGAAAGCCAGTTTCTCTGGCAAATCCATCCTCTTCGGAGGCAGGCTCTACGGATTCTGGGGAGAGCCATTTATTGCATTTGATAAATCCTTTCGCGAAAGCGCATAAGGTCCCTCGATCACCTCCATCTGTACCGAGAGTTACCGGCAGAAAGAGTCCGCCGGTTGTGCCAAAAGGCACTAAAAGCGACTCACCGAAAACAAACAGTTTTGAGCAGGACAATTGTGAACTGCAAAAGAAGCTGAACGAAATGATAAGACTCTACGAAGAGCTTAAAAAAGAAGTCGAAAGTCTTCGTGAAGAGAACAAGATGTTAAAAACTTCTGAAAACATGAAAGTAAATACTCTAAGTCCACAACATCGAGATCGGCACGTATATGAAACTGATGAAGATGAACTTGCTCGGGAAACTGAAAAAAGTAGACCTAGTAAAAAACGGAAGGCTGAAAATTCGCCTAAGTTTCAAAATCAGCTAAAACCAAATAAAATTACACGGAAAGATCAGTTTTCTGCGAATAAGAAACTTCCTCCACCGATAAACATCGTTGGTCAAGCGGATTATAACAAAATTCTTCCTATTCTAAAAGAAACGGCGCAAAAGAATTTCAAAGCTACATCCACTCACAATAATACGTGGAAAATAAACGTAAATGATTCAGATTCTTATAGAAAACTGTCGAAAAAACTCAGCGATGAAAAAATTGAATGGTATAGTTATTCAATTAAAGAAGAAAGACCTCTACGTGTAGTTGCTAGAGGACTTCATCCCTCTTGTTCAAAAGAAGACATCCTTTCGGACTTAAAAACCAAAGGATTTAAGATTCTTGACGCAACAAATCTTTTGAAGCGAGAAAAAGGAATCGAAACCGCTTATATAAAACGCGCTCTTCCGCTTTTTATTCTAAGTTTCGATAAAAATGAAAATGTAGACAATGTTTATAATATTAAAACTATAATGAATATTGTTGTAAAAATCGAACCACTAAGAAAGAACAAACGCCTTATTCCTCAGTGCAAGCGATGTCAAGGTTTTAACCATACAGCAGCTTATTGTCAGAAGGACCCCGTTTGCGTTAAATGCGCGGGAAAGCACATGACTGATGTATGCCGTCTTAAAAAAGAAACTCCGGCTACATGCGCGAATTGCAAAGGTAATCATCCAGCAAATTACCGTGGCTGTGAGGTCGCAAAGGAAATGTTAAAGAGGCGCGAAGAATTTAGTAAGAAAACTAAAAAAAATACCTCAAAGCAAAACAAAGAATTAAAATTAAAAACCAAGACTAATACTCAAGCGTCGAGTAAAACGGACGGGAAAAATAATGAAAACGTTTTACCCTCAGAAAACATAAAAACAAAAAAGACGAACACGTACGCTCAAGTCACGGCGCCCGAAAAACCTAAAACTATTAAACCTGACTCCGTTCAAAATGTATTTTCCCTTATACTTGAACGATTAGAAGAACAAGGGAGAATTAACACAATTATTCTTGAGAAATTGGACAAATTTGAGTCGGCGGCTCTTAAAACACCAAATTTACCGTAAACATGGATCAGTTGTCCCAACAACTCAAAATAATAACATGGAACGCGAACGGACTTACCGCAAAAATCGAAGAACTAGAAACGGTTCTACTTAACGAAAGAATAGATATTTGTTTGATCTCTGAAACTCATTTGAAAAAAGACTCAAATTTAAGTATTAAAGGTTATTCGGCTTACCACGCATGCCATCCATCCGAAAGAGCAAGGGGTGGTTCTTCCGTATTTATCAGAGAAAATATCAATCATTCGTTTGAGATAAATATCGAGCTCGATACAATGCAAGTTACTTCCGTTAGCATAAAAGTTAGACACGTATTTTTTAATATTGCGTCTATTTACTGTCCTCCTCGGTCCAAGATAGACAAAAACAATTTTAAAGATCTTTTCAACGCTTTAGGTCCAAAATTTATTATTGGCGGCGACTTCAATTCGAAACATTCATTTTGGGGATCACGTTGCATTTCGACGAAGGGTAGACAACTCTACAAAGCGGGTATTGAATGTAACGTTGAATTTTTCTCGTCAGGAAAACCAACGTATTGGCCAACCGATACAGCGAAAACACCCGATCTTGTTGACTTTTTCATCGCAAGAGGAATGAACAGAAAATATATGACAGTAGATGATAACTTCGATTTTTCTACGGATCACTCGGCCGTTATCTTAACAATAAACAGTAACGTAATCGAAAAAGAAAAGCCCCTAATTTTAACAAATAATAACACAAATTGGGATAAATTCAAAGAAGATTGCGAAAATAGAATTATACTGAACGTCTCTTTGCAAACTCCGTTTGAGTTAGAAGATGAAACAGAAAAATTTATAAATATTGTTCAAGAAGCAGCTTGGAATAATACTCCGATCTGTAGTAAAAAGTCAAGGCAATACGAAGAAAAAATTCCAGAAGATATAAAAGAATTGATACGCGAAAAACGAAAAGCTCGAAAAGTATGGCAGCAATCACGTGCTCCTCAGCATAAAAGTGTCGTCAACTTTTTATCAAACAAGATTAAAAATTTGTTACGAGATTTTAAAAACAGCGAGAATTCTGCCTATCTTGAAAGCCTAACAGCAGACAAAAAAACGAATTATTCTCTTTGGAAGACGATAAAAGGTATTAAAAAGCCTCAAATAATGTCGGCACCTATTCGAAAAAATAATTCTGAATGGGCAAAAACTGATAAGGAAAAGGCGGATTTATTTGCTAAGCACCTTGAGGAAACGTTCAAACCTTTCGATGGTCAAGAGCTTCTGAATAATGACGGAGAGCTCCAACCAGCGCCGGACAATTTTTCTATCAGGAATATTACTTTGACTGAACTTGTCCAGGAAATAAAACGGCAGAAAAATAATAAAGCTCCTGGCTACGACCTGATTAACGGTCGTGTCCTCAAAGAGTTGCCTAAAAAAGCAATGGTTAAGCTCTTACAGCTCACTAACGCTGCTTTAAGACTTGCTTACGTACCCACGCAATGGAAAGTCGCCGAAGTAATAATGATCCCCAAACCGGGTAAGCCACCGAATGAGAAAAAATCGTATAGACCAATTTCTCTCTTACCAATTATATCTAAAATATTTGAAAAATTGCTTCTTAAACGAATGCTACCAATTATTGAAGAAAAACGTTTAATTCCCGACCACCAATTCGGTTTCCGGAATAATCACTCGACAATTGATCAGGTTTACCGAATAACTAACGAAATTGAAAAAGCATTTGAAGAAAAAAAGATTTGCTCAACTGCATTTCTTGACGTTTCTCAAGCTTTTGACAAAGTTTGGCATGACGGGCTAAAATATAAATTAAAAGTCTTTCCAGAGCAAATATATAACATTCTTGAATCGTAGCTAGAAAATAGATTCTTTCGAGTTAAGCAAGGAACGGAGTATTCGGAGTTTAAAGAAATAAACGCTGGGGTTCCCCAGGGTAGCGTCCTTGGACCGATTTTGTTTGTTCTTTATACCCGAGATATACCCCAAACAGAAGGCACAACTTTAGGCACTTTTGCCGATGATACAGCTGTACTCGCAATATCGGATTCAATAGAAACGGCAACCTCTAAGCTTCAAAAGGCATTACATAGCATTTCAGATTGGACAAAGAAATGGCGAATTGCTCTTAATGAAACGAAATCGACGCACACAAATTTTACGTATAAAAAAGTATATAACTTACCTATTTATATAAATTCTGTGCAAATTCCATACGCTAATGAAGCGAAGTATCTAGGCATGACTCTAGACGCGAAACTTAAATGGAAAGTTCATGTAAAAAAGAAACGCGATGAACTCGAAAATAAACTCCGCGAATTGACATGGCTTATTGGAAGATATTCCAATCTAAGCGTTTATAACAAGCTTCTTATTTATAAGCAAGTACTGAAACCAGTTTGGACGTACGGTATACAACTTTGGGGTTGTACCAACGAAAGAAATATACAAATTTTGCAAACATACCAAAACAAAGTACTTAAAATAATAGTAAATGCTCCATGGTATGTAAGAAATAGCGACTTACATAGAGATTTAAATATAAAATATGTAGAAAACGAAATTAAAAAATTTGCTACAGAGCTAAGATCACGACTTAGAAATCATAGTAATAACTTAATCCAACAATCTGTTAGCGAGGCGTTCGTTTTTCGGCGTCTGCACCGAACAAGACCTTCTGATCTAGCGCAAACAAATTAATCTCTCCACTCGAATTTTGTGGAATCTTCAGGTCCTCTCGTTGGGGAGCTTCCTGACAAAACGCGAACAAAATGACGCTAAAACTACTTGTTAAGCTGGACTTAGTTGTAGTAATAATATAGAAGATAAGGGAGGTGAGTTTTAGTCAGTAAAAAACTGACACTACTATAAGCATCGGGCTTATAGTGTCTCTGAAGATTTCTCACCTTCCTGCGAAAAAAAAAAAAAAAAAAAAAAAAAAAAAAAATTAATGCAAATTATGTATGAATATATATGTATTAAGATTAAAACAGTACACACAAGTTGTATCATTTGAACAATTTAGGACAATACATAGTCATTATAATAAATGTTTACTTTGTATATGTTTACCTGTAATATAATATAACTTGAATTGACCTTTCCTGTAGTCATACAATTTACAATAAAGTGATTCATACTGTACGATATAACAGTGGTAAACAAAATAATATACATACTCGTAGGTGGCAATCAAATTATACTTTTTCTAAAGTTTTTGATGGCTTAAGTTTAAATCCGAAGCTTTTATAAAACGAAAAAACCTTATATTAGACTTTTTGGACTTACCTACATTCATGAAGTAGCTTTTTTTATCCCTTAGGTAGGAAAAGATGGCAGGCACAAGCGCAGCCCTTGCTGCGCGACTCAATTAGCGCTGGAAAGCGCCCGTTTTGGCACCATAAACTCGCTTTTCGATCCTAGAGCCATTTCGTCGCATTCAGAAAGAAAATCAGGTCCGAAAGTTCATCAAGATCTTTAAGGAATTCCCTTCCGAAGCTTAACATTTTAGAACCGGCCAGGACTGTACATTTACAGAGAAAGTTAATCACAGTTTCCCTTTCATGTTGGTCTTCGCAGCTACGGCAGTGGGTATTGTGAGGGATACCCAGCTTTGCTGCATGCTCTCCTATCGGTCAATGTACGGTGTACATATTGCAGTGACCCTGGCTATATCATGCCTGGGTCTGTATAAAAGTTTGATAGAACGTTTTTTGTTATAGATAGGCCATATCTTCCTGGATATGGTACAGCCCGTTAGACTGTCCAACTCATTAGTCCGTTCATTTCCATCAATGTCACTGTGACCGTGAACCCATGCTTTTCTGATTGATAGTAATTCCGCTTAAAATACACTGGCACAATCATGTAGCGGAAAAGAGTTAGAGACATTTACGGGCTCAGAGAGAAATCCCGACCCGACTTCACACTCCATCTTTGAACCGCCAGTAAAGATAGTGGTATCGAAGTCTTTCGTAACCATGCCATCCTCCCAGGGCTGGACAAAGCATATATGTATGTGCAAGATGTGCAAATGCACAGGGCGCAAAATTCTGGGGGCACATTACCAGGAGCAAGAAAATGTAATCTGATCTTGCAAACAAATATGTACTACTATTTGACATTTTTTAACCACAAACATTCCTAAAATAATCCCAAAAAACATCCATCACAACTGTCCTAAGTTATCTCTTGCACACTAACTATCACTTTCATTGTTGCATTAAATGAAAATTTAACTCAAGATATCGCAGAACTAAAAATCCTACCTATACCTCATTTTCAAATATTTCACCCTGTTCGTACAAGAGAAAAAATCTCAACACAAAAAAGTTCCATGCCTCATATGTATGTGCAAGATTTATTTCATGTATGAGTCCCAAAATTAACATAGAGAATGTAGGTATTGCTGTGCTACCTACTTACTATAAATGGTCAATGGATGTGCAAGTTTTCTTTTTTGCACACTGAGTATCGAAACTAACATAGGAGATATTTATACGGAATCATATGGGGCAGAGCGTGCAGGTTTTCTTATTGCACACTGTATCTGTTTAAGAGTTAAGTGCCAGCTTACAGAAGATGAAATTTTTAATATAGGGTGATTTTTTTGAGGTTAGGATTTTCATGCATTAGTATTTGACAGATCACGTGGGATTTCAGACATGGTGTCAAAGAGAAAGATGCTCAGTATGCTTTGACATTTCATCATGAATAGACTTACTAACGAGCAACGCTTGCAAATCATTGAATTTTATTACCAAAATCAGTGTTCGGTTCGAAATGTGTTTCGCGCTTTACGCAAATTTTATGCGTTTTTTTTTTTTTAAAAAAGTTCTCAAGCTCTTAAAAAATCACCCATTATGTATTTATTGTCCTCCATTGAAAAGAGGACATTGTTTAATATAATGGGTGATTTTTTAAGAGCTTGAGAACTTTTTTTAAAAAAAAAACGCATAAAATTTGCGTAAAGCGCGAAACACATTTCGAACCGAACACTGATTTTGGTAATAAAATTCAATGATTTGCAAGCGTTGCTCGTTAGTAAGTCTATTCATGATGAAATGTCAAAGCATACTGAGCATCTTTCTCTTTGACACCATGTCTGAAATCCCGCGTGATCTGTCAAATACTAATGCATGAACATCCTAACCTCAAAAAAATCACCCGATAGAATGGAAAAGGAGGGATAAATCTATGTGGAGTCGAATCGTTCTTGCGCAGGCAGTTTGTTTTTTTTTTTTTGAAAGTTAATGACTGTTGTAACGGCTACTTTTAATGTACATATATACATATGTATATGTATCTTGTCTGGTGGAGAATGCAGATTGTTTCAATTGTTTTTTCGCTTTGTTGGTCAATTAACATTAAATAAATACCTACATATCAATTTTTAATAGAAGTGACGTATTTTGTGATAAGACAAGACCGGAATGTGACTGACTCAGTTGATTTTAGACAAGCTTCAATTACATGGAATTTTAATAAACTGTCGAAGCCAAAGTTATGATAACGGTTCGAATATGAAAGGAAAAGAAGCGGGTGTTCAGAATCGAATTCAAACCCTGGAACCAAAAGCATGTTTTGTTCCATGTTGCTCGCATTTCTTAAATTTAGTGGTTAATGATGCTGCTCGATTGCTGCCTGCTAATTTGGTTTGATATTTTAGAAAATATACATAAATAAAACTGGTAAATATTTGCAAAGTCCGTCCGTCAATCTGTCAACTGGAATACAAGTTTTAGAAAATACAAAAAACAGTTTGATGCGTTCCGATGAAAAATTTAATGAGTAGGTATGTTCAATTAACTGAGCGTATTGCTAGTTCCCTAGAAACACCAAATATAGTCCGGTCAATTTAGACATTTGACCCACGACAAATTCAGGGGAAGCTGAAAATTCTTAAAATTGTTTAAATTATAATTATAAACATTGTCTTAAAAGTCCCAACCGATCCCATGTAAGGAAAAAATTTTAGCGGGGTAAAGCCACCGCTTCTGAGATATAACGATGCAAAAAATTGCGAGCGTCATAATATGCCTAAGTACCTCACCCATATACTTTCTGTAGCTGTAATGTAAGTAAGAATATGTTTCTGTCGGTGATTTTAAGTTACATTTAAAATATAAAATACTCATGAGTATTATTCTGAGAATATCAGGTATAATGAAACTCGATCCCTTAATACATACAATAGTGTAACCTTGAGGCAACATCTGTCTCTCTGTTCAGTTGTGTGCGTGGCTACGGTCGTATACCTGTTTTGTCTAAATACTCAATACATAAAATAATGTTAGTCTTGAGCGTCACTCTGAAGTGAAAACACGTGTTCATTCTAACCTATTTCGAGTTTTTTTATGTTTTATAATAAAAATGTCCGAATATTGTTTTATTTGTGCTAAACTTTTGACTGAAAGTAAAACTGTTACTGTTGAACGTGGTCTAAAGACATTAATCGATGCAAGTATCGAACGAGCTGATGAATTTTCCGAATATCTTAAAAAACAGAAATCTGTGACAATACACGTAAGTTGTCGTAAAAATTATACTCGGAAGCATTCTATTGGGTCAGCTAAAAAAAAGGCAACGTGATGAACAAGAAGCCAGTACATCGGCAGCAATCCCTCCTCGTACTAGATCACGTGTAAGTGCATCAGATTTTTGTTTTAAAGAATTATGCTTATTTTGCGGTGAGGCAGCAAAAAAAGAGAGCGAGAGGAGAAAATCTCCGGGATATCGCCGTAAAATTCTCCATGCAAGCACACTTAAGTTGAAAGATTCAATTCTGGCAGCAGCTCGGACTCGTTCCGATGCTACAGCAGAAACTGTGTTTACGCGAGTCAACTTTGTACATGATCTAGTTGCTGCTGAAGCGAAGTATCATGATGATTGTTATAAGTCATTCATGCAACCTTCCACTGGTGGTAAAGTCGGTCGTCCTAAAGACGAAACTACAAATTTGGCAATGGAAGAGATATTTACTTACATGGAAAATAGTAATGACTGCCAGTTCACTTTAAATGAGCTAAGAAATGTTTGTAAAATTACAACTTTAGATTACAAGACGATTAAGATGCGATTAAAAGTAAAGTATGGTGAAAAGCTCATTATCACTGAAAAATCAGGATCATTAACATTTATATGCTTAATAGACAATCATCATGATATTTTGAATCAAAGCTGGTATGAAAAAAAGAAAATGGATCAAAAAGAAGAACGTGAAAAAGAAAAGAAGAAAAGAAGAAGTGATTGACGATTCCGAATCCGACGAATAAACTATTAATTTCTAAATCTAATCACAACAGACCCGTGGAATAGGCCTATTGGGGAAACCACGTTAAAAAAAACGCGCTAAGTACACTACCTCAGAGGTGGCGTGGAAACGTGTGCGTTTATGACGCTTGCAATTTTTTGCATCGTTATATCTCAGAAGCGGTGGCTTTTAGGGAAAAAATTATTGATACCTTTTTTATAGGAAATTCCCTGATCTACAAATTATGTCTGGGGTAATTTTTCGATAAAACTTACCGTTTTCAAGAAAATCGCGAAAAACTCATTTTTTGGACCTTATTACCCCGCTAAAATTTTTTCCTTACATGGAATCGGTTGGGACTTTTAAGACAATGTTTATAATTATAATTTAAACAATTTTAAGAATTTTCAGCTTCCCCTGAATTTGTCGTGGGTTTACTGATTTTGTGGTCTAATTTGACCGGACTAATATGTTTCCTGAAGCTTCATCATTGCGATCTCAACGGAGAAAAAGGCTTTATGCTGATGAATGTCCTGAAACTATATTAGACCCGAAGCAAAGATTTCAAATAAATTTTTTTTTTCAAAATACTTGATGAAGCCATTTAATCAATTACAGAAAGGTTTGAACAGCTTAATACGTATAGTATCAATTTTTTAAGTAACATAAGCGAATTTGCAGAATGTTTTAACATTAGGTAGTTTCAAAGATTTAGATGGAGAAGAATTGTTTCAAGAGTTACCCATAATATCGCCGCTTGTTACACCACAAAGCTCAAGTTTAGATGTGTTAAATTGCTCTCCAAATACTTAAAACAATCCCGGTCACGGTAGCTTCAGGAGAACGTTGTTTTTCTAAACTTAAAATTATTAAAAATTATCTTAGGCCAACCATGACTGAAGAGAGTTTGGAAGGCTTATTTATAATGTCAATTGAAAAGGAATTATTAAATTCTTTAGACTCTTTGAACATCTCATTTCTGAATTTGCAAAATGTAAGGCCAGAAAAGTAAGTTTCCAAGTTTAAACGTTTCCCCTCTGCTCATTTCTTTGCTGTGTTTTAGTTTTTAGTTAAGACCTGTTGAAAGTATCCTCTTCAATATATATTTCCTTTAAAAATAAAACAAGGACTTCTTTCTAGTAACGATGATTATGATTTTAATAATATTAATTTAATTTTCATAAAAACATTTAACGAAAATTTACTTGAAACAATATATAAAAAAAAAGTATAAATTAATTCAAAGTATTGAACAGTCTGAGAGCGTAGTTTCAACACCCCTTCTCGCTCCAGATGTTTTCGATTGGTCATCTTTTTGAATTCCTAAAAGATTCGTAAAATTAGGGAAAACATCTTTTGAAAGTGGTTTTGTCAAAATATCAGCTCTCATTTCATTTGATGGACAGTATCTTAGTTCGATGATCTTCTTCTCTCTTAGGTCTCTTATATGATGGTGGCAAATATCAATATGTTTTGTTCGAGCTCCACACTTGTCGGATTCAATTAGGCGAATACATCCTTGATTATCTGTATAGATAATTGTGGGCTGATTAATATCTACCTCCATTTCTGTCAAGAGTCTTCGTAGCCAAATTAGTTCTCGACTTGCATGTGATGCCGCTACATACTCCGCTTCGGTTGAAGACATAGCTTCTGAGGTCTGTTTACGACTTGACCAAGCTATGCTACTTCCTGCGAATTGGAATATATACCCACTAGTTGATTTTCTATCCTTTGAATCACCAGCCCAGTCAGCATCTACATAGCACACCAAAGTTTTGTCTTCATTTGTTTGAAGCCTTAAAGATTTGTCAACAGTCGTCGCCAGGTATCGCATAACCCTTTTTACAGCTTTCCAGTCACTTTCAGTTTGAGATTCTATTCTTCTGCTAAAAAAATTAACAGCTAAGGATACATCTGGTCTTGAAACGGTTGCAATATAAAGTAATTATCCAATAGCTTTGCGGTATAAGTTATTATTTGGTAACTTCGGACTTGTTTCTTCACTTGGAATTAAGAAACCTGTTTCAATTGGTGTTAAAGTTCCTTTTGAATCTTCAAGTTTGTAGGTTTTTATCAGTTGATTAATTTTTGACTTTTGGCTTAGTTTGAACGATCCATCTTTTTCCCGGTCGATCTCTATACCGAGATTATGTTTCGCTTCACCCAAGTCTTTCATCTTTACATGCTTTTGGAGTTCTTTATATATGGTGTTTATAAGTTCTTCAGAAAATCCAGCCACCAGAATGTCATCAACATAAAGCAACATAAATGTTGTTTGGCCGTTGCTTTCTTTCCTTGAAAACAGACACTGATCAGCTGTCGATGCCTTGAATCCCATTCCAAGTAAGATCTCTGTTGCTCTCTTGTTCCATTCCCGGGCTGATTGTTTTAGACCATATATGCTTTTATTAAGTCTAAACACCTTTTCTTACAACTTACTGTTCTTCTTCCAGGCGGCAGATCTGTAAGTGTCCAAACTTTAAGCTCGTTCATTGACTTGATTTCCTCTTGTGCAGCTTCAGTCCATTTGCGCTTCTCAGCAAGTGGTAAACGCAATACTTCATCCCAGGATTCTGGTTCTTTCGAGATACTAACCAGGGCTTTGTACGACAGACGTATTGGAGGAATGCCTTTATTTGAACGCCTTGAAATTCGAATTTCCTGATTTTCTGTCTGATCTTGAATGTCTTCACCGCCTTGGGCTACTGACTCTTCTATAACGAGGGGCTCATATTCTTCAAATACTTGCTCCTCTTCAATGACAAGCGAGTCATTAAATGATATGCTTTCGTCTCTTCCCAGTCTTATTGAAACATATTCTGAATTTTTTTTCGGAGAAGTATCTTCCGTTTCATAATTGTGTACTGTTCTGGATTCTTGGCTTTTTGTGAGTTGCTGATTCTTGGGTTCATTTTCGATAATTTTCAAAGATCTGGATATCCAAACTCTATTAGATTTTGGATCAAGTATACGATATCCTTTTGAGTTGAGATCGTATCCAACAAGAACGCCTTCTTCTGCCTTGTCATCCCACTTCTTCCTCTTCTGTTTTGGAACTAAGGTAAACGATTTGGATCCAAACACTCTAATATGGCTCAGATCAGGTTTCTCTCCAGTAAACAACTCAATTGGAGTCTTCTCGAGACTTTTACTGGGTAGCCTATTCTGCAAATAGGCTGCTGTTGACACGGCTTCTCCCCAGAAGCGATTTGGAAGATTTGCATCAAGTAACATACACTTCGCTGCTTCAGTTAGGGTTCGGTTCTTGCGTTCTGCTACACCGTTTTGCTGTGGTGTGTATGGAACCGCGTACTGATGATGTATTTCTTCCCTCTTCAGAAATTCTTCCAAGTCTTTAGATACGTATTCCTTTTTATTGTCGGATAGCAGAATGCAGGGTTTTCTACCAAACTTGTTGAGCATAGCTGCGACATAACCCTTTATAGCACTAGCTACTTCATCTTTCGATTTTAGCAAATGCACCACAGTGTAACCAGACAAACCGTCAATCAGTGTTAAAAAGTATCGCTTACTTCTTGGAGTTGATGTCTGCATAAGACCACACAGATCAGAATGTATCAACTGTAATGATTGCTTTTCTCTATTTTGTCTCACAGGAAACTTATACTGTGCCAGCTTGCCTTTGATGCAATGTTCGCAAATGATCTTCTCAGTACACTTCCTCAAATGAATGCCAGTTGCAAGATCTTCCTTCTACTGGATCTCTATGTCCAAGTCGACGATGCCACTGATGAATACACAATGAATTGTCAGCTTTACAGGACAGTTTAATAGAATGTTCAGTTTCCAGCTTGTAAATACTGTAATTTCACTTTGCTACAACAATCATTCGGGATCCATTGTAGATTTGACAAACATTTTGTTCGAAAATGACTCTATGACCTTGATTTGCTATTCGTTGCACCGAAAGCAATCCCCATCAAGCTCAGGAACAAATAAGACTTCTTTGAGAAATATCTTCTGGTTATTGCCATTAGGTACTAGGCAATTTAACCAGCCACATCCGATTCCTGAAGACATCACTGACGAGCCATTACTTACTTACTTACTTAAGGTGGCGCTACAGTCCGGGGCGGACCTGGGCCTCAACCAACATGCGTCTCCAGCCAGCTCGGTCCCTAGCTAGCTGTCTCCAGTTTCGCACGCCAAGTTGGTTGAGGTCCTCACCCACCTGAGTGCGCCACCTGAGTCGCGGTCTTCCTCTACTGCGCCGTCCCTCGGGATTGGTTTGGAAGACCTTCCGGGCTGGAGCGTTGATGTCCATTCGCTCTACATGACCCAGCCATCTAAGCCGTTGGACTTTTATTCTGCTAACTAGGTCAGTGTTGCTGTACAGCCCGTACAGTTCGTCGTTATATCTTCTCCTCCATTCTCCATCTATACGTACGGGACCAAAAATCACCCGAAGAATTTTTCTCTCGAAGCATCCTAAGACGTTCTCATCTTTCTTTGACAGGGTCCAGGCCTCAGCGCCATAAATGAGAACCGGGATGATGAGTGTCTTATAGATGGTGATTTTAGATGCTCGAGAGAGGACTTTACTTTTCAATTGCCTTCTAAGTCCAAAGAAGCAGCGATTTGCAAGAGTTATTCTTCGTTTGATTTCAGCGCTGGTGTCGTTGCCTGTGTTTATAGAGGTGCCTAGGTAGACAATGTCCTTAACTACCTCGAAGTTATAGCTGTTCATGGTGACGTTTTGTCCAAGACGTCGTTGTTCAATGTCCTTTTTTGATGACAGCATATACTTGGTCTTGCCCTCATTGGACACTAAACCCATCTTCTTCGCTTCCGTCGCAATGCTCAAAAACGCTCCACTGACATCACGCTTTGATCTTCCAATTATGTCAATATCATCTGCGTATCCGAGTAATTGGATGGACCTTTGGAAGATTGTGCCTCTAGTGTTGACGGTTGAGTTTTGCACAATTCTTTCCAGAACGATGTTGAAGAAGTCGCATGACAGTGCATCGCCTTGTCTAAAACCTTTTTTGACATCAAATGCATCGGTGAGATCTTTTCCGACCTTGATGGAGCAGCGTGCATTCTCCATCGTCATTCTGCACAAACGGATAAGTTTGACAGGGATGCCAAAACTAGACATTGCTCTGTAGAGCTCTTCCCTATGGATGCTGTCATACGCGGCTTTAAAATCGATAAAGAGATGGTGGGTATCGATTTGAAGCTCCTGGGTTTTTTCCAAGATCTGCCGTAATGTGAATATTTGGTCGATAGTGGACTTTCCTGGTCTGAAGCCACACTGATAAGGACCTATCAGGTTGTTGACGAACGGCTTCAGACGTTCACATAGTACGGCAGAAAGGATCTTATATGCAATGTTAAGGAGACTGATCCCTCTGTAGTTGGCGCAATTTAAAGGGTCTCCTTTTTTATGTATCGGACAAACTATGCTGAGATTCCACTCATCGGGCATGCTTTCTTGCGACCATATTTTGCAGATGAGTTGGTGCATGCTCCCTACCAAGTCATCGCCTGCTGCTTTAAATAGTTCGGCAGCTATGCCGTCAGCTCCAGCAGCTTTGTTTGACTTCAGTTTAGATATAGCTATCTTCACTTCGTCTAGGTCGGGTAGGCGGAATTGTTGATCTGCGTCGCCTAAGTACTGACGAGCCATTAGCAAGATATATTTTTGTGTTATCATTTTGAATCGAATCAAAGAAGTTTTTATCGTTGGTCATATGGATTGTAGCTCCAGAGTCAATATACCACCCACCACACTCAGCTCGAACTTCAGCACAAACTTCAAACGAGAGAAAAATCTTTATTGCTGATGCTGTCATGTGATGTTGATGCAACAGATTACTTGGCATGCTTCCCTTTTTGCAAAGTTGACTTGTATTTGTAGCAGTCCGCTTTTACATGTCCTATTTTGTTACAATAAAAGCACGTTCTTGCTTCTTTTACATCCGTCTTCTTCGGTTTTGTAGACTTTTGATTTCTTCTTTGGTTAGACCACATAGCAACTTCATTTTCATTTTTGTCATCATTGCTTTCAAAACGTCTTTGATATTCGTCTAACATCTTACCAGTGACATATTCAATTGTTAAGTCTGCCTTATCTTGACCTTCGAGTGCAGTAACAAGCCCAGAGTAAGATTCTGGTAGACTCACCAACAAAACTGCAACAACTTCATCTTCCTCTAAAGGTTTTCCAGAGGCTCTCAACAAACCTACAACCTTAAGAATAGCATCTATATGGTCACTCATCTTACCACTAGTATAGTGAATGCCATATAATTTTCTTCTTAAGTAGAGGTGACTTCCAAAAGTTGACCTCTCGTATTTCTTAGAGAAAACTTCCCAAATACTAAACGCATCTTCTAGATGGGCAATGTGCATCAATTGACCATTCTCTACGCTCAACGTTAAATAAGCTTTCGCTTTATTATTCTTCTTCGTCCATTCATCATCGATTTCTGCTGGTTTCGTTTTGCTAACAACATCCCAAAGTTCATCTCTTAGAAGAACGGCTTGAATTTTCGTCTTCCAGAAAATACAATTACCTCCATTTAAAAGAGAAACATTCGCTTTCAAGTCCATCATAAGATTTGCAGGTTATACTTTTGAAATGTTTTTAAATAATTAGCAATTATTATTTGTGCCACGATGCTGGGCCCATAACCTGTTGAAAGTATCCTCTTCAATATATATTTCCTTTAGAAATAAAACAAGGACTTCTTTCTAGTAACGATGATTGTGATTTTAATAATATTAATTTAATTTTCATAAAAACATTTGACGAAAATTTACTTGAAACAATATATAAAAACAAATAAATTAATTCAAAGTATTGAACAGTCTGAGAGCGCAGTTTCAACAAGACCTACTGGGGATACCTCAATAAAAAAACGCATTGAAAGTCAACCTCCTGGGTAATGTGGGAAAGGCCTATGTTTGTTTATCAGTTTATGTGTGAAAATTTAAAAAAGGGGCGCTTTCTACAAATCTTGCACAGGGCGCAGGTTTGGCTGGGGCCGGTTCTTGATCCTCCCAATCTTTTCTGACTTTAAAATCTGCGCGCTGTACGATGCTAAATATTTAATGTGTATATGTCTTCTGTTTAGGAGGTGGAGAATAAAATGTTAGGCATCTATTGAGCAGCATCGAAGGACCCCGACGACACTAGCTATTCTTTGAATCTTCTTTAGTTTCTCGATATTGTATTTCTTGTTAAGCGGAGGCCACCACAAAATCGATCCATAAGACAAAACAGAACGTAAAACAATCTTCGATTGACGCCCCACTTTTTACGAAAAGTTGTTTACAGGCGTAAAAGACAATGCAGGCCGTGTTCTCTTTTTAATTTAGCTTGGGATCTAGAATGACTCCTAGATATTTTGCTGCTCGTGGCCTAGCTGCTAACTTTCTTCAGAGCCATCTCCGTGATTTCGCTAACGTCATCGTGACGTTTTTAATCCCTTACTTCAATTTTCAAAAAATCCTTAATATTTGTAAGTCTTCACCTGCCATATGTATATTAAACTTAAAAGTACGCTTAAGCATTTTTATTAAAACGCTTTTAAACAGAAAAACTTAAAACGGTAAAAAAATTTGTCATCTTATTACGAATTCGTAGTCTTAATGGTTATAACATCAAGTTTTTGGAATACATAGCAAAAAAAGTAATTTGAAAATGGGTATTTGAGTTGTAGCACATACGGAATCAAAATACAAATTAACTCTAAAACAAATGATTCAAAAGTATAAAAGAATTACATTCAAGGTTTTTTTTAAACTTAAGATAAAATAAAATGAAGACCCATATATGTACATATGTCATCTCATAATTAATGAGTTGTTACGGAATCTAAATGATTGATATGTATATCTAGAAGTTAATGATTTGTACTTTGCAAAATTATCTTACAATTTATTGTTAAGGGACATGTTGTGTTTTAACTTAAAAATAAATTAGGTGGCGCAACAGTCCATTGAGAACTAGGGCCTAGTGGCTTACAACTCTTAACCATTCCTGTGTGCGAGTAATGTAGTCAGGGATGGAGGGGACCTACAGTTTTAAGCCAAATCCGAACGGTTAATTTGAAATAGCACTTTTCATGACAAGAATTGCTCTTGGGGGATTTGTCAATTGCTTGCAAGAGGCAGTACCCGTCAGAAAATTTTTTAGATGGCACAGGCAGGGATTGAACCCAAGACATTTGGTATGACAGTCGTACACACGAACCATCACTCCACGGGTCATACAATTTACAAAACTTTAGTTCCTACTGTACTAGATAATAACACTTGTTAACAAGGTAATGTAGTTGGCAAAAAAATTATACTTTTTCTAAAGTTTTTGATGGCTTTAGTTCGAATCCGAACCTTTTATAATACGAAATAAGGTTATATCAGGCTTTCTGTTATTATTTTAATTCCTGAAGCAGTTTTTTTTTAACACATGACTTCAATATTCGGGTTAAAAATGTTCAGTATTTTACTTATCTTTCAAAAAAATCCTCAATAGTTGTAAGTTTTTACCTGTCATACATTTACCTTAAAAGAACGCTCAAGCATTTATTTTTCATTACGAGTCTTAACAGAAAACACGCAAAACAATTGATGATCTTATAACGAATTCGTAGTCTTAAGGTTATAACAACAAGTTTTTGGAATATTATAGAAATACAAATATATAATAATAATTTGAAAACGTGTTTTTCTGAGTTTTAACACATATATATATGTAAGTAGCTAAAAACTACGTCCAAAACGTATTTTCCAAAACTATTAAAGTATCAAATTCAAGTTTTTATCAAAACTTCATATATATTCAATTCATTATTAAGGGATATTTTGAATTTTAATCTTTTTTGATTTAACATAAGATGAATTAAATTTTATGCAAGAATTATTACAAATTGAAATCTTTAAATTATACTTTAAAATACAAAATTAAATAAAAGGAAATAGATTAATTTGTATGTATATTAAATTTTCAAAAAAAAAGAAACTATTTAAGAATTTTAATTTAATTTTGAATTATAAATTTGACGCTATAGTAGTCTCTCAAGAATTCAGTATATGTTCACTGTTCAAATATTACTTATTTAAAACTTAGATTAAAAAACATATAAAAGCCAACTGTTGACCACAAAAGTCATAGATTAATAAAAATAATTTTCAAACATTTTGCAAGCCATCTTATTTTATAAAATATTATTTTTGAAGAACTTTGTATATAACATATTTTGTAAGAATTTTTGTTTTAACTCATTTTTGATCTAACATTAAAAATTTCCGCAAAAAGATGTTCTCTGAGAACAAAATATTTTGCGGTTTTTAAAAATTTCATATCAATATAAGTTTGACAAAATTTTACTTCAAAAACACATCTTCACCGAGGCACTGAAGGCCTTAGCTCTAAAATAATTTAAAATACTCTTTTTTTATTCCGACCTGTGATTTTTCTTGTATGCGTACTTATAAATACTACATAGCGACTGTGTGAAATTACAAAATCTTCTAAAGGCCAAAAAGATATTTAAAATGGTTATTAACCTAGAACAGAAACATTTTAAGCTAAACGCTTAGCTTAAAAGATGTCTTAAAGACTTACAAAAAAAAAAAAAAAAAAAAACAATTTACTCAACTTGAAATAGATCTTTAAGAAATGCCTATAGACTACTTTATTTTTTACCCGCTAGTTGGTTATTCTAACACATACGACCGGCTTTAAGTTGAGTACTTGTACCACTACAATTCCATTGTACTTGAATTTTGTAATATCAATTCAATTTATTTGTACCTGTACTGTATGTTGTAAGTATTAATACTTGTACCTTAATTAATATCTCTTTATTTTGTCTAGTACTTCAAATAATCAAGAGATATTATTAAATGAATGTAATATCTTTTGTACTTGAACAGTTCTTTGGCATTAGGTAAAAAGCTATTAAGTCAAAAAAAGTCTTAAGACATTAAATCAGAAAAATTGCATATTTGGTTTGATATTAACGTCTTGAGTTAATTTAAGTCTTTGTGGCCAGTTTAAGACTTAAGTCCTTTTTGCCTAGTGTCAAAAAGTTATCTAATTTCAAAAGGAAAAACATGGAAATTGAAGTAATTTTCAAGTACCTAGTTGCAATTATTTGTGATTTGAACAAAGAACATTCATATACATTAAAATCAATTAAAAGTACAAGTCTCGGTACATAAAACTAGCAAGTTCAAGTAGGTACAAATAAATCTTACAGAGACTTAAAAATTCAAGGTGAGTTGTACTTCACTATGAATATACTTCATTACTTTACAGGCTTTTTTAAATTGGACTTATAAGTTTATGTCATTAATTGATGCTTAAAATAATTTAAAAGAAAACTAAGTTAAGTTATAAAACGTATAAGTAAGGGTATTATATAAAAAAAATCAATAATATTTATATATATTTAAACAACAATAAATTGAATCAACTGAACTACATAAAACATACATTTCAAATTACAAAGGCACACGAAACTATTTTTAAAACCAGAAAAAAACTGTTCTTCGAGGGAACATTTGACATTAATTAAAATTTACTAATTTACTAGAATAAAATAATGTAATAAAATTTATAACTAAAACTAAAATTCATCACGATTTCATCGTTATCAGAAACATTAACGAAGCCCAAAAAACTGTCATGAATTTCGTTCGTAATGCAAAATTTTGTATAGATTTTTCACTGCAAATGTATTCGTTATAAGTTTTTATTCGGGATCCGTAAAATTTTCCGAATACGATGGAATAATTCATGATGGTAGGACCTCATGAATACTTACTACATACTAAAAGTACACTCCGCTTCAACTCAATACACACAAACATCTTCGAAAATGCTTTTTACAAATATTGAGGGTTTTTGTTACATCCGTCGATGCTAACTACTTCCTTAAGATGTTAAGAAAAAAATATCCAAATAAAACTGCGGGTTTTCTTTCTTTCCGCCCACTTGTAAAGTATTTCATAAGTAAAGAAGAAGTATTTTTTGAGTCAACTAAATAAGTTGCGAAGACATTTTAATCGTTGTTTATGAACGTTTTCAAGTTTTAAGTGAAATTCAATTTCTGATCTAAAATTTAAAGACAAATTTTAAGCTAAAATCGACTTGATTAGACATCAATACCGAACCAGACGTGCAGCAGCTAATAAAATTGGCCAAAGTCTTAATGGCTTTTATTCTTACTTAAAAAAAAAAATTCGTACAATTAAAACAACATAAAGGGAGGTAAAATGAACTTGAAAAACCGCAGCTTAAAGACGAGTAATTTCAAGGCCTGCTTCTTGTGATTCTGGGGCAAAAATAAAACAAAAAATTTGCGTAAATGCATGTCTCTCAATAGTTGTAAGACTTATTAAAAGTCGAGCCATCTTAAACGAACAACGGAAAGTTACTCGTATGCTATTAGAGTTTTTTTTAACTCAAACAATCTGAAAAAAGAATGGTATCACGTGTTCTTTTCAGACGATACAACTATTTAATTTCGGTGGCCCTGATGGGTCAATCTTTTATTTTCACGATTTGAGTAAATAAATAAAAAAGGTATTAAGAGCCAAATCACAACTATGAAGGAGGTGTTGTTATACTGAAAGCTGTCAGTTATTATGGAACAGTAAAGATTGAGGTGATTACATCAAAAATTACAGCAGATGGGTATAACGTTATCTTGGAAAGAAATTTTTCTAAATAATCTAACATTTTTTTACCCATAATTTTGGCCTACCAAAATGATAACGCGCCTATTCACTCGGTGCGCATATTAAAAGCTTGGACAGAAGAGCAAAATTTGCACTTCCTTCTGCCGTACTCATCTGATCTTAACATTATTAAAAATACTTGGGGATGTTTAGTACTCACAGTTGATTCTTTAAGACAAAGAATCCTTAATTTCTGTAATTAAGTTAGCGTTTAGCGAAATAACTTTGAACTATATCATAAGGATTCATACCGGAACTTATTTTCGAAATGATTAAAAGTAAAGGTGGAAGTTTCAACTACCAAACTTAACAGAACTTCTTCCAATCCAATACAAATTTTAATTTTTGTACCTATTCAGTTGACTCAAAAACTATTAAATTTTTCTATCGAAACATAAAACTAGTCGTTGATTTTGAATAATTATTTTCTTAACGTCGGGAGTAGTTAGCACCAACAGGTTGCACAATACCCATCAATATTTCGAAAAAATGTAAAAAGTATTTTCAAAAATTTGTCTGCGTATTTAGTTGAAGCGGATTTTATGCACATACACTTAGTCCAAAAAGTCTCCGTACAGCAGCCTAATTTTAGTGTTTTGAATTATAAATTTGACGCTATAGTAGTCTCTCAAGAATTCAGTATATGTTCACTGTTCAAATATTACTTATTTAAAACTTAGATTAAAAAACATATAAAAGCCAACTGTTGACCACAAAAGTCATAGATTAATAAAAATAATTTTCAAACATTTTGCAAGCCATCTTATTTTATAAAATATTATTTTTGAAGAACTTTGTATATAACATATTTTGTAAGAATTTTTGTTTTAACTCATTTTTGATCTAACATTAAAAATTTCCGCAAAAAGATGTTCTCTGAGAACAAAATATTTTGCGGTTTTTAAAAATTTCATATCAATATAAGTTTGACAAAATTTTACTTCAAAAACACATCTTCACCGAGGCACTGAAGGCCTTAGCTCTAAAATAATTTAAAATACTCTTTTTTTATTCCGACCTGTGATTTTTCTTGTATGCGTACTTATAAATACTACATAGCGACTGTGTGAAATTACAAAATCTTCTAAAGGCCAAAAAGATATTTAAAATGGTTATTAACCTAGAACAGAAACATTTTAAGCTAAACGCTTAGCTTAAAAGATGTCTTAAAGACTTACAAAAAAAAAAAAAAAAAAAAACAATTTACTCAACTTGAAATAGATCTTTAAGAAATGCCTATAGACTACTTTATTTTTTACCCGCTAGTTGGTTATTCTAACACATACGACCGGCTTTAAGTTGAGTACTTGTACCACTACAATTCCATTGTACTTGAATTTTGTAATATCAATTCAATTTATTTGTACCTGTACTGTATGTTGTAAGTATTAATACTTGTACCTTAATTAATATCTCTTTATTTTGTCTAGTACTTCAAATAATCAAGAGATATTATTAAATGAATGTAATATCTTTTGTACTTGAACAGTTCTTTGGCATTAGGTAAAAAGCTATTAAGTCAAAAAAAGTCTTAAGACATTAAATCAGAAAAATTGCATATTTGGTTTGATATTAACGTCTTGAGTTAATTTAAGTCTTTGTGGCCAGTTTAAGACTTAAGTCCTTTTTGCCTAGTGTCAAAAAGTTATCTAATTTCAAAAGGAAAAACATGGAAATTGAAGTAATTTTCAAGTACCTAGTTGCAATTATTTGTGATTTGAACAAAGAACATTCATATACATTAAAATCAATTAAAAGTACAAGTCTCGGTACATAAAACTAGCAAGTTCAAGTAGGTACAAATAAATCTTACAGAGACTTAAAAATTCAAGGTGAGTTGTACTTCACTATGAATATACTTCATTACTTTACAGGCTTTTTTAAATTGGACTTATAAGTTTATGTCATTAATTGATGCTTAAAATAATTTAAAAGAAAACTAAGTTAAGTTATAAAACGTATAAGTAAGGGTATTATATAAAAAAAATCAATAATATTTATATATATTTAAACAACAATAAATTGAATCAACTGAACTACATAAAACATACATTTCAAATTACAAAGGCACACGAAACTATTTTTAAAACCAGAAAAAAACTGTTCTTCGAGGGAACATTTGACATTAATTAAAATTTACTAATTTACTAGAATAAAATAATGTAATAAAATTTATAACTAAAACTAAAATTCATCACGATTTCATCGTTATCAGAAACATTAACGAAGCCCAAAAAACTGTCATGAATTTCGTTCGTAATGCAAAATTTTGTATAGATTTTTCACTGCAAATGTATTCGTTATAAGTTTTTATTCGGGATCCGTAAAATTTTCCGAATACGATGGAATAATTCATGATGGTAGGACCTCATGAATACTTACTACATACTAAAAGTACACTCCGCTTCAACTCAATACACACAAACATCTTCGAAAATGCTTTTTACAAATATTGAGGGTTTTTGTTACATCCGTCGATGCTAACTACTTCCTTAAGATGTTAAGAAAAAAATATCCAAATAAAACTGCGGGTTTTCTTTCTTTCCGCCCACTTGTAAAGTATTTCATAAGTAAAGAAGAAGTATTTTTTGAGTCAACTAAATAAGTTGCGAAGACATTTTAATCGTTGTTTATGAACGTTTTCAAGTTTTAAGTGAAATTCAATTTCTGATCTAAAATTTAAAGACAAATTTTAAGCTAAAATCGACTTGATTAGACATCAATACCGAACCAGACGTGCAGCAGCTAATAAAATTGGCCAAAGTCTTAATGGCTTTTATTCTTACTTAAAAAAAAAAATTCGTACAATTAAAACAACATAAAGGGAGGTAAAATGAACTTGAAAAACCGCAGCTTAAAGACGAGTAATTTCAAGGCCTGCTTCTTGTGATTCTGGGGCAAAAATAAAACAAAAAATTTGCGTAAATGCATGTCTCTCAATAGTTGTAAGACTTATTAAAAGTCGAGCCATCTTAAACGAACAACGGAAAGTTACTCGTATGCTATTAGAGTTTTTTTTAACTCAAACAATCTGAAAAAAGAATGGTATCACGTGTTCTTTTCAGACGATACAACTATTTAATTTCGGTGGCCCTGATGGGTCAATCTTTTATTTTCACGATTTGAGTAAATAAATAAAAAAGGTATTAAGAGCCAAATCACAACTATGAAGGAGGTGTTGTTATACTGAAAGCTGTCAGTTATTATGGAACAGTAAAGATTGAGGTGATTACATCAAAAATTACAGCAGATGGGTATAACGTTATCTTGGAAAGAAATTTTTCTAAATAATCTAACATTTTTTTACCCATAATTTTGGCCTACCAAAATGATAACGCGCCTATTCACTCGGTGCGCATATTAAAAGCTTGGACAGAAGAGCAAAATTTGCACTTCCTTCTGCCGTACTCATCTGATCTTAACATTATTAAAAATACTTGGGGATGTTTAGTACTCACAGTTGATTCTTTAAGACAAAGAATCCTTAATTTCTGTAATTAAGTTAGCGTTTAGCGAAATAACTTTGAACTATATCATAAGGATTCATACCGGAACTTATTTTCGAAATGATTAAAAGTAAAGGTGGAAGTTTCAACTACCAAACTTAACAGAACTTCTTCCAATCCAATACAAATTTTAATTTTTGTACCTATTCAGTTGACTCAAAAACTATTAAATTTTTCTATCGAAACATAAAACTAGTCGTTGATTTTGAATAATTATTTTCTTAACGTCGGGAGTAGTTAGCACCAACAGGTTGCACAATACCCATCAATATTTCGAAAAAATGTAAAAAGTATTTTCAAAAATTTGTCTGCGTATTTAGTTGAAGCGGATTTTATGCACATACACTTAGTCCAAAAAGTCTCCGTACAGCAGCCTAATTTTAGTGTTTTTTTTGGAAAAAAAAGTACTAGGAATAAATATAAAAACAAAATTGGTAACATTGAAAAAAGTTAGTTTCCACCTTCACCTTTTTACCAAATTTAAAAAATTGTGATTTTGATTTTTAAAAACCCGTTTTTAATACATTGTTATAGTACCTAAATATTTTATCTCGAATCAACTAAAAGAAAGCTGCTGTACGGAGACTTTTTGGACTATGTGTACATTTATTTACCTTATTTCATGGGTACTCTTAGTAAATAATAATTTGATAAAATAAGAAATCATGCATTTTTGTTTGATAAATTTTTAAGCTCTTCATGCTTACACCTGCATATACTACATAATGTATATAAAGCATAAACACATAAATAGATACATTTAATTATTTTTTTTATAGAGACGATTTTTCAAAGCAGTAATTTTTAGTAAATCTGCCAACTGTCGTGTCCTATTCACGTCGACTATTTCACCAGGTTTAAGTGGTTTTCTTGCAGTCGTGGATCTTAAGGATGGGCGTTTTAACGTTGTAGTTGATGTTGAATGTAGTAATGGTGTCGATGATTTAAATGGTTTAAATATTTCAACTTTTTTAATTATTGGTTTTTCTGCAGCTTCATCTTCCTCGATAATAATTATTGATTTTTCATCTTCATTTTCTTCGTCAAAATGTACTGGTTCCTCCACATTTTCATCTTTTATTTCCGACTTTACAATTTCTACAATTTCAAAATACTCATTACTGTCAATTGTGTATAACTCTGAAAAGAGATTATGGTTGAAAATTATATTAATATTAACAACAATTTATTAAAGTACTTAATTTAAAGTTAAAATACAAAAAAAAAAAAATAAAAAAAATAGAGAAATGAAAATGCTTAGTTTTTAAAGTTTTATTTACATTGTTTGATATAGTCATCCATTTTCGAATGAATTACTTTAGAGCAATAAATGAATGCAATCTTTAATAAAGTCAATTTAAAAATTGAATTCACTTTCATTGAATTGAATCATTTGATCTATTTGGAATCTTTGCAAAAGATTTTAAGAGATTACATAGAATAGAAGTGATCGTTAATGATTGCAAAAACTTCTAAAGATGGCAGACACTTTAAATTAATTAATTCAGTTACATAAGGTGGCGTAGCAGCTCGTAGAGAACCTGGGCCTAGTGACTTACAACTCTCAACCATTCCTGAGTGCGAGTAATTTTAGCGATGGAGAGGATGGAGGGACCTACAGTTTTTATGCCGAATGCGAACGACTAGTTAGAGAAAGCTTTTTTCATGACATAAATTACTCTTGGGGAGTTTGTCAATTCTTCGCAAATGGCAGTATCCGTGACTTTAGGTGGCACAGATAAGGACTGAATCCAAGACCTCTGGCATGACAGTCCTACGCGCTGACCATCACACCACGGGTACTTAAAATGAATGGAAGAATTTAATTTTGAAATCGCGAATTATTTTCTCCTGTAGGTTCTTGGTAAGCTGTTATTCGATTTATGCACCCGCGACGTGAGTTGTTAACAAAAATAACATGTTCTTAGTTTATATTTGAACCCACAATGACCCCTTGCAAGTGACTGAAAATGTTTGCAAGAAAATTAAAAAAATATAAATTAACGGTTATTTTAATATTATTAATTGGTTTTAAGGCAGTACAGAACATTTTTTGGAACAAAGTAAAAAATGTATACATAAAATTATACATATTTTTATTGATTCTTTTCAAACAGCTGAAATTATTAATGGTTCGTGAATCAGATAAAAATTAAACAAAGGAAACACGGCAACACCGAAATCATATCATGGTGGTGTATTGGATGTTGGGTCAAGGATATTTTTGTACTTGAGATTAACAAGAGATGGCATTGCAACGAAACTATGGTTTGAGTATAAGATGTGAGCAAACATTTAATCCAATTTCAAACAGGATTATTTTGGATTTGTGGAAAAGTCTTGACTAAAATTCAATTTTTGAACCTTGAATTATTGTACTGCCATCTATTGAAAAGTTTTTGTTCAACTTTTTGATTGTTTTTTTTTTTTATTTTTAGATTTATTAATTTCAGAATACAAGTCTCAGGATCTCTGCTTTACCTTTTATTTGTTTTTTCCGAGCAATTAATAAAAATAAATGTAGTACCCGTGGCATGATGGTTAGTGCGTTGGATTCGACTTTAAACTGTAGGTCCCCTCCATCCCTGACAACATTACTAGCACACAGGAATGGCTCAAAGTTGTAGTAAGTCACTAGGCCCAAGTTTCTATTATAGCGACTAGTTTTGTTAAATGACCAAATAACCAATAATCAATACAAATAATAAACAAATTTCAAGACAAAATATTGACATACAAATACATTTTGACAAACATCCTAATTAATATTTTTAGTGTCTCCATTGTCCAATAGATCAAACTATTACGTCAAGGTGCGAGCTCGGTGCCCCTTCTATTTGTAATAATTAATTGGTGGTAATAATCAATAATAGATCTAATTTTATATCTACGGTTGTGATCTACAAATTCAAAACTACATTATATAATGTCCTTATCGATCTGAGCCACTGTACGGCCAGCCATTTATAACTAAACCAAAAATGGGAGATCTGATTTTCTATAAATATAGCACGTACATACTATGTACGTATGATTTAGTTTTTTCTCTAAAAATGTTTGGAACTCAGGGGTGACATTCTGTATCGCACAAACGAATAAACGTTTTCGCGTGTGCGAACGATTTGCTGCATGTAACATAAAAAACGAAAGTTTTCGTTCGCACACGCGAAAGAAAAAAAACGACAGCTTATTCATTGACGTTTCTCTTGTAAAATTGTTTAGTTTTATTATTTTTGTCAAGAAAAAGTTATTAATAAATTAAAAAAAGAAATGATACGTGAATATATTGCCTTTTTGACCGACAGTGAAGAAGAAAATGAGGATTCGGAGTTACTGAACTTGCGAAGTGTAAGAAAAAATCTTAGAGATTTTTCGGATCCATTTACTTTGCAAGATCAAAGGTGTGTCTTAATTATTTGTTGCTAATTATTGTTTTAAAATATTTGTTTAAAAATTATAGCTTTATTCAACGATTTCGTTTGAGTAAAATAGCCTTCAAATACGTGTTGGATAATATACGCATAAAAACAGGGACACGAGTAACATATATTCCTCCAATTTTGAGACTTTGCTCTACTTTAGAGATACTGGGTGGAGGAAATTACCAATGGTCAGTTGGAAATGATTTCGTTTGCCCTATTGCACAGAGTACTCTGTCAAAAGTTTTTGGCGAGTACTTGATATCCTTGGAAGATCAAATTTGTCCGGAATGGATCAAATGGTCATCGGATTTTGAAGAGGACGAAACAAAAAGTTACTTTTTCAACAAGTATAAGATTCCCGGTGGTAAGCATATTAACATATATTTTGGAGTTTTAATGTTTCTTGTAAACACCACAGATATGTTGGTATATGTATATGATCTCCAACTTATTCAATTTTAAAGTTATTGGCTGTGTTGATGGCACCCAAATAAGTTTAATCCGGCCAACTGAGAACGAAGAAATGTTCTACAATCGAAAGGGATACCACAGTATAAATACGATGATTGTATGTAAAAATAGTAGATATTACCTGAAATTTAAACTAATTTTGTATGTATATTTAATATATAATTTTCCACAGATAAATGATCACAAGTACCGAATAATCGCAGTTTCTGCTAAATATGGTGGTGCTGCTCACGATTCATTCGTATGGAGCAGCTCTGGTATTAAAAATAAACTTGAATCAAGATATAATCAACGTATTAGAAGAAATTCTAAATTACTAGGTATTATATAGATAAATCTTTCTATCATTTTTTTAAAATCGTGTTTCAAGGTGACAGTGGGTATCCTTTGGAACCCTGGCTACTAACACCGTATAGAAAGGCAAGAGGTCATGACGAAATACATTTTAACACAGTTCACGCTAGAGCACGCAACATAAATGAGCGATGTATAGGTATTCTGAAAGGTGTTACTCAAAACTTATTATTAATCAAAAAAAATTATACTAAGCTTTTTTGATTCTCTTAGGCAGGTGGAGGTGCTTGCTCCTTGAAAGGAAAAGTAGATACAGTCCAAAAAAAGTTTCTCAGTGTGTCAATGTATGTGCTGCACTTCACAACATTTGCATCTATTATAAAGTTCCTGTGATCGAAACAGTTAGTGAGGATGAAGCACAATACCATTGGGAGGCGGAGGATAGTAACAGATTATCCTTAAAAAAAACTGCAGAAAAAATTCGCAACAGAATTAAACGTTCATTAGTTCAAAGATCTTAACGATTTCTTTATAATTATTTTTAGAAATAGTATGTAATAAAAACCAAAAGATTTTAAATAAATTAACTGAACTATTTATTTCATAAATATAGTCATAAACATTTAACAAAACAAAACGAAACGAAAATAATACTTAAGTAGTTTCCTGAGATCAATTCCTATGTAAATATGTACACATCAGAAGACAATGAAAAACAAAAAATTAAATATCTTCACGATAAAAAACAAAATATTTAGAAGTAAACACTAAATAAAGGTCACAATGGTCAATCAGTCATGGTGGTATCACGAAAACCAACTAATGTTGGGTTCTTAAGCCTAGTTCATACTCTTTAAGTTCGTTGGTTCTTATACCAACCTTTAGCTCCTGTTCTCTTATAAATAATTTTCTTTTTTGATTGGTAGCGTTGTCTAAAGCTTGTTGTTTTAAAATTTGAACTTCCTCCCGTTTGAGATCTCGTATTTCTAACAATACGTCCACGACTTTTTTGTGAAAGTCTTCACTGGAACTTGCCGAGTTCTTAAACATTTCCAGCTTGTCCATCATTCCTCTAGATGCAGATGGTTGTGAAATGTTTTTTTCAGTTTTTGTTTGTTCTGCAAGAGGAACAGGAGCAGGAACAGGCTCCTCAGTGTCTGAACTCACAAGGGCTCTGACAAGATTTTCCAGACTGTCCTTTGACTCCCATGATGAAGATGAGGACGACGAATGGCTCGTAGGTGGTTGGCTCGCAGGTCGTTGGCTCATAGGCGGTTGCGGTGGAATATCGGCGCTAAATGTCTTTATATCACTTATCCCATATACTGCTGTCCGTATTTTTGCTAATTCCACTACAGCTTCCTCGAACGGAGTAAGTTCCTTTTTCTTGTATGGGCCACCACCAGTTTTGTTTAGAGAGTTTTTATTCTCCGCAAGTTTTTGCTTTGTGCGGTGTTTATAGTCGGCCCATGTCTAAAAAAGAATGAAGTTTATGATGATAATAAAAAAAACTATATAAACATTACTTACTTTCTTCCAGGCTTTACAATTTTTGATGGGAGGCCCATTCGAATTAAGCTTTAAGGTAAGTGCTTCCCACCGTTTGTTGTTCTGATCCCTGCCTGAGCTCTCTGCTTGGCTATTTGTTGCCATTGACGTATACTTGCGCATGTAAGCAAGTAAGATTTCTTTTTGGGCAGGTGTTGTGTTGGAAGTCCTTTATAGAAAAAGAAATAAAATTATTGTTTTGTAAAATTTAATTGTAGAAATACTTACATTGCAAGCGATGTTCTTTTTTATCATTCCAACTTCCAAGCGAAATTCTTTAAAACATTTCCTTTCCGGCAAAACACAATCTGTCACAATCATAGTGATGAGTCTTCATAACTATTTATTGTTATACAATTTTACTTTTATCGAAATGTAATGTTTTATTATTATTTTTTTGTTTTTTACTTAACAATCACCAAAATCGAAGTTGAAATCCTTAGAAAGTTAACTAAACGTACCTTCTTTTTCTTAATTTTGCCTCATTTTATGTCTTTAATCATATACATATCGATTTTTTTTGAGTTTAATGTATCGATTAAAATTAATTTCCCATCTTTCAAGATATCTGACAGCTGTCAACATCCTAGAAGTATGCAATCAGATTTTGTTGATTTTGAAGCATAAACGAACACAGAACCAAAAACGAAATGCGATACAGAATGCCAATTATCGTTTTCGCACATTTTCTTTCGTTTTTGAAAAACGAACAATCGCTTTCGTTTCGTTTGTTACAGAATCTGCCCCCAGAAGATAAAGTTGGAGACATCTATAACTTGCTGCAATATCTCTTTTTTTAAAGAACAAAAACCTTAATGATATCTTCATTTCCTAATCAATTCAGTTGAAGGATAAGACTTTTGTTATTATTTTTGATGAAGTTAAGAATTTGTATATAACCAAGGAATACAACAAATAGAGAATTAATTTAGTAATCAAACTTAACACTATATTCACAGAAATAGCCTTCATTCACTGGAAACAGGAAGAAGAATTCATTAAATAGTAAATATTTGTATTTTGGAATTTTATGTTATTTTATGTAATTGAAAATTAGAAATTGCTACGCGATTCAGAGCTCGTGAAGGTCGGTGTTCTAGCCACAAATGAATAGGAAGTTTGGATGTTTTTTCTACTATCAATTATTTGATCGGAGTTGAACATAAAACGGAAACAAAAATAAAACTAAACGAACGAAGATGAAGTACATACAAAAAAAATATACATACATACATATATGTACATATATTAAAAAGAATGATATGAGTAAAACAATTATTGGTTTTCATGTGTTTATATTTTTGAAATACTTCAAAAAAACAACTTGAAATTGCCCAATGATTTTCGAAAATTTTTAGTAGAGGAAATTTATTCATTTTTAGAAGAAGTAAAAACGGAATTAAATAGCTTCGGCACATCCCTCTAGCTTGAGAAAAGTAAATAAATTAGTTTAGTCTTAACTTTTCAACAATTAATTTAATTCTTAGATATGTATAGATGGAAAGGCATACATCAAGAAAAAAATAGTTAAGAACAAAAAAAGAATGCTAGACCGCAAGTAATAAACCGCATTACTTTAGCAACCTCGAAGAAGGTGTTATAAGACTGACTGGCCTTGAAATAATGACTAGAAAAAGGAAAATTTAAAAAAAGGAATAAAAGCCACACCATCATTTGGAGTCGGAAATTCTTCAGAGCCTTTAGAATCCAATTAAATTTCTGAAGGGAACCAACTCGCTGATATTTCTATGACAACAAGCTTCGTTGTTGATGTAAGAAGTCTTCCACCGCTTGGTCCAACCCAAGCCCTTTAAAAGATCATATAAAGATGTAATATCTTGTAACGGCAACGGTATCCATTTTTAACCACCTTTTTTTTATTTCGTTTGAGGCTTATGATGTAAATTTATTCGTAATCGTTGTTTAACAAAATTTTCGAAGACTTGAAACGAGCAACTCATGTGAATAACAACAATCAAATGTTCAGGCAGAAAATAACTTTTTCAATGAAATTGTTACTCTGCAAGTAAGAGAAATATAAATGCGTAAATATCAGGCACTCACTTAAAAATTGTGGGTCATATTAATGATTGCCCTTCTGATAACTATAATATATATTTGCATAGAGCTTAATTTCAGTTTTTAATAATTCTTTGCACAAGTTTAAAAATACATATAAGTATGTAATGTATAGACTTCAATCAATTTAATAAAATTTTCTGTTTATACTTTTCTTATAGATTTTCAGAGTTTATTAGAAACAAAAAAATAAATAAATAATCAAATAATCCAACAAAATATTATTTTTAAAGTACATACATACATATTACAAAACAAATGATTTACGATTGTAACCATTTTATCTCATAGCATAGAAGTACAAACGATTGGTTTCTAACCCTCAAGCGGGCGCGCGGTCATTTGTAACGGGAGCGGGCGCGCGTAACCGAAAAGACCTATCGGGCGAATAACAGAAATAAAGCACTAATTATCCCATAATTATTTATTGATTTGAACTCAGATACATTATCATTGTCTTTAAAGTCTAATTTGTCAAAAAAGTACTTAAAATTATGAAAAAGGCTACTAGAAATGAGAATTACATATGATGGTCGATTCGACTACGACCTACTACGAAGGTTAAATTTGTATACAACTTATTACTTTTCACATACAAGTTTTAAAATTCGTATTTGGTTCAAATTTTCCCAAGAATTAATAAATCTATTTTCTTCTGTGGGCTCTGCTGGTGATTATGAGCACAAATATTTTATTATTTGATTGTGGAAACAAATTTAAACTTATAAAAACCAAAAGGTAACTTACATGAATGTGAAAGTGAAAATAAAAAAAAACTTGTAGGTACTTTTCAATAAATATGACATTTAAATTTTGTTTATTAATAAAAAAAGAAAACAAAACAAAAAAAGCATTTTCCCCTGTGAATATGTAACTGAACTGAGGTATCTTATTGAATTCCTAATTAAGGCTGTTGGCTGTTTTCTCATTTTTTCTTTTCAATTTCAATTTTCCAATGATGACTTCCTGAAAGTATAAAAAGACGAAAATAATTTTTTGTTACTGAATAAATAACCAAAATATTGAAATTAAACTGAAGTATTTATATGTGAGTTTAGGACCAGATGTTTGATTAAAGACCAAAATCTGATAAGTTATAATACATAGTCTTTAGTGGCCCTTAATTAACTGGTTTAAATTCTATATGGTTTGAAATAGAAAACAACCTTAAAACTTCAAACTTTGAAAACAAAAATAGTTTTGATTGTTTCACTAACAATATGTTTTGACCGACTCCTTTTTAAAACGTTAACCAAAGCCTAGATCACACGATTAATGTATCCAAAAAAAAATTGTGTATATTTCTGTCATAAAAATACACACACCATCTTAACCACAAATTTGGTGACTACAAATGGCATCCAAATTTGTGCTTGATAATCAAATAAATGACTAGGTACACAAATGCATTTTTGGTGTTTGTGTACTATTTATGTGCTCACATCATTTGTGTGTTTTGAAAATAGGTGCACGTACAAATTTTGTTTGTTTACACAAATAAAATCAAGAGTTGACGAAAATTTAAGAAATAAATAAAAAAATGTTTTAGATTTGTGTTTTTAAGTACAAATTAATACATTTTATTCAATTATGTTTGTTTGCGACATACTTTGTTCCATTCCCCGGCGACGCAACTTTTGTTTGGCTTTCATCTTACTCCTAGGATGACATGATTCAGTGGTCAAAATGTCTGTCTAAAAAAATTTAAGGTTCGTGGAAAATTAATGAATTATTCATTCTCATACGGCCAAACATTATTACAAGACCAAAGTGCAGATACACTTTATGTCTGCCCAAAAAACAGTCCATTTAGACAAGACTCATAAAAAAAACATCTCTTTGGTAATATTTTCTGTTTAAAACGTACAAAAGTTCCAAATGGATATTGTATCTTTCCCAAGAAACAATCTCATTACTTCAAATCTAAGTGAAAATGAGTTCACATTGATCCGAACTAATGAGATACCAAAAAATAGGACATTTCTTAGGTTGCAAAAAAAACATAAAAGTACAACACAATTTCAAATCGGTTTTCGAAAAATGTACCATCTAGTTTCTGACTATGTTTTCCTAAATTCATTTTAAATCGCTCTTGTTTAAAACAATAAAACAACAAAATTTGATTTGAAATAAACAAAAATATGCTCTGAAATTCCACTTGTTTACAATATATATGTGTACATAGATTATATCTGAACCACAAATCTCTACATTAAAATGGATTTGTGTATTATATATTTCTGTTTGTTTAAACTTAAATAAAGTTTGTATTTTTTTTAGAGAAATACACATTTCGTACGAACCGTAAATATCGGTGGAATTCAGAAATCGTATTTCCAAAAACATGTTTGTAGAATTTCAGTATTCAAAAAAAGAATTAATTTTATCTACACCTAAACAAATCGTGGGATATTAGCTAAGGAAACAAAGAAGGCAAAGAAATGTTTCAGAAATAAAAAGTGCGTATACGCCTGAGTGCGCCTTCCTATTGTCGTTTTAAATATCTATAGAAATGCACCAATCTACAAGCTTTCAGGTGGTAAGGTAATCTTTTTTATATTGAAGATGCAAAAAAATGTAAGGAATCAAGGCCTAATGAACTATGTCTCACAACTTCCTTAATTAAAATAAGAGAACATTTACAAACCTTTGTTCGTAATTTTCGATTACATCTGTTGAAATTAAGAAGTTCATGTACTTGTCCCTTGTCTGTATACAAACACGCAGCAAATTCTGAAATTAAAAAATAATATATTAGAACTAGACCTCACAATCCTTATTGAATATTTACCTTGTGCTCTGTAAGAATTTCAAAATACAAACATTCTTGGCTTTTATAAGAATAAAATACCACTGAATAAAACACATTTTATTTTTACATATTGACAAATTATTTTTATTGCTGATTTTCAATATGCATTGGTTTTAATATGTTTGTATATAATATGTTTTATGATATGATTAAAATTGATTATAATGTATGTTTCAATAATAAAATATGTATATATTTATTATATTTAATAAAAAATATTCCAATATTAAAAATAATTCTTTTTTTTCATAAAAAAAACACAAGTAAAATATAATAATATGATTATGTAATAATTGTGGATATGTTATATATATTTTTGAATTAAACAAAATATTATTAAAAAGGAAAGACTTAATAATTATTGTGTTTACTAGCCTAATAATATCTCTTAGCATACATACATCTCTGTACATATGTTTTTTGTAATATTGATACAATCAATTTTGATTTAAATATAAAAACAATTAGTGTGCCGAAAATTTATAAAATTTAGTAGAGATCAAAATGTATTAATTTTTTTCATAGAAAATGTGTACAAAAATTTGTCTTTATTTATTTTTTTTTTGAAAGATCAAATTTAATTATTAAATTCAAAAATTATATATTTTTTAAACCAAAATAATACGTGCGCAGTAACAAGTTTGAATTATTAATAAAATATATTTTAATGTAAATATAAAATAGACTTAAATTTAAAACTAAACATAATTGTAATATCATATTAATCAAAAAGGTTTTGGTATATGTTTTCCATTTAATATGTTATATAAGAAATATTATTTATATGTAAATTCTTAGTCGCGAAAATCAACGCATTTTGTTATCTTCTTTTCATTAAAGTGAAAGTGTCTTCTTTTTTTTGTTTATTTTCTTTTTTATTATGTAAACATTTTTTACTGAAAAAAAAGACTACAAATAAATAAATAGTACAGTAGATTTGGCCATTCATAATACTTTTTTAAAAATATTTTAAGTTTTAGTACAGCTTATTTAAGAAAAATAAGAAGGATAACGTTAAGATTTTAGTTTTGAGTTATTGAGGAAGAGTTGTTCTTTATTTTATTGTTATTTCTTTCTTTAGTATTTTAAACAGTCTTTTACAGTTTGATTTATTTTAGAATAGTTGCACACACACAAAGTAGAATAGATTTGACTCGTAAGTTTGCTTTTTGACATAGAATATAATAATAGTCTTATTGTAAGATAAAATTAAAAATATTGGGCAATATAAAAAATTGTTCTTGTTGTTTTAAAAGTTTTCAAAAAAAACAACAACTATAAAATAGTTCAACATCCGATATATGTTTATATTTTTTTAAGGCAAAAAAGCAGTACTGTAAGCACCTTTGTGTGATAAGTTGGAGGCTTTTTAGTATAAAAATTAGAAATATAATATTTTAAATACAAATAAAATGCATGGTTATTATACTTAGTGTGTAGAGATGGCAGACTGAGTCAACCCTAAGACACTGATCTTAGAAATTAAATGACATTGTTATAATATTTGCTTCGATAAGAAAGCTACATATATATAGTGTTGTTACAAATAAGAATAACATTAAAACAAATAAAGCTGTTTTTGAAATCAATTAAAACTCTCAAAAACACTCCTTTCGATCGTTAAATGTAACACATATCTGTGTCTATTGGAAGTATAGTTTAAAGTTTAGTTAAAAATTGAAAACTTAGTTTTGCGAACCTATAAAACACAATAATAAAAAATCGTTTAACATTTAAATTCGAATATCTTAGAAAACTATCATTTACTCCAAACTTCTATATGAAGCACTATCTAGTTTTTTGTTTGCTATTTTTATATCCGCCTTTTATTTTCAACTTAATATTTTATAACAGCCAGATAAATTTAATAAAATGATTGTTAACTCTTATTGCAACAATTAAATCAACTTATAACGATCTGTGTCAGTGTCTTAGGGTTAAATGAAATTTAATATAATGTAGATGGAAGAAAACCTAATTTCTTAGTATTTATAAGTAAATTTAAATTATATAGCTATGTATGTACTATGTATATGACCCTTTCTCTTTATTTGTAAGTTTTACTTAAAAATCACAAAAACATATGTATATAAATGTCTGCTTTATTTTTGTATACTTTGATTTTTAGTTTTAACCTAGGTAAATATTATAAGAGAATATGTTTACATTTATAAGATTTCTTTATATTTATAAGATATGTATAATTTGTATAAATAAAATAAATGTTTATTGTGGTTACGTAAATTCCATTTTAGGAATATCGAAATTCACAAGTATTTTCGTATTTTCTGCCTTAAAGTTTTATAATATACTCATAAATTCCAACACATAAAATAGACATTTTTTATTTTACAAAAGTCGCTATAAAAAGTTGCGATAGAAATAAGTCAGTAAATAGTTAGTAAAATAGTTAGTACACATTTATTATAGATGAATTAGATAGGTATTATTTTTTGAATTATTTGCCAAAGAGTTAAGTATTTAACAAGATCTTTTTTTACTGCACCGTCTAAAAAAAATATCCCTTTTTTATATTACTCTTATTTGTGGAGCCTTACGTTAGAAATAGATTTACAACTGATTTTATTTTGTTCAAATTTCGAATACTTTTCTATATTATCTAATTAATTTATTAATTTTTTAAGTAGCATGAAATATTATAGGCTTTATTGTTTTGTTATTGGCTTAAATTATTTCACTATGTTTTGGTAATCATCACAAGTAGATTCGTAGATATGTATATTCCTAAAAATGAAACATTTTAGTAAAATTTGTTCTTGTTCGAATTCTTCCATATTTCTACGAATCGATTTTAAAAAAAAAATATTTAATTTAGAGTTTGTTTATGCAATTTTTTGTGAGCCATTGCTTAGAAAGATTATAATTTTCATACCAGAAGTCAAGTTTTAATCCAACTATGAACCAAATAAGTTTCTCTCATTACTTCTTGCGAAGAATTGACTAATAGTAATAATAAAATTATCTTTTAGTGTTCAGCATTCAGGCCAATCACGAATTCCGTATCGGGAAATCCGTTCGTAATAGAAAATTATATAAGATTTTCTACTACGAACGTTTTTAGTTTTTTTTTTTCGGAATTCGTAAAGGTTTCGGATTAAATTATAGTAGGTCACCATAATTTCGGATTTAGCAAACACGGAGACAAAATTGAGAGTTGTAAGTCACTAGGCCCTGGTTCTTTACTAGTTTTTGCAAAGAGGCATGCTTTAAATTAACATAAATGACTAAACACTAGTTTTTTTGTTGCCCTTTTTTTCAATAAATGAAGGTTTCTGATGATATCCTATTTTTAGGTCAATCTGTTTAATGGGTTCTTTCAATATTTAAAAAAAAAATTGTTATCTTTTGAAACAGAAATTCTAATCAATAATATAAGAAGTAAAACGTTTGAATGATTCTGTGGGCTTAAATTAGTAAACGATCAACACATATGGCGCTTAATGGGTTTTGAAGAACTCTTAACCAAATAAAATTAATTTATAATGTTATAATTTTTAAAAGTCTTTTTTTCGTATTATATTTTGCCTTAGAAAATAGGATGAAGCCTGTTTGGTTTCTTAATATTCCTAATTTATGTAGTGATTTTATACAAAAAATAAATTTTTTAATGCCTCAAATATACTCCTATATACGAGTATGATAGAAAGGTGCCTCAATAGAATCATAAAGAGATATTCAAAAAATTAACTCAGATAATAATATTAGTGTTTTCTCAATTCGATCTTTTTGTTTATCTTAAAAATAAATCGATTAACGGAAACAGGCTTATAAAAACATTAATTGAAATATTTAAACCTAGTGTGATAGCTCAAATAATAATAAGGTAGTTAAAATAATGTTTCTCTTGATGGTCCTGAATTAGACTCGCCTAAATGGGATTCATAAGAAAGATTAGAGATATCTTCTTAGCCTATTTAAAACCAATTTAAGACCATCCAAATAAAAAATACAAAATGTCCATAGATTGAAAACTTTCCTTTAACTGATTGCGATAAAAATGATCTAAAAGTGATTTAGTTATAATGTCTTTCGTATTGCACATACAAATTAAAAAAAAATAACCTTCAAGGTCGCTATAAAGTTAATTAAACTGAAACTATCAATATCAACAACTGAATTAAAATTATTGATTTTAACAAGCGCATTAAGCTGTAATTAATTTATAGATGAACTTCAATCTCTTTGAATGGCAGATGAATTACAAATTAAACATATGTTAAGTTATTGAAATAAGTCTAATATACTCGTACAATAGAGATATTTCGAAACTTGGATTTTGCGTTATGGCAACATAATATTTTCAATATGAAATATAAAATATGCGTAATCAAATAGACAATATGTTATCAACACCTTTTTTGAATTTCAGTCAATTTGGTATTCAATTGGAATTTGATATTTTTGTTTTCTTGTTAAAATCAGAATTGGTTATTTATCTTGGTTCCAAAATTAGTTGTAAGGAAAATTCAAATAAGATTGTTTGAAATATTTACTTAATTTCTCTGGAAAATTTTCTTTTAAATCGGATTTAAATAGACTAAATAAAAACAGAAAATCGATGTAAAATACAGAACAAGGGTGTATGTTTAAAAGATATTTTTCTAACTAAACCCGTTAAAAACTTATTTCAAGCTTCATATTTCAGATATAAAAAATAATTCTTATATCACAAGTCTAATAATTTTTTTAACTTTGCCTACATTTTTTTCAAGCTAACTAAGAAAATAATGTTTAACTTTGTTGGGAGGATAAGTTCCAAAACAAAAACTTGTGGTTTACGTAAGGCCCAGGGAGGTTGCTCTAAGGATCATCATTTTTTAATTTTTGTTATTGAAATTGTTGTAGTTCGAAAAATATTAATGATTAGCTTTTTTAAGTTTGTGCATTTGGGAAGATCCTATTAAAATTCTTAACACATTTAGGAACAATTAATGTGCGTCCCAAGAAAAGATATGTTTTTCAAACAGCCGAGCATTGAAAACATAATAATTGTACTGTGATTTACTAGGGTACAACAAAATGTAAATATCCTACTTTAATTTATTATGGTCAAATGTTTCTATTTCTGTGTTTAATTTTTGGATTTCGATAAATTCAAAAATTGAAATGACAAACGATATAATACCTATTTTTTTATTACAGAAAACAACATACCACACTCTGAATTGAATCAAAACTCATATTTATTGTATTTGTATGGTCTTTTAGATAACTTATATTTTTCACAATAAAATAGAACAATTTTGAAAGAATAATTATGAGCTTGGATTCAAATAGAAGAGTTTAAAGGGTTTCTTGGAACGCTTTTACCATTTATTTTAAATGAGTTCTGTGATAGGTTTTAAATGTTAGTTTTTGAAAAAAAAAGTTAGATCTTAATAAAATAGGTATACATATATGGCTCATAACGGTGACTATGTTACATAAATAATGACTTTAATCTAACGGCAGGTTTTACTTCAAATGTTTGTGTACACAAAAGAGTATGGTATTGTAGACACACATTTAATTCAAACCATGCACCGTTTTCAGTCCTTGGTGTAATTTCAATATGAGAAATTATGACTTAAAAATTATAATATCTAACTTTATAATTCAGTCTTAAGACATTAATATTTTTAAGAAAAGAATACTAAATTTAAGTTATTAAAAATAATAAAGTTGGACAAGTTTAAATTGTAAGTGCTTTTAAAAATCAGTCAGCTGAAATATTATAGAGAGATCAGGGTTTAAAGTTTTTTTTTTTTTTTTTAAGTTAAGGAATATGGGAATACTTTGTTGTCATTTAAGGAATAAATAAGATTTTGGAATAATTTTCTAAGCAATTTGTTATTTTTTTTTGTTGATTTTATCACCAATTAGTTGCGCTTAAATCAATTTTGTTTCTTTTATTTTAATGTATTTTTAATTTTGTTTTTACCAAGAAAAATGATTTACATACTTAAATTTATTTAATACAAAAAACAAAAAATACATATTATGGCGAGCATATTTTAGAAAGTTTAAACAATACAATATATGGAAAAACCAGCACATTGGTATTTTTGTGTTTTTTTTTTTTTAAGGGTAGGTGGTCATTATTATTATATTTACCTTCAGTCAGTAAAATTAAACAAAACAAAAATACATTACATAAGACTTACAGTACACATATTATGAAAAAATCAAGTCCTTATGTTCATGATATCTAAGTTATAGTTGATAATGTAGCAATCCTTATATTAAAACTTAAATATACTATAAATCTCTTTTTATAGCTGTACGGAGCTCATTAAAGCTCCGAAAATACAATAGAAGCATTTCACTAAGCGTGATTGAGCTTCAGAACCATGAATGAGTGAAGCTTTAAAAAGCCTTTTCAGTTTTCTCAATTTTTACCTCACGCTGCTGGGAGTACTTTGATCGTCGTTTGCTAGCCAATTGTGGCAAATTCGAATGATGCTTGCGCACATGAACACCTAGATTGCCACGTTGCTTGGATTTGTAGGCACAATAGGGACACTGGTGAGCTGGTTCCTTGCCACCACATTCGACGTTCTCATGACGACGCAGAGTTGATTTCCAGCGATATTTCTTGCCGCAATGACGACATTGATAATTGGCTTCTTCATTGGCATTTGTGCCACCGTAGTCGCTTAAAGAGTATTCTAAATGCCTAAGGGCCTGAGCCTGAGCGGCCATCATAAGTTTTTGAGATTCGTCTGACATGTAATCAGTTGACAAGCATGGCATAGTCGCATTTTGATGATGGCTAAAGGAAGACTTAGAACCTTCGATCAGGTGGATATCATCGAAGCCAGAATAACGTCCATCATCGTCATCGTCGTCGTCATCTTCGTCGAACTCCGAATTGCTGTTTTCGTTCTCATTGTCCGAGGAATGATTCTCTTTGCGGTCGAAGTTCTCAAAGATCAAACTTTTATTTTGCCCAGAAATCGGTTGAACACTTCCACCAGATTGGTTATTGTGAGCCAACGGCACCAAATTCGACTGTTGCTTAAAGATATCTTGGTTTCTTAGCTGCTGCTGAAAATTGTGATAGCCATCACGAAGCAAAGCCGCAGCTATCGCCGCAGCAGCTGGGGCAGCTGCAGCACCAATAGTCGGAGGCTTAATGACAGAAGCTGGGATCGGAAGAATAGGCTTGATATCCGGTGGTGGAACAACAACAGACGTTGGTATGGCTGCAGGAGTATTTTCCATATTAGCCAGAGCAGCAGCGGCTGCAGCACTCGACTTGTTAACTACACTTGAGTATTTGACTCTTGGATGAAATGACGAAGTGTTCCTCTTGACGGAAATGGAACTCTTGATAGTTCCGATTTTGTTGGTGTTTGTCATTTCATCACCATTCGAGTTTTTTGAAGCCGTTGTATTTGATGTATTTGATGTTTGTGGCTCATTAGGAATTCCCGATTGCATTGTTCCACATTTTCCTCCCGCCGCTGCATCAGCTGAGGACGGGGACTTTTGTCTAAATGGCTTTTCAGTATTTTCAGTCTTTGGTGCTTTTGCAGCTGAGTTCGCACGATAGAATTCATATAACATATCGGAGACATCTGACACAGAAAACCTTTTCTTGTTTCCATTGATCTGATTGGCAGTTACTGCTGCTGACATTGCTTCCATGCCATTCATTGAGTGTCTGTTATTGAGGTGTCTATGGTGTTCTATTACTGAGTTCTTCTGATCTTTATTAGGATCGGTGACTTTTTTGCTAAGATCTTGATTTTATTTTTAATTAAAAGAAAAAAAAAACAAAAAAGAAAAACAATTAAATTAAGAAAATAAAAATTAACAAAAAACAAGTGATGTTTGTGAATGAAATGAGCATTAATGTTATGAACATAAAAGAAACTTATAAAATGAAGAAATAAAAGCATGCAAATAGGTAAATATTTAAGATATTTTATTTAAAGAATAAATACATAATAATTTGTATGTACTGATGATGTTTAAATAATATCAAACAAAAAATAAAGTTTATTTGGAATATATATTATATTTAATGTGTTTATAAACAATAATATTAAATTTAAAAAAATAGTAGACAAATTATAAAATAAAAAATAACTCAAATTTTAGTAAAATAGTTTATTTGTTGTAATTTGAATTGTTTTTGATTGTTAAAATGGCTGATATCAACACAACATAAGTTTTTCGACCTGTTATTGGTCAGCTGTCACTTAAAATCTGACAGCAGTCACTTTTAGTTTGACAGTTGACCAATATCAGAGAATACTTTTTACATAAATTGCGTAAAATTCGGCCATATGAATTGCAAATGATGAAGCAATTAAGTGTGTATATTTTTTTAAGACTTCGCGCTGATGGATGGTGATTGGGCGATATGATGATGCGAGCGAGCATTTGTTTGTTTTGGAGCTTTTATCCATTTTTTAACACAAATTTGTTGTTTGTTGTTATTTTTTTTTTTATTTTATTTTGTTTGGTTAGCAATGTGAGAAGCCCTTTTACCAATGAATTTTGTTTTCTGTATTTTTGTTTGTTCTGTTTTGCGATAGGGTGGGTTACCTTATGTTTCATTCGGAACCCAAAAGTCTGTTTTGTTCCATTAAAAGATCTGTTTGTTTACGAGTATGTAATCAACACTAACATTGATGGCAATTTACAATGATAGCTGAGGACCTAAAAATAAAATAGGTTAAATAATGGCAACAAGCATGATTGTAAGATTATAAGAATTATGAAAAGAAAAAAATAGAGGTGCATATGGCTCTAGACTTCAAAAGTAAAATGATCTGAAAATAAAACAAAACAAAAAAGTATGAATAAAAATAAAAAAATATGTTATAAACAAAATAAAACAAGTAAAAATATATCGAAATGAAGGTTAAAATAATTTTTATTTTCAATAAAATAAATTTAAATAAAAGAACCAGCTACATATACATAACTATAAATACAAGCTTTCAAAATTTATCTAAAGATAGAATTTTACGTTGGGTTATCTAAAAGTTATGTCACTCTCATGGATAATAATATTTTCGATGTGACTTTGTTAGACTTATAGAAAGCAAATGGACGGCTCTACAAATGAAAACAGAACGGATTTATCCGACTATAGAAGTTATCCAATTGTCTCAAATATAGTTAGAAATGTAATTGATTTTCTCTCAACTCTATTTTTTATAGCGATTTTAACAATTCCAGAAACTTGCTTTCTAAAAGATCGTAGAATACAGATTTTTTTTATAGATACGATAAGAAGCGAGAATCTGATTTTATGGACTGTAATTTCATTAGAAGAAGGTATATGTAGTAGTTGCCTCTCAAGAAGTTTTTGCATCTGTGGAAGCTTCTTAAAACCTGAAAATAATGCCAATGCTACAGGATATTAAGAAAACTTTAGCCAAAGGTCAAGATTTGTCGAAATATAGTGAAAAAGTTGCCCATTTTAATTTTCCCGCTTTAATTTTTTATTATAAATTATTAAACAAATTATTTTAAAACATACATCATTCATATTTTCAGAAATACTAAATAATTTGATGACTATTCCAGTATCTTTTACAAAATAACTTAAACATTTTTTTATTGTATAAAACAAAATTAATTTAAGGTAGTTTATATGTATATATGTATATATTTTTTAAGGGCCAACTAAATGTTCCTTGAAATTCGACGTATCAAATGTTTTTTAATATTTAGTTTTGGAATTCAACAATTTTTGGAAAAAAAATGAAAACGAACAAAAAAATATACATATGCGTTGTGAGAGTATATTTTCTAATGCAGCTTTGGTCTGTATTAAACTTAAAACACTTTTGTTTGTTTGTAAATTTTAGTTTAATTTGTATCTTATGATATGAGGAAATTCTTGCTGATTTTATTCCTTAAAGTTAAAAAAGCACTGTAAGCCTCGATTTTGATATGTTTTGCAATATTTAATTTAAATAAAACATAAGTTAATTTTGTTCACTTTAGGGCTAGGCTCATTTAAATTACACAATTTAATATTTTTTCGATGAGATATGAGTTTTGAAGACTTTAAACAATTTGACAAGGAACCTTTAACCCTTCGAATAAAATAAAAAGTTTTTGCATAAAACACTATTTTTGTAAAAAAAATTACATAAATGCAGATATTCACACATACGACAAGTTGGAAGGTTAATCTAATTAAAATATTACTTTGTTTAAATTCAAATATACAAGCACAAACTTTATTTAGCTTTAAACTTCACAACTTGGCAATTTGGCATATGTATATTTTGTTTAAAAAAAAATGTTTATTTTCAAAAACAAAATAAACTACTAAATTCATATAAAAACTTGTTTAAGCTTTAATAAAAACTTTTAATTAGTAAACTATTCGTATTCAAGAACTCCGAATCACTGCACCATGGCACCGAACCGAAGCCCACACAAACAATACTAAGTTCCCATCGGTGACCCACGAAATTTTACAAAAAAAAAACAGCTTCGAAAGGTTTTTGTTTTTTTTGTACTGTGTTAACGATTAACTTGAGAATGGTACTTTTGAAATGCCTATGCAGTTGTTTTCCTTTAATCCTAGACAACATCTGCTTGCATCCGTATTCCTATCCCTATCCATATAAAGTGCAGCATGAAATCCCATCATGCAACTACATAGGCGTTTTTATTTCTGTTCTTTGGATTTGAGGTTGTGTTAGTATTTTTATGTATTTTAGTTATATTGAAAGATCATAATCCCAAATGAGAATATAAAAATAGAAAACAACATCCTGTGTCTATATATGTACGTGTAGTATGTGTGTTACGGGGACACAGGCAGATTTATGCGGGTCATAAAATAAATTATTATTTTTTTCGTAGATATAGGCATACCCTACCCTTAAGATAGGGTAGGTTGGAATTTGAACGGCAGGTAAGAACGAACAAAAGACTTTTGCAAAGGTATCAACAAGTTGAATCACCAATCATAAAAAGTCTTATCTTTCAGCAAAAGCAAAAACTCGCACTGAAAGTTTTTAAGGATACATAACATACATATAAGAATATATATGTGTACATATAATATATTTTATATAATATCTACATAATTACAAATTACAACGGTAATGTACCTTTTTTATTTTGATTTGAATATTTTTAAGAAATTGGATCATGTAATTTATTTCCCTTGCACCAGTGCACCTGTGAAAACAGATTTTTATGTGAATTATATCAATGATTATCAAATATTTAGACGTTTGATATCAAATTAATAGCCTTTCGGAGACTGATTTTTGCGCACACCGTGTCTTCATTTTAGGGTTTTTAGTTGGAAATCTGTATCAAAATAATGCAATGTTTTTTTGGGGCGATTTGTTGGAGCATGGTTAAGAATTGATTGGATAGATGTTTCTAAAGTTTAGATATTTTATTTAGATCAACTATATAGATAATTTAATCTAAAATCCTTGTTTCGATTAAGAATAATATCAAAAAATAATTTGAACGAAATTTTACACAACAGAATTAAACTATAAATAAATGATAAGCAACATTTATAAAACCAAAAGATAAGAAATGTAGTGGTATCCGTGCAAATAGTGGTACAAAAAATACATCTTTAAATAATTTATTATGTCTATAATATTTTTAAAAACAATTTTCAGCCTACCAAATTACAAAACCTCAACAGTCAAACTGAACAAATTGTATTGGAATTGCAATTGTACGGATAACTATTCTATTAATCAATGATTTGAATTAGATCAAATCAATGTTTTTCGATCGTAGGAACGCAAGAAAGGGTTCAATTGGTTTTTAACAGATTTCAATCAAAAATAAATTGATTAAATAAGCCAATGGAAAAACAAACCGTGTATGTGTTTTGATTCTTGGTTCACATGCTCTGAACTTTTTCAAACGTCTAAACACACAACACCTAATTAGGATTTTTTAGCATTGGCATATACCTTATGTTTAACGTGTAGCCCAAAGAAAAACTTATAAGCTTGTGAAATCTAACTGCAAAACCACTTTACCACTTTTAAATTAAATTTTGCCATCACCCCTGCCTGTGTCATCTTAAGTTTTCTTCATTGATACGGCCTCTTGCGAAGAATTGGCAAATCCTCCAAGAGTAATTCTTGTCATCAATGTTCGGATTCGGCTTAAAACTTTCGGTCCCCTCCATCCCTTACAACATTACTCGCACACAGGAATGGTTTTATATTATTTAATTTTAGTTATTGATTGCGAATAAGCCATACCCTAAAACTAGATTGGTGAAGCATGTCATCGTTAAAATTTTAAACTTTGATAAATAGCAGTTCTTTTGAAATCATCCTAATGGCGAAATCTCAAACCCAGAACATGTTGAAACTTAAAACGAACAATCCCTTTGAGAATTGATTGAAATTGAAAAATTTAAAAGAGACATCCTTGTCATAAGAATGTGAGTTACTTACAATTCCACCTCAATTCTTATCATGAGACATACTGAGGAAGAATCAAAAATGGATATGTCAGTCTGATTAGGCATCTGGTTTTAACGGATTTACTATGTTTTCATTAACCATCAGTGAAATGATTGCACCGATTAATAATTTAAAGAGATTTTGATGTTTGTAATTGGTGATTTCATTTTTTCATTTTGTAGTTTTAAGTTGGAATCCCGAGTATTTGAAACATTTGATACATCGTTTTAAAATGAAACAAAGCTTTAAAACTATTTATACTTACTAAAAATGTGGTAATTAAAACATAACCACTTTTTACATACTATACGATAAATGTTGAATATGCCTACTTAAGAAATTGGTAAAATTGTGAAGAAATTTAAAGACAGCAGAAGTGTTATTGATGTCGTAAAGGATGTGTAGTGCATTATCGTAATGCCACTATAAATAGAAAATAGAGTATTTCTGATGAAATTAATTGACCCCTTTTAGTCGGCGGCGATTAAAGATCAAGATTTGGGCGATATGTGGTTCTATCAAAACGGGACAGCAAACCACAGAACACAACATGACAATTGTAACTTATTTTGCGCGAGAAGTTTCCTGGTCGTATAACTTCACGTTTGGCAACATCACAAAAGACCAAGCTTACGAGAACAATCCATAAACTAGAGACACATTAAGTTCCACCCTTACGCAAGTTATGGTCTAGATATGTACAGTCCTACATGTATGAAAAAGTGGGTAAAAAGTACCCCACAACAATCGCATTTTGCGAATCGTCTCGATAAAATGCAGCAAAGTTCAAACTTTATAATGAAATACAATGTTCATCAAAAATGTCTGGTCTGTCTGTCTGGTTTTCATTCGAAACCGAAAAATTAATAACCCTATTTTTAAAAAATGTTACGGGAGATTATTTTTGAATGAATGAAAACAAAAAATTATTTTTCAGCTTAACTATAGATCATAGGGTAAACCAATTTTCAAACCCAACCAAATAATAGTCCCTTATTTTTATTTTCGTTTTTTCAATATATAGGACAAGGGCAAGGTCGTCATTATAGCTTCAATATATTTATAATATTGTTGATACTAATTTTAGAACTAAATGCAATCTGGCTGTTGAATGCATTGCAATTGTCCCTGGTAATATATTTTTTTGAAGCAAAAGCGGGTGGTGTGGATAGAAAATAGATTGACTGTTGCATTTTCTTCTATGCATCGAAAAAGTCAACAGATATTTTAATTATTTAAACGGATCAGTGTGTCAATCAATAATAATTCTATTATAAATCTAAGCCTTATTTCTTTTGAAATATGTCTATACAAAACATATACAAACATATTTGGAATAGGTACATACATATGTACATTGTCGTAAATATAGTACATAGGGAACATAACTTAAATAATTTGATTTCTATTATTTCAAAGAAAGTTTATTTATGTGAACATAGATTGGAAAACCCTCATAGTACAGATTGAAATTTGAAAGACGAAAAAAAAAAAACTGAAAACAAAAACATTTTAAAAATCTTTTGTTGACTTACTTATGTGCATCAAGGAAACACGCACACACTGCTGCACCCCTGTAAAGCATATCGCCTTAAAATATGTTCTGATTCATCTCAAGTGTTATACCTAATACAAGAAGTAAGAAGTTCAGGTAGTTTTCCATTTCTTAGTTTTCCCCAGCTTACAAGAAAAAATTCAAGACTTCGGCTTTATGGTGGCCTTAAATTGCACTTAAGAAGAAAAACCCTGAAACCGTGATGCGTGTTCTCCTCGTCCGACGTGGTTGTTTGATTGTTTAGTTTTATTATCAAGGAAAAGGGACGAAAGAGAAAATTGAAAAACTGAAGAAAACAAAATAGCTTATAGATAGGAAATAAGCAATATAAAATGTATACAGGCTTGAAAACCTATAAGTCCTATGAGCTATGTATGTAAGTCCCAGGCAGGGGCGTAGGCTTGGATGATTAGAGTGATAAATGGGTTTTCACACTGACATAGTTATACACACAGGCAAAAAACAAAAAAACAATATAATATAATATCTAGGTTTCTGGGAAAACTTTATTTTACTTTCAGATACAAGATACTGGAAACAAAATTGAAGATAGATAATATATGGAGGTTTGGTATTTCAAGTTCAAAATGCATGTGTGTGCTGTGAAGACAGTGCGTGCCGCGTGCATATGCGAGAAAGGCAAAGGGAACAACATAACGTAAGCCCTAAATTTATAAGATACCTAAAAATTTGAAAAATGAAAGTGATTGCTTTTGAAAACTTCTTAAAATTTGTATTTATAGAACTCTGGCACACACAAGAATAAAAGTTGTAAATAGAGTTTTTATCTGTTGGAAGTTATAGGCACACATAAAATCTAGGTAGGTACTGAGTCCTTTTCTTTGGGTACAGTTTTCTCAAAATGTAGCAAGCAATCGGTTTTTTTTAAATGAATACAATAATTCTATCTTAAACTTGTCACCTGCAAAATAGGGTTCCAAGAATGTATGCAATTTTGGTGAAAATGAAATGGCTGTATGTAGAAAGAAGTTACAGTTACTGTTTGATTGAATCAACGCCAAACAGATACCAAAATGTGAAGTTTGTAATGCAAATAAATACGAAAATCAATATATTTCAAAAAGATAGAATTACTCAGCAAAATAAAATGAATAAAGTTTGTCTTTATCCAAAAACTTTTGTTTGTTAAGCATTTGATAGAGTTATTGAATGGGGTAGGCATTTCTTGATACGAAGAAAATATGATTTTTTAAGTTTTAATCAGTAAATATCCGCAATTTCTTGAACAACAAATAAGTACTGGTTACGTACATAAATATCCATATGAGAAATATGCATTTCAAATTTATTTTAGATAAAAAAAGCAAAATTCAAGAACTTTAAAATAAATTCTTCAAATGGCTAACATTTATTGAAGCTTAGTGAAGAGCCTGAAAAGTAAATAAACTTTCATGACAAATATCTTGAAAATTTTATTATATAAAAAACATAGGTGACGCGACAGCCCGATGAGAACTAGGGCCTAGTCACTTACAACTCTCCATTACTTTGTGCTAGTCATGTCAGGGATGGAGGGGACCTACAGTTTTATGCCGAATCCGAACGGCTAATTTGAGAAAGCACTTTTCATGACAAGACAAGCATTACTCTTGGAGGATTTGTCAATTTCTCGCAAGAGGTAATACCTGTGAATTAAAATTTAGGTGGTACAGGCATCGGTTGAACCCAAGGCCACTACCATGACAGACCAACGCACTAAACATTACGCCACCGTTACTACTGAAGATTTAATTGTCCCACTAAAAAATGTCAGGAAAATGTGAATAAATAATAACGATTTTATAACTGAAATCATTTTAAACTTTTAATAAAGTTATCAATAACTTATCTTCGTGTCCGGCCTCAAAATCATTCAATAAAATCAGGTTTTTCAGATTTCACGGTAAAAAACTATTGAAAACCATTATACTTCTAGATTAGTGGCTTTGTGCAAAAGTTCGATATGTATAGTTCTTTTTTCAAAACGAAATATGTAATATAATCTTTTTTTCATTTACTACTTTTAATAGTTCTAATATCTCATTAATTTTTAGAAAAATCTTTCAGCCCTATTATGGCTATCAACTATCAATTATTTGATAACTGATAACTTCTATCAATTTATTGATAATTTGGTATTATGAGTATCAAATGATAATTTTTCACCCATTGTGAATGCTAATCATTATACGATTGTGAATAGGTTTTGTTTGGTGTTTGACGTTTGTCATTTGTGTTGAGTTCTTGTGTTTTGGTCTATTAATAATTTCGGCGGAATAATGTAAGTTGTTTTCATTAAATATTTGCTTATTTTAATTTATGAATTTATAATTTGTCCAGTGGGTTTGAATCATCTCGTAATGCTGTTTATTTTAGCTTGCACGATAAACCTTCGTTCCTCAGTACAATTGCATTCAAACAACAATTCTAGTGAAGGCATTTCGTTCTTCAATTTGTATATTCAATGAAAACTACAAAAAAACTTTTATAAATCGTATTTAAATTACAATTCTTTACCATTTACGAATATTTGATACATTTGTCAACGAAGATTTTGTAGCTGATAGAATATTTGATGGGTATCAATATGTTTAGATAGCCGTAATACCGAGTTTATCAATAAAGCTATTCACAATAGATTTTAAATTCACTATTTATCAAAAATATTGATAATTGATCACCATAATACCGATTCATTAATTTTGTTGATAATTATCAACTATTATCAAATATCGTGTTGATATTTGATAACCATAATACGGCTGTTTATAAGTTGACAAGGTTTACCTGCTCTACCTAATGTTTAAAAAAAAATGTAGTGAAGATCCAAAACTAACGGGAATAAGCGCAAACTAACTGACATATTGAAAAGATTAAACTTATTTGGTAGATAAAGCCTTGTATTTTGTAATATCATCTTCGAGAATCTCCAACGATTTTCTATTCCTTTGGAATTTTTATTTTCCCCCAAATATTATCTTGTATTGTAATTCTTCCTGGATTCAATGCAATTCGATTTTTGTTCCTGATACCAATTAAATCCGAAGGAAACTTTTTCACGTTCTTAAAGTTCGAGATAGGGAAAAATTCCCATCGAACATTTTATTTGCTATAATCCTCCATATAAGCTGTTAAAAACTATCAGCTATTTTCAAGAAATCGAGTGAATTCGAATTTCAAAAACGTTTCGTTTTCAGCGTTTCACATCCGATTAATAGGGACTTTCATTATTATTAAAAGACTATATGTATAATTTAATAGCGCTAAGGAATTAACTTTTTAGAACAGTAATTTCTTGTGGATCATTTCAGAAAACAAAGATTAATAACGTACCAACACCTTAATGGTAAATGCAGGTATACTGAACTACCCTTGAACTTGATAAATTGAAAGTATTTAGTTTTTTTTTTTTTTATTTCGCCCTTGCCACAGTTTGATTCTCATATTTCTTTTCTTTCATGAAGGTTTGTTTGTAAAGGTATTTTTATTTATATGGATATGCGAATTGTATAGGTAACCATTTATGACGGTACGTTTTAGGTCTATCTTTGCATTGAAGAATTGAATACAAATTTATTATTTAGTATCAGAAAATTTGGGTTGATTTTAACTTATTATGAATTAGATTATTTTCTTAACTGCAAGTTGAACATTTTTTCTCAACTTATGATTTTGTTTTTCTTCACTCAAAGTTCGACGTTTCAACTTTAGCTTTTCAACTCTCGAGTAAATCAACTTCTATTTCTTTCAACTTAAAAAAAAATAGAAGTTAAAAGACCAACTTGAAAATTTTCTTGAAAATTTAAATTAAATATTGGTCTTTCTTCTGTCAAAATGTATTCTCGGTTTGAATACAAATTAAAATGTTCCGGAATAATAACTATTATTATTATAACTTGTAGTACCCGTAGCGTGATGGTTAGTGCGTTGGACTGTCATGCAAGGGGCCTTGGGTTCAATCCCTGCCTGTGCCACCTAACTTTTTTCACGGGTACTGCCTCTTGCGAGGAATTGACAAATTCTCCAAGAGTAATTCTTGTCATGAAAAGTGCTTTCTCAATATAGCCGTTCGGATTCGGCATATAAACTGTAGGTCCCTTTCCATCTCTGACAACATTACTCGCACACAGGGATGGTTGAGAGTTGTAAGTCACTAGGCCCTGGTGCTTCATGGACTGTTGCGCCACCTAATTTATTTTATTTATTTAATAACTATTGGGAAATGTTTTTTGCATCTGCTCTAGAAGTGCAGATGAATAATAACAGTTTTTCAATATTGAAATAAGCCAATATGCCATAAGGTAAAATGTATGCACGGGAACGGCTCGTAATTTGGGACAACCATGATTTTATTTACTAATTTCATATTTCAAATCGAAAGGCAATTGTCCTCCTAACACAGGTTAGGCCATCTAGTGTTTTCTTTTTAAATTATAAGTCATTTTGAAACTGAAAACTGTATTGCTTAACAAAATGAGTCGATTTACCGCTTGAACAACGTTGAGATATATTAAAAACTTTTTTCCTAAATTTCACGCACTGGCTTAAAAACAATTCTGATGCACAAATATGATCTTGGATTATTCGCTTACAAGCTACAATAAATTGATTCAGAAATTGAATGAGCGCTTTGTTATCACTTCACGGTTTGGCCTTACGAAGCTTAAATTGACGAGGCTCATTTTTATCTCAGCGGCTACGTTAACAGACAAAATTGCCTCATCTGAGTCTCGAAAAACCCGCACGTAACTGTCCAGAAGTCAATCAATCCAAAGAGAGTAAAAGTTGTGGATTGGTAAATGTTGGTATTATTGGAACCGCTTACCGACTTTTTTTTACTGAAATTTAAGGCATGGATTAGGACGACCTGTGGTTTATCCAGGATAGTGCGATATTTTGCGAACAAAAAATTACCAAATAGTGTTATGACAATTAAAGTACCTAAGGGCAAAATTATACAAGAAACCATCAACATGGTCTTGCAACATTAAAGTGACAGAATGTGTTGCAGCGAAGTCTAATAAAGCCATATTGTTGCTTCTTTAAAAAGAATAGTTAGAATCGCAAACCATTTATTTACATTCAATTCGTTCTTAATTAGTCCATAAGAACATGTTAATATTTTTTTTAAATACTAAACTTTTTTTTAAATGAGTTAAGCCAAAAAGGAGAGCAGAAGAATTTACAACAACAAACAAAAACTTTGAATATCATTTTTTTTTAAATTTGCTTAAATGATCTTTCATAGGGGTTTTTTAAACAAAATCTATGGCAATATTTTGAACGAATTGCTTTTCCTAATTACCTAAATTGTAATATTTGTATGTTCTCAGAAGAGGATACCTTACAAAGAAAAGAACACTATTTTTTATTTTAACCTTTCTTTAATTTATCGATCAATCAAAAAAGAAAGAAAAAACTTTCTAAAGAATTTTTTGTTCATCTTGAATCCACCCTTATTTTCAATACACCACCTGTGGTGTTTAGAAAATTCTAAAATCACGAAGTGAACGTTGCCAATACATGGGTGTATTGTACATATGTATGTACATAAATAAGTCAGAATTAGTGCCATGGACAATTGTTTGCCAAAATATTTCTCTTTTTGTTAAAATATTAAAATATCTCGTCAACCAATTTAACGGTTTTCGGAGTGAATTTGTTGTTGATCAATGTTTAAATCTACTTTTATTTAAAAAAAAGAAAAACAAACTTACCCTTAGAAAAATATTGAAAACACACGTACATACATTATATGTGATATGCTTGACATTAAGTGATATTTTAGCTTCAGCAATCTGAAATAAATAAATGTTCAATAAGATACAGTAAGAAAATAAATTAAAACTTACCTTTTTTCCTAGTGGCTTCTTCTATCATCTCTAGTCTCTACAATAATTATAAAAATACCTACAGCGATCATCACAACCTTATCACTCTTATTAAAGATAAATATAAGTACGATAATTAATCAAAAGACAGTTTTTTTTGTTTAAATTGTAAATAAATATATGTGTATTATATACTTTTCATCCATAAAACAAATAATATATTTGTGTACATTTGTCAACCATTCTACAGATTATATCTTAAAATTAGTTTTTTGTTTATATATTTTGAACTTGGTTAAGAAGGCAATAATGGTGAGTTTGTGTTTTTAAAAAGAAATTGAAAATACTTAAAACGAAAGAATTTCAAAATTTAAATTTTTGTACGACAGTTTGTGTTTTTGTAAGTGATGTTTTTGATAGAAGATAAAAATTAACAATAAATTATTTGTTTCGTATTTTGGAATGTTAGCGAAAAAACGAAAAAAGTTCAACATAATATTAAAATTTGATTATTCCTTAACCTAATAAAATTGTTTATTTTAAATTCTTAAAATTAACTGTGGGCTTGTTTTTTGTTTTTGTTTTATAAATTAACTATATGGAATGTAATATAATGACGGAAAAATTTCATTATCAACATCATCTCGCTTTCGCAAGAATATATGATGAACCTTTGACATGTGTCTTTTGAGATCTTCATTGCGTCGATATTTCGATGGACAGATTTCGCAACAAAATTTTGGTGGTACATCAATGCACTCGTTCCGCATGTGCCGTTTAAGATGTGCCTTACGTAAATAACTTTTTCCACATGTCACACAGGGATATCGAAGCTGCAACTTCTTCATTTGATAATCTGAAAATTTGAAAAAAAAAGAACAAATATTTGTATAAAAAAAGAAATAAAACAAAAATTACTTAAAAGTTAAAAACGAAAAAAAAAATAAACCAAAATAAAAATATGATTTTGAAATTAAAAAACAAAAAGATAATAAATGAAAAAAAAAACAAAAATTTCAAATTTACACCGTTAAATTATACTAATTTTTTATATTTACATACATAGAAGAAAGATTGCTAAAAGAAAGATTCAGAAGAAAATTAAAATAGAGCAGAAAAACACATTGTCTTTGTTTATATATAATATGTTCCTTTCATTTTATTTATATATGTATTGTGTTTTATATTTTAAGGCTTAAAGATTTTTGAAATCATACAAAAATGTCTTCAAAAATTAGTATATTAAAAAAAAATGAATCCAGAAGTTATTACAATTATAGAATTTTGGATTATTTAATGTAATTAAATAGCTTAACAGATAAATAATGTATTAAAGTAAAGCAATGATAATAGTGTAATTATTTTTGTGTTGGTTATTTATTATATTATTGAAAAATTCCTTAGTGTATTGTTTTTAATTTCATTTCATTTTTCTTGCATTACACAGAGATCACATTTTCTTTTGTTGTTGAATTTTTAAAATTCACATAACGAGATAATTTCATTCAAACAAATTATAAAATTTTCTCTTCATACAAAAAAAAAACATGATTATAGAATATTTAGTATACAAAAATTTTAATATAAATGCTAAATATTAAATTTAAGACCATTTTTATATTATATTAACTTTAATTTGTTTGTTTTTATTTTACGATTATAGAATACAGTATGTGATTCTTATGTTTTTTAAAATTAAATTGGAAAGTAAGTTCAATGTGAAATAAATCAAATATAGAAATAATTAAAAAGACAAAATATATGTTAACAAGTGCTATGAAACAATATCCTTGATTTTTTGTTTGTTCTTATTTTTAGAATAAAATTCACGGGTTTTCTTTTACTTATATTAAATTTAATATAATAAATATAAAATAACTCATTACGATATACTTTTTTTTTTAATGTTGGCATTCTACAATTGGGTTTTTGTCTTAATTTTTGAATTAATTAATTTTTTAATATTTATTACGAAAATGATGTAAAAATGAGAAGCTATAAGAATTTTTCAAAAATCGTTCTTCATATCTTATGTATGTACAAAGGGAGACATGAATAAATTTTGAATAATAATGAGTTTGAATGCATTTTTGAATAATGAGTGGTAATATTTTCACCGTTATTTTCGAATGTCACGAGAATTTGTAATATAAAAGCTAAGCTTGTTTAAAACATCTAAGTATACTTATTTCATTCATACACTATTGAGAAAATGGTCATACTGGTAACATTTTAAAGGTTTTTAAATATAACTTGAAAACGAAAAGCTTTTAAGAACATTCGAAAAAATGTTTGTGTAAAATTTTCGGTGAATATATTTAGTAGAATTTAAGATTTAGAACGCAATTGTTACTTATTGGAAATTAAACTTAAAATTTTGTTAGAAAATAAAATAATGTAATAACGATTAACGAATTATATCACATTCGATTATGAAGTATATAAAGATGTTGTGTTTGTAGCATATATATTATATACAATCTAAAGTGACGCATAATTTTCAAATTTTTCTTGTGATGTATATGCCAATGGTTTGCACCTGCAGAAATTATTACCAGAAAGTTTGAAATAAATAAATAAATTTAAATTTAAAATTTTTAAATAAAATTGATTAATTTTTCGAACTTCTCAGACATTTTTTTTCATTTAAAAAAAAAATATATTAAAATTCATAAAATAGTTTTATAATAAAATCTACAAAATAATTATCTCCAAAAAAATGCAATAAATTCATTCATGTTTTAAAATTATTACAGTTCTCAGTCGAATTTTTACTCGCAATATATAATATACTCATATATACCATACATACATCTACAGCAGACATAGAGTGATTCTAATTTAAGAATTCAAACTTATTAGACATACAAAATTATTGTTACGATTCGCTTATTGCATCAATTAACATTAAAATTCAGTGTTAACATAATGATTATGTTTAAAAATTCGATATTTATATGTACACAAATTTGTTCTTATTTATTGATTTGTTAAGCATTTTTGATATTAAGTTTTGCTACCATCTTTTCTTTTTTAATTCGATTTAGAATCATCAGTATATCTTTCTCTTCGAATCTTATTAATCAAACAAAATCAAAATAATCTTTTTTTCTTCCACCGTCTTTCTTACTTTCAACAACCATTGAAATTGTTCCCAAAAAGAAAACAATCTCACTAAAACAATGTCAAATGCGACTTAAAAAAGAACCACCCTGTAAATTCTACTTTGATATTAAGACAGGAGTATACATATAGGTTAGTTCACAATGGCTTTTTTTCTTTTGTTTAAAATATCTAAAAACTTAAAACGACGATTTAAATTGACTTATGGTTTATATTTGAATAAATTTAAGGCTTAAAATAATAATCATTGATTTACCAAAAAATATTAAATATATTTAATTTTTCAAGTCACAATAGTTAAGTCTTCTCTTTCTAAATTAAGACCGAATGTTCTTTTCGCATATGTTCATTCAAAAATGCCTGCGATCTATAATTACGCGAGCACAAAGGACAACGATTAGATTCTAAATATGTCTTACGCTTAGTTGATACCGATCTTTCTCTATCTCTACCAGCAGCAACGATGTTAGCTCCCAAAGTAATGGGCTTATTATTTCCACTAGGAACAATTCCAATACTACTGGCACTATTGGCATAACTACTTCGTCTTCGTTCATTTCCGCTTGAAATTAAAACTTTCGGTAGCGTTGGTAGTAATTTTGCAAATGCACCTGGGGCTGTGATATCAGCCAATTGCCTCAAGGCCACTAGAGCATCACCTTGTGGTTCTATTTCGATGTCATCATTTCCAATTTCCTGTTTTATTAAACTTCTCCCACTTTCTGTCTCCAATAGCGAATATGATGGTATTTTATTTTGTACAATTATAACATCATCATCTTCCGAAGAGCCTTCCTTGATCTTTTGTTTCAAATCTGAAAGAAAAATACAAAAGAACAAAAAAGTATGTCATACAACACAAATAAACAAAAATTTAAATCATAAATATAAATATATAAATAACTAAACTATAAAACTAAAGTAAATATTAATATAAGTCAAATCTAAAACAAAAACTATATTTACATTTAAAAATATTTAAAAGACATTTGTTGGTTGTGTTTTGCTGACTTTTTTTTTGAACTTTTAATTTATATTGTTTTCTTTTTTTCAATTTTTATTTTAAATACATTTTTATTAAGAATTTAAAAATAGGTATTTTTGTAAAATGTTATTAAATAAACTTAATCAGTGAGACTTAAGTACTTTTAATTTATTAAATATTTATAATTTTTTTGTTTTTTTAATATGATTATTAACAATGAGATGTGAAAAATAACTCAATAAGTGTGCGCCTCTTTAAGGTACTTCAATTTATATTTTTTATTTTTGTATTTGTTTGTTTGGCACACTATTGATATCTTTCAATTTTAATTAATTGGAATTTTATCGCATTATTCAACGGATTTAAAAGGTTTGTTCGTATTCGTTATTTATTTTTATTTTTATTTTTTTTTCGAAACATTAAGGCTATATAATGTAAGTTCAATTCCTTTTCTTCATAATAATTGAATTAACACATAACAGTCAATACGTTTAGATGTGTTAAAGTAAATTGTCGAAATCATTTTTAAAGGCAAAAGAAGAGAAAAGAAAGTTTCTTATTTGCTTTAGTTTAACATAAATTAGTGATTCGGCTTACTTAAATCTCAGTTTTAACGAAAAAAATTGGTAAATACAAAATTTTTCTATTGCAAATAGGACTTAACCAATCTCTATTAAGCCTGTGATGACGTTTAAAACGTCAAATTTTGTTAGTCAATTAACGAGGCCATTCGAGTTCGAAAACAGAAAGCTTCTAACCACACTTTCGATTAATAAAGTGTAGTGAATGGGCCTTGTTCGAGAAATTTCGAAAAAAATAGAGTTCAGATACCGTTAACAATACACTATCATATCTATTTAATTAGTTCACAATAGAAAATATATTTTACGATCCGTTGAGATTCTACGATGGTCACATTTATACATATAATATAATAAATACTTGCTGTATACAAATTTTCACGTTTTTCTTTTTAATTAAATCTATGGCATTTTTGTGTTATATAAATATGTTTTTGTTTGTTTTTTTTTTTAGTTCGTTTAAATACATAAAAAAACTTGTAAATTTCTTTGGATTTTAATCAATATAATAAGGTTCATCATATTTAACATTTTTTAGGCAATTATTTAAAGTTGCACTTTTACGCTCCTCCTCCAGTAGATCATCATAATTAATACAATGTATTGTATAATGACGTTTAAGATGATATTTTCGTTTGAATGTTTTTTTACAAACAGAACATTGAAATGGTTTTTCTGTTCCACAATCTAAACGAAGATGACGCATCATTGTTGCATAGGTTGGATAATATTTGCCACATTTTCGTTCGCATGGAATCAATTCGACACTTGATTCAGTCCAAAAATTCGATAAAAATTCATCAGCTTCTATTCATATTTTGTTGTTTGTGTGTTGGGAATAATCCAGAGAAGCAGGAAAAAGAAAAAGCAACAATGGAAGAGAAGGAAATATGTAATTTTATATAAAATGATTTTTATTTTACTATATTTTTAATTTTTGATTTAGTGTTTTAAAAATATTATATACATTTTAATTGTATTTACATTAATATGCATAAAAACTTACTGAAACAATTTTGATGATATAAAAAAATAAAATTTTATATTTAAAATAAATAAATAAAAAAACATGCAAGAAATTGTAAATTAAGACAAATATTTTAAGTGAAAACATTTTGTTGGTAACCAAACAATTTTTTTGTCTATGGAGTTTACATAAACAATATGATTGTGAATAATATGTACAGTACAAATAACGTTAAAGCTCTATTATTTACTTAGCTTTAATGCTTAACTACTTTAATTCAATGAATCAAATTGGATTCATGAAATCTATGTTGTCATATAAGAATCACACATGATTCAAAATTATTATTTAACGAAATATACTACATGTTTAAAAACTGCAACCTGATACGAGTATGTACGAATGAGAAATTTACAAAAAAAAAAAAACGCAATTTAAATACCACTCTATTCAGTAAGCAGTTGACAAAGTTGCTTACAAACAACACCGTCACTTTGATTTGCGAAATTAAACTTTGACAGGAAAGGAAAAAAGTTGATTGCATAAATGGATTCTGGAAAAACACTTCCAGATGCAAATTACGAAAACGAAAATCGTTTGAAGAAAATAAATCTGTTATCCAGTTTAAATTTCGACATTTTTTTCATTCCATAAAAGCACAATTAGAAGTTCTACAAACTTCAACTAAAATTGGAAACTCACTGGAAATGCCAGCTATAATATTTATTTTTAAAATATTCTTGAAAACGACTCTAATGTCGTTGGTCAGACTTTTTTTTGTACACTATTTCAATATTATTTGGAAATTAAATATTTATAATTGAAGTTCATGTAACCTAAAAATAACTTCTCTATTCATAGATACATTACACATATTTATCCTAAAACGAATTAAAAACTTCATATTCATATCTTACTGATTTAATTAAAATGTGAATTGAAAATATTTCTACCAAAGAGGGGTTAGCAATTTTAAATTCTTTTTTATTTTATACTCTTACAAAGATGTTAATTTTTGATTTTAAAATAATTCATTTATACAACACCTGTAACATAAACAACCATCAATTCGAGATGTTATTGAATAATGTTATAATGGTTGATGATGATGATGTATCGCTTGTGTAGAAATCAAAAGTAATCGTGATGTTTAAAGGACAATATCAATGCGCCTCCTTTGATCAATTGCCAATTATAATCTATGATGAGAATGATGAATACAGGATTAAAACCTAAAAAGAAAAATATGTTAGTGTGAATGAATTTTTGTTTTCCTATTAATTTCATTTACCTTTTCTTCAAAAATATTTAAAAAAAAAAAAAAAAACCATCAATACTAAGAGGACCATTCCAGTGTAGGATTTTAAAAATTATGTTTCTATAGTTTTAGTTTTATTTTAACACAATTGACGGAACATTGTTTGTAAAGTAGGTTCATATTTTATATGAATTAGGATTATGAGTTTGCTTTTTATGATAAAGAAAAGAAGGAATTTCAGTTGCACTTCTTTAATAGGGATTAGAACCCTGGTATTTTAAACATATCGAGCCCTTCCTGCCAATTTATCCTAAGTGCCAACATAAATTTTATCGTAAACGACAAATAAAAAAACTTACTGCTGGTCCTTGAAACAATTTGTACCAATAGTCAACATTGAAATTAAATTTAATAATGCTTAAGTTAAGACATGACAATATCCTTCAAGGCTCTATGTGTTACTAGCAAATTTTAATAATTAAGTTGTCTTTTTTATTGAAAATTTCGCTTACGATAAAATGGCGGGTAGGGCTCGATATACTATTTTCTTAAGCCAACAATACGCTACCGAGTCAATTGGATCGTTTGATTTCCAGATATTCTGTAAATCCATTTGGCTCGACCGTGAATGATCAACTTTATGAGTTAAATGCTTGAAAATATAAAAACCCTGAAATTCTTTTGGCACATAGAAATTGTATTTTTTTTTAAGCAAACAATAGACTTTAAAAAATTTGTTTTTTTTTTACACACAGGGCTCTATTTAATAAACTTAAATTAACATTTTTACAATTTAATTTCTTTAAATAACAATTATTGTCTAAATAATATACCTATACATACAATAACTATTTTTGTCTGTTTAATTTTTGGCAAGATCTTTGTTCAAATTTTCTAAAATAAAACATAATATATTACACTTAAAAAAAAATAAAAAATATAAAAAAAGATAACTTAAGTTTTATAATAAAACAAATAATGACTCAAATCATTTTGGATGTAATTTTAGCATATGTTGTGAAAGATTCCATTTTCTACGAAATTTTTTCGAGCACAATGGACATTCAACTTTCTTTTCGAGACCACATTCTTTATTTTGGTGACGTAACATTATACTTCGAGTTGAATACTTTCGACCACATTTGCCACAGGGAAATGCTGAATTTGAAAATGATCTTTTTCTTCGCATTTTATTTTTATTATTATCACCATGGTCATCGGAGGTATATTGTGCCAAATACATATATTCGCCCCAATAATCTGGAAGAAATGATTTGTCACAATATCTTGATTGTTTTCTTTTTAAAGGAAGATTCAATTTTCACACAGATAAAAATAAAAACAAAACATAATCAACTTAACAAAATATACAATATAAATAGTTCTGCTACGAAAAATAAGAATTTATATATGAATTCACACAGGATGCGAAAAGAAAAAATATAAAAAATAATGACATTAATTCAAACTGTTAGTTCAAAATAAAAACAGATTACAAAACAAACACAGAAAGAATAATATTTGAAGAAAATATACTTGAAGATTTTTATGTCGCATGAACGTATTTAATATTTTTACTTCAGAGATGTTTTCTACATACAATTTTGTTTTATAGTATTTCATTCTATTTGAAAATTAAAATTTGTAATTTATTTATCATTAAGATTATGAGTTATAAAAATTATAACAATACATTAGAATACAATTTTTGGATTTATTTATAAAACGACTTTCAAATTTGTTAATAATTCTAAGCATTCACATATATTTTGAGCAGTGAATTAATCCAGTTTTTAATTCTTTTGTGTGTAACGTACTCTTTATATTTATGTTAATGTAATATAAGCAAAGACTATATCCATCGTTCAATATTTAATAAAAGAAAAATTTAGACATAAATAAAATATTTTTTTTTAATTATAAATGAACTAAAGGTTGACGGTCTTATTTTAAAATATGATGCACAATTTCTTTTTATCAAAAAAGTATTCTGTAAAATTTAATTCTGGTTCACAGTTTCGTGCTTACCATATCTTATATGATTTCCAAAATATTAAACAGTAGTTAAAATAATTGCCAGGATACTTTTTATTTTACATAATTAAAAAAGCCTTCTAAAGCCGAGAATTATTTTTCCATATACGCTGTACACAACATCTGTATGTTAATTTAAACCGATAAACCGAAAATTATACAGAAAACTAAAGTGAATTTAAATTTTGTCGGTTTAATATCAAAACGATTCGAATACGAAATATTCACTTTCAAAGTTATACCTTTTCAATTTGATAATAAGATTATGTGTAAGCTAAACACTACTTTTTGTATATGCTCCCCTTAATATTGACGAATTTGATGTATTTATGTAAGTAAATCCAAAATGCAAAATCCCAATGGTTCTTCCTAAAAAGAAAAAAAAATATATTAGTCTAATAATTAGTTTTTTTCTTTAAAACAATTTCACTTACCTTTATTGTTCAGAAATTAAAAAAAAAGAATCTACTAAACACAAAACATTTAAACAATTATTAAACCTTGCCTTTTGTAAGTCCCTCGTTATGAAAAAACACATTTGTTTAACTTTTTTTTGAAATATTTTTGGTTTTTATTTTGACTCAAATTAGGAGTTTATACACTTTGTTAGCAACTTATTGTTAAGTTATGGTCTTATTCTCTTTTATTTGTTAAATTTTGCATAAGTGCATTATGTATACTAATACTAATTTAGTAATATTACATGAATTCATATAACAATGGCATGGTAAATAAATATTATTAATACCATTTATTTTGATATATCATATTTTAACAATCAAATTATATAGACTCTGAAGCATTATGTTTTTATAATACTAACAAAAAAAGAATAAAAAAGTATCTTATTTAGTATTGGCACAATTTACATTTTTAATTTTTGTGTTTATTATTTTTAACGCATTTCTTTTTTATTTATTCTTCACTTTATTTTTTTTTTCTACATATTACAAAATAAAAACATTAAAACTCAATTTCAAACAAAACAAACTATAATAATTATAAAATCAATAACGTTCAATGGAATTTTTGGATATGTTGAGCAAGTGTTCTTTCTGTTCTGTACTTTTTCATACACATTGGACATTCTACTTTCTTTTTAATGCCACATTCTTTATTCTGGTGACGTAACATTGTATTTCTTGCTGAATATTTTCGACCACATTTGCCACATGGAAAAATTTGTCTTAAATCTGAATTTGAAAGTGAACTAAATTTTCTGTCATACTTTACGTATGCATTCGATGATGGAGAATCATAATTACCATCGTCATCGGAAGAAATTTGTGTCACATACATATTATATTCGTCCCAATAATCTGCAAGAAATGATTTATCAGAATATCTTAGTTTATAATTGCAAAAGGTTATCATGAATAACAAATTAAACTCAACAAAGTGTAAGATACTATAAAATGCTCTACTAAGAAAAATATAGTGAAGGCAAAATGGTTTTTAGAAACACACGATGCAAATTAAGCCATTATTTTAATTAACAATATTTAAGTCGCACTTGCTAAGATAAAACTCAAATATTTAAGTTTGGTATCTGCAAGTGGTTCTAAATTACATGAAAATAGTGTTAGTTTTAATTAAAATAATAAATAAACACCAAACATACCAAAAATAATGAATGAAAAATAAAATACTTGAAGAATTTTAATTATCATTTTTTTCTTTTTGCTTCAGAGATTTACAAATACTTGTTTTTTTAATCTATGATTTTAATTTATTTTACATACATACATACATATATATATATTTAATTATTGTTATTCATTCAATTTGAACATTAATAGGCAATTTTACTTACATTTAGGTTAATATTTGCACATCATTTGAGTAGACAATATGTATAATACATTTTTATTGTTATGATTTTATTTTTTTACAGGGAAAAAAATACAAATATTTATATTTTAAATGAAAAGTGTATTTTGTATTATTTCGAAAAATTATAAAAATTGACTGCTTTCTTTTCATATATTTAAAATATTGTACAAATAGTTAATTGTAAGTTGTTATAATAAATAGTTGATTTTTGTGTGACATTTAAAATGAATGCCGCAATTGTACCAATTTACAATTTTGAAAACATACAAAATAATGAATTAGAAAATGCGTTACTGCTAAAAAATACTTTGACAAAAAATGTTAAAACATTAAAATTACTCATTGAATATGATTAAGATTATTTATTTCATTGTAAATACTTTAAATTGAATACAAAAATTTAAAAATTTGTAAATAAATATCGATATTTTGGTTAATAATTCAAATATACCCCATTTGAGAACTGAGATCAGGTTAAAATTGAATAGAAAATAAGTTAGAATTGTTTATTTAAATATACTTCTTGTTATTTTTTCAAAGTGAAAAATAGAAGAAAACAATGAAGTTCTTCAAACAAGGGGGAAATATTTTTAATTTAATAGCAAAAGGTTTACATTTTTTGGGCCTGCAAATGTATTATATTTCAAAATATATATGTAAAGCTCCTCAATCAATATATGTACATATATACATATTATCATTATCATTTATTACAAAAAAAACCACAAACATCTTTTACTTTTATTTTTTAGTCAAAAATGCATTCGAATATAAATACTTTTAGTAGGAAGTGCCATCAATGATAAAAAGATTCTTATTAATTCAAGACCTAAGAGACACAGATTTCAGAGTCAAGAATGAAAGTGATAACATTTGCTGGTCTTTTTAAGTATAATAGTAGTATCTTAAGCAAAATCAAAGGTTGTTCGCATATGCACATACTAACTACAGCAAGAAATAATTTGTTTCTAGCTTTTAATACTAATATCATTTAGGATATTTAGCGCACAATTTGATTTATAACAACAAAAAAGAGTACAATATTTCTTCCTAAATCTCATTAGCTTGACGTTTCGGAAAACTTGAATTATTCCCGTAAAACATTTTAAAAAAAACATGATTTCGAATACTTATATGAATAACTTAATGAAGTTTCATAAGAGTTTAAATTAAGGGAATTTAAGAAGAAGTCTTATAAAATAACATTTTTTGCCAAATAATATTGCATATTTACAGAAAATATTTAGATATTCAAAATTCACAGTACTAGAAGTATGCATTTTGTTTCAAAATAACAATTTACTATTATGAAAAAGTGCTATGATGGGCAGGGTATGATGAAAATACCCTTACTCCTTAAATTTTAAAAATTAATACAATTCTTCTTGCTTTGTGTGTTTGTTTTTCTCTAAATAAGTTACACTAATTAAATTATCCCAATCTCATATAATATCGGGATCGATGTTTGCATGTTTCTGGACAATATGTTTTCTCAGATCCGACTTGTATTTGCTCTTGTGCGGGCAATAACGGCAAGATAAATTCGGTGTAACGCCGCATTCATAGCTGCGATGCCTCTTGAGGGAACCTTTGATTTTGTACGATTTGCCACAAGTTGGACAAACATACTTTCCAGTAGGTTCACGAATTGACTGACGAATATTCAAGAATTTTTCTTCGTCCGTCGTCGTCTGAAGAGCATCATCGTCAACATCGACAATTTCTTCTCCAAGACAATTAGTAGCTATAACTCGACCTCTTCGAGCAATGTCGGCTTGATAGAGAAGCTGTTGTTGTCGGTCATGACTTTGTTGCTTGGCACTTTGGTCGTTTGCTTTTTTGCGTTTCCTCTCCTCACAAATCGTTAACAGTTCTTGCTTTAAATGTGGTTTGAATTTATATTGTTGAGATTCTGATGGTACATCAATTTGTTGCAAATTTGTGTGAGCTTGTTCTTGTATCTCATAGTTTCCAAGTTCAATGCTGCTGGTCGGATTCACTTGCAAGACTTGTGCTGATGCCAAACATTGCTCAATAACATCAACTTGATGATTTATAAATTCTTGCTGATTCTTCTTTGCCAAGGAATTGTGCGATTTTGGTTTTTTGACTAATTGAATTCTAGCACCACCGCTCGTTGTCGCTGGAATTGTTGTCGTGATAATTGGCTTCGGATTGAGAATTGTTGAATTATCAGCTTTAGGAATTGTGTACTTTATCGTACTGCCAGCCATACCAACCGAATCCGATGGTATTTCAACAACAACAGTTGCACTTGCAAGTAAGTCATTATCCTGCTGATGATTCCCAGATGTGGACGGAGTTTCAGTAGCAGAATTGCCACCTAAAGTATACGGTACTGTTTCTAGTATGGTCCAATATCCATCATTACCTATAATAAAAGAACAGAAAAAGAACACATTATTATAGAAATCAATTCAGGACTTACATACATAAGTTAAACATTTAAACGTTAAAATATCCAAACTTCACAGCAACATTTTTTTTTTTTTTTTGGAAAAATAGAAGACAATAGGGTATCACACGTAAACAACAAATAAAATGCCATTTTTTTAGTTTTTAATATTTTTTTTCTCAAATGGAATGATGTTCACTTTTATTCAGCTTTTTTTTTTTAATTTTGATTCTACCTTATAAATAAAAACACATATAATAAGTACGTATATAAAAAAGTTTAACAAATGAATTTAATATAAAAAGTTTTACAAGTTTTTGTATTTCCTGTAATGGAATGTAAGTATAATTGCGTATTTAGGGATATATGGGGAAGTGGAGGACTCTTTTATTTTACATTTGTATTTCATTTTGACTGAGGATAATCAAATATAAACTATTTTAAATAATTTTTGTATGCTCAACAAATTTTTGTTTTAATTATTTTATATATAACAAATAAAATGAGGTAGAATAATATTTTAAGTAATCAAATGGAAGATTTTCCTTTCACCAAATTTTTACTAAAACTAATTGAATTGTGTTTTATGAAAAAAAATAGACTTCTAGAAGAAGGTCTCATTAGATTAAGCAATTTTGTATGCACAGCAAATCTTTGTGGATGCTGGATTCTGTTCGAAGCTTGTGATGCTGAAATGGAAGATCCTTACAATTTGTGTTTGTTTTATTTTTTGTTCTAAAACATACACATGTAATTTTTTTTCTTAGAAATTCTGGTATGTATTCACTCAAGATTTTATTTGATTTACATATATTTAATTTAAATTTTAATTCTAATTGAAAACAAAATACTTAAAATTTCGCATCAATTGAGGTTTGAATGTAAATTAGCGTTTTGTGTAATTTTGGAAGGAAGGTTTTGTAAGCTTTTTATAATGCTTAAATTACTAACTTCTGCTTTTAGATTCATGAAAAAAAAACGAGTAAAAAACGACCTCAAAATATGAGTTTGGTTGCAAGATTCATAAATTGAATTTAAACGTTATAAAAAATAGGCCACGAGAAAGATTTTTCGAATTAAAATTACTGGTTTTCTCCTGTGGCGGTGACATAGGAAAAATTTTATACAATTAATGTAGTTTGAAAATAAATTAAAACAAAAAAAAAACGGAATGGACCAGAATTTTAATGTGAACAAGTAACTGAAATCAAAATAAGGAATAAAAGAATCAACTAGAAAGAAAACTTTTTCTTTGAACAAATCAAACTGCCATTTAAAGGTCCACAACAAATTTGAAATACAAATTAACTATTAACAACCACAAAAATTATTCGTAAATTCATAATAACTCGTGATTTATTTAATAAAAATAATAGCAGTTCAAGATGCTCCCTTGGATGGGTTTCGACTTTTTCTCTATAAAAAAGTTGGATAGATGAACTTTAAAAATATATTGTAGGTATATAATTTTTATAAAACTTTGTCTAGATAAAATGTATACAAAGATAAAAGCAATCAAAATGTTTTAAGAAATTGGAATGAATAGGAACAGTTGTTCAAATTAAATATATGAAATAACTTTGTTGAATTATCGATCTTTAGTGAACGTTTGTTTTATTTCTCTATAGTTATATAAGATCAAAGTTTGGGACTTTTTAATTTTTCGTTTTCTAATCGATGTGTGAGGAACAGAATATACATGTCCTGTCCGTATTTATAAAAAAGAAATATAATTAATTCAACTACCGTATTCAGAGCAACTGTACCAGCAAATAATAAAATTCTGGACAAAAATGAAGAAGTTTAGTCCCAGAAAATGTCAATCGTGAACACCGGAGTTAAAATAGATATATCTTTTTAAATAAAGCAGACATTCTATTGATTAAAAAGAAAATGTTGGTCAAATAAGTTTTCCTACTAAATACTTCGAAGAAAATACCATCACGTAGGCAAACTTTCACATTTATCTATTCCTTTTATGAATACGTAATTGAATTTTGTTCGTAATTAACCAAACTTGAAAGCAATGAACGTTTAGGGATAAGAACATTGTCAAAAATGTAAATTATTTTATTTTGATTTCGAAGCTACACATATTATAAATGTTTTATAATTATAAAAATAAGTGATGATAAATGTTAAGATAAATTATTATTTTGGAAAATTGTTGCTTTTTAAATCTTGCAATAATTAATTCATATTTTTTCAATCCTATTTGTTTTTGTGTTGATTAAAGTTATGCCTCTACAATTAACTTAATTATTATTCATAATATTGAGTTTAGAAAAAAAAAAAAAAACATCAAAACAATTTAATAATGGAAGTCTTTTACATTAATTTGTTTATTGCACTTTAATTAATTCAAATAATTTAAATACAGCTTCATAGTTTGAAAAAAGTCTCCACCTCCGGAAAATTTACATAACATTTCTTTACAAAGGTAAAAACAAAATAAACTAATATAAATCTAGAAAAAAACTGTATTACAAATAATATATAAAGTTTTTTTGTTTTTTACTAATTATTATCTTCGTCATCATACTCATCATCATCATCGCTAACATCTTCTGTCAAGTTAATCGACTCGTCATTGATAATTTCATAGAATTGCTCAAAGTGTCCATTAGATGGCACCACTACCGTCGATGCCGGCAAATTTAAATTCAAATACGAAAACGCCTCCGGATGCTTACGCTTAGCGTGGCGCAATACATGATCCTTTCGCCTCGAACGATACTCACAGGACACACATTTGTACTTCTTTTCTTTGAGGCAATATTTTCGAATGTGCTCGGTCAATTTTCGGGCATTCTTATAGAAACGTTTGCATTTTTCACATTGCAATAGCAAATCACGATTGACCGTTAAATTATTATTGTTATAATTATTGAGAGTGCAGTATGCATCGTTTGTGCTTGTGTCAACTCCTAAAAGACTGCCTAAAATAGGATAGATATCTAGAAGAAAAAATAAACATAAAAGAAAAAGAAAAAAAAAACGAAAGAACAAAATGATAAAAGAAAATTTAAAGGAAACCCATCTTAAAAGTAAAAAGATGTACGTATGATTACCAAATGGAGCTAATTGTACCACGCTTAATTTAAATAATGACTTATACAAATGTTTTTTGTTTCGCTGATGACAAAAGTTGATAACATGTGTTAAGTTTGATGACTTGATTTTGATGGTTATGATGATGATGATGACAATTAACTTTTACATCAATGATTATAATGGTTAAGCTTATATTTATGCAATACACCCGAGATTTAGTGTTTGTATATATTTACAAAACTTTTGATTATACAATTATTCATTTAAAAAAAGTTACCCTCTTCTTATTCTTATTTTTATGAAATCACTGAGATTTTAAAAACTAGTATGCAGTATTCTAATTATGTATACTAATCAAAGTTTAACTTTTATATATCTACCTAACTTATAATTATTTCTATAGGAACTTTTACTTCATTTTTTCACTATATTTTCTTATTCTTAAGTACATTACTCGTATCTTCTTTAAGTTAAAACTAAGAAGACAATTATATAATAATACATTTTATCACTTTTTTAAAATAATAATTCATTGTTTTTTGTATATTTATATTTATGTCAACTTTATCTTTCTTATATTCTATAGTTTGCAATATTTCTTAAAACAAAACAAGTTGATTGGGGGATTTTGCATTGATTTTTTAAAATACTTTCTCTCCAAATTAAAATTAATTAATACAATACAAATTAATCACAAATTTAAGAAATTTTCGAATTCTTTGAGAAAACCATCAATCAGCTAGAACTCTGATAGAAGTAAAAAAAATTAAACAGATCCCGTAAAACACCTTTTTACAAAATTCGTACCTGTTAACGTGCATTTATCTTCTTATTATGTGCATACATAGATAATATAACATTTCAAAGTCTTTGTTAAAGCAAAATCATAACAGTTTTGATAATAATAGTTTTAAGACGACATAACACATCAAAACCATTTTTTTTAAAATGATGTGCACTTCCGGCATTAATTTAACAAGAAAATTGAAAAATCTTTTAAGAGATTTTTTTAATATCCAATGAAATGGTCTTATAGACTTACTTCTTTGTAACCTTTTAAATTAATATGAACCACATATATGTACATACAATTGGTTGCCAGAGTCAATTGAACGGTTATTGTTTTGAGGTCAAAACTTAAGAAAAACACTGTGCATATTGTTTTCATATCAATCAATATTAATATTTTAAATATAAATTTGCAGCCAAGTAGTTTTTAAAAAATTCACAAAATAGTACTTAAAACATTGAATTCCTAAAAATACTAAGTACCAAGTTTTAAGGACATACAGAATAACGAAACTCCTCGAAATCGAGAAAACAGTCTACAAATTTAGCTCAAAGGGATTGAGTCGTGTTTTAAGACACGTTGCATGGACTCGAATTGTTTGAGAAATTTTTTTGAAATCAATCAAAATTTCACTCCATTCCTTGAACAAAGTGAAGGGACTTACATAAATCCTTTCGAGAACCCATGCATTAATGTATGTACATTCTTATTAAATTCTCATCACAATTAGAAAAGTAAAAGAGGAAACCGATTCGTTGAAACACCTTGAAATGGTTTTAAAACTTCATTTTTTGGATCCTTCAGAGCCATCATTAAGGAATTGATAGAAATATTGATTGATACTTAAGAGGTTAAAGATGAATGCTTAACCTATTTCTTATAAAAAGAAACTTTTTATGACACTGACTAGAGATTTTGTAGGTAGTATATGCATCCAACTTCCTCGCCAATACTTACAAGTATGGCCTAGCGTTTATTAAAACAAAAAATACTTTAAATGTTTGCTGGGTGAGGTTCTAATTCACACAGAACTGTAGCACCAACTTAAGTTAGTAAGTATTTTAAATGTTGAATCGAATCTTGGAATCATGGAAACTACTTTTAATCTGTTCCATTTACAATAGAACTTAAATCACAGAAGACTGTTATTAAATATGGAAAAAGTCGAAATTCTTCCTGATGATATTTATCAGAATCAGAAAGAAAATTAAAAAAAAAAAATGTCAACAATTTTTCGACATACATGTAAAATTTATAATATTTGATTGGGTTTTTTTTTGTAGAATGTATATTTTCACTTACAAATTAACAAAAACTGATATCAAAATCTGGTATTAATCCATTTCTTCGATGTCGTTCCATATGTTTTGCCAAATTACGTTTTTGTGTTACAATTTTTGGACAGTAAAGACACTTCGCACCTAGACCACATTCTTTCATGTGTCCTCTGGCTCCGCACATTTTTTTATATTTTACACCACATCGAGGGCAAACATATCGAATTATTCCATCGTCCATCATGACTTCCCGCGGAGTATCCATGTCATACAATGGATGGTAACCTAAAAAGAAGACACATGTTAGTAGGATGAAATTATTTAAAAAAAAATAATATACACACAAGATTGAACCTTATTTCTAAAACTCAAAAACAAAATTTTAAATAAAATCCAGTAATACATTAATATTAAGTAATATTATATAGTTTACCTTTAAGCTTTTACTTTTTTCTTCGTAAGAAAGAAATTAGCACCCTACCCTGTCTCTACCTCCACCAACACCATCTTTGTTTATAAAAAAATAAATAAAAACTAAATAATAAATAAAAGTGTGTGAAAAATTAAAGAGAAAAGAAAAACAATTAAAATATAAAATTTGATGTAAGGTTTTGGAATTAAAATAAAAAACAAACCTTGTATATTTTTTTGAATGCGTTTGAGATTTTATTTTCAATTCTTTTGATATACATATTTACATCGTGATAGTTAAACTAAAAATAATAAACTCACCAATTGATAGATCACGACTACATATGTAAGTATATACAAATATCTGAAACACAAACAAAAGAGAAGAAAATTATAATATTAAATTTTAACTTAAAATTAAAATTAAAACAAACAAAATTAACATAATTACCTTAACAACAAATGTAGAGACTGTTTGTTTTGAAATCCTCAGATCATTGAATAACGAATAACAGACAAAGGAACAATTAAAGAAAGAACAATTCATACACTTGTTTTTGTTTCAATGTTGTTTTTTAATATACACATTTTTGCTTTCCTCTATAACAATATTATATCGATTTTTGTTTTTATTTTCTTCTTACAAAAAAAAAAAAACAAATTGTTTTACAATATTAAGGCTTTTACAAATAATTTTTTCTTTATAATATATTTTTCGTTTTATATTGTTGTTCTTACAAAAATATTTTATTCATACACAAACTACATTTAAAGATATTTTGTTTATTCTTTATTTCATTTTTGTTATTGAATAAGTTTTCAGTGTACAAAACATTTTTATATATTTTTTTTTTAATTTTAGTTTATTTTAATTTTAAAAGTACATAGAGATAAAAATATTCTTTATATGTATTTATGTATTTTTTTTTAAATTTGTTGCTATTTTAAAATGGGATACAATGTACTTAAATTTCCTTATTTTGACAATTTGTATTTCCCTGTTTTATTTAATATTTTTTTTTAAATTTGTTTAAGAATTCGGTTTTATTTTTTGTATTTAGTTTTTGTTAAGCGAAATATGAAAATGTACAAATAACGAAGATGTTAGTACATACATAGATACATAAATATATTTAATATGTAGTTTTTTTCTTGTATTTTAATTTAGTTTTAATATCTAAAATATACGTTTTCTATTTTAACTTTTTATCATTTACACATACAACGGACTCTTTTTTATTTCTATGTGTATATATATTTATATATATATTTATTAAATGTGTGTTTTAACAGAAAATAAAAATAAAAAGTAAAATAGTAGAATAGTAGAATATAAATCAAAATTCTTAGTTCTTAGTAAAAACAAACAAAAAATTATAATTTTATATTCAATTTGATTGCAACGAAATTATTAATTAAATTATTTTTTTTTTAATTTTTTGTTTTAATTATATAATTATAAAGTTTTCTTTTGTATTCACTTGATTTGATATTGTTTAATAATATATTTTTATTATTTTATTAACAATCACAAATAATCACATCAATATTTCATTCACAGCTCCTTGGTTACAAAAAAAAAGTTTAAATATTTTGTTTAATTATTAATATTTTATTTATGCTTCAAATTGATTTTTGATTTTTCTTTAAACATTTGATTTGATTAAAGATAAATAAATTGTTATTATGAAATTAGAAAAAAAAATTGGTAAAATGCATTTGACATTTTAAATATTTGTTTATTGTTGTTGAAATGTATGTTGTAAATATTAAAAAAAAATAAACTTTGTGGATTGATTATTTGTGTTATTTTTATGCATGCAAATTTGTTAGATCGTTGTGCAGTTGTTTCCTTAAAAGAAAATTAAAAAAAGGCATTCACAGTAGGTACATTTATACTTTGTTTTAGTTTTTCTTCTATTTTTTTTTTTAAAAGCGGAAACACTTCTTTTTTTTAAGTTGAATTGAGTCATACAATGCAAATTTTGAAATAGAACTTAAATAAATCAACCCATTTAAAGGAAAATATAACTCGCTAAAGGTTAAAAGACTTGATTTATCAAACAGAAAAGATTTTTAAGTTTGAGTTTTTAAAAGACATCCAAGCTTGTACTGTGCAAAATATCGTCTTCGAGGTGTTGTAAACTTTTCTAATGATGTGGCTGTTAAATCACATTACTGTTTTTGGTAAACGAAGTAAGTAAGTAAAAATGTAAGCGTTGAATTGAAAAGATTTAGTTCAACTAAAAAATATTTGCATTCAATAGCTTCCTTTTTGCCTGAGCGAAGTAGGTAAGAAAAAGGATTAGGAATTTATTCTCTTTGTAATGAATTTCAAAACTCCGAAAACGGTTAAAAATATTTTAAATTTGAAATTAGTAAAATAAAAAATGGCCTTTTGAGGGATATTTTGTTATTTTCTATTCTTCAAGGGAAATATAATATTTGAATTAAATGGGATGTCTGGATTTTGTATTTTAGTTAAAATTTCATGAACTGTTCACATTAAGCAATAAAAAGATTTAAGATTAAAACAAATAATATAAATGAATTGTTAAAAATCATTAATAAATCAGATAGATTTAAAAAATCGAGAACTGTGGCAGAAAAACTACTGAATTAATTGGTAGATTGGTTAAGGCCTTTACAACAATATTTCTCGCCAATATTTCAATGTTGACTTTATGATAAATCCTATTTTAAAAACCTGTTACATTTAATTTCAAAACTATGCATTATAATCGACTCTTAGTATGAAAATATTCCTGTTTTTGTGTTAAATAAATTTTATATTTTGTAGCTACTCGTATTTTTTGTTTTTTTTTATACCCTCTATAAATAACAAATTCATTTCATCATTGTTTCTTTACACATTTTAAAGACACCTTAATCGTTATATTGGTTTCATAAATTAAGACCACAACCTGAATTTTAAGAAAAGATACACAAAAAAATTAACATACAATTAATATTTAACCTTCTTCACATTGTTTTTCTTTCATGTTTGTTTTCATTTACATATATTGATAAATTTGTCAGCTCTTTCTTTATATTTTTATCATGTCAAAAAAATGTATTAAATTTTGTTTAAATAGTTTCGTTTTAACCGGAATCCAATCCATTTCATATTTATCATTTCCTCTTTTTATATAACTTATTTATTTTCCATATATGACTAGGTTTCTTTTTCTCTAAGAAAATTAAATCAAACAAAACAAAAAAACGTAAGAATACTGAAATTTTAAATAAAATTTTTCACTTTTTTTTAAGATTATCACTTTCATATGTGAATGCCGATATAAATTTTTAGGTACAAGTTTTTTTTTTTTAGAATTTTTTGATTTTGATTGATACCGACATGAAAAAGCATTTTTCCTTTATACCTATACATTGAATAGTTGTATATATTTTAGTGTTTATTTTAATATTTTAGTAACTATAGATGTTTTTAATTTATGTTTACAAATTACTTAAATAAAAAATAAACATGTTTTTAATAAAATAAAATTAAAAATTAATAAAATAGGGATTTTCAATATTTTAAAAACAAAAATATATATAGTTTCTTGTTTTATTAATTGTATTAGTGAAAAATTATTTTTGTTTAAATATTTATTTATAAACTTTTGTTTAGACATACATGCATATATAATATTTTAACACTCGTATATATGAGGGGACTATGTTTTTATATCACATTCCAATTATTTTAAATGATGACTACGTACGTTTTTATGCGTTTTTTTTAATATAATTCCATTTCTTTTTTGAAATACATTTGAATTCAAAGCATATGTATCATAAAAATATAAATTTTCTTATAGAAAAATAATAATAATAATAATAATAAAGAACATTGATAGCACTAGGTTAATAATTAATTTTTTTTTACACAACAATTTTGTTTTCAAAGTTATTTAATGCCAATTAAAATTCTAAGAAAAATCAAATTTTAAATAAATTATTCAAACAATTATAATTATTATTTAAAAAAAAACATGTAATACTAAGATTTTTTTAAAGCCAAATATTTTGATGATTTTTCTTTTTTGTTATTCAAATAAATTTTGGTTTATCACATTTCAGTTTCACTTTGATTAAATCGCATTCATTAGAAAAAATAGAATGTGTAAGAAAATTTAAATTTTTACACTGTTAAAACAAAAAAACTTTTATTTAGCAACTAAATTGTGTTCGTGCGTAGTTTGTGCTTTCATTCTTTTGATTTGTTTTTTTTTTTTTTTTATGGAATGAAGAAAAACAACTTAAAAATAGCTAAAAAAATATGTTAAGAGATCGCAAGTATAATAAATCTTATACTTAGTTTTATTAAAAAAAAAAAAACATTTTAATTAGTTGATAAAAGTTTTTTTGTCTATATTTAGATATTTTTTTAGTTAAAAAAAATATAACGAATAATTACTAAACTTTAGTTTAAAATTTTAAGAATTAAATTTTGAAAAATAAATATGAGTTTTGATTAAAAACAAACAAAGGAATAAATAATTTATGATATTTTTAAAAAAGTTATATACTATATCCAATTGACTTTGAAAAAAAAACTTCAACTGTTTGGTTTGTTACATGGATAAAACGATTTTGTATTTATTTTGAGAAAAGGACGGATAAGATTAATCAAGCAAATAGATTTTTATCCGATCACAGATGTAGTTATATTGAGAAAAATATATTTTAATTATTTATTTTGTTTTTCATAAGTACAAAACGATGCAAAAGGTGTCGTTGATGTTTTCAGCTATGTTTTTTTCCGAGCAGACCGTATTCTAGACAGATTCTATTTGATCAATTTTTAGCAAATTATTAATTTTGAAGACATAAATAAGTTAAATATAACATGAAAGGTATACCCAACAATTTATTATAAGCCCAGTAAATTGAAATGAGAAAGCTTTTTATACCCAATTACAAAACTACCAGTTGTGGGTAAAGCTTTTAACGAACCAGAATCTCAACTGACATACAATTGACTTTTTTTAAGACTCTTTTTGCGAACAAAATTAGTTTTGAAGATTTTTCTTATTTTAATTTTTGTTTACAAATTGTATTTATATTTAAAAAGAAAACAATGTTTGTCTTTATAATAAAGATTGATTTACATTTCGTAAAAAAAAACTTAAAACTCTTAACCCCTTTAGAACTTATTTTGGTATAATATGACTGCCAAATTTGTCAAATTTGACATGACTCTTAAGGTCAAGTATATTTTCCGACCAATTGTAACCTTAAGCTTTCTATTTCGTTCGAAACATCGGTATTATCGAGTTAAGTACCTGTGACTTAATAAATATGGTTTAAGTGAACCATTTATTTTTTTTTTTTGTATGAAACAGGAAAATTAAATATTTTTACATTATGGGTGCAATTAAATACTCATTTCCACATATTTAATACAAGTAAATGGTACATCCCACAGAGTACCCAACGATGCTTCGGATACCCTCGTATCTGAAGCTCGACACCTATCAAATACACGTGTACCCGACTACCCGGATAATATTTTTAACCCGATAACAAGAGCTCTAATTGTCAATTACATAGATTTCAGGAATCATAATTTGAAGTAAGAAATTAAATTATGAACAAATAATTGACACATGAGCACATACCCTTAGATAAGTTACTTATTTTTTGCTTTGATCAAATAGTTAAATAGTTTAAAATGTTGTGATACTTCATTTGACAAAGAAAAAATTGCTCTTCAAATACATTTTGCCGATACGAAAATGATTGTACCAACCAAACAGTATACTATTTTTTTTTTATTTTTTTTTTAAATATATAAAATATTTTCTTTGATTTTTTATTCCACATCCATTATCTTCGTTTCATTGCAGACACACAACATGTCTCCTTTGCCATAAACTTATTGACTAGCTTATTTATTTAACATTTCTCACTTTTGCGCTTTTGTCAGTTAACATCTGTGAAAATACATATACCCGTTAATATTTTTCTATACATATCTTCTATTATTATAAATATAAATATATATTTTTTTTATATAAATAAAGCTTTTCTATTTCTCATCTTATCTCGTTTCGTCTTTCCTTTCTTTTTCTTTTTCTTCAATTTATCTAACATTCAGTCATTTTATTTTCAAAAAAAAAAAAAAACAATGTATATGTATTTTCTTTTCCTTTATATCCTCCTCTTTTAATTATTTATAGTTTTTCTTTTATCCCTTTTGTTTATCACATTTATTGTTTTTATTATCATTTTTTTTTTTAATATTTCTTTTAAATCGAAACCCCAGTGCTATCAGAATTAATTAATGCAAAGCAATATTATTTTGTGCATTTATAAAAAAGAAGACAAAAAAAAACAAAATATTTTAAAAATCAATCACATATTATTTAAATATTTATATCTACTATCTTTTTTAAAATTATAGTTAAAAACTTATAAAACTAGATGTTTTTGCTTAGATCATTTTCTCAAGTTTTATTTACGTTGTGTATATTGTTAATTGTTTTTTTGTTTATTATTATTATTTAGATTTTTGTTATTAATTTATTGCACAAATTAGATTTATAAAACTTAAAACTAAGTTAAAGAAAAAATAATAATTATTATTATTATTATTATGTGCTTGTAAATAGTATATATTTTCTTTTAAATATGTTTATTTAAAATGGATTTTAGATCAAATTAAAAAAAAAAAAAAATTATATAAAATAAAAAGTATTAAAAAAATTGTAGTGTGTTGTTATTTTGAAAAAAAGAAAAAAGCAAAAACATTTAAGATCATCGGAAAAATATAATATTTTATCAACAAAAAAATAGTTTCGATAAACAACATTGTAAAGTAATTATTGTTATCGATGTGCATCGATTGTATCATCGATTTTGATGCGTTCGCATGTGCAAAACTAGATTATGTTTATGTTTGGATTTCTTGTGACAAATGGGGCACTCGAATTTGGGCTCGACGCCGCACTCGAAACGGACATGCCTGTTGAGGCTGTGCGGACGGGCGTATGAGTTGCCACAGCGATCACATGTATAAGCACCTCCCCAACCACCGCTGTTATTTCCGGTTCCAACAACAACACCACCACCTACACCTACACCACCGCCACCACCACCGGTACTACCAGGGCCGCCGGCACTTGCTGAACCTACATTACTGCCTAAGGTAGAGCTCGAGGTGCCTGGGGTCAATGCACTACTACTACCACCGCTAAACGGGCTTATACCCGATCCCCCACATACACCACTATTTGAAGGACCACTGAGACCAGCTGCCGTTCCAGTAACACTACTACTGCCTGCTGCACCAAGGCCTGCTCCTGTGGCACTGCTAAAGGAACCACTGCGCTTGATGGTGGAATACCCCAGTAGAGCTGGCGAGAGATGAGCTGCAGCAGCAGCGGCAGCCGCAGCCGCAGCCACGGAAATCGGCTGAAAAGGTTGACGTTTTGATTCTAGCTCAAGCAAACCCCAGATTCCCAATAAAATTGCCCCACTTACCGGCAAATTCGATGAGGACGACGAAACGGCTGCAATGGCACCAGCTAATCCCGCCACATAGGTTGACCCACTTCCTCCAGCAGAGGAAGAACTTTGTGCTGTCAAAGCACCCATTGACGGAGACTGCAAGGATTCCATAGCTGCTGCCGATGAGAGAAGCGATGATTGAGTGGCATGTTGCTGTTGGGCAATGGACACTAATTCTTTAATCTTCTGTACCGCAGAAGTTGTAAGGCGCAAGTCACATGGCTGATTATCGTCGTCTTCTTCGTCAATTGCATCGTCGTCATTGATATCACCTGCGCAACTACTACCGCCCAGGCCCGCATCAAATTCGTCATCTTCTTTTTTAAGGCGGTCGAAGGGCAGCATGGCATGTGCCGGACTGGAATATGGACTGGATTTTAGCCGCAAATTTTGGCGTCTTAGTTCGTTGCTATTGCCTCCTCCGGGTTCCCCTATACGAAAAAATACTATTTATAGATGAAAAATTATTTGGATTCTTTTCTATTATTTAAAAATAATTTTAACTTATCGATAGGATATAAATATTTTTTGTTTTTTTTTTTTTTGAAAGATTATTTGTTTACAATTGGTTAATGTTATTGTATAAAACACATAAATTAATTTTGTTTTGATAATTTGTTTGCCAATTTAGTTGAATTATTTTTTTTATTTTTGTGTAAAATTAGATTTGAAAAAAAAAAAAAAATAACATTACCATTTTAATCGAATTTTGAGGCCTGGAAACATGGATGTGTGTGCTTGTGATGGATGAGTTGTATCATTGTTATGGATTTGATTATATTTATAATAAATTGTTTTAATGGGATAATAATATTATGTTTGTAAATATATAGTATATAAATAAGTGAAAAGCTGCAATAGATATACATGATACTAATTAATAAAACATAAAACAAAATAAATGTTTATTATTAACACAAAAGGTTAAGCACAAAGACGAAATTAGTACAATTATTATTATTATTTTAATTTTGTATAAAATGTTTTGTTTTTTTATGAAAAGAAGGTTGTCTTGTTGTTTATCAATTTTAAAAAATTGTAATTTATTGTACAAATATATCTGAAGTATATTAAAATAGTCTCAAATAATAATTTTTTTTTTTTATTCTTGGAAGACATTTTGTACTTAAAACGACATTTTAAATAATATTTAAACTATAGGTTTATTTTAATAATTTTTCTTTTGCTAAAAGCGTCTCAGAAAAAGTCCCAAGAGGTAGATAATTTGTTTTTAAATGATACAAGGATTTACTAAAGTTATTGCTTTTTAATAGTGAATTGAGAAGTTCTGACACAACACACTTTTTATAAAAGTCAATTTTATAATTTTCTCACAACTTTCTAAGCTAATCAATTGAAGAAAGTTAATTTCTTCATTTTAAGTTAACGTATGTATCTAATAAAAGCTAGAATAATAAAATTAAAATTGTTGATTTAGTTTTGCACCGAAGAAGCATTGCAACGAGATCGTAAATGTTTAAATCATTGGTCTGCTGCCGAATCGAAATTATGAAGCCATCGTTTGCTGAAGTTTTATTAATTATATTTCATAGGTCCAAAGGTAAAAGTCACTAAGTAGAAATAAATGTTTAACAAAAATACGCAAAACATCAAGTGGTATTGTATCTCAACTTTTGTGAAGTACTTTTGAATAACCTTTGAGGAAATTGTAACGTTTACAAAGGGAGAAAACTTAAGATTTTTATGAAAATTATCATTAATTAAATAATTGATGAAGTAGGAAATTTATCTGAACTGCAATGAAAACCTCAAAGCTTAAGATTATAGTTTATCATTATTAAATCTTGAAATTTCGAGCCAACAAAGTCTTCAGGATAAAATATTCTATTTTCGAGTTACGGTACTCGAACAAAAATCCATCAAATTTTTCCTACCTTCCAACATTAGAAACTTTAGTGATGTTGGAAGTATTCCTTTATATTTGGTCTTTTAGAATCGTTTTTTATTACATTTTTATTAAAATCATTATGTCAATTAGTTGACATAGAAACATCATGATAAATAAAAAAAATTATCGGGAATAAAGTTTAACGGGGGCATTGGCTCTTATTTCAAATTTCAAAAAAATGTAGGGACATTTTTTTTTTCGATAGCCTCTAATGGGAACGTAAATGATGCTTCTCGGAATTAAAAATTGTATGGAAATTACATTGGGCTTATGGAGAGGGATATTTGATTCAAAGAGGATTCGTCTTAGGTATCAAAAAATGTCCGAGGAAAACGAATTTACTTGAAAATTTCCAAAGAACGAGTATGAAATATTTATCAAATTAATGTTTTTAGTTTGACTATCATTTATGAACTTATAAGAGGCAGTCCGACAGATTGTAAGCTATCAAAATCAGCACATCAACTATCAATGGCCAGCACATGTCATATCCATCTATTTTTCTATGCCGTAGTTCGACTTATGTAGTAAAAATCAGTGGATTGCTGTGAACAGGCTGACATGACGTAAGGCCTCACATATGACTGCGATCAAAGAAAAAGAAAGCTCTCAGTTCTTCGTATAAGACAAATACAAATATTTGATATGTATTGTCTGATTTTGGCTAACTCTTCAATCTGACTATCTTTTGGGTACGACATGAAATAACTTTCATTAAGGTTTTCAGTTAGGTTTATTTCGTTATTTAGAAGTTATTACAGTTGAGACTTTAAATAAAAAAAAAATGTATTTCCAGCCTAGTATCAAAAAATATGTTAATAGGTTATTTTTTTTATGGAACAAGGTTCACTTTTTTAAATTAGATTGGCCACTTCTGGATGCGTTTCATTTTCGATAAATCTTAATAAGGAAAAATCCCTAAAGGACATAAAAATTACTTTTTCCTTTGATAAAGAATTTTATGTTGGTATCAACATATTTGGAGTTAGTTTGTTTGGGACTGCCTTTATTAAACCTAGTCCCACTCATAGGAATTAAATTATTTCTGAATTCCTATGTCGTTGTGAATTAGCCAAAAATTTGTAAATCACATCATTTTAAATTAAATAAATTAGGAACTGAGTTCTTATCAAGCTTAACAAAATTCTTCATATATTCCAACTATCAGTTAAGTCGACGATCCCGACTATCAGTTAAGTTGAAACGATGTGTTTCACTACAATACTCTTTTATTTGTATGTATGTATACAATAAAATATTATGATAGGAACCCAACTTTCGATTCTGTGAACATTCTATGTTTTACAATTTTTATTGATGAAAATAAAGTCTGGTGAACATAAAACTAAGATTGATTCCAATAGTACACACTTATTGTTGCAACAATCAGAGTAAAAAGATTACAATTAATTTTAGATAGGTATATAATCCCAAAAAGAAAGATGCTTAAACAATTAAAACAAATTGGTTTCATGTAATTCTGACCTTAAGGAATTTGCAAAAATATTAAACATTTTACTACTATGCACCAACCACAGACAAAATTTTTAGAAAGGATTCAAAAGAGAGCGCATAAGGTTAAATTTTAAAAATCGTCAATTAATACCGGTTGTAGTAATAAATATAACTTATTTTATTTTTAAGAAAAATAATATTGAAATTTCAGCGACAACACAACATATCTTCAAATATGTGAAAGAACCCAAATTCAAAATTTAGATAATTCCATATTAAAGAAAATGAGGTATTTTTGTTGGCTAGTATCATAGGTTTGATTAGTTAACAGTTATTGTAAAAAGTCCCTGAATAAGCACATTGTGACTTACAAAATAGAAACTTTATTCTAAGAACAAGATTGATGTCAAAAAAGGTGAATCTTAGTACATTGAACTTGTACAGTTCTATAGAAAAAAATTTACATTCATATGCATGGATTTTGATATATTTTTTAAGCCAAATATCAGTATTTTTTCAATATTATGTATAACAAAAAATTCTATGTTTGGCATAACAGTTCGAACTTTAAAAATGAAGATTGTTTGGGTTCAGTTTAAATGCACTTCATCCCGAAAATTGAACAAAAAATATGCTTTGAACTTTCAAAACCAAACCAATCCCATCATTAGATGTTCTTTAATTTATGTTTTTAACAAAAGAACAATTCATATTTATATAATTTGTGATCAATGTACATCTCAACGTGTCAACTTAATCATCAGACGCTTATTTTTTCATATTAGTTGAAAAACATTAGAGCGTCACTTAAGTTAAAACCTTGGTTTTAATATCAGTCGTTTCTCAGAACACAGTATAAATATACCTTGGATCTCAGGTGGCACTTTGCATCACATCAAAGTGATAATCAACAGCCAAAGTGATAGCAACTATAGAAATCCTTAAATGAATACCAATTTCGTCAAAGGACACCAGCCGGTCCTAATTAATCAAAAAAGATTTGATTGAAATCTGTAGACATACAAAAATGTAAGTTCAAACACCAAACAAGTTAAGTTCTAGGAGGATATAATATAATAAAACTTATGCTATTTTTGGTGCTGTGTATGGGGCAGATGCGTGGAATTGCAATAAAAAGAGAGACAAAAGCTTTGGTTGCTTTCAGAGGTTACATTTTTCTAGAGTTCTTATAAAACAATTTGAAAAATAATTGTTAAAAAATGCGTTGATTTGGCAATGCCATTAATTAACTTGTTGTTAAATTGCTGTTATCGAGAATTTTGAAGAGAAATTTAATTTAATTTTAACAATATAGAGCGGGAAAAAAAACAAATTAAAAACATGGTTTCTCAACTCAACTTATGACTTAGTGAACAAAAATTCGACAAAGATGGAATTCATCATGGAATTTCATATACCCACATAAGGTACATAATTACAAAACAAATATGTAATACAAAATAAATATTCATAAATACTCATTAAAGTTTTCTTTGGTCAAAATTAAAATTCAAACAAATTCAAAAATAATAATTAGAAAAAAAAAGTACGAAATACGCATGCACTTTAACATTTTCATTTCCATTGTTGTTAACCTTTTATACCTTTTTTTTGTACATGAACAAATATTATAATTTTAAAATTTCTTAGCAAACACATTTTTTTTAAATATTGATTTCATATAAAAATCATCAACAATGAAAATGTTTGTCTATTTTTCTACTCAAAGAGGATTCATTCAATTTTAAAAATAATTACATGTTTACTTTTATTTTTACAAAAAAGATCAGCATTAAGGTCTTATTTTTTTGTTTTACTTTTTTCTTGGTTTGGTTTAAAGAAGAAATACAGGGTTTTATTTTCTAACTACAAAGTTTCTTTTTAAGAACTTAATTTTATAAAATTAAAAAAAAATCAAAATATAAAAACAATAATAATAAGAAAATACAAGAAAATTCAACTTAAATATACACAGGTGTCTACAGCAAAAAAGGGATTACGATTACTATCACACATTTTCATATTTTGAACAATGCATTATAGGATGTATCTCATCGTCATCATCGTCTTCATCAACAATACAATGGGAACATCTCCAATAACTACAATACTTCAACTTCAACCACATCTCTATTGATTACAGTACCATAATGCATCCCATCAGGTAAGACGGACCTAAAAGAAAGGAACGTTATTAAAAATATTCAAATAAATAACAATATTTACAACATGGTAACCAATGAGAGAGAATGAGGAAACAACAAAGGGAAAACAAAACGAAATCAAAAATCACTCATGATCTGATGATGTCTCGAGACTGATGATGATTAGGAAAGGCACGATTTCGTGGAATTTTTAGTTGGAATGGGAAAGGATGAGGACTTTTTTAGTTCGACAATAAATTATTGCTTCTTGTTGTTGTCGTTTAAACTGAATTTCAGAGAACAAAAAAGAAAAACAAATAAAAGTAACAATAGTTTTCATTTCTTTGGTTTTGTAATATATTTCTTTTATTTACTTGCATTTTGTATTATTGTTTTTTTTTTTTTTGGTTTGGTTTGTTTGAGTTATGTTTATATTAATAATAATCTTTTAAATTGATTTAAATAAGATTATAATTCAATTTTAAATTTAACATTAAAAAAGAAATTTGTTTTTTTTTTTATTTTATAGCATTTTTTAAATACATACATTCATATAATTTTGCAAACATACGCTCTGCTTGTATATTCTTAAATTTATTTTTATTTTTATTTTTAGTTAGTTATGAAATTTTAATTTATATTTTTGTTTGCTTTTTATCTAATATATATATTTTACATATTTTCTTATTATTTTGAAAATTTAAATTAAATATTATAAACAAGTAGACATTTCTTGTTTTGAAAATGAAACAAACTCAAATAAAAAGATCTTGTTCTGACTAGATTTTCATTGATCATTGATTTTATTTATATCTATAACTTTTTTTTTTTTTTAAATTAAGTAATTGGGTTAAAAAATAAATCAATATTAAAATTATGGAAATGATGGTTTAAATTTTCAAAAAAAAAAAAAACATTTTTTAGACAGAGAAACTTAAGATTACATCTTTCTTTCTTCTATAAATAAGAGTTTTTTGTTTGTAAATAAATAAATAAATAAATATTTAATATAAAAAAAATAAATAAATATAAATTAAAATAAAATAAATAATATTTTCTAGAATATAATTTTTTATTAGATATTTTTTGTTTTGTTTTTAATAATAAATATATGTTTAAATATTACACTTTTTGTGTTGTTTTTTCATTTGACTAGAAAAAAATGTGTGAGATCGATAAAATTCAAACATTTTAATTTTAATTTTTGTTTTATTTTTATTTTAGTTTCTTCTGTGTGAATTCTTTCATTTCAAGAGCTCTGGAATGTGACTAGAACCAGTAAGAATAAGTCTTTCAAGTAGAAATCTCTTAAATAATTGCATTAAAATTCTTAAACAATATAAACATTTTTAAGTTAATAATAAAAATTAAATAAATACAAATATATATATAAATGCGCATGCGTAAATAACTTAAATAGTGAGAGCTTGTTTTTATATTTGCTTTTGTTGATTTTTGTAAGCATCTTTAAGTATCTTGTTTCTTTATAACAAGCGTATAATGAGTGTTATCGGATTTGTCCGATTCATCACCAATTTTATCCCGGCACTTGGTATTCAAATGTCTCTTTAAATTGCTGTGCACATTCGTGGCATAGCCACAAAGTTTGCTGCAGAAAAATCTTGGCGGTTGACCGCATTCGTTCTTCAAATGACACTTAAGGCTGTTCTTCCATTTATAGTTGCGATTGCAGTTCTTGCAAACCCATGGCTTTTCAATATTCGCATTATAGATCATATCTTCGGAGTGTTCGAGGCTTTCTTTGCGCATCCTTTGGTTTTGTATAAGGATGCGATATTTCTTATCAGACGACATGCATATTTCTGTGTTGCCACTTGTTGTTGTAGCAGTGCCAACAGCAGCTACAGGAGTTGTTGTAGTAACGGTGGTTTCAGGTGGCAAATTCAAGCCGGCACTATCAACGATACGTTTTTTAACTGTCGATCGGTGTTTATTCGAAGCGCTATACACACGTCGAGTATTAGTTCGAGTTGATGGCTCTTTGCTCACAGCCATCGTCTCATCGTCACCAGTATCAGGCTCCTGTTCGGGTTCTTGATCATTAATATCGGCATCAGCTGTTTCTTCGTCGTCCTCTACTTCCTCTTCATTTTCAGGAGCTTCTTCGAATTCAGACTCTTCGATTTTGACCGAATCGAAAGCCCATGACATGGGACTGGACAGCTTAAGGTCATAATTGAATGGGTCATCGGTTTCGCTTTCATCACAGCTTGAACTGCTGCGTTCGAATTTGACTATAACTTCGGTTGTGTTATCGTCGACTCCATCATAAGTACTATTACCGTCACCAATTCCAGTTCCAGTTGTTGTTGTTGTTATTGTGGTTGCTATATTATTACCAACACCAATAGAATTACTAGTAGCTATACCAACAGCACCACCATCACCAATTCTTGTAGATGTTGAAGTTGTTTTTGTTGTTTTTGGTGGTGTAGATGGTGTAGATGGTGTAGATGGCGTTGGTGGCGTTGTTAATGCTGTTTTATTATTCGATATAGTTTTGTTATTGTTGTTAGTTTTGTTAGTATTTGTAGAAAATCTAGTAACTCGCTTTCGTTTAGGTTCTGGAGCTGCAGGTTCTGGTTCTGGTTCGGGTTCAGGAGTTTCTTGTTCGGTAGTTATTATTGAGTCTTAATTGTAAGTATTATTTAAGTGTTTTAGTAAGTGTTAGAAAAGTTTTAGTTTTTTTTTGTTTTTAGTTTTTGTTATTTACATGAAAAGAGAGATAAAATGCAAATAAGTTAGTAACTGTTTTTAGGAATGTTATAGACACAACTACAGATTTAGGTTAGAGAAAGTGCTAATTGAAAAATTATTAGAAATAACTGATTAAAGTTTTAGATCAGTATTTAAACTAAACAACTGATCTACTTTTAATCAAGAAGAAAAGAATATGCAAATTAAAATAAAAGAAAATTATATTCAAATACAAAGAAAAAGAAAAACAAAACAACAAAAGAAATAACTGAAAAAGAAACAAGAATAATAAAACTTTGTTTTTGTTGGTAAAGTCGCTTTTCTGACTGACTGCAGTTTTAAATTGCAGAAATTCTACGGCTGGGCACTTCTTGGGTGTAAAATTCGTACTCAATTGGGCACTTATTTCTAGGGAAGAAGAATTGTCTCAGCACACAACCCACCCAAAATGTTTAAATGTCATATTTTCATCGACTATACATTAGGTTACTAAATTATTAATTATTAAATTCAATTAATTTTCTGGAAAAGTTAAGGTTGAAGATAGATATGGTTCTTGCGAACACCCGCAATCAAACATTTCCTTACGTAGTACGGGATTGCAGCTGAAAATTAAAATCATCAAAAACTACAAAGTTGTTAATACCACTAATCATTGTGGAACTATGCAATGCTTACGAATAACAGGATCAAGAAAGGAGAATTCAATAAAATGTAATGTAAGGTTTAAACTTTTTTAGTACTTTTGTAGTACCCGTAGCGTGATAGTTAGTGCGTTGGACTTTCATGCAAGGGGTCTTGGGTTCAATCTCTGCCTGTGCCACCTAACTTTTTTCACGGGTACTGCCTCTTGCGAGGAATTGACAAATCCTCCAAGAGTAATTCTTGTCATGAAAAGTGCTTTCTCAAATTAGCCGTTCGGATTCGGCATATAAACTGTAGGTCCCTTCCATCTCTGACAAAATTACTCGCACACAGGAATGGTTGAGAGTTGTAAGTCACAAGGCCCTGGTTCTTCATGGACTGTTGCGCCACCTAATTTATTTATTTATTTAAGGTTTAAACTTGACCAAAGTAAATTGGAAAAAATGTCTCTAGAAGTTTGTTTTTTAAACTCTTTTATTTTTTGTGAGGAAAAGAAGAAGGAGGGGTTTTTGAAAGAAAACTTTTCCTAGAAAGAAAGAACTTGGCTTTGTAAATCTATCATTAATATAAAGAACAGAAGACTGTAAGATTTCCGAAATTAAATGTGTTTATTTGGCAAAATCTGATAGTTCTTATGCTGGAAAAAAAAGATAAAATAGTTTCTGGACTTGCGGACAAAATCAAGGTAGAAAATCTTAAACACAAGTTGTCTATGAGAAAATATCACAAAACCAATCCTCTACTTCATCCTATGAGTGATGATTTTTTTTTTTTTTGTAAAATGCTCACTCAAGGTCACGGAGAATAATTTCATGAATTTTATTTACAGAGAAACAGATATTTCAGTTTATCATGTCTCATAATATACTTGACATACACAACAACAAAACCTTATATTAGCAATCAGAAAGAAAATGTTAAAAATTGAACGTTGCTCCGGATCGAAGAGTTCTGGATATCTCAAACTACCAAACGAAAAATCCATCCAAAACTATACCCAACGGAATTTCCCCTACCGAAAAGAAATAAGTAGATGTTTGATGAGGAAGCTCTAGTTCACTCAGGTCTTTAGCCCATTATTAAGTAAGCTTTAAAAAAAATAAAGAAGTTAGTAGAGTTTTTCTTTTTAATTTGAATATTTCAAGTGCATCATATTCATCCAGTCACCGAAGAAAACCTGACTTTGCTTCTGCACATTGCTGCAGACTTATTCTTGATTGAATAAAACATAAGGATACAAAAATTCCTTAAATTCAATAATGGATTCATTTTGTTTTAGAAAATACAAATTAATTCTAATTTATACAAATTAAGAAACATTTAATATCCATAGCGCACTTTCATCTTCTTTTTATGTATCCAAGTTTGAATAGAATCATGTTAGTCAACCAAACACCTTTGATAATAATTAGTAAAGAAACAAAAAGAAAATATATAATTTTAAATAAATTAAAAGTAACAAACAAACCAAATGGAATTAATAAACCAAATTATCTATAACTAACATAAAATAAACATTAACATACCTTTTTTTGTTGAAATGAAATGCAAAATAAACATTTATATATAAATAAAATTAAGCGAAATAAAAATGTTTTTTTTTTCTGTTCTAAAAAAAATATGAAATTAATTGTAAAAAAATATATAACAGCAATAAAACCAATAAATGAAATTGTAAACAATAAAAATAAACAACTGTAAAAGGAAAATGGATTAAAAAAAATATATTCAATTCAAAATTGTACTCACTCGTAGAGTTGTTAAGAATAGATTTTTGCAAAATCGATTGATCTGCCAACATTAACCAATTTCGAACTCGAATTCTTGATTCGGTTTGTGCTGATTTTTGATTGGATGTAGTATTGGTGTCTTTTTGAATTGGAATTGGTTCTGGAACCGATTTGATTGCATTTTCTGAAAATATACAAACAAAAAAGAATATGTTAGTATTAAAATTGAAACGAACAACAAATGAAAATATTTAACTTAAGGATTCGCACGTAGTTTTACTAACTTTTTTTTATTCAAGATATTACTTAAGTGTTCTTTTTTATTTTACCAAAAAACTCAAACAAAAATTTCTAACAAAACACACAGTAAATTTTTTAAATTACATAATTCTAGACAAAGAAAAAAAAACATAAACAAAAGCAACTTTTTCGATATTTTTGTGTGTACTAAACATCTAAGAAATTTGAGTATTTTTGATTTTTTTTGGTGTACTTACGCTTTGGTTAATTTTGTGTTTAAATTAAAATTAAGATATTAAAACAATTCCAGTTTAAATAAAATGAAAGAACCAGTTGGTTTTGTTTTAAAACAATTTTCATTCTTCTTTTTCTTATAAGTTCATATTTTATAAAGTTGTTCTTACATTTTTATTTAACAATTAAATATTATATTTTAATTATTATTTTTTTTTTTAATTTGTATTTAATACAATAAACAAACATTTAAACATTTTCTGATTTTTATTACAATCAATATAAATTTCAGGTTGTACAAAATAAACATAGTATAGAGAACATAAAGAGAATAAAAAAAAAACAACTAATATTTAATGAGTATTTTTATTTTTAACATTTTTTTGTAAAATTTTATAAATTTTTTGTCTTTTAATTTGAAGAAAATGAAGCCAATACCTAATAACCAATATGCTTAAGAGAAAAAAACAAAAGAAATATAATAATATATATTATTATTAACAATTTATGTATTTTTAAAATTTGTTTATACAGAATTTTTCTGAATATTCCCATCACCAATTTTATATTTTTTTGTCTTTTTAGTTTTCTTAAAAAAAAAATGTCGAATTATATTATTGATTTTAACTCTTAAGTTTTCTTTTATATAAATTAAATTTTCTTTTTTTATAATTTTCATATAAAATTTCACAATTATTGAATTTGTTTAGAGCGAGTTATTCGTGTCTCGCTTTATTTTGTAAATACATATATATATATATATAAATATCATAATATTTGTAAATAAATGTCAAACTTTATTTTTAATTTCAAAAAACTATTTTATAATATAGAAACCATATTTTTGTTTTGTTTTGTTTTGTTTTAATAAAAAAACATAAATATTTTTTGAACTTAAGTGAATAGGTTGTCTTTTAAAGCTTAAATAAAAAAAAATAGTGGAATGTGATATTTTATACATAAATAGTAGGTGTATTTGTATATACAATAAAAGAATTGTATAATATTGGACTGCCTATTTGTTTTCAGAGAGTCATATGAATATTTCTTTTTTCTATTGGAATGCTATTTATATGGTACATAATTTAAAGTTCAAACATTAAATACGACTACGTAGGGAATAACAAATTATTCAAATCAAAGTTTTTAACATTAAAACATATTTTTTTATAAATAATTAAAAAAAATCGACAAACACAAACTAAGTACCTGAGTTCTTTTTACTTTTTGTTTTTTTTTTTCTATTAATAAACAATAAAAAAATATTATAAGAAGCAGCAAAAATAATTAAAAATACATTTTGAAAAAATGTATATAAAAACAAAGCAAAAATTGTGATGCAATGGATTTCTTTTTGTAATAAAATATGGCTGGGCGTTGTAATCAAATCTTGAACATATTCAATTACATTTTTACCTTTCTAATTTAATTTCGCTTTTACTTGTTTGTTGTCATTATTGAATAGAAAAATATACATACGAGAAGTTACATTTAAACAATGTAATTCATACAATTAAAAATTAAATCTTTAAATAAAATTTTAAATATTTATAAAGATACCTATTATCTAGTCTAAGAAATAAAAAAAAAGTTGATGTTCTTAAAATCTAAAAAAGGCACTTTATAGGAAACTTTATAATAACCATAATGTTGTATTCTTATTCACATTTTCTTGTTTAAATATTTTTTTCCTGAATTGATTTTTGTATAAGTTTCCACACAGCTACGTTAACTGTTTTTTGTTTATTTAATTAATTATACTTTTAAATAAAATTTATTTTTGTATGACTTCGTCTTTTAATACAAACATTTAAAAAAATAATATATTTTATTTTTATTTTATAGTGTTCTCGTATTGATGAATTTGAGGTAAATTGTTGTTCCCTTAAAACCTAAAGCAGTTAGTTTAATTTTTTTTATTTTTGTAAACAAAAATGACTGAATTGTTTGGTTGGGTTAACTTTGAGTTTAAAAATTATAAAATTATACATAACAAAAATGAATATTATTTAATTTAAATACTTAATCGGTTTTCTAAGTATGTTTATTGTTTCTTTTTTGTGTATTGATTTTTGTTGCATAATAAATGTTCGGAATTTTAAATTAATTAGAGTTCATGTTGTTTATTTGTTTGTATTAATTTTAATTTTAAGATGTTAATAACCGACTAAAAAAAAATGTTTTATTTTAAAGTTCATGTACACGGAATATAGTTTAAAGTTCATGTACACGGAATGTAAAAAAATATAATGTTATTTCTTTCTCTTAAGTGCAGTACATTGTTCGGAAGATTTTTAAAAGGCTAAGATTCCTCTTTGTCAAAAAATAGTGTTACAAAATGATGCAAATAATTTGCAACTTTTAGAGACTCCTATAAAATCTGATTTCCTATTTTTGTCAGCTAATATTTTCTAAGCTCAAGAAAAAAATGTGATTGATTTTCTTAATTATTGATATGATTATCACATTGATTGAGGGTTTAAAATTATTTTGTACATACATATATGTTGTAAAAACACATATATGATGAAATATGAATGTCAATATTTTGGACTCATGGTTAAGGGGACTATGTTCTACATTGTTTAGAATCTATCTGTTACAAATTTTCGAATTTTATTATTTAATGTTATTAATTTATTCAAAAAGTGTATATAGGTCCACATATATTCTTAGATCATTAAAGTTGTGATTCTGTATGAAAAGAAAAACAAAATTAGACATTTAATTCAAACCAATACGTAAGCTTTGCTATGATAAAAATTCATTAAATTTAACGACTTTTATTGATATTTCCTAATCCATTCTTTACAAAACTGACGCAAAAAAACTTGTTGACAGTTGTAAGTACTAGGCATTGGTTTTTTTAAGACTGTTCTGTCACGAAATTAATTTATTTTTGTATTATTAAACTAATTTAAAATATTCTTATTCACATATAAATAAGTTAATCTTAAAAATCTCTTATTTAACCTATAAGAAATATAACAAATAAATAAAGTTGATAAGTTATTCGGTGTTCTATTTTTCACCGAAGCGCATAAAATTACTATTTTTTCAGTGTAAACTAAAATATTGTCGTATTCGTAAAGAATGTTGACTTGAAAAATGTGTTATATTTATGAAAAAAGAAACAAAGTCTCGGATTTGTAAAATTTTGGGAGTACATTTTTCATATGCCAACACAATTGAATTTGAAAATAATTATTTTAAGAAGCAACGTACTTTCTTTTTTTTCACTTTTTTATGAATTTAAACCATGATAGTGGTGGCTAAGGTTTCAGATTTTAATATTCAATTGAATATAATTTTGTCTCTACTACGTAAATCAACATCAATAATGTATCATGTTTATACTTTTAAAGTATCAATTTTATAAGATTTCATATATCATAACAAATTTGGTTTCGAAAAAGAACTAAAACCGATGATATACTGCACTTTCGAGAGCTATTATTTAAATAATGTTCAAAAAAATATATAAAATATATAAACAAAAGTATTTTAATAAACAACAAACAAATTTGTTTAGATTAATAAAATTATAAGAAACAAAATATGTAGGTTTTCAATTACATATTCTTAAACCTATTTAGAATATCACTGATTATGTTCCATTTATTTTAAACAACTAAATAGCAAAAAATGTATAATATAATAATATATAAATGTATTTATGTATATTTTTACAAAATATAAAAAACAAGTGCCAATTAAAAACAAAAATTATACATACATACATGTATGTCATGTATGTTAACGCATATTGCTTTTGTTTCACTGAGAATTTTGTTACTAATTTTAACAAAAAAAAAAAATATTTTAAAAATGTATATGTTTCATTAAACAATTTGGCACATTAAGAATTTATTTTGTTGATTTATCATAATTTATCCCTGTGTGTGGTTTATATTTTATCGTCTTCGCCGACGGATGTTGCAGTACAAAATCTTGGATTTTGATGAAAAAATAAAGGAAAAATAATTGTTTGTTTGTTTTTGATTTTTACAGAGAGAAATATTAAAACAAAAAAGGAGAACTTTTTTCGCTTACGAAAAATGTTGACTCAGCGAAGTGGGCTCATCCCCGCCAGTATAACTTTTAATATCTTCAAGTTTGATAAATTTCTCTTTGTGCATTCTCTCCATGTGTCGTCCAATGTGCATTTTTTGCTTAGCTCGATATACACAGAACGGACACTGGAATTGCGGCTCTTTGCCACATTCCCACTTCTGATGATTACGCAATGAGGATTTGAGTTTATACACTCGGCCGCATTCGGGGCATGGGTGACCACCAATTCCACTGCCGCCCATGCTGCCACCACCAACAGACCCATTTCCGCTTATCAAGCTGGTCATGGCACTAAAGCTATTTAATAAGCTAATGTTGCACAGGCCTGAGGATTTACCATCGACTACTCCTCCAGAGAGGGCTGCAGCAGCAGCTGCGGCTGCACTCAGTGAATGATAGTCGCTTGCAGAGGGATTTACGTTATCGTTGTCATCGCAATAACTGCCTTCGCCGCCACTGCTATTTGCGCCTTTATCGCTTTTAAACAACTCACACTCGCTGTTGGTGTTTTTGCGACTTTGGTGATGGTGGTGGTTACTACTACTACTTATTATTGAATCTGAAGTATTGCCACAAGCGAGCATACTAGCACTGGTAGAACCGCCAGATTTTCCTGGTTGGCCTACAATTGGAGTACTGGTGGTTATGGCATTGCCAGCTGAAATTTGATTATTCGTTGGCGTTGAGAAAACATTCGGCGATTTGCGATGTTGCTGATGATGAAGACGATCAGATGCTTGCACTGCACTCATAATAGTGGACGAGGATGAAGGATGGACTGGTGATGAGGTAGCCGTGTTTGTGAGTTGATGTTTGTCGATGGATAGATCTGTGGGGAATATTAAGGGATGAACTCCTTCGCGCAGCTGGGTGACTAATGGCATGGCTAAGCGGGCATTCCACTCGTTCCACGTTAGACCGGCTATACGCGTAATACTTAAATCTTTAATTTTAGAAATAACATTTTTTGTTGGTAGTTGTTTAAGGTTGTTTTGTTCATTGTTAAATTAGATTTTGAAGTGGCAAGAAGTAGTAGTTGTGGGTGGTGGTGTTATGCAAATAATAGTGGTGGTTTTGGTTGGTTGTTGGAAAGGGTCACATATATTTATTCATATATATTTATATATGTTTTGAATTATATTAATTGTAATTGAAATTATTACGTTGTGGATTTTTGGTTTTATGGAAGAAAAAAGAAAAAAACAAAAAAGGGAAGAACAAAAGTTAAAAAACAATTTAACTATAAAAAAAATTAACATAAATAATACGACAAATTACACTTAAAATAAATAAAAATAAACAAAACTTAAAAACTAAAACAAATAGATATTGCCTACACAAAGCTATAAATGTATGTATGAGTATTTTTTAAGACATACAATGTATGTATAAAAAAAATATGTTGGAAATAAGAAATAAATGAAAATCTATTTATGAATGATAAGCACATGAAAAGCAATAATTTTAATGAAATTTTGTAATTAATTAAAATTAAAATAAAATTGTTGATTTTGTATAGATAAATAAAAGCAAGCAATATTTTAAGAAAGAAAATATAATAAATGAATATACAAAAAAATAAGAAGAAATTTTAAATAAGTATGTTTCTATTCAATTTGTTCATCAACTTTTTTTATTTACTAATTTATATCTTTGTAATTTTGCAATATTTATTCTTAATTAAAATTTTAAAAAGAAATCATCCGAATTAAGAGGCATGTAGAAAGTAGAAATGCAGTATTGTTTTCCTTTTTCTGACTATTAGAAATTGCACAATAATTATCATCATTTGCTTTATAGTTTGCCAGAGAAACAACTAAGACAATTTTATGGAATTGCAGAAAACTGAGCCGACTTTGATTTTTATCCAAGCTTCATTTATACAGCGATGCAAATCTTTCCAAAATGTTGGATATAAATTTTGTTTAGATTTTTTTAATTAAATTATAAAAACTTATAAATTCTCTTATGAAAACGATCACAACATCAATTGTTGAGAGGCATAATATACTATACAAAGTTACACGAACTATTTTTCGAATTGTTTTCATTTTTAAATTTTTGTTCATAAATAAATAAGTACATAAAAAAAGTTGTAATCAATTTGAAATATTAACAACAGCAATTGCTTTGAATTAATTTAAAGTATGTAATAAAATAAGAATTCTAAAAAAAGGGGTAACAAATTAAAACAATAAAACATAATTAAATAATAATTAAAAAAATATATATTTGAAAAAAAGGGAAGCAACATATAAAAAGGGGTTTCTGACTTTTCGTTTACAAATCTCGAAATATATGTCCATATTTCAGTCGTTTTTGTTTTCTTTAACAATTCTCATAATCTCACAATAGGATTCCATTTTTAATAATTTATTATTTTTTTTTTAATTTCAACAACTCCTTTTTTTTACCTGAAAATACAAATATATTAATAAAAGTTAATATTTGTCTGTTGACTGTTATAAATAACTTACTTTAGTTGGAATTATAATTTTACTCACAAATTTGTCAATGCAATTAAGCAGCGAAAAACTGTTTTTCTTTCAGTGTCGTCGAAACCTACAAAAAAGAAAAATATGTTAGTGATTTGTTAGAATACTTAAATCTGGAACTTGATTTCAATTTTCGAATATAAAATAAACATGAAAAACAAAAATAAAAAAGGAATTATTTAAAGGATTTGGAGGAATATTATCGAAGGATCATCTTTAGCTTCCTGAAAATCAAAGACAAGCATAATTAAATGAAAATTAATAAAACACATTTTATTTACTTAATTATATTTTTCATTTCTTTTTAAGTTTTTTTTTTGTATATGAATAAAACAATAATATTCACATTTTATATAAGTATGTACTATATATATATATACATAGGTATACGTATACACATATATATGTATATATATATTATTTTAAATCATTTTATTTAAAAATAAAATATCTATTTTTTTCTCGATATTTTTTTGTTCTATATAAAGTTAAGTTCTTTTTAGATCTGGAGTGTCATTAGATTTTTATTTTCATAACAAAATAAAACTCCGTATAATTTTTAAAATAATATATTCTTTTTTTTTGTGTTTTTATTTTATGATAAAAATTCCATTAAAACATTATACATCTAATATATATATTTTTTTTATATTTAGTACTTAAGACAAAAAAAAAATAACACTTTCATTGACGACAAAAATTTTATTTTCTCATTTTTTGTTTTATTTTATTCATTATTATATATATTTTATATAATGTTACTTTTTCTTTTTCCATAAACACACTTTAGTACAATTTTTGTAAAATTATATTTATATATATTTTTTTTTGGCTTTTAATTACTATTATTATTTTTTTTATTTTATAAAACTTGTGATTCAAGGAAAAACGAAATTAATAATTTAAAACTTTGTACAATGCGGATTTATTATCATTTTTTTTTTTAATATTTCGACTTTACTAAAATGTATATCTTTTTTTATTTGTTTGTGCTTTAAATTTAATGTAATTGCACAATTTTTGTTTTTGGTGTGCTAAATACTTTTTTTTTTACACACACAATTTCAATTTTCTATTTAATTCAGTTGTTTATTCTTATTTGTTGTTTAGTTTTTAATTTACGATTTCTTTATTTTGTTTAAAGCCTCTAAGTGGGGGAATTATTAAATGAAATGAAATGTGATTGTACAAAAACAAAAAATTAATTCTAATATAAACATACTAACAACAAAATAAAGAAATAAGTGTGTGAAAAAGCTTTAAGGAAAAGGCAAAGGATTAAAATAATTATAAATTTTGAAAACAACAAACATTTTTAAGGTCGACGCCACGGTAGACATCAAGCTATCAACTCGAAATTCAACATTGAATAGAGGGTGTCTAAGAGAAGCATGTAATATTATTGAAAAAACAAAATCGAATCATGAAAATGATTTTAATAAATAAGGATAGAAAATATTTTGCATTGTACAGGGACAAATCATTCTGTATGTATTTAGCTGAACTACATTAAATTTAAAATTGTAAATAAATTCACGTATTAATGGCTCTTAACTGTTTCATAATTTACTTCAACTATTTCAACCCGTTTTTACACATTCTAGGTTCAAAGGAAATTATTACAATTATTTTTCAAATTCGATTGCTCCTCTTTCTACTTCAGTAATAATTTTTGAAAAAGAATAAGATATTAAATTAATCATGGGATCTAACTTATACACATTGTATGCAAAAGGAAAGAGTATTTAACCAAATTAGAGCAATATTGTTTTCAAGTTGATAGTCAATCAATTCGATTTCAAAGAATTATTCCAAAAAGGAGATATCATATACATTATTAAATGCATAGCTCTTTTCTTTCTTGTCTACCATAACAGCAGTAAAACACTAAATGATAAATTTGGAAAAAAAAATCAATAAAAAACCTTGAATACAAAATACAATTAAATTACGAAAATCAAAGTCAAGCATATTTGAAAATGTTATAATTTTGTATGTTAATTAAACTGAAAAAGTTTTGAACTTTATTATCTATACATTATGATTGTTGTACTTGTATGTATGAAAAAAAAAATAAATATTTTTTAAAAATTGTTTGTTTCTTAAACAGTTCGGCCTCGCCAAGCTTTGTTTTTATTAAAAAAAAAAAATATTTCTCTGAAACACGATTTGCACTTTGCTGTTTTTGTATGTTATTTTAAAATAAAATGAATAAGAACAAAATATAATGTAAAATATTATAAAATAGGAATTACTTATATAAAAATAAAAACAAAAAAAAAATCTTAAAATATATTTTATAAAGATTTTTATATACTCAATAACATAAAAAATAACAAATAAAAAAATATTTATAAATGTAACAAAAATATGAAAATTAATTGGTAAATTAAAAGTAATTTTATGCAATGAGCTTCGAATGAATTACTGACCATTTTCTTTTTTGCATACAAAATATTAAAAAAAAACACTTTGTTTACATTTGGAAAGGAAAATATTTTGTTGTTTCGTACAATTTCATATAATTTATCAATTAAAAATTAATTACAAATTTAAAATTGTGTACAAGTTTTTTGTTGTTGGTTTTGTATGTGAATTTTTGTTCTCCTCTAAAACCTTGTGTCAGTTTGTTAATGATGGTACGAGTAAAAATGAATTTAAAAAAAATAGTCAATAAAGTTTAAGTTTGTGATATATTTTTTTAATGATACCCTGTCGTGCAAAAGTATGTAGATGAATTCCAGGCAATAAAGTTTTAAATTTCGTAAGATAGGTGAAGGATATGCATTTTTGAATGGTAGCTTAATTCAATTGTTTTAAAACCGACTAAATAAAAATATACCCGCCTGACAATGAATTATGAATAAAATAGGTAAAATGCAGTATCATAGCAATCAGACTTCTTTGGAAACAAGTCCTACAAAACACTATATTTATATTTAAAAACGTGTGAGAATTATCGAAAAAGTATAGTTTAAAATTTACAGTTTATTTTTGTTAAGGAGAAATTTCTAATGAAAAATCTTGTATGTATTTAAAATTTCTACACATAACTTTATGAATTTTTGAGACCTATAGAATAACTTAGTCTTCAATAACTATTGCACGGCAGAATACCTTTAGCTCTGAGGCTTTCCCTTTCGTATAATCCAAAAGAATTCTACTGTCTTTCTCTCGGATCGGGAATGCGTTTTACATTCATGAAAATGGCTTAACAAATGTATTTCCGATGTGAGAAGAAAGTGGTATTCTTTCAAAATCTACGATCGACATTTATTTGAAAGTTAGCGTTTTAAGATAATAAGATCTATTTTAGGTTTTTTTTTGTTTACTTTTTTAAGTATTTTTTATTTTATTCTTACAACTGTTGAATTTAAAGTTTTTAACTCATCATTGATTTCTTAAATCTATTTTATGTTTTTTTTTGTTTTACTATTTTTTCATTGTATATAATCATCTATATAGTAAATATATAAGTATCTATAGATTTTACATTATATTAACTATTCAAAAAGGAAACAAAATATTAATTTTAAAAATAGAGGAAAAAAAAGAATATGTTAAGATATATTTGTATATGTGTATGAATTTATGTATTTCGCTTACTACTTGCGTCCGCGCTTGCTTTCCAATTGTGGTTTGTCCGGGTGATGTTTTCGTACATGAACACCGAGATTGCCCCGCTGTTTTGCCTTGTACGAACAATGCGGACACGGGTGGCATGGTTCCTTGCCGCCACATTCGACATTCTCATGACGGCGCAACGTCGACTTCCAGCGATATTTCTTGCCACAATGCCTGCATATGTATTTGGTATCGCTCAGCGATGAATCGCTCAGAGTTAATTCGTAGGTGGTAGTGGAACTGGATGAATTTTCTTGCTTCATCGGTCTTGTTGTAAGGATGGTATAGCTCTTTGTTATGGTCGGTTCTTGATTGGATACCTGCTCCATGGATTCGTCGGTCTGTTGTTGATGCGATTGGTGAAGATTGTGAAGTTGCTGTTGTTGTTGTTGCTGTTGATGATGATGCTGTTGCTGATGATGCTCGGTGATTTGTTGTGTGGACTGGGTGGTATGGAGTTCTGTGATTTCTGTCGGCGCAAAACCAATGCCAATTTTTGTTCCATCCGGCAATTCGATGTCATCAATTTCAGCATACTTAACCAAATCACTTATAATCGATGCCGAAGTCTGAGCATTATTCAAATCGATTTCAGAAATTTCATATTTTGTAGTTTCATTGATGTCTTGATGATGATGATGCTGATGCTGGTGTTGGTGGTGTTGTTGTTGGTCTTGTTTTTCGGGTTCCATGTGTATTGTTGTTCCTTGAGGGCTTATGATTTTGCCACGGGAATACTTTATACGAGGTCCAAGATTTTTCGGTTCGATTTGAACACTTCGCAGACCGATTAGAGTGTTGATGGCTTGGGCATTGGCGCATACAATGTTCGGATGGTGTTCTTGATGAATTTGTGGTTGGATAATTGTCGCAGTTGTGGTGTGTGGTACAGAAATTGTTGTGGTTGGAGTGACCTTTTTCAAATTGATTAGTTCTGTTTGGAATATACAAATTTTTTGATATTTTGTTAGTAAACAAAAAGTTATACATAAGTTTTTTAAAATAAATTATATTTAAAAGGGAAAATAATTAACAAGACTTTTTACAGAATCTAAAACTGATTCCTCGTCGTGGTGATTTCATAGTTCTACTAGTTCTTAAGGTAATATTCCTTCTCTTCCAGTTAAAAACATTTATGTCAAAAAGTTTAAATTTTATCTATAGGTACAATTTCAATTTGATTGACAACTATACTTTTTTAAATATAGGTAATAAGCGTGATAAGACAGGGCTTTCAGAAAGATAATTTAGTTGTATATTTTAATCCTGAAATATTACAATCCAAGCATTCGGATTCAAACCTAGATGGTAAGTTGAGGTTTGTGTAGGTACGCATTGTTTTTGTTTTGAAAGGTTGTGCATTTTTTAAAACTTATGAAGTATTAGTTCCGTTTGGACCAGTTCAGTTAAAATTATGATTTCAAAAGGATCATCTAAACATTTAAAATGCGCTTAAGAAATTTACAATGTTAATTTAAATCGAATACATTCTTTTTAAAACCTCTGACAAACTAAATTTAAATACAAAAATTAGAACTTAAATTCAATTATGCAATTCTTGTTGAATAGTAGTTCTGCATTTCAGGTTTAAAATTTTCCTATAATCAGTCTTTTAGAAGAACAAAAAAATAAATAAATGAACTTACCGCATTCCGCTGAAGGTAATTTAATAGCATGACTTGTTGTTAATGTTGTCAAAGTTGGCTTAACTTCTCCCAAATCTTGTACCTCTGTAATTTGGGCATGGCCCGTGGCTGCTGACACATCAACTCCTCCCGATTGGTCATCATCTGTTGTGATTTTTGTTGATGTAACATTACTCAATTTCTTTACATGCAACACAAAACCGTCTTTATTTTGTGTTATGACAATATCATTGCTTTCCAATAAGCAATCATCCAATTCAAATTCTTCTGGTGTTATATCCGTTTGTTCACTTTTATCATGTTTAACTATTTTAAGGAAGAAATTTAAAATAAATTAAATTAGTATTTTTAAATGTATTTACAAAATAAAAAAAAAACAATACAAACAACATAAACAGTCTTTATATGATACAAAACTTACAATAAAGCAGTTACCAAATGTTTGTATATTTAAGTAAAAAAAAATATAAGTCAAAATTAAATTGCAGCAGTTTTCACTGCTTTGTTAGGACCGCATTAATAAATATAAAACATTATTTAACTTTATAACATATCAACAGTGCCATACATAATATTTTAGTACTAAACAAAAGTGTAAACTACTTGAAAAGATAAACGTTTTGAATTTCACTTATATTTTGTATTAAAAAAAAATTAGGTTAGTTAAAAATCCTTTGTTAACCTTTAATCATACCTAAGTAATACAAATTATATTAATTTATAGTTGAAAACAAAATGTATATACTTCTCCTGTTTTATGTTATGCCTATTTTATTATAAATTATAATGTGTTCCTAACCATATTGAAAACAAACGAAAGAGCAAATGGAAAAATATATAAAAACTAAAAAAAGCTTTAGCACAATTATCTTCTACTTAAGAATTTAAAGAGCAATTGAAATTTCTTGGTGAAGTATTTATTACTTAAAAGTCTTAAGTCCTAGCAAAAAGATGTTTAGAGTTTTGTATATGATATTACATGTAAAGTGTAAGTTCTTAAATCAAATTACTATTACCACTAGTTCTATAATTCAAAAATAAAACGTTAAATACAAAGTAATGAACAAACACCAATTAAATTGCACCTTTACTTAAATTTTAATACAAGGAAGGATATGGTACCTACATATACATGAGAAGAAAATTCTCAACTAAAGCTTTATTTAATATTAAATGTTCGTTTTGTTAAGTGTTCTTAAACATAAATATGATAATATGACTAAATAAAATATAAATAAGTTAAGTAATGTAATGAATTTAAACATTGTATTTTTTAACTTAATTTGATAAGTCTTAAATAAATGATATACAAAAATAAAACTACAAATTTTATTTTTAAAATAAAACCCACTCTATCACAAGTGCAATTTATTTTCTCTTATTTTAACCTTAATTCTAAGAAATGTGTTTTTTTTTAATAAAGTTTTATTATTAAATAACTAATTTAAACATGATTTAATTTCTTTATAAATGTTTTCTTTTTGTTTTTTTTTTTTTTTAACATAACTCGAGATGGTATTTGGCTTTTTTTAAGATCATCATTCAAATTAATGGCAGCTTCATCAGTTTATTTGTTTTCATCAGTTTATATAAAATAACCAGTTGTTATTAATTTCATCATCTGAAATTTTAAGATTATATTCATGTTTCCTTGTTGTAAGAAAATATAAAATAATATTAAAGCAAAAGATTTTAATTATTTGGTAAATTGCGATTGATATTATTTTGTTATAAGTCGATAATTGAAACGGAAAATGATTTTAATAATTTATGAACTTGGAGGAACATTTTAATTTTGGTTTTATGTTGATTGTGGTTGTGCAAGAAAGGTGCTGTAATGATTTTCACTACAAACTATGGTAATACAATCGTTCCCCACGAGCTTTTTTATAATATACTGGATTGAAAACAAAATCTTACGTTTTATTTGTCACATGAAATGCTATTATTATCAAGTTATTATTTACAAAACACAGAAGTTTTGAAGTGAATTATCAGGGTTACCCACTTTGAATTCCTCTTAAATAGGCATTTCAATGTTGATACGTACACTTTGTGTAAACGTTCTTCTTTTTAAACGGTTTTAAAAAGTTATTGAATATAACGAAAAAAGTATTCAAATGTATTCCAAGTTCCGAGTGTAAATTTAGATTTGTTTTAATATCTGAACGATTGCCGAAATGTTTGTATTAACGATTTCATGAGGAGTCAGGTTTTACCCACCAAAGCAACTTTAAAATTATCCAAGTTCAAGTTTTAAACATCAAAGCAACTTAAAAATTATCTTTTGCTTTTTCTCGTTATGAACAAAGTTCTAAGAACTTAACTAATTTATAATATTTATTTACATTTTATGTTCAAAAATACGTTTTTTATTTGTCTTGATATATTTTTGTTATATGTAGATTATCATCACTCCAGAGATCCATCGAAACTATGATGATGCCATCTTTTCTTTTGTTGCATCGTCAATTTCAAATCTTTTTTTCTATTTTGTGACGATATTTGTTATTGTTGTTGATGTTTAGAAGATCTGGGATGTTGTGATTTTATGTGAGAATTCAAACTATGCCGATATCTTGTCACATACGAACAATATTTACAACTCTGCGATGGATTAATGCCACATTCAAATTTCAAGTGTCTCGAGAGATTTTTTTTATAAGTGTATCTTTTATTGCATTGTGGACACATATGATTAGCTATTCTTTCGCTACGGGGATGGGGTCTTCTTTGAGATCTTCCAATGTTATTTAATGATGTCACAGATTTAATTGATATCGTCCAAGGTTCTGAAATATTAGAAAAAAGAAAGAAATACATTAGTTGAATGTTTTTATTTTCGTCTTGGCGACTATTATATTGTTTTTTTTTTTTTTTTTTTTTGAATAAATAAATTAAAATAATAAATGTTAAACATAGAAGAAAATAGGAAGGATATTATATAATTAAAAAAGTATTTTTAATGTTTTGAATTATAATATACCTACGTTACTTGTGCTCTTTTTATTTTTTTATTTATCAGTTTTGTCGAAATATTTTAATTAAATTGACTATGAACTTAAATACACATTTTTCCTTAAATATATACAAAGTAAATAGCATAAAGCAAGTTGTGCATGAAGAAGAATGAAATATAGTTAAAGATAATAATTTTAAAACTACATTACTCTTACCAATTTAAGACAAAATACATTTGAAATCTTTTTATTGATTTTTTTTTAAGATTCAAAACTTGTTTTTATTGTCTTTAGGATTAAATTATTATTTTGTAAAATCAAATTAACTACTCTTAAGTTTTAACAGTTTTAAGTTACTACAAGTTGATTTTTTATTTATATTTATAAGCTAAAACGTAAAGCTTAATTTATATTTTATATTTACATTATGGGAATACTAATGATATTATAATATAATACTAAACATATTTTTATGTGTACATTTATGGGCTTAGTGGTTGCTGCAGTTTTTCTGCGGCTTATGTGACAAATACTGAAAAATAAAAAAAAACAATCACCATCACCCATGTTTTAATAATATAAAATATAAATTTTAATTCACACAAATTTGAAATTAGTTTTTAATAGATAAGAAAATTATTTAAAATTAAAATTATTCAATTTTTGTTATTATAATATTAATATGATGTTACGCTTAACTTTAAATCTACAAAAGGTTTCCCATAAAACCAAAGTTAAGAAAAAAAAAACTTTTTAAAAGTAAAAGTCTGAATAAAGCGTATCTACTCGTTTTACATTATCTGAGAGTAAATAAAACAATATCTATTAAAAGATGTTGTTTGTTTTTTTTTACACAAAAATAAAAAAAAAAACAACAGAAATTAAATAAATCAAATGCATATACATAAATACATTTTGTAATTTTTCAGTTTTAACTTCGATTTTTGAATACATCAATCCTAAATTGGCCGAAAAAAAAACATAATATTTTGACAACTTTACAATGAAGATGGCTACGATAAGTTTTCAGTTATTTTTTATTGCGTTTTGAATTTTGTTTTTCATTTTCAATAAAAAAAAATCTCCGTTATAATCTTAACAGATTTAAGTGCTGTTTATTTGTAAAGTCATAAAAGAAAAATATAAAACGTTGCAGTTATGGGTTTTCGGAAACTGCTTTTAAATATGTTTGCTATGCTAATGTTCTTGTATAATTTTCAAGAATTCGTTCGTAATGATTAATATTCACGAAAATTAAAATAATGAAGGTTCTTCAAAAAATCTATATATGTATATATATAAATATATTTTTCATATAATTTAGAAGTTTTTTAAATCCTGAAATTTGAATTAACCAGTCAGTTAAAAAATTGTAAAGAGATCCTCAAGGTTCGAATAATTAAGCGTTTGATTTTAAGCAATAAGCTCAACAAAAATAATTTTTTAAACTGACATTCACAAACTTAAACTAATTACACTTACATATATTACATAAGTAATTAATCAAAAATAGAATAAATAATTACATGACTATTATAATATTATTATAAAATACAAATATGTAGCAAAAGCCAACGCTCCAAAGCATTATTACTAAAAGTAATACCGATGTGGTCTCATTTTCTGTCGATTTTGACATTCATTTTAAAATATGATTCCTGAAACACTAATGAACAGTATACGGGTGTGCATAGAGTTGATTGGTAGATAGATTTTCTTTTGAAATATTTTAATGCCATTTACCTCCAAATTTATCAGCTCATAATCATCGACAATAAGAAGTTATAAAATAGGGAAAATTTAGATTTTGAATCTTTGTTGATAAAATTATTTTTTTCCATTAACATTATAAGAAAGCTGTGGAATAAAAAAAGAGGAAAAAATCAACGTTAAATAAATTCTTAAAATTTAATTTTACATTTTTGTCTCATAATATTTAACTCACTTAAGTGTGTTTAATAAAATGTAGTTGTCTTCCTTTTTGCAATGTCAGACCTATTCGTAGAATATACAACAAAAACCAAAAACCATACGAAAAAGAAACCAGGAGGGAAATCTAAGTGTCCGTTATTTAAGAAGCTCAATGTTATTAATCAAAAACTTTCCATTTGAAACATCATTTTAAATTTGTAAGCACAATTTAAAATAACTACTGTATCTTGAATCGAAAAAAAAAATTAACAACAAAAAGCTAAAAATAAGACTATTTTCACAAAGATCAATATAATTAAGACTTCTTAAAAACATAGACGAAAAGTCTATAAGAAAGTTTAAGTTAAGTAAGGTTGAGTGAACTTTAAGCCCAGAAGAACGAGGCTATGTTGATTTAGTGTTCGATCTTGTCATGCTCATCATCGGATCTTTATTTCACAAAAATAAATCAAGCAACTACATTTTTAAAAGACTAACAGAAAATTTTGACTTAGAAGTTAAGATCGTTAAAGGCCATACTCAAAACATAGCAAATTTAAACCAACATAACATCGTTCTTTTTGATCTAAATTTAATAAATATAAGGTCACAAAAATAATAAATTATATCCAGTTAAGTTTACAAATAAGAATTTAAAATAAAAATCAGTCGCAGGTAGTACCGTGTACTGATATTACGGTAGCAATTGTTAGTGTTAAAAATATTTTATACTTTATAACGAGATATAAAGAAAACACACCAACAACTGACCTGACTTTAATTATACTTAACGATTCAGTTGGTTTTCAATTTGATTCTTACTTACAAATAAAACACTATAGCAAATATTTTTGAAACAATTTGTTTTATTACAAAAAAGAAATAATATCTCGATATATCTATTTAAATAACTTACTTAAAAAATAGGTACATTAAGTTGGATGAACCATACTAAAATGCTTTAAAAGATTATCTTTAATTCGACAGTTAAAACCGCACAAATGACATTTAAATGCAGGTCTTGATAAAATTGTTCTGTCTGTTCGTCCAAAACGTTGATACGATACAATGTCCTTAATTGGTTCAGCAGCGGCCATTTTAGGTTGGACAAATTTGTGAGTCGCCATGTATTTTGAACAAGAAATTCCTTGAGATTGAGGTTGAGGTTTAACTTGAATTAAAGATTTTCCTTCATCTGAGTTTTTGAAATTTTGAACTTTTTTCATTTTGAAATGCTTTTGAACCAAACATTTATTATCTGCATCTTCATCTTCTGCCACAAGATTTTCGTTGTTTAAATCGAAATGAATTTGAGAAGGATATTGGTATTTCATTTCTTCAACATACTCGTATTCACAGTTGTTAATTGGATCTGGATTATCATCAAATTCAACATCACCATCATCGTCATCATCATCATCATCATCATCGTCATCATCATCATCATCATCATCATCATCATCATCATCATCATCATCATCATCATCATCATCACCATCATCATCATCATCATCATTGTCATTATCAAAAGCTTCGATTTCTTCTTGGCAGAATTCTTCGACATCACTACATGCTGATACTTCTTCTTCTTCGATTATTTCTTTTATAACTATAAAAAATAAATTAATACAAATAGATATAGTAGAACATATTTCAAGATTAATTATAATTAGTAGGTAATTTAATTATAAGTTAAAAATAAGAGTGTCAAATTATTTAATTTTATTTAATTCAAAGTTGCGGGTTTGGTAAGAAGGAGAGTAAGATAGAGAATCATTAACTTCTATTTTTTTTTTAAATAAAACTCACAAAATTTGTTTCTTGTATTTCAAATGTTTTTCTATTTTCATTTATTTCAGTTTTTTTAGCTTGCATTTTTTCGTATATGTAAAAATATCATATAATATATATAATTTTTTTTCTTGTTTAAAATCTCAATTTGTTTTTCCTACGTGTTGTTTTTTTTTAGGTACTATAACAATATCATCGTATATACGTATATAAATATAAATATATACTTATTTTCCTTTTTCATTTTCAATTAAATTAAAATATTAATATGGCAATCTTTGTTTTCATTTGTATTTTGGTTGATATCTTTGGAGTATACATTTTGTTTTCTTTTCATTTTTCATTTGATATATTTATTTATTTTTGTATTATTTATTTATGTATTTTTTTTAAAACCAGTGACAAACAACAAAAAAAAACATATTTTCATTTTATATTGTAAGCTTTAACAAACAAAAGTAACAATATGATAAATACACACGCTAACAAAATATATGACTGTGGGTATAAATTTGAACTAAGAGAGCTTATTTGTTAGAGATGAACAACAAACAAAAAAATTATAAAACAGAGAAAATAATAATAATAATTAATATTATTTAAAAAAAAAAAAACCATAAAGATCAACACAAAAAAACACTGCTAATAATGTTGGCATACAATATTTGTATAGTGTAAATATCTCTTCAAGTAACAATATTACTGTAACAGTTTTATATTATTTTTATTTCATTGATATAACATGCTTAAAAATATAAGTATAATAATAGTAATATATAATAAATAATTAACAATTAACAACAAACAAAAGGAAACAGTTTTATTTAACTAAATCATTTTTTGTAATTATTATTTTCACTATTCGTCTTTCAGAGGGTTCTTTTTTGTTTTGTTTTTAGTTTAAATATATATATAATAATTAATATTTGTAATAATAAATAGATATATTTTTGTTAAGAAAATTGATGTTTAAAACAAACAATTGTTTCTTTTGTTTTTTTAATGGCACTCGAACAAAGTAAAATAAATATGAATATAATATTCGGATATATTTTCTTTAATATGTATACGTATTTTGTTTCCATCTTCCTAATGCGTGTACATAATTTTATAATTATGCGTATTTAAATAATTAATTTGACTATTTCATTTCATTTTTTTGTATTTTTGTATTTTGTTTTTCTTCGGTAAACATTTTCTTTCATTTTTTTTTTATTTTTAAAAGTAATAACAATTCAACAAATATATTTATGTATATATATATATAATAATAATTCTGTGAGATTACTTTTAATCTCATTTGTTCATATCTTTGTTTTTGTTCTATATATATTTTATATATGTAGTTATTTGGCAACAAAATCAACACAGTACGTTTCTCTTATTTCATTATTTAACTATATAATATAATTGTATTCTTTTTTTTTTGTTAATTTTTATAATTTGTATATAATTATATAAATTATTATTTTTTACTATTTTTTTTTTTTAATAAATATTTTTTACTATTTCTTTTTTATCTAACAATTTTATTTTTTTATATAAATAAATGATGTGGCATCCAATAAATTCGTTTCGTATTTTTTTGTTTGTATGTTTTACTTTTATATTGTTTTTAATTTAATTTATTTTTTGTATGTTGTATGTTATTAATTTCTTCACACTATTGGTTGTTATTATTATTGTTATTATTTAATTTTAAAAAATATGTTTCTCATAAATAATATTTGACGCAAACACCAGATTCTAGGTGCCTTTTTAGGTGGGAGCTTTGTGAAAATGCTTTGGCGCACATGAGGCAACGAAATTTCTTTTGTCCACCGCATTCGTATCTAAGGATTGACAAAATGTAAAAGAGATTTTTTTTTTATTTTGTTTTCAAGTTTTAGTTTTAAAAATTTTAAACTATAAAAGGCATTTGAATTTTTCAAATTAGTGTTAAAAGTGTTTTCGCTACTGATTTTGTACTTTTTTGTTTCAAGATGTGCATCAAATCTGCCGTCAAGAACTCTACTAGCTTAACGTTTTGATTTCTATCTACTACGACGACGACTGTTAGACGAAATGTGAAGTTTAATCACTGTCTTCGATCATTTAACCAGGTTGCTAAAGATGTTCTCAAAGGATTCATCAATTTCTCTTAAGAGAATCCTTTTTTTATTTTTTAAGTGACATAGAATATATGACTCGTTTTATAGACTTTTAGCTACCTGATAGCTAATTTCTGGTTTGCCTGAATTAGTATCCTAAAGTTTTGAATTATGCAATTTCTACCTTACAATAATTTTTTGTTAATTTGTTTGAGGTCAGCAAAACTTTAGTTTGAGTGTACAGATCTAGACATAATCTTTTTAGAAATCAATTTTGTTATTTTTGTAAAGTTTATTTTTTAACATTGTTTTAGTTTCTAATGAGAAAATATATGCCTGCAAAAGTTAAACTGAGCATGTGACAATTATCTAAAGTTAAAAAAAAGGGATTTTATTTCAGTGAGATTTGTATTCGAAATCTTCGATTTAATTCTTGCTTTAGAATTTTTCATGGAGGGTATAAATTAAAACATGAATATGCCAAAAAGTGTTTGTACGATTTTTCATATTTACTTTAACATTTTATGATAAACGCCAAGTATAAATGAACTTTTAACGATTTTAAAAAGATTAACATATTTTACATGTTATCCCAGTTAGGGACTGTTTTAATCAAGAACATACTTTTAATAAAATGAGGCATGAAGAAAGATTGTTGATCAATCTAAATTAGTAAAATATATTGAAACTCAATTTTTCAAATCACCTTTTTTTTTAAATAATTGATCTATGTGATGAATTTATTTAATATGTCAGGTTTGACTAACTACACGTATTTCTTTCATTTACTTTTGAATACTGAATTAATTCAAGTCGTGAAAAATTATTGAAAAAAGTTGAAAAATGTAATAGCTAAGTTTTTGCAATTGCAGTTTTATAGAATGATAGTTCAGCCACTAGGTACAGAGATTGAATTGGAGCAAATTAGACTGAGACACTTAGATGTACTCAGCAAAATATTAACTAAGGCCTTTAAATAAAATAAAATGAGACAGTTAATTCTGAACCTATATGAAGGTAACTAAAATATCTCACCCAAGCTAATCGATATTTCCAAAATGTTGCACTAGTTAAAGAATTGAAGATACGATTTTAGCAAAGTTGGTATTTATAATTTTTTCATCAAACTATGTACCTAAGAAACTAGCTTTCTGAGCACTTCGAAAAGTTATAACTTGAAAAATTACAGTTCTGCTTCTGAAAAAGAAGATACATTTAATCGAAACCATAAGCACTCATTGATGCATCTACATACATACTTAAATGTCAAATTTGACAATTGCCATTTATTGTATCATATAAGATTTTGAAAAAGAATTGTCTTTTAACAAACATTCATATAGCGATTACAATATCCAATGACTGAGTTGCGGATGGATAGAAATAATTTTTTGAAATGTTTAATATATATGTACATAGGTAGGAATGTCAAAATTGACATTTGATTCCCTCCGCAGTATACTCATCGGTGATTATTTTTGATTATGTAAACGATTACTTTTAAAATACGCAATCTTACTTAAACTTTAGTTCAGAATCAAAAATATTCAGAATTCCGGGTCGCGAAAACGATTTCGGATTGCAAAATAAAAACAACATATGTTGTTTTAAAAAGGTAATACTAAATAAATTATATGTCTATAAGATGGTGATAGTATTTTAATCTAAACAAGTTTTCCTCATTGATTTAATCATGTAGAAAACAAATCGGAAAATACAAAAGCTTAAATTTCAAGTTGAGAACAATTTTTGAACGCACATATAAAAACCCTGCGTTATATTTCGTTTAATATAAACAAAATTGAGCTTAAATAGCAATTCTGAATTAACACGTAAATTCGGGACATCTTTTCTAAAAAATAAAGTTTGATTCCGCGCAAAAAAAATGCTACTGCTTGAATTGAAGAGTTTTTAGTTTTGAAACTTCTTACTTGTCATTTTGAAAAATATACGCGAAGCAAACATAAAATAAGGGTTGTTCGTTGTTGTTTTATATAATTTTTTGATGTCTTGAAAAAATCATTTTATACCTTCATTTTCGAAGGTAACAATTTTGTATGAAAAAAAGTGATAAAGATTAAAACTGTCATTTAGTGTTTTCTTCTCAAAGGTTAGTAAAATTTGGCAATTCCAAAAATTAACATCGTGACTTTTCGCTCATACAATTTTCATTTTTGTCCAATAAGAAAATGAATTTTAATACAAATTCTATATACAAGTAGAAAACAATGTACAAATTATTGGGCTGTTAATTTAAATAGTGAGAATACGGAAACGCCAATATAGGTATCAATTTTTGATGGACTTTAGGCCGCAAAGCTATTTCGAATTTATAGTTTTCATTTTTGCACAAAAGAAATGTACACAATTTTCCTAGTTTTTGCACTTAAAATCTAATGTTAACATTTACCGATGAGAATTTTCTTTTTGGGAAAGGCATCATTTCTCCTTTTTTTTAGATTTGAATTGAAATCTCAGATTTTGACTTCTTTAACTATTTTAAAACGTATCGAAAACACCATTTTAATGGTGGACATATTGGCAAATATTTTGAGAAGACTCATTTTGATGTCTTATCATTTTTAAAAATGGTCTTATCAATATTTAAAACCTATGCCTCATTTTCGTATCTATTTTAAATCATCAAATGGGAATCAAATAAAATATTAAATCCTCATAAGAGTCCAATTTATTGTGATGTCTGAAATTTAATTAAAACTTACTAAACTTAAACATCAATTAAATCTTAAGGTTACTTATGTTCGTATGTATATTTATATCAAATATACATATGTTATTTCAAAAATTAAAGCATAAGAATATTAAAACAAAACGCACCTGATATGTCTCTGTAATGAACTAGCATCTTTATAGCTTTTTAAACAATTGAATCTTGGACACTGATATCTTCCGTCTGGATTGATGAACTTAAATAAATCAGAAAACTTCAGCTCGTACCAATAATCTCTGATAAAGGGTTGATTTGGATTTGGTGTACCCGACGATGGAGGTGGTGTTTGACTTGATGTTGTTGAACTTCTTCGACCTGAAATAATTTTTTAATAACTTTGTTATGGATTTTACAAAGAAAAATACAACTAATTATATCAATTATAAAAATTATATCATATTATATTTGTTTTTCCTATATTTATATCGTAGTTTCTAAATATATAAATAGGTAGGTACTATTTATTTTCCAGTCATTTTCAAAAATAAAATATTTTTTTTTAATTTTTAGTTAACAAAAAAAAAGAATTAAACTAAATTAATTTGAAGCTTTCACAAAACAAAATCAAAAAGATATTAAAAAAAAAAACTAAATTATTTGCTCTAAACAAAGTTATAAAATTTGTTTTGTTGTTGTTTTTTATTTGCGCAAACAAAAATAAATTTAGTTAAGTAAAGTTTTGAAAAAAAATAAAAGCAAAACAAAATTTAAGAAAAAAAAACTATACAAACAACGGATTTAAGAAAAAATAAATGTAAATAAAGAAAAAGTTTAAAAATAATATATATAAATATGTATATATAAATATAATTACAAGTATGGCATATTTACAATTTTGGTTGTTACGTTACGCTTTTGTGTTATTTTCAATATAAATATATATATGTTTATATATATTTGTATATGCTGTGATGCTGGCATGGGGGAGCGATGCGATGGTGGTGAGTTCATGAGGATGATGATGAAGCGATTATGACTTTTTTTTTAAGTATGTTTAGTTTTGATTGATTGTTTAAAGAATCTCTGAAAATATCCATGATTATAAAATAAACAACAAAAAAAGAAGATATTTATGAAAAATTAAACATGAAAATAAATTAATTCGATTACAGAAGAAAACAGTTTTTTTTCTTTTGGTGTTTTTTTTTCGGTGAGAAAAAATTTATAAATTTTATTCATGTAGAAAAATAAAGTTTTACAATACCAATGGATTTTTTTTGTAATTATTATTATTGTTGTTAAAATTAAATAAATTAGCATTATTATAATTTAAAATAATTAACTTAAATACTAAAAAGAGATACGATTTCCGTTTTCTTAAGTTTTTGTTTTGTTTAATAAATTAATAATAATACATATAACACAATTTTGTTTGTTTTGTTTGAATTGTACTCAAGTTGCACGAAAGTATAAGTCAATCTTTCTATTTTGTATGTATGACTTTTATTGCTTTCGAAATACTTAAAAAGCAGGAACAATTTTACAGTTTACAGTTTTAGTTAAATAACTTAAGCACTATAGATTTACACCCAAAAATGAAACAATGAAATATTTTTTTATTTTTGTTTTGTTTAGCAACTTCAAAAAAATGGAAGTTGAGCGTTCAAAAGTTTAAGTTTTAAGTACTATTGATTTATCATAAGATTTCAATAAAATATTTTGAACACCCTACTTATAAAAATCAAACAAAAAGTACAGTTCGGAAAAAAGTTCTAAAACAGGGTTTTTCAAAAATAACACTTTAGAACAAAATTTATTAGAGCGTTAAAAATAAGAGCTCCAAACACTTTGTTAGAAAAACTAAAAATTATTTGTGATTTTGTAACATAACTATTAATAAAAACAAAATGACAATAGCAAACGCTTAATATTTGAAGCTTTTCAAATTGGTTCAAAATTTATAACTCAGATTTTTTCAAAAGAGACAAAATTTAAAATATTGGTAAATTGTTTAATTTTAGAAAACAATCCTTAGTCAATCATGGTCATTGTCAAAGATCTAGAATTGGAATACAAGTTAAACAAAACTTAGTGAATGGCCGGAAAATATTAATGAGACCATCAAAATCAAGTATTTCCCATGCAAGTGTGACCCAATGTTTAAAAGTAAAAGTATGTATGTACCGAATTTATAAAAAAAAATATTCCACTGTCGGTGTATTTTCAAATCTAATCTTAGAAACTATACGACTATCAATTTGGTATCATATCTATCCTTAACAATACTAAATTTGGCATGTTTTTTTTCGCAAACCCTAAAATTTGGTTTAATAATTTTTTCATTACTGTTTTCACTTAATAACATTTATTTATAATAATCTCTGAATTTTTATCTTTAATTTACCTCTGTGATTTAGTTTTTGTTTTTTTTTTATAAGACGTTTCATTTAGTGTATATATTTTCTATTTGTTAAGTTTGTTTTTTTTTTGTTTTTGTTATTTAAATAAATATTTTCTGTTAAGCATTTTATTCAGGCACTATAAGTATGTTTATTTTGTTTTGTTAAATGAACTGTTTTAATAAATTAATACTTAATGTTTAGTTTTTTTTTTTTAATTGTTTTTGTTTATGTTTCCATCAAAGCACTTGAAGATTTATTAAAAATGTTCAAAAAACGAATCTTCCTTAAACGAGGATCTTCTACGTTTCAAATGAGTTATTACATGACACTTGAGATTATCTTTGCGTTTTGTTGCAAAATCACAATGAGGGCATTGGAATTGAGGTGTGGCACTAATGTGGGGGCATTCGTATCGCGTGTGCCGACCCAGAGTGCCGCGTGAAGCGTATGTCTTGCCACAAAATTGGCAGCTAAACCGTTTTTGGGGTTGCACGGATTGTTGTGGCTGATAAGGAGGATGGTGTTGTTGAAAATCATGTTGATGTTGTTGCTGTTGGTTCTGTTGGGGTGGTATTGTTGGTGGTGGTGATGGTTGATGATGGCCTTCTTCATTAAGTATTGACGGAAGAAAATCTAAAAAAGAATTTAAATTGTTTTCTTTTGTGTTTCTTTTTTTTTGTAACTTTAGTTTCTTATTTTTTTTTTTTGAAATTGATATTTAAAAAGTGAGTTTTTTTGTTCAAGAGAAAAAAAATATGATAATCAACAAAGGACAAAAATTAATGATTTGTGAATTAAATGAAGAGTTGAGTTTGAATTGTTGAGATGTTTTTGTTTTATTTAATTTTTTGTAGTTTAATTTTGTTTGAGAATAGAAAATATACACATTACAAATAAATTGAATAATAAAATTAAATAAATAAACAAACAAAATTAATGTATACTTGCAACAAAAACAAATAGATTTGATTTATGTAAATATTTTTCTTTTTTTTTTTTTTTTTTTTTTTTTTTGGGAAGTAGGTAATAATAAAGGTACAAACATTTAAGTAATAAAAGGGTTTTGCGAAATAATTTAAAAATTTCAATGGAATGCATTTTTAAATAATATTAAATTAGGTGTAAATATTGTAGTGGATATACATAATAATAATTAAACACATTCAAATAAATTAGCAATAATATTATTAAAACTATACGACTAGAAAAGTTTGTTAATAAAACATAGGTTTTTAGGTATATAATGTGATTAAATGTTAAGTTAAATTAAACTTCTTAATATTAGTGGAATGTTTTTTTTTTGTTTACTTTTTGTTTTACTCTTTTATATTTTGTTCCTTTTCCAAATACGATTATAAAAAATAGGCATATATATATGTGTATTTTTAGTTTTAATTTAAATTTAAGTTTTAGTTTAAGTTATAGTTTAGTAGGGTATATTATTTTTTTGTTTTCGTTTAATTTTGTATCGATATATTAAATTTTTAAAAAATATATAATTTTGCCAAAAGTATATGTGTATCAAATGTTTTTTTTTTGCGAATGCTCATTTTTCCAAATCTTTCCCAATAATTTGTTCTCTTGCATTTGTTTATAAATGGAATATTTTTTCTTTATAATAATATTTAATTTGTTCTCAAAATTCGAAAACCTCTGTAAATCTTATAAGTTTTATTTGTATTATGGAGGAAAATAGTTTAATTAAAAAATTGTAATTTCATTGTGAAATTACAAATAGTTTTGGGGGCTTTCAAATGGTTTATTTTTTGAAAATATTTTCCGACTTAGATTGTCTTAACATAAGTTCTCAGCTTGTCTTTGGTGAACTAGATTTTAATTATGCAAAATACCCTTCTTGAGTTGTTTGTTTAATTATAATAATAATTTTGTACTAGAATTGTACCAATATTGAATTTGGCTGAGATTTTCTTTTCAGATTTACATGAACCATAATATGAAATTTGATGCGAGTAAAAACCTAAATTGCCATTAACATATATTTTAGTTTGAAATAAGATATTTTTTATCAAATTCACTTATTTAATATTTTCTGAATCTAACCGCAATCAAAACACTGGTAACTGCCTGTCATTCCTTGAAAAGCAAATCTTGTTATTGGGAAGGATTGTTTTTTGGAAAAAAATCATTTAATCAGAATTATGAACCATTTTATAATATAAATAAAAGCCAAATTGATTTATTGTTTTTGTAACTATCAGTCTTGTATATTTTTGTGGTCGAAATTGCTATAGTAACCTGTAAATGCAGGAAATTGAAAGTAAACAACACAACTAAAAGCAAGTAGGTAAATTTGAAGCAGGATAATATTTGGAACCAGTCTAAACCATTAACCATTAATTTTGAGATTAGAATTCATAAAAAAACAAAGCTCATTCAAAATTATTTCAATTGAAAAAAGACTTTTCAAATCATCTTACAAAGACTCACTGACAAGAATAAGTCTTAGTTGTAGTTAAGTTCATTAGGCAACAATGGCATTAGATTTTCTGTATAGTGGCCTTTCCATTTTGTTGGCAAATACCATATTTTCCCCAAACAGTCCCCAGTTAAAGAAAATATATACAAGAGCTAAATAGTTTTTCCTTAAAATGGAATTTCTGGCTTTAATGTGTTGAATTAGAAAACATCGATTAAACGGAAATGTCCACATCTAATCTCAAACCCATTGTTTTTTTTTTTTTTTTTGTAGTCAAAATTTGACGAACTCAAAATTCAAGAACAAATCAATTCAATTCAGCAACTCAATTATTCTGAAAATTTTTGTTTTCCTTGCGTAAAAGTGAAATTACACTAAACTATGTTGTAGTTTTTCAATAATGGAAAACTCTACAAGGGAATAATAGAAAGGCAAATAAAATTAGTATTAGAAAGAAAGTACGTTAATTAAAAATCCCTTCCCATTTTTTCTTTAAAAAAAATTAGATAGTAGTTTTGCTAAGCTAAAGCACTAAGATAATTATAACCTCCACCATAGCTTTTAAATTGTTTTTGTAGTCTTACTTTGAGTTTTTCATAACTAATTACAAGCAACATAATAAATATTATTACATAGAACACAACATATTCCACCATAAACCAAGGCAAGCATTTCGTTAACAAGAGGGAAATTAAATACATTCACATATATTATTTTCCAAAAAATATTTTGTTTCCATTTTTCGAGTAATTTAAATAATTTTTCACGAAATTTTATAATTATATTCCATTTTTGCAAACTAATAATTAGATTCTTCTTTTATCAATCTTCAATATTAATTAAGTTTACGAGTATTTTTATTATTGTTAAGTTATTTGTTTTCTTTTAATTAATCAAGAATAAATAACTAGAGGCTGATATATATATTAATACATATATAAAAATATACATATATATATAGTGTAAATGTATATATAGTCTTTGTATATATTTCATGCAAAAATAGAATCTATATAGTTTTTCCTTTTTAATTTGTTTGGTTTTGTTTTAAAATATGTAAATTTGTGATTCTTGTTTAGTTAAAAAATATATATTTTTAGTATTGTTTTATTTTTTAATTTTGTAGTATATATTGCTAGTAGATTGACAAAAATTCTAGTTTCTGTTTTTTATTATTTTGTTGCTGTTTTTTTGTTTTTGTATTTTTAGTTCTATGCCATTTCAGGCATATTGTAACTATTTTGTAGTTTTACGGCTAATGGAAAAAATTCTTTTTGTAATTTAGCAAAATGTGTTTTAATATGCTTGGTTAGATTATCGCTACGTTTAGCAGCATAATTGCACGTAGGACATTGAAATAGAGGACGTTCGGTTGTAAAACGGCATTCAAATCGACGATGACGTGATAAGCTTTTACGTGTTTTATATGATTTACCACATTGATCACATGAGTGTTGATACCATAATGAGAAATCTGTAATAATTAATGATGGATTTTTGTTTTGTTTTGTGTTTGTTTTCTTTGTTTTGTTTGATAATGTTTTAAATTTTTGTTTAAATTTTATTTTTTGGAATGATTTTTTTTTAATTTTGATGAAACAAAAAACGAAAATGTAATCGGAATGCAATTTCTATTAAAACACACAAAGAATCTAACTAGCACGCATTTTAAATCTACTGAAACTTAAAAACAAATTATAATTTTTCTGAAAAAAGATACTTGTGAGTGTATGTACATCATAATATTTGGTTTAAAAAAATAATTAAGAAAAACAAACAAAAAATATAAACAAAATAAATTGCGAAGAAACCAAATAAACAAACAAAATGTTGACGAGCGGAATAATAAAATAGTAAGATAAATAAAAAACATTGTATGCATTTTTAAATTTAATTTTTTGTTTTTATTTAATTTAAAAAATTCCAATAAAACATTTATAAAGTTATAATAATTTATAATTGATATATATAATAAGATACTGTTTTGTTTTTACATGGACAAAATGATATTATGTATTTTATTTGAACAGAAAAAAATTAACTTATTTAAGCGAATAAATTATTATCCTTACTCCAAAACCACTGATCATAATTAATACGAGTAATACTGATACAAATTTTTGTTTTTGATTTGATTCTGTATACAAAAGCTTTGTGATATTTTAAACAAATAATTATTAATATAATAATAGAAGATGCACAGTGAAAATAGAAATATTAAATTTAGCAGAAATTGTTAAGAAAAAAAATAGTATCATAGGAAAATAGTACAAATATGAATGTTGAGAAGAAAGTTTTGGAACCCTTCCACCATCATTAAATACGTATATGTTATATACTCTGTTTATTTTGTTTAGAATGCACATATAAATATATGGGAAGGCAGGAAGATTCAGGATACAACAGTTAGAGCTGAAGAGACTTCTTCCATTTGAGGGTGTTTGTGTGTGTAAATAACGTACAATCTAAAAGAAATATTTTTATTTGGTTAGTAAAAATTTGTTTTACTTTTTTTTAATTAAAAATTCTCTCTCGTTTTATATTTTTATTACAATCAAAGAAGAAACTCTTTTAATTTTACTTTCTGAGCTGAAAAACAAAAAGAGAGAGAAAATTTAGTTTTTTTTTTTTAAGTTTAAATGAACCAAATAAAAACTTTTTTATTTGAAAAGGAATACAAAAAAAGATTAAAGAAAGATGCGATTGTTTTTTTGGAAATTTTGGTGAGGATTTGATAATAAAAATATGATACTGATAATTAAACTTAAATTAAAATTTAAAAAAATAATTATTTTATGGTTAAAAAAATAACTCGATAAAACTTAAGTAGAAGTTCTGATATCTTTAAATCTATTCAAATGCCCTCCACTAGTATACTTTTTTTCTTTTCTAAAAGAGACTTATAAATAGTTTAGTTATTATAATGTTTTAATAATAATCCTGTCCTTAAATGTTGGGAAAATCTGTTTTGGAATTCGAAGTGATTCAAGTTTTAAAGTTAAGTTAAGTAAACTGATTTATACTAAACGATCGGAAAATTCGGCATGTGGCGATACAACAATAAGTTTGTATTGTTACAAATGTTAAAAACTTGACCGTACACATTATTGACATTAAATCACAATTCTAACTAACGTTTAGCCAGAAATATAATGATTGAATAAGAGTAAAAACTAACAGTCGATCAAATACATCATGCTCATATTCTAGGAAACTAAAGTCTAACTAATTAGTATTGATTGCGTTACCTACGCTTAGGCTAAACAAAAAAGCTATTTCCTTTTCCACAATATGAAAACAAAAATTAAGTGAACTATTTTAAACTTAAGTAAAGTTTTTTTGTATAAGTTAATAAACAAACAATAAACACCAAAATTTTCAAAGACTATCGCCATTAAGAATAAAGTGGATTAGAAGGAAAGATTAGATTTTGAGGTTTAGGAAAATTTAAGAAAAAATTCATTGATTTGTTTTCACAATTCTGAAAAATAATTTATTTGTCTTTAGATAATTAAAAAAAAAATATATATATAGAAACTAATTTATGAAGAAAGCAAACAAATCTGAATTATAATAAGCCTTAAAAAAAATATTTAAATTATTTTTCTTTGTTTTACATAAATCAAATTTTAATTATACATAAAAGTTATAGTTTCTTCTTCTAGAACAAAATGATATGGAACTTTGGAATGCAGAAGGGAAGAATGATGTTTTTTATTAATACATAAATCTTTTACTTTAAAATTGACATACCACGTAATTTATTAATTTCTTTTGAAAATCGAAAGTCAATTATGAAAGTTTCAAAATAAAAGTTTTGATTAAAAAACATCAACTTAAATTAATTGATATACAAATTTATAGAAGAAACTAAAATCTTTAAGAATTATACTTGAATGTAGACAATTTGAAAAACATATAATCGCTGACAAATTAATTGAAGAACAAATAAAATCAAATGTTAAAATACCGTACATAATAAAATTCGAAAAAATACATACATAAATTCTTAAAAAAAACTATTTTTTTTTTTTTATAAAAATATATTCAAAATATTATGTCGATATTTGCATCTCATTATTCTTCTTTCTTAATTCCTTATTAACATTGAAATATATATAAATATATAAAAAAAACTCTTTGAATTCTTAAAACTAAACATATGTATTTATCGTCTTACAGCGTATGGCAGAGTTTATTTTCAAAAAAATAACTCGTCTTTTTATTTAAATTATATTTTATTCAACAAGACTAGAAAATGTCGAATTGGGCCCTGTTTTTTCTTTCAATTTTTGAGTATCAATCATCGATAAATAAATATTATATTATTCTTTTGAGTATTTTAAGTTTTGACTTATCGATTATAAATTAGTTTTTTGTTTTAAAATATCGTTTTTGTTTATTTTGTTCTTATTATAAACTTAGCATTACAAAATGGCAAGTGAAATAAAAATCGTTTTTAAAATCACAAAAATTAAATTAAATAATTTATAAATAAATTTGAGATCGATAAATAATAATTAAAAAAATGGAATTATAAAGTTTCATAATATTAAGTCATTGTTCTTTGTTTTGTTTTATATAATACGAGTATAAACAAGTTACGTACATTTCTTTTGTTTTTTGGTTTGTTGCGTTTCATTTTTTGGGACACTTTGGGAAAGGTTACAATTGTTTTTGTGTTTGTTTTAAATAAAATATCTTAAATATACAAAATTAAAATTCATACAAAATATACGACACAAAAGTTTAAAAAAAAATATATTAATAATAATAAATACAAATACTAAAATTAATTATTATTATAAGCAAAAGGCATTGAATTCATTAATCGCTCCTTTAGCAGCGAATTCGAAATCAACTGCAAGCTTAGCTTCATTTTCCAATCTTCATCCATAGCTATGCCCTTGGATGGACTAATTGGTTCAACTTTTAACATTTTTGGCTCGGTTTCTTCTTTGTCTTGATCATCTTTACGGTGGTTCTTTTGATGATAATGCTGATCATCATCGCTTCCAGATAATGCTGCTGCTGTTGCTGCAGCTACCGCTGCTGCTGATGCTGATGTTGGGTACGCTGCAATCGCTCCTGTCAAACCATAAGAGGGCATCGTCGATGGTATAGTACTTGTAGGCGGAACAACTGCCCCACCACCATTATTAACACCACATTCATATTTTAAATTTCCTCCAGCTTGGGCTGCAGCAACAGCTGCTACTGCGGCTGCTGCCGCTGCTGCTGCATTATGATGTATCACACTATAGCCCGGTCCTGGGACATTCTCATTTTCATAGTAGTCTTTTTTCATTGATAGATTTTCGGGGCCGTCATTTGCTGGGATACCATGTTTCGATGTCATGTGTCTGACCATGTGGTACTTTCGACGGAATCTCGACGGACATAGATCACACTTGAAGCGCGGTGGTATTCCGATGCATTCATCACGCATATGGCGTTGTAAGTGGCGTTTGCGTAGATAACTCTTCCCACATACGCTGCATGGGAAACGATCGCCAACAGTCATTGATTGTTCGAAATCTATTGTCATATCTTCTCGAAGTTAATTTTTGTTTTTTTTTGTTGTGTTAAGATATTTATTTTTTTAATTTTAATGGATGGATTAATGAATGGGTTTGTGTGTGTTTTTTTTATACAATGGAATTTGTGTGTGGGGGTGATCATTTTGGGGTTAAATGAAATGAAATGAAAAAAAAAACAAAAAGAAAAACAAATTGTAAAAAAAATTCGACCATCATTTACATTTATAATATTTTTTTTTTTTTTTCAAAAACAGTTCGAAAACTGCATTTTTTATTCTACATTATTTTCTACAAAATAATACAAAAATTTAACTGAAATAGCTAAGACAGATAAAATAAATGTTTACATTTTTTGCAATCAAAATAAAAATATTAAACAAAGCTAAAAAAATATACATCTACTATTAAAATTTTGTTTAAAAAAAAAAAACAAAAATCAACTAAGTTAAAATTTTTCTATTTGAAACATGAAATTAATAATGAATTCTAGTTCTACATTTTAAAATAAGTGTTCAATTTTTGGTTTAAGTTTTATTCATATTCGCTATCAGTTTGAATGGAATCATCTTGTTTGTTTTGAAATAAAATAGCATCGATAGCAGAATATAATTTAGTTTTCTTTTTTTTTTGAATCTACATTCCCTTGGGAGAAAAGACGTTACTTAGGACTATGAACTCGCATATGAATTTTTAAAGTGCCAGCGTAATAAAATTTACTGGAACATAACAAGCATTCGTGTTGCGGCGGCTTATGACACTCGATGCGTAGGTGTCGCTGAAGTGATCTAAATGATTTGTACACTCGATCTGGACATCGCATGCAAACGAAGCGCGTTCCCTTTGGTGCCTTGGAGGTATAAGCAATTTGGAGGAGTCCTGAAAATTAAAGAAGGAATCAAATAGAACAAACGAAAAACAAACCGCGCTACTCTCTTTGTGTTAGTTTTGTTTTACTGTAAAGGGAAACCCATAGATTTTGTTTTGTTGTAATAAAAAAGCTCATTTCCATGATATTTTTATTTTTTTGTTTGGTGGTTTGTTTAACTTTATAAAAATGAAATTAGAAAATTTAACAGTGAAACATTTATATCAGTTTGTATGTACATATTTTGTTTGTTCATAATTTACAATAGTTTGTACGAAAATATTAATTTTTATTTAATAGTTTTTGTTGTGGTTGACCAAGAGGATTTTTTAGAGATTAGTTTACAACTTTTTATTGTGAATTCCGTGCTTTTGTCGTAAATGCAATTTCAAATCGTATTTCCACGTACAAATAAATTGGCAAAAATTACAATTAAATTGTGTTGGATTTTTCTTTGGCGTTGTAAAAACGGAAATTGCTGAAGAAGGAGAAATTGTCGCTGCTGCTGCTGAGACTGAGCTACTTGCTGCTGCTGCTGCTACCGATGCTGCTAGTGTTGCATGAAGAGCGGATGATGATGTAGATGGCTGGTGAGTGACAAGTCCTCCTCCTCCTCCTCCTCCTGGTGGTGGTTGAGGTAGCTTCGAAGAAATACAACCAAACCCCGAACTAGAATTTTGACTAATTGAATTTATATCTACCGAAGTTGGCATCATCATTTGGGAGCCAATAAAATTTGCCAATTGTATAGAAGCGGCTGCAGCGGCAGACAAAGAGCATTGCGAACAACCAGCGCCACAGCCGCTATGACTGCCACTACTAACTGATACCGCATTACTATTGAGACCGCCTAAACTTGGTGGCGATGAACCAGGCAGTGAGGATTTTCTACAGCTTTTGTACAATTTTCGTATCGTTATTTCTGGTTCGAATAAGCCACTATTTGCAGCACCACAATTTACAATACCACCAACATTGCTACCACAACCACCACTCCCAGCACCACCTCCGCCAGAAGTCGACGATGCTGCCGCAGCTGCTGTAGCAATATTATACAATGTCCGCAGATCTGAAAAATTAGGGGTTTTTGGTTTGGTTTTTGTTGTATGGTGATTTATTTTTATTTTAAATTTTCTATTTATTTTTTGAATGTATAACATTTTATACACTTCAGACTATAGATTTTATTTATGAACATTAAAGTTTTATTTAAAAAAAAATATGTATATTTTGAATAATTTAGTGTAAATATGAAACATAAGTAACCATATACGAGTATAAAACATAAAAATAGAGATTTATTTTTATTCAATAAATTAAGGAAAAAAACACAAAAGATTTTTAAAAATTAAAAAAAAAAAACTGTTTTAGAAGACCCCAAGAAAAAATTTACAAAGTTTGTTAACAAAAAAAATAATATTTATATATTATGTTATTTACCATTAAAAGTTGCAAAAGAAATTGATTTGGAGTATGAGGGAATATTTTTGTTTTAATTTTTAAACATTCACGTTCAAAAGAAACAATATACTATCCTTTTTGTTTTATTTAAAATCTTTTTATTTATTTAATAATTTTTCTCTTATATGTATAAAAATATTTTGTTTTATTTTACTATAATAGGGTTAGTTGTATGAATGTATTAAATAAGTAAGAAAACAGAATCTATAAAATCTATTTTTAATTTATTTTTATTGATAAACAAGATTTATAATTAAAATATAAAAAATTAAAGATTGGAACCAAACCTAATTAACCGAAATATACCCGGTGTTGTTTCTATCTTTTTGAAGAATTCCACTAGACAATGATAACTAAATGTTTATGAATGGCATCGTCCAACACGTGGTAATTAAAAAATATTAACAAATCGAAAGTTGAATTAATAAAGATATTCTTAAAATTTGTATTGCTATTTTATCAGCTTTTACATACAAAAAAGGATCGGTTTAGAAAAATATTTTCTAGCTTTAAATAATTTTTAAAATAAATTTGGAGTATGTTTCAAATGAATAATTAAAGTTTTATCATTTGAAACACACAAAATCGAAGATTTATACAATGTCAGTTCTTTGATTTGAGAAAAAAAATCATTTTAATTTATGTTTTCAATTTTGAGATGTGAACAAATGTTTCTTCGGTGAGCATGTGAAACGATGGCCTCAAATGAATTGAATTTTCGAAATAAAGAAAAAAAAGTCCTACACATTCAAAATATGTTTGAGATATTGGTTCTTTGAATATTGGGGACTTTATTTAAAGACTTAAAAAAAAAAACGGAACGACCAAATGTGATGCTAGCCAGATTTTCGATATATGTAGGTATTGGAGAGTAGGAGCGGATATTTAGGCTGCACAAAACTTGTGGTTTAAAAAAAAAAACAACAAAAAGTGACAAACCCTTTTAATTCAATTTATTAAACTAACATTTATTTTAATAATACAAAAGGCAAGGGAAGGACGCTTTTCTTCACATAGCCCACATACTTTTTTTTTAAGTTGGCACTGGATCTTATAATTAAGTACGATTTATAACTTTATTTTAAGCTTTCGCTTTCAGTCGAACGTTCAATTCGCTTCTCGTTACATGGGCCTATTTTTTGGAAATATATACTAAACTAGACGTATTTATGCCCAAGGAAATAAATGGGAAAATGCTTAAACTTTAACATAAATGATTTTTAAAATGTTTATGAAGCATTGTCACACGCACTTTTGGAGAAACTTTTTTGCCGTTTGACGAGCTACACTAATTCAAACCTGCGAAAAATGATGGGCTATGTATCATTGTTAATTATAATAATTTGCGCTGCGGCTCATTAACATAAAAGCGCATACGTTTCGAAGTGTGTCAATTTACTGTGACTTAAGAAGCACTTGTTAAAAATCGATCTACCGAATTCAATTAATTACTGGTCTTTCAATAATACGGCTATGCTAACAAAATGGATTGAGTACGATAGATTTTTCAATTTGAGCATTCTTTGATATAAGATAACCAATTACCCCTCAATTACGACTAATTAATAAATACTAAAATTTATTTGCGGGTGACTTGGAATAAATCATATGACAAATTTTAACACATGCTAAGAATTGATGTTTATATTGTGCTGAGTTCAATCTTGCAAGAAACTTGTTCGATGCAAGGAAACATTATAACAAATTAAGAATACATTCCCCTTTGCAACATTGTTACCTTTATCTGACAAAACCTAAAGTAAAACATATTCGGAAGTAGTTGCTTAATATTATGTACACCACGACAAAAGTGATTTTCGAACGTTCGATTTGAGTCGAGTTCTTGGGAGCAATAGGATAATTTGATCACGAGACATCATTTACTAACTTCAGGACGATGCAATAGGAATTTTATCAATATCACAACGTAAAAAGGCAATAAGCTGAGTACAAACTTTTTTGTTTTGATTAATTGTATGAAGGAAAGTAGGAATAGTTAATTTCGAATCTAAAAACGATATTTTATCTACAATATAGCAAACTTGATGGCTAAGGAACAAATCAGATGAGCCCTTTTAAAGAAAAAAAAAATACTCATATCAGATTCCATAATGTTTTCGTATAAACAACCGAGAGTCAAATATTATGTTACAAAATTTTATGAAAATAAAAATTTTAAGACAGCAGCCGAAAGTCATATGCTTGATTATAATAATAAATAAATAAATTGGGTGGCGCAACAGTCCGTTGAGAACTAGGGCCTAGTGACTTACAACTCTCAACCATTCCTGTGTGCGAGTACTGTTGTCAGGGATGGAGAGAGAGGACCTACAGTTTTTAAGCCGAATCCGAACGGCAAATTTGAGAAAGCACTTTTCATGACAAGAATTACTCTTGGAGAATTTGTCAATTCCTCGCAAGAGGCAGTACCCGTGAAAAAAACTTTAGATGGCATAGGCAGGGATCGAACCCAAGACCTCTGGCATGACAGTCCAACGCACTAACCATCATGCCACGGGTACTACGCTTGATTGATAAAAAAAAATGGAACAGTATTTATCACACAAACTTTTTTGCAGCAATATGAGGATCTCAAATTTATTTACCACACAAACATTTTTGCAGCAGTACAAGGATCTTAATTAACTAATAACAATTAAAATTAAAAATGTATTATTCCTAAAATCGAAGACTCAGATTTACAATCCTTGAATTTCGAATGCATGACACCATTTAGGAGTGCGCAACTGGATACATCTAGCTAGAGACCGAGCTAGATGGAGAAGTTTGTTAGGTGAGGCCCTAGTTCACACAGGATTGTAGCGCCATCTCTTAAGTAAGCAAGACACCATTTAGGTAAACATTAACTGTGACTTTAACAATACTATTTCAAAAAGAATTTTAACGTCAATGCCAAATTATATTTGAGTTATTTTATAAAAATATAATAATTTTCAGTTCATTCAATTTAAGGAAAAGACATCGACGACATTAAAGCCTGATGTTAAAATATAAATACTTTCAACTTGTTCCTATTTTAAAAATTAAAAATGATCCTTTATTTAAAACTTTCGTTCTACTAACATATTTGAAGTAAAACATCAAAAATCATGTTTCAAACTGAATGATCTGCAATTCGGTTGAAGGTACAAAAGTGCTAAAATTCATCTAATCGAAAAGACACTTTATAGACTCTATTCGTTATATAATTCGTACGTGTAATGAGCATAAAATATAAATAGTTATCACTGCTGTTTGGACTTCTTCTTTTCGTTTTCAGTGCATTGCAAACAAACAACTTCCATAAATGATTCATTTACACAAACACAACATAAAAAGAACTACATATTTGAAATTTAGTCATAAAAATATTATTTTATTGTTTTTTTCTTTCTTGGTACAAAATTATTTTTATCTGATTTTTTTTGTTTTTGTCAATTGTAACAATAATTGTTTAACAATAAAATAGAATTATTTTATTTTTGATCATTTAGTTAGATTTAAATATATATTTAATATAATATTTGGCTCATATAACATTCATTTTTACCTATACTTTAAAAATGAAGAAAAATTATAGATTTAAACTTTCTTTTCGTAAAAATTAAAATATAATATTATCAATATCTCTCGTAAATGCTTTCGAACTAAACAAAAATAATGATAATAAATGTATAATTGTTAATAATAGAGGTTATTATACAAAAAATAATAACTCTTTGGTTGATTCAAAATCTCAAAAAAAAAAAGAAAAGTAAAATCATCGTATAAAAAAACTTACAGCTACAACAATGTTTGAAAAAATATATAATATAATATGTATTGCAACTGTGCGTATTTTAAAGAGGAACGCAGAGGTTAATTATTCATCTTCTCCTCGTCTAGGTTTTTGAAATTTGTTTCATTTTCAAATTAATCTCATTTTTTTGTTTGGTTTTTGGTCAAGTAGTGTTGAATTTTGTTTCTACTATGAAATTTGAAATTTGAATTTCTGCTCATAAGACGATTGCAACGATTCTGACAAAGGCGCCGCCGCCGCTGATGAATGAGATTCTTCAATTGCTGCTGCTGCTGCCGCCGATGCTACTGCTTTAAACGACGACGTAGATGCAGAAGAGTCAGCTGGCATCGTTGGTGGTAAGGAAGACGAAGATGGCACAACTGCAGCAGCAGCAGCAGTATTACCACCACCACCACTTCGATGGTGATGATGATGGTGATGGCTACCAGATTGATAGTGATGCAAATGTTGCTGCTGTTGTTGTTGCAAGGATTGGTGTTGAGATGGCCTCCGGAATAAAGATCGCATTGCAATTTCTGGGTGTTTCTTACGAACGTGCTGTCTCAAGTGATCGGCACGTTTGGTACGATGGCCACACACCGAGCACACCATGCTCTTGCCTTTGCCACATTCTTGTCGAAGGTGACGGCGCAGCGTGCCATGACGTCGATAGGTACGAAAGCATTGAGGGCAGGTAAAACTTTCTTGCAACAGTAAACTATCGTAATTATGAAACCCTGAAATTCGGCTTGAATTAATTTTACACCAAAAACATTTTATTTGATTTTTATAAATAGTATGTAATTATTTTTTGTTTTCAATATTTAATAAATATATATTTTTATTTATTTTCATATTTCATTTTTAAATTTTGATAATTTATAATAATTAATTCATTCAATGTTTGTTTGTGTTTTTTTTTTTAGTTTCATTCGCATGTTAGGTGTAAAATGTTTTTGTTGATTTAATTAAACAAAACAAAATATAACAATAAATACATAATTTATAAAAATAACAAACGCATTCGGTTAGAGAAAATAAAGACCGTATATTATTTATAAAAAAAAATATGCAGTGTTAATATTTGGCATCAAACACGGAAACGGAAACAAAATTATATTTTTACAACATTCAGTGTTCTCTGGTTTGTGTTTTGTTTGCGTTTGTCAATTATTTAGTAGTATAAAGTTGTCTTAAACAATCAATGTGTAAATATTTTCATTAAAAACTCGATTTTGGTTATTTTTGTATTGGTTAGCGCAAAAAATAATATCAAAAATTTGATCAGTCAGGAATGCAAAAAAAAAACAGTATAATTAAAAAATAAGTTTAATAAGGAGATTATATTGAAGCGTTAAACTTTTAATTAAATGCAATTAAAATATGGTTGTTTGGCAGTCGGGACATTTTTTTCTTAATATAATTTTTTTTTGTTGGACACATAGGAGATACCGTATGTGTATATGAATTAATAAAGATTTATTATAATTATAAGTTTTAAATTAATCAAAATTATATAGAAAAATTAAATGAAAATTTTATATTATATTTTTTCTTATAAAGAAACAATATTTAAAAATGCCTGTGATAACACTTACATTTTTTGAAAAGTTCATAAAATAATAGTTTGTCCTAAAAGTATTATGTTGTCCGACCTATTCTCACTAATGTATGTACATATGTATGTACATATATGCATATACGGAATAAAGCATTCTAAATGTCTGTCTGTGTTTCTCACAGACACAATTTTTATGTATATGCATATACGGAATAAAGCATTCTAAATGTCTGTCTGTGTTGCCCACAGACACAATTTTTCAATTACTTTAAAATTTAATTCAAGAATTTCAATTACTCATTACATGTAATTGAATTGCGAAAATTATTTGCAATTTAACTATGTAAATGTAATTGAAAACAAAAATAATAATCAAAAAAGCAGTTATAATTACTTTTTCCAGTAATCATTACACTAATTACATTAAAAATTTAATTAAATGTTAATTTTCGATAATTACATTTTACGCGATTAACAAAATATTTTCTTGAAATGCTAAGTTCTTTTATGTGTGTTGCTTAATGATTAAAAATAAGGAAATCAATAACATTGACTTTAATTTAAAAGTGCTTTAGCTCAAGAACTTAAATAAACGCATTACAATTTTCAATTATATGTAATTAGTAATTGCATTTTTTCAATTACAATAAGAAGTAATTGAAATGTACATGTTTTCAATTACAATTACATTTACGTGTAATTGTAATTTAAAAAAGGTCAATTACAAATTACTCGTAATTAAAATGAAAAATCAATTACGAAAAGTAATTATCACTTCCCAACAGTGGTTTTTAAGAAATGTCATTGTCCAATAACTGAAAAGTGTCTAACATTATATCTTATAGTAAAAATCTTTAAAAAAAAATTGTTAAATTAGTTAAATGTCAAATAAATTGTCATAAGCATTGAAATTAAGCATACAAGGCAAACATTCTAACCTTGATCCCTTATATTTCAAGCATAAGCGTGCCAATTGAATATCCTAAGTTTGTCTTTTTGAGAATTGTTTGTATACGAGTACAAAAACTCAATTACCCTTATTACCGATGTCGTAAACGACAGCAAAATATACGACACGACACAATCTGCATTCCAGTCGTTTTCAACTTTTGTCACTCGTTTTGTTGTCGTGTGTAAACGTCAAGTGTGTTAAACGCTTTAATTCAGCATTTTGTAAGACGAAAGGAAACGACGACAATGACAAAAAACGACGATATCTCTCGTTTGAAAATTTGCTCACGACGAAGAAATGGAAGTTCGCAAAACTGTAAGTTTCCTTGTTAAATAATTTATTTTATGGAATTTATTAGTACTTTATTTGCGATAAATAAAAAATAAATATTTTTGCACATTTTCAGTTAAAATTAACAAACCAAAACCAATTCGAGGCGCTTGTCCAGCTGATGGAAAGCAACGAGCAGTTGGTTAGGGGATTTTTGAAATGTATGAACAAAGCCGATTTTAAAAAAGAATGGAATGTAATAGCTGATAAACTCAACAGCAAAGGTCCTCCAATAAGAGATGGTGAAGGTTGGCAAAAGGTTTGAATCAGTTTATTCTATTTACATTAACACATTTTTAATATTTGCTTTTTCAGGTTTGGGCTGACTTTGAATTCAAAGTAAAAAAAAATTGTTCAGAACAACAAAAAAGAAGTGAAAGGAAATGGAGGAGGGCCATCATTGTCACTATCGCTGCTTGTGTTGTAACACATTTCAACACTTATCATTTTAATAATTTATTTATTTGGTAATAATTTGATAAAAACACATTTGGTGAATATCGAGTAATGAAATGATTTAGAATTTGAATTCAGTTTGACAGATCTCGGACACATTTTCATCGTTTAAAAATCTGCTACAAAATAGTCGCGTCGAAAAAGTTATGGAATGCCACTTAAAAAACGACACGGCAAAGAAAACGAGAGTCGTCGAAAAAACGAGACGACATCGGTAATAGGCATGAGTTCTCTATTTTATTTTTATCAACTATACAAGTGGCTAAAGCAATATTAATCAATTATCAATTGAATGTATTCATTCCTTTACTAATATAAAGTATCTATAACTTGTTGAACATTAGTAACAAAGTTGAGAATTAAAATACAATAATAGTATCTTATATTTACTTTTGAACAGCTTATCTACAATAGTTGAAGATCGAAAGTCACGGCTCAATGTAATTTTTTGAGTATTTCGTGAGTGCACTAGTTACCAAGTACACAACCATAAATAAATATCTTCGATATGGATAATTTTATCTCATCAAAAATTGTTTTGATTTAATAGATCAATTTTCGAGTAATAATTTAACGTTACTTAACTATGTAAGTATTGTTTTGTTCTTGTTCCATACCAGATTATATTTATAAATCTAACTAATTTAAAAAAGAATTTAATCTCAAATTGATGAAAATAAACTTAATTAAATTAGAATTACTCTGCATTTCGTTCAGGAAACTGATTTTGGTCATGTGTGGAAATAGAGTAAGAGTAAGGCCCCTAAATTGGGATAAATTTTCGCTTTTGTGTATGTTCGACAATTCATGTGGACCTTTTATTTTTCTAGGTAAAACACGACATAGTTCTTAACAACAAATTATGATGATTTTGCAAAATAAAAACTTTATGTGATAACCTTGTTTAGATGACATATTCGTTATAATAACAAACAAAATTAATGCTTTAATTAAATTTGTATGTAGCAAATGTAAAGAATAACAACTAACGAGCACAATTTAAAAATATTTGAAAAATAATCATGAAATATATTTAAAAAAAAAAAAAAACTAAGTAATGGTGCAAAATTTTAAACGATTAAGTAAAATGTTAAAGCCATTTTTAACAATTTACCTAATTTTAAAGGATTTTACATCTTACTATTTCTTAACAAAGTTTCTTGCTAAAGTTAAAATTACGGAATGGCTACTTTTACTTTTAGCAGTTGGGAATTCCAATTGATAGTTCTGTTTAAGCGTATTTGCTTAGGTTATTTTCACGAACTGTCACTTTTAGACACTTTTTGATGCTCGTTTTTTAATAAAACGCAATTAGCAATTTTCTAGTTAGCAAAACGAAAAGAAAGGTTTAAAATTTTGGAGTCCCTTAGTAAATTACTAAATGTTTAGTAAATTGACCCTTAACAATAGGTTGTTTAATTTTTTTTTTTAAAGAATATACCTCAACAAATTTGACGGGAAAGATCGATTTTGAAGTCCGTTTCGAATAAGGCGAATCATACAAATTGAAAAGATATTTTCTCATCAGTTACAAAACCTTGTTAACCAATGTTATTCATAATGAGGGCCTAAGAATAACTGCTAGAAAGTGATTTAAGTTAACTTAGCTGTCCCACTATCGTTAGTCATTTCATTAATAATTATAAAAGATTGACAAATTATTTTTAAAGTTTATTTGATAGCTTCAAAATCATTCAGTTTTGAAGTTCTTCTCATGACAACTATCATCATTCGAACGATGAGATTTTCTGGTCGACAACCCATTTTTTGAAAAAAAAATTGTATAATACACTTGATTGTATATTGTGTATAAAATGCATTAATGAAAAATGTTGTAAGCCTGTGGGATGGTTGTAGCTGTTTCTTTGACGTTTCAATTTTTACACATTGCTAGAAATCTTTGTATAAAGAATTAGAAATTATTAATATTTTTAGGAAAATTTAGAACTGTAACACATCGACAAAAGAGCCTCAATAACTGAATAAAAAACCGTTTAAGTGTCTTCTTATTATATATTATTAGTTTGTTTTAATTATTTTGGAGTTTATACGTTATTAGATTTAAATTTTTCTTTTGGGGATCAGCCATTTGTTTTGCTTGTCATTCATTTCTTATGTTCTGAAACCCTTTCCATATACAATTAATACTAATTTTTGGTTATCTTATTATAATTGAACAAGTCTTATTAAGTTTTCATTTGATTCAAATTTGTAATCACAAGAAATATGATAAGTATTTATTTAATATATCAGCTTAAAATTCAATTACAAAATGTTAAAGGGCAACAGAAAAGTATAAATTCAAATATTGTCATTTAATAACAATTGATCTGTTGCTCTAAATCGATCTCGATTTGTTGCTTTCAAAACTTAACAAATTTCTTCCTTGAAGCCAATTTAATAGTATACTTTAGTCAATATGAATTCATAAGAAAAAAAAATAAGAAAATTTCAATTACAAAAATTAATAATTTAACTTAACATTCGAATTCAAAATTTAAATCAGAAAATAAAAAATATTATAAATGTTCAACATTATAATGAATTAAAAAAATTCATAGTCATTATTATAAGTAGGTAATTCATAAATTAAATTTTATCATTTCTTTTGCACATGTACGGTTAAAACATGTCGTTGTAGATTACAAACTTGATGGAAGCTTCGATCACATGATGGACACATAAAATTTCGCGGTTTCCCACACTCATAGCGAACATGTCGACCTAAATTTCCACGATGTCTATATGATTTGCCACAATGTTCACATGAGAATTTATTATATTTTTTTCGCGTTACAACGCCACTAGAATTAGGAGAAGGATTTTTATAAAATTATGTAGATTTAATAAGAAAAATATATTTTGATCTGACTACCTCTTTGCTGATGATTTTATTTTCTTAACATTACTTTTCAAGTCACGCATTTTGACTGCATATTGATTTTGAACATAGAACAATTCATCATCTTGCCAAAAGGGCTCTAGTAGTTCTAGGGGTTATAATAAGAATTATTATTCGAGCATTAGCAAAGAAATGAAATAGAATAACACACAACAATCGAATTTATAACAAAAATAATAATGTGGTACTTGAAAGCATTCTGTTATGAATTTTTGTTTGTTTAATGTTAAATTGCATCAATAAAACAAAACTAACAAAACACATAAAATTGCAAACAAAAATTATATGGTATAAATCTCTTCATCCTCGATAACGTTTTTGAAAACATTTATTAAAAAAAATAAACGTTTCGGTTATTTTTCGGTATTATTCCTAGCATTAAGATTTTATCCGGATAAATTTGTGTGCTAACTTAAATTCGACGGAATATGTTTCAGCAAGTACATGCATTTGTGTTTAAAAAAATCAGTAATTTACGATCTTGAATTGATAGTTCTATACAAATTAATAACAGTTTAATAAAATACAATTATTAACTGCATCAAAAGGCGAGGTTGGCCAACTATGATGGAAAAAAACTCAAGACTTTTCCAAAACTAATCAAAGCAAATAACAAATAAACCGAAAACTAACTTCGAAATAGCTTTGCGGTCTAAAATTTCATCAAAAATTAGTATGTTGTCGGGTAAGAAAACCTTGTGTTCACTTCATCCTATATGAGTTTCTTTTGGTAAAAACCGTACCAGATTAAAATTTGTATCATAAAAACTGGGAAAGGCTTATCCCAGAGCTAACTAACTTTTAATATCACAATGGACAATATTATTCAGAATTAACTTATCAAATATTAAATAATATTTTTTTTATATCGAACTTTTAGTCATTTTAGCTATAACATTTATACAGACGGATGGATTTGAGTTGGCCAAGGTTCGTTTTTAACAGTTAGACTCAAAAATGTGAGGACACATTTTAAATCATCAAGACGAAGTGGCATTTTCAATAGAGCCTTTTCACTGCGGGAGTCAACTTTTCATACACCTCTGGTCGACTACGGCGTTCCTAACGTTCCCATTTTAAAATCGGTTGTATTCACAAGTCCACGTAAGAGCATGATTTAATGTCTTCCAAAGAAATTGGAATGAAAGTGAGCCTTAGAGAGAATGAACCCTGCCCTAAAAAAAAACATCGAGCGTGGTATATATGAAAAATGCAAGTTACTAAACATGATTTTCCTCACAAACTATGGAGATGGATAACATATACAAGAGAGGATAATTTAGATCAGAGCGAGAGTAAACATATACTTTTTGCATCTGCTGTGCCTCAACCCTAAGAGGTGATCGGAACTGACAAGGCAAGTTCATTCTCCTAATGTGGCCCATGCTGTTTTTTATATTTTAATGTCTTGTCTATCAACAAAAGACTCGGGACTCTAGAAGTATTTTAACGCAACATTAAAGCACACAACAAGTTTTCGTAATGTTGTAAATATACATTTATTACTTTTATTTACTTGTACCAAAACTCTTCTTCTATTTAGTTCTTTTCCTTTGAAAATGTTAGAAAAATTCCTAGTAAACAAAAAGTTCCAAAAGGAATAAAAGTAGTCGTTAAGGAACATGCTTTCAAAATTTTCTGAGCGTATAAATGTAAAATTTCATTGGAAAAAGGAACTATTTATTGAGTGATTTTCTTTTTGATAATGTTTAGATTATAATTTTCTGTTTTTTCTCGACTCCCATAACATTTAATTTTGACTACATAAAAACAGTTTGGTTAAATGTTTTAATAGCTCTTAACAAACAAATATTGATATCCATAATGTAGGTACATGAATCAATTTATAAAGACAAAAGAAATGTGTGTCTTCAAAAAATATGCGAGAATGATTTATTTTTGTATAAGATTTTTCGTATCTCATCAACAGTTTGTATGAATTAAAGATAGTTCTTTAAAAAAAAAATGATGATGCCCGATTCCTTTAAGTTGAATTATTTATACGATTTAAGATTTCATTCATTTTTGACTTTTCGTCTAATCAAGGGGAATTTATTTTATCTTCTTTCGAAATATTTTCTGATATTGTGGACCTTTGTAGAAATAAATTTAACAAAAGTATCATTGTAAAAATAGTTGCTCAAGCGCATAAAGTGCTTTAAATAAAAGCTTCTGTTTTCCACAGTTTAATTTGATTATCACGGATTCTCTTCTTATTCCATAATTTAGGTTTTTAATAAACCCAAGAGGGCGACAAGGGTATGTCTTAATCACCAATAATATTTCTTTCTATAATGCTAGTGTAAATTAAATATGATCTAACTATATTCAAGTAAATTCTGAGTAACGATTTCTCAAATTGACTGATTTAGTAACAGACAGATTATATGCTTATCAACTACAATTCTTGGTTAAAGATGGTCAGCTAACTGACCCTTATTTTGTAACAAACTAAAACTGTTTTGAGTAGAATTTGAGACCTAGAAAAACATAAAAGGATTATACTACTACAACCATTCAATAATCCATAGACCAAAGATACATTATATTTTATTTATATGCACTGGAGTATAGTAAGAAAATAAACCTTACATACATATTTCAATTTTTCTTCTTTTATTTTAATGTTCTTTTCTTCTCTAAATTTAGCACTTTATTTCACATTTTTTCCTTATCAAAATCATTAACAATCATAATTTCGATTATAGACTATTTTCAATTTCCTCTAAATTAATATTCATTTCGTAACTATGCATACTAATTTAAAAGATAAGTTTAAAGAAAAAGTATACATTTTGTTCTTAACATTAGTTGGCGTTAATTTAAATTGTACTTACAAAAATAATGCATTTATTTTAATACTGAATAAGTAATTCGAAGTCACATTGTATCATTATATTAGAATAATTACTTTTAGTTTTGAGTTATTCCCTATCCCTACAGGCAGGCTGCCGTTACGAGTAATATATCATACAATATAAAATAAAAATATTACTCGGCTCTTTAAATGATGCATATAGAATTTTTAACAGATATTTGATTTTTGTTAGCATTGCTTTTGTGTTTTATACAAATTACTACAGTGTACATTTTAAAATACATGTTTCAAATTATTTAAATAAAGAAGACTTGTATTGTATTTTTTATCACAATGTTACAATTTCTCTTCAAAATTTGTACAAATAAAGTAGTAATTTATGAATGTGGATATTTATGTCATAACAGATGTGCTTGAGATTTTCAAGGGACATGGTCTTGTTAATTAAGAGCTTTTGCGCCACCAAATTCACTGAGGATTTTTTACCATGAAAGAACTCAAACTGAATGGTATGGCATACTAAACATCTTTAATCTATGGAAGTGGCAGATTGTATGATATGAAGTATTATTAGCTTTTTAAAATACACAAATCAAGTAAGAATATTAAATGAAAACCCCAACAGAAATTGTGTGTAACTCAAAAATAACACAATTCGCAAAATACTATTTGGACTTATTCTAAGTTTCCATAGTCGTAGAAAAGAAGTAAGTGTGTTTAAATAAAGAGATAAATCCTAAAACCAACTAATAAACAAATTATTTCCATCCAAAGTCATTTGCATACATATTACAAAATCACTTACTCAACATTTCAGAAAACAAATCATTTACATTTTTTAAACATTAATTGATATAAAAAATATTATTCCTAATGTGAACTTTTTTTTTACATTTTCTTATTAAAATTGTGAACACTCGAAATATGACGTTCTAAATTATAGGGCTGATGAAAACTTCGAAAGCACAATAAACAGGCGAATTTTTTCGGTTTGCCGCATTCTAATCGACGATGACGACACAAACTGTCCCGTCGTTTATATTCTTTTCCACATTTCTCACAAGTTGTACTATTTTCATATGCAGCTTTTATCTTATACTTATCATATCTGTGGAGGATTTTTTGTTTTAAATACAATGTACATTAATTTGAAAGAAAAAAAAATTGCTACCTTCCAATTGGCATAGAAGATTCTCTTGATGTCGTATTAAAAAAATGTTTTGATTTTATTTTGGAACCTTCATTGTAATAAGTATTGGAAGTCGAAGGAGTAGGTATATAGTCAGTTTCATAAAGTGGTGAAAGGAGGTCTATGGAGAAATTAAAACGTTGTTTTTTTTCTTTTATTAATAAAGACAATGAAAAACAATTATACGGTATACTGGTAGCATTTTGTTATGAAATTATAAAATTTATAAATCAAAATATAGGCGTGGATATTTTGGCTAAAAAACAGTAGGGGGAAAGTTTCATGCCAGGAAATGTAGAAATATGCGAAACGAATTTATCAAACAAATGTACATATGTATGTATTACCATTAAAACAATAAGAGACTATAAAACTAGTAGATACTAAACTAATCTTAATCAAAATTTATGCAAGAGTAGGAGCAGATCTTGAAAAAAATTTAAAATGCATCGATATTTTATTGATGTTTTGAAAAGAAACAACAAAAAACTAAATAAATGCATACCAAGTTGAAAAATTGTATAAACATACAAATAAATTAAAATACGTGCAGTATTCAATAATACATATATTAAACTAATATGCATTTACCATGGATGATGAATATTGCCCGTAAATCGTGTTGCCAATTTAAAATTATCAACTGACATTCAGAGTGATTTATTTAGTTCTTTAGAAATATTTTTCCGCTTTCTTTTTTATTTTATATGAATTCTTAATTCTCGTAAATTAATTTAACAATATTTCTAGCACGCTTATGGAATCATGGGCAAACAATCTTTTGGGGATTTTCCCGTAGGTTGATCAAGCACATTAGACAACATTTCTAAATATAAAACTGAATATGCATGAAAATGTTAAAACGAATACATACATATATGTAGGCTTTTGAAAAAATCTAGTAACCTAAAAAAAAGTGTTAAATCAATTTACCCGTTTTCAGTAAAGAAGTCAAGTTCAATAAAGAAAAATATGAAAACGACAACTGTCTTTAAATGTGAGAATATGTTTCATTTACTGGTAAATAATTTAGAACTTTTTCTTGACTTTTTCAACACAACTCATCCCTATCACAAAGACTAACGATGAACTTCAGCCCTGATGGGATCTCAATAAGCTTGTAAGCCCAATTCTTTTTCTCAATATTTTGTCAAAACGTGAAAGTAGACTAAACTTCTTTGAAGTATTATGCAAAGGAAAACTTCTAAATATTCCAAACAAAAATTGAAAAAAAAAATATCCTAAAGGTATTGGCAAAAGAAACCCGGATTCATTTGTTGTATAAATTCAATAAATTCTAATTTACATAAGATTTAATAATATTACAATTATTCAACATAATCATAACCAATTACTTTTAAGAATCCGAAAAAAAAAACTATGACTAATATGTACATTCGTAATGCAACATCGTATTAGATTTTTCATGACGAACGGACTTGGTGATGGTTTGGTTTTTGGGATTCGTAAGTTTCCGATTACGAAGGAATTCGTTACAAAGCTGCATTATAAAATTAAACTGTCACGTTAGTAACTAAACACATATATGTATTAAAGAAAAAAATTAATATCTCGTAATATCTCTCTCTCGTAGGACTAAACTTTTAAGTCAATACTTATAAAGCTCAATCGTCTAAGAATGTTACATTTCTATTAAAAATAAAAACTTTTTGAAAATGTGTAATATTATCTCAGGTTATTCCAACAATTTATTTATTAAGCATGATTTAAAAAAAATGTAAAGGTATTTAAAAACATACACCTATTTCAAAGACACGAACTTCATATTACATTTAAAACTATAAACATACTTAACTATGCCCTTTCCTGAATTAATTCCATTATTCCTCAATAATATAAATAATTTAAGACGTTAAAAAAAGAAACAATTTGTCAGTAACTTACTGCGCATGCGCAAAAAATGGGGAGCAAACAAGCTCCACCAATTCAATAGTGCATAAGCTTTTGTTAGAGACAACAAAAAGCACACCCAAGAAATTTAGATTTGAACATTCAGTTTATCCGTTAAGAACTCCAATTCCTAAAATTTTAATGAATCGCCTGGTTTGCATTGCATTCAGTTTTTATTTCATTAGAAGTGAGCAATAACTAGGTGGAACTGCTCTCGTGCAAACTGTTCTTTCAAACTATTTAAAGCGCTTTTTTAGGCCATTCACTTTTAATATCGCAATATTTTAATTAAATGCAAAACCTCAAATAATACTTGGCAACAACCGTATTATTGAACTAGTTCTAGTGAATTCTAAGAGTGTCAAGTTTAAAGTATTTCAAAATTAAGCTTCCGATAAAATTATATTTAAATAATTACAATTTCTGTGACTTCAAAATCAAATAAAATCGTTGAAGAAAAAACTAAATTGAAATAAGAAAATTATTTCGATTGAAAACTCTTTTCACTTCGGACCCTCCAATAAATTTTCATCAGATACATGTTTAATGTGAATTTATCTACAAGAGGTAAAAATTTGGGAAATATGGGTTAACACATGTACGTAGATATATTCAAGTCCGTTCTTTGGGTGCAAGTATCTTTAATACGTTAAACAGCAAAACATAACTTTTCTTTGCAGGCTGTGTTTTTAACAATTTCACAACAACATGAATTTGGAAATAATGTTGCCGAAAGTCTAAAGAACTCCCATCATTATTACTGGAGAATGTGATATAAAAGGTTAATGGAGTCTGGAAACTATTTATGTAATTAATAAAAGCTATGTCGTGTCATTTAATTGTGTTTTCCAAGAGATAAAAACGCATTTAATAAATGATTTTTTAAATTGAAGTGCATGGAAAGGAATTTATAAATAAGAATAGCTTAGTTTTTAAAAACATAAAAGTGTTCGTTTCAAATGTAATAATGAAAACATCAAGCGTTCATTGAAATAGAATATATATATAAAACAAAAATGTATCGACAATTATGGATCTGTACTTTAAGTTCTTAGGGTTCATTCAAACTAAATACTGGTGGCGTGATTATTTGTAATGGCTAAAAACGCAGAACTAATACAAAATGTACTGCAAAAGATAAAAACCCCTGAAGGATTAGACTAGAAAGCTACTCGTATATAGACAACTACTGATGTCGTTTTTTAAAACCTTTTTTTTTTTAAGGTTTAAGTGCTACAATCCAATATCATTCTAAAACATTTTATACTTTCAACCTAATGGTAGGTTTGCACTGTATACTAGCCACAAAGTGATTTACTTTTAATCTTATTCGAATTTTGAAAACGATTACCTTATACTGATTTGATTTTGACAGATACAGCGACACTACTGAAACTAAGATAAATCGTCGGTAGAAACTAAATAAATGCTTGCAATTATTAAATAACAGTAAGATAATATATTTTAATTTTATATTGTGCCCTTCCCACGGAAAGTTTCATTTCCAAAAAATATTTCTAGTTATCGTGAACTTCCCTCGGAATAGATTTTTCCCAGGAAAAAAGCTACCAACATTGAAAAATTGTGCTTTTCGATATCTTGCTAGGTTGCACAACCAACAAATTATTGATTTATTGCCAATAATACTTTTAAATTTGAACGATAAATTTGTCAGTATTCAATATTTTCTTAAATTAAAAATCTGAAAAACATAATAATCCTTCCACTTCAAAACACTATTTTGACAATAACATTTCCAGTTGTTTGGAATACATTTTGTTTTGTTGGATCAAATTTAAAGTTGCAAAATACATAGCATAGGACTTGGTATTACATGCGGTGGGGGAAGAAATAAAAAAGAAATTAGGTCAATAAGACGTGATTTAAAGAATAGTTCCTTGGAGTTACCACAAGGATTGTGAGTAAAATTTAACTCTGTGCCAGTCAAATTATCTTTCTTTATTCTTCTTGTTTCAGATTTATCAAGAATTACCGAATTACTATATAGCTTCTCCGGTTCTTTCTTTATGGTAAAAAAATACCCTGTGACTTAAATCGTCAAGCTAAGTGCATATTTGCGTATTTTTTTTTTGCTGAAGGTGGGTACTAAAGAGGACTTCCTTAATATTTTCGAGGAATATCTTTGTCAATAAATGGGTCGAAATTCAAGCTGCGGAAGAGTTGGTCCTATTATACAATTAAATTCAATTGAACTTACATTGCTTTAATTCGCTTAATTTCTCTATCAAAATAAATGCAGACAAATTCCTGAGAAATGACAATAAATTTCCTATAGGAACATTGACCACGATAGCAATAAATTCCTAGGGGATTTTCGAAAACAATTCACCACCCGAATTTTTTGAATGCTGGAAATCTTTCCAGGAAAACCTTGTTCGTGATAGGGCCCATTATATTGGATATTTTTGAAAACTCAATATGTATAGGCCAAATGAAACATTAAGTATATTAAACACGGTACATGGCATGAACATATCAAAGTTTTGCGGTTCAATACTAGCTTATTCCATCTACTTTTGTTTTGCACGCAAAAACTTCCAAAAATACCTTTATTTAGTGAAAAATGCTTGTCAGGGTCTTTATGCCTCTCTAAATGTTGATTACTTTAAAAACAAGCAAAAGATTAATCTTATACATAATCTTTGACTGACACAGACTGACCTGTAACACCATTTTCTCATTCTATCAATTTTGATGAAAACCTAGAGTGCAGCGCAAGTTGCCATTTGGGTATGAAAGCATGGGTACGTCATATTAATGCCCTCGATTGCACATTTCACATGAGCACTGAACAAAATGGATAGGATTCAGTGCGTCAATTCCAATAAAGCTTAATCAACAACTTTAAAAACAAATGTTGCAATTTTAACAAATTTGTAAGGCACTAACTGGCACAACACAATTTCAGCTTAATCATATCTGGCGTTAAATGTTGTCTTTTAGTTTAAATAAGTTATTTCAAAAGTCAAATTCACACACTTCAAGTGATAAATCTAGCCATAATGAACAACCTACTAATAACTCACATTTAAAATTAAGGCGCACCTTTAGTTAAGTGATAAAGGATGGATGCATATTATAAAAAGATCCATAAAAGATCCGCCAAAGTAGAAACTAATTTTTCGATCGAGAACAAAAATTAAGGATAACATTTAATTCTTCGTGTTGAATGTCGAAGGTTACATTAAAGAATTTTGGAAGGTACCAAAAAGCAAGGTGAAAAGGACACGACTTTGTCATAGTTCTTAATGTAATATTCTAAAGCGTAAAATAAAATTTAACTTTTTTAAATTTAATTTAAATTATAAAAAAAAATGAAGTTTTGAATTCCTGGAAAGTTAACTTGTTTTGGGTTCTAACCTCAAGAACTGCAGCGAGACGATAGATTTTTTTTTAAATAAATCAAATAAAAACATTAACTCCCTTCAAAACTTTTCTTAAATATTTATAAATATATCGCCTTAAACATAAAAATTTCAATTTAAAAAAAGAAAACACGAAAATTAAATAAAGAGGTTAGTACTTACAAAAGCGTTTCTCTCTCGTTCAGCCATGACGACAACTTTTGTGAATAGGATAGAACCACATTCATCATTTCAAAAAAAAAAATCCTCCATTTGTCTTTTTGTTGTTTAAAGTTAAAAAATTCTAGTTTTTAGTTTTTGGTGTGTTATCAATATAAAATGGGCCAACACATTATATTGTAAAAAATCCCGATTTGATATAGTAACTACAAATAATTTTGTAAGCTAGCGTCTTTTGGAAATGAAGAAAAATAACAAAAAAAAAATCAATGTATACTAAAATTTTCAAACAAAGTTGAAATGTTGGCCCATTCATTAAATAAACAACAACAAACAAAAAACTGAATAAAATACCTTACCCGTCTTTCTTTAATCAACAAACCTGAAAAGCAACAACTACATTCCACAGAATAATTTCCCACAAACAGAAAAATATCGGGACGGACAATTTTGTTAGGGAATATAAAAGGAAAAGGGAATTTTTGGTAGTAAATGAGCGAGGGATAATTTTGTAGGTCAAATAATAATTAAAAATTGAAATATTAAATAAAATAAAAGAATAAACTTAAAAGTAATTTAAATTTGATTTTGCTCTCTATCAACCGATACTGTTGACTAGAGATATACTTACCTGGTATGTTGTGAATGTTGAAAGAAAAAAGAAAGTCTAGTTTGTTGAGAACACCATCTGAGACAGGACGACGATGACGAAGACGGCGACGACATCCGAAGATTTACCTCACTATGAACCACGATCATGATTCACAGCTACAAATTTATACTCTCCCTTTTGATAGACTTCTACGCAACACCAACTCCGAACTGGAACACAGGCAACTCAGCTTTCAGACTTTAGGACTTCTTTTCCTTGCTTCAAACACTTTTCAATCACTTTCAATTAAATCTGTTTTACTAAACAGATGGCACTTAAACACTTTAAAACGATTATACCCAAGTAGGTTACCAAAACGAAAACAAACGAATTACGAACGGATTGATTTTAAAGATTTTCTTGTTTAAAATGAAAAACCGATATATTAACCGCCACGATACTTTGCACAGCTTTAAAGAGCTGTTTTTAATTTTCTACCAAATTTTTAAGTGTGTACAGGATTTGTATATATAAAATATTTATAAAAAAAAAACTTAAATAAAAAAGTTCAGATAAAAAAATAGTCCCGTCAACCAAAAGCATAAAATATTAAATAAATAAAAATGAATGTTAAAATAAATATTTATATAGAGAAAAAGTATAATAAAATAAATGCATGCGTATTTTTGTTTAACTAATAAAACGTGTTTGTCTATATTAAAATTAAAAAAAATATTTCTATAATATATCACAGCAATAAATGAAGTTTTTGTATTTTCTTTTGTCGAAGAGGCCAACGTTTCACCTTTGGAAACATTTTGTTTTGATTATATTCTTTGTAATATTTTAACATTATTATTTAACAAAATACGTATTATTTTCGGAAACGTTTGTACACTTATATTGATAAAATTTCTTGTTTCTTGAATTTGTTTAAGTTTTAATTGATTTTTAATAAATATTTTCAAAGCAAATGCGACGTTTTTGTAAGTAGGTACTGTTGTTATGTTATTTCTTTCTGATTATTATTTAATATAATATAAACATTCGCAAATTTTTTCTTTTAGAAAAATTGCTTTTTGACTTGTTTCGATTTAATTAAAATTTCTTCAAGGATTAGTCATTTAAATTCAAAATAAAAAAAAAGTTTAGTTTTTTCACCAATCTCAAATGTTTTCAATAAAAAAGAGAGCAAGTAAGTAAGTAAAAATATGTGTGCAAAAGCTAATCAAGTGGAAGGAGTATTAAAGCGTTTTAAAATTATTTATACTATGTTAAACGAGAGTCCCTCTTGTGAAAACTGAGACTTAATTAAATGATAAAACTATGCGGATGGGTTCTCCATTCCATTTGATTAGCATTTGCAAATGGTTGTTGTTTTTTTTTTTAATTCATAACAAAATGCTACACAAACACCAAAAATTACCAAAATCAATAAATATTTACTTTCAAAAGATTTCTTGCAAAATAGTCGAAATCCAACTGAGATGGGAGAATCTTGATGGATATATAAATTGAATCATTCTTTTATTACATCCATTATACCATTCTTACCATTTGGATTGTATTTAGTTTCAAGTCTCCATTAAATCAAAACAAAACTCTCCAATTTCAGTTGAATTTCATAGCTATGGAGCACGACTAATAAAAAAAAGGAAGTGCAAATCTCTTCTCTCTTTTGTCGTACAATTATTTTCATAAATTTCAAATCCGAATACTTTTTTGCAAAGAAATTAAACTAAATACAAAACCAATAATAAAATTTAAAAAAATTATAAAAAACAAAATATTCTACATCAACTTTCTAAAATTGTTTCTTCATTTTTTTGCAATTTTTATATCAAATTTACTAAATTTAATTTTTATTATAAAGAATTAAAAAAAAATAAATAATTTATATTTTATCTGTCGTGCTCATTTCGCTTTTTCATATTGACTGTTTTTTTTTGTGTCAAAATGGAATAAATTTGTTGACCTACCTTGTGGATCCCGTTGTTGGGCTTCTTGTGCGGCCATAAATACTTCATCCTGAGATCTGTCGACTTGCCATTGTGCATATCCTGTAAAAAAAAAATAATACAAACAAAATCAGTTACAAGTTTAAGTTTATTGTTTCAAGGATTGCTTTATCTATTAAACAGCCTTAACGAGATTTTTGTAAGGAAGAAATTGCTTACTCTTACCCTTAACAAGTTTAAACACAGTGCGAGTGTTAGAAAAATATGTAAGGATTAAAAAGATAATAACTATTATCAAAAGATTTATATATTAAAATAGGAGGGAAAATCAGTTGGCATTCCACACTCGTGATAGTCACCTGAAAAAAAAAGTTCCTCATACTTGACAGTACGTCCGAAAGTGAGATAAAAGTAAATTGATGGACATTTCGTTTGAGTATTACAGTAACAATTGTTTAAAAAGTAGAATTCAACTGACTATTTCCAACATCGACTATGCGAAGACTTAAACGCCCAAGCAATTTTACTTGTAACAAGTATCACAAAATGTTAATAGCCACCTTTGAGACAAGCGTTCTATTTTGAATGCGTATAAGCGATGCGTCCAAGAAATATGAACGGTCACGTGTAGATAAAATAAAATTACTTGTTCCTTCCTTAAGAAAGTTTAAAAAGGAAGGCACTTTTACTCAACAATGTAACTTAACAAACTGTGTGTATTCTTCCAAACTCAATAAGGCTGAATATTTGTATTTTAATTTGATTGGTTTTTTTTTTAACCTACCTTGACTAGATCCTTCGCCACCATGACTGGGACCAGCATTATGATCTAAATCTTCGAGACCCATTTCTTCATCATCTAATGTTAGATCTTCAACAGTTTCATCATTGCCCTCATCGTCGTATTCACTTTTTGGTTCGATTACAATTTCATCTTTTCCAGTTGATGTTGCCACAACACCTTCATGTTGATGTTTTGGTCGTTTATGATTTTGTTTCTCTTTCATTATCATTTCTTTTTCATCAATTGAATCGGCGGCATTTTCATCTTGGATATTATCAACGGCGGTAACGGCGGCATTCATGGCATCGGTATTTCCTCCCATTTTCACACTTTCAGTCTTTTTGGTAACATTTGCGGTTATAATATTTGCTGCTGCTGTTGCTGCTGATGCTTGTTGTTGTTGCTGTTGTAATTGTTGTTGGGCTGCTACGGTTATTGTTGAGGCAACAGAACTAGAAATTGTAGTTGTTGTACCACCTACACCACTTCCAATCATCGGTAACATTGCTGTTATTGTTCCGGTAGCATTTGTTGTTGGAACTATTGATGATGTACCACCTTGGATGACTTGTGAGGAGTTTGAATTATCGTGATTATCTAAAATTAAATAAAAATACAAATTTTAAGTTAGTAAAAATAATTCAAGTATTTAGAAACACGAAAAAAAAAACAAAAGTAGAGTGATTGCTTAAAAGTGAAACTTCTATTTTAGAATTCTTGAATTTTGATTTACGATTGACGTAATACCCCAATTGAAAAAATAAAATCTACTAAATATTTTTTTGAAAATCCAATAAACTTATGAAAACAATATTAAAATCAACTATGGGAGTTAATTCTATAAGTCTGTCAACTTCACTCGTCTTCTATTTTATCAGCTATCGTATTTTTATTATAAAATTTATAGTACTCTCAACGAGAAAAAACGATCGAATCGACACATGAGCAGATGTCAAGGAAATGTTTTAGGTAGAGTTAAGAAAGGGGGAAATCAGCAGCGCCACCAGCACCACACCCGTTGATATTCTAAAAATTGTATAAACAATGTAGCAGCCCTCGAGGACACAATGGTCAACAAATGTGTTGTTTTTATTTTACAGAATTAATTTTAGTGTTGTTTTTCTAATTACTTTCCTTATTATATTCGTTGCAAATGAGACCGCTCGTTTTGAACGACGGTGCTCCCAAATTAGTCTGAGTTTTTATTTTACAGAATTAATTTTAGTGTTGTTTTTCTAATGACTTTCCTTTTTACATTCTTTACGAATGGGACCGCTCGTTTTTAACGACGGTGCTCGCAAATTTTTCTAAGCAAAAATTGTATAAAATCGAAAATAAATGATTTGATCATTCAAAACGCACTATTACCAAATTGATTGTAATGGTAAGTGGTAAGTGAGTATTATTTCATTCAAATACAATTATCAAAAAAAAATACCATAATCTAAAATAGCTTTGGTTTCCGGATGTGAACGAGGCTGGCAACTTTGAGATATTTCTAAATTGTCAAGTTTTTCCCTTATAAACTAAAACCAAATTGCTCTCTAATCCTAAGTCCTATTTAAAAGCGTTATGTTAATTTAATACTTGTATTTTTTTGTAATCTGAAAAGCGTGGATGTAAATTTTTTAGGCGAGATTGATAGATTGCTCAAATACACAGATCCCACTGATATTCACCCCTCATATACGTACGTGTGCATTATATAACTGTAATGTGTGTATTAGGTGCTCGTGGCAGCTGCAATTTTGTATACGGGATTTTTGTTTTACTATCACAGCGGGATGAGAATTTTTAGGGGTCGCTATATACTTGATTTATTTTTTTATGGAAAATGGCTTCCCTCCTTTTAATTCAAATCTTTTATTTTTATTGCAGTTTGCATTAAACAAAAAAAAAACATTTCATATCAATCAGAAACTATGTATTTTAGGGGTGTGAATAAAGAGTAGCAAATTACTGAATAATAATAAAAGCTTTGCCTTCTCTGCTCCATACATTTAAAGTTATGATTTAATTTTTAAATTGGTACGCGTTTTGGGAATTCCAAAATTGGTCAACTAAATTTTAAATGTATTCCATGCCTTAAAGCAATAAACTTATTTATTTGTTATAACGCGAAGAAGTTCCACTTTCCTTGAATTCTAATTGCAAATCTCTTTTAATAGCAAAATTTGAGTAAAAAAAAAGAAAAAAACTTACCGGCCAAGACATTTTCAATGCTCCTGCGTCGAACTTTTTTCCGTCTCCTCGATGTTGGACTAGATGAACCTTCTCTGGAACCAGATAAATCTTGTGAATCAATTGATGATGGGCCAATGCGTGAACGTTTTGTTTGTTCAAGTGTGTAACCAGCAGACGCACTACCAGTCATCAATTTACCAGGTACACTTATATGCTTGTGTTGTTGTTCGGCAGATATTTTTTGTTGCTGTTGTTGGCTTACACCACCAAGGCCACTACTGCTATTCCCACTGCCAGTTCGATTATCTGATAAACCTTTGATTTGTAAAGATTCGGCAGCTTTTAATAAAGCAGCTAACTGATCTTGTGATATATTCACTTCACCACGATACATATAATCCATCATGGCTCGAAGTTCTTGATATTTAACATCCTTGAGAATAAATATCGGATGCTTATCATACTGTTCCGATAAAAGTGTCTGTTTTGTTTTTAAAAGAAAAAGATACATATATAATTAATATTTGTTAAAATTTTTAATATTTAATATTTGCAAACTTACAGCAAAATAAGGACTGCATGCTGATAACACCACTTTGTGGGCTTTAAGGAATTTTCCTTCAGCCGCGAGCGTACAATCCACCAATGTTTCATTTTCCAATAGTGTATCGAACACACTTATAAGTGTGCTCTGGTGGTTGTTCCACCGCAGACAAAACTGCTGGTCGTCATCCATTTTCTTTAAAAGGGAGGTGTTGGGGGAATTTTAAAGAAAATTACGTTTTCAATAATACAAAATTCATTCAAACGGTTTGTTTGCTTGCGTTGTGGCGTATTGTTTAGTTTTGATGAATTTATTTTGTATATTTAATTTAGTTTTGTTGAAATATTTGGTGGTTAGGTTTTGAGTCTTGCGCCTGTAAATAAAAGAAAGAAAGATATTTTTAGTTAAAAAGTTCTTTTTATATGAGTATTTTTATGGTTTAAACTACTCGTATTATTCTATTTTTTTGTTTATAAGATGTTCTGCATATATGTATGTAGGTGTTGTTTCTATTATTTCAAGTTTTAACAGAGACAATTTTGGCTATCGTGAATAAAATTTTTCACGGAATGTTTTCCATCTTCGAAAACTTAAAATGTGAATAATGTCAAAACTGCCATTTTCTGCAAGTTTCTACGGGGACCTGTTCTCTTATTTCAGTGCATTAGATCTAAGCTACAAACAAAAGTTGAAAATTATAGACATTTCCACATTCCTTTGTTGGGAAAAATTCCGAAGGAAATACATATAAGCCCCCAATATGTATGAATTTGCAGAATAAAAGTATATGCTAAAATGCTTCGAAAAGTGATAATGAAAAACAAAAACCTTTTAAATCCTTCTATCTCTTAGTTTCTAATCATTATGGTTAAAATATACGCTTTCTTCTTCTTGGAACCATAACACAAGTGAAAAGTGATGATGAAATGTCCTCGTATATTTGATGTGTGAAGTTATAAAATAAGAACGTTTTGACTATAAAATTTAACAACTATTTAAAAAAAAATTTTAAAATATGCCGCAGGACCACAATACAGGAATGATGAAAAAAAAAGAATTCTGTGTCTCTAGTTGAAATTTTTAAAAAAGATACCACAACATCATAAGATTAAAATTATTTACAAAAACTTTTTAAAGAAAGCTCCGGAAAAATTGCTTTTCCTCAAATTTTGGTAATCCTTTGTTTGATAAAGACATATTAGCGTTTTGGGAAGAAAGAAATAAGTTTCAATTTGCTATAAACCGAGTTCACTTTATTCCTAAAGGAGGTATGAAATAGCATTAATCCAGTTTTAATTAATTTTTCACAAATTAAGATCATTTTGAATACCCCAATCTCACTTCGAAAATTTAATTTTAATAATAGGTAGGTATGCACTATTGCAAGATAACACAATTTCATTATTTTCAAGTATCTTGGGATTATATTGTTTTTCCAGGCCAAAAGGTTTTTTTAGGAAAAATCATTTCGTTTGTTTTATGAAGTTCACTTAAAGAGCTCAAGTATGTACATATTTCTTTAAAAGTCGAATGCCCCATGCATAGAAGAAGTAATCTATGAAAAATTATTTTGATCACTTCTTTTCACTACAATCCTTTGTTTTTATAATTTAATTCATTTAAGTTCATATTTTCAAAACAAAAATATAATTTGCTTTAAAAAAAAGAAAAGCATTACCTTCAATAATTTACAAAAATATCACTAAAACTACTACAAAACACGTCTTAAGCCACACGTACAATCACTTTCACGATCACTTCAAGACTACTGGCGGTACTATAAAATGGAGTAAAGCAAGTCCCGTAATCGTTTACAGTTTTTGGCTTTATTATTACATATTTGTGTATGTGCAGCAAATTGTAGTTGTATGTGTTCGTCCTTTTTTTGTGTTGTTTATTTTAGCTGTACATTATGTTTCTACCTGCTTCGGCACCCCGAACCCAAAGCCACGATAATGGCTGCAATGGAATGGATGCCTGATCTTAATGATATGGAAAAACCTTAATGCCTTTCATGTTTGTCCCTTTTTCATCCCCAACTAGGTATACTTTTTGCTTTTGGTTGAGTAAATGTAAATGTTGTTTCTTGGATCGGTCGTGTGCATTTTCCCGATTTCCCCAAGTTCTTCAAATGAAACAAAAAAATGAAGTAGGTACCTATTCAGTTTTTGAAATTTGATGTGTGGATAAGTAGTTTTTGGAATTTCCTTTATTTTATGTGGTAGGTACCTCTATATCTATAATAATAATATCATGTTCTTTTGAACCTTTCTCCCAGTCTTAAAATGGAGCCTTCTGGCTTTTTTTTCTAATTCATTTTTAACGAGGGTGTTTTTAGTCGACAATAAAAGAATGGAATTGCCTGGCTGGATCTAACCTTGGCATCGAAATGGAATAATGGGTAGAGGGGATAAAAGATTGTATTCTATGGACGAGTATAGTGAGCCAAATAAAAAAAACGCAACGGAAAAACTTTGTTTTTGAGTACATTATTGATTTTTCATTGAAAAGCAAAAGAATACCTACACTCTGGCGTGTTTGGATTAAGTGGTGAAAATGGGAAACGAGAAAGCATGTTTTTATTTGGATATATGTAGGTATCCGTTTATCAGGAAGTTTTATTTTTGTATGTTTGAAATATCTCCGATTTTTCTATAAATAGTTTACAAAGCTGTCGCTACTTATTTACTGACAATCTGGATTTTGAGACAAACAATACAGAAGATTTTTTAACTAGTTTTAAACAAACATGCTTAATCAAGAATATTTTAACTCACTCTAATAAAATGTTTCATCTTTCTCTTTAATTTCAAATAATTTTCAAGTTTTGTTATCTGATTTTCTTGTTCAAATATCGAATGTTCAATCAAATATCATATTAATTTAAAATTTAATTACTTCAATAAGTGAAATGTTTTGAAATCAAAAACACGAAACCAAATATTAATTGTTTGGTTTTAGGCATTAAATATAAAAGTAATAAAAACAAACAATACATCATGAGTTTATTTCTTGGAAAAAGTTGACAACATGAACAAAAACACTTTTAAAGAATCTGTCGGCAGGTAGATGAAGGTTTTCTGTAAAGATTTCAGGCTCATAATCGTTATTTCAAAGAAATTGTAATACACTTAATGCTTATAATTAGGAAACAATATAGGTCTTTAAAAAAATAGAAAAAAATATATTCCTCTTTTCTACAAATGTCATATTCCAAATTTTACAAAAGTAAAGTTGACATTTTGTCAGCTAAATATATGTATGTACAGACATACCTACGTAAATTACATGGGTACTTCTTTTTGTTACAAATTCACGAATTTTCAACATAGAAGGCATTAGTATTCGGTATTTCAAATTTTTGTTCTTTGTTATTTTGTTTTACATCCGGTAATTATTTTATTTACTTGTATTTTTATTGATCCTGTAGTCGTATAGTCTTTTGTAATGAAATTTGATTGGGATTCAATATTCAATGGTAAAGATGAACAAGATTATGTCTAGAATATAAGTTATGTACCTAGGTTTATACTTTCATTAAGTAGGTAACTATAATCATAATTTTTCAAACATTTCTTAATTGTCCATTATGAAATTACAAGCTCTTATAATCATAGACGTCATATTTATACAAACAAAGAATTCATACAAAATTGTTCTAGAATTAATATTTTTCATAAAACCACACAAATACGTCAATGAAAATTCCATCCATTAAAACTATTAAATAATAATTCCCAGCTGATGTTAAAATGTACATACATATGTATGTAGATATGACTCCTTTACATGACTAACTTCAGAAAACGTTAGTAGGTATGTTCAAAAAATATTGATCAGTTTAGTATAATTTGCTGTTTTTTTTTTTTAATTCACTTCCCATTACATGATTTGATTACGTCAACCTTCATTCCTACTTCTATCTTGATGATAATATTCATAAAATTAGTAGTTACCTAGGAACAGCTTTTTTGCCCTCCGAATTTTTTCCAAACATGTAGGTAACTAACTATGTACATACCTACATGCATCTATTCTCGTGTGTCGTGTACTTTGACACTATCATGCAACAAACATTACTTTTTTTATCAAAAAAAAAAATATTAATAATAATAATAAAAAATAAAATATTAATGATCATGCACGCGCGCATAATATAGTTACAACATTCTAATTCAATAAACGATCTTTTCTAGGTGCATGTGCAGTTTGCTGTACACTGATGTACATTGTTTGTAATTGTGTGTTTGGCCCATAAAAAAGCTTTAATAGCTCATCTAATAGCCAATATAGCACAAGCCGCCACATAGTTTGCTTTGCTTACTTGAATACACCAAGCAATTGCAATAAATTTCAACTCAAATGTTTAACACAAGCTATGTAGGTACATAGAATAGGCAATAATAAGTACATTGTATATGTATGTATACCCTTTGTATAGCACCTTGTAATTTTTATTTGAAAATTTTCACAGAAAATGACGATAGGTATACCTACTATGTAGCTATAAATATTTTTAAAAATAAAAAGAACATATTTCATTTTCTATTTGCAAAGACTTAATAATATGCATGCATGCATGTGGGGGCGAGTTCAAGTTCTGTTTCTATGTGCTGTTTCTCTTTTTTTATGGCTGGTGTTTTCACAACTGGCTTTAGGGGATGTTCAAATGGTTCATCTCACAGGGGCGCCATATTTGAGGTGGGGCAAATGATCGAAAATCTTTTGCAGATATGTATTGTAAAATAAAATAGCAGGTAGGTTTTCCAGGTCATCAGCCGGTCTGTCTTCTTTTCTTTCGGGTGAAGAAAAATGATTGAAAAGCTATTGAATAGCTTTATTTGAAAAGGGCCGTAAATCTTAAAATCCTTAATCAGAAACTGGGAGCATGTGCACTCCTTTCAATGCAAAAGCATGTAGGTAGGTACTTAGTTCTTAAATCTTTATTTAAAAAAGCCCAAGTACCTAGATCGAGATTGATCAACATAAAAAGATTGTATCAAAGCAAATTCCAATCTTCTGGTAAAAACTAGCAGCAGGATAAATTTTATTGTCTTTTTTTACATATTTATTTTTGCACCGGTAGTATCTGAAGGTCAAAGTTCATATTTTAAAAAATCTAATAATGAAGAAAATAGTTACTATACAGAAATACACACATTTGCAGAATTATACGATTAAACAGCGGGGTAAATTTTATTGTCTTTTAATTATTTATTTTTTGCACAGGTAATATCTGAAGGCCAAGTTCATATTTTATAAAATCCAATAATGAAGAAAATGATTACAATACAGAAATGCATACATTTGCAGAAAGAACTATACGAGTAAACAATCAGATGTCAACATGACTATAGGTAAAAACAGGGAGTAGCTTTGTATTTGTATCAACAAGAACTGATCAAACTGGAAATTCATATTCAAATTTTTCATTTAGTGGTTGTGTATAAAATTATATGTAGCATCGAGGTGGAACCTTAATTGCGCCTTCCTTTATTGTTACTCTAGTTTGTTAGGAAGTAACAAACACACAAAATTTGCAGATGATGCTGTATAAATAGGTACAAAAATTACAAATAAAACTGGTTTTTCCTCGTAGGGCCCATCATAGACGTTCAAAATACAAAAATAAATCCCCTTTTTTATTTTCATTTTTTCTTTTGTCGAAACAACAAAAGAGGGAAGGAAAAACTTAAATTAGCAAAAGGGTACCTATCTGTCTAATTCAATTTGGAGTTTCCTGTCATCCCATCTGCCTACCGGTCGTTAAATTATATACAAATGAAACACATACGCACACAATCTCATTTCTCATAAAGAACTATACTGGTTGCTATTCAAATTTTTGTTGATGGAACAGGAACACAGCCAAGCCAGTACTTAACCTATAACGTATAGGTACCTCTTGAGTAGTTGAGTAAAGTTCCATTCCAGTTGCCACGAAACGAACGATCAATAAAATGGACGAAAATAAAAATGAAACCCCAGCTGGGAGTCCACTCGGCATCGGTTCGGTTCGGTTAGTACCTCCTATACCTAAAAAAGTTCTTCTTTTTTGGTTTGGTTAATGTTGTTGTTGTTGCTTTTTGGGTTTTTTATCCAAACCCTAAAACACAATGTACAGCAAGCAAACACATTTCTGTATAGATTTAAGTAACAACGTTGTATAGATAAGTATAACGGCAACTATAGCTGCACAGGGGGATAATGCGAATGCTATGGCTGCTAGCGGCACTCCGCAGCATAAATAAAACAACAAAGTGAGGATTGCTTTCCCACACAATACCTACTTCGCATGATGCTACCTCTGCCGATACCCGATGTCGACACTGCTGCTGCTGCTGCTGCTGCTGCTGCTGCTGTTGTTGCGACTACCCTCTTCTTCAACAGTCCAATACCCAAACCTAAACTCAAGCATTTGGGTCGAAAAACATGCGCTTTAAAACTCACGCACAATATAAATAGACACTATAGTTAGGTATGTATGGGTTTGTGTCAATTAAATACACTGTCTGGAAAACTGTACTAACTACCGTTTTCCATGTGTTGGGGTTGTTGTTTAGGCGAGGGCGAAAGCCAACACAACATAAAACACAACACAAAGATCGATCCCTTTTTCCCTCTCTGATTCAGATATTCTGTTTAGGTATATGTAGATGTACGTACAATCAACCCAACGAACAAAGGGATTTTTGATCCTTTTTACCCCATACACGATACACCTAACCTTCGCAAAAGGACCTCATTGTTTGCTGTTGTTGTTAAAGTTATATGCAAGTAAAATTTTTTGAAGGAGTAGGTATCACAAGTTGGCGAATTACACAAACAAAAAGTATATATGTAGTACACTTAATCTCTCCTTATTTCTCTCTCCGAATAATCCCCAAACCATTTTTAAAGTAGGGTGTTGAATTTCACAAGGGAAGATCCCACTTCTGATGAGGGTTATAAGATGATCTAATCCATTCTATACAATAGTAGATAGTAGGTATAGACATTTTTATATCGGTATATACAATATACATACATATTAATATATGTAGTTGTTGGAAATGGGTTGCTTTTGAGCGTCGCGTCGTTTCGTGACTATCAACCCCATTATAGGAGATACTAAAACGAAATTCAAGCCACTCAGCTGGGGAAAAGTGTAACGAAAAAAATGATCCCCCTAGCTACAGCGCAATTTCTTCCCCTTTGTTTCTTCTGACGAAAGAGAGTGATATGTTTTGTAGCTAGGTATACAAAAGCGAGTCGACATCGGCACTCGTCGTCGTCGCCTCGTCGCGACGGAGGGGAGAGAATATTTAATACAAAAAATCAATATCCAAGCGGGACTCACAGACTGTCGACACAACACCAACAAGAAAATCAAGTTTTCTCCACCATAATCGAAAATCTTTATGGCACAGATCGAAATGTTAATTTTATTTTCTAAAACAGAACAAAAATCAAATAAAAATTTAAATAAAACTAAAAGAATCACTTGAAAGCATTTCACCGAAATTCATTTTCAAGTTGAAAAAATAACAACAACATTGAGTGCGAAATTTTAGAATGGAGAAACAAGACTAGAAAAAAAAAAAGAAAACCTGTTTTTCTTAAAGGAGATCCACAATCCACAGATAATTTCATCTGACGACGCAAAAATAAAGTTACTTATAGATATTTCTCTTGATTTTGGTTTGTTGGTCTTTAATTTTGTTCATCAAAATTCTTAGCAAATGACACTCAATGAAAGACTTGAGAACGAAAAAGTTAATTTAAGCAACGAAGAAAGAAACCAAAGTCTAAGTACAAAATCGAAATTCACAAAATTTTAAATGGACAAAGTTATGTATGTAGGTAGGTAGGAAGGTACACAAGTATTAAGGTACAGCAGCGGGTGTAGTTCTGTGTTGGGAAAAAGAGATGATGTAGGTGCGGTGTTGAATATCTTGAATCTATTCTGGTTTGGTTTTATTTTTTTTTCTTTCCTTTTCCATTTATTTGTCGATATGTATCCCTGTTTGTATATCTTTCTATTCTTTGGTTATGGTAGAATTTGATAAAGATCAGCTTAGAAATTTGGTGACTCAAAGAAGCTTTTGGAGTCTGGTGCCTACCTACATATGTATATTACCTAGGTGCTTGTTACTCGAACGGACGAACGAACTCCGAAATTTCTTTTCCAAAATGATTTATGTATGTTTCTAAATTAAAATGCACGTATGGTAAGAATAAAGAAATGTTTGCAAAATTCTTCTCGAATGTGTTAATTTCTAAAAATAAAAATCAATTTAAAATCGATTCCTAGCATGAGAAGAAGAAAAAATGATCAATTCTTTTGATGCAGTTATACATATAAAGTGCAGATCGATTCGGTTCTAGGCACTAAAGAATGAACAAAAATATCAAAATTACTTGTTCATCAATAGTTTGTAACAATTGCAATTAGGAACTTAGAATAATGCTTAGAGATCGAGAAATGATAAAAAGTTCTAAAGGTATAGCCATATCCTTCACACGAAAACGACATCTATCAGTTAAAGGAAGAACACTTTGTTCTGCCATTCGTTTAGAATGTATTTCCTTTGCTTCCTCTTTTCTGAGAGTTCTTTAAATTGAACTAAATTATCAAATTATTGATACAATAAAATTGTGTTTTTTATTGACAAATTGATGAAACGATATGAAACCCTTCCTAAGGAAGAAGGGGTTAAAAACTTTTTGTTTGCTATTTAATTTATTTCAGTTGATTTTAGTTTTCTAAAAAAGTTGTAGTTTTTAAATTATAAGCAAGAGTTTTATTTTAAGAAAATAAAAACATTTAAAAGGATTCTATTACTTATATTATTAGTAGGTAACTAAGATCACTTTAACGCCACAAAATGTTGCCTCTTTCTAATAGGTAGGTATGTACATATATACATATGTATATCGAATTTTACAATTTACACTAACAAGTTCATCATGAATAAGTACATTTCTTGAGAAAGATTGAGTTAAGAAAATTATATTAAGGTATGCGCATTGCACAACCAACACGTACTGTCTAAATAATATATCACTTCCATTTCATTTATCTCAAGCACGTCTCTATAAAGCTTTCAGATAAGTTTTGTAAATTTGACACCTTATCATAATTTATGCAAACATATTTATTTACATATGTAGGTACCTTATTCACTTGCCGATCTAAAAAGTTTGGCTTCACTTTTAAGACCAAATATGTAGATAGAAATATCTGTTCGAGTAGCGAATGACATGTATGAAAGATCGTAGGTTTATTTTCGGTTAGTAACTATCACTTGTGAAAAAATGTAAAAATAGTAATAAAATTCAAGTAAAATAGATAGGAACCAAAAAGGTTAATTTGTTATGATGAACCCATTTATGTAGGTACATTTTTATAAAAAAAGATCTTTTCTTTTCTAATTTTTACTGACTTAAACTGACTTTAAACTTAATTAATACCTACCTACCTACTTTTTTTCAAACACAAATTTAATTAATACTTTGGTAGATCTTCGTAAATATGGAAAATGTAGTCCTACCTACCTACTTTTTCTTCAAACACAAATTTAATTAATACTTTGGTAGATCTTCGTAAATATGGAAAATGTAGTCAGTCAGTTCGTAAATACCGCGTATTCCTTCAATTCGTGAGAAAATGATATTTTTAAAATATAGGGAGGTATACCTACCTATAAGTAAATTCTAAAAATGAAATTACCAATTTTATTGTTTTACAACATTAAAATGATTGCACAATTATTATCATGTAAACATGTCTACTTCCTTTCTATGATTGAATATATTAATTCGAAAGATCACAACAAACCGAAGTTAGTTTTCTCTGTAGGTACCTAAATAACTAGGTAGGTACCTACATAATAAAAAAATTATTCAAGTCTTGCTTACAACAAATAATATTTTGTTTACTTAGATATGTATGTAAGTACCTAATGATGTTTAAGAGAGGGAGAACCCTCGAAGTAGGTAGAGATACCTATAAATACCTACCTACCTATTAGCTGTGCATTGAAAAACGTTACAAAAAAACAAAAAGAAATAAAACAACTTTTGCGGTTTTCCCAAAATCTCAAAAACAGGTACAAAACTTAGATACCTAGGTATTCAAGATCCGTTCCACCCTCCATGCTGTGTCCCTCTCCCCCCTAACACCTCAACAAAAACCAACCCTCCCCACATCGTAAGAACTCTCTTGAAATTGGAAATATTAAAAAGTAGTCTTTTTCTTTTTTGTTGTTTCAACAAGAACATGTAACTCTCAAGCAAAGCTAAAAATACACGTACATACATACATATGTAGAAGCTTTCTCTCTCTTCACAGTTCTTCCACCAACACATTTAAACACAAAACTTGTGACATAAAAACACGCGCATTATTGCAAACAATACCAACCAACATCGTTTTCGATATTCCCTCCTCCTCTGAGATCATGGGGGAGCATACTAATTGAAGCAGCACATATGTATGTACTGTACACATCAGTTTTTATACCTATTTTAAAAATGTATGTTTTTTCAAACATCTCTAAAATGTATGTCAATCACAATATTGCATTGCATTCAAAATGAATTCTAAACTTAAAAACTTTTCAAATTACATAAAAGCTTAAAATGATATACACTCGTACATCAACTGAACACAAAGCTAAGGCATATGTAGGCCTTGGTTTGATATGTACATATAATGTATGAAAACCTATCAAAAAGCTTTTTTCCAGCTTTGTGAAGCAGGGCTTTCATCAACATCAACATCGTCACAATCGTCATCATAATCAACGACTTTTTCACTATTTTTGTTTTTGCTTTTAATGCTTTCAAAAAAATAAAAATGTTGAGGAATGTTTTCCCTTTTTTTTATTTTTTCCCTCGCGCTATGATTATATTTTTCACGCAAACTACTTGGGGGAAAACAAAATGGCCGTTCCACTTATGAGTGGTGAAGAACTGAGGTGTACTGTGCTTGGTGCTTGTGACGCCATTAGTGCTTTATGATTATTGCATTAGACAAAAGAAAATTTTGAAATATGTAGCTACTCTTTATCACCAAATAAAATAATCTTTGTAAATTGAATGTTACACAAAGTAAATATAAAAATATATATGTACCTAAGAAAAATTCTAAGTCATGAAACAATCTAAATTTAGAAACATAAATCGTATCTATAAAACGTATTCCCCTTCATCGCGTTGTTGCACCCTTATTTCTGAGTGCAATTCATCCATTTTGGAAAAATAAAATTAAGAAAAGAAGTTTTTTCTGTACCTATCTGACATAAAAATATTAAATAGAACAAAATAAAATATTTTTAAAACAATATAGGTACTAGGTAGGTATAGCAGTTATATAGAAAAGTACATACGTTTTTATTTGTTTTAAATATTTATAATTTTCATCAACGTTCTCCTCTTATCTGCGTCATCATTTTCATGTAATTCCATAAGCAAAATCAAAGGCTAAACGCAATTACTTTATGATTTCTCAAAGAAAATGTTTTTTTTTAAAGTTATCTCAATCTCAACGCAACGTAAAGCAATTAATCGTGTGTGGTTTTTGGTTTGATTTGATTTGGCTGATGAATGGAACCAACAACAAAAATAAAATGAAAATAAATAAAGAAGAATTCAGAGATTGCAAGAAGAAAATTTTTTATAAACACCAACTTTTTTGCGGAGCGAAACTTTCGACGCTTTTAATGATGCACGACGTTTGCTTAAAACTGTAAAAGTTTTCTAAGATACAAAGAGCTTCGACTTCAATTCGAAAAGCAGCAGAGGAAATTCAATGTTTTACTTATTTCTACTTTTATATGTTTGCGTTCATTTTATATATGTATTTGTGTTTATTGAAGAAACAAAAAAAAAACTATGGTGGTGTTCTAAATAAAACACGACAGAGGGGAACATAGCTCACTAATACATTCTTACACAAATGAGAGCATATAGTAGGAGAGTAAAAGAGAGTAAGAGGAGTAAGACCAACACAACATTGTCCATCTGTCGGTGGCTTCTCGTACCTCATCCCTCAATCCTCATTCATCATTAAAATCATAATAGGTTTTGGGGTTCGAGTTTAAATCGTGGCGCATTGGTGAAGTATTTGTGAATTGAGCTATAATTTTAGTTGTTGTTGTTGGTTTTAATAAAACACCACTAAATACAAAAGCCACAGCGCAGGCAATCCTGGTGATGAGATGAAGAGCGACCACGATGATGGGACAAAACTTTAGATTTTAAGGAATGGAAGAAAAACATCCAAAAACAAGTATTGCCAGATCGTAAGTTTAGCGAGTGATCCACATTTAAATATTAGTTTGTTCAGAGATCTGAACTCTATTCTTCTGAGCATATTGAACATGCTCTGAATATAGGTACTTAGTCTGTTTTAAACCTTTCTTGAACACCCAGATTTCAAAATGATTTGAGTATTTATGATTTACGATCACCGATTTTGTCGGTTTTTATATAATGGAATTATAGTTCTTTAATGTTTTGAGATTTGCTTAACATTTTCTTTGGTGTCAACTAGTTTTTTATTCAGAACTCAGTCAGTCTCTTAGAAAAACCAAGCTGGTTAACCGAGGATTGAATATTCCAAAGGAATAGAAATACAATTTTAATTTGGCAGTTCAAACGCTGTTTTGAAATTGAATTTATATGCAAATGATGTCTTATTAAAACGACGAAAGGCTCAAGCATTTGTTTAAATAATATTTATATTTGTGACAAATTCCAAAATATAACTTAAAAATCATAAGTCAAATCCATAACAAAATTGGTTTGGAAATTTAGGTTATTTTATTAAAAAAAAAAGGATGAACTTGGAACTTTCAACGATAAGTATAAGTTCTTAATTCAAGACGCAGCTATATATATACATATAGGTATAAAGTAACTTAATCGGAATTATTATTAAAGGGCAACAAATCAATACTCATAGATATACTCTAAAATATCTCTATTAACCGTAAGATATTCTTTTCTGATACTTAGAGTAACAGCCAGGCACTATTATTTGATTTAATGTGCACATAATGACATCTTAATATGTAGTTCCAAGCAGGTTTTTACCAACTCTTGTTTTTAATGATATACATAAAGATTTCCTTTAATTTTATTCGTATAATAATTAGAGTAGTGTGATAAGAGTAAAAAGAAATGTTTTTTTTTTTATTACCTATAACAAACTTAGAAAAAGGATTTTTAAAATATTATACATACATAAATAAAGAACCAGGGCCTAATAACTTACAATTCTCAATCATGTCAGGAATGGGACCTATAATTTTTTTTTGCCGAAACCGACCGGCTTATTCGAGAAAGCACTTTTTATGACAAGAATTACTTTTGGAGAATTAGTCAATTCCTCCCAATAGGAGTAGCCTTAAAAAAAAACTTTAGATGACACAGGCAGGTTTTGAAGCCAAGAGCTCTAGCACGATAGTTCTACTAACTAACCATCACGCCATGTGTACCAAATATTACATCAGGAATATTCTGACTCATACAAAAATCTGTAGAGTATAATTAAGTATACAGCTACTTTATTAAAATCCAATAACAAGTTTTTGGTACTTGAAATTTTTAAGTACTAGAATCGTGAGTTGTGTACTTAAGGATTTTACTTAATTTTTCTTCTACTTTAATTCTTAAAATACAGACTTCAAGTACCTACCAGGGAATTGTACCTACTGGTTCTTGATCGTAAGTACAGGTCAGACTTTGTGTCAAAAACTATCAGTTATTAAATGGATGCTCTTCGCTGCAGTTGCATTCTCGTGGTAACCAGTTAAAAGAAAAACATATTTGTCAAGCTTTCATAATTACGATTAACTATAGATGCTACACAATAATAAAGAGAATCAAATGAATTTTTCTAAAATCATTTTAATTTTGGGTTTCTATCATACCTCACTACTTAAAAAAAATTTGTTTACTTATCCAAAATTAAACGCGCCAAAAATATCTTATAAGTATAAATATTTTCTGAAACATACAAATTATAGTAGCTATTTAACGATTTATACTTTAGTAAAACATCCAAGAAACAGCCCAAACCTTTGTCAAGTTTTAATTAAATTCGACAACTAGGAACCATAGATTTTCAGCTAATAATGATTCTGATTTAAGATGTGTACGACATTAAAAACCGCGCTTGGCACTCGAACTTGCGCTTTCGTGAATTTTTCATTGACATTGTTTACTATGTACTGTATGTCGATGTCGTCCTAGGTAACTTATAGCTTTCCGCATATCAAATAACTGGCGCAACAGCTCGGAAAGAATTAACTATCATCGTAGGACCGGTCGTTTATCTAAGGTTGATTTTTTAAAATTTAACAACAGTAAATTCAATTAATTTAAATGGCCATTTCAATTACATATGGATGTAGGATGACTATCGCTATCATTTTCTTGAGGGTTGAAGCTTAGTCAGTGCAGTTGATTAGTATGGGCTTATGGTAAAGGCACAAATTGGTAGGCGGCATAGAGAAATAGAACACAAGTACTGAAAAGTATAATAAACCCCCCTCCCCCCTCCCAACAAGAGGATACAATTCTGGTTTATGTTTTCAATTTTCAAACTTTCAATTTTGATTCATAACATCGAAATATATTTTTAACTAAACAATGCAAATAGAAACCTAAACAATTAATTTAAAATATCAGTTCAAATGTTTGACACTTATTTTTAATTCACACACTTTTTAGGATTTTGGATAGTTTTATGAATTGAATTCATAGCTATAGACTTATAACTGTCACCGCCAAACTGTACACATTTATCCGAACCTAAACACTCCACAACGACCACCAGAAGGTAGGGTGGGTGGTAATTAATAACATTACTAAGCATTCAAAAATGACAATAATCCTGCTTTGCACTTGCACATACCTACATATGTATATGTAAATAGCTAAATATTTCAAAAACTTATCATAATTCTCTATTACTTAGGTACACACTGCACTTAAAAAATTAATAAGGTACGGAGGTATGTAGATACTAGGTATTAATGACAGAAATGTGTTCCTTGGCATTCGTCCATAATTAAAGAGAAAACAAAAATTTGTTCGTAGACAAAAATATACAACATCATTATCATACAACAAAACTTCATAAAAGGTTAATTAAGGTAATAAAGACTAAATTTAAACAAACACAAAATGTAAAAAACAAAAGCTGGAACAAGTAAAGAAGAAGAAATAAAACAAAAATAAAGAAATAATAATAGTAATACTAAGTAGAGTAAGTAGGTATGAAGAAATGAACATGAAGGTAGGGGTAGTAGGTGTGTTAAGTACAAAATCAAAACAAAAATAATGCAACAAAAGCTTATTTACTTTATATTTTTATTCTTTGCATATCTAAAGAAGACTCAAGAGAGAGAAAAAGAAATGATCAATTTCACTTTAACACATACCGTATTATTTGTTTGTAGGTAAGCACTGTAGAAAAGAAACGCCGAAGACGAAATCGAAGACAAAGTAACAACAACGATTGCGACGACGAAGGAACGGAACGGATGAAGTAAAAATAATTTATTTATTATTATTTAAAAATAAAAAAATATATTCAAGACGTGGACTCTCTACTATAGCCACTGCCACAGCGACTACCGGTGCAAGTGAGAAAAACAATCCATAAAAGTTCGAAAAATTATAGCAGACAGAGTCACAGGCACGGTACAGCACAGAACAGCACAGTCACAGAGTTTAAACTTGGAGCAAATAAAATATGATTAAATAAAGCAACAAAAATAAAAGAACACACCACAAAGAATTCTCAACAATTCGCGTTTTCTTTTCAACAAGAGAATTTTGCTCCACACATTCCCCAACGAACAGCACAAAGCTCCAAAAAGAAATATGTAGCTTTTTAGAGTGTATACAAATTAAGTTTTGTTTTTTTTTTTGAAATTTTTGCCGAGATGTTCTCTCGCGCGTCCGACTACCGTTGGTAGGTAGTACTTCGATGGTGTTTATGTTGTTACTGGTTTCTAGTTCGGCTTCCCTCGCAAGCTGTACCGTGGAAATTTTCTTGTTTCTTCTTTCTCTAGCCAACGGCGACAGTAGACACCACCAAATGGGTACTTTTCCGAATCTTTCTATATACCTACCTATCTACCTACCCAGTCAAGCCAATGTATGGTGTACGGTTTACGGTGTACCCATATCCACCACACTGATCACATATAATTCTCATACACATAGACATATTGTCGAGGACCCATATAAATACATTCGCACATAGATGTCGTATATTTTCTTTTAACCCTCATGCTTTTTCTCTTATGTTTTTTGTATTTTATAATGTTTCGAAAATTAGAGTTTCCAGCATACTAGAAATATACAAGGTGATCCTAGCGAAATAAAATCGAATACAAGAAAAAGTAGATACATATATATGTACATATTTCCAATTAAAACATTTTGGAGTTATAAATATTTTTAATCTATCGAAGATTTTAAAGCATTAAAAGCCGGATGGATACCTATTATTGGAGTTGCAAGACGTCGTCGACGACAAGATAGGAAACTAAGGTGTACCTACATACATACATACAATCCATTCAGAACTAGTAACCGAACCCCGTTTAGGAACTTGCAAGTAAATTATGTGTAATTTATGTACAAAATTTATACATACTTTACCTATAAATATGTACACACATAATGTAAATGGCCGAACCTTAATTTTGTGCCGTTTTCTTTCTACGCCGCCACTCTCTCTTTCTTAATTATGAGGGAGTTCATTTTGCATTCGCATATTTTGCTTTGGTGTTTTAGCTGTTTTGTTTTTGTGTTATTGCCATCACATTCGTACATATATGTATAGGTACATACATATATCTATATACATATATAAATATATAATAGAGGGATAGAAAAAGGGAAAAGATGGCTGACATATTGTGGGGCTCCAACAATAGGTGATCGTATTCAAATTTAAAAACTTTTATGATTTTATTTTTGTTTAGTAAAGTTGAAAGTACGCATAGTAGGTACATACGAGTTTAGTTGTTAGCGTGCCGTTTGGGGGGCTGAGTTACATAAATTGTGTTTGGAATTAAGATGCTAAATTTGAGTTTTTAGTTTTTGATTAATTAGGTGGAGGCGATGAGAATTATGAGTACTACACATTATTTTTATGTAGAAAGATAAATATGATTAGTATAGGTATACCTAATAAACTGTATTATGTAACTACTATTAATGGGTACATTAATCTTTAGAAGATCATTTGAGCCATTAGTCGAATACACCCTGACGGAACAGTATACCTCAAATCAACATCACAAATTCTTCTTTTATTTAATAATTAGGTATTCCAGTACCAGTAGGAATAAATAAATAGGCATTTAGATATATGGCACCTAGGCATTTAAAAAAAAAAAAACTAAAAAGCTGAGAAACCCCAACAAGAAATTAAATTGAAGAAATTCTCATAGAGAGCCCCGGCCAAGTGACTTATAACTGAAATCCATTCCTGTGCGAGTAATGTCAGAGATGTAGTTTTTTTATTTTTTGCCGAATCCGAACGGTTAATTTGAGAAAGAACTTTGACAAAAATTACTCTTGGAGGAAAAAATATTAGATAGCACGAGCTGGGATTGAACCTAGGACTCCTGGCATGACAGTCCTACGCATTTTTTTAAATTAATGTTTAATAATTCTTTCTTAAAACTATCTGGAAGCTAGACAAAAATTCATAAAACTAGTCTTACTAACCAATAACCATAACTTACTGAACCCATACAGACACTCTAAGTTAAACTATGCGGTCCCACGCACTAACCATTACGTCACGGGTACTAGCACCTACCATGAAGTGAAACGTTAAAATTTCATAAGCCGAGTGTGCTTTTATAAATTATTTAAATTCATTGGCTTTCGTCTAAGTTCATAAACTTTATGACAAATTCATCATTTTCGTTTTGGGGTCCGATTCTGATTTCTTAAAAATATGTCTCTTCACCTATCCCGATCGCAAACAGAGTCATCTAATTTCACAACCCAATACTTCGGACTTCTTGGTTTAACCCATCTCACCAGCTACAAAGAACTCTCTGAGTCAACCCTTGTTGAGAATTGTTCCTGCCCGAGGTTAATTTAATTTGAGGTTATGAGTATCTCCCTAGAGACAAAAATAAAACCTGTACTATACCTCTTACTTCAAAACAAATCAATGCTTTGCATATAGCCTAATTACACTTTTTAAAATTAATGATAAGTATTGATCTTCCACATGAACCTTTGTATGAAAGGGTCATTTTATTGTATGTATGTATTGTTTTTTAAAAAACGTTTTGATATTTGAAATGACTGATACAGACATGTACCATGAAACTAAAATGTTCCTTAATATCAAACTCATATTTCAGTATTGTAATGATCTATACATACAATTTTTGGGTATACTTTCTTAGTATCTAGATGATCCATACATAAGAATAATTCCTTTTTATTTTAATTTCCCTTCCTTATTGTTTTTCAGTAATGAACGAACAGGGTCAGGGTCATTCTAGAAAAGTTTATTTTTCTCCAAAGTTACCTTGCCTTATTGTTACACGTACATATATCTATATACAAACAAAACCTTTTCCAAACTTTTATATGGTAAAGTGCTCCATACGAACCTAAGAGTCTGAACTGTATTTAATGGTTTCTTTTCACATTCAAAATTCGTGCTACTCTAAACGAAGTCTTTAAAATAATGAACGCTTCTTTGAATAACAAAAAAATAATCTTTCATAAGTTTGTTCAAAGGTTATACCTTACCCCTTCGAATAATTGTTGTAGGATTCGAAATTCTATTCAATCCTCACATGCAAGTGAAAATAAAAAAGAGGAAAAATAGAGCTAATTTGACATGTCGACATTTTCAATTACATTATCTGACATACAATTGTACAATTTAAATTGTTTATAAAATAAATAATACATTTCTTTCAACAATAAACCCTTTAAAGGACCTTGGTTTAATTCTTGACCAAAAGCTTGATTTTTTTAAACCTATAGATTTTTTAGTAGCAAAAGGTAACTCAATGTTGGGATTTATCTTACTCAATTCAGAAGAGTTCTGTGATCAATATACTTTAAAATGTCTGTTTTACGCGTATGTAAGATCCACTTTGTTGTACTGTTTGCTGACCTTCGTATGAAGTTCACTATTTTAGAATTGCAAAAATCCAAAAACGATTTACTAGAGTATTAATGAAAATGAAAAGGCTTAATTGAAATATATGTAGATATGCCTTCCTATGGAACAAGATGTAAAATATTTGGCGGCGTTATGTTCATTCGTGACTTATTGGCCAATCATTTATTGTTAACATATTTTAGCCTTAATTAATTTCAATGTTCATGCGAGGTTGCTTAGGAACCGATTGTTTTTTAAGGTTCCATACCAAATAACCATTGGCTAGGAGTTTAAGACTAACTAATAGCATTTGCGATATGATCGATTTTAGTCTGAGTAGATTTTCATTTCAAAATAATTTGTTTTTAATTTTAAGTAAAAAGTAACCTTTATGGTAACAATCATTAACAAAATTGTAATTTTGTTTTTATATTATATTATTATCAAGTAATCACTGAAGAATTGTAACTTTGTTTGATGGAATAAACTAAACTAATCTACACAATCCAATAAAGGGTACATTATTTCATCAATATTCGTGACGTTATACATATTAATTGTGTATGGATGTCATGTTAGAAGTCTGGATGAAATCCCTGCTTGTGCTATTTAATTTTTATGAGTACTGCGTCTTGCGAGGAAATGGCAAATATAAGTAAGAGTAATGTTCGGATTAGGCATAAAAAGTGTAGATCCCTCCATTTCAGACATTACTCACACCATGCTTCTCTACATGTTGTGGCGCCACCAAATTTAATATTCAACTTTTTAATAATACTTAATATATTATTAACTATCTCAAAAGCTACTCAAATTATCATTAAAACAAATCTTCTAGTATAGGTGCTTCAACTTTAACAGTAACGATCCAGTTAAAACAACCAGTTCTAAAAATGTGTATAATAATTTATAACTTTTAACTAAATCATTTAGGTACCTATCTACTAAAAATTTAGAAGTCACCGAACCGAAACCTATTTCTTATTAAAAATTCAGTAATTTTCTCATACCTATCTATTAAAAATGTAAAATTTTTCATTCTCGTATACCTATGTATGTGTGTAGGAACCTCATACAAAGCTAAAACTTTCCTGCTAACTTTAAGATTTTAAATCGTTTACATAATTTGCTCCAGATATTTTTTTATTTTTTTGAATTGATTTTTGGCCCACAAACTTGTTTCTTGTCAATTAAAGTCAGAGTATAAATAAATAAATATTTACAATTTACAAACACAACCAAAAACCAACTCAAACTTACAAGAAAATACTCAAAAACATATACATATGTATGTATGTATGTACCTACAATAGCTTCTTTTACATATTTCTATTAGCACCAAAACATCATAAATAAACTTAAATCAATAAAACTATTTTGAATTCTAAAATTTCATTAAAATTTATTATTTACAATAACAAAATTTTGTGTGTTTAGAAGGAAAAACTCGTTTGGTTTAGACGACACACAGCTATAGCGCGGTAAACCGCTAAAACTTCTAATTTGAAAATCAAATGTTTGCGAAGCGAAACATTCTATACCTACCTACTTAAAGTTTGTAGCTATTTAAAAATATTTGCATATTAATTTATTGTAACAATCACAAATTTTTCGTGTTTTCGTGCGCGCGCTGCTCTCTGCTTACATAGGTCGTCGTGGTCTTCGTCGTCGTTTCCTTCGTTCCCGTTGTCATCGAAGTAGTGTAATTAATATTTTAAAAAAAACATGTATCTAGCACAAAAAAGCTCTTTCATTATCATCATCAACATTTACAACAAAAAAAGCTTCCTACCTACCCCAAATCAAAATATCTAATGAAAATCACCCTGACATATAAATTTCTCAAACATATGAATTTAATTTTATACTCACGCGATCTGGCAGTACTTTTCGAGTTAGTACTAAACTAAAACTAAACTATAAACACAGCCCACCACATAATGACTTGAAAATTTGTGTATGTATTTCGTGGGGTGGGGGTTTTTGTATGATATTAAGGGCAACAAGCAGCTAACAATATCGCGCATGATTCAGGGGTACACTTTCCATGTAAAAACTACAACAACAAAATAATATGAAAACTCATTTGAATCGAAGTATCTATGAATCTATGTATAGGTTCATTGCAGAGAGATCCCATCAAATGAAAATGTAGATCCCATCGGATTCAATTAGGGCTTACGAGCTCTGCTTTTGCTTGTGCCTTTGCTATACCCTCCCTTACCCTTACCCTTAAGCTATACCTATACAACAAAAAAAAAGTTAAATAAAATCTGTATCTGACATTGAATGGATGAAAAATGTGCGTCATTTATATGTGAATTGGTAGATACATAGATACCTACGAGCTACGACTGTAAGAAGAATAGGGTTTAGGTTTGAAAATTATGTAGGTACGAAGCACAACAAATACCTACGACAAACAAAAAGTGGGATTTTTTATGGGTCTTTTGTTTTGCTGCCCTATGGAAATATCACTCGCTAAATATTCTGATGTACACACGTGTTTTTCGTTTCGTTTTGTTTTTCCCTTAGCGGGCGACTTTAGCCCTGAATGGGTAGGTACGACGTACCTATAAATGTATACAAAACGTATGCGTTGGGTTTTTATATGTATTTTACATACATACTACATATATCTACTCCAGTCCCAGTGAACAATATCAGTGCTCTTGTGCCCTGGCCCTCTCGTTGTTTTATGAGTATAAGACAAAGTTTGTTCGTTCGTTCGTTGTTCATTGTTTTGCGCACTCTATCTAATGGGGAACATAACGGCATGATAACGAACAAGGCACTTAGCAAAGGGTTTTAATTTTTTTTTTATTTTTTTCTAACTGTAACAGTATTGGTGAACAGATATGTACAATCGAGAGCAAGTTTTATTCCAGCTTCATATAGGTACGGGCACGAAAATGGCTGATCTGTGGGTTGAAGACTTGAAGAACCAACTCTAAGGCGACAGACGCACGCCGCCGAACAACGACGCGAACGGGGAAAGATTTTGAGTTCTAAAGAAAATCGATATACAACACATATGGGGTAGGTGGAGGTATAGATATCATGCTGAACTGACAAAATCGTCTTTTGTTATCCAGCCAGCTAAACGAAATAGAAGACTTACATAGGTTTAAGCTTTCGAGTCTTCTTTCACATGTAATAATAAATTAAGCAACTTTGAACTATTCATAGATAATTATACCTATGTAGATATAAAAATAATAGATACGATACGTATGAGTGAGTAGATATCTATTTGCACAGGTAAGTAGGAAAAATGGAGTTGTTTAACTTATTCTACCCAAATCATTTTTTTTTAAATCGGTAGATCTACTAGGTACATAATTTTTGTATGATATTCTTAGCTAAAACAAAATACATATGTAGAAAGAACTCTTTGGCAACAAAATTTGCCCTGATAGATCTTGGATTTATACAAATTTTATTTTATGTGAATATATAGGTATATGTATGTATGTATGTATGTATATATATTTTTAAGTAGCTAGTAGGAATGCATCCACAAGGATCTTTAAGTTGTCACGATTTCAACATTTTTTCTTTATCTTTCTGTTTCTTTGAACAAAATCTTAAAAATGCAAATGAAATATGTTATACGAAAATTACGTACAATAAATGTCCACGAAATTAGGAGATTGTGGCTAATATAACACACTAGAATTGATCCACTACACTAGATTTTCGTTTTATTAATACCTGCAAATCTTAGAAGGGTAGTACCCGTAGCGTGATGGTTAGTGCGTTGGACTGTCATGCAAGGGATCTTGGGTTCAATCCCTGCCTGTGCCACCTAACTTTTTTCACGGGTACTGCCTCTTGCGAGGAATTGACAAATTCTCCAAGAGTAATTCTTGTCATGAAAAGTGCTTTCTCAAATTAGCCGTTCGGATTCGGCATATAAACTGTAGGTCCCTTCCATCTCTGACAACATTGCACGCACACAGGAATGGTTGAGAGTTGTAAGTCACTAGGCCCTGGTTCTTCATGGACTGTTGCGCCACCTAATTTATTTATTTATTTAAATCTTAGAAGGGAATTTTGAGATAAAAAGGATTCAACCGATCGAAGTTAAAATAGTTTGAGCTTTAAACCCCCATTAAATAGAATAACAAGAGTGAAAGGCATGATGATCTTCGTGACGAATTTGTGCCACCATCAAAGATATGACCCTACCTTGAGCTTCTAAATGCTGATTGTCATGTAGTGTTTTCTCAAATGTTTCACACGAAGCATCAATGGAGCCACATTATTGTCTAAGCCTTTTTTGGATATCGCCATTTTTCAATTCAACGTTTCGTCTGAACAAATTGATTTCCAATCAAAAATTTGATTGTACTTTATAATTTGATGGTAACGCATACTTTAGTTTTTTCTTTCAATCAAATCCATCAAGATCAGCCATTTTTACAGGTCTTTAAACAATTTATATACTTGCTTGTTTTTTTTTTTTTTTTCAGTCAAGAAACACAAAATATGTATTATATTAAGAGTATAACATACCAATTCTTTTTGTCCACTTTTTTTTTGTTGCTGTTGAACCAATGTTACTATGAATAAAAAGGTCAAAGAAGATGGATCTAAAATAGAAAACGAAAAATAGAAACATTAATATTAAGTGGAAATTAGAATTACTCTACAATAATTGTAATACAAATGAACAATGAAACAAAATGTAAGTGCTTTTTAGTGTAGGTACATTGTTATTATGATATATTTATACATCTCGCATAATTTAAACAATTTGTTGAAGTTGTTTAAAGTTTGTTTTATAGGATCGTTGTAAATGTTTTTTTACTACAATAATAATTACTTGCCCTCTAAACATCGTTGGTTTCTATCATACATACAGTGATGGAAAAAATTAAAGAACCGATAAAAAAAAACTAGCCAAAATTCTTAACTATCATCTTTATTTGTATATGGGAATATAAAATTTCTTGATCGTCGGTTTAGAAAAACAAAGACAAATTTGTTCCCATAAGATGAAAAAAATCTTGTCAGACGATCAAGGAACTTTAAACTCAATCCCACCCAAATACACGAAGAAGATAGTTAAGGACTTTGGTGGAAGAACTATAAGTTTTTGCTATCTGAAGCTAGGCCAATTTTTTTAAATAAATGAAAAACATGTGCTGTTGACTAAATTCGGTTTCTAAGCATCTAAACGATGCCTTTTGCCGAAGATGACATGCCAAATAATTAGGATTCACGAAAAATAAAGAACCGAAGCACTCATAAAAGTTGTAGAAAGAACATAATCTCCCTAACACAATATACTTAATGGAATGCCCAAAATTATTTAATTTAAAAATAATGGAATACGTCTATGGTGAACTTAAAACTGCAGACCTAAAGACAAGGACATTCTAAGGTTAAAAATAAAACAAATTGATGGTAATCCACACTTTTCAAGACATTTGTCAAGATGGTGAGATCTATATTGAAAGATGCGATTATGCTATTTGAAATAAATGTGCAGCGACCATGTATTTAAGGATTAGCAACAACTTTAACAATTTCTATTACAAAAATACCATACCAATCGATACATGAAAGCTATTGCTAATGCAGGACGCTATGAAGAAGGCAAACACCAGGTGGAATAACATCACCACGTGCCAGGTCACAAAAAACATCTGGCCTACACTAGATTTAAAGCGATCAAGGTGCTTGATATCTCTAAGCAGATCGCATAAAAGCTCGATAATCAGTGTCATAACCGAGCACTGTCTAATAGGAAAGCACGCCACGCGGCTAGGCGTATTCTCAAATGACCTTTGCAGAAGCTGTATGGATGAGGAAACAATTCTGTACATGTCCTGCTCTAGCTCAAAAACGCAAGAATTACCTAGGAGAATTCTTCTATAACAATCTAAACGATCTATATCATATTAACATATCAACAGCCTCTCGCGTTTCGTAAGGGACTCAAACTGGTTTCATTGAGGTTAGAAGAAAGCCGATTCATGTGGTATCACAATGGGTCATTAAACTGGCCTAAGTGTATCCTGCTCCAACTGGTTTCATTGAGGTTAGAAGAAAGCTGATTCATGAATTCATGAATGAATTCAGCCCGTAATACCATATACCATATGGCTTGATGTAAGGATACCTTTCTTTGAAAGGTCTTAATCATAAAGGATGGCTTTTAAAAAGTAATTTAATAATAGATTAAAATAGAAAAAAACACTCTGGCGTATACTTAATTTTATTTCGTCAGATTTGTAAATTATTTCTCTCGTCCCGTTTTTGTTCGAGAGGGTTTTTTGTCGGCTTAAACACACCTTCTTTATGAATGCTCAAAATATTAACTAGATAGATAGATAGATAGATAATTCGATTTATTAACATTCGTTTGTATACATACATATGTACATTGTTTACAAAAATAATTTAGTAAAATCGTTAAAGCTTGGCTATGCCGTCTGCCGAAAATATTAACTATAGGCCAACCATTTAGTCGATTAATTGAACACAGGATGATCTACCCAAGAGAAAACTAAGAAAATACTGAAATAAAATGCAAGAAAATCCGTTTATCTCACAGTACTTATTAATTAAGCTTGTGTTTTATTATTTGTTTATATCAATTTTCTAATGATTTTCTGAGTACAACAAAATTTAATTTTAAAACTAAATAATTAACCCGTTTTCATTAATTATTGAGTCAAGGCAACACACAGTAGCCAGAGATTAAACAAGTAATTATAAATCATATATGTATGTACATAAATGCGTACTTATTATGCGAAAACAATCATGACCAATAGGTCACATTAATAACTGCTTCATAAACTCAATAATGCATCATAATAATTAGACAATTCTGATGTTCTGTGTTGTTTGTACTTTTTATCTAATAATCTATGGCTCTGTGTCTCCATCTAATTTAGATCAAACATAACTAATTTAATTAATTGAACTAAAAATATTATACCAATGTACAAGTAGGTACTTCAACCTACAACAACAAAAACAACATCAATAGAATAGATAGTGCGCTCTTTTACGATTCTCACACAAACTTACATTAATTATGCACACCTTAGTTTTATCCACTCCCTGTAATCTCAAAATGCACTATAATTTTCTATTTGAAGACACGTCAGCATTATCTGTGCGCACAACAAAACATACATACTACAAAACCTATGTTTTTATTTACGTACGAACACTTTTGATTACAGGTGAACAGGAACTCAGGCGCTTGTTCTCCTGATACGAATTTTCACTTCTTCTTCTTTTTGATGAACAAACAACAAAAAGACAAAACAAAAAGTGAAAGAAGAATTAAGCAATTAGGTTCCAATATAAAGTTAACTTGTCTAAATGCATGTGTATACAATGTACAATGCTATTTGCATTACACAAAACTGTTTTTTTTTTAAGTAAAAATATAATTCAATGTCGTCCGCTGATAATAATAGGTAGTATTTATTTAAGTTTGTTTCAAATTAAGTCTTTTTTAAATCTTAACGCAAACGTTGATTTAAAAATAAATTTCTTTTTTTAATTATTAAATTTATTAATATTGCAGTTTGATTACTTGAAATCAATAAATAATATAAGAAATGTCAAAGGTTTGACAACAATCATGTTATTTTATTCTTTTTCTTTATTTTGTTTCCCAGCGAGATACTCACACTAAATAAAAGTAAAAAAGGACAAGAACGAGACCAGTCGGTATAGATATAGTATAATCGAGGGGAACAGCTGTTTTTTGTATATTTTCACAAGATTTTGATTAAGTTTCTTTTTTCAAGAGCTTAAAATTTGAGCTTTTTTTTCAATTTCTTTGGCTACTTTGTCCAAGTTGGCGCCTCTTCGCCTAGAACCAATCAAACAAAGATAAAGCCGTGCTAACAAGTGGTTAATCAGACGTTGTTAGGTAGGTACATATACATATGTATGTACATATGTACATATATTTTGTATTTTTGTAATTTCTTTTCTTTAAATAAAATCCATGGGGGCTTTTGATATTTTTGGTTTATCTGATTATAAATCTTGTATTTGTATAACTTTATTAAAAAAATTAAACTTGTTTAATGTTTAACAAAAAATACCTACGAGGTGATATACCTATAGTACCTATATGAATTATTTATAGCTCAAGGAACATATGACAAGTTATGAGATTGAAAGATTTAAACTGAAAATATTTGCTCTTATCATTCCAGATAGTTTAGGAAAATTCAAATTTAAATACCAATTCAATGGTTCCCTTGAAAATTTGTTAAAAAGCAGAACAATGAAGACATTGCTATCTAAGAAAATTCTTTACATTGGTGGTTGCCTGGCAACTTAAAATGCTCAAAGCGGCGCAAAGAATTGTCGAGATGAAAAACAAAAAGTATACACATTTTCAGAACCACTATGTTGCTTACAAACTTTTTTGCTTTAACGTTAAATTCTAGGTGTTATAGTTCAATCTGATCAATTTTCAGCTAAAGAAATATCACATGATCTCATGGTTTATTTCACCGAACAGTGAAACAAGTATTTACATCGTTTTGGAGAAAGTAAGAATATTGCACTTGATTTTTCAAAGGTATTTGATAGTTTTAGTTTTCTTATCGAAAATGCGTGCATTTCGTATATGATGATGTCTTCTTTGTTGGGTTAGAAATTACCTTTCGGACCGTTCGATTCAAGTAGTATTCGACGGGTTCAATCTACAAAACAAACGCTGTAGTGCCCCAGGGCTCCGTTTTGTTTCTAACTTTTTTCTGAAATTTCTAACCCACTTAAATGTTTGGCTGATGACAGTACCCTCAGATTTTCATATTTGTTTTTAGATTCTAATCCTTGTTCTTCAGATGTGAAAAACCAACGGCAGCTCATTAAATTCTGATCCCCCAATGCAACTATCCATAGGTTATACTTGCACACTGAACATCTTTCTTTTCTAGGTATGTGCATCACAAACCATATCTTGTGGAATGATCACATAATTGACATCGGCTAAAAATGTTTTTTTGGCCTTTGATCTGGCTATAATTTACAAAGCTTTAATGCGTCCGAAACTTGAGTATAATTCTCACATTTGAGAGCTCTAAATTGTTGTGTCGTTATTTTTTATAAACATTGCTCTAGTGAGATAGGCCACTTGTCACTCAAACAATTCACCGGTTATACCCGTACTTCTAGGTGTATTCATCAGTTTACCCTTGACCCCAAACTCAAACAATTCACCGGTTATACCCGTACTTCTAGGTGTATTCATCAGTTTACCCTTGACCCCAATTTCGGACCTTCTGTTAAGTACAGGGATTCTTTTGCTAGCCGTACTACACGAATGTGGAAGGCTTTACCAGGCTCCATATCTCCCACTCATAACCCCTTGAGTGCGTGCACAATATGATCATGCTTAAGCATGATCAAACTCAGCTTAGAGCGCTCTTATTTCGTATGAATCACACTGAAACATTTAAATGAAAAACTCTAGAAATAAAAGCAAAAGAAAGTTCAACCAACTTCCATATCCGTTTTTATAAATTTGTTTCGCACGCCCGACTTATTAATACATCAGCTCGGTCATTTTGTTCTGAGCTCATGGGATGCACTCCAAGTTAGCTCTGATTGGAAAAAGAAACACAAGCAGAGCGATCAGATGTGTATGAGCTAAAAAAGAAACACAGATACGGCTCTGATCATTTATCTGAGCTTAGAAAGAGAATCACCTAATGTTTATTTAATAATATAATAAAAAATATACATATATGTATAAAACACTTTCAAAGTTCTGCAAACAAAATGTAAGGACTTTAATGTGCTTCTTTCTTCATTATCTTCATACGTCCTCTACGATTGCTTAATAAATTTATATCGCGAATAATATGTACCTACATATTTATGTGTACCAACGACATAGGTATTCCTATTGTTGTTCCTCATTTTGTTATTGAATTGAATACATTTATAAACAAAACAGAAACATTTTTTCATCGCCATCGTATGGGTATAAATATAATTAAATATTTTAAACTCTATCAAACGTTGGTGAGGACGCTTTAAAACTGTTTCATTAAATATACCTACTTCTTTTATTTATGCGTCACCCTTAGTGCAATTCAAAGCTTTTTTTTGCGTTTCTTTTCATAATCCCACAGTCTGTAGACATTCATAAAATATAGTACTAATGATCACAATGAACTCTTTGGCTGCTGCTTCTTCTGATTGGTGTTGTGGTTCTTTGAATCTCATCATTACACGAGTTTCTATGCAATTTACTAGTTAGCGCGTCTATCATGTGTTCATGTGTCCGTGTTAATTCGACGCACGTACGCATTTTTGTATTTTTGGTAGTGTTGTTGCTTCATTTTTGGACTTGAAGAAGCCACAAATGTAATCAACATCGAGGAAATCCAAAGCAGAAACAGGCACAAAGGAAGATAGAAACAGCAGTCCCGAGTTTAAAGCTTACCAAGACTCATGCAAAACTATTAATAAGTTTTAATGTTAAATCCAACAAAAACAACACCACGAAACTATACCTACATACCTTAGCAATATAATCATATCTAGTTATAGTGCATCCTCTTTGACATACCCAACAAATAAATTTGCGTGTGGGCTTATTGGACAGTTCATAACTACAGGCACCACACACACTCAAACTCTAGCAAAAAAAAAATGAGAAGAAAGACTGTAGAACAACAAACAGCTTGAAGGTTGGAACAAGAAGGTGATTTCCGTTTAGTTAGTAGAGCTCCAAGCAAATTTAATAAAAACAGAAAAAAAAAATACAACTCGAGTGTTTCTGCGCAGATGCTATGGATTTTCATTTCCACCCTTTGCCTTTTGAGGACAAAAACGATGACGACGTCGGTTGCGCCGCCATCGCCAACCGTCGTTGTGCTAAATTGTGGAGTTTATTGTAATGGCATATCCACGCTAAAGATCACATGCACAGAACACAGCACACGGCATAGGCAACCAATGTAGCAGATGTTCCCAATGAATAAACGCCTTGAATTTCAAAACCAGCAACAACATCTTCATCCCCTCATTTAACTTCACATAAATCGATTTTGTCGGTCCCCCGCCATTTTGATCTCTTTCACGTACAAAACCCAACATTGTATGCGGTGTATGGCCAGACGGTGATAAAGAGGAGGACGAGGACGAGGACGAGAACTAGCAGAGGAGAGAAATGATTCATCATCATTTTCATCATCACTGAGAAGTACCTATATATTATAGTTTTTCATCAACAACCAGCAGTTGAGCAGTATTGCATGGAACATGCATGAGGCTGAGCACTGAAGCACGGAATCATAAAAAGGAGCACAACAAAGTAGGGTGGAAAGCGGTTAGACATCTTTGAGTAGCCAAACTCCTCTACTGCTCACTCGACACAATGGGGATGAAAAATGCGATTCGGCATTTGCGCCGTGAAGTTAACCAACAAAAAAAAACAATACAGCATATATGAAGGAAACAAGTCGTCGACAAGGGATCGAAAAAAAAAGGTTCCAATGTGTACATATGGCGTTTCACTCCAAGTAGGGTGGAAATGGAAACACGAACATGAAAAAGGGATCGCATTGGGGGATCTATGTGCGACACTTACACACAGATGTAGGTTGTACATTAAATGTGATTACATACAAAATATGGGATCATTTTCCACCCCTTGTTGGAAGAGCGGAAACCCAGGATAACAAAAGAGGGAGGATATTCGTATATATCCTACATACACCACACCATTACAATGACAAATTCAATTTAAGGGTATACCTACATATTTTGTTAGTGTTTTCGTTGGCAAGTTCGTTGCTTTGAAATGTGGTTCGGTGGGTCGATTTTGTCGGTTGAGAGTTAATGATTTTCAAAAAAATATAGAGAGCTTAAGTACCGAGTACAATCTATGTAACACTGCTATGAATCATTAAACATTTAAATGACAGTTAGTTACATTTTTTTTATGAATAACGGTGAAAGGGATTTAATTCTTTATGAGAACGATCAATGTTCATTAAATGAGAAGCAGGTGGTGTCTTATTTGGAGTCATGTTAATAGGCATAGAAATAGATACATAAGTTTTTTATGCATGGCAATGGAAAATTTAAATAAAAAACTTCTAAATTTATGTATAGATCGAAGTTTTGTTTCGAAAAACAAACAATTATTACAAGGAATATGTACCTACTAAACAAATTGTAAAATAAAAAACATGTTCAAACTTAAAGATGGAAATTCTGAGGTAGTAATTTCATAATCTCAAGTGCCTATAACTGAAAATAATTTTTCTGTTTTTCTACATCTGTCGTGTCTTAAGCTTCTGGCTTTGTAGATAAAACCCACGAGCAGTGATCATTACGAAGAAAGTACAATTTTTTGATGTGCCATTTGAAAAGCGTCCAATTAGTAGCTCATAAAATGTTGATATTTTCTTTTAATTTCAAGAGGAAAAAAGGAAGACTCTCACCAACTTCAGCACAAACGAGTTTTTAGAAATTTCAAGTTTTCAATATTCAAAGAGCTAGATAAGGACATTCATCTCTTCTCTTTCACTGAGATACAGCATTTTGAATATTACAAAAACCGTTACTTACTGACTGACTAACTCATAATCAAAACTATGAGGCACTTTCCGAGATCGTAGAAATTTGAAATTTCACACAAAAATAATCGTAAATTTGTGGTAGAATAATGAAATTTAGTAGTGGTAAACGTATATTTACACAACAACTAATATCTAGGCACTAAAGTTGTGCACTAAGGAGACATATTATCCTCACATGATTTTCATTGATGATTGCCTTTACAACAAGCAGTGAAATCACACTAAAAACTCAACTATGTAAAAAAGGAGACAAGTTCTTCTGTAAAAAGAAGTGAAGATCTAGAAATATGATTCTTTTCTTAATTTGCAAGTTTGATAGGTATTTATTAATTTTAACATGGAAGGAACAAAAAAACGGATATTTGCTACGAGTATAAACGGATTATACCTACTTGCTAAAGTTTAATGTGCAGTTTTTGTTGCCTTAATCCAAAAAACATTGTGTTCCAAAAACTATGCAATTGAACTCATTTAACGTCCAACCAAAAGATCTTCAAACATAAAAATTAACTACCCAACTTAACTTTTTTTTCAAGACATTATTACTCTCCATTCCCAAAATTGGACATAAAACACCACCTTACTGGTGGCCTTAATTCTGCTAAAGATCATCTTGTAGAAAAATTGTTCAGATTCGAGTGGATACTATCAATGATTAGCATTTGATTAACCAATACACATGCTAAGTAAAATATCTACATTCAGCAGTTATTTTTGGATGTCAGATAGTGTTTGAATTTTCTGAATCATATAAATTGAAATTAAATGAAAAACAAATAAACAAAAGTTGAGATTTTACATGAAAAAATTAAGAAATACAATACCAAAGGAAAAAATAACTCAATCCAGAGTTCGATATAAACTTACACATTTAAAATCTGGCCCCAAAAAGAACCAATTGAAGTTGAATACTCGTATTCCTAATTATTTTTTTAGAAACTTGTTTAATATGATGCGAAAAAAAATATTTGTTCTTCCAATCATTTTACTCCTATCCATTTCGTCTAAAATAAGTAAACCAGAGAATTCATTCTCTCCATTAAACCAAACGACAACGACGACAAAAACGAACATCAACGACCGGACGGACCCTCCAACGCTCCAACAATTTTTTTTTTCTGTTCCCGATCATCCGCGACGAAATAAACTTGAAATTCAAAAGAAAACCATAAAAAAGCTTTTGCAATTTCGTTTTGTTGAGAAGATTCGCCTTTTTCTCGAATCGAATTGAGTAGAGAAGAATATTATGTAGTATATGTATGACTGGATGAATTGTATAAGCCAAAGTCAACAGTAGAGTGCAGGCCAGCACAACACACTATAGATCAGTATGGGGTTTAAATTGGAAAAAAAAATACACTGGATTAGTGTTTGACACTATTTTCTCTCAATATGATAGAAAGCCATACTCCTATTTGTCTTAATAAAGACGATATTTTCTTCAGAACAAACATCGCTTGATTTGAAATCCTAAGAAGTACTATTGCGATCACATCTTTAATTGACAATCTTAAAGAATCCAAGGATTGCATTTTTGTCAACTTAAAAGTGCCTTTATACCACTGTCCAAAGGTGATATCACAAAATCTTATATATGCATATAAAGGAGCTAACAATAGCTCTGTGGCTTCAAATAAACATGTTACACAGGTGAAATATGAAAAGGAAAATATTTATTAATTACCACCAAGATTGTGACTCGACGGCGATGCGGGGGACCAAAAGAGTATGGATCAGTCCGGATAGAACATTGTGGAAATTCAGTAAGATAGGAATAATCGGATCGGATTGGACAGCAAAAGTCGCAGTCTCAATCTAGAAAGATCAACTTGGTTGTGTGTGTGAAAGATTTGCAAATAAATGTAATTTATATTATTTATGCATTCGAAAAAATGTATGTTAATAGCTAAGAGGGTGAATCAGGTATGATGCTGTATTTTTCCAAATTTAAAAGAATGACTTATAAACAAATGCTCATAGCGCAACACATTTTACCAAAGCTAGATGCACTTATTACTGCGAAAATATTTTAAGACAATAAGTGCAAGAAGTCTTGAAGAAACTATTTTGGAAATTCGTAATAAATTCGCTGCAGAAAAACCTGAAAACATATTCAAGAGGAAGAAGAAGCGTCCGGAAAAGCTAGATGCTTCCTTCGACTAAATTTTGGATACAGAAACTTTAACTAGATTTTTTACCAGGATAGTCTTTTTTATTGACATTAAGTCTGGAAATACCTGAACACAATAAAATCGTCAAACTGTAGTTAAAAAGAGCATATAAATAATTTGGTGCAACATAATATTGATTTGATCGAGCGACTATCGTTATCAAACTATCGGAAAGATAAAATGAGCATCTTTTGAAAGGATGCCACTTAAAACGAGTGTTTTTCTAATTTATCACCAAATTAGGAAGACCACTACATTTGTTAGGCAGAATATTAAAATGCATAGAGCAATACTTTTGTAAATGGCGTTGGAGGTTTTATATAAAGGTTATCTTTCCTAGACGTGTGGTTTTCTAGAAAAAATAAAACGCATGTAATTCAATGGTATAGCCAAGACTTAAGTTTTATTATAAAAGGATTTGCAATTGTTTTAAAAATGATTTCGGAAAATCGCAACCGCAGCTGGCTCCAATAAGTTCCAACCGAGAGGTCCAAATTTAGACCATTTTTTACAGAAATTTAGGATTCCAAATCAATCTTTTAGGGCTTATGCCTGCATAGACAAACAACTTCACATAAATTCAACAAAAATATTCCAACTGTGTTAAAAAGCTTTGATTAAGCTAATGTCGCCATAACCACTAGGTGTCAGTCTCTGGAGTCTTTCGATGACAGCACTTTAGGTTTTATATACAAAGATGATGTGGAATTTCAAAACTCAACTTCAAATCTACTTTTCAATTCAATTGCTTAAACACATGGGTCATTTTTTTTTTTTGGCGCGTTCTTTTCCTTATTGTCAACAATGTTACTAATTGTTAATTTTGTTCGTGCCTAAAAACCAAGATAGTCCCAATTGATGTGTTCTTTTCTAACTATACTAAACGATTATAATCATATCACATCAAACAAAATAGTTAAAGTTTAACGATTTGTTGGAATCAGAAACGACTTTTTTGAAAAATCTTGACTTGTCTTGATTCTTTAAACAAGCTTAAAGCAAGGTATATTTTTTCTATCGTTATTAATTGTCATTTGAAATTATAAAAAAAAAATATTTGATTCTTCGATACTGGTAGCTTTCCAGATCTATAATTTCTGACAAAAGTAGTTTTTAAATGATCCTAAAGAATTCTAACAATTTCTCTCAATGATATCTATGTATGTACGTGAACTTTTGTTGACATATCACCAACAGTTAACCATAATATTAAAAAAGAGTAAACAAATTATTTGACACAACAGTCCATAGAGAACCAAGGCCTAGTGACTTATGTACAACTCTCAACCATTCCTGTGTGCGAGTAATTGCAGGAATGTAGGGGACCTACAGTTTTTATGCCGAATCCGAACGGCTTATTTGAGAAAGCACTTTTCTTGACAAGAAATACTCTTGGAAAATTTATCAATTCCTCGCAAGAGGCAGTACCCGTGAAAAAAACTTAAGGTGGTACAGGCAAGGATGGAACCCAAGACCTCTCGCATGACAGTCCAACGCACTAGACATCATGCCACGGGTACCACATTTAAGAAAGAGAACCTGCCTGTAAATTCAGCAATATGCCCTTATAACAAAACCACAAACATTGTACTCTAAAATGTTACCTCAAGCTTTGTGCTCGCTTTAGATCGTAAATATCGTAAGCTCGAGCTCAACGCCCGAATAGATCTATTTTTTTTTTTTTTTGTCATTGCAATTTTGTTTGAGTTATTTCAGAATCTGTGTTTAGCGGCAGTATCTTCCCTTCTGTTGTTTAATTTACAAAAATAAATAAATCAAAACAATGTAAGTTAAGTAATCTTTCTTCTCAATGCCTGAGGTTTGTAGTTGTGGGCCGCGCTTTATGACACACGATATCGTAAGTCGGTAAGAAGCCTGTCAAAAGCCCGACCGACCTAACGCGTCGTTGTGGTTAAGTCATAATCGATCTGAAACTGCTAGCGGATTTGTTTTTGTATTTAAATCCTAAATATGTATAATTTAATTATTTTAAAATAATAAATAACACGATCTTCCTGAATATATGTACGTGATGGCAACTCTGTGCTACACAACCACACGCGAGAAGAGAAGCACAGCGCACAGCCCCCTCTAACCGAACCGACTCAAGCGGCCAGAACATAATCATGAAAAACAAATCAACCAACAGTACTTCGCACCAAAATTCAATATGGCGGCGGAAACTCCAATTATAATTATGAATTTTCCACCACAAATTACGTCCCCTTGATTTATATTTGCATACACATTACATTTTGCTGTTGCAAGTTAAAATGCTAATATTGTTTACTTGTTCTCATTTTTTCAAATTCGTTATACTAATTATTTTGAGCTCATTTTTCGCTGTACAAATATGCTTTTCGTAAAATTATCCAAACCCATGGAGATACCAGAGTATTGCTTATTTCATTCAAATTAAGTGGAACGAGGGGGAACAACCAAGGAAAATTTGTATTTACATATACATATGACAAATTTAAAAGTTAAACTTACCGCTTCAGAGCACAGTACATACAAATTACACAAATTATATGAATGGATTATAATATTTTGAAGTAAAACACAAAAAAATAAACAAATTTTAAAATGTTCCACTTGGTTCTTTTTTGTCTGTCTTTCCTACGCTCTTGACTACGCACACGACCGAACAGTTCAATTTTCCAAGCAGTATTAAGAAGAACAAGAAACTACAAATTCGGATATGAAAAGCTTTCGTTGGAATGGAAGGCAAAGAGTGCATTTGCTGAAATTCGAAGTTCGAATTGGAAAATGGTGGAAATGCATTGTTAATGCTAGCTCTCTTTAACTTTTGTAGAGCTAATATCACAATTAATATATCGGTCTCTTTTGTCGGAATAACATTCGAATCGAAGTATGGAATAATGTACTAGAGTATAGTAGATTTTGTTAAGGAGTTAGTTACACTTCAGTATAATTTCCATCATATTTAATTATAAAATGAAACATGTATTTTGTGAAAATATTTTCAATCTATTTAATTAAATCCTCTCAAAATATGCTGTTTTCTATAAGTATTATTTTGTGCATAATCTTTGCAAGAAGTAAATACTAAAAAAAATAAAAATGAATAGTTTTGTGAAATGTTCCTGAAGTTACTTGAGCTAGCAAGGAGACTACTCTTTGGATTACCAACATCGGAGTTTGCTGCAAAAAGTTCAAGAAAGTTGAAAATCAAGTTGGAAAAGTGTGCAGCAGAGCAATCCCCAGGCTAAAGCAAATAGCCCTAACCATTGACATACTATACTATGTATAGTATGTCAATGGCCCTAACCATTGATCTACTAGAAATGGATTGCTAGTAGAGGTTAGCGTTGGTGTCATCTATTCCTTAACGCTACTAGCCCTTCTGTAGGTTCTGCGGAATTATGGAAAAGCTTTTGGAACTTTTGTTTCTATTTTGCCTATTTATTTAAACTTTTTATAATAATAGATGCGTTGACATACTAGATATGGACTGCTAGTCGATTCATTTTCCCATAGAAAATTGAACTTAAAATCGATATCACCTATTAAGCAACACTTCAACTCTTGTAGGTTCGGTGGCAAAAACAATAATTAATTTTAAAACGCCATCTCTTCTTTCTACACATCAACAAGCTTTTTTTCAAAGTAACTGAGGAAATCTATTATAAATAAAGTTTGACAAAATAAATAAAGTACAAAAAACAAGTTCGAAAGTTTCTTCATATTCCCGCTGAACCTACAGAAGAGCTAGTAGCGTTAAGGAATAAATAACAGCAACGTAAAGTTGGCTACTATCAGTCCATATGTGGTATTTCAATGAATAGATGTTTTTAAGAGATGGCCTTTCAAAATAACCTATTATTTTTTCCACCAAAGCAAAGCTAAATAGGTGGAATCACTTTTAGGCTGGGCGCGCACATGCAACTTTTAGTTTCGAAATTGTTTGGTTTCTAAACTGAGCACTATAGACTTATATGAGAGTCCGCGCACATACAGAAACCATTCTGTCGTCCATTCGAGCAACTTTTTAGTTTGTGTTTTGACACAAACTAGACGATCACCTCGAACCAATTCCTCAGTTTGTGTCACAAGGAATTATAGGTAACTGCGGTATCTGTAAGTGCAAGAGAGAGAAAAATTTAGTCAAGGTGAATAAATGTTTCCTGTGTATTGGTTTATTTCGTTGATTACTTTCGGAGTTGCTTATGTGCGCGATGTTTGGGCAACTAACGATCAAACTATGTGGTTTCGAAAAAGTTGCATGTGCGCGCTTAGCCTTAAGGACCCTAACTGAATCGATGTACGGTGGAGAGCCTTAAAAACAATTACCCATATGCCAGAGGCATGGACTATGTCAAGAGCGGATAAAAGTGGCGTATATAGAGCTGCAAATGGAGAAAAAGATGAAATAATAAGCTGTACAGCAACGTAAACTTGACCAGGAGAATAAAAGTCCAATGTCTGACACGGTTGGGTTAAGCAGAGCCGTAGTCTCCGCTCAGGCAAACATCTATTACCTACGGACTGATCTGAATGAGGTAGTTTGTTTGGTGAGGGCCTATAGTTCTCACAGGACTGTAGCACAATCTTAAAAAAAAGGAAAGAAGGCGTATCTTTTAATAATTCTTTTGTCACGGTACAACACTTTTGTCAGAATTGAAATGTTAAAAAAAAGTGATTGAGACTAAGTTTTTTAGTCTTCTTTTTGATTTGTCTCTATAAAAGCTTTGTTTAATTAAAAATTAGGTGGCGCAACAGTCCGTTGAGAATTAGGCCCTATTGACTTATAACTCTCAACCATTCCTGTGTGCGAGTACTGTTGTCAGGGATGGAGAGGACCTACAGTTTTAAGCCGAATCCTAACGACCATTTGAGAAACCACTTTTCATGACAAGAAGATTTGTCAATTCCTCGCAAGATAGATGTCACCAGCAGGGATCGAACCCAAGACCTCTGGCATGACAGCCCAACGCACTAACCATCATGCCACGGGTACAACTTTGTTTAATTGTTGCATGATTATTTGCGAGTTTGGAAAAAGGGACAAAAATATGCCAATGAGCTGAAACTATGAATTAGGGACTCCAAAAAAACGGAAATGTACATTTTTCCTGGTGTTTATCATAGAGAAAATATATTATCCCCCATTTTGCTTTTTTTCCACCACACATGTATTCACCGATAGCGAATTTGAGAGAGTTCACCTCAAATGGAATTTGAGGCTGTTTCAGACAGGACGGGTACCGGTCGTGACTCTAGATAACATATTTCCTCTATGGTGTTTATAAAGTTAGAACTTTCCTTAACACTAGAAACACAGTAATATTCATAAGCTTCAAAAATAATACTAAATTACTGTCTCAAAATGTTAAATTGAAGTTCTGCGTGGTTACCCACCACTTACATTAATCCTCTGGTTAGCGAATAGTGGGGTTCACATCTACCCTTCTCATAAATTTATATGTTGAGTACACACTTGTAAGTAATTCCAATTTTGCAGTGTTATAAAGGTTTTGAAAATGAGAGCTAAGAGTTGAGGATCTATGGCATTATTTACATATGTAATAATTGGATAAGGATGTAATTTTTACTTATTCGAATGTTTTTAACGTGTCTTTGTGTGGCGGTTAGAATTTCGCTCTGTATAATTGACAATAGCTCAAAGTTTATTTCTTCAAACGAACATGAAAACCAACTTCATTCAAAGATTACATTTAGTTTGTTTTCACTTGAAATACGCGATTTCTTCATGGAACGAATGGACGAACGAACGTGATTTTACTCATTTCAAAAAGTCAATTCCAAACAAAAACACATTTGAATTATAAGAAACCAATTGACAATAATGTTAGGATAATAAAATTTGCATTTTGTTTTCTAAAACAAGACAATTTTGTAAAAACAATTTGTTAGTAACGAATTGCAGTTTGGTTGCTACGAACTGTCAAACTCTATTCGCGTTCCACATACCATCCACACTGCAACGAATAAATTGTTCACGCTCAACTTAACCTCAAAATTATACCACTATTGTTTTGTGTGAAAGATCATGGCTGAGGAAAATATGGAGAAAAGGGTAATTATAAATTGACAGTTCGCCGCTGTCTGCGAATAGAAATAAAGCTCATGTGAAAGAAAAGTCAAAATATGCGAACATCCACAGTTCGCAGTTCGCAGTTCGTAGCTCATGTGCAAGATGCTTTAGTAATGCTGTTAAGAAAACTTAACCATTTTAATTTAAAACAAAAATTACGAATATCGTTGCTGTTCAGGATAAATTTTATCTACTGATTAGGCTCCAAGTAGCTTAACTGTGACTTAACTTTTGTATATTGGAACAGGCCCTAAAGTAATAAATAATTTAAAGTTGTGGCACTCAAAAATATTGTTTTTATGTCTAAAATATGATAATAAAGACGATTTTAAAAGTTAATTAAAAACAGTAAACCTTTTAGCCTGACATTACTCGCACACATGAATGGTTTTAATGAGAGTTTTAAGTTAAGGCCCTTGTTGTTCTGCAAAATAAGATTTATAAGTAAATTTTAATAGATTTATTTCTACAATTTTTGACATTTTCTATTTATCAGCCTCATATATTAACTGGTTAAATTTTGACACCTCCATTGTTCTTTATTTTTTGGTTTGGTGTCACAACAATATTAGACAAAATATTTTAATCCCAATATAGGACACTTTTCTTAACAACCAGTTACACTCTACGCATATATTTTTCGCTGTGTTTTTATGTCCCTTTAGCAATGTAGTTACAATACTGAACTGAAAGCAATCCTGACTTTCTAGAATTGGCCAAACTAAATATGATTATACTTTATTTTAAAGTCTAGATCTTTGCTGATACAAACCAAATTTTATTCAAAAAATACAATTAAATGGTGTAGAAACTAACTTAAAAAATTGAGGATTTTATGCATTGTTGAAAGAAAAACAAAAGAGATCAAATTTAGTTCAAATCTCTATTTATCCGACATATTCAACGATTTGCATACCGTTTACTGTAGGTACGAAATTCAATAAGCAAACCAAGCACGCGTATACTTTTGATTTTTTTAAAGTTTTCTGGGGTCTCAATAAAACAGTTTTAAAATTTTAAGGCTTTTAACTTTAAATCATAAAAAAAGTTTTCTTTTTCGGTCTTAACCCTACTTTTTTGTATTTTTTTTGGGACTCACTGTACACGCATATGTCAAGATTTTTATTGAAAATTAAGATAAACAGATGTATATGCATGCAACTCCCATGCTTGGATAATCTAAAGGATTTGCGGAAAATTAACGATTTCCAATATATAATCCTAAAAGACAGGTCAGAAATGTCTAAATAAACCATTTTTGCGTATTTTATATGGAAGAGGGATACTTCGAAAGTTTATTAAAAATAGGAATAAATGTTTTCTCATTCTTAAAATTCGCTAAATATTCTTTATTTAGTGTGAAAAATTCGTGCTTCGCTAAAAGAGAGTTGAAACATTTTTTTACATAAATTTATTTTTTTTTATATTGTGTGTATGGGTGTATTCATAAACGCAGAAAATCTGCGTTAGTGCAATCGCATTTCTTTTCTGATGCATTTGTGAACGCACTCCCAATGCAGGATGTCTGCAGTAAACAAAAAGGTCTATGACTAAAGCATCATTCACATGAGCGCGACCAAAGAACGACGAGTGAATTACAAAATGTGAGTTTATGTACGTTTAAAGACATATTTCCACACAAATTTTTAACAAAACGATAGCAATATAGTTTCTATTTGATTTATGATGCATACTTTTACTTTTCAATATCATATATTAATAAATTTAAGAAAACAAATTTATTCGTCGCGAAAACAATTATAGTTGATACGAACTGTCAAACTTAATTCGCGTTCCACATTATCCACACTCGCAACGAATAAAAAAATCGCGCGTACTTAACCTAAAAAAATCGTTCTTGTTTTGGTTTCGGTGGGTGAATGTCAAACTTCATTCGCGACGAATTAAAAACTCTCATGTGAAAGAAATGTCAAAATCGACGAATATTCGTTCATTCGTTGGTCGTTGGTCGTGCTCATGTGAATATTGCTTAAGTCCGATTTGTATGTAAACAGAATTCATAAACGTCAGAGAAAAATGGCTGCCAAACAAATTTTGTTGAACTTGATTTTTAAGTTTAATGTGGTTAAAATAAAAATAGCTTCATCGTAATTTGTAGGTAGGTTTTCAACATTCTGATTTGCCAAAAATGTTACATAATCCGTCATAGCAGGTGGTTTACGAATTCTAGTTGATCGTTGAAGAGTTTGATTTTCTTTTTCGTTGTTATCCTTACTTGAGCTGCTTTCTAACGATTCAAAATTATCTGATTCAATTTGTGATAGTTCTTTTTTAGCTTCAACGATTGTGTCATCTTTTTGATCTTCTTCTATCAAGTTTTCAATAACAGGATTGCTTTGCAGACATATTCTCACTAAATCATGATTATATGACTCATTATTCTCTTTACTTGTTTTTTTTTTGTTTTCATTACTTGAAAAATACATTTGTTCTTTTAGAAATATTACGTCTCGGCTGATGATTATTTTTCTTGTAAATGGATTATAAAGTATGTAAGCTTTGGTATTTTCACAGTATCCTAACATCATACATTTTTCTGAATTTGAATCCCACTTCTTACGCTTTTCTTTTGGTACTAAAACCATTGCTACACATTCAAATACCCTTAAATATTTCAAATTCTGTTTAATTCCGGTCCATATCTCTACTGGTAAACTATTGTTTAAATGCTTTCTAGGTGTTCTGTTACGCAGATACGCAGCTGTATTAGTTGCCTCTGCCCAGTATTTTTTTTTAATTTGCATCTGTTAGTAAAGATCATCGTGCCTTTTCAACAAGAGTCCGATTCATCCGTTAAGCCTTACCATTTTGATGTGGGCTATACGGTGCTGAAGTTTGATGAATTATACCACTTTCTGCGCATATCTGTTTCATTTCCTTGTTTATAAATTCAAGTCCGTTGTCTGACCTCACTTTCTTGATTCTCTTGCCTGTTTGATTATAAAATATTTGCAACTTCAGATTTATGCTTCATTATATAAACAAAAACTTTGTTCGAAAAATCATCCAAAAACAAAACAAAATAAAGCGCCCCCCCCATTGATGTTTGTTCCATTGGACCACAAACGTCTGTATGAACTAATTCTAGTATTTCAGTTGTAACACTCTCAGATTTTGCAAAGGGTAATTTTGCTTGTTTTCCTTGAATGCACGAAACGCATTTCTTATCTTTTGATGTTCTGTCAATTTCTACTTCATACGACTTTTGTAAAGCAAGATTTTCGATATTAGCATCCGTTGTATGTATGTCTTAAACGTTTATGCCAAACTTCTTTCGAATTAACGTGAAAACATTTGTAATCATTTTCAACATTCAATTTAACATATTATTTATTGCAATTCCTTCTGCAATTATCATTCGATTTCGATATATTTCACATTTATTCTTGAAGAATTTAACGGTTAACCCTTTTTTAGTTAATTGACTTACTGATAGTAAATTAATGCAAATGTCTGGCACAAGTAAAACGTTTTGAACAACAATTTCTTCCATTATGTTATTCTTTAGAACATGAATTGGCACATCACCTCTTCCAATTGCTTTTAATTTTGAATTGTTTGCAACAGTAACAAACTCATCAGTTAAAAATGTTTTTAAATTAATAAAATCTTCTTTTTGTCTTGCCATGTGTGCAGATGCTCTTGAATCAATTAGCCAATCTTTAGATTTCGGCAGCAAATGTCAGTGCCATTGTCCTTTTATAGTTCATAAAATCTGACTTAGGTTTTTCTTTGCAATATTTCGCTATATGCCCTTCTTTCTGACATTTAAAACATATTATCTTCTTCTTTTGGTTAGCTCCACGGGAATAGTTTCCCTTATACTTACTGTATAATACACTGTTACCAATTTCGTTCGTATCATTATTACTGTAGTTGTCATAGTCTTGCAGTAATTTAGTTTTCACAAGATCACCAGTAATTTCCTTACCACTGCTCTCTAGTGCCATTATCATAGGTTTGAATCGTTCCGGCAAACCGCTGAGTAGTAAAGTTCCAATCCATTGTTCATCGACCTTCATTGCAATTTGGTTTAACTTATGTGCTGTATCAATAATTGTATCAACATAGTCTCCAATATTTGCACAATTATCCAATTGCGTCGTTGCTAATTTTCTAAGCAAACCACAACGCCTTGTTAAACCAGAATCGTCATATGTAGAATTAAGTTTATCCCACATTTCTTTAGCAGTAGTACATCCTTGAATATGTCCATAAAGATTCGATGATATATGTACATAAAACTAATCTTGATGTAGCTTTCTCTATAGTATCTTCATTGGTTTCAGTACCTAAAACTGATTTCCAATACCCTTGAAGTTTTAACGCATGTTCCACAGAAAATTTCCATTTATGGACTTTATCTCTTCCTGTTAATTTTTCAAAATCTGCAAACTTTTCCATTTTCTGTTCTTTATTGCACGTATAATTTATTCTACGACGCTGGCTGCCTGTACCCATAACCTGATAAAAAACACGTCCTTTGTGTTTAAGATATTTAAAGATTATAATCTCGAATGTTTATTTTTTGTTAGAAATTAAAAAATAAATAATTCAAGTTACATAGCAAACTATTATAAACGAACAAAACAACTATATTTAATTTTCAATTTCAACAGTCCACACAGTACAGTACTTACATCATCCCTTTAAAAACAATAATTTAAATTATTTTTATCAAAAGATTAACAAAATATTTGCCATTACTTACATTCTTTACGAGTTAGTGCCGCTTCGCCCTTCTTGTTGTTGTAAAAATTATTTTAATAATTTCCGCTCTTTCTGCAGCCAAACAAATTCAGCTGCACAATCTGCCCGACCCGACGCTGACGACAGTCTGACGTTTATGAACGGTAGGTACTGCAGTTCGACTAGGTTAGTTCGATCGAAAATCTGACTTTATGAATGCAGATAACGCAGTTCTTAGTTAGGCTGACGTTTATGAATACACCCTATGGTTTTTCTAAAACTTCATGTTTCGGCTGTGTTTTGGCATAAATATTTCGTCATAATTTATTTCAGGATCAGGGAGTACGAAAAATGAATTCGATTTATTTCCCCATGCAAAATCAACTTATTAGTGCCTGGTTACACAAGCGTAAAAAAGAATTACTTTTGTGGATGCGCACAGAAAAAAAAATTAAGTGGGCATGCAAGAAATCATAGAGAAATATATCTACCAAGAGAACCGACTTATGGGGTTTGCTCTCTTTCGACCTACAAGCTCTACTGAGCACATTTTGCGCGTTAGCATAAGCGTGTGTTAGTTGTCCCGTGCATTTCTTATGGAAAAATCTAGATTCTATGTAATTGTTATGGGCTTTTGGGCTCAGTATGCACAGTTAGGGAGAAAACAATGTGAGGTGAACTCAGCCGTTCAAAAAAGAGATCCGTTGAATTCAAAAATTGAAAAATTATTGCAATATTTTGAGAAAAATGAATTGTGCAACTTCTTTTCAGTGAAAACTGTGCTGAAAAAAATATTTGCCTGCTTTTGGCATACAAATTCTGTGATTTTTATGAAAAGTTTCGCTAGAAACAGAAAAAATCATGCAGAAAGTATAGGCGCACCATAGAACTGCAATGCGAACGTGGCCTAATTTGAGTTTAACCCAGTTTTGACAGATTAACAGCGAGGTGAGTATTTTGACAATTCTTCGAAAATGTAAACAAAAAATTCATTCCCAGAAATGCAAATGCAAATGAAGGTAAAACAATTTAAATAAAAAATATTAACTTATTGAAATAAAAATATATAATAAATTTGCACTTAATTTAATCCTCAGATAAAGAAGAAACCAAAGAGAATGTTGCAACAGGAAAAGTGGAATTTCCCGAGAAGGAAGCCAGCAACGCCGACATATTTATTCTGGAGCGAAGAGCAAGAAATAGAGGAACAGTCGGAAATTAAAACACAAAAAACTTCTTTGGATACTCAGCCGCAGGTACAGCACGAGCAAAACAAAAGGAAATTTGTTCTATACATTCTACTTCGCCGGCAAATATAAATGAAAATGTCTGAAAAAAAGGAGAACGTTTGAGAAAGAAACATGATTTTTAACGCAAAACTCATATCTGAAAATGAGGAAAAAGACAAAACTTGGCATTTTTTTCCATCCCTTTCCTTCTTTTTAAAAATCATCCGTTCTCTTTCGTGAATTAATTCTTTTTTGCGCTCATGTAACCAGGCACTTATCAAATAATTTCATAATCTTAAAGAACACACTTAATATCTACCCATGCAGTTTCTTAGTTAAAATAATCTATTACATTCATTTGTAAATATCTTACAAACGTACTAGACGAAGCCTGATTTTAAATTTAGTTAAATAATTAATTACTTCAAATTTAATAATCTATATTGATTTATTTTTGATTATTAACTATGAAAAACATTATTCAAATATAACTACCTCAAAACTCTACTTAATTTAGAAAACTAAATCGTATGTTCTGTAATCTACTTACTGCAAATCTATTACATTTTATCTCAAAGGAGGAATTATATACCCATTATTTTTTCCCTATATTTACATTTTATCTTTCTTTTCCCTTTTCCAATACGTGAAGCCAATTGAAAAATGAAAGAAAAAACGTAGACTGCTTTGCTACACTGAACGACTGCTGAACTGAGAATCGACGACGAACAAAACCAGACACAGACGGATAGATAGATACTTGAAGAAAAGAAAAATTAAATTTTTCTTTTTTTTTTGCTCTCAGCTCAGCGAATAAGGAATTAAGTTTTCATCAAAAAAGAAAATATATCAAATTCTGATTAAATAAAGAATCAAAGAAAAATATTAGTTGAACATTTTCATCGGAATTCGCTCTCTGCTGCCGATCTGTGAGTTCAGTGTGTGAAAAAAAAAATCGAATAAACGAGAACAAAAGAGAACAAGACGAATTTAGAAGAAGAAAAAAAAAACCAACCCACAAAAGAAAACCAACGTTGATTTTTACTTTTTTTCTTTTTCTTCAATTTGTGTCTATTCCTATATATTTTTTCCCTTGCTCTTCTACTACTCTACTCGACTCGTTGAGTTTTTTTCTCTGTCGTGTGTGGTGTTCATTCGTATTGTGCTTTCATTTTTACACCGTTCTTCGTGTCTATTTGGTGCCCCTTCTTTGTATTCTTCAAAGGAAAATCGTGAATGATAACAGTAAAATTTGTTTCATCCTACCAAAACGCAAACGAATACGAAAAATCAAAATAAAATTTCCAAATAATTCACCATCATCTTTTCACTTGTATTTTTCATTTCGGCGGCGGCGAAAATAAAAACGCGAAAAATAAAACGCAACGCAACGACCAACGAAATACGAAAAATAAAATTGCAACTTGATTGAAACAAAATCAAAAAATAAGAGCGAAAGAAAAGAACAAAAAACAAAACTGTATGTCAAGAAAAAATATGTCGGGCGACGACGAGCAACAATTTCTTTGGTTAAATACGGAAAATTGCACCACAAATTGTGATTATCGATAAAAATAAAATAAAGAAAAAACATGTCTGTCGATAGCAATTTGCTGCGCGAATTATGTATGTAAACTCGAATGAACGTCAAATAAAGAAAAAGTTAATTCGCCCATTTCCAATAAGTGGCGGCCATTAAAATCGTACGTTCGTTGATTTTATTTTCACTAATTGTGCTGTCAAATAAAATTCAAAAAAAGTGCACTCCCAGTGAAGAAGAAGCGAGAACCATTTTTAGTGAATTTAGATTAAAAATCAAATGAAATAATATACAACATATCTCAATTCTTATTTTCCTACCTAATTAGCTCTTGTGCCAATTTTATTGAAGATTTTACTACTAAAGAAAATCAAATTCATATATATTGCATCTCTCTCCCAAAATAAAAATAAAAGAATAAGAGAGAAATGAGCTACTGTGTGAAAGTGTATGATTGTGAATTAAAATAAAAATAAAATTCCCAATCAACCGATTTTGCACGGCGAAAACGAAAAATTAAATAAACCAAAACGAGAAAAGAATAATAAATAATAATAAAAAAAAAAACAGAACTAAAAATAAAAATTGTACGTACGGTTGGTGAATTAAAATCAATATAATAAAATAAAACAACATCCTCTAGTGGTGAGTGAGAGTGAGACGAAAAATTAAGTGAAGAAAATTGCACACACAAATTCCTACATAATAATTCATATATGTAGTTCTATATGCAAAAGCAAAATTATTAAATTTTCATCTCCTTTTCCATCTCCGTCTCTGTTGCCACCTCCGGCTACGTCTACGGCTCCGCTGACAAACGAAAACGACGAAAATTTGTTTCCTTTCACATAAAAATCCAAACAAAATAAACAAAAAGAAAAACATCATAGCAAAAGGATCTCTATCAAAGAAGATATATCTGGAAAATAATGTAAATCGCGAGCAGGAACTTTTGTCGATTTGCATTGGAAAAACAGGTAAAGTAAAGAAAAATGTTTTTTTTTTTTTTTTTTATTTTCATTTCATTCCATTTTCTTCTATTTTATTTCATGTAGGTATTTATTTTCCAATCAAACTAAAATCATCTCTGTAATATTTTATTTTAAAATTGTATAGAATTGAATTGAACAGAAAAATCCTTTTTTCTTATGTTTTGATCGAGTTAACGAGTGGGAGCAACGAGATGTAAAAAGAAGTGGATGAGGGGGAGGGGGGTGGTTGAGGAGAGTACAAGGCGAATCAGACAGGAATTTAAGTTCTGTGTTTTTCCTCGTTTCCTTCGTTCTTGCCAGTTCTTCCATCCCATCCCATCCATCTACATATTCCATATTGTATGTTTGTTGTATTGAAGAACCCGGTCTACAGCTCCCATCGCCGCCGCCGGCCGTATGGATTCCAATTTAAACAACAAAACGTAGCGAACCGATACTACCTAAGCAAAGTAAAGCATAGCATAGCTTATTATCATCATCATCATCATCATCATCCACATTGCCATTGCCATCGCCATCACCAACCTTACCATCCCCAACTAGGTATTCATCCATCCATCCATCCGCTATATTGTATAACAGACGAGACACCTTTGGGGGTTATTGCTGCTTGGGCTTGGATTGCCATCCATGTAGCAAGTTGTAGTAGTTTTGTGTGCATTTTAATCATTCCTATTCTTTTGTGTTCAATGCTTGCTGTTGCTGCTTCTACTGCATGTTGGTTCTACTTCTACTTGATTCTTGGCTACTCTACTCTGACTCTCTGGCAGACCGGACTGCAGCCGACAACATCGAACTGATAGTGCATTTTGATATAAAAAGAACAAACGACATGAAATAGAAGACAAATACAAAAAAAAGAAGAAGAAGAAGAAATTGCAAACATAACAAGCTTGTTGCTGCGCTCTGCAGAGGACTTGGTCTTGAACTAAAAGAATCAACTACTTCTACGAAAGTACAGGTACCAACATAACTAGAACCTAGGTGCTAGGTGCACTATTTGCAGTGTTGCTGCTGATACTCGAATAAGCATATAGTTCCATTGGATATTGATAATAGTAGCAGGCAGTAAAAGGCAAGCAAGCTTGATGGGAGGAAAATAATAAAAATTATTGGGTAGGGCTAAAGTCTATTATAATTAGGTAGGTACATGTTTAATTGAAGAGCGCAACAAAGGGCTTTTTAAAGGCACAGTGTGGCTAGGTTACTTGTGTAATGTTATAGTTTCCCAAAGCAAGTTGTCCCTGATTTTTAAATCTTTCCATAACCATTAAAATTTAAAAAAAAAATAATAATTTAACTAGCTTTAAAATATACAGTGATGGAAAAAATAATAGAAACATGTGTCTTCATCATTTTCGATACACAATATTTTTTTAGCAATTAAGTCTTTTGTCGATAGTCTTTCTATATTTTAATCGTACCTAATAATGCTCTCAAATGGCAAAATTGTTTTGTAGTTTTCCTAAACATGGGATCTGAAATAATTAATTTTAACTATGTTTTCTTTATAAATACGACTCAAGAAGTTTAACTCAAAATACACAAAGAAAGATATTGAAGCACGGTGGTGGGAATATAATATATATCTGGTGTAGGTCCAATATTTTGGATCAAGGATAAGATGTGCGATGTGGATTATGTCCACATCTTAAATTCAGTTATGCTACCATTGACTGAAGAGGAGGTGCCAATCAAATGATAGTTCATGCAGGATAATGACCTGAAGCACCCTTCAAAAATGGATAAATAATACTTACAACAAAACAAAAACAATGTTATGGAATGGCCATCACAATCCCCCGGTCTAAACCCAATTGAACACTTATGGGGCAACCTAAAGCAAAGGATCGGAGATTGTAAAACCCAGAAGAAATACGAGTTGTGGTAGAGACATGTGAATTGGTGAATTCGATTGGGCGAACAGTGGAGGCAGTTATTAATAATAAGAGTGCCACTACAAAATACTCAAAACATTTTAAATACTTTTACCGTTAAGTTATTTTCTCGCTACAAAAAGAGTACCATTCTAATTTTGTTTCTATTATTTTTTCCAGGATGAAACAACATAATAATCACAAATCTACTTTTTATCATTATTTCCCATTATTTTATTTAAAAAAAAATGTTGCATTTAAGCAGTATATATTATTAAAAATCTATCTGCGTAGTTTTTATTTTCCTACTCTTCACAAATACCTTTTTGTGTGTTAAAAAGAATGAACACGAAGCTTGTTTCTATTATTTTTTCCATCACTGTATGTGAGAACTCTATATTTTAATTCACTATACTGAAGATTGTTGTTATTCATAATGTAAAAACCTTGTCTTTTGCTTATGGTTTGTATAATAAGCTTATTTTATAAACATTTCTTTTATACAAAACCTCTGCTTTACAAAACTACATACATACCTACATCAATTGGTAGAGGGTGTCGCAGAAATGAAAGACTTGAATTTTTATTTGTTATGGACTTACGAAAGAGTGTTCATAGATTTGTGGAAAATTAACTACTTTAATTTCTCAAATTCAGTTGGACTAATCACATGAAAACACAGCAAATCTCATTATTCCAATAAATATATGAGATTGAAAGGTTGTCAGAGAATATGTTCCTTTCCAATTATTTATTATTCTTCACTGTCAAAGCAGAAAATATACAAAAATAATGAATAATTTTTTCCTATTTATACCCGGCCCTTCATATTCAATAGTAGGTAGGTATTGCGTGGAATGCCCCGTTTCACTGCATGTTCTCCTATAGCTTAGTGTCTAGTAAATGTTGTAATGATCTTGGCTATATTTTGACAGTGTCTGCAATACCTATAACGTTTGAAAGGAGCTTCATAGATATAATGAATTCGATTAAACTTCTACGCCTAAGATTGGACACTGTGACAAAGATAGAAATTGTTTGTCCTTCATAAAACCAAGACGAATTTTAACTGCAGTCCCAAAATAAATTTTATTATTTTCTTAACTTTTTCTTATGGTCATATGAAGAAGTCTGTGTATTGATTGGTGTATTAGAAAATCATTTATATTATCTTAGACTATATGTATCAAAGACATATATGTATGTACATATCAAAGAAAATAGTTTTTATTCTGAAATTAATAAATTCTTACACTAATGCGGGCTTATTGCCTTGTAATGTCTATTGTAACGAAGAAATGGCTTTTAGTTGTGTGTTTGGTTCTAGTTTAATGCAATTTTGTATGCATTTCGATTTGGATGTTATTTCCTAGCATCAATTATGAACTTTTGTTTATTATATTACTGTTTGAATTTTTGGAAAAAAATCTCATTTAATACGTTGTTGCCCGAAGTATTAAAATATATATCATAAACTTATTTTCTCATTATTGGAATACAAGAAAAAAATATTTTGTAAGTAAGTATACCTACGGGGTTTAGTCATGTGACCAACTTTCATCAAAGGGTTAAGGCGCCCTTTACGAATGTGGAATTTATCCGGCTCATTATTTCACACATTACTATTTGCAAACATTCAAAATTAATGTTCATCGGCAACTATATATAACTCTAATTTTACTTCCCTAACTGTTTCTTAACATTATGAGATTATTCCGACTAAATATAATGTTTATAAATTAAGAGACTTGTATTTAAATAAATTTATAATTTTGGGAACATATTCCTTTCTCAGTTGATTAATCATATTGCTATGACGCTCAGGTTCTTTTTCAGAACAAGCAGCATTTCTACCTTCTTCATGTCATCATGTTGTGTGAAACTAAACAAAATTTATTAAAACTGATGTCGACATCGTTTCGATAATAAAATTATCAAAATAAAAGAAACAAATAGTGTTGTGAGGAGTCAACTTAGTGCAAATACAATTTTTGTATTTTTGTTAACCAAAGTTAAGTTAAGCGTAGTACCCGTGGCGTGATGGTTAGTGTGTATGGCTGTCACGCCAGATTGGGTTCAATCCCTGCCTGTGCCACCTAAATAAAAAAAAAATTTCACGGGTACTGCCTCTTGCGAGAAATTGACAAATCCTGCAAGAGTAATTCTTGTCATGAAAAGTGCTTTCTCAAATTAGAAGTTCGGATTGGGCTTAAAAAACCATCCCTAGCAACTTTACTCGCACACAGGAATGGTTGAGAGTTGTAAACCACTAGGCCCTAGTTCTCAATGGACTGTTGAGCCACCTTATTTATTTTATTTATTTTAAAGTTAAGTCTACCTAAAAGTTCTATTGATTAATTTGCGCTAAGATCAGGCATGATGGATGACATTGATTTATGTGACAAACTGTATTCATTGCTGTACTTGTTACTGATTTTTGTTTTTCTTTAATTTATAGGTTTGTACATAATACTTATTTATAAAAATGGCAAATGTACAAATCGTAAGGTTTTCTAGATCGTAAACCTACTATTTATTCTATCTTGTCCGCTGGTTGACGGGATGTTTTTTAAAGGAAAAATCATTTGAGTCTTTTTCTTACCTATACATTACAGAGACACGTGGACTTGAAAAGAATCAATAATAATTGCAGTTATTTAAACTTAAACTTATCTTTTATATCACATCATACATACTAACTTAGGTCCCCAGGCCTATAATATCCGTGGGTGATCCCTAGCGGGAAATATGACCTCAACTACTCCTATGCGCCATCGTGTGCGGTTTGCGGCGATGTGTTTGAGCTCCATTGTTTTTCTCCACGTGCTTTTAGGTCTCCCGACATACGAGTATGCCTCATTATGTAAGTGGATTCGACTGCATTGCTTGTCCTGTAACATCTTGAACGCAGTCTTAGATTTCTTGACACAGTTAGTTATTTCTTTTTCGGTGCCGCGTTCAGTTGAGTAAATATTGCCAAGATATTGTAAACTCTACTTTTTCTATTTGTTGCTATGAAATGTTTATCAGAGAGGATAAGTGGTAGGATCCGAAGTTGAACATCTTAGTTTTTGCCGTATTGATTTTCAGCTCCGAAATTTCTGTTTTTCTCTCCAACCTGGTTTTTATTTTAAGGAGATCAGTTATCCCAAGAGATAGCAAGCATGTGTATTGTGTATATCATCTGCAAAGTCTAGTTATTTCAGGTATTTTTTCAGAGTCTATCTTATTCCTCTGAATCCTGTCAGCAAAAAGAACAAAATTGTTGTCAGCATGCAGTCATGTCTTACTCCACTTAGAACTTCAAAGTCTTCTGACGAGTACGAGAACAAATTACTCATTGAAGATTTAACTTCAGATTTACAGTCCAAGTCAATTTTGAATGCAATGTTTGAATGACTTCTTGGGCATGTTTTACGAAATAGAAAACTTACAATTCGACGATTGCAAACCACACACAATTTTTCTCAAAAATAGCTAATTATGTTAAATTATGAAGAATTTATAAGATAAGTGATAACTTCAAGATACATTTCTTAGGTGATTTTATATGTCTTGCCAAAGCATCTTTATAAAATATCAGTGTTATCTCCGGAAGTTTTATGAACTATTTGAGGATGTCAACCCAGAAGTACAAGAGGCAGCCTATCCTACGATGCACTTTTATTGTAACAACTTTTTGGATGTAATGAAACATATCTTGTTCGTCTAATAATAATGATTTCAAAGCTTATCGTATACCTAAATACAGGTCAATTTTGTTAGGTTAGGTTAATACAGGTCAATTTTGTTAGGTTAGGTTGATGGTCTGGTGATGTTATCGCCACATATGTAGATCAATGTAGATCAATTATGATTTCCTGAAGTATTGAACTTTCCTAAAAGAGTGATTAAACCTATGATATTAGGAGTTGTCTTGTTTTAGCTATTTAGAGGCTTTGATAGAGCTTTGCTCCTGGTGTGTCAAAGTGCTAGGCAGTGACATTAGACATTCTTGTTCTTCCTCGCCACTGCATCCTTTGCATTTGAGGTAACCTAGGAGGTTGTGATTTGTTTTTGTGCTTAGAAGCAGTCGTAAATTTTGTATGTCTAGATGCAAATTCGAGCGGGATTTTGTTTTGTCGAATTTGATCCATAATTTCCTGGCCGTGACACGGGTTTCAAGGCATGTTATTGGACCTCAATACTTTTTTATCAAGTTATTTTGTTTCTCCTAAAAATTTTACTTTTCTGGGTTATACGGCCTACAGCGACGATGTATCATTTGTATGACTACTCCCAATTGACTTGATTTGTATTAATTTTAACTTAAACCTATGTAATGTATGTCGGCCAAGGCACTACGCCTTAGACAACTTTATATAACGTTTTCCGTTTTGCAGCCACCAAAACAGGTTTTCCTGCTTTACACTATCTATCCGGTCCCTATAGGACATAGTCCTACTTATCCGAAGGCGCTCAATTCCGTCCAGTGCAAAGACGTCTCGACTGTAAAGGACTCGCCTATCTACAGTTTTACGGCTCACTATCCTGTATCACCCCTCGATTGTCTAAATAGAGGAAATCATCGGGCGGGATAGATGTGCTTTAACGCGCATTTGCGTAGTATTCGTTATTGGGGTAATAGATATGTCCCGAAAATTAAGCTGTTGGTCGAGGACATTGCTCTTGCAACGTGCCCCGGATCAAGTTTCAGAAAAAATTATCCATTCTGTTTATGTTGGCTCGGTTGTATAGGACCAGGTTGGAATAGTAATGTTTGTACTCCGACTCTAGTGTTCTGTATAATCCAAGGCAACGTCGAAGACATTGCCTCTCAAACACCCGAAACTTTTCCATTTGAGATGGGGCAACGGAGTCCTGATCAAAATAATTTATCATTTCTGAAAGTTGATTTTTAACTTCCAGTCTACTCAATATTGCTGAATCTTGTCGAAGTCACGCTGCAAATAAATAAACTTATCTAATCTTTCATCAATTGCTTAATTTATTACATTACAATACAAATAATAATTTGTGTTTTGAGTGCTTGAATCAGTTTTAAAACAACTTTTCGTTGAAAGCGTTTTTATAAATAAAGTTTGATTCGTATACCACATTATTATTTATGAAAGTTTTCAAATAGTCCAAAACGGGTAAACAGGTACTAACCTTGTTTCACATGAAGTATACAGAATACTCACAGGCTACTAATTCGTATACCACATTATTATTCCTTAAGACGGCAACACTTCTTGAGAAACTTATTTTAGAAAAAACTTAAAAGTTCGAAATAAACCTACCTTCATTAAAAAAAGAAGAAAACTCTTTACAAAATATCCTTTTGAAATATACATATTTTCTTCCTTTCAGCCATCCATTTCGACTTTCGAGTGCAGTATCTGTATTTTAAGTTTTGTTTGTCTTGATTTTTTTTTTAGTTTTGTAGCCTTTCGTTGTTTTTTGTTTTTGTGTTTTTTTCTTTTGTATTTTAAACGAGAGGCAGAGGGTTGCGGATTGAGGATTGAATGTGAATCTGAATGGCGTACAAAAATGCGAGAGAATTTTTCAACTTTTTTGTTTTGATTATGTATTTTTATCCTATGATGAAGAGAAAAATGTACCTGCGTTGGCGGCGCAGCACGGACACGACATAACACACTACACACGAATCCCAGCATAAAGTTGGGTTTCTTTTGCTTCTTTTTGCCATTGCCAGTGAATGTGCCTGTGCCTGTGCCTGGTGCTGCTTCTACTTGCATAGGTGAATTTATTTTTGTCATACATTGTGTCGGATTAGATCATGAATAGGTTGGCGTTGCGGGTGGTGGTGTTTGAGGGTTGGGTTGGTTGGTTGAAAAAGAGGCAGAAAAGAAGAACAAGGAGACACAAACAATGAATGTGATGATGCGCGTGCGAACGCGAAGAGGATAAAGCTCTAAGCACAGCAGAGCACAGCACATCGTGTTTCGTGTATCTTACGTTAATGTTGAATAAAAACACAAAATTCATTTTTCCTTCTATCTTCTTCTTTTTAGTTCTTTTCACATTCACAATATTACTGCAGATTCTGCTTTACAAAAAGGGACGTTGGTTGATTCCATTTCCATGGCCATGGCTCCAGCAGCACGGCAGCAAAGGCAGTAGAAGAAGACTTTATATAGATATGTATGGACCTATGAAAGAATGCAGCACAGGGCGCCAAACTAGTTTTTCCAGCGATAGAATGGAATTGCTTTTCCTCTTCGTCTTCGCGTATTATCTTTCTTGTTTTTTTTTTTTGTTTTGTCATTATTTTATTTTTGTTTGTTTGTTACTTGTGGGTATGTTTTGTTGTTGTTGTTGTTTTTGTTTTGCATATTGTTTTTGTTGCTTCTTCTGCCTTCTGCGTGTTTGTTGATGTAAGTAGAGATCTATCCACCCCCTTTTTTGTTGAGGAAGGTTGTGCTGGATGGAATGGATAGATGCTGTAGCTGTACCAACAGCTTTTCCAAAGAACGTCAATGTTCAACAGTGGAAGGTATGACTAGGCTGGGTACGTATGTAGGTACAACGTTTTAAATGGAATTTGATTCTATAGTTAGTTAGTCTATTCCTTGAGAGATGGAGATGGACAAACAAAAATAAAATACAAAATAAGCATAATACTTACCTACCGACCGTGTGGTAGAGGTGATGTTAATTGTAAGATATCTACTTAGGTAGGTTGTTTTGTTAATGATAATCTCAATGTCTCTTATTTATTCCGTTGGTATTCAAAATTTTCTTGAGTGGGTGTTCGAAGTTAGGTTTATGTAGGTATTTCGCCAAATGAAACCAACAAACTTTAATCAAAACAACATTGAAATTTGAAAAGTGTTATAGCTTTATAGGTATACGCGTCTTACCTAAATGTCCGAGTTTATGGTCTGTTTCCAGTAATTATGGTTATACAACTAATTCAAAAACCGATATCTATCTACCTAACTGATGAATACAATATTTTCTGTAATTAAATAAATAAATAAATTGGGTGGCGCAACAGTCCGTTTGAGAACTAGGGCCTAGTGACTTACAACTCTCAACCATTCCTGTGTGCGAGTACTGTTGTCAGGGATGGAAGGGACCTACAGTTTTAAGCCGAATCCGAACGGCAAATTTGAGAAAGCACTTTTCATGACAAGAATTACTCTTGGAGAATTTGTCAATTCCTCGCAAGAGGCAGTACCCGTGAAAAAAACTTTAGATGGCATAGGCAGGGATCGAACCCAAGACCTCTTGCATGACAGTCCAACGCACTAACCATCATGCCACGGGTTTCTGTAATTAGATGGGTATAAAATATACTCCAAATTGGATAACTTTTCAGGCGACATAAAAAGCTAAATGAACTTGTAAAGTTAAGAAAAATAAAGTTAAAAATAAAATTATAAAAATATGTGAAATATGATATTTTTCAAACATACGTTACAACTTCTGTATGAATGCGAGGGTTACTTCAATTACTGGAGTATGGAATCTCACCTCTGTTTACTTCGAGGCCATTTAAAGAAAATCTATAAGAAAATTTCCAAAGGGAACGAATTTTTTTGGGCACCTAAAGTGGTGGAAAACTCAATACCACTCATCCACATTTTTTTAAACAGCGAGCAAATAAGACTTGTTTGCATGTATTCAAATTAAAGCATATACTTATAGTCGAGTAATTTTGTCATTTGAATAGGAGACCTTGGTTTAAATCCGGAAACCCAACTTTTTTTCGGTTTTCCGACGTCGATGTCTGAACGCAACATGTCAAAAAATCGTCAAAACCGCGACAACCGATGTTTTGGCTGATTTTCAATTTTTACCCTGATGGGTTATGTTCTTCTCCATAAATACACTACGATTTCAAGCTAACTAAATTTGCTTCATTTTGAGCCCGATCTCATCTCTGTGTACCAAACACTTTCCAAAATGCAACCAGACCTCAAGGTCGAAAACTTGGGTTATTTATAAGACCAACGTTATAAATAATTGAGAAATTCTAAAAAAAAATACCAATAAGCCAAAAAAGCGCTAAACTTTAGCGGTTTTTCTGATTTTTGCGCTCGAGTTCGGAAACATGTATTGTTAATTCGGCCAACATCATAAACAAGTAACCGATAAATCAAAACTACCCAATTTACGGCGCTTCAAACGATCGATACCCCCATACTTGCGCTCCGTAAAACAGTATTGCAATTGCGGTAGCTCGAAATACTTTTTGTTTAGCTATGTGCGAAACGCTATTTCTTAGAATGCAACTTCTCCACAAAGAATACATAGCACATAGTTATTCAGTAATTTACTTAAGTCTTTGGGAGGGTATTCAACAAATAGTGTTCTAAATGATTTGTGACAATAACATCGTTGATTAATTACCGCCGTAATTCTTTTTTTGACAACCCTTAAAAATTATTGTACCTATAAATTATTAATAAACTAGCAGCCCGTCTCGGCTTCGCACTGGAGACATAAATAGGTACAGATAATGTAGCTTTCTAATAAAAAAAAGAATTATTAAAATCGGTACAGTACTTTTTGAGTTTGTTCGTTACATACAAAAATACAAATCTTTTCTCTTTATAATATTAGTGTAGATAAGGTGTTGTCACCGCTCGTAGAAAACCAGGGCCTATTGACTTACAACTCTCAATCATTCCTGTGTGCCAGTAATGTCAGGAATAGAGAGGACCTACAGTTTGTATGCCCATACCAAACGGCTTATTTGAGAAACCACTTTTCATGAAAAGAATTACTCTTGGAGGATTTGTCAATTCTTATGTGGAAAAAACTTTAAAATGCTAATCCAAGGATTGAACCGAAGACTTTTGGCATTAAAGTCATATGCACTAATCACTACACCACGAGTACTGCACGATTATTTCACCGCTCAAGCAATTCAACCGTAAAACTCTCGCCTTCAGGAATGCTCAGAATACTTCTAAGTACAGAATTCATTCTTTAGCCGAATGCGGACTAACTAACCACACTCTTTCCTTCTCAATGAAATATTCAGTAATTCAAAACCAATGTTTTCTGATACATTCTTTCAAACCTCTCTCTTAATTTCACTATGCTCGTGTACGCACTTTGTATTTGATATAAAAGTGGTTCAAAATGTTCGATTTGTTCGACAAAAAATAAACCTTTATTTTCAATCCATCCAAGTGAGATTTTCAATACCTGACCTGACCTTTTAATACTAGCATTTTTTTTTTTTTTTTTGAATTAGATTTGTTTCTAATTTAAAAATTTCTTGAAATGTTTCTTGCCGTTTGCCTAATGCGTGCGTTTGTCATACAAAAGGTCTGAGTTCAATCACAGTCTGTACCACCTTAAAGTTCAGATAAGCCTTTCGATTTGGACATACATACATAAAATTACAAGTCACTGGACGTTGTAAACAAATTACTGCTTTCTAGTACCTTTATTGCATATTGGCTTGAACTTTGTGTCGAATAAAATATACAATGTGACTTCTACCAAGGAACCTCCCTTAAAAAATATTCATAGCTCAGGGAAAAGAATTCTCATCTTTGTTGGTTTGGTATGAATGAATACTAATGAAAGTATTCACTCTAGTTAAAAAAATGCCCCCTAATCGTGGTGTGGACATGTTAACTTCATGTAAATTAAACCACAAAATTTTATACCACAAATATGATATGCATATGATATTATTCTCCCTTAAAACGACAATAAATAGTGGTACACTGGAGTGTATACAGGCTTTTCTTATTTTGTTGAATATTTAATTACTTTTCTCCATCTAGTTGAGGTTTTACTTTGCAAATTTTTATTGAACAACAATTTCAATACAAAATTAATCTTTTACATTATTGATTTTTACATACTCATAGATTAAATGAAATGTATGCATTATGCTTTGCAACTATGCCTTTTTGACCAACAAAAAATTCTGTTGTACCTATTAAATTGTCTAAATATTTATTCAAACAATATTTGTTCGGTCAACCCACTGGTTGATTGATTGGCATCATACAATCCTCAATTCTAATTCAATTATAAGCTTCATCTGACATTGCAAAGTTCAAGGGTGAACATTTTTTGCTCTAATAGATTTTTAAAATGATTTTAATGTTGGAGTAACTATCCATAATTTTTGTTTACAAATTAATTTGATTTAAAAATAAAAAGGAAAATATGAGAGAGATTAAATATTTTATTTCTTAAAATCCAAATAAATACAATAAAAAAAAATGAAATAAGTGACGAAAATATTTTTATAAAAAATAGAGTTATTGCCACTCTAATGCCCAATTTCATAAACAACTTTTAAACATTTATCAGGATTTTAAACTGTAAAATGGGATATTTTGGTTTCACCAAGCGTTTTTAAAGTAAACAACAAGACGAAGAAGAAGAACATATAGTTATTCGCCGTTCAAGAGTATTCCGCGTTCACAAGAATCCATTTTCAGACTATGATGATATTGACTTCAAAATGAGGTTCCGACTTTCCAAAGCATCTGTGGATCAGTTGTTGAGTTTGTTTGGTCATCATTTGGAGCATAAAACTAAGCGAAATAAACCCGTCAGTGCATTAAATCAAGTGCTTATTACTTTAAGATTTTATGCCACAGGATCTTTCCAAATCTGCGTCGGAGATATGTTTAATATCTCAAAGTCAACTGTTTGTCGCATCGTACGAAAAGTAACCCACCATATAGCATTAATGAGACCGCAATTTATTACACTTCCTACTGATCGTCATGATATGATGAACGTTCAAAACAAATTCTACGGCTTGGCTAGATTTCCGAAAGTTATTGGTGCAATCGATTGCACACACATCAGAATTCAGTCACCGGGTGGAGCGGAAGCAGAAGTTTATAGGAACAGAAAAGGATGGTTTTCAATTAATACTCAATGCGTATGTGACAGTAATTTGAAATTTATTGATGTTGTGGCACGGTGGCCAGGAAGTGGGCATGATGCTAATATTTTTGACGATTCACTTCTCCATGCTAGATTTGAAAACAATGAATTTCCAAATTGTTATCTACTTGGTGATGGTGGCTATCCGTGTAGAAATTATTTATTGACCCCAATACTAAATCCTAATACTACAGCTCAGATTGCCTACAACAAATCTCAAATAAAAACTAGAAATGTAATTGAAAGAGCTTTTGGGGTTTGGAAAAGGCGTTTTCCTTGCCTTTCTATCGGTATGCGCATAGAAATAAAAACAATAATGGCAGTCATTGTTGCAACAGCAGTTTTGCATAATATCTGTATTGAAATTGGAGACGAAGAGCCTCCAAATGATGCAGAAGTATTAGTACCAGCTTCTACAAACTTTGAATTACAAATCGCAAACGAAAACAATACTGCAGCACGGAACCAACTAGTAGATACATTTTTCAACGGCTAAACGTATTTGAACACGTTTCGTATGTAATATTGGTTCTTTTCTTTATAAAAAATAAAAAAACTGTTGAGATTAACGCAATATATAAATAGCTATCTTTATTTTTGGATATATGTACATATAGAACTATTGGTGAGCTTGTTTGTATAGCTCTTTTTCTTTAAGTTGAAGCTCGATCTCCTTGATTTTTAGCTCTACTTCAAGGATCTCTAGCTCCTTCTCCAATTTTTTTTTCTTAAGGGAGCAAATTTCATCACATTTGTGAAGGTTGGTTCCAACCCTTTTGGTCATTCTTCCTTTTGCTCTTGCTTTTTGAACGAAGTTCTTTGAAGTTGATGGAGCAGGTGGCGATAACGCAATGATTTCACTAATGTCGTTCGACGGAGTAAGTATTTTGAATTCTTCCAAGTACTCCGGAAGTACATCAACGGAATCGCTTTCTACTTTGCTGTTAAAGTCCGCATTGGAATCGTATACGTTGTCTTCGGGTGTGAACTGCAATCCCCCCATTCCAGCGATTTTTTCCTCCAGGCAACTCAGGGCTGAAGTTGATGGTCCACCACCAGTTTTATAGACTTCGGTCTGTAGAAAACAAAATATCATCAAACAAGTTAGGTAGGTACATATGTTGGTATATAATTATGTACTAATTTTTAAATCATAGCACAGAAAACTTGGATTCAAATGCATTCACCTTTGAGAAACGTTAATTTAACTGTTGCTCAAATGACTATGTTTTTGAAAGAAAAACAAATTTTTCCTTGACTCAAGTTTTGAGTGTTGAAATTCTTTTGGTTCTTACCTTATGAGTGGACATTTTTTTCTTCGTCTTATGCTTCAAGGACTCATATGTGCTTCTTAACTGCACAAAACTCCTTTCGCCCGAGGTTGCTACTGTGGAGTTAAAGATTTTTGTAATCTCCTGCCAAGTTTTGTTTTTTTTATCCACAGTCACCCCATCTGTGGCTTTATTTTCTATTGTGTTCTTAAATTGGGCAACAATATCTATCAACCCATTTTTTTCAGCCTCGGTATAATTTCTTCCTCGTTCTCTTTTTTTTAAATTCGTTGTCATATTTTATTTTTGAACGACACTATTACTGAAACGGTTTGTTTTTGATTTTGAAGTAGTTTATACTGTACTATTTTGCGATTCTTGTCATTTATTTCAACTAATAATGCTTTCTCTTTTTTTCTCACACAATTCGGTTAATAGAAAGAAAAAAGGAGTTTTATTTTTACAGGGTTGTGAAGAGGACTCTATTTTAACAAAAATATCCCTGAAATTTCCCATTTTAAGCTTGGTGAAACTGAAAAAATTTAAAGGCCTGATAAAATTTAAAAAGCTTTTAGATAAAAGTGCTTTTAGTGTTTCTTTATGAAATCGGGCATAAGAAAAATTTTATATTTATTAATTAAAATGGGTGGGTGACCCTTAAAAGAAAAATTAAAAAAGAAAGTTAAAATATCGTAAATTTATGTAATGCATACAGAAATTAAATTAAATTGAAGTTAACATTTCAAGAAAACATCAGATAGAACCCTTTACAAAAAATTCAATATTTTCATTATCAAGACTAAGGAGCCAATATTTAACTTGTTTCATAAATAACAAATGAGAAGTTTGCATCCTGATAGAATGGGGGAGTCTATTAAATATCCGACATGAGGAAACATTATAAAAAATTCTAAATGCGGTTGTTCGATATACCGGTATAGAAACTTGGTTTACAAAATTTCCACGTAAACTATAATTATCAATTATTCTAAAATTAAGATTACCTGATCTCTTAAAGAAAATTTTTAGAACTTTATAACAATACATACATAAATACATATGTCTCACTGAAATGCTTAAAACATAGGAACTTTAATTAATAACAACTAATTGATAAATCTAATATTAGTAATGAACCGCAACATCAAAATTCAAGTGTGGTTGAAACGGTTAAGGATGATTAACGGATTATCGACTAAAGATTTGCTGGTATTCGACATAAGCATAATTTACAGTGATGGATCCAGGGGTATGGCCCCTTGAGAAACTGAAGAAATTTACTTCTGAAGTGAATTTTCTTTGGATCTGTCCGAACTCTTTTACATCTACTATTTTACTTTAAAATCCTCTTTGAATTCAAAAACATATTTTTTTACTTAAATTTTTAAGATAGTTCTCCAGAATTTAGTTTTTCAAACTCCAATGTTATTCTAAAGTATGTGAGTTCAATGTATAAAATAATCACAAGATTCATCTTATTTGTTAAATTTTAGAATATAAATGAAGCATCTTGGATTTTATAAGTAACGAGTTGTTGACCTATTTAGAGTTTTAGACCGTTTCTTGCCGAAAAAAATGCTTCTCCTAAAAAAAAAACTGAGCAAAGTTGAAGTGAAATTTCGGGGCGACTTTCCATTACCGCAGCACAAATTTCCTTCTGATTTTAGTACATATTAATGTACATGTTTCTATATGAAACTGCATCTAACAAAAACTGAATGAGTAGACGCCAACCGTTATCTCCATTCAGAACACCTAGACATTCTTCAAGTGACAGAAAACTCTTGTTAAAATAAAGCCGACGAATTTCCTGCAAGATTATGCACAATGCAACAAAGTGGAAAATGTTTTCAACTTGATTAAGGTTGCACAAAGTGCAGTTTGGGTTGTTACCAGTTCTGTGCGGTCTGTGATTAAGTTCTAACATCTCCGTGCGTGCTTTAAATATGATGCTCATTTCCATTACAGTAAATTTATCTCTAAAGTAATTAGAAGACCCGAGTCTCTGAGGTTAAGTTTACTGTAAATTGATCTCGACACAGACTCCCTCGCCTTATCTAGATAGCTTTGGAATAAGTGATCATCAATGGTAGATATACAGTCGTAGAGAGCGCTTCTCCACGTATCTAAACTATCAACAGATAGAGACAGGGGAAAGTTGTGTGCCGAGGCCAAATCATACCAGTCTTTAAATGGTGTATACCGGCATCTAAAACACACTGATAGGACCCTCTTTTGCAAATTGTTGGCCGACCTTTGCATTACCCTCAATATATAATCAGCGTTTGCTTTTAAATTCATAATAAATATTGGAGCAAGCCCCGATTCAATATGTATGTATATCATAATTGGGCGTGTTAGTTGGGAGTCAAAAGATACGCTTGAAAAAATATCTTTGGACAGCTTCGATATCTTCTATTTGCTTGTACCCATAGACTTGGTTGCCATAACACAAACAGCTTTTGATAGTTGCTTCAAACACTTTGAACTTAGACGTAGGATCAACAAGTTTGTTATTAAAAAAGTTTGACCACATACAATTTATTGCAGTTTTTGCAACTCTCACCTTATCTTTTATGTGAACACCAAAATTCAGGTTATGAGTTAATGTGTAGCCTAAATATTTAAATTCTTTCACCACTTCTAAGTTTGAACCATTGAGGGTCCAGTTGCGGTCGGTTCTAATGCTACGATGTTGGGACCTAAAGACCATAATCTTCGACTTTGAGGTGTTTATTTGGAGATCCCATAGATCACAAAATTGTTTTAATTTGTTTATTTGAAGCTGAAGTGTGACTGCATTATCAGTTAAGATCACCAAATCATCGGCGTAGAGCAAAACTTTAATAGATAAATTACCAAAAGTAACACCACCAGGGATATAGTCTTCAATATCATTTATAAATAGTGAAAAGATAAGCGGGCTTAAAATGCAGCCTTGAGCCACACCTGTATTACAACCAAACGGTTTCGATTTGCTACTACCATTTGAAACTACAGCTGTCATATTTGAGAGCAGCTGCTCATAGATTCGGATAAATTTTGTCGATAGCCCGATAGCTGCAAGTTTAAATAGTAGAGCTCTTCTGTTAATGGTGTCAAATGCTGATTTAAAGTCAACGAAAAAAGAGTAAAGTTTTATTTTTTTCTCTAAGTAACGCCTAGCAGAGCTGTAAAAAATGCAATCATTTTTGTATTGCAGTTAAATGATCGAGAAGACTTACATTTTGAATAATTTGACTTCATGTCAGTACTTAACTTCGAAAAAAAAAATCACAGTTAATTTTGAAGTCTTTTGTAAAAAAATCATTTAGAGCAGTTAAAAGACTTAAAGCCAAAAGAATGCATTACTTTTTACTGCTCGCATTCTAGTAAGTCTTTTAAAAGTCTTACATTCTTTGCATTCATTAAGTCTTTTGATTGCATTCAATGTAATGCAGTCATTTGAATTTTTTGAAGTCTTTTTACTGCTTGAAATCTTTTTATTGCTTGAAGTCTTTTGAGTGCTTTAAGTCTATCTATATAGTTTATCATCAGGTTCCTTACGACTAGCATTTACTTTGCTCTTTTGATTATTAAATTTGTACTCGTAGTTAGCCTCACAAATACAAAGTCTATCAAAATTTTAAAAAAATCCATTTATACATATATATTTACGAAATTTATTTTTATTAAATAAATTATATTAAAAAAAAAGATACAAAAAATTACATTAATAAACACAAACTAAGCAAATAATTTAACATCTTTTCACAAAATAAATCAAAAAAATATTTTCATATTATTCTCCTTCCGTGTCACTGTCACTGCTATACATATAATCGGAATCACTGTAAGAAAATGTATTACAATTCATACATTTATAATCATTTAGTATCAATTTATACCAATTATACTTACTGTCTTAAATCTACAATATCACTTTCATTGTCCGTATCATAAAAATCGTAGCTATATTCTTCATTTCTATCCCTTATGACCTTATCATTTTTTTCTCAAAAACCAAAGAAGTTAGCATTAATTGATTGGGCTGCTACGAGTATATTATGATAGCTACCGTTAGGAAAATTTAAATAAAAACCTTTCAAATTAAGTTTGAACGAACTCAGCTATTTCAATTCAATTTACACAAACATGTACTTCTCATTATTTGAACAAAAACGTTAAAACCACATTTCCGCAATTTTTCTATACCATAAGAAAAAATAAGAGTTTTCATTCAATCAATTTAATTCAAAAAGAAGTGAAAGCATACAATTCAGAAATTAAAAAAAAAAATATACAACAAAGGAAGGCTAATGTTGCACGTTGTTTTTAATAATAATTTAGTTTATATTTGAGTTAGTTTTTTTTTGAAAAAGTGTTTCTCCTGCCCGAACTAAGAACACCTACACAAACGTCTTTTTTTAGAAGCCACCTTATATGTTTTAGCCTATGATCACACCTTCTGCACAATACATTCATAAAAAGTAGTCTTTAGACTTCAAGCAGTAGAAAGACTTCAAGCAGTAAAAAGACTTCAAAGCATTCAAATGACTGCACTACATTGAATGCAATCAAAAGACTTAATGAATGCAAAGAATGTAAAAGACTTTTAAAAGACTTACAAGAATGCAAGCAGTAAAAAGTAATGCATTCTTTTGACTTTAAGTCTTTTAACTGCTCTAAATGATTTTTTTACAAAAGACTTCAAAATTAAATGGGAATTTGTTTTCGAAGTTAAAGTATTGCATTAAGCAATGTTAATGCATTCCCAAAATTCAGTTAAATGAATGGGACTTTTCGCGATGAAATACCAAATGATTGCATTCTTTTACAGCTCTGACGCCTAGCAACACTCGTGAGAATGAAAATTTGGTCGATTGTCGAAAGATTAGCTCGAAAGCCCGCCTGAAAGCAATTTATTTTGTTGTTTTGTTCGACCCATCTTACAAGCCTGGAATAGAGGATCTGGGTGAATAATTTCCTTAGAGAACTAAGCACAGAGATGCCTCTATAGTTTTCAGGTAAAATAGGGTCACCTTTTTTAAAAATTGCAGAGATAGATAAGAACTGGAAAATTCCTGGAAACTGCTCCTCCTCAAACATTTTGTTGAAGAGGACTAAAATAAATTTTAAAAACTGCAAGGTGGCGTTTTTGTAGAACTCAGCTGGTATGCCGTCCAGCCCTGCAGCCTTGTTGTTCTTCATTTTTTTTTAGCGCAACAACCAGTTCTAACATTGAGAATGGAGCGTCTAATTCTTCAATATATATAAAAGGCAGTGCAAAGCTTATAGACGTCTGGCATGGATCAGCTATGAAAAGTTGTTCAAAGTGCAATGCCAGTATATCCACTCCAATGGGATTTATAACTGACCTATTACGGTCACTCAAAATGCGCACATTGGCCCAGAAAGCTTTAGAGTCATGACTACCAACCAAATTTGATGCAGTTTTTTTTTTAAAAAAAAAAGTTCTTTTTTTTGCTTACATAAATCTTTATAAGCGTTGTTATAATGTAGATATAAAGTCTTATAAAAAACATCATTTGAGTCTCTAAAGAGTTTTAAGAACTTAAACGATCTCTCTCTACTTTTTCTGCATTCGTTGTCATACCAGCTAGTAGATTTAAAAATTGTTCTATTATTATTTGAATAGCTGACCGAAAACAGTCTTATAGTTTGAAAAACAAAATTTGTACCTACATCTATTGTGGACGTTATTTGGTTTAGCAAATGATTTAAGTTACTTTTGTAAACTTCACATTTTTTTCGTTCCAACGAAGCCTTGTATTAAAATTTTCTTCGCGAGTTCTAATAAAACTTTCTTGAGGTTTAAACTCACAGGAGACATAAATAGGCAGGTGCATTGAGTAGTTGGCAGGCAATACTAAAAAATCTTTAACGATATTCAGCCATTCACCTTTTACAAGGCAGTAGTCAATGACAGAGCAACCCTGTGACGATATAAACGTGAAATTCCCATTAATATCCCCTCTAGAAATACCATTTAAGATAAAAAAAAATCCAAAATCCTCAATCAAATCCATCAAACGGTTTCCGTTTGTATTTATGGTTTCGTCTAAAGAGTTTCTTTCAAAAGAAAAATATCCATTGTTCATAAAGGGAGAGTTCTGATAATTCGATATCCTGCCGTTTAAGTCCCCAATTAATAGAATATTTTCATTATTTTGGCTTAAAAGGAAATTATGGAGTTCTTCAAAGTCAGAATTCCAATTACTATAGTTAAGGTAAATAGGAACTATTAAAAAGTGTTTTGAATTAATAATAAAATCTATTACAACCTTGCTAGAACCACATATCAGTCAAGTCAAGTTCGGTTATAAATTAACCATATCGTTCGGAATCGTCTGTATCCGTTTCTCCATTGGCATTGGCATTGGCATGATGAAATACAGACCAAAGACACAAATCACACCAAACAATAAATGTCTCTGGATGCAAGGGAACCCCTCGGATCACTTATGGCTTTTGCTGATCCCCATATACGGCATTTTCGTTTGTTTACGTACCTACAAAGTGAGAAAGGTGCCTCATCGCTGAAGAAAGTTTTATTGAAAAAATCGGTGTTCATTTTCTGTTGGCCCAAAAGCCAAAAAGTGCATTTACGGGAAAGGTACGGGGGCGTTGTGAATGGTCAGGTCAACAAGCTTCATTTGTTACGAAATTTGAAACTTTTAAGTTTATCATTTATGGCAAAAATATAACTAATATAATAGCACTCTAAATGAAAGCTGAGTTTGGAACCACGAAAATAATGACACTGTAAAAGGATATGGTATTGCAATTCCTGCAAACTTGACGACATCGATCAAATTTTTTCTTTATACAACCATGAATAGTTTTCTGAAAAAAAAAACATATCTTTTAAAATACATAACCTCTTGTTTTTTTTTTTTTTTGTTGAACAATACTGAGATGTAAGATGATAATAAAAAAATCGTTTAATTTATTTTATTATCAACACATACATCAAACCTGACGAGAACAAACTTTTTAAGAAATTCTCCAAGTTTAAAATTTAACAAAAAGCTTTACAATCGTGACACTTAAACAAAATTGGCAACCTTAAGATCATTGAACCTTAAGCTCAAGGTCTGTTACTATTCAAACAATTTGATGTTATAATGAAAAATAAATGTTTAAAGATACATTTTTATCTCTTAGAGATTTATAAAATAATCACTTTGTCATACATACATATGTTCACTTATTCATTACCCAGAAAATTCTTAGGATTTAAGAAAAAATGTAACTAAAAATAGAAAATCAATTTGTAAAAAAAAAACCTACAAATATCATGAATACCAACTTAAGTATTTTCCTTCTATATTTTCTTTCAGAATCAACCTCAAAATAAAACAACAATTATTGAACAATTGAGCCAAAAACCTAAAGGCATTTAAAATAAGCAAGAAATTAATCTGAAAAGTAAAACCTCTACGAACAAATACATATTTACTAAAAAAAAAAACAACAATGGCGGCGCGAAGTCATCAATATTTCAGTCTCAGATGGAATAATTATCAGAACACAATGACCTCTGTGTTCCAGCAACTGCGTGAAGATTTATCATTTGTTGATGTCACATTATCATGTGAAAATGGTTCGCTTAAAGCTCATAAGGTATTACTTTGTTGTAAAATATATGTTTTTTATTTTTTTTTTAATTTCTATTTTTTGTTTTAGGTGGTTTTATCAGCATGTTCGTCATATTTTCAAAAACTACTGCTGGAGAACCCGTGCAAACATCCAACCATCATACTACCCGGTGACATAATATTCACAGATCTCAAAACGATCATAGATTTTGTGTATCGCGGTGAGATTGATGTTACTGAATCTGAACTACAGGTAAGCAATAAAAGATTTTGATTTTGTTAGTGGTTCGTTGTACCTTAATGACTGAGTGTCAGTAGAGGTTAATTCGTTTAAATAATAACTCGATAATTAAAAATTAAATTAATGAGAAAAATTGATATAAAATGCAGAATACTTGTTAGCTTTAGTTTAAGAGAAACAAAAACAAACTCATCTCAGAGCGTAGTCTGATATATGAATAGATTTAAAGCAGAATCGTAAGTGAAATGAGCTTTAAACACGCATATATGTACATAGATATTTTTTTTATTATTTATTTAAGATACCGGATGACTAGAGTGAGTTTATTTGTTAACAAGTTTCCTTATTACATACACATAGGCGTAAGGCGTATTCATAGAATTTATTCTATAATTTCAATGAACATCCATCCTAGTAATGAAATTTAGAATCTCATGGGGCTAGGCTTTTTTTTATAATTAACAGGCACTCAAGGGGTTATTAATATCTTAACATGTTTAAAGTTTAAACACAGTGTGAGCTTTAGGAAAATAGGGAACGATTAAAGAGGAGATACCGATGTACATTGGTCTTAAAGTTTTAAATATAAAAATTAGAGCAAAAAATAGAGTTAGGTAAAGCATTCCACATTCTCTATGTGCGGTTAAAAAAAATCTCTATACTTGACAGTAAGTCCGAAATTGAGCTCAAGGTTAAACTGATAAGCATTCCTGGAAGAGCGAAATAAGTAAATTAGGTGGCGCGACAGTCCGTTGAGGACTAGGGCCTATTGACTTACAAACTCTCAACCATTCCTGTGTGCGAGTAATGTTGTCTAATTTAAGAAAGCACTTTTCATGACAAGAATTACTTTTGGAGGATTTGTCAATTTCTCGCAAGATGCTAATTCGACAAAACACTGTTTGCAAAAATACAACGAAAGGAAAGTTCTATAGTTTTATCGCTTATCATTTTCAAAGATCTTTTTTAGATTCTATCCGAGTTTTGGACGAATGAAAGTTTTGTAAATTACAGCCAGATCATAAGGGCTGAAACATTTCTTGCATCGTCAGAGAAATCCTAAGTACCTAGCAGCAATTTTGGCAATGTCGAATAAGTGATCATTCCATAAGAGGTGATCAGTGGTACCCATACCGCTCATGGATATATCAGGGGTGTGCTACGCTTTAACGACAAAACATTATATTCCACACGGTTAAAAATGGAAATCAAGAAAATATAAATGTACGCTTTTTTTAGTGACCTTTTAGTACTACCTTAAGTCGCTTTCTTAATAGTTTTAGGCTGATAATAAAAGAACATCTAATACGTATCTTATTATTGATGTGCATTTAGGTAAGTTTGGAATTAGATAATCGTTTATTTATTTATTATATGTAAATTTAAACAAGCACTGAAAAAATGTGGTCTCTCCAGTAGATGCCATAAATGAGTATTTTGAACTGTTGGAAAAGCTTTTCGAGAAGTTTAAAAATACAATCAATAAATACCAATTAGTTTCCTTATAAAAGTGACATTATCTGAGTTGCATTACATCATTCCGGGGAAAAAAAACATTTATGACTAGTGCTGCCAATTTACTCTGGGTTTACATGATTAAATGTTATACTAGTTCTCCAAATAATTTCTTAATTATATGCTTTCTATTTTTAGGTGATATTCAATGCAAAACAGTTTTGTTTAATTATTACAGTCTACAAATAAATGATTCATTGATCCAATTTTTTTTTCTCTTCTCTTCTTGAATAATTTATGTACATCAGAATGAATTTATTTAATCTTTCTCAACAATCTTTAAAGCTCAAAAAAGATTGAATTTACAAAGAAAAAATCTTTCTATTCATCTAAAAGACATAGAAATAACTTTCTTCTTATCAAAATTATCATGGCTTAAAAAAACGTGATATCAACATCTGATATCCGTATTTTCTCAGATAGTCAGGCCGCTATCAAATCTCTGGACTCTGTCTCTACAAACTCTATAACAGTTAGGTTAGGTTAGTTAACTGTAAGGCAGATGAACTCGCCAGGAACGGTACAGAGCAGCCCATCCTACCACGTTTGGCATACCAATCGCTACTTGTAAACTGTTGGTAATACAATACGCTATGAAGAAGGCAAACACCAGGTGGAACAACATCACCACGTGTCAGGTCACAAAAAACATCTGGCCAACAATAGATTAAAACGTTCAAGGTGCTTGCTATCTCTAAGCAGATCGCATATAAGCTCGATAGATAGGTGTCATAACCGGACACTGTCTAATAGGAAAGCACGCCACGCGACTAGGCGTATTCTCAAATGACTTTTGCAGAAGCTGTATGGACGAGGAAGAGGAGGAGCTCAAAAACGCAAGAATTACCTAGGAGAATTCTTCTTTAACGATCTAAACCATATCAGCATAATCAGCTTCTCACGTTTCGTAAGGGACTCAAACTGGTTCCATTGAGCTTAGGAGTAATCCTCAAGATTCATGTGGTATCACAATGGGCCATTAAACTGGCCTAAGTGTGTCCGTTTCCATCTTGGACAGCCACTTTAACCTAACCTAACTTTCTTCTTATCAAAATTATCAAACACAATTATTATCTCAATAATTAGGGTCTAGTGAACTTTTGAAAGATTATGCATATAATATTTATATGAAAGTTCTTGGTAAAGGAATTGACAAACCCTTCAAAATTAACTTCAGTCGTTCGAATTCGTCAAACAATAGAGTCTCCTTAATCCCTACAATTGGTATGTTTACATGGTGTGTCGAATTGTCTTTATTTTGTTTTTATTTAAAAAGCCTATTAAAGGATTATATCGATTTAAAGTTAATTCCTTTTTTCAAACACTTGTCATTCGTTAAAACCAATAAAATGGTTTAGTAATTTGCTTTTGTCTTCTGTATTTCCTGTATTTTTTTATCAAGAACATTTCTTGGTTACAGAAATTTGAATGCTTAAAAGTAATTCTTTTAAGAGAACCAGGAATTTTTGCTAAAATAGTTTGAAATCCATAGTCATATTTGAGACCTGTCGGAATTAAATGATGGATGGAATTATTTTCTTCAATTTGTTTGATAAGGACATCAAAGCCGATATGGCTTAATTAAAAATAAAATTAGAATTTAACGTAGGGAAAATTACTTAAGCATTTATACATTTTTCTTTTATTTTTAAAGTATTAACTATTGTATAAGATATATTTCTTCTTTCTCTTTGTTTAGGATGAAACTGATAACTATGTATAATGTTATCGTTCTACACATTTTTTATAGATATTAAAACATTACGTCCATGAGTAAATACAATATATGCAAAAGATAGTAAAAGCTTTAAGTATTCACGCTCGTTTCCATTTACATTCTATTATTTATTTAAATATAATTGAAAAATAGACAAAAGAGAAAAGGTATTATGGCTTTTTTTCATATGTTATGTACACAGCCGGATATTTGTTAATTTTTACAAACCAAACAACAATGGTGTTGGTGTAGGTCTATTTGAATCAATTAAATTTAAAATATATTTATGTGCAAAACTATGCTACCATGTTTAATTCTTTCGAGGTGATTCATTTTGTATGGTTACGGTAAAATTAGAATAAAAGTCTTGTAAGCCAAAATATAAGTTTTTTTTTTGTTTTCATTTTAATGTTTGAACGTAACGTAAGAAGTATGTACATATACATTAATTATAAGAGCACTTTAGCACACTTGATAACATATAATTATATAGACTGACTTGGTTATAGAATTTTATTGCAACATACAAAAAGAGAATGGTAATTTAATTATAGTAAGATATACTAATATATAGGATTTTTTGTTCTTTATTGTTAATTACATTCAAATTTATTCATTTATTATTCCAAATAAATTCAAATATAGTTTAGTTTAAACTTAATTATAGCAGATCAGGCATTATGTACACTTTTTTAACGTGTTGAAAACTGGATAGTCCTAAACAAATCTACTAAACAAAATACAGACTTGGATCACATGTAAAAGGGTTTCCAATATGAACTTGACAACTTGCCTAATAATCGAAGAACGTACTTCGCTTCAAATTGTTCATTGGCTTCAAATTTTGAGTCAGCTAGATCTTGTATGAGTGAACGGGAGCGATATTTTCGACATATTAACATCACACAACGGAAACGGATTAGTATTTTTAAATTTTTGAACTAAACTTGGTATTGCCTGCCTACTAGTGCAAGAATTACGGCAAAAAATTGGAGTTAACACTCTTAAGGTTGCTTTCACCGACTTCGAATTTCAGTTAACAAATTTTGCTGACGATCCCCTCGTGTACTTTACTATGATGAAAATATTGAGTATACTGAATTGATTGGCAATCGATGATTAGTGAAAGGGGTCGTTCACAAATTTTCTATCTTTTGCATTATATTTTTATGTAAAACTTAGGAACAAGCACAATTTTTACCTTCTAGTGCTTTATCCGATTTAATTTAAAATACATCTGGAAATAAAAAAGTATTCAAACCCTTTTGTAAACAACATTTTGAGCATATATTTTGTAAAGTTTAAGTTATGCAAATTTATTGTTTTTGGTGTGAATACAAATACATTGGGAGTCTCCGAATCACCGAAACAGAAAAAACAGGGGTGTCCTTTGGACTTACAACTTTTCTTATGATTTTTGGTATATTTTTTTTTTTACAAGTAACTTTACCAATTTGTATCCGATTCTTGGGGAATTATTTTTGACAGAGCCTTGTACAAATTTATATTAAACATTGAACTTAATTAAGTAAAATGATTGAGCTTTGTCTCTATAAATGTATAGACAGCCTAAATCGTTTCGTCTTCGTCTTTGCGAGGATGTTTAAGCAGTTAAATATTAAACTGTTTTTGAGTGTCGGCCTATAGAGACATTCCAGGAATTTGTACAACCGACGAACTTGCAAAAATGCAACTAACCTTTGTTACCAAATAAACCTAACACTGATATAACGTGATCCAAAGTTAATCTTACGCTATAGAGAAAGCCAACTACAGAGGGACTAACAGCAAAATTAATCTGGCCAAGACTTGATGCTAAATGTTCAAGCAACTTATTCCTTTTGGTAGTTTTTACGTATACATATATGTCCTAACTAGGCACATTAATACGTAGGCATGCATTTCGGCTTAAAGTGCCTGCAAATGGTTTTCAGAATCAATCTTATGGTCTTTAAACGCTAAATGTGCCTGCAAATGGTTTTCAGAATCTATCTTATGGTGTTTAAACGCTAAATGATTTTACAAAAAATATGAATAGTACTCGTAATATGATTATCATTAGGAAGTTCAATTGGAAAAGGAAAATAAGAAAGTCGTATTCAAACATTCGAATTCAAATTGCGAAAAATAAAAATGAAGCGCTTCTTGCAAAAGTATTATAAGTCACATTTAAGCTTGTCGATATACAACAATTTTAAGTATAATGAGAAAAAAGTGAAAAGGAAAGCGGACACCGAAGGTTCTCTTTCGAGATTTTATTGTACTATTACCCAATCGTGCCATAAGTTCTGTTACAAGATCATAAAACAAGAACAACATAAAACTTTGTTGCATTTATTTGGCAATAATATTAGTTTACTTATTAAAATGACAGACCTCAGTATTAAAGACAGCCGTTAAACGTTGTAGACATCGACCTATAGTGGCATTGTTTTTTTATTGATATTTTTGACACTGCTTCGGTAAACTCTATCTTAAGAATTTAAAAATGTATGTGAGAAGTCTTAGCACGCTCTCCAATTTTGACCGCAAAAATAATAAGGATTAAAATATGGACTTCTCGGGATTCAATCTTAAGCTTCTCTAAAACCTACGATAATGACCCTAAGGCACATTAAAAAGGGTATTTTTTAAACCCTTTTCTAAACCCTCTACCACATCTTTATGGTACAACTTATCAATCGGTTTCACACTAGTTTTCAGAAATGGCGCGATATGACACTTTGGAGTGAGACTTTCAATTAAACCATTACAGAATCTTTACGATTGACCCTTAGAATACTAGTTTTACTTTGTCGCGTAAATTGTATCGTTTTCTCTTTTACAAACTTCTTCAACGGTAAAAATCTCTTCGTTGGAAAAAAAGAATTATTTAATACTTATTGCTCGCGCCCTTTGACTCTTTCCACGATAACTTTTTAGAGTCGAGGTGTTAAGCTTCGACAGGCCTTTATGTGTACATGTTCCTTTCTAAGCATTGAAATGGATCTGGTGAATATATCCAATTCCCTGGGCATTATCTTTTTTCCGGAGGGTTTTTAGTGGTATTCGTTTTCGTATTGATTTCATAAGCGTAGAAATGTGATCAGAACGCTAACGACTACCTTTTTATGCTTTTATCTATTCTTAAAAACAAAGCAAACTAGCGGAGAATCTTATTCAAGAACATTATTTCATTTGCCAACGGTTTTTAAAACAAGAAATTTCAGCCAGAACTCATTCTTTACCTATGTAAGGCAATAATTACGATTCAATTTTCTTTAGCGCCTCACTCCATGTTCCCAGAAGCGCAACTAAAACCAAATTGACATTTATTCATTACTTACTAATTTAATTTTTTTTTTTCGTTTCACTTTTATTTTAAAGATTTTCTAATAATTTTCAATTCAAAAGTTCTCTATTAAGGTGAGCACCTTACTTAAGAGACACCTAATGTTGACTTTATTTCCAGATTTTTTTGTTTCCAGATTTTAATATTCTTGTCAACTTGAAATATGTGTAGTTCGACATTTCCTCGTGAATTCCTTTCGGTTATTTCAAAAGATCACAAATGAAACTCGACAATCAGCTTAAAAGTTTAATTTTTACAGATTATACAGAGATAAACATTTTGTCTAAACCATAATAAAGGGTGATTTTTTAGCTATTATCTTTTTGGCAACACGCACTGGTTTAAACAGCTGACGCACGTTTCGTGTTTTGTTTCACTGTCAAACATCTTCAGTTTGGTCTATAATTTAACCATGAATCGTCTTACAAACAAACAACGCTTGCAAATTATTGAATTTTATTATTAAAATGCGTGCTCTGTTAAGAAAGTTCATCGCGCGCTTCTTCCAGCGAGCGACGAAGCTAATTTTTGGTTCAATGGCTACGTAAATAAGCAGAATTGTCGATTTTGGAGTGAATATCAGTCAGAAGCATTGCAAGAGCTGAAAAAGTCACAGTTTGGTGCGGTTTATGGGCTGATGGCATCATTGGACCGTACTTCTTCAAAGATGATGCGAATTGTAACGTAACTGTGAATGGTGAGCGCTACCTTGAGACGATATCCAACTTTTTTTTTGCCCAAAATGCAAGAGCTTGACTTGCATGACATGTGGTTTCAACAAGACGGTGCCACATGCCACCTAGCACGCGCAACAATGGACTTATTGAGAGGCGAGTTCGGTGAACATTTTATTTCACGTTCGGGACGGTTCAATTGGCCGCCTAGATCTCATTGGAAGACAACATTGAAGCATTTATTCGTGAGATACCGGCCGAAATGTTGGAAAGAGTATGCCAAAATTGGACTAAGCGGATGGACCATTTGAGGTCAACATTTGCATGAAATAATCTTCCAAAATTAAATTATATGGACCGTACTATCGATTCAAATAAAGATTTCATGCATTTTTCTGAATTTTATGTTTTTTTTTTCAAAACTTTCTTATAGCTTTTAAAAAATCACCCTTTATATTCACAGATCAGATTAACGGAAAGAATTAAGAATTTTTATTCTACTATCTGTCTCTTAAAATTAATTAAATCTATTTTGTATTTATTATTCTTCTGAATGATTTGTTTTCAATAGAGCATACACCACACTAAGTATTCTTCCATGCTTTCTTTCAGCACATTATGCACAAAAAATATCTTAAAAGTTTTTTCAATGCTCAAAGCTCTAAGGAAACATGTCCAGTTTCCGCTTAGTCGAAAAACTTCCAAGAACTCCTTGAACAACCTTACGACAGGTTCAGGAATAAACTACAAGGATTCCTTGTAACTTCGACAGTTCAGATCTAAACCAATGTTCGACTCACTGCGGTTTGTTTCTTGGCTATTTTTTGTTTGTGTTTGTGTGTATCTTCGAAAAAATTCGAAATCATGTAACAGACAAGACACTCTTTATGGATGGTCTTAGCATTTCCACTCGACCAATTGTTTTCCACTCATTTAGAGTGATTTTTTTGGTGGGCTTTTTTTTCGGTGTTTTTAATAATTTTTATCATATTTTTTCTTTTCATAATAAGAATGAGACGGAACGATATGTTGATGAAGTGGGTTGTTGTGAAAAAGAAGGTGGTAAAAGGTAAAGCAAAAGCAAGCTGTGTCGAGTCGAGCTTGAGCGTGAGCCGAGCCGGTAGCTGGAGTCGGAGCCGTTTGGTTATGCTGCTCTGTACCCGATTGGGTGGTTGAGGAGGTGTGTTGTGGTTGTTGGTTTAGTGATGGTTGGTTGGAGACGGGAGTCGGAGAGATACCAACCGAACTCAAATCGCCATCGCCATCCACCAGCCGGCTTTTGCTTTTGGTTTTCCCAAGTACAAGTAGCCTCTCCGTCTGCAACGACAATTTGTATTTTTCTTTTGTTGGATGATTCTTTTTTTCTTCTGCTCTGTGAAGCCCTTGTTCTTGTGTGTTGTTCTTGTCTTCATCCGGTGCTTTTTTTTTGTTGCTTGGATTTTTTCTCTCTTTATGTGCAGAAGTAGAATTTTTTTCGCGACGACGACGACGGAGACGGATGAATACATTGACAGTTTTGTTTATGTGTGCATTTTTTTTTCGTGTGTATGAATGTTGGCCCCAATATTGAAGTTGGGATGGGTAAAAAAAATATATCAAGTCTTACCGCCGGCGGGAGAGTTCCTCTTTTTTTCTTTTTTGTAAGCTCCTCATATTCCCCATGATTGGCTAGCGATGATTATTATTATTGGAGCTGGAGAAGTGACTGCTTTGAATGTAGTTTGTCTTGCCTGTCGCTCTGTCGGCCCTGTCCGTTCTTCTGTCTGTTTATCTGTCTGTCAATAAATCGTCCTGTCTGCCGTGTCCGTGTGGGTCAGTTTGAGTTGTGTTGCTTTTTTTTTTTTTTTTGAAGAATCTTATTATATTTTTATTTACCTACAAAAATCTTCCTACTCGTCGTCTTACCGTCACCCTCACCATCCGGCACTCGTCAGCAGCCACTAGCCACAACCACTTCTCAGCCTGCTGCTCTTGCTCTTACTCTCAAGGGTTGGCTTGGCTGGCTTTAGCTTAGACTTTTTACTTTTTAGAAGAAGCTCTCTTCATACTTTACCGCCACCGCCACGCCACCCTGCTGCTGTGCTGGGTGCTTCTTCCTTGATCCATTTCCTTGGATTCATTTTTTCTTTTATTTTTGTTTCTTTCATGCACATACTATCGTCCCGTCCGCCTTGCTGTCGCTTTGCCTTTGCCTCGCGGATTTTTTTCTTGCCACCTTTTATGTGTGTGAATTTTTTTCCCTCTTCTTTGTTTCTCTGCTCTCCCCAGTTTCTATTTCCAGTTATTTATTTGTCGTCGTGGTCGTCATCGCTTTTGGTTTTGGTATCGTATCGTCGTCGATGTTATATTTATATTGAATGAATGATGAAAAACGACGAAACGAACGAAGAACAAATGGATGTGTGAAATTTTCGTGCTCGTTTGTCGTATCGTTTGAATTGAGTCTCTTCTGATTGTGACTTGACTGGTGTGGTGCTTCTCTGCTTGCTTCTTCGTCGTGGCGTGGTACTTCTTTTGGATTAGGAAAAAACCCTTGAAGATTCCCTTTCATTTCAAGTTCGACCTCGACTCGACGACGGAGTGGTTTAGGTTATGAGAATTTCGTTCCTTGATTCTCCAAACTACTAACATAATCTTTTGCAGCTGAATGCTGAAAGCAAATACAAAATAAAATAAAATAAAACTTCACACATCTTGTGAAGAAGAAGAAGAAGAATAAACAGTGAAACAAAGTGTTCTTGAAAAAGTGAAACGTTGGAAGAAAGGGTTATCCAAATATTTAAATCGCAGCGCGAATTCAAAAGTCAGTTTTCTGTTTGTTATCTTTTTGTCATTCAAGTTCAAACAATTCAACCGTTTTTTTTTTTTGTCTACTCTCGTCTTATATCCTGCCTATACTTTTAAATTCGTAAACAAACCGTTAATATTTAATAAATATTTCTGCATTATTTTTCGTTACTTTTTCCGTTTCTGTTTGTCCTTTTTCCTATCGCTGCCGAAGGTACATAATAATTTTTGTAACTTGTGAAATACCTAATAAGTTTTGATTGCTCACTCATAATTTTTTAAATATAGTCTTGATTTTATTTTGTTGACAAAATAACGGTAGTATGAGCTTAATATCTTCAACTTCAATACCACTAAATTTTTAAAAATTCATTGCGCTTTCTTTGATTATTATCATCATCATCATCTTGTTGTTTTTTTCTTCTCTTTGTATTTTTTGTATCTCTCGATTTAAAGAAAAAAAATCAACTTTATGAGTTCATCGACTTCAAAAAATTAAGTTTCTTTGGCATAAATAATAACCTCGTGGAAGTTTTGAGTCGAACCAAAAATCATTGAAGAGGCTCAGAAGTTTATTGTCATTCTGAGGTAAAAATTAAAAAAAAAAAAAACATTGTGATTTTGCATTCTTAGTTGAAACCAAGATTTAATAAAATAATTATGTTGATATTCTCTCTGAATAGTTGACTCTCAATTACCTGCAAATAAACAATTTTGGGATTTCATTTTTGGATTATTGTTTATCCGAAAGGTAAGATATTTCAAGAATAATAACTAACTAGATATTATACCTACAAATCTATAACTTAAATGATGATCTTACTTACTTATAGGTATACTAATGTTTTGCATAGGCATGTCAGGAATTTGTGTCACATATGTTTTTAACAATAATATGATAACTTTTTCTATTTAGTGTCAAATGTTTAGATTAAGTAGGTTAGCATAATAACAACTTGGTATCTAACTGGTCTAAATGTTGTAGGTATGTATACATAGGTATTTTGACATATGTACATATTTTAGAGAAGTACACTAAATTTCTTTTTTTTAAATACACAGAGTACCTAAATAAAACCATTCTATGTATATACCTGGTATTGGTCATATTTCAAAGGGAATTAGGTATTGTTTTTCGATTTTAATTGCTTTTTTTAACGAATTCATCAAATCAATTATGTATTACACAATATTGTGTGATTGAGTTAGCAGTCGGACACTCTTTACTTGGAATCTTCCTCAAAATTTGTTTTGAAAGAAAGAGGTGAATATTGTTTAGACTACCCCGTAAACCCTAATAGTCGGCTTATTGAGTTTTCAGCAGTTGTGCCATATGTTAAGTTCTACATTCTGACCAAAGAAAAGTAAACAATTATCATAAGCAAAAAAATATGTTGTTGCTTTTTCTTATTTACATACCTACTTACATATTGTTAGGTATTACAAAAAGTTAAAAAAAACTTCTTTAATAACATTCTTATGTGTTGATAAACAATTGAATATCGAAGAGAGTTTTTCAAATTTTTCATACTCAAAACCTAGGTAAAGAAATTGATTTTAAAACGCTTCATTTTGCCTGAAAAATACCTTCAATAAGCAATACCAATGTATGAAAAACAGGCTTAGAACCATACAATTTACCTATAATATTGAAATTCGGCAGGACTTTCCAGTAATTGCTTAGAATTTTGATTTTGTTTGTAAAACTTAGGGTTTCTTAGAATAGCTTAAATCATAAAAAGAAATGTTCTTTTCAGTGTTAACCCTACTTTTTTACAAATTGTTTTCACACCTCTTACAACAAGAATGAATAGCTGCCCATTGCACCCCCCCTGCTTGTCACACTAGAATTGGGGGGGTAACTGCAAGGTTTCTATTGCATTTGAAGACTAGAAGACATAAAATAATGTGTTTGTTCTATTCAAAAAGCACCTATTTTAAATGTTCCTTATATTTATAACTATATAGTAAATTTGTGATATTTGTTACTTTGAGCCATAAATCTATCAAGTAAAAGTATGCGCTTGTAAAAATTCGTGCGACCTTAAAGAAAAGTTAAGCTACAATTTCTTAATAAGGGTTACTTCATGAATATTTGGCTACTTTTTCTTAAACATTTACTCGTGTGGTTGGCCCTAAAATATCTCTCTTTTCTAGTTTATCTTCTAATTTTGCATAGCTTAAATAAATGGTTATTGAAATAATGTTAAAAATAAAATAAAAGAATAAAGCATGCTTTCTATTTGTGCAGTATTTTGTTTATCACTTTGTCTTCTAAGATGGGCTGCCCTATTTATGAAAAAGTAGAACAAATTATTGTATTTTTAGGAACAGAAATTGAAAAAAAACGATAACAAACAATTTAACAATACTTGCAATACTTGCTTAAAAAGTTACTTCCCGTCAATATTTTATTATTTACACAACTTAACTTCAAAAAGATTTTCTTGCATTGACTAAATTTTTTGAAAAGTTGCTGAAAAATCTCATGTATTTTTTCCTTATTGTCCTTTAATTTAAAAGATAGTGGCCGACTATTTGAGGTTTCCGACAGTTACATACATTTTCAAAACAATGTTATTGAATATTGCTTCCCTTAAACTATCTTGATGTTTTAATTTTTTGTTTCTAATCCGATCCTGAGCAAACTTCTCATATCGTCGGCCTCATAAGCAAACCTCGTAACACAAATTTTACCAAAAAACGAGATATCGGGATTTCAATGTTTTTGTATTAGTTTTCTTGAACTTATGAAGTTACTTAAGTATTATTTTTATTGAATGCTAAACTATATAAAGAAATATAATAACAGTGAAAAAACGTTTTTTAGAAAATAGATTTCAAATATTATATTTAATGTGGAATTACGAGGACGACGATAAATTAAATGTTTTCAATGGTTGTGTTGTTACCGGAACTAAACATTTGTTTTGAAAAACTCGTCGCCCTTAATAACGATTATTTACTCTTGTTTATACAAGAACTTTAAACAATACTCTGACTACAAATGATCTTTTGTGTAGGGTTTTCCAATAAGATGTTTTATTTTTACTTCAAACAAAAACAAAAAGCATTATTTTTTAAGTGAAAAGTGAAATAATGTCTATTATTTGATTGCAATGAAAAGATATGTCATTAAAAATCAAAAACAATATCAGTCAAATGGCTGCAACGGCTACGATTGGAGAATAATATCCTTTTCATGGTCAATTTGCACCTTTGCGGCTGTATGTACATAACTTTGATAACTTGACGAATTTCATCTATGATAGTGAATCGATTGTTAAGCATTAACATATAAATCTTATCTTTTACCTGACCCGAAAGAAAAAATATGACATGATCTCAATGAACAATTTATTGTGATCAACTCTTCGCGAAATAATTCGGCCAGGAAACTCCTCTTTGCAAAATTGCGAAACAATATCAATGCGTTTTTGAACCGTGTTTCTACTTGTCAAATGTCAAAAGATGACAGTTTTAAAAATTAACTGCCCAAATAGTGGGCTATTTAATATGAAAACTCTTTTTGGAAACTCCTATATTTATGTAGCTCCATTGTTTTGTAACTTTTTCATATTGAAAAAGCTTGGAAAATCTTTTTTGTTAATGACGTGATCTCAAACAAATACCTACAAGACTATATTATTTGTTCATGCTTACGGTCACACTTGAGTAGGATTATATTATCAATAGATGATCCTTAAAATCACGGAATGGCCACTTTTATGTTTGTTTTTCATACCTAATCAGTGAGCTACACAAATATTTTCGAGAGATGAAGATTTCAAAATATTTGAAGACTCAGCCTTGTGCAGAACAGTGCGAGCAAATCCTTTCGAAAAGCTTTATAATGGAGAATTTTAGTATAGGTATATGTTTGACAAGTTAAAAACTTAAGACCGAATTACAAATCGTAGGCTTAGTTAGACGGAATTACAAGTACTTGTATCACTACATTTTTTGTTCGTGGAGAAATTTTCTTTAGGCTGATGTTGGTAAGTAAAAACTTCCTAATGGAACACGAAGTTGTACTTATGTACATCTAATCTTATTAGAGCAGTGGATGGGATGTAAGATGTAACAGATTGAAATTCCAGTTAATATGTCCGTTTAATGCCGTTTTTCTTTTTTAGTTCAGAGCAGAGCTCGAACTGTCAAAAAAATAATTGTGTTTCTTTTTGAGCTCTGATCGTTCAGAGCTTCAAATTCGTGTTTCTTTTTTAGTTCTGAACATGTTCAGAGCGCGCTCTGTGAGCTCAGAATAAAATAACAGAGTAAACGGAGTAAAATGCTGAACACAAACAATTTGATATTTGAAAGCCGGGAAATTAAAAAAAAACATCGTCAAAACAATAAAAATGGCGGAAGAGGCTGTTCGCTCTAGTGCAGAAGGAAAGATAATTTAGAAAAAACTAATTGCATATAGCATTTTTATGAATCAACTTTATTTCAGGCGTCGAATGGACCAACGCTATGACTGTTTTTTTAATTAATTTGATTAAAACAAATTTTGAACGCCTTCAAACAGACGACATTTCAAATCATGACATTTTAGTGCTCAAGTTGTTTCATAATTAAATCAGAGAGCTCTGAACATACTCTGCTCAGAACTCTACTCTACTCTGTTCGCTCAGACTCTGCTCAGTGCTCAGCTCTGAACTAAAAAAGAAAAACGCCATAAGTTTGTTTGCTTTGTTTATTTTTTATGAACTGTCACTGTTTAGACATGTTCGGGTATAAGTCTTTTAATAAATGGGAATTAGCAATTTACAAAACGAAAAGAAATGTTTTTGAATTTTGGAGCCTTTAGTAAATTGCTAAGTATTAAGAAAATTGCTACTTAGTAAAATGTTAAGCCTCTAACAGTAGGTTGTTTAAAATTTGCGCTATTGTTTTTATTTGACGAATCCCTCTTTGATCTAAACTGAAGACTCGTTTTTAATACCGACAATTTATAAGTTTGGTTCGGTTGTAAATATTTGTATATTTTTCCATTTTCCAGTTAAAAGTAATGTTTGTTGAAAGAAAACTCTTCGAAAAATTGAAATACAAAAATTGACAACTGTCGAGTTTGACGTTACAGAATTTTGATATGGCTTCTGGTTTTGATTTATCTTCTTTTTCAAACCAGAATTATTATTTTTTTTCCAAGAAAAAGATTTTAGAAGAGTCCAAAAGGCTTTCAGATTCCAAATAAAACGATGTTATTGACTTTCGATGTCATACAAAAGTATGGATAATGTCGATTTCTTTTTCTAGTTTGGCCTTGTACATATTATATGTTTACTCTTCTTGTCCTTTTCTATTGCTCTTATGTCTCTTATATTTCGTTCTCTAATCATAGATATATCCAGTTCAATATCAATGTGAATGATAACCCCCCGAGTCCATTGACTTTTCGTTAAAAGAATACTTGTAAGCTATCAATGCATGGTTAAAGTTTTAATAAATTTATTCTTATAATAAAATTGTTTTCAATATTTAGGTACGTATTGATTTTTAAATGAAATTTGTGATTGTTATAGTCTTATAGTCTATTGGCATTGTATAAAAAACAAACCCAAAACAGACAAAAAGACTTTATCAAAAATCAAATTTTATTTGTGACAATTTGAATCAAGCGATTATCGTTAGCTTAATCAATCGGCTGTACCTTCTAATCAAAGGTTTATTATTCAATTTTTTGTTTAGGTCTGGCCAAACCCACTTTGGTCATTAAATAATATTGTCGTTTGCATCTTCGCCGTCGTCGTCGTCGTCCTTCGACTTTGTTGTCGTTGTCATTCTTGTCGTCGTCTTCGTCGGCGTCACTGTCTTTAACCCTGAATAAAGAAAGACATTATTTTCACTAATGGGTTTCAGCTATAACACTTAAATTGCATTGTGTTTCTGTCCTGGTTATTTTGTTGTCCTTAAGTTTTTGCCAAATAAATGGGTGGGCCTCAAATTTGTCTTAAAAAATAAAATACAAATATATTAGCCATCTATACACTAAAATAAAAATAAGTCCCAATTCCAATGGACTTAGGCGAAGCCAAAAAATACGGTGGCGGCCGGCGGCGCGGCGCGGCGACAAACAACTTTAGACTTCAATATAGTGTCTATAGTGGGTGTGTTTGTTTGCTGTAGAAATTATGAAAAGATTTTTTTCTTTTGCCTTCTTAGAACTAATATTTTGGCAAGTCAGTCAGTTATGGAGGCTTATATCTCAAAATGTCCCTGTTTGGTACTTTCAGTGGGGGCGAACTTAAATTTGTAAAAAGAAAACAAAAGGAATATTATTTAACGAATAAGTATAAATGAAACGTAATACGCAACGCATATACACATTGACGGATAATCGACATTCTTGATATTAATATTAAGATTGAAAGTCGGATTGGAATTTGATTTGTTTGGAATATTGAGTTATTCATATATAAAAAAGATATACCAATTTGAAACCGGTTACGCTCATTGTACGAGGTTGACTACACTGTTTTTAGTTATATCATCGATCGATTTTTTTATAGCTTCAACTTTCGGAATAAACATAATGCTGGTGGTTTGATTAGTCTTCGATATAAAAGGTTATACCTATTAAGAATATCAAAGTTTTCTTGTGCAAGAAAACGCAATGAAAAATCGATAGAATCGCATTGCTTTTACAAAAAACGACACTTCGCAACCACCTTGATTCTATGTAGTATCAAAATTCATAAAGTATGAATTCCATATCGCCACTGTTGAGGGTGTGGGTCGACCTGTCATCAGCATCCCTTGATGTTTGTGATTTAAAAGGCGTGTTTAAAAACACATTTTAAATAAAGAAGAGAGGCAGCACATCACCCCAATCTTTAATTGATATGCATCTTTTCTTTTTGCACTGTGCTGTGCACTCGTGTCAGCCCCCATTATTCACCCACTTTTCCATCTCAATCCCATGCTCTAGTCCCGTATAGTCTAACCGGTACATAGAAAAACATAAGGAAGAAGAAAATAAAATGTTAGGTTAGGTGGCAGTGGACAGAAATAGCCCCATAGCAGAGCTACAACATTCACAACCAAACCATTTCTTTCATGCGTTTGCAGTTCAGTTTTTGTTGGTGTTTTTGTTGATGTTTTATTTTTCAAAAACACACATCTTCGCTAGAACTTGTGTCGTATCGTAAGTCTGAGACTGACGACTGTGCTGGAGGAGGTAAAAGTGATGGTAGATGGTAGATGACTGCTGAAGCTCTGCTGGGATTGGGATTTCCTATTCGCACTCGTCGACGTGTAAGGTGTAAGAGCCATTTCGAAAAGAGCACTTGGTCCATATATGTAAAAGTACACGTAGGTATAATAAAAGTTGATGACGATGGCGAGACATGCAAGGATATAAAGGAAAAAAGAAGGAATAGCATTGAAAACTCGAATTTTTTCGCTCATCATATACAAACATAGGCATTTCTTTTTTTAGAAGGTTAGATCTCATAAGTTATTTAAAATAGGGTAAATGTTTTGTGTACAATGTTGGAAGAAATATTTATTTGGATTGCATAATCACGTAAACGAAGAAAGTTTAATTTGTTGACATTTTGTCAATTGGCTACTTTTTGTAAGGTCATTTCTAAAAAATTATATTTTAAATAAATGTTACCTATCAGCTTGTGATTCATCGTGAAATATCTAAATTTTTTGATAAATAATGTGTTGGTCTAAATCATCTTGCACATGAGCTACGAACTGCGAACTGTGGATGTTCGCATATTTTGATTTTTCTTTCACATGAGCTTTATTTCTATTCGCAGACAGCGACGAATTGTCAACTTATAATAACCCTTTTGTCCATATTTTCCTCAGCCATGATCTTTCACACAAAAACAAAACAAGAGTGGTGTAATTTTGAGGTTAAGTTGAGCGCGAACAATTTATTCGTTGCAGTGTGGATGGTATGTGGAACGCGAATAAAGTTTGGCAGTTCGTAGCAACCACACTGCAATTCGTTACTAACAAATTAAGTGCGTTTTGTTCGCATTCCATACATAGTAAAGTGAGAAATTGCCAACAAAACGATCCGCAGTAGTCCGGTTTTTATATTTGAAAGTTGATACAACTGAATATTTGCCAAAATATTCATTCAATATTTATCAAAAAATTCCAAAAAAATAGCGAAATTCAGACCAGGAGGGAAATCGTGTAAGCTGATTTTTGATAGTTGACTATCAAAATCAAGAAAATACGTCTGTGTAATGTGATATTCGATTTCAAAGTTTTAATTTTAACCAAACAATTTGACATAAAATAAAAACTTCAAGAAGGGGGTTTGTTCGTAGACTACTACATTAACATGTGGTGTTGAAGCGAGCTTGAAGCTCGCCTAAATTCTTTATATACCTGAATCGAGTTGAAATGAGCTTGATTCGCTCGATTCCGGTCGGGGATCGGAAATTTGTGAAGAAAAACCTGTGTGGAGGAGTTGGTTTTACATATAATGCATTATGGTCTGTTTATTTGCATGTTTGTGTACAAAAAATATAGTTTTGTTTTAATCAAATTAAAAAAAAATGCACATGGAGTAGGTAGCATATTCCTATATGGTGCTGAACTATTCAGTTTTTCATTGTTTAACACGAATCAAACTATCTCACTTGCACTTCATAAGAAACATCGAAACACCATTTGCATTTTAGAAAGTGCTGTCAAACTTAATTATTTTTAAATCTTCTTGTGCGGTGGAAACACCAAAAAAGATTTATTCAATCTAAACTGAGATAAACCTTTTTTATCTTTTCTATTGCAAAATAAGACCAGTTAGTCCATTTTCACTAACAAAACTAAATAATATCAACAGTAATAGATTGATTTTTGTCCGCAATGGAAAACACACATGATTCCAAATGCACAACTAATCAACGAACACAGCCATCGAGATACAAATGCAATATCAATCGTACCAACATTTGAGAACGAAATCACATAAGATCCATTCGAGACTCGTATAAATGTCAAAAACCTATCCGAAGTGAGATTCTACTCTAACTTTTATCGGTGTTATTCATACTATGGATATTGTTTTTGTTATTCGTGTAAAATCCTACTATACTATGGATAGATTTCCCAACAAAACACGGGTATTGTTTTTACAAAATTGTCTTGTTTTAGAAAACTAAATTCAAATTTTATTATCCTAACATTATTGTCAATTGGTTTCTTATAATTTAAATGTGTTTTTGTTTGAAATTGACTTTTTAAAATGTGTAAAATCACGTTTGTTCGTCCATTCGTTCATTCGTTGTTCGCTTTCATGTGCAAGGCTCTTAATGGCATCTTTATATGTAAATACGATTGAATTTTGTCCTTAAAGCATTCCAAAACTGTTGTTCGGATTGTAAACAAGCTTATTGCTTAGATCTTCTCATAAGATGGTTGAAAATGTTTATGGCTCAAAAAATCTGCACAATTTTAGTTTTAATATTCTATTTTCGATTTTGAAAGTTGATTTTTTTGATTGCAATGCACTCTAAGATTTTGTTAGGCCTTTATTTTTCATTTTTTATTTTTTGAAATATGGAGAGTAACGAGCATCAATTATTAAAGTTATCGTAATCGGTCCGTTTTGTCGAATTGAAAACTAATTTTTTCATTTCTCGACATTTCAATGTCCTTCGAATCGAAATGAAAGGTTTTTAGAGAGATATCTCGGAATAACTTTTATTGTCGGCCATATCTCAAGAAACAGAAGAGATATCTTTTTCAAATAAATAAGATTAAAAGATGCAGAAGTGACTTCCAAAAAAATTGAGTCGTTGTTTTCTACTTGTGACATATAGGCACTACCTACACTACATATGTACTTACATATGTATGTATGTATAATGTACATATATCGCCAGTTTTGCATTCGTAAAAAAATTGTCAAACATGACATTACGATGGTAGAGAAGTCGAAAAAAGTCCTCCGATTCCGCCTGTCTGTCTGTCCTGGCCCCTACAGCTCAAACCATTGGGACATAAAACCGTTATTTTGTTTTTAAATTTTCTCAAGAACTTTTCAACCGTCTCAATAATATTTGATGATCAAAAATGCCAATGTCTATTCATAAGCTCTAAATAACTCTATACCAAAAATATTTTTTAAACTAAAATTTAAAAAATTATACAGTACTGTGCAAAACATTTGCAACTGTCACCGCCTTTAAAAAAACGAACATTCGTATGTATAAACGTTGTTCCAATGAAATTATTTTTATGGCTTTAGACTTTTGTATGTGTCACCTTACTGTTCATAATCTTAAAGAACTGATCCACAGGCAAATTCTACAAATGTACTGGTTTTACAAAAATAATAATGATTTCAGCTGTTCAAAACATTTGTAACTATTGGCTTTTCGTCTCATTTCTACCGGTTAATTTGATTTATTATGAGGTTGGTAAGTTTATACGTGTAGCTTGATTTGTTTAGTTAGTTTTTGCCGGGACTTTGATCGATAAAACGGTTTTTTTTGTAAATAAATTCTTTTTAAATTAAAAAAAAAAAAGATTTTGTTTTAAAAATGGCGGGAAATAAATATTCATCGGATGTAAAATCCAGAATTTTGAGTGATTTAAAAAAGTAGCATCACAAAAAGAATTTTCAAAGTAATATTCCATTCACAAATCGACTATTTGTAGAATCATCAAAAGTGGAAAGGTGTTATGCCATCATAGAGGAGGAAGGTCTCGAAGCACCACAGCAAAAGATGATTGAAAACTAACAAATTTCTTCTGAAGAAACCCCACGGCATCATCCAGGGAAGCAAGGATGGAACTTAGGTTACCCATTGACCCATCAACTATCAGACGCCGCGCAATGCAGGCCAGATTGCGGTGTTTTCAGATAGCAAAAGAGCCATTTATTTAAAAACAAATGTGAAAGCTCGTTTGGCTTAAGCAAAAACTCATCTCAATTGGGTCCCCAAAAATGGGAAACGGTCTTGTTGTCTGACGAATTAAAGTTCAATATGCACAGATCGGGTGGAAGACAACATGTCAGGAAGCCAAGAGGTGAAATGCTAAATCCAAAATACACAAAAGGGACGGTCCAACATGGAGGTGGTTCAAGTTTGGTCTTGGGCTGCTTCTCTGGCCAAGGAATCGGGCCAATTCGACAAGTGGAGGACATAGTGAAGTCTGAAGACTAGACATAGTGAAGTCTGAAGACTAGACATAGTGAAGTCTGAAGACTAGACATCCTTTGTAACACCATGCTGCCTTATGCCCATTGGGAAATTGACGTTCCAACACGACAATGGTCATTAATAATCATATAGCTTCGATGACCAGAAGATATACAGCCGTTATAAAAAATAAAGGGTACGCAATTAAATATTAACATTTCCTTGCCTTGTCAAATAGTTGTGGGATCTAAGTTGCAAATATTTTGCACAGCAATTTTCCCAACTATTAAAGTATTTAGAGATTTATTTTTTTGTTTAAGTGAAGAGAGTTAATTTTTTTTCAACAATTATAGCGTAATATCAAAAAAGTTTAGAAAACTAAAGAAACAATTTGCCTGTTTGATTTTCTAAACAATTTCTATTTTAATGAAAAATGTTGGAGGTTCTAGTTGCAAATGTTTATAAAAAATTAATTTAAAAAAAAAAAAACTTTTTAACGATTTTCAAATAAAAATTTTGAAAAATAAAAGTTTATTTAAGAAATCAAATTGCCTTTAAAATTTTAAAAACAAACATTTTTTGCAAATACATTTTTAAATTCTTAAATACAGGAATGTATTTTAAACAGACGCTTCAGATATATCGGGTGATCTTTTTGAGGTTAGGATTTTCATGCATTAGTATTTGACAGATCACGCGGGATTTCAGACATGGTGTCAAAGAGAAAGATGCTCAGTATGCTTTGACATTTCATCATGAATAGACTTACTAACGAGCAACCCTTGCAAATCATTGAATTTTATTACCAAAATCAGTGTTCGGTTCGAAATGTGTTTCGCGCTTTTTTATCGACAAATTTTGTTCAGCGATGAGGCTCATTTCTGGTTGAATGGCTACGTAAATAAGCAAAATTGCCGCATTTGGAGTGAAGAGCAACCAGAAGCCGTTCAAGAACTGTCCATGCATCCCGAAAAATGCACTGTTTGGTGTGGTTTGTACGCTGGTGGAATCATTGGACCGTATTTTTTCAAAGATGCTGTTGGAAGCAACGTTACGGTGAATGGCGATCGCTATCGTTCAATGCTAACAAACTTTTTGTTGCCAAAAATGGAAGAACTGAACTTGGTTGACATGTGGTTTCAACAAGATGGCGCTACATGCCACACAGCTCGCGATTCTATGGCCATTTTGAGGGAAAACTTCGGAGAACAATTCATCTCAAGGAATGGACCGGTAAGTTGGCCACCAAGATCATGCGATTTGACGCCTTTAGACTATTTTTTGTGGGGCTACGTCAAGTCTAAAGTCTACACAAATAAGCCAGCAACTATTCCAGCTTTGGAAGACAACATTTCCGAAGAAATTCGGGCTATTCCGGCCGAAATGCTCGAAAAAGTTACCCAAAATTGGACTTTCCGAATGGACCACCTAAGACGCAGCCGCGGTCAACATTTAAATGAAATTATCTTCAAAAAGTAAATGTCATGGACCAATCTAACGTTTCAAATAAAGAATCGATGAGATTTTGCAAATTTTATGCGTTTTTTTTTAAAAAAGTTCTCAAGCTCTTAAAAAATCACCCGATACATAAGCAAAGTGCGATCCAGTTGTGATTTTATTTTACTATAGCAATTAAAAAATAAAATTGAAAAATTCGGTTGGCTCCAAATATCTCTTGAACCAATAACGTTTTTTTTTCAACTTTTTTTCAAATTTGTTTGAAAAATGCAATTTTTTAGTTTTTTTTTTATAAGAAATAGGAATCTACAAAAAAAAATACTACACGAAATTGGTAAAAACTGATGTTCGATTTACATAAATATCTCTAGAACTAATAGAGGTATTGACTTGGGGAGAGTACGATAACTTTGGCGACAAAGTTTAATGACGGATTTGTATAAAACAGCTAAAAACAAGCATTTTTTACTATGGGAGGGGGGGTCTATCTCCTCCGTTTAGGCGGTAGGGGCAATTTAAAAAAATATGTACATTAAATGGAAAAAAAAATAATTAAAAAATAACGGTAATACTTACAATTAAGTATTATACCTTTTTTTAAAGCCAATATTTTTGTCTATTAGCAGTGGGGCAGCATGCCCCCCCTTACAGATCCCACTGTTGCATACACCCAAATTCGCACACACATTACTGTTGCATACACCCAAACTCGCACCTACCACTGTTACTATCAAAATAAGACCACTCAAGCAAAAAAAAGAATTAAATTAAAATAGTAGTTGTGGTTATTTTTAATTTGCATGCACCCCATCTTGCACCCACCGAACCGTGCCCCCTCCTCCCATTGCACGCACTCCAACTTGCACCCACCCCAAATCCTATAGTGTTCCCAAGCAGGGGGGTTGCAGTGGGGCAGCATGCCCCCCCTTACAGATCCCACTGTTGCATACACCCAAATTCGCACACACATTACTGTTGCATACACCCAAACTCGCACCTACCATTGTTACTATCAAAATAAGACCACTCAAGCAAAAAAAAAAAGAATTAAATTAAAATAGTAGTTGTGGTTATTTTCAATTTTCTCAAAAACTAAAAGACATAAAATCATCTAGTTTTCAGTTTTTGATCAAAAACAAATAAGACCAATAAATTCTGAAATAAAAACAATGGTAGATAATCTTAAAGTATTGAAAAATTACACTTTAAACCTTTTTTTTTTACTTTTTTTACTCAAATTTTGAGTTTAAAATTAAATTTTTCAAAAACTACGCATAGTTTTGACTTGAATTTAAAACTGGCTAATAAAACAGAATGTTAGCTTTAAAAAATGTATACAACTTAATTGTAAGTATCACCGTTATTTTTTAATTATTTTTTTCCATTTTAAATAATAATTTTTTTAAATTGCCCCTACCGCCTGAACGGGTGGAGATAGACCCCCCCTCCCATAGTAAAAAATGCTTGTATTAAGCCCCTCTACCAAAAACCGTTATTATATCTTGGCGCCAAAGTTATCGTACTCGTGCCATTGACTTCAAAATTATTTCATTCTAGGCAATATTTTGTTGTTAACATTTAATAATTTCTTTAAAAAACTCCTATCAGTATTTTTTTTTAAATAAAAACTATCAACAAATTCTACTAAAATTGGTTTTCGACTTAAAATCTCGGGAATACAATCAATTGTTGTTTACTTAAAAAAAAAAAACGCCAAAATCAACTTAAAACCGATATAAAATGTTTTTGGACTCAAGTATTTAGAGGTCAAGAAAGATATTGATAGAAATATCCACAAACGGGCACGAATGGGAAGTTTTCAATGTGGATATCACCCAGCCTCTTTTTAAAAATGTTTTCTCATTTAACAAAAAAAAACACGGACAAAAAAAAAACTATACAAACGATTTAACTTAATTAGGGGTGCTAAACGATTTTTTAGCTGAGAGTACTCGAATGGTATATTTTTTTAACAGTAGAACGATTAAACGATTTTTGGTGATCAAACGAAACCACTTAGGCAGATCATCATCTAAGTCATCAACTGTGAACGGTAGGTTACTTTTTTTTTATTTTGGGGATGTTTGTATAGAAAAAAAAACTTATTAACTTTTTTCTTGGACGAACAAAAGATTTTTTTGGTTTTCCGGCCGTTGACAAACAGTTAACTTATGAATAGGACATACAGTACTGTGCAAAACATTTGCAACTAGAACCTCCAACATTTTTCTTTTAAAAAAAAATTGTTTAGAAAATCAAACAGCGAAATTCTTTTTTTTAGTTTTTTGAACTCTTTTGATATTACGTTATAATTATAATTGTTGGAAAAAAATTAACACTCTTCACTTAAACAAAAAATAAATTACTCAATACTTTCATAGTTGGTAAAATTGTTGTGCAAAACATTTGCAACTTAGATCTTACAACTAAATTTCAAACTATTTTCTTACTTCAAGGCAAGGAAATGTTAATATTTAATTGCATACCCTTTATTTTTTATAACGGCTGTATTGTATATCTTCTGGGCATTGAAGCTATAGGGTTATTAATAACCGTTTTTGGAATGTCATTCCACTGCCTCGGAATTCCAGCGAATAGGTCACTTTCGTGCTTAAAAATGTTGCTCCCAATTCTTCTCTTCACAATTTCCCACAGGTTCTCTATTGGGTTTAGGTCTGGGAATTGGGCTGGCCATGTCAAAACCTCAATCTTTTTTTTTGCAATCCACTTTGTGGCCAACTTCGACTTGTGTATGGGATCATTGTCGTGTTGGAACGTCAATTTCCAAATGGGCATAAGGCAGCATGGTGTTACAAAGGATGTCTACATAGTCTTTAGACTTCATTATGCCCTCCACTTGTCGAATTGGCCTGATTCCTTGGCCAAAGAAGCAGCACAAGACCAAAATTGAATCACCTCCATGTTTGACCGTCCGTTTAGTGTATTATTGATTTATTCTCTCACCTCACATATTAAAAGATTTTATTAGCGTTTCGAAATTCGAAGAGGTGTGTTTTAAATTAATCTTGAATATGAGGAAATAAAGAATGGAACATAGCCTTATTAAAAACAAATCATCCTTTAAGTTTATAGCGCAGACTCAAATTTTTGTTTCCCTCCATACTTCTAATATGTTGTAGTCCGAAATAAAGAAATAATTTTAAGCTTGATAGATAACTCAAAAAGCCTGGTTAAAAGCAAAATCACATTTTTTTAAATTATTCTGAAAACTTAATTCATGTCTTTTCTTTACAGAATAGGGTTGTTCAAATTATTTATAAATATGTATTGTATTATGTACTTCTTTTGTAAATCTACGAAGGTAGTTCTATGTTTGAGTTTAGTTATACTATACATACAAATTAAAATATTGAAAAAAATATAAAAGAGTAAACATATTTATGGTATTATTACTATTATATTTTATATCTAACCAATGCGTCGTACAAAATGACTAACTCAATCAAACTAATCAACAAAAAAAATCAAAACAACGTCTGCCCTGTCAGCTAGTGCAAGTGCAATTGACGTTTAATCTTACAGTAAAGTGCATTCGGTCATTTTGATTTGAAAAATTGATTTCTTTTCAATGTGAATGAAGAACAATTTTAATTTTATTTTAGTAAAGTTGCTGTATATTAATACTAGTATTTGTGAGACTTAGTCTTGTCAAACTGACAACTTTAAATTATTTTCTTGTGATATAGGGTGTATTTATCAACGCAGAAAATCTGTGCTAGTAGAGCATTTCTTTTCTGATGCATTTGTGAACGCACTCCCAAAGCAAAATGTCTGCAGTAAACAAAAAGGTCTGACTTAGTCCGTTTTGTATGTAAACAGAGTTCATAAACGTCAGAGAAAAATGGCTGCCAAACAAATTTTGTTGAACTTGATTTTTGATTCGCTTACCGAAAAAGAAAAGAAAATTATAATTGGCACAAATATTTTGCAAAGAAAAAATAGAAAGAAAATTATAACGAAACAAAATTAACAAAATATTTGCCATTACTTACATTCTTTACGAGTCAGTGCCGCTTCGTCCTTCTTGTTGTTGTAAAAATTATTTTAATAATTCCTGCTCTTTCTGCAGCCAAACAAATTCAGCTGCACAATCTGCCCGACGCTGACGACAGTCTGACGTTTATGAACGGTAGGTACTGCAGTTCGACTAGGTTAGTTCGATCGAAAATCTGACTTTATGAATGCAGATAACGCAGTTCTTAGTTAGGCTGACGACGTTTATGAATAGGTAGGTAGAAATGGCGATCCCAGGGCAGACCTAGCCTGAGATCCAATTAGCGCTGTAGTGCGCCGTTTTGATAACGTTTATGAATACACCCATAATTTCTTGTGTAGGAATCCAGATGTGCAGAATTTCTGACAAATAAAACAAACACTTCTGTTGCTTAATATTTACAAAATCATACAAAAATGATGTTTTTTACGAGAAAATTATTTTACGATGTGTACACAATCAACAAAGAGACTTGTTAGATAATCTTTTTTGTTTCCATATCCGTCTATTAAAATGGAAAAACTTAAAAATTATTTTAATCTATTTTCGTTGCATTAGTTCATCAGTTTGATTGACCACGAGAAGTGATGGAATTGTTGGCTTTCCATGTGACTTTTATATAATAATAATTTTTGTAATAAAACTTCAATAAGAAAACCATTTTTAGTATACTTGTGTTGCCAATATTTTAAATAAAAAAACGATTGGTCTTTTTTTTCTTCGAGAATATATAGAAAACTTCTGTTGTGGCACTCTTGCCGTCTTATATGTCATTGTGATTAATGGTACCAAAGCAAGAACTTGCAAAAAAAAAAACGATCAAAGTCCATTTCCTAAAACCGCTGACGAACTGCTATTGCATATTCATACTTCGATGCTTCTTCCAATTCAAAATGTATAACACGCCTTAACTGTATGCAGGCAGCAATACCAAGCTACCTACCAAGTTGCAAAATATACGATATACATACATATATACCTTTGCTGACCATCTACGGCTATGGTCTTCCTGCATCGTCGTCGTATCGTTTCCTCACAACGACAGTGGAGGTGCTTTAGCAGCACCAGCACTAGCACTACCCATATCCATCACGGCGTACCACACCATTGTCGTCATGAGAATTGTCTGCCCCCCTGTATCAAACCTCCTTCCTCCATGCCATCTTTTTTTTTAATTACATAAGAAATGGGGGCTCTGGCGTCATGAGCAGCAGTTTGTGCCTGTGCCATCACAACTACACAACCAACTCAAGCACTATGTATTTTTTCCGGATCAGTTATTAGGATGGAGATTCTCTTTTTTTTTTGTTTTTGTAAAAAGTGTTGTTGGATCAACCCGAAGGAGCTAAGAAAAAAAAGCTAGGGCCAAACGCCCAATGTGACCCCTCTGCCTTATGTCACCGTTGTTATGTTGGCACGGACGCCCTTAAAGAGTTTTCTTGGCTAAGCTAAAGCTGGACGTCTCATCTTCCGTCCATTTTGTGAGTGCGTCGTCGTCGTCGACATCGTCGTTGTTTTCGTCGTCTTCGTCGTTCGAGAAGAGGAATAATTCACCGTCAACCTGCAGCTGGTTGTTATGTATGTATGTATGTATAGGTATATTGCTGGTGCTGCTTCTGCACGAGATTGAGTTTGAGTATCTGTCGTGTGTCAATGGAATAGTTGGCTTGGCCAGTGGTCCAGTCAGTTCAGCGCTGCTGGAACAGCAACTAACTGAACTGAATGCTTTTATAGATTTTAGTTTGTCGCTGTTTCAAGTTTAAGCATTTGAAAAGTTCTCTCTCTCTCTTGGGTGGTTAATCCTGAATAAAAAAAAAGAAAAAAAGTTTCTAATCGTGTAGAGAATGCTGCTGCTGTTCATCTCTGCTTTTATTCATCGTTTTCTTCTTTTTTTTTTATTCTTCCTGCCTGCAAAAGTTCCTTGGACAAACCTTTCGAGACTTCAAACAAAAACTAAAAGTAGGTACGAAGGACGAAGACCTGATCCTTTTTTTTTGTTAGGGATGTTAAGTGACTTCTCTTGTTTGCGGCTTTGTTATTATTTTGATTATATTGCGATTGTTGTTTACCTATGGCTTGGGAAAATTTGTTATGGATTCCTCGATGGATGATAGGCTTTTGTATATATAAACTTGTTAATTTCAAGTTTTTATTTTATCATAATACCAAATTTAAACTATATCATGTTATTTCTAATGGTGATGGGCATAGAAATATATACTATAATTAACATTAGCAATAAAAAGGGCTGTATAAGGCGGACTGGACTTTTTTCTGTTTGTGTTGTTTTTATATCAACGATAATAATATAATTCAGAAACAGTATCAAGTTGTTTAGGTTGAAAGGGATACATAAGGCACCATCCCTCCCGTTTTTGTAGCTCAAAAAACCCAAGAGATAATAACTAAAGACTCAAAAAATGCCAAAAAGTGGATGTTTCCGAGTTAAGTTGTTTTTAAGTATCATTCCTATTTTTTCTTGTTATACTCGTCTAAATACTTGATTTTGGATGATCGAAACCTAACTCATGCACTTAGTTTAGGAAAATGTGGTTGTTGTTAAAGATATCTGTCCAATACAAATATCGGAAACTCAAAAATTACGAGTACATGCGCCATAAACAAAAATTGCCAACATCGAATGTATGTATGTATACTTAATATTCTTTCGGACATAAAAAAGTGTTTATGATTTGACCCGAGATAAAAGACGATTGGTAAAAGTTCGTACTGAAATTGATCTAATGTGTCGCAACAGAATTGATAACGGACAACATTTGAATCGTGAAAAATAGCGAGCCAATTCCTTCCAGTTATGCGAACCCAATTACTTTATTTCAGCTATTCCGAATTAGTTCATTCCGAATTAGTTCATCTTCACTGATACAAGTTGACCTGCACACTTGAGGCTTCAGAGCATAACGTCATAATATCTATTATAGACTTCGAGCTAGATTGTGAATAATTTGTTATTAAACAAATTGTTAAACGTTTGTGTTCGTTAAAGAAACCTTAAAACTCAAAGTGAAACTCTAACGATCCCGTACCTAAAAACTAGGTCTAAGCGAGCTTAAATTTTATTCATTATGAAATATATAAATGCTAATTTAATGAAATAGCAGTTAGCGTTAAAGTGATGTATTATTCAAATATTTTACTTATTGCAAGTTTCTACTATCAATAACACTGGCCAATAAGGAGGCGAATCAATTATACTTTTCCGAAGGTTTAAAAATCACTCTTTTCAGATCATGTTTTTGAGATATTACCTTTTAAAAATTAAATTAAAAAAATAATTTTAATGGGTTTTCAAGTTTATAATCTCTATCTTTAATATTCCGGTTAAATATTTTCATTATCTTATTTAATTTCCAAGAAATAGTCATTATAGTTCTTTCTATCATAAACCTTAAAGTAATTCTGAAACATTCATATCAAAATTGTTTTTAACAGAAAAAAAAACAATACGGTCTAAATTTGTTTGTTCTTATCCCGAATTCTTCATTTAAAAAAGATGTAGAAGTTTTTGAAAGGTTATCACATCAAGTTTTTAAAATATATTGAACAAAATTTTAGAATAATGTTAAAAACGGATATTTTTATGGCGAAGTGCGGATTCAAATTAATAAATAAAATTAAAATACCTAGAACTGAAAAAATTACGTATACTAAAGAACTTTTAGGTCTTCTCGGTCGGCAATAGTAAAACTAATGGAAAAGTTTGAGCTGTTTGTACAGTAAAAATTGGAAACCGTGTGCTTCGCTCGAAAACATTTGAGAATAGTAATGCTCTAGCCCGTAGTTTTGCCGGTTTGTTTATTAAAATTGGAAATGCATTACATTGAGATGATGTCCATTTTCCTCCCGGAGGCTATGTTAATAAGCAGAATTGTTGCATTTGATCTTTGGAAAATCCAAGAATGATTATTGGAAACCCACTCCATCCACTGTTTGTTCCGTTTTTTATTTTGCTAGCAAAATGATTGGACCAACTTATTCGAATTCAAGGCTGATGATTATTGATTGTTATGAATTGGAATTGGAAGATATTAATGTGAACGACCTAGACGCATGGTTATTATCAACAAGCAAGGAAACAATCGCAATTTTGCTAGAAAAGTTTTCTTACCGTGTTACTTCTCGAAGAGGTTTTCATATTTGGGCACCTCGATCTTGCGATTTGACGTCTTTTTACTTTTTTTGTGTGGCTGCTTGAAAGATAAGGTATATGGTATTGTTCCACAATCGATTCAAGATTTCTTGAAGTTGTTAAGGACATACAGCCGCAATTTTCCGAATTTGTCATGGAAAAATTAGATGAATAGGATATGGTGATGGAAATGATATAGTGCTGTAACCGTAGCCGTAGCATAAATGGCTTACCTTCCTCATTACAATAAAATGAAAAACCATAGATTTCTTAAATATGAAAATCAAACCTCTTATTGGGAAACCCTATATTTCAGTACATTAAGTGGGGTGTACGATCACCAAGAAATAAGTACAAATCAAACACTGGCTTTTGACTTATTCGAGTATCAAAATCAATTTTCGAGTTTTTCAATTTAAGACGTGGTACGTTCGATACCTCCTTGATTCTCTATGGATGTGTTCGTAGAGTAGTATCGAACATACAAAACATTTTGAAGTCATTTTAAAACTTATTATAAACTCTGATGTTTTGACAGAACTTATTTTTAATTTATTTTAACAAATATTTGCTAATTTAATTACTTGTGTGTTTTTACAATGAGCTGATCACACAACTTTCATTAAAACTTTTTTGTAAATGCATGTTTTCAATTTTTGCATAGACTTACTAATGTTGTGGCCTTTTTGTATCAACCGTAGTACGATTAGCTTTGCAAATAATTTCGCCGGTGTAATATAATGTGCAAGTAATTTTGCCACTTTGGTTTTTATGTTTTTAAAATGAACCGTTAGAAGTTCAGTTTTGTTATTTTATGTACCGTTGTGAGAATATGAATTCATTATTAATAAAAATAAATATTGACAATATCTTTATTATTTTTAAAGTTATAAAGCTCAAATGAAGAGATGCTGTGTAAATTTTACGTTGTGCAAATAATTTTGCCAACGACTGTATATACATATATTTATTTTTAAGAAATATTGTACTTAGTCTAAGAGAGTCATAATACCTATAGACGCAAATAAATAAATAAATAAATAAATAAATAAATAATAATATCAGAATAAAACCTTAAAAGTATCTTGGTAAGTCTTCAAAAAATATAAAAATAAGAAAATTCAAATCCTACTGGCATTCTGGTTTTCAACGTTGTTTAGCATAAAATTCATCTTCTTCTTCTCTGCGCGTCGTTGGTATATTCTTTTGTATAATTAATTGTAAAACTAACTAAAAATAAAGTTTTGTTTGTGTAAGCTGACACGGCTAAGTTGTTTAATTATTCAAAAATAAACATAAAAATATTTGTTGTTTTTTTTTATTTTGCAACAAACAAATTTGTTTTTATGTCAACAAATATAGCGCCATCTGTTGCACGCTAAGATCTACACATACGCCCATGTTCCGAATTTCGATCGAAAGTGAATTAAAATCACTTTTCAATTTCACGTGAAATGAAATTGCATGTTCTTCAATTCGATCGATTTCGAAAACTTCGAAATTGCTTCGAACTGTCAGAACTGAAGGATCATCCATTTTTATTTTGTTTCTAAAGTAAAATTTTTGCTGTTTTGAAGATGGATGCAATATTATTGGCAATTTTAAGTGAAAAAAAGAAGCAGAATTCAAAGAAAAAATAAGAAGACGAATTTTGCGAGATAAATCAAATATATTGGATTTATACCTGACACAATGTAAGTGTGTGAAAACTATCTAGAATTGTTCTGATAAATAAAGTAAATTCTTGATTTCGTCTTTTAAGCTTTCATGGTAATTTTAGATTAAGCAAAGGCGTTTTTTTATATATTCTAAGGAAAATAGAACCTTTTAGAATACCTTCATCGATTCCTTCAATTCAAAAACTTGCTTCAACCCTCCGATTCCTAGCAGAAAAAAGCTATCAAAGATCAATTCACAGAAATAAAAAATGTGATTTGAATGCGTTCAAAAAATGGAACAAACCGAAATCCAGAACATCCATTTGCATGTTCGAAAATTCAATTCACGATAACGAATTGTGGAACACCCAAATTCACTTTCGCAAAGTGTATTCACAAGAAGTGAAATGCAGAACATGGGCAATAGTTAGACCATAATTTACGAACGAACCCATTTCCCTCAGTTTTTATTTCATTAATCCTTTCGGGACGGGAGTGGGACGTTTACATATAAATATTCTTTGTTCTGTACCACTCTTGTACCGAAAGGGTTAAGCTTCAATTTCCAAAATGGAAAATATGAAAACATATATAAATATAAATAATTTTGTTGTTAAAACACCTCTTTTTAAAATTGTCCATTTAATTAAGTTGAAATTAGTTCTGATCGGAATTTCGCTTAATACTTCCGCGGATAGTTATTATTATTGTTCTTGACGATACCTATGACAATATTTCGAGGATGTTTATATTGAAGTCGAAACTTTTACATATTTCTCATTATCCTTGGTAGTAATTGCTCTTTGCAATATTTATAAGTTACAACTTTAAATCAAACGTTTTTAAATAGTAAATGGTGGTCATCTAGTAGGTTATTTTGATACTGACAGATGTTTCCCACTCGAAATTTTGACAGAAATGTAAAGACTATTCACATACATATATAAGAACGACCAACGAACGAACCTTGTTTTATTCGTCATTACAGATGCACAACAAAGACTAGAATTAATTTGTTAAGTTAAAGTGCCTTGCACAAGAGACACGAATTGCGAATAGTCGCGAATTTTGACAGTTTGGTAGCCAAATACTGCGAATTTTCAAAAATAAATAAACAAGTAATATAAGTGCTAAACACAATTATATATTAATTTATTAATATATTCAATTATTTCTAATTATTTTACCTTTTTTCTATAAATTAGCTCGTTTTTTCGTTATCAGTTGCGCAAAACAATTAAAGTTTTTAATTTAAGGTTCATTTCTAACGAATTTTTCATTCTCCGAGTAGTGTTATGCTGCGTTTACTTGTTTTGGATTACGAATATACATTTGACAGTTCGTAGAAGATACGTTGTTGGTCGCTTAAAAAATATTAAAATACAAAATTTCATAGTTTATACTAATTTTCCAATCTTTTTTTAGTTAAATTGTTAGATGCGATGCTAGTTGCTCAAGAAATTGCTTTTAAATATTTATTCGCATTCGAAGGTCGCAGCGCATGTGCAAGACACTTAAGACGAGCACAAATAATATTATTATTATATTCGTTGAAGTGTGGATCGTATGTGGAAAGTTTGCGTTTGACAGTTCGTTGTATTAAGAATTAATGGCTGAAACACAAACACACTTCAGCTTCGGCTTCGTCTGCGTTACGATGGGCCTGCTTCGAGGTTGCTTTGAATGACATTTCTAAAATGACACTTTTGTCATTAGTAGCTGTTATTTTTTCTCAAAAGTTTGTTTTGATTTTTCGTGCAGTTAAAGATATGAATTTTGAAATCGAAAAAATTTAACTTATCACGGAAGTAGCTTACACAGACGTTGGTGGGTCCGGGAGCTCAATCTACGAAGTTCTTCAATCTATGAGAAGTTCTTTGAAACTCATTTTCTGTTCTACAAAAATAAAACGTTTTTAAGAAAAAAATTGAATAGTTATTCTATGTACATACATATATTTAAATAACTTACCTTTTAACTTTTTCTAATAACCAATGGTTATCCCTCCAAAAGCAAATGTATTTTGTTTGTTTACTTTTTTTACAGCTGTTGAGCTGTCAGATAAATTTGAACTAGATCTTCCGTTTGGAGTCACATTACGTTCATTTCCTTTCCTTACGACAGGCGAAGCGGATGCTGAAGCGTGTTTGTGTTTCAGCCATTAATTTGCGACCAACAATTTTTTTGGGAAATAGTGTTTTCTGAAAAGCAGCTTTTGCACAGATTTAAAATTAAACAAATTAAAATAAGTCTTTTTTTTTATTTTGATGAAAAACTATCATCAATATTTCACAACATTCGTTTAACCAAAGTAAGAAAAATGGCAAGTGAACATCCAAATATGTATGTATCTTAAAAAGTGGTAGGTAGGTAGGTATATCCTTATTTCTTTGAAAACAAAAGCAAAAACACTTACATATACCTACCTTATATTTACCCATACTTTTCGATACTCTATAAAAGAGCTGTTAGGTAGTTTGCATAAAGTACATAGTGCGTTAGTCTCCTTCGTCTACCATCAGCCAGCCACAAGTATAGTTTGTAACGTATGAGAATGTCCCTATATGGGTAACGAAAGAAATATAAATACAAATCTAACCTAGTCTTTGTCAGTAACGGTATAGGTACCTACTATGTTAAGGATCTCCCATGTCTATATGCTATAGTGATAATTTTTATAAACTACCTCAACGAATAGGCGACTATTCGCAGCTTAACATCGACACAAACAAACAAAAAAAAAAAGAAGAAAAACGATTGTGTCTGGTCTGGCCTATTCTGGACCGGCTCTGCATGTTCCAAAGCCATAATACACTCTGCACTCCATTGCCGAGATTCTTACACGTATTTTGCAATCTGGAAAACAATTGTCATCGCCAGCAAGCCTACTCCACTAAATGCCTGGACAAATGTTTATTCCATTTTTCTGCTCCCATCGCATCTCCATCGCCACCGCCACCATTACCAGCTCCAACTACTCTATAGGTACCATCACTATCGCACAATCCTTACCGCGCGCCGCGCCACACACAGCTCCATTGGGCCAAGAGAAAAGAATTGCAGTCAGGAAATAAATGAAAGGAACAAAAAATAAGAGAAGAATTAAGAAGAAGTACAAAAAAATTAAAAACCTGAAACCCATCAGCTATCAGCATTTCAAGTAGCGCCCTTGTGTTGTTTTACCCTGTGTCCCCGTCCGGGTCTCTGGTCTTGATACCGTTCTCATTCTCATACTTTTTCCTGGGATACCGCACCCACTCCAATCCCCAACCAACAACCCCATATACGGGTTCGGGTTGTAGTTAGTAGCCTTGTCGGGGATCATCATCGCATGAGAACAAGAGAGAGAGAGAGAGATTGTGGGACTCCTGCTTTAGCCTTAGCTTTAATTTGAGCTCCACGAGCTCTAGATCTACTATAGGTTTTCGGTATTCGGTACTCTACCAACACCACAGACGTCAACCAAGAACGAGAGAAGAGGGCACGTTTTTAAAAATGGAATTAATTTCTTTTGTATTCGTTATTTAGTTCGCTCTTTCAGAAAGAAGGCTCCCGCTCTCTCCATCTCTTTTTAACCTGTTTGCCTTGTGTTATTTTTGTCTCAATCGACTTCAGATTAAAAAGAAGGAAAAAAATGCCAACGGAAACTTTTTTCAACTTTTCTTTTTTCTTCCATTTTTTCATCCCATCCAGCTTCTGTCTGCTGGTTTGGTTTCGTAAGAACCGTTTTTTTTTTCTGCTCGCCTGTCTTTGGAAATGTATGATGGTGTGTGGTGGTGTCGTCTATACTAACGAAGGGATGTTGTATCTTTGAGTACACATCTACAAGTTTCTACAGAGAAAAAATTAAGTTCATATAGATGCCAGGCCAGGCCAGGCAAGGGTAAGTGGTGATGGTAACAGCAAAGGAGACGACAACGACGATGAACGGGCCAGACGGTGGCAAGGAAAACGAAGACGATGTCTAAGAGGAGGGGGAGTAGGAGGAAGAGGACGGTGGCGGCGGGTGGTGGTGTCGGTGGCAGTGTTGGTGGTGTAGTCAGTAAAAAAAATCCAGGGGGTTGGATGGGGGGAGGTTGATGATGTTGATGATGATGAAGGAAACGAAAGAAAAAAAAGATCTGAGAATAAAAAAGGGAACAAATCGGAAAGAAGGAAAAAAATTGCTTTACATACCTACACGACAACGAAACGGGAAGGTGGATGTTAATGGGGAAGTACTTCTCGTAAAAGGAAACCTCTTCGCCAGTTTTCTACCACTTGCCACTCGCCATTGCCTACCTACATAAAGTATAGCTTGGTCTTCTTTTTCTTCTTCCACCACTTCGTTCGTCATCCGGGGTTGACCCCCTTCTACTCTTTGGTCGTCTTAAAAGCCCATCAAACTTAAATGTAGTTACATTTCTTCAATAGGTACATAGGTAGGTAGGTATAAATATGTACAGAACCGACTGACTGTCGAGACTGTCAGACCGAAGCGTAAGGCCGAGAGCTTGGGATGAAAAAATTAAAAAAAAAAGATGAGAAAAAAATCGACCGAAAAGAGAATGATGGAGAAAAAATTGTTTCAAATCTCAACCAACCAAATGGCGAATAAAGGCACAAGCACAAGATAAAAAACAGAAAAACCTTTTTCATGCATGACAGACTCAAATAGATTTGTTTGAATTTAAATCCTGATGCTGCTACTGCTATACTTCTGCTGCTGCTTTGGTTTTGGCTTCTACTTCGGCTGATCTGCTGGCGGTATAACTCTGGTAAACTTAGGTACTACTGATACTGCTGGATATAAAGCTCTCTCTCTAGTTCTAGCTATATAACACACCTCTTCTAAGGCAGCTACAAATAGATACATATATGTATGTACATATATGCGGGGAGAGAATTATTTTCATTTAAAAATTCACTCAAGTCTCACATAGTTTAGTTAGTATCAAAACATGTATCTACATATCTTTATATCTGGTAGAATATATTTATATCTATCTACTTACAAAGATATGTAGGTACATTTATCTGGGTATCCGAGAGGATAATCTTAAATCGGATTTTGCATTGCAATAGATGCAAACATTTATTCAACTGAGAACAAAAACAAAAATGAAAGAATTCAAAAAAATCTTGGGAATTCTATTAAAACATTTTGCAATTGAAGATATTCATATTATGCGTGTTATCACGATGACTTATGTCAGTGTATAGATTCTGATGACGACTGTAGTCAATGAATTAGTCGAAATACGTAGAAAATTCAAAAACACCTCCAAATCTGCACAACTTCGTTATAACGTCGTAGGTGTTCTTTATTGTTCAAGTCACATTTTAATGGCCAGGATCAGTCGTCCTTTTTCTAAATATTATATTATAGGGACCTTGATTGAATTTAATGTGCACTCGCCCTGAAATTAGGTTATTTAAAATAATGCGATGCATATATCAACGCAATACCGAGTTAAAAATTTAGGAGTAATACCTACATAGATGTGTAAAAAAAAATGCTTATACGCCCCAGTGTACGGGTATAACCTATACCAAAATCTTGCATATAAAAATCTCGTATTATGAAATCCCTTATATCAAAATCTCGCATAATGATAGCCCGCAACATTAAAATCTGGCAAACTCAAATCTCCAAATTTATAATCTCGCATTGAAATAAAATATTTATTTATTCGCGAGCGTGAGATTTTTAAATAAAAGATTTTAAAAATGCGAGATTTTGTGATGTGAGATTTTAAAAAAAAGCGAGATTTCGTTACAACAGATTTTAGTCTGCAGTCCATCGTACCGATCCATAAAATTCTTATTTATAAACAATAACTCCGATCCAAGACGTTCAGACTTTTTGCGTCCATATTGATTGATTTTGATTAAAGATCTTAACTTGAAAAGTTCCTTGGTTAAGAATCATTTATCATAATAGATACATGTACAATCGCCCATGTTCCGAATTTCGATCGAAAGTGAATTGAAATCACTTCTCAATTTCACGTAAAATGAAATTGCATGTTCTTCAATTCGATCGATTTCGAAAACTTCGAAATTGCTTCGAACTGTCAGAACTGGAAGGATCATCCATTTTTACTTTGTTTCTGAAGTAAAATTTTTGCTGTTTTGAAGATGGATGCAATATAATTGGCAATTTTAAGTGAAAAAAGGAAGCAGAATTCAAGAGAAAAAATAAGAAGACGAATTTTGCGAGACAAATCAAATATATTGGATTTACCTGACACAATGTAAGTGTGTGCAAATTATGTAGAATTGTTCTGATAAATAAAGTAAATTCTTGATTTCGTCTTTTAAGCTTTCATTGTAATTTTAGATTAAGCAAAGACGCTTTTTTTATATGTTCTAAGGGAAATAGAACCTTTTATAATACCTTCATCGATTCCTTCAATTCAAAAACTTTGCTGGAACCCTCCGATTCCTAGCAGAAAGAATCTATCAAAGATCAATTCACAGAAATAAAAAATGTGATTTGAATGCGTTCAAAAAATGGAACAAACCGAAATACAGAACATCTATTTGCATATTCGAAAATCCAATTCACAATAACGGATTGTAGAACACCCAAATTCACTTTCGAAAAGTGTATTCACAATAAGTGAAATGCAGAACATGGGCAACTGTACAGGGTGGGTCATCTAGTGGTTTCTTCTTAAATTATAGGTTATTTTGACACTGTCGGTTTTTTTTCCGCTCGGAATTTAAGCAGAAAGTCAGTAGCATACCTTCGCAGAACCAAATGAGCCGTTTTACGCTTAAGCAATGTTGGGAAACTTTAAAAACAACTTATTTAAAAAAATAGTGCTATTTAGCTCAAACCTTGCGCAGAAACGAGAATATGGCTGCTGAATCGGTGGAGCTCTCAACAGCTCAATATTTCACGCACTAGCCTGAACAGCTTAAAATATGCTGATGACATTGACATAATCGGAAGAACTCAGCGTGATGTCAATGGGGCTTTTGTGAGTATTGAGGCAGAGGCGGCAAAATGGGTTTAACGGTTAATGAGGGCAAAACAAAGTACATGCTGTCGTCAAAAAAAGGACCTACAACACCGACATCTTGGTCAAAACGTCGACAGACGTAACTTTGAGGTAGTGAAGGACTTCGTCTACCTAGGCTCCGCTGTAAATGCAGAAAACAACACCAGCAGCGCTGAGATCAAACGAAGAATAACCCTTGCTAACCGCTGTTTCTTTGGGCTAAGAAAGCAATTGAGTGAAAAACTCCTCTCTCGAAAGACCAAAGTGTCGCTATATAAGACCCTTATCATCCCCGTCCTGCTATACGGTGCAGAAGCATGGACTATGACAAAAGCGGATGAAAGCACCTTGGGTCGTTTCGAGAGAAAGGTTCTTCGTGTGATCTACGGTCCCGTATGCATCGAAGAGGAGTGGAGGAGAAGATGGAACGACGAGCTGTACGGGCTGTACAGCGACGTAGACTTAGCCAGAAGGGTAAAAGTCCAACGACTAAGATGGCTGGGTCACGTAGAGCGCATGGAAACAAATGCTCCAGCCCGGAAATTCTTCGAATCCACACCCACAGGACAGCGCAGTAGAGGAAGACCGCAGATCAGGTGGCGCGCACAAGTGGAAAGTGACTTCACCCAACTTGGAGCGCGAAACTGGAGACATCTAGCTAGGGACCGAGCTAGATGGAGAATTTTGTTGGGTCAGGCCCTAGTTCACACAGGACTGTAGCGTCACCTTAAAGTAAAGTAAGTACATATTGCGAAATCCTCTAGTTTTGTTGTTTTTCTTGGTCGGCCACCTCGATGAACCCTTTGGAATGACTTTGGATTTCTAAAATTTTATTAATTGGCAAATCAATGATTTTGGAATGGAATATTTTTCCGATATTTTAATTTAAGTTTTGTATTTTGTTCTTTTATTTCGTTAAGAGTATTTGTTTCCGTCCATTTTACAAAAATTTAGCTAAGAACACTGATTAGCTTGCCCGTGAACTGAATAACACCTAATAAATAGATTCAACTGCACTCGTTTGCCAACCCAACACCTTAAGGTGCGTGTCCATTTGAGAGTAAATGTGCTGCGAGTCGCTCTCAACTGCTCTCGAGAGCGATCTCGCAAGTGGACATAGTCTGGAGAGTAGCTCGCGGAGAGTTGACTAATTAAGGTGCGTGTCCATTTGAGAGTACTTCTGCTAGTTAAATCTCGAGAGCAACTCTCGGGAGACTGTCCATTTGCGAGCCAAATTTTAGAAGTTTTGCTATCGTGAGCTCTCTGCTAGAATATTGAGAGTTTTCTTGTTGAGAGTACTCTCATAATCGTGTCCACTTGATAGATTTCTTCTGCTAGCATATTATCAGTTGGCCATGTATTTTATCCACACTGATAACTTCCCATCCCGTCTGTCGATTTGCCTTGCTTAAAAGGTCTGCAGGTTTTCGTGTTTTGTTAAAAAAATTGTTAGTTGAATTATTCTAAAAGATTTAAAAATTACCAACAACATTTTGCATTTGATGAAATAATTTGATTTCAAAATCTGTTTTTGTAAACGAGATTTTTAGTCGAAAAAATTTGTTTACCAATTTTAGCAACATTTGTTAAAAAAATTTATTTCAATAAATAAATACAAATTGAATGAATGAATCTAATTTAAAGTCAAAATCTTCTATTGTTCACGAGATATCGAGAACCGAACATCAATTTTTACCAAATTTGCGTACTATTTCTTGTAGATTTTTTTTTTTGTTGAAAATATGGATTTTTATTTAAAAAAAACTACAGAATATCGAAAACAATATTTTCTGTGAAATAAAAAAAAGTTTGCAGACAATGTTTTTAATTTTTGAAAAGCTCGACTCAAATAGTATTGTTTTTTGTTTAGGTTTTTATTTTTTGTAAAAAATACTGTCAATTAGATTTTTCTCAAAATTTAACTGAATGTTGAAAACAATATTACTTATAAGTTTAAATTATTTGCAAGCCATAATCGTAAATTTTTAAAAAGATATTTGTGTCGGAAATGAATTTTTACTAACTTTTGTTAAATTTTCTTTTAAGTTTCTATTTTTTGTTAAAAAACTGTCAATTCGATTTTTCTCAAAATTTTACCGAATGTTAAAAACAATATTTCTTATAAAATAAAATAAGTTGGAAGCCATAACCTCAAATTTTTGCAAAGTTATTTGAGTCAAAATTCAATTTGTAACAACTTTGAGTAATGTTTCTTTTTTAGGTTTTTATTTTTTATAAAACAAACTGTCAATTCGATTTTTCTCGAAATTTGTTAAAAAAATATGTTAAAAACGTTATTCTTCGTTGTATCAAATTGTTTTGGAGATAAAATCATTTTTTATTCGTACAATTTTCGAGGTGAAAAATTTTTTTTCAGTTTTTTTTTTTTTGATTTATAAAAAAACCGTTAATTGGATTTTTTCATAAAATATACTTGTTTGGTATCACGTTACAATATATAATATAAAATTTAATTCAATTCTCTAGCGTTTTTGGTTCGTGAGATATTTGGGGTTAACCAACATTTTCACCTTTTATTTAAACTGCTATGGTAAAAAAAACACCCACTCAATTTTCTTGAGACCCCTTTCTGCATCTTTCTGCATTATTATCTGTATAACAAAATTTATTTGAAGTCGATATATCTTCTGGTTCTTGAGCTATGGACGACGAAAAAAACTTCGCGAACGTACGGACGTACAGACGTAAGGACGCACGAACGTACGTACACACGCACGCACAGGCATCTTTCTAAAAATCTTTTATTTCGACTCTAGGGATCTTGAAACGTCGAGAAATGACGAAATTTTCAATTTGACTAATCGGACCCATTACAATAACTTCCTATGGGAAGGTAAAAATGTATTTTCAAATCAAATTTATATGAAAAAAAGACATACATAGTTTCCACTGCTTTGCCATGTTTACTCTCGACAGCTACTCGCAAAATACGAACTGTGTTGGTATTCCGAGAGCTTATCTCGGATAGTGGTAAACACATGTGTCCACTTGCGAGTGACTTTCAAAAAGATCGAATGTCGAGAGTAATTAGTCAACTCTACGCGAGCTACTCTCCAGACTATGTCCACTTGCGAGATCGATCTCGAGAGCAGCTTGAGAGCGACTCGCAGCACGTTTACTCTCAAATGGACACGCACCTTTACTCTCGACATTCGATCTTTTTGAAAGTCACTCGCAAGTGGACACATGTGTTTACCACTATCCGAGATAAGCTCTCGGAATACCAACACAGTTCGTATCTTGCGAGTAGCTGTCGAGAGTAAACATGGCAAAGCAGTGGAAACTATGTCTTTTTTTCATAAAGGGTGTCCCAAAATTAACGCAAGATTTGAATTTGCCGCCATTTGTGCAGTGAAGTGTTGGCAACCCTGAGAAAAAAGCAATTTGACAGCTAACAGTATAGGGTTATTAAAAATGGAGCGTTACACGAGAGAACAACGTGTCTTCATTATTAAAGAATATTTCAAAAATAGTGAAAGCTTGGCGGCTGCAGTTCGAAAATTTCGAAAATTTAAGCGATGAAGCACATTTTCATCTTGATGGCTTTGTCAATCGCCAAAATTGTCGCATTTGGGGTTCGGAGAACCCACATGTGATTGTCGAAAAACAAATGCATCCACAACGCGTGACTGTATGGTGTGGATTTTGGGCTGGAGGCATAATTGGGCCATATTTTTTTGAAAATGATGCTGGTCAAGCAGTGACTGTTACTGGTGCTCGATATCGCGACATGATTACACAGTTCTTTCTGCCAAAATTGGATGATATTGATGTGTCCAATATGTGGTTTCAACAAGACGGTGCCACATGTCATACAGCCCGTGAAACAATTCAATTACTGCATGAGACATTTCCAGGTCGTGTACTCTCTCGTTTCGGTGATCAAAATTGGCCTCCTAGATCGTGTGATTTAACACTATTAGACTTCTTTTTATGGGGTTATTTGAAACACACGTCTATGTCAACAAGCCCACAACCACCCGTGCATTAAAGGAGGAGATTCAACGCTGCATCAACGAAATTCAGCCACATTTATGCAGAATGGTCATGGAAAATTTCAACAAAAGAGTGCGCATGTGCATGCAAAGCCGTGGAGGCCATTTGTCCGATGTGTTATTCCATACATAACCCTATTCTATGTACTTTACGAGTCAATAAAAATATAACTATCAAAAGACTAAAAACGGCGTTTTCTATTTAATTCAAATCGTGCGTTAATTTTGGGACACCCTTTATAAATTTGATTTGAAAATACATTTTTACCTTCCCATAGGAAGTTATTGTAATGGGTCCAATTAGTCAATTTGAAAATTTTGTCATTTCTCGACGTTTCAAGATCCCTAGAGTCGAAATAAAAGATTTTTAGAAAGATGCCTGTGCGTGCGTGTGTACGTACGTTCGTACTCCATAGCTCAAGAACTAGTAAAGATATCGACTTCAAATAAATATACAAATAATAATGCAGAAAGATGCAGAAAGGGATCTCAAGAAAATTGAGTGGGTGGTTTTTTTGGTGCACTGAATTAACTTCACGGGAACTACCTTCACATGGGAACTAACTTCACCACTAGTGAGAATTAATTTAACCTTTTTTTGGTGAAGTTATTTCCCACTGAAGGTGGGAGATAATTTCATTTTTTTGTGGGAATGAATTTCACTTTCATGTGTAACTGTTTCCCACGGAAGGTGGGAACTAACTTCACTCTTCAGTACAGTTAAAGTAAATTAACATGTTATGTTACATATTTTTATTCTCGCATACGCTAATCTAAGAAAATCTTTAATGCATAGGCGGGCGGCGCAGGGACATAGGGGCCAGGGACATAACGCCCAACTTTTTTTTTTGGGGCTCATGTCTCACTACGGTGGAACATAAAACCGAAATTGAATTTGGGCCTTAAGTCCCACCCAAGTAAGACCGAAGCCCCAAATAAAAATGTTGGGGCTAATGTCCCACTTAATAAGAATCACCAAATGACAAAACTTGGAGCACTTCAATACCACAAGACTTTGTTTTATGGAGTTTAAATCCTGAGATCCCGCGAAGCGAGCCACCCACAGGTGCTTTTATTCAAAAAAGCTGTTGATTTTGGCGCCTGCCTGGCGACTTTGCATACCCTAAGCGGAGCAACGGAGTTGCGTGAGCGGGTGTGACCCCGAAAAAGGGAGTTAAAATCCTGAGAACCCGCGAAGCGGGCCACCTACAGGTGCTTTTATTGAAAAAAGTTGTTGATATAGGCGCCTGCCTGGCGACTTTACACACCCTAAGCGGAGCAATGGAGTTGCGTGAGCGGGTGGACCCCGAAAAAGGGAGTTAAAATCCTGAGAACCCGCGAAGCGGTCCACCTAATATAGGCGCCTGCCTGGCGACTTTACATACCCTAAGCGGAGCAACGGAGTTGCGTGAGCGGGTGTGACCCCGAAAAAGGGAGTTAAAATCCTGAGAACCCGCGAAGCGGGCCACCCACAGGTGCTTTTATTGCTTAAAACTTACATATTTTTGTTTTGATTTACAATTCAACGCTTGATATTTTTTCAGATATTTCAATCGTAGGTGGGAAGTTACTTCACACAATTTTCTGATGAAATTATCTCCCGCCTTCAGTGGGAGATAACTTCACAAAAAAAAGTGAAATTAATTCTCACTAGTGGTGAAGTTAGTTCCCATGTGAAGGTAGTTCCCCTGAAGTTAATTCCCTGCACCGGTTTTTTTACCATAACAGTTTAAATAAAAGGTGAAAATGTTGGTTAACCCCAAATATCTCACGAACCAAAAACGCTAGAGAATTGAATTAAATATTATATTATATATTGTAACGTGATACCAAACAAGTATATTTTATGAAAAAAATCCAATTAACGGTTTTTTATAAATAAAAAAAAAACTGAAAAAAAATTTGTCACCTCGAAAATTGTACGAATAAAAAATGATTTTATCTCCAAAACAATTTGGTGCAACGAAGAATAACATTTTTAACATATTTTTTAACAAATTTTGAGAAAAATCTAATTGACAGTTTTTTTTACAAAAAATAAAAACCTAAATACTAAAACTTGGCAAAAAATTTACTTTCGACTCAAATAGCTTTTCAAAAATTAAAAACATTGTCTTCAAACTTTTTTTATTTCACTGAAAATATTGTTTTCGATATTCCTTAGTTTTTTTAATAAAAATCCATATTTTCAAGAAAAAAAAAATCTACAAAAAATAGTACGCAAATTTGGTAAAAATTGATGTTCGGTTCTCGATATCTCGTGAACAATAGAAGATTTTGACTTTAAATTAGATTCATTCATTCAATTTGTATTTATTTATTTAAGAAATAAAATTTTTTAACAAATGCTACTAAAATTGGTAAACAAATTTTTTCGACTAAAAATCTCGTTTACAAAAACAGATTTTGAAATCAAATTATTTCATCAAATGCAAAATGTTGTTGGTAATTTTTAAATCTTTTAGAATAATTCAACTAACAATTTTTTTAACAAAACACGAAAACCTGCAGACCTTTTAAGCAAGGCAAATCGACAGACGGGATGGGAAGTTATCAGTGTGGATAAAATACATGGCCAACTGATAATATGCTAGCAGAAGAAATCTATCAAGTGGACACGATTATGAGAGTGCTCTCAGCAAGAAAACTCTCAATATTCTAGCATAGAGCTCGCGATAGCAAAACTTCTAAAATTTGGCTCGCAAATGGACAGTCTCCCGAGAGTTGCTCTCGAGATTTAACTAGCAGAAGGACTCGCAAATGGACACGCACCTTTAAGTATGAGATTTTTGTAGTTAACGGACTAACTTTCCACTATTAATAAGAAAAAGAGAGATAGCAATAAAAAGTTGCTTTTGTTTTGACCAATAAAAATTGGGTAAACTGTCATGCTTATGTCATATTTAATGAACCGCTATGAAAACTTTTCTGTTTTGGAAAAACAAATTAACATTATTTGTTTAAGTTATTAATCTTTGAATGACATTAAGATGGAAGTAGTTTTAGTTTTGGCCAACACTGTACATAATTATTGTGAGATTTGCTGATCAGATCTTTTACAAAAAATCAATCACAAAGATTAAAAGTATCTAGCTCAAATGATTTATTACTTCCACCATCAGGCTGGCTTATCATTCAAAATATACATATACCTCATTGTGAATGTTGACTGACGTTTTCTTTATTTCAAGGTCTTAAATATCTTGGATAGATTTAGATACATACATATGTGTTTTTTTTTTAATGAGAGCTCATTGGCTTTTCTATGAAAAAACTGCCTCTAACCACGGAACATTGTGAGCTCTAAGCATTCTCTTTTGCTAAATTTGCTAAGAAATAATATTTGAACAATCATAATAAAGCAATTTGAGAGTTTTTTAAAAAGTTCTTTGAACTCTAACTAGAATACAAAAAAATATAATAATATTGCAAACTACATAATGTTTTATATAAGTTGAAACCTAGAATGATACTTTGCTTGCTTTTAGTTTCTCGATGGTAATTTATGAAATTGTTTGTTTCTGCAAAAAAAAAAAATACTTTGTAGGTATCTACATTGAACGTGTATCATTTCAAGCAACATACGAACGAACCATCATCCGGAAAAAGCTAATTATGTGTTCATTCATATAAAGATTATTTTTTTTTTGTCTCATTTAATATTTTAATTTACGTATACATACTTATATACATTTCGTAACCTTATGATTGTATGTTCATTTTTATTGTATTCGAATTCATTACTCACATTAAACATACATTTAGTCGAATAAGCAAAATAAAAAACTAAACTAAATTGCAAATTGATTTTATAAAGCTTATGGTCTTTTGTTTCTATATTCTTTTCTTGTTTTTGTTTTTTAGTCAATATAAGTTCATTGATTTTTTAAGTGTCATATTGTAATTGATTATAAATTTTTATAATATGTAAGAATCATTTTTTTTTGTTCCAGTTTATAATTTATTTAAATTAAGAAGAATATTTCAAAAATAGTGAAAGCTTGGCGGCTGCAGTTCGAAAATTTCATACAAAATATGGTCGGAATAGTGTTTTAACTTCGTCAACTGTGAAGAGATTAATTGAAAAATTCATGGAGACTGGATCCGTTGGAGACGCCAAACACACTGGTCGTCCAAAAACAAGCCGTTCAAATGTGAATGTCGAAGCAGTGCGTGAGAGTGTTGCTGACAATCCAGGAACCTCAATTCGACGTCGTGGACAAGAATTGCAAATTTCAAGAACCTCTCTACAGCGTATACTCACCAAAGATCTGTGTCTTCATGCTTACAAAATTCAATTAACACAACAATTGAAGCCTAATGACCATGGACAGAGAAGAGAGTTCGTTGAATGGATTATTGAACATCAACAAATGGACCCTGATTTTTCGAGCAAAATCATCCTAAGCGATGAAGCACATTTTCATCTTGATGGCTTTGTCAATCGCCAAAATTGCCGCATTTGGGGTTCGGAGAACCCACATATGATTGTCGAAAAACAAATGCATCCACAACGCGTGACTGTATGGTGCGGATTTTGGGCTGGAGGCATAATTGGGCCATATTTTTTTGAAAATGATGCTGGTCAAGCAGTGACTGTTACTGGTGCTCGATATCGCGACATGATTACACAGTTCTTTCTGCCAAAATTGGATGATATTGATGTGTCCAATATGTGGTTTCAACAAGACGGTGCCACATGTCATACAGTCCGTGAAACAATTCAATTACTGCATGAGACATTTCCAGGTCGTGTACTCTCTCGTTTCGGTGATCAAAATTGGCCTCCTAGATCGTAGATTTAACACCATTAGACTTCTTTTTATGGGGTTATTTGAAATCACAAGTCTGTCAACAAGCCCACAACCACCCGTGCATTAAAGGAGGAGATTCAACGCTGCATCAACGAAATTCCGCCACATTTATTCAGAATGGTCATGGAAAATTTCAACAAAAGAGTGCGCATGTGCATGCAAAGCCGTGGAGGCCATTTGTCCGATGTGTTATTCCATACATAACCCTATCCTATGTACTTTACGAGTCAATAAAAATATAACTATCAAAAGACTAAAAACGGCGTTTTCTATTTAATTCAAATCTTGCGTTAATTTTGGGACACCCTTTAAATTGTATCAAGGTCAATAATGTTGTTCAATAATTTTCAAATACGGAATCCTGAGAAAATAGTTTTTTTTTCATCATTTCAATGCAGGATGATAAAATTCACAACAACGTTATAAATGTACATCTCTCAACAGGAATTTATTAAGACTCAAACTTTTAGTAACATTTAAAACTTTAAAAATATAAGTTTTCCGATTTGATTAGACTTAGAAAAACTCTGATAGTGCATATTTTTAAGAGTATTCAAATAAAGGATTTGTTTTGTCTTGTAAATGGTTTCATCTGTTCGAATCTTAAAACCCATTATTATCAACATTGGAAAATTTTTTGTAACTAATATAAATATATTAGGATAATATGCATACATATGGATGATTATACAAAAGTTGGGTAACTCGATGTCATCAACCAATATATACAAAGTCTGATTATATTTTATTGAGATTGCAATTTATTTTAAAACAATGGAAAGACCTTTATTTAGTCACCCAATTTCAGTTCTTCATTTTGAATACAAGTTATTAAAAAACACAATTAATTCTTAAAACGTCAGTCCTTTGGCATGTCACAACCCCGAAAACCAACAATTAAGTGACTGTCTATTAAACATTATCATTGATTTGAGAAAACTTATCAATGTACTTCAATCTGTAATGTATATAGTTAAATATAATACTAAAACTTTCATAATGCAGTGTTCTGCACTTTATTTAAAAAAATAATAAAAATTTGTGTTCCGTTTCATTCGTCAGTCCGTTATGTGTTATTTAAATTTGAAATTCGTGCGAAATATCGCCAACTCAACGTCAAATCCCACTTGGAATTTTAATGTTGGTAATAAAGTTAGTTGCGGTTCGCACAATTTGACGGCCACCATAACTGTACCAGAGTTTGGGTTATGTTTGTTGTCTATACACGTGCTTAGCCAGTCAACACGTCAGTTTTATGGTGAGTCGTTATTTTTTTGTTAATCTGAAGTTTATTGCTATTTATACATATTAGACTCTGATTTGTTAAAATGTAGTTTGTTGATATTCGAAATTACAAAAAAAAAAAACATTAGTCCTGAATATAACCTCAAATATTGTCCTTTTCGTCAGTCCGTTGGCGTCAGTCCTGTGTCAGGTATCGCGCCTGATTAGACGAAAAAGATGTGTCAGATGTTCCCATGAATCAAAAATAATTAAAAAAAACTACCCGTACCAAACCTTATTAAAACAGGAAAGAGATTTTTTTTTTACCAATTTAAGAAAAAAATGGACGTTTTCGAAAATTAATTATATATGTTAATACTTTTTTTTTTGGAGAAAAAGATCTTATTTTATTTTAAGTATTACTATCTCTTTAGATGCTTTTAAGGCATAGCTTATTATATTTATTTGATTTATTAGAAAAATACGCACTGTTAAGTAAAATTACCTCAAAATAATATAAAAGTTAAGTATTATAACATTTATAATATGAAAATGTTAAGAGGCTGTTATAAAGACTGGGATAGTTAACTTTCGTAGTATTATATTGTTCTTCATTTCATGATCATTAGTACTTTTAAGATGAGTATTGTTAGATTTTGTTATTTTGTTTGTTGGTTACTTAGAAATATTTAGTAAAACTATGTAAAAGTAGTAAAAGATAAGTGAATAACGTTACGTTAAATGTCAAAAGGCTGTTTTGAAAACTGATATACAGTGAATCACAAAATTGGTCACGCTTATCATCAACAAAATACAAATTCTCTTTAATTGCTCTCATTTCAATTATTTTCTTATTTTAAGGTATTATATTCCTTACATAATTTTCTCTTCTAACAGTTTATAACGGTTTTTATTCTCCTCTATCCAAAAGTAAGTTTTACTACATGACTGCATTCGCAGTTGCATCGTGATCGTTTTTGTGAGTTAGATCGTAAAGACTCCATTTCTTATTTATTGATCTTAATTTAATAAAAAAAAGTGAAGTAAGAGCTCATTAATATTCAGTGCTTAGTTTTGTTAATTATTTAAATGAAAATTTTATATTTTGTTGATTCAGATTTCTTTTAATGGGATCGAACAATAAACCAATAAAAATAACCCAAAAAAAGCAGGTTGAAGAATTTTTGAGAAAAGGAGTACCACACCGGAAAATTGCGGAATTGACGGCTATATCACTAGGCTCAATTAGTAAAATTCGGCAAAACCTCGAAAATTTACCCTGCAAAAACAAAGCTGGGCGAAAGCGAATCTTGTCTTCGGTCGAAGAACGGAAAATTGTTCGAGATTTAAGAATGAACAAATTTCAAAATGCTGTTCAAATCAAGCGAGCTTTGGACCAAGACCAAAACATTCGCATTTCAGCGGAAACAGTTCGCAAGACACTAAGATCCGCTGGTTTAAGAGGAAGAGCCAAAGTAAAAAAACCACTGCTAACTAAACGACACCAAAAATTAAGGCTGGAATTCGCAAGAAAATATTCTTCTTGGACAACGGATGACTGGGCGAGAGTGGTTTGGTCGGATGAGAGCAAAATTAACCGTTTGGGCTCGGATGGAAGAGAATGGGTATGGAAAACACCAGGAGAAAAGTTACAACCTCGTCACGTTAAACCTACTCTGAAGTTCGGTGGGGGATCCGTTATGATCTGGGGATGTATGATGGCGAGAGGAGTGGGAAGTATACACAATATTCAAGGACGTATGACGTCATCATCTTATATTGAGATTTTGAACTGTTATTTGATTGAATCGCTGGTAAAATTCGGTGTTGAAGCTTCGGACATTGTCTTTCAGCAAGACAATGATCCGAAGCATAGTGCCAAGATCACCCAAAAATGGTTAACAGACCACGGCTACACAATGTTGACATGGCCACCGCAATCCCCAGATCTTAACCCAATCGAACACTTGTGGGGTGAGTTAAAAAGGTCCATTGCAGGAGAAACTGCAAATTTAACAGAACTCTGGCCAAAAATAAAAACAGCGTGGGAAAATTTAAGCCCAGGGATATGCAAGAATTTAGTTGACAGTATGCCCAATCGAATACAAGCGGTAATTGATGCTAGAGGGGGAAACACAAAATATTAACTATTCCACACTTTTGAAAAAGAAAACACTTAAAATCGATCAAGCTTTGAACATTTCTTTTTGTTTATATTTGATATTTTGAAACAGAAAATGCAATTATTTAAGTTTATATTAAGAATTCTAATATTTGAAATAAAATATTCATGAGAAATTTGAAGTTTTTAATTTACTTTTTAGACTTGAAACAAAATATTTTCAATTTTCATAGAAAAGCGTGATCAATTTTGTGATTCACTGTAGGTAGTATTTTCTCCCAGTATTTATTTTTAACTGCTACTAAGTGATTTTAATACTTTTCAAACACATGTGCCGTTATTTAATCCTAAGAGACTTAATTAATTTTAATAAATTTCATTATAATACTTTCAAATCTGTGTATTTTATCAGTACTATGTTACCTCGTCAGTCCCCTGCAGTAAAATTCTGAAATTTTTAAATATCTTACAATGTACTCAAAAAAGTGACTGGTCCGATTTGGAACAATATATTAATTAGATTATCCATCATATACACCCGAATTTGTAGAAGTTTGATTTAATAACTATCGTAAACAAAATATCCTCATAAGTTACCCAACCTTTGTATAATCCATATGTGAAAAAAAAGTTTATAAATTTATTTCAGTTTCAATTTTTAAAATCACGATTATTGATCCGAAGAATCCATTTAAGAATGGTTGTGCTAATTTGACAGATATAAAGATCCGCTGTTAGATTAGACATGGGCGTATTATATATGTAGAACAATTAAACTTTTTTTCTAAATACTGAGACACTTCGTAGATTTTAAATCATTTACGATTTGCTAACTTAAAATACTAAAAATCTTTTATTTTTTATTAAAAAAGGTAGATCTGAACAAGTCTAAACAGTCAAAAGTTCTTGAAAAAAAACCAAAGGAAATAAATCTTTATCTCAGAGTGCCATTTTGTGATTAGTAAAATGCTTTAGAATTCGGAAAATCATCTTTTAACTTAGTAAAAATGGCATTAGAATTTTATTAAATCGTATACAATTCTGAACCACTGTTTTTATTGAACAGCTCAAGGTTGTAACACAACTGAAATGAACACTACCTGTAATGTTAATCACTTTTATAAGGGTAGGTGTTTCACTTCAACGCTTCTTTTAAAATGGTATTGCATAGGTTAAACGACAGCTTACTCTTCGCTCATAGATTCCACATGCGACCAATGGTGGATCCAGGGTGGGGGCGGGGCGTTGTTGTCGTAGGGGTCATGTTATCTGAAAACCAAATTTGTATTTTACTTCCTAAAATTTTGTATCCAAAAGTATCACTTTTAACTGAGGAGTGGACCAAGAAAATAATTTGAATTATGAATCTATTACAAAAACTGCACAATTTCATCAAATTTTGACCAATGGACGATCCAGGGGGGGGGGTCATCTGAGCCGTAAAGCTTATACAGTTAATTTGTTTAAGTAAAGATTTCATCTAAAGATTTGTTAGTAATTTAACGACATTCACAAAAAAGTGGTTTTCTGTCAAAAACAACTAAAATTTTTGTAACGTTCCTTAAATATTTTCATATAACTTGTTTCTGAGAAAAAGAGTAAATATTCAGGTTTTTAAGAAGAAACCTTGAATAAGAGATCGTCAATTTTATATTAAGTTGCCTTTAAATTCCTGAAACTAGCCTTCAAATCCATCTTACTTTTGTGATGCCAATAAATAGTAAACATTGAATTGATTTTTATATGGCAAGTATTGCCATACAAAAATTGCTGAGACGTGCGTCGTCGTTCAGAATAAAACGGTCGAAATAATCACTTCGCACCTAACGAAAAGTGAAAACATCCTTTCCAAACTACGAAGTGATTCGAACGCTTCTTTTTTCTCATTAATTCTCACTGAAATTTTTCTAAAAGTTTCCGAATCAAGGAGGATTTTGTTCTGATATACATATGTAGCTAGCTAGATAGGTAAAGTACCAATTAGTCACTTTCATATCAGTTGGGTCCATTAGAAAACATAGAAAGAAAAAATACAAATAGATCTTTCGATCGTATGTAGGTACCTAAAGTTAATAACCAATGATCTTGAAAAATATACATAGAGTACATAGCTTTAAACCTATGTAACAAACGAGTAACTGGTAAGACAATACTTGAAACTTCGATTTATGAGAACGACACAAAACGCTGGCGCTGCATTGATGCTCTCGTCAGTCTCAGTTATCATAACTTGAAAACCAACAACCTCAACATTGTTGTAAACTCTCCAGACTATGACCGTGTGTCGTCTGCGGCTTCAGACAACGTGTCGTGCTTTTTTTTTTTCTTCTTTAACTTTGTTTTTTCAATCGATAATAAGTTTGCGGTTTGACTAGGATTTTTTAGCCTTCTTGTATGTATGTTTTTGCAGCCTCCACGCGGTCGTCGCGTTGCAAAGTCGTCACTCGTCGATGGCGATGATGTGAGTGCGAGAGATGAAAAGTAAAGTGATACTTTAGAAATACAGTCTGTGGTACGGGTATTTGCTGTAAAGTCATCATCTTCGTTGTTGTCGTCAAGTCGTCGAACGTCCACATCTCCGTACGAATGTACCTAATGTATAGGTACTCGTACGTACATACCTACCTAGGTACTGCAATTCCTGTGTAGCTTGTATCAAATATCACATTTGAAGCGTGACGTATTTTTTTCAGCTTATACGCTCTATACTTACCTTGGAGTCGTTTATGTTGTTTCGTTGCTTTTTCTTCTACATACACATAAAGCTTCACCATCGCCATATAGCCATCACGCCGTCATCCTTAAGCTATATTATCAATGAATGCACTTAATGCACTTCTATGTGTTCCTCTCCTCTGATGTGGTAGCTAAAAAGAAATCAAATGATGATGGAATGACGGTTAGGAGAATAGAGAGGGTAAAAGAGACGATGTTGACGTTGTATAAAAAAAGGGGGGTTGAAATAAAATAAAATCGACGTCAATGTACTTTATCGACATATGGCATTGCAGAAGCACATCAAGTTGCACTTGTGTTTCGTTTAAGCGATAATTGTAGCAACTTAATGCGAAGGTACATAAATACTATAGTACATGGATACATGCGTACAGCAAACATGTGCAGTACAGTGCTGTGCAAAAAAACAAACATTTCGAGTGATTTTTTAAGAGCTATGGAAAACTAAAAAAAGACACTTAAAATACAGAAAAATGTATGAAATATTTGTTTAAATTGAAAGTGAGTTCCATATAATTTAACGTTTAAAGAGAATATTTCATGCAAATGTTGGCCGCGCCAAATTTGAGGTACCTACTCTTTTTGACATTCGAACATCTCCCACGAATAAATGCTTCAATGTTTGCTTCCAGTGCGTCAATTCAAGCGGGCTTGCCGCTATAGACATGAGCCTTAACATATAGTGTTGGAAAAATAAATAGATTCACGCTCGTGTTCATTCTTTTTAACAAATAAAAAGGTATTTGTGAAGAGTAGGAAAATAAAAACTACACAGATAGATTTTTAACAATTTATTGCTTAAATACAGGCAGAAAAGCCATGCTCTTATTCTTAAGAAATGAAATTTATGTAAACAATTTTTTGTATAATAAAGAATTAATCTAATATAATCTAATCTAATCTACAATAATTTTTTTTTTAAATAATATTGGGAAATAATAAAATATAAAATAGACTTGTGATGTATTATGTTGCTTCCTCATGGAAAAAATAATAGAAACAAAATTATAATGGTACTTTTGTAGCGAAAAAGTAACTTAACGGAAAAAGTACTTCAAATTCTTTGAGTATTTTGTAGTGGCGCTCTTATTATTAATAACTGACTCCACTGTTCGCCCCATCAAATTCACCAGTTCGGCACATGTCTACGGGTATGGAGTACCATTCCCTTTGAATTTTCGACCAAAACTCGTCTTTCTTTTTGGTTTTACAATCTCCGATCCTTCGCTTTAGGATGCCCCATAAGTGTTCAATTGCACAATCAATTCAGTGGATTGTGATGGCCATTCCATAACATTGTTCTTGTTTTGTTGGAAGTATTTGTTAGCCAATTTGGAGGTGTGCTCGGGATCATTATCCAGCATGAACTCCCATTTGATTGGCACCTCCTCTTCAGTTAATATTAGCATAACTCAATTTAAGATCTGGACATAATCCACATCGCACATTTTACCTTTGATCCAAAATATTGGACGTACACTAGATGCTGAAAAGTACCCTCAAATCATTATATTCCCACCACCGTGCTTCACTGTCTTCTTTGTGTATTTTGAGTTAAACTTCTTGTCTTTTGGCCTTCTCACATACATTTTTCCATCGGAAGTGAACAAATTGATGTTCGTTTCATCCGACCAATAAGAACGGTGTAAGTGTTTGTTTGCAAAGGGAAGTCTTTGTATAATGTTTTGCTTGATTAAAAAATGCCATTGTTCGTGGAATTCTACCAAGAAGACTTGCTTCTATAAGTTGGTTTCTTATTGTTCTAGCTGTCACTAATCCGTTAAATTCATTTTTGAGTTCTCTTAAAGAAAGAAATGGTTTCTTCTTACATATTCTTACCAATAGTGTATCAAAACGCAAAGAAGTTTATTTTTTTTTCTTCATCTTGTTTCTTCTTTAGGCGTGAATGTAAAGTTGTAAATACTTTTTTCTTCGAACAGTTTAATGTTTTTTGCAATTTCAACTCTCGGTTTTCCAGCTTGTCTTAGCCCGCGGCCACGCAGTAAGCGGCTGAGCGGAAAAAAAATATAAAACATATGAAATCACATAGAAGCGGCCACGCAATGAGCGAGCGGCGAAACAAAATTCTGAGCGGCTAAGCGGCGCCGCTCAGCAACCAAACCTGTTTTAATTTTCTGAGCGGCAAGAAGTAAAAATGGTCAAAGTAAACATTGAGTTGTTAATTTCGTGTGTGCAATCTTGACTTTAACTACTAATCGCTCAAAAGCAGTCGCTCAGTGCCTGGCCATACGTCGCTTAGAGTTGCCGCTTGCCGCTCAGCCGCTTAGCCACTCAGCCGCTTACTGCGTGGCCGAGGCCTTAGTTTTTTCATCACTTCGCGTTCAAAGGAAGTTAAATGTAATCCACGACCAATATTTATTAAAATTATGGATGACTTTTAAAAAATTTGTTTAGTATCGAATATAAAACATCTGACAAACTCAAAACGACGAAATCATCATTGGCCGTTAAGTGAAAACAAAAAGTTGTGTCCACAAAACAATTTTGCCATTTGAGAGCATTATTAGGTACGAAATTAGGTATAGAAAGACTAACGATAAGACTTAATTGCTTAAAAAATATTGTGTATCGAAAATGATGAAGACACTTGTTTCTATTATTTTTTCCAACACTAGCTCCACAAAAATAGTATAGAGGCGTTAAATCTCACGATCTAGGAAGCCAATTAACCATTGTATTGTGTTCTTTGTGGCATGTGGCACTGTCTTGTTGAAACCGCATGGCATGCAAGTCAAGCCCCTTTGATTTATAAAAAAGTTCCTTATCATCGCACTTTAGCGCTTATTTTTGCGATTCGCATAATCTTTGAAGAAATGATTTCGCTAGCCTATAATCCGCACCAAATAGTGATTTTTTTATGTATTGGTAGCTTTTACAATACTTCTGACTGCTGTTCACTACAAACACGAAAGTTTTGCTTGCTCATGTATCCGTTCGCTAAACACAATTTTTCGATAAAAAAAAGCGGGTCTTCGGCCAAATTTCCAAGAGCCCATTTACCAAAAAATCATCGTTGTTGCAGGTCGTTCGATATGAATTCATTCACCAGCTGCATTTTAAAAAGTTTCACACAGAGAGGCCAATTTCTGCAAGAACCGCCGAAGCGATAGTTCACCGTCATCACTAAGATTGGCCTCTACAGTTGCGATATTTTTATCAGTTTCCACTCTACGTAGGCTTGTTGATAATTTGATGTCCAACAAAGTAAATTTGTTGCGAAATATCCCGAATAGCCGCCTATTCGAAATATTTGTTCGATTAAAATAACCATAAAATTAAAGAAGCGCTTGATGAACTTACTTAACAGGGCACGCATTTTCGTAATAAAAAAAAAATCAAAAACTTGCGAGCGTTCTTCGATTGTAAGACGATTAATGGCCAGATTTCATTAAAATTGAAATTATTTATTAATGGATTGGATTTCCACTCAAAGAAGTTTTGTACGGTTCGTTGTTGCTAAAAATGCATTTATTTTTTCCTAACGAAAATCAATTTTTCTTGACGGCTAATTCTCTTTTATCAAAAAATTAATCGAATTTTTCCACTGACTAATGTTTTAATATCATTCAATTCCAATGAAATATAAATAGATTTATATCAGAAAAAATCTCTTCGGTAGTCAGAATTTTTCAATTACCGCTATGAACAATTTGTCAAAACAATTCCAATGATGGTTTCAATGATAGCTTTAGTTTCCCAATGATCATACAAAAAGTTGTATAACTAAGTTTATTTTATTTATTAGAACAAACACAAGAAAACCAACAACCATGTCTAATAAAGACAAGATTAAAAAAAACAACTCGTCGCGTCGACATTTCAACCATAAGACACATATTTTTTTTTTATTGGGTGGCGCAACAGTCCGTTGAGAACTAGAGCCTAGTGACTTACAACTCTCTTGTCAGGGATGGGGGGGACCTACAGTTTTAAGCCGAATCCGAACGGCTTATTTGAGAAAGCACTTTTCATGACAAGAATGAATTACTCTTGGAGAACTTGTCAGTTCCTCGCAATAGGCAGTACCCGTGAAAAAAACTTTAGATGACATAGGCAGGGATCGAACCCAAGATCTCTGGCATGACAGTCCAACGCACTAACCATCATGCTACGGGTACTAGCATAAGACATATGCCCTACAATTCTATTGAAATAAACTACATTATATAAACTTAAAAAAAAAAAGGATGGAGACTAAATTCAGGGTTTTTCCGTCTTGAATGGGTTTTTATTATAATGGAAAAATTTTCTTCGTTGGTTGCAAATATTTTGCACAGCTCTGTATGTATGTAATATGTTTAAATGCATGTATCTTTATAACGCACAACGGTAAAATTATAGCCATTATCGGACTTGTTACTCGTATTCCCATAATACTACATACGAAGAAACTAGAAAAAAAAAACTAGAATAATCAATAAATAGAAAATTCTATTTTATTTCTTTTTTTACTTTTTCAAACGATAAAATGTTTGAATCTTATAATTATATTTTACCGTTTAAATTTGATTTGTTTCGAACTAAATTAATAAGATTACGTTTTTTTCCTTTTCTTTCTTTTGCAGGTGAGTTTAATTTGGATACATATCAAAACTATAAGAATAAATGAGTAAGTATTATATTAAATGAACCAGAGAAGAATTCGCCCCAAATAGTTATTTTGTAATAAATCAAAGAATATAATCTTTTAGACAACAAATTTTTGACAATAATAAAATACCAGCAGCCTTAAGTATCAATAACCAATTGATAATTGATAAGTATTGAAATGCAGTTTCGTAAATTATTTTGCCATTCACAACAGTTTGGATGTATTCATAAACGCAGAAAATCTGCTCTAGTACAATCGCATTTCTTTTTTAATGTATTTGTGAACGCACTCACATTGCAGAATATCTGCAGTAAACAAAAAGGCTTTACCTAGTCCGATTTGTGCTTAAACAATTTTCATAAACGTCAGAGAAAAATGGCTGCCAAACAAATTTTTTGGCCATGATTTTTGATTTGCTTACTGAGAAAGAAAAGAAAATGGGCACAAATGTCTTGCAAAGAAAAATAGAAAGAAAATTATAATGAGACAATTTTCAAGCTTAAAAAAATATTGCATATTGCCAAAAAGTGCATTCTTCATGAAGGTGATTTCAGAGTATCTTGGTGATGTAGGTATATTCCGTAGTCATTTTAAGAAGTCGAGGTCCACATTCATCATTTCTTTAAAAACAATAATTTAAATTATTTGTAATTACAAAATTAATTAAATATTTGCAATAACTTACATTTTATAAAACTAATCTGCAGCCAAACAAATATAACTGCGCAATACAATCTGCCCGACCCTGACTACAGTCTGACGGTAGGTACTGCAGTTGGGTTAGGTTGGTTCGATTGAAAATCTGACTTTATGAATGTAGATAATGCAGTTCTTAGTTAGACTGACGATTATGAACTCACCCTTTACTCTGGCTGTTAGAATTTCTATCAATTGCTTTGTAAATTTATATCAAATTTTTAATTTTATCAGCTATGAATTGATTTGTTTTATATTAAACTTTTAATTTTGTCAACTATCAATTGATTTTTTTTTTCCACTATTGATTAATTTTGATAAAGATGTTGAAAAGAGGGACAACATATGTACGTTGGCAGCGACAGAAAGTTAAATAGTTGATATTTACAAACAAAGCCAATCTACGGAATAATTCCAATGGCTTCACTGTCGAAGTTTAAACGCTATTATTAGTGTAAATTTCAATTCGGAAATGAAAAAGGTTTCTCATTGGTTTTTCAAATGTAAACTGCGTCCAATCTGAAATCAAATTTAAACGAATGGAAGTTACCGTTTAAAATTCATTTCATCGTGGAGAATTTCTGAATTTAATTTAATTTGGCAGCTACCGCCTCATAATAGTACGTTTTCCAGTTCGGAAGGTGACTTCAATTTAATACTGACGAGGAAAATGAATCTTTTCTCGTAAGAGTGGTATTGGTTAATCAGATCGACTAGAGTACTAGAAATGGAATATTATCGATTTCAAAGGTTCATCATTTTAGATTCATTTTCTTATTTTATAAAATTTTCTCCACAAATGGCTTCCAGAAAGTAGCAAATGGTACAAAATTTCTTGCAGAATAATTGAATTATGTGAAGTAAAACAAGTTAGGGGGCGCAACAGTCCGTTGAGAACTAGTGACTTACAAATCTTAACCATTCCCGTGTGTGAGAACTGTTGTCAGGGATGGAAGGGACTTCCAGTTTTAAGCGGAATCCGGACATCTTATGAGAAAGCACTTTTCATGACAAGAATTACTCTTGGAGAATTAGTCAATTCCTCGCAAGAGGCAGTACCCGTGAAAAATTATTTAGATGACACAAATTGAATCCAAGACCTCTGGCACGTCAGTCTAAGGCACTAACCATCATGCCACACTTCGGTTAATTGAACCTAAGTTCATAGACCAAACTCAAGCTTACATGGAACAGAACAGGGATGCGTGGATAGGAAAAAATTGTAAGTAAGTGTTATCATTTAATAAATAAAGGATTTTCGAATAGTTATTTGACAACTCTGAATTTAATTTATGAGCACACCCTTTCACTTGTCATCGAACTGTCATTGTCAATTTATTCAATACACTCCGAAATTCGGAGTCAGTGACCGGAACTTTAACTCCAATTTTCTCGCACAAGTAGACAAATTAAGTGAAGAAATTCATATACCTATGACTAAAATTATTTAAGTCTGAATTTGTTTCCTCAATTGATGTTGAAAACATCCCCAAGGAATTAATAAAATTGCTTTGATAAACAAGTCTTATCTTGTAATAAATATTTTAATATCATAAAGTGGTAGGAGTTTAATAAAAAGTGACATTGATGGTATAAATGTACCTAACAAGTTCTTCTTATTCAACGACGAATAGAAATTGTGTAACAGCAAAACTCAATAAGCGCCCTCTAAATGTCAATCTAAAAAGCATACATTTGTACAATTCAAAAGCTAGCTGAATTGAAAATGTACATATTTTTTCAGTTCTGTACTTACACATGTAATTTAGATAGGTAGGAATAGGAAGTTATAAATTACAACAAATCTTCAAAAATAAGAAACTGTCAAATGTTATCAAAATAATCACAAACGTTAAAAGATTTGCAAAAGGTATACATACATACCTACCTAGGTACCTACATGAATATGCCATAGGTAGCTAGGTATATTAATTTTTCTTTTCCAATGAATCTCTAATTGGAATCAGAATTAAATTTTGACAATATCAAGATACCAACCTACCTAGACAGGTACTTTTTGGTGAATCTACTGGTAGTGGCGCTCAGTTTTATTCAAATTGTATGACAAACTATTTTCATCTAAATATATTATCACGAATTTCTCCAAAATGAAACAAAATGTTGGAAATATATAACTTCTATTAGTGTCTCAAAAGATAAATGTAGCCTTTTAAGTTTGCATGTGGTCTCTCAAAAAAACCTAAAGGTATATCTACCTGCAAATTAGTCGCAAAGATTCTTGGAAACATGTATAGGTACAAATACAATATCTGACGTTTAAGGGGTCTCTAGGTAATACATAAACATAAACCATAACATAAACCAATACATAAAACTTGATAGTTTTTTTTATTTCATTTTGTTTTTTTTTTCGCTGTATTGATGTCGGTGTTATCGTTGTAGTCAATTGTTTCACATTTGTTCATTTTAAGCCATCATCGTCATCATACCTCTATAAATGTATGTACCTACCTAACCTACCTGATGTTGCCGCTGCCAAAAAAAAAAACAGTATTCTTGCATATACATTACAGTGAGGGACAAAACAATATAACCACTGTTTATGTATTAATATTCAAATATTTAAAGGCAGAAATTGGAAGTTTATCTATTGTCATGACATGCCGAATATTCAGTCTTAATTTAATGGGTGATTTTTTTGAGGTTAGGATTTTCATGCATTAGTATTTGACAGATCACGCGGGATTTCAGACATGGTGTCAAAGAGAAAGATGCTCAGTATGCTTTGACATTTCATCATGAATAGACTTACTAACGAGCAACGCTTGCAAATCATTGAATTTTATTACCAAAATCAGTGTTCGGTTCGAAATGTGTTTCGCGCTTTTTTATCGACAAATTTTGTTCAGCGATGAGGCTCATTTCTGGTTGAATGGCTACGTAAATAAGCAAAATTGCCGCATTTGGAGTGAAGAGCAACCAGAAGCCGTTCAAGAACTGCCCATGCATCCCGAAAAATGCACTGTTTGGTGTGGTTTGTACGCTGGTGGAATCATTGGACCGTATTTTTTCAAAGATGCTGTTGGACGCAACGTTACGGTGAATGGCGATCGCTATCGTTCAATGCTAACAAACTTTTTGTTGCCAAAAATGGAAGAACTGAACTTGGTTGACATGTGGTTTCAACAAGATGGCGCTACATGCCACACAGCTCGCGATTCTATGGCCATTTTGAGGGAAAACTTCGGAGAACCATTCATCTCAAGGAATGGACCGGTAAGTTGGCCACCAAGATCATGCGATTTGACGCCTTTAGACTATTTTTTGTGGGGCTACGTCAAGTCTTAAGTCTACACAAATAAGCCAGCAACTATTCCAGCTTTGGAAGACAACATTTCCGAAGAAATTCGGGCTATTCCGGCCGAAATGCTCGAAAAAGTTACCCAAAATTGGACTTTCCGAATGGACCACCTAAGACGCAGCCGCGGTCAACATTTAAATGAAATTATCTTCAAAAAGTAAATGTCATGGACCAATCTAACGTTTCAAATAAAGAATCGATGAGATTTTGCAAATTTTATGCGTTTTTTAAAAAAAAAAAGTTCTCAAGCTCTTAAAAAATCACCCGATATATGAAATATGTAATAATATGAACCTGTAAAAATACTTAAAATAGTACAGCACCAAAACTCATGTATCAACATAATGTTTATGGTATAAACAAAGCCATTAAATTTTCAACTTTTTTCGTTTTGTTAAACATTTTTTCAACAATATCTTTTGATATATAACTTATTTTTAGTTGTTCTTATAACAGTTTAAGGAATCATAAATTGCAAATTAATAACAAAGGTCATATACATATATTTTTTAATAAAATCTGAACAAATAAAAAGTGGTCCTATTGTTTTGTTTGTACTGTGGACATGGACAAGCAACATAAAAAAAACTCTGACACAACATATTGCTGCCCATGCTTCAACACCACATCAACACTTATAAATAAGTTGAAAATACACAAAAACAATTTCGTATTAAATAAAATAAATAAATAAGTTAGCTTATATTTATTTCTTACCCCTCTTAGTTTTCTGTGTACTCTGGGCACATCTGAAATGGTCTCACATATGCTTATTGTTCAGTGCAAGACCGTAGCTAAAATCAAAATATGAAAGGGGTGTTGTTGTTCTTTTCTTTCAATAAGCAAGTTCATACATATACATATAAAGAGTGTCCCATAATTCAAGTGAAATTTGAATTTAGCGCCATTTGATAGGCCAAAGTTGCCAGCGGAAGCAAAAATATCGAATTGACAGCTGACAGTTCGGGTTTAGTAGACATCAAGCGCTGCAGCTGTATGAAATTAAAACTACTAATTTTCATAGGACTTTGGAAGAAAAAAATGCCAAAACATGATAACCAAGCTGTCATTGCATACATACATACATATATGGTGGTTTTCAAAAAAAAGTTGTTAAGTTCAACCATTACTGCAGATCATTTTCAAACCATGTAATCAACCTATTTTGCGTACAGAACTTTCCATCCAGATCTTGTGGTTTAAAAACATTAAACTCATTGGGATGCTTTGAAATTAAAAGTCATAACAAACAAGCTTAAAGCAATAATGAGGTAAATTAATTGGTCCGTTTATATTTCTGAGAATATATACATATATGTATATTATATAGGAGAATAAAATATAAATAACAATAACAATTACAATTAACAACTTGCATTCCTTTGTATCCCTTTTTAAGTGTGCGATAGAGAATTCTTGAGAAAACGAATCATAAAAATTCTGTTTTCAGACTTCTGATAACAAAAGTGAGAAATCTGTATAAGAAATTTTGTGTATATTTTTGAGATCTTATAATATATAAACTGGTCATATGAAATTCAGCCTCATTTATTTGATACTTGTTGAATTTAACATTTACTTTGCATAATATTTATGTTTTTCTGCATTGAAAAATAGGTTTCATTACTCTCACTGAAGAAACTTGTTTGTTTTAATTTTAATAACTTCTTGGATCTATTATATTTAATAAAACTGTCGTAGGAAATTTCAATAACAGAATACATACATATGTAGGTATGTACATGCCAGAATACCCAACGTCTATTTATCTGATGTACTATCCTCTATAGAACCTTATACCTAATTAAACATGAGTACTGTTTTATCAAAATTAAATTGCGCTTGAATTTGGGACACCATTATTTTATATAATATTTTTGGTTAATTCTGTCTCAAAGTTGGTACAGTAAAAAACAAACATCATTTTTTTGATTTAGTTTGTACATCTCAGAAATTCAATTTGTTTAAATTGCGTAATTGTACTTGTAAGATGCAACTTTTTCATTTTAAATAGTCCGCTATGTTATTGACATTTTTTGACATTTGACATATAAAAACGCAGCGCACTGTCACTTCTTTCTTTTTTTGTGCCATTTGCCAACAAAATTAGAAACACTGGGAATCTACATACTACACTTCAAGTTCATATGGGTGTATTAACGGTTGTCTTTTGAAATACCGACTGTCAAAAATGTTCTTTTATTCTGGTTCGAAATGCTTTTGTTCTAATATTAAAATGTTACTATTTTTTTTAATGCTACACTCTTTTGTTAAAATTCTTCTTAACGAAGACTGAATCTCAGATTTTCTTCTGACCTTAACTTTTATGTAAATTGGACATAAAATCTCAACACCGTTCATTTTAACTTTTGACACATGAAAATGGACAAGATCTTTATTTTTTATTTTCTTCTGGACGAAAAACTAATTTGACAATGTAAACTTTCCAAATGTGTAATTTTTACTATTTGTTTAATCACTCATTCTCAGCTCTAATGAAAAGAAAGAAGACAAAATTACAATATTTATTCCCCCAGCTACGGCCTTGCTTAACTATCTGCAAGCCTACCTGTTGATCGTTCCCTCTTTGTTTAAGTCTATATTGAAGCTACCTGTCGCTTGCGCTCCTGTAGAGTATGGTCTTTTGCCGTCGCCGTTGTTGTCGGCACCAAATCATTTTTACTCATTTCTTTTTTTTTTCTCGTCATCGCTATACACCATACCATCATCATCATCGTCGTCAATTCCAATTTCAAGTTTCAACATTTTGTTACGCCGCGGTTCGGCTGCGGCTCTGGTCTGTTGCTTTATTTTTTCACCTTTTGTCTTCTGTTACTGTTCGAGTTCGACTTCGACTGCCTGCCACCGCATTTTGTTCAAGCCTCAGCACTTTTTGTTGAAGTTCGGTTTTGGTCGTGTTTGTCAATTTGTTTTAAAAATATCGCGCTTTTATTACCGTTGCCGTGCGTCCTCTAAGCATAATCTACTCTTCGTCATCAATCTTCTATTAAGTACGTAACGTAGGTACCTTAGTTGTTTTGTTTTCTCGTCTATGCTTTGCTATGCACTTTTTGTAAAATGTAAAAACAAACAAAAAAAAGAAGTAAAAATATAAAAAAAAGTGATTAACAAAAATTGAAACTGTATTTATTTTTGTTGTCAACATCTAAAATAACGTGTTTTTTTTGTTGGTGTGTTCCCTTTTTCGTGGCGAATATTTTGCACTTTCTTGCGTTTTCTTTTTCTATTCCTTGTCGTTTATGTGCCTTTTTTATTTTGTTCATATCGGTATCTGTTGTAATAGCCTTGTTTTATATTATTTTGTTCTTTTATGATTTTACAAGGATTTAATAATCATTAAAACAAAATACAAACAAAATACTACTAACATTTTTCAAAAAAAAAAAAAAAAAACAACAAAGTTATTAAGAATAAGTGAATACGGAATAAGAAGTAATAAATGTACCAACAAAAGAAATACAAGGGAAAACGGAAACGGAATTGAGAGTGAAATGATGTGCGAAATTTGACATTGAAAAAAATTGTTGTTGTGCGTTTTTGTTTTGTGTCGGATTTTCTCAATTTTTTTTTGTTTTTTGATTTTCAAATTTTCTTTTTTGTTTTGTGCTTCTAGGATAAAAAGAAAAGATTTTCTTTTTTTTTTCAATTGTCTTAGTTTGCAAAATCTTAAGGATTTTCTGATTCATTTTTGGATTTCGAACGGAACGCAACACGTGCTTTCAAAAAGCCTTTAATGATTTTAGGTATATACTCAAGGTAATCTTTTGTTTAAATTTAGTCCACAGAGTTTTCCTTTTATTTTTGTCTTGCTTTTTAAATTTAAGTCTAAAACTGGTTCCTATCGTTAGGTTTTGGTTTTTAGTGTACAACAATATACATATGTAGGTAGGTAGTATTCAGTTGAGTGTTTTCGAAGAATTGGTATTGGACAGGAATTATGATTGAATTCCTTGGGTTACGTTGCGGCGGCGTTGCGATGTGAATATTTATGTGTACCTCTGCCAATGGTGATGATGAAACCGGTTTGATATTCCTTCTTTTCAGACACGAGTAGGTAAATACCGTGTATAAGTAGATATTATGTAGATACCTTACCTACCTATCTACCTACTTGTCTACCTTCTCCTACCTGTTTTAATTTAGGTAATACATAAAGGACACGATTTGGATTTTTGAATTTATTAAACAAAAAGAAAATACATATATTGTAAGTAGGTTTCTCTAGGGAAATTATCCATGTCCCTACATTAAGTTTTGTTTTTGATTTTTTATTCAAAAAAAAAGTTTTGCATTTTAACTTTTTTTTGAAGAGAAATAAATAAAAGTAGAAAAGTACCAAATTACATATTTTGAGTGAGTCATAAAATTTTATTTTAGTGCTTACTTAGGTATTTATAGATAAAAAAAAAAATGTTAAATAATATTTCCGGCCTTAATTCAGTTTTCTCTGCTGCTGTATTTTGTTAATCTATTTTGCCATGTAGTTCAGTCTCATAAGATTCAATATAGTACCTAACTAGTAACTAGACCATTAGACGTAGAATGTCTGATTAAATTATAGGAATTATGAAGTATTATTTTATTTTTAAAACCCAGCGTTAAAGAGAAAAAAAAATGTATAAATCGGGGTCCGAATTACCGTCATGGAATTATCAGTCTTCGAGTCATACGTGAATCTGTTATTACCACTAACTTTATCGAGCAGTCTAGTACAATTATTTGACTGGTTTTCACTTGCATGTTAAACAGATCACTGATGGTGTATAGCAGATACGAATTACTTTGTAAAATGTAAGGACTATTGTACCTACCTATTTTAAATTTATTATTTTTAGATTAAATTTGACTAAAATCAATTTAGAACTAAAAATGTAATGGTAGAATTAATAACCTGGCATTAATGTTTAGCCAAAAACATTGCCAAAATGTCAGCAAGGAAGGACGTCCTCCATAAGGCTTTGGCAACACCTCTATTATTTATGTTGATATTCTTGACTTTTGAATCGCTCGATAAAAAAAAAAAACATTATTTGCAATCCTTTTTTTTTCTTCAAAAAATAAATAAAAGTAATACCTACAAAAATCTCATCTATCAACAAATAAAGTCTCAATTAAACTCAGTAGCAGCTCGAAGTAGTAGAATATAACTACATACTACAATTAAAAAAAAAAAATGAGACGATACGTCAAAGTACGAATGCTGTCATCCCGAATAGGCCACTTACTCATTCGATCACTAATGGGACTCACTCACTCGATCACTTCACTGAAATGTTAATTCGGCCCCGTTATTTTGTATGTTTGTCTTATTTTTAAAACACAGTATTTGTTATTTTTTTACTAATAAATAAATTAAAAAAAATATATATTTACATAGGTAGGTATACGATTTATAAAAATTGACTTAGCCAAATAATGGAAGTATTATGACATTCAGACTTATACAAGAAAACTCATATATTTTTGACACTTCGTTATGTAGCGTTTTCAGGGGAGAGTACGATAACTTTGGCGACAAAGTTTAATGATGGATTTGTATAGAACAGCTAAAAACAAGCATTTTTTTTACTATGGGAGGGGGGTCTATCTCCCCCCGTTTAGGCGGTATGGGCAATTTAAAAAAATATGTACATTAAATGGAAAAAAAATAATTAAAAAATAACGGTAATACTTACAATTAAGTATTATACCTTTTTTTAAAGCCAACATTTTTGTCTATTAGCTTGTTTTTAAATCAAGTCAAAACTATGCATAGTTTTTGAAATAAATTGTTTTAAACTAAAAATGTATGCAAAAAAAAAAATAAAAAAAAGGTTTAAAGTGTAGTTTTTCAAAACTTTCAAATTATCTACTGTTTTTTTTTTTAGAATTGTTCTTATTTGTTTTTGATCAAAAACTGAAAACTAGATGACTTGATGTCTTCTAGTTCTTGAGAAAATTGAAAATTAATAAAACAAAATATTTTAATTAAATTACTTTTTCCTTGCTTAAGTATTAACGTAGTCTTATTTTGATAGTAATAATCGAATATGGATTAAGATACACCTAGGGTAAATTAATTTTTCTTAAATCCAGCTTATTTAAATGCAAAAGAAACGTTGCATGCACCCCATCTTGCACACACCGAACCTTGTCCCCTCCCCACCTTGCACGCACTCCAACTTGCACCCACCCCAAATCCTATAGTGTTCCCAAGCAGGGGGTTGCAGATCCCACTGTTGCATACACCCAAACTCGCACACACCTTACTGTTGCAGACACCCAAACTCGCACCTACCATTGTTACTATCAAAATAAGACCACTCAAGCAAAAAAAAAAAAGAATTAAATTAAAATAGTAGTTGTGGTTATTTTCAATTTTCTCAAAAACTAAAAGACATAAAATCATCTAGTTTTCAGTTTTTGATCAAAAACAAATAAGAGCAATAAATTCTGAAATAAAAACAATGGTAGATAATCTTGAAGTATTGAAAAATTACACTTTAAACCTTTTTTTAACTTTGTTTACTCAAATTTTGAGTTTAAAATTAAATTTTTCAAAAACTACGCACAGTTTTGACTTAAATTAAAAACTGGCTAATAAAACAGAATATTGGCTTTAAAAAAATGTATAAAACTTAATTGTAAGTATCACCGTTATTTTTTAATTATTTTTTTACATTTTAAATAATAATTGCCCCTACCGCCTGAACGGGGGGAGATAGACCCCCCTCCCATAGTAAAAAATGCTTGTATTAAGCCCCTCTACCAGAAACCGTTATTATATCTTGGCGCCAAAGTTATCGTACTCGTGCCCGTTTTCACGTAACGGGTCGTTTATGAGGCATCTGAATTTGTTTTGTACACAATATTGTATTCTAATAAGAAAGCATAAAATTTCTTTATTGACATCTTCGCAAATGCAAAACACAGATTTCTTCAATTCAAACGAAATTATACAAAATCATAGTAAAATTAATAAAATATAGTGGGTAAAATAAGGCAGATAAATTGTATATGTACAGTACATACACATGATTTCGTTGATAATTTCTTTTCAAAATACATTTGCGACAAAATGAACTTTTTTATTATTTTAAGTTTTATTTTTTTTTTTAATTAAAATATCTTAGCGATGAAACAGGCAAATTAAATTATAGTAAAGCAAATTACATGATCACTTTGTTGTCACTTTTTCAATATAGTTTGACGTTTGAAAATTACATACATATATGTAAAATACCAACAATTTTGTTTCGGATTCCAATTCTTGAATAATTCACGATGCACAACCATTTATTAATTGGTTACTTTGATATTTTGTGATATCAATTTGCTTTTTATTCAAATCGGCAAATGACACAAACTGCTCTACCTACATATATATGTACATCGCATATGACAGCTGAGACGACATCATCAGTTCAAAGATGGCAACACTGTTTGTAGTAGAAGTGATTTTGACAGATGATTTGTATCTTAGTAAGCCTTTGAATTTAAAATACAGTCCCGGAACTAACAACATTAATTAAAATGGTCAGGGAATAAGATTTTTACTAAATTTTTAAACTAAAATTACAATCGACAATTCTAAAATGAAACCATTTACTTAAATTATTTTTATTGCAAGACTAAATAAATTATTTTCTAGCTTTATAATCTCTAAAATTCAACTCGCTTTGATGCTCAACAAAATTCTCACAACGTCTAATGGCTTTTCGGGTTCAGGTTTAGGTTCAGGTGCAGGTCATCGTCTCGTTGTCCTGTCATAGAATAAGAATTATGTAACTTGTCTTTATATCTAGGTATGTACTTACATAGATAAAGAGATTGCTTTATAAATCTTCAAGCATACATAGTTCAGGCAAAACCTGATTGCAGAGTTTTATTTTATATTTTCTTTATAATTTTAATCGGATTACAGTTGTATGTATTGTATGTACATATATAGAAATCCCATAAAAACAACAACACATTTTGTGGTAACAATTAAAACTAAAATGACTTTCGGTTTTAATTTCTTTAACTGAAAATCATATAAGAATAATTTCTCTTTCACTTATCAGTATCATGCTTAGAACCGAACGCTTAATGATTTATATTCTTCACAACATGAATTGTTTTTTTTTCTCCCAAAAATAAAAAGGAAACAGAACTTTTTTTCATCCATTTGTACGTGAACCTTTTTTTTGTATGTTAAAGCAAAAACCAGTTTTCACTTGTGGCACACATTAAAGGTTTAAATACCTATAATTTTTTGTTTTGTGTGTTTCTTTGTCTGTCCGACCATTCGGTAAACATTCGTGAGTGTACCAACTCCCGTCTTTGCCAACAAAATGTATCTTCTTTACTAAAAGGCCGCTTTTGAAAAGTAATTTTTCCCATAATCGTAGTTCAACTATTCTTAAGGGGTGTGAAATTAAATCTGACGCTGGTCTTACAATATTCTCTGAATTAGTTATTTATGTACAACAGGAAAACTTCAAGTATAAGATTTCTCTACAAGTGTTTGAAAAAGGAATCAGGCTCCCACTTCAATTCAATTTAAAGAAGAAACAAATCAAAAGTATTGTTTAGTACAAAGTCAATCAATAGCCTGTATTAAAATTAAAAAAATGTCTTGTACCGAAACACACTAATTATGACAGGGATGTCATGGATGAAAATGAGCCTTACGTTTCTCAAATGACGTTAATGGTGGATTTTAATTTGTATACACTTTCAAATTTGCAGAAAAAGAGGATGCCATTATAAAGTGATACATATTAGTTTTTAAAGAGATGAATAGACATCTTCATAAATGCAGAGTCATTATTTTATTCTTCCGGTTTTTCGGCATAGGATGTACTCGCTCTACTTTTCTTTTTTTTTTAAATTGCAGATTCCAATACATTTAAATTGGTTATCAATCTCACTTTATATTGACAGTAGTTATAAGCATAACATTAAATATATTGATGAAAAAGCTGAGTTGAAAATCCGATTATAATCCAGTTCAATCATATAAAGGGGTACTAAACCTTATGAGAGTGGTTCACGTATGTAGTTTAGTTCGGTTCGATTCACACCATTGAGGTGTGAAAAAATCCTATTCAGTACTTGATAAAACAAACAAAATAAATGATTCCGACTTTCTTAGGCACCATTCACATTGTATTCGTTTATTTGGACTCGACAACATTTCTGGATTAAAAACTAAATTTAAAGATGAAAAAAATAATCAACTTTTGGTGTTCCGATAAAAACTGAATTTTTATTTAACAATGTTTATTGGTATAGTATTTACACACTGTTTACACAAACATTCAAATAAATAGTGCAAAATGTCAAACCAACTTGTTTATCCACACAATTTAGCAAAAATGACTTAAGTCAGAAACTAATCACACAGACTCAAGACGTTAATATGAAAACAAATACGAATTTTTCTGTCTTGTTGTCAAAAGATTTAAATTAATACGATTTTTAGCAGCTGTTCCAGACCCAATTGGTAAATATTAAATGAAAGAGACAAAAAAAGGATGTTACACGAAATCAAAAACCTAAAATGAAAATTTTTGATTTAAGACTATTGGCCCTAGGCCAGATATAAATTTCAAGCGACCGAACTGAACTTTGAGTCGAGTTTTAATTCGATACACAATCAGTTGTTGTTCCATATTTTCATTCATGAGGTGGTTTAATCTCTTCAATAAACTGAACGAAAGGTAAACCACGATTGACCAATTTGTCCTTAAATTACATAGTTTTTTCAAAACACAGCTTTATTACAAATTTTAGTCGTTTTATCAATTTAATACAAATGCAAAGTAAACCCGTACAAATTATACACCTATTGGTTTTCAGAACTCCAGTTCAATGTGTTTGACCAATTTTTCGTCACAATTCTGCAAATAAAAAATGTGAAAAGCTATAAGTTTGTATACCTATTTTACTTTTTCGAAATATCCTGGTTTCGTTTGGAAGGTGTGTACTGTGTAATCCGGTATTAGAATAAAATTAACTTTTTATTTGTACCCCTTCATTTTTGGCCCAACAAAAAAAAAAAAAAAAAACTTTTCGAAATATTTTCAATTAGATAACTAAATGAATATATCAGTTGGTATTTATCTAGATTTTTCTTAAATAATTAATATATTTAAAAGTTTATTGGTTTAGGTTTTAAATCTTCTTGGTTTTCTTAGAAATTGGTTTAAAACAACTTAACAGATATTTATAGCGAGAGAGTGTCAACTGTCAACCTTGATACCAAATCAGAAGTAGAAATCAGCCAACCGTGTTTGTAAACTCTTTGTTATATATTTCTTGAGCAACCCTGTAAAAAGACATCGGTACCGAGTATGACCATTCCCTGATGGTAACAATAAAAATGGTGTAATCGCTTCTACTAAACACCACATTTAAAGTTGTGATTATAATCGTACAATCGTTACCTACAATCATCAACATCAAAAGTCGTCTTCATCGTGCATGAAGTATGAACAAAACTCAGGAAAAGAGTTGGAAAACCTCTTTAGCCACAAAACGCAACTCCTTCGTTCAGCTATGTATTGTATTTGTATACATATTGTTCATCCTGGTGTTTTTTTTTTTGTCGTGTCGTCGTCGTCTTCGTTGTCGTCGTCTTCTTCTTCTTCATCGTAGTCGTATAATCGACGACGAAGTGGTTGGTTAAACTAAAAAAGTTGTGTAGTTGATCATGATGGCTTCCCAGTGGCCATAACCATGACTCTTTGAGGTCAACAAACAGCTGGTTATAGTTTCAAAGCCGACAACAACAGAGACGCTTAAGACTCCATTAAAAAAATATCTACCTACCTATACAATAAATTGTATATTCACATTGTGTGCCAACTTCAAAATGTCTTGAAGCATATTAAAAACTCGCTGCTCTAATACATAGCCGCTTATATGTATAAAGATTGACTCGTATGAATGTCTTGAGAATGTCTATATACCTGTACACTTTTTGTATGTACCCAACTCACTATGCGTGGCTTAATTTTTTTTCTTTCTTTGGTCTTACTTTGAGTTTTGAAAAAAAAAAATGAAGAAAAATCCAAGTAATTGAACCAGGTAAGGTAACCAAGCTATAACCGAGCAGAGAGCACCACTCATCCATTCTATAACCAGTTGAATGGTTACGGCAGGTAAACGCAACAAAACTCACCCAGCCAGACAGACAGAAAATAAAACTACCAAAGTGTATTGATGTTGAGGAGGTGCACTGAAGCATTATCATCATCATCATCATCATCGTGAGTCGCCTCTCGATATCTGGTTTGTGGTAGTAGCACAGTCCTAGTTTTTCTTCAAGTCATGTTATAATAATATTTATGTGATCCAAGAAACTGGGACTTCTTTCTGGCATATCCACCACATACTCCACTTGCTCTTTCATGTGTAATCTCTTTTGCCGTGGTCATCAGACGAAAGAGGTTTATTAAGTAAAAAAAACGAACAAAAATACCTATACCTATATTAAAATGTGGTCTGATTTTACTATAAGGCAAAATATACATGTGTTATAAATTATAATTGTATATACCTACCTTTTAGGCATCAGGTAATGAGTTTTAAGGGCCGGAATTCTTTAAACTATTTATTCAAACATTAAGGTTCATTTGCAGCGATGACTTATTAAATACTCAAGTTAAACATAAAATATATAATGAATGCGCCTAATTAAAAAAATATTCAACTAAAAAAAAAAACAATCTGTCAAATTCTTTAGTGACAGCTTACACTTGAGAACTGTTAGATGATGCGATTGAATATATATATAAACCTTGATTAATGTTCTTGCCCATGTTCTGCATTTCACTTATTGTGAATACACTTTACGAAAGTGAATTTGAGTATTCCACAATTCTCTATTGTGAGTTGGGTTTTCGAACATGCAAATGAATATTCTGTATTTCGGTTTGTTCCATTTTTTAAACGCATTCAAATCACATTTTTTATTTCTGTGAATTGATCTTTGATAGATTCCTTCTGCTAGGAATCGGAGGGTTGCAGAAAGTTTTTGAATTGAAGGAATTTCCCTTAGAACATTATAAAAAAAGCGTCTTTGCTTAATCTAAAATTACAATGAAAGCTTAAAAGACCAAATCAAGAATTTACTTTATTTATCAGAACAATTCTACATAATTTGCACACACTAAACTTACATACATTGTGTCAGGTAAATCCAATATATTTGATTTGTCTCGAAAAATTCGTCTTTTTATTTTTTCTCTTGAATTCTACTTCCTTTTTTCACTTAAAATTGCCAATAATATTGCATCCATCTTCAAAACAGCAAAAAATTTACTTCAGAAACAAAATAAAAATGGATGATCCTTCAGTTCTGACAGTTCGAAGCAATTTCGAAGTTTTCGAAATCGATCGAATTGAAGAACATGCAATTTCATTTTACGTGAAATTGAAAAGTGATTCAATTCACTTTCGATCGAAATTCGGAACATGGGCGTACATTTTTTTTTTAATTAATTGAAGTTGCTTTTGCATAAACTGTTTCACAAAAGTACTTATTTCCACTAAATTTCAAAATGAAAATTTTGACGTTTATAAGCAAATAAGTACTACCCGTAACGTGATGGTTAGTGCGTAGATGTTTTGAGTTGCATCTTGCGAGGTACTTTATAAAAATTAGCCTTTCGAAATCGGTATAAAAACTGTAGGTCCCCTCTATTCTTGACATTACTCGCCTGTACAAAAAATCTAACATTTCTTACAGACAAAAATTATAAACTTCCCAGTGGAAGTAATCGTAATTGGTCCGATTTGTCGAATGAACAATTTTGACATTTCTCGACGTTCAAGGTCCCTTGAATCTAAATCAAAGAATTTTAGAGATATATTTTTCGTCGCCAATATCTCAAGAACCCGTGAAGATATCGACTTTAAAAACATTTTGTTTTTACCGATAATAACATCGAGAGGTGCAGAAAGGACTTTCAAAAAAATTAAGTGGGTAGTTTCTTTATTATAGCAATTTAAAAAAAAAGCTGAGCATTTTGGTTAAAATATTATTGCTAACTTTTAGTTATTATATTTTAGAAAAATGCAATTGTTTCATGTTTCATAAAATGTTAGTTTTGTTTTGTTTCCACAAATTTGTTTTTCAAAAACTAGCTGAAAATCGCCATTTTGTATTTTTCAATTACATACATGTATCTTACTTGAATTTTTTTCTGGAACCTGGAAGAAATCCAATCACATACTTAAATAAAGATCTTAATTAATTTATTAAGAAAAGTTTTTGGAATATTCAGCGGTATTCGAATTGAAAAATTAAAAAATTGAAGAATACATTTTTAAGAGTTATTATTACAATTTATAAATAGTAAAAATATTGTACTCTTTTAGGGTGACTTAATTAGTTGGACGTCTTATTATATTATCCTGTTTTCATTCATTTTTAAAATAGTGTCTGTCTGTATATCTCTTTTTAATCATCAAGTTGGAACGAAATACAATTATGAGATGTCAAGTTAATAACAGCATTCAATTCGACGGAAACAAGTTTTTTTTTTCATTAAAAACGATTCGGCTTTCCAATCCTTGAAAATTGTATTTCATTATAAAGTCTGGACTTTTTTTAAAGCGTCTAAGAGTTCGGGGATGAGCTAATATTATGAAACTTCAAATGACAGCTAAGTTTGACATGTGTCAAATGTCAGCTCTACCAACCTAAAAACAACGAAAATAATTATTACCCTTTATAAGAATAGTCCGAGGGTTCTTATTAAAAATCCAGGAATTTGCAAATTTTGAAAGTGGTGATGTCTTGCAATTAATGTGAGCTCTTGCGATACCTATAAAGATTTGTTTTGCAGTTTTGTAAATATAAGCAAAAATGATTAAAAGTTTGAAACATAGTTTTCCCTTTGTATAGTATAAACACCATAAAGTCTGCTTTCAGTTTTAAATCTATGTATGTATGTATAGCCAATCCTTTACTTTTAAAAATTCATTCTAACAGAATAAAGATAATTGTACATGCATCAGCAGCTATGTACATCTATATGTACATAGATAGGTAAGGTATTTATGTATGTAACTTTACTTATCGACATCGAAATAATATGTATCTATACCGGTATAGATACATATGTAAAATCTAACATTCTTTAATTCAATTTCTTGATATCGCAATTGATTTTCGTGATTTGATTTTGTAATTGCTCGAGATCATAACATCAACAACAACAACTAGTAGCTATAAGATTCCCTTCTATAACATACTCAAATTAATTGCCAGAATCGTCATGGTTTAAAATTTAACGAATAGGTATAGTCATAGAAACTGAATTTCAACGATTCGACTGTTAAGACTTAACTACAAATGAAAAAAATATATACAAAATCTAATACAAACTAGCCATTGGCATTAAGATTGAAGATAGATTGTTGGTTGGTAAACTAACACTACGGTTCACTTCATTGATTCATATAGGTGAAATTCGAGTTTGAAATGTTTGTAAATTTCATTAATTCATTCAAATATTATAAAATTGATGCAAACTTTTAAATACTTGATGTGTCAAATATTAAATTTCAGAGAATCAAGTTCCTATGGAATGTCAATATTAAACAAAATGGCAACTTTGTTTTTGACAAAGTAGAAGTAATCCTTGTGTGTTTCGGATCTACTTCTTAAAAAAAATTGTAAACAACAGACTGTTTGAATTATGAAAAGTAAAAAATCGTTCCAAAAGTCATCCAAATGTCAAAACGAACATAAGAGCCTTAGTTTTACGTTAGATTTTTTTTTTTTTTGAAAACAACGACCAAATAACACATTTTCTAAGTTCTTACGTTAACAAAACTCACTTTCATTAGTTTTGAGCTTTTTCCAATGCTTTTCCGTAAATATCCAAAACTTTTATATGCTAGTTTTTATTTTGACTATTGATTGTTTCAATCAAAAGAATCGCAGTGTATAATGTAGAAGAGTGATAATAAACTAGGACTGGTATTTTTTTTTTTCATTTTTTGAACGATGAGTACTGCTGAAAGATTGCTCCATAGAATATATAAAACTAGGATTGGGATGATAGCAACCGATGTGGAACCGTTACGGAGTATTTATTTTCCGGTTCGATACGGTGATATGATTTGAATGGTTTAGTTTTAGTGTAGGTATAGAGAGACATGCAATTTGCAATAGAGATTTACCAATTTTATGAATCAAAAATTGGTTTTGTTGCTTTTGGTTTGAAGATTCTTTAAATTCAAATGTAATATATTTTTGTGTTTCATCTCGGAGTATTTGTTTCAAATTCTTATCTCATATTATATAGGTACTCAAAATTTTCCCAAAACAACTTTAAAAATAAAATCAATATTTTTATCTTGTTTTTATAGTTTAGTTTGTAAGGTTGAAAATTATTGTTTTAGGCGTAGTTCACATTACACTCATTTTGAATATTTATCGAACCCTAATTTAGTTTAATATTTTGTTTGAACAATTTCATTTAATTTTATGTCATAGTGATATCTTTTTGGTATTAATATTCAACCCATAAATTTAGACAACTTTTAAACAGCCCTATCACGAATTCAATATTAAATCCAAAAAAAAAAACTAAAGAAAATTATATTTGGTAATAGTTTTTTTCGGTACTCGTAAAAGTTTCCGCTTACGATGGAATACTGGATAGAGCTGAATACTTAAAACGAATTGTTTGATTGAGTCATTAATTTTATTCGTGTATTTAAAGAACTTTTGCGTCAAATCTTCATAAGAATACAAGAAGTGTAAAACTAACAATAGTAATTATGCTTTCCAATGTACGAGTATGTTCTTTTTAATCGAAAGATAAAATGTCAAAAATTGTATTCAAATTTTTAAACCCGAACAAGTCAGAAATTACATCAGCCAAACTGACAGATCAAAATGTTGTTTAGAAAAATTTAGATCTGCAAATCTTGTTCAATAAAATGCGGAAAAGGGGAAATATACAGCACAATTTCAAATGACAATTCCTGGGAAATATTTCCCTTTTCGCTTCTCTCTAATTCTAAATAGAAAATGGCCAAGGATTTTGTTTCCTTTTCAATTTCCGTTATTTTAAACAAATTCAAAAATAAAAAAAATACCCTCGAAAAAAGTAGCCATTCTAAATGTCAAAAAAGTGAAAATAGAAATTAATTTGGCACGAGTTTGTTCCTGACACTTTAGCTGGAGAGTTACAAAAATAAAATGTAAGTTTTTCTTTTTTTTTGCAATTATTATTGCGGCCTTTGCCCATCCATTCTGGACTAGTTGCTCGTTCAAAACGTTTAAGACTTCAGCAAGCACCTTGCTAAAACTAGCTTGAGCCAGTCCAACACTGAAGTCTGTTCCCACCCCCGTTTGGTATCCTTCTTCTCAATTTTTTAATGGTGGAATTGCAAAACTCTTTTTAGGTGGATCACAGGAGAGAATATCCAGCAATTACTTGAAGTTCAAGTTGTTTAATGAAACTAGAAAAACAAATTTAAAATGAATTTACAAATACTTACAACCATTGAGGATGCTTACAACCATTGAGGGTTTAAACTGTCCCTAAAGGATCTCCTTTTCAAAAAAAAAAATTGTTTGCTGCAATACTGGAATTTTTTTAATTTCATTAAATCTTAATCTTCTAACAGCCAATGGCCTTTGATGTTCTCCTAACTCCTTTTCAAACAAATTGTTTGCTGCAATATTGAATTTTTTTTAATTTCATTAAATCTAAATATCAATTTCAAAATGTTTATTTTCCTTAACTGAAACTTTTGTATACGAGTACATTCTTCTGTCAAATACTTTGGAACAGCTGTTTCGAACACAGGAAATTTTCATTCCCGAGTTTGAAGGGAAAAATTGTCTCCCGGGAAATTCGGAATAGGAGAATTTTACTTTTAGGAGAATTGTTTTCCCCGATTTAAATATTTTAAATTAATTGTTTATTGAATCAATTAATTGTTTGCTAAGTTAACAAAATGTTCTTTAATTGAGAAAATTTCTCATAAAAATGTGTGTAAATTCTTTTTTCCATGTATGTCTGTAAAATTTTGAATTACTAATAAAAACATTCTGATTGACTTCAACGTTTTTTCTTCAAAAAATGCTGACCTACCGTAAAAAAAACTTAATACTTTTCCTCTATTTTTGAACACATCCTTTCGTAGTTTTTGACGTTTAGAGTTAAGTTTGTCATATTTATCAATCACTCAATCAATGATTAACGTACAGACCACTGATTTCTGGTGTAAGAAGTCATGATTTTTTTAAATTAGTATCACAAATTTCATCGTAATCGGAAACATTTACGAATCACAAATAAAACTATTGCCTACTTACGTTTGTAGTTGAAAATCGAATACAATTTCGAATTACGGACGGATTTGGTGATGATTTGTTTTCGAAATTCGTAAAAAGCTTCAGATTGCGATGGTTTTCGTGACAGGCCTGAATAATCAACTTGAGAAACATTTTAAAAATTCAAATATTCTTTCAAATCATGTGAACACAAATTCATCCATTTAAAATGATGCATATTATTAGCATATCTTTGTATATTGTATCTACAATTGCTTATGTACACGTATATACATATATATAAGAGCTAACAGAACCTAGAAGTTTAAAAAAAAAGTGGGAAGGGAAGATGTTGGCTGACTTAAAAAAAAAGAAGAAAACAAAACAAATGTAACCACAAAACCTTCCAGTCCAGTTAACTACCTCAAGGGGAAATTGAACATAATTATATGCAAGGAAAAAAAACACGACTCGTTTGTAGGTACCTATATACTTTGAAGTACATAAGTCACATATTCGTGTGCATCATCGACATCAACATCGACATCGACAAACTAACCCGACGAACTTTTCTTGAAAAAAAAATTCTACAAAAATAAATAAAGACTCGCCACGGTATGGGTTCAGTGGCGGTCGATTTGCCATTTTTATGGTTTCAGGAACGATATAATACTGTCGAAGCAGCACTCTTTATGCTTGCCTCACTGGCATTGCTGCTGCAAGAACGAATAACCAACGAACCTCATTCTCATATCGCACAGCAGTTTAGAAGCGAAGCAGCCATCAGAAGCAACTTGATATTCCACGTCAACTCCATCAGCGCATTATGATGATGTATAACTAGCTACCTTACCTATGCCAGTGCTGCTATGAGCGCTTAAGCTATATAAACTCTGCGCTTCGTCATCATCGTTTTCGTCGTCGTCGTTGTCGTTGTCGATCCCGATATCGCTTTCCAAGCAACCAGCTAACCAATACCATCGCTCCTTCTTATGGGCTCCTTCAGCTGTTGTGGAGTATTTAAAATGCGCAGCCCTATTGTGGTTTTATACACTTCAATCAAAGAATTATAATGCGAAATCAATTTACGGCGACGTATGTTGAGTTTGAGTAGTTATGGGTACCTACCTACCTACATACCTACCAAACCAACCAAACCAACATACATTGTATTTCGGTGCCAGCATTCTTTTAGCTGCTGCTTCCCGACAATTGAAAGAGAGCATCAGAAGCATTGGAAAAAATGCCAACCTTTCTGCCATCAATCGATTGGCTTGAGCTTGAGAAGTAGAAGCAGAAGCGTACCTAATGGATGCAGAATTAAAAAAATACAACAACAACTTCAGCGACAAAATAAAAGGTCTGAATCTGAATTCGAACAACACCACGAGTGGAGCCACAAAATGGATGAATGGCGCAGTTGAAAAACGACAGCAAAACAAAAAAATTGCGTGGAGAAAGTCAATTAGATTCACCATCGCCAATGCAAAAATAAAATACCACAAGCCCCCGTCCTGAAGACGAACGACAAACGGGGAGTGTTTTAAATCGTAGGTAAAACTAAAAAAATAAAAGAAAAAACTCATTCCATCCAAAAAGTCTTTGGTATCGATGTGGAGTATGGTGGGGGTTTTGGTAAATAATGTCGAATACGATTGGAATTTTTAATCGAAATGCCGCCAAACCTGATGAATACCAACATTTAAATATCTGAATTAAATTCGGTTCAACAACGAAATGTGAAGTGCTATAAATATAATAATCTCTTGAATGGGAGGAAACTATGTAAAAGGACATTCAAAATAAAAAAGGGTGTTTTTTTTACTCTCCTTTGAATTTGAATACCATAGAAATGCTGATACTTTTCATTCCAATAGAATTTATATCCCTGATTTATTAAGTTGGATAGAATAGGAAAAAATGCTTTTCCATTTTGAATTTTGACATTAATACATTAGGGTTTCTTAAGGACTTATCTGTTTTGACAATGATGCTATTTTAAATAATGAAAAAAACAGGCTCAAAAATACTGCTTATCAAATAAAACAGAAGTATAACAAACTGCTTCTTGTCATATAACTGTCAAATATGACAGCATGACTTCACGTTGACACATGCTGACGTTTGTAATTGGATGTTTCATTTTTCTGAATTAAAAATGTTTTTTACATGTTGCAGATAGATTTGACTTTTAAAATAACACTCTTTCTAAAATCAGTTAATTTGTCAACTGACAGAATATTTTGACAGCTGTCTATTTGGTCAAACATGTGAATTCTGATTTGAAATAACTTATTTTTGGACCTAATGTGTCCACGTTAACATAAAAAAATCGTATTCATTACTTAAAGTCTGGTAATACACCCTATGAGAAGTTTTTTATTTGTATATTGTTGTCTATTTTAAAGGAAAAAAATGTAAAATTTAATTCTATATTCAATTCATGAATTCACAAGTGACAAAAAAAAATAAACTATACATTACGTCCTTCTTTAGTTTTCTATTTGTTCAAATAATTCGATCCGAAAGCGTCATTTTTATATTGAATACAAATGAAGTTGATTTTTATCAAATAAAATCCTATAAATGTATAGTAGCATAGTTGATAGTTGGTATAGTTGAAAGTTTCAATTTAAATAATTTAATTTCTGAAGACATTAATGTTGTTGTACTCTACTAGTCTAAAAAAATGTATTTATTCCCTTTTGAGTATTTAATTCTGTGTTCTTTCTTTCCTCTTTAGGTTTTCAATGACTTAGAGAATTTACAAAAGGGAAGGTAATCATCTTTGGAAACTCAAAATTCTTAAACTCTACTAAATATAATAGAGTTGAAGCTTTAATTTAAAACAATTTTGGCTTCTTACTTTTGCTTAACATTGTACTAAAATTTACATCGCAAAATGGCTACTTTAACTTTTGACATTTACATTTTACAGATTTAGTTCTGTTTGCTTTATTTTGTTTACGAGCTGTCACTTTTTAGGCGTGTTTAGATGTAAAGGATGCTAATAAATGTTGTATTAGTTAGCAAAACAATTAAGGTGCTTGAAGTTGATTTGAACGAATTGTTGCCATAAGATCGGTTTCGAACAAAAAAAAAGTCCAAAAGGTCAAATCAAATGTGCAAGGTTTTCTTCGAGGAACTGCGTTAAATGTGTTAACCTGTTCAGATCAACGGCGAGTTGATTTTCGTGAATTGTCTTGTATGTGCGCATCTTGCGACGCTATTACGAATTAGTGGGTTGACCACTAGCATACCAAACCTGTGTACAGCAGGTGCTTCAAAAAACATCATCACAAAAACTGTCCACTAGGCATTACTCAATTTGGAAATATGCTTTCTATAATTCTAAACGTTGTTATGATTTAAATAAAAACCGCTAGGTGGCCCACCCTGTTTAATAACGCAAATTATTGGAAGGAATATATTGGGAGATGTATTTTATGATTATCTGATTTGACTCTGAGCGTTCAGAATTTTTTTTTCGAAATTGACCATTTTTTAGCATGCAAGTCTGTGAAAACTTTTTTAAAAAAACCTTTCTTCATGTTTCGTCCAGTCATGGGTAGAAACTTTATTCAATTTGTCCTTAACTCTGAGCTTACAAATATCAGGCTATTTTTTGTAGTACTCGTATTTCTTTAGAATAAAAGTTCATACTCCTTGCAAATGAACACGTCATGTTACGAGTACATACTGTAGGGTTGTAAACAAAATTCAATTTGTCATGTCCTTGTTAAAATTAAATAAAATATATATCTATAAGTAGATAGGTAAACGTTTTCCATCATTATTTATGTATGTATATTCCCATTGGGGCAGACATTTTATGTTAGACCTCATAGCCTAAAAACCTAATTTCATTATTTTTCTTTTCAATTCACATATGAATCGTAAAAATACAAAACGCAATAAGAATATTTCTAAATTGGATTTTAAGGAGTTATGATGTGTTTTCATTTTTATTTTTATTGGTATCTTTTCAATTTGTTGACATTATTGCTATCATTGTTGACGTCAGAGGCGGCGGGCGGCGATGGTAAGGCAAACACAAAAATAAATAAGAACACTCACATCTTACATAAAACCAAATCGACTAGGGAATATAAAGCTGATGGATTCCCTTAAACAATTTTAAAATAAATTTGTTACCTATACATACCTACCAAAATGTCGTTCTGCGTTTATTGGAGCACTATATGAAAAAGTGTTGTTTAGTGTAGAAGGATGTTTATTGTGGGGGCTTTGCTATCGACATTTATGATGAGTGAATATTTGCCAACTGTGTGTTTTTGGAAATTGGAAGAAAACATGCACACTGGGATATTTTATACTAAATTGAGGGAATCGGAATCCAGCTATCCGAACATATCCGGATAGTGTCAGATTATTATTTTTGCTTCTCTTAATTATCCGAATATACGCCATTGTGCGGATTGTCCGGATATCCGATTGTGACTCCGGATAAGTTTCAGGACTACCGAAGATGGAAATTTTAAAGCACTAGTTTAAGTACGAGGTGTGTTCAAAAAGTACCCGGAATTTTCGTTTTTTCAACAAAATATTTATTTATTCGTTTACATCAATGTGGTCCCCTTCAAAGTAGTCCCCCCAGATATAATACACATATGCCAGCGTTTTTTTCCAATCTTGGAAGGGCTCTTGATATTCACTTTTTGATGTGTCCTTGAGCATTCTCAGCGATTCGGTCTTTATTTCTTCAATCGAGGAAAAACGTCGTCCTTCATGGGTCTCTTCAACTTTGGAAACAGGAAAAAGTCACACGGAGCCATATCTGGTGAAAATGGAGGTTGGGGCATGACTACGGTTTTGTTTTTGGCCAAAAAATTACGAACAAGCAACGACGAGCGAGCAGGTGGGTTATCGTGGTGCAAAAGCCATGAATTGTTTTTCCATAAATCTGAGCGGTTTTTTCGGATTGCTTCACGCAAACCTCGCATAACTTCAAGGTAATATTCCTTTTTAACCGTACGATCTTGTGGTAAGAACTCTTGATGCACTATGCCATTATAATCGAAGAAAACAGTAAGCAAAACTTTCACATTTGATCGAACTTGACGTGCTTTTTCGCTCTTGACGTTGGATGCTTCCAGGTGGACGATTGTGCTTTGGTTTCGACATCATAACCGTACACCCATGTTTCATAACCAGTTATGACCCTTTAAAGCAAACTTGGATCGTCGTTGAAGTCATTTAACAGCTCTTGAGCGATGTTCATGCGATTGTTTTTTGGTCAAAATTCAGCAGTTTCAGCAAAAATCGCCGAGCTCATAAAAACACGTCGAACCTTAGCAACTATACCACATACAAAGTAAACATTGAATATACATAGCTGAAAATTGCATTATACTTTATACCAACACAATAAAAAAAAAATGTTGACCTTCGGGCTCTCCAGACCCGCGGAATTTAAAAATTCCGGGTACTTTTTGAACACACCTCGTACGTTACATACGACATAATTCGGATTGTTCGGACATCCGATTCTGGGGCCAGAATTTTGATAGAATGACTATTGTTTTCTTAATCCTTCTCTATAGATTTTGATTGAAAGAGCTATCGTCAAAGGGTTAGATCTGAAAGATCTGGGCCTTGAATCCCGATTAGTTTCAGGCTAACAGAACTATCCGGATACTTTGAAGCACTAGGCTTAATGTTTATGAATATACATACATATTATTCTCACCAAATCAAATTGACATTTTTCGATTTGTGTGCAAAAGCGCCAGACCAGACATTCTTTATTGTGTCTACATTTCTTGGACAACATGACCTTCAGCCTAAATCATTAAAAAGCTTATTATTTGACCTTTGATTTGATAGGTAGTCCTTAAAGGTCTATTGTTTTAGTCAATTTTTGTGAGGTCAACTACCCTTGTTATAATACTTGTCGTTTTTCTGTTTTTATCTCTTTTTCCATTTATAGCACGACAAGTTGCTATTTTATTTAATTCAATTGAGTAACAAAAATGTATTCCTGTTTTTCCTTTTTCCCTCATTTTCCATTCACCTTTTATTGCTGGCACACATCATTTCTGTGTGTGTGTGTAAGCGTTTTTATGTGTTAAAGGGGGTGAGAAGGAAAGAAAAAAGAAAAGATAAAAGACCTCAATGAAGATGGTGATGGAGTAAAATAAACAGCCAGATAAACTGACTACACACCAAAATAAGCACAAAAACAAATTTAAACGAACCACAAATAAAATAGCCAATAAAAAGGTACACAACCCCAGAGCTAAAGCACACTACCCATGATAGTACCTACCTTATACCTAGTTCATTCGTTTAGTCAATCTATGAATGGGTTTCCCTATTCCAAAAAAGCAGGAGCAAGTAGGTAAGTCCTCTTCTGAACGCTGGCTGTGTTGTGTTGTGTTGTGCTTAGGCAAGGTGGGAGGGGGGGGGGGTAGCACGCTGAGGTACCTTACCTACATACATATTCACTATAATGTATCTACCACGCCATGTGTATCACGATGATGATTGCTAAAATGTTGTGTGTAACATAAGCTATACCTACGCAAGAAAACAAAACAAAAAAAAACTCGGGAAAAAAGGTGAAAACGTTGTGAAAATTTTGCACATCGCGTCGTTCGTTGTCGGCGGCGTCATGGGAGCTGGTTGGTACTTGGTGGTGGGGAGCCCAGCCAGCATCAGCAGACAGCAGACTCTATTGTCGATATAATGCATGAATTTCGCGGAATGAAATCCTCGTCTCATGGGATGAGGGCGGGCAAAGAACGAACGAAAACTCAACAAGTTTTGTTCCGGGCGCCATTGTAGATACGTAGTACATCTACATATGTATAGGTAATAGTCATATAGTCATAGTCGTTGTCGTAGCGACCGACGACGTTGCTGCCGCATCTATTCTTGTTTTTATTATTTGGTTTTATTTTATTTTACTATGCTCTTTGACTGTTGCTGTTTCGACTACGATTCTGACGCTATTCTCGTTGACTTTTAAGTACATGTGTTCTCCAGTTCCAGTTCCAGCTACCAAGCTACCAGCTACAGTATCAAAAACAAGTGGCGGCTCCAGCCGTCATCATAAGTGTGTGGAGGATTTTCCTTTTGGTTTTTTCCTCCTTCTCTTCCGCCTGCGCCTCCTCCACCGCTGTTGCTGCTTTGCTCTGCTCTGCTCTGCTACTTTTGTGTGCTTCTGCTGGCTGCTGCTTTTTTGTTCTTCGATTGTATTATTTTCCTCCTCATCGTCGTCGTCGACATCGTCAGACTTTTATTTATTTTTATTTGTTTTTTATTATTTCATTTTTCTCCATTTTACTATCAGCTTGTTTGGGAGTTCCCTTTATTTTTATATTTTTTGTTTGTTGATTTTTTCTACGTTTTCCAGCCTTTTCTTTACTTATTTTTCTTTTTTATGAATTTTTGTGTCTGCCGTCTGATATTTACTTTTGTTTTGTATTATTTGTGAAATTTTGCTGTTTTTCGTTACATATCTTTCATCCGTTGCTTTGGTGTAATAGAGGAGAGACGACAACAAAACATCCAACGATAACGGTTTTTATTTAACAAAAAATAAAAGAGCAAGAGTGTGTGTTATATTATCATTTTATTTGGTGAAGGTCGTTTCTGTTTTTGTTGCTTGTCCTTTTTGTAGTGTTTTTCTCTGTTTACTAATTTTATTGCTTTTTAGTTGTTTTTGTTGTTGTTTCTGTTTGTTTTCACCGGTTTTGTGTTGTTATTTGATTATTTTCTTTTATTTCATATATTTTTGCAGAGTTACGTTTTGACGTTTTTTACGTTTTCATTTGATTTTCGGTTTTTGTTTACATAGGTTTTCATTTGATACATATGCTAATAGAAAAGATGTTGGGGTTTTTCTTTTTTGTTTGATATTTAACCTGAAATGAACTTTTATTTATATTATTTTAAAAACAATAATACCTACCTATACAAATGTGTGCGAAAACAGTTGTAGCTACTTTTTTTGTCCCGAAAACTCCTTAACCTAATGTTTTAAGATTGTTTATCTATGTACGTTTAAGTAGGTATGTAGTTAAATTATTTGTTAATTATACTTAGCGCCATAAGTTGCGCTTATTTGGTTATTGTTACTTATTTTTATGAATGAACTGTTATAAAATGCAGCTGTTAATGTCAAAACTCGATACATTTGAGTTCACGGTTACAGCGGTTTTACAGTTGTTCGTTAACTTAACGTTAACGTTTCGAAAGTGATTACGAGAATGACTCCAATTGTAGTTTTGTCAATATTGTGTTAGCTCAGCAGCTAGTCCGTTTTGCAAGGAGCCAAACAAGCCCGACAAAATAAGCTCAATAATTTGTCTTGAATGTGATAATTTTCATAGTAATTACAGTGCTGCCAAAAAAGCCTGACTTATGCTTAAAAGAATTTGAAAGTGATTTTTTCAGTGACTTGATAAACTATGTAATCCGTTTGAAACAAGTACGTGCATTTATGCGGTCTTGTGCTACATTTAACTATACATATATTTTTCTACTACATTATTATACATATTGAATTTCAAATTGATTGAAAAAAAAGCAAAAACTGATGTGACCTCTTAAATCAACACAACAATAAGGGCTGAAGGCGATTATATTTTATACCTACATACATGATATTTATTTTGTTTGAATATGGTACCTTTAAGGGGGTAAAACCCTTTTGAATTCTTTCAACTTTTAATATATTTATTTAAAATAACGAATAATTCATGTCAGTTATTTTCAATCCTTTCAAATTGAATTATGTATGAAGCCGTAGTTTCTTTTTTTTTCAATTTTTAGCGTGTGTTTATGTGTATTGTAATAATTGATTTTGCTAACATTTGCGTCTAGTAAAATGTATAAATAATGTATGGCTTCCATGTGACAATGGGGTTTAGTTAATTTTTTATTTTGTTGAATTGAATATTATATAAACATCCATGAATTCAATGCATGTTTATTTTTTTCTAAGCTTTAATAAAATTGTATACCTATTCTCTGGTACCTACTAATCTTTGAATTGAAAGCATTCCAATATTTCGGTATGTGTTTGAATTTTGACCGTTTTTTACGACAACAAGGTAACGTTAAGTATGTTTCAAGGAAAAACAAAGGCTCTCATTGTAGGTGAGAATATTCTTTAAGGCTATGTGTACATCTACTTCTGCATAACATAAGAATTATTTTGGCATCATTTTCACCATTACAAAACTAAGAAAAGGGTAATTCGTTTTTTGGTTTCGAAAGCAAAGTTAAATAAAAACACTGGTATACATTTTGATAAAAATTGTATTTCTTTATAAAGTTTGGTCTTTACTTAACTTGAGTACTAGGACAAATTTATAGGCAATAAAGCCATAGTTGGTCGTGTTTTGTGGCTTTTTGTATCATCTTTTTGTAACCTCAAGTCGTCAAAGACATAACTTAAATCGTTGGACAAAAAAGGTGTATTGCAGCTATGTATGTAAAGGATGTTTTTAAAGTTATAGAACTTTTAATTTGTATGACTTTTTCGAACATGTGTGTCTGTATATCGGCAATAATTCGCCAAATGTTGTCATCCAAGTCTTTTCAAACTTATCGGCGTAGACTAACGACTTCACATAATCCCCACAGAAAATTAGTTAATCGGCGTTAAATCGCACAATTTTGGAGGCCAAGTCACAAGTCCGTAACGTGAAACAATGCATTTACCAAACGTCATGTTAAAACCACAGCTCCTGCACACCATGGTTGATTAATCGTGCAAGAAAAAGTCAGAATCATGGCTCTTTAGCCGTCCCCATTGAGTGTGACGTTATGGCAAGGATCTCGTTAAAAAAAAATACAGATCATTTATTCCACCAAACCATTAGGCACCCCAAACAGTTAATTTTTGTGGATGTAAAGGTTACTCAACATACACTTTATTTCTATTATCATTGTAAATACGTCAGTTTTGTTTATTGACGTATCCATTCAACCAAAATTGAGCTTAAAAAGCTCAAAAAGCTAAACAAAATTCGCGCGATACGTATTTCGAGCATGAGCAACATAATGTTCGAAATAAATTTGAATAACATGGAAGCGTTATTCAGACGTCAATCTATGTATGTTATGTATGTTGGAATGTCAAACCAAACTAAAAACAAATCACTTAACAGCTGACAAAACGACTGCCAGTTAAAATAGTATTGCCAATTTAAAGTTATGTACCTTTAAAAAACGACCATTATATTTTCAACTTAGCGTGCATCTTTCGTAGCCGATCGTTTACGACGATCATAATTTTCACCCAATACGCAAAGAAAGCGTTTGAATCACCATTTCCGTTTTAATAATTTTGACAAAGTTGTTCGATTGTTACGTGATCTATTATTGTAAATGGCAAACATTTAACTAATAATATTACAGTTCAAATGACAGCTGAGTTTGACAGGTGTCAAATGCCAGTGCTACCAATTTGAAACTAAAAAATGAATTATCCAAGGATTTTGTTTCAATTTTCTTAAACAAAAAGAGGCTGCGATGAGACCCACACTGATTACTTCCCATCCCGTCTGTCGACTTGTTTTGCTTCAAAGGTTTGTAGGTTTTCGTGTTTTGTTGAAAAAGTTGTCAGATGAATTATTCTAAAAAAAATTTAAAATGTTTGCATATGATGAAGTAATTTTTGTTAACGAGATTTTTAGCCGAGAACCAATTTTTACAAATTTTAGTAGCATTTCTTGAGTTTTTATTTCTTACATAAACAAATACAAATTGGATGAATGAAATTAATTTGAAGTCAATATCTTACTATTCACGAGATATCGAGAACCGAACATCAATTTTTCACAATTTTGCGTACTATTTTTTTTTGTAGATTTTAATTTTGTATAAAAACAGACATTTATAAAAAAAATATTAAATGTCGAAAACAATATTTTCTGTGAGATAAAATTAGTTTGAAGCCAAACTTTTTCATTTTTGAAAAGATATTTTATTCGAAAGTAAATTTTTACCAAGTTTTAGTATTGTTTTTTTTTAGGTTTTTATTTTTTGTAAGAAATTTTTCAATTCGATTTTTCTCAAAACTTAACCGAATGTTGAAAACAATATTTCTTATAAGATAAAATTAGTTTGAAGCCATAATCTCAAATTTTTGAAAAGATATTTGAGTCAAAAATCAATTTTTACCAACTTCTAGTAATGTTTTTTTTTTTTTAGGTTTTTACTTTTTGTAAAAAAAAAACTGTCAATTAGATTTTTCTTAAAATTTTACTGAATGTGTCACGTTTTATAAGATTAAATTTATTTGAAGGTAATATCTCAAAGTTTTGCAACGATATATAGGAGTCGAAAATCAATTTTTACCAACTTTTAGTAATGTTTTTTTTTTTAGGTTTTTATTTTTCGTAAAAAAACTGTCAATTCGATTTTTCTTAAAATTTTACCAGATGTCAAAAACGTTATTCTTCGTTACACTAAATTATTTTGAATGGTGAATCATCTTTTGTTCGTAAAATATTTGAGGTGACAATTATTTTTGTTCAGTTTTTTTTTATTTATCACTTGAATTTTTTTCCAAAAATATAGGTATTTGTTTGGTACAACGTTACAATACATTTTACAAAATTTAATTCAAGTCACTAGCGTTATTGGTTCGGGAGATATTTTGGGTTAACTAAAAAATTTACCTTTTTTTTAAATTGCTTTGGTAAAAAAAACACTTACTCAATTTTTTTGAGAGTCCTTTCTGCATTATTATCTATATAACTATATTTGTTTGAAGTCGATATCTCTACTGGTTCTTGAGCTTTGGACGACGAAAAACACTTCCCGTACGTACACACGCACGCACAGACATCTCTCTAAAAATCTTTAATTTATAGGTACTTTAGGGACCTTAAAAAGTCAAGAAATGTCAACGTTTTCAATTTGACAAATCGGACCGATTACAATAATTTCCTATGGAAGAAATAAATTAAAAAGCAAAGAGACAAAGTAAATTTATATTCCTCTAAGTTCCTTTATTTTATTTATGCAATGACCTTGACAAAAATAAGTCTTTTTATTCTGTTTTCCCTTACTCTGTTTCCACATAATATTCTTTAAGTTGTAGGTACCTTTATTGCAAGGCAAAGGTCTTATCTATATATTCTCTATCTTCCTTTATTTAACTTTAATGTGTTTTTAACTTCTTTTTTGTTGTTGTTACATTTCCTTTTTTTTTAATATACAAATAAAAAAAAACGTCTTTTAAGTTATGTATTTTTATCCACACTTTTCTGTGTGTTTTTCTTTCTATACAATTCCCCCTATCATATGTAGAGAATAAGAAGAAGCCGTATTCATCTCGACGAACGACGAGTACCTACGAAAGTAAAAAGTCTCTTCTTCGTCTAGCTCTCAAAAATGTTCATCTTGTGGCCGATGTGGTCGTGGTGTGGTGGTTTTTTACTTTAAAAGAAAAAAGTTCTTTTGAGCGCGTATTTTCGTTTTTTCCTTCGACGATTATTTTCTTGAAATAAAAGTCATCCTATACTACTTGCGAGAGGTTTTGTTGTCCTCTTTGTGTCCTTTTTTATTATTATTATTTGTTAAAGCCCATCAAACATTGTCAATGAAACTCCTTTCTTTTTGTATTTCTTATTTTTATTTCAGCTACAATTTTGTTGACTTTTACTTTTTGGTAAATCTATTATTAGGGTGTATAAACATCTGTACATACATATATATATCAGTATAGGTAGGAAAACGAGTATACGTGTCTTTCTTTTATTTTATTGCAATACCGCTTTTGTGCTTTTCTTGTGGTGTGTAATATGCTTTAGTAACCCACTTACCTATTTTTCCTATGACGTCAGTATTACACTTTTGTTTGCGTCAAATAAATTCGACTGCAACTGAAATTCTTCAATGATTTTATAGGTAATAAATCAAAAATAAAAAAAAGAAAGAAACTAAATCAGCACATACAATTATTTCATTATTTAAATTAAATAACAAGCAAACAAAAATTGCTGGACTTTCATTAAAAAATAAAACTTCTCTGACGTCAGTCGTAGTAGGTAGGTACCTTTATAAGCATATTTATAATTTTTTTGTTATTTTGTTTAGTTAAGTATCGTTGTTGTTTGTTGGTATTATGTATTCATTAAACTTGTTAGTGCTCATTGTACAACGTGTAGGTATTAATTTTGTTGTGTTGCTGGCCACCCTATACCCTCCTTCCGTTTCAATAAACAAGACCCCCCCTCCCCAACTCGCTTCAACTTCGATGAAATCCCCTTTTGGAAAGTCTCACGTTTAGTGCTAATTTATTACGCAAATATATTCATTTGTATGCCGTGTGCTCTTTTGGGGTGAGCTCCGGTTTGGGGGACCTGAGGCGGCCGGCAGTACAACAATATATATAATTCAAAAAGAATACAATAACAACAACAACAACGAAAATTGTTCGTGTTTAAATTGAAAAAAGGCAGCAGTGGCAGCGCTTGGTTCAAAAAACAAAAAGTTCATTAAACTCTTGTTGAACTTAACACTTACTTGGACTTGGCCACTCACCTGTGGTTGGTATTTTTCGGAATTTTGTTGTTAATTCTTCTTTGGCAATAAAGATAATTGTGTATATGAATACGAATTTCCATACATATGATGAAGATGTGGTGGGGATCTTAGGATCGAATTTGTTTTTAGCACGATAGTATTGTTCTTTCTTTGTTGGTGTGTGAGGTATACATAACAAATGTACATATGTACATATGTGTATGAATTTGTTTCTAATTTTGTTAAATTAAATAAGTTTCTAAGCAATTATTGCGGGATGTAGTTTTGAGGAATATTAATACAAAAGTAATTTGTTATTAATAAGCTAGGAGGTATCAATTTTCTTTACATTATACACTAGTCGGCATAAGTATTTTGACGAAATAAAAATCGTGCATTTTTCAGTTTAACTTTTTAATGGCTTTATAAAGAATTGTTTATTTTTTTTCCTTTTTATATATAACTAACACAATCTTTAAAATAGTCAAACAAATATTTTTTCATAGAAACTTAAAAAGATATAAATAAATTATTGATTTCACTCGTTGGCATAAGTATTTTGACAAGTATGCATTATTAAGAAAACAAAGTTTAAATTTGACAAAAATAAAGAAATGAAGAATTTAGTACAATGTATAGGTAACCTCCTTTGGCTTCAATAACTTTTTGAAGGCGTCTCGGTACTATTTTAAAGAATATCTGGAGATATCTCTTTCCAAAGGGAAGTTACCTCAGCAATTGTCTCTTTTCTGGTTTTATTTAAAGAAACTGTTCTTTTGCGTTTCAAAAGAGACCAGACGTTTTCTATAATATTTAAATCTGGACTTTGAGGTGGCCAGTCCAAAGTAGTAACACCAACATCCTTCAAAAAATTCATTACCAGCCGGGCTTTGTGGCATGGGGCATTGTCCTGTTGCAGGATGAATGATTCGCCAATAAGCATATCCCCGGATGGAAAGGCATTATTATTTAGGGTACTAACATATTGGCTTTTGTTCCTAGAGCCGGTGATAGGGACCAAGTCACCCAGTCCATTATAAGCAATACATCCCCAGAACATGACAGAGCCTCCACCGTGGCACACTTTTTGACAAACGGGCCTTTTTTTTGCCTTACTACCTTTGGCAATCTTACAAAAAATTTATTTTTTGATGAGTTATACTCAAAGGAGCTTTCATCTGTCCATAGAACGCTTCTCCAGAACTCCTTTGGCTTGTGCAGATGTTCCTTTGCGAAGGCCAGTCTTTTAAATTTGTTTACCTTTGATATGTACGGTACGTCCTTAACTTTAATTGTCTTGAAATCTCCTTCTTTTAAACGTCGTCGGACAGTACGCTCACTGATTGGATTCTTGGCCGTCAAATTCCATTTATCTGCAGCAGATTGAGGCTTCACAAACATATTTTTTTTTAATTCCCGTAAAAGGATTCGGTCTTCAGTGGGCGTTGTTTTGCGCCTAGCACCTGATCTTCTTAAGTTTCTTATGTTATTATGCTTTTTAAACTTATTAATTTGATAGTGCACAGTTTGACGTGACACATTAAACTCATTTGCAATGTCTTTTACTGCCATTCCAGCGTTAAACTTTGCTACAATGGAAGATCTGATAACCAAACTCAACTCCACTGTTTTAACCATGGTTTTAAATAACTTTTGATCAAATTTAATTTTTTTATTAACGTTTCACTTCAAATAAAGTTTAATATTGCATAAGTTGCTTGGTTTTCACGTGCAAAGTGTAAAAACAGGTACACAAAGATTCCGTCAAAATACTTATGCCACACAAAAATTCGTTGTTTACATGCATTTTTATTTATTTATTTTATTTTTATTTATTTTTTATTTATTTAGAACTAAAAACATATTCTTTGTTTTGCACATTATTTTTTCGCCGTTATTTAACGATAATTAGCAAAGTCTAGGTTCAATAGTCACAAAAGGGTTTCGTCAAAATATTTATGCCAACTACTGTATTAATGTGACGTGGCGCCATTTTGAAATGAATGCTACTAAATACATATGGAGCACTTATTTTTCTTTTACAAATACCAGAGATATTCGTTGAAATTTGCCGTTTTTTTCAAAGGATGTCTCTAGTGATGCATTTACATTTCTATGATTTAGAACATTTATGTATGTCATATTTTTCTATTGATATTAGCCTTCAAAAATATATAAATTATATTTTGCCAAAATAATAGCGTCATAGTTGCTTACCTCAATGAATTTGTCGGGTTTTGTTCCAAGTAAATCGCATTTGCAGAATTCGTTGCTTTTATTTCATCAAGAGAAAAAAGCAGCTGAAGGTCACCGGTTGCTGATTGAAACTTATGGGGAACATTCTCCATTGATTAGAACATGTGAGAAAGGGTTTTTTCGCTGGCCCATCCACTTTGTGGATAAATCGATTTAGCCATAAGATAATGTTCTGTGTTTGGTGGGACCATTGTGGTGTGGTAAACTTCGAGTTATTTAAACCTGGTGAGACGTTGAATAGGGATTATTACCGACACCAAATTTTTAATTTGAATCATGTGTTGATCGAACTATAGCTGGAATGGCCCCGAAGACATCGCTCCCTTCGACTACCACCTTTTTGCATCGATCGGACTTGCAGGGCAGCGCTTCGCCAATATTGAAGAAGATGGGAAAAATGTGTAGAATCCAATGGTCAACACTTTAATTATAAAATTTTTGAGATACCTTTGAGTATTAAATGTTTCCTTTGTCGAAAAATCCATCAAATTCCAACTAATTCTTGATTCTAAAACATATGACTTTAAATAATAACATTTTATTTGTTTATATTATAATTATGTCATGTCAATTATGGCTAACGGAAAGACATATTTTGATATAATTACCCCTATTACAGAATAAGCTCAGCTTAAGTGACATTTATAATTATTTTCCAAACATTTAACGAAGAAGGTTGAACGAATGATGATAACATGACCTGCACTACCGACATTTTGGTCAACATATTTGTTTCGCAATCCACACAATTTTTATAATCTGTCAATTTTTAGTTAAATGAAAACAAAACAAAAATAAACAATAGAATGTTCAAAAATGTATCATAATGAATGTTTTAAAAGTTGTTTCTTCATGATGGGAAAATTAGCACTTAATGCTGTTTAAAGTGTCATGTCAGAAACTGAAGGCGTCGTCAATAGTCAAATTCAGAAATGACTAGGAAGAACTAAGACTCGACAAGGTAGTTCATGCGGTGTATTTCATAATTTGAATATTACAACGAATTCGAAAGGTTAATAGATTGAGTAGACTCCCCAACGGGTGTAAAATTCTTAGAATTCCGTAATCAGTCTGAATATTGTTAAGTGACAGTTACGTAAGTTGCTTTTTATATTTCTGACCTAAAAAGAATAACACATTAATATCTGGTTTCAAAAGGTTCTATTGTTTTCCAACATTATCTTCAAGTCCTTATGCTCTTTGACCCATCTACGTTTCTGAAGTGACATCATGGACACATGTCTGATTATGTCAAAGAAACAGGAGACCATTTTTTTGGAAACACTGTTTCGACTTTCTTTGTCGTGTGTTGACGAAAAGGCTTGTAGAATTAGTTCGTTATACCAAGATTTAACAGTGCTAAGAGAGCTTCAAAACAAAGCGTGGATTTAATCTAGTCAATGTATTATTGCCACGTCAAAAGTCGTACAAAATCACAATATCTCAGTAACATATCTCTCTTAAGTAAAAAAAACTTTTAGAAATGTTTAAAATATTATTTGAGCATATGAACATTTTTCCTACTTTGTAATTTAAGAGATAAATTGAAGACACCATCATTTTTTGGTTGGGTACGAAATTATTAACACTATCACACTGGGAAAACATAAATATTTTTAAATTTGACAATTTATGAACGAATACCTGACATTTTTGTCATTTAAAGATTTTCGATAAGTTGATATCTTATAAGCGATAAGTCCGTAAAGAAAAAATATCATGCATTTTTATGTACATGAAATTTTTGAAAATGTGACGTAGCCGACCGAAAATAATGATTTTGTGTTCGTCATTATCAATCATTAAGTGAACGAACAAACCTTATTTGAACGTTTGTTTAAGTTCAGCTGCAGTTAAATTTAAACTAGTTAAAACGACAAAAGAGAAGAGCAATATGCAGAAAATTAATAAATCTAAATCTAATTTCACCTCGTCTTCAGTCTATGTTTTGTAATCCTTCTGCTGTCAAAATAAATTGTTAGCACCAAACTTAAAAATAAGTATCTACAACTTAAAAATATTTGTAATATTATAATATCTAATATTTATACTTATTTATTAAATTTATAAATGTGAATTAATTTAATATTTATTCTTTCTTTTCTTTTTAGGTAAGAAACATATGACGAAAAATATGACAATAATTAAAAATGTGTAAGTTGCATGATACGATTATAATTTATTTTTTTTTCAACAATTTCTTTTTATTTGAATAACTAAAAATTGTATTCATTTATTTTTTAACAACAGTTTAAGTTGCAAATATTTTCAATCCGATTCTTCTTGAAGTATGGAAATTTTTAGCAGATCGAGGGTTTTGAAAATCCATCTTGTGCTTGAGATATGCGTAATTTTGTAAACAGCTAAAACTTAATTTTTTGCTTCTTTTGATGTATGAAACAACGCAATTTTGTACACAATTTCTACTGCATGCCGACGGAAGCGTTAAAAATGTTGTTGTTTTCTTGAGCTCTATCAAGAGTTTGAGTGATGCAAAATTGACAGAAAGCGTTGAATAAAAGACAAGAAACGACCAGGATAACCTTGACATCAAAATGAAAAGCCTATCGGTGAAAAAAAGTTGTCACAAAAATGTTTGCAATTGGGTGGGCTATTTTGATGTTTACTAATTTTAAGACTTCTGAAACTAACCCAGATAGAAACGAGGATTCAAATTGTTGTTGTACCACGTGTTAAAAAAAAAACCATATGGGTTTTGTTTTAATATTTAAAACTACGTGGGAGAACAGGACATTGTTATATTTTTCATTCAAATGGTGATTCATTTTAAAAATTACGTAACGTCCACAAAAAATACATAACGGGTGTATTTTTAGGCGTGTAGTTTTCAATCTGGCAATCCTTTTTTTGGAATTGCTCTTTTTGACAGCTGTCACTTGATTTATTATTCTGTTTGGTTTGCTTCTTTATAATAAATAGACATACTCCTAAACAGCGTTTGCAAATCGTGCAAATTTATTACCAACATAATGGTTTGGTTCGTATACGATGCAACGAAACAATAAACTTATTGAAGTAAAATTTTGTCGTGGTCCTGTGGCGTAGCCTTAAAATTCCTGTAATTTAACACCGCTTGACTATTTTTCGTGAGCTTATGTGAAGTCGCTTGTCTACGCAGATAACCTCGAGACAATTGACGCCTTAAAAGAGAATATTCTTCGCGTTATTGCTGCCGAACTTACCCAATTTCCCTCTCAACTAGAATTTAATCGAACCAGTATGGCTGTCACTTGACCGAAACCATTTTTAAAACATAATGGCAAACCTTTAACTTTATTAATAAAGCTATATAATTAATATGTGTTAAATTTTTTCTTGAAAACCATCACGTCTAAAAAAACACCCTTAACATTTATCAATAATTACCGATGAGAATTGAGATTTAGTGAACAAAATTATTGACCATCTCAAACCATTCTTCCTTTTCCTTTCTTTTTGACAGTTTTAACGGCACATTTTCTAATCCCAATTGTTATTATTATTTTTTTTTTCCAATTTAGCCATTAATATTTTCAAATCCAAACTTTTTCTGACAGTTTTCATAAAACGTTTCGACGTTTCTCGTCTTTAACAAACATAAAAATATATAATATAAAAATATAGAAATAAGATGGTTGGAACAAAAAAAAGTTTACTTTTCTACTTGAACGTAATTCGATATTACAACCAAAAAAGCAAAAACGATGAGTATCTTTCATCATTCGAACAAGATCGAATACTTGTTTTATTTTTTGTTTCTGTTTTTCAAAACTATTGGATTACAAACGTATTTTTCATTTGGGATATTCTATACTCTTTTAAATACATGTTCATACACATAATATACATGGTCTTTTAAAAAAGTATTTGAGACTTTAACAAAAACAAATAAATGAAAACCAAAAAGATTTAACTGATTTTTATACATAAAATATATTATGTATGTACTTACACACTGCTACATTTTTCTGTTGGCTGGTGTGATTTCGTTTGACATTAACAACTTTTCCATCTATTCTAGCCCCTTCGGGCTTCGGGGTATTTTTTCAAATCCTCTTCAGCAATTAAGGAATCTATTTAGTGACGCATCAGCAGCAATAACAACAACAAAAACGGCAAAAATACCCTTTTTTTCTCGAGCTACAAAAATTAAAAATAAGCAAAAGAAATGCTCTCTATATAACTAAACTAATACTTAAAACTCAAATAGCGTTCTCAAGTGCAGGAATGAGATTCACATTGCAAAGCAATGGCAGGACGAAAAAAAAAACTTTTTGAAAAACGCCAGCAGGAGGAGGAGTGATGAGGATGGGATGGGAAATGATGAGGCTGATGGGGTGGGTTGAGGTTGAGGTTGGGGGTTGTGGTAATTATTGATTTTGTGTCGTTAGCTTAAAAGAGTCCGTACCTAGGAAGCTTCGGCTTTCTTATGTTCGTTCGCTTCTCTCTCTCATTTCGTTGGTTGCTATTTTTCACGCCAAATTCTGCCAGGCTGGTGGCTGATGGTTAGTTGGAAGGAACACAAGTATGAAACTTTTTCCACCTCTCTCTCTCTCTTTGTGACCCACACCCCTTGCCAGTCCCAAACTCAAACCCTGCAGCCAACTAACTGAAACATTTCTATATAAAAATCTAGTTAGGGTGGCATTTTTTTTTCAAAATGTAAAATGTGAATATAAAAAATCCTTGCTTTTTAGATTTTTTCCCGCAACCACAACACCCTTTTAGCTGGCTTTGCTTGCCCCTTCCTTTAACCGCCAAGGAGGAGATTTTTTTCCACCATCCGTATCCCCCGCGCGAAAGGGAAAAAGTTTTAAGTTTTTTCCAACTTATTTTTGCTTTTTTGTTTTTGTATCTTCCGGAGGAAAAAATTTCCATTTGCCAACTGTATATATGTATGTATATCTTTTTTGTCGTCGATGGAAATTTTCTTTTTTAATTTATTTCCTCTAGTAAAAGCAATAATGTCGTGCTCTATGTGTCGTGGTTATATTTTTTCTTCAGGGTTTTTCTATTTTTTTTTGTTTTATGTGTGCAAATTAAGATGGCCGCGCTAAAGAACGGAAGCGGGAGCAGAGGTATGAGCTGGAGCAGAAGCAGGAGCAGTGGCATCAGCTACTTACCAATCGTAATCGACAGAAACGAGAAACGACACAGTCAGACATTTGGACATTATTGCCCAGAACCATCAGAGGGCTATACTATACTATCAGGGCCGGCCACCATTAAAAGAGACTTGGCCCAGGCCAACCTATACTCCTTTTATAACAAGAGAATCAAATTGTCTGGGAAGAAGACGAATATTAGATTTGTCTTTTGTTCGACGTGGTTTGGTAGCTGATGGTGGGATGGCTATTTCTTTTTTACTATTTTGTTGCTTGTTTAGATCTTTTATGTAAGAGTTGTTCCCTCTGTGTGGATTTAAGACAAAACGATTAATTGTCCAGCCATCACGTTGCACCCGAAGGCATTCCTTTCAATTTACTGATGTATTTGTACTCTGAACAAGCTTATTTTCTTTTTATTTCCTATTCTTCCTCTCAAATTGCTTTGTAATTTGAAATGTTTGCATGGAAAAACCAATTGGAATGGACACGGACTACGAACAGTGGGAATAGGGGTCACAGGCACATCAGGGCTTGGATTTTTATTTTGTTCCTTTATTTTTCGGTTCAGTTCAACTTAAAGGGAAGAAAGCAACGAAAGGGCAATGATTATTATCTTGCCATAGCTCCCAGAGTAAGTCTTAACGTCTTGAATTAAGTAATCCAAAGTTGTTTTTTTTTTGTCATCTTATTTTGATTTAGTATAATAAATCAATGCATAGGTATGTATATTTTCTTTTCTTCAGATTTGTTGACGCCAACTCTAACGCCAACGACGACGCTTAAGTCAAAATAATATGTTACCGCGTCCGTGTCGTGCTTCTTGTTTAACTTTCACAATACAATTTTAATCTGTGGTTAAGCTATGCTCTAAGGTTTGGCTTAAAGATTAAGTTTCCCAAGGAAAATGGTTATTTCTTTTTAGTTTAGCACTGTGGTAAAAATAGCATTTTAAATTAAACCTCAAGGGTAGTTCACACGACTACTCGCCTTTGAAGCCCTACAATTTTTTATTTTTTTTTTTTTTGAAGTGGACAGTGTGAATCTGGTAAAAGTTTATGGGCTTTTAAGTTCGCTAATACAGCAATCGTTGGCTTACAATCTTAATTCATTGAAATTAATGCAAATAACAGCAATGGAAGGAATATTTTATATGTATCTTTTCACAGCCGTGCACTAATCTGGAGCAAATCTACTAATGCTTTTAACAAAACTATTACATAGTGGTTCTGGGTCAATGGCGCTAATTAATCGAAATCGACTCATTATAACATAATTCAAATTGTAACTTCCCAAACTATGGATTCCTTTTAAAAAGGTTTGTTTACAAGCTCAAATAACCATGTATTATATAACCCACAGTTATGAAATTAGCCCTTAGTCCATCAGAATGTTTTTTACACAATACAAAAATATTTAATTAGTTTTTTTTTTAAAAAGATTTACTAATTATTAATAAGCTTGTTATAAACGTTGGTTTTTTAGACGTTTGGTTTTCAAGATAAAATTTGAAATTGAAATAGATGTCTTTAAAAAACAACTGACAGTAAAAACTACTGAATACACTTTAACCATTGTGAACTGATATTTTATTTTTATTTCGATACTTATTTCACTTATTGTGAATACTCTTTGCGAAAGTGAATTTGGGTGTTCCACAATTCGTTATCGTGAATTGGATTTTCGAACATGCAAATGGATGTTCTGTATTTCGGTTTGTTCCATTTTTTGAACGCATTCAAATCACATTTTGTATTTCTGTGAATTGATCTTTGATAGCTTCTTTCTGCTAGGAATCGGAGGGTTGCAGCAAGTTTTTGAACTGAAGGAATTTCCCTTAGAACATTATAAAAAAGCGTCTTTGCGAAATCAAGAATTTACTTTATTTATCAGAACAATTCTACATAATTTGCACACACTTACATACATTGTGTCAGGTAAATCCAATATATTTGATTTGTCTCGCAAAATTCGTATTCTTATTTTTTCTCTTGCTTCCTTTTTTCACTTAAAATTGCCAATAATTGCATCCATCTTCAAAACTGCAAACATTTTTACTTCAGAAACAAAATAAAAATGGATGATCCTAAAGTTCTGACAGTTCGAAGCAATTTCGAAATCGGTTGAATTGAAGAACATACTATTTTATTTCACGTGAAATTGAAAAGTGATTAAATTCACTTTCGATCGAAATTCGGAACATGGGCGTTAGTTTTGTTCCGAAGAAAAAGTCAAACCAGACAAGGGCAAAACATTCAAAATGCGAGAATCTGTAGTTTTTTAGTTATTATGGCGCAGTGATTTTTAAAAGATTAAGAATAAGAATTATGTTAATATCATACAAGTAAAACAGAAAATGAACAATTCTTTTATATTGCTATAAAAAACTGAGCTTTTTTTTGTTCTAAACTTTTCGGAACATTGTCATTTAATTTAGCAATTCCATTTTCGTAGTTTGTTGTTCAAAATGCAGTTGTGTGTAGAACTTTATACAAAAACACCGACATTAATTAAGTAATTTTGTATTATTATTTCTCGTATCAAGTTTGAAATGAGAATTATCGTGGTTGCAGAAAATGGCCAGTTTATGTTTCTAAGATTACTTAGAATTTATTCCATTAGGCTTGACACAGCAGGAGAATATAATGAGCTTTTTATGTCTTTTCTTTTTATGTCTTTTCTTTTTAGTTGAATTTTGTAATAGAGAATAATTGAGAAATAAAAACCAAATGTCTGAGAATACGGAAATCAGATCTTAGAAATAAAAACTTGCCAAATGGAACATGATTGAACTGATTCCATTTTTGGTTATTCACCCACCCCTATTGTGAGTGTCAACTATCAATAGACAGTTGATAAATAATGAAACTATGCCTTTAAACTCCATTTTATCTGAAATTAAGAAACATTATCAATCATACATTTTCTTGTTATGTTATTAATGAGCTAGTAAAATTTTAAAATTAAAGAATTATCAGTAGTGTTCACTTGGTATAGGGATGATTCCTAAAGTAATTATTACACAATTATTGAAATAGGCGTTCATGAGAATTTTAGATTAAAATTAATTAGTTTCCCCAATAGAACTTGAACGACTTTTTGACAGTTTTAACAGTTTCAAAAACAAGTAAATTTAATTTATCAATAGATATTGCCAGATGATAATGATGCACATTGCGCTCAAACGAATTCCACGTACAAAATCTTTATATGAAACAGATCTGGAAATTGGTTGCGAAAATTTTTGTTGGAACATTTCTAAAGACACATATACATCATTCACCCTTATTGCGAAGGGTAATTCATAAATTGATAATTTTATTTTTATATTATCAATTTTATTAAATAGTGCATACATATGACCCATTGTGAATACTTTTTAATAATCTGTTTTGAATGCAAATATCGGTATTGTGAACAACAATTAACATACATCAATTTTCTTGTTAGCTATCAATTTGTCTTTTAATCTTACATAAATAGTGCCGATGAGTTGATAGTAGCTAAGAAATAATTGAAAACTGTGATTTTTGTTTGAATTAATGAAGTAATAAAATTGTTAATTATTTTCTTTCACAAAGTAGTAAAAGTTGTGCAGATTGGTACAGTTAATGGAAGATAACACTGAACTCGCCAAATGATTTTTTTTACAAAGCTGTAGATGAAACCAAGTTTGAAAATATTGCTGTAGAGCTTAATAGCTTAGGTCCTCAAAAACAAAACTTCAGAAAATTGGAACAGAGTATGGATCGCTCTAAAATTACAAAATTTAAAAGAAAAGAAATTAGATCCCCATTTTAGCCTCTTCTACAAAAAGGGCCATTAAACTACTCATCTTTGTCAAAAAAGAGTTCTTAATAATTTTCTGTGCACGTTCATCTTCCTCAAGAAGAATTAAACCAACATATGAGAAACTCACATTCACAATACACAAAAACTGATATTATTTACAATAGCATACTATTTTATTAAATTCATTTTCGCAATACCGGTATCAATTGATAAATTCTATCAACCGTCAACTTGATTTGTTGAGAGTTGATCTTCGCAATAAGGGCTATTATTTGAACGCACCTTAAACAGTTCATAAACTAAACTTTTTCGGAATTTAAGTGAGAAAGTACCCTTAAGAAAAAAAATTGTTTCGTATTTACTACGCTTACAATTGTGTGCTAATATTTTTGGAATAGATCAATTAGACTATTCACAATGGATCTCATCTCTACGTAAATAAAGACTGATATTTAAAATAAAGTTCCCTAAGTTCCCCCAAATTTCATTATTGACTTCTTGTCCAGAAGCATTTAAAGAAGTGCAATTTTCTAATACTTAAATATTTATTTTGATTCAATATAAGCTTATGCAAAACATTTTCAGGGTAAATTATAATACCACATCCTCAAACAAAAAAAGTTTTTGTTTTTACTTCATCACAAAAATTATGGTAGTCATTTTTATGAAATAATGAGATTTCTCAAAAATAGAAGTTATTAATTTAAAAGTAAAAATATTCGATTAAAGATTAAAACCAAAAATAAATAGAAAGGATAGTCTTATTACAACACATTTTTTTTCCGAAACGATGACAAACTTAACTGAAAACAGACAAAAGGTTAAATACTTCATTTGTAAAAAGCTAAAAGGAAGAGTTAGTATCGTAAAATGCAGAAAACGTGTTTTATTTCAGAACTGTTAAATTTCTAAAATCTAAATTTCCATTTTACACTTATTTGTAAATTATCCAAATTTAGTTTAAATTAAATAGTCACATTTCAAAAAGTAGTTGTGTTTTTGAAATGCAATAATTTGCAATAAATTTAACACAATATTAACCCCCTAAAGTTAGTTTACGATTTTATCCTTTTTGAAAACATTTTAAAAGACGAAGGTTCTGGAAAATTGAAATGTAAATAATACTTCTTCGCATCAACTTATCGTTTTTCAAAATGTAAACAAAAAAGTGTTATATTCGAAACGGAGGATGGGTTCATGAAAAATGTGCTTGAGTTTCGAAATTTTAAATTGATTTATTTATCGATAAATTTGAATTAAAAAAAAAAAACATAATTTTTGAAACAGAATCCTCTTCCAATCAAAAGCCTAATCCTCTAAACACTATTTATATTTTTTTTAAAACACTTTATTTTTTTCCGATGTTGTTAGCTACAAAAGCATAATCGATTGTCCTGCAGAAGCAGTTCTGGGAGTGAAATAACACAGCATATAAAAATAACTTTTATTTTGTTATTGTTGTAGTTTGTGCATCTAGAAGAGGAGCCCTTTACAATTCCACTCCTTTTCGGATTCAGTTTTTTTAACATTTTTCTCATTCATTTCTTTCATTGTATAAGTTGACCATCTGACAAATCTCTCTTCTGAGTCTGTCTGTCGCTTGTACATATACTACGCTCTAGCAACAGCTCTCAATGGTCTAGGAGGTGTGGGCTGTTTTGGGGGGGCTGGGAAGAAGGTTGTGTCTCAACCAAAGTTTTTTCGTTTTTTTTTTTTTAATGTCCCTTGTGCAATGAAGGGAATCCATTTAAAAAAACCATCTCCAGTTGTCCTTTTTTCTTTTTTTTTTTTTTTTTTTTTTTTGAAAGACTACTTCCCTCTCTTTTTTTTCCAAGCTTAATGCTAGTTCTTCCAAGTCTTCTGTTCCTGATGCTAGTGCTGGTTGGGGCTGTCTGATTAATACGAGTAAAAAAATGTTTCGAAAAATACTACACCATCGGAAGAAAGGAAAAAAGAACGAATCTGGTTAGGAAAAAATAACTCCTCGGAAGCACGAGAAATGCAGATTCCTATGGTATATGAGGCGAAAGGAAAAAAGACCGTCCACATTTTGTACATAAATATAGGGGTTGCTCGGCTATAGTTTTTTTTCGGATTTTTATTTCTACACCGCCGCCGACGAGGGTGAGTTTAAGCAAAGACATGGTGTCAAATCAACTCAAACAGTAAGACAAAGACAGAAAGCTTTTTTATTTTGAGTTGTTGTTGGCTGTGCTCTATAAAATAAAAACCCAGGCCCACCATCACCCATCCGATATTCTGCTGTGCTGAGCTGAGCTGATGGTAGGTACTCCAACTCCTGAAGACCCCAAGGATACAAATGAAACACTTATACAAAAAAATCCTGGGAAGAAGAATGCGAAATTATACAAGTGCCAGTAATTGGAGATACTACAACAACAAAAAAATAGCTGAAGCGGCGAACATGTTACTAGCTCTAGCTACGTGGTCGGGTATGGTTTGCTGCCAGTATAGGGGGTGAAATGGGAAAGGGAAAGGGGGCAGCTTATCAAGGGTACCGTGGGCGCTTCTCAGCTAGTCATTCATCCAGCGCTGAAGCTTCTTCCATTTACATAAAAGCGAAGTGATGAGAAAAAATCCCTTTTTTTTAAGTTTTTTTTTTGTTTCTTCCTTTTCTGCAAAGGCCCTCCTCATACTCTACCTATTACCCTGAAAAACTTATTTTCTTTTTTAAATACCCTTTTTCTTTCGATTTTTTTTTTGTCCTCCTTAAATCCTCAACGTATAGTTGCTCGCTCGTCAATGTATTTGTAATGGAGAACTTTGGAAAAAAATTAACTTTCATTCTAATACACAAGCTTTTAGGTCGAGTGCTTCTAATATACACGTAGAACGTATAGATATTTCGATATATCTATAGGTCGACCGTCGTTCGTCGTTCGTCGCTCGTCGTTTTCGTTGTCGTTGTCGTCCTATAAGGTGACCAAGAGCGGTCTTAATTTTTTTATTTTTTTTGGTTGCCTTATTTTTTCCTTCAATTTATTAAGGTTCTATTTTGAAATGCACTCAGACAAGCTTCTAAATGGGATGCCTGCCCTGTGGTTTCATTTCTCCGCTTTATCATTATTGCCAGCGGACTTAAAATTGTTCACTTTGATTTTTCTTCTTGCATATACATATATACATATATTATATTTTAGTATATGGTGTACTTTTTTAGTATTATTTTTTTTTGATTGAGAATTTAAATTTTTCAATCTTCCAAGAGGTCGTTTGGAATTTCTTCTTAAAATTACATAACTCATTAACTAAATAAAAGTACAAAAAGACTATAATTTTCAAATTAAAATAAGCTAATTTCAAGTTGGAATGAAAATTGTTACTTTAAAAATTTCAGTAAATATAACCTGTCAGGAGAGAAATTTTGATTATCACTTTGGATTCTCATTAACTCAAAAGGTATTTTTTAACTTGTTTTACAAAGCCGCAGAGAACTCAGGTATATCACGAATTCCATCGTAATCGGAAAATTCTACGAATTCAGAAAAACCGTATCACGGAATCCGTTCTTAATGCAAAATTATATGAGATTTTCCACTACGTACGTATTTGGTAATAGTTTTTTTTTTGTGATTCGTAAAAGTTTTTGATAGGACTAAATATAGGATCCGTAAAAGGCATTTATAGTTTTCAAATCAGCGGAACTGCGCGAAACGTTGCTCAATTAGTGAAGTTATTAATTCTAATTAATCGGGAAAGCCTCCGTTTATATTTTAGCCGTCCACTGTTACCTGTTTCAAATTTCATATCAGTGCCAAACATCACAAAAAAGTGAATTACACTCGAACTGAAGTATCCAACCCAATCTATTTTCAAAAAAAACAACCATGTTTCACTCATCTATATTGTTCTGGTTCAACAAATTAGTATATTGAAGATATGTATGTTAGCTTTATTATTAGGAAGTCGGAATTATAACGACGCGACGCTGAAAATAACCGATATTAACAGTCTTCACAGATTTTTTCCTTTACTAAAAGTTTTGTAGGTCCCCTGGGTGTAATGGTTAGTGCGTAGGACCGTCAAGCTCGGTCTTGGGTTCAATTCCTGCCTGTGCCACCTAAAGTTTTTTCACGGGTACCGCCTCTTACGAGGAATTGGCTAATCCACCAAGAAAAGTTCTTGTAACGAAAAGTGCATTCTCAAATCTGAGATGGAGCCGGCATAAAACTGTAGGTCCCCTCCTGACAACTCGCACACAGGGTTGGTTAAGAGTTTAAGTCACTATTCCGTACTTTTATACGGACTGTTGAGCCACCTAATTTATTTATTTTTAAAAAGTGTATAAAGTCATTATTATTCTGTTCTCAAATATTCAATGCTGACGTATTAAGCTCTTTACAGAACAATTTGCAACCGAAATTTGTTTTCGTATAGGAAAAATCTACAAGTTGAATGTCTTACCAAAAATGTTCTTTTAGGGTCCGGCCACGCAATGAGCGACGAGCGACTGAGCGACCGAGCGACGAGTCGCTGAGCGACGCAAAAAAAATTAGAACACATGAGATCGTATGGAGGCGGCCACATAAACCCTAAGCGACTGAGCGATTTATTAAGCGACAGAGCGACGTCGCTCTGTAATCAAATCTGTTTTAATTTTTCAATCGATCGCTGAGCGACGTAGAAAAAAGATGTGTACAATAAACACTGAAAGTTTAATTTCAGCTGTCCAAAAGCTGTTCGATTTTTCTCAAAATTTTACCAGATGTTGAAAACGTTATTCTTCGTTATACAAAAATGTTTTGGAGATAAAATCATTTTTTGTTCGTAAAATTTTCGAGGTGACACATTTTTTTTCAGTTTTTTTTTTTTGATTTAAAAAAAAAACCGTTTATTGAAATATTTTCCAAAAATGTATTGGTTTTGTATCACGTTACAATAAATAATACAAAATTGATTTCGAGGGTTAACCAAAATGTTCACCTTTTTTTAAATTGCTATGGTAAGAAAACCACCCACGCAATTTTCTTGAGAGCCCTTTCTGCATTATTATCTGTATAACAAAATTTATTTGGAGTCGATATCTCTACTATTTCTTGAGCTATGGACGACGAAAAAAACGTCGCGAACGTACGGACGTACAAACGCACGTACACACACAGACATCTCTCTTAAAATCTTTTATTTAGACTCTAGGGACCTTGAAACGTCGAGAAATGTCAAAATTTTTAATTCGACAAATCGGACCGATTACTTTCTATGGGAATATAAAAATGTCACCGATAAAGGGTGGGAAAAAGTTGGACAAATTTGTAATTGTTTTGTTAAGTTTTTATTTATTTAATCTTTAATTACAAATACATAGTGTTTTTTGTTCAAAAGATGGTACTGACATACGACAATATTGCAAAATCGATCTGGAAATCTGCGAAAATTCAGAAATAAATGATGAAATTCACCATAATTTTCCCTTTCACGATTTATGGGGTGTACACCAAATCTACGGAACCTCGATCTTATTACAGATCTATTTTTTCCAACTAATCGCTCAGCGACGTGTCGTTTAGTAAATGGCCACCCATCGCTCAGATTGGTCGCTCAGCGACTCGTCGCTCGGTCGCTCAGTCGCTCGTCGCTCATTGCGTGGCCGGACCCTTAGAGTAACGACGAATACAAAATTTTGATTGAATGCAAACTCCTCACTACACTTATTCGGTTCATCTCAATTATAAAAAAATATTCCGGATAAATATTTGAATACATATTTGACTGTGTTTCCTTTTGATTAGAATTGATTTTTCTATTTACCTGAAGGAATTGTATTTCCTGAACAGCTGATTCTATTTGGTCAAAAAATTAAACTAATCGTTTCACTGAGTATTGTTTTCCAGTTTTATAAAATTCTAGTGACGCAATTTTTTTAGTGACAGGAATGTTTCAATGGCTGAGTTCAATCACAAATAGATAGGGTATCCGGATACATTTTTGTAAGCGTTTTACGTGTAAAAGAACAACTGATCCAAAACAGAGGGGATGTCAAAAAAGGAGAACAACTGATTTTGAAGGAACCCGTTAATTAATTTTAAATTTGTATGTTTTTCGATAAGAAACCAGTGCATTATTATTAAAGTTATCCATTGAAATTGTTATTTTACAATAATTTTGAATCTCGAAATCCGAATGTTTGTCAACTTTTTGTGAACAGTTCCAAGTAGTCTTTGTTTTTTGCGAGATAGGTATATCAATTTAGGTATCCAACTCGTCCAATAAGGTATATAAAAATCCACATACCCATGATAGCCTATCCAACTCGAGATTAAACGCAACCAATGGTGAAAACCAATGACAGATTATATCTGACATAGAATTCGATGGCAATATTTTATTTACGACTCTTTGCGACATTCGTATTACTAAAACGGATTGTCACCGACACGGCCTGGAATATGGTCGATATTTCTGTATATCTATGTCAATAAAATATCAATTTGAAGCTACTATTTCGCTTTGATTTTGAGTTACCTAAACAATGAATCTGATATTTAAAAAAATATAGTTTTGTAATAAAAAATATAATTATTTTAGTTCCGTATTCAGACCAAATACACCATGGAAAAAGAAAGTTTCGTGCTCAACTCTTCTCAAGGTCTCAAATAAAGTTGAGCCCAAAAAAAAAAACGAGAGATGACAACTACACCATGGAAAAAGAAAGTTTCGGGCTCAACTCTTCTCAAGGTTTCAAATAAAGTTGAGCCCCAAAAAAACGAGAGATGAAATAACTTTAGATAGCATCTCACCTGTTCCCAACTTTTGAATGCGATAGATTTTTCATTGAATGAAATGCTAAACAATTCTCTTAACAGAAATCTCAATGATATCAAAGAATAGAACTAACGTCTTATAACCATCAATTCATTGAATTCAAGTAATATTAAGTAATTTTATTCTGAAACACAACATACAATTCAACATTTGCATTCATTCAGGGTTTCTATGGCTTGTTCTTTGAACTTTCTAACTTTTTGTATACTTTTCATAAAATAAAATCAAAGGGTATATATACATTAACTTTTTCCTACCCTATTAACTCTTAAACTAATTTATATTTGTCTTTAAAAATAGACGATACAGTAAGTACGTATATATGTATAGGTATAAATCTAAACTCTTATCCCAAACCTTGTTCAAATCCACCACCTACACCACTGCCTCTTTCATCTTAAGGATAAAACGAAGAAGAAAAAATCATTTCTTACATTAACACTAGAAAAAGTGTAAAATAAAGAAAAAAAGTGCGTTGATTTCGTTATGTATAAACACTTTCCCCTTTCACTCATTTGCCATCCCCCTACCCTCTATTTCTACAGAAAAAATAAAACTCGAGAAAAAAAAAACTTTAAAAAAATGAACTTTAAATTAAATAAGAAGAAAAAAATGAATGAATTTGAGATTTTTTTTCCTGTACTTTCGTTTCGGGGTGTTTTAAAACAGTGCGAGTATTAAAATTAAGAAGGAGTAAATATTTGCTTGGCCAATTGCAAGGGTGTACAACTTTTTCTGTGCTTCTTCAATGAAAAGAAAAAGAAACCAACCAACACCAACATCTTCGCCGTGGTATTCGTCTTCGTCGGTCGGTTAACAACCGACAAGGCAGGCAAGTAAAAGGAGGCAGGAACTTGAAGACGAAGGAAAAAATTACTTGAAATTAAAAAAGTTTAAAATTTAGTTATTTTTTTATGTTTTAATTAAGTTTCATTTCTTATTATAAAAAAATCAACTTCAAACAAAACAAACAATTTATAGGGTACCTACCTACCTACACATATTTTTATCCTTAAATTTTAAATATATGTATTTGCTGTTTTTGTTATCTTTATGTAACTTAAATATTTGTTCTTTTTAATTTTTCCAGGGTCTTCTCCGGACCGCTGAGCAGTTGAAAATAAAGGGGCTTTGCGAAACAGCCGAAAGTGTCGATGAGGCCGAAGCAGCAACTGCCACCATCACATTATCAGAAAATATAACACAAACGGTTGTTGGAAATATTGTGAATTCATCACAGGGTAATGAAATAGTCACTACACACACAATTGAAAACAACACAAATACGCATACAACAACAGCAAATCTACAAAGTAATAACAATAATATTAATTCAAGTATTAATGCAATAGTTGGTACCCCAACGGCCACATCGACTCCGCAACTGCGAAAGTCACGGGTCAGAAAACGTTCAAAGTCTCCGGATACGAATCATCAGCAGCAGCAGCAACATCAACAGCAGCAGCAACAACAGCATCAGCACCAACAGCAGCACCAGCAACAACATCAGCAACAGCAGCAGCAACAACAACAACAACAACAACACCAACATCATCAGCAACAAACAATATTAAGTCAGAATCTTAATACAGCGGCAATAGTTAGCCTGCAACAGACCTCATCTGGTAATTATATACCGGTATCAGGAGGCCAAACGATAACGACGACAGCTGTTAGCCAACACAGCCCTGAAGATTCTAATCCGGATAAGCCAAGTGCTCAGAAAATCTGCAAAACTGAATCAGCAAGCTCACCGACATCGAATAATGGAAGTGTAACTGTTGCACCTGGAACAGCCATTGTAACACAAATCGTTGTTGCCCAAAACGTTAAAGATAATAAAAACATGACCAGTATAGGAATGGGAATGGTAAGTTTCTTTTTGCTTATTTTTGTTTTGTTATGCACAAAATTTATTTAAAATTTTGTTGAAACTAGTTTTTAAAAATAAGCACGAGTTTTGAGTTCAAAATCTTTCGATCAATGATCATTTGACCAATAAGTTGTCTGGGATAGAAGAACGAACAGGTTCCGACAACATAAGAGACTTAATTTGCAGTCAACTGCATTCTTTAAACCAAGGTCTAGTTGGCTTAGTTTTTCAGTTGTCATACATTTCAAACTTGGAACTTTTCTTGCTAGCCTTAACCTTAAACTGTGCAAGGAAAATACCAAAACCTTATTATCAATAAGAAAATCTCGTCAAACAAGTTTCAAAGGGTAGTAAAGTTTTATTTATTTATTTTAAATAATTTAAATTAAATTATGTAAATATGCCTGACCTTCAATCCTTTATGTCGTCTGAACCTGCCCAATGTCTCTGTTGATAGCGTAGGTTTCTCTCGGCTGTTTATTTTGGACAATCCTTCTTGTGCGACTTCAAATTGCCAGAATCAACTACTTTTGAGAGACATGTATGTATCACAAAATTGTTTGCAATCGTTTCCATAAATTCAATATATATGGGTGATTATACAAAAGTTGGGTAACTTTTGATGATATTTTGTTTACGATAGTTTTTAAATCAAACTTCTATAAATTCGGGTGTATATGATAGCTAATCTAATTAACATATTGTTCCCAATCGGGCCAGTCACTTTTTTGAATACATTGTAAGATATTTAAAAATTTCAGAATTTGACTGCCAGAGGACTGACGAGTATACACAGTTTTGAAAGTATTATAATGAAATTTAATACAAATTAGTAAAAATCTCTTAGGATTTAATAATGATCACTTAAAATCACTTAGTAACAATTAAAAATAATTATTTATATGTAATACTAGGAGAAAATACTACATCAGTTTTCAAAACAGTCTTTTGACATTTAACGTAACGTTATTCACTTATCTTTTACTACTTTCACATAGTTTTACTAAATATTTCAAAGTAATCAACAAACAAAATCTAACAATATTCATCCTAAAAGTACAAATGATCAAGAAATGAAGAACAATAACAATTTACCTGACACAGAACTGACGCCACACTACTGACGAAAAAGACGAAATTTGAGATTATAATCTGGACTAATGTTTTTTTTTTTGTAATTTCAAATATCAACAAACTACATTTTAACAAATCAAAGTATAATACGAATAAATAAAAATAATCTTTAGATTAACAAAAAAATAACGACTCACCATAAAACTGACGTGTTGACTGGCTAAGCACGTGTACAGACAACAAACATTAACCAAACTCTGGTACAGTTATGGTGGCCGTCAAATTGTGCGACCCACAACTAACTTTATTACCAACATTAAAATTCAAAGTGGGATTTGACGTTGAGTCGGCGATATTTCGCACGAATTTTAAATTTAAATAACACACAAGAAACTGACGAATAAAACTGAACACAAAATTTCTTATTTTTTTAAATAAAGTGGAGGACACTGCATTATGAAAGTTGTAGTATACATATATTAAACTATATACATTGCAGATTGTATTAATTTAATAAATTTTCTCAAATCAATGATAATGTTTAATAGACAGTCACTTAATGGTTGGTTTTCAGGGTTGTGACATGCCAGAGGACTGACGTTTTAAGAACTAATCGTGTTTTTTTAATAACTTGTATTCAAAATGAAGAACTGAAATTGGGTGACTAAATAAAGGTCTTTCCATTGTTTTAAAATAAATTGCAATCTCAATAAAATATAATCAGACTTTGTATATATTGGTTGATGACATCGAGTTACCCAACTTTTGTATAATCACCCATATATCTTATTGGAAACTTACTTAAGGTGGCGTTACTGTCCGGGTAGGACATGGGCTCAACGAACATGCGTCTCGAATTTATAGCAGTTCCTTGGTAGACCCTTAACTACCTCAAAGTTATAGCTGTCCATGGTGACGTTTTTTCCAAGACGTCGTCGTAGTAATTGGATGGACCTTTGAAAGATTGTGCCTGTAGTGTTGACGGTTGAGTTTTGCACAATTCATTCCAGAACGATGTTGAAGAAGTCGCATGAAGTGCATCGCCTTGTCTAAAACCTTTTTTGACATCTAATGCATCTTTGAGATCTTTTCCGACCTTAATAGAGCAGCGTGTATTCTCCATTGTCATTCTGTACAAACGGATAAGTTTGACAGTTCTTCCCTATAGATGCTGTCATACGCGGCTTTTAAATCGATAAAGAGATAGTGGGCATCGATTTGAAGTTCCTGGTCATTAGTAATCAATCATCAGTAAATTCGTCCGTATCCGAGGTTTGTTGGTGCTTCGCAACTAGGATATTTTTACGTGGTTAGAAAGTCACCTCGACAACACAACCCCCAACCTGGAGGGACTGATCCTTAGTATAACTCCAAGGACGGGGAGCCGGATAAACCGCTTCTTATAGGCCTTTGTGTCTTATTGTTCATCAAGAATTGTATAGGGAAAAATCATATAATTTTTTTCAATTTCTAACAACTTTGAAATGTTGGTATTCATGATGTTTTTTTCTTTTTCAGAATGGCGGTCTCCTCGGAGTACCAATGGGCTTTTTAGATTTTGCACCCGAACCACCAGCACCATCGGCAACACCTGTAACAGTGACGGAGCACGTCGATTTATCGTGTAATCCAAGTCAGGACACCAGAGATTTATCAAGTGAGTTGGTACTATATCGTTTTTTCTCTCTACTTTCTATATAAATGTATAAATGTAAAGTTGCTGTTTTTTCTTTAAATTGTATTTCTTTAAACACAATTTTTTGTATAAATACCATTTTTTTCACCTTTCTTTCTATATTTTACATATATATTCTATTTATTTTATCCATCTTATATGGGCTGAACTGTGCTTATGTTATTAACGGCAACAACAAAATAAAAAATAATGTCGCTGTCAATTTGGCTTTTTACTATATAGTTTCTAAGAAGAGTAATTATTTTAATTTATGTATAAATATTTTTCTCCCTATTTTTAATTTTTTGGTCTGCATTCATTATTTGTGTTTTTGATTTAGTATACCAATTTATTTCAAAATCGGTTATGGCAAAAAAAAGCAAAAATAATCAAAATATAGTCAAAAGATATTTCAAGTTTGGTTGTTCAAAGTTTTAATGAAATTCTCAAAGATGGTCTCAAGATTGTCACTGTTTTGTATTCGTATAAAGAGCAGTTTTTGTTAAAACAAAACATACATTATTCAAACATACAAATTTTAGAACGTTTGTCTTTCCAATTTGTTCTTTTGCATAATATTTTCTGGTGCTGGATTAACCGTGCATTTTATATTTCCTCTGTCTATCTACTGCTCTTTATCTTTATATTTCTCTTTCTTATGCTCACATTCTATCACTTTTGTTTTGTTTTGAACAATTGATTCTCGAATCAACAATCAAAATATTATGGCTTCAAAAATAAAAAAAAAAACAACCAAACCAACTTGAATCTCTTACAACTGCCAATTTTTGTTTATTTGTTTGTTTTTGTTTTTTTTTTCTTTCTTTTCGAAATACAAATTTTGACTAGCAGACACAGCACCAACAAATGGTGGTGAAGTTCATATTAAATTCGAGATTCTTCGTTCTTTAGATCCCACCGAAGCGCTCGACATTGACAATCATTTAGCACAACATATGATCCAACGGCTTGATCAATCACCGATGCATACAATCCACCATCAGTCGTCAACTGGCGACGAGAGTAATTCAAATTTAATTCAGCATATTAAGAGTGAAGTGATTGAGGTGAAGCATCATCATCAGCAGCAACAACAACAACAACAGTTGCATGCGCAGACCTTATCACAGCAAGGACAATCACAACAACAGCAACAACAACAACACCAGCAACAACAGCAGCAGCAACACCAACAGCAGCAGCAGCAACAACAACAGCACCAACAACAGCAGCAGCAACAACAACAGCAGCATCAGCAGCATCAAGATATCTCTGGTGCAACTGTTATGGAAATTGATCCTAGCAATATCAAACACGAGCCAGGAATGATTATCACACCGGAAATTGTTACAATGATGGCAACGGGTCATATGGGTAAGTTTCAGAGGGAAATGTTTTAAAATTTTAACTTGTTCTGAATTTGAATTCATATAAAAAGGTAGAATAAAATGTTACTAAGAATTTGTTATATTTTTAAGGCCCTTGAAAACTTGATATCAATTCTAGTCACTATCTACTTCTTTTCAGAGAAAACTTTGTAGATTCTAAGCTCAAAAAAATACCCAGATTCTAAGCTTAAAAGCAATAGATACTTCCTCAGAAGACATTTCTTTCAGATTCTACACAAATTTGGCTGGTCAATTGGGTGCCCGAAGCTTTTTTCGGTACCCTGTAACTGTGTTTTCTACTCATGAAGGTTTTGGAAGGCTTCCATAGTACTCTAGATCTCATTAAAAAAAAAACTGCACAAATTGTTCCTGCTTGCGAGTCATATTTTATGTCGAATCCGAACGGCTAATTTATGAAATCACTTTTCATGACAAGAATTACTCTGGTCATTTACTTGCAAGAGGAAGTACTCTTGAAAAGGTACAGGCAGATATTGAACCCAAAACCTCTGGCATGAAAGTCCTAACCATTAACCATCACACAAGGAGTTCTATAATATCCATCGTTTATAATAAAGATGTAAATCATCCAATTTAATAATTAAATCACCTCTTCGTCTCTGTAAGGATTTAACACTCTATAGAGCAGCGGTTCCCAATCTTTTTTAGTCGCGGAGCACTTTTTGAGTGAGAAATTTCACGCCGAGCACTTCGTTGCGCATATGCCATTTTTCGCAGTTATGTACATGTAGCAAATAAAATAACTTTTTTCAAATTTCGTTTATTTTATTTTTAATTTAATAAAATGGAAAACTTTGAAGAAAAAATGGTAAAGAAAATATCAGGAGTAATTTAGATTAGAGATTAGAACTTAATAAAAGGGGTTCGTTCATGAACTATGGGTTTGTAAGAATAGACAACTAAAATACATTATGTTGGTGCTAAAATGCGCAACATACAAATTTATGTCTATTCGAAACTGAAACAAAGGTAAAAATTCTATCCTCAGTTGGATCCTACTTCTAATTTTATCTGCAGTGAAGAGTTGGTATTTGTAATAAGTGTAAAATCTTACTTCAATACGGATATTTTTACCAAAAAACGCACATATTCCTAGACATTCCCACAGAATGTTCTTAAGCTCAACTTAATTTTCGTTTACAGGGCAACGGAACTCCGGCTGATTTAACTTACTATGAGTTTTCTTCTTACTTACCCTAATACTCGGACCATAAGAACCCTAATTATAAACAAATACATTAGTTTTTCTTGTGGAAAGCCTTTAAATCTAGCAGAGCCTTAGGATACTTTACTTACTTACTTACTTAAGGTGGCGCTACAGTCCGGGGCGGACCTGGGCCTCAACCAACATGCGTCTCCAGCCAGCTCGGTCCCTAGCTAGCTGTCTCCAGTTTCGCACGCCAAGTTGGTTGAGGTCCTCACCCACCTGAGTGCGCCACCTGAGTCGCGGTCTTCCTCTACTGCGCCGTCCCTCGGGATTGGATTCGAAGACCTTCCGGGCTGGAGCGTTGATGTCCATTCGCTCTACATGACCCAGCCATCTAAGCCGTTGGACTTTTATTCTGCTAACTAGGTCAGTGTCGCTGTACAGTCCGTACAGTTCGTCGTTATATCTTCTCCTCCATTCTCCATCTATACGTACGGGACCAAAAATCACCCGAAGAATTTTTCTCTCGAAGCATCCTAAGACGTTCTCATCTTTCTTTGACAGGGTCCAGGCTTCTTAGGATACTTTGCTTCTTATTAATTCTACCATCAAAACCTTTTTCCTTTGCTAGTAAAATAATTTGGTCAGAGTACTTTAAATTCGAGGTTGAGATTGAGTTAAAATAAAGACTAATGTGACATGCTTTGAGGAATTCAAATCTAAAGCTTTTATTTTTGTTTTGTTGCTATTTTACAAAATACTTCAAACAGTTTAGCTTTTTTGTTATGCGACATATTATATTAATCAGTATTTTTTCACTCATTATTTAATAATATTAGAATATTATTGTTTTTACTTCACTGATTAACGTTTTGATATTAGGTCCCCACAATATTCGTTATTAAGATCATGTCGTTAAAATCTTAAAGATTTGATTCCGTCAATTTTCCTCGTAAGAAGGAGAAATCTCAACAAGCTTTTTCTTCAATAAATCAACGCATGTTCCTTTTTTAAAAACTTGATAAACTCCAACCTAAAATAATTATATGAGCGAACCCAAATAGAATCTATAACTCTTATCTTCACAAAAAAAAAATAAAAAAATAGTTATATTAAACATTTCTAACAAATCATTTATTCCTGATAATTACAGATATATACTCAGATGCCAGTGAGGATTCGTTGATGATTGCAAATGGTTCCCCAAATGACAATAACGAGCCACACTATACAAATTTGGACCAACAACAAGATATCAAAGGTCAGTTTAATGGTCCCAAAACTTGGACACAAGATGATATGAATTCAGCTTTAGATGCATTAAAGAATCAAAATATGAGTTTGACGAAAGCCTCAGTGACGTATGGCATCCCATCGACAACATTGTGGCAACGTGCCCATCGCATGGGCATCGAAACACCCAAAAAAGAAGGCGGTACCAAATCATGGAATGAAGATTCATTAAACAGCGCACTTGAGGCATTAAGAACTGGTCAAATATCAGCTAATAAAGCCTCGAAGGCGTATGGTATTCCGTCCTCGACACTATATAAAATTGCCCGACGTGAGGGTATAAGATTGGCAGCACCATTTAATGCGGCACCAACAACATGGACGCCTGAAGATTTGGAGCGTGCATTAGAAGCAATTCGTGCTGGTCATACGTCCGTCCAAAAGGCTAGCTCAGAATTTGGTATACCAACAGGTAAAGTTAGAATTCACAAGGATTCTTTTTTGTTTCTTTATTTTTATTCGTCGAGTTATTAACATTTTGTATATTTTATTTTTTGATTTAAGGCACACTTTATGGTCGCTGTAAGCGAGAAGGTATTGAGCTATCCCGCTCTAATCCAACACCATGGTCAGAAGATGCTATGAATGAAGCATTGAATTCTGTTAGGTAAGTCACATTTTACGATTTTTTAAAAAATAAGGATCTCTTAAAAAAAACTACACAACGTTTGAGTTTTCAACAATTTCACAACATTTGAGTTTTTCAACAATTGATCAAGTTTTGGTTTTATGTTTTAATTCGAGCTTAACGTGTTGATCGACACTAATTTGTGTATTAACTCTATTAACTCATATAAGAAGCGAAGTAATAAATCTGTTTTATTGATTTACTTTACTTAAATTTTGTTTATATTTAAAAATTAGTAGACCCCTTGGTCCTACATTACCTACCCGAATTATTATAGCCTTGAAGCACACTAGTTCTTACTCTATTTAGTGGTTGTTAAAAATTTGGTACAAAGCAGCGTTATACACAATTTTATTGTAAAATAATGATAAGATAAAATGACACAAGGCAGTAAAGAAAAAGTAGTACTTACGCCTAATTTCTTCACATTAGTCCTTATTACCCCGTCGTTCCAAGCCAGGTATTATTACTATGTACATGTGTATATAAAAGTACTTGCCATAAGTTTTAAAATAAATTATAAAATATGTATTTTAAATATAACCAAACCAAAAATATAAATTCACATACATATGAATGTATTTTTTCGCGTGTGGAACTAACTAAAATTACTAGTTCCATGTCCATCTGACTTTCTGCAAAATGTTGGCAAGTCTTATTTTCTTTAAAGATATACATATGTACATACAATAAGCTAATGTGCATTTTAAAGCATGTCAACCTACTTGTTCTACCATTTCTTTCTTACAAGACTAAAATTCTGATTTGGTATCATTAAAACGCCACCGCCGAAATATCAACAACTATTGATGTTGTAATTTTTCTACCCGAAAACGTCGAAAAAACTAAACATGCAAATCAGGCTCTTTCATTTTCGCAAAAAAAAGTAGCCTTCACTAATCATAATAACGTTGCGATTCGCATCATCTTTGAAGAAATTAGATATTAAATAGTGACTTCTGATTGCATTGTTTTTAAAGAGTTGCTTAGGAACAAGTCCTAAAAAAAACTCGGTTTCATATTGATACAACTAAGTACTTGTGTGAAGAAATGAGTTGATACCGGTTTAATACTAATGTTAGGGTCTTGTCATAACGTGAAGAAATTTGGTTGACCCCAACCTACATATATATTATATGAACATTGTGACGTCATACTAATTTGTTATCTCGAAAATAATTGTATGCCACAAGCAATGACGTTTTTAAGACCTGGTGACGTTTTTATCGATACCAAAAAAACACCGGTAAGCAAACACCGCTGATGTTGTTTTTTTTTTTTTTTTTTATTGGAGAAAGCCCTTAACTACCTTAAAGTTACGTCTGTCGATGGTGACGTGCGTCGGTGTGGCTTATCTGCAGCATTTTTTGACATCGAAAGCGCGAATTGTCCATGGTTATCCTGTACAAACGGACGAGTTTGGAAGGGATGCCAAAACAAGACATGACTATACAGTAGATGCTGTCATATACGGCCTTGCAATCGATGTAAAGATAGTGGGTGTGGATTTGATGTTCTTAGTTTTTTTTTTTTCCGAATATCTCGACAAAAAAAGGTCAAACTTCAATTGTTAATGATAATTTAGCTTATTGCAACCAAATCATCATTTTAAGGGACACCAATGGGAAGACAATTACTAGCGTTGGTCGCATCGTTGACACTTTTATGGCTTTTTGAAAATTTAATTTCATAAATGTTGAAATCAATTAAATGAGTTGTTAACATTGTTTTTTTTTTTTTTAATTTTTAGAGTGGGACAAATGTCTATAAATCAGGCGGCTATTCACTACAACCTTCCATATAGTTCCCTGTATGGCCGTTTCAAACGTGGCAAATATGATATATCCAATACGAGTGCAACAACAATCAACAACACATCAGGCAACACAAGCGGAAGCATTGAAATAATTGAACATAGTCCAGAGAATTCGGTAAGCATATTAGATGATATTTAAGGTTCATTATGTCAACCATTAATAATTGTTAAGTTGCACATGTTTCAGCAAACGTTCCAATATAGTCCAGCGCCGCAGTCCAATCATCAGACTCAACAACAACAACAGCAGCATCAACAACAGCAACAACAACAACAGCAACAGCAACAACAACACCAACCCCAACAGCAACAACACATCCATCAACAGGTTGTTCATATTCAACACCAACAAACACCACAACAACACCATCACCAACAACAACATATCCAACAACAAGATGTTGTTACCTCAACAAGTCAGGTTCATACCCAAGCTGGACAAATCCAACATATATATCACAGCACCCCTGAGAGGAGTTGAGAATCAATAAAGAAAAAAAAGGCTGCTAAAACTAAGGGTTAAAACTTTTTGCTTTTAATAATTAAAAAATTAGGGCAAAAAGATAAATACAAAATAACCAGCAAAGAAAGAAACATAAATTTATAAAAGAAAGAAATACGAAAAAGAAGAAGAAAACAAGTAACTTAAGTGGAATGGAGGACAAAAGGCTTACAATTTAAATAAGAAACAACAATATACATACAATATCGTCAAAATAAGGAAACCCCAAATCAAAAAGTCGTCTTATTCGTTCTGCAGATAGAAAAAATAATAATCAATAAAATAAAATGAAGGATTTAGTAAAAACCTAAACACATAACATAATAATTTGTTTTGTGTCAAGTGATGTGGCTCAGCAAGCGACATTCAAACTTTAACAGAATTAAAAAAAAAAACAAAAAATTTTAATCAAACAAAAAAAAACAGAAATTATTTCTTATCTCGTAAAACAAAAAAAAGATTGAAAAAAGAAAGATGTATTTTTGATAAAACAAATTTAGCTAATGCGCGTTTTTAATTTATCATTTTAATAATAATGATTATCTTTGTTTTGTTTTCTCATTTTTCAAAAACATTTTTACTCTGAAATCACACGGAAGTGGAACAACACCCACTTACACACATTATTGTTACACACTGTTTACAGAGCGTGTAAGAGGGATAGAGATAAAGAAGTAAATTATATATATATATATATGAATAAAAAACTAAACATATATTATTAATCATAAAATACGATATGATAAATATTAAAAAATAAACCCTAGATAAGAGTTCTTTGTAAGGCAAACAAAAAAGCAAACAAAAAAATATATATTATATATTAAAAATTAAAAATAATATTAAACAAAAAAAAATAAAAACATTTACTAGAATCTTCCATTAGCAATTATTTTTTATTGTTTTATTCTCCTCATAAACAAAAACAAAATATTATAAATAAAAGAGTAAAGTAATAATTTAAACAAGAAGAAAAAACTCAATGTAATTATCATGTAGGATATAACTAAATAAAAATAGAAATTCATAGAAATATTAAAAACAAAAAATACGAAGAAAAAAACAACCTCACGTCCTTTTTATCATGAATTCCATCAACAAAAATGAAAATACAAAAAAAAACTAATATTAATGTAATTAATAAAGAAATGAAGGGGAAATCAAATCAAAAAGAGAATGAAACTAATAAAAAAGTAAATAATAATAAAATAAAATTAAATTTTAATATTAAGTAAATACGAGACATTTTTTGAAAGTGTTCTCTTTAAAAAAAAATTAAAATAAATAAATAAACAAAAACATATATATAAAAATTGCGCCTCTCTAGAGGCGTAGTAAAACGGACTGATCAATTCTCTGTTCGAGTCGAACTTTTAGAATCATTATCAAAACAGAAAATATTATAATTTTAATTTTTTAGGTTTAGATATTTTATTATTAGATTTTATGTTATTTTTTCCCTTTCCCTACTTGAAACAGAAAAAAAGAAACAGAAATTATCTATAGAAACAACATTTATATATATATATACATATATATATATATATAGATATATACATATATGCATATGAATACATACACAAAACTATGTAATAGATTTTAAATAATAAAACAGATTTTATATTTTTCCTCCTCATTGATATTAATTTACTCGAAAATAATATTTTTTTTCTTATTATTTCTTTAAAATTATACATACTTTTAAAAAAGATGGGGATTTATGATTAACACACAACATACACAAAACACACATTATATATGTATATGTATGCATATATCACAGAAATATAAACAAGAAAAAAGAACAACAAAAAAGAAAGATAAGTTTTACTTACCATTTACCATGAATGTGTCTATATTATATTATTATATATTATTTTTTTTTTGTTTATCAAATTAGAAAAATAAATAAAACTCGTTAATGCAATTTTCTTGAGTTTAAATTGTAAAATATATACTGTGTTTTCTTTTTTTTGTTTTAAATCATCAAAAGAGAATTTTCATTTTGTTTACTTTTGTTTAATGTAAAAAGAAGAACAACAGCAGATTGTTCATTTTTTGTTGTTGATTTTCTTAACATAAATGACAAGGAATTTCTTAAAGACGAAAATGCGAAATCTAAAATAAAACAAGAATTTCCTTAAATTTACTTACTTTATACGGTCTTCGGACATTTTACGTCCGTGAAGTCCGCTTTACTGGGCCAAGGGCCTCAAGGGGCCTGATTATGAGGTTCGCGGGGGATCGTTTTCAATTCGCCCCTTTAAATTCGACTCGCGTCGTACAGGGTGGGCCGTTAATAAGTGCACTTTTTGTCTCGCTCTAACTCCCGAACGAAATAACCGAGACGCGCGGGGATGGTATCTCCTTGCAGCTCGAGATCTAAATTTTTAGTCGCAATGAGTCCGTTCACGGGAGAGCAGCGCGCTTTCTGCGTTCGCGCCTTTTATGAAAACAATCGCTCATACGTGACTGTTCGTCGGCTTTTTCGGGTAAAGTTTGGATTACGCAACATCACCGAGTGTCCAAGTAGGAATGTAATCAAAAAATGGATCGTAACATTCGAGGCAACGGGATCAACGCAAAAACTTCGACCTACAGGACGCCCACGTTCCAGGCGGACTGCAGAAACAATTGAACGCGTACAAGCTTATGTGCGCGAGGATCCAAGAAGCTCTACACGGAAACGCGCTGCGGCCCTGGGAGTACCCAGAACGACTTTACGTCGCATTTTACGGGATGATTTGAAGTTATACCCTTACAAAATTCAGATTGTCCAAGATTTGAAAGAATCCGATTTTGTTTCACGGTTCAATTTCGCAACAGAAATGTTACGGAGATTCCCTCACTTCAATAACATTATCTTCTCAGACGAAGCTCATTTTCATGTCAACGGATTTGTTAATCGACAAAATTGTCGATACTGGGGAACAGAAAATCCACGCTTAAAACATGGACGACCGTTACACTCTCCGAAAGTGACCGTTTGGGCCGGAATAGCCAAGTGGGGGATCATAGGGCCGTATTTTTATGAAGATCGATACGGGCGTAATGTTACTGTTAATTCAGAGCGTTATGTTTCGATGCTTAGAGATTTTTTAGCTCCAAAACTGCAAGAATCGAGTGGTTACACTATTCACACTATTAAGATGGCGCTACCTGCCATACAAGTAACGACTCTCTGGAGGTCGTTAGAGAAATGTTTCCTCGAAGGTTGATATCGAGGAGGGGTGATATTGCTTAGCCACCCAGGAGCCCTGACTTAACGCCACCGGATTTCTTTTTATGGGGCTACCTCAAGAGTAAGGTGTACTCTAATAATCCTTCAACGACGGCTGAATTAAAAGCGAACATTGAAGAAGAAATCCGCTTAATCACTCCGCAACTTTTGACAAAAGTGTTCCAAAATCTCAGAGTCAGATTGGAAGAGTGCTGTAGGCGAAATGGACAATATTTGGATGATTTAATTTTTAAAAAATAAAAATTCATTTCGTTTTGTATAATTTAAAATAAATATTTCATTTAAAAGCGCTACAGTTGTTTTAATATAATTTTTTTTTAAGTGCACTTATTTACGGCCCACCCTGTATTTCCTTATTAACGAATTCGCGGCGAAGCGAAAATAGTTCTTCCTATATTCAAGTGATTTGACACTTTTGGTTTGACTTTTTCTTCCTATATTCCAGTGATTTTACAGCTTTCCAAACAAAATTTGTTTTTTCTTGATTTATTTGTGAAATTTGCGGTGATTTATTCAAAATTTTATATTTTATTGTGATAGGCAACGGCCTAGTCACTGATAAAGCTTCGGTTCCCATCGATCACCGAAATCAAGCATCAGTGAGTGTGGTTAGTAGAAAGATGGGGGACCGTCTCGAAACCAACCGCGTGCTGTTGTCATGTGTTCTTTCTGCATGTTGTTCTTTCTCCTCTGTCCTTCTGTCTTGTACTAATGTCTTGTGTTTTTATCACCTTATATAGTCTAGTCGCTCAAGGTGCTGTGTTCTCTACTCTGTACATTTACATATGTGCTGAGTAGTGTAAAATGTAAAGTAATCAGCCCTATCATGAATTCCATCGTAGTCGGAATTTTTACGAATCCCGAAAAACTGTATCATGAAATCCGTTCGTAATGCAAAATTGTATGAGATCTTCCACTACGAACGGATTTCATGATACAGTTTTTCGGGATTCGTAAAAATTTCCGATTACGATGGAATTCATGATAGGGCTGAATATTTTATTGTGAATTGTGGATAAATTATAAGAAAATTAAAATAAAGCTAACTCGCATTTTTATATAATTACAATCAAGAAAAAATCCACGAAATCGAACAGTGAATAATAATGAACACTCTTTCGCCTGCGAATCCGCCGAACGGATTTCAACTCGCCAACAAACATTATGACATTTCGAATTCGTTAATTGGTCGAATTCAATTGAATTGAAAAATGGCAAACTCTCTAGCAAAACGATTCGCCGCGAATCCCATAATCAGGCCCAGTACTCTTATTCCCTCATTATGAGTAGCGAAGCGAACGTTCGCTTAAGTTCGAATGTTAAAGCGAATCTTTTTTGATAGTATTATCGTTAGCGAGCTTAGCCATTCGCTTCAAATATCAGTGGTTACATTATTTCATAAAAAAATGAAACGTCAAATAATGAATTTCAAATTATCATTCTTTATTTATTAAAAAAAAAATGTTAAGCAACATTGATTTTTTTTGAAGATAACGATTGTGACAAAGAGGGAAGAAAGGATAAAGATACATCTAAAAGATCGACCTGGGTCCCAGTCCCAGTCTGTGTTTGCAACAACTTGAATCGTTCAGATTCCCTTGCATTGGAATTGTTGATTCTTGTTGATCTGTGACGACCTGGCAAGGAAATTTGTCGTGCAGATGATTATTGGCCATGATCGAACTCCGTTGCACTTGGCGTCAATGAGTTTTGTTAAAAAGACCCTTCAACCTCACATGCCTCAAGGTTGATACTAATCTCTTGTTGAAGTTCTTCGAAAATAGTCGTCACATCGGTTGAAAGTAAAACCTGTGAATGTATGCTAAATCAATTGCCTTGCGGATAAACTGTCTAACTCAGTCTAAGAAGTCTGTCTACAGCTTGCTCCAAAGGATAGGAAACCTGGCAGTATGGCCCTCCAACAGTAGCTGTGGTATTTTTTTTATTTTGAGCTATTTTTTGTTTGAGTTTTACATTGTATTCCAACCAAACCTATGCAAATAAAAACTTCTTTAATGGAAACTACAAATTTTTATCACCAAACCTTTTGCCAATCTTTTCCTTCACGAAGTGGAGGTCCAAGAGTCTTCAGTTCTTCAGCAAAACTCTGCCAATAATCTTATTGGTTCCTTTTTGATGAACCGAATACTCCTATGCCGCTAGCCATATCTTCGTTTCCATCAATTGCAACAGCCTAGCAAATTGATTTGAATTTGTCTTAAAACATATTTTTTTTAATATTGTTGTTTGTTTGTTATAATAATATACAAATTATTTTCAAATACCTACCTTTTTCTTTTATCACTCATTTTAACAAACAAACGCAAAATTCTGAATTCGCTAGGGTTATCACTAAATATTTTTATTCGATAGAATTTGGCGTTTTGAGCCGTTAAATTAGCGAACATTCGCTAATGATAATTTAGCGATAACCAAGTTCGATAATGTTTTGACTTTTGAAGCGAATTTAATTCAAGCGAATCGATACTCATAAATCATCTAATTCTAATTATCTAATTCACAAGTTTTTAAGCTCGCTTCGCTACTCATAATGAGTGCCTTAATTGCCGTCGTTTTGTGCGATTTCTGAAATACATCTCAACTCTCAGTCGGCTGATGCTTGTTCGATCATTCTTCGACAAGTACTTCTATGCCGGCCAACTTTTCTGAGCGGGTTCCACTGCATGTCCACAATGTACCCATCGCCTTTTTGAAGCGTATGACCTATCCTCTTGCGTCTTCGTATTTCTAAAAATACGGTTAAGCCAGAAATTTCTCAAGATGTTGCAAAGACGACATCACTCCGAGCGCAGCCTTTATAAATTTCGTCTTTCAAGTTACATAACTTTGTATAGACTATAGCTAAGATTTATAATACATACATAAGTTCAAATAACTACCTAAGAAATAATAAAGTTTACAGTTACTTTAATAAATCTTTCTTTATATGTATGTATATAACCTACTTTTATTTAAATCAAATTAATAAAAGGGATACTAGAATCAGTAATTTGATTGTGTTTGGCATTATTGGTACCTACTATGAAATGGAAAATATAGAAAATTTAAATCCCTAGGTCGTACATAAATAATATTAAACATTGATAGTAAAATAAAAAAAAAATCTATGTTCAGATTCAGAATATCGAAAGCAGATAGTACCGAATATACTTTTCTTTTCAATACTAAAAGTTTTAAATCAATAAGTATTTGATTTTCTTAAAATCTTCCGTAAAGCAAATATAGTAAATCTTTTCTGAACCTTTTCAATCCTAAAGATACTTGATTGAGCAAAAGGAAAGGTAACATAGGACACAATATCCAAGCAAAAGTCTCACAAGTGATAAATAGAGGGTTTTAGTGTATAAGGATCTTCAAAAGAATTTCTAGAAATAAAACCTAACATCGAGTAAACTCTAGAAATAAAAATCATTTTAGAGTCAAAGGTAACTCCAAGATATTTTTGACTAGTCAATCTTTCTAAAGAATTATTTTCAATTTTGTATACAATCGTAACAAATTGGACTATTATCTTAGAAAATGTTACAATACTGCATTTTTTAATATTGAAATAAATTCCATTTGTTGTACACTCGTTAACAACACATTCAATATCAATCTGAATCATACTGGCATCTAATGCAATCTTACACACCTGAAATCTTGAGATCATATGCATTTCTACATAAATAAAATATAACTTGACAAATCATTAATAAAAAGAATAAAGAGGAATGGTCCAATATGACTTCCTTGTGGTACACCAGAAAAGTTTTTTATTTCACTAACATATTGGCAATGTCCCACAAAATAACTTTTAATCGAAGTAAGGAGATTAGACTAAAACCCGAGTAATTCAAGTTTTTTTTTAATAAAAGACAGTAATTTGTAAATATTGATAACGTAGTTGCCGTCGACTTTTTATAAAGCCATGCTGGGAAGTGTGTTTTCGAACTAAACTATGTGTAAAGCTTATTTTTAACACAAGTGGACATTTATTAGGCATTGCGACTTCGCTACAAATTGATGGAAATCTGTTTAATTTTACCAAAAACAACGTTTTTTAAACGAAGCTATGTTTTCAGAAAGTCTTGCAATTCTCATAACAATATTTTATCTACAGGCTTAAAGTCGGTAAAAAAACCGCGTCAGTTTTAGTAAATTCAGAAAATAATTGGAAGTACCATTCAATATAAAATTAAGTGACAAAATAAAAAAATATTCAAGAAGTGTTTTTTTTTTCAATTTGTTTAAAACCATCTTTCTAAGGGTTCAAATCGGCTTCGATTTAAGCATATCTTTAATAAAATCCATAGACATACCCTGTAAGAAAGATCAAAAACAAAAAAAGTTTTAGAACAAACCACTAAAAAAATGTACCTAAAGGGTGATTTTTTAAAAGCTATAGGAAAGTATTTCAAAAAAAACATAAAATTCAGAAAAATGTATGAAATCTTTATTTGAATCGAAAGTACGGTCCATACAATTTAATGTTTGAAGATTATTTCATGCAAATGTTGACCTTGACTGCGCCTCAAATGGTCCAACCGCTTAGTCCAATTTTGGCATACTCTTTCCAACATTCGGCACAAAAAATAGTCTAAAGGCGTTAAATCGCACGATCTAGGCGGCCAATTAACCGGTCCCGAAAGTGAAATAAAATGTTCACCGAACTCGCCTCTCAATAAGTCCATTGTTGCACGTGTTGTGTGGCATGAGGCACCATCTTGTTGAAACGACATGTCATACAAGTCAAGCTCTTGCATCTTGGGCAAAAAAAAGGTGGATATCATCTCACGGTAGCGCTCACCCTTCACAATTATGTACGTTACGATTCGCATCATCTTTGAAGAAGTACGGTCCAATGATGCCACCAGCCCATAAACCGCACCAAACTGACTTTTTCTGGATGCATCTGGATCGACAATTCTGCTATTTACCTACCCATTGAGCCAAAAATGAGCTTCTTCGCTCGCTGGAAGAAGCGCACGATGAAATTTCTTAACAGAGCACGCATTTTGATTTTTTTTTTTTTTTATAATAAGCACACACTCAAGGGGATATTACTACCCTTATTATGCAGATGCACAGTGTGAGCACTAGGAAGAGGAGAGAGGGTTTAAAAGGAGATGTCGGTGCACATTGGTTTTGAATTTCTGAATATTGCAATGACTAGGAAAGACAGAGTGTGGTAAGGCATTCCACATTCGCGTAGTACGGCTAAAGAACGAATCTCTGTATTTGACAGTACGGCCGAAGTTGGGCTCGAGGGTATACTGATGAGCATTCCTAGAAGCGCGAGTATTACGGTTGAACTGTTTAAGGGGAGGAATGCAACTGGCTATTTCACTAGAGCATAAGCCGTTAAAATAACGGTAAAAAAGGGTCAGACAAGAGACCTTACGACGATGTTCAAGCGAAGTAAATGAACTTATGATGATATTATCATCTATCAATTTAAATGCTCTACGTTCAATACTATCCAAGAGGCTTAAGTAAGTTGCAGGAGCACCAGCCCAGAGATGGGAGTTATACTCAAGCTTTGGACGTATGTAAGTCTTGTAGATAACAGCCAGATCAAAAGGGGTGAAATATTTCTTGCATCGCCTAAGGAAACCCAAACACCTTGCGGCATTTTTGGCGACATCGCGTATGTGATCATTCCACAAGAGGTGGTTGGTGACACACATACCGAGAATATCGAGGTGTTCAGTCTCATTGATGCAAGTTCCATCCATGGATAATGGCAATGGGGGTATATCTCACTTTAACGATACAAGACAGCATTGCGTTTTCGAAGCATTAAATTCCACGCGGTTTTTTAATCCCCATTGAACAATGCTGTTTAGGTCGGAATTTAATGAGCATATCATATTTTGTCGTTGCAGTTCCACATCCGAAGAAGAGGGATGTGAGTCTAAAAACGAATATGAAAAGCTAAGAGTACTATCGTCAGCGAAACAATGTATTGAATTAGATGTTGCAGACAGGAGATCATTAATAAAAATGAGAAAGAGTGTTGGAGATAGAACAGAGCCCTGGGGCACACCAGCATTTATTTTATGGTTTTCAGACTTGAATCCATCCAATACTACTTGTATTGAACGATCCGAAAGGTAATTCTAATTACTAATCCAATGAAGCAGGGATTCATGAAAACCGAAAGCACGCATTTTCGATAAGAGAGCCTGATGCCAAACCCTATCAAATGCTTTTGAAATATCAAGTGCAATAATCTTACTTTCTCCAAAGCGATGTGAAGATTTGCTCCACTGTTCGGTGAGATGAACCATGAGATCACCAGTGGACCTATTGCTGCGAAAGCCGTACTTCCGGTCATTAAGAAGCTTTCGGTCTTCGAGATATTTCTTAAGCTGATAATTTACCAGCGTTTCCATGACCTTGGAAAGAAGGGACGTAAGTGCAATCGGTCGATAATTAGAGGGTGAAGAAGATTCGCCTTTTTTGGGAATAGGCTGGACAAATGCAGTTTTCCATCCGCTCGGAACGAGACCAGAGGAGTAGGACAGATGAAAAAGCTTACGCAGTGGTTTTGCCAGCGTTGAAGAACACCTCTTCAGAACAATAGCGGGGATACCATCCGGACCAGCGGATTTATGTGTGTTTAGATCTCTAAGGACTCTTGCCACAGTACGAGTGCGAAAAAAGATTGGTCCCATAGAATCACTAACTCGCTTAAGTACAGGCGAAGTCATAACACTCACTGGCAGCGTAGATAACAAAATTCAATAATTTGCAAGCGTTGTTCGTTTGTAAGACGATTCATGGTTAAAATATAGACCAAACTGAAGATGTTTGACAGTGAAACAAAACACGAAACGTGCGTCAGCTGTTTAAACCAGGGCTTCCAAAAAAATAATAGCTAAAAAATCACCCTTTACATATTTATTTTTATGGAAATGGCTATGTTCATCAAATTTGTTTACTGAAAATAGATTTTGTTCGTCTTTCTTTTCTATCCGATAGAAATCTTTAAAAGACACTCGGTTAGAATCGGTACTAAGTGGTATGTGACTGTAAAACCACGCTTAAACCATTAATTAATCAGGAACAATCTATGAAAGGTCGACAAATAATTATTTGTCTTTCTTAATTTAAAATTCAATTTAGAACAGGTTTATAGTAGTAAAACTTTCCATAACTTATGGACTTGGTTCTTCTTAACCTCCGAACATTGTCTCTTACATCTTAGATGGCCTGCACTTCGAAGTTGGTATGACTTTGCAATCTCTGATTCTGTGATGCAGCGTGTTTTTTTTTAACTACTTTTACACATTCTTCTTCTTCTGTAGTACCCGTGGCATGATGTTTAGTGCGTTGAACTGTCATGCCAGAGGTCTGCTTGTGGCATCGAAAGTTTTTTTCACGGGTACTGCCTCTTACGAGGAATTGACAGTCTCCAAGAGTAATTCTTGTAGCGAAAAGTGCTTTCTCAAATTAGCCGTTCGGATTCGGCTTAAAAAACTGTAGGTCCCCTCCATCCCTTGCAACTTTACTCGCACACAGGAATGGTTGAGAGTTGTAAATCACTAGGCCCTAGTTCTCAACGGACTGTTACGCCAACCAATTTATTTTTTTAACACATTCTTCTGAACTTCAAGTTTAATGTCCGATTTCATAAACAAACACTAAAAGCACTTTTATCTAAAAGCTTTTTAAATTTTATCAGGCCTTTAATTTTGTTCAGTTTCACCAAGCTTGAAATGGGAAATTTCAGGGATATTTTTGTTAAAATAGAGTTCTCTTCACAACCCTGTAAAAATAAAACCCTTTTTTCTTGCTACTAAGCGAATTGTGTGAGAAAAAATGAGAAAGCATTATATGTTGAAATAAATGACAAGAATCGCAAAATACAACAATGTAAACTTCTTCAAAATCAAAAATGGTGTGTCGTTCAAAAATAAAATATGAAAATCTTCTTCAGATGAAGATGGCCAATCTAATAATATAATTAAAAATTAAAATAAAAAAAATGATATTATAAATGCAATGTTGAATTTGTTTACCTATTTATTCTGTATCTCCAAGTATTGAGAACACAAATTTTACAAAACAAAACATCAGCTGTCATATTAATTTTTAAATGACACTTTTAAAATTTAATGAGCCAAAAATGGGCATTTAGTTTTAAAAGGTGTTTAAAAGCTTGTTTACTTTAAAAACGCTTGGTGAAACCAAAATATCCCATTTTACAGTTTAAAATCCTGTTAAATGTATAAAAGCTGTTTATGAAATTGGGCATCTTTTTAATATGCTCTTTTCATTTCATCTTTGCATCCAAAGTAATACCAAGGTCCTTGGCAGTATTGGAGTAAGGTACTTCTGTTTAGGTTTTTTTTTTTGTAAAATGTATACGTGTCGATTTTGTTTGATAAGCCATTTTTGCGTCAAAACACTTACTTATCAACTGATCTGTTTGCTACTCTAAAGAGTGGGTTTGTAATATAAGATTTCAGTATTTTATAGTAACTTTTAATTGCAAAAAAATATTGAAAACAAAAATTATTTGGAGACAGGGCAAGTAGAAACGTGATAGTAATTTATTTTTTTTATTTCATAAAATCAGCCATTACTCGCTCGAAAATCTTTTTGACGTGGTACAGACATGTTACCAAATTCTGTAAGGTATTTACCTCGGCATTGACTACATTTAGTTTTGAAAAAGAAACCAAATTATACAATATTATAATTTTGTAATGAATCCGCTAGAAATGCCAGTGAAAAATGACATGGACAGCAAGTATAGGCAACTTCGGTTGATGTCATCTATTCCTTAACGCTACTAGCTCTTCAGCGGAAACATGGAGAAACTTTCAAACTTATTTTGTATGTTGTTTATTTTTTCAAAAGTTATTATAAGAAATGTCCTTAGTTTCTTTCAAAAAAAAAAACAAGAGAAGGCGTTTTGAAACTAATTATTTTTTTTCACCAAACCTACAAGAGGTAGAATGACTTTTAAAGGGAATTTTATGTGGGAATATGAATCGAATAGCAATATACATATCTAGTGTTTCAATGACCAGTGAGTATATGTACATACTTTTGCTAGTGTTCACTTTGTGAAACAAAAAACTATAATTTCTTCAAAAATATTTTCTACCTGTAGTTAATCCCTTTTTATTAGGTCCTTCTAAAAGTTTTCGATACAAATGACTAATTTTTCGTTTGAAATGCCTCCAATTTGACATTTGTGTAAGTAAAGGTAAAGTTTTGGATAAGTTTAATGCAAATTTCAATATAAGTAAACATAACTATTTGTAAAATGAAGAATATTGGCATCACTATTTCTATGAATAAATTGCTTCTTGGTATTACTTGGTACCTAACTTGCAATTGTGAATGTAACCAAACTACGCAGAAACTCAAATTGTGAGTTCACCTCAATGTCATTGTGACAGTTTGCCAATGACATTTCTCGTCGAGTCGACGTTTTGTTTTTTTTTTTTAACAAGCAGAAAAAGAAAACCTTCTCAACAGCTTCATTTTCAAGATTTAATCTTCATTCCTTTTACTTGCAACTGCAACAAAATAGATGTTTCACTGAGATAAAATCATCGAAAAACTTTTAATTTAGAGAACTAAACCTCGAGTAAACATGATTAAAGCGATTTTAGTGTTCAACAATCATGGCAAACCTAGGCTATCAAAGTTCTATCAATATTTTGTAAGTGAAAGCATATTTTGTTTTTCATGTGTATATTTTTTTTTTCTTTACATTATACATTTCAATTTATTGATTTTTATTATTTTCTTATAACAATGACGACGGTGATTATCTAAAATAAAAAAAAAATAAAATATGTTTCTCCCAGAACGAAGACATGCAACAACAGATAATAAAAGAAACATTTCAACTGGTGTCGAAACGTGACGACAATGTTTGTAACTTTTTGGAAGGCGGAAGGTATGTTTTATGTTTTAATATTTACAAAACGAGATAACCCAATGCCCTAGTGTTATTATGATAAGTTTGAGACTTGAGAGTGACTAACTAATATAAACATTTCAGCTTGATTGGAGGTTCAGACTATAAGCTTATCTACAGGCACTACGCCACACTTTATTTTGTTTTCTGTGTTGATTCGTCCGAAAGTGAATTGGGCATTTTGGACCTGATTCAGGTGTTTGTCGAAACACTCGATAAATGCTTCGAAAATGTATGCGAACTTGATTTGATATTCCACGCTGATGCCGTGCATCACATTCTTGCGGAATTGGTGATGGGCGGTATGGTGCTGCAGACAAATATGTCTGATATCTTAGCTAGGATAGAAGAACAAAACAAATTAGTTAAACAAGAGGTAAGTTATTTGAAATTTATTTTTTTAAAAGACGAGTAGGATTTGAATTTTGTTTTTTTTTTTTTTTTAAAAGACTAGTATAAAGATTTTTAATTAGATTTGTTAGTTTGAAGAAAGATTATAATCTTAATTTGTTTGCAGAAACTTTTTTATTTTGTGTCAAAACAATGCAGAGATATTAGAAGTACTTTTCGCTTTCGTGTTTATTGCTGGCCAATCATTTTACCAAAATATACATACTATTAAGGGACCTGTAACAGCTGATAAAATTGAAAAAAATTGTTTTCTTATTAGAATTGTGTGCTTGCGAAATGTATAAAGAGAACTGAACAAAATGTTTGATTCTGTTTGAAGAAAGGCGAAAACTACTTCGCTTGTTCCGGAACAAAACAAAAGTATACTAATAGCAATCAAATCTATTAAAAACTCAAGACCAAACATTTATATTATAAAAGCGTTTTGGAAAATATGTATTGAGGATCATGATTAGGATTTCTAAAACATTGCAAGAAATCTGGATCTAGCTAAAATCTATAAAATTTATAATACATAAAAAGGTCCTGAAGTAACTTACTTAAGCCCCTTCGACGGTATTCAACAAAGATCTTTTAAAATGATTTATAAAATTAGCATCATTAACTTAATTGCTTAACTTGAAAATCTTCCTAATATTTCTTGCCACTTTCTCAGGGTTATTTGAATGGAATATGCTAGCGTTAAACACTTCAACCACAATAATCGCGCTTCTAAGAATGCCCATCTGATTGCCCTTGCAATATTCGTTCTTTAGCCGTAATACGCGAATGTGGAATGCCTTAACACAATCTGTGTTTCCCTTTCATTGCAATGTCTAAAAGCTCAAAACCAATGTACACTGAAATCTCCTTTCCAACTCCTTAAAATATGACTCAAACTATCTCTCATCTTACATCGGATTATGATCTAGTGAAATATCCAGTTGTATCCTTTTAAGCAATTAAATCCTAATACTCGCGGCTCCAGTAATGCACATCAGTTTACAAACAGTTTACGAACAGCTTACCACACTATATTTCTATGTCAATGCAGCATTCAAAAATGCACCTGTTGCATTTTGCACCAACACCTCCTTTTAAAACTTCTCCCTCCTTTTAATGCTTGCACTAAGTCTTTGATAAAACAAGGGTAAAAAACCCCACTTGCCATGAACAAAAATCTGTCTGAAGAAATCTGGATTATTTTTAGTGAAAAATATGTAAAAAAAAAGTTCCAACGTACAAAAGATATTCAGAGTCCTAAATATTTTCCTCGACTTTGATATTAATACCAACACTCTATATTATAGCTTTAAAATCCCTTAAGTTTTAAATTCACCAAATTGTATTCAAGATCTACTGCTATTTTTATATATTTGTCGATAGACTAACCAAGTATTACTTCGGGAGTCAAATAAAACGGTGAATATGATCTTTAATACAATTTGAAGTAATTAATGGTCCTTTAAGATATGATGTGCTTTTGAGCCATAAGTTTATGCCTGACAATTTTTGTTTTATCTATTTAAAAAAGAAATTATTTTGCCACTCTTGAAATTTTTAAAATGACTTCGATAAGATGCATTATGTGCATCCAGTAGTCAAATATAATTTAAGTAGTTAATTTCTCTATGTAAATTGGTTCATCTGTAAGGTTTTTTGCATCATTAAATTCTAAAATATTAACTCTAGTTATCCAATCTATAGAAAAAAAAACAAAAATTAATTTTTAAAAACGATAAAATATAAAAAATACCTTTTTTATTCACAGGCTGGTTTATCAGCAGCGCCGGCTAGAGCAGTAAGTGCAGTTAAAAGTATGAACATTCCACAGCAGATAAAAGACATCAAACTCCCAGATTTGCCTCAAGCCATTAAAGACTTGAAATTCTGACCGGGCCACACTGGTTTCGATAACGTAGTCCTCCATCGCTTTGCGTCCTCCTCACAAAATGTGTATTTCCCAATTGATTCGAACATCTCATCGTCGGCATTCAATTATGATTACTATCAATCCCAGACTCCGATGGATAATGATAAATCAATGTCCTCATCGTTGATGTTGTCACAATCATCACAATCAAGGAAGCCGTCATCATCTGGCCCATCCAAATCGAGTTCTCATCCATTGGGTTTCTTCGATTCAAACGAACAAAGTGAACCATTGCGTTCTCTATCATCCGATTTTACCTCTCATCAACATCATCAAACGTCATCTAACCAGGAAAACAATAATCCAATGTCAATTTTGGGAATAAACAACATCAATGCCGATGGCACAAACTTCTATAAAAAGTACACATAAAGTTAAAACAAAAAATAAAATCTCACAGCCAAAGTATAGGAGGAGGACTTTTTTTATTTTGTTTTTTTTTTCCTTGCATTATTAATTATATTTTATGACTTAATTAGAAGCTAAAAGCTATTTAAATTTAAGAAATTTTAACATGAATCAAAAATTATAGAAGACATATTTATATATTATCTAAATCTAACTTTTAAAAGCATTTTTATTTTTATTTTTTGTATACTATCTTCGATATAAAGCTAAAAATTTTCTTGATAGTGTATTTTTTTGTTTGTTATATTAAATAATACCGAATTCTACACTCGAGGGATCAGAATGTAGTCTAGTTTCGGTCTTAACTACCTTATCAAACACTCAATGAAAAACAAGACTATGGACAGGTTCAGATAACATAAGGAACAGGTTTATTGGAAACTTGACTGGAAAGAAAGATGGGTAGGTTCAGACAACATTTTGACCAAGGCAACTAGTTAGTTTTTTAAAAGTCATATATTTTAAACTAACCTCTAACTTCAGTTCATCGTGCAAAAACTACCAACAAAATTGTATACAAAACACTCCTCCAGTGCAAGCTACAAGTCCATCACGATTTGTATAGTAAGTAAATATTACTTATTTCTTTTCCAATTTGCCAAGGAACCTTTTTACACAAAATATTAAATGAAATTATGCAGAAAATATATAAATCATAGAGTAATAAAGTTCAGCTTTCAATTAAATGAAAAAACATGATCAACTGTCATTTTGACATAAGTAGACTTGACTAATTATTAGGGATATTGGGCAGGTTCAGCCGACATAAGGGACTTGAAAGTAAGGCAAGATTCTTGCATCTGATTGGCCAGCTGCCAAAAAATTGCCTTCCAATTAAGGCAACTTTATTGGAAAGATGACTGGAAAGTTAGGCAAGAAAAATCTCCCTTACTATCAAGTCAAGTCAACTTTTGTCAAAATGACAATTGATCATATTTTTTAATTCAACTAAAAGCTGAACTTTATTACTCAATGGGCAGGTTCAGACAACATAAGGGACTTCATTTGCAGTCAACTTCATTCTTTGAACGTAAATTTTGACCAAGGCAACTAGTTAGTTTTTCAAGTGTCATGAATTTAAAATTCAGAACTTTACTTCACAAATCTCTACTTCAAGTTCATAGTACAAAAATTACGAAAATCATTATTTTCTACAAAACACTCCTCAGGCAAGCTACAAGTCCATCATGATTTGTATTTTGTATTTTAAAGAAATATTACTTATTTCTTTTCCAAATTTACAAGGAACCTTTTTACAGAAAGCATTAAATGAAGTTGTGCAGGTTTGTGAAGTAAAGTTCTGAATTTAAAATTCTTGACACTTAAAAAACTAACTAGTTGCCTTGGTCAAAATTTACGTTCAAAGAATGAAGTTGACTGCAAATGAAGTCCCTTATGTTGTCTGAACCTGCCCATTTTTCTTAGTTATCTTTCCAGTCAACTTTCCAATAAAGTTGCTTTAATTAGAAGGTAAATTTTTGGCAGCTGGCCAATCAGATAAATAAGAACTTGTCTTACTTTCAAGTTTCTTATGTCTTCTGAACCTTCACAGTCACTTATTACTATCAGGTCATGCCAACTTAAGTCATAATGTCAGCTGATCATATTTTTTCATTCAACTGAGAGCTAATTTTTTTTTAACTTAACTTTTGTATAGTTTTTCATGACAAGAATTACTCTTGAAGGATACCAATGTTTAACTAATTGTACAGATGGAGGTATACAAATCAGCCAATACAGGTCCATATCCTTTTCATATAATTTTCCATGACCAAATAGCACATTTGCGGCTGTATGTCCTTCTAAACTTCCCGAATTTCATCTTTGTAGTCTTGAATCGCATAGGACTTATCTTCCAAGTGGCCCCAACAAAAAAAGTCTTAAGGTGTTAAATAACAAGGTCTCGGTGGCTAATTCTGATCAACTCTTCGATTTCTTCCGAAATTTCGATTGTTTAATTTCTGGTGTTGGACGTAGCATACATTTTTTACTGAAATCATTATTGTCAAAGCACATTTCTATCCCATTCACCTGAAAGAAGTCAAAATACAATAGCTTCAAAAGTGACAGATCCAAAACGAATCCTATTATTTGAGAACCCTTTATTTAAGATTGATTCTTTTGTATTGGCATGGTGTCAGTTTAAGTATTCAGCGACTTTATTAACACGAGGAATTTGATTAATCAGCTACTTCTAAAATGTTTTTGCAAATTATTTGCATTACTGTTTTCCTATATGTTTGATAGGAAAGGAAAATTGAATGTAATAACTGTTTGTTTCGAAGTAAAGTTGTGGTTTGACATATGAATACATTAAGATAGCCATCTTCTTATGTTTAATGATACAGCTTAATAACGCTCAAACACTCAACAGGACAGTTCACCTCCGCCGGTTTACCTCTGCCAGTTTACCACCGCCGCCGGTTTACCGCTGGACAGTTTACCACCGCCGGTTTACTTCTGGACGGTTTACTATTCTCAAAACCCAATTGAAATCTTTTGATATTTAGTTTCGTGTTGTTTCATATTTTCATTCTTTTTGAATTATGACACTTCCCCATTGCAGACCTACACCATACAAAGCATTTGAATTTGTTGCCGACTTAAGAAAGCATCAATGTAACACTCTCCTTAATATCAAAAATCAATGACACCCTGTACACCGGCTGTCAGTTGAACTCAAAAAAAATTCTTAACGAAACCCGCCCAAGTGGTGTTTTCAATTCTACTCCGCGTAGCGGCTCTTTGATTTTGAATTTCCCAATAAATTCATAAATTTAAACATCAATAAAGTGTACGTGCAATAAGCAATTAGATCCCCATCAAGTGTTTAACAAAATACTCATCAAAAAACATACATAAACAAGAATAATTTTAAATCTCCCACTATTCTTTTGTTAAATGAACCACTGAACTGTAATCGAAAGCGAATTGTGTTTCGTCGAACGTCGATATTATTTTATTTTCTACGAATACGAAATAAAAACCAAAAAAGAACACGAAAGACTTTCGATCAAAAAATTGTTGAGTCGACGTATGAGAAAAATTTAAAACCGACCGGCCAGTCCGAAATTTGCAGAGTGGCAGTGAAGTCACTCAAGTCTCGTGAGTTCTTTTTTAAAAATTGAATCCAATTTGAAACAATTTAATTTGTCTTTGGCCCTTTTTGTGTTTTAGCTTTTTTTTTGTACCTAATTTGTGTCCAATTAAAAACATAATAACTCGTAATTTACAATCAAATCGGTCCAAAAAGAGGAAACGTTTCCATTTGAGTGCGTGCATCTCTTGCATCAGTGCAAGAAAAAGAAAATGATTTTTATTTTTGCAAAAAGAATAAAAAAATCAAGTGGAAAGAGAAAAGAAAAACAAGAAATTCAGTGCTAAAGATGTGATTGTGTTTGTGTGTTATTCACAAAAATTTCCTGAAAGAATGTTGCAAAAAAAAAAAAGAAAAACTAAACTTTAATTAAAATGCCGTTTGTCACATTGCTTTCCAAAAATCCAACCCAACAAAAATAAAATTACACCTTTGAAGCATCTTGCTTTGGGTTTTTCTTTTATTTTTGTTGAACAAAGAACAAGAAATAATTTATTTTATGGATATTTGTCTAATTCCTTAATGACGTCATAGTTTTTGGTCGGTTGGACTTAAAAGAGAGGTTTTTTCGTCGATTTGAACAAATAAAAACCGAACTCAATTCGAAGCGACGACGACGGGACGGGATAAAATAAAATATTTTTGTTAAAATATTTCTTGTCTGAAGAAAAAATTACCAGAACAAAAAAAAAACGAAAGAAAATTCTCTTGTCAAAAGATGAAAGGGTGATGGATAAGGAGAAGGAGAAAAAGGGATTTCTTTCAAATTCTCCTTTCTTCATCATTTTCTTCGTTGTTTGTGGTTTCCCCACAACCTCAACAACTTTAGTACTTTTTAAAATGAATACCACCACCCGGATTTGGATAAAAAAGAACGTCAAAAAGCCGATGATCGTTGACTTGACATCGCCAACGCTGCCGTCGCCGTCGTCGTAGTCGCCGCACCGTCATCGTTATTTGTCTTTCTTTTTTTTATATTCAATTTTTGTTTCTTAGTGAGTTTCGAGTATTGCCAGGTGGATTTTTTCTTCTTAAAGGAGATGTTATGTTGAAAAGAAAATACGGCTAAGGATATCGCCCACTGGGTGACCTACCTCAGATTTATGAGTGGAACTTGCACTCAAAACGTAGTTCATTCCAAAGGATCCACTGACTAAAGTTGCTATGACAAAAATATTTTTAATAGAATTTAGTTCGATCATCGACAAATGGCAATTTGCTTCTAAAGTGGCAGATAAAAACTATGTATTTCTGTTCACCGGTGGGACATTCCGCCACACCGAATTGTACACAGTTTTGCAAGAAATATCTCCAAAATTAACGATCTAACCATAGTTATTTGGACGTTGATATTTCTAAAATTGGCAACGCAATCTTGAATTGTCATTTTATTGTTAATTTTTTTTTAAATTTTTCATTGCACAATTATTCGCTCAGCTTCACTTTGCTAAGGCTAAACCTTTAGATTGTAGCTCATACCTTTTAATTAATTTAAAAATTGTTCGAGCATTTTGTCTTATTGCAAATTATTTTTATTCTTAGTGTCCAAATCAACTTTGATGATGTCCGTAAGAATAGAAACGTATATATGTACCTACTAGTAAACATAATTATGATACAATCTTAATAAAAATCTTCACATCAATAGATTTTGTACATTATTGACAACTTTTATGTTAACATTGATTGAATACCTACATTTTTTTTTTTTTTCAAAAATGTGCGATTTAGCTTCAGATTCCTGAAATCAGAATGGCCAAAATGAGTTTAGCATTTAAAGTTATTAACAAGGTTTGATAACTGATAAAGTCCAAGAATACCTGGACAAAACGCCAATACAAACATACATATACTAGTTTTTTTTTGATGGGCTTAAGGACCTTTAAGTTATTTCGAATCAGAAAAGAAAGATTCTTGCTGTTTTCTAGAGTCACATACCTTTTTCTCTTCTCAAGATAGATAAATATGCATTTTATGTTTAAAAAATAAAACTTTTTAACTAAAAACCAGTTGCTCAGATCGATTACCTAATCATTGTTGATTTTTAGCTCATTCTTCATTCTTCAATCAAGTTTGGCATAAAAGTCATAGTACACATACCTATAGCCATTGAAAATTTAAAATTGAATTAAAAATTGAATTGAATCAAAAAGTGTAACTTTGATTGGGGTGACATATCATTGAGTATCAATCTTTTTTCTTTTCATCCTGAAATTGTTCATAGATTCAGTTTTCTTTTAGATAAACTATTTGTTATTATTATTTCGATAAATATGAGTATGCGAATCATATTACACAATAAGTGTTTGTCAGTAAGAATTAGTTTGTGTGTTTAAGAACAAAAACGTTTATAGAAATCACTAAGACCACTCTGGTTCTCATATGTATTTCTAAATGGGTATGCTAATTGTGAAAAACAACAAAGAAGCCACACCAAATAACTATTATCCATGTATCCATGTAGGTAGGTATGTAAATGGTTCAATATTTCCTTTTGAATGAATCTGATTCCGAGATAGACAGCCTGAGTGATTCGCCAATTTATCAAAAATAGTTTCTAACATTTAATTTGTTGTAAGAAAAATAAGGAAAGCTAAAACATGAGCTTTCTAGAATTTGTTCTTAATCTTCAAAATTTAATAGACCAGGTACATACATACAAATGTGATAAGAGTGAATGTTACAAAGCAACCTTGGTTACATAAACTGCGCTTCCCAAAATATTGAAGGTATAGGAGTAGTTAACTGAAGAGAATATGAAACTTCACACACCTACCTATATTTCACTCAAATCTTGTGAGCTTAACATTCAAACAAGCTCGTAAAACCCACATAATCCTCTGTGATATCCAACAAACTCGTTGGCTCACTCCACACCACAAACTCTGGCAATACTGCATTGGTTGACTGCCTCGCTCACTGGCTGGCTAGCTGGCTGGCTCAATGTTCTTGCCCCCTTTTTATCTTCTTGCTCACACTATTTCCTTTTTTTTATTTGATTGTAATTACCACGTTAATTTCTTTCCAATTTTATAATTTCATTTCAATTATAGAATTTATACTTTATAGATTCATTTAGTGTCTGTATCTGTATCTGTTTTCTGGCTCTGCCTGTTGTGTTTAATTTCGTATCAATTTAACTCGCTCGACTTATTAAAAGGATTTTATTTATTTTTTTTGCGTAAAAAAGGGGAAGAAATATAAAATTTAAAACAGAAGAAGCAACACTCAACCTTGTGTTATTTGACTTTGTGGTTTAAAGTGTTTTAATTTGTTATTTATTTATTTTTCCATTCTTTCATTTTGCTGCGTTTGAATCTGAGACTGAGATGTGGGTATTATACGATAAACATAAAACTAGAAGATATGAATGAACAAAGAGAGTTCAACATTGCATTCGGTCCGATTAATAATTTATTTTTTTCTGTGTAAATCATAAAAACAAATTATTAATAATAATAAAAAAAACAACACAAAAAGGGCGACAAAGATTAAAACATTGTTTCGATAACAAATTTATTAATAAATTAATCTTTTTTTCTTTATTCCTCAATTTTATTAATTTGTTTGTTTGTTTTTGTATCTAAAAAAAAAAAGTTGAAACAAAAAATTAAAGGAAAAGTAAATTTAAAAAAAAAGCAAAATTGTGTCCGCTGTGCGTGATTAGTTTTTACACACAACTTTAAATTAAACAAAAATTAAGTTTATCGTTTTTTAAACCAACAACAACAACAAACCGGTGTCGCTTCGGTTCCAGTGTGTGTTAGAGATAGAGAGAGAAAAAAATAACAAATTAAATAATTCAGGAATAATCAGCAGAGACAACAACAAACAAACCAACAATGGGAGATGAAATTAGTGATCGCAACGATCCCGAATTGAAATATCTATCGGTTGAACGGAATCAATTCAATGATCCAGCAACACAGGCAGAATGGACACAAAAGCGTTTGGTTTGGGTGCCCAATGGAAACCAGGTTTGTGACTAATATTTCTAATATTCTCTTTAGTTTTATTTCTTTATATATTTACATACATCTCGTATACAAGTACGTAGGTATGTTGCTCATAAGAGTTCTTTCATTAAATTTGAATTTGTAGACGTTACGCTTACAAAAGGTAAAATCCGAACTGACAGAGCTATACCTATGTACATTGATACCGTGAAAAGAAAAAAGAAAAAAAAAGCACACAATACGCGATTATGTCGAATCCAATGATGATGATGATGATGGGGGCGTCTGTCATAGACATAGTCGCCGTCGCCGTCCAAGTTGTCGTTATCGTTGAGTAGAGCAGAGTAAAGTAAAACAAAGATTTTTCACTCCACAATAGGTACAAAAATTTCTCTTTTTTGTCGTTGTTGTTGTTATTGTTTGGTGTTCAGTCTTCTTTTGGAATAGATGGAAGAGTTGGAGTTGTTGTAGGTTGGGTTATGTTAAGAAGATGAATTTGTAAGCAGAATGGATTGAATATTGTATAGTTTGTATTTGTATTGTATCTATCTATCTATCTTTCTATTCTTACTCATTCGCATGGTTATAGTACTACCCTTTAACCGAAACTACAAGTGGAATTTTTTTTCTAATTTGAATTAAAGAAGAAAAGGAATAGATAAATAAGTAGGTACTCAGAAAAACAAAAACAACACTAGCGATAAAGGTTGTTGGTAGAAAATAGAATGAACAAATTTAAAAAACACCTCTTTTTTAATGATTCATAAAAACCAAGCAGTTTTATCTAGTTTTTCTGAAGTATTTACCTGGTACCTATCCATATAGTATGCTACACAACAGACATATCTACATATACGCGTTGAAATAATGGTCAAATATCTGTGGTTTGCTTTGAGTCAGTATAGGTACCTGCTTTTTTTGCAAACAACAAAACGTTTAAGGAATTTCTAATTTTTAGAAATTTATTTGATGAGCTTAAGTGTAAAACGTCGAGTCGTTGAGATTTAATTTTTAAACCAAATTGACGGTTAAGCAACTGAGATTTACATAACCTATAACATCACATACGTATTATTAGGTAGTACCTCTTAAGTTTGCAGGAAGAGGTGTTGTTTATATAGGGTTTTTCAATAAGAGGTCATTTAAATATTGTTTGATGTTTATTTCGTTGTAAGGAAAAACGTATACGGTTAAAGAACCATATCATCTTTATTTAATTTTCATATGCTCAATTTTCTTATTTACTACTGTGTCTTTTCCACAACATCGCGAATTGCATCTTTAAGGTCTTAAATCGATTTTAGAGCATTTGCTCAAAAGAAAAAAGTCTAAAGGTGTTAAATCACAAGAACGCAGTGACCAATTGTGATTAGGAACCTCTTGGAGTCATTACACGTTTAGGAAGCTTCTAGCTAAATTTTGATTGTTTCGTTGCTTTTGTGGAAAAAAGCACTATTTTTGTAGTGATTTTTAACAACTTCAATGTCTTGTTGAGTTATCTATCGTGCATAGTTTTTATTTGTCAATTGTTTAAAGAAGACAACTTCAAAATTCACAGATGTGCAAAATAAGGGCATATTGAATATGACACATCTTATTGGAAAACCATAGATAAGAACCAGATTATCTTGAAAAGAGGTAGTTCGAGTTTTACATAATAACGAATTTTTTTGATCAAATCTATTCATATCTTTATAGGAATATTTGATATCTGAATTTCGAATCCTTTAGTTTCAATAGAATTCTTGGTGTCTCTTGGGAGATTCTTAAAGCTCCAGTACTCAAACACATTTAACCAACGAGTTGCCTCCACATAAAAGTATGATAAGCTCATTAAATTCTAAACTTGACAGCATTGTCCAATGGTGATTCAAAAACCGTGTAGAATTTAATGTTTCGAAAACTGAGTATTGTCTTCTGTCGCAAAAGCGTAACTCTCTCCCAATACCACTATCCATGGTTGGTGTTTCCATCGAGAAGACTGGACAGCTTTCAATACTAGGTATGTGCATCACAAACCATCTCTAGTGGAGTGTATCACATATGTATTTGAAGTCGCCAAAAACGCTGCTAAGTGTTTAGGTTTTCTCAGCCGATAGAAGAAGTTTTTTTTACCCCTTCTGATGTGGCTACAATTTATAAAGCCTATTTTCGTCCAAAACTCGAGTTACAAATAACACACTTTAGTCCTTTGGACATAATTCAAAAGAGAGCTTTAAAAATGATGGGCGACTTTTGTCTACCTGAAACTTTTGTATCTATTGAGCATCATCAAAGGTTTTCAAGCATGTCATTATTTTATCGCTGTTTTTATAAGCAATGCTCTAGTCGAATAGCCAGTTGCACTCCTCCCCTCAAACAATTCAACCGTAATAGGTACCCGTTCTTTTAGTAATGCCCATCAGTTTACCATTGAGCCCAATTTCGGACGTACTCTACAGAGTACAGATATTCGTTTTTTAGTCGCACTACACGAATGTGGAATGCTTTATCAAACTCAATATTCCCCACTCATTACAATTTGTAGACATTCAAAACCAATGTCCATCTTTATCTCCTTTCTAATTCTGTCGTCCTTCCTAATTGCTCGCACTGTTTTTAATCATTATAAGGGTTACATATCATTGAGTGCGCGCTCAATATTAAAAATAAATCATTACACTTCTCGAAAACCAAAAAATATGTTAATTGTTGTCGGGTGGACTTCAGCAAAAAATATTGTTGCAATGAAAAGAGCTGGTTTTATTTTGAAAGTTTAATTTTTAGTTTACTCCTCCATATTTTTGCAAGATCTTTTAGAAAACTTTTAAATTTCTAAATACAAAAATTGTTTCAAACCGCAAAACTTTGAAATTCATGAACAAAGGCATTTTTGGAATTTCACAATCCAATTCGAAGATATGCATCCTAAAATAAGTACCATTTGGTTGATCTCCTGCTACCGCAAAATATTAAAAAGAAAAAAAAAAACAGTTATCAGCTTAAGCAAAATAAAAGGATGAATCATTTCAACAACTATCGTACCAACAGTTGTTTGCATTCAATATTTATTTTTGTCCCAACAGAATTCAGAGAAATCTCTTCTTTTTTTTTTGTTTAATGTGAGTGTTAATTCTAGACCGATAATCAGCTCAACTTCCTTGCAAATTGTGGTCATTCAAACCAAAAGATAAAATTTGAGATTTTGTTATATGGTATCTAAACATTAAAATTTTGCTGCAAAACAAACTGAAAGTCTGTTGGGGACAATAGCTCCCAACTATAATAGTGTAACTGTTAATGGGTACAAAATTCTAAGCCAAATTATTCCGCTCAACAATTATTGTTATGCCAGCTTTTAATGTTAAGCAAATTGTTACGCGCAACAATGGCAGGAAAGCATGTTTCTAACAACCTTCGGATTTCCATTCATGAAAAACGACAACGACAACGTTTTTAGGTTAATTTTCACAGAGTCGATCAGGTCCAACCATCATCGCATACTTCTTAATGTCTACACAATTCGTAGTCCTTTTTGTTGGTTTCATGTTTTAAGATGAAATAGTGCCTAGTTATTTGCTACGTTCAAGCTTCCCACCATCCCGAACCAAGATGGCTTGGAAGTTTGCCAAATATTCTTACAACTTATTAAGAAATCACTGCTGGCCAAGTTCTGTATGCATGAATGTATGCACAATGCATATACATACATACATATATACAGAGTGCAGATGAAGCAGCCTATAGACGGTTAGCTGTAGTAGAAGCAGCAGTAGTTCCTTATTTGCAACAACAACAATGGCAGCGACGACGACGTCGTAGAAGCTCTATCGTCTTTTATCCTCGACGTTGATCATTGTACAATATTGAGAAGTGGATGAAGAAGAAGTTTTGACGAAATGTCATTGAACCCGAGTGCAGCAGTAGAAGCCCCATCACTACCAGCATCCGTCCGCCACCGTATCACCCACCCAAAACGTACAATGAGAACCAGAACCCAGTCAACTTTTAAATATGTACCTTCTTCTGCCTTCTGCAGCATCGCATCTCGGTTATAAATGACATTCATTTCATACGAGTACAACCAGCTCAGCTCAGCGCAGCGAGTGTTTATCCAACTGCCATGTATGCTTATTGGGTGCTTGACAAGCTTCTTGCCTTCCAGGCAAGCAGACAGGCAATGTAAGGCTTTTGCTTTAATACTTACATTATGTATCCCGAGTTCCTTATGTGTGTAATCTTTTCACGAAAATAAAAAAAAGGAACAAAAAAAAAGCAACAAATGCAAATTAAACGTTTTTCACTTATTGTTGGGTGACTTTTGTGTGTTGTTATTTTTATTGGTCCGTAATCCAAAAACATGGCAAGCTGTTTTTAAAAGATGATAAGCTAATTATGCCAGTTGCTCTAATTTCAAGCTATTTAACATTCCATTTTTGAAATAAAAAAGAACACACTACCAACTGACGCGACGTGTAGTGTGGAAAATATGTATAAATGGTATAATTATTCCTTAATTATGTTCTGAGTGAATATAGATTACACCTTTGTGGTTGTTGGTGCGTTTTTGGTTAGCGTCGGTCGGTCGTCGTCTTCGTCGAAAAATGAAAAGATATCTGGCGTACCCACACCCTCATTTAGAATTAACATGCAAAACCAAAGGTAGATAGATATGTACCTACATATATCTTTTAAATTTGGTTCGAAAGTTATAAACTTATTCGGTTTGTGCGGCATTGAAGTAAGGCACAAAGTCCACTTATTGGCAAAGAACCAGTTTTCGGAAAATGCAAAGCAAATAATAATAACCGTGACTTGTTCTCTTTTTCATTCGTTGTTTGTTCTGTGTAACCGTTGTTTTTTCTTTTTTGAGGTTTTGGAAAAAAGTTATCACCTTTCAATGGGTCTTTGAACTTTTGTAATATTTTTTTACTGTAAATCTTTTTTTTTTTTTTTTGAAGTTATGTAAAATTGAGTGCAAATCAAAATTCGCATTCAGATGATAATGCATCGGAGAGTCAATGAACAGCAGCAGATGAAGTCGGAAGAATATTAACGAGTTTCATTAACGGATCGTTCTTTGTGATTCAATTCTGGTTTTATCGGAGGTCGTTGTCTGTTGCAAGCTTTGTCTTTTTTGTTCTTAAATGGTTTTGACTAAGCGTATAGTCGTTCTATAATTACACTTACATATATTAATTTCTTCTTAATGCATGAAACTGAATCTATTGAAATACAAAACAATATGTTAATGTAAATCCTTACAAAAGAACAAATAAAGACAATGTATAAGATTTGCTTTTGCGGTGACTTATGGTTTGTGTGGCGCATCCTTTAGATCAATTTGAAATATGCTACATACGTCACCATCACTATTTTAATTTACCTAAAGCCGCTTATCAATTGAAGTAGTATATTTTCTTCTGTGACATTACTTGTTGTCCACTATTCTCCATCAAATAGGGTTTTTGACATTACTGAGCGGGTGATACCTACATAAATCTTCTGTTTGAAATCCTTAGATATTTTTGTATAATATGACATAATTATTGTCAGAAGGCTTTAAGTAATGGTCTTTTTAGCAATAAATAGGGTCAAGTCTCCTATAGTCGAACACTTAATGGCTTATAAAAAATTAATTCTTAACTGTGAGGAAGCCGTTAAACGTAAATTTGCAATGTAAAGTTAGTAACTTGCTGTACCTAACTCAAATAGTTTTTATTAAATTTATGTTTTTTTCATTAACAGCTGTTTTTTTTAATAAAAAAATAAAAAAGTTTTTGAAACCCTTGGGGTCGATAACTTTGCCTGTTTATAGTTCCAAACTAAATGATATCTTGTCTGCATTGAAAATTCGAGCTGGTTCATCCAAAATATCCTTGGCGTTAATTTCTGTCAAGTGATTTTTTAAGTCACGGAACAATTTTCGAATATTTTGTTCAGTTATAGTAGCCCTGACCTTACATAGCGTTTTAGATGTCCTTAAACTAAACTCTTTATGCCGGTTCAAAAATTATAATACCATTTTTTGCCAGGTCTGTTATTTTTGAATGGTGTTATTCATTTTTCGTCCCTATATATATTTTGTACTACGTCCAGAAGCTCATTTATTTTTTAGGGGAAGCCACATTTAGCAATATTTATGAGCCAATCTGCAACCTTACGTTCCTCATCTTCTGTAAGGTTTTTTGAAGGACCCATCGGCTTAAGTCCATAGGAAACTTTTCCATTTTTATTGTCATGAAGTGTATATATGGGTACCCCCCCCCCAAACTCTTTACATGCTGCTCGCAAGCTCAAATTGTTCTCGCGAAAACCTTTTAAGACATTTTCTAGCGAGGCTTTAGAATATTTTTGATATTTTCGCTTCATTGTGGCTGTAAGAAGTTTCAGTTTTAAAGTTAAAGGCAAGAAATGATTGCAGATTAATAACTGTTCGGACAGAGGAAACCAAAAAATCATAGTTTCCTTGATCCGAACATCCGATAAAAATGTGTTCGAATAATGGCCCTAAGGATTTTGTGATATTTATTGTATGAAAAACGTCAACATTATTTAATTCCCTATAATATTCCAAACTTGAGCGAAAGAAAACTATTTTGATGGAGTTGCCTATATTCGAACACAAGCTTTCGAATAGAAAACTCGTAAAAATTCACTTTCCTATGCTCGAACAGAAAGAAATATTTAAAACATTATTAACTTTTTAGATAAAACTATTGTTTGATTGAATAATAATATTTTTAAAATAAGGCAAAACACTTTTAAAAATACATACGTAGGTATTTACCACAATTTTTACTCAAAACCTACAGTTTCCCGCAGCAATCTCAACAGTTTCTTTTAATCGTTCTGAAGTAGCGACACAAACAACCATTCTTTTTAATGTTGTCATTAATTGTACTAGTTTCAAATTTTCATGTTTAAGGGTAGTAACACATTTAAAATTTACATATGGGTGATTATACAAAAGTTGGGTAACTTTTGAGGATATTTTGTTTACGATAGTTTTTAAATCAAACTTCTATAAATTCGGGTGTATATGATAGCTAATCTAATTAATATATTGTTCCCAATCGGGCCAGTCACTTTTTTGAGTACATTGTAAGATATTTAAAGTTTTCAGAATTTGACTGCCAGAGGACTGACGAGTATACACAGTTTTGAAAGTATTATAATGAAATTTAATACAAATTAGTAAAAATCTCTTAGGATTTAATAATGATCACTTAAAATCACTTAGTAACAATTAAAAATAATTATTAATATGTAATATACTAGGAGAAAATACTACATCAGTTTTCAAAACAGTCTTTTGACATTTAACGTAACGTTATTCACTTATCTTTTACTACTTTCACATAGTTTTACTAAATATTTCAAAGTAATCAACAAACAAAATCTAACAATATTCATCTTAAAAGTGCTAATGATCAAGAAATGAAGAGCAATAACAATTTACCTGACAGAGAACTGATGCCACACTACTGACGAAAAAGACGAAATTTGAGATTATAATCTGGACTAATGTTTTTTTTTTTTGTAATTTCAAATATCAACAAACTACATTTTAACAAATCAAAGTCTAATACGAATAAATAAAAATAAACTTTAGATTAACAAAAAATAACGACTCACCATAAAACTGACGTGTTGACTGGCTAAGCACGTGTATAGACAACAAATATAACCCAAACTCTGGTACAGTTATGGTGGCCGTCAAATTGTGCGACCCGCAACTAACTTTATTACCAACATTAAAATTCAAAGTGGGATTTGACGTTGAGTCGGCGATATTTCGCACGAATTTTAAATTTAAATAACACACAAGAAACTGACGAATAAAACTGAACACAAAATTTCTTATTTTTTTAAATAAAGTGGAGGACACTGCATTATGAAAGTTGTAGTATATATTAAACTATATACATTGCAGATTGTATTAATTTAATAAATTTTCTCAAATCAATGATAATGTTTAATTGACAGTCACTTAATGGTTGGTTTTCAGGGTTGTGACATGCCAGAGGACTGACGTTTTAAGAACTAATCGTGTTTTTTTAATAACTTGTATTCAAAATGAAGAACTGAAATTGGGTGACTAAATAAAGGTCTTTCCATTGTTTTAAAATAAATTGCAATCTCAATAAAATATAATCAGACTTTGTATATATTGGTTGATGACATCGAGTTACCCAACTTTTGTATAATCACCCATATGTAAGTTGAAAATCTTAGACATTACACAGTTTGAAGGATTTTTTTTCAAAAAGTCTTCGACTACTGGGAGTGTTCGGATTCATGCGACTTTAGTTTTAAAAGTGATTTAAACGCTTTATATAAAATTTATTGATTTCAAAGTTTTGTAAACATTTGTTATTGTAGAATTTGTCCACACAATTTATTTTTCATTTTTTTAATTTTAGAAAAATGACCAAATAAGATTTCTAGTTTTTTTCCCTTCTTCTTTCATCATCCATCTCAATTCCTCTCACCTAAATAAATTGAACCACAAATTACTCTTAAACCAACTAACAACATCAAAGTAAACAATACCAGCAACAACAGCGGCACTTACTTACAAATTTTCTAACGTTAATAAAAATCGACAGCAACGAGGTTGAAAAATTGTAGATCGGCGCAACAACTTTGAATACGACAAAAAGTGGTAGTGGAGAGGTAAAAACTCAAAAGTGGAACACGTGGGCGCGTTCCACTTCCTTACTCAGCCAGTCAATCGCACTATACATGTCTCTTTGTATTTAAAATTATAATTTTTATAAAGTAAAAATAAAAGAAGGTAATACAAAAATAAAGATAATATGTACATACATATAACATAATATGGTAGAGTAGAATAAGGGGAGATACAAGTTTCTATGACAGTAGCATTTAACCAACTTCTATAGATATGTAGGTACATAATGTCAACCTCGAGTATGCAAAGTATTTTCTATTTTTTTTTTTTTATAATGAAAATTAACAAACACAAAAAAAACACCCAAGAAAATGCATTTCCATCATCGACTAGAGGAAATATCTAGATATACCCTTAGTTTAGATGAGAAAACTGCAAAAGAATGCAATTTTAAACATCCTACTACGGTTTATATAGACTGTTAACTAGAATAATTCCTTTGATATAATGTACCTATTTTTATATTGGAACACATGACGGGTGTGTTTTGTGTACAAAATGTTATTTGTCAATTTAAACTTGAAATGCAATAATGTTACTTTATTATCTAAGATTTCCAATAACATTAGTTAACTATGTTATTTGTCACAAAAACTGGGAAACAAACCAATAGCACACTTAATTTATCTTTCAAAAGCTACAGTCAAGGGGCATGTTCCAAAGGGACTTGAAAGTTAGGCAAGTTTCTAGTATCTGATTAGCCAGCTGTCAAAAAATTGTCTTCCAATAAAAGCAAATTTATTGGAAAGTTGATTGGACAGTGAGTCAAGAAAAATATCCGTAACTATCAAGTCAAGTCTTCTTATGTCAAAATGACAGCTGATCATTTTTTTTCATCAAACTGAAAGCTGAACTATTTTTGTAATTTATTTATTTTCTGCACAATTCCCTTTAATGTTTTCTGTAAAAGGGTCCCATGTCAAATTTGAAAAGAAATAAGTACTACTTCTTTACAATACAAAATACAAATCGTATCGTGATGGACTGTAGCTTGTCTGAGGAGTGTTAGGTTTTTAGTTTGAAATTTATGACACTTTGCTTTGATCAAAATGTTCGTTCAGATAATGCAGTTGGCTGCAAAGAAAGTCCCTTATGTTGTCTGAACCTGTCCAGTGCTTTTATGAATAAGTCTGTTCAGTGAGGATTTTTCTAGATCAGAACAGCACAGGACAGCACAGTTTCGTGAGAAACGTCAGATCAAGTTAGAACAGTCAGTTAAACGTCAGTTGTCAAAAAAAAAAAAAAACAAATTGCAATTGTGTGAATTTTTCGTTTCTCGCTTATTTTTTTCATTTTTTGTGTTTTTACTGTGAAAAATATTATTAAAAATTATTGAAATGGAAAATCAAGTGATTGCTAAGATAATACTAAATGAAAATGTTAGTGGTTCAGACACCGATAGTGATTTTTCATCGGATTCCTCTTCAGATGATTGGAATGAAAGTGTGACGAATGTTATTACCTTTTCTTTGATGAAATGTAAAAGAAATTGCATTGAAAGTTATTATATTATATTTTATAATTATTAAATTAAACAAATAAAACAAATTGGCAAAATAACTTTTTTTTAATTTTTTTAAATCACGAGAAAAAAAAACACAAAGCACAGGCAAATCAAAACGTAAACAAAAAAAATGACAACTTCGATTTTGACATTTCTCACGATTCTGTTCTAACCTGATCTGACTCAAAAGCAAGAACAGAAAATCCTGTTCTAAACTGTTCTAGGTTTGTCAATGAACAGGAAAGTAGAACAGTTCAGCACAGAAAAAACCTCAATGAACAGCAAAAAGCTGTACTTTTCTGTCTAGAACAGTCCAGCACAGCGTCACTGAACAGACTTAATGTAAAGTAGCAGCAGCATAATTTAATCTTTAAAAGTTATGGTATGTAGTAACAAATACAATTTGCTGATGGGAACGAGTAGATTTAAAATTCTTATAAATCTATGAATCCTTTCATCTCGTAGATATTAAAATTAAATTTCATCAGTTTGCTTATTTCAGTATTTTAAACATTTTAAACAAACAATAAAACAATGCTTTACGGAAGAATGCAATTATTTTTTGTTCTATTATAAAAAGAAGCCCGACATTGATAACTCAATCATATTTGATAGTGTGTCAGCTAAGCTCTATCATCAGCAACATTACATTAACTATTCCAAACCACCTGCTGCATCATGTGTTTTTCCCTGCAAAATTCTTTAACTTTTATTATTATTTTACTTTTTTATTTAAACATTATGAATATATGTAGGTAGGTACATTTTGCAATATTAGACTTTGTAAAATGTTTACGTAGCGCTCTTTGTATTCATTTCGACATGTATATGTACATACATAGGCACATTTATATCTTATGACAGCTGTGACAGCGGTTGTATTGTTGTGAATACAGGATTATTATTCACCGGTTGGGAATGTTATCTTCAAATAATTACCTATAAAAGATATCTTTTATCAATTTCCTGTGAATTTAACAAGCTTATCTACATACATACAGACTACATACATATGTACATACATACATCAAAATAACAAAACAAAACCAAACAAAAAGAGTAATATTTAAATATAGAACTGACAGATTTTTGTTTGGGTTCTTTTTATTTGAAATTTAATAGAAGTTATTGCAAGATTAAATATCATAAAGAACTTAAAAACGAATTTATATCTATTGAACAGTGCAGAGTTTGTTCTTTGGTCACTGAAAATTTATCTAAGTCCAAGCGTTAAAAAAAGGCACTACGAATAACTCTAAAGATGACACATTAGTTTAGCAATTTTTAGGTCCACCGTAGCCGCAATATATAGTTTAAGGTTTTATGTACGTATACAAAGGTTAAGTCAAACAAGTCTACACGACTTCGCCGCAGCCACTAGTTGCCGCTCGGTAGAGTCTCTCCGATGAATTAATTTAGGTTTTATATATCGGGTGATTTTTTAAGAGCTTGAGAACTTTTTTTAAAAAAAAAACGCATACAATTTGCAAAATCTCATCGATTCTTTATTTGAAACGTTAGATTGGTCCATGACATTTACTTTTTGAAGATAATTTCATTTAAATGTTGACCGCGGCTGCGTCTTAGGTGGTCCATTCGGAAAGTCCAATTTTGGGTAACTTTTTCGAGCATTTCGGCCGGAATAGCCCGAATTTCTTCGGAAATGTTGTCTTCCAAAGCTGGAATAGTTGCTGGCTTATTTGTGTAGACTTTAGACTTGACGTAGCCCCACAAAAAATAGTCTAAAGGCGTCAAATCGCATGATCTTGGTGGCCAACTTACCGGTCCATTCCTTGAGATGAATTGTTCTCCGAAGTTTTCCCTCAAAATGGCCATAGAATCGCGAGCTGTGTGGCATGTAGCGCCATCTTGTTGAAACCACATGTCAACCAAGTTCAGTTCTTCCATTTTTGGCAACAAAAAGTTTGTTAGCATTGAACGATAGCGATCGCCATTCACCGTTACGTTGCGTCCAACAGCATCTTTGAAAAAATACGGTTCAATGATTCCACCAGCGTACAAACCACACCAAACAGTGCATTTTTCGGGATGCATGGGCAGTTCTTGAACGGCTTCTGGTTGCTCTTCACTCCAAATGCGGCAATTTTGCTTATTTACGTAGCCATTCAACCAGAAATGAGCCTCATCGCTGAACAAAATTTGTCGATAAAAAAGCGGATTTTCTGCCAACTTTTCTAGGGCCCAATTCAATGATTTGAAAGCGTTGCTCGTTAGTAAGTCTATTCATGATGAAATGTCAAAGCATACTGAGCATCTTTCTCTTTGACACCATGTCTGAAATCCCGCGTGATCTGTCAAATACTAATGCATGAAAATCCTAACCTCAAAAAATTCACCCTTTACAAAGATGACACTTAATCATCCACCGGTGATTTGATGGTTTATCTTACCGAACAGTGGAACATACTGAACAGTGGAACATATCTTTACATAGTTTTGGAGAAAGTAAGATTATTGCACTTGATATTTCAAAAGCATTTGTTAGAGTTTGGCACCTAGCTCTCTTATCGAAAATGCGTGCTTCATTGGATTAGAAACTACCTTTCTAACCCTTAAATATTGAATGGTTTCAAGTCCGAAATTAATGAAATAAATGCTGGTTTTGCCTCTTTCTTATATTCATTTAAGATCTCTTATTTGCCACTTCTAATCTTTTAAACTTTTTCACTGACGACAGCTTTTCACATTCGTTTCTAGATTCACATCCATTGTTCTTCGGATGTAGAACTTCAATATATTCGACATTGCCAAAAATGCTGCTAGAATAAATTTCTCCAGCGGTGCAATCAATTTCACCCCCCAAAACAATTCATCCGTAATACTCGCACTCCCAGGGATGCGTATGAACTGTCAACTATAGAGATTCTTTTTTTAACCGCACATCAAGAATGTGGAATGCTTTACCCAACTCTGATTTTTTCTGTCATGTTGGTGTTCAAAACCTCAACCGCCTAGTTACTGATAAAGCATCGGTTCTTATCGATCACCGAAATCAAGCATCAGTAAGCGCGACAGTAGTAGACAGATGGAGGACCGACTTGAAACCTACCGCGTGCTGTTGTCATGTGTTCTTTCTGTCTGTTGTTCTTTCTCCTCTGTCCTTCTGTCTTGTATTCATGTCTTGTGTTTTTATCACCTTATAAAGTCTAGTTGCTCAAGGTGCTGTGTCTTTGCTCTGTACATTTATGTGCTGAGTCCAATGTGCATCGGTATCTCCTTGTAATCCTCACGCTGTATTTAAACTTCAAATATTTATTTAGTGTGTGCAAATTATATAAAAAAAAACGCTGACAACACAGCTGTCAGAAAGTCTGAATTTCCATTTCTCCTCAATATTACACTTAACTAAAATCCGTTCATAATGTCAAATAAGGGCATATTAGAAAAAAACCGTCAGTTCTGACAGATAAACGTTTAATGTCAAATACCAAATGTGAGGATTATAGACGCAGATGAAAATACTTAATTCACTAAAAAGTCATCTAATTTTTATAAAAACTATGCAAATGTCTCAATATTCAATCCTTTGTTTTCATATTAATATCACGTGCAGAAAAAGAGCAGATATTTGGATGAAATCATATCAGGACTGTGTAAACAGTGCTTAATATTAGCTGTTTACAAATAATCGTCATGATTTTCAGCTACACTCAATTATAAATCAAATCCAACAGCTCTTTAATTTGTTTCATGACCACAAAAAAGCAACGCGTTGCGTCTCTCTGCCGTTGACTTCATATCCATACACAATGAAATATGTATGTAATACAATCATATGAATATAAAATCCTCCAATAACTTTTATTAAAGATTGTTAAAATTTGCCTTAAATGGGTGTGTGTCGTAGTACATTACAGAATAAAAAGAAAACGTCATGAATGCCGCACCCTTCCTGCCATCTATATTCAAGGTGAAAAAGCACACAAACCGAAAAATTATTTATGCTTGTCTGGCATATCGAAGCTCTTTCCCTGATAAATTTCATTCAATTTTAAATTTAAAAGAAATATGTACATATGTATTTTGTATTTTTTTGTTTTGCAGAATATGAATATTGATTTACTTAGAATTAAGGTGTGTATGCATCTCATGGAAACCAACAAAAACAAGAAAAATTGGGTTTATGACAGTGATGGGCTGCACTGACCTATGTCAATATGAAAATATCAAAATGTAACAAAAGTTTTAAAATTAAGTGAATACATTAGTGAACATAATTATGACATTGTAAGAGTAAGTCAGCTATGATTTGAATTTTAAAATTATAACACACATTTAACTCACTGTGTAAAATTGGAACCAAATGTCTTTAAAATAACTGTAATATATTTTAAGCCAGCAGCGTCTAGAAAATATGTCTTGACTTAACGCAGCTATCTACTTGTCAGATTTCAAAGCCTCGACTTACTTGTGTGATTGTCTTGTTTAGCATTGACTTAATGTTTAGACATTGGCTTCAGTTTGGGCAGAACTTAACGTTATAAACTTAATTTGAATTCGTTCAGACAGCATCATTTCCTTCAAGTGTCCCATTCCGAACACTCCTTAAACAAGTCCAAATGGCGAAATCAAAAGCCGTGCGCTCATTTTATTGCTTTATTTTTTATTTTGTGACCTTTACATAGGAGTGAGTACCTACACAACAAAAATGTGTCAAGATATTTTTTAATTTAATTCAGCACATCAGCCCCTGCGTGCGTACAGAAGTTATATAAAAACGACTTCTCGTTGGAGTACATGTTTTTGCTCTTTAAGCTTTCGAAATGTAAAAATTCATGTAGGCATATAATAAGATTTAAGTCAATAAACACCCAAACAAACATAGGTAACAACTGGTTACATTTTATGTTCCCTTTAAAGTATCTACAATGTATCCGGTCTGGAGCACAGCTTTAAGTTTAATTTTTGTTTTCATTTTGGATGGACTATACAAGCTTGTCAGTAAACTTTTTTTAATATACAGTCTGTAGGTATTTATGACTTGAGGGTGGGTCGACATCGAAATTTTGGCATGAATTCAGCAAAAGATTAATCTGTCATTGACCTCGAAATTATGCACTTTATGAGCTTGACCGAAGTGGTTTTATTTTGTTATTTTTATGATGTTTCTTTAAAAATAATACAATGTAAAAAAAGAGGTATTCCTTTTTCCCCAGACGGACCAAGTTGAAGGAATTTCATTATAGAGCCTTGAACTTGTAGGCACGCTATAATCCTACACTTTGTGTCGATGCACAGATTCCATATATCTAATCCCATTTTCTCTTATCCCATTGCTGTTGCTCTACAAACAAACAAAAACAAGTGCAATGACTTAGCATCTTGGCAACTCCTGATAAATATACAAATGGCATAGTGCAGAGGAGCAAAATCAACGAGGAAGGTACTCGTCGTCGTCGTCGTCGTCGTCGTCGTCGTCGTCGTTTCAAGTGTGTAAAAACAAAGAACTACATTCTTCTTGAATGCGCATGCAACGCTTCTGATAAAAATAGTCGTGTCGTGGTCGGTGGATGGTGGTGAGGTGAGGTAAGGTGTGGTAGGCGCTCGGCGTTTGGCGTTCGGCGTTCACTCTCTATAGTTGGGATTGGGATTTCTTGACTTGGCTCATGGCTGGTTTGGTTCTGGTTTTGGCTTTGGCTCTTTTTCTTTGCTTTAGCTGCAATTAACCAACGCAATGCAAGACACTGAATTATGCATAAAGCAAAGCAAGAGCGAGAGAGAGAGTGTTAAAGACAAATAAGTAAAGGAAAAGTAAGAACCTTGTTACGGGAGAAAAATAAGACAGACCAATAAAGAGTTAAATACAAAAACAAAAACAACAACAACAACAACTACAAAAAAGAACAGGCTAGCAGAAAAAAAGGAAGGCATCAATTGCGGTTCGTTAACTAGAAAGGAATGCGGTATGTGCTGTGCATGCTGTGTTGTGCTTTTTCTGTGTGGCAGCAGTTGTCTACAATTTAGATTTTCACTTTCGATGCACTTGATTACGTCCAACGCCATCAGCCACAGCTTGAATGGATTTGATTTTGATTTTAGGTTTTTTATATTCTTGTTTATGTGATTCGTGATTTTGTTTGATGGTACTATAGGTATATATCTATCTATACCTATGTGTGGAGACTCCTCGGCTTTGTTTAAAATCAATTATAAAGAGTGGTGAGTCATTTTAGGCTCGTAACCATCTGGATGACCTTTGGTTACGTGCGTAAACGATGCGTATTATTTGTAACATTAAATCGAGACGAATACTTTTTTTAGGTAGAAATTATCTTTAACATTTGTTCATTTCTTTTAGAATATTTTTATTGAGGAAAATTTAATATTGTAAGATTACTAACTACTTTATAGTAGGTACGAAAACTTTGGATAGTGTTTAAACACTCAAACATTAGTCTTAAGTCATAAAGGGGCATGTCTTAAATTTCAATTCAATTAAAATTGTTATGAAGTGACACAATTAGGAAGGTTCAAAGAATATCTAGTCTCGGCACTACAGGGGCCCTTCGATCCTGCCCAACAGATGCCTTAAATGTTATTCTGCAACTCCTACCAGTAGACCAACAAATTAAATATTTAGTATCATGCAGCGCGCTAAGGCCTTAAGTATATCAAACTGTTGGTTTTCCACACCTTATGGACATGGCAACACTAACGAACTGATTTTAGCGGATATTTTTGCGACGGACACCGGCTACTGAACTTCTGCTTTGAACCGCAGTAAAGATTTTAAAGCAATCTTTCTTGCGAGAAAGGATTGGGAGGATGGCATAGTTATGAAAGACTTCGATACCACTATCTTTACTGTCGGGCCAAAAATGGAGTGTGGAGTTTAGTCGGAAATCTTCTCTGAATCCTTAAAAGTCTTTTCGGCTACCTGATTGTGCCATGTATGTATTTCAAGTGAAATAACTAGCAATCAGAGAAAAATGCAAAATACTCAAATCAAAACTCAAACACGGCATTTGCACTGGCAGCCACGCTGCTACTATGGCTATCAATTCGGCCAAAACATTCTCTACACTGGTCCAACAATGTCGGGATGAACTATCCAGCCTCAACTTCTGTGTCGTTCTTATTTGGGTTCCAGGTTATAGTGGCATTGATTGAGGACCGGCCCTTCATAGCTCACTTGCGGAAATGGTAAATATTCCTATTGGAGCTTTGAAGGGCAACATTTTCTCAATTTTTCTGACAGAATCTATTTGCCAGATATAACAGTCTAACGGACTGTACCATATCCCAGGAATATATAGCCCACCTATAACACAAAACCGTTCTATTGAACTTTTATGCAGACCCAGACATGATACAGCTAGATCACTGCAATATTTACCGGATATTGACCGAAAGGAGAGTACGCAGCAAAACTGGGTATCCCTCACAATACTCACTGTCGTAGCTGCGGAGACCAACATGAAAGGGAAAATGTGATTCACTTTCTCTGCAATTGCCCTTCCCTGGCCAGTTCAAAAAGTTAAGCTTGAATTTTTTTTGTTGAGTATCTGAAATTAATAAAACAAAAACCACCAAAAGATAAATTACTAAGTAGATATTTAAAATGAATGAAAAGATGAAACTATCGTCTTATTTAAATGTAATTAATAAATTCCTGTTACCATAATTTTCAAATACCTGATGATTCAATATATCATATACATACATATGCATATCACACCGGGTTAAAAACCTTAAAGCAAATAAGCAACCAATTTAACAACAAAGAAATTTAATTGAGAATTAATGACTAAATCACGATCTTAGTTAACAACAAAGAATGTTAATTATTTTTTTTTCTTTCTTTTAAAATGTAAACAAAAATATCTTATGAAATTAGATTTTTTTAAAAACAATTTAATTTAATAATGAATTTTTATTTTATTTTTCAGGGCTTTGTTGCAGCAAGCATTAAGCGTGAACAAGGCGATGAGGTTGAAGTTGATCTTGCCGAAACTGGCAAACGTGTGATGGTCCTTCGTGATGACATACAAAAAATGAATCCGCCTAAATTCGACAAAGTCGAAGATATGGCCGAATTGACTTGCCTAAATGAAGCTTCCGTCTTACATAACATCAAAGACAGATACTACTCTGGTTTAATATACGTAAGTAACATTTGAGTTTTCTTTTTTTTTTCAAAAGAACAAAAACAAATATTTGGCCAGCATATTATAGTAGGACTTGTGTTTATTCCGGGTCAATAATGAAACATTCTCGAAGACTAGGTAGTTCCCCTGTATTAAGATACTGATAAACAACAATACAACAAAACTAGTTACAACTTTTTTAAACTCTAAATTCATACTTTTAATTAATATTTCATTTTTTTTTACGTAACATTCAATTTCAAATCATTCCTATAGCCATTTATCTTACAAAAGTAAGCATTATAAAAGAGGGAATACGTCTTCAAACGCTTAAGTGGCGCTCGACTCGTTTCTTAATTGAATTATAAAATTTCAAGCTAATTTATATCAAGATGTGCATTTATGCACTTGCGAATCACATTTCTTTTAGATCAGTTCAAAACAAGTCGAGCAAAAAGAAATTGTAATATCTTTTTCTATTTTTTTTTTTTTGATTTGATGTGACTCAAGTTCAAAGATCTTTCAACTTCATGTAAACAAATTCAAACTGACAGAATTTAAAATCGAAGAAAATCATACAAATTCGAAGGAAACGATCGTTTTGCAAATCGATCTGTAACTCTGTTACGATTTTAAATTCTTTAAATATTAAAACAAAAGGCACAGAAATTCATACCCAACAAAGTATTAAAAAACATTAGATCTGTTAAGTTATTTTGATTTGATGTAATTCTGTGTTCAAATATCTTTCAAGTTCATGTAAACAAATTCAAAGTGACAGAACTAAAAATCGAAGAAAATAATACAAATTCCAATGAAGCGATGAATAAAACTGTCAAAAACCTGAATTTGGGGCAATGTGGTTTAACAAAATGGATTTTGTGAATTTCAAGAATTATTGAAACCATACTTAATTGGTGATACTCGTATATTTCAAAATACATTTGAGTTAAAATAACAATCAAAAAATTGTTTTTTTCTTTCTTTTTTGTACGCAGTGGCTTAGATATGACATTATATTATTATTAAACTTAAATGGAATTTCATAATTGAGCTTACCTAACCTTAGACATATTTTAATCAATAACAAAAAAGATTCCTTCCTATAAAGATCATCAATATATTTGTTTAAACTTTGGTCCAAAGGTTTTTTATTTTAATAAGAGACATACAATATACAAAACAGTTAAATATACATCTATCTTTTTGTTTGCAACAAATAACCCATTAAAATGATTGTGGGATTAATTAATAACAATTTTGTATATGTACGAATAGAATCATATAGCCCATTGGTGATCTGTCTTATGCGTTAATTTATTCAATTGTAAACCAAGTGCCAACAATCCCATAACACTGGCAGCTGACAACCATTAAAATGTGAAAAATTAAAATTAAAGAAAAAATTAATGCAATCAAAAATGTAATGATTTTTAAATTGCTCAAATTTGTCTTTTAATGGTTATGTCTTGTTTTTGTCTTTCAAATGTTTGTTTTAAGATTTTTCTTAATCTACTTGTGTATGAATCTACAATTTATAAGGTACACGAAAATATTTTTTTTTTATTTTTAACTTAAAGGTAATATGGCCAAGGAAAAACGTTTATTAACAAATTAATTTAAAATCAAATAAATTGCACTTTTCGAATGGGTTTTTATGACCTTAATTCAAATCCGATTTAAAAAGGAATGATCCACGTCAGGTTTTTGAGATATTACTTTTTAAAATTCGAAAAAAAAACACGTTTATAAGGCTTTTTGAGGCTATCTAAATTTATGAAATCCGTGATGGTTTTCTAAATCTAAACCCTTTTTTTTAATATTCAGTTGAAATATTTATAGTATTTCATATAATATTCGAAAAATCTTCATAAGTTGTTAATTTTCACATGTCTTACAAAAATCTGAAAGAAACACGCTTAACCATTTATGCTAAAACGGTTTTCAACACAAAAAGGTATAAGTTTTGTTCTTGTCACGAATCCATTGTTTAAACAATTCTATTATATCAAGAATATAAAAATAATGTTGAAAAGGGGTATTTAAAAAAAAATAGTTAAAATTAAAGTTTGGATTCGTAATCAGCACTAAACATTAACTCCAAAACGTATTTTTTTAAACTCATAGTTTTTTTAGAATATCAAATTCAAAACTACATATGTACATACGTACATACATACATAGAAAGCTAGCTTCCGAAAATAGAGTGAAATGAAATCTAAATCTAAATTGAAAATCGAGTCAAATTGTTTTCAGGGTTCTATTATTCGATCGATTGCATAACTTCGAAAAATTTTCGAAATCACTTCAAGTGAAGTTAAAGCAGCTGACATGTGTCATATTAGTCAATAAACAATTTTCATCATTGTCATAATTTGTATAATTTCTTATGTTTATATTTGTTCTATTTATTAAAAAATAAAACAAAAAATATAGAATATTAGTGTTTTTTTATTTACACTGCGTTGATGCATATTTGTTGCAGATTTTCGGTCCTTTCCGATAAGCAATTTCCAAATATTGTTTGGGAAAAACTTCGATCCCAAAGTATAGTTTCTGAATGTGTCTTGAAAGTGGTTCAAAGAACGTTATTTTTAATATAGAGAAGACATTTGGTGTGTTAAAAAGTCGTTTTAAATGCTTCGTATCTTTCCTCAAATAAAAAGTAGAAGTTGCAACTCCTCACGAATCTAGAGCATTCTATAAGAAACTTAAAGTTTATTTCCTTTACAGCAAGAAGCCCTGGTAGCTGTTAGCTTTTAAGTACTGGACTGTATATTTACTTTAAATATTACTGTTTTTAAACAATTTTCTCTTGTCGAATTCAAACCACACCAAATTAATGTGGTCGAATTCAAATCACTTGAAAATCGCCAATATCGAAATGTAAAACAAGGAAATTCACTTCGCTTTGAGTTCGAAAAAAATTAAATCCATATTGATAAAAGTGAATTTCAGAACTCCAATTTATATTTTAAATCGATTTCAATTTCATTTCGACTGAAAGTGAAATGCAGAACCTATTCGATAGATTTAAATAGAGACTCATAACTAATGATAGTTTCTAGAAACTAAGTAAGATTCTAAAATGATTTAAATTGTATCTAGAAGAGAAAGATTTATAATTTGCAAAATTATAACAGTTTTTGGTTCTTTTTAGGATTTACTAAAGGGGCACCTGATGTGATAGAAAAAATTAAACGCGAGTTTTGAATGAAGGATTAAAATTTTTAAAAATGATTGCTTTGTTTGTTGGGCAGAAAAAAAAAACGTAATTTTGTCGTTTAGTGTCATGAAAAAATTGACATTTGAACAATTATTTGCTTTTTGTTAAGACCTACATATGTAAGTAATAAATGGTAATGAAAATTATTCAAAAATAATACAAAAAGAAAAGTAATTGCACCAAGTTCCTGTCAAAAATATACAAAAAATCAAGTTAGATGTGTCACTGCTTAGTAAGCAAGTTCAGACTGCATAAGGGACTTGAAAGTAAAGCAAGTTTATGATTATCGGATTGGCCAGATGGCAAAACATTTCCTTGCAACTAAGGCAACTTTATTGGAAACTTGAAGAAAAATCTCCCTTACAATCAAGTCAAGTCAACTTATGTCAAAATGTCAGCTGATCATGTCTTGCCATTCAAATGAAAGCTGAATTTTATTACTTTTTGATTTCTTTATTTTTTGCACAGTTTAAGATAGGTTAGCCCGCAACAGTAACACCTAGCGGTTAGCCCTTATTTATTGGCAAGCTTACTTTTCATAAATTTGCTGTCCCTTGACATTGCTTTGACGCTTAGTTTTTGAAACTCGCTTAAAGCAGTTTGATAAGAGTTACCCTCTCTCTATTCAAAATTCCTTCGAGTGAGTTCCTCTTTCTAAGCTTCCAAGACCTAACAAATGCTGTGCTCATTTGTTAACCTTTGGTCATGGTTTTTTTTATCCAAATTTGATTTTTCTAGGGTACGAAGAAACCAAACCCTAAGCATTATAGGATAAACCACAGCCACCACGAAACTCTCACAAGGAGGCCGTTCCATATATGATCATGACGACTTGCATCATGGGGCTGTATCATATCCCGTGGTACCACTTATAGCCTGGTCGGCTCAACTTTCGTTCTTTGATAGGAAGGATCTAGGGAAGATAACCCTAGAAGTGGCCGCTCGGTTTCATGATTGAGACCTCAATCCACCAGCTTTATCTTTTCATGAACATCATTTTTATAAATGATTTTTACTGGAGCCACCTCAAAAATTTTAAAACTTATATGAGATACCGACGACTGTAGTCATTGTCGATTTGTATATTTACTGATTTGTATGGTTTTTTTATAATTTTTATCAGTAAGTCTAGCCTCCAGCCCTAGGCAGGACGACAATCCAACGCTATTTAACAATCCCAAGACTTTGTCTTAGGAAGGAAGATAGCTATAACTTCTTGCGTTCGTTCACAAGTAGAGACCTTTGTACAGTGCAATTCTCAGAGTGTCTTTATCAATTATAATTAATTGTAACAGTATCATTCTTCAACGAACTACACTGAAGTCTCAAACTTGTGTCCAGAGGCCACCGCGAGGAGGTGCAAGTAAGTACTTCTTTCTTCCAGATCATAGTTAAACTCAACAGGCTTACCCTATGTCTATTGGAAGTCAGTTTGACATCCTTATTTTTTGCACAATCGAGTGTTAATATTTTGTATATAATTCTTGATCAAATGTTGAAGCAGTGTTTCATATCAAATGATTATAACTCAAATTGAGTCGCCTCAAAATAGAAATATTGTAAACTCCAAAGTTAATTTTAATTTTTATTTAAAATTTGTGTAACTCCAAACTCGTTGTAACAATTTTTTCAAAAGTGTAAACCCAGAATTAAGCTTCAAACGATTGATATTGGCGTTAGCTCAAAAACTAGCAATGAATGCTTATCATTATCGATTTACATTTGTCGAAGAAACGTGATCACAGGTCTTCTAAAAGTTATGATATAATAGCAACTATTTATTCCAATTATTATTTATAGATATTTAACTATAATATGTATCTACATAACTCTCAAATAACAAATGTCACCCAAATAGAGAACTGCGCTGTCTATTATAGTTTTTCTTCTTTTTTTGTTTGTTAAAGCGCTAATAAATTATTTTATTATATTCATTTGATTGACATTTTATTAGCATAAATAGTTTGAAAAAATACTACCATTTTTTTCTGATGCTTTCGTAATATTATTATTATATTAACTGAATGCAGAAGAGTAGTAATTTGTTATATGTATATAACGACGAAACAAAATAAAAATTGAAAGAAACGCGTGTACTCCCGACATTCTCCAACAATAACAACGATGTGCAATGGAGGTAATTGATAAATGTTATGTGACTGTGGCTGTGGTTGGTCCGCGGTCTGTATCGTCGTCATCGTCGTCGGTCGTCCCACAACAACTATCATTCATCCAGCCTTTCACAAAATTAAAAAAAAAAAAAATATTGCATCTAATGCCAGTCGTCGCGGTCGGTCGTATGCAAATCGTACGCCCAAATTAAACGTCACACCAAGTAAAAGCCGCCTAAGCCCTTATAGTAATGGCAAGATAAGCGTGCTCTGCTCAACGCAGCATTAGTAGAGCAGCAACCAGTAGCTTAGCGATTCAGCGTGGTCTGATCTTGTGGTTCGTTCGTATCAAACGTACAAGTTACGATTATTATTAAATACGAACGATGCGCTGATTGAAGGCTGTCTCGCTGCTGACTTGAAGCTCTCCTCTATTAATGCACCGGCTACTGTCAGTTGATTATTATTATTATACATTATAAAGAGCTTTAAAAGATAAACAAGTAAAGAATACCGATTAGGACGTTTGAAGGCACTCTAATAGAGAACCCGGTACCGGCTTTCAACACTGTATAAAATTGCATTGGATAGCGGCGGCGCGCGGCGGCGTCGTAGTCGTCGGCAGCAGCGATGCTTGCATGACGACATAGTGTAAGTTGAGTTATGGAGTAGATTGAAAAATTATTTTCAATTCGCACAATTATCATTCAAACCTGATCCAAAAACGCGGCAGGGTAAGTGTAAAGGAGGGCCTTATGTGATGCGTGAGTTGGGTGGGTGTGCTATTTTTTTCGTGAGGAGTTTTTCATCGAGACAGCAACGTGTTGAATGTGAATAAAATTATTGGTTTGTTCACTTAGATTTTTTTTATATGGTTTCGCTGATTTTACGGCAAAGACTATGGAGAATAATGACATGCGTGCCAAATGTACATATATATAAGAATAGGCTCTGATAAAACGCTATTGATTAGTTTTATTTTATGTGACCTTCGGTTCGATTGTCTGAGTTGAGCTAAGTTGAGCTGAGTTAGCTGATAAAATAGTGTGTTATATTGAAGCTTATTGTTTTTAATAATTTATTACCCATTGAAAATTGACATTTTCTTTTCGAAAGGTAATATAAACAAAGAAATTCTACTTATAGATATAAACAAATGCCCTCTACCGGAAATATGGAGTGTAACTACTCTGCTTATGCTGTCATTATTGACATACTAGATATGGACTGCTAGTAGCCAACTTCACGTTGGTGTCATCCTTCTACAAGTTTAGCGGAAATATGAAGAAACTTTTGGAACTTGATTTTTATATTTTGTTTATTTTGTCAAACTTAATAATAATATGTGTCCTTAGTTTCTTTAAAAAAAAAAACTTGTTAATGCCTAGAAACAAGTGATGGCATTTTTAAATTAACTATTCATTTTTCCACCAAACTTACAAGAGGGGAAGTGTGGAATCACCTTTAAGGGGGATTTTCTATGGGAACATAAATCGACTAGCAACTAGCAGTCAATATCTAAAAGTTCTGTTTGATTATTTTTGTAGCACGAAGTCTTAAAACCTGTCAAATTTTTGAAAGGAGGGTCAATGCAAGGAAGCAGTGCAAAAAGAAATTGCATTAAAAACTATCTCGAGAAAGTTGTGCCTTCCTACACTGAGGAAGAATTCCATCCACATTTCAGAATCAGCAAGGCTTTGTATATGCGTCCAGACAAGCGTACCTCTGGATAAAAACATTTTGGAGTGTTTTTGTGGTTCTCTGGCCATGAAGCTTGTTTCTTCCTTGACTTGGCAGATCGTTTTGTTTCTCTTTTGACGATTCACATAGTAATAGAAAGAATGAAAATTGTCTCAGCCCCGAAGTCATAAAGAAGCCTACTGAAGAAAAAAAGAAAACGAGCGAGTTCTTCGAAAACAAATGTGGGTCCCAGCTTTTTGAAATGTTTTGGGAGAACATTTGAAATTAAATATTTTTCCCATTTTTAATTTTCCAATTTCTAACTCTCAAAAATCCACAAAACAAAAAATCAAATGAAAGTAAAATGAAAATAACAGAAATGGCAGTTGCTGATTTTGACAGTTGTTTAACTCATGGAGGGAAAATTTTGTACTCTCTCGCGTTGTGCTCTCTTGTTGCAACTTTCATTTGTTAACAAAGACGAATTTGTGAAACTTTATGCGACGTTGTACGAAGTTTGAGTAATCAAACAGACATAGTCAATGGATGTCACAGATGAGGGCCACAGGGTATGAAAGAATTTAAGATTTCAGTTTTTTTTTATCAAACTGAACAGGCAAACATAATTTACACAAAAATGTATTTTTCTTTGAAACAAAATTTAAAAAATCAATCTAAATTTAATGATACAACTTTTCAATTTTGTTTTGTTCATTTTATTTCAAAAATGGAAACGTCTAATGTCCATTTTTTGTTAATATGTCATATTCGTTTCTGCTTTATTAATTTTGTTTGTTACAATGAATTTTGACAGAACTCTGAGACTACAAACAAAAACTAAACGATTGCATATGTATTTCTTTTAATTTAAGAAATGAAATCAAAATACTACAACTACAATGTGCAATTGTAATAAATTACAAATAACTATTTGTCAAATATCGTGTGTACGTGCAATTAATTGAAATGCTCAACTATACTGACACTGTGTCGCCAGTTGCTCAGACCGGCATCCTCATCCTCATCCTCATCAACATCATCAACGTTATAGACGCCAGAGCCCGTGTCAAGCTTGTGCCGTTTATTGCTTTATGTCAACAAGCGACGCACATCACTGTGATGATCACTATACATAAATACATACAGTACATTGAGTCACAGTCTAATAAACTATAAACATTTATAGTACAAACGCAAAAATTATACTCTCCTCCATTATAAGATATTTAGATGAATTATGTTTCTATTCGCCGCCACCAGAGGTTTTTACTCTTTCTTTTAATTTTGCAAACAACAAAGTTCTCAATGCTTAAAAACTAAAAATAATCACAAAAAATAAATAAACAATGTTGATTATAGAAACGATGCAATAAATATAGGTTGACCGACCAGAGAAACGGCAGCAACGAAAACACAAAACGCTGCGCGCTGTTTTCTTCTGTTTGATGATGATGCTGTGATTATCGTATTTATAGTTAGATTCATAAGCCAAGTGCAATTATTTTTAGCAAACGCGAACATAAATAAATATATTTATAAAATCTTGAATCATTAAGGGCCCGTACACATAACGTATACGCTTTTCGAACGCATCGAATAAAAACAGATACACACCGATTCGCACTAGTGTCTACAAGGGCTTTGCAACTTGTGAATTTAAATATTGATTCATTGGTTCTTTTTTAGGTTGTTTTGTTAAAATTTAGTCATCATGTTATGTACAGCTTTATGCAATTCAATTCAATTTAACAAGTTTAGTATTGTGATTATGTGTTTATCGAATTTGAACTTCAATACAAAAAATTGATCTTGTTCTTTTTTTTTTCTTATTTCTTGTCCTTGTAGCTGTCAAAATTTCATAGAAATGTATTTAAGCTTGATGTACTAGGTTAACTAAAAATGTTGTTCATAATATATTTAAAGAAGAATTATTTCCAAAATATTGTCAATACAATTTAAAAAAAAAAAGAGGAAATTGGTGGTGTGTTACCAGATTTAAATACCAAATAAATTAGTCTGATTTTGACAATGAATTTTAAATTTTCCACAATCTTGATTTAGCTGTCAAAAAAAAATATGAACTGTCAGAATTGCTTGATAACGCCATAATCTTATAGATATTTGTTTGTGTGTGTACTTTAAGGTGCGTAAACTTATCATTCTTGAGTAAAAACAATTTGAAAATACAATTATAAAATGTACCAAAGTTTTGAAGCCCAAGAGATTTCTCTTCGCTGCGCCGACGCCGCCGCCGCCAACGCCCGATGTCGCTTTTTCATATCGAAGAACACAGTTTTCCATGAAAAATGCTAAACAGAATAAAACAAAAACTCCAAGGCCGTTGTGCTGCCATTTTAGGTATTCAACAAGTATACTATCAGCATTCATAATATTTACATGTTTAAATACACATTTTCCGTTAAACAATTGCCATTTTGGTTTTATTCAAAAAGCAAAACAACAAAATTGAATAAGTTAACCTATGCACCATTACAGTGTGTTAATGATGATATCATCTCGAATTTCTTTACTCAAAACTATTTTTTTTCTTCATTAGAAGTTTGCCGACACACATCGGAATCGGACACATGGATTACGGTTTACGGGAACGCAAATCTATAGTGCTATAATATGTATACTGATGTGGTGTGTGGTATAATTTATAATCTGCTCGCCTATAGCGTACACAATGAGAAATATTCCATATATGGTGGAAACATATTTCATTTAAATGTCCATTTGAATATAAAATCATGATTAACCATAGACTTAAATTAATGTAGGTATGCATACGTGCAATATAACAATATAAAGTGTTTATTATGTTTTGTCTAAACTTGTGATCGAGATTATGTTAACAATTTGAAAGGTGATGTGCCATATGTGGTCTCGGCCTTAAGAATATCTTTTAATCTTCATGGCAATCTTTGGTTTTATGAACACTCGCACTTTCAATTCAAGAAAAGAATTTGACGTACAAATAATACATGTTATACATTTTAACTGTCAAAAGCAACATGTCAAATTAAATTTTTGAACAATTTCGTTATTAATTGTCATATTGACAAATACCATATGTGTATGCACGTACAAACAATAAATTTGTAAAACGGGTTAATTCAAATTACATTTCTGACATTTTTAATTTTGACAGTTTGTGTGAAAGAAATCTGTAAGTTTGTTTTAGTTTTCGGGTAGTTTTTAGATTATACAAAATTTATGTCGCTATTGTAATAAAATTTGTTTAACTTTTTTTAGAAGGATATTTTAAAATTACAACTTATTTACATTATTGAATAAAAAAATCATAAATGTCGAGGATCTCTTTGGAAAGTCATAAGCAAATATTTATCATAGGTACTTAAAAAATCAGCAAACTTTTCTTGATTCAACAACGTTCACACCGTGTAATTTATGAAAGGTGTGGTTGTCCCATAAACCAACTCCATTAAAATGTCCACGTTGAACTCTGATTAATGCTCTTAGAATATCATGCAATGCATTTCGTGGATTTGCATACTAAATTATTGTTTGATTTTAAGAGATTTATATAAAGAAAAAAACAACCAAACAAAAAATTCTCTAAAGGATGTTGACTTCAGCCAGAGATGGTAACAGCTTTAGCATAAACAGAGTTGCCATTGAAACAAAATTGATTGAAAAAAGAATTGAATTTGAACACTTTTTAATTTGAAAATAACATCAACAGAATTGAACATAATATGACACATGATATTTTTCTACTTAAGCCTAGTACCTACGCTGCTGATGCGAAACGAAATTTCCCATACAAAAATGACATGACGAAATCATAAACGAAAAATTTCGCTGTGTTTTTCGTTTTTCAGTACGCAGCTGAACGACGAAATGTGTCATTTTAGTGGATAGCTGTACTAGATTTCGTAGTACAATTCTCCACTCTTTTCGTTCTCAATTTAATTGCCCGGTATATTAATTGCTTGCGAAATTTTGACGTTTTATTTATTTAAGCCTAGTACGCTGCTGATGCGAAACGAAATTTTTCGGCAGTCTCCAAGTGCAGAGCGAAATTAAAACGAAAACCACAGCGGAAAAATATTTGTGGAGAGTTCTGTCTGGAAGTTGAAGTTCAATTTTAAGCCTAGTACGCTGCTGATGCGAAACGAAAATTCCCATACAAAAATGACATGACGAAATCATAAACGAAAATATTCGAAAAATTTTTCAATAAATAAATAAAACGTCAAAATTTCGCAAGCAATTAATATACCGGGCAATTAAATTGAGAACGAAAAGAGTGGAGAATTGTACTACGAAATCTAGTACAGCTATCCACTAAAATGACACATTTCGTCGTTCAGCAGCGTACTGAAAAACGAAAAGCACAGCGAAATTTTTCGTTTATGATTTCGTCATGTCATTTTTGTATGGGAAATTTCGTTTCGCATCAGCAGCGTACTAGGCTTTATTGAAAAATTTTTCGAATATTTTCGTTTATGATTTCGTCATGTCATTTTTGTATGGGAATTTTCGTTTCGCATCAGCAGCGTACTAGGCTTAAAATTAAACTTCAACTTCCAGACAGAACTCTCCACAAATATTTTTCCGCTGTGGTTTTCGTTTTAATTTCGCTCTGCACTTGGAGACCGCCGAAAAATTTCGTTTCGCATCAGCAGCGTACTAGGCTTTAGGGACCAGTTATAGCTATCATTGGTTTACATCATTGAAAATTTAGTTTCAAGCTATGTAGATTTAAAAGCGATAAAAAAAGTTATGTTCGTTTCGGATTAAAGCTTATGAGTTGTAAATTTGTTTCTACTTAAAAATACATTATTTAACACAGAACTAAATTTTCAATGATGAAATCGTTCCACTGAAAGCGTTCCATTTTCTTTTTTTCACACCTGTCAGTTTTACTTTCAATAATCAACTCTACCCCAATTGCTTGATTCCAATCAGGAAATATTTATCCAATGACAGAAATGAAAGCTAAAGGATTTCAATGATTAGTTTCAAAGATGAAAACCAATGGAAACTATTACTACCATCTTAGTTAGTTGTTGATCAAATGACAGCTGTTGTAGAAGGCGGCAACTAAACTAATTTTTCATCAAATATAATTTTTAACTGTACTTAGGTTCATGTTAGTTTGAGGACGTATGTGATTAAACATATGTAGATTCAACTGATCTCTGAGTTAACAAGCCAACTATATTGGACTAAAAAAGTTTAAAGTGAATTGGTAACCCTGATTATAAGCCATATCGTTCGGTCTGGTCCGAAAAACCTGCTTAAACTCTTTCATCTTATTAACTCGAAAAATATTTAAATGATTCGTCATTCGGGCCATAATTTTTTTTTGATATTACAAAGCAATAAAAGGGAATACCTTTATTTTCTTTATTTATGTAAGTTATATTCATCCAAAGTGTGTGTTTATTTAAACATCAAAACCAACTAAAAGCAGGTGACTCATAACCTTATATTCTGTATAATTTGTATGTTGTGGATGGCTGGAATTCCAAAATGGGGCCATCTACAGCTCTTCCACGAAAATGCTCTGACGCAGTTTAAAGACGAAGAAACAATAATATGACCGGTGCAATGCGGTGGTGAATGATGATGGTGGATGGATTGGTGGTGTACAATGTTTAACCGAAAATAAAAATAAAAGCCCCTAGGTTTTTCCGTATCCACTGTGTATGGCAAAGCATCCGGTATAATTGTTATTTTTGTTTTTGTTTGCGTCCGTAAGTTAGTGGATTGGTCATAGCTTCTGGTTAAACTTCAATTTGAAAAAAGTGCATGCATTGCATATAATAACGATGATGTTGATGATTCCTATTCATTCTTTTTGTTTTGTGTGAGTCTTTCGAGTTCTCGGTTTTCGCTTTTTATTGGGAAATTTATGTGAAAATAATTTTCAGCTCTAATTCGCTTTGGAATTGTTTTTTAATTAATTATATATTGGAATGCGGTATTCGTATACATATGTAAGCTGAAAAATTGCACAATTCAAAAAAAAATGGGAAGGTAAAACAGAACATCCATAGGGTATGAAACAAGCTATAGATAAACTAATCAATTATTTACTTTTTTCACTCCTTACAAAATTAAACTTTAAAAATATTGCCCATTGCAAAAGAATAATAATAAATGTATAAGTTCCTAGACAGGGTGACTTCGCAGAGTGTCTGTTTTTGTATTGTTGTTCTAATATTTATCAATCAAAATGTATTTCATAAGTGAGCAATCTTAATTCTTTGGTGTTAAAAAGGTTTTAGTTAAAAAATTGCAATTTAGATTTTTATTTGGTTTAAGTCTCTTTTTTGTGTTTTTTCGTTTAAAACAGGGTTATCCATTTTGCGGTTTCAAAAGTAAACGTAAATAAAACACATATAAAATACTTGTTTTTATGATATTTCTTTTTTATTAAAAAGTTTAAACGTTGACAAACACTACATCATTTCAGTGACCATCACGCGAATTGTTGCAAACAACGATTTTTTGAGGTAATTTTCCACCACTTTTTGACACATATTGGGCGGTATCTCAGCCATAACTTGACGAATGTTGGTTTTTACGTGCTCAAGAGTTAAATGCTTATCTGCATAAACACAGTCTTTTGCGTAGCCCCACAAAAAAAAAGTCCAGCGATGTCCCACCGAGTGAGAAATGTACTTCGTCGCTTTTATTCGAAAAATCGCCTGTTGTTCAAGCACCCATTCGACGTATCTACGACGTTGTGAATGGTCAGCTGGCTTCAGTTTTTGTCTGAGCTGGACTTTATAGGGATGTAGGTGTAGATCCAAATGCAAAATACACCATAATGTGCCGTAAGACAATCCTAATTACTGAGAGCGACGAGGAAAAGACACATTCGGGTCTTCGGCAACACTTTCACTTCCAGCAGTGATATTTTCAGTGGTACGAGCGAAACTATGACGCACATGCCTTACAATGTAACAAATTCAGTCTCTTCAAATTTCTTCAAAATTTTGGCAAATGCATGCGTAGTTAGACGATTATGTAGACCATAACCTCCTTTTAAAGCACGATATGTGGCTGTGCCAGAATAACCATTTTTGTAGTAGGTTTTAACAATTTGTATGCGTTGTTCGATAGTTAAGCGATCCATTTTCGTATAAATGTCAGACTTTCAACTGAAAAACAAAAATGGTTTAACAATTTAGTTTGACAGATGTCGAATTCCAGCCCTACACTTTTGAAACCGCAAAATGGATAATCCGTTACTAACAACTTGAGTCTAGAACAACATATTAATTTAGTCTGCAAACAATAAGACAGACAAATTCATATTTTTGTGATCAGTTTCTGACTTAAGTCCTTTTTGCCTAACGTCAAAGAATTGTCAAACGAAAACGAAATGTTTCTGTTGAGTTGGAAAAGAGTTAAGCACTATTCATATGAGAGCGATCAACGAATGAGCGAATATTCGTCGATATTTCTTTCACATATGTAGCTTGTTTTAATTCGTCGTCACAGAAGCACATTGCACAACGCGGGAACATTTTATTCGTTGAAGTGTGGATCGTATGTGGAACGCGAATTGAGTTTGACAGTTCATTACAATAAGATTGCATATAACGACGAACAATTGGTTTTCTTAAATGTCTCTTATTTTGGCAATGAAGAAGATAACTTTTGTATCTTAAGATTTCCTTAAGCTATATTTCTACCTTTTTATTTGTTGGTCCCTATCATGTGAATAGCCGTTTAGATTTTGTACTTCGATTAAATTCATAATTTTAACAGGAGACATAATTCTTTAAGAATTGTTAGTCGTTTTAATTGAATGAAGGTTTACAATGAACCCAAGGATTCATAATGCTCATATCTGTTCGCTTACACATTTTCAGAGAACAACGCGTTTTCGGCGACCTCTGCAGGTGTCTGTCCAAACCATATTTGTAATGAGCGAGTTCTAGACGTTAAGATGCAATGCGTTTGAAGTGGTTTCCCTGTATATGTCAATTTTCGGAAAAGTTGTGCTTTTGAGGCACTTTTTCTTGGAAACACGGTCACTACGTGCTGGCAGACGAATGTTTCTGTTATCACCGTTACTAAGACTATCTTCAACCTTAATATCAACTGTTTTCCTTTCCTCCAAAAATTAGCTGTCAGCTCTCGGTCTATTCAGATAGACTCGTAAAATTTCCTAAAAACACCCTGTTTCTGTTTTTGTTTAATTTTTCAGTCTGCTCACGCTTGTAGACTTTAATTAATTACAAAATCACTCCTAGCAGATAATAAACTGCTCTAATAATAATTATATAATTATTTAGTGTTATGTTTTTGGCGGGTGGTGACGGCGAACGGTCGGTGGCGGCAATGGCCGGCGGACAGCTAAAGTGTTCCAGCCACAACAATATGTTTCAAGTTGATGTGTTGTTTTCCTTGTTGTTATAATTTATTTAGGTATATAATATTAGTTATAAATCGACAAATGACCAAAGTGTGCAATGATTCCATCTTTCACATTAACTTAGTTGTTTTTTTCGTTAACAGTAAGACTTTTTTCTTAGTTTTAATTTTTTTTATTAGCTTGGGTGCGAATGAACATGTTCACACTATCTTGAGAGAAAGGCCGCGGGTTGTATAATATAGTATAGATACATTTATATGTTTTGTATATTATGATTGTTATTTATTTAATGTTTATTTAATTGTAATATTTAGAATCGATTAGAGAGATGATAGACAGAGAACATGCAAAGGGAAAGTAACAAACGAAAGCGCGTCGGCAAATATGTATATAGCTGTAAAATTGAAAAAAAAAAATTGACGTAAATATTTTGATATATCGATAATTGAAATGGATTTCCTTTCAACTGTCTTAAGTTAACAATTATAAATTATTCATTCAGCAATAATACGTTCTATGGGAGGTTGTTGTTTGGTTATTGCATATTATTACCAATACTTTGACTAAAATCTGACAGGTGTTAATTGTACAAACTGTTTAAAGTTTGATGAAGAGGCTAGTCCACCGATTTCAACGGTTTGTAAAGTAGTCAAATCTTTTTTTCTTTAAATTTTGGAAGTTCCTTTTAATTCTACTCGTATCAACAAATTTACTTATTTTTAGAGAAACACAAATTGAAAGTGGTATGAGTACCCGTGGCATGATGGTTAGTGCGTTGGACTGTCATGCGAGAGGTCTTGGGTTCAATCCCTGCCTGTGCCACCTTAATTAAAAAAAGAGTTTTCATGGGTACTGCCTCTTGCGAGGAATTGACAAATTCCCCAAGAGTAATTCTTGTCATGAAAAAGTGCTTTCTCAAAATTAGCCGTTCGGATTCGGCATATAAATTGTAGGTCCCCTCCATCCCTGACAACATTACTCGCACACAGGAATGGTTGAGAGTTGTAAGTCACTAGGCCCTGGTTCTCTACGGACTGTTGCGCCACCTAATTTATTTATTTATGAATATAAAAACAATATGCAAAAGTCAAAATCCCTTAGACACGTGAAAAAAAACAATTCAATTTTAAATACTTGATATTCTGGCGGCACTGCAATATCATTCATGTTAATATGTTCATGAATGACAGCTGTCAAAAACTATTTTGTCAAAAGATACTACCTTTTATTTCTTCCTTAAATACAAAATACTTATTATTATTACTAACAGTATAAAATACTAAAGATCACAGACATGATTTATTCCCTTATCCTGAAATCGATAGTTTGCAATTAACTTATTAACAAGTTAAGACATTGACAGCTGTCAAAAGATGTAGTTTAAGCTTTCCCGTGTGTATTTACTTTAATGATATAAAAACAAAATATCTGACGCAAAAATCCACCCACAAAAAATTCCATATTTTTTACCGACAAATTCACTTTGGTGTACAAACTCCTCACCGATTATTATCGTGTATTTGTTTTCTGTTTCTTTTTTTTTTTTTCTAAGGAAAAGTTATGGTTTAACATCTTTTCGCATCTAATTACTAACTCCCGGTGCATATTTGTTATCGCATATCATCCAAGCATGCACATGCACAATGCAACACCACACTGCCAAGAAATATACACGCGACATGAGTCATTGCTGTAGGCAAGGCACACTGCACACAAAGCACATGCAAATGCTGCAAATGCCGGCTGCTAAAAAAGAAGAACATATATATATATATGAGAATAGTGAATAGCTTCATTGTTTGACATGTTGGACCGATGGAATGTTGTCGATTATGGCGTCTTTTTCAGGATAAAAATATTTACAACATGATCTCAATAGATTTCTTGGATTTTTTGTTCACCGTGATATAAAATTTAAAAAAAAGTATGGTAGATATACATATGTAAATATGTATGTACATACATTATGTACATTTGATTCCGGTTTAATGAGCAATATACTTGACTTGTACTTTTTTGAATATTTTTTATAAACATTATTCCCAATTAATCTAGTACTATGTTTTTATCAACACTAAATTGGCTAATGCAACTAAAAATCGAATTCGTTCATTTATAAATGGCGCTGAATTCATTTATTCACACAAATGAAACCACTACAATATATACGTCAAAATAAAGTGTCAAGTTTCGTTGACGAGTACATTTTCAAATAGAAATCTTTGAACACCGCCTACATTGTTTTCTTTTTTTAGAACTGCATTGATTTAAAATGAAAGTTGAACTCGATATGATAGTATGAGTCAAACTGACAATTACTTTTTTAAAACCTGAGCAAATAATTCGTTTTAACAGACTGTTTTTTTAGCATTCACGATAATTTTTGTCAATAAAACTAAAGCGGGTTTGACTGTATTTATTATTTATATTCACTTGGCCGGAAATGTTATCATCCATCGAGTACTTTTCAAGTGTAAATATTGCTGTATCGAAATCAAAAGTAGGAACATGTAGATATAGGGAATAATCTCACCCCAAATTTCCCTTTCTTCCACCTTTTATATTTTAAACATTCAATGTATGTACCTACGCCTTTGTTGTGTATTTACAGTATCCGTACATACGTTCATAAATATCTATATAAAATATAAAGTTTATATATACTAATAATTTTTGTTTTGTTCATTTATCTTTTCAGACATATTCCGGCCTTTTCTGTGTTGTTGTGAATCCGTATAAAAAGCTTCCAATTTATACGGAAAAAATTATGGAAAGATATAAGGGTATAAAGCGACACGAAGTGCCTCCGCATGTATTTGCAATCACAGATACTGCCTACAGATCTATGCTCCAAGGTGAGTTATCACTCTTTTCATTTATCTATCGCCCCATAATATCTATCCATCCATATCATATAAAATCACATAAAATATCAACGAATATATAAAATATTTTCGATATTTTGTATGATTTCGTCTACTTTTAAACTTTTGAATATGTGTATGGTATATGTACGAATAAGAGTGTAAGTCGACTGCAAATATTGAAGTTTTAGATAAAGTGCTTATGCTTTATGTATATTTATTTTATTTTATTTAAAAAAAAGAAAAGACAACTCCACAGAGGAAGCCAACACACCTTTTTTCAGATTAAGTGCCATACGTACATATGTATACATATTTGTCCGTGTATGTGCGCCTTCTAAGAGATTTGTGAATTTTGAGAAATGTTTCTTTTTTCTAAGCTTAAAATGTCACTGGTAATATATATTTTTTGATGTGAATATAATTTGAAGACTTAAAAATATTAATTTCATTTTTATGTCACGAACGTGCCCCATATAATTTTTCTTTATTTGAACGCACCCATTTAGTAGTTTAGTTGTTAAACGTTTTTTTGTTCATATTTATTTATTATTTACAAACAAGAACTTCCAAAAAATTTAATTTAAGGCCTGTTCACAAGCGTGGTTCGATATTTTGTTATTTTAAAGGTTCAGATACATACATACATACATCAATCAGGTCTATCGAGATCCAACTGTAGTTCGTAGTCCAAGAATGTTTCAATTGACAATTATTTGGTTAAACAACCAAAAAATTAGGAATCTGAAACCATACGTCAGAAAAATTAGTTTATTTATTAAATGCAATAAATCTAAATGTAGAGACCACCGGCTTCTTAGTTTATTCAGAATTAGTTTTGGTTTTTTTCTCAATTTCGTACCATTCATTTTAACCATATGTAAAATAGTTTTAAGTGACATTTGGTGATGAGGTGAATAACGAAGTGACCCCTACTTAATTTCTAAATTCCTCCTTAAAACCTTTGCTAACAATTAATGAGATTTCATTTCATCGGTCTAACAAACAATTAACAGACTTTTGAATTTGAAACTGATGAGCAAGACATTTTTAAACGTGTCTGCGGAAAAATACTTCCAACTAAAAACAAGAGTCAATATCTTTTCTTATCTTATCTATTTCAACATTTGATAGTATCACAATTTTTTTGTTCAAACATTTTAAATCTTTCATAAACTAACACTTAAAATAGGGGAAGTTTAAATTATGCAAAAAAAAGTGTTCATTGAACTTTTTTCAAAATATCTGATTGAAGCTTCATTATTATCGCCACCAACCGCTCTACCTTTGGACACAATTATACAATTTATACCTATGTACGTAGTCATCAATCTTATGTAGCATTTTGTCACCACCTTTTTTCAAATTATGATTACTCGTTCCTTCTTTCATATCATTTTTTGAACAAAATCTTTTGTCAAATGACAAAAATTGTTTGATATATTTTTTTGTATTTCCAAGAAAAAAAGAGAAAAAGAAACCACAGATTTCTTTACTTTAAATTACTAAAATCATCGATGAATCATATTCATGTTTGGCGAAATTTCTATTACTTTTATTAATGCAAAACGCGAATCTGAGTCATTTTTTTTTTATTATTTTGTATGTTAAATATTTGAATTGGAATTTAGTACAGCTGGCACGTACGAGATACATTTGGAGTTTATTATGTTATGTATAATGTAGAAATACAGGCGACTTATGTACATAAATTTATATGTATATAAAGAAATAGTTATGCAATATCATCAAAAATGTGCTGCCACCGATGCGCAGCTACGAGTATCATCGTCTTGAACTTATTAAAATAAAACTTAGATTATGACGATAAGTTTTGTTTTGTATTGTTTTTGAATATCTTTATATTTGGCTGAAAAACCAATAAAATGACAAAAGATTACGTTTAATCTTGAATTTCATCATAAGTGTCAAACACACATTAACTAAAAACTCTTCCTTTCACTAAAAGATCACATTAGGATGCATTCGTGCTTTTTTTCTGACAGATATAAAAAATGCTTGTCATTTATACATTTAAAGGTGTAACCATCAAACTACTTAACTTCTCATTAATACATACATATACTTTCGACACTCATTTTTGATAAAGTTTTACACTAATTAAAATGTAGGTCAAACCAAGCCTGAGCTAAGTATACATACATGTTTGGAGGATCTTCCAATATTGGCCGAACTGTCAAAAGCCTTCCAATAGCATCCAGTTAGGTGACATTTGCCAATTTCCTATCAAGTGAAAATGGTCCATTTGTCCGGTTGGAAACAATTTTTTGGTAGAAAATCGGTTAAAATTTGTTTGTCTTCCAATTCAAAATTATCTGTTTACACGGTATTTACACAAATTGATAGATTTATTGGAATACAATTTTATTGACAAAGAATATGAAAATTTATTTTAGAAGTGGAAACAATATATCGTCTAAAAACATTTAAAAAATATAAAAAAAAGTGATAAAGAATTTCGCATTTTTCAATGGAGGTTTGAGCATTTGGCTTTACATTCGTTGACAGTCATATCAATGGCGTCGCCAGCAGTGTCTTGCCAAACCATGTCCTTAGGTAGTTTATACTTCGCACAATCTGCATTTCTCAAACATCGCCTGGTCTCGATCTCCTGGTTAGATTGTAAAGTTTTTTCAAGCGTCCAATCCTTTTCAACTTTTTTTTTCGTATAACTTCTTTTCGTTATTTCACCAGACGATAACTTCTTATTTCTTTTAATTTTTTAATTGTTTTTAAATTCTTTCAAAATCTTTTTAGCTTTTGTCGTTGTTCCCTGCTCAAAAACTTTCTACCAATTAAAAATTGGATGATGTTGATGACAAGAACATCATCCAATATCCAATTAGGTGACAATCATCCAAATACAATTAAGCAATATTCACATGAGCACTACCAACGAATGAACGAATATTCGTCGATTTTGACATTTCTTTCACATGCGAGTTTTTAATTCGTCGCGAATGAAGTTTGACAGCCGAACATTATTCACCACCGAAACCAAAACAAGAATGATTTTTTTAGGTTAAGTACGCGCGATTATTTTATTCGCTGCGAGTGTTGATAATGTGGAACGCGAACAAAGTTTGACAGTTCGTATCAACTGTAATTTTTTTCGCGACGAATAAATTTGTTTTCTTAAATTTATTAATATATGATATTGAAAAGTAAAAGTATGCATCATAAATCAAATGTGAAAATACATATGTCTTCAAACGTATATAAACTCACATTTTGTAATTCATTCGTTGTTCGTTGGTCGCGCTCATGTGAATGCTGCTTTAGTGGACAATAAAAATAACAAAAATTGGGTTTTTAGACGAGTTCAAACGATTGCAAGAAGTCGGTTAATTTTCTATCAATTGGTTGCCATTTTTGCGTGTCACTTTTGACAGATAAAATTGGTTGTTTACATGGTTGATAGAAATTCAGTTTCAGTGTTTCGCAAAAAATCTGCCAGTATTGGAAGATCTTCAAATCGTGTATTAAGCTTTAGTTTTAAACCACTTTACTTAAATAACGAGTATCATAAAGCCTTAACAAAACTTAAAAGAACCTTTTCAGATTCTTTTTATGACCATATTTGATAAAATGTTAACAAAATAGAAAGATGCTAAATAAGTTTGCCATTTGAAAAACCCTTTTTTTTAACTTAATCGATTCCAATTCTGCGTCAAATCTTCCAAGCTTAAATAAAACATGTGAGCACAGTGTTCTCGTGGATTTTATTAAAACTACCATTGGAAAAAAGATTTGTTCAAAAACACTCTAGTAAAGGTATAAATCCTCGGTAGCCATATTGGTTTGCCTACAAGCTAAACCGGAAACTGGCCTCATAAAGTATTTCTTAGTGTGCGTGTAATTTCTCCTCTAATTTATGAAATTTCCCCTAAAAACTCAGTAAATGTGTCAATGTATGCGTGAAAACACGTCAATTTTACTCATTGAATTCTTCCACATTACAAATACAACAATGTAAACAAATGGGTTTTGAAGGTGATACATACGAAGGATTTATATCTTTATATAGAGTGTTTTTGGATTTGTTCCTTGACTTTGTTGATTATGGCTTTTATTCTCTTAAATTAAAGGTTCTTACTAAAACAAACATCAGCTTAAGATCTATGTATGTAAGTACAACATTAGGCTTTGTGTAAGAAAACTGTCCCAGTTAAAAAAAAAGACTATTACTCAAAGTGATTGATAAATTGATAACTAATGTCAAGATGAATATGCTTTACTTCATCGCGTATAAGAATTTCTGTCAACGATTATGGTAATATTTGCCTACTAACTATTAAAGAAAAAAACTATACCCTCCTTTTAAATAAATTTGATCTTATAATTGCACAGAGTGTATTTTTTACTAATGTAATAAAATATACATTCACACGCATATTACCAAACTCACTTGACTGGTTGACAATTTAACGGCTGTCAATTGGAAAGAATTCCACCATGTGTTGACTATTTGCTCAAATTGCGAAGACGCCAAATCTCTAATGAATGTTGAATAAAACCCTATTTGAAGATATATAAAACGAAGACAAAAAGCTCTATGTGCTTTACAATCAATGCGACATCATTAAGCGTTTTAAAATAAAAAAAAAAGACATCAGTTGATTTAGCTGACCTTATTGAAAAAGCATTACCATAAATGGTATTGGCTGTAATAGTTGTTGTCGGTCAGCTACTGTTCCATAAGATAAGATTGTGCAACCATAAATGTGAGATACGTGTTCTATAAAATGTTCTCAGCTGTCACATCTCACATATGGCGAAGATTTGTTTTTCCTTCCAAAGGCGCCAAAAGTCTAATAGAAACGTGTCTTATCTTTTTGTAGATGTTGATGTTGTTTTTTTCTATTTAAAAGGAAAAAAAATAAAATACATTTAAATAATTTTTTAATAACTGGAACTCTGCAACTCGAGTGTTGTTAAAAAATAATGATTCATCTTTTTGTGAATCATAAAAATATCACGGCAAACGTAAAATTTCACTTTCCTTTGGATGTATCATAATAATGTAGAAAGACTTCAGAAAGTCTGCCTATTAAGTGCATAAGTTGAAATGGTTGAATCACCTTTGCCGCCGCAAGGCAGCAGCGCCATCGTCACGTCGAATTGACAAGTTGTCGAAGGTTGTTTAGAAATTGAATGTTAAATGCTAATGCAAAGAGCACAATTAAACAATATGTAAAGTAAATTGACTTGAATTTTTACATTTTGACACATTGCTGATGTGATTTGAATCTTACGGATAAAAGATAAACAAAATGACTGCTAAGGGATTAAACGATTAACCGCATTAGCTTCTAAAACATGTTGGAAATAAGAAGATACGATTGGGACTGTTTGCAAGCCCCCGATCAAATTCGATATACAACTTTTGAATTTTTAATTTCCGTTATTGTAAATATTGTGAGTTGTAATTTGAAGATAATTGTATAGTATTAATTTAAAAACTTAACTATCAGAATTTCTTACATATGTATTAGGTAATATGGTACTAAAATGTTGTTGTTGGAATTCATCACATTCATGTCGTTTTTTTACTAATCGAACGAACCCCTACCGAAATTGTACTGAATGCATTTTATTGAAAAAATAACGGAAAAAACGTTCAACATCGCAAATTTTGTTTCGATGTACAAATTTCAGTTTAGATCAACTGACTTTTGTAATTTTTACAAAAAAAGTTTTAAATGTGTTATTAAGTTCTTAAAATTAGCATTTAATTTAGTAGCAATTTGAAATATCAATTTGACATAGCAAATCATATGGAATTAACAAAAAAAAAAAAAAGAAGAAAAACGGAACATGATATTAATATCTATTCCTTGAATTTGATTGAAAAAAAAACACTGGGCATGTTCAGACAACATAAGGGACTTGAAAGTAAGACAAGTTTCTAGTATCTGATTGGCCAGCTGTCAAAAAATTGCCTTCCAATTAATGCAATTTTATTGGAAAGTTGACTGGAAAGATAGCCAAGAAAAATCTCCTTTAATGCCAAAATGACCGTTGATCATGTTTTTTCATTAAAATTAAAAGCTGAACCTTATCTGTAATTTGTTTACTTTCTGCACAATTGCATTAAATGTTTTATGTGTGTAAAAGGGTTTCTTGTCAAATTTGAAAAGAAACAAGTAATATTTCGTCACAATACAAAATGCAAATCGTGATGGACTTGTAGCTTGCCTGAGGAGTGTTTTTTTTAATAGACAATTAGGTTTTCGGTAGTTTTTGTACTAAAGTTAGAGGTTAGTGAAGTAAAATTCCTTTAAAACTAATGACATCTGAAAAATCCCAATCTCTTGATAAAAATATGTTTGACATATTTCCATAATGTCAAAAACATAAGTTACCAAATTGATTAGGCACGTTTTTCCAGCTTATTTTTGTATTATTAGCTACTTTCTGTAAATCAATAGGTTCGTTTAACCGAAATTCAGTACTGTATGTTTAGATACAATTAAACGTCGAACCCTAAAAAAAATCTGACTGCCAAATATGTGCAGGAACTATAGATTTTATAATCAAAAGCTAACTTTAACTAAATGTCTCTAAAAGTCATCTACATATAAACCTTTGAAAACGCACTGAATGCTTTTTTTGTAATGATATACACCTAGTTTATAAAGTTGTGTTTAGACGCGCATCTATCACACTTACTTGTCAAATCTGATTTAAAAAGATTTGTTCTGAAGTAACTAACAAGGACATGAATAAAAATGATGCATCAAATGTATGTGAAATTATTGAACCAAAAAAAGACTAATATTCCCATATACGATATTGATTAGTGAACTTTTTGGGAAAAAAAAATTGATAATGTATTAAACACCAAAAAAGGTCTGAAGACTATAGAAACTACCATAAAAATTGCAGTTTACAACTAAATTATTACTTCTCGACACTGTTGTTTTGTTTATACAAAAAGCTGCAATGAAAATTCGAACAAAGTCACAGATTTCACATTTCGATTGCCAGCCATCTGGATTTGTGTTTGAAAATGAGGTCACTAGGTTTTTGCAATAATTATAATAATAAAAACAACCAACTATAAGTTACAACGCAAAACTGTTAAATGAAACTCAAACATAACTTTGAACTTTGTAACTTTGGTGTTAATTTCCCTTTATTACCTAGCATTTTGCACTATCTGCGAAAATTTGCGGTATATAGTGTGTATAGGTAAACTATGCCTTCAATTAATGTAGCTTGTTTTTTTTTATACAAATTTTACGCAATAAGTTATGTTTTAATTCGAATGCGTAATCAAATAAAGATCTTTACCTACTTCCATCTAGCACACACATGTTTTTATTTTTGTATTTTCATCTTCTTTTTGTTTTACAAACAAACCACAAGTACGACTGCATGGGGTCTGTCTCTGGTTTCCACTCGCAGCTCGCAGGTCTTCGGCTTCTATTAGCATTTAATTTTATCTGCACCGACTTGCATATGTACTCTCTATGTATATGTAGTTATGAAGCTTTTAATATTTATTTTGTATAACGATATCAAATAGATATTCATATTTCAAAGACACGAACAATCGATTTATTGAACGCCGCGCCGCGCCCGACCGCACCGCTCCGAACCGGGCCGCGCCGACTTCGATATTGCCTGTATGTAGGTTTACATTATTGTGCCCGTAAATATGCCATCGATTGATCACGTTCGTCTTTTTACCATATTTGATGATTTTTTATTCAAACAAGCATCGTCGCGTTCTCTTATCAATTAAATGTAAATACGTTCATACGTTGATTCCATAGCCATATTTGATATGTAAATTTCAAATTTTTACTGAATATGACTCATGATAGGTGTTTTGATTGTATCTACATTCATAAATACATATTTATAGATATTTCTAAACATATATGTACATATATAAGAGATTGATAGCTGTTTTGCGTTCCTTTTGCAGAACAATTAAATATAAAATAGCTATAAGTATACAGTACCTACTCGTCCTATAACTTATGTTACAAGCCCAAAACACTTAAAATGACCGACCTAAGCTTTTAAGCCAGCCATTAAATTTTGCGTCCATCAAACTATAGCGGCACGCACTGTTTCTCCTAATATTATTTACACTGCTTCCGTTAACTCTATGCTAAGAATTTAAAAATTTAAAATACAATCTTAAGGATTAAAATATGAACTGCCCGAGAGCCAATCTTAAGCTTCTCTAAACCCTACGATATCGTCGTTAAGACACTTTTGTGTTGTCTTACCAGAATCCTGTAAAAGAATTCATCTACGTTAATTAAAATGGGTATTTTGCAAACCCTTTACTAACCCCATTACCACTTCTCTATGGTACAACTTGTCACCCGTTTTTTTTGTAGGACACTTTAAAGTGAGACTTTCAATCAAACCATTACAGAAGCGTAGCGATGGTTACGTTTGGCCTTAAAATAAAAGTTTATCATGCAAGCATATCATGATATTGCATTAACTGTATCGTTTTTTTTTTGTAACAAGCCCAAAATACTTAAAATGACAGACCTAAGCTTTTAAGCCATCCATTAAATGTTGTGTCCATCGAATTATAGTGGCACTACTGTTTCTACTGATATTTTTAACACTACTTCCGTTAACTCTATCCTAAGAATCTTAAGGATTAAAAAATATGGACTCTCAAACCTACGATATTGACATTAAGACACTTTTGTGTTGTCTTGGCTTTGTTTGTCTTACCAGAATTCTGTAAAAGAAATCCATCTAATCTCGATTAAAAAGGGTATTTTGTAGAGCGTCGATAGCCCTTCATATGTAGATGCTCCCTAATAAGCATTGAAATGCATCTGGTAATTATTTCCAATTCTCTGGACATTATCTTTCTCTTCCGAAGGGTTTTTAGTAATGTTCGTTCGTTTCCGTACTGTTTTTATAAGCTATCAAATGTGGACAGCGCGCGGACGCCTACTTTTCAATACTTCAGTTTTAAACCGTCGGAGAACCGATTCCCGAACATTATTGCGGTTCCCAGTAATTATTCAAAGAAGAAAATTTCGGCAGAACTTATTCCTTACATATGTTAAGCTATTATTGTGATTCTATTTTCCTGAACGTCTCACTCCTTATTAACAGAAAAGAAACTGAAGCCAAATTGATATTTATTCATTGCTAGTGTCCATATTTAGAAAAATAATATAAACTTTGTATATCATATACATATGTAAATGTTTTGAGCAACAAGGTCTTGAAGTTTTGTAACAGAATTTATGGCACGACTAGATAATAATATCTTGACTCCAGCTAAAAACTTGAAAATTTTTTGATTTATGCTTTAAAATAAATCTCAGCAAAGTTAAACAATCTGAGGTTATTTGAAAGTGTCAAAAATTTGCCAAAAGCTGTAAAATGTAAAGTTGTATGCAATGTAATAAAAGTACTAAACTGACTGAACACAATGGTGTAGCTGCAGCATTTGACACTGTCAAAGTTAAAATTTGTGAAAATAATATAAAAGATTACAATGTCAAATTGTAGCTGCAGTAAGAAAAGTTATCACAGCAAAAGTTTACTCAACATTACCCAAACAAAAAAGAGACTAAGATGCGACCCGAACTGATAACTTCCCATTCCATTTATCGAATTGTCTAAAACTTTAACAGAAATATTAATAACAATATTTTGTGTGAGATGCAAAATTTGAAGTCAATATTTCTCATTGTTTTCCTAATACTTGAGTCGAAAACCATTTCTTAACGGTTTTTTTTGTTTTTGTATTTTTTAGTATAAAAAGTTTCCAATTAAATTTTTCTAAAAAAAAATCAACTAAAAGTTTCCAACAATATTTTGTATATGATAAAATAAGTTTATTTTTTATTTAACTAATTTTTAACAATTTTAGTAGCATTTTTTGAAAGTTTTTATTTCAGATTATAATTATCTAAGACTATTATGTCACGTTAACAACAAACTTTACCACAGAATGAAATCATTTTGAATTTAGAGATATGAATTTTTACTAATATTTCGTAGCATTTTTTGTAGATTTTATTTTTACGAAAAAAGTGACTGCCGGATTTGTATTATAATTTTATTGAATGTTAAAAATATTTTTTGTAAAAATTTTGAAATTAGTTTGAAGTAAATGGTGCGAAATTTTAAACAACTATTGTTAAGGGATTAACAGGCACGAGTACGATAACTTTGGCGCCAAGATATAATAACGGTTTTTGGTAGAGGGGCTTAATACAAGCATTTTTTACTAAGGGAGGGGGGTCTATCTCCCCCGTTTAGGCGGTAGGGGCAATTTAAAAAAATTATTATTTAAAATGGAAAAAAATAATTAAAAAATAACGGTGATACTTACAATTAAGTTTTATACATTTTTTTAAAGCCAATATTCTGTTTTATTATCCAGTTTTTAATTCAAGTCAAAACTATGCGTAGTTTTTGAAAAATTTAATTTTAAACTCAAAATTTGAGTAAAAAAAGTTAAAAAAAAGGTTTAAAGTGTAATTTTTCAATACTTCAAGATTAGCTACCATTGTTTTTATTTCAGAATTTATTGCTCTTATTTGTTTTTGATCAAAAACTGAAAACTAGATGATTTTATGTCTTTTAGTTTTTGAGAAAATTGAAAATAACCACAGCTACTATTTTAATTTAATTCTTGTTTTTTTGCTTGAGTGGTCTTATTTTGATAGTAACAATGGTAGGTGCGAGTTTGGGTGTCTGCAACAGTAAGGTGTGTGCGAGTTTGGGTGTATGCAACAGTGGGATCTGCAACCCCCCTGCTTGGGAACACTATAGGATTTGGGCTGGGTGCAAGTTGGAGTGCGTGCAAGGTGGGGAGCGGACAAGGTTCGGTGTGTGCAAGATGGGGTGCATGCAACGTTTCTTTTGCATTTAAATAAGCTGGATTTAAGAAAAATTAATTTACCCTAGGTGTATCTTAATCCATATTCGATTATTACTATCAAAATAAGACTACGTTAATACTTAAGCAAGGAAAAAGTAATTTAATTAAAATATTTTTTTTTGGTAATTTTCAATTTTCTCAAGAACTAGAAGACATAAAGTCATCTAGTTTTCAGTTTTTGATCAAAAACAAATAAGAGCAATTCTAAAAAAAAACAGTAGATAATTTGAAAGTTTTGAAAAACTACACCTTAAACCTTTTTTTTATTTTTTTTGCATACATTTTTAGTTTAAAACAATTTTTTTCAAAAACTATGCATAGTTTTGACTTGATTTAAAAACAAGCTAATAGACAAAAATGTTGGCTTTAAAAAAAGGTATAATACTTAATTGTAATTATTACCGTTATTTTTTAATTATTTTTTTCCATTTAATGTACATATTTTTTTAAATTGCCCCTACCGCCTAAACGGGGGGAGATAGACCCCCCCCTCCTATAGTAAAAAATGCTTGTTTTTAACTGTTCTATACAAATCCGCCATTAAACTTTGTCGCCAAAGTTATCGTACTCTCCCCGATTAACATTTTACTAAGTAAATATTTAGCAATTTACTAAGCGACTCCAACATTTTAAACCTTTCTTTTCACTATTAAATTGCTAGTTCCCTTTATTATTAAAAAACCGGCATCCAAACATCTCTAAATAGTGACATCTCGTGCAAAAAAAAAACAAAGAAAACAAACGTAAACGCACCTATTATTTGGAATTCCAAATTGTAGAAGCGTAAACTCGACTTTTCCATCGACTAGCCTTATAAGACTAATTGACAGATGTCATATAGATTAAGCAAATTGCTAAAAGTTTAAGAAGACATTCTATGATTTTTACTTTAGCAAAATGTTCACTGTTTTAAGAATTGATATAGTAAAAAAAAACACCCACTCAATTTTTTGTTGAGATATGGACGATGAAAAATGGTACCCCGAACGTACGGATGTACGTATGAATTTTTAATTCAACATATTCGACCGATTACAATAAGTTCCTATTAGAAGTTACAAATATTTTTTAACACCTATGTTTCTTGTTGGGCTACACTTTGGTTGTCGAGCTTTACAATATGAGTTATCCATTTTAATTATAAACTGTGCTTTAGAGATTCTTCGATCGGCAGCTAATTCTTATAATGCTCAAGGGGTTAAATGCACCATTCATTTTTTAAAAAAAATTGACCAATCTTTTGGAAAACTGTGATACAATTCTTGTTGCATCACAAATGTCAAAATAGAATTAAGTTGATCGTGTCATAATTGGCGCTGAAAATTTCCGTTTGATAGCATAAATAATTCAAACATTCGAACTATAGATGAAAGTGATGATATTAAACGAGTTTAAATCTTTGATCCTCATTTGAGTAAGCTCTTTAAGGACTCAAGAATATATTTCCAATATATTGAATTCTTATTATGATGTTTATGTTTAAATGAATCATGAATCAATAATTCTTGAATAATTCTTGTTTCCCAAAAGTGCGAAATTATTGTGAGAAATGTTCATATCTTCATTATGTTTGTCTATAGACCAATATTCTGTTCAGTACATGTGAAAATAATCCTGACTGTATCATGTGTGGATTTGGAAGATTTTGAGTTTGATTGAACTTAAAAATAAAAAAATATTGTCGAAATCAAAGCCAAAAACACAAAAAACATTGGAACAAAATTTCAAACGATTAAGTAAAATGTTAAAGCCATTTTTATGAATTAAAAGATGATTTGCCTAATTTTAAACGATTTTAAAATCTTACTATTCCTTTAAAATTTGGTAAAGTTAAAATCAAATCCATATGACTTCTGTACAATTATTCTTATAAGAGCAGTGGATGCGTATTTGCTTTGTTTGTTTTCACGAACTGTCACTTTTTAGACATGTTTGGATGCTCGTTTTTTTTTTTTTAAATGCAATTAGCAATTTACTAGTTTGCAAAACGAAAAGAAAGGTTTAACATTTTGGAGCCCATTAGTAAATTGCTAAATATTAAGCAAATTTCTAACTAGTAAATTATTAAACCTTTCACAATAGGTTGTTTAAAATTTTCCGCCAATTAAACTAGTTAAAATTTTGTAAGTAAAAATAATATCTAAGCAATAATTTTCCTTTAAAAAATCTAGTATGTAGTTATAAAACAACATTATTTAAAAAAAAAAATTTTTATTTATTTATAGATCGTGAAGATCAGTCGATCCTATGTACGGGAGAATCCGGTGCTGGTAAAACCGAGAATACAAAAAAAGTCATTCAGTATTTGGCCTATGTAGCCGCATCAAAACCGAAAGGTTCTGGAGCGGTAAGTGCAAATTTAAAAAAGATTATATTTTCAAAAATTAAGTTTAGGATACAAATTAAAGTAAAAGTTAAAATTAAAATTGTAAAGTTAAAAGTCCTCGTTTCCGTTCGACTGAAAACCTTGTAAGGAGGTGGTTATAAAAGCAATGAATTCTGTTTTCTTAATTTTTAAGCGTTACGAAAATAGAAACATTCAACTGAAAAAAAAGATTAATGTTTAAAAGAAATGTCAATCAACTATTTCTGTAATTTTTTTTTGCATTTATATAATATTAATTATTTTTATAAGAGTTGTGGAATTGAAGTCAAACAGAAACATGCATATATCTGCCGCGAATTCATTATTCTATGATCATAATTATAATTCGCCTACGTTCACAATTTGTAAATTACTTAATGAAAAAGGGAAATTATAAATACCCTTCATCGTGCATAGTTTCTTAAACCACCTACATCAAGTTGATGCTTTATTTCGACTGCAAACGTCATATTAATTAAATGGTTTGAATACATCCAATTGAAAAAAAAAAAACACAATAAAGGTCGTTTATTTAACAAAGAAGGCGTTTTTCACTCCCTAAAATGGTCAATTATTTTTTTGTTTGATTAACCTATGTATGTATATTATAAAAAATAATATAATTTTATCTAATCTGAAGAAATCATGCATATTTTACAAGCGTGCTCTCATTCTGAAGATTTCCGATTTTATTTAGTAAAAAATTTCTGTTTGAATTTTATCAAGACAACAACAAAAACACAATAAACATCAACCTACGTTTGAAACAGGTTTCAAACAAATCCATTAATATTATTGTCAATTCCTCGCCTTTTTTTCAAATTGTATTTTTTTATTTTCTTCTTGTATTTTTGCTTCGCTCCAATTGAGCTGCTTCTTCTATACTTAATAATATCAATACTCTATTATCTAGCCCACAAACTTACTCTAGATCGATTGACTTCATGAATATGTATGTTTAACCAAACACAATTTGTGCTTTGAAAGCCTCGTCGTGTTGTTGTCGTCATGAAGTAGATACATATCTTTAGGTTAAAAGGGTGTTTTTTTTTCAAGCACATACAATTTGGTAAAAATAGACAAACTTGTTTCTGTGCTTTGTCTATCTGAGCTCAATGCATTTAAAACAAAAATAAGATACGTACGGAAATGAAATGAGAAGCTAACTGTCCATTTATTTAATAAGACCGTATGAGTGAAAAGGGATGTACCTTAAATTAACTCAATTCTTAAAATAACATTAACATATGACTTTGTAACTTATCCTTCTACAGCTTGTGTACTTTTTCTGGCAATAAAATTGTACTTTTCCAATGGGTTTTGATGGCCTTGATTCAAGCCCGACTTCAAAATTAATGTATCACGTCAGGTTTTTGAGATATTACTTTTTAAAATTCAAAAAAAAAAACAAATATAAGACTTTTTCAGGTTAACTAAATTTATGAAGTATTTTTTGTTTGTCAATAAAATCCTTGATGGTTTTCTAATTTTATAATTTTTTTCTTCAATATTCAGTTGAAATATTTATGTTATTTAATATAATATATTTTCGAAAAAGCTCCAAAAGTTGGATTTCAACTATCTTACAAAAATCTGAAAGAAACGCTATATCATGGTTTACAAGTTTAACGGTTTGATTGAAAGTAAGTTTTGTTCTTTTTATGAATCTATTTCCTAAACAATTTTTCAAGTTTTTGAAATATATTAAAAATTATAAAAATAATAATAAATTAATTAAAAAATATTTTTCAAAACTATGAAAGTATCAAATTCAAGGTTTTCTCAAAACTTAATATAGGGTCCGCCATCTAACGTATTTTTTTTTTTTCAACTAGAGTGCTTACGGTAACACTTAGCTCATGTCTGATTTAAAAGATAATTAGTTTTATCCTTCCGCTGAACGAATATGGTTGTGTATGCGCTTGAACAACGCTGGGAACAACGTTTAGAGAAAATGCCGATTTTGCCAAAAAAAATCATCTTTTCAGATGAAGCTCATTTTGATCTTGGCGGGTATGAAAAAAAGCAAAATTGTCGCATTTGGGCACAGAAAACCCGCACGCATACATTGAAAAGCCGATACACCCAAAACGAGTCACTGTTTGGTGCGGATTTTGGTCCAGAGGCATAATTGGGCCATTTTTCTTCGAAAATGAGCAAGGAGTGGCCGTGAAAATGAGCAAGGAGTGGCCGTTACAGTCAATGGCGATCGTTATCGGGCCATATAGAACGAATTTTTGTTCACAAAAGGAGGAGGAGGGTATTGGCAACATTTGGTTTCAACAGCACGGCGCTACCTGCCACACAGCCGAAGCTACACTCGATGTTTTTATAGCATTTTCAAAAAAAAAAAGAAGTTATTTGGCGGACCCTTTATAAAGTAAAATAAAGTCATGAGAGTTGTTTCTGGAAGAGAAGGATTTGTAGTTAAACATCATACAATTTATTGTTAAGAGATATTTTGAGCTTTAACTTAAACAGCAGTTTTTGTTTTTTTTTATCATTTTTAAAGTGACATATTTTAAAAAACTGATGTCATAGAAAAGGTGAGGTTCGAATTTAAGTCATCTTAATCATTAGAAAAAGTATTGTTTTGTTTGTGGGACAGAAAACAAAAACGTAATGGACGTAAGTCGACCAGTGTGTTTACATATGAATTCATATTCAATTTTATTTATCAAATGTCAAATGACAGTGGCTCTGATTTGTAACTTCTTGTCTTGAGGATTCATTTTCAGTTCACTAATTCAGTGAAAAAAAAGCTTGTAACAAATTTGTGGGAGTTGAAAGAGTGACTTAAAAAATATAGCCAAATAACATAGTAACTATTGTAGCACTACTATCAGTATATAAAGGCGTAACATTTCAAACAACAATTGTAAATGTTATTTACTAGTTAGAAATTTACTAAATATTTAGCAATTTACTGAAAAAGTCCAACATTTTAAACCTTTCTTTTTGATTTGCAAACTATTAAATTGCTTATTGCATTTTATAAAAAAAAAACGAGCATCCAAACATGTCTAAAAAGTGACAGTTGGTGAAAATAAACAAAGCAAATACGCTTAAACGGACCTATTAATTGGAATTCCTAAATGTTGATTGGCCCATTCCATCCACTGGTCTTATAAGAATAATTGTACGGATGTCATATGGATTTAGCAAATTATAAAGCGATAGTAAGATGTTAAAATCCTCTAAAATCAACTTTTAAGCTTAGTAAATTGCTAAAAATGTCTTAAAAATGTTTAACTAAATCGTTTAAAATTTTGCGCCAATTTTTTTTTAGAATTTAAAGTTTTAACTTACAAAATTTAACACCCTTTAGAATTATTGGTAAGCCTTCGCAGCGAAAATTATGTGCGCTGTGCATTATATCGCATAAAATCATTACATTGGCTTCTGTAAGATTTTGAAATTACTTTATGGCAAGTGAACAAATTACTGCGATAGAAATGAGAGAGACAAGAAATTGAAATTATTTATTTTGTAACAAATTTGAAATTTATAGACTTTTGTTCCATTTATGATGAACTTGCGTATCTAGCTACAAATATGATCATCTCAATATCGAAATCATGCCTTCATATTTTTTTTTGTTCAAACCATTATAAAGCTCTTCTATATCAAAATTCCATATTTGTCGCGTGAGAAGAAATTTCATATTTTTCGGGGGTAATGGTGGCTTATTGATGGAAGACTATACGTCTGCTTGTACATCATTAATTTATTGCTGTTTGTTTAAAGAACTTCTGCTTCCATATTGATGTTTGATGTTAATTAGTGTTAATAAGTTTTTCAATAGAGATTCTCTATAATTTACAGAACAAGCTGCAATGTCTATGTTTGTATCTTATTTCGATTTATTTTTTCATCTCGACTTCATTTAACGAGGTTGTGTGTTTGTATAAATGCTTCCTTAAATGGGAAACGAAACGTGGGCATGATTCATCTTCTATCGATGTGGCAATTAGATTATAGATGGAGTTATTACAATTTTTTTTTTTTTTTTTCATAAAATACTTTAGAATGCACTTAACATTTTTGCATCGTTATCGAATGTGAATACATATAAAATACATACAAAAATCTCTTTTGAATTAGTTTTCTTTTTGCTTTATAATTGCATTTAAATTGAAGATTATTATCTTTTGCAATGTCAATTTGTCACGCATAAATTATAATTTATCTTTCTAGTATTTCGAAATTGATTTATTGATATGATTTTGGTTTGGTTGTGGTACATGTTCTTATAAATACACATCTACTAACATAGCTAAGATATGATGTACATTCGTCAAGTGCGATCTTGAAGTACTGTTTGAAGGCTATTTAGTAGCTATTGAGATGTACTTTCCGTGATAAGTTTGACCCTGTATGTACATAAAAGCAGGTTTTTGAAGTTTGTTTTTTTTTTGTGTACTTTGCTTTGATTTGTTTGACTCTCAAAAATTACATGTTTTAAAATTTAGAACACGTCATTTGTGTGAGCATATTCATAGTCATATTTTATAATTTAAACCCGAGTCTAATTGAACTAGAGGTTAAATTTAACATCCAGGATATACAGAGCTGCTATTCATAAAGAACTTTGCAGCTCTATTTAGTTAGAATTAAAATTCTAGTGAAATTTTACTTGAACCTATGAAAAAGCGACTTTTAGAGGGAAAAAATAAAATACGTTAGATGGAGAGTCGCAATTTCTTTGAAATCCTTGAAACTATTCTGCTGACTGTTGATTGAGAAATTCCATGAAAGTTCTAAAAAAATATTTATTTATTGTTTTAAAGGTACGTATACATCACGTATTGTATTTATAAATAAAATAACTAAATATTCTTATATACAGTGAACAAATGGGCGAATTCAAATTTATAAAATCATAAAATTAAAATTATTTCCTTCGTAGTTATTTGGAAAATCAAAAAAACTCTGTGATGACGTATTTTCTCCTGGATGTAGAAATACCACACATTCGAATAGCCATTCTAAAAGTAAAAAAAAAAACAAATACTTTCCAAATTAACTTTATTTACCAAACTATTTTTTTGTTGCCCGACCAACATTTTTCAACGTTGCCTCACATCGTCGAGTTAAACTTTCCACCAATTTTTGGCACTTACTCTAGGGAATGGAATTTCACGCTTTTTGAAGTTCCTCTGAATTTTTGTGGGATCTTAACCTTAACATCATTCCATAGATTGTCTATAGGGTTAAGATCTGGACTTTGCACCGGCGAAGTCAAAACGTTGATGGGTTCATTACTAAGCCACTCCTTCACGATTTTCGCTGCATGTTTTGGGTCATTATCATGCATGAAAATCCAGTAAACTGGCATTTACTCAAATGTAAATGGTTTCATATTGTTTCTCAATATATTCAAATATGAACATTTATCCATCGTACCATTTATTTTTACCAACGGACCCACACCAAACCAAGAAAATGCTCCCCAAACCATTAGGCTGTCTCCCCCCCGTGTTTGACCGTCTTTAAAGTATACTTTGCGTTGTAGGCTTGACTTCTAGAGCGATGTACAAACGTTATTCCATCAGGTCCGATGCGGTTTATCTTTGTTTCATCGGTCCATAAAACTCTTTTCCAAAAGTGTACATATTTCCTTAGGTGGGTTCCAAATTATTTGAGCCTACTCGAAATGTTTAAGTTGAATACTTCGTTAATTTGGGTCATGATGATACGGGATTATTTAAATGGGTCGATATTACTCTTTCTCACGATGGTCCTATCAACACGCGCAGAAGTTTTTCGGAGATGGGGTTTTCGGGTTTTATTTTTTTTTATACTTATAACTGAGGGTCAGCTTTAACTGCATTTATTGCATTGTACACTAATTTCCTTAAACAAAATAACTGTGCTATTTCTCTGTCCATACCTTACTAAGCAGTAAAAGGCATAAAAAGCCAACAACAAAAACCTGTAGGTGATAACGTGCTAAATTAAATTTTGAATTGTTCTTTCAATTGCTGCCAACATAACACAACAAAAAAAAATTCAAAAAATGTTTACTATGACGGAAATTTGTGTTTCAATGATTGTTCTCTGCCCATGGCTGTATGTCACTTTGTTGAAAATCCGAGCGAAAAATCTTACCGCTGCTGTTAAGACTTGGAGACTTGCAAATATTGGCAAACCTCTCAAATAAAGTTCTATCTTCAATATTTAGAAGGTTTATTATTATTATGTATAAACTTGGGAGTATCTTTATGGTATCGATATCTTTCATAGAGAAATCGTTGTCATATCCATTTCAAAAGGGTCGATTCGTCTTAAGTAGCGCATTTCTTCTGTTGAGTAGTACCATTCTAACATCCAAAAAAATATCAAAATCTTGATCAATTTTTAAGTCTACTGACATTTCAATTTTTGTTTTTATTTTTTCAAATGTTTCCAAATATGTAAAGTAGCTCGCAGTGTAACTCTCTCAATAAGTTTGTTTATTTTTTACGTTTTTTATATGCACATAGGTTAAAACAGATTTGTCAATTTTTCGCAGGAGGCAGTACCCGTGAAAAAAAACTTTAGGTGGCATATGCAGGTATTGAACCCAAGACATCCATCATGACAATCCTACACTAACCATCACATCAATCAGAACTTGTCAAAGAACTATAAATATGGCCCATTGATTTTAAACTTATTTAATTTCAATAATTTGTTAATATTTGGTAAAATTTTTATAAAAGTCCAATTAACTATTAATTTATTTAACTTCCTGATTATCTTGACCGATCAATCTCCAATTTTAAAAAATTCCTTAAATGACAATTTAGCTTTAAAAAATCGTAAAACCACCAATGGAAAGTTATGAGTCGCATCCCAGTCTCATTTAATCACATTTCACTATCAAAAATAGCATAACCACCAACTTAGCAGATTTCACCTCTGGTTTATGTAGTTAGAATTTTGTAATTTTCAAAAGTCTATGGACCTATATTATGTTTGCGAATATAACACGTTGATGGCAACTATCCAATCCAGAAATGTACAATTATTGTAAGCATTCGACAAATACAACCTTGGTTTATTGAATAATTAATAATAATATAAACTTTGTTTTTTAGCTATCTATACATGTACACTACATACATAAGTAGTATGTAAATAAATCGCAATAAGTTTTCTTTATATAAAACAATCTTATATTAATGATTCATTCCATTTAATTGATATTAATGAATGACAATTTTTGTATGGAATATTAAACTGAAATATAAAACTTTAACGATTTTCTAAACTTAACACGGGAAATCATCAACTATCTCCTGTCAATCTTACCAATTTTCAAAAATAGTGTTATTTGTTGTTACCAATTGATCACTTTCAAAATTAATTTTTCAATTTAAATCTCTTTTCGTATGTTTTCTAGAGTTACGTTTCTTATCGTAAACTGTTCAAAGTAAATGCATAATGCATACAGATCCTGGTTTAAAGTTTTTGAGAGTTATTATCATTGTTTCTAACCAAAAAAAAACAATCGTTTTTGGTCTGATGATTCAAACAAAAATAATAACGTCACCGCTCGCCGCCACACAAAACATTGGTTCAAAGAACATAACTTCTTGAGATAAGATAATTTTCAAGTGCTATTGTGATTAATAATTTTGTTAAAGGTAGTAGTTATCTTAAAAAAATAAAAAAAAAACATTGACTCGCGTAACCTTTGAATTTTGTAGAAACCTAAGTAAAGTAGATTTGTACTCAAAAAATGTTTTGTTCAGGAATTTAAACTGTCATTGTACTTAAAAAATTAAAAGTTTTGTTCAGGAATTTAAACTGTCACAGTTGACAGTTCCTCCAGAATCAACTTTCACTTTATGCATGTCAAAAAATAAAACGAATTTCGATGACATTTTTTTGAATTTCACTCTTCATTAATTTCTTAAGTCAGAATTTAATAAAATGGCTTCATAAATTAACTGCTCTGCATGCAATCCGATGAAAAGTTGTATTTTATTTCGAAGAAACTACTCAAAACAATTAACCTTAGAAGTTAAAGTAGTTGACCAATCAAATATAACAATGGGCCGGTTCAGACAACATAAGGGTCATCATTTGCAGTCAACTGCATTCTTTGAACGTACATTTTGAACAAGACAAATAGTTACTTTTTCAAGTGTCATAAACTTCAAACTAGGTACTTTATTTCACTAACCTCTACCTTATATTGATCGCGCGAAAACTACCTATGTAAAATATAATTGTCTACAAAACACTCCGTAGGGGAGCTACAATTCCATCACGACTTGTGTTTCGTATTTTAAGGAAGTATTTTTACTTACATATTCCCTTTCCAAATTGACTAGAAACCCTTTCACATAGTATGTATGTAAAACATCAAATAGAATTCTGCAGAAAATAAATAAATGACAGTGTAATAAATTCCAGCTTTCAGTTAATTGAAAAATCATGATTAGCTGACATTTTGACATAACTGGACTTGACTTGATAGTTAGGGTGATTTTTCTTCACTAACTTTCTAGTCAACTTTCCAATAAAGTTGCCTTAATTGGAAGTTAATTTTTTGGCCAATCCGATACTTGAAACTTGCCTTACTTTCAATTCCCTTATGTCGGCTGAACCTGTCTAATTTTTTGGGAACTGGCTAATCAGATACTAGAAATTTGCCTAACTTTAGTCATGTCATAAAAATACTTTTAGAATTAACAACTTTGTTTGAATTTAACACTTAATTTATTGTGTTTTGTTTGGTTTTTTTCTTGTTGAATTGTTTTTTAAAAAATTAAATCATTTACTGGTACATTTGTACATTTTAGGTTTTGTAATTGAAAATTCAAATTAATTAAATCAAACCATATGGCCGGCCAATGGCACCACACGACAAAATCATTGAATTACCAACAACTACTCTCTTTTCATAGCTCTGAAGTCTAAACTAAGTTAAACTACAACCATATTTGGATAAAATTAGTATTTTTAAGATTTACCATTCACAATAATGCTGTGTGCGATGTTGATGTGACACACTTTCCAGCACAAAATTAAAGTCCTTCCCATAGATGGCATCTTGTCCAAATGTAATTTGTTGTTAAATAATGAGCAACTGCACCGAGATAGTATGCCAGCAATCAGCGCAACCACAATGTCTGTTTCATATTGGAATTCTAGGTTTTTCACGGTTTTCATTATTTTATTTTTCTAAAAATTTCAACACCAAATTGGAATGATTTGTTGTGATGGCTATGGCTGCTATACAACAGGTGAAGAGCGTGCAATTGTGTCATGTTAGCGAAAAACAAAACAGTAACGCATTTATGCAGTATATGCAGCTCTGCCCGATATTTGTGCTGAATTAAGCAATTAATAAATACCAAACTATATAAATGCTTTTTTTTTCGACTGTCGACTGAAGCATAATGAAATGCACACAGTAGTGTGTCCATATAAAAAAGGTTAACATGGCGTGAACTCATAAAGCAAGCAAAAAACTTATGGAACTAAGCTATGGAATTGTTCCCATGGGCGATATATATGGAAGTTGGTCTCGCGAGTACGCTGTTTTAATTGAACAAAATTTGAAAAAAGTAGTGACTGGCTTTTTTTCGACTATGTATAGTTTTGATTCTTTTTTGTTTTGCAAGCAGATGAATGTGTCACAAGGATAATAGAGTTATTATAATGACATGAAGACCATGACAACAAAATAACAAACAAACTAAAAATTGACAGTTCAGACATTTAAATTGGGCCTTAATTTATTTTAACTTGACATAGAAGTCAACTATTCACTTGTCTTTCTATCTGCAAAATATTATAACTAAAATAAATAAATAACAATCCGTAGAGAAATAGGGCCTAGTGACTTACAGCTCTCAACCATTCCTGTGTGCCGAGTCATGTCAGGGATGTCAGGGGACCTACAGTTTAAAGCCGAATCCGAACGGCAAATTTTGAAAAAGCACATTTTATGACAAGAATAACTCTTGGAGGATTATTCACAAGAAGCAGTACTTTTTAGGTGACACCGGCAAGTCAAGACCTCTGGCATGATAGTCCTACGTACTAACCATCACGCCACGAGTACTACAAATATTATCACTACTGGGCTTTAAAAGAATCCATGTTTTTTTTTGGGTAACTAATTTCAACTACTGTGGTACCCGTGGCATGATGGTTAGTGCGTTGGACTATCATGACAGAGGTCTTGGGTTCATTCCGTGCCTGTGCCATCTAAAGTTTTTTTTCACGGGTCCTGCCTCTTGCGAGGAATTGACAAATCCTCCAAGTGTCATGAAAAGTGCTTTCTCAAATTAGCCGTTCAGATTCGGCTTAAAACTGGAGGTCCCCTCTATCACTGATAACAGTTATCGCACACATGAATGGTTGAGAGTTGTAAGTCACTAGGCCCTAGTTCTCAACGAACTGTTGCGCCACCTGATTTATTTGTTTATAATTTCCACTTTAAACCTAATCAATTCTTTTTTTGTATCACATCTTTCATGAATGCCCACAAGCTTTTTCAATAAAACACCAACATTTACAAAGTATCATTATTTTGTTTCAATTAATTTTTATAATTCAAGTTAAGCTTTTGTTTCAAAAAGGATGTGTTTGTTTTGACCATCTGGTGATCTTCTTTTTTTGGTTTAGTCTGAAGGAACGAGGACATACAAATAGACGCACGGAATTGTGGGACCCAATTTCTTCGACTTCTCTATCATCGTAATGTAATGTTTGATTAAAAACTCGATTTTGAAATTGTTTACGAATTAAAAATTTGCAATATATGTACATAGTTCCTATGTGTTGCAAGAAAGTAGAAGATTTTGCTAAAGCCTATTAATAAATCTTTATTTGGGTTCGCTAATACTTTTTCATGGAATAGTATTAGATATAAATAAGAAACAATCAAACAAATAAACTTTTTTTTTGAATAAGAAAATCATATTTTTTTTTATTTTTTATTGAATATTATTATTAATGTCAATATTTTTTTTATTATTTTCATATATTTTCTGGATACATTTTGGAAACACAGGGACCACATCCGGCTTTGATTATTGTAAGTAAACTATCCTTTTAAATTTTGTATAAACTGAAAAAAAAAATAATATAAATAAATAAAATATAGCTTGAAAAATAAACTAATTCATTCACAAATATTCTTTTATACATTCTGCTATTCTACTACTAAAATAAAAAACTAAAATATTAAAATGTGAATAAAACCCAACGCAACATCCAAAATTAATTTCCATATACCTAGAGTCATAATGCTGAAACATTTGCGGTAAAGTATTTTATAAGATATGTTTTATTTTTCGTTTCGAATTATTGTACAGATATATATATAACTATTATTTCTTTCGTTAAATAAATTGTTATATTATTATTTAGAAATGCACATGTTTGAAGCATAAAATTAAACATTTTAATTTGTACGCATTTATTTAAATCTTACTGTGACATTTTTTAACCATCCAGCAACAAAAAAAAATATACAAAACAAAATTTGCCCTTTCAGAATCTACAAGTTAACATGAAACAAAATTTAAAAATTCAATGTAACATTCAGAGTGTTTCGGCAGGAGAAATAAATCATACCAAATTATGTTCAAGAAATGACAATGTTATTGAGTGTAATGAAGAACTTGGAGATTTTAAGGGTTTCGGAAAGGTATTTCGTTAAAAAATATATTTTTAATTATGTTCTTTTTTTTTGTTCGAATTGAATGAAATTATGTATTTTTTTTTCTGTGAAAGAATTAAACTTGATCAATTATTATTTTGTTTTATAAATGAAAAATACTAGTAACGTGAACTATATTTTTTTGTTACCTGTCAAAAACTGCTATTTTTCCAAAATTCTAGTCCAAAATTTTGTCGAACCTTATGTGATAAATTAAAATTAATGAACATGTCTAGTTCTAGTTCTGCCGAACTTCAAAGATTATTTTGAATAGCCCGCTATTTGGGAAGGTGTCACACTTGAAGCTGTCATCTTTTGACATTAAAAAATTATGCATTTTAAATCGAAATCGAGAAGTTTACATTGGGTTCAGACGACATAAGATACCAAATTTTCAGTCATTCATTCTTTGAACCCAAAATAAGATCAAGGCAGCTAGTTAATGTTTTAGCAGTTTAAAAGTCAATTATAAGTTGTGTTTTGTATTGAAAAGCGAAAGTCCTTTTTATTACTATAATATTTGCAAATTGTACTAAATAAATAAATCACAGAATTATAAAGTTTAAATTTCTGTTATATAGGAAAAACATGGTCAGTTGACACTTTGAGAGCTTGACTTGATAGTGAAGGAGATTTTTCTTGGCTATATTTCCACTCAACTTTCTAATAAGATACTAGAAACCTAACTGGAACTGTTGATTCCATCTCGTGAAAGTACCTCTCCCCCCTCTCTCGTTTGCTACCCTCAACAAATATCCACTGGGGTTGAAACCCAATGTTCACCGCAGGGAGGTGAGAGTAGGAGTTGGTAGACATAGGTGGGTTTTGAGAGAAACCTGTGGACGCTTTTGTCCTCTTGGGTGCACATGACTACCATTCTAACATCAAATGATTTAAAAGGTTCAAATGTAGAAAAAGTTTTTTCAAATGTAGAAAAGTAATTTCAATAAAGTGAAAATAAGATTCAAACCCTTCTTGTATCCTCTTAGCTTGTTTGTTCTTAACTAAAGACGTTTCTCAATAAGCTAAGGCAAGATAAACGGGTATGTTGAGTTGATGTTGTTAAGCTAATTTATTGAACAATATTAAAATAAGATAACAACAAGTTGATTTTAAGCAACCACAGACCAAAGTTTGTTTATGTTAGGTTTTTAAAAATTAGAAAAAATATAGGTAATGCTTACTTTTTTTTAAATTGTTTCGTTTGAAAAAACGTGTCAGTATTCAAAGGGAACGTTATTATTTTCGTAAAACTAAATGATTTATTTTTTTAAATTCTCTTACTTTTTAAGATATTTTTGTTTGTACTCAATAATGATATTTTTTTTTATCTAAGTTAAAGATTCTACACAATTGCATGGCTAGAAACGAAAGAAAAACGAGTAAAATGAGTTGATTCAAAAAATAAAAAAAGCCCGGTTAAAGTACGAAAATGACACGCACATCACACAAATTTAAAATACAATTAAACGCTTATTTTTATTATTATTAACAACAACTAACTACTAAATTAGTCGTAAGTCAGTCAAAAGTTAAAAATTTTGATATTTGAAAACATTATTTTTAATATTTAAGCTTTAAACAAAATGAAAAAAAAAAATGAATTAAAAATGTCAATTTACATTCAATTTATTTGGAAGAGAATATTAATCTAGGCTTTTTAGTTTTATAGAATAAAACCTATATAAATCATAATATAAGTTTTTAATAATAGATTGGTTTCATTTTTCCAAGAAATTGTTCTTAACTTTGGATAGCAGATGGGTTTTCGCGTGAAAAGTTTCAAGGTTTCCAGAGCTACAAAAAAAGATAAAAGGGTTAAATATATTTAATTTAGTTAATAGCAAATAATCGATTTAAGTTAAAATAAAAGGAAACGCCTTAAATATCTTCCAGGACAGTATGTGTACTTGTTTAACGCAAACGATGTTAATGACTCGCAACAAATTCCGAAATCATCCCGCATAGTTGTATAATTTATGCATAGTTTTTTTAATTTTTATTTTTAAGAAAACCTTAGATGAGTTCGCATGTTTTGAAATTTTTAAAGTGTTTTATTCACCCACTACACATTACAACATCACCTATTTATTGCATGTTGGAAAAATTTTCACGAATTAATGATATAATAATTAATATTAAATGTACATACTTTTGTATTAAACACGACATTTTGGTTGAAGACAGCATGCTGCAACAATAATAATTCAGTTTTGTTTGTTTAATTTTGTATTTTGTTTATAAAGTTAAATAACGTTTATTTTATTTTATCAATTTACAGGGTGAATTGGAGCAACAACTGTTACAAGCGAATCCTATTCTAGAAGCATTTGGTAATGCTAAGACCGTCAAGAACGATAACTCGTCTCGATTTGTACGTATATACATTTTTATATTTTAAATAAATATGTTTATCAGGCTAAAGAACTTTTCTTACAAATTAATTATTATAAGCTTACAGTTCCACAATTCTTTAAAAGCCAAGCTTATCCAATTTAGTTCTTTTAATACCTCCTGCATTCGCTTTTTCCAATTTACTATGCAAAATATTATATTTTTTTTTTTTTTTTTGTTTACTTAGGGTAAATTTATTCGCATTAACTTTGATGCATCTGGTTATATTTCTGGAGCTAACATCGAAACATATCTATTGGAGAAATCCCGTGCCATTCGTCAAGCGAAAGACGAAAGAACATTCCATATTTTCTATCAGCTGTTAGCCGGTGCCTCGGCAGAGCAACGAGATAAATTCATTCTAGATGATATCAAGACTTATCCATTCCTATCGAATGGTTCGCTTCCAGTACCCGGCGTTGATGATTACGCCGAATTCCAAGCGACCGTCAAGAGTATGAACATCATGGGCATGACCAATGAAGACTTCAATTCGATATTCCGCATTGTGAGTGCTGTGTTGTTATTTGGTTGCATGAAATTCCGCCAAGAGCGTAATAATGATCAGGCAACGTTACCTGATAATACGGTAGCGCAAAAGATTGCTCATCTACTGGGTCTTAATGTGACTGATATGACTCGAGCTTTCCTTACGCCACGTATTAAGGTTGGTCGTGATTTTGTGACCAAAGCTCAGACTAAGGAGCAAGTAGAGTTTGCTGTAGAAGCGATTGCCAAAGCCTGCTACGAACGAATGTTCAAGTGGTTGGTGAATCGTATCAATCGTTCTCTGGATAGAACTAAACGCCAGGGTGCTTCCTTTATTGGTATTCTCGATATGGCTGGTTTTGAAATATTCGAACTCAACTCCTTCGAGCAGTTATGTATTAATTACACAAACGAAAAACTCCAGCAGTTGTTCAATCACACTATGTTTATTCTGGAGCAAGAGGAGTACCAACGCGAGGGTATTGAATGGAAATTCATTGACTTTGGTCTTGACTTGCAGCCGACTATTGACCTGATTGATAAACCTGGTGGAATTATGGCTCTTCTTGATGAGGAATGTTGGTTCCCTAAGGCAACAGATAAAACTTTCGTTGAGAAGTTGGTTTCGGCACATTCTATGCATCCTAAATTCTTAAAGACGGACTTCCGTGGCGTTGCTGATTATGCGATTATGCATTACGCTGGCAAGGTTGACTATTCGGCAGTCAAATGGTTGATGAAGAACATGGATCCCCTCAACGAAAATATTGTATCATTGTTACAGAGCTCACAAGATCCATTCGTTTTTCAGATCTGGAAGGATGCCGAAATTGTGGGTATGGCCCAACAGGCTCTTACCGACACACAATTCGGTGCACGAACTCGCAAGGGTATGTTCCGTACTGTCTCGCATTTGTACAAAGAACAACTGGCTAAGTTGATGGACACACTGCGTAACACAAATCCTAACTTCGTGCGGTGCATAATCCCAAATCATGAAAAGCGTGCTGGAAAAATTGATGCTCCACTTGTGCTGGACCAATTGCGTTGCAATGGTGTATTGGAGGGTATTCGAATCTGTCGTCAAGGTTTCCCCAATCGAATTCCTTTCCAGGAATTCCGTCAGCGTTACGAACTTCTGACGCCAAATGTTATTCCCAAGGGATTCATGGATGGCAAAAAGGCCTGCGAAAAAATGATCCAAGCTCTGGAATTGGATTCAAATTTGTTCCGTGTGGGACAGTCGAAGATTTTCTTCCGAGCTGGTGTACTGGCTCATTTAGAAGAAGAGCGTGATTATAAAATCACGGACCTGATCGTGAATTTCCAAGCATTCTGTAGGGGATTCCTTGCAAGGCGGAACTACCAAAAACGTTTGCAGCAATTGAATGCCATAAGAATTATTCAGAGAAACTGTGCAGCTTACTTAAAGCTTCGCAACTGGCAATGGTGGCGTTTATACACGAAAGTTAAACCACTGTTGGAGGTCACCAAACAGGAGGAGAAACTTGTGCAGAAGGAAGATGAATTAAAGCAGGTTCGTGAAAAATTGGAAAGCTTAAATAAAAGCACATTGGAATATGAGAAAAAATGGCAACAAGCGAATGAAGAAAAGACTGCCTTGGCTGAACAGCTTCAAGCCGAAATTGAACTCTGTGCCGAAGCTGAAGAGGGTCGTTCAAGGTTGATGGCAAGAAAACAAGAACTCGAGGACATGATGCAAGAGCTTGAAGCTCGAATTGAAGAGGAAGAAGAACGTGTTCTCGCTCTGGGAAATGAAAAGAAAAAACTTGAGGTCAACATTCAAGACTTGGAAGAGCAATTAGAAGAAGAGGAAGCTGCTAGGCAGAAGTTACAACTTGAGAAGGTGCAACTGGACGGAAAAATTAAGAAATACGAAGAAGATCTTGCCCTAACTGATGATCAAAACCAAAAGTTACTCAAGGAAAAGAAACTGCTAGAAGAACGTGCCAATGATTTGTCTCAGACCCTCGCCGAAGAAGAAGAGAAAGCTAAACACTTAGCAAAGCTGAAAGCAAAGCATGAAGCCACAATTAGTGAGCTTGAAGAACGTCTTATCAAAGATCAGCAACAACGCCAGGAATCAGACCGTTCTAAGCGAAAAATAGAAACTGAAGTTGCTGATCTAAAAGAACAACTTAACGAACGCCGAGTTCAAATTGAAGAGTTACAAACACAGCTTTCTAAGCGCGAAGATGAACTCACCCAAACTCTGATGCGAATCGATGAAGAATCTGCGAGCAAAGCAGCCGCCCAAAAAGCTCAGCGAGAACTTGAGTCACAGTTGGCTGAAATTCAAGAAGATCTTGAAGCTGAGAAAGGTGCTCGTGCTAAGGCGGAGAAAATTAGGCGTGACTTGGGTGAAGAACTAGAAGCTCTCAAGAATGAACTTTTGGATTCTCTAGATACAACTGCCGGTAAGTTAATGAGCGTTTCTTTATTTTTTGTAAAATAATTATTTTTTTTTTTAATGAAAATCTTAGCTCAACAAGAACTTCGTTCAAAACGTGAGCAGGAGCTTGCCAGCCTTAAAAAGAATCTCGAAGATGAGACAGTCAACCATGAAGGATTACTGGCCGAGATGCGTCATAAGCATTCACAAGAACTCAATGCAATTAACGATCAGTTGGAAAACTTGCGCAAGGCTAAAACGGTGCTGGAAAAAGCTAAGGGTACTTTGGAAGCTGAGAATGCCGATTTAACTACTGAACTACGAATTGTTAGCAGTTCGAGGCAAGAGAATGATCGTCGTCGGAAACAAGCAGAGCAACAGATCGCAGAAATGCAGGTAGGTTCATTTGTTCGACCATGTTACCTGTTTTTAAAACAATGCAAACCATAATTTACTTCCTACATCTTTTCATATATCACTTCAAAGATGAAACTCAATTGTTGTGGTGTCATAAGTTTATCAATAGAATTCTTATCTTTGTTACAACAGCTCACTTTGGGTTATTGCTTCTGTAATATGAATATCTTCCACAAATCATTCAGTTTTAAATTGCATATGCATCTCTCTGAAATTAATTTTTCTACGTGAATAAGTTCGAATGTAAACTTAAATACGATTGTGGCTTAATTTTCAGTGACTCAACACCGCCCGTCCTCTCAACCACAATGTTTTTCTTTGGTTTTATGGTTTTGCATTGGAAAAATCGATACCCCTATTCGACTTGAATTAATAAAACATTTTACTTTTCTATTTCTACTCAATTTAACAGGCTAAACTGGCCGAAATCGAACGTGCCCGTTCCGAACTGCAAGAGAAGTGCACCAAGCTTCAACAAGAATCAGAAAATATAACAAGTCAACTAGAGGAAGCTGAATTGAAAGCATCCGCCGCTGTAAAATCTGCCAGCAATATGGAAAGTCAATTGACAGAAGCCCAGCAATTGCTTGAGGAAGAAACCCGCCAGAAATTGTCTTTGAGTTCGAAATTGCGCCAGCTTGAATCTGAAAAGGATGTTCTCCAAGAACAATTAGAAGAAGATGAAGAAGTAAAAAAGAACTATGAACGCAAATTGTCCGAACTTAGCTTGCAAATGCAAGAAATCAAGAAGAAGGCCGAAGAAGATTCGGATATTGTAAAGGAGTTGGAGGAGAACAAGAAGCGCAATGGCAAGGAACTAGAAGCTCTAGAGAGACAAGTGAAAGAACTCCAAGCTCAGAACGATCGCCTTGATAAGAGCAAAAAGAAGATTCAATCTGAACTGGAAGACACCACCATCGAATTAGAAACACAGCGTACTAAAGTTCTTGAACTCGAAAAGAAGCAAAAGAATTTCGATAAAATACTTGCGGAAGAGAAGGCGATTAGTGATCAAACTGCCCAGGAGCGTGATACTGCAGAGCGTGAGGCCCGTGAGAAGGAAACGAAAGTTTTGTCGTTGACTCGCGAATTGGATGAAGCGTACGACAAAATCGAAGACTTGGAAACTAAGCGAAAGGTTTTGCAAAATGAACTTGACGATTTGGCCAACAGCCAAGGTACAGCCGATAAAAATGTGCATGAGTTGGAGAAAGCAAAACGTGCGCTAGAAAGTCAATTAGCCGAATTGAAAGCACAAAACGAAGAATTGGAGGATGACCTTCAACTAACGGAGGATGCTAAGTTGCGTCTGGAAGTTAACATGCAAGCCTTACGCTCCCAATTCGAACGTGACATTCAAGCCAAGGAAGAACAAGCTGAAGAGAAACGACGTGGTTTAGTTAAGCAACTGCGTGATCTCGAGGCAGAACTTGATGAAGAACGTAAACAACGTACCGCAGCGGTGGCTGCAAAGAAGAAGCTCGAGGGCGACTTGAAGGAAATCGAAACGACTATGGAAATGCACAACAAGGTGAAAGAGGATGCTCTCAAGCACGCCAAGAAACTACAGGCGCAAGTCAAAGACGCCCTTCGTGATGCTGAAGATGCAAAGGCAGCCAAGGAAGAACTGGCAGCAGCAAGCAAGGAGGCTGAACGCAAGGTGAAGACCCTAGAAGCTGAAGTCATGCAACTTACTGAGGACCTCGCAAGCTCAGAGAGAGCACGCCGAGCAGCAGAAACTGAACGTGATGAGCTCGCTGAAGAAATAAATGCCAACGCTAACAAAGGATCCCTAATGGTTGAGGAAAAGAGACGTCTGGAAGCAAGAATAGCCACTCTCGAGGAGGAGCTTGAAGAGGAGCAATCGAATTCGGAAGTACTTGTGGACAGAACTCGTAAGGCTCAGCTTACAATTGAACAACTATCTACCGAACTAGCAACAGAGAAGTCCAACTCGCAAAAGAACGAAAACACCCGAGCCCTACTAGAGAGACAAAACAAAGAGTTGAAGGCTAAGTTGGCTGAAATCGAAACAGCACAAAGGACAAAGGTGAAAGCAACAATTGCCGGTCTAGAAGCAAAGATTGCCAACCTCGAAGAACAACTAGAAAACGAAGCCAAGGAACGATTGCTTCAGCAGAAATCCAACCGCAAATTGGACAAGAAAATCAAGGAACTCACTATGAACATCGAAGATGAACGAAGGCATGCGGATCAGTACAAAGAGCAAATCGATAAAGTAACTTTAATATAAATTTTATTTTTGATTGTTTTAATAACAATAATATCTTGTCTCAACAGCTCAATAGCCGCATGAAGACTCTGAAGCGCAACCTAGACGAAACCGAAGAGGAACTGCAAAAGGAGAAGACGCAAAAACGAAAGGCACAACGAGAATGCGAAGATATGCTTGAAAGTCATGAAGCAATGACACGCGAAGTGAACTCGCTTAAAGGAAAACTAAGGTGAGTTGTTTTGAAAATTAGAACAACCTAAATACTAGCTATTATGCGGGAGATTGGTATTAGGGCTGCTAAAATACATAGATCATCTTCATCATCATCAAAATATGTTTTTTTGTTTTATACATTAAGATCAATACATCTTACACAAACCGAACAAGCTAAGGCTTATTCACCAAAAAAGGATGCTACACTTATAATGAATTGTGAGGGTCTACAATGAGTAAGTTTTACTGAGGTCAAACTTCTTTTATGTCTTGATTATTGTCCCTTTCAAAACCCCCTTTTTACACACACAATTTATGTATTATCCCCCCCTCAACAACAATTAAAAATACACTGTTTGGTCTTGATGACTAGAGTTTTTCTACACCATCGCATGCCTTGAAATGAATTTTCTTTGTTTTTTGCACCTTGTATTTAATAAGAGTTCCATTTAAAATTTAAATGCGATAGAGGGATACTATCTTATAGGGACTATAAGAACCAATTTATTATTCGACAATTCGCTGTTAGGACAGTTTTCCAATATGAAGCAACAAAATTGTTTACAGCACAATGCTTTTGGATTGAATATTGTACCCAAATTTTTTAGCAACACACCAACGTAAATAATGTGCCACATACCCTTGACTATTCTACTTCCACTTATAAAAATCAAACAATTCATCCTTTTTGAATCAAACGAACAACACTTAACCAACTCCAAACCATTCGTTCCAAAAGAATATACAACAAAAATGTCATCAAACTCATACCTACGCTTTTGTGTATTCTAGTTTATTTATGTATGTGTTGGCTTTTACAAGCTTTTTTTGTAACAAGTTCCTCTCAAACTTAAAAAAAAAATGTTTTCTAACTAAAGCAATTTATTTTTAAATTCCAATTCGAATTTATTTTAAAAAAATGATTGCAATTAGATTATCTGTGACAACAGAATCGGATGAAGAACTTACTGATATCCAGGAATAACGTAAAGGTTGGTTAGTTTCTTATTTTATAAAAGTACATACTTGATAAGTTCATACAAAGTTCATGGTTTTAATATATAACTTTCAAACAAAATTAATTCTCTAACGTAGAGCCAATTAATAAAATAATTCTTATTTAACTACTAAGAAAATCTTAACAAAACAAAAATAACAAAATGAACAATGATTTCATCTAATATTTAATGAAATTAAAGTAACTATTGTTTATTTATTGAAAAAATACATTTTATTGTTATAATGTTAATCTCGCATATTTTACCTTTATTACGAGTATTTTGAAAGAAATCTGACCAAGAGCTGCAGATACTTACTTTACTTAAATTGGCGCTACAGCGCATCGTGCTCGTTGGCCTCAAGTAATAGATCCCGCCAGCTTACTCGTTCTCTAGCTTGCTGTCTCGAGTTTCGAATACCAAGCCGGCATGTGTCGGCCTCAACTTGATCACTCCACCGGAGATAAGGTCTGTCTCTGCTTCTGGTTCTCTCAGACTTAGCGTTTAATACCTCACGGGCTGGAGCTTCGATGTTCATTCGCTCTACATGCCCTAGCCATCTTAATCGTTGAACACGTAGTTTTTTGACCAGTGGCAAGTCCCTGTGCAGCTCGTATAGTTCGTGATTTTATCTTCTTTGCCAGATATCATTTTGCCTGTCGACACAAGCCGGTCCATATATCGTACGTAGAACCTTCCTCTCGAAGATATCAAGGGATTCTTCATCCACCTTGGAAAGATTTCATACTTCTGCACCATGCAGTAAGACTGGGATGATTAAGGTTTTGTACAGTGTTTCTTTGGTATTCCGCGATAGGGCCTTATTCCTCAATTGCTTACTTTGGCCAAAGAAACAGCGATTAGCAAGAGTAATTCGACGTTTAATTTCAGCGCTGATGTCATTTACACAGTTAACAGCAGTACCCCGATAGATAAAACCATTTACCACCTCGAAGTTATACCTATCAATGGTCACGTTCTGACCGAGTCTACGATGGGAATCGACTCTATTTGATGACAGTAAATACTTCGTTTTGTCCTCGTTTATCACAAGACCCATTTTGTTCGCTTCAGACTCGATACCGGAAAAGGCACCCGTAACTGCTCGTTTGGTTCCGCCCATAATGTCGAAGTCATCTGCATATCCAAGATATTGTGTGGATTTTTAAAAGATGGTGCCATTGGTATTGACGTTGGTGTTTCGCAACAATCTCTCAAGAACAATATTGAAGTAGCTACATGACAGGGCATCGCCTTGTCGAAGTCCTCTGGTGGTTTCGGTGAAGATGTGTTATCAAAATATGAGAATTTTTCCTTGCATTGTAAACTAAGGCTTAGAAGGGTTTTTTTCATAGGAGGGCCTTTGGTAGGAGGGGTAGATCTCAACCATAGATAGCAATTTTCGAGTCAAAAATCTAAAACAAGAAATGAGTATTTTAAATGACATAACGTGACTGTTAGTAACAGCGGACAACTGGCTTGTTTACGGTACTACAAGCACTTCAAATTTTCTATTTATTTGAATGTTTAATTAGATGTTTGAGCAGCAGTAGCAGTACAAATATCTTGAATCATATCTTTTTCCATTTATAATCAGTTTATCTGCTAAATTGTTATATTTAAACAAATCTTATAGTTTGTTTGCGTCAATTCTTTACAATTAATCAAAATAACTCCCCACATAGCTTCGTTGGTAGATCGAAAATAAAAAAAAATTATGTGAGATGAGTTTAGGATATAAAAACAGCTGTATTAAGTTTTGGGTACCAACTTATTCGCAGTTTTAAATGAAATGGAAATTGACACTAAGGCAAGATTTATATCTATTTTAGGAAAGCCAGCTAAACCATGGTCTAAAAAAAGGAGTTAAATTGATTGCAAACTTTGTTGACAAGAGAACAATGCGTAATGCAATTTTTATTATTCTGTATCAATAGATTGATAGTATTCGTACATGTCGAAATTGCTCATCCTCCACGCGAAACATTTTTCAGTTTAAAGGTGTATTTGACTTTAAAAAAAAGTGTGACTGAGAGTATAATTAATTTGGATTTGGGGTTGGCAACAACCCCATTTATTCCTTTTAAATCAAACTACACAGATTACTTAATCCAACTTACAAGATTAAGTAAACTATAGCTAAAGTTGACCAAGATGTGTGGATATTTTAAGACTTTTATCTGCTTTTACCATGTCAATTGGCGAGTTCTTTACCATTTTTCATGCTTTTGGTTAATTTATTTAAAGTCGATTAAAAAAAACATATTTGTATTGAACAACGGTTACGGCCACTACACTGAGTTAACTAATTGCCCCAGACCAAGGAAACTAACTCTCAAAGCGGCCCATCCATTTTGTTATCATACTATGTAGCGAAGTCACCTCTCAAACTTGCCTGCCACCATCAGATGTCATTTGTTGTATTTATTTAAAAGGTATAAGACCTCTAACTAACGAACGAATCAGCCGTGTGGCCGCAAGAAGTGCTTACATTGAAATCGAACATTTTTTTCGTTCAAATTGACATTCCGTATCATGAGAGTTTATTTGAACCATAACAAATTGGCTATCGCTAAAGAAGATGGTATTGTAAATAAGATTTGTATGGTTGATAGAACCAGAACAGAAAGAAGGCGATGGATATACAAGATATCTGTCTTGAGATTAATTAATTGAAGGGTTGATATGGAGGAAAGATCATGCCAAGGTAGGCATCAAAGGGCAAATCCAAGGAAATTTCTTTGAATGCTTCAATTCAGTAAATGAACCATACTTGAAAGGCGAATTCAAAGTGGAGACGGACAAAGGTGATGAGAATGGGTTGATTATTGAAAGCAATTGGCTGACATTTGTTTATATCAAAATCTAAGTAGTTCTTCTTAAACCGCACTGTTAAACTATCGAGGTCTACTTGAATCAGAAAAGATTTATGCATCGACGTAATGGTCTTCAAAAACATGATTTCGTTAGCATAAAGAGAGATATAGGTATACTTATTAACTCACTAATATACATTCTGAGATTTTCTAGTGTTAGATTTGTTCATTTGGCTCTTGATTCTATCTGTTATATTAAGAGTACCCTTAACCTTTTTCAAGAATTATTTAAAAAAGAAATAAATTAAGCAATTTTAACACAAAAAGGCAACATTTCAGTGCGTTTAAAGCGATTTGAACTAATTTTCAGCTTCCAAGGAAAATGTTTTATCTTTTTTTTTAGGTTGTCAAGAAAACATGCTTTGGGTAAAGTGTAACGAATATACAGGTTATTTATTCTAGTGCCTCCATTTGAGCATAACGTGAACATTTTTAGTCGCTGTATTTTTTTTTTTTTTATTTCACTGTCTCTCAAACTACTAATTATAAAAAGTATCAAAACCTTATTCGAAGATAATATTGACATTTAATTCGATACGAATTTTCACGAACTTCAAGTTGCATTACAAATGTTGTCAGAAAGCAATATGTGACACTTTTAAGCTGCCATTCGTAGTGCAAATTGTTCTTAACTAATCAACTAAGTGATATAAAATAATAAACATGTCTCGAAATGTTGTTTATATCTAAACATACATACACATTCAAAACAAAAGTGTATTAACAAGTTATTAAGTTCTATCAATTTTGTTTTAGTATCCTTTATTTATGAGTATTTCACTTCAATTAATTTCCGCCTATCTTTAACAAAATCTATGCATTCCAAGAAAGTTCAAACAAATTACTTAAACTTTCACTGCCTTCATCAAAAAGAAATATTAAGTCTGTTCAGTGACGCTGTGCTGGACTGTTCTAGACAGAAAAGTACAGCTTTTTGCTGTTCATTGAGGTTTTTTCTGTGCTGAACTGTTCTACTTTCCTGTTCATTGACAAACCTAGAACAGTTTAGAACAGGATTTTCTGTTCTTGCTTTTGAGTCAGATCAGGTTAGAACAGAATCGTGAGAAATGTCAAAATCGAAGTTGTCATTTTTTTTGTTTACGTTTTGATTTGCCTATGCTTTGTGTTTTTTTTTCTCGTGATTTAAAAAAATTAAAATAAAGTTATTTTGCCAATTTGTTTTATTTGTTTAATTAAATAATTATAAAATATAATATAATAACTTTCAATGCAATTTCTTTTACATTTCATCAAAGAAAAGGTAATAACATTCGTCACACTTTCATTCCAATCATCTGAAGAGGAATCCGACGAAAAATCACTATCGGTGTCTGAACCACTAACATTTTCATTTAGTATTATCTTAGCAATCACTTGATTTTCCATTTCAATAATTTTTAATAATATTTTTCACAGTAAAAACACAAAAAATGAAAAAAAGAAGCGAGAAACGAAAAATTCACACAATTGCAATTTGTTTTGTTTTTTTTTTTTGACAACTGACGTTTAACTGACTGTTCTAACTTGATCTGACGTTTCTCACGAAACTGTGCTGTCCTGTGCTGTTCTGATCTAGAAAAATCCTCACTGAACAGACTTATTATTCTTTTGGGTATCCTTAAAAGAGTTTAGTTGATTACTAGAAAATTTGTTATTGAATTCATTCCCTATTAACGAAAATAAAGTTTCACAATCCGTTTTTTAAAGTCTTTCTGCATGTTTTTCCATCATTACATTATTTTTCACTTATTCTAATAAATTCAAATGTATTAAATAATAATTTCTCCTTACAGGCGCACCACCATGGGTTTGAGTTCATCCCGACTCACAGGTACCACATCATCCAAACGGGCGGACGACAGTTCTTCTGTTCAAGATGAGTCAATAGATGGTGATGACTCAGGCAATTGACAAATTAAATTATCAAAACGGGATCTTTAATAATATATAAATATATATACATAAAACAAATTTAAAATTATAACCATACAACAACAAAATTGAGAAAATAGAAATACAGAAAAAAAAACAAATATAATTCCTAAGAAGAAAAATAAAAAAAAAGAAAACAAATCTTGAATTAAAAAAATATTTTAAGGTTTAACTTAAACAAAAAAAAAGGAAATAACATTTAAACTAAGTTTTTGAAAAATAAAAAAATACTTTTTTGATAAACCTAATAAGCCACGAAATGAAAAAAAATTATTTATACCGTTTTTATAATTTATACATATGATGATATACATTTAAAAAGAAAAAAGAAGATCCATTTGAGGGGAAAAACACTAAAACACTAAATCGTATGCATTTACACAATAAAATAAAAATTAGTATTAAACATTAAAAACAAAAAAGTAATAAATTAACAAACTAATATCGAATAGCTTTTTATTCCCTTCCATCAAACACACAAACATACACCCATGTCTTCTTCTTTTGTTTCTGTTTAAATTTTTGCAAACGAAAATTTCACTCAGAATCCAACGCACGCCAAGACACTCGCATGCAAGCTAACTTCTAATATTTTGGTTGGCTTCCAAACATTATAAAATAATAAATATATTGTCTAACAACAATCCGACCGACCGACCGACCGAGAACTACCAATCGATGGCCGATGGCGGATGACGGGTGTTTGTGAGGTTTTGCTTTAACTTTTTTTAACTTTTCAAATTTTATTAACAATTTAAAAAAGTTTATACAAAGCCCAAATGTATACATTAATTTTTAAGTATGTATTATCTTTTGAAAATGTTTACTTTTGTTTTAAATTATGTAAATTAGAATTTAAATATATACTATTCAAAATTATTATTACTCTATCTGTTATTATCTCATTCCTTTAGCCTTATTATAAACAAAACAAAAAATAAACTATTTGTTAATTTTTCTTATTTCAAATTATTAAATAAAACTAACGAAAAGAAGAAAAAGAAAATAAAAAATATTCTCTGTATAAGTGCCATTTTTTCCGCCAACCTTTAACTCGGGAGCTCAGAAGTTTGTCTATCTGGGCTTCTTTCTTTCAAATAGAAAATCTTTGCAGGTAAAATTAAATTTTTCAACAAGAAAACCAAAATCAATTCCTTTTTGTCCGAACTCTGTTATACCTATACACATTTAGTTGTATTCTTTATTTGTTTCGTTTTATATTATTACAAAATAATTGTAGATAGCCTAACAAAATGTTGAAGAGAAGTTTTGCTGACAATCGTTTCTATGTTCTTTTTTATAATAATTGAATAATTGTAATAACACCTCGACAATTTTGTTTGTATTGAGACAAATATATATAATATATAATGATTTACGTAGCACACTCAAGTGATTGTGTAAAGCTGTACGATTTAAGAATTAAATAATAATAATTATAATAAATTAAACAATATTACTAATTGACGAATTACTATTAATAGTTTTTGTTTGTTAGAAGAAAACCTAAAACAAAAGTTTTGTTTTCTTCTTTTTAAGTGCAACCTTCCATTTTAATGCGTTAATGTTAATTATTTCATTTTTATATTCTATTTTTATAAATTATACATATATGTAAACAACAATTTATCATTATTTTCTTTTATGTTTTTGACTTTTTCTCGTTTTTTCTACATTTAAAATAATACGAAAGTAATGAAAATTTCCTGTTTTTCTTCTTTTTTTGTTTGCCTTTATTGTAATATATCATAAACAAATTGAAAAATTAAGATCCTTTATAATATATTAACTCTTGTGAATCTATTTTATCCAAAACAAACAACAAAATTAATTCTTATAAATAATAAGAACCAAACAAATAAAATCAAAACAACAGGCACATTAAAATTGAATAATGTTTACTGATAAAAAGTTAAAACTTAAATGACATTTTTATAGATTTTTGTTATTTAATTGAAAAAATTATGTTTTTTCCAGAACAAAAAAAAAATTAAACAAATTAAATCAGAGAAGAAATATTAAAATGAAAAAAAAAAATCAGACAAGTTTTTGAATGCTTCAACCGCATGAGTACTTATTTTATTTTTTGTATTAAAAATATATTTTTTATTTTCGTTTGTTTTGACTATTTTTTTTAATTATTATTACTATACATTTAATAATTATTATTCTTTATTATTTTAATAAATATAAAAAACAAAAAATTTTGATACAAATTATGTTTTCTTTTATTTTGATTGTACCACTTTCATTTGAGTGTAATATTATGGGTGACTTTTATTTCTCCTATACTGACTAGATTTTTGCCGTACTAAAATGGAGTTGAATTGTGAGAAGAAAAAAGTTGCAAACCAAATCAAAGCCTTTTTACAAAAATTTGAAAATCAATTAGAAATCATCTCTTAAACTCTGTTTAAAATCAAGACTTCCATTATATTAACTACTGCACGTATTATGAACCCATTATATTTTTTAATTGTACCCAATCGATTTTTCTACCTAGTCCAAACAAATTGAACTCGCATTCATTATATGATCTATTTTGATTCTTTTAAAGAATTATGTGAGGGGAGTGAAGTATGAAAGGGTTGAGAGTCAATAATAGCCTTAGTTTTCGACATTAATATAGATCACTTTTATTTCAAATAATTTCCATATGTGGCAATATCTCGAAGTTGTCACAGTAGGATGCTGATATTGCGCTTGAAGCGAGATGTTTTAACTCAGGGGCCTGATTATGGGATTCGCGGCTAATCGTTTGGCTAGCGAGTTTGCCATTTTCAATTATTGCTTTCGCTTTCGCCTTCTTCGTTTTGAATTCGATCAATTAACGAATTTGAAATTTCATAATGTTTGTGGGCGAGTTGAAATCCGACAGCTTTTTTTGGCGGATTTACAGGGGCCTGATTATGAGGTTCGCGGCGAATCGTTTTGCTAGCGAGTTTGCCATTTTTCAATTATTGCTTTCGCTTTCGCCTTCTTCGTTTTGAATTCGACCAATTAACGAATTCGAAGGCGAGTTTGAAATGTCATAATGTTTGTTGGCGAGTTGAATCCGATAGCTTTTTTTTGGCGGATTCACAGGCGAAAGAGTGTTTATTATTATTCAGTGTTCGATTTCGTGGATTATTTCTTTATTTTAATTTAAAAATGTGAGTTAGCTTTATTTTAATTTTCTTATAATTTATCCACAATAAAATTTTTAAATTCATTCAAGGAACGATGTTCCTGTTCATTCATTTTAAAATTTATCATTTTTGGGCACAACTTTCTCTCAAGAATTTTAAGAGTTTCAGACAAAACGTTTGAGACTGTTGGTTGTGTCATTCCAAGGAGTACGTCTTGTCCAACTCCTTTTTGGTACGATCCCTCAGCAAGAAATCTAATAGTAGCGGCAAGCTTTAAAATTGAAGGAATGCCGTTGCTGTTCTGATCCTTGAATTCCTCACTGATCTCTTGTAAAATGAAGACAAAAGCTTCTTTCGAAAGTCGAAATAGTTTGATAAATCTATTAAGACAAAGTGTGTAGATTAATTGATTAATTTGATTTAAACTAAAAGGAAACAATACTTACTCAGTTGAAGGGAGATCAAGGAGAAGATTTGCTTCTTAGTAGTCTCCTGGACACCCGTAATCTTGAGGATTCGTGGGATTCCTCAAATTCCTCCCTTTCAGAATAAATATACACCATAATTGATTCCATTTTTTAATTTTAATATTGTTTATTAAATAAATCACCGCAAATTTCACAAATTCAATCAAAACAAAACAAAATTTGTGGAAAGCTGTCAAACCAAGTGTCAAATCACTGGAATATAGAGAGAAAAAGTAAAACCAAAGTGTCAAATCACTGGAATATAGGAAGAACTACTTTCGCTTCGCCGCGAGTTCGTTAATAAGGAAATACGAAGCGAGTCGAATTTGAAAGGTCGAATTGAAAACGATCCGCCGCGAACCTCATAATCAGGCCCCAGGCGAAAGAGAGTTCATTATTATTCACTCTTCGATTTCGTGCATTCTTTCTTGATTATATAAAAATGTGAGTTAGCTTTATTTTATTTTTTTTATAATTTATCCACAATAACTTTGAATAAATCACCGCAAGTTTTACAAATTCAATCAAAACAAATCAGGCCCCAGTTTATATGTTTGTATAGATGGCGGTAAGTTGTTCTACTATTGGTCGAAAAAATCGACAAACAGTCGTAATGAAATCTCACACACAGGAATGGTTGAGAGTTGTAAGCCACTAGGACCCAGTTCTATACGGAATGTTGCGCCACATAATTTATTTATTTATAAAAGCGAGTGTCTCACTAGAAAAAAAAAATCACATTCAAAAAATACATAAGCATTTGTTCCCATATTTTTTCACTTAAGTATAGCTGCGAGCAATGAAATAGTAGTAATTTATAAGTATATTAAATTTGTTAAAAATAAGAAATAAATATGAACTTAAAATAAATAAGTTAGTTGTGTTTTGATGTGAATCCTTTAGTGTTATGACGGCATGGAGTCATCAAGTCGTTGGAATCGTTTTTAAGGTATTTCCTTCCTTGATTTTTGAACCACGACCCATAGCTCGTTGATATTTTTAGTTTTATTTTCCAAACCTCCCCTTTGACATCTATTCACAGATTCAGTATTAAATTTAGGTCAAGAAACTGAGCAGGCCGCTCCACAAGGGCATTGTTTTTTTATTTGTGTGTTTTGAGTCCCTATTTTATTGGAATACCCATATTTAAGGGTGAAACCGTCTGCATATCTACGCATAATAAACAACTCCATATCATAAGACAGCATCCGCCATATTTAAAGGTTTTAGTTGTGTACCTCTGTCTTTGAGAGGCATGAAACTTATTACAGAGAGCCTTTTCATCTAAATAAAATAAAGAAAGTTTATAAAATGAAAATGAAAAAAAAAAATAAAATTAATTTAACGCAACACGTTTTTTTCAAAATTGAGTATACTTGAATAATAACTACTATTTCATTGCTCGCAGCTGTTTATACATAAACAATGTTAATAAAACAGTTTTTTAATTTAATTGATCCGCTTTTCGTGCTTATTTCTTTTAAACTTACCAAATATCGTTAAATTTTTAAATTACCTATGGAAGCCCTAAATCCTTGCATACATTAGATTCAACGGTTTGAAAATGTTAGGAAAAAATCTTTTGTTCAACAAATTTCTGAATAAACGACTTCTTATATTTTTCTGTTGTTGAAAACCACCTAAACAATTAAGTGCAAAAGAAATCGAAAGAACCGGCATAAAATCGAATTAACTAATGTCTCAAAAAATGCAAGCAAATATTATACAATCTTCAGGAAACAGTCATTTCAAATGGTCCAAAAATTGTCCATACAGAGCTTATTTTCTAAGCTAGTTTATTAAGTTCCACAATCAGACAAGTTATTTTTGTTTCTTGTAACTTTCCATTTAGTGTTCTCCTCTAGTTTTCTTATCAATGCAAAACTTAAAGCAAAAACAAACTTCTTAGGTTAAAAAGGCAACTTCAAATAGAGATGTTTTCTTTCTCGTAATCATCGGCTTACAGTGATTCAATTCAACTCCAATTTTACGTTTCATGATACTAATATAAAACAAATAGAAGTTTTCTTTGTTCACTCATCGGGGTTTGAAAAAGAAAATGTGCTGCAACTATCCATTACGAATGAATATACTCAAAAGATATCATTAACTTAGCTTTTGTATCATCAAAAATCGAAAAAGTATCCAGCATTTAAATTTAAAAAACATATACATTATACATACATTTGAAAATATATCATTAGAAATTCATAAATAGTATAATAAATAATATAAAAATCAACAATTGCAAGAGCTTCGAAAACAATAAAAATAGTGTGTACACCAACAAACAATAGTAAAGATTAAGTAAAACAATAATTATTGTGAATGCTAAGACTTCTTTTATATTATATTTAGAATTATATAAAATAAAAATAACGTTTAAGATTTACGAAATGGGAAATTATGTAGTTAAACAGCTGCTAGGAATAATAATTATAATATAATACAATTTTTTACATGTAATTATTAAAACAAAAATAATATGTCTTAAAAGCAAACACAAAAAAAAACTTTGATAAGAATAATGAAAAATTGAAAAATTAAAAAAAAAAATAAATAAATCAACCATGTTACAAAATGAAACAAAATAAAATTGTTTAAAAATGTATAATATTTGTTTTTTTTTCGAGTTTTAACTTCTCAGTGGAAGTTTTTGTAATTGGTCCGATTTTTCGAATTGCAAATTTTGACATTTATACTACGTTTCAAGGTCCCTAGAATCTAAATAAAAGATTTTTAGAGAGATGTCTGTGTGTGCGAATGTATGTACGTATGTATGTTCGGGAATCTTTTTTCATCATCGATATCTCAAAAACCAGTAAAGATATCGACTTCAAATAAATTTTGTTCTACAGATAATAAGACAGAAAGATGCAGAAAAAATTGAGTGGGTGTTTTTTTTACCATAGGAATTTAAAAAATTATATTTAACCCAAAATATCTCATGAACCAATAACACTAGGGACTTGAATTAAATATTATATTATACAGGGTTATACATATTGCTTTCAAAAGTAAACGTAAATAAAATACATAAACTATTTTTTTTTTCATGACATTTCTTATAAAGTCTGAATGTTGACATTATGTGTGAAGCACTATTATCATTTAAATGAGCAACATGCGAATTGTTGCATGCATCGATGCTTTTAAAGTAAATTTTCGACCAATTTTTGACACATATTGGGCGATATCTCGGCCATAAACACGGTGTTTCGCGTAGCCCCAAAAAAAAAATTCCAGCGATGTCAAATCACATGATCTTGGTGGCCAGTTGATATTGCCACGTCGAGAAATTACGCGGCCAGGAAATACTTACTTACTTAAGGTGGCGCTACAGTCCTGTGTGAACTAGGGCCTCACCCAACAAACTTCTCCATCTAGCTCGGTCACTAGCTAGATGTCTCCAGTTTCGCGCTCCGAGTTGGGTGAGGTCACCTTCCACTTGTGCGCGCCACCTGATTCGCGGTCTTCCTCTACTGCGCTGTCCTGTGGGTGTGGATTCGAAGACTTTCCGGGCCGGAGCATTGGTTTCCATGCGCTCTACGTGACCTAGCCATCTTAGTCGTTGGACTTTTACCCTTCTTGCTAAGTCTACGTCGCTGTACAGCCCGTACAGCTCGTCGTTCCATCTTCTCCTCCACTCCCCTTCGATGCATACGGGACCGTAGATCACACGAAGAATCTTTCTCTCGAAACGACCCAAGGTGCTTTCATCCGCTTTTGTCAAAGTCCATGCTTCTGCACCGTATAGCAGGACGGGGATGATAAGGGTCTTATATAGCGACACTTTGGTCCTTCGAGAGAGAATTTTTTCACTCAATTGCTTTCTTAACCCAAAGAAACAGCGGTTAGCAAGAGTTATTCTTCGTTTGATCTCAGCGCTGGTGTTGTTTTCTGCGTTTACAGCGGAGCCTAGGTAGACGAAGTCCTTGACTACCTCAAAGTTACGTCTGTCGATGGTGACGTTTTGACCAAGACGTCGGTGTTGTAGGTCCTTTCTTGATGACAGCATGTACTTTGTTTTGCCCTCATTAACCGTTAAACCCATTTTTGCCGCCTCTGCCTCAATACTCACAAAAGCCCCATTGACATCACGCTGAGTTCTTCCGATTATGTCAATGTCATCAGCATATGCTAGTAATTGGACAGACTTTTGAAAGATAGTGCCTCTGGTGTTGACGTGTGAGCTCTGCACTATTCTTTCAAGTACGATGTTAAAAAAATCACATGACAGCGCATCACCTTGTCTAAAACCTTTTTTGACATCGAAAGGTTCAGTTAAGTTGTTTCCAACCTTTATGGAGCAGCGTGAATTCTCCATGGTCATCCTGCACAAACGGACGAGTTTGGCAGGGATGCCAAAACTAGACATGGCTCTATACAGTTCGTCCCTGTAGATACTGTCATATGCGGCCTTGAAATCGATGAAAAGATGGTGGGTGTCGATTTGGTGTTCTTGGGTTTTTTCCAGGATCTGCCGTAATGTGAATATTTGATCGACTGTGGACTTTCCTGGTCTAAAACCACACTGATAAGGACCTATCAGGTTGTTGACGATGGGCTTTAGACGTTCACATATTACGGCAGAGAAGATTTTATAAGCGATGTTAAGTAGACTGATTCCTCTATAATTGGTGCAGTTTAGAGGGTCTCCTTTTTTCAGGATCGGGCAAACAATACTGAGGTTCCATTCATCGGGCATGCTTTCTTCCGACCATATCTTACAGATAAGTTGGTGCATGCTCCTAACCAACTTATCTCCAGCTGCTTTAAAGAGCTCGGCATTCAAGCCATCCGCTCCAGCGGCTTTGTTAGACTTCAGCTTAGATATAGCAATCTTTACTTCGTCTAAGTCGGGAGGACGGGATTGTTGGCTTTCGTCGTCTATGTTGAATGGATCATCCTGCCTGACAGCGGAATTCGGTTCGTCGTCGCCGTTATACAGTCTGCAGAAGTGGTCCTTCCATATCTATATATCATATAACACTATGATGTTTCCACTTTCGTCTTTGCAGCCTTCGGTTCTAGGTTTATGTACTTGTGAATTTCGTTTCACCTGTTCATAAAACTTTCGAACTTCGTTTCTGCTTTTAAACCTCTCAACATCTTCGACCGCACGCTTCTCATGCTCTCTCTTTTTCCTTCTGAGAAGTCGGTGTTCCTCTCGCCTCTTCTGCTCATAGAGCTCATGAGCAGCTCTCGTCCTTTTATGCAGCGCCGCTTTGCGTGCCTGTTGTTTGGCTGCATTTGCCTGCCGACATTCCTCATCAAACCAGGGGTTCCTTGTTGGTGGTCGCTTGAAACCCAGCACGTCAGAGGCGGCTTCTCTGAGTGCGTCTTGGCAATGTTGCCACTGGTTTTCTATACATTGTGTTGGCGGCACAGAACTTCGAGAGAGGTTACTTGTAACTCGGTCGGAGAAGGATTTGGCGATCTCTTGCGATTGTAGCCGTTCGACGTTGTACCTTCTCCCAACATCTCCCTGTTTTGCCTTGGGCCTGGAAACCCGAAGTGCTACCTTGGCTACAACAAGGTAGTGGTCCGAGTCGATGTTAGCTCCTCGGAAAGTTCGGACATCCATGATGCTGGAAGCGTGTCTGGCGTCGATCGCAATATGGTCAATCTGGTTGACGGTAGATTGATCTGGAGATCTCCAAGTTCCTTTGTGGATGTTGAGGTGTGGAAAACGCGTACTGGCTACCATGACGTTTCGCCCCGCAGCAAAATCTATGAGCCTGAATCCGTTGTCGGAAGTGTTGTCGTGCAGGCTGTTTTTCCCGATTATTCCACCAAAGATGTCTTCCCTTCCTAGCTTGGCATTAAAATCGCCCAGGACAATTTTAATATCGTAGCTAGGACACTGCTCGTATGTTTTGTCTAAGAGCTCGAAGAACATATCTTTGGTGTTGTCATCCTTCTCATCTGTGGGGGCGTGCGCGCATATCAGGCTAATGTTGCCGAATTTAGCCTTGATGCGGATGGTCATGAGGCGCTCGTTGATGCACCTATAGCTTAAGACTTGTTGCCTAAGTCTGGCTCCAATGACGAAGCCGCATCCAAATAAGCGCTGTTGGTTTTCTCGGTAGCAGTCACCATAGTAGATATCGCAGTTTTTCATCCTCTTTTTGCCCGGCCCATCCCATCGTATTTCCTGGATGGCGGTGATGTCTGCTTTATAGCAGTCTAGGGCCTCCGCTAATTCTTCGGCTGCACGTGGTCTGTTAAGGGACCTAACATTCCACGTGCATATCCGAAGTTCGTTGTCCTTAATTCGTTTGCGTTGGTTGTCAGCAGTAAATCCGTCCGTATCCGAGGCTTGTTGGTGCTTCGCAACTATAGATTTTTACGTGGTCAGGAAGTCACCCTGACGGCACAACCCCCAACCTGGAGGGCCAGATCCTTAGTATAACTCCAAGGACGGGGAGCCGGATAAACCGCTCCTTATAGGCCTGGGCTCCGAATAAGTCGTAGAAGCCCTATAAGGTGTTCACTAAGTAGTTCAACCTTACTGGAACTGTAGACGCCACCGTTGATTCCATCTCGGGAATTCCTCCGCTGCCGTCTGGATAAGGAGAGGTGCCTTAGTGGACGCACCTCTCCCCCCTCTCTCGTTTGCTGCTCCCAACAACTTTCCACTGGGGTTGGAACCCAATCTCCAGTTGAGGAACTTGGCACCCGATGTTCACCACGGGGAGGTGAGAGTAGGAGTTGGTAGACAGAGGTTGGTTTTGAGAAAAACCTGTGGACGCTTGTGTCCTCTTGAATGCACATGTCTACCATTTGAACATCAGGAAATGTCTCTTGCAATAAAGCCATAGTAGCTCGAGTTGTGTGGCTTGTGGCACCGTCTTGTTGAAACCACATATTCTCCAAGTCGTATTCTTCAATAGCAGGCAAAGAAAATTCGGTTATCATATGACCATAACGCTACGAATTCACGGTGACAGTCGTTCCATCGTCGTTTTCGAAGAAGTTAGGTTCAATCACATCTCCGGACCAAAAGGCGCACCAAACAGTGACTTTTTGTGGCAGAACCCCAAATACGAAAATTTTGTTTATTAATATACCCACCGAGTGAGAAATGTGCTTCGTCGCTGAAGAAAATTTTGTTCGAAAAATCGCCGTCCACCGCCTGTTGTTCAAGCACCCATTCGACGTATCTTCTACGTTGTGAATGGTCAGCTGGCTTCAGTTGTTGTGTGAGATAGACTTTATGTGGATGTAGTTGTTCAGCAAGTACAGTGACACATGGCGGCTCGGTAGCCAGACCTCACACCTTGCGATTCCTTCTTATGGAGATAACTCAAATCAAAGGTTTAGAATAACAATCCCCAGACAATTCAGAAATTTAGTGCATTACTTCAGCGCTTTGTAATCGCAAGAGGGCATTAAAAAAAACAGCCATCACTTGGATGCTATCCTTTTTAAAAAATAAAAAAATTGTTACTCTACTTTTAATTGAAATAAAAACGATGTAGTTTTATGTTTTAATTTTAATTTTAAACCTTTACTTACGCGATCAAGAACCTAAACAAAACAGTTAAGTCACTAACTGAATTACCAACAAGTAAGAGCATTATTTAATTTATGTAAATATATTTTTTAATGTTATCTTATATTGACAACAATATAAAATATCAATGGTAAGACTAAGTTATCAATTTGATCTGTTAAGGCCTCAACTCCAGCTGTTATCACTATTGCTGATAGAGTTGAAATCACACTTAAGCCATCGACTGGAGCTAGGTTAAACAAATAGAGCGGTACTATTATAATTGACTGGGATAGAATAAAAGCCAAGCTTCCTTCTATAGATCGATTAGATTCTGCGAAAAATTAACTTAATACAAGAATTATATTTTTAACTTCAAACTTACCACTCCACTTGTGTTTTCCAAATTTAGAACCAAACACACTCGCTGCGGTATCCCCGATACCAACTGATAATATTCCTGCTAACATCGCAATTAAGTTCACTCCTGACGCACTGTCTGTTTCAGAACAAGGACACGGATTTATCCAAAGTGGCAAAGAGCAGCCAATCAGAAGACAAAATGGAGTTAGAGCTATATTACCAGCATCTTTTTCATCGTGCAGGGTGGCAAATGCATCTTCCAGAACACTTGCTAAAGGAGGGATTTTCAGCATTCGTATCATATCCAGTACTGAAAAGGCAGCTAGTGCAACTCCAGTTGCAAGATAAAGGAATGTACATTGGAATATTAATCCTGGAATATACACTAATACAATGAGGACGTGGAATATCTTTCGAACTCTTGTCGATGCTTGTTCGGAATTGCCCATTTGCCATTTGACTGCGACAACTGTTGCTATAGACATGGTCATGTAGAATATTACAATGTATACCTGAATAGGGATAAAATTTCATCCTCCTTTTTTCTGAGCTTTCTTTTGTTGCTAAGCAAACTTACCCTTCTTAGATCGGAATATATAAACTGGACAACGGTTATTATGGGCAAGATTTTTGTAACCGGCATCACACACACAGCCATAACTAATGAAATCATAGAAAGGTAGAAGAGGATAAGGCTTCTGAACATTTTAAATGTTGCTAGAAGCCACGATACCACCAGCAAGCAGAATAGGGCACCCTAAAAAGAAATTAAATAAGTTAAGTTTCATGATTGATTTGTTGTGCATTATATGTGACCACTTTTGCAGAATTTATATTAAAATTAATTGTTAAAGTTAAAGGAAGCATGCACAATGAAAAAGAAATCTGCTGTTTATTTACGATAGTTATCTGTGGACTCGATACCTAGATATCGTCAGATGGCCCAATACGACATCATCATCTCATAAATGATTATCTAGCTTCAAAAACTTTAAGTGTTAAGTATTTTGCATACAGTTTATCAACTTACCGTCATAATGGCACTTATTTTACCAAACTCATCGATTGGTGGTGATTTGTAAAACATTGGAATCTTAAAGAACGCATTGATGACGAACAAAACTACACCCTGTACTAATATGCACGCCTCACCGAGAGTACAACTTTTTGGAAATCCTCTCAACACTCTAACGTACACATACTGATAGCCAAGTGTCGCTCCAAATCCTAGAGCAAGGCATACTCCATACGTCTGTTGCGTCCAATACTGTAGCTGAAAGTGGGTTAATGTACCGGGCATTAAGGCAAAGAACAATTTCAAATATCGCCCGGGAGCAACAGCCAAACAAGCAAAAAAAGCCAACGATTGCATCAGCATGCCCATGGACACTATGGTGAATATGAGGAATAAATAATCATCTTCCTTGGAACATGTCTGTATGCGGTTGTTGGTGACAAGATATGCCAAGGGAACGAGGCAACTTAGCCAGTAACCAGGTGACGCATTTGGTCTTAAAAAAAAGAAATATAGGTAATCAAATACATTTTTATCAGCTTATAGAGTAAAGTTCAAAGGTTCTCTCACATACCGGCTTATGATTCCTATGTTTTTACCATTTTTATCAATGGATTTGTCTACTTTGCTCTTATCAGAGTTTTCCATTACGGAAAGGAAGTTATTTTATAACATGAATTTTGTGGAATTTCATGTGAAACTTATCGACAATAGGGCTTCTTTTGCACGCTTAACATTTATTGGATTTTTATTCGATTTTTATCAACAAATAGAAAGAATCAACATTAATGAAAAAGAAAACAAAGAAAGAAGGCTGAAAGAATGCCAAAAACATATGATTCTGATATTTAGCGAAGTTGTATGCGGTTTGTTACAGGTTTACACAACAGAAAATGCTGGGTTTATATCTTTGATTATTATCTAAATTTTGTATTTTTATATCTTATAGTACGTTTCCACCAACAAATAATCCGAGATTTTAGGCAAGTGATTTAAAATAAATCATGAGGTGTTTCCTCCACCAAATAAAAGGAGATTAATTTGACGTTTGGTTAATGTCATAACAACCAAACTTCAAATTATTCTCCTTTCGAAAAGAAAAAAAATATGTATTTGTTCACTCATCATTTGTAAGTAATTAGTTTTATTATATTCTTGTACATATTTATTATTTTTGTATACTTACATTGTATTTCGTCTGTGATTTCTTGAAAGTTGTTTATTGTTTGGAATTTGAGTCATATGGAAGTGAGACAGATAGTTTTTGTTGACATTTCCATCTGTCAATAAACGAAATTGGTGTTTAAATGGGTCGGTTCAACAACTATTCTCCGAAAAAAAAAGTTTGTTTGATTTGACAAACTAATGTTTCCAAGTAGATTTCAATGAGTTTTATTTGAAATCTTCATTTGAGGAGATTAAAATTTGTATGGTAAATCTTCGAGATTTCAAGGAGATTTGTGACAAATCTAGCTAAATCTTGGTTTAGTGCCCGGTGGAAACGTAGTATTACTGTACTATATTGACAGTACTGCGAGTTTTAAATATGAGCTCGTCTGGCCATTCAAGCCCTGCAGTAAAAGGTTTGCCCTTCTTCATCATAAACTTATGCTTCCATACAAAATTCTCTGCAAAGTTTTGCAAGTACAATTATTTTTATAAGAGCATTGGATGGAATGATCCAGTCAACAGTTGAGAATTTCAATTAATAGGTCTGTTTTACCGTATTTGCTTTGTCTACTTGCACGAACCGTCACTTTTAAGACATGTTTGGATGGATGCTGGTTTTAAAAAAAAAAATCCAATTAGCAATTTACTAGTTAGCAAAACGAAAACAAAAGGTGGCTCAACTTTCCATTAGCGCAGCACGAATTTTGACACGCGTTTTTTTGTTTGATACATATGTGCAAATAAATAATAAGTATAGCAATTTTAAAGCGAGGAAACATTTATTTCTATTTTTTCAAAGTTCACTTTTTCACATACAACAAACACAAAAATGGTTGGTTTTGACATTTCTTCCCTGTTTTTTGTTCAGTGTTGCCATACTTGATTTTTTTGTTGGGAATTTCTTTGATTTTAGTGCTCAAATGCAAAAAGTACTTTGCATATACCTAAACTCGCACCCACCCCAAATCCTATAGTGATCCCAAGCAGGACCTAGCTGTTAGTACGTCGTACTATCAATTCAAAAAAACTTGTTTTAGGCTAAAAAAAAACGAAATACAAAAAAGTAGGGTTACGTCCGAAAAAGAAAATATTTTGTATGACTTAAAGGTGTTTCCTCACCTTAATATTTAAAACATGTTCTATTGAGACCCCTTCCTAACTGTAAAAAAAATCAGAAGGAAATTCGTGCTGCGGTAATGGAAAGTCGCCACAGAAAGGTTTCAAATATTGGACTCCCTCAGTAAATTGCTAAATATTTGGCAAATTGCCAACTAGTAAATTGTTAAACCCTTTACAATAGGTTGTTTTAAACTTTGGGCCTATATCTTTTTTACAGTATAGTATTGCCGCAGGCTTTAACGAAAGTGTAATGAAATAAATAAAAAAAAACCTTACAAAGTTAAATAAATGTTTTCGGACGACCAAAAAGAAAACAGTTGGCTATACTTTGGTACACATTGTTTTTCCATAGTCTTAAAATGATAATTAGAAGTTATTTATATAATTCTTTATATAGTAAAAACGAATCCAAAGGGATTTCACAAATGTAAGAAAAATATTGCAATTAGTTGCATTAACCTCACAATTAAAAGGAAATTAAAATGTAGTAAAACTTACAGAATGTAACATGGTAACAAAATTTAAAAATAAAGTAGAAATGTAAAGCTTTTGTTACACTTGCAACATTGTGTCAAGACAAATGCAGACGAAGATGCTTGTTCCATGTTTGTCTTCACCATAATTTTAACTTAACAAAAAAAATATCTTCTGTATTTTGGTCTTTTCTCTCTATCTCAAAAACATTAATTTTGTAAGTAGCTTCCCTTGAAATCAAAAATATCATGGGAAGTCTGGAGATTAAAAGATAATTCTTGAAATGTCAAGTTCAGGGCAGGTGTTAAAATATCAGAACCATTGACATACTAGATATGGACTGCTAGCCAATCGTCCTATTCCCATACAAAATTTCTCTTAAAATTGATTCCACCTTTTTAGCTATGCTTTTTTGAAGGTTTGGTGGAAAAAAATTATAATTAATTTTCAAATGCCGTATCTCTTGTTTCTTCGCCTCAATAATCTTTTTTCAAAGAAACTAAAAACATATATTATTATAATGTTTGAACAAATAAACAAAATACAAAAATCAAGTTTAAGTTTCTCCATATTTTCGCTGGACCTACAGAGGGGTATTAGCGTTAAGGAATAGATAACACCAACGCGAAGTTGGCTACTAGCAATCCGTATCTAGTAAGTCAATGATCAGAAACAAACAGTGTACATAAATCCAGCATTATATGTTCGGCAGGAATGAAAGTCAAACTTCTGCTTTAAAATTATCGTATTCCAAACATAAATACCTATTGCCAAATTTATTTAATTAATAATTTGTAATTGGATCCCTTTCACAGCCTGATCTTGGTCCTATGATCTTGGTTCTATCATTTTCTTCGGTGTCGTTTTATTTGTCTCGCGTTTGGTATAGGTGTTTCGTACACTGTGTGTTATTTTAAACAACGTATGTCATATTCAAATTTGCAGTCCCACTATGAATTCCCTCATAATCTTATACTTTAAGAATCCCGAAAATGTTTTCGATAAATCCGTTCTTAATGAATATTGCAATAGATTTTCCACCACTGACGGATTGGTCATAGTTTTCATCGGTATTCGTAAATGTTCCCGATTAAGAGGAATTTAGTGATTAGGTTGATTATGTTATTCTATTAGCATTTTATTTGTAACACCATCATTCGAATGGTTGGTTGGGTGTTGTAGGATCTGGGGGCTTATGCTGTAACTTTTCCTACACACCAAGTGCTTACTTTACCTCCTCGTGGTAACCACCGGATACTGGTTATATCTCTAGATATAACTTGCGAAACTTGTAAGTGCGGGTGCAAATCGGGAAAAAAAGCACCTTAACAACGGCCCAACAAATTTGTAGGTTAGTGCGAGGGGCTAACAGCATCTCCACAGTAAAAAACTTGAAAGTTATGAGAGATACCAGCCTCGGATAATGAACCCCCTCTTACGGACTACGCATTGAGAGTTTGTACCTGGAATGTAAGAACCCTCTACACTCCAGGTGCAACTCAGAAACTTGAATCTGTCCTCTCGCAGTATAAGGCAGATATTACTGCGATCCAGGAAATACGATGGATAGGATCAGGGAAAATGAAGAGAAAGAATTGCGACATTTATTATAGCTGTCATCAAAGACTGCATATATTTGGATGCGAATTCGTCGTGGGAAATCGGCTTAGATCGAAAGTCATGGATTTCAAGCCAATAAGTGATCGCCTGGCTGTGATCCGCATCAAGGCCACATTACAGAACATCAGCATAATATGTGCACATGCCCCTACCGATGATGCTGAGGAGTCTAGCAAGGAGGATTTCTATGACCTCCTGGATAGAGCCTACGGAGCCTGTCCAGAGTACTACGTCAAAATCGTACTCGGAGACTTCAATGCAAAAATCGGGAAGGAAGACATCTTTGGCGGATTAGTTGGAAAGCACAGGCTCCACGAAGAAACAACAGATAACGGCTTCCGACTAATCGACTTTGCTGCAGCTCGTAATACGGTGATAAGTAGCACTAGGTTTTCAAGACGGAAGATCTACACAGCAACCTGGCGATCTCCGGATGGTCGAACCACCAACCAAATCGACCAGAGAGAAAAAACTAAATGAGAGAGCCAAATTTCCTCGTCTCCGTCCCTTCGAAACCTCTTACTCTCATTTTTTATAGCGTGTTGAATTCGTATCGGTGTAAATTTTGGTTGAAAAACAAATTTGTATATTCTTTTCACAAAACCACTGAACTAGCGAGAATACAAATATTTTTACTTTTGTACAAAAGTACTTTTCGGCTTATGTATGTACATAAGCCTTTAAAAACAACACACTACCTTAGGGGAAAGCAGTAAGAATAGCTTATCACCTAATTCACAAATCTTATGCAATGAAAATTGGCAACAGAAGTAACAAGTTGACGGTCTTTTTATTTAGTCTCTACTTAAATCACTTATTTTCAGCATTTTGGAAATGTCGTGAGTAATGTAAAGAAAATAAACAACGAGTACACACAAATAAAATAGGAATGGAAAAAAAGAGATGAGTATATAAAAATGTTTTCAATGTTCCTGCGTTGTTTTATTTTCATGATCCATGTTTACATCAAAAACACTCTATTACCAAGACCGGAATCTCAGACTGACATTTCGGTTTGCCTACAAGCTAAAAAGCACTAAATGTGAGAAAGTGTGCGTGAAATGATGCAAAAAACCAAACACATTCTCACAATTAGTGCTTTGGCCCATCAAAATGCTTCATTATAGTAATCAACCCCATCTAAATGCTTCATTATGAATGTTTCATGGCCTCGTTCAAAAACTAAACAATCCTTACCAACAGAATCTAAAGTGCTGACATGGTCTTAAATTGGAAGATTTGTATAGCTTTTTAATTTCAATCCAAATAAATGTTGTAAATGTATATTAAATAAAATAAAATTGACCAAATACATAGATATTTAATGATTTATTAGTGCTGTATTTTGTTTACTTGAATTATTTGCGAACTTAACATGCGCTGCAACTGGTTAAGTATAATTGGAAATGGACAAAAGTGTAACTCAATACTTTGTAAAACAACAAAACAGACAATTTTTTCAGCTGTAGTTTGCTTAGAGCATTTTTTTTTTGCGACGTTAGAAGTTCAGGTGGAAACAATAGGCGGGTGTCTCCATACTTTTTTGTACAGACAATGCTACGAGAAGCATACTGGTGAAGTTCCATTGCTAGTTCAGATTCCTCAATTAGATTAGTATTTTCATCATTTAAGTAGTTCGATAATTGCAAGACCTAATTTTAGTTTTGTTTGTTGCAAAAATATTCCTGAAAATTTCTTTTTTAGGGACTATGTTAGAGTTAGAATTTCGTTTGCAGGTTAGATTTTGGAATAAAAATTTGAGAGAACCACGTTTTAATAATAAATAAGTTGCTTTGTGTAAAGCATCTTTAAGGAATAGAAATGGGCAATATGTTTACACACAATACCAACTAAATGAGTGCAATAAATAGATTTAAGTAACTTTTTTTTATTCCAGTATGGGGAAACCGAACACCCAATAGAAAAAAACGGTATACGCGCCAAAATCCATACTTCTTGACTAAATAATGTTATCTTCTATGTTTACGCATAAAATTACGAATTTTGTAGCGTATGAAAATTTCTAGACATTTTACAATCTGAAAAATTAATAATGCTATGAAATAATTGGCTGCTATTAATACTAATTTTTTTCTAAAAAGTTGATGAAGGTTAGCCGAAGCGGAAATTTCTTTAATGAACATACCTTAAATATTATTGGCTTTCTCAAAAATATTTGTCTACACTAATCTCTGCTTTATACCTGAAACTATTGTTTATGTATATTTTCTTCCATGTTCTGCATTTATGAAATGTATTCTATGGAAGTATTTACTATATTAAGAAAAACATGTACGTAAAACTCATTCATTTGTTTCACTTTTAGCAGCACATTTTACTAAACATACCCTTCAAACAATAATAAGTAAACTTGAACTTTGGTAACGAAACATTTTTAAGAAATGAATGAAAATTATATTTTGCGTTAAACTGTGGAAACTCACTAAAAAAAACTTCTGTACGTCAACAATAAACATTCATGACGATTACATGTTCTATTGAATTAGTTGTGCATGAATTCAGAACGAAGACGTTTTCATTTTGTGATATATGTCAAATTTTGCATTTTATTTGCTCTGCATTTATTCAACAGATTCGCTATAATCGTTCTGATTACTTTTTTAAAACATTGGTGTTCCTTTGATGCATAGTTTTTTTTGATAACAAATACATGTATGCTTCCATCAATCAAGAATGTTATGGATAAGATATTTTTCGATTATAACTCTTTTTTTAAATTTAATATTTATTAATCATAATGGAATTGAAAAATAGTTGCAAGCTTAAATCATTAAAAACAAACTATAAATACATTTGGATTAATTAAATTGATACAGATTTTAATTACTTGCAAAAAAAAATATTTGGGCCGTTCATTAACGAAAATTTATTAGAATTCAATACAAAAATTGCTCTCGCACCCTTAACTTGATGGTTCTTCGAACGCATCTTTGATACAAAAATCCGAGGTTAATTTTGAAATTTGAAGAATTTCCTAGTGATTTTTGTAAATTAGTGAATTAATTATAATAAACTGATGGTGAACATGCTTTTTTGAAGACAAAAAGGTACATTGGTTCACTATCCACAAAATGCCTGCAAAATTAAAGCTTAAAACTGACTTTTTCATCGAAAAAAGTAAAAAGAAAAACCTGAAAAAAACTTATTAACCCCTCCATTTTGTTTTTGCTTTGCAAAGTGCCGCTAGCTCACGGCATCGTTTTTTTTTGTTTGTGCTCACATCTATTCATGGACTAATTGTCAAAATTACAAATACAACAATGTAAACAAACGGGTTTTGGAGAGTGAAACGTACGAAAGATTCCGGTCTTGGTAATAGAGTGTTTTTGGTTTACATTCTGTAACTCTCGTTTTCAATGTTCCTGCAACTCTCGCATCGACAAAATTAAGTCGATAAACTCTGAAAATTGAAACAAATCTGAGTTTTTTTGCATCTTTCGACGGTCTGAGCGAAAAGTAAACGCATAAACGCAGCTAATAATACAAATAATAGTTGTAGTGCTTTCAGAGTTTTATGTTCCTAGGTCCTATAATTCTCATTGGACTGTTGCACCACCTAATTTATTTTACTTAAGCTAAGTGTACACGATTGCCAGATCTGTCACTGAATGGCTGACAATCGTGTACGCACCAAATTAATTTGCAGACAAATGGTTTGGCTCCTAATTTGTAGATAAATATCTGCCAATTAATTTGTAGATATCTGGCAATCGTGTACACGCAAGCTGACAACTGTGTACACACCAAATTGATTTGCAGAAAAATTTGTTCATCAATCATTTTGAAGACAAATAAATTTGCAGATGTGGCAATCGTGTGTACACAAAATTCATTGGGAGATCACCAAATTTTTTTCATTTTCTGACGTTTCTGCAAACGTCTGACAATGGATAAATTTGCAGATGCAGTTTGAGGAACATTTGCAAATTTATTCATTGGCAGACAAATTTTCTGACTGATGCGATGTGTGACAATGAGCTGAAAATAAATTTGCAGATCCAAAACTTGATTTGGTGTGTACACGGTTGGCAGAAAATCTACAAATGTTTGCAAATCTATTGCTAGCTATTTGGCCAAATTAGTTTGTCGACATTGTCAGACAAATATTTGGCAACAGATTTGCAGATGTTTGTAGATATCTGCAAACCGTGTACACACAAATTAAAATTTTCAGCTCATTGTCAGCTCATTTTCACACATTGTCAGACGTTTGCAGATCTGACAATGATTGTCAGACCTGGCAATCGTGTACACTAAGCTTTACTTAATGATTAAAACTGGCTTCAAATAACTAACTAATATTTATCTAAATGCGTAATTTAGATTTGTTTCTAAATATTCATTGTTCTGGCACCTAACAAGAGTAATTAATTTCACAAACGAACACAATGAGAGTACCAAAAAGTTGTTCATACACAATTTTGAATTTTCTATGAACACCTCTGAACAGCTGACTACATCCGCCTTTTTTCAAATGTGGTCGCCATTTTTAAAAGGTGGTGAGCAGAGAGAAAAGTTTTTTCTCTCTCGTGGTGAGTATGTGCACAAACTTGCATAAGTATTTGTTCCCCAAATTTTTTTTATATGGTGTTAATACATATGCAAGTTGGTGGCCAAATCACAGCTTGTAGACAAAAAGAGAGCAACCGTCGAAGTTGGTTCTCTCTATTAATTCTTTCTCGATGAAATCGACCATGTGCTAATCGGCGCAAGGCACGCATCCAACATCCTGAACGTGTGCACTTTTCGAGGAGCAAATGTCGACTCTGACCACTTTCTGGTAGTGGCTAAGTTTAGAGCTTGAATATCAAACGACAAAAAAACACGTGCGGCCCAAAGAAAGAAGTTCAACATCGGTTGCCTTACTGCCCGTTCACAAGATTCGGTATTTTCGCCGTATTGGATATTTTCTCGATTCGGTGTCTTTCGGTTGAAGTGTTCAGACGGTACGGTAATTTAACCGTACACCGTACTCAACCCTACACCGTACTCGGTGTAAAACACAAAAATGACTATATACTAGCAATACATTATTCCACAGTAGCCCAGACGAAAAATGGCGCACTTTCGGTCAAAATACCGAATTGTCTGAACGCACTGTATATAAATACATTGCCACTATAAACCGAATCGGTTTTTTTGCCGTACGACCGAAAACGATTTGCAGAGACAAAACCGAATGACAAAATCGACCTAATCGGTGATTTTACCGTATACGGTTAAATGCCGTATCGTCTGAATATACTCATTTAAATTATATTGCCACTGGCTTATACGGTAAAATCGCCGATACGGCAAAACCGCCGATTCGGGATCGTGTGAACGGGCTCTTAGCACATTGGAGAATGCCAGAGACTACAGTGAGCGCCTGAGCGAGCGACTCTCCGCCGCCGTCCTAACAAATACTATAGACGTCAACACATTGTGGAACCAATATCGCGAAATAATAAAAAATGTAGCCGAGACCACCATAGGTTACCAGCCACCCCCGAAAAAGAACCCGTGGTATGATGATGAGTGCGTGATATTGAAAAGAGAGACGGAAAATGCACGTGTGCAGATGCTGCAACGGAAAACAAGAGCAGCAAGGGAAGAGTACCGCACGAAAAGGAGAAATGAGAAAAAGACCCTGCGAAGGAAGAAAAGAGCATCCGCAGTTTCTCAGCTCAAAGATCTAGAGGAGTCTCGGACCAAGAACAACACCCGACGTTTCTTTAAAAGGTCGAAGCAATTAGCTTCTGGTTTCAGAACCGGGACACAAGCTCTTCGAAACAGTGAAGGGAATCTAGTCACCGAAGCACAGGGAATTGTAGATGTTTTCAAGCAGCATTTCCAACAGCTGCTGAATGCGCAAAATGTCGAGCAAGATAATGACGAAAGAGAAGCAAGACCAGTCAATGAAGACCCAGTCCCAGCCCCCAGCAGAGAAGAGGTAGAAAGAGCCATCCAAAAGCTAAAAAATAACAAGTCCGCCGGGTCGGATGGCATACCCGCGGAACTCTTTAAACATGGAGGAGGTGTTTTGGTGAACCGCATGCACCAGGTCATCACCAAAGTGTGGGAGGAAGAATGCATGTCCACTGACTGGTCGATAAGCTCCATATGCCCCAACACAATAATCGGCACGTACCAGTGTGGCTTTAGGCCAGGCAGAACAACGATAGACCAAATATTCACACTGAGGCAAATCCTGGAAAAGACCAACGAATTTCAAGTCGAAACCCACCATCTTTTCATCGACTTTAAAGCTGCTTATGATAGCATCCACCGCCAAGAGCTCATGATGGCGATGTCTGAATTCGGGATCCCGAACAAACTGATCCAGCTGTGCCGCATGACGCTAAACAATACGCAGTGCAGTGTGCAAATGGGTAACAGCTCATCCGAGTTATTCCAAACTTGCGCAGGATTTAGACAAGGATATGCGTTGTCATGTGACTTCTTCAACATAGTCCTGGAGCAGATAGTACGTAAGGCAAGTATGAGCACGGAGGGCACTATCTTCAACAAATCCACCCAGCCCCTAGGCTATGCGGATGACATAGACATAATCGGTCGATACAAGAGAGCTGTGCTTGAGGCCTTCACAGCGATTGAAGAACAGGCGAAACTAGTTGGTCTTGAAGTGAATGAGGACAAAATAAAGTACATGTTATCAACAAACAACGCAACATCTGTCCACCGCCTAGGACAAAACGTCACTGTTGGTAGCAGCAATTTCGAGGTAGTTAAGGAGTTCACCTACCTTGGAACAAACATCAATCCCACGAACGACACCTTAGTGGAGATCCGAAGAAGAATTACCCTAGCGAACCGCTGCTGCTTCGGTTTGGCCAAACAACTGGGTTCAAAACTCCTCACTCAAAAGACAAAGTGTCTGCTATACAAAACTTTGATTTTACCAGTCCTACTCTACGGCGCCGAGTGCTGGACGATAAGTAAAAAAGGGGAATTGATACTGGGCACTTTCGAAAGAAAAAATTTTCGACGGATTTTTGGTCCCGTATGCGACGATGGCGAATGGAGAAGAAGATACAACCGAGAATTGTATGAGCTGTACCAAGATGTGGATGTAGTCCAGAAGGCCAAGAAAAGACGACTACATTGGCTCGGCCACATCGAGCGAATGGACGACAACGCTCCAGCCAAGAAAGTAAGTATATAGTAAGATAAGTAAGTAATCATTCGAATGGAACCTAAGTTTTTGCAAGAGAAAACTGCACTCATCCATACTATAACTGGTGTTTCACCATTTTTCTAGTATATATTTTTCTTCTGCGTTGTAACAAATTGCCAGGCGTTATTCTACTTCCACCTTGTGTTTATGTTTTCATAAAATTTGTTTGAAAACAAACGTTTTTAACACACAAATAGTTCAACCAGTTCAATGAAAGTAATTAAACACACAAACATTTAAAACAATAATATAAATTTTACTGCTTTTATTCATTAAAAATTCTTACCCACCACTAGTATACAATATTACACACAGGCATACACATAAAATATGTATATGTATCATTTAAAATTTTAATTTTGTTTTAATGCTAACAAAAGCAGTATTTCAGTAAAGAAAACATTATTTATTTATTTAATCATGTATAAAATATCAACCCTAAGGCTATGTAACTAGTTTGTCGATAACAAAAACTATTTAATGTCTTACAATAATAATTATATTTTAATATAATATTTTTGTAATAAATTTAAACTATGTTTTATTTTATTTATACAAATTTGTTTTTCTTTGAATAACTTTTTTCATAGTTTGCCAATATAATAATTATCAATTTATTGTAATGTTATAAATTATAACAATACAATAAAGCCATATATGCAATAACTTTATCAACTTTAGTGGTAGAAATAAATTGCTATTATATTTATAAGCTCCTCTTTTTGTGTATAAAATTTTTTTGTAAAACAAGATTTTCAATTCAGTTTCAAAAATTGTAAAAATAAAATTGAATAAGAAAAGGCATAGAAATTATGTACGTGCAAACAGTTAGGAATGGGTTTATACAAAAATTAAATTAATATGTATTTGTTACAAGTTCTCTTTTCCCTCAATTTTATTGTGAACTAGAAAAGAAGAATTTGTAGGCAATGGTAGCAACAAGACCTAGCACCAAAGGCAGCAGCCATGATTTCATTGACGCTTCAGACTCTTTTGTATCTTCTGTCCATGTAGGTTCAGATTTTTTAGATACAACTTTGCGTTCTTCTTCCACCAGTTCTCCAACTTTGTATTTGTTCATCATTTCACGGGCATCGGAACTGTGTCCAACATCTTCAAAGCTTTCTGTGCCATCTCTGCCAGCTTGTTCAAGGAGGACTTCTTCACCACCAGGGTGCTGGAAAAAGAAGAATTATTATTAAAGATTGCAACAAAACAAAACAAACGATAAAGAGAAATAAATAATTTCAATAATTAATTTGCAACCTTTTCAGTTTATCAGGGACCAGGTCACGAAAGGCAATTCAATTAAATAATGTTGTTTTTTTTTAATAGCGAAAGATACAGGGGGATTATCAAAACGACAGTCGTTCGATTGTATCGTCTAACATTATCAATTCCCATCTTTTAGAAAGTTCTAAAACAAAGTTTGCAGAATCTTATTATAACTATGAGCGCTATGAATATATACTAGTTCTCGATAGCTTACGCACTTAACTAAAAAAGTTTAACAGCAAAGGAAACTCGATAGTTATATGGAAAGACTGGAACTTAAATTTAACAAATATTTAAAGTTAATAAAGTACAATCGATTACATGGTAGCCACTACTCAAACTGACTCTAAGCTTAGAAGTGTGGTTCAATCTTCCGTTTCACCAAAAATTGCTTCATCACCTTTTATTTTCTCTAACTTGAACTTAAAAGATCTAGAATCTTACATGTCTAAATCACAACGAATAAAAATACAGTTCAAAAGATATGTACATAGATAAATAAAAGTCGAATTATTCCAAATAAATTAAAATAATCATACTCGTGCCAAAAAATATTTATGCAAAAACTATTTACACCAGCTAAAAGTTTTTATAAATTTCAAAATTCAAAACAATGGAAGGACGATATACATATGTATGTATATAGCTAGAATAAAGCACATATGTATGTACATAATGGACATACATATGTACATATCTGCGTTTAATTCAATAATTTGTTTGCTTTTTGAATGTAAATTTACTGTCGCGACGCAACACAAAAACAATTTTTATTTGAATCTAATAAATAATGGAACGAAATTCAAAATATGATTTACATGTCCGTTTTGTGGATTTTTAATGTTCTTTTTCGTACATTCAAAGAAATATAAAACAATATCTGTTTTGACATTCAAATCTTAGACAGTGAGGTAAGTGAATTTCTTTACCATGTCACCGTTTCAACTAAAATTGTACTTTCAATTGTTTCAATAAACAGTTTTTTTTTAAAGACATACTCATTCAAACAAAAATATAGGCGATGGTCTAGGAATAAAACAACATGCGCTTACTTCTTGGTGTACCCTTATAACAGAGTTTATCTACCTCTTGTTACATTTGCTGCTTCTTACTACATCATGGCTTTGCTCTCTTCTTATCAAAATACATTTTGTTTTGTATTTAATTAACTTTCATTAAAAGAATATTTTTGAACGAGTCTCTTTCGTTTTAATTTACTATAATAACAATAAGAACAAATATACTGTATCTATGTATGCATACATATATGAAAATAATACAAAATTCTTATCTATGAAGTTGCTGAACCAGAATACGGCAGAAATGTCAATAATAATGATTGAATTATTTTTGATTGATTTAACGAATAAAAGTGCATTCATTTTTCGGATCGTTTTTAAGTGGACATTTGAATTACATTTGAACTCTTATATTATTATACATTGCAATATTATACACGATTTATGCAAACATATAAAAGGTAATCTCATATAAATAAATAAATTGTTCCCAATTAATGGGAAATTTTATTTGTTCTTTATATTATTTTTTGATTTTTATCTATCCCAAAAGGTAGATTTCAAAGTCTCAAATTTTCTAGTTTTTATCATTTTTATCATTCTTACACATTTTTATCATTCTTACTTTTAGAGTTCTTACTTATCATTCAGCTAATAACACTTGTATGCGTGCATGAATTGTTTTTCTTTAATACACAAGTAATAACATGAACTGACTGATACAACTATTATGAACCAATCCATTATAATTAGAATATTGGCCTCTTTAACGAGGCTAATCAGAATTTAGAAGGAATAGAAACAAACTTTGCATGTGGAAATTTAATTTTATGACACATTTTAAAAAATTAACTACTTCTAAGATAATTTCTGAGATTAAAACGTTGCAACCAAAAGATAATATTGTTTACGCAAATTAAATATTTTAAAGCATTACCTATAATTATTGTTCGGTATTTAAATATTTATAATTTTTTTTTTAATATTTTAAAATAGTTCAATTTAGTTTAATAGTATGATGAATAGTTTTTGGCTTGAATTTGAATATACAAAACTATGGTTTTTCGTCACAAATCGGTTGAAAATCTGGCAAGAAATTTCCACCTCACACGTGTATCTTAGGTTTTGCAATTTAAAAAAAAAAAACTCCTAATAAGTTTAACTATTATTGTATCTGCCATAAAACAAATTCTTTCTCAAAAAATCGATAAGTTTGTTCAAATTAAAAATATTATCGCCTGATTAGATTAAAATATGGAAAAAATGAAAGAAAAATTAAATGGCAGAACCAACATCGTCATGGATGATGAAATTTATTTGCAATGATATTTTGGATTGTTTGATTAATTATAATTAAGAAAGAATTAATTTATTGATAAACTAGGCATGAATGGAATTGAATATGTAATTACCTTTTTTTTTTAGAATGGAAACCAAATAATAGAGTCGATATGAATTATTTTATGTAAAAGTCAAAAGTCCATTTCTAAAATATATACATACTTATGTAATTCTAAAACCAGTTAAGTTGGTGTTATTTTGCAAGCTGCACAAGTATTCTTATCTAATCATATAAAATCCATTTATTCTGATTACTTCCGTCTGGGTCCAATCTTTATTTTTATCTACTTATATGTTTTAAATGTATGTACATGTTCATTTAATTATTGACCATTGAATGAAGACGAGAAAAATTTGATTAAGGAAAACATACACCTTTAGGGTAGTAGAAATTAAAGCTTAAAATTAGCAATAAATTATTAGCTGGTATGTCACTTCTGTTTATGGAGGTCAAACTATTTTCAGTAACATCTTTTTAAAATTATGACCCCAGTTAAAAAGCAATTAAGTGAAGCCTAGTAGATAGATCATTTTTTTTTTAAGATTTCGGTAGCCGAATAAAAGTCTATAGCCAAGGCCAATCGTTAAAAAGCTTATACATTTCAAAGAAAAATTATTAATTACCATAAGTTTCACTATTAATTTAATTTCAAAAATTGCTGAGCCCTGCGCACTTTTTTACACCAATATTTGAAACGATTTAGCGCGTAGGAGAAAATGAGCGTGACAAAAATTGTATCAAATTGTATTCTTGATAATTCGCATTGGAGATATTGAAACGGAGATATTCCCGGTCCCAATCCCGTCCTATAACTTACGATTCTATGAGACTTTTTACACAATTTTTAGAAAACTATAAGGATTAAAAAGGTTTTAAACTTACTTTCTTTAATTCCGAGACGAAACTCTTATTTTACTAGACTTTAAAACTTTTAAAAGAAAATTAACTCAATAAACTTTCATTTTTTGTAAGGAAAAAATTATTATAAAAAATCTGTTTGTTATTAAATACTTTGTATACAACCCATTGCAAGTACAATTATTGATTTAAATCTTGTTAATTTCATGAACAAAAAACCATTGACATTTTATCTTTTTATTAAAATAAGAAGAAAATCTTAATAAATTTCGATTAAAAATCTCTCCTCATATTTCATCCTTTACAAATTTCAGCACACATTTAACATAAAATTGACTTCTTTATGCAATACTTGTTTTTTAATTTAAAGTGAACTAAAATTAAATAAATTTATAACAACAGTAGGGAAATGATCTATATTTTGTTCTATTCTATGATGTTTTTTTTTCTGCGGGTAGTGATTTTTCGTACCGAATAAGACTTTGGCGCATTTTATTTAATAATTTAATAAATACCTTACACAAGTGTTTTTATTTCAGATTGTCTCCTTATAAAATACAACAGTTTGGTAGACAAAAACTCTACGAATAGCATGCTAACAACTTTTTTAAAATTTGTATTCGATTTTTGGTTTCTCACAAATATATTAGTTCTTAAAAAAACCAGCTTGATAGGCTCAATTCTAGACAATGTTTACTATTTAAATAGATGCCATGACCCACAGTTGTAGTTCAGATCATTGATGGGTAGGTATAAATAATAGACAGACAGACACACACCACCTTATACAATTTTGGACAAGTTTTCAGCATAAAGGTATTTACCTTTTTGGTTTTAAACAAAAAGAAAACAGGTTGTTAATTATTTCATCAATTATGGCATAATGATTTTCTGACTTCTATTTTGAGTGATCATTACTGCATAAGTTGTTTTGTTTTTTAACGAATATAATTCATAGATTACTCGAATAAAACAAAAACAACAACATGTCTTATACCTACATACAATATAAATGAAAGCGAAGCAAAGCCACTAAACAAATCTTACTACAAACCCTCGCAACGCCGAATAAGTATTACGTAAATACTTTTTAAACAATAGAAGTTCAACAAATACAAAATCTTGGAATGAAAGTAAAAAAGAAATTTATTCAAAATCCCCAAAAATTATTCAAGTGAATGCTTCACATCATCCTCTAGCTTCCTATTAACTTATATTTGATTGCACAATGTAAAAATATTTGAAACCAAGCTCCACATATTATTATATCTATACAAGATAAAAAAAGCAACAAAAACTGAATAAATTATGCAGCTAGGCCAAGAGCAAAGTTCAATGTTGTTTAACCACAAATTATTTTGTACTGATTTTTGTTTTAAACTTGAGAAAATAAGAAATACAAAATACCTACTTTTGATTTTTTAATGATCGTTTTGGAAAAGAAGATGTTTGTTTGTAAAATGACATATCGTTGAGTGAAGGGCCAAGTTCCGAAATAATATTCTGTTTTTGTAATCCAGATGCACATAAGCAAAGTTCAAAGTAGCTACAAAATAAAAATACAACCACTCAACTAGGTACTGTCTTCAGGGCTAGGCAAAGTGAATCAGCACAAAATTTAAGTAGCAATACTCTTCATTACCTATTAGAAAGAAAATTCTCGACACTTTTATGGAACCCACCTAGAAATAATGATGATAGCGAACGCAATCAAGGCTCTTGCATATGTGATCGATTCCACTTTATTGGTCGCTTGCTGCTTGGGTATTAGATCTAGGTCTAGGAACAGAAAGAGAGGCACAGAAACCAAACTCAAACTACGCATTTATATTTCAATATGTAATAGAAAATACACTTATCGGATGAATAAAAATCATGGTGATCACTGTTTTAAGAATGATACTGCACATTATTAGAAAGATAAAGCTAGAGTTTATTTTAATGAATTTCTATGTTATCTCACCTCATTTAGAAATGCTGTAACGTCATAGATGTTATTGTGGATTACCAACCAACAATCCTTGTTCGTATTGTGTTTGGTTACTTCGGCACGTGTGAAAAGTTTTGCAGACATATTTGTTTGTTTTTTAAGTTTTTTTGTTTGCTTGAAATAGTTTAGTAATATTAAAGAAGTTCTTTAGCTGGATTTGAAGAAGAAGACTAACAAAAAGCACAACTTGTTGTTAATCAGAAGAAATTTCTCTCAAAACTGAACAACTGAAGTGTTTTAATTTTTTTCACTGTAGCCTTTTTCAATGTTCATATAAAATTAATCAAAAAATGACGTAAGGGAGGAAGGGGGAGTTAACAAAATCGCGTGTCAGTTTGTTTCGTTGAGTTTTTTTTTTTCTTTGACATGAAGTTTGGTTTTTCGACATTACAAACTGTTTGATTTGAGTGTGATACATGGATTGGAATGAGTGTCATTTTATATTGAACTTTAAATAAACTAACAAATTATATTTTTTCTCTTTAAGCTCAGATCTGGTGTTTCTTTTATATATTGGATAATACTCATCATAGAGTTTGAGTTCTGTTTCCATTTTTAAACAGGATTAGTTTGGTGCTACTTGAGCTAAAAATTACTTTTCCATTACCGCAGCACGAATTTCCTTCTGATTTCTTTTTACAGTTAGATAGGGGTCTCAAATCTCAATAGAATATGTTTTTAATATTAAGGCGAGGAAACTCCGTTAGTCATTAAAACCAATATTTTCTTTTTCGGACACTTTTTCGGCTACTTTTTTTGTATGTTGTTTTTTGAGCCTAAAACAAGTTTTTTTGTAATGGATAGGTAGTACGGGCGGCAGCGGCGTACTAACAGCAAGGTATGCAACCCCCCTGCTTGGCTCAGCATAACATTTCTGGTGAGTGCGAGTTTTGGTATATGCAAAGTACTTTTTGCATTTGAACACTAAAATCGAAGTAATCCCCAACAAAAAAAAATCAAGTATGGCAACACTGAACAAAAAACGGAAGAAATGTCAAAATCAACCATTTTTGCGTGTGTTTTATGTGATAAAGTGAACTTGGAAAATAAATGTTTCCTCGCTCTAAAATTGCTAGAATTATTATTTATTTGCACATAAATAAAATTAGGTGGCGCAACAGTCCGTAGAGAACCAGGGCCTAGTGACTTACAACTCTCAACCATTCCTGTGTGCGAGTAATGTTGTCAGGGATGGAGGGGACCTACAATTTATATGCCGAATCCGAACGGCTAATTTGAGAAAGCACTTTTTCATGACAAGAATTACTCTTGGAGAATTTGTCAATTCCTCGCAAGAGGCAGTACCCGTGAAAACTCTTTTTTTAATTAAGGTGGCACAGGCAGGGATTGAACCCAAGACCTCTCGCATGACAGTCCAACGCACTAACCATCATGCCACGGGTACTATTTGCACATACCTATCTATAAAAAAAACGGCGTGTCGAAATTCAAGCTGCGGTAATGGAAAGTTGAACTAATAAAAGAATTGATATTTTGATATTGATATTTATAATCAGCCTTATTGTGAGTTTCGCCCGGAAAATCATTCACCCGAAATATTTTTGTTCGCCCGGAATTTAAAAAGCTATTGTGAGTTTCGCCCGAATAGAATTTCACTTCGAATAAGAACTGACTGTTCGAATAATTGTCGTGTTCAGCAAACTGAGTTCGCAATAAATTTCCTCATCTCTGATTAAAACAGAGAATGAAATCTGAACCTATATTTCTTGTTGAACATAAAAACGCAATGAAATTTATGTAGGGCCGCAATTTCCTGTTGAACTGCGTACGACAAGACACTTTTAAAACCACCCCAATCAATTTATCACCACTAAAAAACCTATTTGCGCAAGTGGATACTCAAAATTTCCCTGTTCGTGTTTTGGTATGTGAGTATTCGTGTCTAGAAAATGAACAACCCTAGTGAATTGTATATTTGTTTTGACACCGTCAAGGATTAATAAAAAGAAGTAATTTATAATTTACAATAAAAAGAAAATGTAAAGTTTTTTATACAATTTTGTATATTGTTGTTATGATCTTTCATGATGGATAATGCTTCACCCACTTTTTCACAAAGTTCTTTATGCGTTTGAAGTTCCTCCATAACAACTTTTTGGTGGTTTGACTGGTTGAAGCAAGAATCGTTGCAGGTACGACTGGAATAGGATCAGAAAGTGAATAGGTTATAACATCAGCACTCTGTTGGTTATGTTGTTCATCATTTTCAAATTCTTCCAAAAAATCTTCAATTTGAATTTCATTTTCCATATTTTCGAAACTTCTCTTTTTGGGTAGATTTAACCCAAATGATTTTGAAGAAACAAACAAACTGGAAGATGGCTTCTTCAGCAGGAGAGCATTTCAGTGTCCTATTAGGTCCACCTTCTGTTCCTCTTTTCGTTATTTTGTTTGTAGCAGCCTTTATCCTCACGTAGCGTTTTTGGTCGGTCCAAGCCTAATTAAAATGTTTTTTTTTTTTTTTGTTCAGTCTTCAGCAATGTGAATTAAATTGAACCCTTACCTTCTTCCATTCAAATTCAGTCTTGATTGAAGGCCCAGCGCTATTAAGCTCAAGTGTAATCTGATTCCAAAATGCATTTATTTTTTCTTGACTTTTTCTGACAAAACCTCTTGCGATTTCAGGATTTTTCTGCATCTTGTTTAGCACCATATCGCTTTGATTTGCATTTATTGATTTGGTCCTTAGATATAGATACAAATAATAAAGTTATTTTGCTTTTTTGCAACTACAATTAATATAAATAACTTACATTGTAAAATTTGTTGTTCTTCTGTTCACCTCTAAAAACTAAGTGGAAATTTTAGAGCCAAATGACATTTCATTCCGCCCGAACTGAGTGCTCCCAATAAGGGAAATCTTTCGAACATGCATTTTTTTCGCCCGAAACTCACAATAGGCGAATTGAAAAAAGGGATTTTTTTCGGGTGGAATCTTGTTCACGTGAAACTCACAATAGGGCTGAATATCACAGACACAGACGTGACTTAAAAAAAAGAACTAATACAATTAATATATAAAGTGTATATTTAGAAAGAAATTCAACATGTTCAGACCGAGTTCACAAAAACTAGGAGCTCCTGCTTTCAAACAATATTTCTTATTCATTGGTTAAATAATTAAATGTAGGTTCAGTAACTAAAACTTGATTTCGAAGAGTTCAGTAATTTAAACTCACCAGTTTTCTAATACTGCGATACAAATCCTCAACTATAAATAAAATATTTTACTTAGTATTTTTAGAAGACTTCATTTCAAAATTATTATTTATAATTATTATATTTTTATAAAACTTGTCTGGCAATAGTGCATTTGAAAAAAAAATGTCTTATAAGATATTTTAACACTCACTTATTTAGACATTGTCTAGTTTAAAAGAAATAATGACCCATGCTGACCAATAAGAATCTACTTTATATCATTGACATTCATAACACGTAAAACTAATAGGTACACAAGACTAGCAAAATATATAAATTCTTTATGACAAACATAAAATTGCGCAGTGGATGGATTCAAGAACCAATTTTAAATAATATTATGGGACTAGAATCCATCGATGACACTGACCGTACTCATTTTCGAAGTCGACTAAACGAAACACATTTCTTCGTCAAATAATTTTTGACGTTTCTTTGTATTTGTTTAAAAACAAATCAAATAAACACAAAAGACAAAACAAGAAATCCCCTTCAATCTTTAAATAGTAAAAGTTTATTCTAAAGCAATAAACTCTAGAAAAATTCAAGAAAAACACAATATTTAAGTCATGTTTTCTTTTGATTTACCAACTATTCAAGCACCAACATGTCATTTAAGTCTTGAAGGTGATATAAGATTTGATCCACCGATCTATGAACAACGATATGCAACAGTAATCCAAGTCCTTGAACATCCTGATTTTGAATCAAAACTCAAAAAAGTAGGTACACATTTTAATTTGAGCTAAATTTGAATATTCATGTTAGTCCAGTCAAGGAATGAGGTGTAGAGTGCGTGAGCAGGTAACTAAGCGATTCCTTCAGAAACTTGTTCAGGGGGCTTAGGTTGTTAACATACCAAAAGTCCTGACTCCTAGGTGATGAGCGGGGGGCAGGAGGGGGGGTTAAATGTACGAATTTTGGGGTTTTCGCTTATATCTCGAAAACGGTGCATCGGAGAGAAATATTTTTAGAGAATAAAATGGAGTTCTTAAAATTATCTAAAACTTTTATATCATATGTTTTTTTCTAATTCCTAACCGTTTTCGAGATATACCCTCGGAAAAAGTTGAAATTTACAAAAAAAATCAATTTACGTCAAAATATTCATAAACATTGCATCATATTGTCGAAACCTATTCATAAACGAAAAGTATGAATAAGAAAGAAGTTGTAGATTTTTAAATTTCCTTTTAGAATATATATACATATGCTGATTAATGTCCAACGCGCCTTAAGTTACAGCTATTTTAAAACTTGTATAGCATTTTGCAATTTTCAGAAAATTAACCCACAACCTTTGTTCGTGAATTTTGTTTAAATTACAGATAACAATATCAGGAATTTGTTAGTCAATTAAATTAAATACTTGAAAACAACATTAAGAGAGCCGTATGCAATAGAACGCCGATTAACCGAATCGCCAATTATCCGTATCGGTCCTAAGCGTTATATAAAAAATTAAAACTAAGTATTTTTTCAATAAACACAAGTTCAATAATAATTCTTTTTTTTACTGGCCCAAAATATTCTTTGTCTTATACTGATTTAAAAAAAATATACTTTTATAATATTATGTCACTTTATTGCGTGGTAATAAATCAAATGAAAATTAGTTTCATCCTCTTTGAACTTGAGGGCCCAGGCAATAATTGTTCTTCTTCTATGGCATCTTCTTCCTCAGTAGCGGGTGGCTCTTGCTGAATGGGCTCTACATCGTCTTCATCGTCCTCATCGTCAACAGGCACACTGTTCAGGCACTTTCCTTGACAGTGGAGGCACGCTGCAGAACAGGTGAGCATCGCTTTTCGGCAGCCACATTTTCCAACTACACAATCCTTGGTGCAGCGGCAAAATATAGTTTTTAGAAGAACCTCTGGTGCTGGTAAATTTTCCATTGTAATTGCCACCAGGGTGTCTCCTACACGTTTCCACCCCCAATCTTGAGGGGGCAGCTCATTACCGAGCCACTGCTGCACTTGGTGGTAGGTTCGCCGAGAGTGCTGTTTAGCAGCATTCTCTGTTGGAGGTAGGGAGCTGATTTCAGGCTTCATATTTGCAACTGACCTCGTAAACGATTGGAAGCGGTACTGGTTAAGGGAGGTTTGTTTTTTTGGCGCCTTATACCATTTCAGAAAGCACATCTTCCCAGCCTTTTCAACCTGGTCGTAAGTAGAGGAGGGGTTAGAAAATGTCATTGCTGCTTGCTGGATCATTTCTGACTCCAAGTACAATTTAAAGAAGCCCACTTTGCTTCTCCTGAAAGTAGCAGAAGTTGTGTCGCATCCGGTAAATGAATGAAGGAACAGGATATGTTCAAATCTACGGTGCTGCATCTCTTGGGTGGACAGTACTATTGTTTTGGTTTTCCCTCGTCCGGGTTTCAGCATAAAGATATCTCGGGTCGCAGGAGTGAAAGCAATCAACAGGACAGCAAGGTCTACATCCTCTCCAACGACAGCCACAGAGTTGTGAGTAGATTGTTCAACAGCAGTCTTCACGATTAGGATGTCAGCGTCATCGGTAGCCTGAAGAGTATGTATCCCTTTCTCCTGCAGCTTTATCTCCAGTAAGGAGATGAAGTTGGTTTTGTTGGAAGGATTTGATAAAAAGTCTTCCTGTTTAACAGGTATTTGTGTGTCCCATGTCAAATTGATGTCGGCTGACCTTTTTAGTCTGTAACGACGCATTTGCTCTTGTGATTTAGTGCTATTGGCTGTGTTTGCATACCCATCAAACACCACAGTGCGAGTAGTCCCAGGATAATGGTGGTCGACGTAGGTGATATAACTATTACAAATAGTCACAACCGATGCATCTTTTGGCCAAATAACTCTATGGAGTAGAAATCCTCCATCGACTACAATGTTCATTTGAGGCAGAAGAATATCTTTCTTGGTTGGCTCAAACAAGTTGTACAGCACTGATTTGTTTGTCTTTCTCATGCCACTTTCGTTGAACAGTGCTAAGGGAAATGGGGCCAACTCATACTCAAAATATGTCATCAAATCCTCATCTGATCGTTTGCTTATACACATCCGCTGAAAGAGCAATGTTGGGTCAACTACTACCCTTTCATCGTGAATTTTTATCGATGAGCTGACAGAAGATATTGGCAATGCCCGATCCTTGCGCGATAACTTTACGTCTGCAAATGTCAAGTCAACTATTGAATTCATAGCCCTTTTACCAACTCGAACAGCATCATAGCATGTTATCGTGGCATCTCCGACAACTCCACTCGAAATTGACATGATTTGAGAGGTTTCTGGGAAGGGAGGATGAGAATCAAACCACTGATTGAGACACCCTGGTGGCAATTACAATGGAAAATTTACCAGCACCAGAGGTTCTTCTAAAAACTATATTTTGCCGCTGCACCAAGGATTGTGTAGTTGGAAAATGTGGCTGCCGAAAAGCGATGCTCACCTGTTCTGCAGCGTGCCTCCACTGTCAAGGAAAGTGCCTGAACAGTGTGCCTGTTGACGATGAGGACGATGAAGACGATGTAGAGCCCATTCAGCAAGAGCCACCCGCTACTGAGGAAGAAGATGCCATAGAAGAAGAACAATTATTGCCTGGGCCCTCAAGTTCAAAGAGGATGAAACTAATTTTCATTTGATTTATTACCACGCAATAAAGTGACATAATATTATAAAAGTATATTTTTTTTAAATCAGTATAAGACAAAGAATATTTTGGGCCAGTAAAAAAAAGAATTATTATTGAACTTGTGTTTATTGAAAAAATACTTAGTTTTAATTTTTTATATAACGCTTAGGACCGATACGGATAATTGGCGATTCGGTTAATCGGCGTTCTATTGCATACGGCTCTCTTAATGTTGTTTTCAAGTATTTAATTTAATTGACTAACAAATTCCTGATATTGTTATCTGTAATTTAAACAAAATTCACGAACAAAGGTTGTGGGTTAATTTTCTGAAAATTGCAAAATGCTATACAAGTTTTAAAATAGCTGTAACTTAAGGCGCGTTGGACATTAATCAGCATATGTATATATATTCTAAAAGGAAATTTAAAAATCTACAACTTCTTTCTTATTCATACTTTTCGTTTATGAATAGGTTTCGACAATATGATGCAATGTTTATGAATATTTTGACGTAAATTGATTTTTTTTGTAAATTTCAACTTTTTCCGAGGGTATATCTCGAAAACGGTTAGGAATTAGAAAAAAACATATGATATAAAAGTTTTAGATAATTTTAAGAACTCCATTTTATTCTCTAAAAATATTTCTCTCCGATGCACCGTTTTCGAGATATAAGCGAAAACCCCAAAATTCGTACATTTAACCCCCCCTCCTGCCCCCCGCTCATCACCTAGGAGTCAGGACTTTTGGTATGTTAACAACCTAAGCCCCCTGAACAAGTTTCTGAAGGAATCGCTTAGTTACCTGCTCACGCACTCTACACCTCATTTTAAGTCATTCATTGACTGGACTATGTGATTTACAAATTATATTATTTTTATTTGAAGATTGTTGATTTTGGTTGTTCTGAAATGCGCCTGCTATGGCTCCTGCGGAGAACCAGAGGAATTGAGCACATAGTCGAGGTAAGGTTATAACTGTATTTAGTGCTATCTTGAGTAAGATTGGTATAAGCCTGCTAGCGCTTTATTAAACCTGCTTTGTTGTGGCGAACACCATGAGATTTGTCGTTATCATTTATGTTATCATAAATGAATGTTACACTAAGAGTTAAAGTTTCCGGGCATTAAACTAATTTCTTCGCTTTAACTTCGTTTTTTATAAGCTACGAACAAAGTGATTTAAATAATTTATAAACATTAATTTAACGTAATTTTAAAATGAAGTACCTATTTCCGGACCGAATACTATTTACTTTCTTCTAAAAGTACAATTCCTTCGGTCTAAAAATAATGAAAATAAATTTGAATTTTATGGAATACTAAGTACCGGAGTATTTATCACATATGTATAGCAGTTTAAAAAATTTGAAATGCATATTTAGAATGTTTATATCAAAGATGGTTTTATCGTTTTTTTAAAACAAAACTTAGTGCAAGAGTAATTGGTTCCATTAATTTTGTGTAATGCATTTTTTTATAATAACTTAAAGATTAAGCTTAGCAGTGAATAATTCGTATAAAAAGTAAGTTTTTTAATTCCTAAATTTTATTCTATTCCACATATGTACGTATGTATAGTAAAAAAGAAAATTTCTATAATACTAAATGAATAGGTACTCCAAAAATTACATAATTTTAAAAATTGCTTTCTCCATTAGTATTATGTATGTACAGCTGCGAGCAAAAAAATAGCAGTGCATGGAAAATTATTTTAAATAAAACCTAAAACATAGAAAGAGCTTTGATGTTGGAAATGTTTTTAAGTAAAACTCCTTAAGATTCATTAAAATTTAATTTTTAGTAAGAATGGAATTTAATTTATTGCTAATTAGCTAAGCAGTAATCCAAAAACAAAATACACCTCAAAATAAAGCGAGCAAAATAATAGCAGTGATTTTTTTTCTGTTAAATTTAAATAAAACAAGGACACAAAAAGTTCTTTTCGACGGTATTTTATTTAATAAAAACTAGTATTTGTTAACAATTATTATTTTTATTTTTTATTATTATTATTTTATTTTTTTTAAACTGCTTCACAACGAGGTTTCATTGAGTCCACAAGTCCCTGACATCTTGATGGTGTTATTTGATTGCCAAGCCTGCTCAGCAACGCTCCATAGCTCTGTGTTATTTTTTGGTATTGCCTTGAATGGCAGCATAGTGTCTTGCAGGATATCCACGTAAGAGTGCTGGTTCATAATGCTTTTGATGCAGTATATTGGGCCAACTCCATAATAGGAGAAGCATCTCCAAACCATTATACTGGATCGCCCATGCTTAATAGTTTTTGTAGTGTATCTAGGGTTATATTCCATATTCGGGGGTCTTCTCACAAACTGCCGAGATCCTTTACCACCATAGAGAGCCACCTTGCTTTCATCGGTCCAGAGAATGTTTCTCCACTTTTCGGGAGCCCATCCAAAATGTTGGCGAACAAACTTCACCCTTTTAACTACAAGGTGTTTCTTTAAAAGTGGAACCTTTCTTGGACTGCGAGCATTTAAGTCATGCTCCCTTAGTGTTCTCCTCACCGTATGCACACCGCACGGAACCTCAAGCTCGTCTGCAATCTCTGTAGCTGCTGCTGTAGGATTATTTCTTGAAAAGCGACCCACACGTTTTATATAAGATGGTGTAAAAGATTGTTTCCGTCTATCGTTTCTGACCTTCTTTCAAAGGTTAGGCGTCCTCGCTGAACAGCCAAGAAGTTCCTGAACCTTTTTGTACGTTTTGCCTTCAAAAATGAGCTTTATTATAAATTCCCGCCTCTTCAGTGTGTAGTGTTTACCTCAACCCACTTTAAATTATTAAAATCAATCATTTTATTACAATTTTAACGGAAATATAAAATAGAATAACAGGACTTGTTTTTATAACTTTTGAAATCAAAATTTTAACTAAAACACAATTATTTAAATTAAATTTGTCAATCACTGCTATTATTTTGCTCGCCTAAAATAATGAATCACACTACACAAAGCGACATTTAAACAAAGTAATGAGAATTTACCGTTAAATTATCACTTGTACCTTTTATGATAATTACTTTGAGTACCAAAATAAAGTAGAGTTGCGAAAAAGTGGATGTGTTATTGATTTATGAAAAATTATAGCTTGTTGCCTATTACACTGCTATTATTTTGCTCGCCACTGTATGTATATGCAAATTGAAACTTTCATAGGTTTCTCGTGACCATTATCGTGACAAAGTGCTCGATTTAAAGGCTATGGAGTCAAAACTTAGATTTTGATAACTTTTATTTAATTCCTGAATAAGCCGAGCGCTAAAATAAATAACTTATAGAACGCATATTTGCTAAATATGTAATGTTTTATTGCTTATTAGTAGTAAATTGCTTATTACTAGTAAAGTGTTTGGGAAATTAATTTTTTTGAATTTTACCTTATAATAATTTTCTTAACAAATTTGCGATTAACTATAGTAAGACATAGGGTCTTAAAAATTTATTTTATAAAAATAAAATGGTTTTAAAATTCAGAGGTGATAGAAGTACTAATTGTTTGGATCCGATATATCTATCTTTACGAGAAAATTGATCATTCAAGCATGATTTACCAACCACTCGTCAAATTCATGTTTTTACTCTTTTATTAAAAATCTTTTATTTTCATTATTTCTTAACATATTTATAAATTTACAAAATAACAATTAGCATGGCAATGGCAACTGTCAGGTTGAAAAGATAAATTTAATGAAATATAAAGCTTTTAATGGTTGCATTAAAAATCAAGAGTTGTTAAACAAAAAGAAAAAAACAAAAAACATATCTGTATATACATACATATATGTATAATTTAAAATCAAGTCACATTTTAACTTCGATGTGTTTTTCGCAGATTATTCTGTCCCGGTAAGTTTTAGCCACTTTGCAGTACATAAAGAGTTTTTCCACTGTCATCTCATTTAAGAGTCTTATCATTTCCTCTTCCGTAAGTTAATTAGATCCAAGGAAGGCTCTCCTACTTTCTACTAGCACAGGGCGTTTTTCTAAGGAGTGAAAAACATCTTCTCTTTCCCTTCGGTTACATAAACTGCATTGCCCGTTTCACTAATTTGTGGTTGAATTGTATTCAATTTCAATAACAGATTTCTGTTACATAAAATTTTCAATTGATTGCTATAAATGACCTGTCAAAAAATCCAATGATTAGTATCAAAATGAGTTGTAAAATTTGTTTAACGTAATTATTTTACTTAAAACTTCTTCTTTTAGTTTTTCTTTCAATGATCAACTCTAATTTCAAATTCATGATTGTAATTACTAATACTTTTTGGATATAAAAATTCCAATGATTAATTTTAATGATGAATACCAAAATAGATAAATCAGTTTTTATTGAAGCGAGTTAACTCTTAACAAGTTTTTGAACTTTTTACAAAATATTAAACCACTAAACAATTGTTCCCAAAAATTGTAATCATACAAATACTCGAAAAAGGAAAAATTTATTGAAATAACATTGTATTTTGCTTATGTACATAAAAACAAAACTTCTCTGAATTCACCCGATTTGAATTATGCGCATGCACCCTTAGTACTGGTATATATTTATGTTCGAAATATTTTTCGAACTTGGCTGTCACAAAAACATAACCTCTCGGCGGCACGGCTTCTGGGATTAAAATAGTAAACGTTTTCCGTGATTATTTTCAAAATCATTTTAATTTATTTATAATTTGCTCCTTCAGTGTATGTTTAAATAGAAAAAAATATGCGTCAAAAATGGAGACTTATATAATATTCTAAATTCGATTCCTTAATAAAAAGTTCATGTATCAAAAAAATTCCCGCAAAATTGACAACAAAAACGAGCATGGAGGACAACGTAGAACCATATTCTTTCGACTTGAATTTAGATTTCTTGGATTCAACAACAACGAACATAAAAAATGCCACAATCACTCCACAGTACCAAGAACAGTCTCAAACACTTCCGACATACGATATAGATTCACTTGCTAGCAGAATTGCAACAGTCAACGATATGGCCATTCAAATTAAGGCCACAAAAGATGACAACTTAAGACTTCAGAAACAAATGCAAGATTTAAGCGAATCTGCTATGTCTATAGGGGCTATGTATGACCAGGAAAAGACCGACAGGTTGAAATTTGAGAAATTATATTGTGAACTGAAAGAAAAGTACGAACATATTGAATCCCAATTGGCAAATAAAAGCCTCCACTTTGAACAAATACAGTCGAAAATGGAACTTGAGGCAGAAGATAAGAAACCTATTACATACTGTGAACTTGCTCTTAAGTACCAGCGACTGGCTTCACATCACGAAGAGGAAAAACAATTGCCTTCGAAGGAGAAAGTTATCGTTCAACTAGTCAAAGAATATCTGGAATCGAAAAAGCTCTCCCCCCTTCCAGCTTTAAAAAAAAAATCTCAATCCCGTGCAAAGTCTGATATGCGTGACTTTTCTATGAAAAATAACTTTAAAGTGGAGTCGAAACAAGAGGAAAATCAATGTTCCATTGGATGTGTAGAAGAAGAACCAAAAGATACATGTACTCAAGGAACACAGTACACATGGTACACCACCACCCGGGGAACCAACACACCTGCCTTCATTAGTCCAAAACCCGAGGTGAAAACCCAAGGAACACAGTATATATCCTCGACTACGACCAGAGGCACCAGTACGTCCACTTTTATTAAAACACAAAGCGTTGGCACAAACTTCCCAGAACCAGTACCCCCAGTATCGATTGAAGATATTTTCAAAGAGATGATATATAATGTAGCTCCTCTAAGCCCAATGAGTGCGAATTCTCAAGCCGAATTGAAGGAGGAAAAGGTTGAAATGAAGTCGATCGGGACATGTACCGATTTGAAAAATGTCCGAAAGTTGATTGACTACGCGACTGCAAACATTAAACATTCAGATTCAAGGCCGTCGTCAAGAAACAGTAACATGTACGATCATCGAATCAAAAATGAGATACCTTTGATGGGAATGCCAACTTTAAATCCATTTGCCGGCCTTGGAATCCCTGTTACACCTATGCACAATACAGTGACTGAACTTTGGAATATGCTAGGCCATACGATATTCGCATTGTTGCAACAAAACAATGGAACTACTGCTGCTCCACTCAATCCAATGCATATGAATGTCTTGAACGATAGGATGAGAAATCTGACTGGAAGAAGTAGGCCGCCAAGTGAACAACAAAGAAATTGTGAGCCACAAACGAGAGATGACTATTTCGAGCAGGATTATCCGGGAGGTAAGTTATTAGGCATAAAAGAAATCTATTTAATAATGAAGGGGTTTCTTTGAAAATGCACTACTGATGTGCAAAAAAGATGTGTTTCAAAAGGGTTTTTGAATAAGAGGTTTTATTTCCGCAGCATATCCTTTTTATGAAATTTTGAAGGAACCATTCGCACATTTGTGGTTGTATATCCTCGGTAATTTAAGTATCCCTTTTTTCATCCTTTTATAGTTAATTTAACGTTTCTACATGCCAAATGACAAAAGATAAAAGCTTCAAAAATGACAGCTTATCAAATAGCGGCCTGTTCTTTATGAAAACTCTTATTGGAAGACCCTATTTTAAAAAATTCACTGTTCTTCTGTTTCAACCATAGCACAGAAACTCCCTCAATACCATGAATATTTATAACTTATTTTATTTTGATTATAACATTTTTTTATTTCAGAATACTCACCGGCTACAAGAAGTGCAGCAACAAGCCCGATACTACCTTCAGAATTAGAAAATAATCAAACACAATCAAGGCCTTTATTTGACTCTGCAATGAGAACTTGTAATCAAACTGTGGATATACAAAAAATTGTCCTTAATAAGAATTTTTCCGATTCGGTAGTTTCAAGCTCAAGAAAATCCTCGCAAGTTGATGAAATCCTTCAACTATTTCCGGAATATTCTGATTCGTTTAAAAAACGAAAGGCTATCAAAAGGTTGCTTAAAGAAGCCAACAAAAACACGAAGCCGAAGAAAAAAAGAAATTCAACTTCGTGTTCAAGTTCAATATCGGCATCAACTCAATTTAGTTCAGATCCAGAAGTACAACAAAGTCCAGTGAGTTCATCTCCAGTTTTAGCATCACTCCAACCTTCCATGGAAATGTCAGAGACAAAATCCTATCTTCAAGCCAATTGGAAGACTGAAATATTTGGTGATTGTGATAGTGACTCAAGTCTTGATAATTCTGTTTTAGAGTACATAAAAGCTCATACTCCTCAACAAGATCCAGAAGAGAAATGGAAACCAATTGATTACGAACCACCACCACCACTACCACTACCACCCAATCATCTCGATAGGCCAATAAGTAGTTCTAGTTTTGAAGCAAAACAATCTAAAATTAAATCACCTATGGAAAAAGAATTTTTAGGATTCGAAGAAGAAGTAAATCTCCCAAAAACAGCTGATGAATTGTTTTGTAAACCATTTTCGCCACCAAAAGGACAAAAGTCAGTCTTTATCCCAGGTTCTTCTATTCAGAAAATTCAGCAGAAGATAAAAGTTGATGCGAACGATTTGGGGGGTTTGTTGAACTCACAAATTGAAGCTAAAGAGCAGAATGAGCTGACAAAACCACCAAACCCAAAAAGAAAGCGTAAGCCTAAAAAAGTGGAGTCCGACCAAACAAATAAAATCTATAACCTTGATGAAACTCCAATTTTTCCTAACCCAAAAACACCGCCGGAACCTAAGAAAATTAAAAGTTCATTAAGTTTAAATAAAAATAAAGTTAACGTAGAGAGTATTCTGCCAATTCAACCTTCAACAAGCTCTTCGTACAAACCTTTGCAGCTTTTAAATTTGAATAAAATCAAAAAACTCAAACAAGACCCAAAACAACATATGTGTGGTCCTCAAAATCAAACCATTGAAGCTCCGAAAATAACTCCTACACTTGACAAGCCAGACTGGATCAACAGAAATAAAAATCAAGAAAGCGAAGACATTCCATCACTTCATGTGACACGAAATAATCATGGTCCAATGGTTATGAAAGTCGAAAAACCACCCGATTCAGTATTTCAGGACATCAAAAATTGTTTTATCACACCGAAGCAAGAAGGTGATACATTTATTGGTCCGATAATGCCGATTCCAGCCGGTCCAAAAAAAAATTCTTTGCTCCCAGAACAAACGACCCCGTTGATTTCTCCAACAGAAGATGGAACTTTCAGATTTGTTATTCAAAATCATCCAAATACAGTTAATTCGAATGTGAATTCTTCAATCAATCCAATTGAGGGCCCTGAGAAGTGTCCTAAAATGTTAAATTGTTACTTGCGTGAATCAGCGGAAAAGAAATCTGTTTCCTTTCTCAACGAACAGTGGATTCTACAATGCAATGGTTTGAAAGAAACTAAAAAGGAAGGTGCTCTATGTGAATTAACCACAGAAGTCGGTGTTTCCTCGGATAACAAAGCATTAGACCTAGAAAATATGCCCATTTACTTTTTAGATGATCAGAACCTGTTGCAACATGGTGATGAACCAGAAGAAGATAATTTGAAATTGAAAACACCTCATGAAACAATGCTCCCGGGATTTGAAGAAATTCAACGGGGATTAAAAAATGGATCTGCACAATTCGTAGAAATGTTTCAAAAACCAGATGAGTCTCAAAAAAACAATAGGCCTGTTATTGTGCAAGGCTATCCTTTTAAAGATAATTGCAAGACAACTAATACTATCGAATCTACGCTCACGAGCCAAGAAGTTAGACCAAAGGCTTCGAAATTTCAGGGTCAAATTTCGTATCTTGCACAAAAACACCAGAAGCATTTTGATGAGGAAGTAATAGATGAGGAACTTGGAGACGCGAACAATTTTAAAAATGAAACAGTTGATCGGGAGGTGTTAAGTTCCCTACACGGGAAGTTGGAAGACCCATGTAGGCCAATGAACCACAAACCTGAAAAGTCTCAAGATATAGAGACAAGTTCGTCCAATTTACTCCTTCAGAATCAAAGCTCATTTGGTTCAAATTTACTTCTTGCACCAACATATAGGGAAAATCTCTCGAGAAAATCCAGCCACAAAACACCAAGCTTTGTAGAAATGCAGTCAACTGCAGTTGTTCAAAATTTGGCTACTAAATTTATCGACGATGAAGCATCCCAGATATCAAATTCTGCATTGATGTCAAATGAAAGCAAAGACCTATCTATGCAAAACAAAATAGATTACAAGCCACCTGTCTCCATCACTGCATTAAACAAAGATGATATAAGTTCTTTGAGTAGTTCTTCGGACGGGGAAGGTGATTTATCAATAGATTTCCCCCCATCACCACAGCCAACAAATAGCTCCTCTTTGGATCTTTCCACAATTCTTAAAACTCCTGAAAAGACTAACAATCCTGAGGTACAGTTTAAAACACCGGATAGCTTTCCAAAGAACGATTCCATTATTGGCAAAGTAATCACGAACTCCACCGAAAAACTTGTCGAAGAGTACCTCTTAAATGAAAGCCCTGGCGAGGAAGGTCCAAAATTTCAAGTGTTCCTTGATAGGATATTGGACGACGTTGCACCACCGACAAGTCCAATTTCCGCCCTGGCATCATCGGAGAAGCCAACTCATAGTGAAGCAGAAAGTTCGTGTGATGAATCTGCATCAGAAACAGCAACACCCATAAAATACAAGAGAAAAGCAGCAGCAACATCTGCGATAGCTGTTAAACGATCTGCAAGAATCAGTGCAAGAAAAATTTCCACCACAACAAATGTGGTGAATAGTCTGTGTTCTATGACTATCCCCAACATTGAATTAGGAAAGTACACAAAAAGAAAGACGGAAAAACAGCCGAGCAAACAGGATAAATTAGTTAAACCAGTTATGGAAGAGAAAATCGACATTAAAATGGGTTTCTTCCGGGAGGCGATGGATGAAGAAGATGAAGAACCAATTTGTGAACCAATCAGGCGGCATTCTGTAGAAGAGTTTGAGAATACGCATGAAAGTTTTCCTAAGAGATTAGAGACTGAAGTTGTTCAAAGCAAATCTGAAGAACATAAACAATCATCTTTTCCTCAAAAAGTTGAATCATACAATAAAGCTCAACAGTCATTATCTTTATACCTTAGGAAAGAAGAATCAAATAGTGTTTCGAAAGCCCATTCATCTATAGCTTCTATATGCAAAAATTCTGAAGTTACTGAATCATTAAGTTATGAATCTCCAGCTTCACCACCACCACCGGATCGAATGCCCACCGCAACACACGCCGTTCTAGAATCATTTGAGCTTGTACCGATTTCTAAAGAGGATAGTAGTCCAAACCGTAAAACAATTATATCCCATTTGATCGCTAACTACAATCAAAAATTTCACAACATGTTGGACAAGGGTCAAACATTCAACAAAGCCCTTCTAGCCGAGCTTCAACGTTGTATAAAGGAGTACCTAAAAGGGGAGTGTCGTGTGATCGATACTATTCGATTTGTGGATGCCATCATTGAGCTCACATCGGACGACAAAATTGTCTCCAAAGCAATAGTTAATGTTTTGAAAACGGCACCTCGACCTGAAACGGAAGTTACTGTGAAAATTCCCGACACCTATCTAAGTCAAACACATCGAAAACTACTTACTGCATTGCAACAACTCTGCTATCATTATCCAAACCTGCATTACAACCTACAATCGACCATTGAGCAATCAATGTTCACATTTACCAAAGAAGTTATAACAGTCGAAGTTTTATTGAACCTGACACAATTCTATTTGGCCATCATAAATAATCCTACTGCGGGAACCACGAACCCAGCTAGGCTCTTTATATGCAAGTGTTTGTACTTCTACAACGTCAAAGCCATACCCTTAATCTATCATACGCTGTGCGTATATCCTACTGTCTTGCCACAAAAAATTGATCCTACATACGATCGCTCTGATATTCTAATCAGCACTATCCAGAGTATTCTTATGAGCACATACTATGATCCGGGAAAATGCGATTTCATGAGCAGACAAATATTAGCCAAGCTACGCATGTTCTATAACTACGAAAGCTTTAAACCACCTCGAGATGAAGTCATAGAGAATATGATAGCCAAAATTCGAGCGGGTCGTTTTAAAAACGTATCCTATGCCCTTTCGGTGATATGCAAGCGAATGGAGCAACCTCAAACAGAGAAATTTATACTTAACGAGCGGCTGATGCCATTGGCCAATGAATACTATCACACCTTTAGTCAGAGCAGTGAGAATGACGAGAAAATTGCATGCGTTTTAGAATGCATTTCATTCGTTATAAAGCCTTTCGATGTGAACACAGACATATCACATTATGTCAATTTGTTTGGGAGATTTTTGAATGCCGCTTCCGATAGAAAAGTTGTACAAGAAGCTTCAGTGGCAGCGATTCTCCGTACAGCGCGATTTGGATATGTGCAGTGCTTTAATGCAATTTATAACTTCAAGCCCACCTATGAGTTGTCTGAAAATTTGAAGCTGATGTTAAGATCGTTTGTTTATAAAAAGGGAATAGCTTTTCTAAATGCATTGGAACGGCAAGCACAAGAATTGTTAGCTCCATAAATGTGTGTTAACTATAATTATAATATTATTTTTTTTTTATTTATTCTCTGTTGTGTACAATGAATTCTTGTAAATATATATTTTTTTAGGTTTTAGGCATCTTAAGAGTTATTGATAAAAATATAAGTAATTAAATATTTTAAAAGAAAAATATTTTTTCTTAGAAACAAAAGAAACAAAACACGAAAATTAATAACAAATAAAAGTATGTTTTTGTAGTAAAAAAGATACAAAATATAATTTTGAAAGATAATAATGAGTGTTTTCTTTGTTTGGTATTATTGGAATCTAAGGCGAGGGCTCTGGACTTGAAAAACAAAACATTAACTTTTTTTTTTAATTTTATTGTCAACAAGTTTGATCGCATCATTTTATTGCAACGTTCGTAAGTGTTTCTTATTTCTTCAGGGGTACACAAAAGTTTGCGTACAGCAATAACAAACACTCAAGTACCTCCGATGGTATAACCAATAATCTTTTAAAACAAATTGCTTTTTATATTGCTGACATTTTAGCCTACTTGTTTAACAAGAGTATTACTTGTGGTATTTTTCCAAAATCCTCAAAAGTTTCGGAAATTATCCCATTGCTTAAGAAAGGCAGCAGAAAATGTTTAAGCCAATATAGACCCATTTCCATACTTCCTACTTTCACCAAGGTATTTGAAAAACTTTTGAAATTGCGAATGGGAACATTTTTAAATAATACAGTTTTTTTAAGTGATAGTCAATTTGGATTTCGTAAAGGTCGCTCAACAGAAGATAAAATCAACAATCAGCCTTATTTTGACATTCTCTTTCGTTCGAAAGTTATTCGAATTCGTATGATACGTATTTTCACTTTCTAACGATTCGAAAGTTCATTTTAATTCGAAACTAAAGCAAACTTTGACTTTCTAATCATTCGAAACAAACGTCATTTATTAAGCGTTCACATCTTGATGAGAGAATTAAAAGAAAAACATGTAAGTTCTGTTTTTTTTTTTCCGAAAAAAATTATGCAGCGAAATATGCGAGGGTTTTAGAAAAAAAAGTAATACCATAGCTTTATTTATTGACATGACCAAAGCGTTTGATATGGTCAATCATGATATTCTTTTGAACAAACTTTAGAAAGCTGGTTATAGAGGTGAAATCCATAATTGGTTTGCTTCCTATTTAAGCCACAGGACTCAAAAAGTTAAACTTGGAAATGTCTTTAGCGAGGTCATGAATATTAGTATTGGTGTGCCGCAAGGTTCTGTATTGGGCCCGGTTTTGTTATTAATATATTTGAATTCCATATTCCAGCAACATTTTAGTAGTAGTGTAACGGCTTTTGCTGATGATCTGGCTTTTATTAAAATTATGCAGCGAAATATGCGAGGGTTTTAGCAAAAAAAGTAATACCATAGCTTTATTTATTGACATGACCAAAGCGTTTGATATGGTCAATCATGATATTCTTTTGAACAAACTTTAGAAAGCTGGTTTTAGAGGTGAAATCCATAATTGGTTTGCTTCCTATTTAAGCCACAGGACTCAAAAAGTTAAACTTGGAAATGTCTTTAGCGAGGTCATGAATTTTAGTATTGGTGTGCCGCAAGCTTCTGTATTGGGCCCGGTTTTGTTTTTAATGTATGTGAATTCCATATTCCATACGATCTGGCTTTTACTTACGAAAGCAGTAACTTATTTGAATCATTAGTTAAACTACAAAAAGACTTGCAAGTTTTAAGACAATGGTTTTCAAAATATGAGCTATTAGTAAGCGGAAAAACAAAGCTTATGATTTGCAGCTTACAAAATTTAAAAGCAATTGATTGCGACATTTATTTTCATTTTGCAGAATGTAAGAAAATTTGCATGTCGACCCAGACTGAACTGGAAAGCCCAAACAAACGAGAATCTAATAGTTCTAGTAGTGCCAACTATATTCTTATGAACTTTCGAATAAACGAGGAACTACGTAACTCGAAAGTAGAATTCAAAATAAGACAAAATCGAAAATAATCACTCTGCATCAAATGTGTTTGCGAACGAAGTTTTTTTTGTCAAAGTGTAAGTAAAATGTTTTAAATTATTAATATGCAATTTGAATTTGAAAGTTTTTTCATTCAAATTTTTGTGTTTTATTATTTTACCATCCCAATTACACCGGGAATTCGTGATTTTTGCCAAAAATAGCGTTTGGACTTTCATTCCTCTTCCTCATTCATTTCAAAATTCATCATCAGCGGGCACATGACTCTTTTGATTGAAGTCAAAACTTCGGCAAGTATTTTTGACATGGTTTGTTGTGCACGTCCAGCGTTCTTGTCACCACCGATTTGGTTTTGATAACCTCTTGTTGCCAAAAACTTCATTGTTGTTGATAACTTAATGATAATCGGAACAGCATTTTGTCTTCTGCGAGTAGTCATCTCGGATGATATGGTGTTAAGTAAGAACATAAATCCCTCTTTAGAAAGACGATAGTTCTTAACAAAACTAAAACAAAAGTATATATAAAGGGTCCGCCAAATAACTTTTTTTTTTTTTTGAAAATGCTATAAAAACATCGAGTGTAGCTTCGGCAGTGTGGCACGTAGCGCCGTCCTGTTGAAACCAAATTTTGACAATATCCTCCTTTTGTGAACAAAACTTCGTTCAACTTGGCCCGATAACGATCACCATTGACTGTAACGGCCACTCCTTGCTCATTTTCGAAGAAAAATGACTCAATTATGCCTCTGGACCAAAATCCGGACCCTATATGTGCAAATGGCGGACCCTATATGTGCAAACCTTTTCTCACTCAGCTCCATTATTTTGGAATTATCTCTTATACTTTTGCGTTCAATTTGCTCGTACCGTTCTTCATTTCCTTGCAAATTAAACCAAATTTCAACGGTGTCCATTTTTGTTATAATATATTCTTGTCCAAAAATTCGATGTTTTATTTTTGTTTTTTTGTTTTCAAAACTGTCAAACAACTCGATACTCGTTCGAAAGTAGAATTTTTTTGAAAACAAGTTGGTATAACGCATTCGACATTCGATTCTACTTTCATACGTAGTACGATTTGAAAGTAGAATCGGAAATGAGTTTCGAATAGAATCAAAAGTAGAATCGAGTTACATAGTAAGGCCCCAGTACATATTATCTGTTACTCGGAACATTTTTATGTTAAGACCATTTTGCTTAAAATCCTTGTTAGTAACTATATACTACGGACTCGTTGACTCGAAGCTGCAATATGGTATATCTTGTTGGGGAGGCACTTATTGCAATACACTTGAACCTCTTGTTTTGTCTCAAAATAAGAATTATCTGCAAGAAGAACTGATTTATCAGCACATGTCCTTTATTTAAAATTCATCTTTATTTTTATGAAGTACCTACTTGAAATTTTCTTTATGCGTAGTGGTTTTACGTCCGATGAGGATGTATGGCAAATTTTTAGTTAAAGTTCCAGCCTCTAAAAAACCCACTAATCGAATTTTTCCAATGTCATATCACCTTAACTTTTTAATAAACTACCTCACAATATTCAAATTTTAAACGTCGGAACCTCTTTTTGAAAAAAGTCAAAATATGGCTTTTTACAATGGATAGCTCAGAAATAAAAAAATATTGATAATTGTAGTATAAACTTTGTATTTTTTTTTTTCAATATTTTTTATATTTTTAAAATTTTTTATAACTATATTCTTCTCTTATAAATTAGCATTATTTATTACATTTGGCATCTTAGTTTTTCTAGCATTTGTTTCTGTTAATTTTATTTATACAAAAATTATTCTTTAAATCAAAACAAAAAAAAAAGTGATCCCACACGTAATGCATATTTAAGTTTCTTTTTTTAAAGGGTCATTTGTCACAGAATGACTTTTTTATCTTTTCCTTTTTTTTACAATACATTTAATGTCATTTAAAATTATTATTTTGTAAATTATTGTAAAAATGAAAAAGACAAAAAAAAGGGAAAAAGTGAATCATAGCTCGTGAACTGAAGTGACACATTTTTTTGTAAGTATATTTGAAAAACAAGTGTTCAAATGATCGATTTAGTCCAAAATAAATTCAATACTTTTATTTTTGTTTAAACAAATAACAAAAAAAAAGGAAAATAGATAATAAAATTGTTTTATTAAACCCTGTGCAAATAGCGGTACATTTTGATCGCATTACGTTGTTGTTTATTCGAGTGTTACAAATTATTGAATCGTTGAGTTTCGCGAAATTAAAACAAGAAAAATGTCGAACAAAGGAGGTGATAATTAGTTTTAACATAAAACAAAGAATCTCCTACAGCGAAATTTCGAAACAAACTTCCAGAAGTCGATCAACGATCCAGAGAACCATAGATCGTCTTAGGAACTCAGGGCAGTAAGAATCTAAGGCAAGATCCGGCCGACCATCGAAGCTCTCAGTAAGAGATAAGCGGGTGATCAAAATCGTTTTAAAACAGCTAGGATGATCAGCTCGGAACTAGAAACGTATCAGAACACTAAAGTGCACCAAGAAACAGTTCGAAGAAACATACATATTTTGAAATGGATTTAAGTCTTGTATATCCAGAAAAAAGTAGTCAACAGGCAGAAACAACATCCGTTCGCCAAGGAGTACGTTCACAAGCCTCCCGAATTTAGGCATAAGGCAATTCTCTCGGACTAGTCCAACATTTTTAACATTTTTGGGCCTGACGGTCGTCTTAGGATGTGGAAAGGGCAAATGATGCCCTTTGGCGAAATGCACTGTAAAGATTGTGAAGCATGGCGGTAGAGGTCTTATGGTATAGGGTTGCATGGTGTTTTCAGGGGTAGGTAAGCAGGAAATATTCGAAGGAATTATGAATCAGTTTGTGTACATTGATATCCTCAAAAGAAGTTTAAAAGTAAGTGCCGACATTAACCCAATCCAACATATTAATACCAAAAGTAATAAAGTATACGCACACTTTTGTGTGAAGAACTTTATAATTTTTCTTCTTTTTTTTTGTTATTTGTTTAAGTAAAAATATAAATATTGAATTTATGTTGGACTGAACCGATCCTTTGAAAATATACTTTAAAAAAATGTATCACTAACCGCTCACGAACTATAGTACTCTTTTGCATTATTTTATCACTTATACTTTTGTGCAGCACTTTATCACTTATACTTTTGTGCAGCACTGTATTTATTCTTATTAATTATTTAAAATAATAATGCATAGCTGATTTTCTTCTTTTTCTGTGGCATCTTTCCTGGAGACGGCAAAATACAAAATTAACAATTAACACATATCACAGTTTTGCATTGTTAAATTATATTATTAAATAGCATCCTGCTTCTTATCTCAGGTCGATGTAGATGAGGAAACCCTAATGATGTACAAAAACCGAGCTGCCCCGATTATTTCAGATCACATTGTCAGTCGTGAGACTCCGCTTAGGATTGAGGTTTTCAAAGGAAGTATTGATGTGTCTTCGGAATACTTAAAAAACACTGATGCCGTTATTGGAATTGAGATGTAAACACTCCCATTATTATATACATATACATACATATGGGTGATTATACAAAAGTTGGGTAACTCGATGTCATCAACCAAAATATACAAAGTCTGATTATATTTTATTGAGATTGCAATTTATTTTAAAACAATGGAAAGACCTTTATTTAGTCACCCAATTTCAGTTCTTCATTTTGAATACAAGTTATTAAAAAAACACAATTAGTTCTTAAAACGTCAGTCCTCTGGCATGTCACAACCCCGACTCAACGTCAAACCCCACTTTGAATTTTAATGTTGGTAATAAAGTTAGTTGCGGGTCGCACAATTTGACGGCCACCATAACTGTACCAGAGTTTGGGTTATGTTTGTTGTCTATACACGTGCTTAGCCAGTCAACACGTCAGTTTTATGGTGAGTCGTTATTTTTTTGTTAATCTAAAGTTTATTTTTATTTATTCGTATAAGATTTTGATTTGTTAAAATGTAGTTTTTTGATATTTGAAATTACAAAAAAAAAAATTAGTCCAGATTATAATCTCAAATTTCGTCTTTTTCGTCAGTAGTGTGGCGTCAGTTCTGTGTCAGGTAAATTGTTATTGTTCTTCATTTCTTGATCATTTGTACTTTTAGGATGAATATTGTTAGATTTTGTTTGTTGATTACTTTGAAATATTTAGTAAAACTATGTGAAAGTAGTAAAAGATAAGTGAATAACGTTACGTTAAATGTCAAAAGACTGTTTTGAAAACTGATGTAGTATTTTCTCCTAGTATTACATATTAAGTGATTTTAAGTGATCATTATTAAATCCTAAGAGATTTTTACTAATTTGTATTAAATTTCATTATAATACTTTCAAAACTGTGTATACTCAACAGTCGTCTGGCAGTCAAATTCTGAAATTTTTAAATATCTTACAATGTACTCAAAAAAGTGACTGGCCCGATTGGGAACAATATATTAATTAGATTAGCTATCATATACACCCGAATTTATAGAAGTTTGATTTAAAAACTATCGTAAACAAAATATCCTCAAAAGTTACCCAACTTTTGTATAATCTTCTATATATATTTTTAATTTAATAACAAATTATGTATAAATTGCCTGTTTAGTATCGAACATCTCTATCCAGAGGTTTTAGATAATGTCCCATACAATGTTTTTGGATTCATCCAACCGAAAATTGCGTTATTTTCTACACCCAATTCGGATTTTAATGTCCTATTTCACCCACTGCCAAATGGTTTTCGACATTATGATCACAAATTCGAATGGTCCCAGCAACAGTTTAAGGACTGGTAAGTACTTTTTGATTTTGAAAAAGAATGTATATTAACGGTCTGTAAAATTAGGGCGCTTAATATTTGTGAGCGGTTTCCCAACTATCGGGTAGCTATATTTGGAGTTGGCGAAGCCCCTCAAGATAGTCCTGAACTAGGTCCAGTTTCGCAGTTTGCTTTGTTTGTTCGAAATGATGTTTATGGCCTTCCAATGGCTTCTGAGATCGAAGATGTCCCAGCTGATCTGAATCCTGATACTGCTTATAAGGAAATCTATGCTGTCGATTTTCCCATGCGACATGACGAACGCACTCTTGACCAGAAAATTTGGGACGAAGCGTGTTTCTTTATAAATCAATACAGAACCTTTGAAATGTATCACAACACTGAAAGACTGATCTATCAGATTCCTTTTGATAAAATTCTAGAAGCAATCGAAGCAGTATCGAATTCAGCTGATGATTTGCGTCGGGTGTTACTGGAAAACGATCAAGTTATTGAAGATGGATTTGTGGTGGTTCCCGAGGATGATCCCAATCGTATGCAAGGACGTTGGTCTGGTGATTCAGATTCGAATTACGACGACTACGATTATTATGATCAAGATCAAAATATTGACAATGATAATAATATATCAAATGGAAACTGTCACAATGATGATGAGGAGAATGCAGCAGTTGAGCCGGAGGAAGAAGAATGTTGGGATTAAATGGGCATTTTTCAACTCTTTTAACATCGAATCTCTTGTATAACATTCATTTTTTGTTTTTTTTTTTTTTATTTTGTACATATATATGTATTTATACATCGTTTCAAATCATGCACATTCTTCGTCTTTATATGAACAATATTGTAACTCAGCATGAATCATTCAATAAAATTTATTGAAGCCAATCATCCCTGAATACGGATGTAGTTTATATGTATGATACATTATAATGTTTGCAAATACCTTAAATTTAACTTGTTTTTCAAGATTCTGAGACAAAACCACTCAAAAGGGGGTAATGCATGTTATAATAGTAAGGACAAACGTTGGATAGAAGAATGGCTATCTTATACCATCTACATATATCTTTTATGTGATGCTCCTTTCGATAAACAAAGGGTAAGCTCTGTTGTATATAAAAAAAATATTGTTTTAAAGATAAGGGTGTTGAAACTAAATTCAATGTTAATAAGTTGCAGGAAAAATAATGGCACCATCAAATCACTCAAATTTGCTCTTATCATTAAAACTTACATTCATTTGGTTTTTTTTTTTAAATTAAATATCGTTACAGAGTCTCAAGGTACACAATTATTTGTCTCGTTTTACCAAAAATGAAACTTTAGCGGTCGGGATTATTAAAGGATTAACTTTTTATCGGTCAAGTTAAAGAAGTTTATTTGTCTAGCTTAGGCCGCCAATTCACGACACAAAATAACCGCGCAAACTGAAATTTTACTCAAGTCGGTTTGTGCAAAACACGATACAAGTGAACTGCACAGTTCTCAGTTTAAAAAAGTTTTCGTTCTGTAAACATGCGTTCAAAATTAGCTCTTTAAATGTATGTATATTGCTTGCTTTTGCAATAAAAAAAAAGAGGCTGAGATGCGACCCACACTGATAACTTTCCATCCCGTCTGTCGATTTGTCTTGCTTAAAAGTTTGTCTATATGTATCAATTTTCACTAAATTTGCGTACTATTTTTTGTAGATTTTATTTTTTTTTATGAAAAAAACGGACTGTTGGATTTTTATATCGAATGATATATAAATATCGAAAACAATATTTTCTGTGAAATAAAATAAGTTTGAAGCCAATATTTGTAATTTTTGAAAAGCTATTTGAGTCGAAAGTAAATTTTTACCAAGTTTTAGCATTGTTTTTTTTTTTAGGTTTTTATTTTTTGTAAAAAAAAATGTCGAATGTTGAAAACAATATTTCTTATAAGTTAAAATTAGTTAGAAGACATTATCTCAAATTTTTGAAAAGATATTTGAGTCGAAAATCAATTTTTATTAACTTTTGTTAAATTTTTTTTAGGTTTTTAATTTTTTGTACAAAAGCCGTCATATCGATTTTTTTTAAATTTTACTGAATATTGACAACAATATTTTTTGAAAGATTAAAGTAGTTTAAAGCCAATATCTCCAAGTTTTGATAAGATATTTGAGTCGAAAATCAATTTTTACCACCTTTTATAAATTTCTTTTTAGGGTTTTATTTTTTGTAAAAAAAACTATCAATTCGATTTTACTCAACATTTTTCCTAATGTTGAAAACAATATTTCTTATAAGTTAAAATTAGTTAGAAGCCATTATCTCAAAGTTTTGAGAAGATATTTGAGTCGAAAATCAATTTTTACCAACTTTTATTATTTTTTTTAGATTTTTATTTTTAGTAAAAAAACTGTCAATTCGATTTTTCTCAACATTTTTCCTAATGTTGAAAACAATATTCTTATAAGATAAAAAAGTTTGAAGCCTTAATCTTAAATTTTTAAAAAGATATTTGAGTCGAAATTCAATTTTTACCAACTATGAGTAATGTTTTTTTTAGGATTTTATTTTTTATAAAAAAAACTGTCAATAATTAGATTTTTCTCAAAATTTTATCAGATGTCAAAAACATTATTCTTCGTTGCGCAAAATTGTTTTGGAGATGAAATCATGTTTTAGTCGTAAAATTTTCGAGGTGACAAATTTTTTTTTTGAAGTCGACATCTCTTCTGGTTCTTGAGCTATGGAAGACGAAAAAAACGTCGCGAACGTACAGACGTACGAACGTACGTACACACGCACGCACAGACATCTTTCTAAAAATCTTTTATTTCGACTCTAGGGACCTTGAAACGTCGAGAAATGTCAAAACTTTCAATTTGACAAATCGGACCGATTACAATAACTTCCTATGGGAAGTTAAAAATTGAAAACTCAGTGCAAAAAAGGAGTACTGGTTTTTTGATCTTCCAGAAAAGATATTATTGAATAATACCATAAAGATGGTTCATATGTATATGTCATCGGCTCAGGCACCAGACTTTTCGCTGCATTTAACTTTTTTTAATTCTTTTCTGTAGTTTGTCCGAAAATTATTAATTTTTTTGACAACAGTGTCTCGGTCAGCTTCTGGTTCTTTTTCTTTTAGTTTTAGAACCAAGAGCTCATAGACTTTACTTTTCATTATCCTGTTGCTATATTCCGGGCTTTTTATTTTCCATAGTATGTACATATGTATACTGGCGTAAATAAAATTTTTATATTGAGCGGTTGCACAGTTTTTGACATTCACGACACAAATAACTGCACAAATTTAAGACTTGAGCAAAAATATCAAAATTGTTTTAATTTTTACACAGTTAGTGCGTTGGACTGTCATGCGAATGCGAGAGGTCTTGGGTTCGATCCCTGCCTGTGTCACCTAAAGTTTTTTTCAGCGGTACTGCCTCTTGCGAGGAATTGACAAATTCTCCAAGAGTAATTCTTGTCATGAAAAAGTGCTTTCTCAAATTAGCCGTTCGGATTCGGCATACAAACTGTAGGTCCCCTCCATCCCTGCAATTACTTGCACACAGGAATGGTTGAGAGTTGTAAGTCACTAGTTCTCTACGGACTGTTGCGCCACCTAATTTATTTTTATAACTGCACAAATCGCACAAACAAAACAACCCCACAACACAACTAAACTGGGCAGTCCCCAGTTTGCGCAGTTATTTTGTGTCGTTATTATGGCGGCCTTAGACAGTTTTTGTTTTAATGCAGATCAGATCTTTATAATAAAGCAAACATAAAAAATCTATATTAAGGTTCGTTTCACATTAAACTGTTTTGACCGTACGGCAAAAAACCGGACGGCATAAACCGGATCAATGGCTAATTACACATTATACGGTTTTAACCGTATCGTAAAACACGATATATGCAGGGTTCCTGTGCTTAGTATACTTTTTCACAAGTTTAGTTTAGACAATATATTGTAAGTTTAATCACAAGTAATTAAGTAAATAGTTAATCACAAATAATCGTGTCTTGAAGTGGCTGATCGAACTCTGCCGCACGAATAAAATCGTATGATGTGAAAATATGCATTTCGTCACGTACGCCACCAAGCTTATCGCGCCGTCCGACTGCCGTATACTGTAGTGGCAGTAGACGGTTGCTACACGGCGGCGCGGCGCCGGCATTTTGCCGTGACCTTATAATATGAAAGCGTATATGCTCTTCTTCGCGCCTTCGGTTTTTTGCCGTACGGTCAAAACCGTGTAGTTTGAAACGAGCCTAAGCCATGTAAATATATTCCTACCTTTTTTCCATTTGTAGGTTTTTCTGAATCTGTTGTCTTTTCCCCTTACGTTGCCATTTTCAATCCACTTTGATCCTTAACAAAATGTGACTTAGTCCTATAACCAATAGTATTGTAGGCCTATCACATTTTCAAAAATTGTTACCATAATGCTTCGTTCCATCATAAACTAATTAATAAGGAATAAACTGACAAACCTACGATTTCAAATAAACACAAAGTAGAGATATCCACGCCGCTATAACTTTGAGGTAGTTAAGAACTTTGTCTACTTAGACACCGCTATAAAATCAGACAACGACATCAGCGCTGAAATCAAACAAAGAATAACTCGGCAATTTAGTTGTAAATTCCTCTCTCGAACATCTAAAATCACCATCCTATATTTTTTTTTACATTTTAATTTATTGAACCATACAAATTTTATATACATTTGGCTTAATTCTAACATAAATAATATTTAACAATAACTTAAATTAAAACAGGCTATTTTGGTCAATTGATTTTCAATGCAAATAAAAAAACTTTATTCCATCTTTTACCCAACGTTTCGTCGCTACTCACGACTTCTTCAGGGGTTTTATTTAGATCTTTATTTAACATTATGAAAAAAAATATTTTGTATATATTATTTTATACAATTTATCTAATTTATAAAACTTACATGTTGTTTTTTTGTTGTTGTATTTTACATTGTTTTTGTTGGTTTTGTTTTTTTAAATTTAATTTTTATTTCGTTTGAAGAAGAAAAATTAAAGAAAAATATTTAAACTATTTAATAAATTAACAATAAAAACAAGAGACTAATAAATTAAAAAGACAAACATAAATTATCACAGTGTAGTTCAGGTACTTATTGCTAATGCGTAGCTTACAATGGTGTTGTCTCGATCTTCTTGAGTGTTCATCGTTCTTCTTATTTTTTGTTGTATGCGCAAGCTTTCAAGAGTATACCTCGTCGTCATTCTCTTCTCTTTGTCGAGTACTCTTACATCATCGAAATTTGGTATGTGGCCGCTATCAATTATATGTTGTGATAGCCCTGTTGATGGTTTCTTCTTTCTTATGTCCGCTTTGTGCTCCGTCATTCTTATACCCAATTGTCTTTTTGTTGTTCCGATGTAAGTCAAATTGCACTTCTCCCCTTCTGTCCCCCCGCAGGGAACCTCATAGACAACGTTTTGATTGTTTTGTTATATCAACATACTCGTATGCAAATCTTTTTGTAAAATTATTGTTTATTACATGATTCTTTTTTTTATTTTTCTATCACTTATTCATGAAATGTCATATCCGGCAGACGGCAGATAGCCATGTCCGTATTCTTAAGATTATAATTGTATCTACATCGAATCGAAAAAAAAAAATAAAGAATTTATCTATCTATCTATCTATCATCTACTCAATCCTGTTTTCTTCTTCAAGAGAGGATGAACTCGATGTAGTGCGATGTTGTTTTTCTTTCTCACAGCCTTAAAGTGTGGGTTGAAGCGCAGCAGCTCATTGAAGTGTATTCCCAGGTATTTGGCTTTCTTCTTGGCTTGAATCCTTGATCCATCCGGAAACGTCAGAACAAGGTTTCGAGCCACTACCGCCGATCTACAGCGGCTGATGTTGGTGACGGGTCTCCGGAAGCACACCAATTCCGATTTGGAGGTGTTTGTCCTTATTCCCCACTTCTGGTAGTACTCGTAGAGTCTGCTTATGTGTCCTTCTACTCTTCGGGCTGCGATCGTAGGAAACATGGAGGACGAATAGGTGAGTGAGTCATCCGCAAACAGCAGGTTCTCACAATCCGTTAGCACTGGCTGGTCAGATGTCATCAGGCTGTAGAGGAACGGTGCAGGTTTTGATCCTTGGGCGACTCCAGCCTTTACGTCTCTAATCGTTGACTTGACACTGTCGATTTCTACGAAGAAGTTTCTGAAAGAAATAAAAGAAAACAAAATTTGTATTATTGGCTGTGGGATATTAAAAATTCGGAGCTTATGGATGAGGGCCTCAATCCATACGCTGTCGAAGGCTTTCTCGACATCCAGAAAGCATCCAACTGTGGCTCGGTGGCTATTGAGAGCGGCGGTGACGTCGGACTGAAACTTTAGAAGTGGATGTATCGTTGAGTGAGCTTGTCGGAATCCAAACTGCGTGTCGGGGATGTTATGTTCGTTGCAGAATTTCTTCAGCCTCCTTAATATGACTTCTTCCAGAATGTTGTTGAGGAGTGAGACCGGCCTGTAGTTGGAGATCATATTGGTGCTGCCTTTCTTCGGTTCTCTGGTTCCTGGTTCTCATTTATGGCGCTGACGCCTGGAAAAATTCTTCGGGTGATTTTTGAACCCGCCTGTATAGATAGAAAGTGGAGGAGAAGATACAACGACGAACTGTATGGGTTGTACAGCGAAACTGGAGACAGCTAGGACGGAGCTCATCGGAGACGCATTTTGGTTGAGGCCCAGGTCCTCCACGGATTGTAGCACCACCTTAAGTAAGTAAGTATGTAAAGACATCCACTCATATTTAAATTAAATTTTGAACGGCTAAATGTGATGTTTAAAATATAAAATAGAACTTTCAGAATCCATACAAATCTTTTTTGGAGATTCCGTATTTTTTTAAAGAAACACAAAAATAATTGAATTGAAAGCAGGATTAAAAATTAGGAGGCTTACCGACCTGCAGCATAAAATTATATCGCATTATTAAGACCAAAATAAGTTTCATTGGAATGTTTTATTTAAATGTTTCAATAGTTATTTCAATGGTTTTTGTCTTAATGTCATATACTGTGCTGGCTGGCTTATAGCATTTTTAATCACGCATATTGGCCAATTTAATGCGTTTATGAGAATTGGTTAAATGAAGTGGGTAACGAAGTATCTTTGCTTTCATCATTTACTTTACATAGGATTTAGGTACACTGTTGCATTTGTAACTTTCCACCCTAACCCCAGCAATCCACCGACATAAATCCATTTGTGTCAGTTCTTAAGTATGTAGGCAATGACTGAGGAAAGGGACGAAAACAAAAATGGTTAATTTCCAAAGCTGAGCTATTATTCATCCCCTCAAAGAGCAGCACACTCCAACTTACTATCCACTCATTTATGTGACAAACAAAACTATGGGTGGTAGTTAAAGTATTAGGGTGGGAGCCTTACCATCTAAAACGAGTAACAACTAACCACCCATAGCATGCAATTTTTTGTTTTCAAAAAATATTACCGCATGCGCTCTGTTAACACTTGATTGACGGATTACACCCCTGGTCCCGGAAATGTGCCAAAAAGATGCACTCTCAACGACAAATCATTGTAATTTATTTTCAGTTGGACTTACCTCCTTGGAAACGACGAATATCCTCGAGCACAGCAACAGACTGACAAGAGAATCAATTCTGTTTATATTTTATTTATTTATTTATTTTGCATAACACCCCTTGGTTTTTTAATCTATCAACGGATTTGTTTGACTTTTGTAAAATATTTGGATAAATCCTCACATTTACTGTGTGCCTTCTGTCGAAAGAGGAGCTACGACAAGAACACGGTAGTGTGGCCTGTGGCCTCTGGCGTAGCTTCTTATAAACAATGGCTGAAGAGGGTGGCAAACCGGAAGAAGCAGGCGAAAAGAAAATTGTTCATGTGTATCCGCTAGTAAAGGTAAACATGATAATTTAAATCTAACCAACTTAGAGCATTTAATAAAAAGTGAATTACTTCCTGTTTACTTACACAGCACACGGACATGGTAGAGGAAATGAGAAACGAGACTATCGAGTTGACCATAACTGCCTGTGAGAAATATGCTTCCAACTATGAGGTAAGAGGGAGTGATGGTAATCGTCAGGGAATTCCTTTTAATTTATCGACTATTTTGTTGGATTCTTTACATATATTCGAGTAGACAGCTGCAAAAGTTATCAAAGAGACCATGGACAAAAAGTTTGGAACTTATTGGCATGTGGTGGTCGGTGAAGGATTCGGCTTCGAAGTGTCCTTTGAGACGAAAAATATTTTGTATTTATTTTTCGGAGGCAATTTGGCTATCGTTGTGTGGAAGTGTTCATGAGAAGGAAGTGAAATCTTAATACCCAGTTTTTATTTTTGGCGAACTGTTTTAAGAGTACCTTGTTAATCGACCAATTACAACAATTTAAGGACTTGAAAACAATTGACACAGATTTCTCAGGGACACAGATGAATGTTTAGTCGATAAAGATGTGGGGGTTTGTTGGTGTTCCTGCTAAATCTAATCAATACAAAAACCAATCCGTGGCCGTTTGAAATTAATACTTACGTTGGATTCTGATTATTGTGTAAATGATTTGTGTATATATTTGTACTTAATAAAATAGTATTTTTATATAGAAAATAATTAATAAAAAGTATTGTGGCAATGCATATACCTACCTTAGTTATATAAATTGAAGAGAATCTTATGATTCTATTATGTAATATTGCTAATGTCATCTGTGTTGAACCAAGAAGCAGATGGCCATTAATTGTAATTTTATAAGGGAAAACATCTGATCTCATAACTCCCAGATTAGGTTTTAGCAAACTATCTGCAGCTATCACTCTTATGGTTAGGTACAAAATTTTGAAAAATATTCTTCAAAGATATCCAATCAATGGTCGCTAAATTTGTATTCGAAGATTTGAACTTCTATTATTTTCCGTGGATTAATGTCCTTCTTCTTAGTTTGGAATAACTTTAAAATTTTTCTTTTAAATACAAAAATCCACTTCACTAAAAAGTGCATCTATCTATCACTATCAAAACTAGTGCCGTTTCTAATGAATGTAGATGGCTAAAAAAGTATGACTTGAAAGAGCTTTTGTGGCATTATTAAAACTCATTAGAATAATCTTAAGTTCTTATCTAATCGTGCATAACTAACCTACTTGCTTAAAGTGGCACTAGAGTCCTGTGTCAAATGTGGCCTGAGTTAGGTCACTTTCCTTTTTTGTGTGCTCCACCTGATCCGCGCTCTTCGTGACCCAACTAACTCAGATGTTGTATCGCTGTACAAACCGTGCATCTCTTCGATTAATTTTGTCCTTTACTCGCCGTTTATGCATACGAGGCCGTAGATCACTCAAGATGTTTTTATTCGCTTTTGTCATGGTAAGGATGATGGTCTTATATAGCGACATTTAAGGTTGCTCGATTGAGGGCTTTGCTACTCAATTACGTTCTTAGGACGAAGAAATGTAACTGATTATTTAAAAAATGAGGTAAAACATATCAATTGTCATTTAGTTACTAATAATTTCGCTTTAATGTACATTTTTAGTAAAAAGATCTTTTTTGTTTATTGTTGGTTTTTGGTTGTTTATTGTGCAAGGCTTGAAATGAAAGTTTTTAAAAAAATCGAATGGCTCATGTTTGCTCAGTACATAAATAGATTTCTTGTTGTATCATAAGTAGAAATTACTTTTAGGCTGTACATTACAAAGAATAAAGCTGGAAGGAAATAACACGCATGTATATGACAGGGATTGAAAGGACCTACATACATATAATTATAACGAACGTCTAGTTTCCACTATTAAATTGCCATAGCTGCTTTTCTTGTCGTCAATTTTTTACAAAAACGGTCCCTTTTCAAATCTTATATAATAGCTTACAGCTTAACCCTTGCCCAAAAAATTTACTAACTTAAAGAAAAAAAAATGTTTTGATTCAATTTGATCAGTTTAATTGTAAACCATTAAATATTCGTAGTCGTCGCACCTAGACAAAATTAATTTTAAAATGTTCTTACAAGTTCACTTCTCTCATAAAGTACACAAATGTACACAAATTTGAATAGAAATTGTTTTTCACTAACAAATTCAAGACACTACCTGCCGGAAGTTTTGCAGCCATTTAAACGTCCGTCATGCATATATAAAAGTCCAAAAAGGTTTTAAAGAAAACTAATTTTCGGTGACCTCTGCTTTCACGTCTATCGAAACCATGTTTGAAGGACGTCAAGATGCAATGCATTTAAGTAGTTCCCTTCTTATTTCTGCTATTGGAAAATTTGTATTCCTGATGAAGTATTTTTCGGAAACGCTGCTTCTACGTGCTGGCAGACGAGTGCTTCTGTTATCAATTTTACTAAGATTAAAAGCCCTGAAAAATGTCATTTGAAAAGCTAAACGACAAGGTAAACGACAGTCGATGAAAACACCAGACGAAAGTGGTTATACCCATTATCCTTTTATAAGATCATTCAAATTCAAATAAAACAAATAAATATAATGGTAAGTGTTTAATATATAAGTAATTTATTTTTAGTAATAATATAATTTTGTAACTTTTTACTTATAAGACAATTTTAGTGAATTTTTGCTGATGGTTGTTTATGTAAGTATATTTTATTTTATTTAATATTAATAATATTATGTGTTAGTAGAAAAATCCGAATATCAAATGCTTACTAAGTTTGTGGGCATCGAATTTGTCTTTATTTATGTATCTACTATATAAATTATAGTTTATAATTTATAAAACTTGAGAACAACTCTGTCTACATTCAAATAAAAAATATTCCTTGTGTACAAAATAAAATATACTTGCCAAATAAAAAATCACTGCAAAAAAAAAACATCTAAATTACTTAAAATTATAACTTATTTATTGCGATTTGATCACTAATGTTATGTACAATTATAATTATAAGAATACATAACAGATTTTTTTTTGTATACCTACCTACTTTTCTTTTTATTAGAATTGTTTAGTTAAATTAAAATAATTAATTAAAATGCAATAAATACACATAAAGTATAACTTTAGTATGGGATTATTTTTTGTCTACAAATTAACGTTTCTTGCCAATAAAAATTCTGAAGTTTCTTTTTAATTATTTTCTGATAACAAAGGTACATTTTTCTTTACACATTTTTTTTATTTTACAAAATACATAAGCCTTTTGTTGTATATTTTTTTAAATTTAACTTAATATTTAAACCTAAACATTTACAAAAACATTTCACATTAGCGTTCTACGATTGTTTGCAATATCTAACAACTTATATGTTACCAAACGCTATAGGATTCATTCTCCTGCTATAGAAGTTTGTTAAGCTGGCCAAGCTGAAAGAAATTAAATAATACGATTAATAAAGTTACAAGATCAGAAAGCTATGTAATTTTGCTTTGTTTAAAATGAGGATATGACAATAAAGTTTGCAGGCTAATTATTAGAAAAACGTCCCAAAATTATCGTAACTTTTTGTTTCTATTTTCAAAATTGTCGCTTCTAATGTTTTTAAAATTTCAATGTTCCTAAAGAATTTGTGTTATGTAAATTTACTTACTAATGATCTTCTCTGGTGTTCCTTTTCAATTGCCACCTGGGTTTGCTGAGGTGTAAATTTCAATACCGCAGATATAACTTTTACAAGTGTCTCATTATTGCCATTCAATGTTCCAGTCAGATACTAAAAATTAAAAAAAATCAAATTAAATTAATTTTCAAATAAAAATAAAAAAGGTGTTAACCTGAAACATTATATTCTTCAAATATTCAAACTCCGTATTAACCGTCACTCCTTCGTTATGCTGCATGGATATCTAAAACAAATTAGAAACAAAAATCCTCAAAGAGTTCTAAATCACTACACAGAAAGGAACCAAATTGAATGGCGTAAAGTGTAAAACAAACCAACCACTCAAAATATTCCTTCCCTTTTTCTACTCACCAGAGTTTCATCCAACTGCCGTGATAGCTTCTCGTTTTGTGACTTCAATCGTTCGTTTGATTGCTCTAAAATCAAATAGTTTTCACATTTCTGCTCTAAAAAGAGATTGCGATTGGAAACATCTTGAACATCGTGCATTATTGTTTTGAGTTTTGATTCTAATTCCTTCTTTTCTTGTTGAATACTTTCGGAACTTCCTTCTTCAGATGCCACAGGTACATTTAATGCAGTCGATGGTGAAGGATTTCTCTCTTGATTTTCATACTGTGCTAGTTTTTCACTCATGTGCTTTGCATTGGTGAGAAGATCATCGATTTCTTCGGTAAGATTTGCGATTTCTCCTCGCGACTTATATTGCAGGTCCTCCAATTCTTTTTGCAACTGCTCGTTGATTTTTCTCAAGTTCTCCGATTCGTGTTGGGAGGCCTTAGTAGATTCGGCAATTGATTCCACCTTCACTTGCGATGGCACTTTCTCGGCCAGTTCGACCTTCAAGGCCTCAATTTGCTTAAGCATTTCATTTTTTTCCTCCTTCAAGGCGTCCACCTTCGTGATTTCTTTGTTTAAATCATCGACTTCCTTATTCAGAGTTTCCAAGGTACTACCGCTACGTTCGAGTTCCACTTTCAAGCTATCTATTTGTTGTTTACTTAAGGCCTCTGCACTTGCAAGCTGATCGATAAGCTTCAGTTTTTCTCCAGTCACTTCTTCACAAGCAGTTTTCACTTCCCGCAGTTCTTTCTCAACCTCGGCCAGCTGGTGCTGACATGACAATAGCTCTTTTTGGATATTGTCATTCTGGGCGGTGATAAAGTCTGCGTGCTCACTTTGCCTTGTTAGTTCAGCTCTTTGTGTCTCTAGACTCTGCTTGAGTTGTTCCACCTCCTCTTGTGCTTTCAGAATTTCTTTGCACTTGGCTTCCACCTCGCTATTGTGTTTTTCCTGGTTCTCATTAAGTACGTAAAGCTCACAACGCTGAGAATTGATTTTCTCATTTAGTGCTGTAATTTGTATGGCCACATTGGCACGATCCTCACTTTGACTTCTTATATCTGCTTGCAACTGCTCAGTCAAAGTGTGAAGATATTCGTTTTCCAACTGCAGTTGTTCATAATTTTGCAACTTCTTTTCCAAATCGGTTGCATTGCGGGCTGTTTCTTGTAGATTTTGATTTTCGTTGCTAGCCTGCTGCAGACGAGATTCTAGCTCGGCCAAATGTGATTGCTTGTTGTTTTCTAAACTATTAATTTCAGATTTTAGTGCTTCATTGGTTGCTATGAGTTTTGTAGTACTCTCATTGGCGGCATTAAGTTTTTCACTCAAGGCACTTATTTCTGACTGACTTGATGATAGTCTTTCGCTTAGGGCTTCATTTTGTTTTTTAGAATCTTGGAGCTGCTGTTGGAGTTCATGGACTTTTTCCCTCAACTCTGACAGTTCTTCATTTGACTTATCATGCTCCTCGGATTCCTTTGTATATTCATCTAATTTTCTTTGGAGTTCTAGAGCTTGATCTTCAGCAAGTTTGATTTTTTCTTGGGACATCAACTCGAACTCAGCCATTTTCTTTTTTAGCTCTTCTACCAACTGTTTGTCTTGGCCATTTTCTTTTGCTGCCTTAAGTTCTTCTTCCAAATGCTCCTTGGCTTTCACCAATTTTTCATTTTTGTCTTCTTCAACACGCACCTTCTCCAATGCATCACTCAAGTCACCTCGTAAGTTGTTGGACATCTCACTTAGGTTATTGTTCTCTCTGGTCAAGCTCTCAATTTCTTCCTTGATAACTTTTAACTCATCTTCTAAGCATTTATTCGAATCCAACACACATAGCTTCTCCTTCTCTCGTGAGTCACATTGATCCTGAAGTGATCTATGCTCGTGTTCCATGAGTTCTTTGGCATTGTGCAGCCTTGAATTCTCATCCAACACTTGGGCCATTTTCTCGTTCAACTTCTGAATGTTTTCTTCCCCCGTTTCGCATTGCTGCTTGAGATGTGTGACTTCGGTCTCGGACTCGCCGCGTTTTCTTTCATATTCCGCAATTAGCTTTTCTAGCCTATTGGAATTTTCTTCTAGCAAACAGTTCTTTTCAGCCAATTGGGAACTCTCACTTTCGATGTTTTGTAGTTTGTGTTCGACAAGTTTAAGTTTCTCCAGAGACTCATCAAGTTCAGATTTCCATCTTTGTTGGTCATCACTTTCCTTAGTTTTATTTTCAAACTTCTGTTCGAGGGATCGTTTTTCTGCTTCGAGCTCTGAATGGGAAGCACGCACATTACGAATTTCTGCCTCCATTGTTCCAATTTCCTGTAAAATATTCGTTACTTGAGCTTTAAGCTCAGATTTCTCTCGTTCCATGGCCTCTTCATGCTGCTGATGTTCGTTTTGAATCTGTGCTAGATTCGATTCGTATTCCGTTATGCTCTGTCGAAGGCGTTCGATTTCTTCCCGTCCCTCAGATTCTTTTGTTTCAAGTTGTTTTTTTAGCTTACCGAGTTTGTTGGTCGCCGATTTGAGTTCCTTTTCTTTGGCCGTGAGTTCTTCCTTTATTTCCTTGATTTGGACGTCGGCTCCCGATTTCGCTTTTTGAAGTGCTTCCTTAAGAGCGACTATCGTTTCAGATTCTGTGTTTACACTCTGATCGTTAAGTATCTTTATTTCGGACTCGAGTTGCTTCAACCGAATTTCACTTTCATGTTTTTCCTTGCGAACTTCTTCGAGCTCCTTGATGAGTTCCTCGTTCTTTTGCTTCGATTCTTCACTTAAAACTCTCATATTTTCTTTTTCTCCTTGAATTTTATCCAATTCCTTGCGGTTTTCTTCAATTTCTGTTTGAATTTCTTTTATTTTACGTTGATTTTCTGAAATAGTCTCTTGCAGGCCATTGTTTTCGGTCTTGGTGCGATTAAGTTCGTTGTCAATTTCGGCTATGGAAATTTCAGAATTTTGATACTGTCTTATCATTTCACTGAGTTGTTCGTTTTGATGTCTCAAGTCCTTCATCTGGTCATCGTATTTCTTTGACAGGTCTTGCAACTTCTCCTCCAAGCCCGCTATGAACTTATCCTTTGCCACTATTTGCTGTTTCGTTTCACCTTGTATATGGTTTGAAGAAATCAATTTAGCTTCAGCTTCTTGTTTAGCCATAGTAATTGTCTTTAATTTTTCCTTCAATTCTTCTAGTTCTTTCACCTGTCCCGAAATCTGATTATTCTCTTTCAAGGTTTGTTGATATTTCGAATCAACTTCGGTGAGATTTGTTTTCAAGCGTTGAACTTGGGTCTCTTTGCTCTCCAATTCAGAGTAGATTGCTTGTTTTGTTTGTGCTAACGAAATGGCATTCTCTTCTTCTTGTTGTTTCATCAAGTCAATTGTTTTGTTAGCTTCGTCAAGCTTTTGTGTAAGTGCTTTGATTTGGTTTTGTTGCTCGGCAACTTGTTTTTCCAAATGTGATTGATCATTATGATTGGTTGTGTTTTCAACATCAAGATTAATAAGGTTATTTGGATCGGTGGTTGTTTGGTTTGTGGTCGCATTAAGTTGAATTAGTGGTTCGTTTTTAGTTAGTGCCATTATGCTATCAGGATTTTCTCCGAGAAGGGTTAGTTTTGTTTGATAGGCTTGCATCTTGCATTGCATGTCATCCATTTCGACTCGAAGAGCCTCTTCGAGGTGTGCTTTGGCTTGCTGTTCCAATGCACATTGTTCTCGAAGTTCATTTATACGACGAATGGCTTTTTCTTGTGTCTCCACAAGCACAGACTGAAAAAGAAACACGTATAAGAATATATGAGTTAAGTATTGGGTATAAATTGTTTTAATTGTTTTTGGCCAATCAAGTGAAAAACATATACAAAAAGGAGGAATTAAATACACATTCACGATGAATATGAAGCTCGCTATATGACAACATGTTGAACATGGAGGAGCTAAAATAAATGATTTTTGGAATAGTTTTTTCTTCTAATAAGGATTAAGGGTATTATGAATGCCAAAATGTATGTCGCCGTAATGCAGATCGTTATGCTTCATTATGCTGTGGATGGATATGTCTCTGGCTTGGACGTTCCATCGGAATAACGACCCCAACCATTGCGGTAGACCTAGTTTAAGACACCTAGCTCAATCGCCGGTTTTTAATCGTGTGGGCCAATGTAAGTGAATGTGTTTTAAAAGAAAAAAATCTGTAGTAAATTGTACAGCGCAGGAAATAAAAAACATGGAAAAGTATTCCTCAAGAATAATGCATTAGTATGGTTGATTCGGTGTGCTGCTGTCTACGTAAAAAAAAGAATACATAGCAAAATGCTATCCAATGTGATGCTAACCAACATCTATAGTTTTTTTAGGGTTGCTAAGAACGTTTTCTTAAAAAAGCACGGGGCTAGCGGGATTACAAAAGACTGAGATTTAAAAAAAAAAAAACAATATTTTAGTAGAAGGAACTTTAAGGGATTTTTAAAAATCCGATATAAATATTTATCTGAATTCAGTTATTGTAATCATAAGGAATAAATTAAAGCAACAAAATTAGTTTAAACGCTACTTTACTTATTTATGGCTTTATAATATAAATGGTCCAGTGAGAGTTTTCTAATTTACCAGAAAAAGAAAAAAGTTATAGCAACAGATTTGACACAGCTCTTAATTTGCTGATACGGAACATAAATATTTATATTCAACATAAACCCTTAAGTAACACATAGAGCTTTGCACCAAACGTAAACTCAAACATAAATTTCGTTAAGTAAAACATTATGTTTATCCTCATGAAATATTTATACTAGACATAAGTATAATTGTATTATTATTATTTGAATTATCTGCCAAGAGATGTGAAAAAAGGAAATATACATTATGTATGAATGTACATACATATACATATTATAAATAAAATAGATTTTGAATCGACTTGTTTGAAGATGACATAGAAGTTCTCGAATTTTTTTTTAAATTAATTAATTAATTAATTTTTTTTGAGACGGGAAACCATCTCCTAAGTTAAACCAATCTTAGAAAAATGCATGTCAGTTGACAGATGACAATTTTGAAGGTGTTGAAAGTAGTTGCTCTTATATAAAATTTGCTGAAACCTCAGCTGACATTTCATAAGCAAAACGAGATTTTTATTTGAGTCGTTGACGGCACTCAATTCAACATTCAGTCTAATGGTAAATTATGATTTAGGATTGAATGTTGATATGTATAATGATGTCATGACATGCAGGATTAGAAAGAATTTGGAGACATTTATAAATACAAAGGCAAATACAGAATTTTTTCTCTCAAGTAGATTTAAATTTGGTTTTGTGAAGAAACTAAGTATGTATTTTTTAAAAATTGTATGTACATATGTTCTGATGAGAGTATCATATTGCAACTCGGCGAATTAAATCATCATTTTTACCAATTCAAAATATCGTTGTGAAATTTTGGTGCTTGGTAATGTTGAGGCGACGACGGGCCTTCTTCTATAAGTCCATCGTGATGAATTTTCTGACCTATAGACAGTTTTTGAATTCATATTACGCATAATAATTTGAAATTTCAATAAACTGACTTGAAGTTAGTAAGAATTGAAAAGTAGTTGTTTGCTAAGTTGAACATAAATTTAATCCTGAAATCTACATAATTGTAAGTATCTTAATATTTCCTCGTTGGACGCCCCTTAGACAAAATTGGATTTCGTGTGAAATGAAACCATATTTTATCTTACCTAGAAACCGAATTTTAACATATATTCCTTTAACAGCACTAATAACAGAAGGAAAAGATGCTATATCAAAAAAATCCCCTTAACCTGTGAAATTTCTGATGGTGTAGATTGAATTTTAATATATTTCCTATACAGCTTTGCAATTCCTGTGGCAACTCTCCAAACTATTCTTGAAACAGTTGAAACATGCATCTCTCCAAAATCAGCAATACTTAAAAGATGATATCCTGTAGCAAAGAATCATCGTAGAGCTAACAATATCTGGTTTATGGGTGCAATTGAATTATTTCTAGAAGACGGAAATTTTTGTTCAACGATTTGTTATAAAAGTTATTAATCATATCTGTTATAAGGCCCTTCTCGATTTGTTCCAATACATGGATAGTCATATGTTTAGTCATAAATCTTTTGTAGAAGACCAATTCATCAAAACTAAAAAAGCACTCATTCCTATCGTAAACCTGACGGGTGACACCAACTTCAATCAATTCAAGAACCTCCACATCATCTTCCAACAATTCAGGTAATTCAAAATTCATTTTTATTATTTTATTTTAGTTTGAACGAAGAACTAGTTTTTTTTGCACAACAATTTACTGAAATGTCATTACACAACATAATGGTCGCATTCACAAAGCTAGTGGCTACGTAGTCAAGGGATTCTGATTGGCTAAATCTAACTACAAAAGTAGTTGAAATTTCCCTTCCAACGTAGTGTAAAAATTTCGGCTACAAAGTTAGTGCACACTGGTTTTGACGTTTCATAATCAGCTGCTCGGTAAGGACACACGAATTTAAAATGAAATGAATCTTTCGGTATTTAAATACAAATATAAATCAATCATATTATACCTTCTATTTGGTTTTATTGAATTTAAAAAGAAAAAAAACTATTTAATGTTCTGAAAACACAAATGTTTCTTATTGACTAGCTTTGTAGTGCAATTTTGCATTCACAAAGCTATATGAATTTTGACTACGTAGTCACTAGCTTTATGAATGCGCTCAATCTCCTAAGGGCAACTTAAGGCTTTATGCCTTACTATTTCTTCCCCATAAAATAAGTTTTACTTAGGTTCATTTATGTCAAACTTTGAGTTCTATGTAAACCATTAAGCAGAACTTAGTAACTTATGTGGAACTTAAATAGTTATGAGTCATATCAGCAAACCAGCCTAAAATCGACGATTTCTAAAAAAAAAAAAAAAAAACAATTTATTTGGTGATGCGTAAACTAAGAAAAAAACTTCGCAGCAAAGTGTTCATAAGCAAATCTTTGGAAGAGTTCAACAAATTATGTGAATCTGAATATAAATTAATACACCTAAGAAAAAGAAACATTGGACAGCTTAATTTAATTAATTTACTATTTCATGTAAGAAATCTTGTACCAAACACGTTTTCGTCACCCTAATAAAATCAATCAATACAAAACGAAACCTCTATATTAGATTGATCTTACATAAGTCAACACCAAATAATTTGTAACAGATACAATACTCTTATCAGTGGCGGTGAATAGAGACAACATTTAAAATACGAAAAAGATAAGATTTCAGTGAATTGTTTTATGGTATGTATGGTATGTTTTCTGTATGATTATTTTTGTACTAAAATAATTACATATTTAACTTACCCTTGCTTTAGTGCTATCAGTTTCTAAATCTTTATATTTTTTGGCAAGATCTGCATATCTCGAGCGGTATTTCTGATACCGATCTAAAGCCTTCCTGTACGCATCGTACAATTGCTCTTTATTGATCACATCTAATCGAGCTGTAGAAGCCGAATCTTCTACCTCACTTGCCGAAACGTCAAGGTCTGATTGTAGGTGATATACCTTTTTTTCAACCATAAAAACAAATCAATACATTGTAAGAAAAAAAGTAAAGATTTTAACTCACAGCTGGAGACTCATAGGCAGGCAAACGAAATGAGACATCACTTGCAACTGACGAATTCGAGAGTCTCCTCGATCTTGGAATGGCACCATTGTTGGATTGCGGAGAGATGTTTGGTCCCTTTGCCCGGGAACTTCCCATAGGCAGCTTTAATGGTTTGTGAGGTGAATTTTGTGGAGTGTCTGAAAAAATGGCGCACAAGTTGTTTCATTAGGTAATAATTCGTGTTTAGAAACAGAAATAAACGAAGAAGTTGTATTGTAAGTTTACCTTCTTCGGTGATGCTGAAAAAGTTTTCATTTCCTGGTACTGGTTCCGACCCGGGAAGCGTACCCGATGACGATGACACGGCTGCCTGATAACCCAAAAAAAAAAAGAAGAAAAACATCAACGAATTAATAGAAAACAAAAACAGAGAACTAGAGAATTTGCTTTTCCTTGTTCCCGATTGCACGCACAGCTAGTACTTGTGTACTATGCACAACTAATCGAATTAGAAAATGCAATTTTGACCCAATTAAATTTAGAATCGGAAATTGTCTTTGTTGTCCTTTCAAAAGGAAGGATTTTTTTTAAATATTCCTTTTTTCCTAGTCAATTAGTTTATTAAAATAATTAATTCGAACCGTAATTAGTTTTTAATAACAACAAAAACGACAAGACCACTTTTTTCATTCGATCCCACTCACCTGTGCAGCATTCGCAAATTGTTGGAATTTCGATGGCGACGCCTTAACTTCTTCAATAAGTTTATTTTTAAGATTAGCAAACATTGTTTATATATTTTATTGAAGTTAATAGATAGATTTTAAAACAAATATAATTATTATAAAAAAGAATTCACATCGATACGTGTAAATTTTCACTTCGCTCTGAAAAATTGACAGTTTCTTTGGTGAGGATTTTCGTGAAGGAGTGAGAGTGAGAGACAGACATTCTAATTCGGAGCTTAAGGTATAAACAGAATGTAGAAGAGTTAAATTTCTTTTTAGGCTAATAAATAATAATACAATTATGAAATTCATCAAGGAAATCATTTTGATAATAGACTCCGTTGAATAAAATCAGATTCTTTATAGTCGGAGTGTGTAACAAATTATTATAATAAATTAATTTTTGCAACAAAATCGATATAAAAAAAACAACCAACCATTGGGGTTATGTCAAAATTTACTTCTAGGTCATATTTCATAAACTGCAATGAAAACTCAAATGTACAGTGGAAAATAACTTATATGAATCTATTAATTAAGGGAATTAAGGGCTAGGTTAAGTTTTTGACTAAACTTTCAGAGGTAATGGATCTATAATTAAAATAAAATAAATTGGGTGGCGATACAGTCCGTTGAGAACTAGAGCCTAGTGACTTACAACTCTCAACCATTCCTGTGTGTGAGTAATGTTGTCAGGGATGGAGGGGACCTACAGTTTAAAGCCGAATCCGAACAGCTAATTTGAGAAAGCACTTTTCATGGCAAGAAGTACTCTTGGAGAATTTGTCAATTCCTCGCAAGACAGTACCCGTGAAAAAAACTTTAGATGACATAGGCAGGGATCGAACCCAAGACCTCTGGCACGACAGTCCAACGCACTAACCATCATGCCACGGGTATTACTCTATAATTATTAACAACATCTTAAATTTGAGAATACCTGAGCTGGAATCATCATGCATAAAAGATTACCTACCCACTTGGATCAAACTAGAACTAAATATAATATATTAAAATCTTTTGGTAGAAACAAAAGTGAAAAGTTAAGAGTAGCCGAATAAAAGGCAGCGAAAAAAAAAACAATCGATTTCGTTTATTTTTTTAGAGAAGAAATTTAAAATCAAAAATAGAATCTTAAAAAAAATCAATAAAATCCCCTAAAAAATATCAACTATTTTTGTGTGTGTTTTATGTGAAAAAGTGAATTTTGAAGGTTAATTTAAAATAGAAATAAAAATTTCCTCGCTCTAAAATTGCTATAATTCTTATTTATTTGCACATATGCTACAGTTAAGGAACGTTAAGCCTTGAATTTTTGAGAACTTCGTATAGCAAAGAGCAAATAATGCTAAATTTTCCTTATTTCAAGATTTAAGCCTAGTACGCTGCTGATGCGAAACGAAAATTCCCATACAAAAATGGCATGACGAAATCGTAAACGAAAAATTTCGCTGTGCTTTTCGTTTTTCAGTACGCTGCTGAACGACGAAATGTGACATTTTAGTGGATAGCTGTACTAGATTCCTTAGTACAATTCTCCACTCTTTTCGTTCTCAATTTAATTGCCCTGTATATTAATTGCTTGCGAAATTTTGACGTTTAATTTATTTATTGAAAAAAATTGTTTACAAATTCAAATTCAAATTCAAATTCAAATTGAAAATTATTTACTCGTGACTTTCGGTGTTTTTCATTTTGATATACATAGGTAGTTTTGATTTAAAATTAAAAAAAAAATGGATTTTTCTGAGATTTTCCAGCAATACATTTCTGAGTCGGAAACTCAGGATGTTGATGAATGTGTTGTTGATGTGGAATTAGTGAAGACAAGCAGTGAACTTCAACTTCCAAAAAATAAAACAAAGAAAAAAAAATTGAATTTTCTTCGGAGGAAAAGAAGAAACTGGCTTCGTTGGTCGAAGCTAGTGAAGCCATTTGGAAGTTGGAGCATAGGCTTCACAAAAATAATTTAGCCGTTGCGAGCCTCTGGAGCAATATAGCTGCAGAAATGAAAAAACCAGGTACTAACTGCTCAATAAAATATTAATAAATAGAATTCCTAATTTAACCTTTTTTTATTCCAGTTGAAGATTGCAAGGCAATGTGGCGTTCCTTACGTGATAGCATGCGCTACCACGTCACAAGCAGGAACAAGAGGAAGTCGGGTAGTGAGGCCGATCTTGGCGTTTCAGGCGAGACATTACAGGAAGAATCCCAGGAGATAGACTGGGAATTCTCCAAAAGTATGTCCTTCTTGACGCCTCTGTCGTCGCAAAAAAGAAGACGGTAAGAAAATTTTCACTAATTTCCATTTTTTTTGTTTATTTGTTGTTTGTTTGTAATAATCATAATCTTGCACTTGCAACAAATTTCACGGCAAACAAGATAATTTAATATAAAAACTACCCTAAATTGCCTACCGAATATACCTAAACTTACACACACATTTCTTTCCCGCTTCAATGGTATATCCTTTGCTATGTTTACTACACCGACAAAGCAAACAGCTCACCGTATTCACATTATTTTATCTACCTAGATCTACCTACCGCGACGTCGACGGCGACGACGACGACGACGACGACGACGACGACGACGACGACGACGACGACGAAGCAAACTGCTGAGCTTGTTTGTTTGTTTATGGTTTCGGTTTTTAAATGTTTCTTTTATAAAAACTAATTATTTGTAGTTATGTGTGTAAAATAATTGTGGCTATAATATTCAAAATAAAAAAAAATTTAATTTCAGAACATTTACAAATAGTGCTGGAACAGGAACTGATGATTCTCAAGGGGATGTTTTCGCAACAACATCAGCACAGAGCTCAAACTATGCCTATGTAATATTCAATGTACATTACGTAAATATTTCTATTTGATTATAAATAATTTTTTTATAGATAAATGAAAACCGGAAACAAAAAGATCCAATGTTGGAAAGTGCAAAAACGTTAAGCAACAACATTTCTGATCTTATCGAATGGCAGAAAAATAAATTGAAACAGGCAACATCCCCACCTCAACTGCAAAATTTCACAATGCTGGCAAATATTGACCGGATGTTGCAAAAATTGCCTGAGGATATTGTAGAAGACATCAACATACGATTCCTTTGCATTATAAATGACGAAATTAAGAAGTATAAAAGGGGCAATAGTGGCCAGTAATAAAAAAAGGATCTAAATGTAATAAAACTAAGGATAATAAATATGTACATATGTATAATTGAATTGGTAAATGTTTGATGTTTTGAAAATTGGTTCGTTCTGGTTTCAAAGATTTATACTACTTTTTGTAGGGATTTGTACAAATTCCTAATTTGTTAAAAAATGTATGAATATTTGTTTAATTTTCCACAAAGAAGAATCGGCAAAAATCTAAGGAGTTATATACATATTATGCTACAAGTTACTATAACTTGAATTAAGATGCCATTGAAAGTATAATTGACATATACATACCTAGCTCATCGTTATTGGTTTTGTAGACCGTTTTGTCTGTATTTTCTTACAAAACTTATATTAAATATTTTCTGTACCTACGCGTGACAGAAGAAGACTTCTTTGGCAATTTCAACCTAAAATTTTAAACCTCGATGATGAATGGCCAATGATGAATGGCCTAAAATTCACGCTTCATTGGGATGGATCAAACGGTTCTGAGTTCTAATTTATGTTTCCTAACAAAATCAGGATACCATTTTCAATTCAAAAAGTTATTTTAAAAAATGTTCATATAAAAACTATTTCAACATTTATTTTTTGAAAATGTTGAAAAATGGTATCCTGATTTTGTTAGGAAACATAAATTAGAACTCAGAACCGTTTGATCCATCCTAATGAAGCGTGTAGTTTGCGAAATAGATGATGGTTTGTCTTGCAATTCCATTGATTTTTTTTAAAATTTGAAGAAATTTAATCAAACAAATTTCCATATTCTTATAGGTAAGCAGAAGTAGACAATAAACTTTTTGTTTAATTTATATAGAGCCTAAGAGCTTCGCAAAATTTTAATTAATAAAATACTTTTTGTCATGATTAAATACAATTCAAATTTAAAACAAAATTGGAAGATGATGACGATGACGAAACTTGGAAACTTTTTTGACTTCATTAAACAAAAGATGCTTTGTTTTGCCATGGGATCGACCCGGAAGGTGAAATGAAATAATTTTTGAGCTTATCCCGTACATGCTTTCCTATATTACTTTGTCTTCCAGTGCAAGGTTGTATAGACGAGTAATGAATTGCATCAGGTGAGATTCTTTTTCTCCATTCACCTGCAACTAAACACCCAGTTTCGTCGTAATAATCGGTCATTTTGGAAGGGCAGTATGTTTCCTTATTGTTGGTTATTAAGTAATTGTGGAGAAAGCAACAGGCACTTATTATCTTTTGCGCTCTATCTGGGTTGCAAAACATTGTTCTGGATAAACACAGCCACTTACAACTCAAAATACCGAATGAGTTTTCAACGCAGCGCCTTGCTCTGCTAATTCTGTAATTGGCTATCCGTTCTTCGTTTGCAAGCTTCTTCGTTCTCGAAGGTGCGTATGGCTTCACTATTCTTTTGCAAAGTGGAAATGCATCGTCGGCAACAAAAAAGAAAGGAAGTTTTTCGTTTCCCACAACCATGTCTTCTGGAAAAGGCAAATTATCTTGGAGTGTTGCTTTCCCAATATTAGTTGAAGCAAATACGTTGGCATCTCCTTCACTTCCATGGGCACCAACGTCAATATATACAAATTTATAGTTGGCATCAGCAATGGCCATAAGCACAATGCTATGAAATCCCTGTAAGCAAAAACAAAATTAAAATAAAAAGCTGTAGGTACATAATGGATAGGTATAATGTGTTTTAAATTATTATGAACGCAAACCTTATAATTGTAAAATAAACTTCCTGCATTTTGAGGACATTTTATGGCAACATGCTTGCCATCGATGGCTCCTATGCAGTTTGGCAAGTTCCACTGAATGTTAAACTGGTTTGCAATTTCTACAAAATGCGGAGCATCCAATTTCGGTATATAACCAGCCAAGACCTCGCATAGAGCAATGCAAACGTCATCCAAAATCTTACCAAAATGCTGCTTGCTAATTCGGTAGACTGATGAGACATGCCTTTGGATACTACCACTTGCTAGATATCTAGAAGAACATTATTAGTATGACTTTATTGTGTAGGTATAATTAAAATAAATTATTTACTCAATAATAATTGCAAACTTCTCTAATGGAGTTATTTCATCTTCTGGTCTTGTGTTTCGCACCGCACACAGCTTTGGTTCAACTAATGAGAATAGTTCTCGAAATATATTTGGTGGCATATGGAAATTTTCCTTGAAAACCTTTTCATTTGCTTCCATGTCATTAAACTATAAATTATATTAGGTACTTGTTTTAAAGTTATTGCAAAAATTATTAAAACTTACATCTGTAGCAAAACGACCTTTTGTCTGCCTGTTCTGCAGATATGGGCTAACACGGATAGATGGAAGTTTTTTCTTTCTTTTCGTTATCATCGATAAAAACACAGATGCAGAGGCGATTATTGTCGTTAACATTAAATCATCTTCGTCTTCATTATTATTTTGAAAATTCATTTTTAAATAAACAATTTAATAAACTCGAACTCAAAAAAAACTTTTTCACTTTTGTTTACAGCAGCTGACTGTCAGAACTTCTCAATTGTTTTTGACAGCTGACAGAACTCTCCACAAAAATTTTTCCGCTGTGGTTTTCGTTTTCATTTCGCTATGCACTTGGAGACTGCCGAAAAATTTCGTTTCGCATCAGCAGCGTACTAGGCTTTAGAATGAATTCCAAGTAAAATATAATAATATATTTCCTCTATGATATGAAACAAGCAAATACAAATCAAAGTCCATTAAACAACATCTACTACTCCGAAAAATAAATCTTGTTGGCACCACTTTATCGTAAAATGTCAACATATAAATCTAGTACATTTAACACTGACAAATCTCAAAAAATGTCCGCCATTGGCGAAAATTAAAACGTTTTATCAGAGTGGCTACGCTTATGAAAATTAGAAACTTTCAAATGCAATTTAATTCATCAAAAGTGTAATAAAAACAATAAATAAAAGAAAGAAAACGATCCGGTAATAAAAGGTAATACATTTTTAATTTATAAAATATTCTACCGGTCGAATTAGACACCATAAAAAAGAACCGCTTTGCTTTTCAACCTCGCGTTGATTTGCATTAATATCGATTTTTGTTTTTCCGTCTCAAAAATTTCATTTTTCCAATTTTTATCTCAAATATCTCAGACATTTTTAGATAAGTTTTATCAGAAAAATTTGTTCTTCACAGGAACATGTTTCTTCGTAAATAAATTTCATTACTATTTGCATAAATTCCTTGATCTCACATTTTCCAAAATGTCTCGAGTGGCAGACGGGGCATTACCATCCGTGTATATATATGTATATGTATTGCAAATATTTTCATACCTATTTTTCTTCCCAGACATCTAAATTCAGAATGGCGATTCCGCCTTACATGCTTCCCCCCGCGCCGTGGGCTGCCCAAATTATGGCCCAGCAGCAGGCTTTCGCCGCTGCTCAGGCCCAACAGCAGGCGCAACTGCACGCCCACCAGATGGCCAACCAAATCCAGCAAATCCCTCCCCCGGGAGCACCGTTGCCACCATCGTCATCACAACTTGGACACATTCCAACTCCAAAACCTGAAATAATAACGGAAGAGAAGCTCCAAGAAAAAGGTTTGCATTGTTTTTTTATCCAATAGATTTTATTGTGCTAATTGCAAAAACCCTGATTATAGCTCAAAAATGGTCACAACTACAGTCGAAGAGATTTGCTGAGAAGCGCAAATTCGGGTTTGTTGATGCTCAAAAGGAAGATATGCCACCAGAGCATATTCGGAAGATTATTCGCGACCATGGGGATATGACAAGTCGCAAGTACCGACACGACAAGCGTGTTTATTTGGGAGCTTTGAAGTACATGCCGCATGCTGTTCTTAAGCTGCTCGAGAACATGCCCATGCCATGGGAACAAATTCGAGATGTCCAAGTCTTGTATCACATAACTGGTGCTATTACCTTTGTAAATGAGATCCCGTGGGTTGTGGAACCAGTTTATATCGCCCAGTGGGGGTAATTTTCTAATTTATTTGCGTTTTGTATGTTTTTTTTTTTTTTTTAACGGAGCATCTTTTAGGACAATGTGGATTATGATGCGTCGAGAGAAACGTGATCGTCGTCACTTCAAACGCATGCGCTTCCCTCCATTCGACGATGAAGAACCTCCACTAGATTATGCGGATAACGTTCTGGATGTGGAACCACTTGAAGCAATTCAAATCGATTTGGATTCAGATGAAGATGGCAGTGTTCATAAGTGGTTCTATGAGCATAGGCCGTTAGTTGGAACACCGTAAGTTACATTAATCACCATATTACATTTTGGTTTCAATTTTTACATTATTTGTTTCCATTTTTAGTTATGTAAATGGGTCAACGTATCGCAAATGGAATTTAACACTTCCACAATTGGCAACATTGTACCGTTTAGCCAATCAACTTCTAACCGATTTAGTGGACAATAACTTTTTCTATTTATTCGATCCCAAAAGTTTCTTTACGGCTAAGGCTTTAAATATGGCTATTCCTGGTGGACCTAAGTTTGAACCACTTATTAAGGATCATAATGTTGGGTAAGTAAATTTTTTTTTTATATTTCTTCTAGATTAAAGACTTTTTATTAGACCTTAAACAACAACAGAACTTGTTACAATTATATTATTGTTACAATTTTAATATTTTTGTATATCAACATAAATCTTGCAACATACATAAAACTACAAACTACAACTTTAATCGTAATCAGAGCAACACAATGTTACGATATTAAATATTTCATTTATAGAAGAATTACTCGCATTTTTGCTCCTTTAAGGTTCTGCAGATAACACTTTAGTTAGAGTATATACAGTCTGCGCAAAACCTAAGCAACCATTTCGACTTTACATTTCGATACATATTGTTTTTTTTTTCCATGATTTGGATAAAAGAATATTGCAATTTATGCAGAATCAATTTTATGGTGTTTATATGTTAATATAAAAATAATAACGTTATAAACACAAATATTTTCTAAAAATAAAATAAGAGAAAATAAGCAATAAGCAACTTTTCTTAAGCTGCTACTTTTTAACCAGCTTCCATGTGTGTCTTAGGTTGTTGTGTTGAAACACCCATCGGACTGAAATATTCCAATCGGAATATGGTAACATCTTTATTTCTAGGATATGTATGTGATATTGCAATATCTTGGATGAAGCCGTTGGACCTTACCTTTTCACACGTGACAAACCCATCTGATGACTGTATCAAATTGAATTTTGATTCATCACTGAAAAGTACCGTTTTCTATTTCTCAACACACGATTTGTGATACTTTTTTTGCAAAATCTAATCTATTTATTTAAGTTAAAAGTTAAATATAATACTTAAATTGGATTAATATCATAAGACTGAAACACAACATTTTTTTTTTGTAAGCAACGGTTTTTTGTCTGGTTTTGTAACTTCGAAGGCTATTTTCTAATGCACTTGCTTAGGCACTGTGCATCAATGTCAAGATTTTAAGATTGTTGAAAGGTTTTTTTTTTTTTTAATAAAATTACAAATTTGTTTGTTGCTTTACGCGGTCGACCTCCAAAATTTTGATGTTTCCCTTCCCGTATTTTAAATTTTTTTTAATTAAACGTTAAATATTTGACTTTTTGGTAAGTGAAATTTATGATACCCAACTTTTATAAAAACAAATAACAAATAAGTGGCGACAAACCAATCGTAAAATGTAATAACGAAATATGTTGGACAAATATGTAACGTATATACAGAACTGGATTCAATAAGTTCAATTAAGGTTTTTTCTTACAGTACGTTTCTTTGCAGTCACAATGATAGCATTGTTCGCTAGTTTATGTTTTGTATTATTTTTTGAACTTCTGAATACTAATGGTACAAATATTTTATGTTTTGAAGTAAGCTCTAGTAACCTCAAAGTGTTTGCATATTTCTACTCATACACACCGTATGGATCGTAGTAAGTACTGTACTGGATAGAAGGGGTGAATAATTTATTTATTTCTTTCTTAAGGAAATGGGAACGGAAATTTGTTTGTTTTTTTCTAAAATATAATCTGAAAAACTCCCCTTCCCTTCTGGGTTAATGATATCGAAGCAATTAAATTAAAGCCCAAAACACTTCACTTCTGGTGTCAAAATAAAAAAATAAAGTTTGCCAAGGTTGACTCAGGTTCCTTTAGTAATGGAAAAAACATTATGGCTGAATGAAAGTTAAATACAAATAAGAAGAAACAATAATTTTATTGTTACTAAATTTCCATGGATACCCCACATCAGTCTTGGTAATTTTATAATTGTGTCGAAAATTATTGACTGAAGTGTGCTAATTGGAAAGGTAGGTAGGTAGATTTTCGTACTTTGGCGAAACACATTGAACTGAAATTCAGAACATAACATGCGTTAACCGAAAAACAGGGGTTGATTCTCATACAAAGATGCAGGACAGGACTTATGTAACAAATAAATGTTATGATGGGTCAGCATGTATACTTTGATATTCTTCAGAGCACCATGTGAAGAGGAGAAAATGTTGATGAACAAGACCATGACCCGAGCACACATCATTATCATAATCGGTTTGGCCTCATTCAACAAATATCCACTTATCCCGATCGCGAGCCCACACTATCCGGTTGCGCACCCCAAAGCTTCAGGCGTCCTGGTCTACGCCATCTCTCCAGTGTAAGCATAGTCTGCCGCGTTGTGGCATACTATAAAATTTATTACAAACGACTTTTCAGCGCTGGTTTCTAATCGTTCATGCGAGCTAGGTGTCCATCATCGGAGTATACGGAGCTTAATTTTTGTCGCGATATGTGCTTCCAGTCTGATTGCATACAGCTCATGATTGTTTCGCCTAAGACACACCAGCACAAAAAGCTTGAGAGTGGTTTCTGGTCAATACGATTAATGTTTTGAACTGCCTTCCCCAACCACCTACTTCAATCTAATAAAAAAAAATCTTCTGCCGATATTTAAAAATTGTTGCAGCTTGAAAACTTTTGCTTAGTACACTTAGCTGTTGCTATTATGTCCAATTATGACATCAATTAACGAGTTAATATATGAATCTGCCTCAAGATATCAATAACTTAGAAAATTTAACATCAAAAATCGGTTTATTTGCCTCCTAGCAGGTGTTTATGTTATTCTACTTGACAGAGCTGTAAAAGAATGCAATCATTTGGTATTTCATCGCGAAAAGTCCCATTCATTTAACTGAATTTTGGGAATGCATTAACATTGCTTAATGCAATACTTTAACTTCGAAAACAAATTCCCAGTTAATTTTGAAGTCTTTTGTAAAAAAATCATTTAGAGCAGTTAAAAGACTTAAAGTCAAAAGAATGCATTACTTTTTACTGCTTGCATTCTTGTAAGTCTTTTAAAAGTCTTTTACATTCTTTGCATTCATTAAGTCTTTTGATTGCATTCAATGTAGTGCAGTCATTTGAATGCTTTGAAGTCTTTTTACTGCTTGAAGTCTTTCTACTGCTTGAAGTCTAAAGACTACTTTTTATGAATGTATTGTGCAGAAGGTGTGATCATAGGCTAAAACATATAAGGTGGCTTCTAAAAAAAGACGTTTGTGTAGGTGTTCTTAGTTCGGGCAGGAGAAACACTTTTTCAAAAAAAAAACTAACTCAAATATAAACTAAATTATTATTAAAAACAACGTGCAACATTAGCCTTCCTTTGTTGTATATATTTTTTTTAAATTTCTGAATTGTATGCTTTCACTTCTTTTTGAATTAAATTGATTGAATGAAAACTCTCATTTTTTCTTATGGTATAGAAAAATTGCGGAAATGTGGTTTTAACGTTTTTATTCAAATAATGAGAAGTACATGTTTGTGTAAATTGAATTGAAATGGCTGAGTTCGTTCAAACTTAATTTGAAAGGTTTTTATTTAAATTTTCCTAACGGTAGCTATCATAATATACTCGTAGCAGCCCAATAATTAATGCTAACTTCTTTGGTTTTTGAGAAAAAAATGATAACGTCATAAGGGATAGAAATGAAGATTATAGCTACGATTTTTATGATACGGACAATGAAAGTGATATTGTAGATTTAAGACAGTAAGTATAATTGGTATAAATTGATACTAAATGATTATAAATGCATGAATTGTAATACATTTTCTTACAGTGATTCCGATTATATGTATAGCAGTGACAGTGACACGGAGGATGTATAGCAGTGACAGAGACTTAAGGAGAATAATATGAAAATATTTGTTTGATTTATTTTGTGAAAAGATGTTAAATGATTTGCTTAGTTTGTGTTTATTAATGTAATTTTTTGTATCTTTTTTTTTTAATATAATTTATTTAATAAAAATAAATTTCGTAAATATATATGTATAAATGGATTTTTTTTAAATTTTGATAGACTTTGTATTTGTGAGGCTAACTACGAGTACAATATGAATTTAATAATCAAAAGAGCAAAGTAAATGCTAGTCGTAAGGAACCTGATGATAAACTATATAGATAGACTTAAAGCACTCAAAAGACTTCAAGCAATAAAAAGATTTCAAGCAGTAAAAAGACTTCAAAGCATTCAAATGACTGCATTACATTGAATGCAATCAAAAGACTTAATGAATGCAAAGAATGTAAAAGACTTTTAAAAGACTTACAAGAATGCGAGCAGTAAAAAGTAATGCATTCTTTTGACTTTAAGTCTTTTAACTGCTCTAAATGATTTTTTTACAAAAGACTTCAAAATTAACTGTGATTTTTTTTTCGAAGTTAAGTACTGACATGAAGTCAAATTATTCAAAATGTAAGTCTTTTCAATCATTTAACTGCAATACAAAAATGATTGCATTTTTTACAGCTCTGCTACTTGATATTAGTTCTCTTCTCTGAAACTATACATCGGCAAAAGTTTTTTAAATATTCATCATTTTCCAAATTTTATGCTATTTTTGGTATCAATTTATTTAATAAAATAAATGAAAACAAAATTATATCTTCTGCCAATTTGCAAATGAAATAAAAGAATATAAAAATATAATTGCTTTTTTGTTATTATAAGCATCATTTTACATACACGTTGAATATTTGATTTCTATTTTTACTGCTTTTTATAAATAAATAAATACATTTTAAATTGATAGCCAAACATGTATATATTAATACATTTAAAATCCTTACACCTATAAGAGCTAAATCTTGGGAACCAAATTTTGTATGGGTTTTGTTACTTTGTTGCATGTGTTAAAGTGTTTATTTTTTTGTAATTCTAGAGATGAAGATTGGAACGAATTTAATGACATAAACAAAGTGATCATCAGACAGCCAATCCGTACAGAATACAGAATAGCTTTTCCTTATCTGTACAACAATATGCCACACTTTGTCCATTTATCATGGTAAGTTGTTTTAAAAGTTATCATTTTACTCTCCACAAACAAAATATCAAAGCTGTATATGAAATGTTTTGAAATATTAAACCTGTGGTATAAAAATCAAGCCAAATAAGAAAATTTACTACAAAATTATGCGATTAAAAAATAAACAAAATTCTTTTAAATTTTCGTTTTGGTATGGCCAGCGTAAATTGCAAAGATAAAATACTGTTGGAATTGCTGATGGTCATGAACAAGAGTTTTTTTTGTTGTGTTGCTTAAATTTAAACAACCGGATAGAGCATAAATTCATATTCTAACTTTTTTCCCAGGTATCATACTCCTAATGTGGTATACATCAAAACTGAAGATCCAGATTTGCCTGCCTTTTACTTTGATCCCCTTATCAATCCCATATCGCATCGACATTCAGTGAAGGTAAAAGTTTTTTGTTTTAATATAAATATAGTCCATTACTCATTCGCACTTTGTCCATAGATTCCTGAACCGATGCCAGATGATGACGAAGACTTCAGTTTACCCGACGAAGTGCAACCATTTTTGCAAGATACTCCATTGTATACTGACAACACCGCTAATGGAATATCCCTTCTTTGGGCACCACGTCCGTTTAATTTACGTTCAGGACGTTCCCGTCGAGCTATAGATATACCTTTGGTTAAGGCATGGTACAAGGAACATTGCCCGCCAGGACATCCAGTTAAAGTGCGTGTCAGCTATCAAAAATTGCTCAAGTATTATGTTCTGAATGCCCTTAAACATAGAAAACCAAAACCACAAAAGAAGAGGTAAATCGAACAAAATTTTATTTCAAATGGTTTTTGTTCTAAAGATATTTTTTTTCACCACAGATATTTGTTCCGTTCGTTTAAGGCAACTAAGTTCTTTCAAACAACGACACTTGATTGGGTCGAGGCAGGTCTGCAAGTTTGTCGACAGGGTTACAACATGTTAAATCTTCTCATCCACCGAAAGAATTTGAACTATCTTCATTTGGATTATAATTTTAACTTGAAACCTGTTAAGACTCTGACAACAAAGGAAAGAAAGAAGTCTCGATTCGGAAATGGTTAGTTGATAGTTTTCCATTTTAGAAACTTATTTTTAATTAAATATGTGGGACGTTTTATATTACAATAAACAAAGACTTTGTGAATGACTAATTTTGTAGTGACCGAAATCCAACGAAATCCAACGAAATCCAACTGCAACTTCTAATTAGCTATTATTTATGAATAAGGCTTCAAATAAAGTACAGTCTTGATACTTAATTTTGAAAGAAAACCTTGTGATGATGCTTGTATTTTTATTATCTCTGTCTTTTAAGTTTTCAAAATTATTTCTTTGTAGCTTTCCATTTGTGTCGTGAAATTTTGCGTCTAACGAAGTTGATTATCGATTCACATGTTCAATATCGTCTTAACAATGTGGATGCTTTCCAATTGGCCGATGGTCTTCAGTACATCTTTGCCCATGTGGGACAACTTACAGGAATGTATCGATACAAGTACAAACTTATGAGACAAATTCGAATGTGCAAAGATTTGAAGCATCTCATTTACTATCGATTCAATACAGTGAGTGACAAAACAACAAACACACATTTCTTATCTTTGATTTTAAAGCTGTTCATATGAATTTTCAGGGACCAGTTGGAAAAGGACCTGGTTGTGGGTTCTGGGCACCTGGCTGGCGAGTGTGGCTCTTCTTTATGCGAGGAATTACACCGCTCTTGGAACGATGGTTGGGAAATTTACTTTCTCGTCAATTCGAAGGTCGTCATTCGAAGGGAGTGGCAAAGACCGTTACAAAGCAACGTGTGGAGTCGCACTTCGATTTGGAATTGCGTGCATCGGTTATGCATGACATTGTTGATATGATGCCCGAAGGTATTAAACAAAACAAAGCTCGAACCATTCTGCAGCATCTATCTGAGGCTTGGCGTTGTTGGAAAGCCAACATCCCATGGAAAGTGCCTGGGCTGCCGATTCCCATTGAAAATATGATTCTTCGTTACGTTAAAATGAAGGCTGATTGGTGGACAAACACGGCCCATTACAATCGAGAGAGAATTCGTCGTGGAGCAACAGTCGATAAGACTGTGTGCAAAAAGAATTTGGGCCGATTGACCCGTTTGTATTTGAAAGCAGAACAAGAACGTCAGCACAATTACTTGAAGGATGGTCCTTACATCTCACCCGAAGAAGCTGTTGCTATATACACTACAACCGTGCATTGGTTGGAATCAAGGCGATTTGCACCAATACCTTTCCCTCCGCTATCCTACAAGCATGACACAAAGCTACTCATATTGGCTTTGGAACGACTAAAAGAAGCATACAGTGTAAAATCCAGATTGAATCAGAGTCAACGTGAGGAGTTGGGATTGATAGAACAGGCTTATGATAATCCCCATGAAGCTTTGTCCCGTATCAAGCGTCATTTGCTGACACAGCGTGCTTTCAAAGAGGTTTGTGAAAGAAGAAAATTTATTTAGTATATTATCTTTTACTTATTTATGTTTTGGTTTGTTTTCAAAAACATACAGGCTTTCTTATTATCCAAATTAAAAGTTATTTTTTCCTTTTTAGGTTGGAATAGAATTTATGGATCTGTACAGTCATTTGATTCCTGTCTATGATGTTGAACCATTGGAGAAAATTACCGATGCATACCTCGATCAATATTTGTGGTATGAAGCAGACAAGAGACGTCTGTTTCCACCATGGATCAAACCTAGTGACACAGAACCACCTCCACTTTTGGTCTACAAGTGGTGTCAAGGTAAATTAATAGCAATTGTCATGCAATCTTTTAGTTTAAGACTGGAATTTAATCGATTTAATTTATTACTTACTGATCACTATTGGTGTGTGATTTGTAGCAAAGTGATTTGTATTTGAAATCCCCTTGTTGCAAACCTCACGCTGATGATGATTCAAATTCAACATTAGAATTTGCTTTCCTTTTGGAAGTTCTATGAAATTATTCAAAAAATAAAGGTAAAACTAATTATTAAAAATTGTTCAATTCCAAAAAAAAAAAAATAACATAAAATTAAAATGTTTTGTTAGGTATCAACAACTTACAAGACGTTTGGGATGTAGCTGAAGGCGAATGCAACGTTCTACTCGAATCCCGATTTGAGAAACTTTATGAAAAAATCGATTTAACATTGCTCAATCGTTTGCTTCGCCTCATCGTCGATCACAACATTGCCGATTACATGACAGCCAAAAATAACGTTGTAATAAATTACAAAGATATGAACCACACCAACAGTTATGGCATCATTCGTGGTCTACAATTTGCCTCGTTCATCACTCAATACTACGGGTTGGTTTTGGATCTGCTCGTTCTTGGCCTGCATCGAGCTAGCGAAATGGCCGGTCCACCACAAATGCCAAACGATTTCCTCACCTTCCAAGATACTCCTACCGAAACTGCGCATCCTATTCGGCTGTATTGCAGATATGTTGATAGAATTCACTTGTTCTTTAGATTCTCAGCAGAAGATGCAAGAGATCTAATTCAGAGATACCTAACTGAGCATCCTGATCCAAATAATGAAAATATTGTCGGCTATAACAATAAAAAATGTTGGCCACGAGATGCGAGAATGAGACTCATGAAACATGATGTTAATTTGTAAGGAAACAAGACTACGATGTAAAGTGTAAATATTTGTTAAATCCAATTTCTTTTTTTTTCTTAACAGAGGAAGGGCTGTGTTTTGGGATATTAAAAATCGACTGCCGCGTTCGGTGACCACGATCAATTGGGAATGTACATTTGTTTCGGTATATTCCAAGGACAATCCTAATTTGTTGTTCAATATGAGCGGCTTTGAGTGCAGGATTTTGCCAAAGGTTCCTTTCCTTAAAAAAAGAACAGATATAAGAACCGAATTTGAAAATAGTTTTTATTTTTCTTTTGAAATTTAGTGTCGGACGCAGCATGAAGAGTTCACCCATCGTGATGGGGTTTGGAATCTCCAGAATGAGGTTACAAAGGAAAGAACAGCGCAGTGTTTCTTGCGTGTCGACGATGAGTCATTGGGTCGTTTCCACAACCGAGTGAGACAAATTCTAATGGCATCCGGATCAACTACATTTACTAAGGTAGGATAACATCGATTTCGTACTTTAAAAAGTAGCCTTTAAATTTCTTGTTTCATCTAGATTGTAAACAAATGGAACACAGCGTTGATTGGTTTGATGACCTATTTCCGAGAAGCTGTTGTCAACACCCAAGAGTTACTTGACTTGCTGGTGAAGTGTGAAAATAAGATACAAACTCGTATAAAGATTGGTTTGAATTCCAAAATGCCTTCGCGTTTCCCACCGGTAGTGTTCTACACACCGAAGGAATTGGGAGGTTTGGGAATGTTGAGTATGGGTCACGTGCTCATTCCTCAATCCGACCTAAGGTGGTCCAAACAAACTGACGTTGGTATCACACATTTCCGATCAGGTTTGTTTTTTTTTTCCAATTGAATTCCAAATGAATGGTCAAAACTAATAGTCAAATTTTTAAGGTATGTCCCATGATGAGGATCAATTGATTCCTAATCTTTATCGATACATTCAACCCTGGGAAAGTGAATTCATCGATTCGCAGCGTGTGTGGGCTGAGTATGCCCTTAAGAGACAGGAAGCAAATGCTCAAAATCGTCGTTTAACGCTTGAAGATTTAGAGGACAGTTGGGATCGTGGTATTCCTCGAATCAATACTCTCTTCCAGAAAGACCGACACACCTTGGCCTATGATAAGGGTTGGCGTATCCGGACAGAATTCAAACAATATCAAGTTCTGAAACAAAATCCCTTCTGGTGGACTCATCAACGACACGATGGTAAGCTGTGGAATCTTAACAACTACAGAACGGACATGATTCAGGCGCTGGGTGGTGTTGAAGGAATCTTGGAACACACACTTTTCAAAGGTACTTACTTCCCCACGTGGGAGGGTCTTTTCTGGGAAAAGGCATCAGGTTTCGAAGAGTCAATGAAGTATAAGAAACTGACAAATGCACAGCGTTCCGGTTTGAATCAGATTCCCAATCGTCGATTCACACTGTGGTGGTCTCCAACCATTAATCGTGCTAACGTGTACGTCGGTTTCCAGGTGCAACTCGATTTAACGGGTATTTTCATGCACGGTAAGATTCCCACACTGAAAATTTCACTGATTCAAATTTTCCGTGCCCATTTGTGGCAGAAAATTCACGAATCTATTGTCATGGATCTTTGTCAAGTATTCGATCAAGAGTTGGATGCGCTTGAGATCGAAACTGTACAGAAAGAGACAATTCATCCACGTAAGTCCTACAAAATGAACTCTTCTTGTGCAGATATACTGCTTTTCCCTGCATATAAATGGAATGTTTCAAGGCCGTCGTTGTTAGCGGATACCAAAGATACCATGGACAACACAACCACACAGAAATACTGGTTGGATATCCAGTTAAGATGGGGTGACTATGATTCCCATGATGTTGAGCGTTATGCTCGTGCCAAGTTCCTCGATTATACAACCGATAACATGTCCATATATCCCTCGCCAACGGGTGTCCTAATTGCCATCGACTTGGCGTATAATTTGCATTCAGCCTATGGAAATTGGTTCCCTGGATGCAAGACTCTCATCCAACAGGCAATGGCGAAGATAATGAAGGCAAACCCGGCTTTGTATGTGTTGAGAGAGCGTATCAGGAAGGCATTGCAATTGTACAGTTCCGAGCCGACGGAACCTTATCTATCGTCACAGAATTACGGAGAATTGTTCTCAAATCAAATCATTTGGTTTGTAGACGACACAAATGTGTATCGAGTAACAATTCACAAGACATTTGAAGGCAATTTGACAACAAAGCCAATTAACGGTGCGATTTTCATCTTCAATCCACGAACGGGTCAGCTTTTCTTGAAGATCATTCACACGTCAGTGTGGGCTGGACAGAAACGTTTAGGTCAGTTGGCAAAGTGGAAGACTGCTGAAGAAGTAGCGGCGTTGATTCGTTCCTTGCCAGTGGAGGAACAACCCAAACAGATTATTGTAACCAGGAAGGGAATGTTGGATCCTTTGGAAGTGCATTTATTGGATTTCCCGAACATTGTGATCAAGGGTTCTGAACTGCAGTTGCCTTTCCAGGCTTGTCTGAAGGTTGAGAAGTTTGGCGATTTGATTTTGAAGGCAACTGAACCACAAATGGTGTTGTTCAATCTTTACGATGATTGGTTGAAGACCATTTCATCGTACACGGCTTTCAGTCGATTGATTTTGATCCTCCGAGCACTCCACGTTAACACCGAACGAACAAAGATTATTCTTAAGCCAGACAAAACAACGATCACGGAGGCTCATCACATTTGGCCAACACTAACCGACGAAGAATGGATAAAGGTTGAAGTACAGCTGAAGGATCTGATTTTGGCCGATTACGGTAAGAAGAACAACGTTAACGTGGCCTCACTGACGCAGTCGGAAATTCGTGACATCATCCTTGGTATGGAGATATCAGCACCATCGGCGCAACGTCAACAAATTGCCGAAATTGAGAAGCAGACAAAGGAACAGAACCAACTGACAGCCACAACAACGAGAACGACGAACAAACATGGTGACGAGATTATAACATCCACGACGTCCAACTACGAGACGCAGACCTTTAGTTCCAAGACTGAATGGCGTGTGCGTGCGATATCAGCAACAAATCTCCACCTTCGAACGAATCATATCTACGTGAGCTCTGATGACATCAAGGAAACTGGCTACACATATATTCTGCCTAAGAATATTCTGAAGAAGTTTGTGACTATTTCCGATTTGAGAGCACAAATATCGGGATACCTCTATGGAGTCTCGCCTCAGGACAATCCTCAGGTTAAGGAAATTCGTTGCATTGTAATGCCTCCACAATGGGGTACTCATCAGACGATAAACCTTCCTAATGTCCTGCCCACCCATCAATATTTGAAAGATATGGAGCCGCTTGGTTGGATTCACACTCAACCCAACGAACTGCCCCAACTTTCTCCGCAAGATATAACAACGCACGCGAAAATCATGCAGGACAACAGTTCGTGGGACGGAGAGAAGACCATCGTGATAACGTGTTCGTTTACTCCTGGTTCTTGTTCTTTGACCGCCTACAAACTAACACCTTCTGGCTTTGAATGGGGTTCCAAGAACACCGACAAAGGCAACAATCCCAAGGGATACTTGCCATCGCACTATGAAAGAGTTCAAATGTTATTGTCGAACAAGTTCCTCGGCTTCTTTATGGTGCCTGCACAGGGAAGCTGGAATTACAATTTCATGGGAGTGCGGCACGATGCAAATATGAAATATGAATTGCAATTGTCCAATCCAAAGGAGTTCTATCACGAAATCCATAGGCCGTCACATTTCTTGTTGTTTGCGAACTTGGAAGATGGTGGTGATGGCACGGGCGCCGATCGGGAGGATATGTTTGCGTAGAGGAATAGTTTTTGAATTGTAAGTGCTAAATATTATGTAATTTAATTTTTAATTTAGTTTGTAAGGAGAGTTTATTTTTTTTATAAAATATAAACAAAACCACAAATTGTTGAAATAAGTTTTTTAACGAATAAAATAAAATGAAAATGACTATTGACAAAATTAAGATTAAATTTTGAAGTTTTTAAAAAAGTGGTGTATATTGTATTTTTGGGAGAGATCGATCCTGTTCTTGAGTCTAAATTAGTCATTTGAATCGGTGAGTATAAAAGGAAAACAATTTGAAGATTTTCTGTCCCTCCTCTATATTTGCATGAATTAAAAAAAATTAAAAATGTTATAGGGAGAAGAAATTTTAAGTAAGACATAAGACGGAGTGTTTCAACGCTTCTTTCGTATGTTTGAACAAATTAACAAAGGTATTTCCAGAGCCTGTATTACGAAATGCGAGATAAAAACAAATGAGAGCCACGACTTAGATTAGGTTAGGTAAATGGGCTGCCGTTGACGCTATCACACTTAAATCAATGTTGATCCATTGTGATACCCCAGTTATTGGACTTCCCTCGAAATGAAATATAAAATCCTGTGATGTCATCACTTCAGCCTTTAAACAAACCATCGGTGGTAAGCCGCATTTTCTTTGTATGGTAAGCTTACAGGTTTGTGACCTGTTATTATACTCACAAGCAATCCTAGAGAATTTTTGTCTAGGCCATAATTTCCTTCTTTCAAGACTTCCATATTTCATTGGTTTCTTGAATGCCATGAGTTAGACAAATTATGGATTTGGAGAATAGATCAATTTTTCTTTATTTTTCAAGCAGAAGATGCAAAAGCAAACTTAAACAATTTTTTACGACAAATAGAAAAATGTGTAAAAACGATATTGAGGGATTTTTGACGATTTTGACTAATTCTTCATGCTGGTCTAGATATATGTATGTATACACATTTCATAACTTTCTTGATGTCTGATATTTGTTTCTTTATAGAAATTAATAGCTTCTGTCTATAATCTTTGTAGTTGGAAACTACACCTGTTTCTAAAGCCAATTATACTTCTGTAATTCAATTTTTTTTACATTGAACTGTGTATTGTTTTTAATTATTATATCGCTGTCCGATAAAGTTCTAGGGCATAGGTTTTTAGTGGCGCATTAGATTTAATATTCCAACCTATTACAAAAACTACTCAATGTTGGACAAAAGTTAATATAGGCTTAATTTACTGTTATTTGAACATGTGTTGACGAACTTTTAAATGTTAACACCTAAAACAAAATAAATTTGCATAAACATATAAATCACCTGTCACGAATTCCATAGTAACCGGAAACTTTTAGGATCCCGACAAAACTAGCTGATTAAGTTCATACATTTTTGCATTACGAACGGATCTCGTGATACAGTTTTTCAGAGCTCTTAAAAGTTTCCGAATACGATGAAATTCGTGATATGCCCTGAATGCAGAAAGTAAATTGTAGTCTTAAAGGTTTAACTACATTTAAAACTCACTGAAAACAATTCAAAAGTGAGAAAATAAAATGAACTAGATACAACTGAAGAGTCTCTAAAACTATTATTTTCCTGAGTGAGCTAGGTCCTTCTCAAGAAACTTCTCGATCTAGCTTGATACTTAGCTATATGTCTCCAGTTGTGCACTCCAAGTTGGATGACAACAGCTTCCTAATAAAACTTATGCTACAATAATCCATAAGTTATTTTGTTTTGTTGGTAGCTTTATGAATTTATTTGTTTAGATATTTTTCAACGGAACTACAATAATAGATCTTCTAAATATTTTTCAAATTCTTCCTCGCGTTCTACGGTTTCAACCTCGACCTCTGGCTTACTCCATATATTAACGCTTTCCTCTTCGTGATTATCAATATTACTGGAACTACTTTCATTCTGAACACTTTTCGAAGAAGCAGGATTAATCATATCTAATGATTCGCTTTGCGCTTGTTGTTCTTCACTTACGACTTCTTCATCATCATCTTTTTTGTTATGTTTATGTTTGGATAACTTTTTCTTTGATTTTTCCAGTCGCTTTTGCTTCTTCACTTCGCGTTTCTGGTGAGTGTAGTTCAGTTGCTTAGAGCAATCCGGACAGAGACCTAGAAAGAAAATTGTAAGTTATTAAGCAAGCCGGTAAGTGATATTGATGATCGTACAACTTACGTAATTTAATAAGAGCATTCATTTTTTGACCCTTTTCCATGTATGCAAAATTAACTTCCCAACTGCGTAGGGTCTCTTTCGATGGGCATTTTCGACTTCCACATATAAACTGACCCTTGCCAGAGACGACTTCTTGTTCTGTTCGCCATCTGAGAGCGATCTTTGATATTTTTTCACAAAAAACAAATTGGATTGAAATTTATCTATACACACCCACCTTATTTTCCTTGTATCTACTCAAATCCGAAATGCAATATTCCTTAAAAAGTTTGTCGTAGTACTTTTTTGCCAGTCGAGTTTCCCAAGAGTCAGGCTCGTCCTCGTCTTCCCATAGAAATCTGTGATTCTCACGGATGACATCGATATCACGTTTGTGCTTACTGTTTTGTGCTGCAGCTTTATTAAGGATGAATGTTTTAAGAATATAGTCGTGGCGTTCTTGTCCATTTAGAGATTGAATTGGAAACATTATTTGAAATTTATTCACTGGTTATTATTTAGCTAAATTAGAAATAGAAAAAAGGTGTGTTTTCTTTTTTTATTTTGTTTATGTCGATTTTATAGTACTGTCAAGTTTATCCTGTAAATTTGTTTTTACTAAATGGCCGCATTCAGCACGTTCGTTTATAGTACCCGGGTTTGTTTATGTCGGACTTGCTTGAATCTTATAGGCTTATCACACCAAACCCAAAACCGGGTTTTCGGCAAAAAGTTTTCGAAAGCCCGAAAATCGTTCGCACCGAACATTTACACGTTTTCATTTGACATTTAAATTTTTTTGACACCGGCTGTCAAATTTTGTATTGATGAAAAAATTTGTGAGCAAAAAGTTTTGTTTTTCTCAAATTATTTGTAAAAATAAAATGAATTCTAACCAATTTAAATTGGTTTTAATACATAAAAAGAAAGTTTAACAAAATATGAAGATTTTGTTAGACTTTTTTTCATTATCTCAAGCCTCTATCATAAAAAAAACGTCGTTTTCTTTTGCAAAATTCTGGAACTTCGAAAGAAAAGAAAAGCTTTAATTGATACAATTGAAAATCGGAATCGACAAAGAAATATGTGGACAAAGGTTAGCTTGTTATAACAATTCAATTAATAGGAAGCTATGTATGTATATATATAAATATTTTATGCAGGTACGTACCGGCACTTTTTGGGAACGTGAAATGTTAGTAAACGATGAGTATTTTAAACAACATTTCAGAACGAGTCGCAAAACTTTTGATATACTCTGCAATGAACTACAGGATCTGGTAATGTAAGATACAAACTTTAGCCTTATGTAGGTACTTATCAAGTTGATTTTCAGGAAGACAAAGATCTATATGAGCTCCAAAAGAACAAATGGGATCCCGTCATTGAGTGGTTTAACAAACGTTTCGATACGAACATACAAAAACTTCCAGTATATCACCACCCACCGTCTCGGATGCGGATAAAATGAAAATATCCAAGTACCTACTTCCTTACACAGAGTGAAGATGTTCTATATAGTATGTATTTTCTCAAGATTCAATTTTTTGAAAATTCTTGAAGTGCAAATATTTTCCTAAGGATTTTTCTTTGCCGTCAACACCCTTGAGTCGATAATCCTTTCCTGTGGTGTGATAGAGCAGCATATCAGCACAGATAAGGCCGTAACACTCGCTCGTCTCGAAGAAGAGTTTCAACTGGGGACGCTTGGAATGGGCTCACGACATGAACCAAGAAGAACTACAAGCTCGCTTGGCTGCAGCTATCCTCTTTGCTCACTTCAACCGGTCAGAACATTTCACCAAAGAGAAGCTAATTGTGTAGAAAATATACGATCAAATCAATAAAAAACAAAACTGTTAGGTACAACAAAAATTAATTTTATTTAAAAAAAATTTTCTTTTTTCTATTGCTTCTGTTGGCCAAATGTGCCTTGCTTGTCCAAAGCACTGAGGATCTTCTTGATGTTGGCGATAGCTCACTGTTGTGGTTTTATTCACTGGAACAACGATTCCACATTGTGGAATGTATTGGCGAAAATTTTCCTAGCTCCTATCACCTATGTGCGAATTACGAAGAAAAGTAAAAGGGTATAAATGTATGCTTAGAAGACAAATATTCGAAACAGTAAAGCAATATTCACATGAGCACGACCAACGAATGAACGAATATTCGTCGATTTTGAAATTTCTTTCACATGAGAGTTTTTAATTCGTCGCGAATGAAGTTTGACATTCACCACCGAAACCAAAACAAGAACGTTTTTTTTTAGGTTAAGTACGCGCGATTTTTTTATTCGTTGCGAGTGGGGATAATGTGGAAAGCGAATAAAGTTTGACAGTTCGTATCAACTATAATTTTTTTCGCGACGAATAAATTTGTTTTCTTAAATTTATTAATATATGATATTGAAAAGTAAAAGTATGCATCATAAATCAAATAGAAACTATATTCCTATCGTTTTGTTAAGAATTTGTGTGGAAATATGTCTTCAAACGTATATAAACTCACATTTTGTAATTCATTCGTCGTTCGTTGGTCGCGCTCATGTGAATGATGCTTAAATCATATGCATTGCGGCACTTCCTATTTATGAAGGTCTCTGCACGTTTGGTGAAGTATCTACCCAATTGCAATGATTTCAATATTTTCTATTCTTTTTTCTGCAAATTTGAGAATGCAGAACAAGATAAATCCACCATTATTTTGGTGTGTATCAAAGGAAAGAGTATTTAAAATGTCTAAATGTATTCAAATTTGTGGAATTATGGTTCAGTATTGACGTAGATTTTGGTGGAAGTCAGTTTATAAGTATATATAATTTAACATTAACATACGTTTTTGCAAAAAAATACATATAAGATGAACCAAACACGAACAAGCACTTGGACTCACTTGTTAACTGATGAGTCCAATTGCGTATTCTGGGACAAAACGCCAATATACCAATTTTTGATGGACTTTAGGCCGCAAAGCTATTTAGATTTTATAAACACCTAAAACAACTATTTTTAAACTTAACTTAAACCATTGCCGAAGTTCAAATATAAAATACCGATTTAAATGGCTTAGGTTTCATTCATTCAAGTGGTTAAATTCAATATTCATCCAATTAATTGAGCTTTGATTGTGAAACGGACCATACAAATTCTTCCGCAAAAAGCGTTTTTATGTAAGAGGAGAATAAAGTCATATCTTCGCTAAAGGTCGAATACCTCGTAACCCAGAAAAGTGCATCCTTACCTCAATGATGCACATTTATTAAAAGAAGTTTCCAGATCTAATGAAAAATACATAGTTTGCTTAAGAACGATAACTTCAAAGCTAAACGCATATAAAGCAGGTCAATTTCATTGGTTTCCTGAAAAATTTACTTTTCTGGGTTTCAAAGGACCTGACCAATAATCAAAATTAAAGCTCACTTATTTAATTACCTATACTGTAAATATTTGGCCATGCCATTAACCAATTTAATAGTCAAGTAAAGCACTAACACCCATTCATATTTTATTGTTGGTAAACTCAACTGTTAACGCACGGTGAAATATAACTATGTACAAGGTTTCCACTATCATTTTGACAGCACACACGAAAAAGGTATTTGTCAGGTCAAAACTGTTAAGATTTGTTGTAAAAGTCGAACTATAAGGGATGGTGGCAGCTTTTTATAAAAAAAGTAAGTAACTTTTTATAAAAATAAGATATTTGTTTTAATATTTAGTTTTTTTCTAATAAATTATCAATAATTTTTAGAAAGAACTGAAAAAATGTAAAAAGAAGTAGATCGGAAAATTGGTTTGCTGGCTGAAAAAGCTAGACCCGTTGAGGATATAATAGGTTCCAAGCTGTTTGCCATTAGCAAATAATTGAAACAGAAGGTCTAGCCTGGGAAAATATTGCAAGAGACTTCGAATTGAAGGGGAAGCAAATTAGAGATAGATGGGGCCACTAAAGCGGGAGGCACGGACCAATTGCACGGACAATGATAGTTGTAATGCCAATTACAATGTTTGCTTCGTACAATTACTTGTAATAATTTTAAAAATATTTGTTGTATTACAGAGAAAACATATACCATCAACATCAACTTTACCGGAAACTAAAAAGGAAAAATCCTCCTTCGCTTAAAACAACTTGCACCCTAAAAACACCTTTTCGAATACAAAAATATAAAAAAAAATAATTCTTTATTTTGCTGAATGCTTCACTTGATGTTTCGATATTTATCGATAACACATCATGCTCTTATCAGCTGTTTTTTTTTAATTTTGAAGTTTCATGTTTGTTTAGAAAGTGTTGTTTTACAAAACGCACAAAACAAAAAAAAATATGAAATTAAACGAAAATATTAAAATTGTAGGATCGAATGTTATTCTTGTTCCTTATGAAGCAAAACATGTGAAAAAGTAAGTTTGAGTAGCATTTTCTTATTAGAAGCTCATATTGATTAATTTCATAAAAGGTACCACAAATGGATGAAAAACCCCGAACTACAAGAACTAACCGCCTCCGAACCACTGACGATAGAAGAAGAATATCAAATGCAAGCTACTTGGCGTAATGATGATGATAGTGAATAACAAACTAATAATCAATTCTAAATGCTTTTTAATTATAGATTCATTTTGTCTATCCCCCAGAGCTAACCTTTCTTGTAGTATCTCGCCAGATATTTTCTGATACCCAAGACGAAATAGAATCTCTAGTTGGTGATACAAATCTATTTTTACGTATTGATGAAGATGAGGAAAATAATAAGGAAATACGAGTTGCTGAAGCTGAGATAATGATTGCAGAAACTGCATTCCGTGGCCAGCGATTAGGATGGGAGGCAATGTTACTTTTGTTGAAATATGCTCAAAAACATCTGCCTATAGACAAATTTGAAGTTAAAATAGGATTTGATAATGTAAAGAGCATAAATATGTTTGGTAAAATGAAATTTGTCGAATCATATCGAACGGATGTCTTCAAAGAAGTCACAATGGAACGGCCAGTCATAAAAGACTGGATCAGTTGGTTAGACGAACAAGTGCAATTAACTGTGGAACAGTATAACAACCACCTGTAATAAACTTACAAAAAAAGACAAATATTTTGTTTATTACATTTATTTTTGATTTGCGCTCAGATTTTTGTAGAAAAATGAGGTTTATTTTAATTCTTTTTACCTGTTACCAGTACCAACCACATGTAGCCCACTTGTGGTCACACAAAAAGAAGAAAATAAAAATGGTATTCATTTCTGGTAAGTTATTATCTGCTTAAATAACATAATTTTTTAGTTTTCGCGCTTAGCTAGTCTACACCTACCCCTTCCCCAGGACAGTCGAATAAATCAAAGTATTAGTAACAAAAACATACATAAAGTGCCGATCACTTAAAACTCGCCACCCATTGTTCATATAATGTAACTGAATATAATTATTCTATGACCGTCGTAGGTATTTGTTCAATGTTTTGTTATTTTAAAGGCATAACTAATTATAAAATTGTTCTGTGGGGGAGATTATGCGTTGTTTTTTTTTTTAATTTATTTGACTAGAACTCCCTTTGTGTTCAACCTTGGTTAAACCATTAAGGGACGAACACTTACCATTACTGCTTGCTGACAAAGAATTCTGCCAGACTAACACTACTCTTCCGTCAAAATAAAAAAAAAAATAGTGGAATAAAAGCATGATAACCTACTAAGTAAAGTGGGTTGTTTCAAAGGATAGACACAAATTTATGGAAACAACTTTCCGTTTTGAGCAATGTCTTATTATCAGTTGTGTAAACAATCCAATTGATGTTAATCTCTTTGTAAATTAAAAATAAGCAGTACCTAGTTAAAACCGACAGAACCCTCTAACTTTCAATGCTCATTTTCTTTAGGATCAAGTTTAGTTTGTTTGCTAAAATAATACGTTAATAAATAAATTGATCTTAACGTAATTGGTAAGACAACCAATTATTTTTGTTTATTATACAAAATAACGAAAAAAACATACTGTTTCTAAAAGAATTATAATATCCAAAATTCGTGCCATCATGAAAAAACCATTTATATATATTCAAGCCACTAATCTTTAGGTTTTAATTTTTGCTAAGCAATTTGTTCTCATGATATCGCATGCGTTTATGAATATGTATGTCCATATCGATATTGCTTCAATTCAAGACTTTCTGTTAATTTGACCTTGTTCTTAATAAGTGCAAACATAAAAACTGTACCTATCAGAATATATAGAAATTATTTAAACAAGTCAAGTGCTGTTATAGTATACTTTACATATACATTTAATTCTCGTTATTTGAAATAAATGTTACTCTCTCTTCTTTCCAGCGAATATTATTCTCAAACAAACACTCGAAAAAATATGTATTAATTTTGTCATATCTGCTAATTTAATATTAATATGCATTGGGTATATACAAATTTCTGAATCTACTTCGTGTGACTAGTTATTCTGTATCTTCAAAAATGTTGTTAAAAATATTTAAATATAATATGAAAATTGGTTACATTATATGTACATTTTATATAGAACAAAATATTTGTTCTCCAGTTGTATATGCACCCAAGATTTCACCCGCAAAAATACTTTCAGGTGTCAGTAACAAGTTTTTAATGTGCACATCAATAGAGCGAGCACCAGGGTCAGAGCCGAGAAAATGAGGGTGAAAAAAAGACATCACGAATCGATCAACAAATCTTTGAATACTTTCCTTTTTGTTTAACGTTTAATTCTTGCCTATTTCCAATGTATTAAGAATTTTCTTGAGAAAATCAAACATAAATTTGGGAAGGCAATATAAGAACAAAACGAACTTGTTCAAGGAAAAACTAAATTAATTAAAACAAATAAAGTATACATTTCTCACACAACGCTGTTAAGACTAATTAATAGAATAACAAAATTAACAAGATAATTTATTATGGGCGCAGCAACTAATAACTTCGGTTGTGTACACATTTTAACAACAATTACTTTTGAGTACTTGCCTTCTCACCAACAAAATGCCTTATGACAGACGACGTCACTGCTTGTTGTTATATCAAAAATGTTTATCTAAAAGTTTGTATATCCAATATACTCTCTTCAGCTTATCCTACTCTATATTAATATGTAGTTGATTTAATCAAAACTTTACATTATCAGTTGTTTTGTTTAAAACATTAAAAACATTCCTCTTATCTACACAAGTGTGTTAGGTAAGTACCTAATACCTATAGCTTTACCAGATTTCGTGTCAAACCATTTGTCATTGTACTTTCAAGCGTTCTCCAATACGGTCGCAACACTTTGAATATTAACTTTTAACCAAAATGTCAGGCTTAAAAAAGGAAAAAATCGGAATCATTGGAAGGTTTGTATTAATATATCTCGGTTTGTTTTCCTTTTATAATGTAACTTTTATGTTTAGTGGTTTAATTGGACGCTCATGGTCAATGCTGTTTGCATCAGTAGGTTATCAAGTAATGCTGTATGATATTTTGCCAGAACAAATTCAAGCAGCTTTGCGTGAGACCGAAAAAGAATTATCTTCTCTAGAGTCGAGGGGTATACTCCGTGGAAAATTGACCAGTCAGCAACAATTCAAGTGCATTTCGGCTACAAATGATCTCAAAGAATTAGCCAAGGATGCTATATTCATTCAGGAATGCATACCTGAGAGGTTGGAAATGAAGCAAAGCCTGTATTTGGATCTTGATAAAGTTGTTGAAGCAAAAACAATTATGTCAAGCTCAACAAGTACTTTCTTGCCTTCGTTATTTAGCAAAGATTTAAAGCACAGAGAGAACGTAAGTGTTGTTTTTTTTATTAATGATTATTTGTTGTTTGTTTTCGGTATTGTTGTTGCATTAGCGATTAAACTTATTGTTTCAAGTGTAGGTATGGATGATATGGTAGAGGTAGATGTTTTAATCAAGTCGGTTTTTTAATCAAAATATAATATTAGTTTTGTTTTTGTTATTGAAAATACATTCAAAGCAAAAATAATCATTTTGTCTATGGAAAGTTTGCATAATTATTTAAAGTATAAGCTTTTGTATTTTTTAGTATGTATGTATATAAATATGCATACAAATCGTATTGGTTAATAAGCTTTTTGAAATCGAAAAACAATTTTTCAATGGTTAACTTTTAATTTTAATTTTGTGCTTTGATTACAAATCCGCTTCTAGGATTTGTCCCAAAAAAAAATTAAATTTGACTTTACCTAGAAACTCCCAACGGAGATAGCTCCCTCTGTGTGAAACCAGATAGATCCACCATGATTTTTTTCATTTGAGAGTTAATCCAGATGGGACTTGGGTTGTTATGAACACTCTTTGGGTTACATAAAATAAATTAACATATCGGAATTTTTAATATAGTAGCAAAGATATAGAAGTTATCTCGCTTGAGATCTTGTTCAGTATGAATTAAGTTCAATTTTTAGGACAGTGTTTATATGATATAACATCCAATTTCGATGGGAGTTAACTCTTTTGGGAATTAGTTCTTAGGACCGAGTATCTCCGGTCTTATTTTTCATACACATTAACATAGTTTATCCAAGAACAAAAACTCAACGACAGGATAACCGAATTCTACTTAAAATGTATACATTGTATGTATTTACCAACAAGTTTACTCCGAATATGGCACAACTTTATGCATACAAATTAAAGAATTAATAACTCTTGTTTCCACTATTGAAAATGTGGACCTCAAGTTGTTTTTAGCTTATTAATTGTTTTATATTAAAATTAATTTAATTATTTCACAGATTGTCGTTTCCCACCCCATTAATCCCCCATACTATGTACCACTAGTTGAAATAGTACCTGCCCCGTGGACTAAACCTGAAGTTGTCATAAAGACTCGCGCTCTTTTAGAAGAAATTGGTCAGAAGCCAGTTACACTTAGTCGTGAAATCGAAGGATTTGCCTTGAATCGTATTCAATATGCTATTTTGAACGAAACATACCGTTTGGTCGAAGCTGGAATTCTAAATGTAAAAGATATCGAAAGTGTAATGTCCGATGGTCTGGGCATGCGTTATGCTTTCTTGGGTCCCTTAGAAACAGCGCATTTAAATGCTGAAGGAATGTCCAATTACTTGGAACGTTATTCACCGACAATGTATGCTGTGTCACAAACAATGGGTCCAACACCAAAAATGGGAGGTGCTACTGGTGCTGAAATTGCTAAACAATTAGAAGCCATGGTGCCATTAGATAAGTTGGCCGAAAGACGAGCTTATCGCGATAGTTGTTTGACCAAGTTAAGCATCCTGAAAAATGATATCAAAAAAGGATTTTAAATATTCCAATATTTGTTTTCGAAACTTGCATTTTATTTACAAAAAAAAAGAAAGAAAAAACTCAAGACTTGTATAAAACAAACAATAAATTGAATATCAACAATATGGATACGTGTTTTCTTTTCAGTTTCTATATAACAAGCTTAATTCATACTTAACCGCTACTTATATGTAGATGCATAATACATAATATTTATGAGAAAAAAGTTTTTTCTTAAATTAAAGTAAAAGTTCTTTATAAAGGAAGAAAAATTCGTGGGCAATAAATGGAGGATTTAGATTGTTTATAAATTAATACGTTTTAAGTATCAGTCGATTATTAAGTGGTTTTGATAAACCTCGAAACCACTTGTTGTCTCAGGTGCAATATATGTGAAAAGATTTTAATGGATGGACCCAATTTAAGTTTCAAAATGTCTGTGAGATCTGATTGATGCATGCTTAGCAGTGCTGCACCATCAATATCTTCGCGCTTAAAGAGATGTCCGATAGGATGGCACTTTGTGGATATATAATGAGCTGTTTCATCTGTTGTCCACTCGAGTGGATTCTTTTTGATACCAGACGAACTGAAATTGCCATTATCACGCCAAATCATGTAGTTTTGTTTAAGTCTTGGACCATAATCACAAAGATATTCACGAGCTATCTTTATTTCTTTTTCTAATGTAGGTTCACTCTGTTGCTGTTTTTCAACTTTGATGGCGGTGGTTGCTGCAGTGGTAGTTGTGCTGGTTGGGGTTGATTTTCTTTTTTCAGTAGACCGTTTCTTTTCAGAATGTGATTTCTTTTTATCAAATTCTTGCTTTAAATGTTCATCAAGTTCGAATGGTTGAACTTCAGTATCTTGTTTGATTAACAATTTTTCCTCGTATGTATACCTAAAAGTTAATAATTGAATATTTTGTTTAATTTGTTTTGAATTAATAGCTTACCTCCCAACTTCATCAACTCGCGATGGTCGCTCAATTTCTATACTCCAATTCTTTGCTTCGTATGGGCAGGTGTCCATGTTCGCATGGAAATAAACATCAACACGTTTTGCATGACCAATTCCACGACAACCATATACCGGACATGGCATCACTACACTCAGTTGTTCAAAATCTAAAATCGAAAATTCATTGAATGCATTCTGTTCAGCTTGAAAAGTATATTTTTGTTTTGTTTTTAACTTACCTGGTGGTGGCTCTAGATCATGACCAGTTTCTTCTGCCCACCTTATGGGATGTATATCTGGGCTATCATCACTAACCCAATAAGTCAATTCATTGGGCCAGCCATCCAAGTGTACCAACACTTTATATTCATCTCGACACAACACTGTTGCGGGACGAATGAGCGATTGATTTTTAAAATCAACAACTTCCAATTTCATTCCAGTATTGAACTCAATCGGATCACGTCGTAAGAACATCGTCAGCGAAGCTGCTTCGCTACGCATAAACTCAAGGTATTCTGGCCAATCAAAGTATTCATCCCAGTCCGGTGGAGGAACAAGTTCCAAGTTGTTTTGCTTGTGCCAACCAATGGGATGTATATAGGGGGAATTTATGTCAATCCAATAGTCATAGCTCTCATCCCAACCGTCAAAGTGCACCAATATTCGATTGTCCAACACATCAGCAACTGTAGCAACGCAAACTTTTCCTGTATTCTTTAGATCGATTGCTTCCAGGCGCATACCAACTTTGAAAGGGTTTCTCTTTGACTAAAGTTAAAAAAAATTATATATAATAATTATAACTTAATTGAGGATCAAAAACTTACCGACGAATTTAAATGCGTAAATAGACTTCTTAACGCCGGCTTGGAATTGGTGCTATTCAGATACGTGGGCCAATTGAAAGTCAATAAGTTCATGCCTTTGGGTGGCTGCAGAACTCGGTTTGTTTTTGAACACCAACCTGGTGGGAATATGTCCATGGAATCAGCATTCACCCAAAAGTTGTGAATCTTAGAATAACCATCAAATTGCAACTTCAGACGATAACCTTTTTTCTCGACTACAGTACAGACACAGAATAAAGAATTATGCTCTGGATCAATGGCTTCAAGTTTCATCCCAACTTCAAATAAGTTATCTCCGCATGGGTAAGGATTTAGAAATAGATCAACGGGAGCTGGCTGGGCATTGGTTGTGTTCAAGTATGCGGCCCAAGTAAAGAAACGTCTTGGTTTAATTTGTATTTCAGGACTAACGACGGTTAGCTGCGGAGATGTTTTGATTTTCTTAAATCGTTCTCGAACTTCTTTTTCGCGGGATTTAATGGAAATTTTTGATCGTTTGCGCGTTTCGCGCCGAAAGCAGTCGTACGAACAAAAGTCAGGAGCAAGGAAATCAACGGCAGGTCCATGGCACTCACATCGTCGACAGCAGTACAAAGCATTTGAATAGTCAGAACTTTTGGCAGTCGAATTACGTTCGAAAATAGGTTTCTCATAAGCTGTATGGGGCTTATTTCTTTGTTGACATTTTTCAGCAATTTGAACAAGATTCAATTCGTTTAATTGAAACCTCATTTCACTTTGCTTGCAAATACCAACACGTTCTTTCCAAGTGAGCATATTGAAAGTTGATAGCATTCCCAGAACCATGTTCATATGTACAGGGTTCGAGTATACCGATGTCTTTTCCACAGGTTTTGTCGCTTCCTTGGACTCTTTTTGAGGAATTATTTCAAAGCTACTGTTGTTGCTACTCGACGATGGAATCATTTCTACTTTGTCATTGCAAAGTAAAGACGTACTTGTGACAGTTGGAGTTAGGACAACTGCAGACGACGAAGGTTCCCTCTTTATTTTTGTTGCTTCTTCCAAAGTGAGTTGTTCGACGGCTTTTTGCAATAATTCTCCATCGGAAGCGGTTGAGAGTCGCCTATTTTTACGAGGCTGACCACGTTTTTTGATTGGATTTCCCACAGCTGTCATTGATTTTGAACGCTTGGTTCTGGGACTGGTATGCAATAATCGTGCCAGACTATTTACTTTCAATAAAGACTGCTGCCGAGTCTTGAATGGATATCCAGGTGGTGTTTTTGGTGGTGTCTTCAAAACATTTGTAGGGGAAGGCTGTTTAATGAGCAAACTCTTTTGACCACCTTCGTTGGCGTTGGCAGATTCATCAAATGACATTCGATGTTCTGCGCCATTTCCAAAAACACTTTTTCCTTGTTTAGGACAGTTTATCTTGTCAATCGATACCAAAGATGGTAGATTTTTTGTTTGTTTGCAGCTCATTGTTGCACTTTTAGTTAAAGTAACAGTTGACGAAATTTGCGTTACTTCCATTGGCAATGGTGTTTCTGAGCTATTAAGACAGGTTTGTATGATAGTCATTGGTTTGGTGTCCATGTTATTGGTAGGTATTATTTGAATATCTCTGATACTTGCACGTCTTTTTGTTAATTCTGCGGCGCTAGTTTTTATTTGAACATCTCTGAAACTTTGACGTCTTTTTGTCAATTGTTCAGCCGTTGGTCTTTGCAATAATGTTGGAGTGAAATTCTTATTACAACTGCTTGCTGAGTTCGAGTTTCCATTTAATGTTTTATAAATAATATGACTGTTTGGCGATGTTTGCTGCATTCCAATGGAAGTGGTTGGCGATGAAAAAGTCTTATGTTGAATCATTGGAAGAGGTCTTTTTAAGAATGTGTGCTTTTCCTGCAAATAAATAAAAACAAATTATTAAACAAATAATATTTCAGTATTTCTAATTTAAGTTTTTGGTTTTCACAATATCTTTTACATAAAAAGAACCGTAAAAATAAACAAACAAAACAAATTACAAATATTTTGCTGTATTTTAAAAGATGTTATTTTTACAACGTTACTACTGCGAGTAAATTAATTTTTTTTTAGTGCAGTTCCAAACTAAACAAAATAAAACTGTACTAAAAAAACAATTTTATCAGCTTTATGCAAGTTAAACAAAAACAAAAAAATTCTCAAAAAGAACACGATAAAACAAAATATACTAAATAGTTCTCTTTTTTTACTAAGGCTACTAAATGTAATACCTACATTTTGTGTGAAGAACAATCGCGATGCAAAAAGCTTTTATACTTTTAACTTCATAACCATGAAAAGTAATCGTTATAATAAATTTTTGAAACACAAACAAAAAATCAAATATGCAATTTAAATTACCTTAACTAGTAAATAAGTTTTCAAATTTGTTGTTCTGGTAATACTCGTAATTATTAAATCTCTATGCTCTTGCTTCTCTTGAAGTTACTTCAACACTCATTGGAAAATTTTACATAGCGATGCTTTTATTTAAAAATCATAGTTATCTGACTAATTACCTAATTACATACCTGGATTAACTTAATTTGCCAATAACAGGAGCAATAATAAATATATACCTGACAGAGACGCAAGAAACTGTAGTTAAATGAGGATACGAAATTTTTCTAGGAAATATTTGGATGGTTTTATTGTGCTTAGTAAGAATTTGAATGATCGTAAAAAATAATATAGTAATTTAAAGGATTATATTTCTCCAGGATACTAAATTCTGTTTTTATTTTTGCAGTTTGTCAGCTTTTCTGATCTTTTGTGACCGTTTACTGTTAAAAGTGCAGTTTTCCATTGGTAATTTTTTTATGGCACGTGAAATACGATTTAAAATTGTCTTACTTTGTCATTTATGTACTTTTTTAGGTAAAACTAGTGCCAGTCGATTAAAATGTCGATTATTATTCAAATTTATATTTGCTCAATGACATGCATAATATGAGCCAGATATATCACCTTATAATTTAAAAAAAAAATGTTTCTAATATGTTTACAATTTAATTAAAATAAGCAAATCAAAAACAAATCATAAATCACTACATATTCTTCGAAATAAATCGATTTTTTTTATTTCTAGTTTACCAATGGAAAACACGATTAACAGAATTTTTGTATTTTTTTCGAAAGTAAATAACCTGTTCACAGAAAAAAAGTTTTCTTTCCAATCTCATGCCACTTTGCCAGTTAATTGGTACTTCAAAATAGCCCGGTGTAAAATCCGGAACTAGTTTAGGGTGAGTTCATAACGACTTCAGATCCTAAAAACTAGAGAATTTTCTTGTCAAGATGAATTCTGTTTAACAAGACACATTTGAACGAACGATTTTAGAGCTAAACGAACTAACCTAATCGCACGTGCTGCCATGGTCACCCACATCTCAAATAAAATATAAATATATATATACATTATACATATATGTATGTAGTATTTTGATAAAGAAAATCATTTACAGATGTACCTTATTAAATTGTATAGATACTAAAATAAAAACAAAGTAAACCATAGTGTAACTAAACATTTTTTCCAAATGATTTTATAACTACTCATAGGTAGATTTTAAGCAACTAATTGATGATACTTTCAACATAAAAATAGATACAATGGTCGCTAGTTATAAAGCCGAACTCAACCTAAGCATTTACACAACTAGTTAGGTACCTATAATATTGATGTGATGAAATGAATAAAAATACTCGAACACAGGTTTTACGTCATTTTATCACACACAAGTAACTCCATACATACCTACATAGAAATATGCAAACATTACTTTTATGAAATAAATTTTTAAACATTTCACAGCAATCTCCTCCTTATTTTGTTTTTATTTTGCACCACTTGTTCAGCCAACATAAAATTGTAAAAACACTTTTTTAACTAACCAAACTTTTCAATTTTCAATTAACTGATTTGCAACTCTTAACAAGAAAAATAGGTATATTTAGAGAGGTAAGTACACTAACTACATCAAAACAATGTTATCACTCTAATTTACTTAGCTCTGTGTAAAACCTACATACATACATATGTACATAATAAATATTTATTAATTTTATATAATCATGCATCCTTCCAAAACAATATCTATCTAATGCAACTTCAGTAACCTTTGAGAGCAATTTCGTATCCATTTAAAAAAAAAATATTCCTTGCAAAAAAAGATACAATTTCATGTGAGCAACAATCGTTTGTTATGTAAGCTTTAAGGAGCTGAGGTGAAGAACAAAAATATAAGATTCGCGTGGGTTATCTCAAAATAGTAAATCGATTTTATGAAAAATATCAACAGAAGAGGAAAAAAACCTAAATGCACTTACCAATATTGGGGTGGGCAGCTTAATAAGGCTTTGTTGGCCAACGGCAGGAGAGGTGGTTACTACAGTCGAGGTGCCTATGCCAATTTGCAGTGGCTGTTGCTTCTGTGATTTGCAATCGCTGTTCCGAGCTAAAGATGAAGATTGCTGCTGATTTTGTTGCTGTGATTTGACAACCGCGTCAGCATTGGGTCGAGCTATTGCCTTAACGATACTGTTTGATGTGGAAGTTATAAATGTTGATGTTGCTGTAGTTGGTGCTTGAATATTTGTAGCAATTTTCTTCAGAACTGATTGTTGATTTTGGTTGTTAGACGGTCCAACACCAATGACTTGTTTAATTAAAGCCTTATCTCCAAAAAGCGCTGGTGTAATCATTTTCTGATCTTTTATTTCAATTAAATTATTAGAAATGTGAGAGGAAACGCCGCTGCTGCTTGGCCCACTAGTACCAGCACCAGGTAGTATTCGTTTATGTAAAGAATGTTCTGTTGTTGTTGTCGTCGTTTCGATTGGATTCATTTTTTCAATAGTTTTAAGTTATATAAATCCATAGACTGCATGCAGTATTTAATTTATTACACTTTGAAAATATGTATACAATTCTAAGGATAATTTTCGTAGTGTTAATTAATTAACTTCTTAAAGTGCGTCGACGAAAACGATGTGTTAACTTACATTTTTTGCTTCTCTTTTTATCAACAAAACCGACGAATTTTGATGTATTCGACAGGCAGAGTCATCTAGTATAGAAATGTCAGTAGCTATGCAATAGAGATGAACAAAAAGAAAATTGTATGAAAAATGAGTTTCGTTCATTAATTCATTGGGATGGGGAATGAACTTTATGCAGTTTCGAAATATGTTTCGTTTTAACTTTTTATTTTAAAAATATTTACTTTTTTTGTATCAAAATTATGAATTTATGAATAATTTCGAAATAAGTTGTTTATAAACTTCATAGTTTCATTCAAAGAAAGCATAGGAATTGTTGTTTTGTTGAAAACTACTTTCCACCAAGAAACGTTGTAGATTCAAAAGAGTGCGTGCAGAAAAATAGACAGATCATGTCTGATAAGTTATTGGTTTGAATTAAATACAAATATTAAACTAATGATTGAAAAAGTAAAGTGAATAAAAAACCCTACAAAATTGTTTTTTATTTATTCAAAAATTATTTTATTTTGTGATTTAAAAATACAAAGTACATACATATATAGGAATACAATTAAAGCAATCACAAATGTGAGACGTAGCTAGGTACTTACCTTTGTTGAACACAAGACTGCAGTTCTTCCATTGGATTTGAATTTGTTTACACTGATTTCAGAATAAATGAAGGATACATTTAAAAAGAAAAATAATTTTTCTATTTCAATCGATATTTTTTTGTTTTTGTTTAAGAATTTATTATTCGTTTTTGGGAGGAAAATCGTCCTTAATGCAGCAAGCGACTGTGCACAGTGGTAAATGATTTTTTTATTTTTTCAGCTAGAGATGATTTTGACAGATCGAATGAATTGTAATGGATGGGATGAACCGGAAAATGGAGGATGAATAATATCTATTCTAGGACATATTTAATTTTTGACAGTGAATTGTTTATTCTCTTAACGGATATTTAGTTTGAAAATGAGTTATAAAAATTAATTGTTTATTTTAAAATATTAACAATTTCTTTTTTAGTTTTACTTAAAAATTTTAACACTTTAAAATTTTAACACATTTGTCAGATATAAAAGAAAAAATAAAGTATTTTCGATTTTTTATCGAATCAAAATAAAAATAAATTGAACCTATAGATGGGCTGTTTTAGTGGTTCGTAATTATATGATGTGAATAATTAAAAAGCATTGAAATTATTCTTTTGAATATCTTAACGAAGTGATGAGGTGGTTGTTGCTCAAAAACAAGTTCTGAACATATAATTAAAATTATATGCATGTTTCGTTTATTTCCAATGTAAATGTAAATATAATTTTTATAATTTATTATTTCCTTTATATTAAATATAATAGAATGTGCCAATCCAAGTATTGGCTGTCACTTTTGACATTGAAAAAAAAAGAGCTGCAAAAAACTGCATTTTTAAGAATATGAAACCAGGGTGCTTTAATAATATTTGAAAAAATGCCATGAGTTTCTTAAAACCCAATTTTTTCTTCAGTTTAAAGATGTTTTTAGCACTATGATCCACGACACACATATTTGATGTTGATTTGTTGGGATGGTTACGAAATTAATGTGTCATAAATTTAAATTGACTGCTGAAGTAATGCCTAGCTGGCAGGTGAACAAAAACAAAATATACATATATTCATTAAAATACACTGTGAGTCACAGTGTGGCATTTTTTAAGTTTTGATAGATGTACAGAACTAAAAAAACGCATATGATGTTATCTCAATAGTATGTATCTTGGCTATGTTCGTCCGTATATTAAAATGTTTCGAGTTTTATTTTTCCAGGAAAAAATTATGTGGAGACTTTTGTATGCCCGTTTGGTAACATGAACTTTTAAGACAAACGATCCCATTTTGGGCGTGAAAAATTATTTCCAGTGTGTTAGAAGAAAAGGTTTTTGTGGACTGCTTTTTTGGTAATAAGATTTGAATACTGATTAATATTGATCATTCATTCTTCATGCGGTTTTATGATATGCTTTGGAAGTTATCCAAATTGTCAATAATAAAATAGTATTTCTGTCCTATATATTCTCTTAACTGTAATTAAAGAAATAAAAAATACAACATAAATCACTTTTACTGTATTACTCTTTTTGCTTTTATTTGGAGAAAAATGTTTTCATTGAGCGAAATTGACAGTTAACATATTTTTTCTGAAAAAATTCTCCATTTTAAAAATATACCAGAAGTCATGCCTCAAGTGTATTAATTTCATATAAAGAGATATTTTAAATGAAACCTAACCTACAATAATTATAAAAACAAAGTCGAATCTCTGGCTTACGTTGTGGATAAAATAGTTGGTGGAGATCTTTTAATGAGTTTTTTTAGATACTTTCACCTTTCGCACAAAGAAACAGAATTAAAGATACACAAATAAATTAGAAAAAAAAAACTGAAATGTAGATGTAGTGAAATTTTATTAGAGGAATATTTGTTTTCGTTTTTTATCTCTAACCATATTCGTTTAAGTCAGTTAAAAATGATATTATTGTTAGAAATAAGGAATGTTAAAATAATAAGGGAGTAACAAGTCTTTACACCTGTTAGAGCATTTGTAATTTCAGCTTTAATAGGTTACCACATTTAGAAGGTGATAACTAATATGGAATAGCTATGCACTTTTAATGTAATTTCGGAATAAAAACTTGATAAATTGTAGTTAATTCCGGAAAGTAAAAGATTTTTACTTTGAGATATAACTATGAATAGATTACAATAAATAAAAGATAGTCAAAGTTTCAACAGAGGAGAGTTAGTGCCAGTGACGGATTTAGGCTTGCTGCCGCCCTAGGCCCCATTCGATGCGCCGCCCTTATTGATAAATTTTATTTCATAAATTTTGATCCAATATTTTTTTTGATCCAATATTTTTTTTTTTTAAATAACTTTATATTTTAAAAGATAAATAAGTTATAATCCTTAGATAGACAAATAATACATTTTTTTTATATTAATCAATTCAACATTTTTTCTCCTGGATTTCGTCCGCGCAAAAACGACGATTATATCTTCATAATTAATTTCTTGGACTAGTTGTGCTTCAATAGATAGTAATGCAAGAGCATTAAGTTTATCTTGGCCCATGCTTGCACGTAGATATGTTTTTAATCTTTTTAGAGTGGAAAAAGATCTTTCTCCTGAACAATTTGTAGCCGGACAACTCAAAAAAATTCGGAGAGCAATGTCCACATTCGAATAAACATCTTGAAGACTGTTTACCCGTGAGTCATCTGGCTCAATTTTTCTGTTTTTTTTTTTTTTGCGATGGGTATAATAACGATAATAATCCTGAACTACAGACATTGCTTTAGCTTTTTTTATATTCAGAAAATTGTCTGTCTCTTTATGTCTTGAAGAAATAAAGCCAGAGAACTATAGATCTGTACAACGGATGATTAATCAGCTTGAGAATCTTGAAGCTTCTTACAAGCAGCATTAAAACGACCTTAAATTACATTCAGGCAATGACTAGGATTGCTGCTCCTAAGTGTTGTAATTTTCGCTGCAGTCCCGTAGCTTCAGATCGCCTAAACGGTCATCTCTGCTTTCGGCAATAAATTCCAGTGCATCAATTATTGCAGACCACTATCTTTTTCTAATGCGTAACATCCATCATGTCGAGTAGACCAACGAGTTTGAGAAAGACTTTATTTCTTAAATTTGTACGCTGCACCAAGATTTCCCAACGATGAGTAGATATAGTAAGGAAATTGTATAGTTCTTGTAAAGTAGAAAAGAAGTCAACAACTAATGTTACCGATTCAACTGGCACATGACCCTACCAAATTTAAAGAATGGGCGCAATAAGGAACATAATCCTTGCATCCTCAATATCTTTAGCTTTATGGCCCAAATTTGGTAGAAATTCTAGAAACTTTTCAACAATTTCACCGTTATCACGTACATATGTATCTCATAATTATAGTAAGTTGATCGACATGTGCTATATCAGGCGAAGAATCTACAATTATACCAAAATACTCAGCAGATTGCACTTCACTAGAAATTCGTTGTAGTACTTTATTTTAAATCAACAGTATAATTTCTTCATAGATTATTTTATAATTTTAAATGTTCAGATAAAAATGGATCAAACTCAGCAAGGAGCTCTACTGTTCCTAAAAATTCCCATTATGGGGATCTCCTATTCCTTCTGAATTTCCTCGAAATGGCAGGCCTCTTATTGCTAGTGATTTAATAATTGCAATTACTCGGTATACAATTTGTTTCCAATACATTATTTCTTCATCAAGTTGTTTTATTAGAACCGTGAACTACTGCTCGAGCTTTAAAATGACTAATGTTAGTTTTGTGACAGTCAGAATTTTCATGAGCTTCGATGCGTGCTTTTGAGTTTTCCAGTCAGTAAAAGTATTCATTTCACTACTTCTACCAAATAATAAGCATGGAATACAAAATACAGAGCCTTTAGTTTCTGAATAAATCAACCACTCACGAAGGCGTTGAATCTCTCCATTTTTTAAAGTACGTTGAAATAAACTTTTGGAACAATACCTCACTTTATCACCATAAACATTTCTAGAATTTTTAAAGTCTGCATTATCATCTCGTGGTACACCATTTATAGATATAAAATCCCGTGTTTTTTCATTCAAGTTCCATAAAAAGGGATCAATATTAAATTTAAAAATATCAACTGTTGACTGGATTTCTTCAGTATATTGTGATGAAGAAAAATTTGACGGTGCCTTGTTCGTACCTTGTGATAGGGAAGAGTGTACTTTTTCGCTATCTTGTTCTGAAGTCTCTTCTGATTCCAAATACAAAATCAATGTCAATAAGAAAATTATTACCAATCAAAACAAGATAAATGTACTTACAACCGATGAACATGATGCCTGTTGGTTAGAAGATTCAGTTAGGCTTGTCATAAAACTAGATATTTTTGGATTTTTTGAAGTAAATTATCTAACTTCGTAGATTCTTTTTCTTTTATTTAACGATATTCAGCACCGCTTATTTTTTTTGGATAGCCACTCATATTTAATTAAACAAATAAAATCAAAAACAAAGAGATGAGGTGAGATTTTTCTATTCTTACAGTTCTCTTTTGTTTGTTCAAATGTTAATCATTTTATAAATTTTGCCGCCCTTCAAATTATGCCACCCTAGGCTTGGGCCTCACGGGCCTAGGCGTGAATCCATCACTGGTTAGTGCAAACCCAAAACAAATTAATGTAATGTAATAATTAGCCCTATCACGAAAACTCTATTGATTTTTATTCCATGGTTTATAATTACAATTTTCAAAAGTTTAGATATAAGAAATAAGTTATGAGTATAAACATTGTATTGTTGTCTAACCAAGAAAAAATAAAAACTATTAAACAAAAGTTATGAATTATAGTTTTTAAATATAATTTTAAACTGAAGAGCAAAACAATTAAAATAATCTACAAAACTCATGTGATTCAAAAGAGTTTCTATGTGCTTCTTAAAGAATTTGCATTCTACGGAACTAATCTTTACTATAAAACTGACCACACACTACCGATATATTTGACTCCGAATAATATAAGATCATCATCATGGATATAGAGATCCTATTAATGCATATTCTTTATGATGAAGGATATCATTCATGCAAAGAAATGTTCTTCTTATCTCTTTCAGAATTGGACATTTTTCTATGAAATGCATTTATACGTTCTCTGACAAATAATTTCCAAATGGAGCAAATAATGAAATTCGGAAATGAAAATCGGAAGAAACTCAACCGTGATGGAATCATGGAGATTTCATCTAAGCTAATTGTGTTTTAGATTTCAGTCAAAGCCAAGTATTTTCTTCTTTAGTTCCTTTTGATGAATTTTGAATATTATAACTTAACACATACAATTACTTTTTTCTTCAAACTTTATAAACTTGTTCAGTTGACTTCATATTTACGAAACGAAAGATATTTTTAATGTTTTGTTTTCGAAGTGAAGCTAAGTTAACTATTATAGAATCACAGCTGAATTAACAAAATTTATTTTTAGCAACTACCAGATTTCAAAAACGACAAAATTAACTTGCTAAATATCCATATTACGAACTCCCTGCAGCTGTATTTTTGAAAATACAATATCAAATAGATCTATGAATTTTCAAAACAAATTTAAATTCTTAAAACTTGATTCAGGTTTTCGAATGTGGTATCTAAACACCAGTCAAATAACTTATTTTATTAAAATCCAATATCAATTTTTTTTTTGAATATCTTATATTTTATTTTATAAATCTTTCGAAATCAGTTCTTAGTTTTGTAGGTTTTTTTTCTAGTTTGTATGACAAAAATTAAATGTGTACAAAAATAAATGCTCAATATCATCCATTATTTCAAAGAAACATTAGTTTCTAGAATTACTAACACCGTTCTAACAAAACAGCAATTCCTTGTCCTCCGCCAATGCAAGCTGATCCTACGGCATACTTAAGGTTTTTACGTCTGTAAAGAAGGATTTTTGTTAATCATATTGAAGTTTTTAGAAGAATTAATTTATTAAATGCTCACTGTAATTCATGAGCCAAATGACCGGTTATACGAGCTCCACTAGCAGCCAAAGGATGTCCTAAAGCAATTGCTCCGCCATTTAAATTCAATTTGTTAATATCGAGTTTTAAGGCATCCATACAGGCTAATGTTTGTGCACTGAAGGCTTCATTGATCTATTAAAATAAAAAAATCATACGTATTTTTATCGTTTGGGTTTTTTAAATTATTAAAATTGTATCTTACTTCAACTAAATCCATATCTTCCAATTTAAGTCCAGTTGCTTTAAGTACATTCTCGATTGCTGGCACTGGACCGATTCCCATGATTTCTGGTTGCACTCCAACATAAGAATAACCGACAAAACGTGCCAATGGCTTCAAATCATATTCTTTGACAGCATCTTCAGATGCCAATACAACAGCTGCAGCACCATCACAAATTCCCTTTAAAATTTTAATCATTATAGCTTTTTGTAGGAATTTCATACATTTTATGCAACTTACAGAAGCGGTTCCGGCTGTAACAACTCCATTCTTCTTGAAAAGCGAGGGAAGCTTGTTGAGACCTTCAATTGTTGTTTGGGGTCTGAAAAAAAAAATTGTACGTATAATTTATATTTTTGAATTAATAGAATTTTGAATGGATGAATTAATTAATTCCAAATATCTCACCTTGGATGTTCATCGACGACAAAGTCGATTTCCTTGCCCTTGACCTTAATCTTAAATGGTGTGATTTCCGACTTAAAGACGCCATCGTCTTGAGCCTTCTTCCAGTTTACTTGAGACCTCAAAGCAAATTCATCAACTCGATCTTTTGCGATTTTATACTTTTCAGCCAAATTTTCAGCTGTGAGTGCCATTGGCAATTTGCAGTAAGTATCAGTAAGTCCAACCCACAGACCATCTTCTAGAGTGTAGTTAGCTCCCAGAGTTGTTCCAAAACGAATGTTTCTAGCAACAAATGGAGCCTGAGACATACTGTCCACACCACCGGTTAAGGCTATCTTTGCCGATCCCATAATAATGTCTTGAACACCATTGATCACTGCTTGAAAACCAGAACCACACAGCCGATTAACACCTAGAGCTGGTTTTTCAATTGGTACTCCGCAATGCAGAGCAACATGACGGGGAATAAAAATACCATCTGATGAGGAAATCTAAAAAAAAATAAAGAGATGTTATTGTGGGAAGAATTTGGATTTGTTACACATTTGAGAACTCACAGAAAGAACATTTCCAATAATTGTGGTATCAACTTGGTCTCCCTTTAAACCAGATGACTCAAGTGCAGCCTTGGCTGCAGTTGTTTGCAATTGAGTTTGATGGACATTTTTAAGAGTTCCACCGAATGTACCAAAAGCTGTTCGTTTAGCACCAACAATAAATATTCCTGAAAACAAATATTTGTAATTTACTCTTTAGCATGTTTTTAAGTATTAAATTATACGAGTATAAGCCTTAAAATCCTTATCCAAAAACAACTATGTATATGTATCTTTTGGAAATTTCAATAAACAATTAGCTGACCCTGGTCGACTTTGTACGGCTCTATCATATACATACATTTATTTATTGCTCAATCAATAAAATAATTGAGTTTTAAAAATAGTTCTATCTTCTGTCGTAGTTTTTAAAAATAATAAAATATCGCATACTTTTTCTATAAAAGTACCTGGACCTACATATGTAAACTCATTGCAACTTAACTTATTAATAGGTACATAAATAAATGATGCAGGCTTAATACCAACTATTATACATTTAATTTTGTTCATCCAATACCACTGAGTATTAGTGACATTCTTATCAAAAGCGACCATTGAAATTTAATTAAGTAAAACAACACTTCATCAATTGATTACATAGCCCAAAATGAACTTTGATCAAACTTACCAAGCACTGTATTCTTTTAGAATTGGGATGAGATTTGAAAGACATTAGCAGTTAGCACCATAGAGCAATACTGATACTTTTTATTAAAATTATGAAGGGTTAAATAATTTAAATGCATCTATAAGGCCCTTTAACTCGGATTTGATAATTACTTTGGAGAACCCAGCAACTAAACTATAAATTAAATTTATATTTTCTTTTGCAATGATCTAAAAATACACGTATGTATATCTCTAAATCGCATCGGCTGCCGGGAGTCAACAAGTGAAAACAACAAATAGACTCATAGTCATAATATATGAAAGTCCAAAGTACATTTTAATATATAGAATGTTGAAGAAAGTATAATTTGTTTTTCTTGGAATAATAAAAGAAGGAATAATTGCTTACACATTTTACTAACCTTTAGTAGCTGCAGACATTTTTCTTTTACAGTATAATTAATTAAAAAATGTAATTATTCTAAATTAAATTAAACAGGCCTTATTTTTAATAAACACGTATTTTCACTTAAGTGCCTCTACTCTGTACCACACAGCACAGGAAAAGAAACCAAACTGAGAACTCAATGTGGATTGTGATGTGACTACACTACGTGAATTTGTGAGAATTTTGATTTTGAAATGTAGTTGGAGGAGGTGCAATTTGGATTGACACTTGACAGCGATGAGCGAATGTTTCAGTTTCCAGAGGCAGAGAACTGTTGTTAAGATCGAGAATACAATAATGGTCAGCGTTGGAATATATACAAGGTGTACTATTGAGTTTTTTAGTTGTTTTAATCCAAACCAACCAACAAAAACATAAAAAAATATTTAAAGAATTTAAAATAAATATTTGTTATAACAAGCTATTATCATAATTATATATTTGTGTGAATGTATTACATAAATATTAAGTATAAAATTTAACGAAGAAAAATAAAGAAAAAATTCTTCGATTTTATTAATTTACTAAACTTGAAACTTTTTAGTTTATGGAAATACAAATTTTAATTACTTTTAAATATATTTTGCTCCTGTTTTAAATACAAATGTTGTTTGGGAGAAAATAAAATACCCTTTAAGTAGGTATAAGTGCAAGGGAACTATTTGTATTATTTATTGTTTAACATTTTTCAGTTAGTTAAAAGTAAGTTTTTTAGTGGTTGTATTATTTCTTCCTAATATTGGACAGATTTTTATTAAAAGATATTGGGTGAAAATATAATAAAAAATTGAATTCATTATTCAATTGAAATGAATAAACAGCTTTCACGGGCTTTAGACGATTTTTAAACCACTCGAGTTAGTTTTTATACTCAGCCTTATTTTGAGTATCATCATAACATTTCTCTTCGCACTAAATTTCACTTCGAAATAGAAATACGAATTCGAACAGCTCCAAACAAATGAGTAAGCATTTAAGTCTTGAATAGAGTTAAATTTCATAAAGGCGAATTTATTGAAAATCAATAATAATCATTTCAGCTTGTGAAATATGTTTAACTGTTAAACTCATTATAGGACTGCTTACTTTTCGATTTCATTTGAAGTGGAAGAGATATAGAACCCTGCTGAAAATAATACTTTAGTCATTTTAATTTCTTAAACAAATCAATAAATGAATTATGTATTTCCCTTTTTTTAAACTTTATTTTGAAAAATTGTCTTAAATATTATGATGTATTACGTTCCATATCTTAAACATAATTAACAACCCCATTTATTGATTATCTATATTTCCCATCCGCATATTGCATTTTCTTATTAAAAAAAAAACAACTAATTTTTATGGAGAATCTTTAAATGCTTCATTAAGAGCATTTAAATTTCTATCATTGATATATTCATGTAAATCACTTCGACCCATCAACGATATTATCATTTTAAATGTAGTCCAAATAGTGTCAGACATTTGACTGGAAGATCCACTCAAAACAGCTCCCTCTTTCAAGCCAGACCGCACAGTTGAGTTAGCTTGTAAATTCAAAGCAGTAAGGAGATGCTCAGCAGCTTGTTTATAAGCTTTCAAGTTCATACAACACACCCCTACATTGTAACGAACTCTTATAAATCCTGGTTCGATTTCTAAGGCTCTTTGATAAGCCTCAACAGCTTCGACAGATCGATTGCCGTTGGCAAGACTGGCCCCAAGCCGATTCCAAATTTTTGCATTCTGTGGTCTAACATGTAGGGCAGCTTGAAAACAATCTACAGCTTTATCGAATTCAGACGAAAGATTAAAGAGTACACCCAAAGCCTCCTGAACTTCTGCATCAATTTCGTTTGGATTTTGTTTTACAGCTTCAAGGAAAATATGTTGGATTTCTTTTAGCTCTGGTCCCCGCATAAGGGAGGTCGTCGAACTGTTCGAAGCGGGACCCAGTAGATGATCAGGAACTAGATGGCTGTATTTTGGATTACAGTGCAGCCATGTTGTGAGAGATTTCAAAGCTTGACTTTGCAAACTCTCATTGGTATAGGAAACAGCTAAAGCCATCAGGGCACGCATATTATTCGGTTTCAAAGCTAGAGAACGTTTTAAAGCAGCAATACTTTGAGGGTCCTGTAAATAGTTTTAAAAAGGATTCACAGTTAGTTATAAATTATATTGTTTTATATTATATAAATTATATTATATTTACCATTTCATTTTCAGCTTGACAAATTCCCAACAACTCCCAGACTTCGGCATTTTGGGGATCCTTGATTGAAGCTGCTTCAAAGCATAGCACAGCACTTGGAATGTCACCTCTAGCCAAAAATTCTTTGCCCTTTTCGAAAGCGTTTTCCACATCAGCCATTGGATTTTCCTCAGCATAGCTGTATTCTTTGTAGGGATCGTACATGTCGGAGTAGTCAGACAGCCAAGGATATTCCGTCCCATTATCGTCTGAAAGTTTCTGCCACTCTTCCTGCAGACGTTGCAAGAACTTTGAATTGTAATCGTCTGTAGCTTTCTCTGAAAATCCAAAATAAATTGAAATTGCTTTGTAAAATCAGAACATACCATGTTCTTTCTTAGAAGTTTGAAAGTCATTTAGCCAATCTTCCATAGTTGAAGTTGTCTGACCTCCAACAGCACCAAGTTCATTGTCTCCAAACTGCTTGTTATCATCAAGGTTTTTACGAACAAGTTTTAATAGAGAAACAATATTCAACTTACTGAAGCGGTTGGCGGAATGTATGCCGGGCAAATTGCTAAGTACGGCGCAGGAGCTGGTTGTAGATTTATTTGATTATCGTTCAAATCGAAAAACTCACTCACGTTTGTTACATTATCTTGGACTGGTTGTACATTGATAATAGTTGGTTGTCGCCAAGCCTTGATTGTATTAATACAATTTGCAATTAGTCAAAATATTTATTTTGTGTGTAACATACCACCTACCTCATCAAATTGAATTGGTCCTCCCTCCTGTGATGCTAATGTTTCTTGGGCAAATTCCTTAGCCCACTCGGAACTATTACGAGTGACTTCATCAATGACCCTTGGAGCGTTTATAACTTGAGGAAGAAATCGTTGCGATTCTATTTCACGCAACTCTTGGAGCAGTTCATTGACTTGAAATGACTAAAGACAAGAATCGACATTTACATTTGTTTTTTAATTTGAATTGATACATACTTGTGGGGGTCCCGAAATCTGTCCCATAAATTCGTTTACCATTTGTTCTTCGGACATAACTGAACGCGACTCAAATGGAGCATGATTTCCGGAAAAACCTTCTTCTTTATGAGCATTATCTCGAGTGAATTGTCCACCCAATTGCATTAGTGGATTCGCACCACCACAATCCGCTTCAACTAGCTTTCGCAAAGACATTTTTGATTGGTTTGTTATAATCTATTAAAGTATTATCTTAAATTTTTATCTTAAAGCAAAGTTTTTCTTGATAACGAGAATTTTAGTATTAAATTATTCTAAACAATAAAATAAAAGCAAATTGATCGACGAAGAATACGGCAAAACTTTTATAAACATTGGACTGATGAAGTGATGACTGAAGCCCAATTATAATTTGTGACAAATCAAATGTCATGTGTCAAAAAAAATGTCAACACAACGACAGCATTGCGTTTCAGGTTATAACAAAAGGCAAGTTCACAATAACAAAATACAGATTGCATACATTGGCCAGCTTTATAACTCTAAGATTTCAGAAATTCCTGTATTCGCATGATTTCGCGTTAGTTAGGCTATTCTAGATAGGCAAATTTTTAGATACTTGTACCTTATTGCACGAAATGGATAGCTAAATTGATTTTAGATTTCGAGTTCTAAAATTATTGTACAACAAAATTTTGAATGCATATTTTTAATTATCAACCAAACTTACATATATGTATTATTTTGTTACCTAAAATTAAAAATATTTGAAATAATTTGCAGGTTCCACCGAGTTCAACCATATGTTGAATATTTGATACTTTAATTATAATTGTTATTTATTAATTATTACCAATGAAAATAACTATTAAAAATGATATAAAGAAAAGACTTTGTTTAAGGCGTCTGCCGTTTAATAAACTTTATTCAGAAGAAGAAAACGGTTAGTTTAAATTTAGATTGGAAGAAGAGAGAATAAGAAAAGAAGGATAGATATATAGCGAAAAGAAAGAGATACAAAGATACGAATGTATCTGTATCTTAGCAAAGAACACGTGTTGCCAATGTGTTTTAATTGGTAGTAACAACACCCCCTCTCAACACGGGTTACTCATCTTCTTCTTGGATACCAAAACCTTGGATGCATTTGCGATGTGATGGTCCAAATAAGCTATTGGTAAGGACGTCAGCGATCATTTCAGTAGTTGGTATATATTCGACTTCTATTTCACCTCGCTGGAAAACTTCTCTGATGAAATGGTGTCGAATGTCTATGTGTTTCGTTCTAGAATGGAATATCGGATTTTTCACCAGCTTTTGAGCACCCTGGCTGTCGCAATAGATGGTTGTAGGTTTGGAATCTTCACGCAGAAAACCAAGATCAGTTAGAAGTCCTCGAAGATAAACGGCTTCCTTTGCTGAATCAGTAAGCGCCATATATTCTGCCTCAGTACTTGATAAGGCGACAGATTTTTGTTTTCTGGACTCCCAGGTTACAGCCGCATTGGCCAGCTTGAAAACGTATCCGGTGTATGACTTGCGGTCGTCGATGTTACCACCCCAATCGGAATCTACGTATCCGATTAATTGTGATAGTCCATCGGATTTTCGATATACAAGAGTATAATTTTGGGTTCCTTTAAGGTATCTAAGCACTCGCTTAGCAGCTTTCCAGTGCTCTTGACCCGGATTGGAATTGTATTGGCTGAGTACACTGACAGTATGTGCGATATCTGGGCGTGTGGAAACAGCTAGGTACATGAGTGAGCCAATTAATGAGGAATATGGTTTATTTTCCATTTCAGACTTTTCTTGGTCAGTCTTTGGTCCCATCTCTTTACTAAGCTTCACATTTCCATCCAGTGGAGTTGTCATAGCTTTCGATTCGCTCATGCCAAAATTGATTAATACATTTTGAATGTATTTTGATTGGTTCATAGTCACAGTATTTTTTGCTAAATCTTGATTAAATTCAATGCCAAGACAATAATGCAACTTACCAAGATCCTTCATCTTGAAATCAGACGACATATGATTTTTAAGTTCTTCATAGGCAGTTAAGTTGTTTGTTGCAATGATGAGGTCGTCCACATAGATAACCACGACCATATAAGTTTCTTCAGTCTCAAGTAGGAATATACATTTTTCGGTGTTCATCGGTTTCAGCCCAAGATCTAGAAGTTTTTGCTCGAGCTTGATATACCACCTTCTGCCAGATTGCTTTAACCCATACAAAGCTTTCTTTAGGGAGCAAACAAGATGTTCTTCGCCTGGCTTCACAAATCCCTCAGCTTGTTCCATGAATATTTCTTCTTCGATGTCACCGTTGATGTAGGCCATCTCAACATCTAGTTGAAAAAGTTGAAGATCGAACTCAGCTGCGAGTGCCATTACGATACGAATTGAGCTTTGTCTAGCTACCGGTGCGAAAGTTTCTTGGAAGTCAACCCCAGGCTGTTGGGAACAACCTTTAGCAACTAATCGCGCTTTGTGTCTCTCAACACTACCATCAGAATTAAATTTAGTTCTCAACACCCACCTGCAGCCAATGACCTTTTCGTTCTTCGGACGTTCAACGAGTTTCCAAGCCCCAATGTCTCGAAGGGCATTGAACTCTAACTCCATTGCAGCTCTCCATTCGACGGCGCTTGAACTTTCCATGGCTTCTTTTACTGTTGGGTTGATCTGGATGTTAACTATATTTGCTTCTTCTGCGACTTCAGCTTCATTTTTAAGTTTTCTTTGCAGCATGCTGAATAACTTTCGCGGTCTGCCTCTTCTGCCAGTTCTTTCAATTGTTGGTCTTCCAGGCCCCCTCTTAAGAGGAGTGCCGTCAGGATCATTACTTAGATTTTCACACTCAGCTTCTTCTTTGTGTTGATTTTTGGATTTAACAATAATTTGTTCATCGACTTTGCTGTCAATCTCGATTTCGTTAGTTTGTTTTTTGAAATTTTTGTCTTTAGTATCTGCCGGATTTGTTGTTATTTCAAAATCAAAAAATTCTTGTTGAGGTTTCACGGTTTCAATACACTTCGACTGTTCGATGAATTTGACGTCTCTGCTCACAATTATTCTTCTTGAAGCTAGATCCCAAAGACGGTAAGCCTTTGATGTTGTTGAATAACCGACGAACATGCATTCAGTTGACCTGGGTTCAAATTTGCCTTTACCTGGTTTCTTGTTAAGTGCAAATGCCTTACAGCCAAATGTCTTAAAATGCGAAATGTCTGGCTTGTGACCATACCTGACTTCAAACGGCGTCATGTTGTTAAGTGACTTTGTTGGACATCGATTTCTTATGTACGCAGCAGTTGCAATGGCTTCGCCCCAGAAGCTAGGAGGGACGTTCGATTGAAGCAGCATACATCTGGCCATTTCAACCAGCGTTCTATTCATCCTCTCGGCGCAGCCGTTTTGCTGAGGTGTATACGCTACTGTATGCTCTCTTCTGATACCTGCTTGCACAATTAACTTGGTGAAATCTTGTCCACAATACTCCATGCCGTTGTGAGTTCGTAATGTTTTTATTTTAAAGTCGGTTTGGTTTTCGATTAAATTTTTGTAATTTATGAAAGAGTCTTTAACATCGCTTTTTGCTTTCAGAAAATATACGTCTACATATCTGGACTTGTCATCAATAAATGTTGCGAAGAAAGAAGCACCACCAATTGTTTTCGATCTCATTGGCTCACACACGTCGGAATGGACTATCTCGAGTAAATTTGTTGTTTTTGTCAACGACTCTTTGGGAAATGGTTCCGCTCTCTGCTTACCTCGTATGCACACTTCGCATATTGATAAATGCTGAGAAGCCAAATTCGGGATTCCATTAACCATTCTTTGTGAGACAACCTTCTTGAGATCACTTTCGTTGAGATGTCCATAACGCTGATGCCATTCTTGCAGTTGATTTGGTTTGTCGCTTACAGCTGATGTTGATTCTGTACTGGCTTCGAGAAAGTAAAGATCTCCTTTCCTGGATGCGATTAAACTCAGCTCGTTCTTATTATTTTTGAAAATCACATTGTTTTCATTAAATTGGATCTTGTATCCATTCGAGACTGCTTTGGAAATAGTTAAAAGATTTGTCTTTAGTTCTGGAACGTATAAGACGTTATTCAACCTTATGGTTTTTATGTTCTTTCCTATATTGACGTCTAAAAGAACTTCGCCCTTTCCAAGAACATCAGTAGTCTTGTCAACAGCAAGTCTAACGCTTTGATTTTCAACTTTAGTTAGATTTATGAATTTTGTTTTGTCATTGCACATGTGGGATGTCGCCCCACTATCTATACACCAGTCAACGATAGAATTGAGACCAGCCTGAAGAGCGATGCCACAAGTGTCTGAATCTGGAAAACTATTTCTGTAAGCAACAGCTGCAAATGCATCTTCAGCGTTTGACACACTCTGCTTGGAAATTTTGTTTTTTCCCCCATTCTTACTCCAACAATCTGCTGCTTTATGGCCAGCCTTTTTGCAAAAATTGCATTTATACAACTTCTTATTTGTTTGTTGTTCGTTTTTACGTTGGAAAAATTTATTTTGCTTTCCAGACTTTGCATAAAAAGCATCTGCTTCTTGCTGTTGCTGTCTCGCTTGGGTATTTTTTTCTTTTCGTGCATTCGATTCTTCTAGCAGTTTAATTTTCAATGCTTCAGGTGTTGGCAAATCATCTCTTGCCTCTATTGCACATCTGAAGTTTTCGTACGAATCTGGTATGCTATAAAGCAATAAAATCGTCAGCAAATCTTCAGCTATACCAATATCCATTTCTGCTAGCTTGTCTATTGTGCCGAAAAAATTGTTTAAATGGCCCATCATGCTCTCACCATCTCGCATTTTTGTGAAAAGCAATTGCTTGAGCAAGGTGGCTTTTCGAGCAGGACCTTTTGAGTGGTAAACTTGCTCTAGTTTCGTCCATACATCATTTGATGTGGCACAACTCAGATGGCGACATAGACAAAATAATGTCTGCCCTTGCTTTCTGGTCGGCCACCACCCATGCATTTATTTCATTTGCATTGCTTACTACGCCTTCAGCTATTACGACCTCGGCTGGTTTTTGGTTTGAGCCGTTTACGTATTCCCAATGGTCATTTTTAATCAAAATCGCACACATTTGGAGTTTCCATGTGTCGAAATTATCCTTTTGCAACTTTTCTATGTGAGCAATGGTTCCTGCCATTTTGATGATTTTGTTTTTAGATTTACGTAGAAGCAAACAACACAAATGCGTATCTACTGATCTCAAATCAAACTCACTTTACAGATAACCTTAATTATTAACGCAGTGGAAGCGTGCTGGGCCCATAACCTGTTATTTATTAATTATTACCAATGAAAATAACTATTAAAAATGATATAAAGAAAAGACTTTGTTTAAGGCGTCTGCCGTTTAAGAAACTTTATTCAGAAGAAGAAAACGGTTAGTTTAAATTTAGATTGGAAGAAGAGAGAATAAGAAAAGAAGGATAGATATATAGCGAAAAGAAAGAGATACAAAGATACGAATGTATCTGTATCTTAGCAAAGAACACGTATTGCCAATGTGTTTTAATTGGTAGTAACAACAATAATGCCATTTATTTCGTGGTTTTAATTTGGTAGCCCTGGCATTTAACATCTGCCAAGATCAACTGCCATGTCAAGTGTAATAAGTTCTTGATTTCTGCCGTTTGCAATAATTTTAGAATTTACCAAAAACAGTGGAAATTCAAACGTAGCCATTAGTGTAGCACATTATGTCATGATTTTGGTGGTCATAATCGCATATTTACTCGGTGACTACGTAAACAAACAAAATTGTGGCATCTGGTGCTCTGAAAATACACATGTATACAATACACACATGTACACTCTAAACATTTTGTTAAAAACTGTATTAGTGTTGGTGCAAAGAGTTGTAAATTGGCCGAAAAATCCAAATATGAGGATTTGATCTTAAATTAAAAATAAATTATTTTTGTTTGGCCCATGGAATGCAAAAATTGTGTTTTGACAGATCTAGATCAAGAATACATTGATTTATTTTACCCAGGGAAAACTCCATAAGGAACGACTATTGTTAAATACAAATTGATAACGTAAATAATGTGATTTTAAAACATCGTAACTATTTGACACTTCAACAATGAGTTTATGATGTCAAATCGTAACAATCTTAACGTTTAGGAAGAACAATAGTAAGAAAAAGAACAGACCTAATGTATAGACAGTGAAAATCATAACTTGAACCCAACACGAATAATAATGGGCAGATTCAGGCGACATAAGGGGCTTGAAAGTAAGGCAAGTTTCTAGTTTATTGGATAGTTAGTCAAGAAAAATATCCTAACTATCAAGTGAAGTCAACTTATGTCAAAATGACAATTGATCATGTTCTTTCATTCAAATGAAAGCTGAACTTTATTACACTTGCACAATTCCATTCAATGTTTTGTATAAAAGGGTTCCTTTTCAAATTGGAAAAGAATAAGTAATATTCCTTTACAAAATGCATATCGTGGTGGACTTGTAGCTTGCCTGAGAAGTGTTTTGTAGACAATAATGTTTTTGATAGTTTTTGTACGATGAACTAAAGGTAGAGGTTAGTGAAGTAGAGTTCCCACTTTGAAATTTATGACACTTGAAAAACTAACTAGCTGCCTTGGTCAAAATTTACTTTCAAGGAATGCAGTTGACTGCAAATGAAGTCGCTTGTGTTGTCTGAACCTGCCCAATGACTTTATTGCGAGAGTAGTTTTCTATTTTCATATGAATAATGATTAATGAATGATCTCCGAGCTTTAGAAACATTAAAAACCATCCAATCAAGTTATGGCCAATATACTGTCCGGTTAAATAAAACTTTGAAACAATCGCATTCTGTACATCTTTCCGAACGGCAACTTAAAAACCTCAAACACATTAATAAAAATAAATTTAATAATTTTCAAAATATAAATTTTTACAAATAACACAAAATAAAATTAAAACATAAAATAAGATTTTTAAAAATTGTCATCTCCTGCTTGCAGCCAGAATTGCTCCTTTGAGTTTTTCAACACAAGTTCTTAAATACATAATCAAAACAATAAGTAAAACATAAAATATTGGTTATGTACTTTTTCTTGTGTTCTTACCTTATTCGATTATCCTCACCACCACCTCGTTTTGCTTCTACAATTGCAATTTCTTGAAGTAAATACTCCATAATATCCTCAACTAGCGGGCAGCAAATATTAACAATTTTCATTAAGAGTTCAAAATAGAAAAACGTGTAGTAAGCCAAATGCCGCTTAGCAATTATTCTTAGATGTTCAGCGATAAGTGACCTTATAAAAAAAAATAAGTTTTTTTAAAATGACAACGAAACGAAAATGTGCTAAACTAACCTAATGGAAGTCGACTTCTCAAAAGCACTACTCTTCACAATCTTTCTCAGGAGATCCAACATCAATCCATGACTTGGTATAATCTCATCTACCATCATCATATGCTCAAGAACAGTTAAGCAACTGGCTTTCAAAACTACAAGCATTTTGTTCTCATCACCTTCGACCGCTTCAACAACTTCTTGAAAAATTGTTATTACCAAACAAGCATTAGGATCGGCTTGTCTCCGTTGTGCGACCAAGAATAAAGTCGTCAGCTTCTCGAATATAAAAAGTGATAAATTGTCGTTGTCACCATTCAAACAAGCCACAAATGGACGTGCGACTATTTTGGAGTTGGTCGACTAAAATTAGGTAGAATATTATATTTAAAATAATAATAATTAACAAGCAAAACGACAGACATACGATTTTAAAGTGTGGAGTCCATTTAGCCACTAGATCGTTAAGAGTCTTGGCAACGTATGGATCACTGCGGAAGTTTAACCTTCCAATACCCTGAACAAGAACTGGCCATACTTTATGGATAACATGATCCAGTTTACCTTCCGGTGGCTTTCCCATTTGAATTGTTGTTGGAAGGATGAAACGTGTTATGGCCACATGGAAGAAGCACGTTATTTTTGACTGAAAATACGAACGATTTGTATGTGTCCGTGTTAATAAATAATAAATTTCGATCTACTTACCCGTGCGTAGACAATATTAGCGCAATTGTATACAACAATCGCAATAAAACTGTAAAATCTAAACATCACCTCAGACTTTTCATTCTTATCTGGAACCCACTTTTCAAATGAACTTAAATAGGAGTTAAACTTGTCGCTTATAGCTCGCTTCCGTTGTGGATCTGTACATGAGTCAAAGGACTTTCCTACAGCTGAAACAAAAACACAAAGCGGTTCCTTCGACCTCAGTGTCTCTCCGTCTGTAATTTCAGTTACGTAATGAAATTCCTCAAAGCTAGACACAATCCTGGTAAGGTTTACTACGTCCTTGAAAATTAAACCTTAAGAAAATTTACTAATTTCTTTGAAAACAGATAATTATACCTCATTATTAGCTGAAAGCTGAATCAAACTTCTTAACCAAACTTGAATGATTGTTGTAGTGTCTACAAGATTTGATTTTTCTGATCCTAAAATGGTCAAAAGAAACTTAGGAACCGCTCTAAAATAAACAAAAAATAAGAAATCAAGCAGTTTTGACTAATTTGAATTGAACTCACTGTCGATTAGAAGTCACGGCATCGATAAAGAATTTGTAATTTTTTTGGAAGCCACCTTGCTCATTCGAAGTTGTCATTATGCAAAAGTCAGCCGCTAATCTTGGTATCCATGTTGAAAAACTAATCATAAAATGTTGTTTTACATAGGGCAAGATGTGAATATTCAAAGACTTGATTAGAGATTGCACATTGCCAAGCTGGTCGCGTCCAGAAATAAGAAGTGAATTTTTCTTAATTTTCTCAAAAATTAAATGCAGAGCTTCAAGGGAACGTTCTTGTTCAGCTGGGGTACATGTGTTTAGGAAATTCGGAATCCAAGAATCTTTAAAACAAACAAATTTATATTTGTAAACAACAAAGTTAGTCTTTAAGATTTATCGTACCAATTAAAACTTGTTCGCCATTATCAAAGTCTTCTGCATTTTTGAATATATCAAAAAGTCCATCGGCGATTATCTTTGATACTGCCACATCGTTTCTTATCCTTCCCAACTGTTGTATCAGTTTTGTAGCATAATCCGAAATGTTGCATTGTTTTTCAGAGAAGAGTATTAATAAGGCAACATGTCCTTTAACAACAGCTATTTGCCGATTTACCACTACTTTATCCAAGGAAATCGATAACAGTTTTTCACGTAGTTTGGGTGCCTAGAAGTTAAGACTTATTATAAACAAAAATAATATGTCAACATGTAGAGGGTACATACGATATCGTTAAAATCACCACTCAAAGCCAGAGACAAAAACAACTCATTCAAATGATGAATTCCAGTTTCGTTCAGTGCCAAGAACTTAGCCAAGCTGAATTTTGAATAAATTCTACCAAGGAGTTTTTGTGTTTGATTCAATTGTTCGCTTTGGTTTAATCTTTCGATAGTTTTGCCAATTATAATTGTGAAAAGAGAAAAACTAGACAGATTCGCATCAGGGACACATTGGCTTAGGAGAGAACGAGTTCTATCCAGGTATCCTTTTCCAGAAATGCTAAAATATAAATTTAAATTAGAAAACAAACATTTTGCTATTGGGGAATTTGAGGGTACGACATTTTTCAATATTCAACTGGATCAATGAATGAGCATTTTGTTTTTGTATACATTAACTAAATGTTTAAATACCTGGAGACAGCCAAATTTGATGGTGCCGATCCAGAAATAAAAAACGACGAATTAAGTTTCTTATGAAAATGTTCCCATAATATCATTGGAATGTTTACTTTTGGCTTCCACCTAAAATTTATATTAAATCTGATTAATACACAACTTGTTAGATAAAACTAAAGTCAATTTAACAACCATTCTAAAATCACAGGCATTAATATACAAATAAATATCCGCGTTTGTTCTTCATTTGGATTTGAGTTGAAAAACGATTGTACTATACTTTCAAGTTGTTCATAGTTTTCTGTGACCCTTGGATAGTGTGGACCCTCAAAAACACCATTCGAACGATAGCCTTGTAGTCTCAATAGAGCCTTTATCATCCAAATTGAAAACTCAGCAACATTTTGTACCGTTAAACCAAAAGTATCTTTAGAAAAAATAGGTTTTATTTTTTGTGTGCATTTATAATGACTTTCAAAGATATTGCACTTACCTGAATTGTTTTTAGTTTTCTCCAAAGCTCGGTTAAATAGCTTCCAAAAAGGTTCACTTTGCCATTTTTCAATCGATATCTGTAAAACCAACCAACTTTCTTTGATACAAGTGCAAGGAAATGGTGATGAAAACATTAATTCTGTAGTTTTCTTCTGAAAAGATCAAAGACAAATAAAAGAATAGCAGTTAAAATGCTGTTTTAGATGAGTTATAGAAACATTATGACTTTACCTTTTTAAACAAAAATATGGACAAGGTTATAAGATCATCTAGAATTCGTTCCAATTGGGTTTGAAACAAGGACATGGTAGAACCCTGAAAGTACATATTTTTTTTTTAATATTCTTCCCTTATATTGTTTTCAATGGAACTACAAACCTCTGCATTTGAATTGCCATCAAACGCTGTTTCTAAGGGACATTTTTGTAAAATAAAAAGATCTAATAGTTTCCATTCAAGACATCCATGGAGAAAATGGTAAGCTGGGGTGTTAGTCTTTTGAAATATATGTAATACAATTACAATTATTATAGTTCAGAAAACGTTTTATAATTACCTCATTTCCTTTACAACTGCTAGCAATGTAAATCATTTTCAAGACTTCTCTATTTGTTATCCGATTGAGCAAGAGCCTTAAATTAGATAAATGCTGATCTACACTTGACCAATTCATTTCTGAACTCTTGGCAAGGATTAAATGGTAGAACAAGGTAACTTGCCGCCTCCTCTGATAATAAGTTAAACCATCATCCGTTTCAATTGGATTCTTGAGGCTTGCCATTAAGTGTTGAATTGACATTCTTCAAATGGAAAACATAAATCTTGAGCCTAAATTGCATTTGGAGGGAAGAGAATTGTTATTTACCTTACATGTCCAGCTACATAGTCCATTACTAAGGTTGTTTGTAATGATAAATGTGTAAAGCCATAGGAGGACAGGGAAATTTCATCGATTGCAGCATTTTTTTGATTCAATGCAAATAAATTTTTAATAAAGGAATCACTCGAGAACTGTCCATTAGTCGAGTCCTCGCCGCTACAATTAAACTCCGGAATAGGATTGTTGGCCAGATCCGGTTCTTCTACAAATACATACAATTTGTATAAATTGACGATGCACGAGTCAAAAAATATGTAGGTGTCTTACGTGTTGGTGCAATGCACAGGGAAGAAAATATATCATCATCTTCTACTTCGAACAAATCAAAATCCATTGCAGATTTAACTAAGATCGAAATGAGTAAACTTGAATTTGTAAGAGCTTTGAAAAGGATGAGACGAATTTCTTTTTCAGTGCAGCTTGCAATTCATATTATTATCTTATCGCCAACATCAAAGTTTCTTAAGTTTACAAAATCAAACGTTACTGCCGAAGATTGGAGTAGGAAGTATTGTTCCAAAAAGGAGGATTTTTTAATGAACCGAATGATAAAATAACAGAAATTAATAAAACAATAAAGCAAAATTTTAGTTAAATTTTGTATTTTTTGCAATATATACAAAAAAAGTAACAAAACGCAAACGTAAACAAAAAACAAAATGTTACCAATTCCCACATTCAAAGTTTAAAAATTAAAAATCTCAAACAAAATACACATACAGCTGATTGCATAAGGCGCGAAAAACAGACTGTTCTACTACAATTTTGATTTTGTATACGTTCTAGGATTGGAGTTTTTTCTATTAATAAGGTTAAGTTTCTAAGCACATTTCAAATTCGAAATTGAAAAATATACATTCAATATAAGAAATAAACTAAGGTAATTGTAATTTTAAGGATCTGTTTCACAACTTTTTAAATTACTTTCCAGTCAAAATCCTCCAGTTAGCAAATAGTGCATTTCACATCTTTCCTCATAAATTTATTTATTTGGTAACTACTTGTTAGTTATTCCAATTTTTCAGTGTTGTAAAGGTTTTGACAGCGGAGAATTGAAAAACAATCACAAAATCTAATAATTGGGAAGGATGAGATTATTCAAATGTTTTTGAATGTGCCTTTGTGTGGAAGTGAAGATTTCGTTTTGTATAGAAGACATTACATGGCTAAAAGTTTCTTTCTTCAAACCAAAATGAAAGCAAAACTCGTCCCATAATTCCATTTAGTTTTCATTTGAAATACGCGATTTCTTAGTGGCTTGACTTGACTCATTAAGTCTTACCAATAATCAATATTAAAGCTCATTTAAATATTTAACTGGGCTCTAATTATGTACTTTTAGTTATACCTACCCAGTTATTGTGAAACACTTATGTGAATTTTATCTGCTAATTAGGTTTCAAGAAGATTAACTGTTACTTTACTTTTATATTGTGGAACAGGCCCTTAGGCTAGGCGCGCACATGCAACTTTTTCGAAACCAAATAGTTCGATCGTTAGTTGCCCAAACATCGCGCACATAAGCAACTCCGAAAGTAATCAACGAAATAAACCAATACACAGGAAACATTTATTCACCTTGACTAAATTTTTCTCTCTCTTGCACTTACAGAAAATTATTCAACGATTTAGTTGAATGTCCGCGCAGTTACCTATAATTCCTTGTGACACGAACTAAGGAATTGGTTGATCGTCTAGTTTGTGTCAAAACACAAACTAAAAAGTTGTTCGAATTGGCGACAGAATGGTTTCTGCATGTGCGCGGACTCTCATATAAGTCTATAGTGCTCAGTTTAGAAACCAAACAGTTTCGAAACTAAAAGTTGCATGTGCGCGCCTAGCCTTAGAGTATTTTTTTGCAATAGTCAAAAGTACATATATATTGTAACATATTCGGTTCCGCAGCATACAACCATTTCACTATTTTTTCTACATTATAGAACGACTAGGACGTAGAACCTTTATCTAAAGAAAAAACACTAAAGGGTTTTATCTCTTTCGCCCCACAAGCTGACTTCCTCCATTAGAATATATATGATGATGTGTTGAAATGCATTTCTTATAAAAACAATTGGAAATCTATGAAGTTATTATATAGTGTTGATCACTGTGCCAACAAAATTTGTGGCCGAATTAATTCTTCAGAATCGAGATCGAAATTAAATTAAAAAATTCTAAATAAAGTATATTTTATCGTTAAAATAAATTATGAAAATCATGTAAGCTTTGTATATAAAACCTATACTACTATTATCGTTTGTAGTTTTGTTAACTGAACTTTTGTAGACAAAACTTCTAATGCCATCTTGAGGTTACGGAAAACGTAAAAAAACAGCTCCTTTATAATACTATAGTTTTTATATACAAAGATGTAAGTTTAACAATATACTCAATATAACTTTATATTGTTTCTGACAGCAGTCAATAGCAAAGTTATCTTTCTTGAGCAAATAAGGATATAGCATTTTATTTTATATTTAGTGCAAACTTAAAGTTTTTTTTTTTTAAGTCAGTTTGTAGTTCTAAATTAGCAAAACATCAAATCATAAATGTGCAATGACTTTTGTTGTTGTTTTGTTTTTCCTATCACCAGTGCAAATGAAACGAAAAATACGAAGAAAATGACAAGTAAACGAAAAAATTTGGTGGACTTTTTGAATCTTAAAGGATATTTTCCGATGTTTTTGTTTTATTTGATGTGAAGGCGAACAATGTCGCTTTAGCAGCGTAGTTTATCGAAAAAAACACCTTGTAAAAATCTATTACATTTTTTATTATAAGAAAAAACATACTTATGGCAACTCCACAGTGACATCTGGCGAACAAAATCGAATTCGCTTTGAAAAAAGCACTTTGTCAAAACAAAAGTCGGCGTTCTTTTTTATTTTGTAAGAAAAGTTAGAAATTTATTTTTAGTTTCAACTTCAACAAAAGTCTGCTTAACATTAAATGTTTTCATAAAAAATAAACAATATGTCCACAACCGAACTAATCCAATCGGCTTTTCCACTACCCGCCCAAAGCGAAGATAGCATTTCCAATTGTAAGACTGTAGCCATCAAGAGACCCTCACGTACCGAACCCGCAGAACAAGATCGAGGAACATTTTTTCGCACTTTACAAAGTTTCCATGAATCTCGAAAGTAAGTTATTTCTTAAAATTAATATTGCTCAGCCCTAGAAGTTATTTGCTTTGCTTTTCACAGCACTCCCATAACTCGTCTACCCAAGATAAATGGCCAAGAAGTTGACCTATATGTGTTGTACAATGAGGTCACTAACCGCGGCGGCTGGCTGAAGGTCAATATTCGCAATGAATGGAATGAGCTAGTAGAGAGTTTGGGCTTCCAGCCGACATGTGTTAATGCAGCTGTAGCTATAAAATCTATTTACACACGCTATTTGGATAAATATGAGCGATTGCATTTCCTCGGCGAAGATCCGGATAAGAACGACGATTTGGACGACGATGGCCGACCAAAGAAATGGTCATCCAAAACGTACAATTCAATTCCAATGACCTACAACTACAAACAACATGAATTGAATGAAGAACAAAGGAATGCGAATCGAATGTCCGAAGATCTGTACAAAGCGTCGGAGTACGATAGGCTACTGCTTTCACTGATATCGCCACTTCCCAATGAACAGGACTTTGCCATTAATGTATGTACGTTAATGTCCAATGAGAGTAAACACACCCTGAAGCTAGATCACTGTCCGAAACTCCTTGACGCTCTACTGGCTCATGCTGGAGTTTTTTGTCATTGTAAGTATTTAAAACACAGACTTAGGATGTTCTATTAACCTTAGATTCATATTAGATTCCATGCGTGAGCTATTCCAAGAACTATATTCAAATGTGAGGAAGCATTCATTGCAAACGTTTTGGAAGGATCTGCTTTATGACAAACCACAAATCTTGGAGCTTTCTTTTGACGATTTTTTAACAGAAAAGAATATAGAAAATTCAGACTTAGATGGTCCAGCATTGGAAAGAATCTTCCAAGATGGCTTAAATGCCAATTCAGACGACGCTTATATGCGTTCCCTGGATTTTCTCTCATTGGGACCCGGCCTGGGCACCCAGGAATACATTGGCCAGCGAATTCATCAAGTTTCATCGATCATAAGAAATCTAAGTTTCTACGAAGAGAACACAAATGTATTGGCAAAAAATCGAACTTTCGTGAGGTTTCTGGTGATGGGAGCTAACATTCGCTGGGGCAATCTCCACCATATGGTGTTGGATATGTTTGGAAATATTGCTAATGAATTAGATTTACTAGATCCAACACTAGATGAATTGACACGTTGTCTGATGTCGACAATTTGCGAGGGAATTGAAAGTTCCGATCGGGGTGTTATCATTAGTTGCTTGGAAGTGTTGTATAAGATCTGCCAACAGGATAGCAATGAAGAACCTATACACAAGTGTCTGGATCAGAAATTTTATAACACATTATGTCTGTATTTGTCATTGAATGACATAATGCTCTTGTTGTACACTTTGGAGGCAATCTATGCACTTAGTTCTTTGGGACATAAATCGTGTAGCAATTTAGTGCAGGTTAAAGGAGTCATCAATTCGCTCGTGTCGCTAATCACAGTTGAGGTAAGAATACAAGTTAATTTTGACAATTTAATTTTCTGTATTATCCATTCTATTTGAAGGCACAATCATATGGTCCGGATGGGTGTATTCTTATGCGAGTTGTTGAAACAGTTCCTGGGAATATGTTACCAATGGTTGCCCAAAACATTGCAAATATTGCAAACTTACAAAATGCGATACAAACAACTCAACCACCGTCACAACATTCTGAAAAAAGTTCAATGGGCCGAGGTAAAAATGAGTGCTTTATTCATAAATTAAAATATGTACCTACTTTAGAAATCTTTAAAAATTTAGCTTCTCCAGCACCAAATCGATCAAATCAAGAAGCAACCCCCACTCATGGAACAAAATCACCAGTTCCCACAAACGTAATGAGAAATAAATATAATTTATAAGATTTGACTAAATTTCTTGAAATTCTTTCAGCAAGATCATGAAAATTTCGCATTGTCTTGGCTAAGTGCTACCTTTGAACCAACACCCTCGCCTGATAGTCGTGTTGAGCAACATGAACTCTACCGCATGTACTTGTCGGCTATTCAAAAATGTGGTCGACGAGGCATTGTTTCACACACTCAATTTCCGCGTATGGTTCGGACAATTTTCGGTGCGCAAGTTGTGCCCAATTATAATAAAAAAGTCGAAAATCCTGAGGGCACTAAAGAATATTACATTTGCATTCGTGTTCGATCAAATCCATTGCCAATTCAAATGAAAGTCTCTACAACTCCAAAAGGCTTTAAAGATGGAAAACAAAAGCTAGACCCGGGGTCTGCAAAGAAATCAAAGAAAAAAATTCGTTTACACGAACAAATGCGACAGGAGCAATTGCAGAAATCTACAATTACAACACCGCCCATGAGCCCTGTGACTGTTCAGAAGCAACAGCAAATCGTTAACACTCCATCAAATCAACCAGTTATTGTAAAATCTGATGTGAATATCCAGCAGTCCGGTCAGCAGATTCATGTTACTCCTCAAGCCTCGATCAAACAAGACACACAAATAGTAAATACCCCTCTAAGTCTGCCACCTATGACACCTATCTCAAAAATTGTATGATAGTTAACTTTACCTTTATGAATTTTGAGAGCGTCTTTTAATTTGTTTTCTTTATTTAAGGTTAACCCCAACATGCCTCAAATTTTGGGAAATGTTCTTGTAACTCCATCTAATCAAGCGACACTAGTTCAACAGGGAGCAAAGCCAATTCAAATTACAACTATTGCTGAACAACCACAAATGGCCCTTCAACAACAGATTAAATTGCCTATTTTATCACAGGCACAAACGCAACCGCAACCACAGCCACAAGCACAACTAAACCAACAACAACAACAAATTATTGTTAACGTCAATCCAACTTCGTCGACATCAAATGGTGGTAATGGTGGTACACAACCGTCCTCGTCATTAGTTAAAAGCCTATTGGCAAATAAGGTAACATCTTCCCCCACAGCTACAGCTATTACTACTACCAATACTACTTCTGCTACTGCCAATGCCAATATCCCTGCTGCTGTTGTAATCGATACGAATGCGAGTGCAGCTCTAAGTACTCCTCAAAGTTGTTTGATTACCCAAAGTGTTAATTTGCATCAGGTAACACCTTTTCTTGTTGTTGTATTGTAGTTTTGTTTTCTGTTTTTATTCTAATACTTTTTTCTTAATAATAATATGTAAAATAATTTACTTTTGTAGTTCTAAAGCATCTTACTTGAATAATTGTTTTGTTTTCTAACTAACAGCATCACATCGCTTTATCGCTTGATTAACGCAATTATGAGTTTACTGACATAATTTTTTGAATGGCTTTTTTAAGACAAATCTGAAAGTTGCTCAAAGGTCGTGAAATTAATATATATGTCAGTTTTAAAAGAAAACGACAAAATGCCTATTTTATTGTGGGCCTTATTTATGTCATAGCTAGTCAAACTATTAGCTTTTTTCTATATTCTGCCTTAAAGCTTCCTAAATGATTCTTTTTGATTTAATACACCACGTTTTAAAAACCTCATTATGACTTAGAGTTCAGGGTTAAAAGTACTCACAACTGTTTTCTTCGAACAAACCTTAAGAGCATTGATGACAAAAAAAGTTAACATCAATGATATTTACGCTAAAGAGACGGAAAAACCTTATACGAGTAGACCAAATAATTGTATCTCCGAATCAAAATAGTATAATTTTTGTAAAATTTTGTCTTGGGAAATGGTTTATTTACTTGACAACTAAATTACTGACAGAATCAACACTTTAAATTATATAAAATTATATTTTAACAATTTATGTTTCTAAGATTTCTGATAATTTTCTCAAACGGATTGACAGAGCAGGAGAGCGAATTATAAACAAAATTCACTGTTCATTTTTACCTAGCTATTAAATTTATCCTTTTTAAGTTGTGCATTATTTTTTGGCAAAAACTTGATTTCGAGTTTATTTAAACTACTTAAGCTTTGTATCTTCAGAGCTATATACTTTTAAACTGGAAATCAAATTTAAGGACCTATTTCATTCGGTTAGCTCGAAAATATTGAAGAGTTTTGAATCATCAAAGAATATAGTCAATTCATTAAAACTGATATCTGCCAAAAATATTGGTTTGATCACTCTAAGATTATTTGGAAAATTAAAGCTTCTTTTGGGGAGTTTGTTTAAAAGAGAAGGGTTTTAAAACCGTGTAATTATTTAAAAAAAATGTTCATTATATTGAATCTGTTCTTTATTGGTTATAATTAATATTAATATTATTCTAAAAGCTATGTTATTACAATTTTAAATCAATTAGAGTGATGAGAGATAACAAATTACTTTAGTAATAATTTGAATAGAGAAATTAAAATTTAACATTCTCGAGCTGTGATGAAATAGTTTCAATCATAACATGGAAACGCTGTTGATGATTATTAAATCGCACGTCTTGGGACATTTCTTCCGTCTATACACTTCTTAAAGTACATTTCTGTAACGAATGAGATGGATCTCTTAACTTAAAGCTTATCACGAATGAGCCAAATTTTCTAGTTGTGATCTGACTTTGTTGATTGATTTGAAGGTATGTGGATATTCAATTTGTTAGATCTTAGCTATAAACTTGGCTTAAGCTTTCTAGAATATAAAAAAACAACATTTTTTAGAGTTTAAACGGAGGCATACTATATCCCAAAAAAGCCTTTCACATTTAAGGTTTTCATAGTTAATACTTCTCTCTTTCGAAACAAGATTTAAGTCATGAGAATAAAATACACATAGCTGTTCAAAATAATACGAAAGCAACATGTTAGAAAATTATAAATTTCATAATTTTCTTAAATAAATCGTGCAATTTTGGATTTGTGTTGCAATTTTGCATATTTCTCTTTTGTGTTACAATTTTGCATATTTCTCTTAAATAATTTGTTTCTACCAAATTGATTTTTTGTTGTTTAGGAGTGTTCAAAATAATTGAGAAATGTTAAACTAAGTATGTGAATCGGTCAAATTTAATTAAGTAGCAGTCAGTTGTGAAATAAGAGAAATAAGAACATTTTTTTTCAATAGCCAGAACAGCCTCCTTCATTGACCTTCAATAGCCTTCTTCAAAAACATGGTAGTCCAGTAACTTTGTCTTTTGAGACTGGTATTCTTTTTTCACTTATTGGTATTTTTTACCCTGAAGGAGATTTTGTTTTAATACAATTATGTTCTACGATTTCAAGGCAAATGAATTAGCCTAAAGTCGTTTCAAAATACAGTTGCTCAAAAATTAGCTTAAATACCATAACTCGGGAGTGAGAAGATTGAGCCAAAAGAAAATAAATAGTATGCGATGGGGGTCTAAATCCCCCTTTCAGAAGGGAGGGGTATTTTTTTTTTTAAATTGAATTGAGATACAAAATCAAAAATTGGAAATCAACAAGTTAAAAACAACAGAAAAAGTATTTAAACAAAACATTTATTTTTTTATTTTATTGAGTGCGATATTTTGTGTATGTCCTTCTCGATTATTAATTGAACACCAACAAGCTAAATTTGAAAATATATTTTAGTTTTTAGAAAATCGCAAACAATTACATTTGCCATACTATTTTTTAGTCAAGCAGCCTATTTTGCGCACAGAAAGAGTAGTTTCCGTAAATTCAGTAGATCCAATTTTTGTTCTAGGTGTTTGAGACATTGGTCTTATAAATAATCTTAGGTTTTCGAACTCGATTACGGGAGCATTACCACTTTCAAAATATCAAGATTGGTCTAGATTATTATGAATTTGAAAAATCGGTCCAGCACTAAACTAAGAAAAGCAACCCCACTGCCTCCGTGTTTCACTGTTTTGTTTTTGTAAAACGGAACTGAAACTTCTTTTCTTGAAGAAGCCTAATATCCCCAGTCAGACCCGAAAAGATTTATTTTTGTTTCATCACTCCAAAGAATGTTGCTTAACATGCCTTGTAAAATAATTCCCTATTATTTTAAAGAGCTGTATAAGTATGCAGCTACATATACGATTTAGTCGAGGCCCCCGGGCATTGCACCTGCTTGACGCTACGGCTCTAAACGTCATTTATTTCTGTGTAAAAAAATCAATGTATGAAAGATAATTGGATTTTTATTTGTGCATGAAAATAAAAAAATATATTAAATAAAAAACATATTTTTTCGTATCGCTTTTTATCAATAAAATCAAAACAGTCTAATTATTGAAAACCGGAAAACTTTTAAAATTTTTCTAATACAAAATTACTCAATATTTTGTTCAAAAGATTCGCATCGTCAAGAATTGGTTCTCAATGATTCTCTTTAAAAACTGCTATCTTAAGAGATATATGTTTGTAGTCTAATAAAAGTAGGCAAGCTAGCAGTAATTAACACTCTAATTTCAGCTTAAACTAACAAAGAAAAAAAAAACGTAAAATACAAATAACACTGGTCAGCAAAATTACGTTTTTCTGTTCCACAAACAATACAATACATTTTTAAAGGATGTCCCGGCTGACATCGAATCTCGCCTTATTATTTTCCTATCACATTCGATTTTAAAAAAAATGCCTCTTTAAATAAATGTTAAAAGCAACCAAAAACTGTGTTTTCACAGCAAAAGTAAAACAGAACATAGTTCTTGGCAGTAAATGGTATGATAATTTTGCAAAGTTAAAAGAAAACTTTGTCTTCTAGGTACAATTTAAAACGTTTAAGTATTTCAAATATTTTCTGGAAATTCTCTTTTCGGCTATGAGACTTCATTTGAGTCTAAATGAAGTTTTGAGAAGCCTTGATGGCTTTAAAAAATATATTTTAGAATTAATTTTTAGTGCTGATTCGGATCCGAAATTTTTAGCTTCAAAAAGCAGTTTTATCGAATTTTAAAAAGTGAAGATTTCAAAACCTGACGTGATAGTATAATTTTAAAATATCATTTGAATTAAAGCCATCTAAACGCATCGGAAAAGTGCAATTCATTTGCCAGGAACAACACCTTGTCGACCAGTGTTATTTTTCAAAACTTCTAACATCCTAACGTACCTAAAAAAACACTGTTTTTGAAAAACTACATCTTAAAATTATTTAATAACTCGCCTAAGGTTCTTAAATTCCTAAATCCTAGAGTTTACATAATAACAATGACGAAGTACAATTTTAAAACTTTCTGGAATGGATTTTACGAATTCAATTTTGTGATTACCCCAATTACGAGTAAAATTTGTCCTATATGGCTTTCCGCCAAAACTCAGTCAACGAGCTCTTGTTTTTGTCTCTTTCCTTGAATTTGTAATCACACAAATTCTCCAAGCTAATATTTTGTATGGAAATATGAAAAATAATAATTATTCTTTAAATTCTAAAAAAAAATAATACTTTTCATTAAAATACAATGAATACACTAATTTAAATTTTCTTTGAATCTGCTTATCAAAAAACTAAAATATCGTAATATTAGTCTACTAAACCGTCGTCAATAATTTTTGACTTGTATCTTACTCCCCTCTAACAGAGTATACTAACAGAACAGTTTATTTTCAAATCTAACCCAACATTAATAACTCCCCTGGGATATCGGGTTACAGTACAATGCAGAATGGAGCGGTAAACCTCAACGTCAACAAAATCATTTAATTTTTAATTTCATTACACATTTCTCTATGTACATTTTCATCAGGTGAAAGATTTTATTTTATTTTAATTTTATTTCAATTGCAACAAATTTTAAGCCCTTAAAGTAAACACCGAATTTTATGTAATACATATATAAATAACGGTAATTTCTTATAGGTGGCTCAACGTCAGCAAAAACAAAAAGAGCTCGCTGCCCAACAGCATCAACAACAACACAGTTCACCAATGAAAATTGGCACCACATCGCTGAGTGCTGTGGTTAATAATCCTATGATGCACACGACCCCAATCAAAGTAGGCCAAACAACAATCAAGCCCTTGAATAGCAACTGCAGTGATAAGAAAACAACTATCATAACTAGCGAGAATTCGGATAATTCTAACTGGGATCCCATTCCACCATTGGCTCCTTTAAGCTCGGGTTCATTGATCCGTTCGAACGTCATTATCCAGCAGCACCAAGTTTTGTCGGCAAACGATGATTCGAGCTCAGCTTCAATGGCTTCAAGTATTATTAGTTCATCTCAAATTGAAGGCGATGGGTCATTTGCCAGCTTTGAGGGTTTGCTTATGTCGAAGTCAAATAAGACGGTCAATTCATTTGGCATCGATGACGATAGCTCTAAGGATTCTCTGAGTCGCGGCTCTAAGGACAGTGTACGCATGGTTGGTGCAAATCAGATGCTTGTTGATTTGTTGGACAAAAGGGCCTTGGAACCAACAATGGGTGGAAAAAGAAAACATGACGACGACTACGAAGAGTCTGATGAAAAGAAAATCCTTCTCGAGGTGGAGCCAAAGGTTACCGCCTCTAAGAATGCAGCTAATCTCTATGCCGAAATGGCAGCTTCTATTCTCGAAGATGAAGATTTGGAAGAGGAACAACAGGTGCCACAACAGGCATCTGTTATCCAACAAACAAAGTTGGCAGTTCAACACCAGCAACAACAGCCAGAGCCACAGAATCAATTGATTTCAATGCCGGTAAATATGCCGCGCCAACTGATAATGAATGCCAATAATCCCCACCAAATGATTCTGTCTCAAGGTCCGCAACAACAAAGCCTTCCAACTGCTACGGCCACTATTAAAACCGATCAGGGTCTGCAGACAGTTCCGTGCATTGTGCAAAAGAACTCAATGGGACAACAGATCCTCCAGCCAATGATGTCACAACAACAACAGCCGCAAACACAAACGCAGTATGTCCTCGCAACCAATCCCCAGGGACAGACGTATCTTGTGGCTCAGCAGACGACTCAGCCTCAGCCACAAACCCAGCGATTGTTGGTCACTCAAACGCCACAACAACAAGCCGCCGGAACAAAGACCATCATAATTCTCCAACAACAAGGTCAGCCCGTTGGTCAGCAGCAAATGATTAACACATCTCAACCTCAGAAGGTAATAATGACTACGTCACAGGGTCAGCAGATGATTGTTACCCAAATGGCACGCCCAGTGCAACATCAGATCTATATGAATACTGCTGGAACAAACGTCATTCAAACCGGACCGATGCCCGTCCAGCAGCAGATAATTCAGAAACAAATCACGAATCAACCAGGAAACGCAAACATTCTGTCTCAGCTGTCACATATACCGGCTACAATCAAAATCCATCAAACATCGTCGCCCATGATAACGTCATCAATTGCGCAATCGATCACTACAACAGCAGCAACTACATCATTACCCCGTCTAGGTAAATCCGTATCAATAGTACAACAGCAAGGCGTTCCTCCACCACAGACGCAGATGACTCCGGCGGTAATGCAAGCGCAGATTGTGCAGCACACTGGAACTCCAGGCGGAACAGAAAAGCGGCAAGTTATCATTTCTAGCGGCAGAACAATTGAATATGCCGATTCCCAGTCACAACAGGGTTCACAAGTAATGCGGATGATACAGCCTGCGCCGGCAAAACCACAGCCACAAATTCAGCAGGTGTCACAAACGGCACAGAAAGTAACAAATGTAGCTTTACAAAAACCAGCTATACGTCCAGGTTTGCAAATTCAGCAGCAATCGGCTGCAACAACTCCAGCACCAGTGAAAATTCCAACTCCCCCACCACCACCACCTGCTCCTGCACCCGTGCCAGCTGCTGCTCCCCCCGCCACATCAACACCTCCACCAACTGTTACCAGGTTAGCACCTATAAAACCCAAACCAGAAGTAAAAATTGAAGTTAAAGCGGAGATAAAGGATGAGCCGAAGACAGAGAAGACGGATGACGATAACCAAGTCGATCCTAATTGGCTATTCGTTTGTGATTGGCGCAATTGTCCCAGACGGCGGTTTAAATCTATAGCTGACTTGCATCATCATACATGTTTGGTGCATTGTCCCGAGCATTTGGATGTTGGTGCTGAAATCTTTTGTCAATGGGGCACTGGACCAGGATTGTGTGACGGCATTCCACGCAAACGGTTCTCGCTCATGACACATATTCTAGATCGACATTTAACCATTGAGGTATGATTTCATAATAATAAATGTTGTTTTTTCTTTCATTTTATGAATGTGTGCTTCGTTTCTGAATTTACCTTAAAGACTCTTCGAGGAGCAGTACAACGACGTTTGGCTAATGGCGCCCAAGCCCCTATAACAGGTCAACCCGTAACAATTATTAAAAACTTAGCAGCAGCTGCTGTGGCACAACAACAAGCTGCGGAGAGTACTCGGGGAACCGCATCGCCGGCTCTCTCCACATCATCAAATGGTTCAGTGCCATCCACAGGAAGTGCTGCATTGCATGCAATCAAGAGACACGCATCCGATTTCATCAATCCCAAAGAGCTTATGGTGAGTAATAATAATTTGTTTTTCGATTTGTAATAGTTTCTGTTTCTAGTGATATTGTTGCACTGTAGTTAAGATGCATTTGATTTGTATATACATTTTTTAGAATTGATATTTTGTCTAGTTGATGCTTTTAAGCACTTGACCATAAGTAATTAAACTTTTTTCCCTTTATTTGGTTTTTGCATTGTGACTAGAATTGTAGTTGTAATACAATCTATTGACTTAAAAAAAATCACAAGTATTGTATGTTTCTTTTGGTTATTTTTTGTTTATTTTTTTTAACACGATAAATAAAAATAAATAGAAATAGATATAGACGCAAACATAAGAACAAATTTTAAGCCATTTGAAATAGATTCCTTAATAATTATGTATATGGATCATTACTTAATGTCCCAGAACAATAGATCAGTCACAACGCACATACGTTTTTGAAAGCTGTTAATTAGGATCTAAACAAAAGCAACTGCCCCTTACAATATGAGTTATTTTTACAATATTTTACTTGTTTTTCGATTTTCCGGCTTTTTAATAATATAGGGTACTTGTTAGGGGAAAATAACTCGACAGTTTTATTGCATTTAATGTTTCATAATATCTTCTGGTGACTGTGCTTTGTCAACGCTATTCTCTCGGTACAATTTGGCAGGACTTTCTTGAGAAGTCAGCCCTAAAGATCTACGATCTATAAGTCTATCATCATTCCTTCTTAAGACCTTAGAGAGATTGATTGATATCCATTTAAGGGCAAGTATTGATACAATTTTAATTTAGATTTTACTTAACATAAAATTACAACTAACATTACATACATATATAGTTTTAAGTTAAAATTGATTTGCAATTAAAATATAATAAATTAAAGTTTAACAAATGAATTGAAATCAAAAAGTTTATTATGTCGGTCGAATATTGGCATAAGCCTCCCCCAGGGCTGCCCATGTATCTCTATTTTTGGCCTCGTTGTACCAATTTGTTGTTAAATGGGATAAATCGTCACTCCATCTTTTATTGGGTCGTCCTGCTGGTCTCTTGTTATCTGGTTTCCATTTTGTCGTCAGTTTTGTCCATCTTTGATCCGGAAGTCTAGATAAATGTCCTGCCCAACTCCACTTCAGTCTTCTTGTTCTATTTTTGACGTCTATAATTCCAGTTCTTGTGCGAATATCTTCATTTCTAATCCTATCTCGCGGTCGTATGTTTAGAATTTTCCTTTCCATTTTGGTTTGGCATATTCTAAGCTGGTCAAGTGTTTTTGTAGTCAAGCTCATTGTTTGTAGTCCATAAGTTAGAATCGGCAGAATAGCAGAGTCGAAGATATTTTTCCTTGTATCTGCACTTTGGTCCAATTGTAAGATTTCTTTCAGGCTCCAGAATTGTCTCCAGCTGTTCGTGATGCGTCTGTTTATTTCTTTATTTTCTTGGTCTTTGAATGATTTTATTTGTCCCAAATATATATCATCTTCTACGTACTCGATTTTTTCTCTGTCCAAAGTTATATCATCTTTAGTGTGATTTGTCATGACTTTAGTTTTTGATTTGTTTATTTGTAATCCATAATTTCTGCACAAGATAGTTAGTTCCGTCAACATTTTTTGAATATGTAAAGATTTTGTAGAAATAAGAACTATATCGTCTGCAAATCTTAAATTGTTAAGGACCTGTCCACATATCGTTATTCCATAGTTCTTCCAGTTAATTTTTTGAAAAATGTCTTCCAGGACAGCATTAAATAGAGGTGGTGAAAGTGGATCTCCTTGTCTGACTCCTCTTGTTATGTTAAATTTTCGTCCAATTTTCTCTGTTTTTATTCGTGCTGTGTTATTTTTGTATATGTTTTTAACTGTTTCTATTAAATCTGGGCTTATGTTTTGATTTTTTAGGGCGGACCATATCATTTCATGTTCAACGGAGTCAAAAGCTTTACTAAAGTCAATAAAAAGAATATAAACAGGTTGTTTAAATTCGTTGCACTTTTCTATTAGCTGATTCATTGTCTGTAGGTGGTCTGTTGTGGAGAATCCTTCTCTAAATCCAGCCTGTTCTCTTGGTTGTTTGTTATTGAAATCGTCCTTTATGGTCCTGTAAAGTGCTTTGGAGAACAGCTTGTAAATTGTCGAAATGACCAATAAGTAACACACACTAGTACGCACCATCAAATACTCCCTCCATCATAGAGAGTTCACTGTGGTTGGTTTCCTTGACATCGAAGGTGCTTTCAACAATGTGGACACATCTGCAATAACATCTGCACTAACTTCTCTGAACGTAGAGAGTTCGCTTGAGGAGTTAATACATTTAATGCTGACTAGCAGTATGATTAACTTTAAACTGAGCAACTCTTCTGCTAGAAGATTCGTTAGTAGAATGAAACCGCAAGGTGGTGTTATGTCCCCTTTCCTCTGAAAACTAGTAGTAAATGAAATCCTAACTGGTCTGGATGGGGAGGTTTCAGAGTGATTGCCTATGCGGATGACGTTGCTATAGCGGTTTCAGAAAAGCATCTATACACCCTAAAAGAATTCTTACAAAATGCCTTAGACAAACTAATACTTTAGGTTAATCGGTGTGGGGCTTACAACCCCGAAACACGCATTGGTTATACACGGTAATCAGACAGATTTTAATGTACAATGCATCAGTATGGTGGACTGCTTTAGAAAAAGCTATAAACCGCGACAAACTAAATAAAGTCTAATGTTCACCTTGCCTTTGTATAAGCGGATCGCTTCGCACTACCCCATCCGCGGCACTGGACACCCTACTCCCAAACAAATAGCTCCAGGCCTCAAAGTTTCTTCGCAGTGTATTAACAACAACATTGGCCACTCCGTAATTCTTAAGTATTTAGAATCAGTTCCAAAGCACACAGACTACACCATACCCCAACTGCAAAGCGACAGAAACTTCCAGATTTCTATACCTTCGAGAATAGGGCATTCCTGGAAGACGAGTCAGTCCAGTTTTATACAGATCGATCAAAAACAAAAGAAGGGGTTGGTGGAGGTGTGTATTCTAAAGGACTGAAATTGAGTCTCTCATTCGGCCTTCCCAATCATTGTGGCGTGTTCCAGGAAGAACTTTTGGCGATAAAAGAAGACTTGTTCTGGCTTAAAGAAAACGTGATATAAACATCTGATATCCGTATTTTCTCAGATAGTCAGGTCGCTATCAAACTCAAACAAATAAGAGTCCATAACAGTCGATCATCTCTAATGGAGATGGCACAACAGTTTAATATTCATGCCGGGCCGTAGAGACATTCCAGGAAACTGTAAGGCAGATCAACTCGACAGGAATAGTACAGTACAACCCATTTTACGTTTGGCAAATGCTGACATACCAATCGCTACATGTAAACTATTGCTAATGCAGGACGCTTTGAAGAAAGCAAATACTAGGTGGAATAACATCACCACGTGTCAGGTCACAAAAAAAATCTGGCCTACACTAGATTTAAAGCGATCAAGGTGCTTGCTCGATAATCGGTGTCATAACCGGGCACTGTCTAATAGGAAAGCACGCTACACGGCTAGGCGTATTCTTAAATGACTTTTGCAGAAGCTGTACGGATGAGGAAGAGGAGGAAACATGAAATTAGTGTGTTTTTGGAAATTTGTTGGAAGAAAAGTATTCAAAGAAATTTGTTTGCAAATAGAATGTATTTGGTTATGTGAATCGTGTGTTTCATCAAAATAAAGATCTATAAGAGACTTATGCGCTTTCTTCGGAGAGCCAAAAATAAATTTGTTTTCCACTGCGGATGTTCTAAACTGCGGCCATGATTCTGAAACTAAAACTGAAAAAAAAACTGTCGTTCTTTAGAAGGCTCTCATTCGGAGAGTATCAAAAATGTGACCTTGAAATTTTCACATGCACTGTTCAATACACAATCAAACATTGTTTTTTTTTTAATTTTACACTGGCATCTTTGTATACAAAACCTATATTACTATCACCGTGGGTTTTTACGGTGGCGGCACCTAGTGGTTACGGTGACATTGGCTATTACAGTTTTAACTTTATATATTCATAAAACTTCCAACACCACCTTGAGGCTACGGCCGGCGGCGAACGTAATAATTCTATAGATTTTATGTAAAAAGCTGGCATGGGCCTTTAAGACAGAAATAATGAGCCTTATCGGTCACTTGACTGAGTGCAAATTTTTGAAACATAAACCACGATTTATGAACGTTGTTCTGATGTAAGTCTTTGAAAAGTGATTTGCTGAAGTAAACTGAAAAGCACTTTAAATGTCGTAGGTAACATCAACTTGAGAGGAACTACCTTAGATCTTGTTATAGTTGATATTTAAACCTTTACTAAATGCTAACTAACTCCATGATTAATTAAGAATAAAAACAGACATTATAGAGTTTAAAATCGAAACTGATACGAAGGTATTGTGGCCTTCATTATTAAGGTTATTAAAATGTATGTAATTTTGAAATAGAGCAAGATCATCATTTCCAAATTTTCGCCTTTTGAAGTGAACATTCAAACGAGAGTCTTAAAATGAGTACCTTTTTGCTTTGAGTCTAACTCTCGATTCGCTATTCATAATTCATATTTACATACATTATTTCTATTAAAAATAAAATACTAGTTTAAAAAAAAATATTGTTTTAACGTAATCTTTTCAAAAATCAACTTGTTAACTAGTTTCCGGTGTTATTTTAAGCATGATATCGTTTTTTTTTTCATTTGTTACCCTTGTATGTTTTAATAGACATTTAAAAAAAATAACAAAAAAATTAATTTAAATACTTTCGAGTAGAATCCCGACTTTGAAAATTTACTTAGCATAGAATCTACTGCAAATACCACTGTTGCTTCGTCTATAACAAATCCAATGCATCCTGCTTCCAATTCTGCTTGCACTACTACTACCACTTTTGACATCGGTACGGATACTTATTCAAAATCAGTACAAAGTAGTTCAGATTCAATGGTTCCTGATGGTGTAAGTAATCGTTCATGTCCATGTCCATAAAGTATACAAATTTATTATTGTGCTTATTAAATGGTTTAGTGGGAAATGTTTCTATTTTAAACAGAAACAATGTAAACATATAAATTTAATATTAAGTTAATTAAAAAAAAGAAACTTATTCATATTTTTGTTCTATATAATCTCAAAAATTCAGGACGAAAATGAAGGTCCAGTTACCAAGAGTATTCGATTAACAGCTGCTTTGATTCTAAGAAACTTAGTAACTTTTACTCCACTAGCTAAAAGGTTCGTATAAATTATTATATTACTTAAACTTCAAAAACTTAATATTTTTTTTATTTATAGGACTCTGCGGCAATATGAACCACATTTGGCAAGCGTTGCTTTAAGCAATGTTGAGTCCAGTGGAACTATTTCACAGATTTTATACGAATTGAATAATTAAAAGAGGAATTGATTTTATGAATTAAGAGGTCGAATAAGGAAGCAAAAAATAAGATAAAGGTTATGTTTATGGAAAAAAAGTGGAGCAGATTATTTTTTATTACATACATTTCAGTGTTATTATTAATTATAAATACATAGATATATACCAAAAAATACTTTTTGGAAATAAAGTACTTGTTTAATTCTGACTATCCTCATGGACAGTGATTGGGTCGTTTTCTATATCTGGTGTTTCACCCATATTTCTAGATTAAGTTATAGCTACATTACATATCATTAGTTTTCATCATTGAAATCAATTATTTGCATTTATATATACATATATTATATATAAATATTTTAAATTACTCTACTCTTCGCTAATGAACTTTAAATTTTAGTAAAGGGTTCTCCGTTTAACTTTTATATTGTCCATCACTGTATACAACTTGAAAAAAACTTTTACAGAATCAATCAAGAACACTTCACATGAAGGAGAATATAAAGTTATGTTTTAATAAAGTATTGGCTGACATTGATTTGGGATAATTGATATAGGGTCGTGAAGGGCTGCATGTAGCCTAAATTTTCTGCACTATTAAAAGATGGAAACATCATTTTCAATGATGAAGTACATTTTCACCTCGGAAGCTTCGTTACTAAGCAGAGTTATAGCATTTGGGTGTCAACAAAAAATATTGAAAAGCATCTCCATCCTCAACGTGTCACTGTTTTTTTTTACGAATTTGAGGTTGGTAGTGTGATTGTACCCTACTTATTCGAAAATGAGACTGGTGCAACTTGTACGGTGAATGGCTTCATTTACCGAGTTTCGATTAATTTTTGTCTATAGACTCCAAAAACCTGCGATTTAATAAATTTACACCCTTTTCTTTGGGCACAATTTAAAGATGGGGTCTATGCCAATGCTTCAATATCGGTTCAAGACTTAAGGATGGAATTCGTGGAGATTTTGACGAATTGGTCATGAAAGGATATTGTGCTGCAAATGATACCGTCACGGCTATTTAAATAATATAGTTTTGCATTCTAAATGGATAGTTTTAATAATTCGTATCTTTTATTTATTCCTCTGAATTCAACTATGCATAGGTAGGGGTTTAAATTGGGGTGGGTAGATTTTGGCACCCCGTGGCGGCAATTTTGTTTTGGTGACATTAAATCTTTTGTTGCTTATGCCAAATCATCATGGCAAGTTAGACGATTCAACAGCACTTCCAAATGATATTTATTATCAAAATAAGTGTTCGTTAACGCAAACGTTGCGCGCATTGCGCCCATTTTACGGTAGACGTGGTGGACCCTTCACAGTCGACTCTTCAACGTTTGGTGGTTCAGTAAACAATCAGCCAACACCCGTACGTTCAAGTGAACAGCAGAACCCGAGGCAGTCTATTCCTCACCGTGCACAAGAACTCGGCCTTTCGCAGACTTCAACTTGGCAAATTTTGGGTTGGGACTTGGGTCTACATCCGTACAAGATCCAACTGACCCAGGAGCTCAAAGTTCATGAGCATAGACAACGGCGTTTGTTCGCTGACTGGGCTTCGAAACGTTTGGAAGAGCACCGCAATTTTGGCTAAAAAATCATCTATAGTGACGAGGCGCATTTTTTGATGAATGGCTATGTTAACAAGCAAAATTGCCGTATATGGGACGAAACCAACCCACGCGAGATTCACCAGGTGATAATGCATCCTCAAAAAGTTACCGTTTGGTGTTGATTTACTTACTTTTTTTTTAAAAACGACGTTATTGAGGCGGTCACCGTCAACAGCGAGCGCTACATAACGATGATAACTATTTTCTCATGACCCAAATTGAACCATATGGACCTAGACATGTGGTTCAAGCAGGATGGCGCTACGTGCCACACAGCAAGCGTTAATACGTACTACACGAATTTACACTAATACAATTGCAAAAAAGGAGCAATACCAATTCCATGCGCCACGAAAAAAATACCATTTTGACGGAAATCTGAATTTACCATGGATTACCCTATAACAATTGTTAACTATTTTTTACGATTTAATTCTCATCGTTTCTAAAGCCATTGTTGAGCTAAGATTTGTAACAATTCCTAACTCGGATCGGGAGCTTTTGTTTGGCTTGGGAAAAAATGAATTCTATATCCAACTACACATTTCTGTTATACAATAGAATTATTCTATTTGATATTTATATTTACAAAAACTACATTATATCAAGTTTAATAAAAATTAATTTATAAATTAAAGATCATTATTTTTATTTTCAAGTATTGTGAGAATGCATTAATAATTTGTTTTAGAAAAATCGATCAATGTAACCGCCGACAAACAATTAATCCTATCAAGTGCGTGCTAACCATTAACCTAAAGTAACCAAATTTGAAACCCACTGTTTTATTTCAAAGCTTCTCAAACCATTCCACCACAGCATCTAAACGTCAAATGTGTGACATCTAAATGTCAAAAAAAAAACACACCAGCAAAATAAAAGCTACATCTGTCAAAAGTGACGGAAATGGCGCTGACAAGTTTTATTCGACCGGTGCTAGTGCAAGTGTTTCAATCGACGAATATTCGTGCCGCGTATTTCGCCAAAACTGTATCCACGAGATCATCTTCTATCGCTGCAACATTAAATTTCTATTCCACGTCTGTGAATATGCCTGGAAAATATACAACTGTCGAAAAGGGAGCACCCAACTCCACCAACTACAGCATTTATTTTAGTAAGTTGATAAGAGTATAGAATTATATAATTTCCAAGTCCATAAAATAGATTAACCAGAGTTCTTTTTTTCGTCTAAGTTCTCTTATCATTGATTTATACTATTTGTGACTGATTATGAGTTTAAAAAGCATTTGGATTAAACATTTTATGTAATAATTCAATTAATTAATGTAGATAATGGTGAATAACTTTTTTTTCTAAAAGAAAGCCATTTGAGGTACCAACTTGGATACTTTCTAGTTCTGTCCTTGGTGGGTCATAGTAACAGAACTCACGTCATCAAATTTGCATTCATATTATGATAGAAGTTGATTCGATAGAAACTACAGTGTTACTATATTGTACCGTATTGGTTTATAGATTGCTTGACCAGTTTTTAAGACAAACCTGATGTGCTATTATATATTTTATAACAGTAAATTATGTACATAGATAGAAAAGACTTAAAATATGACCATGGATATGACATTCAATTTAAGAGAGAATCATCAGTAAATATTTATTATGAGGGTTTGGTACAAACTAATTTATTTCTAAAAACAACAAACCGTAAATGTCTGCAAACTTTCCTGACGGTCTTTCAAACAGAAATCTTGTTACTAAAGGTAGGTTAACTAACTATGGTAGACAACTTTTCTGACTTCTAATAAAAGTTCTCATTGCCATATAAACGGATACCTAGAAAATTTAGGATAAGTGAGATTGGAAAAAGAAATTAAGTTTGTAATTTGTAAATATTATTTATTAGTTTATATTATTTTTGTTAATGCTTTTTTTTTATATAAAAAAGGCTCTTCGGAGGAAATTCCTAATTCGTGTTAAGGCTGGCAAAAGTGTCATATTGGAGTTCGTGAAGAATGGAATGTCATATCGATTCGGTATTAAGGCTGAAGGTATAATAGTTTTCTTTTGCCATTCGTATCACTAAACTTGAGGCTTGTGAGACCACAATTTAAAAAGAGATGCATTTGTATCACTCCCTTTGAATGACCTCTTTGCTCTTAACAAAATTTATTTTTGATCTTTGGGAAAAGAACAAGGCGGTGGATATAAAGTTTATACTTGTTCATTAATTTATTTAATATTTTTTGTCAAAAAATTGTAAATACAGCGGCTCACACGAATAATCGGACACATGACAATTTCTTAAAGAAAATGTATGGGGAGTGTAAAACTTTATAATCAACTTATGATATTTAAACACCTTTTTATTTTAAATAAGCCCAAATTACAATTGAAACCATTAAACAGCAAAGTAATATTAAAAACAAAAGCAACTTTAATTTACGACACTTAATATTCAGTACTACTTAGTTGCGTACATTTTTATTTAATGGCTTCCCCAAGGCGTCGAAGTATTGAAAAGACAAGTTAGGACTTATTTTTCGCCAATCTTCTTGAAGTCCCGTCTTAAGGTCCTCAATATTTCTAAATTTGATGAACTCGACGTCCGAGTTCATCTTCTATATGCTCGATTGCTTTTAAGTCAAGTAACTTTTTCTGTATTTTAAACACGACTTTGCTGGACATGGTTTGTTCTTTGAACGGTAATCCTGGTAGAAGACGAAATTGCCTTGTATTGTATTGCAAGCTCACTGACACTGGACCCCAAATGTTGTTTCAAAATATTGATGCTAGCCATTTGATACATTTATCCGTCCACAAAAAGTTCCGAACATTATAACTTGCAACACATCCTCATACTGTGACCGACCCACTGCCATGCATCACACAAGCCCGATTAAGCTTATGAGTAAATTCTTCATTTGGTTTCCGTAATACATACATTCTTCAATCTTAACCTTTAAGGTTAAATTTCCTTCAGTCCGTGAATAAAAACTAATTTATAATATGGTCATATGTCTAACCGTTAATTTATAATGCAAAAATATATAGTTCCACCTTATTCCAAAAAGAGGCATCCTGTGCTATATGTTCATTAGCAAACTAAAGTCTTTTTTCTATCCTTTTAACTAATTTATAGCTTTTTATACATGGCACCGCCATTTCGGTCATTACTTCGATGGTCATGCTTCTGCTTCTGATGATTTGACGGGAAAAGTACCGTTACAGAGTTATTGTATATAATTTTTAAGTTGGCTTCAATTTCTCCTAAAACTAGGAATACTCACCAGTTTAGCTTTCAGATTATCTATATCCTATCCTAATTTTACTAATTGGACGGATTGTGTTTATTATTATAATTGATTGCGTTTTTATTATGAGTCGACGCCTGTTGGTGGTATTCCGCATTCCGAATCGACAGTTCTACGTTCCTTAAGCGGTATGGGTGCTAGGTGTCCGTCCGGTTATAATAGAGAAATAGGCGATTATTTGTTTGGAAGTTCTTCGAGCAGAAAAAAAATTGTTGGATTTGGTCCATTTTGAAGCCATCGTCAGCTGTTATTTTTCAGGCTCATTGGCATAGGTACATAGATATTTTATTCAAAAATTATGACTAAATTTTATCAGGCTTTTGAGCTATCAATATTGAATATCTAGATCATTTCCTTTCGCCGATTTTAAGTGAGTGTCAAATTAAGTGTGGATTTCAACGTAGACATAACTTTTAGCAAACAATACTGATGTTAATGGTAGCCCCTATCTCCAGGTATTCCACATATGATGATATAACCTGAACTATGTCGATGAATTTGAATGAATGTACCAAAATTTAACACTAAATGTGGTTTTATTCCTGGACAATGCGTTCTTGTCTTGATAATCACTTCCAAAAAAATCACTTCCTGAAAATGACATCTGCATTAAGCTAAGTACACACGTTTATAAGATGGCCAGATTTTTCGCAAAACATTTTAATCAATTTTCTGTTAACCATTTAAGCAACCAATTTTATCTGTCAAAAATGACATACACAAATTGGAAGTTATAAAAAAAAGGTTAAACAATATTTTAAAAGATAATCGTTATTAAGTGCGTTTTTTTCGTATTCCATATATAGTAAAGTGAGAAATTGCCAACAAAACGATCCGCAGTAGTAGTAGTATTTGAAAGTTGATACAACTGAATATTTGCCAGAATAATTTATCAAAAAATTCCAAAAAAAAGCGAAATTCAGACCAGGGGTAAAATCGTGTAAGCTGATTTTTGATAGTTGACTATCAAAATCAAGAAAATACGTACATACATATGTGTGTCACTGTGAATCGAGTTGAAATGAGCTTGATTCGCTCGATTCTGGTCGGGGATCGGAAATTTGTGAAGAAAAACCTGTGTGGAGGAGTTGGTAATGATAATGCGTTATGGTCTGTTTATTTGCATGTTTGTGTACAAAAAATATAGTTTTGTTTTAATCAAATTAAAAAAAAATTGCACATGGAGTAGGTAGCATATTCCTATATGGTGCTGAACTATTCAGTTTTTCATTGTTTAAAACGAATCAAACTATCTCACTTGCACTTCATAAGAAACATCGAAACACCATTTGCATTTTAGAAAGTGCTGTCAAACTTAAGCATTTTTAATCTTCTTGTGCGGTGGAAACACCAAAAAAGATTTATTTAATCTAAACTGAGATAAACCTTTGGTGGAAACATAGCAAAACATAAATATCTTTTCTATTGTTTTCTCTTGCAAAATATGACCAGTTAGTCCATTTTCACTAACAAAACTAAATAATATCAACGGTAATAGATTGATTTTTTTCCTCAATGGAAAACACACATGATTCCAAATGCACAACTACTCAACGAACACAGCCATCGATATACAAATGCAATATCAATCGTACCAACATTTGAGAACGAAATCATATAAGATCCATTCGAGGCTCGTATAAATGTCAAAAACCTATCCATAGTGATATTCTACTCTAACTTTTATCGGTGTTATGGATATTGTTTTTGTTATTCGTGTAAAATCCTACTATACTATGGATAAATTTGCCAACAAAACACGGGTATTGCCTGCTGTTTTTGCTCGACCTGATGTTTTAATTTCTAAAAATAAATTTGTATATTCCCTGTCATCTGCCGAGAAAATTATCTTTCAATGAGTCTACCAATTTTTTTGTTTTCTAAAATCTTCCAACCGTGTAAGCTGAAAATTATTAATTGAAAGCTAAAAAATTGTCGGTCGATTTTCAGTCGATTGTCAGTCGATTTTCTATCAAAAAATTGTCTTATATTTTGATAAAATCAACCGAATGTATAAGCGGACTTGATAGAAAATTGGCAATTGTCACCTAAATGGATGCTATTGGAAGACTTTTGACATTTCGGCCAATATTGGAAGATTTTCCAATCGTGTATCTATATTTAGCTTTATTCTATTTTTCAATGAAGAGAAAACTTTTTAACTGCTGTGAGCAAAATAAATTGCTCAAATACCAAACGTTTCAGCCGAAAGCTCAAAAAACACTTGAAATACTCAATTTTGCCAAAGCCGGAAATAATGATGATTATTATGATGAAGGCCATAAAGTAACATTTCCAGTTTGACAAACTTTTATATTTGCTTCATAGGATTCTTATAAAAGGAAAAGAAAGTCTGCGGAAAAACGTGAGAATTTTTTTAAAAAATACAGGAAGATAATACTTGACTTATGGATTTGTCTTCTTTGTTTTAGGGGGAGGAAATTTTAAATATTTTTGGTGTAAATAGAAATCTAATCAACTGTTTATAACAGAAAATCAACAAGAGATACCTTAATTTTTTTAATTAACTTAGACACATAAAGTTCATGATTGTTTATGTTCTTTACCATGGTCTCAAGGTCGCAGTGTGCTTAAACCAATTTATGTAATTCATTTTCTGATAGATAGATTGATAAATTCTTTATTTTTTCTTATTAAAGTTTAACAATAATTCTTACTTAAGAATAGGGACTTGGCAATGATTTGACATTTCATAATACAAGACAAATATTAAAAGTAAAATAATTGAACTAAATAATTAATTTTTAATTTAAAAAATGTTAAAAATTAAAAAAAAAAAACAATAATAATAATACAACAATTTGGTTGGATTCGTATACTAAAATAAATTAGCTAAGCAATAGAAAAAATTTGATAAGTACAATCATTAACAATTTTGATATGATTTGAAACACAAAAAAGATGTCAATTTTAATATAATTTGAAACATAAAAAGTTTACAATTTTAAAGTGATTTGAAACACAAAATTAAAATATTTTAAATAATGGTAGCCTGATAAGTAAACATTAACAATTTTGGTATGATTTGAAACACAAAAATAACAATTTTAATATGATTTGAAACATAAAAAAGATCAATTTTAAAGTGATTTGAAACACAAAATTAAAAAGTTTTAAATAATTGTAACTGGCCGAATGATTAGACTTTACGTTGGGAAACTATTTCGGAAATGTAGGGCGTGCTTACAGAAATTATATAGGGGGGACCATCCTAGCGAACCATTTAATATCTCATAAAGTCTGTTTACAGTGAGATGGCTTTCATTTAAATGTAATCGACGAATTTCCTGTAATATCGGGCATACCGCAATAAAATGATGTATATCTTCTATTTCTCTTCTGTTACATAAATTAGAAATTTGTGGAAGATCAGCACGATGAGGCACATAGTTAAGATTTAAAATTTTCAACTCGTGCTCTTAAGATATAACTTATAGCTTCGGTCGATAATTCATTATTGAAATAGTTAGCTTGTGATGGTAATTGGTGATTGAGGTTCCTATAGGTGTTCCTGGAGGATGTTGACGAAGCTTTAGAGAGATGCTGATTGCAATTTCTTTCATCAATTTTAGCAGTAACATTTGCAAACATAGAGCTCCATTCATCTACATTTAACTCCAATAAAGTCAAGTTAGCTTCATGTGATATAGCTAGCTGACTCCATTCTTTGAAAGGGGTGTCATTAGATTGCAGTAGTCTTAGCAAGATGGTTTTATGAAGACTTCTTTCATCCCTCTTCATCACTCTTATTAAATAATCCGAGTTCATTTTGAGGTTTTGAGTATATATTGGCCTTACGCCAGACTCCACGTAAATAGCATAATTTAGTGTTGAATTGGGTAATCTAAACAGGCGTTTGAAAAAATGTCTTTGAATTGCTTCAAACTCCTCGAGAGCCAAGTATCCAAAAACTAGAGCACCGTATCACATACAAGTGTTGACAGTTGCTTGAAAAACCCGATATTTTGACACAAGATCGATTTTTGGATTGGCAACGCAATTTTAGCCTCTTTGCTTTTTTGTTTGACATGCTAAGAAAAATTTAAATTATGCGTAAGCAAAACTCCAAGATATTTAAACTCTTGTACTACTTTAATACGTTCATTATTGAGTGGCCAATTTTCTTCCGGCAGCCTTCTTAATTCATTTTCTGTTTTCTTTCTAAAGCATATTTTAATGAATTTATCAATTTTTAAAATATGAACTCAATAACTTCTTTTAATTTATGGTACTTTTTCCAAAACAAATTGCATGTTTATAATTATAGCAAAGTGTTATCTGGAAGATAATTAAATCATCTAAAAACACGATAACAGACTTAATTAATTGGTCTATTAATCATCATATTTTTTGTTTGTTTTTTTTTCTCTACAGAAAATGAAGCTGGAAATGCCATTTCACCCCTTCACGACATTCCATTGTTTGCTGATGAAGCTAAGACTGTATATAACATGGTAGTTGAGGTGCCACGATGGACAAATGCTAAAATGGAGGTAATCATCAAAAGAAACATTAATATGAACCAATTAGTAAAATAAACAATTATAAAACGCTTTGGTTTTATTAGTATTTAGTGGGGTGACTTATTTGCGTCGTTATAATCAAAGAAACTCATAATTTATTGTTATGTTTATCTATGCATATAAACACACAAATACAAATTCGTGACTCAATGTAAATTTTCTATTCCCAATTAACAGATCAGCCTTAAGAACCCATTAAATCCTATTAAGCAAGACGTAAAAAAAGGTAAACTTCGTTTTGTTGCCAACTGCTTCCCCCATCACGGCTACATCTGGAATTACGGAGCTCTGCCACAAACCTGGGAGAATCCCGATCATATTGAACCATCAACCAGTTGCAAGGGAGACAATGACCCAATTGATGTTATTGAAATTGGTTCTCGAGTAGCAAAGCGCGGTGAAGTCATGCAAGTTAAGGTGCTTGGGACAGTTGCTCTTATCGATGAGGGAGAAACTGATTGGAAAATTATTGCTATTGATGTCAATGATCCGCTGGCCGGCCAAATGAGTGATGTTGGAGATGTTGATAAATTCTTCCCCGGACTTCTTCGTGCTACTGTGGAATGGTTCAAAATTTACAAAATTCCCGATGGTAAGCCAGAGAATCAATTTGCATTTAACGGTGAAGCAAAGAATGCAAGTTTTGCTACGAACATCATCAACGAAACCCATAAGTTCTGGGTTGGATTAATTAAAAAGGATCTAGACGGTGGTTCTATTTCATGGTAATACAAATTTTTCAAAGTAACAAAAACTTTATTGATTTTGATTTTTGTATGTAGCGCAAACACAGCTGTGCCTGATTCACCATTCCTTATTGCCCAAGAAGAAGCTGATAAGATCATCGAACAAGCTCCAACCGACGGAGATGTCGAAACTATTGGCGATATAAGTAAGTGCATCAAAATCTTAATAGTAATTGAAATGTCTTATTGGTCGCTTTCTTTCTTTTTTATTTACAGTTGATAAATGGCATTTTGTTCACCTGCAGTAATACTCTGGCAGTCTAAAAACAGTGTGTCTAGGTGTAGTAGTTTTGTGGTATAAAATAGGCTATCAATATGATTGATTCGTAATATCCTTGTCGTAATCGAATTTAATGAAAAATAAATGTTGAACGGTACAAAAAATATCATATGGTGTTCTATTTTATTTCTTTGATGTTTATGTTTCTTTGTTTATCTCGTGGTTTCAAGTAGGTAGCGCTGGCACTTGACAGCTGTCATTTCACTTTTCAAAAATAAGTTAAATTTTTGACGTTTACTAAAATGGATCGCTTTTTATAAAAAGATTTCTCATCAAATTGCATAGGAATGTAACCTATTTCCTTAGCATCTTTGTATATAAAACCTTTTTATGTTCGCTGTAGGTCTTACCAGGTTTTGTATCCGTGGATACCTAAATTCAGATAGCTGGGAAAATATATAAACAACCCTTTTAATCAAAACATTGGGTAGGTTCGGAAGACATAAGGGACTTGTAAGTAAGGAAGTTTCTAGTATCTGGTTGGCCAACTGCCAAAAAATTACATTCTATTTAAGGCAACTTTAATGGAAAGTTGACTGGAAAGTTAGTCAAGAACAATTTTCCTACCTATCAAGTCAAGTCAACTTATGTAAGAATGACAATTGATCATGTTTTAGTAATAAATTGAAAACTGAACTTTATTACTCTACGATTTATTTAGTTCACTGCAAATGAAGTCCCTTTTGTTGTCTGAACCTGCCCATAGTTAGGGATTTATTTTTCTTGGTTAACTTTCCATTAAAGTTACCTTAATTAGAAGGCATGGCAGTTGTCGTACTTTCAAGTCGAAGTCATTAGGTGTCAGCCTGGTAGAGTCTTCCGATACTACCGGGATAATAATGTGTTTTCCATGGGTAAATTCTGATTTCCTATAAGAATTGATTTTTTTTCGTGGCGCATGTAATGAGGATTGGAATTGTTCTTTTTTTGTCATTGCATTAGTGTAACTTCGTACATGTATTTACGAGTGCGGAAGAGCTGTCAAATTTCCAGCTAAACATTTTTTAAAAATTGTGTTAGAATTGGTACAAAAAGGGGTATATCTGACGAAAAATCATAGAGGAAATATATTATAATAATATATCTATATCTATGCGAAAAATCCTGATCAGTACATTTGATCTTAAGTCAAAAATAAATCAATTTATTTTGCCCCATGGAATGCAAATATAGATAAAGAATAAATTGATTTATTTTACCGATGGAAAACCCCATAAGATAATAATTGATGAGCAGAGTCATAGACACACCATATAAAGACCGGAAACCTATCTGTCATTCTGGTTTTGCCTACAAGCTGAAACATCAATTCTCACCAGCGTTGCCGCGAAGACAAAAATTGTAAGGGCAATTTTGAGGGCCATTTCCAAAATGTGCGGACCACTCGCCCACTACCCTGGACAAAATTTGTTTAAGAAAATAATAACAGTTTGTCTTTTCTAAATAAACTTATTATATTTCAGGTCTTTTTGTTTACGGTATTAGTTATCACACTTGTACAAAGTTCCGATCGGGCACATTACGGCAACGCCTCTTCTCACGCACCCTTATTTCGAATTCTAACATCAATTCACCACAGCTAACATCAATTCACCACCCTTCTAACATCAATTCACCACGAAATAAGGAATAGTGATGAGAAATTCTTTAGGGCAGGCACCTAGTGGCTACATCGACATTAGCTATTGCATTTTTTGGGAAGAGTACGATAATTCAGGTGACAAAGTTTAATGACGGATTTGTATAGAACAGTTAAAAACAATCATTTTTTACTATGGGAGTGGGGTCTATTCTCCCCGTTTAGGCGTTAGAGGCAATTTAAAAAAAATATGTGCGTTAAATGGAAAAAATAATGGTTATACTTACAACTAAGTTTTATAAATTTTTTTAAAGACAACACTTTTGTCTATTAGCTTGTTTTTAAATCAAGTCAAAACTATGCAAATTAGAATAGTTCGTTGAGATATTATATTTTTAATAAGTATTTATTAATCCGATCTTCTCAGATGCCAACTTAAGACTTAAATCGAAAAACATTTTTGCTGTAAACTGTCATCAAATATGGTTAAACAAAGAACTTATTGTTTCTTATACATGAATCACTTATTAGGAAAACAACATGTTCCTACGTGATTGTATTGAAATGTAACATAATATTTAATATCATATTTTATGATCCAGAGGATCGTTCTTATTGCTTATTATTATATTTTTGTTCATATTTTCTAATTACTAATGGAACAGACGTGTGTTAATTTGCATAGTTTTTGGAACAAAATTGTTTTAAACTCAAAATTTGGGCAAAAAAAGGTTTGAAGTGTGATTTTTACACTTTAATGCCCAATTTCATAAACAGCTTTTATACATTGAGTAAGAAAGTTGCATTCACACTTTTTAGTTACAATCACAAAAACTTATAAGAACACTTCCAAGTGAGTTCCAATGTGGTGCGGAAATTGGTTCAAATGAGGATACCATATTGTGTCTACTTGCAAATTTAAAAATTTGAATCGATATTTGACGGTGTTTTCCTTTGATTAGAAATGAAAATTATATACTGATCGATCGGGAATCATACAAAGAATTTTTTTTGAGAAAAAAAAGTGTAATTGCGCATTTATTTTTCTTTAAAAATGTATTTTTTATTTTATTTCTTATTTTGACGGAAATTCATTTTCCCGAACAGCTGATACTTTTATGTTCACCACAGCAATTAAATAAAAAAAAATATCTGTCAAAACAAGTAAATACACCGCATCGAATTGTTGTTGGATTTCAAATTTCAAAATGGACGTAATGTCAAAATTACAAATACAACAATGTAAACAAATGGGTGTTGGAGGGTAAAACGTACGAAAGATTCCGGTCTTTATATGGTGTGTCTATGAGCAGAGTAATGAAAAACCAAAAGTCGATGTTTAAGATCAACGTTTAATGACCGAAAGAATAATAAATAGTAATGAAAAAGTAAGGTACAATCAGTAAATGTTGGTATGCAAATCAAAAACACTCTATATGAAGATATAAATCCTTCGTACGTATCACCCTCCAAAACCCATTTGTTTACATTGTTGTATTTGTAATGTGGACGAATTCAACGAGAAAAATTGACGTGTTTTCACGCATACATGGAATCAACGACTAAGTTTTTATTTAGGGAAATTTCATAAAATTAGAGATTGTATTTCCGGTTTAGCTTGTAGGCAAACCAATATGGCTACCGAGGATTTATACATATCTTTACTAGAGTGTTTTTGATGCAAATCAGTCATGTATACTGTATAGTCATGTATTCGAGTGTAAACCAGAGAGAAAAAACTAATCGAGAGAGTCAAATTTTCTCGTCTCCGTCCCTTCGAAACCTCTTAATCTCATTTTTTATAGCGTGTTGAATTCGTATCGTTGTATACATGTTTTCACATCGGAGAAGAGTACACAAAAAAAACATCAGTTCCGGGAAATGTGACATTTCTCATTTTTGTTTATTGATAGCCAAGAAGGCTATCTTTTTTAAAGTCCCATTATAATGAATGAATTTCTTTCTTTAATTTTACTAACATCTTGTCGTTTTTATATCTACAAAAATACTCCTATAATTCAAATTAATTCTAGCAAAACATTTTTGTTTGTCAATAAATAACGGGAGAAGTTATACCGGTAGTTCGTGGTCAATTTGTTTTTCTCTTCTTTTTCTCTAAGTAACAGATAGATGGCATTAACAACCAAAACCAGAAAGGATGTGTGCATAAAGAGTGTAACAAGGTTAAGGTTTTTTAGACTAGACTTTATTTGTATATATGAACGAGTACGTTTTTTTATAAATGTATGTTATGTTTATTTCAATAGTAATACCTAACTAATAACTTAACTACTATATTATCTAAAATATACTGCATTCAATTATTTTACATTGAATTATAAAAGGCGGAAATAATAAAGTTCTACAGCTTGACGGGAATATTTATATAAAATATCCATATATTCTGCAATTGCGGTATCAATCGATACTTAAATTAAATTGGCAACAGAAGTAACAAGTTGACGGTCTTTTTATTTAGTCTCTACTTAAATCACTTATTTTTAGCATTTTTGAAATATCGTGAGTAATGTAAAGAAAATAAACAACGAGTGCACACAAATAAAATAGGAATGAAAAAAAAAAGAGATGAGTATATAAAAATGTTTTCAATGTTCCTGCGTTGTTTTATTTTCATGATCCATGTTTACATTCTGTAACTCTCGTTTTCAATGTTCCTGCAACTCTCGCATCGACAAAATTAAGTCGATAAACTCTGAAAATTGAAACAAATCTGTGTTTTTTTGCATTTTTCAAAGGTCTGAGCGAAAATTAAACGCATAAATGCAGCTAATAATAAAAAAATAATAGTTGTAGTGCTTTCAGAGTTTTACGTTTCTAGGTCATAATTCTCATTGGACTGTTGCATCACATAATTTATTTTACTTACTTAATGATTAAAACTGGCTTTAAATAACTAACTAATATTTCTCTAAATGCGTAGAATTGTTTCTAAATCCTCATTGTTCTGGCACCTAACAAAAGTAATTAATTTCACTTCATATTCGAATGATATTACTCCCAAACGAACACAATGAGGCTAGGCGCGCACATACAACTTTTTCGAAACCAAATAGTTCGATCGTTAGTTGGCCAAACATCGCGCACATAAGCAACTCCGAAAGTAATCAACAAAATAAACCAATACACAGGAAACATTTATTCACCTTGACTAAATTTTTCTCTCCCTTACACTTACAGAAAATTATTCAACGATTTAGTTAAATGTCCGCGCAGTTACCTTGTGACACAAACTAAGGAATTGGTTGATCGTCTAGTTTGTGTCAAAACACAAACTAAAAAGTTGCTCGAATGGGCGACAGAATGGTTTCTGCATGTGCGCGGACTCTCATATAAGTCTATAGTGCTCAGTTTAGAAACCAAACAGTTTCGAAACTAAAAGTTGCATTTGCGCGCCTAGCCTCAGGCTGAGAGTACCAAAAAGTTGTTCATCCACAATTTTGAATTTTCTTTGAACGCCTCTAAACCATAGACACACCATATAAAGACCGAAAACCTATCTGCCATTCTGGTTTTGCCTACAAGCTGAAACATCAATTCTCACCAGCGTTGCCACGAAGACAAAAATTGTAAGGGCAATTTTGAGGGCCATTTCCAAAATGTGCGGGCCACTATCCCACTACCCTGGAAAAAATTTGTTTAAGAAAATAATAATAGTTTGTCTTTTCTAAATAAACTTATTATATTTCAGGTCTTTTTGTTTACGGTATTAGTTATCACACTTGTACAAATTTCCGATCAAGCACATTTTGGCAACACTACTTCTCACGCACCCTTATTTCTATTTCTAACATCAATTCACCACGGCTAACATCAATTCACCACCCTCTAACATCAATTCACCACGAAAATAAAGTATAGTGATGAGAAATTCTTTAGGGTAGGCACCTAGTGGCTACATCGACATTAGCTATTGCATTTTTTGGGAAGAGTACGATAACTCAGGCGACAAAGTTTAATGACGGATTTGTATAGAACAGTTAAAAACATTAATTTTGTTACTATGGGAGCGGGGTCTATTCTCCCCGTTTAGGCATTAGGGGCAATTTAAAAAAATATGTACGTTAAATGGAAAAAATAATGGTAATACTTACAACTAAGTTTTATACATTTTTTAAAACCAACACTTTTGTCTATTAGCTTGTTTTTAAATCAAGTCAAAACTATGCAAATTAGAATAGTTCGTTGAGATATTATATTTTTAATAAATATTTATTAATTCGATCATCTCAGATGCCAACTTAAGACTAAAATTGAAAAACATTTTCGCTGTAAACTGTCAACAAATATGGTTAAACAAAGATCTTATGGTTTCTTATATATGAATGACTTATTAGGAAAACAACATGTTCCTACGTGATTGTATTGAAATGTAACATAATATTTAATATCATATTTTATGATCGAGAGGATCGTGCTTATTGCTTGTTATTATATTTTGGTTCATATTTTCTAATTACTAATGGAACAGACGTGTCTTAATTTGCATAGTTTTTGAAAAAAATTGTTTTAAACTCAAAATTTGGGCAAAAAAAGGTAAAAAAGGTTTAAAGTGTAATTTTGAAAACGTTAAGATTATCTACTATTGTTTTTAGAATTCATTGTTCATATTTGTTTTTAATCAAAAACTGTTCTTCTAGTTCTTGAGAAAATTACCAAAAAAAAATATTTTAATTAAATTATTTTTTCCTTGCTTGAGTATTTACGTAGTCTTATTTTGATAGTAATAATCGAATATGGATTAAGGTATCCCGGAATAAATTATTTTTTCTTAAATCCAGCTTATTTAAATACAAAAGAAACTTTGGCTAGAAGACTTTGTCTTTCACTATATTCAAAAGTGTGAACTACGTATAATACAGTTTTCAATTCAATAAAAAGCTATAATTGTCTGAACAAGGCATTTTTTGTATTATGTAAAGAAAACTTGAAATATATTAGCAAAAATGTAAAACATTGTTGTTTTTTTTTTAATTTAAATGTAATACAAAGACTTCTAATTCAGGTACAATTATACATTCCAAAAATTATCTTTTTTGAATGTTATAATAATTCTATTTTTCTCGAATTTAAAAACGATTACTATTTCCTAAAAGTATTTTGATAATTACAAAACAGTGACCAAGTTTTAACAATTTCACTATAAGTTAAGTTTTTCAAATAAAAAAATGATAAAAGTGTGACATCACCTCAACATCACACATAACATAAGTGTTTTTTTCTTCGAGGTTAGTTTGAAAACGTCAACAAAAATTCCAATGTTAGTATTTTTAAACATTTTTAAAAGGAAAACAAATTTCATACAAATCTTCTCGCCCAAGAGAATTTGTCACATCGTTGGATACTTTCACTATTTATTTTGGATGCATAACAGCGGTATTGGCCAATACCGAGGAATTCGTAAGGGGTTTGTGTTTCACAACACTGTCGCAAGTTCATTTGGGTAAAAGATATTTTATCGTTTCAGGAACAACACACTCGTCATTCTCAATCCAGGAAATCACCTGCATGCAGTACATTTGCTGCTTCAGCTTCCACTTCAGCTGGTCACAGCAATACAAGTCCAACATGATTAGAGAATCTGCGTAAGGATGCCGCTGGCAAAACAATCAATGCAACGTTCTTACTTTAAATTTGCAACTAGACACAATATAGTATGCTCATTTGAACCAATTTCCGCACCACATTGGAACTCACTTGGAAGTGTTCTTATAAGTTTTTGTGATTGTAACTTAAAAGTGTGAATGCAACTTTCTTACTCACACTTCAAGGATTCCAGGAAGGTATAAACCATTCCTGTAGGTACATTATTGTACCAAGGACACGACCGAATGAGTTCTTGGAATCCTTGAAGTGTGAGTAAGAAAGTTGCATTCACACTTTTTAGTTAAAATCAAAAAAACTTATAAGAACACGTCCAAGTGAGTTCCACTGTTTGTATTTTCCTATCAAAAATGTTTAAAAATGCAAACATTAGAACTCATTCGGTCGTGTCCTTGGTACAATAATGTACCTACAGGAATGGTTTATACCTTCCTGGAATCCTTGACGAGTGAGTAAGAAAGTTGCATTCACACTTTTTAGTTACAATCACAAAAACTTATAAGAACACTTCCAAGTGAGTTCCAATGTGGTGCGGAAATTGGTTCAAATGAGGATACCATATTGTGTCTACTTGCAAATTTAAAAATTTGAATCGATATTTGACGGTGTTTCCCTTTGATTAGAAATGAAAATTATATACTGATCGATCGGGAATCATACAAAGAATTTTTTTTGAGAAAAAAAAGTGTAATTGCGCATTTATTTTTCTCTAAAAATGTATTTTTTATTTTATTTCTTATTTTGACGGAAATTCATTTTCCCGAACAGCTGATACTTTTATGTTCACCATAGCAATTAAATAAAAAAAAAACATCTGTCAAAACAAGTAAATACACCGCATCGAATTGTTGTTGGATTTCAAATTTCAAAATGGACGTAATGTCAAAATTACAAATACAACAATGTAAACAAATGGGTGTTGGAGGGTAAAACGTACGAAAGATTCCGGTCTTTATATGGTGTGTCTATGCTCTAAACAGCTGACTACATCCGCCATTTTTCAAAGGTGGTCAGCATTTTTCAAATGTATGCACACCAACAAGCATAAGTATTTGTCCCCACATCTTTTATATATGGAGTTAATGCATATGCAAGTTGGTGTGCAAATCACAGCTTGTTGGCGAAAAGAGAGCAACCGTCGAAGTTGGTTCTCTCGATTAGTTCCTTTCTCTCTGCTAGTGACTACGTAGTCAAAATTCGACTACAAAGCTAGTCAATCAGGAACTGTCATATCAATGATAAATGCAAATGCAAACAAATACAAAGTAAGAAACATTTTAATTTTGAATAATCTTATCAAATTTAATAATAACATTATCTAATATATAAATAGGTATGAGTGATTCGGAAGAAGATGAAGTCATAAGTACGCAAAATAATTTATTTGTGGTCAATTTAAGACAAATCATATATTTTTTTCCAAAAAGCTACCTCATCGCAGTGGGTCCTTTATTTGAACAATTTAAAGAAAACATGAATGAAGATCGTGTAAGAAATATGAACTATTATGAAGCAATAATTCCAGAATACAGTTTTGAAGAATTCCGGTGACTTTTTCTAATGAGCCGAAGTTGCTTTTCAATGATTTTTGCTCATAATTGATTAATTAAAGGATCTTATAACAACGATGCAAACATTAATAGTGTGTTCATCAATTGGAAAAAAACGTATTTACTATTTAAATATTAAGTAAACAAGAGAGTGATCGTTTCAATTTAACACCAAGTATAGCACACGAATCATTTTGTGAGATTCTGAATTTGTTGTGTTTTTTTTGACTGCATACATGAAGTAGCCATCAATAAGCAAATATCATAAAATATCCCGGGTATGTGTATCAAAAGTTTTTGACAAATTCAGTTCATAATTTCGAATGAACACACACACAAATACTCTTTTGAAGGTATTTTAAGAACATAGAGGATGTTGTATTAGATGCTGACTACCCGCTAGGTCAAAATTTAACTACGCCCTTTTGTGACAAGATGCAAATCACCTTCAACACACGACTTAGCAGTGTCAGGATAACCAAAGGGCAAACTTTCACAAAGGCCAGTTTTGAAGACTGAATTATTTGGATGTTGCAAGTCCTATGCTGGCCAATTAAATTGTGATAGCTATAATTGCATTTAGCACAAACACATTAATATATTTCATTTTTTAATTTTACAGTTCACTATTCATTCTGGGGCGACTTTCTATTACCGCAGCACGAATTTCCTTCTGATTTTTTTTTTCAGTTAGGTAGGGGTCTCAATAGAACATGATTTAAATATTAAGGCGAGGAAACACCTTTAAGTCATAGAAAAAATATTTTCTTTTTCGGACTTAACCCTACTTTTTTTTATATTTCATTTTTTGAGCCTAAAACAAGTTTTTTTTTAAATTAATAGCACGGCGTACTAACAGCTAGGTCCTGCTTAGGATCACTATAGGATTTGGAGTGGGTGCGAGTTTGGGTATATGCAAAGTACTTTTTGCATTTGAGAACTAAAATCAAAGAAATTCCCAACAAAAAAAAGCAAGTATGGCAACACTGAATAAAAAACAGGGAAGAAATGTCAAAATCAACCATTTTTGCGTGTTTTGTATGTAAAAAAGCATTGTATATAAAACTAAATAGTACTATCATGAACAAAAACACTCTATTACCGTTCGTTAACGAAAATTTATTAGAATTCAATACAAAAATTGCACTCGCACCCTTACTGCTGGAACACAATGGTGTCGGAGCCGGAGTCGGAGTCGTAACTGGAATAGCTGTCAAAGTATTCAATGTACGCAAATGCAAATGTACGCACACAACGCGACGCAACTGGAATCGGAGCCGCAGCCGGAGTCGGAAGAGTTGACTAACTTTTAACTTTGTCGTACGACACATGTGACGTTTCCATTTTTGAAGTGAATAACTTGGTGATTATATTTTTTTTAATAGTTTTTCAATAAAAAAGTGGAAAAATATTTAAATAAGAAATAAAAGTGAACAAAAAAATATTTTCTGAGAAATTTAATGTGGTTGAAAACTGCAAATATACCAAATAACATCAAAAAGCCGTACGACGCATTGTGTGCGTACTTTCTGTTAACGTACGACAGCTATTCCGACTCCGGCTCCGGCTGCGGCTCCGATTTTTGCATTGTGTTCCAGCAGTAAATTGATGGTTCTTCGAACGCATCTTTGATACAAAAATCCGGGGATTATTATGAAATTTAAAGAATTTCGTAGTGATTACTGTAAATTAGTGAATTAATTATAATAAACTGATGTTGAACATGCTTTTTCAAGACAAAAAGGTACATTGGTTCACTATCCACAAAATGACTGCAAAATTAAAGCTTAAAACTGACTTTTTTATCGAAAAAAGTAAAAGGAAAAACCTGAAAAAAAACTTATTAACCCCTCCATTTTGTTTTTGCTATGCAAAGTGCCGCTAGCCCACGGCATCGTTTTTTTTTTGTTTGTGCTCACATCTATTCATGGACTAATTGTCAAAATTACAAATACAACAATGTAAACAAACGGGTTTTCGAGAGTGAAACGTACGAAAGATTCCGGTCTTGGTAATAGAGTGTTTTTCAAAAACACTATGTGCCTGGTTACACGAGCGCAAAAAAGAATTACTTTTGTGGATACACACAGAAAAAAAAATTAACTGGGCATGCAAGAAATAGAGGAACAGTCAGAAATTAAAACACAAAAAACTTCGTTGGATACTCAGCCGCAGGTACAGCACGAGCAAAACAAAAGCAAATTTGCTGTACATTCTTCTTCGCCGGCAAATTAGAAATGAAAATGTCTGTCAAAAGGAGAACGTTTGAGAAAGAAACATGATTTTTAACGCAAAACTCATATCTGAAGATGAGGAAAAAGACGAAACTTGGCATTTTTTTCCATCCCTTTCCTTCTTTCTAAAAATCATCCTTTCTCTTTCGTGAATTAATTCTTGTTTGCGCTCGTGTAACCAGGCACTATTACCAAGACCGGAATCTCAGACTGACATTTCGGTTTGCCTACAAGCTAAAAAGCACTAAATGTGAGAAAGTGTGCGTGAAATGATGCAAAAAACCAAACACATTCTCACAATTAGTGCTTTGGCCCATCAAAATGCTTCATTATAGTAATCAGTCCCATCTAAATGCTTCATTTTGAATGTTTCATGGCCTCGTTCAAAAACTAAACAATCCTTACCAACAGAATCTGAAGTGCTGACATGGTCTTAAATTGGAAGATTTGTATAGCTTTTTAATTTCCATCCAAATAAATGTTGTAAATGTATATTAAATAAAATAAAATTGACCAAATGCATATTATTTAATGATTTATTAGTTTATTATTTATTTTGTTTACTTAAATAATTTGCGAACGCAACATGCGCTGCAACCGGTTAAGTATAGTTATTGCAAATGGACAAAAGTGTAACTCAATACTTTGTAAAACAACAAAACAGACAATTTTTTCAGGTGTAGTTTGTTTAGAGCATTTTCTTGGCGACGTTAGAAGTTCAGGTGGAAACAATAGGCGGATGCCTCCGTATTTTTTTGTACAGACAATGCTACGAGAAGCATACTTGTGAAGTTCCATTGCCAACTTTAGCTAGTTCAGATTCCTCAATTAGATTAGTATTTTCATCATTTAAGCAGTTCGGTAGTTGCAAGACCAAATTTTAGTTTTGTTTGTTGCAGAAATATTCCTGAAAATTTCTTTTTGAGGGACTATGTTAGAGTTAGAATTTTGTTTGCAGGTTAGATTTTGGAATAAAAATTTGAGAGAACCACGTTTTAATAATAAATAAGTTGCTTTGTGTAAAGCATCTTTAAGGAATAGAAATGGGCAATATGTTTACACACAATACCAACTAAATGAGTGCAATAAATAGATTTAAGTAACTTTTTTTTATTCCAGTATGGGGAAACCGAACACCCAATAGAAAAAAACGGTATACGCGCCAAAATCCATACTTCTTGACTAAATAATGTTATCTTCTATGTTTACGCATAAAATTACGAATTTTGTAGCGTATGAAAATTTCTAGACATTTTACAATCTGAAAAATTAATAATGCTATGAAATAATTGGCTGCTATTAATACTAATTTTTTTCTAAAAAGTTGATGAAGGTTAGCCGAAGCGGAAATTTCTTTAATGAACATACCTTAAATATTATTGGCTTTCTCAAAAATATTTTTCTACACTAATCTCTGCTTTATACCTGAAACTATTGTTTATGTATATTTTCTTCTATGTTCTGCGTTTATAAAATGTAATCTATGGAAGTATTTACTATATTAAGAAAAACATGTACGTAAAACTCATTCATTTGTTTTACTTTTAGCAGCACTTTTACTAAACATACCCTTCAAACAATAATAAGTAAACTTGAACTTTGGTAACTAAACATTTTTAAGGAATGAATGAAAATTATATTTTGCGTTAAACTGTGGAAACTCACTAAAAAAAACTTCTGTACGTCAACAATAAACATTCATGACGATTACATGTTCTATTGAATTAGTTGTGCATGAATTCAGAACGATTTTAAGACGTTTTCATTTTGTGATATATGTATGTCAAAATTTGCATTTTATTTGCTCTGCATTTATTCAACAGATTCGCTATAATCGTTCTGATTACTTTTTTAAAACATTGGTGTTCCTTTGCTGCATAGTTTTTTTTTTTGATAGCAAATACATGTATGCTTCCATCAATCAAGAATGTTATGGATAATATATTTTTCGATTATAACTCTTTTTTTTTAAATATAATATTTATTAATCAAAATGGAATTCAAAAATAGTTGCAAGCTTAAATCATTAAAAACAAACTATAAATACATTTGGATTAATTAAATTGATACAGATTTTAATTACTTTCAAAAAAAATATTTGGGCCGTTCATTAACGAAAATTTATTAGAATTCAATACAAAAATTGCGCTGGCACCCTTAACTTGATGGTTCTTCGAACGCATCTTTGATACAAAAATCCGAGGTTAATTTTGAAATTTGAAGAATTTCGCAGTGATTTTTGTAAATTAGTGAATTAATTATAATAAACTGATGGTGAACATGCTTTTTTGAAGACAAAAATGTACATTGGTACGCTATCAACAAAATGACTGCAAAATTAAAGCTTAAAACTGACTTCTTCATCGAAAAAAAGTAAAAAGAAAAACCTAAAAAAAACTTATTAACCCCTCCATTTTGTTTTTGCTATGCAAAGTGCCGCTAGCCCACGGCACCGTTTTTTTTTGTTTGTGCTCACATCTATTCATGGACTAATTGTCAAAATTACAAATACAACAATGTAAACAAACGGGTTTTGGAGAGTGAAACGTACGAAAGATTCCGGTCTTGGTAATAGAGTGTTTTTGGTGTTTTTGATCATGAAGATGAACGGTCGGTATGACTCTTCTCAACGACTTCCCAAACGTCAAACATGTGGAATGTATTGCGGTGAGGGGAGAATGAGCGAGAGATTTCCAATTAAATAATAATTTTCCAGATAATTGAAGAAAAGAAGATAGAGAAGAATGTATACAAATTTAGCGATAGTTGGAGGGAGTCAATGGAAAGGCATTTTTGCTATTATTTTCAATGCATATTCTATACAAATATGTATAATGTGTTTTTTTTTGCTTGGTAGGTATTGAGGAATATTGAAAAATATCAACAAGGCAAAAAAAGGATTGAATGAGTACAAACTGTTTCCGGTTCCCAATTTGAAACTTTAAGTAGGTACTTCTTTTTTTAAATTCAAGTAAAATGGCAATGAGAAAGAAAAATAATATAGGTAATGGTCAGATATTTTTATTGTTTGTTTTTTATAAGCATAAATATATGTAGGTAGATAGATATTATATCACCTTTACAATGTTGGATATTTTTAGAAATATATGTAGATTAATGTTTTCTATTTCTTAAACATAGTAAATACGCAATCATGTAGGTACAAATTACAGTATTAATTTATTTTATTGAAATAAGACTTAATATAACTATTTGTTCACTTAAAAAAATTAGCAATTCCTTTAATTTTAAGTGTGAAACATATTTTATGTAATATAAAACATTTTTGAACAATCTGAATTCCCTTGAAAATGATTTTAAATGTCATAAGTTAAAATTTAAAATCTACTGTAGTTCACGGAAACATTAAAATAAAATTTTAGTTCACGTAAATGCATTATCGTATACCTATTTGTAGGTACGCATTTATAAGGTGAAATGAAAAACAAATTTTAAATTACTAGTAAATTATTCTATTATATTTACGTTCAAAAGTGGCAGCCCTGTCCTATTTCTTTCGAATGCAAATTGTAGCGTTTTTTGATGAATGAAATTAATTTTGATGAATGAAATTAAATTAAAATAAATTTTTACCAAGTTTTAGTATTGTTTTTTTGTTAGGTTTTTATTTTTTGTAAGAAAACTGTCAATTCGATTTTTCTCAAAATTTGTTCGGGGGAGAGTACGATAACTTTGGCGACAAAGTTTAATGACGGATTTGTATAGAACAGTTAAAAACAAGCATTTTTTACTATAGGAGGGGGGTCTATCTCCTCCCGTTTAGGCGGTAGGGGCAATTTTAAAAAATATGTACATCAAATGAAAAAAATAATTAAAAAATAACGGTAATACTTACAATTAAGTATTATACCTTTTTTTAAAGCCAACACTTTTGTCTATTAGCTTGTTTTTAAATCAAGTCAAAACTATGCATAGTTTTTGAAAAAAATTGTTTTAAACTAAAAATGTATGTAACAAAAATTAAAAAAAAGGTTTAAAGTGTAGTTTTTCAAAACTTTCAAATTATCTACTGTTTTTTTTTTAGAATTCGTTGCTCTTATTTTTTTTTGATCAAAAACTGAAAACTAGATGACTTTATGTCTTCTAGTTCTTAAGAAAATTGAAAATTACCAAAAAAAATATTTTAATTAAATTACTTTTTCCTTGCTTAAGTATTAACGTAGTCTTATATTGGTAGTAATAATCGAATATGGATTAAGATACACCTAGGGTAAATTAATGTTTCTTAAATCCAGCTTATTTAAATGCAAAATAAACTTTGCATGCACCCCATCTTGCACCCACCGAACCTTGCCCCCTCCCCACCTTGCACGCACTCCAACTTGCACCCACCCCAAATCCTATAGTTTTCCCAAGCAGGGGGTTGCAGGGGGGCAGCATGACCCCCCCCCCCCCTTACAGATCCCACTGTTGCATACACCCAAACTCGCACACACATTACTGTTACATACACCCAAACTCGCACCTACCATTGTTACTATCAAAATAAGACAACTCAAGCAAAAAAAAAAAGAATTAAATTAAAATAGTAGTTGTGGTGTGGTTATTTTCAATTTTCTCAAAAACTAAAAGACATAAAATCATCTAGTTTTCAGTCTTTGATCAAAAACAAATAAGAGCAATAAATTCTGAAATAAAAACAATGGTAGATATTCTTGAAGTATTGAAAAATTACACTTTACACCTTTTTTTAAACTTTTTTTACTTAAATTTTGAGTTTAAAATTAAATTTTTCAAAAACTACGCATACTTTTGACTTTAATTAAAAACTGGCTAATAAAACAGAATGTTGGCTTTAAAAAAATGTATAAAACTTAATTGTAAGTATCACCGTTATTTTTTAATTATTTTTTTCCATTTTAAATAATAATTTTTTCAAATTGCCCCTACCGCCTAAACGGGGGGAGATAGACCCCCCTCCCATAGTAAAAAATGCTTGTATTAAGCCCCTCTACCAAAAACCGTTATTATATCTTGGCGCCAAAGTTATCGTACTCGTGCCTTTGTTCGAATGTTGAAAACAATTTTTTTTATAAAATTAGTTGGAAGCCACAATCTCAAATTTTTGAGAAGATATTTGAGTGGTTTTAGTTTTAGTATTGTTTTTTTGTAGGTTTTTATTTTTTGTAAAAAACTATTAATTCGATTTTTCTCAAAATTTGTCCTAATTTTGAAAACAATATTTCCTATAAGTTAAAATTAGTTGGAATTCATAATCTCAAATTTTTGAAAAGATATTTGAGTCCAAAATCAATTTATACCACCTTTTATAATTTTTTTTAGGTTTTTATTTTTTGTAAAAAAATTGTCTATTCGATTTTTCTCAAAATTTTTCCTAATGTTGAAAACAATATTTCTTATAAGTTTAAATAAGTTTGAACCCTTAATCTCATGTTTTTGAAAAGATATTTTGAGTCGAAATTCAATTTTTACCAACTTTGAGTAATGTTTTTTTAGGTTTTTATTTTTTTAAAAAAAAACTGTCAATTTGATTTTTCTTAAAATTTTACCAGATGTTGAAAACGTTATTATTCGTTGCACAAAATTGTTTTGGAGATAAAATCATTTCTTATTCGAAAATTTTCGAGGTGACAATTTTTTTTTTCAGTTTTTTTGTTTTATAAAAAAAAACCGTTAATTGGATTTTGTTTCAAAAATATTCTTGTTTTGTATTACGTGTCAATACATAATATAAAATTTAATTCAAGTCTCTAGCGTCAATGGTTCGTGAGATATTGAGGGTTAACCAACATTTGCACCTATTTTTTTAAATTGCTATGGTAAAAAAAACCACCCACTCAATTTTTTTGAGAGTCCTTTCTGCATCTTTCTGCTTTATTACCTGTATAACAACATTTATTTGAATTCGATATCTCTAGACGTACGAACGTACGTACACACGCACGCACAGACATCTTTCTAAAAATCTTTTATTTCGACTCTAGTGACCTTGAAACGTCGAGAAATGTCAAAATTTTCAATTCGACAAATCGGATCCATTACAATAACTTCCTATGGGAAGTTAATAAATAAATAAAGTTTTATTTATTTATTTTATTATTTTTGGCTTCATTAGAACCAGTATTTAAAAAAAGTTATTCCACCGCCTAGCACTACATGCCAATCTCCTTAGATACTACTTACATACCCACCCTCTACCTACATATATGTACCTACATTGTAGAAATATAAAATTATAAATATTAAAAAATGTATATACATACATACTTCTATACCCCATATTCGAAATATGGCAACAATGAATCCTACAGAGAATGAAATTTGCAAACGTTGCATTTAAATTTTCAAATTTCTCAAAAACTGAAAATCTAAAATCAAATGAATATAATTTTCTTCAAGCAAAATACCTACTGCTAAAAGCATACAAAATACATTTCATAGCTATAACGATATGTATATGCATAACTCCTTTACATTGATAGGTAGGCAGAGGTACAAAAAAATTCAAGGTAACTATGGTAACGAATTGTTTTTGTGTTTTTGTTTTCACATTTTCTCATTTCTTTTGAAATAAACTAGCTGATTCAACTGACTCTCTCACACATCTTAATACTTATGAGGACAAAATAATATACTCCTTTCATTCCCACTCTTGCTTTCCAAATTTTATTTTCCAGTCGCTCTTAGTTTTCACACCAAATTTCCGTACACGCAGCGACCTCATGCTCCGCCTTTCGTACCAAAATTTTCTGTTCCATGATAGTACTATTCAGTTTTATATACAATGAAAAAAGTGAACTTTAAAAATTAATTTAAAATAGAAATAAATGTTTCCTCGCTCTAAAATTGCTATAGTTATTATTTATTTGCACATATCTATCAAATAAAAAAAAAACCGCGAGTCGAAATTCGTGCTGCGGTAATGGAAAGTTAAGCCTTCATTCTCACCTATAGCTAATAAATTAGGTTTGCATTTATTTTCATCCTTTTTGAATTATGCGATGGAGAATTCTTGAGAAAACGAATCATACAAATTCTTTTCTCAATTTTCGTACAGCAAAAGGAAGAAATTCGCATGAAATTTTGTTTATATTACTGAGCATACGGAAATCTTTGAAAGCTTACAAATATAAATATGGCCAATTAGTTTTATAATAGTTAATAAGTTTTTCTCGATCTTCGTTGTCAGCCTTAGACTTTGACTTCTATCAAATTTGTTCAAACCCATTTTTTGTACATGAAATAAGCTTACAAATTTTAAATTGTTAAAACTTTTATGAATCCACGTTACCAAACAAACTTAAAATTTAAAGTACAACGTAGACCTTAAGCACTGCTTCTCAAACTTTAGCAGCCACTTGCACTCAAACCAAAATGTCAAATAACAGCTGATTTGTTCCACATAAATATAGGTTTCGTTTTTTTGTGTTTATTAAGTCGCATTCTCTTATTATAAATTAAATAGCACTAAAAATACTGTTTTATTCGTATTAAAAAATAAGTAAATAATCATGGACCCAAAGCAACTCAAACAATCATTGAAAGAAGTCCGTGATGCTATAAAAAATGGAAACAACTCCTTGGCCATCCAGAAATGCCAGGTATGTGTCCAGTCCACTTAATCTATATTTCTTACCGGCTTCTTCAATTTCCAAACAATTAACATGCATTTTGTTTTATATATAAAGGAAATCCTTCAAGCTGATCCTAAAAACTACATGGGTCTTATATTGCTTGGAGCTGCATATCAAAGTACAGATCAAAATCAAGTAAGACACTAAAATAGTCTCCATATAATCTTATATTGAACATAAACTTTCCAACCCAGGCAGCGATACATTTACGAAAAGCTGTAACCTGTTCTACAACACCCACTTTAGCTTTGCAGGGTCTAGCGAATTGCGCTTCAAAAGAAGAACTTCCTGAAATCTATGAAAAACTTTTAGATCTCGTCCCGTAAGTTGTACATAGATATTTTGATTTTATTTTTAATAAAATTGGGTTTTAGCGAGAAGTCAATTGAATACTACGAGAAAATATCATCCATTGGGAAAACTTCGCCGAAAGTCATCCAAAAGTGCATTGAAGTTCTTAAGAAAGCAGCACTTGCCGCTCAAACAAAAGACACCAAACAATCGTCTTATTTAAATTTGGCAAAACTTTGGGTTATACAAGATGACATCGATGATAGTGATCTGGATTTAGTAAAAGCTCCTTATGAAATTATTAAATTCTTAAAAAATAACGGTTTACCATTTGTAGTTCAGATCCTGTCTTGAAATTGCCATAGACGTCAGCGATAGCAGTGATCCTCGCATGCAAATTAAATTCTTCCAAAAATATTTAAAGCTTCTTTATAAGCAAAACGATTTGGAAAAACTATTAAAAACATCCGATAGCATGTATAACATCTTTCCTGACGAACTTTGTTCTCTAGAATGGATCTGTAAGATTTATTGTGAGAATTACTTAGTTAACCAGGATATTTTGTCAGCTCTGGAAATGCCCATTGACTTCTATGCTGAGAAATTGGAAAACCTCAATAAACAATCCAGTTTAGCTCTTCTCATTAAAGCCATTAAGGCATTTGACTCTGATCAAATGGCCACAGCTAGAAGTTTGCTCAATCAAGTCAATCAAATTCAGCCTGGTTACAAAGTGGCTATGCAATTAATGGCCAACACGGAAATAAAAATTGGAGCGTATATCTTAGCTACCCCTATTGTTAAAACTTTGGGCTGGGAAAAAGATTATGCAGTGTGCATGTCGTATTCTAGGTGTCCAGATGACTTGAGGAAAGCCATAGAAACACTCGTCACTGTCGATCAAAGTGAAGAGGTTTTGGATTCTCTGGCAAGGTTAGTTTTTGTTTGGGGTTCAAATTCGATTGTTTGCTGAATTCTCATTCCAGGTGTTATCGCCGACTTGGTGACGAGAAGAAGCTGCAGGGTCTCTCCTTGACTCCGCTTTTGGAAGCCAAGTATAAGTTGTAAGTCATGAAAAACTTGATCGTTGTTTCCTTTTTTTTTTTAATAAACAATCAATATAAAAACAGGTCACCAGCAGAAGCTTTAGAAAAGTTAAGCAATGAGGAATCTTACGAAGTTCTGATTTTGAAAGGAGAAAAGAACATTTTGGTTCAAAACTACGATTCTGCTTTGATATGTATGCTCAAGGCAGCTCGCTTAAGACCATACAGAGCTGAATGTTTTGAATATCTGGGGAAAATTTACTTGGCTTTGAAGGATCAAACTCGAGCTGTTAAATGTTTTGAAAAATGCACAAGTTTAAATATTCTTAACGAAGCAGCTGTTGATCTTTTAAGTTCAATTTATCTAGAATCTGGAGATGAAGAAGTAAAACTCAAATCTATCGGTTTTAAAGGAAATTCCAAAATTGAAGTCTGTTTTTTAAGTTTCAGGAAAAGAATCTTAAACTTCTGTTGAGTGCTTTGGAGAAAAGTCCCACTGGAATGTTGAAATGGGCATATTTCAAATTAGGAATACATTATTTGACTGCTAAGGATTATGATGGGGCAATTAATTCGTTCAGGGATTCGTTAAAGTTTGATGTTACTGCAATTGTCTCTTGGGAGTGCTTGGGTGATGCTTATAGAGAGCGAGGGTCTTATAATTCAGCTGTCAGAGTATTTCAGAAAATTCTTGATCTTGATCCAGACAATGTCTATGCAAAATTACAAGTTGCTTTGATTAATATGGTAAGTTTTTATCCCCATTATTTTTTAACATACATACACTTAGTCCAAAAAGTCTCCGTACAGCAGCCTAATTTAAGTGTTTTTTGATAAAAGTATAAGGAATAAATGTAAAAACCAAAGTGGTAACATTGAAAAAAAAGTTAGTTTCCACCTTCACCTTTTTACCAAAATTAAAAAAACTGTGATTGTGATGTTCAAAAACCCGTTTTTAGTATATTGTTATAGTAAATATTTTATCTCAAATCAATAAAAATAAAGCTGCTGTACGGAGACTTTTTGGACTATGTGTATGTCATGCCCTCAATTAAGGATGATAATCATTTCGTTAAGCTGTTTTAAACTTACCATTTAAATAAACTATTTAATAAACTTGACAGACAGTTCGAATGTATACAGAAGCTATTGAACAATTTAACGAGCTACTGGCTGACCATCCGGACTATCTACCTGGCTTGAAGGGTGCTGCAGAATCTCACATTGGGTTGGCCAATAATCTAAAGCTTGAAAAACGTCTTGGTCGATGTAAGCATCATCTTCAACAAGCTGTCAAATATTTAGAAAGGTAAAAAAGAGTTCGCTAAAAAATTATCTATAATTTTTCTATTTTACTTATTTTTGTCTAGAGCTTTTATAATTGGCAAAACCGATATGGTCTGGTTGTGGCGGCTGGCGGCGAATACATTCGTCCAAGTTGCATTGCTTCCCACATCCAAGGCTCATTTGGAAGTTTCTGGTAAGTTGGCAAAAAAAAGTGACGATGATATAGTTGTGCTGGACCGAAAGCAATTATTAGCTCTTGCAACAAGGTAAGCATTTCAATAAACCTAGTGTAAGTCTTCGAGCTTATTTCACCTTCATAATTAAATAATAACAGATTTTATACCTGTGCCCTGAAACTGACTGAGAACACATTTCTGTGGTATGAGCTGTCAATTTGCGCATATTATAGCGCCAATTTTGAACCAAATAACGAAGTCAAGCATCTAGATCTGGCAGTCAAGGCTTGCAAAATGGCTATAACTCATCAGAGTGATCGATGGGAAAACTGGAATGCACTGGGAGTGTTTAATGCTCACAAAGCAATCAATGACTTGCCCTTTGCGCAGCACTGTTTCATCCAGGCTTTGATGATGGATAGAAAGTCATATACAACCTGGACAAATCTTGGAGTGCTCTATTTGAAGTTGAGTGATATTAAATTGGCCAACAAAGCATTCCAACGGGCACAACAATCGAGTCCAATATATCCAAATGCATGGATTGGACAGGCGATGATAGCTGAAATCATTGCCGACGAAGAAGAGGCCCTTGATCTTTTTAGACATTGTCAGCAATTTGAATACCATTTAGAATCGACCATTGGCTATGCATATTGGGTGTGCAGTATTCTCTGCGATCCAGAGAAGCGCAAGGAAGCGAGATTCAAACGAACAATTGATCTTATGTTCGCCGGAACAGTTGCCCTGGATGCGATTAATTGGTACTTCGCTGTTGAAGAGGACAACTGCTCCCCGGAAGCACTGTCCTATCAAGGTTTTCTCAATGTCCAACACCAGCTTTGGCGTCCAGCTATTAGGGGGTACTTGCAAGCTGTAAAAATTGCAAACCCCGATGCGAGAAATAAGCTCTACACAAACTTGGGATATATGTTCCTAAAGAACAATGAGCCAGAGAAAGCAATAGACGCCTTCAATTCGGTGTCAGAGGCAAGTTTCCAGCCGATTGTTGGTCTGGCTTTGGCCTATTTCCGAGCGGGACAGCATCAAGAAGCCTATTCCGTTTATAATTCTATTCTCAAGAGTGTAGCTGGAAGCGAGGAAGATAAAGCAGCTATGATTTTAGTGGCAATGGCTTCGATGGTTTATTCCTCACAGGGTGAAGCCGATACTAAGACTATTCTATATCAATGGTAAGCGACGTCATTAATAGTTTTGTTCAGTTTTTATTTTTCTAATCACTCAATTTTAGTATTCTCTTGAAGGATTCACCAATTGAAGCTCTGTATTCGGCATGTGCTCTTGGGATCCTCCATCATGACAATCAACTGACTGAGACAATTTTGTGTGAACTGAAAAAGTATGAACGATCTCTAGAACATTGTGCTCACATTGCGTTCCTTACGTCACAGTATCATCTCAAAAACGTAGGTTCAAAACAATGATGTTGATTTTATCATGTATTGTTAATTGTATTTATTTTTTTTTTTTCTTAAAGAATCAAACGAGAAAGGGACTGACTTATCTCATCTCTCGAGTTCATATGTATCCCCAATGTGCCGAGTTAAGGAAGGTTCTGGCAAATTATTTATTGGAGAATTATGGACAAATGCGAAAGTATTTTTTGGCCATCAGTCAAATGGCATTGAGTGCTATCGATTTAGGACACAGTAGCACCAAAAAGTATTATTTTTATTTTTATTTCCAAAACAAATTATTTTAAAAATTAATATTTTTTTGGGAATTTAATTTTTTTTGTTTTTTTAGAAGTTCATGTGTTGAAGATGCACATTCTCTGATGACGGCCAGTAGGGCATTGCAAGCTGTGGATAAAAATAAATCGATTAAACTCATTCAAAGAGCTATACACTTATGTCCTCAAAACAAAGATGCGTGGAATGCTTTGGCTGTGAGTGTTGTTGGAGCTTGAATAATATTAAATGATAATAAAAAATAATGTTTTTTTTTTTAATAAACACTGTGCGTTTTAATTTAATTTGATTAAATCCTAAGGATGTATGTACATATGTACATATCAAAACAATAGTGAAAAGCAAAATTTAATGTCAGTAGAAGAATTTTTGATTGAAATAGTAGAAAGATTCGTGTGAAAAATCTTTGCGGCATATACATTGTTTAAATTCTTGTCAAGCATGTGAGAGATTATTAGTTAAAATGAAACACGTATACAATGTGTGTATGCTTGAAGCAAAATCAAAATGTTTTGAATTTTTTTCAATCAGATAGACAGCATTGTATATTCGAAATTGATTGCTTGATCAAGCAAGCTTATTTTTTAATATTTGTCGAAGAGGAAACATCGGGTATCGGAAAATTAATTATGGAAAACAAATCTTTCATTTTGGAGTTTATTGAAGTTTATCGTTCGCTGCCAGCGTTGTGGAATATAAAAGGGAAAGAATACGCCAATCGAGACTTGAAAAATAACCAATATGAAAAGCTTCTCAAAAAATATCAAGAGAAGTATCCTGAAGCTACAAAAAAAGATGTTTCTCAAAAAATTAATACCCTGCTAACAAATTATAGGAGGGAGTTAAAACGAATTTCGGGATTGGAGAGAAGTGGCTCTGGACTCACCGAGGAAAATGAACCAACACTTTTTTATGTCGATGCAATGGATTTTTTGCGTGATAATGAGGCACCATGCCCTTCAAGAAGCAGTATAGAATTTAAAGAAAACATTACAGAAGTGAGTACCTTTTTGTTTATTTTATTGACATTTGCATTTATAATTTAGATAAACTTTAACACAGTTAATTGGCTATTTAAGAATTTATTTTGCCAAGAGACTTGACCTTCATTGTTGAAGTAATCGCAAAAGAATTCTCTGATCAGTTTTGAGTTAGCTGTTGAATTTCGACATAATGTATTTTCTTGTTGTGATTGTTTTCAACTTCTTATAATCTTAAAATAACAAAGCAAGCACTTCTTAAATAAAATTATTAATTTATTGAATAAGAATCTATGTCTAAACACGTTCAACTATCAATCAAGAGTAATGTCCTTTCTTCCAATCAGTTTAAAAAAAAATGGTGGGTCAAAATATTATTTGCAATTGGTACCATTGCTTGTTTATTCCAGGGTTGTCAACACCTCCCTTGCTTAGGAAGAATCAAATTCCCTCATCCATCCTGGAGCACGAACACTTCTTCCTGATCTTGTTTTTACTGGTTCCGGAGTGATGCTTTCTGATGGGAATCCGTAGAAATCGGAATCGTCGGAAATCGATTCTTCAGCTCTTGACTCGTTTTCTTCAATTGGTACATTTGGAACTTCTTGAGTCTGATGATGTGTAAATAAATCCAAGGTGTCCAAAAAAGAATACGATGACTTTTGGTTTGATGGAACATCAGAAGATCTCGATTTAATCTGATTTGTATGTGAACGAATAAGTCGTCTATTGTTTCCATCATTGACCAGGACGTTGTAATTTACTTTGCCCTTGCGCTCGATTACAGTTCCAGAAACCCAATGCACTTCATTGTTACGATAAATCTTAGCGTAGACCATATCGCCTGCTATAAACTGCCGGTTCTTGGCGCCATGGTGCTTATTAAACTGCTGATTCTGCTTTTCATTAGTTGTTGTTGGAACTGGTTTTCTTGGCTTTAACAAATCCAAAGAAGTTTTAATTTTTCTACCGATGAATGCTTCGGCTGGAGATTTGAAATCTTTCACATTTCGATTTGGAGTGGAACGGTAAGTTTGTAAGAATGTTTCCATGTTGTCGAGACTCGTCCCCTCGTTTTTAAGTTTCCTCAGAGTGCGCTTGAGAGTATCCACAAATCGCTCCGCTTGTCCGTTTGATTGTGGATGGAATGGTGCTGTTCTTAGATGCTGGATACCTCGAGATTTTATGAAACTTTGGAAATGAGCACTCGTAAATTGAGTTCCATTGTCGGAAACTAGTTGATCACAGTCTCCATAACGAGAAAAAAATTCATTCAACTTACTTACGATGACTGATGAAGTAATACTAGTGATTTGGAAAACATCTAGCCATTTCGAAAATGAGTCCACGACAATGAAATAAAAGAAACCATCTGTTGGACCTGCAATATCAATGTGAATTCTTTCCATTGGAGATGTGGTTATGGGCCATGACTGAAGCGTTGTTTTGATTGGAGATTTAGCTGCAGTGGCGCATGATTGACATTGGCGCACGTACGTTGCTATATCCTCGTCTATCCTAGGCCAGTACACATGACCTCTAGCTATTGTCTTCATTCTTTCCATTCCTGGATGACCTCGATGTAATTGCCTAAGGATTCGCTTACGAAGGCAAAATGGAATAACAATCCTGTCGTTGAACATAAGGCATCCATCGATTACAGCTAATCCATCTCTTCTATTATAGAATGGAACCATTTCTGGTGGATTTTTGAATTTCCATCCGGAATTCATTTGACTGATGACTGATTGTAACAAATTACTTTTTTGAGTTGCACTCTTAACCATTTCGAAATTTATAGGTAGCACTTCGATTACGTTGAGCAGACATGTTGAAAAATCTTCCTCAAATTTCGTATTTGCGATGACAACTTCTTCGTCCAATTCGCTCTTGGTATCGAGTAATCGAGATAGAACATCGACAAATCCGAATTCTTTGGTGGAGACATATTGGATATTGAAGTCATACATCATGAGGATAAGTGCCCATCTCTGTAGTCGATTTGCAGTATGAGTTGGTATACCTTTTTTATTTCCAAATATGGCTTTGAGTGGTTTGTGGTCAGTCAATAAAGTGAACTTTCGACCAAAAATCATTCGATGAAATTTTTTTACAGCAAATATGATTGCCGCTGCTTCCTTTTCTATCTGGCTATATCTTGTCTCGGCTGGGGCGAGAGACCTTGCCGCATGCATGATGACTTTTTCAGAGCCATCCGGAAATGTATGCGCAATATATGCACCCAATCCCACATTTGAGGCATCTGCTGCAACTTTTATTGGCAAATTCGGATTGTAGTGTGTAAGCAAAAGTTCGGAAGAGAGAATGGCCTTAAACTTTTCAAATGATTGCTGGCATTCTTTGGACCATACGAATTCGACGTTGTCACGTAGCAAATTGTCCAAAGGTGCTCGAATCTCTCGCATTTGCTTCACAAATTTGCCATAATAATTTACAGCTCCTAGGAATGACCTAAGTTCAGTGATGTTTGTTGATACTTGAGTTGAGGAGCAAAAAAAACACACTTTGCGATTTTCACACGGAAATTAAACTCCAAGAGGCGTTGAAGTACTTGGTTCAAAATCCTTAAATGATCTTCGAAGGTTTTTCCGCCGATGATGAAATCGTCGATATAAGCTGCTGCTCCTTCAATACCCGCCAAAACTGTGTCTGCAATCTGCTGAAATGCTCCAGGTGCAGGCTTTGTACCAGGTGCTAGTCTGTTTGGTCTAAATAAACCTTTGTGGGTGTTAATGGTAAGCAGTTTAGCAGATTCGGGTGTGACTTGGACCTGTAGGAATGCGTCCGCTAAATCTATATGACTGAAGATTTCACTGTTACCGACCTTGGTAAAAATAGCTTCTGGAGTTGGAATGGGGTATTCATGCGACTCTAATTGATCGTTTAGACCTGATGAATAATCTCCGCACAGACGTACCTCTCCTGAAGACTTTTTCACTACCACTATTGGGGCTGCCCAATCTGAATAATCAACTGGAGTGATATATCCTCGATCCTGTAGACGTTTGAGTTCCCGTTCTATTTGGGGAAGGACAGCGTACGCCACATCTCTTCTGGCTCGGAATACTGGAACAGCTTTTGGTTTAAGGTGGAGCTCGACCTGCAGTTTCGAACAAACCGAAGAATCATCTGACTTGAACAATTTAGCATACCGCTTCTTAATGCTTGATATGGCTGCATTGCGATCGGCGGTCGTCGGTTGAATGATTCGACTGATGCACACTGTGTTGATAGGCTTGTCCCATAAATCAAATATTTCGCACAAATCTGTTCCTAAAATATTTAAAAACTTAACTTCTGAAACAAATAATTTACAAGATTTTACTTCCCCATTTAGCTGAATTTCACAAGGAAATTCAGCGATAAGTTTGATGGAATTCAATGATGCGCTTTTTGCTTCACGATCTTTAAGTACGGTTCCTGGTCGCCCAATCTTGTTCCATGTACTTATATCGATCATACTGATGTCAGAACCAGTGTCTACTTGAAGACGGATAGACTGGCTTGATCTCTGAGCGCTGGTGTGGATGTTCACCTCTACAAACTTCCTTCGCTTCACATGTTGGACGCAATTAACAAAGACGGCTTTGTTTTGTTGGGAGAATTTTTTCTTGTTCCCATGTCGACCATTGTTCTTTATTGCTTTCGTCGGAATTAGTTTGTCACTTTTTGATGAAAAACAGCTGCAGTAACCTTCCTTGTGCCCCACACGATTGCAATTTGTGCATTTATGATTTTTGAAAGTGCAATCTCGTGAGAAATGCATTTCACCGCAACTCCAACAAGGGGATCTTGGCAAGCTGTTTTGTTGCTTCTGCTGCTGCGCCGACTGAAGTTGATTTTTGTGTTTTTGATGTGTTCTGACTGCATTGACTGAGGTTGCTGGTGATGACGCTTGTTCGATTAATGCTGCATCTTTTTTAAGGCTAAACCACTTTTGAACGCCGGACAACAACTTGCTTAAATCTGAACTCGCGTCCTCATCCAATTTAGACAACAGTTTTGTTCGAATGTCTGCGTCTGATGATGATTGCAGTCCTGTCACAAAAACTAGGCACTTGAATTGGTCTGGTGTGAGGGCGCTCAACTTAAAATCTTCGCAGTTTTTGTTGACACGTGCTGCGTAGGTAGTAAAATCTTCTACTGGACTCTTGACTGTTTGAAGACATCTGTACCGGGAATTGAAAAGACTTTCAGAAACCCCAAACATTGCTTTGAGATTCTTCACAGTTTCTTCAAAACTTATATCCCGCGTGTTCTTTGGTAAGATGTACGATGCATACCTTTCGTGAGCTATTGCATTAAGCTTCCGCATTACCAGTCTTACTTTGGATGCATCGTCGAGATCTTTCCCGTCCACGTTAAATATATCCTCGTGCCGAGAAAACCATGCTTCGAATGTGAGTGAATGCTCTGGATCGTAGCAAAACTCGGAAATGTTACTCGCTAACGAATCCATTAAAAGCTCTGGTCTTGCAGAATGTGAACTCAGGCTTGAATTACCCATGATTGACTGGAGTAATTTGGATTGAATTTCCAAGAGTTCCAGAATTTTCTGCTCATTCGCCATGTTTTTTTTTTCCTCTGTGTAAAATTAAATACACGCAAACCGATATCCTCGTCGCCAAAATTGTTGTGATTGTTTTCAACTTCTTATAATCTTAAAATAACAAAGCAAGCACTTCTTAAATAAAATTATTAATTTATTGAATAAGAATCTATGTCTAAACACGTTCAACTATCAATCAAGAGTAATGTCCTTTCTTCCAATCAGTTTTAAAAAAAATGGTGGGTCAAAATATTATTTGCAATTGGTACCATTGCTTGTTTATTCCAGGGTTGTCAACATTTCTAAAGAAGCTATGTCGCATTGCCTACTCCACGCTCCTTGATCAATAGTTCCATTGTATAATAGTTCTTCATGAACAGAGCCCGATTGAAAATACTTTTGATGCTTTAGCTCGCAAAAAGTTATATAAATAGCAACACGCGAGGACGACAGTTTGAACTTTTTCTGGAGAAAGTGGAATAGTTCTTTGAATCACTCCGAATCGTGAAACCAATATACCGAAAGCATTTTCTACTATTCGACGAGCGCGGCTTAACCGATAGTTAAATATTCGTTGCTATTCGGTTAGTCCTACCTGAGAATATGGTTTCATTAGAAGTTCCGATAGTTGAAATGCATCATCCCCAACGAAAACATATGGGAGCATCTTGTCGCTCATTGGCAGCTGACTAGGTTCTGGTAAATTCAAGGTGTTTTCATTAAACGCCATTCCAAATTTTGTGTGACTTAAAACACCGCCATCGGATATTCTGCCGTTGACGCCAATATCTACCATAACGAATTCGTAATTCGCGTTGACGACTGCCATTAGCACGATGCTATAAAATTCTTGTAATTAAAATAAAATGAACCAGAATCGGCAGGTTTTCTTATTGCTATATGCTTTCCATCCAACGCTCCTACGCAGTTCGGGAAATTCCACCGATACAAAAAAGTCGTCCGCAATTTTTTGTCAATCTTCTTTTGTTGTAGGCGTCTATGAAGAAAAAATTGAATTATGTCCAATGCAAACTATATAAATTTAATATGTATGTATGTTTTTATATTTTAAGGAAGTCGAAGCAGAAGCGCCAAGAAAACGAAAAAAGTCAGATCCTAGTGACGAATTAATAACTCTAGCAGCCAAGCGATTGTCAGAACCAAAGACTGAATTTCGAGCAGTTGCAGATACATGGGCATTAAAACTTAAAAAATTGGAAGAAACACAACGAATGTTTGCAGAAAAATTCATCAACGACATATTATTTGAAGCTCAAATGGGTGGATTGCACAGAAATTCAATGCATCTAAGTGTCGTTAGCGGGACAAGCACGCCTGTGTCAAGCGCAAGCATTTTTTCAAATTTCGAAAAATCGTTTCAATCTCTGCATAATCCATCAGTATCCGATTTTTCATATGATAGTATATCTGCTCAAAATTCCTCATCAACCTCAAGTAAAATTCGAAATTTTATAATAAATGCACCAAGAGTATCTTCACCAAATATTAATGATTTATCATATCAATCAACATCAGCGCAAACAAAGGTGATTTCTCCCGATCATACCAGCACCCAAATATGTATAATCGGATGAACAAATTTCTGACACTGACCGATATTTTGCAACATTTCAATAAAATCTTATAAAATATGTATTTTTCTTACAATAAAACAAAAATAGTATGGAATAATATTGTTTTACTTATTTACTTTTATGTTATCTGATCATTTAGGACCTCAATAATTGCTTCGCATATTTCGTTGACAATGGTAGTGGCTACGTAGTCAAAATTCAACTAGCTTTGTGAATGCAAAACTACACTACAAAGCTAGTCAATCTGGAACTGTCATATTATTGGCAAATGCAAATATATAAAATAAGAAACATTTTTGATTTGATAACTTTTACTTATCTTTTGTGTTTTTAAATTCAATAAAATCAAATTGAAGACACAATTTGAATGATTTATATTTGTATTTAAATATTGAACGATTTATTTCATTTCGAATTCGTGTTACTTTACCGAGCAGCTGATTGTGAAACGTCAAAATCATTCTCCACTAACTTTGTAGCCGAATTTGTTACACTACGTCGGAGGGGAAATTTCAACTACTTTTGTAGTTAGATTTAGCCAATCAGAATCCCTTGACTACGTAGCCACTAGTTTTGTGAATGCGACCAACGTCTATCGATAACTCTTCGTTTTCTGGCTACGGGTATTACGTTTGCGGATTTAAAATTCATCAGTGCTATGTATATCTGAGCATTCTATTGGTCGTATTGGTCGCATTCACAAAGCTAGTGGCTACGTAGTCAAAAACCTTAAAAACGAGTTACAAAATATTTCAGCCGAAATATGTAGTAGTCGTAGATTCTATTGTATTTTTATTTTTATTTAAGATCGAAAATAGAGTAATGTAATAATATTTGTGATAGGTCGTTTTCAACAATCAAAAACCGAAAAAGAAGAACAGAAAGGGTTAGATTTTGAGAAGCTATAAATGGTGCCCTCAGAAAAATTGTGTCAAAATATTTAAAAGTGAGTAAAATTTTTGAATTTTTAAGATCAATAAAAATATTTTAGGAATGGAAAGAATCTTATGTATGTATGTATGTACATTGTACATACATACATATGTATGTATGTACATAGTTTGGTGTTGAAATTAAAGCAATGTTTCATTGTTTATTGTTCTTGTTAAATTATTACTAAATTATTTAGGCTTACAAGAGCTGACATACTTTTTTAGTTAGCAAATCTCGTTAAATTTTGGGCATTCATCTTTATAACCTAAACAGTTTGTAGACCTATCGAACATTTTATGGAAAATACATACATATGTAGGTATATAGTTATATCAAATTCGCAAATGTGACAGTATCACAATTCGGTTTTGACGAATCCCTCCTTCGTGTGAAACTTCTAATTCACTTACCTTCTCGTTGACGAGCTTTTCACATTCGTTTTTAGATTCACAACCCTGCTCTTCGGATGTGGATCTTCAACGGCTTATATATGTACTTGCTGATAATATCACCGTCTAAACACTTACATTGCTTAAACACTATCTAAACGTTTCTTTTCTCACGCGTCCAGGAATACAAATCAGTATACCCTCGAGCCCAACCTACTTTGTACCGAGATTTGTTCTTTAGCCGTACTATGCTAATGTAGAACACGCCACACTGTCTCTCCCAGTCATTGCAATATTTAGGAATTTAAAACCAATGTGCACCGACACCTCCTTTCCCTTAATGCTTACGCTTTGTTTTGGCATAATATTAACAAAAATAATCGAGTGTGTATTTATATAAATAAATAAAAAAATCAACCCAATCCTTCGAGCCGGATTTGAACCAGCGACCTATGGATATCTATTGCAATACTCAACTCTACAGTCCACCGCTCTACCAACTGAGCTATCGAAGGTTGTTAAAAATTGGGTGTCAAACTTTGTAATTCAATAAATTCAAAAAAAAAACACGTTTAAAAAAGATAATAAGGGGCCAGTTCTAGCTATCATTGAAGTTAATCCGAAAAAATTGTTAAACTAATATTTTACTATGTTTCCTTTTGATTAAACATTTAAATTATGTACTGATAAATTGAAAATCACTCACAAAAAAAAGTTTAATTGCACAAATATTTTCCGCTTAAATTGTATTTGATGTGATAATAAACTGATTCAATTTTTCCCAAAAATTAAGGGGCTAGGTACTTAAACAATTATGAAAACCAATGACAGCTTTCATTGGTTTTCATCATTGAAAAATTTGTTTCGAGGTCTAGAAATGGTGGAAAGAGTCAAATCTGTTATGTTTGGTGTTAAAATGAAGGTAATGACTTATAGATTTATATAAACAAGCACTTTTATTTTAGTTTATTTTAATTTTATTGCAATCGGTTAGATTAGTCCATTGAAAATTTTGACATTTTTGACGTTTCAAGGTCATTAGAATCTAAATAAATGATTTTTAGAGAGATTTCTGTGTGTGCGTGTGTTTCGTCGTCCATATCTCAAGAACCAGAGTAGAACTATCGACTTCAAATAAATGTTGTTATAGAGATAATGGCTCCGTTCAATCTCGTGTTGGATAGGGTATCTCGGATAGGTGGATTTTTAGATACCTTGTTGAACGAGTTGGATAGCTGTATTAAGATAACTGTCAAAAAATAAAAACAACTTTCAGCTGTTCACTAGACTGGAGGTAAGAGCTAGCAAATTGGTCATCTACAAAACGAGAACAAAATAAGTCAATTTTGAAGTTTAAAAAAATAGATCATAATTACCTTCTAAAATTCGGAGGCAAATAGCTTCTTCATCGTCTATTATGTACAGAACATCCTCAAATACAACTTCAATTAACATTTTGTATCTTTTTGTTTACCAAAAATACAAAAAGCTGAAATCAATTTTCAAGTTTCTTGAAATTCAACCATGTGTTGAATCAGCTGTTCTGTCAGATACCTACATAACCCAGAAATTCTTGGATACCTTTGGATTCCTTTTTTGACATCTCAGCTGTTTTTGATCAGCTGTTATTTTACACGTAAAACACTAACAAAAAGGTATCCGGATACCCTATCTGCCTGAGATTGAACGCAGCCAATGACACAAAAAGATGCAGAAATGACTCCAAAATTTGAGAGGGTTGTATTTTTATTAAGTATAGCAATTCAGAAAAAAGTCAACATTTTGGTTGACCCAAAATATCAAATTTCAAGTAGGTAACAACTTTTTTTTTTTAAAACACGAAAACCTACAAAAACAAGTTTAAGACAAATCGACAGACGGGTACGAATGGGAAGTTATCAGTGTGGGTCGCATCCCAGCCTCTTTTTCAATGATGTTATCGTTTTCAATGAACAGCTGATTTTTGAATTTGAAAAATAATCGTTCCACTGAAAGCGTTCCATTTTCTTTGCATTTCCACCTGTCAGTTTTCCGTTCAATGATCAACCATTATCTGAAATGCTTGATTTGAATCAGGAAATTTGCATCCAATGACAGAAATTTTCAATACACGATTGGTCTCAATGTTGAAACCCAACGACAGCACATTGTACATACATACAATGTTGGAAAAAATAATAGAAACAAGTGTCTTCATCATTTTCGATACACACTATTTTTTTTATTAGCAATTAAGTCTTTTTTCGTTAGTCTTTCTATATTTTAATTGTACCCAATAATGCTCTCAAATGCACACCTTTTTGTTTTCACTTAACGGTAAAAAGTTCGAGGCCAATACCCGTGTTTTGTTGGAAAATCTATCCATAGTATAGTAGGATTTTACACGAATAACAAAAACAATATCCATAGTATTAATACTACCGATATAAGTTAGAGTAGAATCTTACTATGGATGGGTTTTTGACATTTATACGAGTCTCGAATGGATCTTATGTGTTTTCGTCCTCAAATGTTGGTACGATTGATATTGCATTTGTATCTCGATGGCTGTGTTCGTTGAGTAGTTGTGCATTTGGAATCATGTGTGTTTTCCATTGGGGAAAAAATCAATCTATTACTGTTGATATTATTTAGTTTTGTTAGTGAAAATGGACTAACTGGGCTTATTTTGCAAGAGAAAACAATAGAAAAGATAGTTAAGTTTTGCTATGTTTCCACCAAAGGTTTATCTTAGTTTAGATTAGATAAATCTTTTTGGTGTTTCCACCGCGCAAGAAGATTTAAAAATGATTAAGTTTGACAGCACTTTCTAAAATGCAAATGGTGTTTCGATGTTTCTTATGAACTGCAAGTGAGATAGTTTGATTCGTGTTAAACAATGAAAAACTGAATAGTGGTGCTGAACTATAAGAATATGCTACCTACTCCATGTCCATTTTTTTGTTTGTAATTTTATTAAAACAAAACTATATTTTTTGTACACAAACATGAAAATAAACAGACCATAATGCATTATCTGTTAAACCAACTCCTTTACACAGGTTTTTCTTCTCAAATTTTGACTCGACTCGGAATCGAGTCAAATCAAGCTCATCTCAACTTGATTAAGGTATAAAAAGAATTGAGGCGATTTTCAAGCTCGCTTCAACACCACATGTTAATGTAGTAGTCTACGAACAAACCCCCTCTTTGAAGCAATTGTTAAATGAACTTTTTTTTATAGAATCTCAATTTTCAGATGTTTTCTTACCATTTCTTCTTGAAAATTGTCCATTTTATTAGTTTTAGTTAGTTTTTTTGCTAAGTTAATTTTAACAGCTTTCTTCTATTTATGTTTTTTTTTTTATTATTATTCTGACAAATCTTCTCTCAGTTGTACCAATTTTTAAATACAAAAATCTGGCTACTGCGGATCGTTTTGTTGGCAATTTCTCACTGTACTATTTCACCTGGAAAAAAATAACAGGGCACGAGTACGATAACTTTGGCGCCAAGAAATAATAACGGTTTTTGGTAGAGGGGCTTAATACAAGCATTTTTTTACTATGGGAGGGGGGTCTATCGGTTTAATCGGTAGGGGCAATTTAAAAAAATTTGTATTTAATTTTTAATTCAAATCAAAACTATGCGTAGTTTTTGAAAAATTTAATTTTAAACTCAAAATTTGAGTAAAAAAAAGTTAAAAAAAAGGTTTAAAGTGTAATTTGTCAATACTTCAAGATTATCTACCATTGTTTTTATTTCAGAATTTATTGCTCTTATTTGTTTTTGATCAAAAACTGAAAACTAGATGATTTTATGTCTTTTAGTTTTTGAGAAAATTGAAAATAACCACAACTACTATTTTAATTTAATTCTTTTTTTTTTTTGCTTGAGTGGTCTTATTTTGATACTAACAATGGTAGTTTAAGATAGGTTAGCCCGCAACAGTAACGCCTAGCGGTTAGCCCTTATTTACTGGCAAGCTTACTTTTTCATAAACTTGCTGTCCCTTGACATTGCTTTGTCGCTTAGTTTTTGAAACTCACTTAAAGTGATTTCGTAAGAGTCACCCACTCTTTAAACAAGTACCTTCGAGTGAGTTCCTCTTTCTAAGCTTCCAAGACCTAACAAATGTCTTACCTCATTTGTTAACCTTTGGTCATGGTTTTTTCCATCTATATATTGATTTAGGCAGGGTGAACAACCCTAAAACCAATACCATATGCTGATAGGATAACCACAGCCACCACGAAACTCCCACTAAGGGGACCGTCCCATGTATGGTCACGGTGTTAACACCGTGGGGCTGCACCATACCCCGTGGTACCACATTAAGCATTGGTCAACTAACTTTCGTTCTTTGATAGGAAGAATCTAGGGAAGATAACCCTAGAAGTGGCCGCTCGGTTTCATGCCTGAGACCACAATCAACCAGCTTTATCTTTTCATGAACATCATTCTTTTATAAAATGATTTTTACTGGAGCCACTACAATTTCTAGTCTTCTTTTAAACATCGACTTACACTTGGAAGAGGTCGATTTTTATGTTTTACTGATTTTTATGGTTTCTTTATAATTTTTTATCAGTAAGTCAAGCCCCCAGCCCTGGGCAGGACGACAATCCAACGCTATTTTACAATCCGAAGATTTTATCTTAGGAAGGAAGATAGCTATAACTTTTTGAGTTCGTTCACAAGCAGAGACCTTTGTACAGTGCAATTCTCAGAGTGCCTTTATCAATTATAATTAATTGAAACAGTATCATTCTTCAACGAACTACACTGAAGTCTCAAACTTGTGTCCAGGAGCCACCGCGAGGAGGTGCAAGTAAGTACTTCTTCCTTCCAGATTAGAGACAAGCATATATATATATATATATATAATAACTTTTCTCTATCTACACGGAAGTCAGTTTGACTCCCACTAACAATGGTAGGTGCGAGTTTGGGTGTATGCAACAGTAAGGTGTGTGCGAGTTTGGTTGTATGCAACAGTGGGATCTGTAAGGGGGGGGGGCATGCTGCCCCCTGCAACCCCCTTGGGTTGCCCTGCTTGGGAACACTATAGGATTTGGGGTGGGTGCAAGTTGGAGTGCGTGCAAGGAGGGGAGGGGGCACGGTTCGGTGGGTGCAAGATGGGGTGCATGCAAAGTTTCTTTTGCATTTAAATAAGCTGGATTTAAGCAAAATTAATTTACCCTAGGTGTATCTTAATCCATATTCGATTATTACTATCAAAATAAGACTACATACGTTAATACTTAAGCAAGGAAAAAGTTATTTAATTAAAATATTTATTTTGGTAATTTTTAATTTTCTCAAGAACTAGATGACATAAAGTCATCTAGTTTTCAGTTTTTGATCAAAAACAAATAAGAGCAATGAATTCTAAAAAGAAAAAACAGTAAATAATTTAAAAGTTTTAAAGTTTCACTTTAAAACTTTTTTTTAAATTTTGTTTGCATACATTTTTAGTTTAAAACATTTTTTTTCAAAAACTATGCATAGTTTTGACTTGATTTAAAAACAAGCTAATAGACAAAAGTGTTGGCTTTAAAAAAAGGTATAATACTTAATTGTAAGTATTACCGTTATTTTTTAATTATTTTTTGTCCATTTAATGTACATATTTTTTTAAATTGCCTCTACCGCCTAATAGGGGGAGATAGACCCCCCTCCCATAGTAAAAAATGCTTTTTTTAGCTGTTCTATACAAATCCGTCATTAAACTTTGTCGCCAAAGTTATCGTACTCTCCCCAATAACAGAAACAACCTACTTTAACTGTTATTCTAACGTAAGGATCCATTTTTTTGTATGCAAATAGTCGTTTTGAGTTTTTTTTTTATAAGTTTATCAGATGTATTATATTCGATACTAAACAAAATTTTTAAAGTCATCTATAATTTTAATAAATATAAGTCGTGGATTCCCTTTGAATGCGAAGTGATGAAAAAACTAAGACAAGCTGGAAAAACGATGGTTGAAATTACATAAACCTTTAACTTTTCGAAGAAAAAAGTATTTACAACTTTACTTTCACGTCTTAGGAAGACACAAGATAAAGAAAAAGATAAACTTCTTTGCGTATGATACACTATTGGTAAGAGAACTTAAAAATGAATTAAACGGATCAGTGACAGCTAGAACAATAAGAAACCAACTTATAGAAGCAAGTCTTCTTGGTAGAATTCCACGAAAAGTGTCATTTTTTAACCAAGTAAAACATTATACAAAGACTTCCCTTTGCAAACAAACACTTACACCATTCTTATTGGAATGACGTTTTGTGGTCGGATGAAACGACGATCAATTTGTTTACTTCCGATGAAAAAATGTATGTGAGAAGGCCAAAAGACAAGAAGTTTAACTCAAAATACACAAAGAAGACAGTGAACCACGGTGGCGGGAATATAATTCTTTGAGGGTAGTTTTCAGCATTTGGTGTAGGTCCAATATTTTGGATCAAAGATAAGATGTGCGATGTGGATTTAGTCCACATCTTAAATTCAGTTTCGCTAATATTAACTGAAAAGGAGGTGCCAATCAAATGGGAGTTCATGGGGGTTAATGACCCGAAGCATCCCTCAAAATAAGCTAACAAATACAAATACAAAACAAATTCAATATTATGGAATGGCCATCACAATCCCCCGGCCTAAACGCAATTGAACACTTATGGGGCATCCTAAAGCGAAGGATCGGAGATTGTAAAACCAAAAAGAAAGAAAATTCAAAGGGAATGCCACTAAAAACCCGTAGAGACATGTGCCGAGTTGGTGAATTCGATGGGGGGAACAGTGGAGGCAGTTATTTATAATAAGAGTGCCACTACAAAATACTCAAAGAATTTGAAATACTTTTACTTTCTCGCTACAAAAAGAGTACCATTCTAATTTTGTTTCTATTATTTTTCCAGAAAGAAGCAACATAATAATCAGAAGTCTATTTTTTATTATTATTTCCCAATATTATATTGAAAAAAAATTGGTGTATTTAAGCAATACATTTTTAAAAATCTATCTGTGTAGTTTTTATTTTCCTACTCTTCACAAAAGAATGAACACGAAGCTTGTTTCTATTATTTTTTCCAACACTGTACATACATATGTATATCTGTCGCGGTGACCATTTCTGATTTTTGCCTGACGTTTATGGACATTCAGTGACTACTTAAAATTCTTTTTAATCAGACCTAAAGACTCTGCTAAATTGGTGTATATTCATGAATGCAACAAAACAGAAAGACGACACACATTTTTTCGCAACAAAATAATAATTCTTGCCGTTAATTGTGTAAGACAATATTAAGCATCATTTAGTGAAAAGGAAAAGAAAATGGAAAAAAAGTGTAAAGGTGTTGAAAAACAAAATCTCGGTGACCAATAGTCCTATATTTAGTAATGGCATAGTGCATACTTGCCAAATGTCAAAAGATGTCATCTTCAACAGTGATTTTTAAAGTACATACATATATTCAATTTGGAAAAATGGTGTGTTTAATTTATTTTAATTTTTCTTATTTTATTTTAGAGATATTTTTTAAGCATTAAACTCTGTGACAATTATAGATAATACTTTAATTTTAATATAAAAATAATAAGAAAAGAAGATAAAATGTTATCTTAATTAAGGGAGCAAACAAAAAGTAGTTTAAAAACAAATAAATACAAACTGTGAATCCTTTAGGTGTTATGACGCAGCATAGCGGCATCGTTCTTAAAGCATTTCCTTCCATGATTTTTCAACCACAACCTATAGCTCATTAATATTTTCGGTTTTTCCTTCCAAAGCTTCCCTTTGATATTTACTCACAGATTCTCTATTAGATTTAGGTCGAGAGATTGAGAAAAACCTCGAAACTATTACTTTGGTCCTCTTGCATTTCAGCAGGACATTTTAAAGTTTAAAAACTGGTGTGAACAAAATGATCTTGACTATTTGATTATTTCCTCAAAGGAATCAAACTATTAAGAGTTCACGAGATTAAAGACCTAGGCGTAGTATTTGATGAGAAACTTAACTTTAGTTCACATGTCTCCTATATTGTTTCAAAAGCTAACTCTATGTTAGGTTTCCTTAAACGGAATTCTTCTGATTTTAAGGACCCATACACACTGAAAGTTTTTTTTTTTGTTCACTTGTTAGACCATTACTGGAGTATTGTTCCTGATACTAAAAAGTTGATAACAAGAATTGAAAATATCCAAAAGAATTTTTTGAGATTTGCTTTAAGAAATTTTACTTTAAATGCTTACTCAAATCTTGATTATAAATCTAGATGCCTTTTGTTAGGGATTCAAACTCTTGAATCAAGGCGTTGAATGTTAAGTGTTATGTTTATTCGTGATATTCTTTCAAATGACATTGATTGCGAGTTTTTGCTTTCTTTGATTAATATTTAAGGTACGAATTTTGGGTTTTTCGCTTATATCTCGAAAATGGTGCATCGGAGAGAAATATTTTTAGAGAATAAAATGGAGTTCTTAAAATTATCTAAAACTTTTATATCATATGTTTTTTTCTAATTCCTAACCGTTTTCGAGCTATACCCTCGGAAAAAGTTGAAATTTACAAAAAAAATCAATTTACGTCAAAATATTCATAAACATTGCATCATATTGTCTAAACCTATTCATAAACGAAAAGTATGAATAGGAAAGAAGTTGTAGATTTTTAAATTCCCCTTTAGAATATATATACATATGCTGATTAATGTCCAACCCGCCTAAAGTAACAGCTATTTTAAAACTGCATTTTGCAATTTTCAGAAAACTAGTTTGTATATCATATTCTTAACCCACAACCTTTGTTCGTGTATTTTCATGAGATATGCACTTCGCTTGAAGAGTTTTCTGGAGTCACATTCACTTCAAGTGAACAACACAAGGACAATGACATTGGACAGGCTCGCAAGATGCAGAAGACATTGTCAAACTCAATCAGTGGTTTGATTCTCATCCTCCCTCCCCAGAAACCTCTCAAATCATGTCAATTTCGAGTGGAGTTGTCGGAGATGCCACGATAACATGCTTTCATGCTGTTCGAGTAAGTAAAAGGGTTATGAATTCAGTAGTTGACTTGACATTTGCAGACGTAAAGTTATCGCGCAAGGATCGGGCTTTGCCAATATCTTCTGTCAGCTCATCGATAAAAGCTCACGATAGGTAGTAGTTGACCCAACATTGCTCTTTCAGCGGATATGTATAAGCAAACGATCAGATGAGGATTTGATGACATATTTTGAGTATGAGTTGGCCCCATTTCAAAAATCTTACTTATCGAGGGCAAGAGTGATATAGGCCTATAGTTACCCAGATCATTAGTTGCTCCTTTCTTGAAAAGTGGCAAGATATTGGCACATTTAAGAGCAACCGGAAATACTCCAGAAAAAATACTTTTGCTAAAGATATGTGCCAAAACATCAATTATAAAACATGCTACATTTTTCAAACAAACATTTGAAATACCATCATAACCAGAAGAGTTTGAAGTTTTTAAAGTGCCAATTAACTTCAGAATCTCTAAACTAGTTATAGGCTCAAACACAAAACTTTGTCTTTGAGAAGGTTCATTACTGAATGTACTACAAAGTGTACAAGATGGGTGACTAGAACTAGCTTGTAGATTAAGTGAAATCGTTGAAAAGTATTCATTGAATGCATTAGCAATTGCAATTTTATCTGAGACCACACGACCATTAACATTGACAACAGATGGTTGTTTTTTGCACTGAGATTTATTAAGTATACTATTCACTAATTTTCATTCATTTCTAATATTTCCTTCAGCTAGATTGAATTTGTTTTTAACGACAAATAGGAATTTCCTTCTTTAATTCAACACAAATTTTCAAAATCTACCAGCACCAGAGGTTCTTCTGAAAACTATATTTTGCCGCTCCACCAAGGATTGTGTAATTGGAAAATGTGGCAGCCGAAAAGCGATGCTCACCTGTTCTGCAGCGTGCCTCCACTGTCAAGGGAAGTGCCTGAACAGTGTGCCTGTTGACGATGGGGACGATGAAGACGATGTAGAGCCCATTCAGCAAGAGCCACCCATTACTGAGGAAGAAGATGCCATGGAAGAACAATCATTGCCTGGGCCCTTAAGTTCAAAGAGGATGAAAATTTGATTACTTTTAAAGTTAAGAGTAAAACATTAGGAATATATTGAGAACAATGGGGCTTACAATTATTATTATTGTATTGGTGTAACGAAACTATCTGTAGAATAAAGTGTGAAATTTGTCATCATCATTATTTTTCTACTTTATTTAATAACTTGCTTATAAGTGGCCATATATGTTATTAGATGAACGAACAAAGGTTGGGGGTTAAGAATATGATATACTCGTACAAACTTATTTTCTGAAAATTGCAAAATGCTATACAAGTTTTAAAATAGCTGTAACTTTAGGCAGGTTGGACATTAATCAGCATATGTATATATATTCTAAAAGGGAATTTAAAAATCTACAACTTCTTTCCTATTCATACTTTTCGTTTATGAATAGGTTTAGACAATATGATGCAATGTTTATGAATATTTTGACGTAAATTGATTTTTTTTTGTAAATTTCAACTTTTTCCGAGGGTATAGCTCAAAAACGGTTAGGAATTAGAAAAAAACATATGATATAAAAGTTTTAGATAATTTTAAGAACTCCATTTTATTCTCTAAAAATATTTCTCTCCGATGCACCGTTTTCGAGATATAAGCGAAAAACCCAAAATTCGTACCTTTACCCCCCCTCCTCCCCCCCGCTCATCACCTAGGAGTCAGGACTTTTGGTATGTTAACAACCTAAGCCCCCTAAACAAGTTTCTGAAGGAATCGCTTAGTTACCTGCTCACGCACTCTACACCTCATTTTGGGTCATTTATTGACTGGACTATATAATGAACTAGATATATATGTATCTATCAAGAAATCAATTTAAAAAATCATTATTAACATTATTGTATAATAACTTCTCTTAATTGTTCCTATTTTTGTAAATTAATATATTTATTAATATTTAATAATAACAACGAAATTGTATATATTCTTTAAGCAAATTTGTGAATTAAGTATCGTAGATTGAATAAATAAATAAATAATTGAATAAATAAATTTGTGTGTTTTGAGTCCCTATTTTATTGGAATACCCAAATTGGCAAGAGTACGATAACTTAGGCGACAAGATATTATAACGGAGTTTTTTAGAACAGTTAAAAATAAGCATTTTTTACTATGGGAGGGGGGTCTATCTCCCCCCGTTTAGGCAGGAGGGGCAATTTAAAAAAATTATTACTTAAAATGGAAAAAAATTCTTAAAAAATAACGGTGATACTTACAATTAAGTTGTATACATTTTTTTAAAGCCAACATTCTGTTCTATTAGCCAGTTTTTAAATAAAGTCAAAACTATGCGTAGTTTTTGAAAAATTTAATTTTAAACTCAAAATTTGAGTAAAAAAAAGTTAAAAAAAGGTTTAAAGTGTAACTTTTTCAATACTTCAAGATTATCTACCATTGTTTTTATTTCAGAATTTATTGCTCTTATTTGTTTTTGATCAAAAACTGAAAACTAGATGATTTTATGTCTTTTAGTTTTTGAGAAAATTGAAAATAACCACAACTACTATTTTAATTTAATTCTTTTTTTTTGCTTGAGTGGTCTTATTTTGATATTAATAATGGTATTTGCGTATGCGTAATGCGTGTTTGGGTGTATGCAACAGTAAGGTGTGCGCGAGTTTGGGTGTATGCAACAGTGGCATCTGCAACCCCCCTGCTTGGGCACACTATAGGATTTGGGGTGGTTGCAAGTTGGAGTGTGTGCAAGGTGGGGAGGGTGCACACACTCTTTTCTTTTGCATTTAAATAAGCTGGATTTAAGAAAAATTAATTTACCCTAGGTATATCTTAATCCATATTCGATTATTACTATGAAAATAAGACTACGTTAATACTTAAGCAAGGAAAAAGTAATTTAATTAAAATATTTTGTTTTGGTAATTTTCAATTTTCTCAAGAACTAGAAGACATAAAGTCATCTAGTTTTCAGTTTTTGATAAAAAACAAATAAGAGCAATGAATTCTAAAAAAAAAATAGTAGATAATCTGTAAGTTTTGAAAAATTACACTTTAAACCTTTTTTATAACTTTTTTTTTGCACAAATTTTGACTTTAAAATAATTTTAAAATTTTTTTTTTAAAAACTATGCATAGTTTTGACTTGATTTAAAAACAAGCTAATAGACAAAAGTGTTGGCTTTAAAAAAGGTATAACACTTAATTGAGGGTATTACCGTTATTTTTTAATTATTTTTTTTCCATTTAATGTACATATTTTTTTTAACTGCCCCTACCGCCTAAACGGGGGGAGATAGACCCCCCTCCCATAGTAAAAAATGCTTGTTTTTAACTGTTCCATACAAATCCGTCATTAAACTTTGTCGCCTAAGTTATCGTACTCTCCCCCCCAAATTTGAGTGGCATCTCATCGTCTCGCATAATGTTTTGTAGTTTTTATTTTACATTTTGGTGCTGATCTAGGATATTTTAGAGAGGACTACTCCATAGTAAGAAAAACAGCTCCATATCATAAGACTGTATCCGCATTATTTTAAGGTCTTGGTTTTGTAACGAGAGTTAAGCTCTGTCTTTAAGGGACATCAAATTTATTAACGAGAGCCTTTTTTTCTAAATAAATTAAAGAAAATGTTTTCAATACGCTTTCAATGCTCGCAGCGTATATGTACTACTAATAAAAAATTATAAAAATACATAATAACCAATTCTAGGTTACATTTTTTAGCTTTGGATTTCAAAGATCCCATTTAATCCAGGACCAAAACCTTTTTTTTTCAGCGACTATAAATCCGTACTAGTGCCTAGCCTACTGAATAACAAAATCCAGCTCTCAGAGAGTAAATTCTCTCAACCAAAAGGTGTTTTATCTGATTTTTCAATATTCTCTATCATTCTCATTCCCATATACATTTATTAATACAAATTCCTCTCTAAAACTCTCTTTCACACGTTAACTTCATCTAAAACGCCCCATCCATAGTCATAAAAGTAGGTAAATTTTAACGAAAAAGATTGGAACAAACAAAACCAACGCTTAAACAAAAAAGATACAAGAAAACCGTCTGGTCGGATCGTCAGCCATGAGTCAAGTCGTTGTAGGTTAGGTATAGCCTACAACGTATAGCTATCACAGCAAAAGACAGAAGCAGTGAGTTGTAGAAGCAAGCTAACAACAGCCACAGCACAGGTTTTGTTAAGGCTCTACTCCAGTCACCATCACCTCACCAGTTACAAGTCGTGTTTAAGACTTTCATCAGTCGTTTGCTAGACACACGAGTTGAAGGTTCGCTTAACGGTTAAACTTGAATGTTCCTTTTGCTGAATTAACGGTCGTTTATTATCGTTCGAATTTACACTGGGTATATCATCATCAGTTTGGAGTTTTTAAATCAATACAAGGATTAAGTGCGATTCGTTGAATAAAATTCAAAATTCAAATAAGTGACAAGTCACTTCAAATTGACAAGTGAAAAAATAAATATCTACTCGTACTTGTGTGTTGTTCGAAAAAAAAAGAAGATATTGTGTAAAAAACAGAGCGTGCGAATTGAGCGCAGTGCAATATCGTATTACGCGATCGCCTACGCCCGGCTTTGGATTTTTATTTGTAAATATTTTGTTGCAGCAACAACAACACCTAACATCAACACCCCACTGTGTGCGGTGGTATCTAATTCAATTCACCTGGGGCACCAGCACCAGGCACCACAGAGGTACCTAGTGTAGTTGTTCCAGCACCTCGCACCTCTTCGTCGTCGTCCCAACCGTTGCTTGCACGTTGATCATCAGTCGTTCGATCGGAACGACAACGAACATACCGCAAATATTTTTGGTTTTCTCCATCCCGCGTTCGTGTGATTATTTACGATCATTTTTTTGTTTTCATTTTATTTGTTTTTATTTCATTCGTTCAATCTCGGGATTGGATTTCAAATCCATGTGATTAAATATTCAAAAAAAATAGACAAAGGCGGGAGAAAGAGCGACTAGCGACGCAACGAACGAGGAAGTTCGAAGGAGTACCTGTTTTTCTATTTGCTAGCTGTCAGGCACAAATTGTCATAATTATTTTTGACCTTAAGCTCTATCTAAATGTAAGTGTACCTATCTTTAATTAATATTTAGAATGTAACTTTAAAGATGTTTGTTATATTTTATTGTTTTTTCTTTTTTTTCTCCAACCGGAGGTAAAAACGTTATTTAAAAAAAAAACATTCACTGGTGCTGTCGTGTCAGTTTGGAAATTGACGTTTGAAGATTGTTTACACTTAGCATTAGTGTTTTATTTGTTTTCAAGTTTCTTTGAGTCTTTCATTTTCGGCATCTGGGGTAGTGTGGGTAGCATGATTTTAACTACCAACCAGCGTTGCCAAAATGTGCCCGATCGGGCCATTTGGCACTAAGTTTTTTATTTTGGCCCGTGGCCCGGGGCCAACATGAAATGGCCCGCATATCATATATTTTCTTTTTTCTAAAACAACCAATCCAATCTTTTTATTCCATCAACAAAATTATCAATGTGTTTCCTCCATATACAACTTCCCATATTGAACTCATTCATTCAGACTGACATGACGTTTGCTTTTCATTTGTTTTCGCCAATCGCCACTTTATTTTTTTCACCTACCTAGTACGTATCTCGTCTGTTTGTTTTGTCATATCTACAATTTCTTAAAACACATTTCAAAAAGGCAAGAAGAACTTAAAGTTTTTCAAGAGTATCTTGATTTGAAGAACACCAAAATAAAGAAAGTTGTTGCAACGCAAACAAAAAATTTGATGTTATTTTAAGAAAAATTGTTAAAGCTGAGTACTTAGAAAGCCTAGACAATATATTTGAAGTTGAATTCGAACAGTTCTCTTTGAAACCCTTAAATGGAATATATTTTGGCTACGGATTTGATGACTTATTCGAAAATTTAATTTAATTAATTTAATTCGAAATATAATAAGTTTATTTAAAAAAGATAAATTGTTATTATTTTCTTAAACAAATTTTTTCTAGGGTAGTGGGCTAGTGGCCCGCACATTTTGGAAATGGCCCTCAAAATGGCCCTTAAAATTTTTGTCTTCGCGGCAACGCTGCTACCAACCATCAATAACAGTTAATTATGAATGGTAGAGCATGTAGAAAGCTATTAAATGGTAAACTTTGAATTCTGGATGTCAATGAAGGTGTAGCCAACAACGACGCACGTGACGTAAGCAAATGATTTAAAAAAATCGATCTCAAAAAGTTCCACTCTTTCTAACGACATCCGGTAGACGTCTAATTACATATATTCAAAGAAGATTTTTCTATTTTTAAAGGTTTCCATTAAATTGTTTACCTTAATATTAATTGCGTTTGATAAAATCTTTTTTTTTTTTTTTGTGTTGAGACAATTTTCCTTTTTGAAAGTGTTAAGAATACTAAGAATACGGCTAGACAGGTACCTAATACCTATGCAATGACTTTTCTATTCACATTTGATTAAAATTTTTTGAAATTCAATAATCAGACAAGGTCATCAGTTTGCAATAATGTTTTCTTGCTCATTTGAGCTCACATAAGGTTTTTATTAGATCATTAAATAAACATTAGTGTACAAAACAAAAATTGTGCAATGTTTGGTGTGTACGAGTAAAAGACACAAAGTGCAATTAAGATAGGTTAAAATAAAGCCAAAGTGCACACATTTAGATGCTTATAATTACACAGCACTAACTATTATAACTTTTGTGATTTTGTGCACAATTGTCATTTTTTGTTTTTTTTTTTTTGGGTCAAAAAAGTTAATTTTATTGAAACAAAAGATATTTTTTTAATAATTTTCACATGTTAATCTAACGAGTCAAGAGTCATTCGAAAAATTTTAAAATATACAAAACCACATTTATACGAAAGTAGAATTGAATTAAAAGCTGCACTCAGACTTGGTAGATTTTTGTGACATAATATCGCAATTTATTTTTTTTACACAAAATACCCCAACATTAAAAAAAAATATCGCAAGAACCGAAAATTCAAATAAAAGTACAATGTACATTATATAACAAGAAAAAACGAAAACAGAAAAATATTTAATTGATTTTAAGAAAATGTTTTAATGAACGATGTAGCTTCCTCTTTATCCTCAATTAATTGAATTTAGGGTTGGATATCATGCATGCATACAAAGAATGCGTTCACAGTTTTTTCAAAGTGAAATGGCTGTGTTCTAAGTAAGATGATTTATTTTTACATCTTTGACGTTTCATTGAAAGAAAACAAAAATATCACAAAACTAAATATTTCACCATCATTTCCGAATAAAATATCGCGCGGTTTCGATAAGTGCGTTATGCTGCTTTCAGGCCAACACTGCGCGACACCTGTTTTTCTATGGCCCTGTGTTACTATTAGGTCAAATGATTAAGTTTTCTACCATAAAAAATCTTTGACGTTTATTTTGAAGTGGAATCAATTTCAACTTTTTGCTCTTTGAATTGTGGATTCTTGAAAACACTGCCTTGACTTAAATTCTCTCAACATTTAAGGAAACTCCTTGCAAATTTTTTTTTGTCTTGGTAAGTCCCAAATCTTAGAAAAGCGATCTCAATGAAGATGAGCACTAATTTCTACAGCTTTCAAAAACTTTAAATATTCAAAAGAAACTATATTTGTATACATATGTATGTTATTTATTGCATTTATTTATGTACATACATATATCTTTTAAAATATCACCGCTTTATTGTAAGAAATTTAATAACAAGTTAACAAAAGAAAATTCAATTTTTTTTCTGTCTAAAGAAACGTCAAACTTTATCCCAGTTTAAAATCTATATACGCCTGTTTCTGTCTTATATCAAAATAATATTTGCCAAAGCAGGAATTCAAAAAAGTGAATGGTGATTGCTTTCACTCAAGTCAGAATAATGTATTTGACTTTTGTATTTTTTAATTTTTAATAGTGGTTGATGGCATTTCCTTTCGACAGTATTCAATAGAAATGTATTTGAGTCTTGCATGAACTAAAACAATAAATGTGTTCAGAAATTCATCATAAATGCTCGTTTCTTTTTAATGTCTTCGATTTAATTAAATAGGTTTAGTATTATTTTTTTTAAAAACTATACTCAGCATGTCAAATCGTAATAAAAGAATGGCAACATTCAGTTGCTCACATAATTGAGTCATTACTCGTTTGTTAGACTTTCTGCCCTAATGGATAAAAAGTTGGTCTATTGAGTTCAAAAGTCTGTCAAAAGTTTTTTTTTTTCAAACTTAACTCACAAACCCCGGCCATGAACTCGCCCTTAAATACAAACAAATCTATGTATGTATGTTTTCAATGAAGCAATTACTTGTTGTGTTGGGAAAAGTGCTCCCTAAGGCTTGTATTATCAAGATTTCAAAGAGAACATCTTCTTTTCGTTTTAATGCCGCGTTTTATTACCACAATTATCAAATCCAGATCAGATCAGATCAAGAAAATAAAACAACTCGGATCATCACATCTAAATTAAATTATTTGACGTTTAAAGCAAAGTTGTCATTCGATCATTTTTGTTCAACAACGAATGTTTTGTTTGTTTTGTTTAGATTTTTAGGGAAAAATGATACCTTTAATCACAAAAATAGACCCAAGCATAAAGTCGGATTTCCCTTTTTATGTTGTAACGCAAATAGATAGATGAGCTTGTTTGGATTACGTCTAAAGTTGACAAAATAATCAACAGCTGATTGAAGTTTTTTAAACAGAGAACCAATGATATTTTGACAACTAGGGGTTGTCAAAAAAAACCTAGGCCAACACTAAATTTATTAACGAAACTAGATAGGGTATGGAAACTTAGAAGTCTGTTGCAATATATTTGAAACGAGTTTTTGCTGAGTTCCTCTCAATTTATCGGAAAAATTAAAGAACGATAATTTTAATTTATTCAAAAATTCTAAAAACAATGTTATTGTGTATACAAATTTAATAAAAGTACCTAGTACATATAGTTCAAAATTATTGCATATTATAATAAATCGGACTTCAACAATGTTGCTCAATTAACTTGCAACAGTATTTTATAATTAACCAAACTAAGATACCAATCAAAAACAAGCGCGAAATATTTTTTTCTTTTAATTAAATATGCTAAATTCTCATAAAGTTATATTAAAAAAAAAAGAAACAATCATTAGCTATAATAAACCTACCTATCCCACCAACCAGGCGTAATGATCAATTATGTATAATTTTTTTGTTTTTGTGGTTGGTTGTTGTTGCTATTATTTACTCCACCATTCATGTAAAATTTGCATTTAATTGCAACATTCAGTTGCATGCCAAATTACCATCCAGGAGAGTATTCAAAACAAAACACTCACATATGAAGCACTTTTTCTCCATATGAACACAAAATGTGCTATCCATGTTGTGTTTTTTGAGTCAGATTGCTGCGTCTCATGCTATGACGTAAGACTGCATGGAATGTTTCGCTATTATTTTTGTGCAATTTGCAATAAATTTTAAAATGGAATTCACCATGGAAAAGACTTTGACTAAGAGGAAGACCAACAAAATAGACATACACATCAGACACATCCAGAGCCAAAACCAACATCTTGCTTGGTGGTTTCGATTCGGTTTGGTTTGGTTTGGTTTGGTGTATCCCCATCTCTATAATAGAAAAAGCCCATGTGCACCACACTTTAGCCGCATATTATAATATGCTTTCGGAGCTTGTGTTTATCTTTTAAGATCTAAGACTGACTGAAGGTGTTCACTAGACCGCAGATGCCAGGTTTAACCACCAAAATTATTTATAGAAATAAGTACATAACCATATTTACGTGTATGTAACTGCACTTCTACACTCATTTTTTAAAACTGACGAAGATATTTATGCACTTTTTAAAGTAAAAAATTAAGTGAACAAATATTTTCTTTTTCCCACTACGGTGGCCGGCGCGTTTAGTAAGACAAGTACCTTTAGTTCTAATTGAGTTATAAAATGGTTGAAAAGAAAACCCTTTTGTTTTACTCGGATATGTCAATAAACCTGTCAAAAACAGATTTTGACAATTTTGGTTGGAATAATGTTGATTTGATATAAATTTAGCAGACTGCGTTTGCAATAACAATGGCTGCTATTTTGGATCAGCTGTTCTATTACACGTGAAGCACTAACAAAAACGTTATCCGGATATCCTATCTATCTGAGATTGAACGTAACCAATGGATTGTTCTGAAGTATTCTTGTAGTTTTAATATGACAGTTCAGCCGTCTTTAAAAAAAGAATGCATCTTGATTTGATTTAAGAATCGAAATTAAAATGTATCATACTCCTCCGTGTTGCTTTTCGAAAATGACGGCCCGAACAGATTCTTCTCACATTTCGATCAATACCTCGGCCATAACTTAAGTAATGCTGGCCTAGAGTTCGGGGACTGTTTGCTTAAGCTCGGTCAAATTGCGACTATGAAACTCCTGTGTGCCTTACTGACCCGGCGCCACTGGTTGGAACCACTTTTCTTAAAAGTTGTGATCTTTAATCGCGCGCCGGCCAAAAAAACGATACGATACCTAGGGGGTTATTATGAAAAACGATAATCGTTTTTGATACGGAGTATTTGTGAAATTGCGATTACGAAAAACGATTGCAGAAGCGCGTATTTGTAAAATTGCGATTACGAGAAACGAGAAGCGTAAAAAAACGATACTCGTACTGTTATTTACGAGTGCCTTTAAGCACTCGTTCAGCTTTTGTTTTGGGGGGTTACTGTCAAGTGTCAAACATTATTGTGTTTTGGTTTGTTTTTTTTTTTGGTTTGGTTTTCATTTTGATGAGGGACAAAAAATGTAAGTTAAATAATAAATATAATGGTGAAAAACATAAAAATAAGATATTTCTAATATTTAAGCCTACAACGAATGCTAAACAAATAGACTTGATGGTAGTTTTCAAGGAAAGTAATACAAAAAAATACCATTTTTCATTTTTGGCTGGCAACATTTTCTTGATTCCATTTTCGTTTTTTTTGGCTGGCAACATTTTCTTGATTCCATTTTCGTTTCTCATAATCGCTCTACGCCATGAGTTTCGTTTTTCTGGGTTTCGTTTTTTCTGCCGTTCGTTTCGTATTTCATAATAAGGGCCCTAATTATTGCGAACCCCGGAAAGTCGATAAATTCGGATCATCAGCAATAATTGTACTCGCAGTAACAATATTTTCGATTTACCGTGCATTGCGATGATATATGTATGTATATGTATATGCCTTACAACAGCAGCAATGATTCCGTTTCATTAACATTTCTTGACTATTTTACCGATTGCCTACATAGTAATGTGTGAAAAGTGTCTACGTTAGAATTACCAATTTAAATAATTTTAACGTTCTGATCGATTGTTAAGCGATTCAATATCCTAAATGTCGAGCATTCAACTAGTATAATGACACTTCAAATGACATCGGAGTTTGACAGATGTAAAATGCCAGCACTAACAGCTTGAAACCATGAAATAAATTAACCGAGATTTATATATATAAATACATTCCTTTTTTGACGAGAAAATTGAGCCCCTATAAATTATAATGTTCTTTTTCAAAATACGATATGATAACAATCCTGATAAAGGTTCCATTTTGTTTCATTCATTTTAAAGAGAAAGAGAGTGCCAAAAAATAAATGTTACTGATTTGACGTTTATATTCGTCTATTTGTTAATTTTCCTAATCTTATAATGGAAGCGTTTGAAATCTTAACAAAACAACTATGTATGGTGTCAGCAAAACTCAGCGAATAATTTCGCGAACCTGTCAATCTGACATAAGCACATGAGGTAATATGTCTTCAATCTTATGTTATGAATATTGTATTTATCTATTAAAAACATACAAATATCAATCTCCATCACGTTCCATAATACTTGTGCCGAAAATAATGCTACGTGTTCTGAAAATATAATTATTTTATTAGACATATGCATAATGTATTGCTTCATAGGAATTTAAAAAGGTTTCTTGCAAATTTTACGTAATTTATAATTATATCGAAATTTCGATTTCACTTAAATGAAACACCCGCAATGAATTGTCAATCTAAATTTATCAGTGGCTTGAACTTCGAATCAACTGCAAATGTCGCTTATTTATGTTAAAAACTAATTAAATGATACAAGGTGACGACTAATAAATTGAGTTAAATATTTGTTTGTGAACGAATATGGATTCAGTACATTGTACATTCATAAATATCAAACTCCAACAAAACAAAAAATAAATTCCTTATGTATATCCGGAGATTATTGCACTTATCCATATTGCTCATCATTTCTGTCAATGTTGTTAACCTTTAGCAGGCTAAAAGAGAAAAAAAAAAACAACTTGAATATCTTATTCAAGGTTTAATAAATTATTATTTTTCAAATTATAATCTAATGAACCTGGAATTATTTGATCACAATAACACACGCTTATTGGTAAAGTTGGTTAAAGTGATATATAAGATGCCTTTTACTAACAAGTTGCCCCGCAACAAAACATTATTTCTTTTAAATAATAAATGCCACACAAAGTCTGATATTTTATTAAATGGTATTTAAATCCCGATAGCGTTGCTTTATACTATTTAAAAAACAATCAATTTGTCAAAATGGTCATGAGAGATAAGTTTTCCGGAAGTTAAATGGTGTTTGTATAAACAATGGACATTTTTAAGGTGAAAAACACTTTTAAAATTTTATTATAACCATTATTTAATTTGATTACGTACGTGTTTGACATTAAGAAAATAAATGCATGTTAAGTGACAGCTCCATGACATATTAACACCACTTTGTTATTTATAAATTATCTACTCCAACATTTTGTTTTATTACCATAATCAAAAATCAAAAGATATTTCCAATCAAATCAAAAATGTAGCACCTACCTTCTTGTGTAAACAACAAAAAACTTCATAATCCGACTTCAACATGTAAATAGGCCATGAGGCTTAAGGAACCTGTTACACTGTTATCTGTCAAATTAACACAATCTATCTAATTATTTACTCAATTAATTCATCAATATTTACTAAGCAGAAATTGAAATCGAAAATGAAGAAATTTCTGAAATACCTTTTCGAGTCCCTTTTGATTACCTAGACACGATGGCACAATCGATCAACTTGGCACATTAACGCACAAATAATATCATGAGTTGCAAACGCACTGAATATAACTGCGCTTACTTACTTTATGCAAACTTTCACTAATGGATAACCATGCCAGCTTCAGCTTTTTGGTACCAGTCCAGTCTGTGGTGTGCTAACGCAATTTGAATTGGACGCACCTAGCAATATGTATGTATGGATGTTTTTGTATTTTCTTTTATTTTTATAATAACAACTTTCCAATATTTTTTCTCTGATTTTTCTTTTCTTTCGTTTTCTTCTACATACTTGTATAATTTATTTATGTGTAATTTTTGATTAAACAAAAAAGTAAAAATAACAAACAAACAAAAACTACCGGAATCTTTGCTTTAAGGTATAAATGCGGTATAAAAACTTAAGCAAAATGACAGTTAATAATAATTTAATCTTGCTCTTAGATATATCTAATTGAAATAAGCTGTCATTTATGTTTTTAGTTTTTAAACAAAAAAACAACAATAAATCTACTAATGACTAAAAAACCACAGATTAGTGCTTTATTTGGACATTATGAATGTAGTATGTACTTGACATGAGTATCAAATGAATGTTAGTATAGCAGTCACACTTCAGTCAGCCTTCGTCAGTGTGTCAAAATTTTAAAAACACATACATACTATGTACGGTACACATTGATTGCGATAAGGTTTTTTCCACTATAAATTTTCTCCTTGGTTTATTTCAAAGTTCAATTTGTTCGAAATAGGAAAAAATTAGTGTTTATTCACCTTCACACGTACTTTAATTTAAAGACAGTTAGCTAATAACAGTAGCTATGTCATCGTGTAGAAGTCGATAGCGAACTATGACTTGACATAAAATAGTTGCATGTTATATGAGTGTTTGTCTTAGATGTGTTTTCATAAACGTCAAAAATCTACGTCAGTAAAATCACCTGTCCAGAACGCGCCGCTGTCCCTCACGATTTGATACGTCAAACGGAGACGTTTTCGGCGTTCTATTGATCCAGTTCCAAAAGTCAAGGCAACTCTTGTTTTGCTTTTGTATTAACTGTGACAACAAATAATTCAGCAAACGAAACTAAAAAATTCCAGCGTTCTTTTTAAATAGCAAAAGTTAAGAATTTCTGTGAATAATTAAAGTTTTTCGTGAAGCCCTTTTTCTCCTTTGCTTGTTGTTTCTTTCTATTTTAAACTTTGACAGTTGCGTTCTTTGAAAAAATCTACAACTTCAATTTGACCACTGGCCTTGTTTGCGTTCTGTTTGAAAAACAACGTATCTTTCAATAGAAGACAGGGAACGCGACGGGCAAAATTGTTTCCCGTTCCGTCAGAACGCGTTCTGTTTGACCAGGCCTTAAATGAAGATACCAATTCTGCAGAATGTGTGCAGGCTTTCTTAAGTACAATTTTAAGTATTCACTAAACGTCAGACAAAAATCATAAATGGACGTCGCGCAGCGAAAAATGTTTCTTTGGTATCCAAAACATAAAAGAAAGAATGAATAGAAAGGGTAGATTAACTTCCCTAATTTCAAACGGCACTTTCCTCCTTCTTTTTTAAAGTTCATATGTTAAAAAATAACCAATAAAGACAAATAACATACATACATGTATTTTCATTTTCTGCAGTCAAAAAAATATAGATGCACAATGTACCCGACGCTAATGTCATTTATAACGTTTATGAACATATCAATTGCAATTCATCTGCGTTTGTTCGATTGCAAATCTGACTTTATGAAAATGTCTTAATTGACCAGGTTCATGAAAAAAAAAACAATATTTTACAAGAAAAAATGTTTCAAATGTTTCGTAAGAATCCTTGAAGTATTTTCAAAGCGCAATGCCTTATATTCGATTAGTACAATAACTAGAAAAACTTATCAAAATATAATTGACGTGTCTACAATGTGTAAAATACTAACCGTTTTACTTTTACTCTGGCTGCTTTTTTTTTCCTGTAACATTAGCTGCGTTCTATATTGAGTTGAAAAGGTTATCTTGAATATATGAATTTCTAGATACCTTTTTGAACGAGTTGGATACCTAAATTGAGATAACTGTCAAAAATAAAAACAAATAGATTTCGAGGTCCAAAATTATTGTAAGACAAAATGTTCAATGGAAAGTTTTAATAATTCACCGTTTTTTACACAAATCATATACATTTTATTCCAATTTTTGGAATTCCTTTAAATTCAACCACATGTTGAATCAGCTGTTCTGTCAAATACCCACATATACCAGAAATTCTTGACATCTTAGATGTTTGGGATCAGCTCTTATTTTCCACGTAAAACGCTATAGAGGGGCAGATCTATTAAATCCACCGTATGCAATGGATTTGTTGACATTGACGTAGAAAATAACGGATTGGAGTTACCCAATAGATACGTTGCGTTGTTTTGACAGTGATTATAAAAGACAATTACTTAGTCTATTCATTTTCTTGAACCCAGTGCGTATCGAGTATATAAAACTGATAAAAGTTTAACATTATATTTTTTGTTTGCGTTTGCTACATTTAAAAAAAAACTGTCAGAAAGGGTTATCCCTTTTATTTGATTTTATTAACGAATCCAGATCCGCAGCAGAGTTTTGGAAAGCAGTTAAAGTGGTTGTAGGAAAAAGAAATTCTATTGCAATTAGTCTTTCTGCAGAACAGCTCAAAACTCACTTCATGCAGCTGCTTAACGCAGAACAATTCTCACCAGCCGTTCTTTACGCAGCGCCTCTAACATTGGATGTACAGTTGGACTCGCCAATAACACTGCTTGAGATAGAAGAGGTTATTTACAAATTCAAAAATAATAAAGCACTAGGTGAAGACGGAATATCGTTTGAGTTTTTAAAAACTGTACACCGGAGTTCAAAAACCTACTCGTAATAACATTCAACAGAATCTTTGAGAAAGCTGAAGTACCTGATACCTTCCTGAAAACAATTATATATCCGATTCATAGAAAAGGAGACTTCGAAGATCCAGCTTATTATAGAGGTATATCGTTTTTAAACACAACCGCCAAACTATTCTCATCCGTTCTCTATGAAAGGCTTACTCATTGGGTGGAAAAGAATCATATTTTGCAAGAGTTCCAAGCTCGCTTCAGGAGAGGCTATTCGAATGTTGACCAAATATTTTCGTTGTTAAGCTTAGCAGAGATATACAAAAATAGGAATAAAAAACTTTATGATTTCTTTGTCGACTTTCAAGCAGCCTTTGACTCTATACCACGAGAAGCACTCTTCTATAAATTATATATGCTAGGGATATCATCAAAAATGATAAATGTGTTGTGTACGATAATAATACTGCTCGTATCTGGGATGGAAAATGTCTTTCCGAAGATTTCGAAACAACAGTAGGAGTAAAGCAAGGGTGCGTTCTTAGCACACTACTGTTTATCTTATACATAAATGATATCACAGATGCTGTTAAAGGTGGAATTGAGCTCCGTCAGACGAAAATTCCAGGGTTATTATTTACAGATGACATCGTTTTCCTCGCAGAGACAGTTGAAGGCATGCAGCTTATGATCAACAGATTAGGAAGTTATTGTAAGAGTTGGAATCTATGATCTATCTGTCAACCTGGTTAAATCTAAAATGATGATCTTAAGAAGTGGCGGAGGAAGATATTCACGACTGGAGAAGTGGGCGTTTGACGGACAGGAAATAGAAATCGTAAAGGAGTACAAATATCTGGGAGTGTTGATTTCATCGAATTCCAATATGAAAAAACATCTTCAAGGCAAACTAGCAGATGCAAAGCGTGCTATCTGCTCTGTTTGGGGCAGCTGCATAAATAAGAAGAGTATTTCACATACATCAAAGCAAGTGATATTTCGTGCAACTGCAACAACCATTCTTCTATATGGATCACAAGCATAGGGTTACCGACCGTTTGAAACAGTGGAGAAGTTTCTACGTTACTTTATTAAAAGATTTTTTAGAATACCCGCTTGTTCCCCAAACTATATGATTCATTTGGAGACTGGTATTCCGCCTATGTTTTTGGATACTCTTAAGCTTCATTTCAACTACATAATACGTGTATTAGCAATGCATGAGCAGAGAACACCAAAAATAGAACTTATGCACTTATTGTCGATTGAAGGAGGGTGTGTCACGTGGCTGTGGATCACGTGGCTCAGAAGTACTTTTTAATTTCACTAGAAAAGCATTAAAATATCGAACTTGCATTGTAAACGAAAATGTTTGAAACAAGAAAGAAAAATATGTATATCTATGTTAATTAATAATCAAAATTAAAATAACAATTTAAAGTATGTCAGTCTGGTAGACGGCTTTTATGCCAAACCAATAGATTTTTTGTTAAAATAAGCAAAGAATGTTTGAACTTATTATTATTTTTATAAGTCAATAAAACTAAAAAACTTTCGTTTGATTTTAATTTGACCTTATTAATAAAAAAAACATAAGAAAATGAGAAGAGTGATGAAACTTCATCAGAACGAGTTCGGAGCACAGCAATGCACTATGTTATCGAACAAGCCTATTATAGATAACTCATATCAACGGACCTGCCGAAGAGAAAAGTTAAAAGTTCAGCTACTTTTTGCGTTGCGTCCGGTTAATGCATTACTTTTTTTGGGCCACATTTACTGAACCGTGTAATTAATCGAGCTGTCAGTTGTATACTGTGCCGCAACGCATGCGACAGATTACTGTTGGAACACAATGGTGTCGGAGCCGGAGTCGGAGTCGTAACTGGATTACTGTTGCCAAAGTATTCAATGTACGCAAATGCAAATGTACGAACACAACGCGGCGCAACTGGAATCGGAGCCGCAGCCGGAGTCGGAAGAGTTGACCAACTTTTAACTTTGACGTACGACACATGTGACGTTTCCATTTTTGAAGTGAATAACTTTGTGATTATATTTTTTTTAATAGTTTTTCAATAAAAAAGTGGAAAAATATTCAAATAAGAAATAAAAGTGAACAAAGAGAGAAATTTGGTGTGGTTGTAAATTGCAAATATACCAAATAACATCAAAAAGCCGTACGACGCATTGTGTGCGTAATTTCTTTTAACGTACGACAGCTATTCCGACTCCGGCTCCGGCTGCGGCTCCGATTTTTGCATTGTGTTCCAGCAGTTAAGGGTCAGCCCCTTAACAAAAATGTATCCGGATACCTTTTCTGCCTGAGAATTAAAGCAACCATCCAAAGGTATCCAAGAATTTCTGGGGTATGTAGGTATCTGACAGAACAGCTGATTCAACACATGGTTGTATTTCAAGAAACTTGAAAATTGATTTCAGCTTTTTGTATTTGTTGGTAAACAAAAAGATACAAAATGTTAGTTGAAGTTGTATTTGAGGATGTTCTGTACATAATAGACGATGAAATAGACGATGAAGAAACTATTTGCTATTTGATCGAAATTCTTTCAAACTATATCTAGGTATTGTCACTTCATAATAGTCCTCGTTTCTGCTAGGATAGTTTTCTGTTAAACGTAAATCATTTAAAACCGGAGATTTCGCAAGTAAATTATTAATCGTATAGAATTCCAATTGAGCTAGGAGGAAATTTAAAATCGATTACAGATTAAGGTTAGCTCTTATTTATTAAATTGTTACGCACCTATCAATTTATCATCGTCCGACGAATCAGTTGAATTATCCATTAAATGTTTTATCTTACAACAATTTTGACTTCGAATTTAAATGTTTCTATGCTTTTTGTGAACAGCTGAAAATTGTTTTTATTTTTTGACAGCTATTTCAATACAGCTATCCAACTCGTTCAACAAGGTATCTAAAAATCCACCTATCCAAGATACCCTATCCAATACGAGATTGAACGCAGCCAATATGTTTGTAGTGCATATTTTGACAGCTATCCTAGCTGCTACACCATTTACTTTGCAAATTGATATCTGAGGGCCGATTCCAGAAAGCGCGGCGGATCGCATTGAAAGCGAAAATTCAATTTCGATCGTCTTCGCTTTGAGCTAATTTCAAAAGCGAACATGGAAGAAAGCGATCCTTCCATTTTTCCAGCTTAAATGTCAAATATTTCCAATCCATTTCCATGATATTTTCCAATTTTCCATTTATTTGTCAACTGTTTCCAAAAATATGACATTTCCTTCCACTAAAACTATTTTTTTTTTCTCTGAAAAAAGTATCTTAATGTTTGTAGTTATATTTTAATATTATTGTTGGTTTCAAGTAAACAAAACTAGTTTTCAATGGACTCCATAAGTGTTTTTTTAAATGCAGAAAGAGAAGAAGCAAGAAAAGAAGCTAATTATTTAAATATTCAAAGAAAACTATTTAGAAATGGGTCTTCGCCTCTTGATGTTCCCCCCAAAGAGTGTGTATTTCATTATCTTTTTCCAAATTTAATTTTTTTAATGATTTTTGTTCAATAAGGTTTATAAAATTGTTTCGACTATAGCGAGAAGCATTTGTGTACGTTTTTGAAGAAATCAAAGATGATTTCAAACGAGAAAACACTACCTCTTTGCCTTCAATACTCAAGCTTGCCGCTACATTGCGATTGTGAAGGTATGTTTGTTACTCCTTAATCATAAAAAAAATTGTTTCGTTAAATATTCAACAAAAATAAGTAATTGATATCTTTAATTTAATATATTTAAAAAAAACACAAATAAAAATTATTTTTGTTTACATTTTGTTGCAATCCGCCACTATCACGCCTGTCGCTTTCAAAACCCACTAGAAGAATGACATTTTGTTGGAAAGAACTTTCGCTTTCCAAATGGAAAGCGAATCGCTTTCGAGAATATAAAAACACAAATCCGCCATTAAAAGCGATCCGCCGTGCTTTCTGGAATCAGCCCTCTGAAAGAGATTTTAATCTTTCGACCTAAAGAAATAAGGGGAAATCATAAGTGCATTATTGTATTTTCCTGAATGACGCAAATTGATAAGCATTGTCTTTCTTTGCAGATTTTTCGAAATAAAATTATGAAATTGCTTTGATAATAAATTAAAGGAAAATCAAACCGCATTAAAAAGAGTTACAAATAGTAAAAATAATTGCATACTTTTTTTAAAACAACAAAATTAAAAATCAAAGTAAGAGAACATTTAAAAAAGGAAACCAAAATTACAGAATTTTTACATGAAATTGTAACTCAAAACGGCAGTGAGAATGAGAAAATTACCTCATAAGTTGATTGACCTCAGAATCGTATGGTTTTTTTCTGTGGCTAGGACTGTGGGGCACCCTGTTTATAAATTGTTTAATAAATTACTTCTAATTGATTGGGAATTCAAATTCAGAAGTATTTTTTCTTCTATCTAAAAGAAGAACTGTCATTATGTGACGTTCAAAAGATTATTGAAATACCAATTTGTGAGGCATAGTCCAACTATTTGAGCAGTAATCGAAATTCTTTAAATTAAAAAGTACGCGAACGTATTTTGAAATTTGATAAAAAGAAACCAACGAATGACTCGTTGATATTTTTAAAATTCACTTCAAAAATGATTAGCAGTTTTACAATAACGGTTTTCTGACGGTGATATTTCTCGATGAAGTGATTTTATGAATAAGACTTTTTAATTTCCCGCCACGTGCAAAATAACGTCTATGCCAATATGTCCTACAATCGATTCAAGATCTTAAATGTGGAATTCGTAAAGTTAGAGGGCATACAGCTGCAAATGTGTGAATTTATCATGGAGAATGTAATGAAAATTAGTAATGCATTTGACTGATATCGTTTTCTTTTTACAATTAAATAAACATCCATTGATTATGATTTATTTTCCAAAAAATACTCAATTTTTGAATATAAAAAATTAATCTATTATAAGAAAGGTAGGTAGGTAGAAATGGCGATCTCAAGGCAACCTAGCCTGAGATCCAATTAGCGCTGTAGTGCGCCGTTTTGATACCAAAACTCGTTTGACCTGTGATAGAAAGCAAAAGATTTATAGAGAAGCTTCATAGCGATTATGCTAGAGCCATTTTGTACCTTTGAGAAAAAGATTAGGTCTCTAATCTTTGTCTCAGATAGCTCATCCAGTTCGTGAAAGAATGCTTTCCCAAAGCATTTCATTCTAGTGCTTGCCAAAGCAGGACATTTGCAGAGGAAATGGATTATCGTTTCACTTTCTCTTTGGTCGCTTCAACTACGGCAAAAGGTGTTGTAGGAGATACCCAACTTCTCTGCATGAACTCCTATAGGCCAATGTCCGGTACAAACCGCAACAATCCGGGCTATGTCTTGCCTTGGCCTGCATAGAAGATCGTTTGTACGGGTTTTATTATAGGTGGGCCTTATCTTCCTAGATATAATACAGTTGGGTAAATTGCTCCACCTTCGGTTTGATTCAGTTTGGTAGATGGAAAAGATTTTACCCTTCATAGCACCGAGAGGAATGTTAACCATTTCCGCAAGTAAGCTATGAAGGCCGATCCTTGCCTGGCTAGTTCGTCAGCCCGTTCATTTCCCACCCAGATCAGGGTGACACCGAGGTTAATGTTCAGGCTCGTAAGCTCATCGCGACATTGCTGGACCAATTTAGATGAGGATGTAGCCGAGTTAATGGCTTTGACAGCTGCCTGACTGTCTGTGAAGATAGCCGCATTTCGGTTTTGGTTTGGGCTTTGTTTAAGTCTCTTACATGCCTCCCTAATTGCCAGCAGTTCAGCCTGGAAAACGCTATCAAAGTCAGGAAGCCTAAAGGATTTAGCTACATTTAGGGACTCAGAAAAGATTCCAGAACCAACTCCGCACTCCATCTTTGAGCCGTCAGTAAAGATGGTTGTATCGAAACCTATCGACACGATGTCATCCTCCCAATCTTCTCTGGATGGGAAAATGACCTTAAAACCCTTACTAAGGCTCAAAGTAGGAGTGCAGTAGTCAGTGTCTACCGAGATAATATCTGAGGGAATCAATTTCGCTGTGTTGCTGTGACCATAAGGTTTTGACAACCAGCTGTTTGATTCCTTCAGCCTAATAGCGCTACAGGAAACTATGGATTTAATAAAAAGGTCGATTGGTAGAAGATCCAAAATAAGGTTTAAGGCGTCCGTTGGGCAAGTACGCATGGCCCCTGTGGTGCCCAAGGAAGCTGTTCTCTGAACCTTCTTTAGCTTATCGATATTATAGGCTTTGCTAAGAGCAGGCCTTCACACAATCGAACCATAAGTTAAGATTGGACGTACTACGGCTGTGTACGTCCATAAAATCATCTTCGACTGAAGTCCCCACTTTTTGCCGAAAGTTTTGCTGCAGGCGTAGAAGGCAACACATGCCTTCTTAACCCGCACTTCAATATTTCGTTTCCAGTTTAATTTAGGGTCGAGTATAACTCCCAAATATTTTGCACTGGAAGACAATGATAGGATTTGACCGTTGAGTCGAGGTAGCGTGAAGGGCGGTACTTTAGTTTTGGTGGTAAAGAGCATCAGTTCAGTTTTACTTTGGTTAACTCCTAGTCCACAACTAGTGGCCCAGCTGCTTACTTTCTTCAAAGCTGACTCCGTGATTTCACTAATCACAGATGTGTACTTTCCTGACACCAATAGCACCAAATCATCCGCATAGGCAACCGCCTTCACTCCACATCTCTCTAATTTAACGAGAATTGTATCCATGACCAGAAGCCACAGAAGAGGCGAAAGGACACCAACCTGGGGTGTTCCCCTGCTCACGTGTTTGTTGCGATTGTATTGCCTAGAGTGGCTCGAATCTTCCTACCACTGAGCATGGAAATAATCCATTCTCGAATGAAGTATTCTACACCGAACTTAACGAGCGATTCTTCTATGGATTCGGTAAGGACGTTGTTAAAAGCACCTTGTATGTCTAAGAAGGTGGCAAGAGTAAATTCTTTATAATGGATTGTTTTTTCTACAGTACGCACTACCTCATGGAGGGCAGTCTCCGTAGATTTGCCCTTAATAGGGCCCATACACTACACAAACTGTTTGAGCAAACGAATGTTTTTTGTTGCTGTAAAAATGTTTGTGCAAACTGTTTGCGTAGTGTGTAGCGATTATGCGTGTTTGTGCAAGCGGTTTGCACAAAATCAAAAAAATTTGAATTTTCCGTGCCTGCACAAACATGTTTGCGTGGTGTGTATTGAATTTTGCTCAAACCAATGCCAATTTTCATAGAGTTAACATGAATAAACAAGAAGAACAATTTTTTTGGACTGAATTCATTGAACTTTATAAAAGTTTACCGGTATTGTGGTGTGTAAAAATTCGTCACGCAACTAATATCTCTCAAACATGTTTGTGTAGTGTGTGGCGAAACTATGTTTGCTCAAACACACGTTTGAACAAACGTGTTTGCGTAGTGTATGGGCCCTATAAGATAAGCATGCTGAGAGCTTTCGAGAGGTCGTCCAACTAGGATTTCTCTAATATGGTAATCAAGAATGCGCTCCAAGGTTTTAAGCACAAAAGATGTTAAGCTTATTGGTCTGAAATCCTTCGCGGATTCGTGACCACGCCTACCCACTTTCGGGATAAAAACTACTTTGACCTGTCTCCACGACATGGGCACATGTTTGAGAAGGAGGCATCCTTTGAAAATTTGTTCCAGCCATGGAGCTGCCACATCATGCAACTTTTAAAGCATAACTGGCCGTATGCCATCCATGCCTGGGGATTTATATGAAGAGAAAGTATTGATGGCCCACAGAATATTTTCTCTGGTTATAACGGAATTGACTTGCTCCACATGAGCTACGTTTAGCTCTGTGGTTTCAAGCGGTTCGGGGTTATCACTCTCGCAACCCGGAAAGTGCGTCTTCATCAGTAGCTCAAGAGATTCGGCTGGAGAAGCTGTCCATGTTCCTTCAGGCTTTTAGAAAACTCTATACAAAAATGAATCTATTGATAAAATCTCAAGGATCAGCTTTCAATCACCACCAAATACAACATGAAAGCTCATTTGACACGGTTTTTCTATTGATCTTTGCAACAATCAATAAATTTATTGATGGATCTTCCATAAAAATACAAAACAATTATTTTTTCAATCAAAATATGTATTTATAGCGGATTAACACCACCTATCTAAAATCTTCTTACTCCGTAAAGTAACTTTTATCACATAAATAATAGGAATCCAATGAAGATAATTATTTTTTAATTACAAATAGAAGATAAAAAAGAATTCGCTAAAAAAAGAATTTGCTAATTTTCTCAATGTTCAATTACGAAAGAGAATTCAATTAGCTCTATAAGAACTATTTGCCAATATTACATATAGAAGTCTCGAGGTAAGAGCTCTGGGCTGAGTAGAGTACACCTTGGCTCAGTAAAAATAAATAAAAAAAAAACAATACAAAATCCGTGAAGGCATATAGTATACCTGTTAGCCTGTTAGCTACTATGTATGTATATTGGCTTTGTGCTTCTATACACAAAATATTTTCGTGATTCAAGTTAGAAAAACTCATTCATATATCAATTAAACACACCGCACCAACAAAAACCAGTTAATCTGCATTCTTTAAAAAATAAATACAAAAAAATAATAATAATATTCCCCTTAAAATAAAACCTACACACAAGTTTAGAAATATGTATCTTTTTTTTTTTTAATTTAATTTCTTGAAACCTACATAACACTATATATGAATCCGTATCTATCTATACTTTTGTATATACATATTCATATATGGTTTATACGGAGACGGGCTATTTCGATGTCAAATAATATAAATAAACAATTCCAATCAGCTCGCAAATTTCAATGGTGCTGTGAAGTTGTATTTGCTGTTGCTGTTACTGTTGGCTGGTTTGTGGCTGCCTTCACTTTTCGATCCGAGCGACTAGCCATTTGAGTCGGACTGTTATAAGAGAGAATTGTAGCTCCTCAGACTCTAATCTGAGGAGTGTGTTAGATTGATATTTTTGTTTCTTTAAAACGATTGCGCAGGTGAATGCTAATTCTTCAATATGAATTATTATATGAGTACATTTTTTGATCTGCCTTGTTTTTTCGGCCTTACAGGTGGTAAACTCACCGAGGTATATGAATTGTTTTTTTTTTACTTATTGGAACATGTTATGCGGGTCTAGGCTTTGATGATGGCTAAGGTGAAATTTATGACAAAAATGCGGGAATGCGCCATACAACAATGTATACATAGGTAGTATGTAACGTGTTTTGGTTAAAGATTCTTTGAATATCTAATGAAAAATACATACATATATACAAAATGTAAACGTACATATGTACATATGTATGTATATTTTTTGTGAGGCATTAATTTTCATGTTTCTGATGACCGAGTTTTTTGTTTTTATAATTTTTTTTTGAAACCACATTTTTTAAATCTAATATAAGTTTAAATTCATTTTCGATTTTTGTATGATGTGTGATTGAGATATTTAAACTTTAAAGTTGAAAAACTCTATTATACAAAAATCCACACCCATTTTACATATCACTTAAGTTTTAACGGGTGAACTAATTTGCTTTGAATTTGGTACTTGAACTAGAAATAAAATATTTAATGATTTATCAGAATTCTACGTTTTTCCAATAAGTAGTTTCATTTTGAGATTTGAAAAGAAAGCGAGATTTTTGTAAAGAGAAATCAATACATGTTTATTTTATTTTAAAGAGGAAGGTATGCCATTTATAATGGAAAACGATTTCCCCCAAATAATTCGGTTGTAGTATGTAACAAATATTTTTTCCAAACATCGTCGAGGAATTGACAAACCTAAGTTATCGTCAACACTATACGGGCTACAGTAGCAAAATTGTCAGTTGTTCTTGAACGACGCACTTGCACCATATTTGTTTCCGAAACTCAAATAAAATTTTTCCTCCAGTTTCGCTATCACTGAAGAAGAAGGTAATTTATGATGATCTAAAAGTTCTAAAGTTTTGAGAATTGTTAAGCTGTGCAAAACCCCGACCGAAAAATTCTTCTAAGTTTTGAAAATTGTGAATTTGTGTAAAACTCCGACCGAAAAATTGTGTAACGTTTGTACACCCCCAAGATAATCTGATCACGTGGATTCGTTTGTGCACCGGCTTCTTGTGACTGTCCACTAAATATGTTTTCTTTTTTTTCGTAGTTCCCGAAAAACTAACAGCACATAGTCCGTTGCTTATCTTTTTTATCTATCTACCCTAGGTTCAAAAATTATTTAATATTATTTCTTTATAATAACTTTTCTATCTACTTTACTTTAGTTGGCGCTACATGGCATTGTGCTCCTGGGCTTCAAGTAATAACTTTCGCCAGCTTACTCGATCTCTAGCTTGCTACCTCCAGTTTCGAATACCAAGTTGACGCACGTCGGTCTCAACTTGATCACTCCACCGGAGATGAGGCCTGCCTCTGCTTCTTGTTCCGTCAGGCTTGGCGTTGAATATCTTACGGGCTGGAGCTTCGATGTTAATTCGCTCGACATGCCATAGCGTTGAACACGCAGTTTTTTAACCAGTGGTAAATCGCTGTACAGCTCGTATAGCTCATGATTATATCTTCTCCGCCAGATGTTACTTTGCCTGTCGACACAAACTGGACCATAGATCGTACGCAGAACCTTCCTCTCGAAGATATCAAGAGATCCTTCATCCGTCTGGGAGAGGGTCCATGCTTCTGCACCATACAGCAAGACTGGGATGATTAAGGTTTTGTACAGTCTCTCTATTTGGTACTTCGAAAAAGGCCTTATTCCTCAACTGCTTGCTTAGGCCAAAGAAACAGCGATTAGAAAGAGTAATTCTACGTTTGATCTCCGCGCTGATGTCATTTGCAGAATTAACAGCAGTGTCCAGATAAACAAATTCGTTTACCACCTTGAAGTTTTACCTGTCAATTGTCACGTTTTGACCAAGTATACGGTGTGAATCGACTCTATTTGACGACAGTAAATACTTCGTTTTGTCCTCGTAAATTTCAAGACCCATTTTCTTCAGACTCGATATCAGAGAAGACACCCGTAACTGCTCGTTTGGTTCGAACATCGAATCTATGGATCGGGCAGATGGTGTTTAAGTTCCACTCGTCGGGCATGTTTTCTTCCGACCAAATTTTAGTAACTAGCTGGCGCATGCTCCTTACCAGATCTGCTCCAGCGTACTTAAAAAGCTCCGTCTGCAGACCTTCATCTCCGGCCGCTTTGTTCGACTTCAGCCTGGTGATGGGTAGTTTGATCTCACTCTGGTCGGGTGGGTGGAACTCTAGATCGTCAACCAAATGGATTTGACTCGGTCGGCAGAGGCATTGGCGGTATCCTCCTGCTACAGTCTTCCAACGTTGAATCTTTTCCTTGTGGTTGTTGTTCGCCTAAGAGCTTCCATGGATATTCGTACGCGCAGTTTAGCACCAACTAGGAAGTGGTCGGAATCTATGTTGGCTGATCTGTACGTACGCCAAGTACGCTAGAGGAGTATCTTCCGTCTATAGCAACATTATCGATTTGTTTGAATGTTCGATCATCGGGAGACCGGCAAATACCTTTGTGGATATCTGGGACTTTTATATCTAAACAAATCAAATATACACCCAAAACTCAACATTAAAAGCGGTTGCAATAATTTGTCCGCCGATTACTTATGATTGTGCTTTAAAAATACTTGTTTTTCAACATTAATTTAAAAAATTATTTTGTTTTTAATTTGTATAGCACCTACCAAAAAAACAAATCAAAATTTTGAATCATGAATCCGACCTTAAGCAATCGTTTGTCCATCGAAAGTTATTTTTTTTTTTTCGAAAAAAAAAAATAATTTCCGATCACTTTAAGTGTTTAAAAATTGAAAGATTCCTTAGACAAGTGATAACTGTTAATGCACAAGTGATTACTGTGAATGCACAAATATTACATTAAAAAAAAAGAATCCAATGGAAAATAGATATTAACAAACATACATATATTACACCTACACGTAATATAAGCGGATTTCCGGTCAAACATTTTGGTGGTTTCTTGTATTGGACAAAAATGCGTCATAATGATTTTTTTCTTTTTCAAACTGAATTTTCTTAATCATCGCATGGTTCTTGAAATTTTGATGATGAAGACAATCAATTTGCATTTACTAAAGAACATTTTTGTTGTTGTTTTTATTTACAAAACAAAAAACGAAGTCTTTGAAGAATATTTTAAAAGATACAATTGAAATAAAAGGTTTGCACCTCAACTCTTTCGTTTGACATTAGTAACAAAGAATTCAATTTAACTTAATGCAATTATTTGAATTTATTTATTGTTATGGTGACAAATTTTAGAAAAGATAAACAATAAAATAATGAAAAGTCAAAATATATTGAAATATATCTACATACCTAACTACATTCAAATACAAATTAGCAGCTAAGTTAAAAGCTATTTGTTTTTCAATCTCCAATCTTGAAACTTTGATTGATTACAAAGAATTAATAAATAGTTATCAAATACCTCCTTAAATGTGAACTAAAGTGTAATTAAGATGTCTACTTAGCAGCTCATATCCTAAACCAAAACTTAAAAACAAAACAATAAATTGAAAAGATTAGTTGGCGGCGGCGCGCGGCCGGCGACGCGGATATCTACTATAACTATAATAATTTGCACTTGATCAAAATCCTCAAGTTTTGTAAAAATGAAAACACATTACAAAATAAAACTGATTAATGATCAACAAATTATATATGTATTATTTTTTAATTTCTACTCGATTGTATGGCGTTCGCTGGCGTCAAACAAATATTAATACAAATTTAAATTCTTAAGCGCTTTTGTTTCATCACTTTGTAAGCATTGCGCTAACCATAAAAGAACAATGCATATAAAACAAAAATCTTCAATAATAAAACTAAGCAAAACCGACAATATTCTTGAAACATCTTTAGAATTTTAATTAATATATGTAAATGAATAAATGAGTAAATTTGAAAACATCACATCTGGTCCGTAGTATTCTTTTCAACATCGCATAATTACAACAAAAATTCTCTTTTACATTTTATTGTATATATTTACATGCATATGGATATGTATTTATATTATATAGATACTTCAAATAGATATAAACATACATATTTACTTGTATCTGTGTATTTATGTATAAATATATTTGAATAGGTAAAATGAAAGTATAGAAACCGGATTTTTATTGAATTTATTTAAAAATTCATAAAACAGCTATAAACTTTTTTTTTTCTTTAACAAAAATATGTGTAGTTTTAATGTAAATAAGTTTTAGTGAATCTTTAATATATTTAAATGATCATCATAATCAATATAAAATGTGAATTGATGACAATTTATTTGTGTAGGTATTTTATCTTTTTATTTATTTATCAAAAGAATAATTTAAAAATAAGTTTATGTATCATAAAGTTTGTGATAGACTTGTAGGCTATATTTTAATGGGGATTAAAATGAAGAAACGATTACCCAATAATAGCGCTCAAAAGCTTATTTTTTTTTATTTGTCTGAGTTTTAAGTATTCTTTAATGACATAAAATGCCCCTGAATTTTAGAGGGAATTATAACATGACATAACTTTTAACATAAATCACTTGAAAACTAATATCAACTCGATTTCTGAATGAAATTTTCATCGTTAAGTATCAGTGTGTTAAAATAATTAAAAACAAATAATTAATTTTAAAGTGACGTAGTAGAGGTTGTAGGTTTGAGTGTGTAGATCATTTAATAACATTTAGAAACTTTTGTTGTCCTTCAAAATCTCAAGCAAATCACATTTTCAAAATATACACTTTTTCCATTTTCACGTTTCAACTCATTTATTTTTTTGACCTTTTTCAGAATTTTTTTCAAATTTTTAACTGAATTTTGAAGATTCACCCAACAAAATTCGCTTCTTATATGGTTTGATATTGACAAAGAGACATACAAAATATTTGAGCTGAAAAATAAGAAATTTAAAACGGATTTAATTAAAACTGTGCGGTACAGGGCTCCAGTTAACAATCACAATTTAGAAACAAAAAAACAAATTTCTTTACTGAAAAGTATAAACTCTAATCAGCCTTAAGCTTGAATTCTCATAAATAACAGGCTGAAATTCTGTTTCTGTTTTCAAAATATGGCTTTTCGGAACTTAGCCCGGGAAAATCAATATCGCGCTGTAAGATCGAAATGATGCTTTATTTTTTTCAAGAAAAAAAAAAAAACAAAAACATTAATAAGTAAAGTTGTTTACAATAAAAAAAGATGCATCATTATCTTAAAAGCAAACTTTTCTGTATAACGAGGTATTCGATCTACAGCGAAGATATGGCAACATTAATTTTTTGTAAAATCTATAGCCTAGTATATATGAAATGTTGACACTTAATTTACATGAATGAAATTTATTCCAATTCTGAAAGTAGGTATTTTTAAAACCGGGAAGGTTAAATTATGTATATCATGCATAGTCGTAATTGTGTAAAATGATAAGATTTAGCAAAATTTTGCATCTACTACTTTTAATTGAGTCCACTGTTCTTTAAACATCTTTATTGTGAACGTTCTTTAAAAAAATAATCATGTTACAAATAAGTTGAGTGACATATTAGATGTAATTAAATGGATTAAATGTTAATCCTCAGTTTATCACAATGCGATAGTTGCTGGTTACAGTTCCGATTTATTTTTTAGTTTTCTGAAGTTTACCAAGTTTCTGATCAAGCCTAATTCCACATGTCATAATACTTTATTCAAATAAATTTGATAATTTTGCACATCAAATTCCTTGTGTAATTTTAACTAATTTGAGTAAATACTTTCAATATTTCAAACCACATTGGCTTCAAAGTTATTTGCATTTTGGAGTTCATATCGTGTATTTTATTAATTAATTTAATTAAACGAATAAATTCCCTAGAGGATTTATTCTTGAGGTTTTTCTGTTTCCACCCTTTTTTGTTATTAAAAAAAATGGTTCCAACGAAAACAGTAAGAATTATGGTTTAAAATGAATATAGTATCGGGTGATTTTTTTGAGGTTAGGATTTTCATGCATTAGTATTTGACAGATCACGCGGGATTTCAGACATGGTGTCAAAGAGAAAGATGCTCAGTATGCTTTGACATTTCATCATGAATAGACTTACTAACGAGCAACGCTTGCAAATCATTGAATTTTATTACCAAAATCAGTGTTCGGTTCGAAATTTTTTATCGACAAATTTTGTTCAGCGATGAGGCTCATTTCTGGTTGAATGGCTACGTAAATAAGCAAAATTGCCGATTTGGAGTGAAGAGCAACCAGAAGCCGTTCAAGAACTGCCCATGCATCCCGAAAAATGCACTGTTTGGTGTGGTTTGTACGCTGGTGGAAGCATTGGACCGTATTTTTTCAAAGATGCTGTTGGACGCAACGTTACGGTGAATGGCGATCGCTATCGTTCAATGCTAACAAACTTTTTGTTGCCAAAAATGGAAGAACTGAACTTGGTTGACATGTGGTTTCAACAAGATGGCGCTACATGCCACACAGCTCGCGATTCTATGGCCATTTTGAGGGAAAACTTCGGAGAACAATTCATCTCAAGGAATGGACCGGTAAGTTGGCCACCAAGATCATGCGATTTGACGCCTTTAGACTATTTTTTGTGGGGCTACGTCAAGTCTAAAGTCTACACAAATAAGCCAGCAACTATTCCAGCTTTGGAAGACAACATTTCCGAAGAAATTCGGGCTATTCCGGCCGAAATGCTCGAAAAAGTTACCCAAAATTGGACTTTCCGAATGGACCACCTAAGACGCAGCCGCGGTCAACATTTAAATGAAATTATCTTCAAAAAGTAAATGTCATGGACGAATCTAACGTTTCAAATAAAGAATCGATGAGATTTTGCAAATTTTATGCGTTTTTTTTTAAAAAAAGTTCTCAAGCTCTTAAAAAATCACCCGATACCTACTTACTTATTTGTATTTACTGGATTTTAATTAATTAATTAAATATACTAAAAGGTGTTTTTTAGAGGAATAGGATTTTGAAATGGAATAAAACAATGATGATTTTTTTAAATTGATATAAAATTTACTTTATTTGAAAGATAATCTTCTGACACAACAATTTCAATATGATTTCTGGCATATGACCCCCCCGGCTGACCTAGACGTAGTCACATCTGGAGATCTACTTTTCGATGACAGAAATAACGCTGCGAATGCTGTCCTCCAAATGTTCAATCATTTTCGGCTTACTGGCGTAGACTACCGATTTGACACATGTCCAAACAGAAAATATTAATGCGGCATTAAAACACATTTCACGAATCCGTAACGTTAAACTATGCGGTTACCAAACGTTTCCTTAAATAAATCAATAAAGACATTTCGCCGTCTTCTTGAAACAGTTCTTGCACATCATATGGTTGTTATATATATAAATATATATATATAAATAAATTGGATGGCGCAACAGTCCTTAGAGAACTAGGGCCTAGTGACTTATAACTCTCAACCATTCCTGTGTGCGAGTACTGTTGTCAGGGATGGAAGGGACCTACAGTTTTAAGCCGAATCCGAACCGCAAATTTGAGAAAGCACTTTTCATGACAAGAATTACTCTTGGAGGAATTGTCAATTCCCCGCAAGAGGCAGTACCCTTGAAAAAACTTTAGATGGCACAGGCATGGATCGAACCTAAGACCTCTGGCATGACAGTCCAACGCACTAACCATCATGTCACGGGTACTCCAACGGGTACTATCAACCTATAAAGCACACCAAATACTCATTTTTTGCGGATGTAACGGTGTTTCAACATATTTTTGAAGATTATCTTCCTTAAACAAAATTCGCTTATGAAATTGGTGTGCCCCAGGGCTCTGTTCTATGTCTGACACTTTTTCTCGATTTTATTAATAATCTCCAGTCTGAAACTTCTAACCTAATTAACTGCTTCGCTGACGAAATTTTACTTATCTATTCATATTCGTTTTTAGATTTAAAATCCTGATCTTTGGTCGTTGATCTTCAACGGCAACCTATGCTCATTAACACGTTAAAATTTGACACTATCCGCGCTTGCTTTAAGGAGATTGAAAATCTCGAAATTATCGGTAGGTATGTCTATCTTCAACACCCTTTATGGAAGGATCACAAAGGATTGTCAAAAATGCCTCTAGATGTTTGGGTTTCCTAAGAGCCCGTTCACACGATCCCGAAGCGGAGGTTTTGCCGTATCGGCGATTTTACCGTATAAGCCAGTGGCAATATAATTTAAATGAGTATATTCAGACGATACGGTATTTAACCGTATACGGTAAAATCACCGATTAGGTCGATTTTGTCATTCGGTTTTGTCTCTGCAAATCGTTTTCGGTCGTTCGGCAAAAAACCCATTCGGTTTATAGTGGCAATGTATTTATATACAGTGCGTTCAGACGATTCGGTATTTTGACCGCAAGCGCGTCATTTTTCGTCTGGGCTACTGTGGAATAATGTATTGCTAGTATATAGTCGTTTTTATGTTTTACACCGAGTACGGTGTAGGGTTGAGTACGGTGTACGGTTAAATTACCGTACCGTCTGAACACTCCAACCGAAAGACACCGAATCGAGAAAATATCCGATACGGCGAAAATACCGAATCGTGTGAACGGGCTCTAAGACTAAATAAGAAATTTATCTCCCCCTCTGATCTGGCTATTATATATCTATAAGACTTACATATATATGTATGTACGTCCAAAGCGAGTTGTACCTCGCATCTCTTAGCTGGTGCTCCTGCAACTTACTTTAATCTCTTGGACATTATTGAGCGTAGAGCATTCAAATTGATTGGTAATAATATTATCGTCTTATCATTAACGTGCGTCGCTTGAACACCTTTTTTACCGTTATTTTAAAGGATTGTGCTCTAGAGAAATAGTCAGTCACATTCCCCCATCAAGCAATTCTACCGTAATACCCGCACCTCTAGAAATGCTCATCAATATACTCTCGAGCCCAACTTCGGTCATACTGTCAAGTACAAAGATTCGTTCATTAGCCGTACTATGCGAATGTAGAATGCTTTATCACACTCTGTGTTTCCCTGTCATTGCAATGTTTAGAAATTTAAAACCGATGTGCAATGACTTCTCCTATCAAACCCTCTCTCCCTCTCCATCAAAAATCCCCTTGAGTGTACGCTTATTATAAAAAAAAAATTACCGATTCTACGTCCGCTTTTTAAGAGATCCGTTGGCTTCAATTCTTCAATTGCCAAATCAAAGTAAAAATAAATTACTTGAAAACTGACAAAATGTCCGCTAATTAAAATAGTGTTGCCAACTTAAAGTTCTTTACCTCTAAAAATATACCCGTTATAAAGAGATGGGAATTTTCCATGTTAAATGTTGCTAAATCAAGAAACGTCTTAAGTAAAATTATGTTTGATATTTTTATTTCCACTTCATTGGACGCAAATTAACTATTATATTTCATAAACAGTAAGGGACTATTCACATATAAGCGATCAACGACCAAACCATGAACGCATATTTGTTGATTACGACAGTTCTCTCACGTGGCTTGGCAAAATGGGATTTAAAACATTTAATAAGTCTGAATCCTTCACAAAAACTAACCAAATCGTAGAAAACGTAGTTAAAAACATGTTACTTACTTGCTTAAGGTGGCGCTACAGTCCTGTGTGAACTAGGGCCTCACCCAACAAACTTCTCCATCTAGCTCGGTCCCTAGCTAGATGTCTCAAAAACATGTTAAGATACTAAAGTTTGCGTTTTAATTGCTAAAATAAGTGAAATTTGAAAAAAATCAAATGGTCGTCACGAATTGCAATCTGGCTGTTACGAACTGTCAAACTCTATTCGCATTCCACATATCATCCACACTGGCACGAATATTTTTTTGGCGCGCGACTAACCTCAAAATCTTTCTTGGTATCGAAACTAATCAAGTGAATTATCAAAAGTAAAACGTCATTCGCGACGAATAAAAAAATGTCATGTGAACAAAATGTCAAAATGTACAAATGTTCGTTCATTCGCCGCCGGTCGTTGGTCGCTCTCATGTGAATAGTCCTTAAGACGCGTACAAACATTTTATTCGTATGGGGATTGTATGTGGAATGCGAATTAAGTTTGACAGTTCGTTACCATTCAGATTGCAATTCACGACGAACAATTATTTTTTAATTTCTCGTATTTTGGCAATGTTAATTTTACTACCTTAAGATCAACTAAAGCTATATTTCTTCCTTTTTGTTTGCAAATGGCACTGAATTTAGGTTTATAATATTCCTTAAGCAACAACAATAAAAGAATAATTTCACTTTGTTTTTATTCTTATTCTATTATGATTTAACTATACATTATTTTTCTTCGATTTGATGTATCTAATAAGTTTAAGTATATACGAATAGTTAATTAATTTTATTTAAATATTTCACCAAAACGGCTATAACTTTACTTCCACAATTAATTGTGAAATCATTAGAATTATGTTGTAAGTGTTTTTATTTCTAATTCTTTTTTCCTCTTACGGACCCTTACGCAATTTAGGTTCTGCCTAAAAAAAAGGAAAATAATTACAGCTCCCAACTAAGTAATAACAATGTAAGCATATAACGGTTTTTTGCTTTGTTTTAAGGCATGTGCACATTAAGATTGTTACCACAGGCTTGTGCTCAATTGCATCTCTTTGGAAATATTTTTTGTACTTATTCATGTGGGAAAATTTATTTTCTTTTTCACGCATAATTTATTTCATATAGTGCAATATTTTTTCCTCAATAATTACACAAAACTTAATAAACAAAAAAGTACCTTTTCAATTTTTGTTGTTGTTGATGATGACGAGATAAAATCTTGAAATAACAATGAAGAGAAGTAAAAATGTTGACACTTCGACTTCATGGATTCGAATTCTAATCAGGTTAACAATACTTTTATTTTTGTGTTCAAATAATTTATTCATGCTTACTGCAGGTAAGAATAATTGTATGGAAGTACATAGATGACTTTCGTAAATGAGTTAGGCATTAATAAAAATATAAATAACGACGATGACGACGACGCGACGTCGTCGAGGCACTGTCGACAGGTCTCTTGACCTCTCTCCATATTTAAGTATAGTGAAGCTTTCAATGTCATGCACAGCTCAAAGGCCTATTGAATTTGGAAGTCACTTTCTATAATATGGCAGTCCATTCCCAAACAGTAAATGGATATAGGTGTACGACGTGATTGATTGGGGGTTATTTAAGTTGATGATTGATGCTATATTTGAAGAGCTACACGCACCGCACATTATCAAGGTGAGTTGTAGCTCGTTGAATTATTTTTTTTTATTTTATAGACTATAAAAGTGTCAATACTGTCAATCAAGCTATAACGTGGGATAAATTACCCAACAATAAATATACAGTGCAAGTCATCCTCATTAGGAAATTACAAATGAAATGCAACATAGAATGTAGATTCTTAAAATGGAATTATTATTTGTGTACCTTACCTATGTACCTAATGTGCGTTTTCACTTTTTTTGTTCATTCTTCTTCATCTTCATATTCTCACATGAGGAAGATGACAATAAAAGAAGCAAATAGAAAGTCTATTTAAATATAGCTGAACTAATTCTTACATATTTGCCTACAACAACTGATGTCTGCCTCTAAACAATAGCTAAATAACAATGTCTCGTCTAAATGTGAATTTTAAAAGTAGTAGATCATTAGAAATGAGATGATAATTATGATTTCATTTGTGCAACGTGATTTTGTTTGTTAGTTCAGTTTCTCGTTTAATTTGTTTGTTTGTTGGTGTCTGCAACAATGAAAAAATATAAACGCACACAGTTAATTTCCAATGACTGCTTTTCGTGTGAAAGTTTTTGGATGTGAAAACTGAAATTTGCGTCGATGACAGATGTCGATGAAAGACTATTTACGTTGACAAAGTAGAATCTTTGGGAAACGTCAAAATATCCGCCATTTTTAATCTTAGCAAGTTGAAATCATGCTTATAGTTCTCACTAAGAACTAACAAGTTATCAGAAATATTGAATATGCTTAATTGTGTGGAATTTAAAAACTTAAAACATAGGTACTTCGTATTTGACATATGTCAATGCATGAACATTTTTTAAATTGGTTCCAATTCTTATTAACTTCTATCACATTTGAGGTTATGATGGAACTGTTTTATGTAAGACAAATTATTTGCGACTAAAAACTTCTCCAACAATTATCTTTCAAAGCATATCAGTATATGACATTTAGATATACTGCCTTAACAATGTAACTTATGAAATGGGCCCTATTTCATAAACAATGACAAGTGCGACATGTGACAGAGGTGACAATTTGTAACTTGTAACTTGAAAATTGTTTAAATTGGGCGGGTTCAGACGACATAAGGGACTTGAAAGTAAAGCTAGTTTCTAGCATCTGATTGGCCAGCTGCGAAAAATTGCCTTCCAATTAAGGGGAGTTTATTGGAAAATTAACTGGAAAGTTATCTAACCAAGAAAAATCTCCCTTACTATCAAGCCAAGTCTACTTATCTAAGAATGACAATTGATCATGTTTTTTCAATCAACTGAAAGCTGAACTTTATTACGCTATGATTTATTTATTTTCTGCACAATTCTATTTGATGTTTTATGTTAAAGGTTTTCTTGTCAAATTGGAAAAGGAATAAGTAATATTTTTTTTTTAAATACAAAATATAGGTCGAGATGGAATTGCCTGAAGAGTGTTTTGTAGACAATTATGTTTTTGGTAGTTTTTGCAGGATCAACAGAAGGTAGAAGTTAGTGAAGTAAACCTCCAAGTTTGAAGCTTATGAGACTTGAAAAAGTTTGCTAAAATTTTCGTTCAAAGAATGTATTTGACTGCAAATTAAGTCCCTTATATTGTCTGAACCGGTCCATTCCGCCCCACACAGAAAATTGACAATTTTGTAGAATTTTTTAGGAAATTTACGACACTTGCAAAGATTTCAAATCATACAAAATTGTCATGACTAGGGCTTTTATGAAAATGTTACAAATTCCCCGACAAATTTATAGTGAACATTTTTTATGAAACAGAAAAAAAGTGAAACTTACAATTTTGTCATTATGAAATTGACAATTGTGACAGGCAAATAAATGTCAAAGTGAAGTGCCGAGTATGCCACTCACGAATTTTTAAAAGTGGCAATCAAATTTTACTTTTTCAACCGACTATGAAATTAATCTATCATGCCAGGTTTTTAAGATAAAACCTTTTTTAATTCGAAAAAAACCTTATATTAGACTTTTTGAGGCAATGTGGAAATTCAAGAAGTAATTTCGTTTATTAATAAAATACTTAATGATTTTCCAAGTCTACAATCCCTTACTTCAATATTCCATTTAAAAATTGTCAGGATCTTACTTATTTTTCAACTGATGTGTTAAAAAAATTTAAAGACGAAATTCGAATTCAGGACATCTTATAATCATTTAAAAATGTATTGTTTTGTTTGTGAACCAGACAAAAAAACGCAATTTTGTCGATCAGTAAATGATTTTGGGCATTAAGTAATTTTCAGTTCGTAGACAAATTTCGCGTCTGCAAAATACAGCAAAATATATTTTTTTTAAAATCAGTGGACGTGACGCCTAAAAAAACAAATTGTAGTTACGATAAATTTGTCATATTCTGACAGTGACATATGTAATTGTCACGACAAAATTGTAGTTTTATAGGCTGAGTTCAATCTCGTGTTGGATATGGTATCTTGGATAGGTGGATTTTTACATACCTTGTTGAACGAGTTGGATAGCTGTATTGAGATAGCTGTCAAAAAAACAACTTTCAGCTGTTCACAAAAAGCAGAGAAACATTTAAGCTTCGAAGTCAAAATTGTTGTCAGATATAACATTTAATGGATAATTCAACTGATTCGTCGGATGATTTTGATTTTTTTTTGTTTACCAATAAATACAAAAAGCTGAAATCAATTTTCAACACATTTGTAGCCATGTTTGTGTTTTCCACCCAGTAACTGGTAAAACTAAAAAACCTCATATCAACACGAATCTGTCAGATTTCCAGAAACTCACAACTTTACTCTCTTTTATGTTCTAGGTGTTATGTTGCTCGTCACAAGAAAATAAGGAAAAATTCTAAGAAAGAAGCTTTATGTGTACTTGACCTTAACTGAACCAAAATACATTTTATAGGGTTTTTTAATAAGGGCGGGTTGTGTGTGTTGTGTGTGTAGATGTCGTGGCGTTTGCTGTGTGGCACGTAGCGCCGTCGCGTCGCCGCCGGTCTTCCTGCTGGAACCACATGTCGCCTAGGTCCATATGTTCAATCGTTATGTAGCTCTCGCTGTTGACGGTGACCGCCTCACTAACGTCGTTTTCAAAAAAGTACGGACCAATTACGCCACCGGCCCAAAACCGTCGACGCAAAATTCGCCAAGTTAAAGTCTGTGAAAGATCGAGTTCTTGTGCACGGCGAGGAATTGACTGCCTCGGGTTCTGCTGTACACTTTCAAGGATCGCGGGGTTGTTCTCGGCCGATCTTGAGTTCTTTGAAAGTACGGGCGTTGGCTGATTGTTTACTGAACCGGTCGTCTCAAATTTGGCCACCAAATGTTGAAGAGTCGACTGTGAAGGGCCATTACGTCTACCGTAAAATGGGCGCAATGCGCGCAACGTTTGCGTTAACGAACACTCATTTTGATAATAAAGTTTTATCATTTGAACGTGCTGATGAATCGTGTAACTTGCCATCAGAGAGAAAAAACTAAGAGAGCAACCATCGAAGTTGGTTCTCTCAAAGTTGGTTCTTTTCTCTCTGCTTGCCATGATGATTTGGCATAAACAACTAAATAATAAACAAGGTTTATCAGATGTCACCAAAACAAAATGGCCGCCACGGGCTCCAAAATGTATAAGCGCCAATTTAAAAACCCTATAAATTATAGAATTAAACATGAAATTCTAAGTGGCTGGATGAAATATTTGTTGCACCCAGTTTTCAATAATTATTCAATTACTTTTTATCTATCACTATATAGAAGGCATTAAGGTGGGTTTCTTAATGCTAAACTTTTAAGTTTTTTCATAGAGTATTGTTATAAATGTATTTTATCTTCTTTGACAAGAAATCTGACAGATGACAGCCCACACGCACTCTATGTGCAAATCGCATTCAAATTATTATTCACTAATTCCATTTTGAACATAAAACATGTCGTAAAAACATTTTGCAAATAAATTACTCGTGTGTCGTATCGTAGGCATCTATAATCAGCTTACTCTCTTTTTAATTTCGATTTCGAGGGCAAAGTTCCAAATATGATCGTGCCTCGTTTGACATACATAAATAATCCGGCAAAAAAATATAAATTTTGTATGCTAAATGCGTAATTTGTAATTTAACTAAATGTGAAGAAACTTTGCAATATCTACCTCAATATACAACATTCCAAAGCATTCAAATTGCAATTAAATTTTTGTAAATGTTTTTAAATTTGCATTTTAGTTTGTTTACCAAAAAATGCCTACACATCAACTACCACAAGGTTAATACCAAACCAAGATTTAAATTTTTCCAATTTATTGACCATCCTTGCTTTCTACCGAGCGAGATAGCGAGGTACTATTATTTTGAAGTCTATCTTTCTTTTTCTCCTATACAGACTTGTCAGTGAGACGCGACTGAGGAACCGCAGCAAAAAGTAGGTAGGTGAGTTGCTTGATGTTGATGGGTGTCGATGGCCTGGATTGCATGCTGAAGAGCAACCTCGTTTAAAAGATGATTTATTGTGGTGGTAACGGTTTTCCATGAAAATATTTTACTTTTAATAATTGCTGATGTTAATGCTTTTCAAATCATCTATTGTTTTATTCTTTTGCCTTCGTTCCACTTCCAATGTGGCGGCGTTGGTGTTGAATCTTGTAAGAAGTCAAATTTGACATTGAACTAATTTTGACAGAATAATAATTAGATAATCAAGAGTAGCCTTGTTAGTGTCGAGTCTCGAAAACAGAAGACTGACACTGAGTCTTGCAACGTGCGATGAATATAAGCTTAAACTCTACAACGACGACGCGACGACGAACGCGTACCTATGTATATTACCAACAACCGCATAGATAATTTGTTATGGTTTAATGTTTCTCCATATTATTTGAAATGAAAACATCATAATGCGTTTTGATGGCGCTGTCAAATGATGATGAGAGTATGCGCGCACACGATTAGTTGTGTATTCTTCAAGTGGATGGCGTGCGGTTTCGGTTTTTGTAAACTGAACGCGTTAACTTAATTCTACATACAAAGGTATGTCTTATATTTATTTAGCGTGCGATGAATGTGATATTTCGTATTGCCACCGGTTTCGTTGTGTGATGTGGAACTTGAGTTGAAATTTGACAAGTTTTCGATCTCAGATTACAAAACAATAATAAAAATTAGTAATGAAATGATATACTGCGGATTTGACATGTGGCAATAATGAAATTAATTGCTGAGTTAAATTGTTATAATGCGGCAACGCTTACGCATTTTTTCTTTAAGTTTTTTTTATTCGAAAGAGTCATAAGTGTGGAAGTTATTGTGTAAGTGGAACTTAGGTTATTTTGCAGTCAATGATTGCGGAGAAATCTGATACGTTGAATAATTGAAGTGTATTATTAGTATTTATTTTTTAGCAAAAAGGTCAAACTCATGACAGTTGTAAGTTAAAAATAAATGTTATGATGTAAAGATCCGGGAATAAAAATGATTACGATTAAACATGACGTGTGATCTAAGTCATAGTGGTTATGCGGAAATGCTTTTGAATTTGAATTCATTGAATTGAATTGAATGCTAAAATTTGTTATCAATCTTTTTTTGTACTATCAAAATCAATTAAATATAAATAATTATGGAGATGAAAACTTTAAGTTTGTTTGATATCTGATGGAAAAGGAATATTATTAATATTATGGTACGGGTATCTTCTGACTCGCCCTTTAAAGTGCTAATATGAATTCATTGGCAACGATATAAATCCGTTTTAACAATTCAAAGATTTAAGTTAAATAGGTTGAAGAAGAAAAACTAGATTTTCCTTCGTTAAATAACGAAACGGTCTATTGCACATGTATCAACCGATATAGTTTACAATCCAGTACTATTGTTTAGGTACATTTAATGAATTGTATTTTTTTAGCCATTGCATACATATAAAAAGATGCCGTGGAAATATATAAAATATATGTACATATACATATGTATGTATATCATAGCTTTTGCCATTCACCTGCTTTCAATTCACGGTAACATTTCACAGACTATTTCATAGATCGCGGTGGAAATTTCAACACAAATTCGTCTTTTGCCTTTACCCAATTTGAGTACTAATCTTGTTTACATAAAAGTAAATAAATTCCGATCACAATTAGTACCTCGACACGAAGGGAATTCAACTTTATTTTGTTCCGTGGTCCACTTCTTCTAAGAATACGACAGACAAGGCTTAGGTCGACTGATTATCCTCTAGTTTGCTGCTAGGTACATGGAACGCAATCCCAACCGATTATTCCGGGGTCAATGTCTAAGATAACCTCGGACAAGCCTAGCGCCCGGGCTAGTGCTCCACTGACCATTCTCTAACCTTTGTTAGAAACAGGCCTTAATATATAAAACTCTATATATTTATAAATAAAGTATATGAAATACCTTGAACAGTTGTTAAGAATTTTAGTTACAAGTGAGAGTTTTAAAACTCTAAACCCAAGATATTTTTGCTTACTTTGGGAAAAACCCTGGACCCCGACTAATATACATACCAAAGAATTGTACAAAAAAGAATTACACTTAAGCTTCTCAAAGTTTATAATTGTATAAAAAAGAATTTGTTTCTTTGACAGAACATTTGATTTGGATTTTGGCAAATCAGTATTCGTTTACTTTCCAGAACTGTCAATGTATCACGATTTCTTTCCAATGTGATAGCGATTAAAAAGTTTAAGTTTACAATTGCTCCGAAATTTTTTATTGCACTGATCTCTTCGAAAAATTTTAAACATTTTAATTAAATGTTAAAGTCATTTTAGAAGTTGCTAATCTTAGCATTTAACTATTTCTTAACATTTTCCTAATGCTGAATCAAACTGACTTAAGATTCTGACATTTCAAATTATTCTCAACTTTAGGTTTGCTTCTTTTATTCTTTTTTTACTAACTGTCACCTTTAAGACGTGTTCAGATGCACTGTTTTTCATAAAATGGTGTTAATGTTCAACTTGTTAGCAACGAAAATGCATTTCTATAAGTGACAAAAGATTATTTTAATTTGTGCGTAATTTTATACTTTCCAGAACTGTCAATGTATCACAATTTTATTGAATGTTTCTGTCAAAGTGACATCAATTTTGAGTCAGTGTTTGTTTCTCTATTAGTCTTCTTTCTAGAACTGCCAATGTATGAACACAATTTAAGTCAAAGTTCTGTCAAAGTGACAGTTGTTTTGAAATTAGAATTATAAAGTATTCTTACAAATGTTTTTTAACTGTGCTTCTTTTTTTTGACAACTCAACAACTGCACTCAAAATATTTTGATAAATTTTGTATGAATATTTATTCGCATTACAAATATGATGTCCAGCTTTTCTACAAAGTGAACCACACTGTATAACTTGTTGGTTTTCCAACACTTTTACCAACTTGTTTTATTTAATTTGTTTTCATTGATCTAATTTCTTTAAGAAGATTTCTATACTTAAATCCTAGAAATATTCTGTTATTCTGATGTATGCATATTTATTTGTATTTATTGTAAATTTTAATGTTTTTCTATTTTAATTTTTAATTTTAAACCAGATTCAAGAATTTATGCACCGATAACATTTACCTCAATTCTTGTTCTGATGTTAGGGAATAATCTGTGAAATTTATTTGTTTTAAGTATATGCGCCATTGATACTGTGAGATTCCAATTTAAGATTCTTGGGATTACAAAAATTCGAGTGAAAGTTTAATGTAAAGTATACTTAAATAAATTTATTCAGCTAAGACATTTTTTCATATACCCTGTAAATGCAATAACTTTACGTTGACTGACTTTTCGCCCCACAGAGCATTGACTTTTTACTGTTCACACGTTGTACACCTTTATGGAATGTGTGATCCATTTTGTTCTGTCAAATTTAAAATTTTTGACACAATTTAAAAACATAAAAAGGCAGTGTATGACACAATCTTTGCTTAAGTGGTTCCATAAAGTCACTTTTATTATTACAAATCGAATAGAAAATGGGAACCGGTCAAATAGAACTTGATTACATATGAAAAAAAATTCCTCAAATTTAAGCAAGTGATTTAAAAAGTCTGAGAAATTTTACTTACTTTTATCTGAACTTATGACAAAAAGACGTATGCTACCGCAATTTGCTTAGACATGTCTAAAACATTATTTAAGGTTATTGAATAGATCTGGACCTGAATTTTAAAAATTTCTACGTCTAGAGGCCCATTTGAATTGCAAAAAGAAATTATCTGGATATATGTACATAGCAACAAATTGAGTCTTCAATTTTTTGACAGCTAAAGTAAAGAATGTTCCGTTCGAATTTTGTATCAATCGTTCATTCTGGTAGCGTTCATATTAATTTTTCCTGTTCATTGATATAGGAATTTAAACGTGGAAAAACTTTTTATATTTAATAATATTTCTAACAATAATGTATTATTTTAAACGAGTCTTAATTTACTTTTTTCCTTTTCAGATACCTCTATATGTACATCAACAGACTTACGTGCCAAATCAATTCCATCTAATTTTGGACTTAAAATGCTGTGTCCGGTTGCTAATCGTTGTGCTTTTCCAAAACGCTTACTTCATTCGTTTCTAAGTGCAATGCTATTTATTTGAAGTGAATCAACAACAACAACAACAACACAAAAATATAAATCTTATTTATATCTTTTTCGATTCTTCACTGTCGTAAACGTCAAAGTGGTGGCTTTAAGTTGTGTCGATTGAATGCGAAGTGTTTAAGTGCGTGTTTAGATTTTTCAATTTGCCTCAATCCTTTTAAGTATATATTGTTATAATATACCTAGCTAATTCAAAATAAAATTTTAAAAAATAAATAAATTTCCAATAATACCAATCATGAATAGGCAAGTAGTTAAATTCTTAGCGATACTCGTGGTTGTCTTTCTATGTGCATTCAACTTTGTTTATGCACACGTCGCGTTAACCTATCCACCTGCGCGAAAATACGATTTGGATTTTTTAGATAATTCTCGAACCAAAGGACCATGTGGAATGCCAAAGGGTAAGTTTAAAAAATGTTTTGAAATAATAAAAATACAAAATCCAAAAATATCCATCCATCCAAGATAAAATGCATTCATCTAAATCTTAAGTAATTATTTGCACCTGATGGGAGTGGTTTTGCCTCCTGAAATGAAGACAAAAACCGAGAAATTCAAAGTGAGACTGGGAATGCAAATGAAAACCCAAAGATAAGACTCCTACACTATTATTTCCCCAGGATAGGAGTTTGTATTTATTTATCATACTAATATCCAGGGATGGATTAAGGATATTTTTTTAAAAAGGGCCAAACAAACTTTTCATAATCATCTGTTTTATGGTTCTTTAGAAGTTTTGAAATTTTTGATGCAAACAAAAAAATGTAAGATAAATACATTTAAAAAAGAGGCTGGGATGTGACCCACACTGATAACTTCCCATAAATGAACGTCTGTCGATGTTCCTAAAACTTTAACAAAATATTAATAACAATATTTTCTGTGAGATGAAACAATTTTAATTCAATACCTTTCTTTGTTCTCATAATACTTAAGTCGAAAACCATTTTTTATCGGTTTTTTGTTGTTTTTGTAGGTTTTCGTGTTTTGTAAAAGTTTTTAGTTGAGTTTTTCTAAAAAAATTACTAAAATTTAGCAACAATATTTTGCATATGACAAAATAAGTTTGGTTTCAAAATCTGCTTTTTTGTTAACAAGATTTTTAGTTGAAAACCAATGTTTAGCAATTTTAGAAGCATTTTTTTAAAGTTTTTATTTCTTTTATAAAACAATAAAGATTCAATTTTTCTAAGACAAATATCTTACATTAACAACACAGTTTTGATGGCTTATCGACGTTTACCTTTTCTTTCAAATAACCACAAATGAAGAAGTCCGACGGTGTTAAATCACATAATCTTGGCAGCCAATTGACATGGCCACCATTTGAGATAAAAAGATCCATTGTTTCGTAAACTGTGTGACAAGTAACACCGTCCTGTTGTAACCACATATCGTCAACATCCATATCTTTCGATTCGGGACATAAAAAGTTCGTTATTTTCTCTCAATAGCTGACACCAAAAAATAAGGCTTGAAGATGCAGCCAGCCCAAAAACCCCACCAAACAGTCACTGTTTGTGGGTGTTTTGGTTTTTCGACAATCTCTTTTTCACCCAAATGCGGAAATTCTGGGTTTACCCTGGTAGTAAATTACCGCATATTCGGGTAAAGTGGCTATTACCCGGGTACCGAGCATAAAAGTGCAAAGTCTTTTCGTTTTTTCAAAAACCATTTAGAAATCCTGGAAAACATTATGTATGGTATAGCGATATAATTTCAGAAAAACAAAACAATTTATTCAAAAAATGGAAAAAAATGATTGGAAATATATGTATGTTATATAATTAATAGTATATAATTAGTAACATAATTTTCAATGGAAAATTTGCTAAGTATAAATACTAAAATTTAATAGATCTTTATTTCTGTGTAACAATACCAACAAGCTGTAACAACTTTGCATGTAGTCGAAAAGAGCCTTTTTGACCTGGCTGATGTAGACAAACAAGATATCTTTTTCCCAAAGATACCATAACGGGAATAGAGCGTTCCCTCCATATTCGAGCTTCTGATATGTGCTGCTAAAACTGCGATGTTGTCTAGTAATTGACCTTTAGTTACAGAGAGGAAATACAAATTTCTGTTACTTTGGCAGAGCACATTGCCAGAATTTTTTCCTTAACAAAGTATGAATTTTGTCTGCTACTACTAATCAATTTTAAAGTCCTTGTATCTTGGGTCTAAGAACAATGCTACTTGGGCAGGTAAAAGTTCCTTTTGCCTTGATTTAACTGTAAAAGGCTTAAGCAATTTGTATTCTCTCTTCTTTAGTTAATCCATTCGGCGGGCTTTAACAAATCTCTATGTATTTTCAAAGCATTTCGAGAACAAGTGCAAGTGTTCCATTTGTAATTCATACCCAAGGCTAACCAAGGCTAAAGTCGGGACTTTAATCATCAGTGCATTTTATTGTGTACTTGGTAAACCCTCGATCTTAACTATCTTAGGAAAGAATAGCGGTATTGACTTCGGATATATTTTATTTATTTAATTTTGATCAATGTCTCCAACATCTTAATGAGACATAAAGTTTATTAGTTCAAAATTACTTTTTTTGCAAATATGGCTGTGGTTCAAAAGCAGTACCTTTTTTGGCTTTAATTTTTGTTTTCTCTAACCGGGTACCAGGGTAATCGGTAATTCGGGTAATCGGGTATTCGGGTACATGGGTAATACCTGAATTACTCGGGGGTACACTGGTATCATCAGCTCTGCGAAAAATTAGGGAACATAAGAATGAAGATTAAGGTGCCAGTTATAGCTATCATCGGTTTCCATCATTGAATATTTTGTTTCAGGATTTAAAAGCAATTAGGAAAGTTAACTTTGTTATTTTTGGTATTCAAATAAATAAAATGAGTTGTAGAATTTCCTTGTAAAAGAAATACTTTATACTTTAAAATACTTTACCAAGACATTTTCTTTTAGGACCAGTTATAGCTATCATTGAAATCAATCCGGAAAATTTTTTGAATAGATATTTTACTATGTTTCTCTTTCATTAGAAATGAAAATTATGATTTGTGTACCAATTTCCAACAATTTCGTTGACAGATTTCTGTCAGTAAAAAATTGTCGGTGGATTTTAATCAGGTAATTTTTTTCAAAGACAGACATTTTTAATGAACGCTATAAATGACCTGCAAAAAAATTCCAATGATTAGTTTCAATGATGAAAACCAATGATAGCTATAATTGGCCCCTTAGGCGCTAGTTATAGCGATCATTGAAAGCGATCCGGACAAATTTTTGAATCGATATTTGACGGTGTTTCCCTTTGATCAGAAATGAAAATTATACACTGATCGATCGGAAATCACAAAAAGAATTTTTTTTGAGGAAAAAAAGTGTAATTGCGCATTTATTTTTCTGTATAAATGTATTTTTCTATTTTCCGGATGGAAATTCATTTTCCTAAACAGCTGACACTTTTATGTTCAAAAGTGAAACGAATCATTCCACTGATTTGTGTTCCAATTTCACACAATTCCAATGATAGATTTCTGTCAGTAAAAATTTTGCAGTGGCTTTCAATCAGGAAATTTTTTTCAATGACAGAAATTTTTAATGATAGCTATAAACGACCTGCCAACAAAATTCCCATGTTTGTTTTCAATGATGAAAACCAATGATAGCTATAACTGGTGCTTTAGTTCATTTTTAATTTTTCAATGAAGAAATCCGTTCCACTGGAAGTGTTTCATTTTCTTTGTATTTCCACCTCTCAGTTTTACTTTCAATGATCAACTCTAACCTTAAATGTTTGATTCCAATTAGAAATTTGTGTTCAATCACAGTCATTTTTAATGAAAGCTACGTGGTCATACCATCTTGTCACAAAAAAATTCAATGATTAGTTTCAATGATGAAAACCAAGGATAGATATAACTAGCTCCTAACACTGAAGTATCAGTATATTATATGATTTTACCAATCAAATTGCCATATACGAGTAAATTCATATGTTCCATTCCAAAAAATTCCTTAAATGAATCCCGTCAACAATGGTGGATTTAAATTCATTCACAACGAATGAAATATTGAACAACGTTTGTGCAATTGGACCTTAGGCAATATTAACTAAGGCCCAAAAGGAACTCATAAGACCCATTCCATCCCCTGTTATAAGAGTTAAACCAAAGCCAAAGTACCAAACCAACCATGCTGTGTTTTGTTGTTTCGTTTATTGTTAAAAAATAAAATCCCGAAGTGACCGTTTAAGCGATTTGGGAAATAGTGTAATTGAACTAGATTTGAATGGAACGCGTTTTTGTTTTTGTTTGGTTTATTTTAGTTATTGACTAGATTCGAAGAGATTTTAACGTTCGTGGGAACTATAGTGAGTCTGTAGGTATCAACAAACAGTAAACACACACTGGTCTGGTTATTGCATCAAACCAGATCGAGTACAGCATTGGTCGTCATAAAAGTCTATGATCAAACAATCCAGGTCGTGTGGGATTTATTTATTTTTTTTGAGATTGAAGTTGACCTGCATTTTGAATGCAGATAAGCTCGCACGTAATTAATGAAACACATGTACTATGTTATTATACGACTTGATGTAGTATTGTAGAAAAAAGTCATAAAAAAGCTCATAGTTTATACTGACGACTTGCATTGCAAATATTGATATGATTTAATGTTTCTCACTCTGTTAAGACCCTAATAGTGCTTTGTATGCTATGGGAGAAAATTCGTTTGGTTTTATACTATTGCGGAACAAGTTGTGCAAGTAAAGTAGTTAGTTGACACATTGTGCAGCTATGCTATTATGCACCTATAAACTACTCTGCTGCAAATGTTTGCTGCTGGAGCAGCACTGGATGATACTTAATACTCGTATTATGATCTAGTTCGTGATCTACGTGATATGGCGAGTTGTTCCTTATCATTTTATGATGCTAGTTTTATTGCCAAGAAAAAAATGTTTGTATTTAAATTGGCAGGAGTGAAATATGTGTACGAGTATTTCTACGCTTTGCATATTTATTACGATGTGAAAATAATGTCATAGTTTTCTTTAAGAGTTTTATTATTTTTGATGATGACAGATAGTATATATGCAAGTTTTGTAAGACAAAATTGTGTAAGTTTGTTAAAGACTTAAAATTTAAACAATTTTATAATTGACAGGTTAGCGACTAGTTTATTTTTTCTGATAGTGTTAATGTTAATTTTTAAGACACACTGCTGTAAGTTTTCACTTGTAATTGAAAAGTTTCTTATAATAGTGAGAACTTAATCTGTGGATTATTACAAGTTTATTTTTGACGTTGATTTCAACAATATTATAAATGAAAAGGTATTCGTTGCGTTAACTTCTTTAAGATTTCTTCATTTTTAAGTTATAGCTTTTCTAAGTTTTCTGGTTCTCACAAAAGAACAGTTCATCCTTACAACTCCCAATCGCAAATATGTTTCTTCTTCTCGATTTTTATTAAAAAAACCGTTAGTCTCTCAATTCGCTTCTTTGCGAAGTGTCAAATCTATCAATAGTTTAAAAACATCTCAGAAATGGAAAAATGACTGTCACCTTACTGTCAACACTATTAAAACAATTTAAAAAACAACATTGGAATATACGAATTATTCCTCTCCAAAAAAACATATGGGACTCAAGTCATTATTGCGAAGAAAACATTTTAAAATCTTTATGGCATGTTCGATTGGCAAAGTCAGATTTTGATCTGAAATGTCATGGCCAAAGACACTTTATATAAAGACCGGAAACCAATCTGTCATTCTGGTTTGCTTACAACCTGAAACGTTAACCACTATGCTAATATCAATTCCCCACTGATAAAGTCAATTCACCACTGCTTAAATCAATTCACCATGAATTGATGAGAAATTCATGAAAGTGTTCGAAAAGTACTAAAATACGAGGAATGAATTGTTAAATTAAAATTAAAATTGACAATTTTGTTGCAACATTGGTTGATAAGGAAAAATGTATTAAATCTAATTCAGAATATAGGGATAATAAATTAAATCGGGTGGGCTGAAAAGTGTGTTGTATTTTGTGATATTGTTATATGTTTTTTTAGGTAATAAACTTAAAAAGAAAACTGATGTAATGCCAATAAGAATGCGATAGAAAAACATAAAATCAATAACACAAACAAATGGGTCACTAAAATATTATGTTTTTAAGTTGTTTCAAAATATTTAATTATATAATGTTAACATAAAAAAATAAATAATTTGCCTTTCTTATTCTTTATAATTTGTTTAAATTTATAAGTAGAAGAATGAAGTAATATAGGCGAAGTATTTCGGACACAGTTTTTTTTTTTTTCAAAAAAATACATTTTTAGCGTAAAATAACCTTACAAGCAAACTTCTTTCTGAAACAAAATTGTTTGAGTGATTTCCGACAAATCAGTATATAATTTTCATTTATAATCAAAAGGAAACACAAAAACGTAGTCAAATATTAATTCCAAATTTTAAAAGGCAAATGACATTTGGGTAGAATGAAAACAGTAAGCTGACGTATTTAAAAAATGTTCATCCACTCTTCAACTAAAAAACTTAACATTGATGTCATTTATTCTTTAACGCTACTAGCGCTTTTGTAAGTTTATTGGAAATATGGAGGAATTTCTGGAACTTGGTTTTTGTATTTGTTTTATTTTGGCAATCTCTATAATATTAGATTTCCTTTGAAAACAAAAATGCTTGTTGAGGACTAAGAAACAAAAGATGGCGTTTTAAAATTAAATACAATTTGTCCCACCAAACCAAACAAACATATTTTAGTAGGTGGAATCTTTGTACATACATACATATATACAGCGACATTAGCTATTGCATTTGTTTGCTCATTTTTTGTATGTCAATTCCTACAGGTTTTTGTGATTGAAAGTGGCAAGAAGTTGTTAATTTGTAACTTCACTACATTTAAAAGTGCGTTCTGAGTATAATGCACTTTTTAATTCAATAAATTGTTAACGTTGTCTGAACAAAACATTTGTTGTATTATATAAAGAAAACTTGAAAAAATATTAGCAAAATGTAAAACATTGTTTTTTTTTTTTAATTTATAATGTAATATACAGAGTTCTGATCCAGGTAAAATTATACGATCCAAAAATTATCTTTTTTGAATGTTCTAATAGTTCTCTCTTTTGAATTTATTATTTCATTGACTATTTCATAAAAGTATTTTGATAAAGTTTTAGCAATTTCACTATGAGCTAAGTTTTTCAAATCAAAACAAAAAAACACATGAAAGTGTGACATCACCTGAATTAAGAAAATTTAAAACACATCCCACATAACATCAAATCTAAAATCTTCACCACAGCAATTTAATAAAAAAACAACAACATCTTTCAAAACAAGTAAATACACCACATGGAATTGTTGTTGGATTTCACATTATTCATGGACCTAATGTCAAAATTACAAATACAACAATGTAAGCAAATGGGTGTTGGAGAGTGAAACGTACAAAAGATTCCGGTCTTTATATGGAGTGTCTTTTGTCATGGCTGTGGTGAATTTTGTAAAACAGGGTGTCAATATACTGTGATTTGTAATAATGTTTTTGTTAATACTTTTCCTAGTTTCTAAAAAGGAATATTCTTTACATTGAATATACATACGTATTTATTTTCACTGAATAAAAATTGAGTAAGATGGATATTGTTGAAATTCATGTTTTGACAGATTCGAACGAAAAAAGTTGATGTTTTTCCAATTTAGTAACTCTCTTAATTTATAGATTGTTCTCAATATTGAAATTCAAACATTTAATTAACGTAGCTTGCTTTTTTTAAATAACTTAGTTTTATTCTAGAAGTCCACTTTTTTACATCTTTACAACTTTAGCAGGAAATGATAAAAAAGCAAAGCTATATTACCTGAACAAGACCTGAATTCCGCTTTTTTGTTTTATTATCCAATCCCATATCCAATCAAAATTTGTTACTACCTCAAAACTAGTACAAGCTTTTGCTAACAGCTTTTTTGGCGACTAATTAATTCTATTCCTTTCACTGAAGGGTCATTTGCTCTCAAAACCATTGTGTGACATTTTTGTGTCTGGTGAATAATTTCAGTGCCTTATAAAGTCATAGTGTTATTGTAAGCTGTAGTTTCATTATTAAACGCACAAACTGAATTATCAATATCTATGTAAGTTTTCCAATAAATTAACTAATCCGTTTTCATCAAGGCAGTTTTATTACATAAGTGTTAAGTATGGTCGTTCCTTTGAGTTACTAGGTTGCACATATCAAGTCATTATGAGATCTTGTATACGTTGTCGTTGATCGTCGTAAAAAATAATAACCATAAAACGGATGTAACGCCATAACCATACGATATATCTACACTGATCTAATTAATCGATCTATAAATATTATAACGACTTAGATTGATTTCTGTACATTGTAAGTCTTTGTACCATGTAAAGAATTTATTCCTCAATTAGTAGATATGTATTTTCTTATAACTTAAATGGAGTGATTCTTCTCAAACAACACTATTGAATCATTAGCTTTTTAAAATGAATGACATTGGCTAAAGGTTATGCACGAGTCACAGAAACATGTGAGTCATAATCTATATATTCTATACTACTTATATTTATAAATCTTATTATAAACCTTACCCCCAATACCTCAAGTCGCCTCTAAGTAGTTTTCTGTTACATGCAAATTAATTTGCCTACCTTGAACTGGTATGTTCATCGTCACAGTCTTCCAGTAGTCGTCAATAAGTACAACTACTGACCAGTTTTCGAAATGCTTGCTCGAATGCACACCTTTGCCCCTATACCCAACTACAGCGAAGAGCAACTACGACGAGGTACGCGGGGCGACATTTCATCATTTTCATAGCAAACCCGATGGTGTACAATGGGACAGAATGGCTTTAAAATTGGCAATGAATCAGTCTAAAGCCAGTGGCGTATGTAATTAGGAGGTCTGTCGAACTCATGGCACACAAATCTGCACAGGTGTCATAAATTAAAAACGCCTGTTCAGGAGAGATGTCTGTTATTGTAGTAACATGCGTCAGAATGAAAAATGACAGCAATGTATCCACCATTTTGATATTGTTGACAGTTGTGCTACAAAATTACCATTCCAATGATACACATTGGCTATTTAGATGCCTTATTGAGATAGCTGGCAAAAAATAAAAACAACTTTCAGTTGTTCACAAAAATCAGAAAAAAATTTAGTTTTCGAGGTCAAAAATTTAGTTTTCCATTGATAGTTTCTATAATACACTCAATTTTTACCAAAAACATAAAAATTTTAAATCAATTTCCACGCTCGTTCAAAGTCAACAATATGTTGAATAGGCTGTTCTGTCAAATATCCACATACCCCTAAATTCTTGGATATTTTTGGATTGCTTTATTGACATCTCAGCTGTTTTGGATCAGCTGTTCTTTTACACGTAAACCACTAACAAAAAAGTATACGGAACGGATACCCTATCTGTCTGAGATTAAACGTAGCCATTTTCCGTTATTGATTGAACACATTCAAGCTGAACTGCAGTCACAATACTGCAGTCTCAATGCTGAGACCGTACAAATCAAATACTTCAAGCGTAGCGCAGCTGTAGAAAGTATGCCGCACGAGTTGGATAATTTTTAACACTTTTCAACATTTTTAAAGTTTAATAGTACCTTAAAGTTCGATGCACAGTAAAGGCCCAACTATAATCGACATAAGCTAGCTTATGCGCGCATAAGCAAACGTGCAAATGCATACACGCTTTATTGAATAGCCATAATCGAGTCTAGTTCCGTTTCGTTAATTTTTTCTCAGTTTCGTTAACTTAAGCAAACATAAGCAAGAGCGATCTCAGTCGCTCGGCGCATAAGTAAAATCTGACAGGTTTGTTCAAATACACATGAAAAACAAACAGAGACACTGTACATGTCAATTATTTCAAAACTAATGAAAACAAAATATTTCGAGATTGACAAAAAAAAACATTATTATTGCTTTGTAATGTAATGTTGATGGCTTTGATCACTTAAGTCAATTATGGGTATGCGCGGGAATTTTGCAAGCATAAGCAAATTTTCGTTAGGTTTTTTACATTCGCTTATGTTGGCTTATGTCGATTATAGTTGGGCCTTAACACAAAGATCCAAACGATCTTTAAACATATACAAAATTGTATTATCAATGTTTTTCGTTAAAAACTATACACAAATATTTCGAAGATACGGCTAATATGATATGTTTGACACTTTCTGACGGATGCTTACCATTTGATAGTGTTTGCAGCTGCGACTTCAGTTTCCATGCCAATTGTAGATTTGTAGCCAATGGAATAATTCATAGGTCTGTCAAACTTATGGCACACAAATCTGCACAAGCGTCATTTATTCAAAATGCTTGTTCAGGAGAAATGTCATCATCGCTTCATGCGTCAGAATGAAAAAATGACAGCAATTCATCCGAATTTTTGATGTTGTTTCATGTGGTACACCATTTAGGCGTTGTGTCGCAGGAGTAGAAAAACTCTGAGCTTTTAAATGCAAAATTGTTGACGTTTTGTTAGTTATTACTTATTAGCAACTGACGGTTTGATGCAGTTACACAAAGATCGAAACGATTTTTAACTCAGTAACTAAGAATATACATAGCTGTTAATATTTTTGGTCGAAAGTGTACAGCTTTTTCGAAGCACATGGGTAAAATGAGATATTTAACATTTTTTGAGAGCTGTTAGTTGACACACTTTTCAGCTACGACTGCAACTTTGATTCCAATTGTAGAACTCTCCTATTATGTGAAACATGTATGGAATTATGGACAGAAAAAAATACTTGTTAGATTTTTGTATATTCAACACAAAATTTCACAGATAATATGATTTGATTTCCTGTCACTTTTTAGGATACTCAAGCCCCATTGTATTACGACGAGCTAGTAGCCAACGGCTGTAGATGCTCGTTCGGTTGCGGATCAAAAATTGATCTTGTGACGTAATATGCACACCTGATGGCCGTTAGCTTAGCTTCGAAAGCCAACAATCTTACCGAACGACATTCTTTTACATCCACGTTTATGTATGAGTGTATGTCTATGTGTGTGGTAAGAAGCTATGTGTACAATGTATGTACATTAATAAATGCTTAAGTATGTATATATTTTTCAGCAGAAAATACTCGTTGAACACGCTCCCAAACTAGCAGAGATGGGAATTTTATTTTTAATTTTTTAGAGTAATTCTTTAGCAATGTTCATGGTTTTGCGATAGCCAAACATTATTCATATACAAGCAGACAGCATTTTACTTCCACAAATTTTTGTATATAGCTTGTTTTTAAATTATTATTATGTCCTATATATCTGTAGATACATACATGAAAGTATAAAGTAAAAAAATACTGCAATGGAATTTATGGATTTTCTGCAATAGAGTGATGCAGATTTATGACAGCTGTTGCAGCGGAAAAACTTAGACATAAGACATACTACTTAGTCAGTAGTTAATTTCCCAAGATTATTGTACATGTATTTGTTGTTGCTTTATTATGTTGTTATTAGAACCGCTTAAGTATTCTAGCAAGTTCAAGATGGAGATGTTAATCGTTAATGCGCACGTGTTCACTCAATGTTCGTTTGATTTAATAGCAAATTGGTAAATTCTGAAAGATTCACTTCTCAAAGTCAAGAAGTTTGAAAGATTGATGGCCTTACATTAAGAATTCTGTTTTTTTGATGTTGGAATTGTTTAAAAATGAAAAATAGCACAATCATTTATTCTGAAGAGAGTACATAAAGCAGATTTAAGAACAAAAAGTAGTACTTTGACACAAGCCGTGATTTCTTGTATGTGTCATCTCCGCTTATAAGCAATGCATAAAAGTTTGACATTAAAAACAATGATCTTAAATGTTTTCCTGTTACGAGATATTGGAACTCTGAAAACTTGTAATTTTTTCCTTTAAATGAGTATTACGAAAATAAATGGGTTTTCCAAGTAGCGGGTTCATTTTGAATAGTCCTCTATTTGGACAGTTGTCATATTTTGACATTTACCTAAATTACTAAAAATTTAACGATAAACCCTTCCAAAATGCAGAATGCAAAAAATGTCAAATTGGCAGCACTCTTATTATTATTTTACTTAAACTTCAATTATTCTTTTTCAATCTATAAAGCAAAAGAACGATTTATATTTTATTTCTGAAATTTAAGTTCAATAATTGATTACCTTGCTTCTGATTCAGTATATTTATATTAATACTGAATTTTAAACCAATGCAATTTCTAAAGTTAGTAAAAAGTCATAACATAACCTTGCGAAATCGGTTGTGTTTTTTCGTATATAAAATCTTCAAGGTCATGCAATGAATTATGTTATTATTATAAAATAAAATAAAATTCAATTAATCATTTTTCTTTATTGTTAAATTATCCAAATGTCTTAATGCAGAGGCAGAGTGCATGCAGCATGGAGAATTTGTTTTTATTGCAATACAAATATGAATACCTCAACTGTGACAAATGGCTATGTGTTAATTTTTAGATGGAATTCTTAGTTAATAAATTAATGAAAAGGCCCTTTAAGGCTTATTCAAATGAATTAATTAACCTATTGAAAGTCTAACAAGCTTATGCATAGATGCATAAACCTTCCAATGTAGATAAAGTGTAGAAAAAATCCATGTGCATTTAACTTAAATTTGTTTGTGATGCATGCAAGCCTTCAACAGTAATTATTGTTTAATTAATATTGTACAGTTAAGTGATTTTTGTATGTATTATTTTTAATATTTTTAATTTGGAAATAATTTTAATTTGATAATATTGTTAAACTTTAGACCCGTGTTTAAATACTTAAGTATAACCTAGAATATCGTATTTGCTGCTCTTACACATTGTTGGATATTACCCCGTAGAACTTTTTTGGGGTTTTCCATGGGTAAAATAAATCAATTTATAATTAATCTATTTCTGCCTAAACTCAAATTACCCCTATTTTTGCATTCCATGGGCCAAATTTATTTTTGATTTAAGATCAAATCTACAGATCTGGATTTTTCGGCAGATTCTTTCTTTGCACGAATACTAATAACGGGTTATCCATTTTGCGGTTTCAAAAGTATAGGGCTCGAATTCGACATCTGTCGAACTAAGTTGTTAAACCATTTTTGTTTTGTCAGTTAAATATGTCAGATGTACGAAAATGTATGATTGTGTCACAGCCACATATTGTGCTTTAAGAGGAGATTGTGGTTTACATAATCGTCCAACTACGCAAGCAACTGGCAAAATTGTGAAGAAATTTGAAGAGACTGGATTGGTTACAGATATTGTAAGGCTTTTGCATCATCGTTTTGCTCGTACCACTGAAAATATCGCTGCTGTAAGTGAAAGTGTTGCCGAAGCTCCGAATGTGTCGATTTCTCGTCGTTCTCAGAAATTAGGACTGTCTTACGGCACATTATGACGTATTTTGCATTTGGATCTACACCTACATCCATATAAAGTCCAGCTCATGCAACAACTGAAGCCAACTGACCATTCCCAACGTCGTATATACGTCGAATGGGTGCTTGAACATAACAGGCGGTGGACGGCGATTTTTCAAACAAAATTTTCTCCAGCCACGAAGCACATTTTTCACTCGGTGGGTATGTTAATAAACAAAATTGTCGTATTAGGGGTTCTAATAATCCTCAAGTTATTGAAGAGAGGCCATTATATCCACAAAAAGTCACTGTTTGGTCAGGGTGTATGATTGGACCTTACTTCTTCGAAAACGACGATGGAACGACTGTCACCGTCAATTGGTAGCTTTATGGTCATATGATAACCGACTTTTTGTTGCCTGCTACTGAAGAATATGACCACATGCCAATGCCACACAACTCGAGCGAATATGGCTTTATTGCAAGAGGCATTTCCTGGCCGCGTAATTTCTCGTCGTGGCGATATCAACCGTCAACCAAGATCATGTGATTTGACGCTGCTGGTAGTTTTTTTGTGGGGCTACACGAAAGGCCGTTTTTATGCAGATAAACCTTTAACTCTTGAGCACTTAAAAACCAACATTCGTCAAGTTATGACTGAGACACCGCCCAATATGTGTCAAAAAGTGGTCGAAAATTACCTCAAAAGAATCGATGCTTGCAACAATTCTCGTGGTGGTCATTTAAATGATGTATTGTTTCACACATACATAATGCCAACATTCAAACTTTTTAACAAAAAAGAAATATCATGAAACAAATATTTTATATGTGTTTTATTTACATACGTTTACTTTTGAAACCGCAAATGGGAAAACCTTGTACAATATAAATGTTAAGATAGAAATTTGCCAGTCATATCGTACTCGTTAACACGTAAACGAAGTGAACATAATGCCCAATGCGCCACGAAAAAAAAATAATTTTTTGACGGAAATCTGAACTTACACATGGAAAAACCCATTAGATTTGATTCAAGGAATCATCTATCAGATTCATATGTGACGCGTCAATTTTCAAATCATTTTCCCAAAAATCAAAAGTCATCAGCATTTGAATTACATTGTTCTGTTTTTTTTTTCCGGTAGGGTTTTGTGGCCAATGGAACATGATTTAAAATAAATCTTTAATTTTTCTCATTGTATTTGTGTTCTTCCTTGTCGGTCTTTGGTTTTTCAAATTTGTTTTTGCCAGAAGCTCTTCAAAAAATTAGAATGATCTATGTTTATTAACTAATTCACTTAAAAATGTTTCCATAATTGAAGAAAAATTATTTTTGAAATACTTTTAACCCAAATTTTCCAATCGCCAATACAATAAATCTAATAAGTCAAACTTACATATAAAAACGGCAAGATTTTTAAATGTATTTATTTTAACATTAGAAAACACCATTAAAAAACAGGTCGTATCCAATAAACCGAGTGCTCGATAAAATGACAATCAAATTGACTCCACTTTCCCACCGATTCATTAAGTACATATATCTGTATTACTCGCGCATACCTACATACATATATACCTTACTCTTCATTCACCAATCAAAATCAATCTACAATGTCCACTGTTTCTGTCAAGCTTTGGAATTCACCTCGAAAATTCCTGTTTTTTTTATTTACCATTTTCCAATTTGACAATCAAATAAATGTGAATTTTATACGGAAATATTGTAACTTATTCATTCGAATTTAACTACGAGTAGGTAAACAATGTACATTAACGCTCGAATGTGGTTCAAGTTTTATTTTCTTGTTTTGCTTAGCTCATCGCATAGACTAAACTTTTAACTGATATGACAAAAGACCGGCAGCATTGACGATGGTGGTGAGTAATATGGCTCGCAAAAATCACGTAGACAATCGGGCAGTGCAGTGAATCAACTTACATGCAATTGCGCAACCAAAGTAACAAAAATATGCACCTCAAAGAAAAACCGAATCAAAACTGTGAAACAGGAAAATAAAACAACTTATGTATAAAATGAAGATGGGAAAACGGAAAACATCGCAATGGTGAAATAAGACCTCAAGAAGAAAGTGTTGAAATCCAGTTCAACATTATTATTTCAGGTCAATGCGGTGGATTTTTGTTTTTGTTTCTGTTTTTGTTTTTGTTTTTTTTATTGCTCTGAAGAATTATTAAAAGAGAGAAGTTTGTTGGTAGTTATTTATTTTTGTTGTAAACAAATTAGTTTCTATTTCTTTCTTCATTTTGAATTATATTTAGGTATCGACTTTTCGAGTTCGACGGAAATGTAAATTGAATGTGAATTTGTTCCTTATGTTATTTTTTTATAGGGTCATTCATTTCTTGATTTTGAAAGTTAAGCTTAATAAAACACAAAGCTATACATTTTGTTATGAATATTTTATTTTTTTGTAAGGTTTGGACGTTGAAAAATATATCATTTAAATACCGAGTTGGGAAGATTTAAACCATGCTTTTCTTTGAGGTACTTTCTTATCACTTTTTCGCATACTTCCAGTAGTATCAGTGAAGAGCTGTAAAAAGCCATATCTAGTTTTGGCATACCTGCCAAACTCGTCCATTTGTGCAGGATGACGATGGAGAGTTTGCGCTGCTCCATAAAGGTTGGAAATATAATGCTGATGACGATGGAGAATTTGCGCTGCTCCATAAAGGTTGGAAACATATGCTGATGACATTCACATATTCGGAAGAATTCAGCGTGCTGTCAATGGGTCTTTTGTGAGTATTGAGGCAAAACCGGCAAAAATTGGTTTAACGGGTAATGAGGGCAAAACAAAGTACATGCTGTCATCAAGAAAGGACCTAAAACACCGGAGTATCGGTCAAAAGTCATTATCGACAGACGTAACTTTAAGGATTTTGTCACCTAGGCTCCGCTGTAAACGCAGAAAACAACACCAGCGCTGATATCAAACGAATAATAACTCTTGCTAACTGCTGTTTCTTTGGGCTAAGAAAGCAATTGAGTGGAAAAGTCCTCTCTCGAAGGACCAAAGTGTCGCTATATAAGACTCTTATCATCCCCGTCCTGCTATTCGGTGCAGAAGCATGGACTATGACAAAAGCGGATGAAAGCACCTTGGGTCGTTTCGAGAGATAAGTTCTTCGTGTGATCTACGGTCCCGTTTGCATAGAAGGGGAGTGGAGGAGAAGATGCAACGACGAGCTGTACAGTCGGTACAGCGATGTAGACTTAGCCAGAATGGTAAAAGTATACAACGACTGAGATGGCTGGGTCACGAAGAGCGCATGAAACCAATGCTTCAAGACCACGGATTAGGTGGCGCGCACAAGTAGAAAGTGACCTCACCCAACTTAGAAAAATTAGAGACATCTAGGTAGGGACCAAATTATATGGAGAAGTTTGTTGGGTAAGGCCCTAGTTCATACTGGACTGTAGCGGCACCTTAAGTTTGCAAGCGAGTATAGTACTTGTATTGATCGGTGTGAACATATCAATCTTTTGCGTAGATCTACATCAAAATCTAATATAAATTGTGTCAAATAGCTTGATCGCCAAAACGTAAATTTACGCTACCAGAAAACTTTAAACATAATAAAGTGATAATTGGTCGTGTACCCGTGGCATGGTAGTAAGTTCGTAAGTCTGTCCTGCTTGAGTTCAATCCCTGCCTCTGTTACCTAAAGTTTTTTTTAGCGGATACTGCCTCTAGCGAGGAATTGACAAGTCATTCAAGAGTAATTCTTGAAAAGTGTTTTCTCAAATAAGCCATTCGGATTTGGCATACAAATTGTAGGTCCACTCCATCCCTGAATTTACTTGTACACAGAAATGGTTGGGAGTAAGAAGTCCCTAGGTCCTAGTTCCCTACGGACTGTTGCACTATCTAATTTATTTATTTTGTTTTCTTGATCCTGTTGTGTGGCTTGTATCACCGTCATGTTGGAACCACTTATTGTTAATGTGATGACTGACCAAAAAGGTGTTATACGAAACGTTAGATTGCTGTAAACGCCAGGAAATCGATAATTTCGTATCATAATCAACACTTGCAGTTTTTGAAGCACGTTTTTGACTGAGACTTTTATGCAAAGCACTTACGACATCAGTAAGGCGTCACAATTTTTCACAACTTTATCGATTATTTGCGTAGTCGTTCGCAATAGTGAAAAATGGCTTTGTTTTAATCGCCACTTCTGTAATGAGTTTGAATAAACTTGTGCGCTATTTTCAGCTTGTTTATTTGTAAACATCGTCAATGGAAATTTTTTAACTAATATTATGACAAATCAAATCAAATCCTTGCAAGAGGTAGGAACTTAAAATGGCACATACAGGGATTGAACCCAGTCCTTTTGCATTGTCTAACCATCATGCCATCACGGATACTACTTTCAACTACAGAGAAGATGCAAATTATATATTTTTTTAAAGTGAGTATTGTTTTTAGGGTCTTAAGCTTGAGTGATGATAAAAATGATGCCTAACATCGTGTTCTAAATGTTAGAATAAAATTATAAATTATAATGACTACACCTTCTCATCCACAATTTAAATAGTTTTTCAAATTCACCAAGGTAGGTAGAAACATCTCCAAACGTGACTCCTTCACATCGATTGCTTAACTCTTTATAACCTTCAAATCAATAAGTTTATTTTTTCTTGTATCCATCATGATAAATAATGACAAAACACATTCCACAATATCAAACAAAAAATTAAAAAAACAAAAACTGATGTAGGTAAATTACATCCTCAACACGACAATTACTCAACCACCAACATCACCATCTAGCTTAATGATAATTATATTGTTTTTTTCTTTAAAGATGAACAATAATCACAATAATCACTCTGTGAACTAAACAAAATACAAAAACCGTACACAACAGAAATTGTCGGTACCTACTTATGGTTTTGAAATATTTCTTTTAAAAAACACCCACGCAACTTGTTGCCACAACAAACAAAAACTCCCAATATAAAAATTCATGAAACAACAACCAACAACAACATAGAAGATAGCGACAAATATCTAAAGACTCCAGTCAGTCAGTCAGTCAGTCAGCCAGCCAGCCAGCCAAAAGCCAACCCAGAGCCAGGCCGTTTGAGCCTAATTCATCAAGAGTCAGAGTGGGCAATTTAAAAAAAAAAAACGAAGAAGACCGCACCTCTTTATGCAAATTGCTTTCGATGACGATAAATGCAATCTATCTCTTCCCAAACCACACACCACCAATTTAATTCGTTCTGTGGCCTTAACGCTGATGATGCCTTATTTAGAGATTTTAAGTAGCGTCCACACGTGAGGATGAATCAGAGGATGGAAATAAATTAGTGTTTAAGAAAAAAATTATAGTAAAACATAAAAGTAACAATGACGTTTGTTTGTCAGATTTTATTTATTTTTTTGACAGTTGGCCTATTGAGAGTCCCGTTAAAAAAAATTAACAGAGAGTACAAATCTTAAAGCCGTTTAAAACTTAGGACCCAAATGGGTACAATTTACATTTTAATCTGTACGAAAACTCCTCGTACTTCTGTACGAGAAAAGTGTTGTATGACAGAAAGAAAAATTTCCCGATCTGCATATGTTTCCTAGGATTACATACTGATGCAAGTCGGGAGGTGTACAAAATCTCCAAAAAATAAAATCACGATCGGACAAAATCTCGCGAAAAAATAATTCAGCTTTGTAGTGTTCTATTGGTAGATTTTCCAGCTTTCGAAAGACACATTTCCATATAAAAATTGGCATTAGTCAGATATATCTTTGGGATCTTTTTCTTGATTTACACAGGGACATTTTTGATTTTTATTTTGCTCAATTAATCATTTAAATCTTAAATTACATCTGTCACATGATAGCTGTCAAATTGATATGGCAAGCTTTCTAAGCGAGAGAAAGAGAAAGTCTGTTTCTTTACCCTGAATTTCTAAGAATCATCCAAATTACTGTTAATTTCACAATAAAGAAAAATCAAATTGACAATATTTATAACTAAAAATCACACTAATTCAGAGTAGAGGAGCAGACCTGAAAATTCGGAAACAAAACATAAACAACACAAACAAAAATTGCAAAGACTGAAATTGACATTTGATAAAATACTTGACACTTGCAATTATGCGTTTTATGAAAATTGACCTGAGCTTCCAGATTATAACCACTGATTTCGATTAGTGTTTTTAAGGTCCTCAGTGTGGCTAGAAATATTGAAAAAACACAAGTGCAGTATGGGTGACTTATGTATCTGTTTTTGGCGGGTTACGAAATAAAATTAGGCAAACTATTTTTATAGCTTTAACCTAGGCCTCTAACTTTTTGTGAACGCTTATGTGATCAAAAATAACTTTCCTTCAAAAACAAAAACATTTTCTATGTTTCTTAAGCTCATACAATTATATTTTGTGATAAAACTGACATTTGAACAATCTGTCAAAACTAATGAACTCCATTTGATCTTTAATGACCGTACATTAACATACTATGTACATTCATCAAGGTCGTTTACAATAGAAGTTCTCTGATCCTACATATATGTATGTACGAATATAACATCGTTTTTGACCTCGAGATTGTTGTAATTATATTTACTTGCCTATCACGTTTTCCAACTAAAAAAAAAAAAACAGAGACATCTTCTAAAGACTTTTTCCACAAGGTTATATGACTTCATCATAAACAAGTGAACAAAAACAAAACACCAGCTCACGATTATTGGATTAAAAAGTGAGAATCTTGCTTGTTGTTGTAAAAGTGACAGTTACCGAGGGTGATGGTGCACCTCAGAATGATATGATGTATTATGATGATACCTTACTTGGTAATTGAACGAGAGGAACGTGTTAATACCGAAAGTGAAAATGACACTTCTTTAGGTCTTAAGTTTTATGGACATCGGGCATAACCTGACGACGACGACGAAACGCGATGCGACGCGACAATGTGTTGGCTTTCTTTTCTTGTTGCTTGCATCGGTTTTTATTTTGTCAGTTTCTTTGTATGATGGTCTTCCACAAATGAATGCGGAGTAACTAAGTATACACCTATGTAAAATGTACCTATATATACATATCTGTCCGAGGACAGGTTAAACAATTATTTATTATATTTTATTATAGCTGCCCTGTCTTCATCTGTACGTAAGTCAGATAATTTCTATTGACAGTTGACACATAACAACATGAACATGGACCATAATGGCCGATGATTGTCATCATTATGATGCCATTATAAGTACTCATGCGCATCTCATCATAAATGTTTCGATGAAAGTGTTGATTAATAAGTCTACAAATCTATGTGCACTACATATTTATGTTTGTAGGTAAAGTTTTTAGAGTTAAACAAAAAACATTAAAAACAAATATGTTGCAATATTTAATAGTGGCTAAATCATATGGCGACATGGTATGTGGTGATGGCGGTTGTGCACACGGCAACACGAGAAGGTAAACACGCACATAATCGAATTGATATTGACAGCTGGGTGGAAAATGGTTTCACAAGATGTGGTCAATAGGCCAGAGGCGTTGTGGTATGTTGGCAGGTTTTACACCATATAGCTTGGATATCTGCTATATTCATTTATCATTTAATTCAAGGTACCTCTGCGGTGCAGTGCAGTGCAGCTTTTTTGTTAGCTAAAGTCTTATTAAAGCAGCAGGGTAGGTGGAAATAGAAATGAAAATATTATTGTCTGTTTAAATGTTTGTGATTGGCATCTTCAGGTGGCGTTGTGTAATGTCTTAGCTATTTGCTTCCTCATTCTTTTGAAGTGTTGTTGACATATCTATGTACATATGTTGTTGTTATTAGATATCTACTGAATAAAATTTTTATTTGCCTCAATATAATGCTTAATAGTTAATCGAGTCGGTAAACAAACATAATAATTATAAAAATTGTAATTGACAGATGACACTTGCAAGTGGTGAATATAAATCAGAAGATCACGCCTATACAGGATTACGAATACTAAGTGTTCCCAAATAAGAACTTTATAAATTCTAATGAGAATTATGTTAATAGGGAAAAAAGATAACATAAATCACAAAAAGCCCACAAGAAAGCTTTTTAATCATTTAAAAATGTTAGTAGTATGCCTGAGGTAAGAAACCATGGGACATATTTCATAAAAAAAAAACTGGTTAAAATCTGAGTATTATAACTTGAAGAAGTGGTGAAAGTAAAAATATAGATGAAATCTATACCTATGTATAAATGTATTCTATGTTCATATTTGTATTTTTTCTTAAAGAAATTTCTTGTTTTTTAATACGTACAAATGTGAAAACAGCATTCCGATGATCACATTTTGATTGTGTTTCAGTAGTTTTAGTAGATGTCAATTCATTTGTATGTATTTTATTTGTAAGCGTTCAAGTGTCATCCATGTTTAACAATTAACTTACGACTAAGTTATCGAAATTTTCAGTTTATTTGAATTTTAAATTTATATGAATTTAGTTCAAAAAGTAATTGACACAGATTTCTATCGTAAAATAAAGAAATACAAAAAATTTTAAAGTTACATTTAACGAATTTTAAGTATTTTAATTTTTAATAAACCAATATTTGGGTAGCTGTCATCTGTCATCTTTTGACATTTGACAATTAAAAACGGCGCCATTACTAATTTTTTCATAGTTCACATTTGCATGACAAGTTTCTTAGAGAGAGTAGCGAAGAGATGTCGCCTGGGTAGTCATCAAGGAACTTATTCTAGTAAAATCAAGAATTGGGGGAAAACTACAAAAATTAAAAATTATACAGCAAATACAACAAAATAATACCTTTATAATTGAAACATGTAGTTAAGATGCTTCACTCAATTACACATAATAGTAAATTTTCAGTTTCACCAGTGCTACATTACACATTGACAAATACTACATTCTAATTAACTTAGCTCAAAATCAAAAAATTTAAATAATGTTTTAATAAATTCTTCAAGCTTTGCATTTAAAAGAGTTTGTAAATTATTCCTTTCCACAGAAAAAATCTCAACACTCCGAATACGAAAATTTTGCTTATTAAAATACCCATTTAACCAAAAATGAGCTTCATCGCTGAACTAATTTTTCTTGTGAAAATCGGAAACGTTGGCCATCTTGTTTTGGGCCCATTGACCAAAGGTGCGAAGCGCTTGATGTTTGTTCGGCTTCAATTCTTGCAGGAGTAAGATTTTGTGAGCCCCGCGCAAACCAAGTCTATATTATAGTCCCGGCTTTTTTAGTAATCTATCATTTTTTATAAATATAACCAAGGTTAGTTTGTTATTCTCAGGTTATTTCATAACACAGGTTAGTTTATAACAGCTTATTTTTTAATCCTTATTTTTACCCCTTTTTTATAATCCAAGTTTTTGTATAACCCAGGTTATTTTTAAACCCTCCATTCCTGCAATTACTCGCACACAGGAATGGTTGAGAGTTGTAAGTCGCTAGGTCCTGCTTCTCTCAATAAACCAAGTTATTTTTTAACCTTGTTTATTATACATAAATATAACCAAGGTTAGTTTGTTATACACAGGTTATTTCTTAACACAGGTTAGTTTATAACCTAGCTTATTTTTTTTAACCTTATTTTTGGCCCTTTTTTATACCTAATCCAAGTTTTTTTCATGACCCATGATATTTTTAACCCAGGTTATTTTGAAACCCAGGTTGTTTTGTCACCCAGGTTATTTCTAACTCATGTTATTTTTAACCCCAGGTTGTTTTTTTTAACCCAGGCTATTGTGTAACCTAGCTTGTTTTGAAACCCAGGTTATTTTTAACTAAGGATATTTTTTAACCCAGACAATTTTATAACCTAAAGCATTTTATTTTATAACCCTGATTATTTTTTAACCCAAATTATTTTTCATCCAGGTCAACCTGAATATTTTATGACCAAGGTTCTTTTGTATCCCGGACTATTTTTAATGCCAGTGTATTGTATAACCCAGGTTACTTTTAAACCCATGTTATTTTATAACCCTGGTAATTTCTAAAACCCAGTTTTTTTAAACTCAGGTTATTTTAACTCTGGTTATTCAATAGCATTGTTTTTTTTATTTTTAATCCAGGTTATTTTTTTGGAAGTCCATTCGTTATAAAAAGGCAAACCAAACTGAATGACAGCTTTCAAAAGGAACAGGTCCGAAAAAAGTATTGCCAGAGTAAAAACCACACGTCTATATAGAAAACACCCTTTACATAATGTAGGTTAGAACTTATGATATACATATTCCATTTAAATCATTGTTTAAAATTAATCAATTGAAAAATAATACTACAAAATTTAAATGTCGATCCTTAACACAAGAAAACATTGATGTATAGTTCAATGTAATCGCTCTATTAGGTCCGTTATTGACGTAACTTTAAAAAAAAGCTTATTGAATAATATAAGTTATTGCTTTGCAGCATCACAAAAACCACATTGGGAATATTTTTTTGTTGCTGTTGTAATCATTGATGCGTGAAACGAAAAATACCGTCTAAAATACCTGAATTAGCAATGGCTACTGCAATATAGACTGCATCCATCGCTGCACATTTCCTGTTCGCCAACAAATGGCAATTTGCTAAGGTTAATGATATGAGACTTCACGTTTCGAAGTAGGTATCGGTATGAAACTCTAGCAAGCTAACGTGCATCACTAACGTCATAATACACTTCCTACGCATTTGCTATTGCATCCACGTCGTCGTCGTCGCTTGTCTTCGCCGTCGTCGGTTGCTCGTCCAGGCCAAGCTCCATGCAGAGTTGTTCCGCAACCAAAGCCCTCTATACTGCATCTTCATACTTGAAATGTTGTTGCTTAACGACAAAAGGCCGATGAATGACGGGTGGCCAGAAACTTTGTTGCACTTGAGTAGTGCGAGTATACGACAGCGAAAAGGTACTCTTGGTTTCACTCCAAGTAGCCGGTAGTATTCCAAGTACTTACCAAAAGTGAAGAGCACGTGCCTTTGAGGAATACTAACTTAATAGATGGACAGCCATATTGAGAAGTTCGCTTGAAACACCATCTTTTGATAGCCGCTTAACTTGTACATCTTTGGACATAACACTTCCGCAAACTTATTTTCGATTTCATTAGCGATTAGACTTCGCTATCGATGGTCGTTTGTTTCAATAGGCAATTACAATCGCCAATAACAACTTCATGGCTTACCATTAACTTAAGTTTCATTATGTTTATGCTGCCCCATCATCAAGCCAAGCCTGATTCTGAGCCAAACGCCAAAGCCAGAATAAATTGATGATGAGCTATGACTAATATCTCGTACATATCGTACATTACAGTTTAGGTTAAGCGTGCAACTAGAATTAGTCCCACCATAATGTAGCAAGTGCTACCACAAAAGTTCAGCTGGAAGCTATTTTTTCGATATTCAACTGTCATGGATAAAATTAAATTTAACAGATGGCTTAATCACTTTCGATGGAGGTCAAATATTGTGGTTCTGATTATTTCTTGTTTTTTTCGTCTGCTATATTTTTGTTTCGATTTGTTGTGGTTCTTAATTTTTTTTCCATTTGCAGTTTCATTTTGTAAGCTTTATAAATATCTGGGTACACAAGTGAATCATAGGTACATTGAATATTTTCTATTGATTCAAGTGATTTTGAAAGATATGTAGATATGCGACTGACAATGAGTTAAAAATAAAATTGAAGGTGATTAAATTTAAATAAGAAAAACATTGATAGATTTAAGTTAAATTTGTATATTGAAATAATAATTTTTTTCTAAAATGGTGTTAAGTTAGGTTTTGCAATTTTTATACAATAGAAAACTGAAAGTTAAACTAGAAATACCCAATTTGAAGAATCTTTCGAGTTGATTGCTTTAAACGATCTGTCATTATAGAGTCTGAAAGTTCACCTGTATTTCGCCATATTTTTATCTCTAACTTAACTAAAAATGACAGGAGCTAAATTTTGTACCGAAGGCACTCTAATGAACATATAAACCAAAAACACTCTATTAAAGTTATGTACATATATGTAATACTTCGGTATAAATCTTGGTTTGCCTACAAGCTAAACCGAACGGCTGATTCATAAAGTGATTAGATGTGTGTGTGACACTTGCGCGAAAAACAACATTTTGTGTCTTAGTGTGCGTGTAATTTCTCCTCCAATTCATGAAATTTCCCCTAAAAACTCAGTAATTGTGTCTATGCATGCGTGAAAACACGTGAATTTTTCTCGTTGAATACGTCCACATTACAAATAGAACAATGTAAACAAATGGGTTTTGGAGGGTGATACGTACGAAGGATTTATATCTTCATATAGAGTGTTTTTGTTTTGTACCATTACTTTAGTTTGACAGTTGTCTTCGAACGTCATATAATTACATAACTAATCAGCTCAAATAATGCTTTTTTAACCTCAAAATTGTTTTTCTTTTTTAGCTAAGAGCTTTTAGAGCTTGAAAATATTCTTTTGCCTTTTTTCGTTCAAAGAACGGTTCGCAACTTATAAGCACGTTTACCGAACGCCTGTTCTTTTCCCAACTATTTTAAACTACAAACTACAAACTACAAACTACAAACTACAAACTACAAACTACAAACTACAAACTACAAACTACAAACTACAAACTACAAAACTACAAACTACAAACTACAAAACTACAAAACTACAAACCACACACTACAAACTACAAACTACAAAACTACAAACTACAAACTACAAAACCACAAAACTACAAACCACAAACTACAAACTACAAAACTACAAACTACAAACTACAAAACCACAAAACTACAAAACTACAAACTACAAAACTACAAACTACAAACTACAAAACTACAAAACTACAAAGTACAAAACTACAAACTACAAACTACAAAATTACAAACTACAAGCTACAAACTACAAAACTACACAACTACAAACTACAAACTACAAACTACAAACTACAAACTACAAACTACAAACTACAAACTACAAACTACAAACTACAAACTACAAACTACAAACTACAAACTACAAACTACAAACTACAAACTACAAACTACAAACTACAAACTACAAACTACAAACTACAAAATACAAACTACAAACTACAAACTACAAACTACAAACTACAAACTACAAACTACAAACTACAAACTACAAACTACAAACTACAAACTACAAACTACAAACTACAAACTACAAACTACAAACTACAAACTACAAACTACAAACTACAAACTACAAACTACAAACTACAAACTACAAACTACAAACTACAAACTACAAACTACAAACTACAAACTACAAACTACAAACTACAAACTACAAACTACAAACTACAAACTACAAACTACAAACTACAAACTACAAACTACAAACTACAAACTACAAACTACAAACTACAAAACTACAAACTACAAAATTACAAACTACAAAACTACAAACTACAAAATTACAAACTACAAACTACAAACTACTAACTACAAAACTACAAAACTACAAAACTACAAAACTACAAAACTACAAAACTACAAAACTACAAACTACAAACTACAAACGACAAACGACAAACGACAAACGACAAACTACAAATTACAAACTACAAACTACAAACTACAAACTACAAACTACAAACTACAAACTACAAACTACAAACTACAAACTACAAACTACAAACTACAAACTACAAACTACAAACTACAAACTACAAACTACAAACTACAAACTACAAACTACAAACTACAAACTACAAACTACAAACTACAAACTACAAACTACAAACTACAAACTACAAACTACAAACTACAAACTACAAACTACAAACTACAAACTACAAACTACAAACTACAAACTACAAACTACAAACTACAAACTACAAACTACAAACTACAAACTACAAACTACAAACTACAAACTACAAAACTACAAACTACAAACTACAAAACCACAAAACCACAAAACTACAAAACTACAAACTACAAACTACAAACTACAAACTACAAACTACAAACTACAAAACTACAAACTACAAAACTACAAAACTACAAAACTACAAAACTACAAACTACAAAACTACAAAACTACAAACTACAAACTACAAAATTACAAACTACAAGCTACAAACTACAAACTACAAACTACAAACTACAAACTACAAACTACAAACTACAAACTACAAACTACAAACTACAAACTACAAACTACAAACTACAAACTACAAACTACAAACTACAAACTACAAACTACAAACTACAAACTACAAACTACAAACTACAAACTACAAACTACAAACGACAAACGACAAACTACAAATTACAAACTACAAACTACAAACTACAAACTACAAACTACAAACTACAAACTACAAACTACAAACTACAAACTACAAACTACAAACTACAAACTACAAACTACAAACTACAAACTACAAAACTACAAAAATACAAACCACAAACTACAAAACTACAAACTACAAAACTACAAACTAATAATTAAAAACTACAAAACTACAAACTACAAACTACAAACTACAAACTACAAACTACAAACTACAAACTACAAACGACAAACGACAAACGACAAACTACAAATTACAAACTACAAACTACAAACTACAAACTACAAACTACAAACTACAAACTACAAACTACAAACTACAAACTACAAACTACAAACTACAAAACTACAAACTACAAAATTACAAACTACAAACTACAAACTACTAACTACAAAACTACAAACTACAAACTACAAACTACAAACTACAAACTACAAACTACAAACTACAAACTACAAACTACAAACTACAAACTACAAACTACAAACTACAAACTACAAACTACAAACTACAAACTACAAACTACAAACTACAAACTACAAACTACAAACTACAAACTACAAACTACAAACTACAAACTACAAACTACAAACTACAAACTACAAACTACAAAGTACAAAGTACAAAGTACAAACTACAAACTACAAACTACAAAACCACAAAACTACAAAATTACAAACTACAAACTACAAACTACAAACTACAAACTACAAAACTACAAAACTACAAAACTACAAACTACAAACTACAAACTACAAACTACAAACTACAAAACTACAAACTACAAAATTACAAACCACAAACTACAAAACTACTACTACAAAACTACAAACTAATAATTAAAAACTACAAAACTACAAACTACAAAACTACAAAACTACAAAACTAATTTTTAATTTACAGTGGTTAACTATTGTCGTTCCTTAATATCAAGATTGTTACGATTTGTAACAATCGTTCTTAGACTCATTGTTGAAGTGTCAAATATTTACGATTAGTAACAATCACCAATTAATTTATTTTTGCTCCAGATATGTCAAAACACAAATTTCTACCGTTTTTATATCCCATGGGATAAAATAAATTTATTTATTTTTGAATTAAGATCAAATGTGTGGATCTGAATTTTTAGGCAAATTTACCCTTCTTTGCATTTATACTAATAAAATTATGAACAAATGTTTAGCTTTAAATTTGACAGATCTATCACACTCATTGACACGTCAAAAAGTTACACCAATGCAATGATACACAAAAAACTCTCTTTCCTTTTCATCTTTTTTTTAAACTAAATATTTAATTTAAGAAATGTTTTAGTATTAATCTCTTCAATTTATATGAAAACTCTAGAAAGTTAAGAGCAGCTTTAATATTTCTTTTGTTGTTTAGTCTGCGATTTAAAGTTATGAAAATATTTGTTTTCCAATTTTTATATATGTAAGTAGATTGACAAACCAACAATTTTGAATTGGAACTACAAACTACAAAACTACAAACTACAAACTACAAAACTACAAAACTACAAAACTACAAACTACAAACTACAAAATTACAAACTACAAACTACAAACTACAAAATTACAAACTACAAACTACAAACTACTAACTACAAAACTACAAACTACAAACTACAAACTACAAACTACAAACTACAAACTAAAAACTACAAAGTACAAACTACAAACTACAAAACCACAAAACTACAAAATTACTTACTACAAACCACAAAACTACAAACCACAAAACTACAAACTACAAACTACAAACTACAAACTCAAACTACAAACTACAAACTACAAACTACAAACTACAAACTACAAACTACAAACTCAAACTACAAACTACAAACTACAAACTACAAACTACAAACTACAAACTACAAACTACAAACTACAAACTACAAACTACAAACTACAAACTACAAACTACAAACTACAAAACTACAAAAATACAAACCACAAACTACAAACTACAAAACTACAAACTAATAATTAAAAACTACAAACTACAAACTACAAACTACAAACTACAAACTACAAACTACAAACTACAAACTACAAACTACAAACTACAAACTACAAACTACAAACTACAAACTACAAACTACAAACTACAAACTACAAACTACAAACTACAAACTACAAACTACAAACTACAAACTACAAAATTACAAACTACAAACTACAAACTACAAACTACAAAATTACAAACTACAAACTACAAACTACTAACTACAAAACTACAAACTACAAACTACAAACTACTAACTACAAAACTACAAACTACAAACTACAAACTACTAACTACAAAACTACAAAACTACAAAACTACAAACTACAAACTACAAACTACAAACTACAAACTACAAACTACAAACTACAAACTACAAACTACAAAGTACAAACTACAAACTACAAAACTACAAAATACAAAACTAAAAACTACAAACTACAAACTACAAAATTACAAACTACAAACTACAAACTACAAACTACAAACTACAAACTACAAACTACAAACTACAAACTACAAACTACAAACTACAAACTACTAACTACAAAACTACAAAACTACAAAACTACAAACTACAAACTACAAACTACAAACTACAAACTACAAACTACAAACTACAAACTACAAACTACAAACTACAAACTACAAACTACAAACTACAAACTACAAACTACAAACTACAAACTACAAACTACAAACTACAAACTACAAACTACAAACTATAAACTACAAACTACAAAACTACAAACTACAAAACTACTAACTACAAACTACAAACTACAAAACTACAAAACTACAAAACTACAAAACTACAAAACTACAAACTACAAACCACAAGCTACAAAATACAAAACTACAAAAATACAAACCACAAACTACAAAACTACAAACTACAAAACTACAAACTAATAATTAAAAACTACAAAACTACAAACTACAAAACTACAAAACTACAAAACTACAAAACTACAAAACTACAAAACTACAAAACTACAAAACTACAAACTACAAACTACAAACTACAAACTACAAAACTACAAACTTCAAAATTACAAACCACAAACTACAAAACTACAAACTAATAATTAAAAACTACAAACTACAAACTACAAAGTACAAAGTACAAACTACAAACTACAAAACCACAAAACTACAAAATTACTAACTACAAACCACAAAACTACAAACCACAAAACTACAAACTACAAACTACAAACTACAAACTACAAACTACAAACTACAAACTCAAACTACAAACTACAAACTACAAACTACAAACTACAAACTACAAACTACAAACTACAAACTACAAACTACAAACTACAAACTACAAACTACAAACTACAAACTACAAACTACAAACTACAAACTACAAACTACAAACTACAAACTACAAACTACAAACTACAAACTACAAACTACAAACTACAAACTACAAACTACAAACTACAAACTACAAACTACAAAACTACAAACTACAAAACTACAAACTACAAAACTACAAACTACAAAATTACAAACTACAAACTACAAACTACTAACTACAAAACTACAAAACTACAAAACTACAAACTACAAACTACAAACTACAAACTACAAACTACAAACTACAAACTACAAACTACAAACTACAAACTACAAACTACAAACTACAAACTACAAACTACAAAACTACAAAATACAAAACTACAAACTACAAACTACAAAATTACAAACTACAAACTACAAACTACAAACTACAAACTACAAACTACAAAACTACAAAAATACAAACTAATAATTAAAAACTACAAAACTACAAACTACAAAACTACAAACTACAAACTACAAACTACAAACTACAAACTACAAACTACAAACTACAAACTACAAACTACGAACTACAAACTACAAACTACAAACTACAAACTACAAACTACAAACTACAAACTACAAACTACAAAGTACAAACTACAAACTACAAAACTACAAACTACAAAACTACAAACTACAAACTACAAACTACAAACTATAAAATTACAAACTACAAACTACAAACTACAAAACTACAAAAATACAAACCACAAACTACAAAACTACAAACTACAAAACTACAAACTAATAATTAAAAACTACAAAACTACAAACTACAAACTACAAACTAAAAACTACAAAGTACAAAGTACAAACTACAAACTACAAACTACAAACTACAAACTACAAACTACAAACTACAAACTACAAACTACAAACTACAAACTACAAACTACAAACTACAAACTACAAACTACAAACTACAAACTACAAACTACAAACTACAAACTACAAACTACAAACTACAAACTACAAACTACAAACTACAAACTACAAACTACAAACTACAAACTACAAACTACAAACTACAAACTACAAACTACAAACTACAAACTACAAACTACAAACTACAAACTACAAACTACAAAATTACAAACTACAAACTACAAACTACAAACTACAAAATTACAAACTACAAACTACAAACTACTAACTACAAAACTACAAACTACAAACTACAAACTACTAACTACAAAACTACAAACTACAAACTACAAACTACTAACTACAAAACTACAAAACTACAAAACTACAAACTACAAACTACAAACTACAAACTACAAACTACAAACTACAAACTACAAACTACAAACTACAAAGTACAAACTACAAACTACAAAACTACAAAATACAAAACTAAAAACTACAAACTACAAACTACAAAATTACAAACTACAAACTACAAACTACAAACTACAAACTACAAACTACAAACTACAAACTACAAACTACAAACTACTAACTACAAAACTACAAAACTACAAAACTACAAACTACAAACTACAAACTACAAACTACAAACTACAAACTACAAACTACAAACTACAAACTACAAACTACAAACTACAAACTACAAACTACAAACTACAAACTACAAACTACAAACTACAAACTACAAACTACAAACTACAAACTACAAACTACAAACTACAAACTACAAACTATAAACTACAAACTACAAAACTACAAACTACAAAACTACTAACTACAAACTACAAAACTACAAAACTACAAAACTACAAAACTACAAAACTACAAAACTACAAACTACAAACCACAAGCTACAAACTACAAAACTACAAAAATACAAACCACAAACTACAAAACTACAAACTACAAAACTACAAACTAATAATTAAAAACTACAAAACTACAAACTACAAAACTACAAAACTACAAAACTACAAAACTACAAAACTACAAAACTACAAACTACAAACTACAAAACTACAAACTTCAAAATTACAAACCACAAACTACAAAACTACAAACTACAAAACTACAAACTAATAATTAAAAACTACAAACTACAAACTACAAAGTACAAAGTACAAACTACAAACTACAAAACCACAAAACTACAAAATTACTAACTACAAACCACAAAACTACAAACCACAAAACTACAAACTACAAACTACAAACTACAAACTACAAACTACAAACTACAAACTACAAACTCAAACTACAAACTACAAACTACAAACTACAAACTACAAACTACAAACTACAAACTACAAACTACAAACTACAAACTACAAACTACAAACTACAAACTACAAACTACAAACTACAAACTACAAACTACAAACTACAAACTACAAACTACAAACTACAAACTACAAACTACAAACTACAAACTACAAACTACAAACTACAAACTACAAACTACAAACTACAAACTACAAACTACAAACTACAAACTACAAAACTACAAACTACAAAACTACAAACTACAAAACTACAAACTACAAAATTACAAACTACAAACTACAAACTACTAACTACAAAACTACAAAACTACAAAACTACAAACTACAAACTACAAACTACTAACTACAAACTACAAACTACAAAACTACAAAACTACAAAACTACAAAACTACAAACTACAAACCACAAGCTACAAACTACAAACTACAAACTACAAACTACAAACTACAAACTACAAACTACAAACTACAAACTACAAACTACAAAACTACAAACTACAAAACTACGAACTACAAACTACAAACTACAAACTACAAAACAAAACAAAACAAACGACAAACGACAAACTACAAACTACAAATTACAAACTACAAACTACAAACTACAAACTACAAACTACAAACTACAAACTACAAACTACAAACTACAAACTACAAACTACAAACTACAAACTACAAACTACAAACTACAAACTACAAACTACAAAACTACAAAAATACAAACCACAAACTACAAAACTACAAACTACAAAACTACAAACTAATAATTAAAAACTACAAAACTACAAACTACAAACTACAAACTACAAACTACAAACTACAAACTACAAACTACAAACTACAAACTACAAACTACAAACGACAAACGACAAACGACAAACTACAAATTACAAACTACAAACTACAAACTACAAACTACAAACTACAAACTACAAACTACAAACTACAAACTACAAACTACAAACTACAAACTACAAACTACAAACTACAAACTACAAACTACAAACTACAAACTACAAAACTACAAACTACAAAATTACAAACTACAAACTACTAACTACAAAACTACAAACTACAAACTACAAACTACAAACTACAAACTACAAACTACAAACTACAAACTACAAACTACAAACTACAAACTACAAACTACAAACTACAAACTACAAACTACAAACTACAAACTACAAACTACAAACTACAAACTACAAACTACAAACTACAAACTACAAACTACAAACTACAAACTACAAACTACAAACTACAAACTACAAAGTACAAAGTACAAACTACAAACTACAAACTACAAAACCACAAAACTACAAAATTACAAACTACAAACTACAAACTACAAACTACAAACTACAAACTACAAAACTACAAAACTACAAAACTACAAACTACAAACTACAAACTACAAACTACAAACTACAAAACTACAAACTACAAAATTACAAACCACAAACTACAAAACTACAACTACAAAACTACAAACTAATAATTAAAAACTACAAAACTACAAACTACAAAACTACAAAACTACAAAACTAATTTTTAATTTACAGTGGTTAACTATTGTCGTTCCTTAATATCAAGATTGTTACGATTTGTAACAATCGTTCTTAGACTCATTGTTGAAGTGTCAAATATTTACGATTAGTAACAATCACCAATTAATTTATTTTTGCTCCAACACAAATTTCTACCGTTTTTATATCCCATGGGATAAAATAAATTTATTTATTTTTGAATTAAGATCAAATGTGTGGATCTGAATTTTTAGGCAAATTTACCCTTCTTTGCATTTATACTAATAAAATTATGAACAAATGTTTAGCTTTAAATTTGACAGATCTATCACACTCATTGACACGTCAAAAAGTTACACCAATGCAATGATACACAAAAAACTCTCTTTCCTTTTCATCTTTTTTTTAAACTAAATATTTAATTTAAGAAATGTTTTAGTATTAATCTCTTCAATTTATATGAAAACTCTAGAAAGTTAAGAGCAGCTTTAATATTTCTTTTGTTGTTTAGTCTGCGATTTAAAGTTATGAAAATATTTGTTTTCCAATTTTTATATATGTAAGTAGATTGACAAACCAACAATTTTGAATTGGAACTACAAACTACAAAACTACAAACTACAAACTACAAAACTACAAAACTACAAAACTACAAACTACAAACTACAAAATTACAAACTACAAACTACAAACTACAAAATTACAAACTACAAACTACAAACTACTAACTACAAAACTACAAACTAAAAACTACAAAGTACAAAGTACAAACTACAAACTACAAAACCACAAAACTACAAAATTACTTACTACAAACCACAAAACTACAAACCACAAAACTACAAACTACAAACTACAAACTCAAACTACAAACTACAAACTACAAACTACAAACTACAAACTACAAACTACAAACTACAAACTACAAACTACAAACTACAAACTACAAAACTACAAAAATACAAACCACAAACTACAAACTACAAAACTACAAACTAATAATTAAAAACTACAAAACTACAAACTACAAACTACAAACTACAAACTACAAACTACAAACTACTAACTACAAAACTACAAAACTACAAAACTACAAACTACAAACTACAAACTACAAACTACAAACTACAAACTACAAACTACAAACTACAAACTACAAACTACAAACTACAAACTACAAACTACAAACTACAAACTACAAACTACAAAGTACAAACTACAAACTACAAAACTACAAACTACAAAACTACAAACTACAAACTACAAAACTACAAAAATACAAACCACAAACTACAAAACTACAAACTACAAAACTACAAACTAATAATTAAAAACTACAAAACTACAAACTACAAAACTACAAAACTACAAACTACAAACTACAAACTACAAACTACAAACTACAAACTACAAACTACAAACTACAAACTACAAACTACAAACTACAAACTACAAACTACAAACTACAAACTACAAACTACAAACTACAAACTACAAACTACAAACTACAAACTACAAACTACAAACTACAAACTACAAACTACAAACTACAAACTACAAACTACAAACTACAAACTACAAACTACAAACTACAAACTACAAACTACAAACTACAAACTACAAACTACAAACTACAAACTACAAACTACAAACTACAAACTACAAACTACAAACTACAAACTACAAACTACAAACTACAAACTACAAACTACAAACTACAAACTACAAACTACAAAATTACAAACTACAAACTACAAACTACAAAATTACAAACTACAAACTACAAACTACTAACTACAAAACTACAAACTACAAACTACAAACTACTAACTACAAAACTACAAAACTACAAAACTACAAACTACAAACTACAAACTACAAACTACAAACTACAAACTACAAACTACAAAATTACAAACTACAAACTACAAACTACAAAATTACAAACTACAAACTACAAACTACTAACTACAAAACTACAAACTACAAACTACAAACTACAAACTACTAACTACAAAACTACAAAACTACAAAACTACAAACTACAAACTACAAACTACAAACTACAAACTACAAACTACAAACTACAAACTACAAACTACAAAGTACAAACTACAAACTACAAAACTACAAAATACAAAACTAAAAACTACAAACTACAAAATTACAAACTACAAACTACAAACTACAAACTACAAACTACAAACTACAAACTACAAACTACAAACTACAAACTACAAACTACAAACTACAAACTACAAACTACAAACTACAAACTACAAACTACAAACTACAAACTACAAACTACAAACTACAAAGTACAAACTACAAACTACAAACTACAAACTACAAACTACAAACTACAAACTACAAACTACAAACTACAAACTACAAACTACAAACTACAAAGTACAAACTACAAACTACAAAACTACAAAATACAAAACTAAAAACTACAAACTACAAAATTACAAACTACAAACTACAAACTACAAACTACAAACTACAAACTACAAACTACAAACTACAAACTACAAACTACAAACTACAAACTACAAACTACAAACTACAAACTACAAACTACAAACTACAAACTACAAACTACAAACTACAAACTACAAACTACAAACTACAAACTACAAACTACAAACTACAAACTACTAACTACAAACTACAAACTACAAACTACAAACTACAAACTACAAACTACAAACTACAAACTACAAACTACAAACTACAAACTACAAACTACAAACTACAAACTACAAACTACAAACTACAAACTACAAACTACAAACTACAAACTATAAACTATAAACTACAAACTACAAACTACAAACTACAAACTACAAACTATAAACTATAAACTACAAACTACAAAACTACAAACTACAAAACTACTAACTACAAACTACAAACTACAAAACTACAAAACTACAAAACTACAAAACTACAAAACTACAAAACTACAAAACTACAAACTACAAACCACAAGCTACAAACTACAAAACTACAAAAATACAAACCACAAACTACAAAACTACAAACTACAAAACTACAAACTAATAATTAAAAACTACAAAACTACAAAACTACAAAACTACAAAACTACAAAACTACAAAACTACAAACTACAAACTACAAACTACAAAACTACAAACTTCAAAATTACAAACCACAAACTACAAAACTACAAACTACAAAACTACAAACTAATTATTAAAAACTACAAACTACAAACTACAAAGTACAAACTACAAACTACAAAACCACAAAACTACAAAATTACTAACTACAAACCACAAAACTACAAACCCCAAACTACAAACTACAAACTACAAACTACAAACTACAAACTACAAACTACAAACTCAAACTACAAACTACAAACTACAAACTACAAACTACAAACTACAAACTACAAACTACAAACTACAAACTACAAACTACAAACTACAAACTACAAACTACAAACTACAAACTACAAACTACAAACTACAAACTACAAACTACAAACTACAAACTACAAACTACAAACTACAAACTACAAACTACAAACTACAAACTACAAACTACAAACTACAAACTACAAACTACAAACTACAAACTACTAACTACAAACTACAAACTACAAACTACAAACTACAAACTACAAACTACAAACTACAAACTACAAACTACAAACTACAAACTACAAACTACAAACTACAAACTACAAACTACAAACTACAAACTACAAACTACAAACTACAAACTATAAACTATAAACTACAAACTACAAACTACAAAACTACAAACTAATTATTAAAAACTACAAACTACAAACTACAAACTACAAACTACAAACTACAAAGTACAAAGTACAAACTACAAACTACAAAACCACAAAACTACAAAATTACTAACTACAAACCACAAAACTACAAACCCCAAACTACAAACTACAAACTACCAACTACAAACTACAAACTACAAACTACAAACTCAAACTACAAACTACAAACTACAAACTACAAACTACAAACTACAAACTACAAACTACAAACTACAAACTACAAACTACAAACTACAAACTACAAACTACAAACTACAAACTACAAACTACAAACTACAAACTACAAACTACAAACTACAAACTACAAACTACAAACTACAAACTACAAACTACAAACTACAAACTACAAACTACAAACTACAAACTACAAACTACAAACTACAAAACTACAAACTACAAAACTACAAACTACAAAACTACAAACTACAAAATTACAAACTACAAACTACAAACTACTAACTACAAAACTACAAAACTACAAAACTACAAACTACAAACTACAAACTACAAACTACAAACTACAAACTACAAACTACAAACTACAAACTACAAACTACAAAACTACAAAATACAAAACTACAAACTACAAACTACAAAATTACAAACTACAAACTACAAACTACAAACTACAAACTACAAACTACAAACTACAAACTACAAACTACAAAACTACAAACTACAAAACTACTAACTACAAACTACAAACTACAAACTACAAAACTACAAAACTACAAAACTACAAACCACAAGCTACAAACTACAAAACTACAAAAATACAAACCACAAACTACAAAACTACAAACTACAAACTAATAATTAAAAACTACAAAACTACAAACTACAAAACTACAAAACTACAAAACTACAAAACTACAAAACTACAAACTACAAACTACAAACTACAAACTACAAAACTACAAACTACAAAATTACAAACCACAAACTACAAAACTACAAACTACAAAACTACAAACTAATAATTAAAAACTTTAAAACTACAAACTACAAAACTACAAAACTACAAAACTAATTTTTAATTTACAGTGGTTAACTATTGTCGTTCCTTAATATCAAGATTGTTACGATTTGTAACAATCGTTCTTAGACTCATTGTTGAAGTGTCAAATATTTACGATTAGTAACAATCACCAATTAATTTATTTTTGCTCCAGATATGTCAAACCACAAATTTCTACCGTTTTTATATCCCATGGGATAAAATAAATTTATTTATTTTTGAATTAAGATCAAATGTGTGGATCTGAATTTTTAGGCAAATTTACCCTTCTTTGCATTTATACTAATAAAATTATGAACAAATGTTTAGCTTTAAATTTGACAGATCTATCACACTCATTGACACGTCAAAAAGTTACACCAATGCAATGATACACAAAAAACTCTCTTTCCTTTTCATCTTTTTTTTAAACTAAATATTTAATTTTAGAAATGTTTTAGTATTAATCTCTTCAATTTATATGAAAACTCTAGAAAGTTAAGAGCAGCTTTAATATTTCTTTTGTTGTTTAGTCTGCGATTTAAAGTTATGAAAATATTTGTTTTCCAATTTTTATATATGTAAGTAGATTGACAAACCAACAATTTTGAATTGGATTTTGCATGTGTAAAATAAATCAATTTATTCTTAATCTAGATCTGTCGAATCACAAATTTACCCTATTTTTGCATTCCATGGGGCAAAATAAATTGATTTATTTTTGATTTAAGATCAAATCTGCAGATCTGAATTTTTCGGCAGATTTACCTTTTTTTGCACCAATACTAATACAATTTTTAAAAAATGTTTTTGCTAACACATTCACAAACTACAAACTACAAACTACTAACTACAAAACTACAAACTACAAACTACAAACTACAAAACTACAAACTACAAACTACAAAACTACAAACCACACACTACAAACTACAAACTACAAAACTACAAACTACAAAACCATAAAACTACAAACCACAAACTACAAACTACAAAACTACAAACTACAAAACCACAAAACTACAAACTACAAACTACAAACTACAAACTACAAACTACAAACTACAAACTACAAACTACAAACTACTAACTACAAACTACAAACTACAAACTACAAACTACAAACTACAAACTACAAACTACAAACTACAAACTACAAACTACAAACTACAAACTACAAACTACAAACTACAAACTACAAACTATAAACTATAAACTACAAACTACAAAACTACAAACTACAAAACTACAAACTAATTATTAAAAACTACAAACTACAAACTACAAACTACAAACTACAAACTACAAAGTACAAAGTACAAACTACAAACTACAAAACCACAAAACTACAAAATTACTAACTACAAACCACAAAACTACAAACCCCAAACTACAAACTACAAACTACCAACTACAAACTACAAACTACAAACTACAAACTCAAACTACAAACTACAAACTACAAACTACAAACTACAAACTACAAACTACAAACTACAAACTACAAACTACAAACTACAAACTACAAACTACAAACTACAAACTACAAACTACAAACTACAAACTACAAACTACAAACTACAAACTACAAACTACAAACTACAAACTACAAACTACAAACTACAAAACTACAAACTACAAAACTACAAACTACAAAACTACAAACTACAAAATTACAAACTACAAACTACAAACTACTAACTACAAAACTACAAAACTACAAAACTACAAACTACAAACTACAAACTACAAACTACAAACTACAAACTACAAACTACAAACTACAAACTACAAAACTACAAAATACAAAACTACAAACTACAAACTACAAAATTACAAACTACAAACTACAAACTACAAACTACAAACTACAAACTACAAACTACAAAACTACAAACTACAAAACTACTAACTACAAACTACAAACTACAAACTACAAAACTACAAAACTACAAAACTACAAACCACAAGCTACAAACTACAAAACTACAAAAATACAAACCACAAACTACAAAACTACAAACTACAAACTAATAATTAAAAACTACAAAACTACAAACTACAAAACTACAAAACTACAAAACTACAAAACTACAAAACTACAAACTACAAACTACAAACTACAAACTACAAAACTACAAACTACAAAATTACAAACCACAAACTACAAAACTACAAACTACAAAACTACAAACTAATAATTAAAAACTTTAAAACTACAAACTACAAAACTACAAAACTACAAAACTAATTTTTAATTTACAGTGGTTAACTATTGTCGTTCCTTAATATCAAGATTGTTACGATTTGTAACAATCGTTCTTAGACTCATTGTTGAAGTGTCAAATATTTACGATTAGTAACAATCACCAATTAATTTATTTTTGCTCCAGATATGTCAAACCACAAATTTCTACCGTTTTTATATCCCATGGGATAAAATAAATTTATTTATTTTTGAATTAAGATCAAATGTGTGGATCTGAATTTTTAGGCAAATTTACCCTTCTTTGCATTTATACTAATAAAATTATGAACAAATGTTTAGCTTTAAATTTGACAGATCTATCACACTCATTGACACGTCAAAAAGTTACACCAATGCAATGATACACAAAAAACTCTCTTTCCTTTTCATCTTTTTTTTAAACTAAATATTTAATTTTAGAAATGTTTTAGTATTAATCTCTTCAATTTATATGAAAACTCTAGAAAGTTAAGAGCAGCTTTAATATTTCTTTTGTTGTTTAGTCTGCGATTTAAAGTTATGAAAATATTTGTTTTCCAATTTTTATATATGTAAGTAGATTGACAAACCAACAATTTTGAATTGGATTTTGCATGTGTAAAATAAATCAATTTATTCTTAATCTAGATCTGTCGAATCACAAATTTACCCTATTTTTGCATTCCATGGGGCAAAATAAATTGATTTATTTTTGATTTAAGATCAAATCTGCAGATCTGAATTTTTCGGCAGATTTACCTTTTTTTGCACCAATACTAATACAATTTTTAAAAAATGTTTTTGCTAACACATTCACAAACTACAAACTACAAACTACTAACTACAAAACTACAAACTACAAACTACAAACTACAAAACTACAAACTACAAACTACAAAACTACAAACCACACACTACAAACTACAAACTACAAAACTACAAACTACAAAACCATAAAACTACAAACCACAAACTACAAACTACAAAACTACAAACTACAAAACCACAAAACTACAAAACTACAAACTACAAACTACAAAACTACAAACTACAAAACTACATAACTACAAACTACAAACTACAAACTACAAACTACTAACTACAAAACTACAAAACTACAAAACTACAAACTACAAACTACAAACTACAAACTACAAACTACAAACTACAAACTACAAACTACAAACTACAAACTACAAACTACAAACTACAAACTACAAACTACAAACTACAAACTACAAACTACAAACTACAAACTACAAACTACAAACTACAAACTACAAACTACAAACTACAAACTACAAACTACAAACTACAAACTACAAACTACAAACTACAAACTACAAACTACAAACTACAAACTACAAACTACAAACTACAAACTACAAACTACAAAATTCCAAACTACAAACTACAAACTACAAACTACAAACTACAAACTACAAACTACAAACTACAAACTACAAACTACAAACTACAAACTACAAACTACAAAGTACAAACTACAAAGTACAAACTAAAAAACCACAAAACTACAAAATTACTAACTACAAACCACAAAACTACAAACCACAAAACTACAAACTACAAACTACAAACTACAAACTACAAACTACAAACTACAAACTACAAACTACAAACTACAAACTACAAACTACAAACTACAAACTACAAACTACAAACTACAAACTACAAACTACAAACTACAAACTACAAACTACAAACTACAAACTACAAACTACAAACTACAAACTACAAACTACAAACTACAAACTACAAACTACAAACTACAAACTACAAACTACAAACTACAAACTACAAACTACAAACTACAAACTACAAACTACAAACTACAAACTACAAAACTACAAACTACAAAACTACAAACTACAAAACTACAAACTACAAAATTACAAACTACAAACTACAAACTACTAACTACAAAACTACAAAACTACAAAACTACAAACTACAAACTACAAACTACAAACTACAAACTACAAACTACAAACTACAAACTACAAACTACAAACTACAAACTACAAACTACAAACTACAAACTACAAACTACAAACTACAAACTACAAACTACAAACTACAAAATTACAAACTACAAACTACAAACTACAAACTACAAACTACAAACTACAAAAATACAAACCACAAACCACAAACCACAAACCACAAACTACAAAACTACAAACTACAAAACTACAAACTAATAATTAAAAAGTACAAAACTACAAACTACAAAACTACAAAACTACAAAACTACAAAACTACAAACTACAAAACTACAAAATTACAAACTACAAACTACAAAACTACAAAACTACAAAACTACAAACGACAAACTACAAACTACAAACTACAAACTTCAAACTTCAAACTACAAACTACAAAACTACAAACTACAAACTACAAAACCATAAAACTACAAACCACAAACTACAAACTACAAAACTACAAAACTACAAACCACACACTACAAACTACAAACTACAAAACTGCAAACTACAAACTACAAAACCATAAAACTACAAACCACAAACTACAAACTACAAAACTACAAACTACAAAACCACAAAACTACAAAACTACAAACTACAAACTACAAAACTACAAACTACAAAACTACAAACTACAAACTACAAACTACAAACTACTAACTACTAACTACAAAACTACAAACTACAAACTACAAACTACAAACTACTACTACACCAATGCAATGATACACAAAAAACTCTCTTTCCTTTTCATCTTTTTTTTAAACTAAATATTTAATTTTAGAAATGTTTTAGTATTAATCTCTTCAATTTATATGAAAACTCTAGAAAGTTAAGAGCAGCTTTAATATTTCTTTTGTTGTTTAGTCTGCGATTTAAAGTTATGAAAATATTTGTTTTCCAATTTTTATATATGTAAGTAGATTGACAAACCAACAATTTTGAATTGGATTTTGCATGTGTAAAATAAATCAATTTATTCTTAATCTAGATCTGTCGAATCACAAATTTACCCTATTTTTGCATTCCATGGGGCAAAATAAATTGATTTATTTTTGATTTAAGATCAAATCTGCAGATCTGAATTTTTCGGCAGATTTACCTTTTTTTGCACCAATACTAATACAATTTTTAAAAAATGTTTTTGCTAACACATTCACAAACTACAAACTACAAACTACTAACTACAAAACTACAAACTACAAACTACAAACTACAAAACTACAAACTACAAACTACAAACCACACACTACAAACTACAAACTACAAAACTACAAACTACAAAACCATAAAACTACAAACCACAAACTACAAACTACAAAACTACAAACTACAAAACCACAAAACTACAAAACTACAAACTACAAACTACAAAACTACAAACTACAAAACTACATAACTACAAACTACAAACTACAAACTACAAACTACTAACTACAAAACTACAAAACTACAAAACTACAAACTACAAACTACAAACTACAAACTACAAACTACAAACTACAAACTACAAACTACAAACTACAAACTACAAACTACAAACTAAAAACTACAAACTACAAACTACAAACTACAAACTACAAACTACAAACTACAAACTACAAACTACAAACTACAAACTACAAACTACAAACTACAAACTACAAACTACAAACTACAAACTACAAACTACAAACTACAAACTACAAACTACAAACTACAAACTACAAACTACAAACTACAAACTACAAACTACAAACTACAAACTACAAACTACAAACTACAAACTACAAACTACAAACTACAAACTACAAACTACAAACTACAAACTACAAACTACAAACTACAAAATTCCAAACTACAAACTACAAACTACAAACTACAAACTACAAACTACAAACTACAAACTACAAACTACAAACTACAAACTACAAACTACAAACTACAAACTACAAACTACAAAGTACAAACTACAAAGTACAAACTAAAAAACCACAAAACTACAAAATTACTAACTACAAACCACAAAACTACAAACCACAAAACTACAAACTACAAACTACAAACTACAAACTACAAACTACAAACTACAAACTACAAACTACAAACTACAAACTACAAACTACAAACTACAAACTACAAACTACAAACTACAAACTACAAACTACAAACTACAAACTACAAACTACAAACTACAAACTACAAACTACAAACTACAAACTACAAACTACAAACTACAAACTACAAACTACAAACTACAAACTACAAACTACAAACTACAAACTACAAAACTACAAACTACAAAACTACAAACTACAAAACTACAAACTACAAAATTACAAACTACAAACTACAAACTACTAACTACAAAACTACAAAACTACAAAACTACAAAACTACAAACTACAAACTACAAACTACAAACTACAAACTACAAACTACAAACTACAAACTACAAACTACAAACTACAAACTACAAACTACAAACTACAAAATTACAAACTACAAACTACAAACTACAAACTACAAACTACAAACTACAAACTACAAAAATACAAACCACAAACCACAAACTACAAAACTAGAAACTACAAAACTACAAACTAATAATTAAAAAGTACAAAACTACAAACTACAAAACTACAAAACTACAAAACTACAAAACTACAAACTACAAACTACAAACTACAAACTACAAAACTACAAAATTACAAACTACAAACTACAAAACTACAAAATTACAAACTACAAACTACAAAACTACAAAACTACAAAACTACAAACGACAAACTACAAACTACAAAACTACAAACTACAAACTACAAAACCATAAAACTACAAACCACAAACTACAAACTACAAAACTACAAAACTACAAACCACACACTACAAACTACAAACTACAAAACTACAAACTACAAACTACAAAACCATAAAACTACAAACCACAAACTACAAACTACAAAACTACAAACTACAAAACCACAAAACTACAAAACTACAAACTACAAACTACAAACTACAAAACTACAAACTACAAAACTACAAAACTACAAACTACAAACTACAAACTACAAACTACAAACTACTAACTACTAACTACAAAACTACAAACTACAAACTACAAACTACAAACTACAAACTACAAACTACAAACTACAAACTACAAACTACAAACTACAAACTACAAACTACAAACTACAAACTACAAACTACAAACTACAAACTACAAACTACAAACTACAAACTACAAACTACAAACTACAAACTACAAACTACAAACTACAAACTACAAACTACAAACTACAAACTACAAACTACAAACTACAAACTACAAACTACAAACTACAAACTACAAACTACAAACTACAAACTACAAACTACAAACTACAAACTACAAACTACAAACTACAAACTACAAACTACAAACTACAAACTACAAAATTCCAAACTACAAACTACAAACTACAAACTACAAACTACAAACTACAAACTACAAACTACAAACTACAAACTACAAACTACAAACTACAAAGTACAAACTACAAACTACAAACTACAAAGTACAAAGTACAAACTAAAAAACCACAAAACTACAAAATTACTAACTACAAACCACAAAACTACAAACCACAAAACTACAAACTACAAACTACAAACTACAAACTACAAACTACAAACTACAAACTACAAACTACAAACTACAAACTACAAAACTACAAACTACAAACTACAAACTACAAACTACAAACTACAAAACTACAAAACTACAAACTACAAAACTACAAACTACAAAATTACAAACTACAAACTACAAACTACTAACTACTAACTACAAAACTACAAAACTACAAAACTACAAAACTACAAAACTACAAAACTACAAACTACAAACTACAAACTAAAAACTACAAACTACAAAATTACAAACTACAAACTACAAACTACAAAACTACAAAAATACAAACCACAAACTACAAAACTACAAACTACAAAACTACAAACTAATAATTAAAAACTACAAAACTACAAACTACAAAACTACAAAACTACAAAACTACAAACTACAAACTAAAAACTACAAAATTACAAACTACAAACTACAAACTACAAACTACAAAACTACAAAACTACAAAACTACAAAACTACAAACTACAAACTACAAAACTACAAACTACAAACTACAAAACTACAAAACTACAAAATTACAAACCACAAACTACAAAACTACAAACTACAAAACTACAAACTAATAATTAAAAACTACAAAACTACAAACTACAAAACTACAAAACTACAAAACTAATTTTTAATTTACAGTGGTTAACTATTGTCGTTCCTTAATATCAAGATTGTTACGATTTGTAACAATCGTTCTTAGACTCATTGTTGAAGTGTCAAATATTTACGATTAGTAACAATCACCAATTAATTTATTTTTGCTCCAGATATGTCAAAACACAAATTTCTACCGTTTTTATATCCCATGGGATAAAATAAATTTATTTATTTTTGAATTAAGATCAAATGTGTGGATCTGAATTTTTAGGCAAATTTACCCTTCTTTGCATTTATACTAATAAAATTATGAACAAATGTTTAGCTTTAAATTTGACAGATCTATCACACTCATTGACACGTCAAAAAGTTACACCAATGCAATGATACACAAAAAACTCTCTTTCCTTTTCATCTTTTTTTTAAACTAAATATTTAATTTAAGAAATGTTTTAGTATTAATCTCTTCAATTTATATGAAAACTCTAGAAAGTTAAGAGCAGCTTTAATATTTCTTTTGTTGCTTAGTCTGCGATTTAAAGTTATGAAAATATTTGTTTTCCAATTTTTATATATGTAAGTAGATTGACAAACCAACAATTTTGAATTGGATTTTGCATGTGTAAAATAAATCAATTTATTCTTAATCTAGATCTGTCGAATCACAAATTTACCCTATTTTTGCATTCCATGGGGCAAAATAAATTGATTTATTTTTGATTTAAGATCAAATCTGCAGATCTGAATTTTTCGGCAGATTTACCTTTTTTTGCACCAATACTAATACAATTTTTAAAAAATGTTTTTGCTAACACATTCACAAAGATGCAAAACAATTCCATTCGTGTTCCATGCGCCACGAAAAAAAAAAAACAATTTTTTTTTCCATAACAATTGTTGCTCCTTATTGATTCTAACCAATTCCAACAATTCGTAACAATGACACTTGAACATTTTTTTGACATATCAAGAATAGTTAAAAATTGTTCAAAAAAGAAAAGAACATGAAAGTTTTTATTAAAAAGCTAAACATAAAAAATGTCAAACGTGTGAGATGACGAAAAATGTATAAATAAATGTTAAAACAACTAAAATGGCGGATGAAACTATGAATGTCAATTCAATTGAACAAAGTGGTGTATCTCCAGTTATAAAAACTTGGTCTCATCGTAGCAGTAGTTATTTGGAGTCGGTATTTGGCATAACATTGCAGAGCCCCTAAATAACCTACATCAATTACTGTTAAACATGGCTTTAATAATATGCATTTAAATTTGACCATGCCAAAAGAAGTTCTTGGAGATATTTTGACTCAAACTGATTGAGGTGAATTGGATTTGATCGTCCATAAAAAAAAGAAAATAAGTAAAATCTTGAAATTGAAACCTTATTTAGAGCCGCCGCGCCGCCGCCGAAGCACTTGACCACTTGGGTCGTTAATCAGCATTTCCAATCAATCGGTTGAAGTTGATGCTGATGATGGGCTCTGAGTTGGTTGCGAAAGCTAAAGGTGACCGAAACTGAGGCCGAGTTTCTTCTTCAACGTCCACACGTCTATTCTCAACGCAACGACCAATCGATCGATGGTTGAAAGTTAAGCCAACCAAAGAGCGGGCATATAGCATGTAACAACACAACAGACCCACCAGTCACTGCATTCTTCTTTTACTGTTGATGATGGTGTATAGCGTATAGCGCTCCACTCCAATGAGCACACATACTTGGCCTACTTATGGACCTATAAGTTCCTTCCTCATCGCAGTGCAATGGGTTCGGTTCAAAAGGTTTTATTTTTCTATAGATTGATTGGATTTTTGTGTTTATTGCTATTATTTGACGTTTGATTGCTCACGCTTTTCAATAGAAACACAAAACTATTATAAAAATAACCAAGTTATATTATAAAGTTTTGACCGAAAGTATAATTATTGGGAAACGTCATGCAAGTCAAAATGGCAGAGTACAGTGCGGAAATAAATTATTACGAAGAGTAATTATTATGGCAATCAATTGTTTTGAGAAGATTTATTTGTGAGTTATGAAGATTCATTGACTATAACGACGAATTGTGTATGATGGTAACAATATATCTGGAAAAGGGAATTAAGTAAAATTATACTTTGTTATTTATTGTTTAATTATAAGTTAAAAGAGTATTTTAATTGGTAAACATGTTTTTACCAATTTTTAACATATAATTTACATATACGCTGATGTGGTGATTAAGACGGTTACAAAGTTTGAAGAAGAAACAAAAACATAGTTAACGTTTAGTTAATGAAGTTAATAAATAATGTATATGTAAATGATGATTGTGGCATTGCCCTTTTGAACAAACATATAATCTGCACTAAAAACCCATACCTACCTACAAACATTTCAAAAAGCCAAATCTAATACTTCGAAATTTAGATAAGTATACGTAAATTTTGACATAAGTGTAAAAATTTCTTGCATGCAGTTTTCGAACATCTCAATAAATTAAATTATATACAAATATTTTTCTATTTCCACATTGACATTGACATTTGGGACTTTAACAAAGTAAACGAACAGACCTATTATTTGTCGCGCTTTAACCTGTCACAGTTATTGTACGACCTCTGAAAATTATTAACAATTTTACCTGACAAATAATTTTAAATGACCATGATTCCACCTACACTTACTTTAAATATACTATAAAACATAAATGGCAACTTCCGCCTTATTACTTCAAAAACACAAATTTCTTTAAAAGTTGGTTCGTTCCGTTTACATGTAGCAATTTTTCATGTGGTAATCTTGCTACCACCGCCGCCGCCGGCCGCGCCGATGGATAGGTGAGTTGCTAATACAGCATAGCTTTACATCAACATATAAGAAAACTCACAAGCATGCAAGTAGTTCTCAACTCTAACGACTTCATCTTCTAGCTTGAGGTTAAATTATAAGGTCAGTCTTCCGTGAAGTTATATAATAATCCATGATTAAATTTGAAATTTTGTCTTGTAATGTGAAGTTGATTTAGATGATCGAATTAGCGTTGTTATATAGGGTCTTCCAATAAGTAGTTCAATTTTGAATAATCCGCTATTTGGGCAGCTGTCACTTTTGAAGCTATTATCTTTTGAAATTTGACAATTAACAAAATACAAGTTAAGTAGGCATTGAAATTATTTAAATTCACTACAAGAACGACAACTCAAAATTTTCTTGAAAAGCAGATCGATTGTACAACGAGATGTTTTGGATTTAACAATTTTCGTTGGGGCCTCGTGCAGTGGCGTCTTTAGGCATTGGCCCGGTGGGCCAATACAAGAATTATATAGAAAACGAAAAAAGGTTAGTAGACAGTAACAGAAAAACAAGTTTCATTTTACTCTCCGTTCCATTGAAATTCTCCTCCTCAACATCTTAAACTTCTGGCAACATGAATCTTTAATCATACATCTGCACACGCTGTCAACATAATTTTAACAACTCTGCTTTCGTCCTACTCTACAGTTCTGCACACATGTTGACTTTTCAACTCACTCCATGAATAAACAAAAAGTTGTCCCATGGTGATTCATTCATCGCAGATCATTTAAAAAAATGTGGGAACTCAGGAAAGGGATACACTTCCTATTTATCAGCACATATTTGCAACGAATTCGTTGATATAATGGGAAAACAAGTCCTAATGAAAATTTTAGATGAAATTAGATCGGCAAAATAATTTTCCCTAAGTGTTGGCAGTACACCCGACCTTTCTTATAAGGACCAATTGACTTTTGTAATTCGGTATGTTAAAAATTGTGTTCCCATCGAAAGGTTCTTAAAATTTATACCCATTCAAGAGCATAAATCTGAATATTTGGCTGACACAATCTTGACATTTCTGGAAAATCATGATATTTCAATAGAGGATTGTAGAGGACAAAGCTATGATAATACGTCTAATATGTCGGGAAAATATTCTAGTTTGCAAGCAAGATTAAAGAAGAAGTGCGAATTTGCTACCTTTGTACCTTGTGCAACATATTCTCTTAACTTAGTAGGCCTTCATGCGGCTGGTTGTGTGCAGGAGGCAACAAGTTTTTTTCAAGTGGTTCAAAAAATATACAACTTTTTTCTGCTTCTACCCATCACTGGAATAAATTGAATGAATGTTTAGTTTCACATAGAGTTCTTAAAAGCCTTTCTGAAACAAGATGGTCTGCACGAGCTGATGCAGTTAACGCGTTCTATAATGTTTGTAAGCAAATTACTGAAGCCTTGACATCTATCTTTAGAGATCCAAAGCAAGCTCCAGACACAAAACGCGAAGCGCTAAGCCTGTCTAAGAAAATGTCAAAGCTGGAGTTCCTCATTAAACAGAAATTTGGAGCACAATATTAGAAAGAATTCATAAAACAATAACGATTGACGTTGCTGCCAATTTGGTTTGTTAACTATGTTCTTTCATAAATGATATAAGGGAGAATTTTGATAAATTTGAGGTAGAATGCTTGCAACTCGTACAGTATTTAAAAGAATTCAATAAAGGTGTAAATGAAGATCTTATTACAATATCAAAATTGTACAGTCTAATTTTAGTGGATGAAATTGGGAACACATTTCCAAATGTAGAAACTGCCTGTAGAATTTTTGTATCTTTGATGGTTTCAAACTGCAGTGGAGAGCGTTCATTTTCGAAATTGAGCCGGATAAAAAAAGAACTTCGAAGCACAATGCTACAAGATAGACTAAACAGCTTGTCAATTTTATCAATTAAAAATGAATTACTGCAGGAAATTAAATTTGATGACTTAATTCATGATTTTGCAACTGACAAAGTCAGAAAAGTATGCCTTCAATAATATTTTATTGTATACTTAAACTTACATATACATATATCTAAAAAAAAACAAATCAAAACAAACATAAAGAAATAAACTTACATAAAATAAAAAAAAATATAAAAACAAAAGAGAAATCAACCAAAAAAACAATACAAATTATTAAAAATTAACTACAAAGGAAAATGTTCAACTTTTGAAGGTAAATTAAAAAAAAAATAATAATAAAAAATACCTGTTTTATGTTTTTTTTTAGTTATTTCTAAAAAGTAAAAATATGTAAAAAAAAAACACAAATTAATTTTAAAATGATTTTTTTAACCTAAAGAATTTAAAAAAAAATATATTATACCTACTTTTTTTGGCCCCCAAATCCTATTGGGCCCAGGGCCCCCAAAAGTCTAAAGACGCCCCTGGCCTCGTGAAAGATAAGGTCTATGCCAACAGAAATGGTGGTCATTTGGTTGATATAGTTTTTTAATGTTAATGAAATGCTTTCCTCTTAAGAATCATAAGAACATTCGTTAATTTCAAACTATCAAAACTATTTGTATCAAAATAAAATAAAACCTTTTATTGAAAACCCTATATTATTAGAAGAACATATTCCATTAGGATTGAAAAATAGAAATAGTAATTTGTCTATTAAAGTCTTAACCAATGTGTTGTGCAGATCTCAAAAGTTAAGAAGGGTTTTAAAAGTTTGCAAGTTAACTTAAGATAAACCTTCGTTGGTGTTTATGTTACTAAGTTCGAAAAATGATTTTCTTAAGTCTTTAACGATTTTAGTTTCTTCCTCTCGCTTGAACTTTTACTTAATTTAAATCTCGCTATGCCTTTGTAACTTTTATTATTTTTGTGATTTCTAAATTTTCCGGAAAAGACGACTGGAAGGCCCCTTAAAGATTGTGATCTTAAAAACAATTTTCTCTTCTCTATTTCCACTTAAATTAGCCCCTGGTGCGTAATTAGAAGCAGTTAAACACAAGTGATTGATAATATTTTAAGTCAAGTAATTTATACCAATCAAATTAAGTTAAAAGATAAGTGTCTTTACCTTATCGTTATGATATCAACATGAAATGTTTAACATTTTTAATTCGAAAAGTTTAACCTCTAATATAAATTTTTATGACGCCAAAACATCCAATAAAACTACTTATGTAGGTATAATCTTTGATTGTCTATCATAATTCATAACAAATTTTATAAATAATTTTATTCTTTTTTTTTGCAATGAATTATCAAAATAAATTAGTGTTTTATGATTTATATTTCAATATAAGGGATACTGGTATTTGCGTGTATTGTATACACATAAGTTTTGGGCTTGTAAGAGAATGCAATCATTTTAATTCGTTTATTGAATTAAACTAAAAGATTGCATTTATTAAATTGTAATCACAGATCATCTGATCATTGCTCTTAAAAAAGATTGCAATGATTTGAATGCAATTAATTGATTTCAATCATTTGAGACTTCATACATTTATTTACATAAGGTGCAAGTGCTTTTATTCAATTGAAGTCTTTGTAAAAGAATTCAAAGAATAGAACTGAATGCAGGCGTCAAAAGAATTCAAATGAATGCAATAAGTCTTAAAAGATTACAATCAAATAAATGCAGTCAAATGATTGCGTTCTTTTTCTAGTCTAAGTGTCGCAATCTCTAATGTTATCTTTCAAAAGATGTCAAAAATAGATTACATTCATAGATTACCTACACGAAAATTAATCGAATTACAAATTTTCTATTTTTATCTTTACATGAATTTAAATTTGATGATAAATATGATGCATTACCATGCCATTGCACGGCGCGGAGTTTATTTCGTGGGTTTCATTAAGTGTTTTTCATTATTGGCATCATATGTTCTTGCTCTAGTGTCTGCTGATTAACAACTTAACATAATCTTTGTTAATAAACATAATATTAAATTATTTTGGTGTGTTATAATAGTGAATGACATTGTATCCATTACTGAATTTTATCGATTATCTTATGATTATATAAGACCTTTCTAGGCCATTTTTGTTTCAGCCCATTTTCTGATTTTTGACAAAAGCAATTACTCCATAATAAAATCATAAACTTATATTCTTTCCTGTAATTTTACAAATAACTCTTGCCCCTCAATCTCCCTTTCCCTATGACCAGCCAATAACAATTTTTAATAACTTTCTTTTTCCGATTCGTGCCGAAAGTATAAAGAAAAAATAACCTGTAACATCAACCTGCACCGACACTGTGATTACTTGAAAAATAATCGCTTTATATCGGGTGATTTTTTAAGAGCTTGAGAACTTTTTTTAAAAAAAAAACGCATAAAATTTGCAAAATCTCATCGATTCTTTATTTGAAACGTTAGATTGGTTCATGACATTTACTTTTTGAAGATAATTTCATTTAAATGTTGACCGCGGCTGCGTCTTAGGTGGTCCATTCGGAAAGTCCAATTTTGGGTAACTTTTTCGAGCATTTCGGCCGGAATAGCCCGAATTTCTTCGGAAATGTTGTCTTCCAAAGCTGGAATAGTTGCTGGCTTATTTGTGTAGACTTTAGACTTGATGTAGCCCCACAAAAAATAGTCTAAAGGCGTCAAATCGCATGATCTTGGTGGCCAACTTACCGGTCCATTCCTTGAGATGAATTGTTCTCCGAAGTTTTCCCTCAAAATGGCCATAGAATCGCGAGCTGTGTGGCATGTAGCGCCATCTTGTTGAAACCACATGTCAACCAAGTTCAGTTCTTCCATTTTTGGCAACAAAAAGTTTGTTAGCATTGAACTATAGCGATCGCCATTCACCGTAACGTTGCGTCCAACAGCATCTTTGAAAAAATACGGTCCAATGATTCCACCAGCGTACAAACCACACCAAACAGTGCATTTTTCGGGATGCATGGGCAGTTCTTGAACGGCTTCTGGTTGCTCTTCACTCCAAATGCGGCAATTTTGCTTATTTACGTAGCCATTCAACCAGAAATGAGCCTCATCGCTGAACAAAATTTGTCGATAAAAAAGCGGATTTTCTGCCAAACACATTTCGAGCCGAACACTGATTTTGGTAATAAAATTCAATGATTTGCAAGCGTTGCTCGTTAGTAAGTCTATTCATAATGAAATGTCAAAGCATACTGAGCATCTTTCTCTTTGACACCATGTCTGAAATCCCGCGTGATCTGTCAAATACTAATGCATGAAAATCCTAACCTCAAAAAAATCACCCATTACAAGTGGCCATAAATTTGGTAGAATCCTCCTCCCTTGCCTCTCATGGTGATGTAGGCAAAGCCCGAAAAAAGTCGCATAATATATCTTTTAACTCATCTTCCGAGGCCCATAAAGTCATAAAATTTTTTGACCAAATATTATGTTTTATTTTATTTCTCTCCACATAAATTCCAATTGAATAGATGATCTTGCTGGCAATGGATCAGCGAATAACACGCAAGTGCAGTGACAGCGTTTCCTAAGGCTATATTTCAGTCATAAATATAAAAATCTGCTCTTGCGCGAGACCAGTTTAAGAGTTACATATTTACTTCTTTGTAAAAATTGTAAAGTTATGCTAATTGCTTCGCAGTACTCGGTGTACTGTTTCGTAATAAAAATGTGCACTGCCTTAACGTGCTTCTGTTTTAGTGAATTGCTGCAGTGAGTGTCTTGAAGGTGCGTAGCATACCTTTAAAAATATACATCATGTACCTGAATGCCAGTTTTGGAAATATTTACGTACAACAGATATAACAACCCTATAGCTTTCCGGTCCAGTATGCGTCTCTTGTATATTATAGAAATGCATAAAACGCAACGTATCGAACGCGTAAACCTACTTGTTCGTTTTTGGTCAAGTCAAGTGAAAGCTTTCACTTTTAGGTGATTTCTGCATTGTTTGATCAATTTTAGAAACTTGTTATTGATTTGTAGATTTCTTTGTATATTTTTTTGTATGTATTAAAGATGATGGTTTCAATAAATATACTCGTATTATTACATTGCAAATGTCAAACGTCAAAATGACATTATACTTCGAAATCTAATGAATGCATCGTATATGTCAAACATCAAAGTAACATTTTACTTCTAAATCTGTCACAATATGAATGATGCCATAATTTAATTTTCTGAATCATTCTCTCCTTTCAATACCACTCCTTTAAGAAATTCCTCTTTGATTGATGAATATATCATAATTAGAATTAGAATTCCTGATGGTCAGTCATTGAATGTAGTGTTCTTGTATATGTCTACTCTTTGATTACGTTGTAGATAACTCTCATGAGGAAATACCTTTTTCTGGATGTTACCAGATCCATCATAGTTGGTTTAAAAAAAAAATTACTGCGTGCGTTTCAATTGATAAATCAAGATCAGTTTTATCATCTACATAAGCTTCCTTTGGTTCAGCCTTTATGCCGACTAGTTTGGAATATAAGTTACATATATTTGTTTTCCACCATTTATTTCCTTTATGTAAGATATCTCTTGTTCAAATTAGATTAAGAAGGCTGTTTTTATGTTTCTACAGTGGGAAATGACAATTGCTTTAATTTTATCTTATAGTTAGTGTTGATATTTTATCTAGAAAAGTTTTTAAACTATTTAATATAATACATTTATTTTTAAATTTAATTTCAGGATCAATAAGGACGTCAATTCTTTCAGGATCGAAATTTAATGTAACATGGCATTTAGCGTACCCGCACAGAGTAAGTTGACATGTTTATATTAATTAAAATTGACTCCCACTCATATCAAAATCTTAAGGCTTTTTTAATTTAATTTTTAATTTGACAAATTTCTAAAAAAATACACAAATGTCCACAGTTTTTTTAAAGTTTATGTATAATATTTGCGAAATTTAATTTAAAATAAATTTGGTACCAAGAAGTTTAAACTAAAACGCGGTGTTAATTTGATTTGAAATTTGTTTTGGCTCTGCATATGACTGCTGACAGTTGACAGCTCTTCTTAATTACCATTGGTCTATTGTCTTAGTGTCAAAATTTTGACATTTCATAAATAAACTTTAAACCTACTTCAGTACATAAGTATGACCCAAGTGACTTCTTAGAAGTCCTCAACCTTTCGATTGTAGTCTTCTGTGATAGTTCTGTAATTTAAAAAAAACTTGAAATCCTAAAGCCTAATTCTATAAAAATGCACATTTCTGTCCGTTGAAAATTTCAACGGATCATGCCCCCATCTTCTGTTGCACAGTCCGATGTACAACCACCCCATTTACAAAATAAATGAGTTCAAAAGATAAGTCTATTTGTATAGTTTTTTAGAAAGCGGATTTTCAACTTGCTTATTTAATACTTGGGTATTTAATACATTTATTAATATTTCTTTACTTAAGTGCTTTTACCACAACAACTTTTATAGTTTTTCATTTATTAAGTTATTGTGGTTTTATTATTATTCTTTTGTATTTACCAAATGTAGTAAAACTTTCTTAGTCAATATAAGAAATGTAAATGAAGAAAAAGTTTTGTGGTAAAATATCCTAATTTAACATAAGTGATTTTACTTTTTGATTAATATCGATTATAAAAACCAACTTAAGATATTTTACCAACATCATTTCTGATAAATTGATACATAAGACTAATCATCCTCTACTTAAGTTGTTCTACCTTTTGCAAAAACCCAACCAATTAAACTTAAGCTAATTTAAAATAGGTCATAACTTTCTTTTGTTTTAAAAGATTTATCAACGAGGTTAGAAATAAAAAATTGTTGTGGACAGTATATTTGAAAAAAGGATAAATAGATCTGCTTAAGTGGACTTAAAAGCATTTACCTTTTAAACACAGTATTATAACGTTTCGTTTTCCACTAAAGACTTTTGTGCTCATCCGTTGCCAAATGCATGGCCATAATAAGGCCAGTTTTGATGAGATTGCAATTATGGCTCCAGCGTGATAGTTTTACACTATCTGTCTCAAAAGGTGTATACATATACACATCAAAGAAAATTTTCAGGAAACAATGTTTACAAATTTTTAAAATGTTTCCATTTGTTTAAATAACATTTCAGAACCTTCAAAACTTGTGTTTATTTCATACATTTTTATCAATTAGATAACAATTTTCGTGGCATTTTATATCTACATTCATAGCCACTTACTCAACAAACCACTGCCTACCTATGTACATTCTTGGGAAACAAGCAAAGTTTCCCATTTGGAATACGAAACAGAAAATCAATTCAAAACATTTCATAAATGTTTTGCGAGCGTCCAGATAACAAAAAAACAAAACATTTCAGAAATGTTTCTCGGTTATGAAAAGTTTTTTAAATGTTTCTGAAATACTTCAAAAATTATTCTTCGGTCTGAACGCACCTAACACTCCATTTTCACACCCAAAACTGGAAACAAAAACATTAAAGAAATGTTTCTTAAAGCGTAAAAAAAACAATTTTGAAACTTTTCTGCAATGTTTCTGAAACGTTTTTCAAACAAATGGTAAAAGTTTAAGAAACGTTTTTAAACAATATTTTCTAAAGTGTTTCTTTGGCATGGACAAAAATATTTCTTTAGTCTGGACGCACCTTAAGAAAGGATATCTAAATTCTTAGATTACCATACATGATAAAAGTATTTCTCACTTTAAATAAATACAAAGTAACTTCATAAAAAAGTAAGTTGTTTCCCATATTTGAAAATGTATATAGAAAAAAAAATTGTCTTCTAAAGTGGAATTTAAAGATTTAGCAGACTCAACGTCATCTTACTTAAAAAAAAAAAAATATAAATAAAACCTACACAAATTATTTTATTATAAATTTAATTATTATTTTCTTATAAAAAATAATATTAATTACATTGAAATTATATATTTTGATTTTAAGTATTATAACATTAATAATGTATTAAAATGATAATATACAATGATTTAGTCAAAGATCAAAACTGTGTCATCTCGAATTTTGTACAGCTTAGGTAAATATTAGTATATTCGCCTTTATAAACAATGGCTTGTCACACCTCTCAATCCAACAATTGCCACCAATAATGTCAGCAAAAGATTATTAGCAAATATAGTTCCAACTCCGTCCAATTGGTGTGTGTTACAACCGTCAATATTACAAATTCGACAATGTTCGTCATCGTTGACATCACATGTCAGTTCTGTTGTACAACCACGTTCTGTGATTTGTCCATCAAATTTCGTAACACATTGATTGTTTTGTGAATAGTTGGGACATATTGAAATCATTGTTGGGTCCTTAACGCAGTTATCATGTTTGTCAGATTGACAAATATAGCAAGATCGTCTGCCGCTTGGATATATCTATAAGTATTGGAAGTTTTTCATTATAAGTGTTCTAAGAAAATAAGACAATAAGAGAAGGTTTGATGTGCTTAAAGAACTACTTTGAATATTCTACATTATTTTTTACTCTTTGATTGTTCGTACAATGAACTTTAGGTAGGAATTATTTTTAATATTATCATCATATTATTAGCTGGCAACATTTAATGGTTAAAAAAAATGTAAAAAATGAGACAAAATTGTTTAATGAGACGAAGAAACGTCAAAATTTGTACCTTGGAAGAGTTCAATATGAATACCGTAAAAAAATGTATTAGAAACTATTAACTGTCAAACTTATAATCAACTGTCAAAATGTTAACTTCAATGATTGAATATATAGTAATATGGTGCAAATATCTTTGTTTAACATACAAAAACTACCGTATCGACATTTTTATATTATTAATTTGTAGAAAATGTTAAAATATTTACCTTGGTATTACACTTGTTGCCTACACATGTTTCACATAATTCCGAACCACTGGCGCCGCACACAGCTTGCTCATTGTAGGCCAGTCTATTCAAACAACCACGTTGTGTTACTGTGTTTGATGTGATTCTCATCAAACATTCAGTAATGGGCGCGTTGCAGATTTCTGTGCTATTGATAATTGATGGATGAGTTGCACATTCTACGTTCTTGCTTGAATCACAAGCAACGCAAGTTTTAGAAACTGGAAGTCCATCCTTAACGTTACAATTATCCGACGAACATTCATAAAGTTGGTTCTTTTCTCTCCATTCTTGTAGAGCTGATTCGTCAATGTCACTCGAACATCCCGAAAGTTCTACTTCGTCGTTTTCGTACTTTGCATAACATTTGTCATCTTTGATGTATGCTGCACAATATTCTTCATTTTTGTCAGCGCAATTGGATCCCACGCAAACATTACAAGTCAAACGATCTTTGGGATACTTAAATAAGTTACAATTGTCACCGCTGCAGCTTGAGCAGTCACTATTGGCCTCGGATTCGCCAGAGCATTTATATCGATCTTGAAGTTCTTTATCGTCTAGACATGTTCGTATAACTTGAGTTGTTCCATTTGCAGCAATGAACGATGCTGCCATACAACCATTTTGACATTTTCTAGCATCAAAGCTGCCACGTTCTGGTCGGGTCACGCAAGAGGCATCCGTCTCGGAATTACAATAAGCACAAGTTTCAAAGTCATTCAACTCCCAAGCGTCATTGCATTCGTTTGACTTGCAACTAATACAATTGTTTGGGTTCTTGCGACAATAGAGATCTTTTTCGTCCTCGACTGCGAAAGCACATCCTCGACGCACCACTTTTCCTTGTTCACTGAAAACAGTCATACAATCTTGCTGGTCACCATCTGAACAATCAACAGCTGGCCCCAATGAGTTCGAGCACTCGGAACCGGTGCAATTATGGCATTTAAGAGGAAGATTTTGCCACATTCCATGATTTTTGTCTTCCTTGCGGTCTATCAAGTTAAGAGTATTACAACCGCTTGCGGAGCAGTGTCGGCAAGTGCTCTTGTCTGTGGTATCACAGAGCAACTGAGAAGCACAACCTCGTTCTGTTCGATTACCTCCCAATGCAGTAACACACTTCTCACTGTCCCTTACATAAGGACAGCTTGACAATTTTGTTGGAATATCCTCACAATCAGGATCTGTTTCCGAACTGCAAGAGTAACATTGAAGTCGGGATTCAGGGAAAATCTATAAATTAAAATAAATTTTGTTAAAAATAGTTAATATCCAAGGGAATACAAATGTAAAACAGTAGATACCTTTTTATTGCATCCATCGCCAAGGCAATGTGAGCATTTGTCACCTCCTGAAAGAATACAACTGACAAATTCGTCTGAAGAAAGATCAGCCAAACAGCCTCGGTGAGTTGTGCCATCTAAAGAGCAAATAGAAATTGAAATAATTTATTTTTATTTTGAAATACGAAAATTAAAGAAGTAGGAAGGAATCAAGAATTAGGCATTGGTAAATTAATTTAATATATAAATTACATCTGAACTGCAAGTAAAACTAACAAAATTCTGACAGTAGAATTAGGTTTGACACATTCAAAATTGCGGTAAACTCGTGATTTCTTCCTAAAACAGTTAATGTCTACACATTTGGCAGGTTCAGACAACATAAGGGACTTCATTTGTAGTCAAGTGGATTCTTTGAACGAAAATTCTTACCAAGACAACTAGTTAATTTTTCAAGTGTCACAAGTTTCAAATTCGGAAATTTACTTCACTAACTTCTAACTTCAGTTGATCGTGGAAAAACTACCGAAAACATAATTGTCTACAAAACACTTTTCAGGCAAGTTTGAAGTCCATAACGATTTGTATTTTGTATTATAAAAAAATATTACTTATTACTTTTCAAATTTGACAAGGAACCGTTTTACCGAAAATATTGTGCAGAAAATAAATAAATGACAGAACAATAAAGTTCAGCTTTCAGTTAAACTAAAAAACACGATCAGGTGTCATTTTGAGATACATAAATGGACTTGACTTGATAGTTAGAGCGATTTTTCTTGACTAACTTTCCAGTCACCTTTCCAATTAATTCGCGGCAGCTGGCCAATCAGATACTAGAAACTTGCCTTACCTTCAAGTCCCTTTATTCGTCTGAATCTCATACTTTCTATTTTTCCGTCGTACTTTTTGGCATTTCAGATATTAATACAACCATAATTAAGTATCTAAAGTTAAATTGTTATGTCTCGAATTGAACTTACCAGAAGCTATTTTTGTAAAACAGTTGGGATACGGCAATGAATTACACAAGCTAACAGTTCCAATTTGATGAGCATTTATGGCACAATTAACATCATCAGATGAGTCACAAACTACACATTTTTGTGTTTGTGGTAATTTGTCTGGGGAATTGCAATCATTGCCATCACAAATAAACACGCGTTTTGTCTTCAAAATATCAGTGACGTTTTGATTTCTAAATGCACTCAAGCAACCCATTTCGGCAATACTATTGGAATTGTCAAACTTAACGAAACATTGATCACCCTCTTTGTACAATGGACACAATTCTGATACAGAACTTTCGCAGTTGTCGCTAAGACAAGAGTGACAGCGCACGCGATCTGTGGGAATGTCATCAATGTTGCAACGGCTACCTTGACAAGTTTTGCAGAGGGGTCCATTACAATTCTGTTGGTCTTCTATTTCCTTGTCGCTCAAACAAGTTCTAATTAGTTCATAAGCTGGATTTGAGCTTGAATCTGAGGGATATAATGTTGTCATGCAACTACGATTGCATAGCCGGGTCTTAAGAAGAGATTTGGGGTTGGTTACACAAGATTTATTTTTGCTTGAATCACAATAAACACATTCGTTGAGTTCACTGAGACCTATAACACCATTACAGCTATTAGACTTGCAATTTAAGCAAAGTCTGGGGTTCGCATCACAATATTCCTCATATTCCTCATCAATATCGTCACTACATCCACGACGGATGACGTTTCCTGCACTATCATAGACCATTGAACAATCCTGTTCGTTGTTATTCTGACATTTTTTGGCTTGACCAAGTTGCCCATTGCATGCATTTCCCTTGCATTCATAGCACTCAAGTGGCAGATCTTGCCATTTGCCATAGTTATCGTCTAGCCTGCGTTCTAAATTAACAGTATTACAACCATCTGCAGCGGAACAGATCCTGCACTTTTTCCGGTCAGATTCATCACATTGAATATCTGAATTACAGCCACGGTGAGTTGTTCCAGCAACGAACGAGGTAACACAGGAGTCATTTTCAACATATTTCGGGCATATACCAAGGCTATTAGGTTCATCGTGACAGTTAGGATTCGAATCAGAATCGCAAATATGGCAAGCTCTACGTCCAGGAGGGTAGACTTCCTTGTTGCAATTGTCACCCACACAGGATTTACATGTTGTTGAATTTCCGATAAGGCAGTCGTAGAATTCATTTCCCTCCAAGCTCGATAGACAACCACGTTCAGTTGCGCCATCTATAGAGTAAAAGTTCATATACATAAGCTAGTAAATAAATCTTAAGAACAAACGCTTATACTAACCATTCAAAACTCTACTATAGCACTGGGTGTAGGGCAGGCGACTGCACTGAGTAGGGCTAAGGACAGAATTTGGTTCGGAGGCACAGCGTGTGTCAGTTTTAGAATTACATAAGCTGCAAGATTGACTTTCTGGTAGTGAATCGTACGTGTTGCAATCATTTCCATCGCAGAGAAATAGCCGTTTAGACTTAATCAGAGTTATGGCTTGATCGATAGTGAAATCACTCTTACAACCAGCTTCAATTATGTTATTCTGGTCGTCAATCAACAAAGAACATTGATCGTTCTTCCTGTAACCAGAACAGAGTTTCTTTTCTGATAGTGTGCAATCTTCCCCAGAACAATGATAACAGCTTCGACGATCATTTGGAATGTTATCTTTATTACACTCTTTACCCACGCACGATTTGCATAGATCATCCGATCCATTTGTGCATGTTTGCTGATCGGCTAGTTCTTTGTCATCCAAACATGACCTTGTGGTTGCATAAGCAGGATCGTCTTCTATTGATTTAGGATAAAGTGCAGTCATACATCCCTTGAAGCATGTTCTGGTAATTTTCCACGATTCTGGGTCCGTCACACATGAGGCATTAGTGCTAGTGTCACACGACAAACATTTGACATAATCATCTGTTGTGGTGGCTTTGTTGCATTCATTCGAGTTACAGCGGAAGCATCTGTCAAAATTCTCTTCACAATAGGTTTCGTGAACTTGGTTAACCGAATCACTACAACCTTTTTGGATAACTTCGCCTTGGGTATTGAATACTGTCACGCAGTTTTGAAGGTTATTATTTGAGCAAGTTTCCACGGGAACTGGAGTCTGCTTGCATGTGGCGTCCTTGCATGTTTGACATTTTATTGGTAGATCTTGCCATTTGCCTGGTTCGCCATCCTTTGCAACATGTTCTAGGTTGACAGTATTACAAGCCGAAGTTGAACAGATGCGACATGTTTTTTTATCTGACGCATCACATGACAGTTCTGATGAACAACCACGGTATGTTATGCCATTTGCGTAGTTTGTCACGCAAGATTGATTTTCGATAAATTTGGGACAGACTTGATTGCTCAGTGGCGTAGTTGCACAGTTCTCGGTGTCATCCAGTGAATTGCAACGGTGACATGTTGTTCGATTGGCTGGGTATATTTCTTTATTGCATTTGTTTCCAACGCAAGTACTGCATAATGAATTTGATTGAGTATGACATTCGTAAAACGCAGTGCTCGCAAGGGCCGATTGACAGCCGCGCACGGTATCACCATCTAAAAATAAAAATTTGAACATTGATAAGAAAATCAAACTAAACCAGATTCTAACAAACTTTAATAGAATTGTTGTAATTAAGTATCGTATTAGCAAACGGACTTTAAAAGCTTAAATTGCGATAAGACTACTCAATATTTAAAGAAATTGGTACTCACTTTCATTAATCAAGGTAAAGCATCCTGTATATGGAAGCTCTGAGCAAGTATCCGCGTCAATAATTAAATTAGGGTTTGTAGCACATTGTGGGTCAGTGTTAGAATTGCAAACTACGCAGGATTGTTTTGACGGAATGCTCTCATAAGTATTACAATTTTTGCCATCACATAAAAGAAGTTGCTTAGACTTGATTAGATCTGTGACAGCAGCATGCTCGTATTCACTACGACATCCCATTGCAATAACTGTACTTGAATTGTCAAACAAAATATAACATTGATCATTTGGATGATACGTCACGCATGTTTTTTTCTGAGCATCTTCACATTCTTCACCACGGCATGACAAACACTCGTGTCGCTCGGTTGGGAATTCAAAGGTGTTGCAACTCGAGCCACTGCATGTCTTACAGAAGGGGTCGTTGCCATCGAGACAAGTTTGTCTATCGTCCAAGTCCTTGTCATCAAGACACGTACGCGTCAGTTCGTATGAGGGATCCTCCTCCGAGGACCTTGGGAATAGAGCTGCCATGCATTGCTTGTTGCACTGACGTGTCTTTATACCTTCAATAGTTGGATTGAGAACACAGTTTGGATTGGTTGACGAATCACAGAAAGCACAATCCACATAATCACTTCGTTTTGTAACATTGTTGCAACCTGATGATTTACATTGTTGACAGTATCCACTGTTTGTGTCACAATAATCCCCGTGTGTTTTTGCAACATCGTCGCTACAACCACGACGCAAAACTACTTCCGTGCTGTCAAATACGGTCTCACACTTTTGCAAGTTATTATTTTCACACATTTTTGGAATTCCATTTGAATTCTGACAGGCAGATCCTTCGCATGTGTAGCAATTAAGTGGCAGATCTTGCCACATGCCTGGTTTGCCAATATAATTTGACAGTAGATCGACATTATTACAGTTGTTTTCCGTGCAAAGACGACAAGTTTCACGATCTTCGCCATTGCAATTCAATTCTAAGCTACAACCACGAATTGTTGTTTCGCCAGTTATGGCAACACCACAATGATCGTTTTCTTGGTAGATAGGACAAGCACTAAAATCGACGGGGTTGGATTGACAGTTCTCATTGTTTTCTGATGAACAGCGGAAACAAATTTGACGGTCTTCTGGATAAATCTGACAAGAAAAATATTGTATTAGTAAAGACGTAATTAATTATATTCAAATAATGTAAATGTAATATTAAAATGGTGTTTTATTCAAATTACAAAATTATCAATCTTTTTGACACAACTTTACGAGTACATTTCCTTCGTTCAGCAGACCAATGAATGAATGACCAACTGACATTTGAAAAGTCATATTGTTTTTTTTTAATTGCAAAAATAGTGCATTTAGTGCATTTTATGAACGCATCGGTTGCATCTTTTGTGAGAAGTAAACACTCAATGGGTGGATTAGAAATTACCTAAATAACGAAAACACACACTTGGCGCAGTTATAGCTTTTTAAATGAAAATATCAAATATCGTTGACAAAAATGAGAAAAGGAAAAAAAAACAGATGCCAAAATCATAAATTTTTGATGAGAACTTATTCCTAATGATTTTCAAATTTGGATCATTAAAATTTAATTTCCATATTTTTTAAAATAGAAGTGTTTTTAAGTTTAACATACCTGATTGTTGCATGTTTCTACATCGCAAGCATTACACTTGATATCTTTGCCGTTAGCAAGACATTTGTCAATTGTTTTCATTTCTAAGTCGGCTATGCACCCACGAGCAGTGCTACCATCTGACGAAGACAATATTGTAAAAGTGTTTATTCGATAAAATAAAACAAACAGAACTTACCATTTTGTATCATTGTGTAGCAGGAAGTATACGGCAAACTATTGCAACTGTTTATATTGGTTAACATATCAGGACTTGTTGCACACAGAGGATCTTCTGTTGAATTGCATTGCAAGCATTTGTGCGGTGTTGGAAGGATGTCAAAAGTGTTGCAATTATCACCGTCACAGAAGAGCATTTTCTTGCGAAGTAAATTCAATGTTGAATTGTCAAAATCACTCTTGCAACCCATTTGAATAACGTCATTGGTATTGTCAAACAAAATATAGCATTGATCATTTTCTCTATACGCCGGACAAAAAGCCTCTTCTGGATCTTCACAATCGCCAATACAACGCGAACATGAAAGACGTTTTTCTGGCAGTTTGTCAACATTGCATTTGTCACCTTGACAGACTTTGCAGTATTTATCATTCCCACTCTCACATTTAGTACGATCATCGAGGTCTTTATCGTTCAAGCAAGAACGTGACAACTCCAATGCTGGATCGGTTTCATCAGATCTTGGATACAAGGATGTCATGCACTTGCCTCTGCATTTCCTTGTTTTCGAAATATCACCCAAATTCGTAGTGCAATTTGGATTCGTTGCCGAATCACAAGATAAACAGTTCACATACTCATCTAAACTACTGCCATCATTACAACCCGAGGACTTACAATAGGTGCATAGGTCAGAATAAAGATCACAATGGTGATCATGAGGTCCTTCATAGATACTGTCACTACATCCACGCTGCACAACTTTACCAGCCACACTAAAGACTGTGACACAATTTTGAAGATTATTATTTTCACATTTGCGTAGTTTGGTTGTGGCGCTGTCATCGCATTCCTGTCCGATACAAGTATGACAATTAATAGGCAAATCTTGCCAATTTCCTGGGTATCCAATATTATTTTGGTAGAGATTGGCTACATTGCAATTTGAGGAGTTGCACATTTTGCAATGCTGCTTGTCAGAGTCATCGCATGTGAAATCATCACCGCAGCCTCTATATGTCACACCATTAACAAGTTTTGAGCTGCATACTTCGCTTTCTGAATAAACTGAACATACCGTTGGTGAATCAGGGTTGTCTTGACATTTAGGATCATCTATTGAATTACATTTGTGACAGGTCAATCGGTCTTCGGGGAAAATCTATTTGCACAAAAAAAAAATTTCTTTTAATTTTCCAATATCAGACATACATATAATAAAAATTAATGGTTTAATGTTACAGAGAAAGTATTAGTCAAATTAGTCGATCATTGCTCCACAGATTTTAGTCTGCAAAGTTGTTATGTCGTAAAAACAATTCAAGGCCAACTGTCAATTCTTGCACAACTAGCAGTCATGACAAAATTACTTATGATAAAAACATCAATAAGTCAAACTCATTTTGACGTCTCATATTCGCTCCACTCATTTTATACAGAGAAAATTTAAAAATTCTGTCTTACTTACCTGACTCTTTGTAAATATTAAAAGGGAGCGAAATAATTAGACGTCAAAATTATTCGCCTCAAAAGAATCTTATTTGAACAACGTTATTTCTTAAATTCATCATTTTGTTTATGGTTATCTCAACAAATATTTTTGACATAATAAATCCCTTCTTAAGTTTAACGAACTAATAAGGTGGAGACAAAATACAGTTATTTGGTAAGAACTGATGCGCGGTAAATCAATTCAACCAATAACAAACAATTTTCGACATATTTAATACATCACATTTCGCTGGAATGTCAAAACACAAGTCACCCGTGATAAACTAGACTGCATTTTTTGAGCTCGGTTAAAGCTCTTTCCCTGCGCAATCATCGAAGATGGGGGTACAAACTGGAGCTAACATAATTATGAAGACTTTTTTAAAATATCCAATATCTCGTGCCATTCCTTAAGGCGCTCAATCAAGTAAAACCTCAGAGTATAATACGACCCGGGGATATACTTAAAAACCTTAAATGCATTCTATACCTCTGAATTGCATTTATTTCCCAGACAAGTTGAACAGAGTTTATCGTTGCCACTTAAGCAGGCTTGTCGTTGAGACTTTATTAAATCAGAAACACATCCTCTCGTGGTTGTTGTACCTGAAATTCACAACCAAATTCAATTTAAATTTTCAAATTCGAATGTTTAGCAAAAATTATACCCCAGCTAATTTTTGTATAGCACTGGACATTTGGTAAACTGCTGCAAGTATTGACTGTAGCAATATCTTTGGGAGATGACGAACAATTTTTATCGACTGACGAATCACATTCGTAGCAAGTTTGTGGTTCGGGTATTTTGGAGAAATCATTACAATTTTTTCCCTTGCATGTGATCATTTTATCGAGAGATTCTTCAAGCTTGTCAGCATGAAATTCACTTGTACAACCAGCTTGGATGACAGCGCTGTTTTGATCGAAGAGAATAAAACAATTGTCATTTTCCATATAAACGGTACATTTCTTTGACACTTGAGGACTTTTACAGTCTTCATTCAAACATGAATAACACTCCAAGCGATCATCGAAAACATCATCCTCGTTGCAATTATGTGATGTGCAGCTTTTACACATTGATCCATCACTACCACAAGCATCCCTGTCATCTAAGTCCTTGTCATCGAGACATGATCGTAACAGTTCTAATTTTGAAGGTTCATCAGCACTTCTGGGCTGAAGTGCGACCATACATGCTGTGTTACATCGACGGCGGGCTGTCGAAGATATAACTGACAAGTCTTGAACACAATCATTGCTATTCCTCCCATCGCAGTGAATACAATTGATGTATTCATTCAGACTGGAAGCGTTGTTACATCCATTTGAATTGCAATTAAAACAGTTACTACTATTTCCGTCACAATATGTACTAAATTCTGATTCCACGTCAATGCTGCATCCCCGACGAGTGACTTTTCCATCCTTGTCAAAAACTGTCATACAGTGTTGATTGTCATCTCCAATGCACATACTTGGTCGAGTGAGTATAGTTTGACAGTCATCTCCAGAGCAGGTGTAGCAGTTGAGTGGTAAAGTTTGCCATACTCCCGGTTTGGCATCACTCAATCTCTTCAGATTGAACACATTGCAGTCCGAAGTGTTGCATTTACGGCATTTGGTTGTGTCACTTGATGTGCATTCCAGCTCAGAACTGCAACCACGATGGGTTATTTCATTGCTAAATGTTGTGATACACGTTTGATCTTTTGAGTATTTGTGGCAAATGTCGTTGTGTTTTGGATTTTCCTCACATGTAATATCTTCAGCTGAATTGCAAATATGACAAGAAATTCGATCTAGTGGGAAAACCTGAAAATTAAGCCAATTGATAGAAATGTTAAACAATACAAACAACATTTATCAAGTGTCAAATATATGAATTTTGTCTTTCAAAGTGCGTGTTCAGATTAATTTTACTGGATTATTTTGACGCTATTTTTATCTCACTCCCAGCTAGGCACTTATATTTTTCAAGGTCAGCATGAATCAAATCAAATAACAAATGTAAATACCGCTTTATATTGAGTTTTCTAAATTACGATTTACTTATGTTTTGAATGACAAGTTAAGTCTTCTTGAGAAATTTTGTAGTCATCAAGTTTTCAAAAAGTTCAATTCGATTTGACATTTAATATTGGTAACGTTATAGGCCTTGTTAATATTGGATTTTTTAAGGAGACTTATTTTGAAGTTTCAGCACTTAAGCTCGCTTCCACTAGTGCCTTACCTTTGCATAACTTTTGAACCATAAAGTGGGAGCAGGAGAAAAATAAGACGCCAAAATTGTTTGCCGCGAATGAGTCCAATGTGAATGTGCATTTTAATTCATAAATGACATATTATATTTCCAAATGTGCCTGAATTGTGACATATAAACCAAACTTACCTTATCATTACAAACACTTTCATCACAAATGCTGCATTCAGTTGTGTTATTATTATAACATTGCATAAATTGATCGTCTTCTAAGCTTGAAAGACATCCACGTTCAGTGTGTCCATCTTAAACGAAAATATAGTTTTTAAGTCACTTATCAATACGTGATAATTGGTGCAGGCGCGTACTGTGCAAGTCATGATGTCATTTAGAGTCACAAATGTCAATATAAATTTTTAAAATATGTCACATTTAAAACGACGTTAATCACGTGTACATATTATGTACACATAAATAATTTCAGTAAGTGTGAATTCACTATTCAATTAACAGTACTCGCCTTCCGAAAACGTCACTTACTTTTCAAAATTCTTGTATAACAGCTGGTAATTGATAATTGATTGCATGTTGTTGATGCTGCAATATTTTGTGGATCTGTTGCACAAAATTTGTCAGTAAGCGAATTACACAAACGACATGTATGTGCGCTGGGAATATTTGCATTACAATCATCTTCATCACACAAAAACAACTTTTTTGAAATTAACATTTCACGAATGTCACTAGGGTCGTAGTCACTTTTGCAACCCATTTCTGAAATTGAGTCTGTCTCATCGAACTTAATAAAGCACTGTTCATTGACAGTGTATGATTGGCAGGTCCTGCTAACAGGGATCTGACATGATTCTCCCGAACAGTGTTGACATTTTTTTCGCATCTCAGGAATCAACTGTGTGTTACAGAGTGGACTTGAACAGCTGTGGCAGAGAGGATCTGAATCATTGCAAACTTCACGATCGTCTAGATCCTTATCATCCAGACAGGTTCGTTCTAAATTGTATGAGGGATCGGCGTCAGTTGTCCTAGGGTACAAAGCAGTCATGCAAGCCTTGTGACATTTCCGAACTTGTTTGACATTTTGAACGTCAAAAGTACAATCCGGATTAGTTTTTGCGTCACAAAAAATACAATCAATGTAATCATTTTTGCTAACAGCTGTGTTACATCCACTTGATTTGCATTGGATGCAATCGCTTGGATTTGTTGTACAATAGTCTGTGTAGTTTTGTGTCACATCATCACTGCATCCTCGGGCTATAACTGTACCAGATTGACTAAAAATTGTCGCACACGTCTGCAAGTCGTTGTCTAAACATTTTCTTATAAGACCATTGGATGAAGCACATTGTTCACCTTCACAAGTGTAGCAATTAAGTGGCAATCCTTGCCAATGACCAGGATCACCTACAGATTCTACAATGAGGCTCGAGACGTCGTTTTCATTAACCTGCACAAGATTCTCAAATTCCTGAGTAAATATAAAGAGAAAAGTTGTTAAGTTGACTTGACCTTTTACTTTTGTAAACAAAGTTGGTTTGTTTTATGCTTAGATTTGTATCGTGTTCTGTGACGTGTTTGAGTTGTATACCATAGATTTGTTCGATTCCTTGATGTATGTTGTGTTTTGTGTTGTGCTTGGTGTCGTTCTTTTTAATATAACTTTTTGTATTTGGGCGCTGTTTTGTTTGTGTGTGATGAATATGTTTTTCATTTGATGGTTAGACTGTTTACACTTATATCACTTGTTTATTAAATTTAATTTATACAAAATTCACAATTGTTTTAACTTTACACGATTTCAAATACTTGTGAATAAAACTTGTTTCTCGCATAATGTGTTAAGACTCCAATTAAATGAGTAAGTGTGTGTATGTAACATCTATGTCAGGTGAAAAAAAATATATAATTAAATCTAAAACAAAAACGAAAATGGCGGCTTTAATGGATGCATACAAATCACAATTGTCAATTTGTGACAGCTAAATGCTCTAATGTGTTTCAAAAAGAAATCTAATGTGGTTTTCCATGGTTAAATTAAGATTTTTGTCAAAGATTTAGGGACAGGGGAAATTTGTGTTTTGAGAGATCTAGATCAAGAATATATATATATAATATTGATTTATTTTACCCATGGAAAACCCCATAAGTATTCCGACAACGTTAAGAGCAACTTTCTTCGGAACGTATTTAAAATGCTCAGAAGACTCCGAATTTAGAGATCTGAGCAGAAAAAGAAAAAGGCCTACAATATTAAGATGATTTCCAATGTAAACAAAGAAAGTTTAATAATACTATTGTGGAAAAAAGTACATTGAACCCAATTATGTGTAGTTTTAAATCTAATTTAATTACATTACTTTATTGATGATAAACTTACTTTTTCGTTGCAATTTTCTCCACTACATGCTTGACAGTTTTTGCCTCCATCGATCAAACATTTATAAAATGATTCATCTGTTAACTCATTTATACATCCTCGAATTGTTTTTCCATCTGGAAATGTATGTAACAAAAGCATTTGGTAAATATTTTAAATTGTTATCATCGTTGTGTTTTATCATCTCCATGATCTGATCGGAATCAATTATCTGAATTTTATCTATTCAGAATCTATTTTATAAAACTGTCATGAGAAAATGTTTGTTTATTTTAATTATCAATTGGATCAGGTCACGTGATTGACGCCATTATGCTATCTTGTTCAAAAACTCACCATCAGATATCATAGAATAGCATTGTGAATAGGGCATGTTGCATGTAACAATCTTTCCTATTTGAGTTGGATCGATAGCACAATTTATATCGGTTGCAGAATGACAAACTTTGCAGTGTGATGCTTGTGGGATTTTGTCAAAGAAATTACATTCTGGTCCATTACATAGCAGGAGATTTTTGCTTTTCACTTGTGCTACTAGATCTTGCGAATCTAAATCACTGCCACATCCCAACTCAATGAGATCTTTTTGTTCGTCGAATTTGAAATAACACTGATCGTCTTTTTTAAACCGTGCACAATATTCACTTTTTGAATCTTCACAGTCGCCTGAGCATTTGTAGCATTTTAAACGATTTTCCGGTAGAAAGTCGACGTTACATTTGTCACCTTTGCATGCCTTACAGAAAGCGTCTTTTCCTTTCGAACACTTTTCCCTTTCATCTAGATCTTTGTCATCTAAACATGATCTTGACAGTTCATATGCTGAATGTGAATCTGTCACATTTCGAGCATACATTGCTACCATACATGACTTATGGCAAAGTTTTGTGCTCTTAATTGACTTGGGATTGATTACACAATTCTCATCGGTCTTAGAGTCGCATGAAAGACATTTGACGTAGTCACTTAAGGCTTTAGCAACATTACAACCATTCGATGAACAACTCAGGCACTTGTCACCATTGCTCTCACAATAAGTCTTGTACGTTACATTGATATTTTCGCTACATCCTCGAGCTAGAACAGAAGTTGAGTTCTGGCTAAAAACTGTGGCGCATGATTGTTTTCCTTCAACCGGGCCACATTTATTGAGGTTTCCCAATTGACTAGTACATGCACTGCCCTCACAAACATAGCAGTTGATTGGTTCTTCCTGCCATTGACTAGATACTAGAACAACAACAACAAAAAATACGGAAATGCAATTTATTAGTCATTGACGGTCTTATCGATAAGTGTTATTTTATTATAGTTATTTTTGCTATCGATAAACACGATATAAGCTCGTAAAAAAAGCTTTAAATAAATAAGTTAAAAGAGTTAAATGCATTTTTGTTCTTCTTCTTTCTCTTTCTCTCACGAAAACCACCTGCAGGCAAATATGCCATAAGTTGTTGTAAATCAAATTTATGATTCAATTTATTTAATCAAAATGTTATCAAAATATTTTGATTGCTTAACGTAATGGAATTTTTAATACATATACCTATTGCAATGTATTGACCCTAATCTATTTAATAATATAACAATAATTATTATTTTTTTCGACGAATTGTATTAGTTTTGATGTTTGATTGAATCCAAAATAGGCTATGCATTTCTGAAGTCACTTTTGTCGGTTTTTCACTCTAAATGATAATTTAATCTTTGAAAATGTTTGTATTGAGCGTCATGATTAAAAATGATTCTTATTTTAGCGGAAAAGACTAATTACATAAAAGAAATTTATCAAGAAACCCTTTAGTTTTGTGGCGCCTAAGGTAATTGTTGAAATTACAAAATATGTAGATAGGAAAAATGCAGTACATATGACAAACATTTAAAAGCACTCGTTTACTTTATTAAAAATATTCTGCACTTGTGATATCAGGTTTTAGTTTATTGGTGAATCAGTTTTTGACATCATGGTCATAAATAAACCTGGTACTTGTCGTAGTGTACTTTCCCTTTTCGACATTTTTTAATTCCTTAAGAAATCTGTCAAACTATTTAAGAACATATACATAGTTAAGTATCCATATACATATCTCAAAAGCTACAAGCTTATAGGGCCCATACACTACGCAAACACGTTTGTTCAAACGTGTGTTTGAGCAAACATAGTTTCGCCACACACTACACAAACATGTTTGAGAGATATTAGTTGCGTGATGAATTTTTACACACCACAATACCGGTAAACTTTTATAAAGTTCAATGAATTCAATCCAAAAAAATTGTTCCTCTTGTTTATTCATGTTAACTCTATGAAAATTGGCATTGGTTTGAGCAAAATTCAATACACACCACACAAACATGTTTGTGCAGGCACGGAAAATTCAAAATTTTTTGATTTTGTTCAAACCGCTTGCGCAAACACGCATAATCGCTACACACTACACAAACAGTTTGCACAAACATTTTTACAACAACAAAATACATTCGTTTGCTCAAACAGTTTGTTTAGTGTATGGGCCCTATTAGTTATTGTGTTCTCCATTTTTGTTTAGCTGTCATTTGACAAAATTTAAAAGTGCTATTTATGAACAGTGAAAACTTATGACAGTTGGTATCTATACAAAAATCTTGATGAATTATTAACAATGCCGTTTTATATTTTGACAATTTTATAAAAACAAATTATTTATTACTAATTTTTAGCCCTGATAGAAGTTGATTTATTTCATTAAAGCTTACATTAACATTTATTGTTCAAATCGCTCATAAAAAACGACAATTTTTTCAGAATATAAGATTGACGGAAATGTCAAATTATATTTTAAATTCAAATTACAGTTATGTCAAATTTTTTAGTTAAGTTATTTTATGGACGGTGTTTACATTTTTTTGTCATATTATTTTAAAGTCATATTTTTTAAAAGGTTTTGAGCGATGAAGTACATAATTTTGATTCTTCAGATCGATAACTTGTTCCAACAGATCAAATTCCACCTATTTTTCACTACTGCCGACCGCAAGAAGTTCTTCATGAGATTGCGATCCCAAAATGCATTAGTTTTACAAATTGTGAATTTAAAAAGTTTTTGTAGTCAACTTAAACAATTTTAATTGTTATGTAGTTTTTACTTGTCAACTGTCAAAGCGACATCTCCCCAAATAATGGGTTATTAAAATTGACACCTTTTATTGGAAAATCCTTCATAAGCACAAAAAAAAAGTGGTATGCAGTGCTAAGCTGATATTAAGTAAGCACTACACTTTTTAATTTTGAGAAAACTAAGTATGCAATAAGTTGAAGATTATTTATTTTAAATTAGTTGTGAATAGAAAACAATTAAAAAAAAATGTTTTTATTTTAATTTTTTTTGTTGAAAAAGGTGGTTTGTAGTTCTAACTTGACACCGTGAGTCCAGGCATAAAACAAAAATATTTGAAAATATAACGATGTAATTAATTGTAGCTTGTTTGTAAAATTCCAAAAAATTGTTTTATTTTGACTTTTTCAAAAAAGATGGTATGTAGTGCTAACTTGACACCGTGACTCCAGGCATAAAACAAGGATCTTCGAAAATGTAACGATGCAATTAATTGTAGCTTGTTTGTTTAAAATTAGCTGTGGAGAGAAAAAAATTCCAAATTGTTTTATTTTGATTTTTTTTAAAAAGGTGGTATGTAGTTTTAACTTGACACCGTGACTCCAGGAATAAAACAAATTTCTTCGAACATGTAACGATACAAATAATTGCATGTAAACATTTTTTTCCACAACTAATTTACAACAAAAAAAGCTACAATTTATTTGAATTCCATATTCGTTTATTTGACTTTCGAACAATGTAGTGCTAATTTGACAGTCCTGAATCAGGAAGCACTTAAGCCTTTGTTTTTTTTTTTACAAAAATCGAGAAAAGACAAATTTGGAAATCGTGAAATTAGAACTCACTCACTTTTCAATAAATCTAAATAAGAAAACTTTCATATTTATTTTAGGATTGGTTATACATTTTTGACACATTCATATGCATTATTAAGAAATTGAATATTTTAGATAATTTTCTACCGAAGAAGTAAAATGATTTCAAAATAAAATGTAAACACTTATTCACTTATTCCAAAGCCTCAAATGAATCAGTTAGATAAATTTACAGTGCACTCCCTTTATATGAACTAAATATAATACTCAAATGACAACATTTAAGGGATCCAAATTTTAATTTTAAAATACAACACTCAGCGAAATATTGAAGGACCAATATTATTTTTTAACAAAGTGTGACCACTTAACTTAAAAATACACTTTGGAATATTTGCCGAATTATTGATAAAACTAGTATTTTTTTGTCATATAAAGTTAAATACAATTAGGAATCCATCTTGATTGAAAAGTTAGGTTATGGTAATAATTTACTGTCTTCACATAAAGTAATATAGAGTGTCACAAATTTCCAAACAGTATTCTTATTGTATTTTAGGAAGGACTTTTTTGATTTTTCTTTAGTTAGGAGATTTTGAGTAATCACTTGTAAATTCACTCAGTCATAATTTCACAATTGTAGTTAAATAATCCACATGGTTTGCAGAATAAGGGAAGTAATCCATGTTTTTATCCTTGATTATAGAGTTTCATATCATTAATATTTATTTATGCAAATTACAAAGAGTCACTGTGGCGTATACGTAATTTTTTCACTTCCACTTTTTTCGTACACATAATCCTTTTTTTTTCTGATATAAGTTGATTTATTTATGATTTATTAGGTGTGACGATGATGCTTTTAAACCCACCTAAATTTCCACTAATTAATAATACTCCTAAAACTACACCGAACTTAAACTTAAAGGACAACATATTATCGCATTCCGCTCGCGTATTGTTCAACAATAGACAAAAATAAATAAACATTGCGATAAAAACAATCGCCACAAAGGGTTTGATTGCTTAGACTAATTCATGGCTGTTCTTTAAACCGATTTATATAGGCTGCGAATCGTTATCAAACAAATATTGTTAATCTTTATGTGATATACACGTTGGACATAATATAAACGATTAGATTTCATGGTGATAATCCGCTTTTAAGCCACTAATTCAAGCATATTTCTAAAAAACTCGATTTATTTGATATAGTTGTTAAATGATTTATTTTATTTAAAAAAAAGAATAAAACAGGAAAAGACCCAATATTTCAATGACATACATATGGCACTCAAAACAAAAATGTGTCATTTGTTGGTTATATTAGTTTGATGTATTGACTATGTAAATCTTGATTAAATGTCATAAGTGTCCAAGTTGAAATTTTTATAAGGTTCATATATATGTATATTTTTTGTTTTATAAAAATGAAAATAATTGAAAAACCATTTAATTATTAATAAACTTTCTTGTAATTACTATAATTTTTGACTATTCATTTGTTATATCGATTGAAAATTATAACTTTCTTGTAATTACTATAATTTTTGACTATTAATTTGTTGTAATATTTTTTTTTTCTTTTTCGTTTTTGTTTTATTTGCCGTCAATATTGTTGAACGTCATTCGTGCGATTTAGTTGCGAGAGTAATAAATTTAATAACAGGTAACAATCAGCAAGGAAGTTATATCGATTGAAAATTATTATTATTATTATTTTTATTTATATTTGCAATCTCCTTTAAGTGTTTTTTTTATTTAAGCCACTTGCTTTTTTCGTGAGTATTTGCAGTTTTATTTTTAAGATAAGATATCATAGGTAAGCAGTTAATCGTTTGAGGATCCAAGGTAATACTCGTATGTCTATTATGTGCTCTTGAAATGCTCTTGAGATGAGTTTTAAGTGGGTTATTGGGTTATTTTAAAGAAATACATAATTTGTTCGATTGTTGGACTTTGGAAAATGTATTGACTTTAGGATTTTCTAGTTTAAGGGTATATTGGGTTGGTTTATGGGATATTTTAGCTGTCAAATCTAATTTCAATATCAACAGTGTTGTTAATTATTTATAAAACGAAATATTCATTTCTGTCAGATACGATTTTGATTGGCTACCTACTCAGTTTTTTTTTAATAAAAATTAATTTGGAAAACATTTAATTATCAAGGTTTGTAAAAAAACAGCCAAAATGAATTAAGATAATAAAACTATTAATTTAAATCGAAATAATAAACATGTTTTGAAGTACAAATTTAGTTGTTGAAATGATAGAACTAAATACTTGTCTTTTTAACGATTTAATTAAGATAAATTTATAAAGAGATCTGATAATCATTTGAATCATAAACAAAATAAATTAATTGATTAGATAAATTGTATGAATAGTAAAAAATAATCAGCATGTTACATTTATTTAGTTTGCACCTACATATATCATTTTTTTTATATTCAAAGTGCAGTTTTCTAAAAGCGTGCTTTTGTAAATAAATCTTGTAATACGAGAACGAGAATGTAACCTCAGAAATATTAGAAATGTGCTATTTTTTTTTCGAAAATGTTATTATTTGACAAAGATGAAGGTTTTAGAACAGCTTGAAAAAATTATACTTTTTACTTACTGAGATTTTATTCATCATTGTTAATTTTTATTTTCAAGTGTTTTTCACACCTTAACGTTGATACCTTTAAGTAATGTTTGTAGTAATCCAAATTGTAATTTAAAGAACTCTAGTAAAAAGATTAAGCTGTTTTCTGGCAAGATATTTGAGAGTATGTTTTGCAGGTTTTTGTTTTTTTGTAAAATACTTGTCAATTGAATTTTATCTTAAAATTTTAACAAATGTTGAATATTTTAATAAATAAATAAAATTCAATAAGTTTTGAGTTAACATCTTTCTTTATTCTCAAGATGTTAGAACCCACAATCAATTTTTAGCGTAGTTATTGTAATTGGACCGATTTTTCAAATTGACAAATTTTGACATTTCTCGACGTTCTGGAGCTTGTACGCTTGTATGCACTTTCTGGATACTATTTTTTGTCATCCATATCCCAAGACCCAGCATAGATATCGATTTTAAATAAATTTTGCTATGCAGATAATAACACATCAACAAACATTTGGGTGACCCGAAATATTTTACGAACTAATAATGCTAACGACTTCAATTGAACTTTATATTACACTAGCTGACCCCACTACGCGTTGTTGTGGCTAACGTTTTTTGTCATATTAGATTGTTGTAAACTATTTAAGGGGAACGGTAGGAGAACATCAGAGATGGGCACCACCATGATATTTTACATAGATGCCATTTATAAAAAAACATTTTACCTTCATGACTGATTTTCTACTACCGTTATCCCTTATTACAATGAAATTATTATTTACGAACGAAGACGGAAACGTTAAAGCTGGTATATAAATTTACTGGTTTGATCAAAATGTTCGTACAGTTGATGTAAAGCAAAACTCAATACAAAAGAGTTAAATTTAAAATGTTTTATTGATGGTGTTGATGTTGATGCTGATGATTCTGTTGGTAGTGTATTAAAAAATACATAATTTATAATAACTTAAAATGGTTTCATTTGTCTAAGTTCTCTTCTTCGACATCCACCGAATCCATTATAAACTTTTTATCTTCAAACTTAGATGCTAATCCGTCACTATTAAATGCTATAAACTACTAAAAACTAGATGTGAATCAAATCTAAGATTTATTTGTTTCAAAATTGGATTTCCTGCTGAGTTTGTTAATTGTGTATTCAAACCATCATTTTGGCCTTGCAGGATCAAAATTCGGAAATTTGAACACATTCCAAAAAACATACTATTGATGGGGGAACAAATAAAACTATAATTAATGTTTCTCCATCTAACTTCTTAAATGCTGCTTGTCTGAAGATGTACTACCATAACTCCAGTGGGGTGCGAACTAAACTACCTGCCTTATACCTTGCATCTAGTCATGCCGACTATGATATAATAATTATTGTGGAATCATCATCATCACCTTTCGCAAGGATCGTTGTTTTACTGCTGAAGATCGTGGTGGTGGTATACTTTTGGGAGTCCGTTCATGCATTTCTTGTAATTTAATTACTCTGCCTATCTTGGAAATCGAACGAACAAATATGCGTTTCAATCTGTGTTGGACCAGGTGTTATCGTTTATATTATTAAAAGTTATATTCCACCGAAAAGTAACATTGATATTTATGATAAACACCTTGCTTATATTGATTTTTTATACAATCTTAACAATAGTCCACAGAAAGTTTTCGTAATCGGCGATTTTAATTTAACTGATGTAAATTGGTTGCATTCTTTTACTAAAAATATGCTTACACCTTGTAACTTAAAAAAAGATACTGAAATAACTTTTATTGATCATCTATTTGCCCTTAATTTATACCAAATCAATAATGTTGTTAATAATTTAAACAAAATTCTTGATCTTATATTTATTCTATATGATGATTTTAAAGCGTCAGTTAATGATATTGTCCCTTTTACATTGTTAAACAATTCAGTCCATCACAATTAACTATATATTGAAGTTGAATTATATAGTAATTATTTAAAAATTGATCATAATTATTTAGAATCTTATAACTTTTTAAAAACCAATTTCGTTGAGCTCGATAACTACCTTGGAAATATCGACTGGAAAACTGAATTTTTAAATTTAAACTTGAAGGATATGTTTAATCATTTTTCGGCTTTTTACATAATGCTATCAATTTATTTGTACCAGCTAGATTGAAAAAGAATGTCTCAAAGCCTCCGTGGTATAATAGGAGGAAAAGAAATCCAACGATTTGAATGCAAAATCCAATTTTGTAAGCTTCGTAAAGAATTCATTGTTCTCAGTAAATTCTCACACAGAAATTATGTCATGAACGCTGAAGTGAACTTAAAATGCGACCCAAAGCGATTCTGGTATTTTATTAATTCTAAAAAATCAAATGGGATTCCCAACTCTATGAATTTTAAAGGTGAAGAATCTACTGAATCTACATTTTGCCCAATATTTTTAATCCGTTTACTCTAACGCTCAGGAAAATGCTTTCATTCCTTCTAATGATCAGCCCAAAGTGAATATTGGGTTCATACAGCTTAATTCTGCTGATGTTTTAGAAAAATTACAAAGTCCCAAACCCAACGCTAAACCTGGTGTGGATGGCATTCCTGCGATTGTCTTAAAACGATGCTCTAATTCTCTTTGCCTACCTCTGCTTATTATTTTTAACCGTTCTTTGTCTTCCGGAATATTTCTGGACGAATGGAAATCATCTTTCTTGATTCCAATTTTTAAATCGGGCTCTAAAAACAACGTTGAAAACTATAGGGGAATTTGTAAGTTATCGGCCATTCCTAAACTTTTAGAAAGTTGAATTAAAATAAAACTTGATTTTCTTGTGAAGGAACATGTTGGTAGTGCCCAACATGGATTTATTTCTGGAAGATCGACCGTTACTAATTTAGCTTGTTTTTCTTCTTTCGTGGTTGAATCTATTGAAACCCAAAGTCAAGTTGATGCTATTTATACAGACTTCAGCAAAGCCTTCGATTCTGTATGTCACAATATATTGCTTCGTAAGCTTGAAGTATTCGGCATACACTTAAGTCTACTTCAGTGGATCGGCACATTCCTAATTGGTAGAGTGCAAGAAGTGAAAATAGAGGAATATACTTCAAGGCATATTAGATGTACTTCAGGTGTCCCTCAAGGTAGTCATCTTGGTCCTTTGCTGTTTATAACATTTATTGATGATATTGTCAACCATATTTTAGCCAATGTTTAATATATGCTAATGACCTCAAACTATTTTTGAAAGTAAAAAGCGACTACGACTGCATTAAACTTCAAGTGGATTTAGATAACTTATCCTGTTGGTGTAAGTCAAACAGCCTAAACCTTAACGTTAAAAAATGCTTTTTTTTTTATAATAAGCACACACTCAAGGGGATATTACTACCCTTAATACGCAGAGCACAGTGTGAGCACTAGGAAGAGGAGAGAGGGTTTAAAAGGAGATGTCGGTGAACATTGGTTTTGAATTCCTGAATATTGCAATGTGTTAAAGCATTCCATATTCGCGTAGTACGGCTAAAGAACGAATCTCTGTATTTGACGGTACGACCGAAGTTGGGCTCGAGGGTATACTGATGATCATTCCTAGAAGCGCGAGTATTACGGTTGAACTGTTTAAGGGGAGGAATGCACCTGGCTATTTCACTAGAGCATAAGCCGTTAACATAACGGTAAAAAAAGGTCAGGTCATTTCTATCTCCAAGAAACATTTTATTTACGAGTTTCCTTATTCTAGAGGATCCAGCCACCTTCAAAGAACTTTTAAAGTTAAAGATCTAGGGGTTATAAAAAGAAATTCAACTGATTTTTCCGACCCCTACACCTTTGTTGCGCTCTATACTACTTTAGTAAGATCTATTTTGGAATATTCTGATGTCATCTGGAACCCCCACCAACAACTATTCTCCGATAGAATTCAAAAGATCCAAAATCGTTTTACAAGGTATTTTTTTTATAAAATGCATTGGAATTTCTGACCAAACTCCCTAACCAGGCAAAGCCTTCTAGGCCTGCAGATGCTCAAAGCTCGAAGAACTATTCATGATATAATTTTTGTGCGTGATATTATGTGCTACCATATTAAATGCCCTGCCTTACTGTCTTTAGTTTTTATTTATGCTCTAACAAGACCGTTGAGGGAAAGACACCTTCTTTTTCAACCTAGACATAGAACAAACTACGGAATGAATGAACCAATTTCAAGGTCAGTTAGGGAGTTCAATGAAATAAATGGACATCTTGATCTTTCATTTTCCAGAATAAAATTCAAAAATGATTTATTGTACTTATTTATAAGAATGTAATTTCATTATTGTTTAATGTTAACTTTATTTACCTAAATAATTCTAAAGTAATCTGTTGAGCTTGTTAATCGTAGGTGAAATAAATAAATAAATTATTTTTATTCAAGTTTGTAACAGATGAGTAATATTACAAAGTTTTTAGTAAAAAACATCTGACAAGTAAATTTATAACTGAGGTAGATAGGGCGGATAGTTTTTGAATTATAAATACTATTAATTTCCATTTAATTTAGCACTAACTTATTGGCACTACTTCTGGTTAACCTGTCTTTCGGTAACACAAATAGGTTCGATGGTTTTCCTACACGTGAGCATGCAACATATAGCTGCCCATGAGAAAAACAGGGATTTTCCAAATTTAAACCACAAATGGACATTGTTTGGCCTTGAGACTTATTTATAGAGACGGCAAAAGCTAATCGAATTGGAAACTGTAAGAGAATCTGATCAATTTTTTCTTTAAACTTTCCAATTTAAATTCTAGCTTCACGAATATTTCCGGTGATCTTTTTGATGACCAAACGTGTATTGCTACTTAATTGAGGTTGATTTAAATTAGGCAGGAGAATAATAGGTGAACCAATCTTTAATCAAAGATTATGTGGTGGATTCCAGGTATATCTAGTGAATTTAAAAATGTCACTATCATTTTCAATAACAACAGTATTAAAGTTGATTTAAAAGACATCAGATCGCCTGGTAACAACTGTTGTGTCTGGAAGTTATTTTCGTCAACATCAACATTCTTGGCTGCTAAAATAGCCCGATGATGTCGCCATCTGTGTTAGAATCGTTTGGAGCTAACAGATAATTGTGACTGTCAAATAATAAACAAATAATTTGCAAAAAAATAATATTGCGATCATAAAAAGAGATGTAAGCTATCCTATGTTTCAAGTTGGATCAAACTGCACGCGGTGTACAAATTTGATTAAAATCGGGTAAGTAGCTTAGGAGTCCATCGCGGACAAACATCTTGACACGCAATTTAAATATATTAAGAAGATAATGTGACGTGATACCAAATTAGTATAATTTATATAATTGACGGTTTTTTTATTACTAAACCAAAATAAAAAAGAGGCTGGGATGCGACCCACACTGATAACTTCCCATCCCGTCTGTCGATTTGTCTTGCTTAAAAATGTGTGTATATGTATCAATTTTTACCAAATTTGCGTACTATTTTTTGTAGATTTTATTTCATTGAATATCGAAAATACGAGTAATATTTTCTGTGAAATAAAATAAGTTTGAAACCAATATTTTAAATTTTTGAAAAGCTAATTGAGTCAAAAGTAAATTTTTACCAAGTTTTAGTATTGTTTTTTTTTAGGTTTTTAAATTTTTTGTAAAAAAACTGTCAATTTTCAAAATTTGTCCTAATGTTGAAAACAATATTTCTTTTAAGTTAAAATTAGTTGGAAACCATAATCTCAAATTTTTGAAAAAGATATTTGAGTCGAAAATCAATTTTTACCAACTTTTGTTAAATTTTTTTTAGGTTTTTAACTTTTTGTAAAAAAACTGTCAATTTGATTATTTTCAAAATTTTACTGAATGTTGACAACAATATTTTTTGAAAGATAAAAGTTGTTTGAAGCCAATATCGCAAAGTTTTGAAAAATATTCATGTCGAAAGTCAAATTTTAGCAAGTTTTATAAATTTTTTTTTTTAGGTTTTTATTTTTTGTAAAAAAACTGTCAATTCGATTTTTCTCAAAATTTTTCCGAGTGTTGAAAATAATATTTCTTATAAGATAAAAAAAGTTTGAAGCCTTAATCTCAAGTTTTTGAAAAGATATTTGCGTCGAAATTCAATTTTTACCAACTATGAGTATTGTTTTTTTTGTTAGGATTTTATTTTTTTATAAAAAAAACTGTCAATTAGATTTTTCTCAAAATTGTCGAGGTGACAAAAATTTTTTTTCAGTTTTTTTGATTTATAAAAAAACCGTTAATTGGATTTTTTTCCAAAAATATAATTGTTTTGTATCACGTTACAGTATATATTATAAAATTTAATTCAAGTCTCTAGCGTCATTAGTTCATGAGATATTTAGGTTTAACCAAAATTTTCACCTTTTTTTTAAACTGTTATGGTAAAAAAAACCACCCACGCAATTTTCTTTAGAGCCCTTTCTGCATCTTTCTGCCTTATTATCTGTATAACAAAATTTATTTGAAGTCGATATCTCTTTTGGTTCTTGAGCTATGGAGGACGAAAAAAAAGGCCCGAACGTACAGACGTACGGACGTACGGACGTACGAACGTACGTACACACGCACGCACAGACATCTTTCTAAAAATCTTTTATTTCGACTCTAGGGACCTTGAAACGTCGAGAAATGTCAAAATTTTCAATTTGACAAATCGGACCCATTACAATAACTTCCTATGGGAAGTTAAAAAGGGAAAAAAATATACATGTGTCAACATTTTACGAACAAAAAGTGATTATACATCAAAAATAAATTTAGCGATATTAACAATAAATAACGTTTTTGAGATATTGGTTTCAAACTAATTTTATCTTAGAAAACATATTTTCAGTTTTTTTTCATAGAAAATAATATCTACAAAAACTAATGCATATGATTGGTAAAAAATTAATGTTCGATTCTCGATATCTCGTGAAGGTATTGACTTCAAAATGAATTCATTCTGCGCTGAATTTTGTTGTTGGTAATGACCTTAGGAAAATCCAATCTGTATTTTTTTAATATAAGAAATAAAAACTTTCAAAAAATTCTGGTAAAATTATTAAATATTCGTTTTCGACTAAAAATCTTGGGAACAAAAACAGATATTGAAATTAAACTTAATTATTATATGCAAAATATTGTTAACTTTTAGTTAACATTTAAGAAAAATTCAATTGACAACTTTTTTACAAAACACGACAACCTACAAAAACAAAACAAAATCTTATAAGAAATGGTTTTCAAACAAAGTATTATAAAAACAAGGAAACATATTGACTTCAAAATTTGTATCTCACACAGAATGTTGCTATTAATATTTTGTTAAAGTTTTAGAAAAATCGAGAGATGAGAAGTTATTAGTGTGGGTATCCCAGCCTCTTTTTTAAAAGTTTGTTTTTTATTTATTGAAAAAAAAAATTGTCGAATTATTTTAAAATTCATAAGAATTTTGCATAAAGTCCAAATGTGTAAAAAAAATATGGTGAGATATTTGCGGCCAACTATATTTCTCTCAAATGAAACTAGTTCAAAAGTCTTTTCTGCACATTTATTTAAAGTCGATAGCTCTATCTGTTCCTTATAGATATGGTCGTACGTAACGTACACATGCACACACATCTCCCTAAAAACCATTGAATAAGATCCTAAAGGCCTTAAAAAGGAAATTTCATAAATTTGCAATTAAATAAATTAAAATGATTACAATAAATTTAAATGGGAAGTTAACAACAAACTTAACAAGAAACTGGACATTAGACTTCTAAATATAGTTATCAGATGATCAGAAGAATAATAAAGTCGGTTAGTTGAATTATAGGAAATTAAACGCCATTATCTTGTAGTTTTGCACATTTATTTTTATATAGACTAGACAAAAATAAGTTTTTTTTAGATTAAATAAAGTTGAAGTGGCTTCTAAGAACATGGACAGTTTTTAAAAAGCTATACTATAAAAAGTATGGAGACGAATTTTATAGTTAAGAAAATAGGATTTAATTAATTAATTAATCAGTTATTTATCTATTAGTCAAATAAAAAGTGGATACAATCATTACTTAAACGGGAGTAATTGGAACTTGTTCATAATTACAGCAGCATAACTAAGTTATTTATAAGGGGTTAAGGTTTCAAAATCCAAATAAATCCAAGCAGGCAACTATCTTTCTTTTTCCAAAATAAAGTCAGAAATTTATGAACAACAAGAATTATAGCTTTGTTAAAAAATTTCATTACGACCAATGTTGCTTAGGTTCTTCGTTTTTTGGTTCGTAAGTCATCTTTTGTATACTTTTTAGGTACACCAAAATTTTATATGTTGTCCTGCTAAAATTAAAATTAAAACAAATTTGAATTATATATATACAAAACTGTGTCGATGTTTTGCTGATTGCAATAGTATTTCGTATGCACTTAATTTCTGTAGTACCTACTTTTTGTTTTTGTTGAAATTGAATATTTAAATTATGCAATAGGTTGTAATATTAATAGTCAATTTAAAAAGCATATTTTCTATTTTTTAAACATCTCATATACATTCTAAACTGTACATTGGTTTAAGTATTAATAAGGATTATAAATACTTTGTTTTATAAATGTAAGAATTCTTTTTCTATTCACTGATAATTTCGACCAAATTAAGAACAAGAATTAAAATGAAATAACCTAAAGTTAAATAAACTGTTAAATTAAAGGATATTCATTACATTTTTAAAATTTTACATTTTATTTTACATCCTTTATCAACGAAGTGGATAAAACTTGCAGAAAGGGTACTTGCGTATAAAATATTTTAGATATTTGTTAAAAATATTTTATTTGGTTAAAATTACTTTATAATGATTCATTATAGGAATCAATGATATTAATTTATTTTTGCTAAGGAAATTACATTAAAATAATATAACATACGAAACCAACAATTAATGACAAACTTAATTTAGCGGCTCCGTTTTTATGATTGTCATTATTTCCCGATCCGCTTCCAGACCCATCTCCCGAACCACTTCCAGATCCACTTCCAGATCCACTTCCAGATCCACTTCCAGATCCACTACCTGAACCACTTCCAGATCCACTTCCAGAGCCACTTCCTGAACCACTTCCAGAACCACTTCCTGAACCGCTTCCAGATCCACTTCCAGATCCACTTCCAGATCCGCTACCTGAACCACTTCCGGCTCCACCATCATCTGTACCCATAGCGACCCTATTGCAGCCCATAATTTCTCCAGACAAACACAAAGCACAACTCCTATCGCTTAAACAATCTTTCTGATCCTTAACCGTTGTTGAGCAGCCACGTATGACCTTATTGCCAACGGACCGAGCGAAGCAATAGGCATTTTCAGATCGTGCAATTGGACATCGGATTGTATTGAGGGCTTCTGCTTTACGAGCACAATTTGCGTGCTGAAAACAAAGAAACTTGATGTGAACTTCAGATTTTACAAGTTTCTTCTAAGAACACACAATACTCGAATCACATTGAACACATTGAAAACTCTTTGGTCCCTCGCTGTTGCACTCATCTGTGAAACACTTGTTGCATTCTATATTTGAGTCTTTTTCACATTTCGACCGAATGTGAGGGGCAATTCCAAGCCAACAGCCTTGAGCTTCAATTCTTTCTAAAACATTAAGCACAATAATTAACATCCCAACAAAATTTTGAAAAATTTTATTTTTTGAGAACTTACGGCCATCGAATATGCTAACACAAACATCTAATTCATCGTCACATGTTTCAATATTACTGTATGTAGTTCGTTGGCAGTTAATTCCTGAACATTGAAGACACCTCCTTTTCGCTTCAGTGGCAAGGACACTAAATGCTAAGGCTATTACCACGGCCACTAAAGCGGACGTCTGAATTCGTGACATGACTAGACTTTAATGGCGAGTTTAATGTGAATCTCAACGACATCTACCATCGGTGAAGACATTCCTGATGTGGTCTTATCTTGTTTTTTCGATACAAACAACTTCAGATTTTGATGACTTGTTCGATTGGAAAAACACTCAAGTGTAGGAAATTATGTACACAGTATTTCAAAAATCCTACTCGTTGTCAGATGTACATGTGTAAGTAATGTACATATATAATATCCGCAAACTTTTGATATCTTATTAAGTAAAAGTTTTCAAAATGTTGTTACATTAGTCTTAGAAATAGGGTGTTTCCTATTTGAATAAGAAACATTTGAAGTTCCATATTGAGATGTTTATTTTCCAACTTTAAGTGGTCAAACACAGAAAATCCTGCAAATGTTATTTTTGAAAATGAAAATTTTAATGATGTAAACGCTACCAAAATAATTGAATTGAAAGTTCACCGATTTTGGCTAAATTGCAATACATATTAGAACAACTGAAAGACTAAAATTTCATAAAGTTAACTATTAACAGAACTATTGAAGGAATCGAATTTTTCTTTTGACAGCTTGAGCACAATGATGTCGAAGGTATTACAATATAGTAGTATGGTAATACTTTCATACTTCTTTCAAATCAGTAAAAGGATTTCTTTAGAGGAGTTAAAGTGTTCCTCAAAGCTTCTTTCAGTAAATCAAACATCACTAGTAGTTGTAGGTTGGTTTGAGTGTTGGGCTGAGTTAAGAAAAAGTTTTATTGTTTCGTTGCGCCGTGCATTTGATACAAATTTTCGTCCACATCAATATATTCTAATTCCACTAATAGGAAATATTTCACCATTGCATTATTTTCAAATGAGTTATGTCCAAAAACTGGTTCAAACAGTGACACTATATTATGGAGAGGCTTTGCAACAATTATTGTTGGATTTTCCGAGCCCTAAATGCCATTATTCTGTTTATTTCCGAAGTGAAAGTCGACCTCATTATGAAGAAGATTCTTCGATTAAAATTCGGATCATTTTTTTGTTTTTTTTTCGCTATCAGATCTTTGCATAAAAAAGCTGAATTCAAGCTATATTTTAACATCAAGGGTAGGCAGGTAGAAATGGCAGTTATAATCAGCCCAGAGTTACTCATTTAGCACCGGAAACCGCTATGTTGATACCAAAAACTCGTAAGACCTATGTTAGACATTGTTAGACCAATATCGAGGATGTTGTGGCAGTATTTATAGCCATAACAGCCGCATGGCTGTCAGTGCAGATAGCCTTGTTTCTATTTTGGTTTCAGTTTGATTTGAGTTTTGCATGCTTCTCTGATTGTTTGTAGTTCAGCTTGAAATACACTGGCATCCGAAGTTCAGATATCCGACAAAAACTTAGAGACATTTAGGGACTCGAAGAAAATTCTCAACAAAAGTCTACACTCCATCTTTGACACATTTGTAAAGATGGTGGTATTGCAGTGTTTCATAACGATTCCATCCTCCCAATCCTTTCTGTTAGGAAAGATGACTTTAAAATCCTTTCTGAGATTCAAGGCAGGGGTGCAGTAGTCGGTGTTTGTCGCAAAAATATCGGATGAAATCAGTTCCGTGATATTCCTTAAGCCTTAACCCGCTGCACGATATTAAATATTTAATGTGTAGGTCTAGTGGTAGGAGGTGCAGAATAACATTTAAGGCATATGTTGAGCAGGATCGAAGAGCTACTGCAGTACCAACAATAGCTATTCTTTGAACCTACTTTAGTTTATCGAAAACTATTTTAACCAGTCTCTGGTATATGTATATTTGAGATTGAGGCATCGTTTGAAGATATTCTCTAGCCATGTTTCTGCTATGTCTTGCTGTTTTTGTTTCATATCTGGTAGTATACCGCACCCAAACCTAAAGATTTAAAGGGATAGAAAGTATAAATATCCCAAGAAATGCTTTTTCTTGTTCTACATAAACTAGATTGGTGTTTGGAGTTCTAAGCGTTTGGAAGTTTCAAATCTCGTAGCCCGGAAAATGAATGCCATCACAATCCACAATCCATCAGGTTTCTTATGAAAAGATGGATTGCAATGTTCTTTCGATAAGACCAAAGAATTTCCAACATATACACTTTCGATTCTTCACAATACTAACTTGTCTCAACCGCTCAAATGAAGATCTAAAAGTGCTTGAGTTTTGCTAACTCTCGCAACAAAATTTTCAACGTTTTTGTAATGAATTGCAACAATTGAAATGTGTAATTGAAGCGTGTTTTTAATTTTCAAATGTCATTAGACATAATAGCTTCCAAAGTGACAGCTGCCTAATAGCTCGGACGTTTTTTGGTCATTAAAATAATAAATTAATTTATTTTAAAACGTCTTTCTTTACTCGAAGAAGTTAAAAATTAATTCCTTTAATAAAACAAACCTTTCAAACAAGAAGTGTTCTTCAAAACAGGAATGTTTCATATTTTTAGCATATTATCATCCAAACATCAACACTTTTATACACAGAACACCTTTTAAGAGATGTGTCAGTGATTTAAGTCATGCACTCTGATTTCTTATCAAAATAGCAAACCTATACTTTAAGACCCACTTAAATAACTTAGGTCATTGCTTTTCATAAGACTTACGTATATGATTAAAAAGAAAACTTTTTTTTTTTCAAATAAAACTATTTTTCTAGTTGGTGAAGTGCACCTAGTCTACTTGAGATTTTAACCGTTCATTTTCATATGTTGCTATTAAATAACTTTTCAAAAATATATAAACACCATCTCCGATGAAAAGTCTATAAAAGTACCTCGAAAACTGCAGTTTTTTTAGTTCATTATTGTGGCAACACAGGTCTAGCTTAAGAATTTAATTAAAATGTCTGCTTTCAGATTAGTAACTACTGCCGTAGTTTTGTCCGTTCTAGTTGCCATTGCCAATGCAAGTGCTCCACTGTCCTGTGTCACTTGTGAGGGTATCGGTTGTTTAAGGACATCGTTGGTCAAAACAGAGGCATGTCTTGATCCTTTGGATATTTGTGTGACAATCTTTGATGGATGTGAGTATGAATCCTTATGAAAGTTTTGTTTTCTCTTAACTAAAATAATCTAATCTAAAAACACTTCCCATTATTGTAGTTGAGGTCGTAAGAAAGGGTTGTTCCCTGCAGATTCCCGTTGAGTTACGCAAAAAATGTAACAATAATGGAATCGAATGCCATAAATGCAACGAAAACGGTTGCAACACTTGGGGACGGGATGACTATCGTTGCATTGAATGTGATTCCTCGAGAAATGCTGATTGTAAGAATAATGCTGCAAATATAGCTCCTATCCGTTGTAAATCACCAACTTCACCCAATTCATATTGTTATGTTCGTACTGAAAACAATCAAACAAAACGAGGATGTGCCTTGAATGTTAAGGAGCAACAAGATTGCTTTAAGAGTGCCAATTGTATGTTGTGTTTGGCAGGAGATATGAAAGCTTGCAATTCAGTTAATTTCACTGCAGGATCGAGTAGAGCTTTTTTAATTTAAAATAATAAATGCCCTTAGGAAAAAATGTAAAATTCATGTTAAAAAGGGTAGGTTGTTGTTTTGAAAAATAAAAATTTAATAAAATTGTATGATATTTTCTCAATTATTATAATATGTTATACATACATATGGCTTAATGCATGAGCTTAAAGGTCGCTTCTGATTAATCAAATTAAACGAGAATTTTTAAAATGGATTTTGCTTTATTTATTCTATCCAGTTTTAGCTATCATTGGTTTCGATCATTAAAAATTTAGTTTCGAGATTTTATAAACGATTATGATATTTAATTTTATTGTGTTCGGTATTAAAACTATTTTTTTTAAGCCCAGCACTTTTCTTTCAGTTTTTAATGATGAAATCATTCCCAATGACATATGCTTCATCAGTGTATAATTCAGAACAAAATGGTTACACTGAATTTTTAAATGATAGCTTTAACAGACCTGTCAGAAAAATTCCAATGATTGGTTTCAATGATGCAAGCTAACTTTGAAATTAATTTCACAAAATTGTGAAAACAATTTATTGCCTTCAATTAACTAGAATTAGGATCTTTAAAGCATCTTGCACATGAGCTATGAACTGCGAAATGTGGATGTTCGCATATTTTGACTTTTCTTTCACATGAGCTTTATTTCTATTCGCAGACAGCGACGAATTGTCAACCCTTTTCTCCATATTTTCCTCAGCCATGATCTTTCACACAAAAACAAAACAAGAGTGGTATAATTTTGAGGTTAAGTTGAGCGCGAACAATTTATTCGTTGCAGTGTGGATGGTATGTGGAACGCGAATAGAGTTTGACAGTTCGTAGCAACCAATTTAAATGTGTTTTTGTGTGGAATTGACTTTTTGAAATGCGTAAAATCACGTTTGTTCGTCCATTCGCAGTTCGCAGTTCGTTGCTCATGTGCAAGGCACTTAAGTGTGGATCAGTTTTTTTCAGAATTAGAGTTAATCCTCCTTATTATAACAGGCGTTTGACTTAAACGACATTTGCCACTTTTTGTGGCGAGTCACTTTCTTAGCGTTTTAGAGTCGGTATTGCGTTACTTAAACGCTATTATTTTCAATCCACACACATTCCACATAAACAGCTGACTATGACAAATTGATAAACACAAGAAAACAAATTGATAAACAAAGAACAACAATTATTATTTGAATTCAAATAAAATTTCGTTTGAAGCAAAATTAAAATAAAAGGACACAAATGAATAGCATTGGACTGTTTATTTTGTTGAATAACACTGCGGATTCTTTGCTGAAGGCAGAGTGTAGACAATGACTTCAATTGGGTATTGCAGAACGAAAGATGAGCCTCATCCTTAAAGAGATGCTTGAAATTATGGAATTGCACTTTTGCCCTTGTTGAATAAATGCTCACTATTTGGACCAAGAAAAAAGGTAAGCAAAGGCATTTTTTTATGAAAAGGCTAGGATTCCGGGAGTAATTGCATGCGTAGATGGCAGCCACATAAGAATTCAAGCGTCAAAAAAACAAGAACAACATTGTTACTACAACAGGAATAGTTTGAATAAAAGCTATCCCCCGGAACCCTTTCTAATAACACCATTCAGATCCGCCCAAAAAGAAAACGGTCAATGAAGCTTTACTTTAAACTTGGCATCAAACCATACCATTTGCCACTCCTTTACCGTTCTAACCAGTGGCCCCAAGGAATTGAGGGTATTTGTTCTGTTTGGGGCCTCTCTTAAAATTTGTTGCCAATGAAGGATTTAATTCCATTAATTCTGTGAGCCTTTTCATTTCACCTGGATTCGTAACTTTCACCCTTTAGTAAAAATAAAATTAATAACACTTAAACAAACAGTACAAAATTAGAAAAACTTGCATTTTTATTTAATTTTTCACAAGGCGTTTGAGTGGCGTTTTACTCGTCATAAAAGGAAAATAAAACGACAGCTACAATAGCGATGAGAGTGACATTTGTCGAACAAAAATTTGGATTCCACTAACCGCCAAATGTCAAGTAGCGTAACGCTAAATAAAACGCTACTATAACGCCCTTCGCAATACCAATTTGTTTGTGTGACAATTGTCATTCAAATAAAATGCCTACTACAATAAGGGTTAATATGATTTTTAACTAATTCTTTAGAAAGTAAGTTTGTTGACAGGAAATTACTTAACAATGAAGGTTTATCTCTATGAATTTTCGTTAATCGTCATATCTAAAATGTTCCAAGTAAGATTTTAAGAAAACCAAAATATTTTAAGGCTCATTTGCTGAAACGCAGAAGTCCCTTAAAGTTTGTCTTTAAATTTAGCTTGCGCACTTTTAATAGTATTGGTGATAGGGATTCAACATAACCTTTTTTAACCCTGCCTTTGTTAAGGATCTTAACCGTACAAAATTATGTACTGTTTATTTAAGTCAAAAAAGTTACAAAATATAAAATTGACATCAGGAGAAAGGCATTTTAAATTGATTATTTCTCTCACTATGTTAGTTTTCTTACTGGTTGATAAAACTATATTAGCGGTGTAGGAGTATTATTTCTCAAACATTTATATGACAATTTTTTCGCGACCCAACTAATCACAAAACATCACATAAGTTAAACTGCAAATAATAAAATATTGTATTGGTTTTCGTACAAGGATTGTTAAATTCTTTAAAAAACTAAAAAATTGCAAATTCAATAGTGTTCCGATAAAAAAATTCCCGAAAGAAGAGAATTGACTTCAATCGATATAAATCAAAATAAATCGATATAAATCAAAAATAAACTGATATTTTTGTACCAATGGAAAACCCCATAACACAACTGTTACGAGTTCAAGCCACAGTTTTAAACTTTTCTGTTTATTTAATATCAAATCATTAACAAAATTTGAATGTAGTTATGTTAACATCGTGATGGAAATATCAGTCATAATTTTCGGCAAGGAAGTTCTTTTATTTCTTAATAAATAATAATTGCAAAACTTATTTCTTCTACGTAAATTAGATTATTTATCTCAAACATTAGTGATCTTTTCTTATTTTTATTTACAAAGTTTAGCAAAACTAAATTTTCCATACCGTTTCAAACCTTTCACATTTTAAACCTATAATTCCATTTCGTATTCCGGGTACTAACGATAAATAAAATGTCATTGTGTTTATAACTGAAAAACTCTCCAAAAGTAATTCTTGTGATGAAAAAGTGTTTTCTTAAATTAGACGTTTATGTTCGGGTTAAAACTATAGGTCCCCTCCATCCCTGACAACATTACTCGCTCACAGGAATGGTTGAAAGTTATACGTCCTAAGTCCTAGTTCTCAACGGATTGTTGCGCCAGCTAATTTATTTATTTTAATATCTTATCAATAGACTAGTTTTTCTAAAGCTTTCAGTTTAAAATCTTTGATTTAGCTAGTTTATAGTAGTAGTAAGTAAGTAAGTAATTCATTTATTCACATTAATTTGCAAGAATTTTATACAATATTTTGAATTTAAATGCTATGGCTATGCCGTCAGCAAGGTTGACAAAACAAAATAAAGAAGGAATATTTATATTTATGTTTTTAAATTTAAAAGAATTCAATTATTAAGAACTATATCTATACTTGTAAATATCTTTCAGAAATGTACTTAATGTTTTCTAATCCGTAAAGGATGTTTATAGTCCTTAAGGTAGGAGTATTTTTTCCGAAAAAGTAGCGTTTTTGAGTTTTGAATATTGGACATATACCAATGAAGTGTAGACTTCATCTTCTTTTGATTTTAAGTTACAAAGTTACAAAAGAATTGGTTAAAACTACCATTCTAAAGACTTTGATTTAAGTTGAGAACTTCACATCTTGCTTTAAAGATTAGGGATATCTCTTCATAACTCAGTGAATGAATAATTTCTGGAACTGAATCTTCTATCAGTAAATGCCTCATTATGTTCTCATTTTTCTTTATAATGTTGTGCGTTTGTTCTTCCACATGGTTGCTGAAATCATCATCCAATCTCACTCCACACTCATTGCCATCTTGCAAACCAACAGTCCTTGTTTCTCAACTCATATAAAAGAAGTTTTTTCGAAAGTCTTGTGTTCTGAAGTTTTGGAAGTCCTGTTTCTAAATCATATGGCATAACTCTGTGTATTCAGAGGTAGGTTGAAAAGTTTCGATTTCTTCAGATTCTTCTGATCCCCAAACCTGAGAAGTATGCAACAAAGTCGATTTCACTACTGAATTAAATATTTTGTACATTTTAGTAAAATTAATTTGTTTCTTGGAGATTTAAATTTATTAAGCTTTTTGAACTTTTTGGCAGCAGCCTTCGTACTACTACTTTTAGGAACTTTGTAAGTATACCAATTTGTGTCAGCTTATAAATAAGACCATTCTTATTAATTAGGTCAAAAGCAGCTTTAAAGTCAACGAAAAATGCGAAGACATTTTTTGTTACCGGCTTGAAACGCTTTGACTATAAATGATAGTGTAAGTTTTTTCTGAAACCGGCCTGGCCTGTAGATCAGATAAAATATTGTTCTGTTCGATCCGTTTTTCAAGCCCTACAACTAGTATACTGCAGAATATTTTTGCAATCACAGGTATGAATGGAATTTCTCTGTAATTTTCAGTAGAGTCTAGTGAGTATTTAATGTGTATAGGGAAAATGACGGATTTTTGGAACGATGAAGGAATGTCTGCATTCATAAAGATTTTATTGAAAAGAATTTTGTAATGATTGAGGTTGCATTTTTGAAAAATTGGTAAGGAATTCCATCTATGTACATCAGATGAATTGTTTTTTTTTTTTTTTTTTGCTTTGTTTAACTAGTTTAGCTAGTTTATATTTTAAAGATTTCTAAGATTTGTCAGATTAACAAAGCAAAAAAAGATATATAAACAAGGTCAATTACTTTTTCAAATCTACAGAAGTCAAATAAATTTGGTATTTTTTTCTTTTATTTTTGAAATATGGGATAGAGAAAAATTGAGAAATCGAATACTAAAAGTCTATTTTCAGAGTTTTAGTTTTGACATCAAAAACGACCAATGAATGTGAGAAATGAGAATACGGAAATATCTGACATTTCAGAAACGTAAACTTGTCAATTATTAGTGAGAGTTTCGTATTGGATCATTATTTTCTAGATAAATGGAAAATGTTACCCTAAACAAACTAGAATTTTTTTTTCAGTTTTTGTTTTTTTAAAAAACGTGAAGTATCAAAATTATAAAAAAAAAAAATAACAAATACCAGGAACTCGAAATCACTATTTTTGAATGAGTGATAGTCAGAATTTTGAAAACCTAAATTTCAAGCCTCTACTTCATTTTTATTAGCGAGACATTATGTGTATTTAAGTTTCTTTAAAATTTTATTTTCATTACCTTCAATATTATCAACATTTTATTGCTTTTTTATCTCTTGCACTTGTACTTATTATTTGCTCTGCACTTAACACTCATTTATTTTTTACCGTTTTATTTTCTATTAAATCATCCACTTGAAAATTTGTCATCAAAAAGTTCAGCATATATAAAATTGTATAACATGAGTGATTTCCATGGTGATTTTATTTGGCCGTTCCACTTCATATATTGAAGAACTTCAAAGATCATAGAGCAAATAAGGAGGATTCCAATTATTAACATAAGGGGAAATTTTATGTAAAAACATTTTAAGTTATACAACTTAAATAAAAAATGCTAAAAGTTGTCGAAGAAACGTTGAAAGTTTAAATGTTATTAAGTTAAATCTGCACCCAAACATACTTTCAGAGAAAAAGACAATATTCAGAAGTGGGATTTTAAAATCAATTTTATTTTTATAAGTTGCGATGAATTTATTAACATCCTAGTTCAAAAGTCAAACTTTTTGTCCATGATTTGCAGAGCGTTTTCGAAAAGAAGAAAAATTTAATGCTTATAGTAAGCAAATTTACCATTAAATATATTTAATAAAACTAAACAGCTGCTCGTGTGATTGATGCAATAAATAAAACTAATGCAAGTCCCGACAATGATATCTTACTAACTCCAGAAGCAGTCATTTGTCTTGAATTACAGCCCTCTCCATCTTCTGCTAAGCACAATGAACATGCGTCATCTGCTAGACACTCTAGTTGATCCTTCACATGCAAGGAACATCCTCGCACGGTAGCACCCTTGTATGATTTGGTGTAGCAGTAGGAATTCGGAGCTGTTGGCATCGGACACTGGGTTGGATTTAATGCGTTCAGATTATTGGCGCATTTTTTTCCCTAGACAAAGAAAAAGATTCATTAATTAAAATTTGAAAAATGTATTTTTTTTTTTGTTAATTTCCCAGTATATGTCAATGTCAAATAAATGTATGGAAATTTTGTGAGCAAATTATATTTACAGAACTTACATCTTGGTCTCTTTCATCGCATTGATAACATTTGAAATCAATTCGTCCCTTATTATTGCATAAGCCTCCAGTACAGACTTGACATTCAGGGTTATTTGTGTTATCGCATTTCTTTCGCAATTCAACTGGAATATTCATTAAACATCCTTTTGCAACAACAGCAACTGCGTTAGAAAAGAACAATAAAATTAAACAAAATAAGCATTACAAATATAAAGAATTAATTTACATTTATCAAAAATAATAGCGCAACTGTCCAAATTATCTTCACACGTTTCAAGTTTAGTTTGTATGGTTGTCCTTAAACAATTTATGCCTCGACATGAGTAACATTGTATTCCTTGAACTGATATTGGTGCAATGGATAAGCAATAAATGCTTACAAAAGTTAATAGAATCAAAAATTTTGACATTGAATTGCTGATATAGTATAGTCAACAAGTCGCAACAGAAAAACTGATAGAAATGAATTAAATGCAATCTTTTGTAAGTTGAAAATCAATGCACCCTTGGGTAAATCAAATAACTCTTATCAAAACATGATTTTTTTGTAATTCAGTAAGTATAGTTATTATATTTTTAATTTCTTGCTGTAGTATAATAGGTTGAGTATTGGATTTCTGCTTTAAAAATCAGTTACTATATTATTTAATGTGATGAAGGGAGTAATGAGCCTTAAACCAGGCAAGTCAGATACCTTTGTTTAAAATAAGTCAATAGTCTTTTTATTTATTTTTATTCTTCTAAAGGGCGGTTATAGCCATCATTGGTTTACATCATTGAAACCAATAATTGGAATTTTTTGTTAAACTCCCATTAAAAAATGTCTGTCATTGGGCACAAGTTTTCTAATTGGAATCAAGCATTTGAGTTTAAAGTTGATCATTAAAAGTAAAATTGAACGGTGGGAACACTAAGAAAATGAACGCTTTCAGTGGAACGATTATGATCCGAAATACGAAATCAACAATCAGCTGTGAAATTTACAACTCAATTATAACAAATTTGACTTGTTTCCCCACTTTTAAATCTCGAAACTAAATTTTTAATGATGAAAAGGAAAACCAATGATAGCTATAACTGGCCCCTTAGCCATCCGTTTTTACGATTTAAGTCAAACTTAATTGCATGGTAAACTAGGTTTTTGCCGTAAATGACTCCTTTTAATGCAGCTGTATTTAAACTTTGTGAGAGAGGTTTCATTTTAAATCTAACGCTATTTGGGTAGCTGTCACTTTTGAAGTTGTTATCTTTTCATCTTTGATAAGTTAAAACTATTAGCCAGTGTTAAAAATGGAATTATATGTATACTTCTCAACAACGCATTGAAATTTTTAAAATTCTCTACAAAAATGATGAAAACTTGCAGTCATTGTTTTACTTTACTTACTAGACTCTTTTTGCTAGACATTTTCGTGATGATTAATGAGTCGAAGTCTTTAATTGTTTTTTTTTCCAGTTTTCCAAAAACTTTCCACAAACAAATTTTGAATTGACTGTTATACGTTTTTTAATAGGGTTCATATTTTCAACAATTTTTTGAAAGATACATCTTTTGTTGGGTTTAGTTACTTTTAAAACTGTCAACTTTTGCTAAGTTTCATGAATTTATGATTTGCCATCTATGATATCTGAAATATTGTAGGTACCATTGAATCTTATAAGCAGTTCCCTGAACCAATCAACACTTCTCTTTTGTTAGCTAGTTTTAAATTATGTGGATTCTAAAGGGAATGTAATTTTTTTTACAAATAAGTGTCCATGAAATATTTTGTCAATACAAGCCATAGTAGTTTTTTACAGATTTGGAACAGCATCGATTGTTTCTAGCACTGCCGATTTCGTGCGATTTTTACGAGCTTCTTCGTTAAGTGAGTGAATAGTGTCTCTTATTGAATTCGCTATACCAAGGTTTAACAGTGGATTAAAGGTGGTCTATGCGTTCTTGTCTTGATAATCAACGTTGAACTCACACAAAATTAATTCACAAAAAATAACTCTGAATAATTCAATTTTTGGGAAAGAAAATCTGAGGGGGTACTTATTTGTTTATAATATTATTATTATTATTCGTTAAATATCGGGTGATTTTTTAAGAGCTTGAGAACTTTTTTTAAAAAAAAAACGCATAAAATTTGCAAAATCTCATCGATTCTTTATTTGAAACGTTAGATTGGTCCATGACATTTACTTTTTGAAGATAATTTCATTTAAATGTTGACCGCGGCTGCGTCTTAGGTGGTCCATTCGGAAAGTCCAATTTTGGGTAACTTTTTCGAGCATTTCGGCCGGAATAGCCCGAATTTCTTCGGAAATGTTGTCTTCCAAAGCTGGAATAGTTGCTGGCTTATTTGTGTAGACTTTAGACTTGACGTAGCCCCACAAAAAAATAGTCTAAAGGCGTCAAATCGCATGATCTTGGTGGCCAACTTACCGGTCCATTCCTTGAGATGAATTGTTCTCCGAAGTTTTCCCTCAAAATGGCCATAGAATCGCGAGCTGTGTGGCATGTAGCGCCATCTTGTTGAAACCACATGTCAACCAAGTTCAGTTCTTCCATTTTTGGCAACAAAAAGTTTGTTAGCATTGAACGATAGCGATCGCCATTCACCGTAACGTTGCGTCCAACAGCATCTTTGAAAAAATACGGTCCAATGATTCCACCAGCGTACAAACCACACCAAACAGTGCATTTTTCGGGATGCATGGGCAGTTCTTGAACGGCTTCTGGTTGCTCTTCACTCCAAATGCGGCAATTTTGCTTATTTACGTAGCCATTCAACCAGAAATGAGCCTCATCGCTGAACAAAATTTGTCGATAAAACACATTTCGAACCGAACACTGATTTTGGTAATAAAATTCAATGATTTGCAAGCGTTGCTCGTTAGTAAGTCTATTCATGATGAAATGTCAAAGCATACTGAGCATCTTTCTCTATGACACCATGTCTGAAATCCCGCGTGATCTGTCCAATACTAATGCATGAAAATCCTAACCTCAAAAAAATCACCCATTACTAACGAATTCAATAAATATAATACATACATAATCGTATAAATATAATACATACTTAAAATCTAAAACTTAAACTAGGCTGTTGAAAAACATTAATTTGCATTTTAAACTTTTTATATTATCATTTGGTGACTTACTACAAGAGTGAAATTTACTATAGATTTCAATTAATTGATTTAAGGGGCTATGTACACCATAGTATTCAATGGTTTCTGGACTAAAACTAAAGTTTAAACTACCAATAACTGATGGCGATGAAATTTATCCATTTATTATTCCAACAATAAAACAAAATTGCGAGTAGTAGGTTTATGAAAGAAAGTCTTTGTGAGTAAGGCGGTAATACATAATGAATATCATGAAACCACGGAAGGGATCGTAGACAAAAACGCAAAAATCTTTTCTAAATAGCTTCCAGTCTTGTGACGTGTACGGCGGCGCGGCGGCCGGCGGCGTAGTAAGGTGACCACACTATACAGGCATATTCCAGGACTGGTCTCATAAACAAGTAATTTTCAAACATATTGGTCACGGAAATCACGACCAAATCTCTTAATCAAACCCAGAACTCTATTTGATTTTTTAACTATGAAGTTATTATGTTCATTAAATATTAGTTTAGAATCTTAGAAAACACCCGAGTCTGAAAATACATTTACTCTACTCAAAGAACAAGAATCAAACATGTAATTAAAAATGATTAGAACTTTTTTGCGTGTAAGACTCATGATTTTACATTTGTCAACATTTATTCCATAAAATTATGAACTTTTCATTGTCAATGTAAAATAAAACTTTTATATACACTCCGCTCCACTTGAATAGAAACAAACTTTTTTTTTTACTATCAGACCGTGCAGCGCTTTGGTAAATATATAAATTCACCTTTTTGTTTTAGTTCTTATAAGATGGATCTATTGCAAATAAAACTACATAGACAGAATAATTCAGGAAAATACCATTAGCTTATTTTAACCACTTTTCTAATTACTTCATTAAACCCACTGTTTTTTTTTGCGCCACTTGAATAGAAACATTCGCTTAAATAAGGAAACAAATTGAAAAAATGCAGTAAAGAGGGTATTTTTTTTATTTAAAATGATATTTTAATAATGTGTGCTACCACCTTTATTTGAAATAACTTCAAAAACCCTGTTGGGAAGTGAATCATACAGTTGTTTTAAGTAATTTAGTGAAATTGCACTTTATGCCTCTTTGATAGCAGCAGTAAGTGATTCTTTGTCATCATACTGTCGTCCAGAGTCGTACACTCTACGAACCATCCATCCCCATACGTTTTCTATAATATTTAGGTCCGGGGAGTACGGTGGCCATTGAAGTAAGCTAACATTTTTCTCGGCTATCCAATTTTTAATGATCCTTGCGTTGTGGATTGGCGCGTTGTCTTGTTAAAAAGTCCATGGTATTGGTCCAAATACATTGGTAACCTTAGGGAAAGCTTCTTGCAATAATTTGCTTGTAGGAGTTTGCCGTCATTTTCAACGTGCGAAACTCCAGATCAACTGTTCCAAACCAGGAAATTGCCCCCCACACCATTACACCGCCTTCTCGGCTATGGTGGCGCTCCAAAAACCTTGGTTCTTTTCTCATGTCATGAAAATAGAAATTATACCCGTCCTGGCCATCTAAATTAATTTTTTTTTCGTCAGAAAATACCAATTTTGTCCACTTCCTTCCACGTCATATTCCTTCTGCAAAAATCTATTCTATTTTGTCGTCGTATTGGATTTAATGGTGGTTTTTTTCTTCAATTTAAGGCGCTTCAAATATTGTGACCCACGAATGACACGTCTAATAGTGTTAAGACTAGCTGCAATACCACTCTACGCCTTGATTTTAGCAGCAGAGTCGCTTGAATTGGAGGCCAGCCTAATAATCTTTCTTCTGTCTGCTTCTCTTGTGGCTCTTGTTTGCCTGCCCTTCATATTTGTTCCATAGCTGTCTTTATTTCTAAGGTACGACCAAACAATTTTCACACTTCTTTCTATTTTGTTGGCAATTGTGCGTAGGGGAAGCTTGTTTTCCGCGTATACTTCTATTTTGGCCTTTTCTGCAAGGTTTAATGGTTTTCCGCGGCCCATTTTTTCTTTGATCGAACAATTAATGCTTTTAATCTAAATTTCTATTACTAAAATAAGAATTTTTGTCGTAACCGTAACCAATAGAAACAAAACGCACACTGTTTCTATTCAAGTGGCGCAAAAAAAAAACAGTGTTTTTTAATGAAGCAATTAGAAAAGTGGTAAAAAATAACCTAATGGTATTTTCCTGAAATATTCTGACCATGCAGTTTAATTTGCAATAGATTCCTCTTATAGGAACTAAAACAAAGGGGTGAATTTATAAATTTACCAAAGTGCTACACGTTCTGATAGTAAGAAAAAAGTTTGTTTCTATTCAAGTGGAGCGGAGTGTATAGGTATATATGTATATCTTTAAATATCAACATTCGTACTTAATCAGTCCTAATTATATAAGCCCATTACAAAGTATGTCTAACTCTATACAGTTGTCCAACTACAAATAATAAACTTAAATTGAACTCTTCCTGAAGTGGTTTCGTTCAATGATCAAGTAAAAAGTCCCTTTTTTAACCTAGAGATTTAAGGAATGCCAGCGAAATGAGGCTTACAAAAACCCTTAACCGATGAGAGCAAGTTCGTTCGATTTAGATGTGATTTTAAAACACGCTTTAAACTCATTGAAATGGTTTGTTTGTTTTTTTTTTGTTGTTGTTTTATTGCATTAAAATTTCTATTTAGGAATATGAAAACCAAAGTTTTATCTTATGAATTCAGTATATTTTGTTTTATCTCATATAAATAGTTTCCACTTTATGTATAGTACATACATTTTACATATCAATAGAAAACAATACATGTGTTTTATTTGTATAGTTTTAAGTGAACAATATTTTAACTGCGGTCTACTGGTATTTGAATTTGTTTGATAGCGGCAAGAACATCAGGCACTCAATAGAGACAGACTTTTTTGTCTAGAATATAATATCCCAAACTTTTATATTTTAGTAAACTTTACAAGTATTTTCACTACAAAAATAGTAGTTCTATAAAAATATAGAACAGTTGATCACAAAATTTTAAATAAGTTTAGACTTGACTTACCAATAACCATAGCCATTAAATATGACGTTAAAGATACAGGCATTTTTTGTTGAGAAGTTCTTTATTTTAACAACAAAATTAAAGTTTAATTATGTTTAAAGCTTTATTATTAGAAGCAAGAATTCCCATTAATTAGGAAAAAACATCGTTCCTCGGGTAGCCTTGGGTGAGTTTGCATTAACGCTTTCTGTCACTCGACTTTTCCAAAACATTGTTGATAGTTTCAAGTTTTAACAAACAGATTGCTTAAGTGATATTGAGCTTAAGTGCTTAAATTGGTACTGGATTCATTGATTATCGTTTCTTCTTCACGGTTTCGACCACGGCAATAAAATTGCACTTTTCTCATGGTTTTTGGTGGCCTGACTTCAAAATGATTACATCACGTCAGTTTTTTGTGATATTACTTTTTAAAATTCGAAAAAAACGTATGTATGTAATGTTTTTGAAACTATGTTAATATAGAAGCTTTTTCTTAATAGAATCCGTGATGGTTTTCGAAATCTATAATCCTTTTTTTCAATATTTAGTTGAAATATGTACATACATAACATATACTATGTATATATATTATTTCATATGATATTTGAACAATCTTCATAAGTTTTTAGATTTAACCTGTCTTACAAAAATCTGAAAGAAACGCTAAACCATTTATGTTTGAACGGTTTTCAACAGAAAAAGGCAAAATGGTAAGTTTTGTTCTTGTAACTTATCTGTTGTCTGGACAATTTTATCATATCAAGTTTTTGAAATACATATACATATGTATATATTAAGAAATATAAAAATAGTGCTGAAAACGGGTATTTTTAAAGCTTAAGCAAATAGTTAAAATTAAAGTTTGCACTAAAAATTAAATCCAAGGAGCTAAGTAAGATGTTTAAATGATTTAAAGTCTTTCTCAAAATTTTTCCTTATGTTGAACACAATATTTCTTATAAGTTAAAATTAGTTAGAAGCTATTATCCAAATTTTTGAAAAGATATTTGAGTTAAAAATCAATTTTTACCAACTTTTGTTAATTTTTTTTTTTCGGTTTTTAATTTTTTGTACAAAAACTATCCATTCGATTTTTTTTCAAAATTTTACTTAATGTTGACAACAATATTTTTTGAAAAATGAAAGTAGTTTAAAGCTAATATCTCAAAGTTTTGAAAAGATATTTGAGTCGAAAATCAATTTTTACCAACTTTTGTTAATTTTTTTTTAGGTTTTTAATTTTTTGTACAAAAACTGTCAATTCGATTTTTTTCAAAATTTTACTGAATGTTGACAACAATATTTTTTGAAAGACAAAAGTAGATTAAAGCCAATATCTCAAAGTTTTGAAAATATATTTAAGTCGAAAATCAATTTTTACCAACTTTTATTATTTTTTTTTTTTTTGGGTTTTTATTTTTTGTAAAAAAAAACTGTCAATTCGATTTTTCTCAACATTTTTCAGAATGTTGAAAACAATATTTCTTATAAGATAAAATAATTTTGAAGCCTTAATCTAAAGTTTTTGAAAAGATATTTGAGTCGAAATTCAATTTTTACCAACTTTGAGTAATGTTTTTTTAGGTTTTAATTTTTTATAAAAAAAACTGTCAATTAGATTTTTCTCAAAATTTTATCAGATGTCAAAATCATTATTCTTTGTTGCACAAAATTGTTTTGGAGATGAAATCATATTTTAGTCGTAAAAGTTTCGAGGTGACAAATTTTTTTTTCAGTTTTTTTGATTTATAAAAAAAACCGTTAATTGGATTTTTTTCACGTTACAATATATAATATATTGTATCACGTTACAATATATAATATAAAATTTAACTCAAGTCTATAGCGTCATTGGTTCATGAGATATTTAGGGTTAACCAAAATGTTCACCTTTTTTTTAAACTGCTATGGTAAAAAAACGACCCACGCAATTTTCTTGAGAGCCCTTTCTGCATCTTTCTGCATTATCATCTGTATAACAAAATTTATTTGAAGTCGATATCTCTTTTGGTTCTAGAGCTATGAACGACGAAAAAACGTCGCGAACGTACGGACGTACGGACATACGGACGTACGGACGTAGAACGTACGTACACACCCACGCACAGACATCTTTCTAAAAATCTTTTATTTCGACTCTAGGGACTATGAAACGTCGAGAAATGTCAAAATTTTCAATTTGACAAATCGGAACCATTACAATAAATTCCTATGGGAAGTTAAAAATGAACCGCTTTGAAAATGAATAAATAAACAATATTTAACAAGACTTGGACATAGGCTCATTTTTCTAATTTTGACGAATTTAACAAAGAACATGAATTTTGAATTTAAGGTTTTACGCACTAGTTCATTTCAATTTCAAAAATGTTAGATTTTGAAGAGGTTTTTTAACCCATCGACATCGTAGCCTTTAATCCAATTTGGCAGTTTATAGCAAAACAAAAAGATTTCTTTTGAAAAGCTGTTGTAAAATAATTTAAACAAAAATTTAACGTTTTGAAGAATATTTTTTTCAAACGAAAAATTAAATTATAGCGACCAAAGAGTAGCGAAACTAAGAAATAACTTTTTTCAATGCATATAATTGATCTTAGGTTAGGTTAGGTTAGGTTGCAAGGGGTGTGCACAGCATGAAGCTGTTGCGTACGCGGGGGCCTACTGGTCCATTGTGATCCCCTGTAAAAGTAAAAATTTAGCAACGATGTTCCTCAATTCTGTCGAGTAGCGTAGACTGGCTCGTTGACGAACCAGCCTGTGCTATCTATAAATTTCCTCATGCTTGCCATTGAGACCTGTGCTAGATCATCCAGTTCTCCAACAAACCTGTTTCCGAAATGACGGAGTCGGTTGGTTTGGAGATTCGGACAGTCACAGAGCAGGTGTTTAATGGTTTCCATTTCTTCCTCATCCTGACAGCTCCTACAAAAATCGGGTGCAAATGCATTTATAATTGCAAATTTATAATTGATCTTAATAAACACAATCTTAGATTTGCTTTGCAACTTTTCAAAATACGAATTAATTGTAAAATTGTATTTTAAATTGGTGAAACACTTTTACTTTTCAAATAAAGTCTGAAAAGTCTTTTCACTTTCCAAAATTTTGTGAAACACTTTGCCATTTTACTTTGCAGAATATTATTTTTTTGCAAAGTTTCAAAGTGAAAACTGAAAAGTATTAAGTGAAATAGCCGCTGCTTTATTTCAGGAAAATTACAAATTCGTATAACGACATTGCATTGGCAACAAAATATACAAATATTTAATTACAAAACATTGTTCAAAAATCTTAAAAACAACTTGGTAAATATCGTTCTTTGCATTTTGTTCGCGATTAAATCTTTACGTAAAATTTTTGGTATATATTTTAATAATAGCCTTGTTGGAGTAAGGTTTATTGAAATTTAAAATTGATACATATTCAGAATGTTTAGTGCATTCATTCTTTTAACATTTATAATTTATTTCGAAAAAATGTAATAATTAAATAATAGACAAATAAAATAGGTATATGTAAATGAAAACATACTTTCTTAATAAAACTCTAGGTATCTATTACAAAATTGTTTGCAATTAGTCATCAGTACAATAAAACAACGTCAATTCATATTAAGTGCACTATTTCAGTGCAATGCAAAAATAATGCATTTTAAACAAATGAGTTCCTGATAATAAAGGTCATAAAGATATCTAAACAAAATGACAATTTAAGTACAAAGTTTATTGCTTATCATTATGTTATTATTACATTCAATTTAAACAATTCCATACTAAATGATGTTCCGGGTACTTCAAAAGTTAAAATCAATTAAAAAAACTAAAGATAAACGACAACCAAAATGTTGGTATCGAAATATACAACAAACATTTCACAGAAAAGATGAGTGATTTTTGTGTTCATCATCTTTGATTAAGAAAGAAATTCCAACCTTACTCGTAGTCTGAACTTTTTTTAGGAGTCGAATTTTATGCACTTTAGAACCGTGTTCTAAATGACCTATGTAATTATATAAACCGTGTTAGGTTTATATAACTACATAGATTATGTACACAATCTAATACCAAAGCTTAAGAATTATAGTTTACAATTCAGTTAAATAAAAAAATTGCGTATACGCCACAGTGTGTTCATTAAACTTTCCAAGTTGTACTCAAAGGTACGATGACAATTTGCTGCAAAAAATATTTTCGAATGGACTTTAAACAAATAGAAAATGATAATATTTTTACGACACTATAGACGATTGTAAATCTTTTAAAATAAATGAATTACTATCGCAATAAAATGCCTTGATACAACAAATGATAACTGCATTGATCAAAGTATAATTTAATTTAATTAATTTTTACCGCTTTCTTAAATTAAAGTAAGATTGTTTAGAAATGTTTATATACGAATACGATAGCAAACCTTATACTTAATTTAAGGAAACAAGGGGACAAGAGAATTTAAAAAAAGAAACAAAAACAACACGCAATCGCCATGAGAAAGTATAGCGTTCTACGTAAATAACATCCAAATAATTACACCCTAGTGTAGGTAAAAAAACAGAAAGATGCCTTCGCATAAGACTGAGACTCATGCATCTTCAGACCAGACCTCACAATTGCACCGTAATGATGTGTCGTGATCCGTGTTACACGTTTTAATTTATGTTCTATCGTGCAATCATTAAAAAGTTGCACCTATGTACCTAACCTATACCTACATTAGATTTGGATCTTTTATTGCTTTATATGTATTATAATTAGTGTCCTCAGAGTTTCTTGAACCTTAATACATAGTCTTACAGCATATTGATGTTTGTTTTTTATTATTTCTCTTCTAGGGTGGCTTTCGGTTACAACTTCTAGACGAATTGGACCGTCCGGTACTTGATTTGACACCACACGTCAATGGATCTGAGTTCGTGCGAACAGATGCCACGTAAGTTTGACATTTATAGCAAAACATAAATTTTTGTGTAGATTTTGGCGTGTTTCTAGAGCTCAATCATCAGAAGTTCAATTGCCAACAAATTTCACCTGTCACAATTGTACCATTCGATTGTTGCGACAAGCTGATGAATGGTCAAATGGTTACCGCTTTTGGTCATGTGCCGATGTAGATATCAAAGATCGCAAGACATTCCGTCAGCTATGCTCGGGTAATGGAAAGTATTTCGGAACTCGTTGCAAATGCAAGGACACTTACTACGGAACGTATTGTCAATATAAAGATGAGTGCGTCACGAATTCAGATTGTGGGGCCCAGGGCAAGTGTGTTGATCTAAAGAGTAAATCATTGCCCCGCAAACAGTGCTATTGTAATTTTGGATGGTGGGGTAATGGCTGTAACAAGCGATCACCCTACAAAACCACTGATTTGGACCTCTCTATGCATACACGCAAAGAGTTATCACCTGACTTCAATATGTACTGGAAGCTTCTCGAGGAACAAAAAGAAATCGAAATAGTTTTGCAAGTGAAAGGATCATCTTGGGTTGGTGTGGGATGGAGACCAAGGAATTTAACACCTGAATGCAAGAATTTCCCTCTCATCAGAGATATTGGGGATCTGACGACAAGTTTGGATGGTTCAGCTTCGGCTGAACCCGAACCATCATCAGAACCTGAGCCCAAGTCTGAACCGGAACCAAAATCTGAACCAGAGCCAAAATCTGAACCTGAGCCTGAGCCAAAGTCAGAACCAGAACCAAAATCCGAACCGGAACCAACGTCCGAGCCAGAACCAAAGTCCGAGCCAGAGCCTAAGTCAGAACCAGAACCAAAATCAGAACCTGAACCGAAATCAGAGCCTGAACCATCATCGGAACCTGAACCCGTATCAACGAGTAAGACAAAACGTGTTGCTGGAAATAGGGACAGTGTAATCATGGATGGAGTGACCTCCGTTGCAACAAGTGTTTCATATCGTGTTAGTGCTCAATCTGGACGTAGGAGAAGAGATTTATCGGGTAAGACATCACTTTTTTCTTTTCTTACATTGCATTGTTTTTCTTTTTCACATGCACTTGGCACACTTCCAAGAAGTAGTGTAGACTGCACAAACTAGTTGATGGAATCATAGTTTAATCCCTCACATTATATGCACTTAACACGCTTTTAGATGTAGACATGGATAACGAATCTGAGTCGGAGCCGATTACTGAACCAGAACCAAAGTCAGAGCCTGAACCAAAGTCTGAACCGGAACCAAAGTCAGAGCCTGAACCAAAGTCTGAACCGGAACCGAAGGCAGAGCCTGAACCAAAGTCTGAGCCGGAACCAAAATCTGAGCCTGAACCAAAGTCTGAACCGGAACCAAAATCTGAGCCTGAGCCTGAGCCAAAGTCTGAACCAGAACCAAAATCTGAACCGGAACCAAAGTCCGAACCAGAACCAAAATCTGAACCTCAGCCTGAACCTGAGCCTCAATCAGAACCCGAACCAAAATCAGAGCCAGAGCCTAAATCAGAACCAGAACCGAAATCCGAACCAGAACCAAAATCAGAGCCAGAGCCGAAATCTGAACCTGAACCAAAATCTGAGCCCGAGCCTAAATCTGAACCTGAACCAAAATCAGAGCCCGAACCAAAATCTGGAAAAATTATATCAAAAACTAATTCTGCAACTCAGTCTGAAGGTAAGTTTGCACTTGTTTGAATTTTATGTAGATCTCCTCCACTTATGACCACAATTCTAGTTTTGGTGAAATTTTTTAAGGGTAGCTTAAATTTGTATGAATTTTTATTAAATTGTTTTAAATAAAAATTCAATATTATGTTAAAACTAATTTTATAAATTTCAGCTCCATCAAAATATAAACTTAACCCATATACTCCACGTCATGACTTCAATCCCATGGACTGTACAGACATTGTAATTGGAACAGCTCGAGAAATGACAAGTCGTGTTGGTGATTATTATACAAGAGATCGATCCACACCAAGACTTGATGAATTTTGGGGTGGCGTATCGGATTTAACTTTAGGAACTGGCTTTGAGTTAAATAACATGACAACCATAATTTTCCGAAAGAAATTAGAAGCAAAAGAACCAACTGATCATACATTAGATGATGATTTGACGCATGTTATTTGGGCCAAGGGACAAGAGCCTGGTAGTTATGTACATGTGCCCCCATCTGGTCTTGAAAAAGAAGCTTCCTCTGTGAAGGAATTCTATCAAGCCGATGAGTTAAAGTATCACGGGCATCAAATGCAACGTGGCGTCACGCAAATTAACTTCTTTGGTAAGATTTTTGATCTAATTTAATAAATTTCCACTTTGGGTTTCAGTTTTGGGCTCCGATTAAAATTATTTTGTTGTTGATTTTTCACAGAAAAAGAAAAACAGCCCGTAGCTACTGGTAATAATATCAACAATGATTGTTTTGGCCACTGGAAGCATCCACCGACTTGTTCGCCTGAGGAACACAATTGTGAATATTATGCATCTTGGGAATCATTAGGAGAACAAATGCGTTGGCACATCGAAACAACAAATACTCAGACATGGACCGGAATTGGATTTAGTAATGATGAGAGTATGTCTCAAACTGATGCAGTTATTGGTTGGGTCGATAAACAAGGCAGACCGTTCTTAATGGATACCTGGATAAATGGGTATTCCTCACCGAAATTGGATGATCAACAGGACATTACTAATACGTCGGGACGTATTGAAAAAGGTGTTACCATATTGGAATTTACAAGGAAACGTATAACCAAGGATGTGCAAGTGAGTATAGTTGCAAATTCAATTGCTTTTATCACTTTGAATGGGGTGGCCCTTTAAAGTTGACTTCTCTCTTAAGATAAGACCTCAAATGGTTTACTTCATGTTTGTAGTTGTTTTTGACAATTTTTGGCAAGTTCCGCGCTGCCATCTATCCATAGCAATAGGTCAGCAGAACTACTTTGGCGTAATCAACTTTTCAGCTAAGTACAGGGTGTCTGGTGGCAGATTATGTTTTTAAAAACGATTATTTAAAAAAATAATAAACGGTGAGGGGGGAGTGCTGTCATTGGAATCAGCATAGAAGGCATTTTGCATGAGTAACGATTGGTGTATAACTGCGCGTCGACAGTTTTGTTCACACTTCGGTATACGACGAATAAGTGATGGGCCGAGTGTGAATTTAATTCGTTCGTGGGTGAAGAAGTTCCGCGCCAACTGCTTCGGCTATGAACACTCCACGGCCAGGGCCCAATCGATCTCCAAGGACTCCCGATAGTATTGAAGTGATTGAAGAGAGTTTACGTGAAAATCCACGATTTTTGAAAAGAGCAACCTAACGGGGACTTCCAAGAGAGATTATTCATGAAATTTTAAAAAAGGATTTAAAATTCCATCCATTCAAAATTCAAATCGTTCAAGAACTCAAAGAAAGTGATTTTGTTTCACTCAAAAATTTTGTGTGTGACAATGTTGGAGCGTTTTTGTACTGTGAATCCCATTTTTTGGAGCGACGAGGCTAATTTTCATTTCAACGGGTGCGTTAATAAAAAAAATACCATTTTTGGGCTCCAAAAACACAGTAACTTTCTTTTTTCCGAACCTGCAAGCTCACCCATCGTTTTCATCGCATACGTGGTTCCAACAGGATGGTGCGACTGCACACACGGCTAGAGATTCAATGAATTTTCTTCGGGAAGCTTTCTCTCAAACACTTTTCACTCAGTTTGGGAGCATCCCGTGGCCACCGAGGTCCCCCATGACCACCGAATTCCCCCGACTTAACTTTAATGTAGTTTTTTGTATGAGGTTACCTCAAAGATAGAGTTTACAGCAACAATTCCCTAACTCTAGTGAACCTAAAAGAAAACGTTCGCCGAGAAATCATTAAAATAAAATTGAAATCATTAATACTGCAGCGTGTGGCGCGTAACACGAGGCTCCATTTTGAACAGTGCGTGCACCTCGAAGGAAGACATATGTATGTTCTTAAATTGAAATCCCCATTATTAGTTTGTCGTTTAATATTTCAAATAAAACAATATATCAAATAGATTTTTTTAATTTAATTTTGAAAATGTAAATCTGCCGCCAGAGGCCCCGCAGCATGCACGCGTAATTCGACACTTGTGCCATTTCTTAAAAAAAAATCTTAGTAGGAAATATGTCATCTTTAAAATTTATCCGAATTAAAAACCGCAGTGATTGGACGCCATTTTATTTAGTGATATGATTATTGCTAGTGCTTGAAGAATCTCACATGTAGGGTGTTAATAAATCGCATTATAATTTATTGTTATGGCCAAGAATTTATCTTTATTATAAAAATAATAGTTTAACATTATTATGGTCTCCAGCGGTGCTAAGTTGAAAGATATCGGAGGCCATGCCACAGACCACACCGGCGCGAAATAAAGCGCTCACCAAATGTTTCGTTCAATAAATTGATTGCTTGAACCATTATTTTGGTAATAAATGTGCACTATTTGCAAGAAAACAAGTGACAGCTGTCAAAAAGGCCAGCTTCGAAAAAAGTATTGCCAGATTGTCTAAAAAACTAACTGTAACGTGTACTGCAAATTCTTCCATTTAATATTTAACTAAATTTGTGTTGTTGCCTCTTTTTCCAGGATTATTCATTTACCGACGAAAACTGCTATTATCTCTTTTTCCCCGTTATGGGAGGAGCTTTTAATTCCGTCAACAAGAAGATCCGAAAACACGAACAAAGACTACCAGTTTCCTCGAGTAGGATATGTATTAAATCATGTGGAATTGGTATAAAATATATATATGTTTTTTATTTGTATTATTTATGTTAATATACTTTTTATATGTTTTTTTTAGAACTTGAAATGGCTGCAGCTGTCTCAACAACTCCAGCTCCAAATCGCTTAATTTATGCTGTCGGGGTTAAACTTATGAATTTAGCCGAATCCTTTGAAGCTCCACAACGTGGAACTACTGAATTTAATAATTTAGCTTCGACAATATCTGATTCTTTCAAAGGAATTCTAAATGAGATTCCAGGTTATCGTAAGACCGACGTTGTTAGCTTTGAAAAGTAAGTTTGCACTTTTTGTCCTGAATTTGGTACATGTTTCTATTTTTGTTGATTCACATTTAAAGAGATGGTACAACAATGGTAGCTAAACTTCAAGCAATTTTCGACAAAGACACTTTAGAGAAAACTGCACAAGCAGCAAACTCAAAAGACTCGGAAAATGATATTGCCGAAGGACGATCTATTCGGGCAGCTATATTGGAAGGAGTGGCATCAGGAAAAGTTGGTTCACTAACAGTTGATCCACAGTTTTTGGACTTCGAACCATTAGAATGTAATTTTGTCACATATATTTTCGTACAACTTTTAATAAAAAACAAAAATTTACATTATTTTTACAGACAAAAGTAATGCACCTACTGAAGGAGAAACGAAATTATCTTTCTTCGACTTATCAGAGACACGTCTCTACATCGTTCTAGGATGTATTGCTGCTTTAGTTATAATTGCTTTAATACAAGCCTTCTGTACAATATACAAGACCTCCAAAAAGAGCAACTCTCAAAAGGTACGTACATTATTTTTGGAAAACAATATTTTATAATTTTGAGCTTAGTATTTGTAATTAATGTAAATTATTAAAAAAAAATACTAACAAGTATTAAATAAACTATAGTCATATAAAATAATAACAAACTTAAAATAATTATCTCAAAAGCTTGTTTACGTTATACCCGATGAATGGAGGATTTATCAGCAGCAGCTCCATCAGCAACAACAACAACAACAACAAAATCGTTACTATCAACCACCAACAAGTGTTCTTTAAATAAAGAAAAAAACAATAAATTAAACAATAATACTCAAAAATATGCTGCCAATGAGAAAAAATATTTTAAGAATTTACAAAAACTCGTACAAAGAAAATACCTACTCCTATATATTTTACTTGTTGCTTATACATTTATATAAAACTTAATGGTGCTATCTTACTTTTTTCTACTCCACAATAAAAATACAAATATGGGTAATTTGTTTGTCCTTTCTTTATCACTTTTTTTTCAAACTCAGCCAGTCAGCATCTTATGCCTTCTTTCTTTATATTTACATAAAAACAATCAAATATCTTCTATTTAAGAGAACATTAACGTGTTTTTAAAGAAATATTTATTTAAATTAAATTCATGATATTATTAAAGAACTCTTAATCTTTAAAGATATGCATAATAGATGTGATCTTTTAGAATATATACGGCTTTTACGATTCTTTTTATTTCAAAGAAAATACATAAATATAAAAATAATCAACAAGAATGAAAAGGACTTTAAAATAAAAATTAAAACACCAGAGAAACTAAATTCTTTAAGGAGCTACTAATTCCGGAAAATTGGCAATTATCAAAATCCACCTTAAGTTAGTGACACACAACGTTCCCTACCAAAATGTTAAACAAGTTTAAACGATGCGAATAGAATAAATTGATTCCCTTCAAATTAGATCTTCAGATTAAGATATAGGGTTATCCATTTTGCGGTTTCAAAAATAAACGTAAACAAAACACATATGAAATATGAAATTTGAACGTTGATATTAGGTGTGAAACAATACATCGTTTAAATGATCACCACGCGAATTGTTGCAAGCATCGATTCTTATCGGCGGTATCTCAGCCATAACCTGATGGTTTTTAAATGCTCAGGAATTAAAGGTTTATCTGCATAAACACGGTCTTTCGCGTTGCCCCACACACAAAAGTCCAGCGGGGTTAGGTTAGGTTAGGTTATAGTGGCTGTCCAAGATGGAAACGGACACACTTAGGCCAGTTTAATGGCCCATTGTGATACCACATGAATCTGAGGTTACTTCCTAAGCTAAATGGAACCAGTTTGAGTCTCTTACGAAACGTGAGAGGCTGATTATGCCACCATGATTTAGATCGTTTAGATCGTTAAAGAAGAATTCTCCTAGGTAATTCTTGCGTTTTCGAGCCAGAGCAGGGCATGTGCAGAGAAGATGAAGAATTGTTTCTTCCTCTTCCTCGTCCATACAGCTTCTGCAGAAATCATTTGAGAATATGCCTAATCTCGTGGCGTGCTTTCCTATCGGACAGTGTCCGGTTATGACACCTATTATCGAGCTTAGAGAGAGCAAGCACCTTGAACGTTTTAAATCCAGTATTGGCCAGATGTTTTTTGTGACTTGACACGTGGTGATGTTGTTCCACCTGGTGTCTGCCCTCCTCACAGCGTCTTGCATTAGCAAAAGTTTACAAGTAGCGATTGGTATGCCAGTAAGTGCCAAACGTGGTAGGATGGGCTGTACTGTATCGTTCCTGGCGAGTTCATCTGCCTTACAGTTACCTGGAATGTCTCTATGGCCCGGGACCCAGCAAAGGTGAATATTAAACTGTTGTGCCATCTCCATTGGACTGCTATAGAGTTTATAGAGACAGAATCCAGAGATTTGATAGCGGCCTGACTATCTGAGACCAGCGGGGTTAAATCGCATTATCTTGGTGGCTAGTTGATATCGCCACGACGAGAAATTACGCGGCCAGGAAATGTCTCTTTCAATAAAGCCATATTCGCTCGAGTTGTGCGGCATACGGCACCGTCTTGTTGAAACCACATATTCTCCAAGTCGTATTCTTCAATAGAAAGCAAAAAAAAGTCGGTTATCATATGACCACCACGCTCCGAATTGACGGTGACAGTCGTTCCATTGCCGTTTTCGAAGAAGTAAGGTCGAATTACACCTCCAGTGCCTTTTTGTGGATGTAATAGCCTCTCTTAAATGATTTAAGGATTCTCAGAACCCCATAAATACGACAATTTTATTAGCATACCCACCGAGTGAGAAATGTGCTTCGTCGTTGGAATTAATTTTGTTCGAAAAATCGACGTCCACTGCCTGTTGTTCAAGTACCCATTCCACGTATCTACGACCGACGCGAAGTTGTGAATGGTCAGCTGGCTTCAGTTGTTGTGTGAGCTGGACTTTATATGGATGTAGGTGTAGATCCAAATGCAAAATACGCCATAATGTGCCTTAAGACAGTCCTAATTCCTGAGAACAACGAGGAGCAAAACGATGATGCACAGGCCTTACAATATCTGTAACCAATCCAGTCTCTTCAAATTTCTTCACAATTTTGACAAATTCCTTGTGTAGTTGGACGACTATGTAAACCATAATCTCCTTTTAATGCAGGATATGTGGCTGTGGCAGAATCACCATTTTTGTAGTAGGTTTGAACAATTTGTATGCGTTGTGAGATAGTTAAGCGATCCATTTTCGTAAATTTCAGGCTTTCAACTGAAAAAAAAATTGGTTTAACAACTTAGTTTGACATATGTCGAATTTTAGCCCAATACTTTTCAAACCGCAAAACTGATAACCCGTTACATTTATATAGAATTAATGAAAGAAAAAATAAAAAAAATAAGGGACCCTAAATTTAAACTAAAAGACCAGAGAAACTAAATGTACCCTCGAGGGACAAGCATTGCGCCATAAAAAAGATTTTGGAAGCTAGCAAGTTTCGAAATCCACCTTAAGACAGTGACACAAAACGTTCCCTACCGAAATTTTACACAAGTTTAAACGATGCGAATAGAATGACTTAATTAATGTCTTCTCTTATTGTCGAATTCTTCAACAAACGAATACTAACTTGACTTTAAAGCAAATGATTCTTTTCAAAACAGATCTTCAGATTTAGGTAGTTAGTTGGGTTGGTTTGCAATGGTGAATCCAGGGGGAAGGGAGTCGTAGGGGTTATGACACCCCTGGGAGATTTTTTTTTATTTTCGTAGGAATTCACTTGATTTCAAAACTTATCGTATTGCGTTAATGCTTATACAGTTAAGTTGTATAAGTAAAGATTTCATCTGAAGGTTTCTTATTAATTTACCGAAATTCACCAAAAAGCGGTTTGCTGTTAAAAACAACTAAAATCCTTGTTTTCAAACAATTTAGAATCTGGAAAAACTTTATTAATGCTTCAATTATTTTTGTAAGATCTTTTCTGAGATAAAGAGCAAATATTCAGATCCTTTAGAAACAACCTTGAGTTAGAGATTACCAATTTAATATTAAATTCCTAAAACTCGTCTCCAAATCCATTTTATTTTTTTGACGCACATAAATTGTTTAAGGCGTAAAGTGTTTTTCTTCTTTCAAAATTGATTTTCTATTAAATAAAGAAACTTTCAAGATATTAAAAAATTAAAGAAATCTACTTTTTGAAGTGAGTTTGCTTTGGATGCTCTAGAACTGAGATTTAAACACGAATTTCAAGAATATAAATTTCCCAAAAACAGCAAAAATGAAACTTTCATTAGCTAATGGCTAATTGAAAAACAATGAATGGGTCCGTTCACGTACTTTCTGCACTAAAATTCGTAAAAAGAAATATTTTAAAGAGTGGGGGTAAAATTCTCTCACCAAAAAAAACACTACAAAAAAGTAAGCGAACGGGAAAACAACAAATTTTTCACACAATATTACTGTTTTGTTGCTGTTCTTTGAAAATTTGTTTTTAAATTTTATAACTGACAGCAAAAGCGTGCAATTTGTTTAATTTATTTGAATTTCTATTAAATTTGAAATTTTCACAAATCAGCCCAAAGAAATTTCTTGGGTTAAAATTCGTAGGTTGGGGAAATATTTTACTCTCTCGTGAGCGCTCTCTTTTACGAAAAACTACGAAATTTTTGAGTACGCGAACAGGATTTGGTTAAATTTCGTAGTTTTTAGTAAAATTTGACTGTTTTAGGAGGGTTCTATTCATATCATATTAATTTAATATAAAAGCTATTAATTTAATATAAAAGCTTTGAATCTCTCGAGAACTGAAGTTAAAAGAGATTCTGCAACCTGTAATTTGTGAGTGATACACTAAAGTTCCTTCCCAACTTATTTGATTACCTTAATTTGTTTTTATTTAATCTTTAGAGAAATTATGTATTTAAATGCACATACATCTTTCTTTAAATTCAAGAATTAATCATTTTTCTCTCGCCAATTGTTGACTCCTTTAAGATCAAAATATTTTAAAAAGGTTAACGCAAAACAATATTTTTTAGAAATTGTCTTCTAGCATCAGATCAAATCTACGAGTGTGCAGACTCACGAAAATTGAGTCCGAAAATATACCATAAAATTCTTCATAACACATTCTGTTTTATTTTCCTAGGAAAAATGACCAAATTTTTCTGGGGAACTTTCTCATTTTCTGGGTTTCTGCATATATATTTTTGTAGGGTTCTTCGCATTTATAGAATTGACAATAAGAACAGAATATATTAGTTTGGAAAAAAGCTACGTTTCAACACAATTTCTAACATTTCTGCGTGAAATGCACCAAAAACCTGAAATCTTAAAATTAAATCAATGAAAAAATGATCTAATAACTTAAGTTGTCACTCTTAGCCCTTGAAATATGTAAATGTAAGGTTAAGACACACATTATGTTATTTAAATTTTGTAAGCCTCCTTTAAAAAACTCCTTCAAAAACTCATCTTTATGTTAAGTATGTGACCCCTCCCCTCATGATAAAAAGTCTGGTCCGCCCTTGTTAGTTGGTTGTTTGCATGCGCTGGCTTTAAGTAATGTTTCACCCTTCAGAGCTGGCTGTTATTTGCAAAGGCTCGGGTAAAAGGTACTTGAGTAAAACTATCATATTGGGGCAGTTGCTTTTATAAAAATATTAAGTCTTTTGAACAAAATCCAAAATAAAGCTTTGAAAATTATTATAGGCTATAAAACTATAAACGAAGATTTTACAAAGCTTGAACACCCCCGAAATGTTTCATGTCTTTCGATATTTTGTAAGCAATTTTCTATCAAAATAGCCCCTTGCGTTCCAACCTAGAAACAATTTCGCTGTAATACTCGAACTTCTAGGAATGACAATCAAATCAGTTTACCCTTGAGCTCAGTTTCGATCGTACTTTCAAATAAACTGATTCTTTTTTCCAGCCGCACATCAAAAATGTAGAATGGTTTTCTTCCCTTATATTTTGACGTTAAAAACTCTAAATAATTTTGCAATTGTATCTCCCTTAAACCCTTCCCTATCACTGTGTTTATTTTGTGTGTGAATTACAAAATACAAATTACAACTCTGAAATCTTATAGTTTAAAATTTAAGATACATATATACATTCTTTAAACTGATAACCACCATAATGATTAAGCCTTTTGTTTTCTTATTAAATAATTTTTTCAGTCAAATGATACAGTTTCTTAAACTACGGTAGTTAGAGTTTTGTACATTATAGAGCTAAAAATATAACTGATAGGTTTTATGCTGATAATGGAGCTTTTTTTAGTCAATCAAACTTTTTAAAACCTGAGAAAAATATTGTATGACATTGTAATTTAGAAACCAATCGTGTTTTGATGTGATAGTGGAGATAAATATATATATTTGTAAAGTAGGTATAGTTAAAAATATTAGTTTTATTTTTAGATAAAAGTACACTGTAATAAAGATAACTATTTTCGTTTGCTATTTTGAACCGGAACTGAGATAAACAATTATTTTTTTTTGGAATGGGATTATGGTTAACTTTCCAAATTTGTAATTTAAGAAAAAAAATAATTTTCTTTTTCATATTTCTTACAATTATTATAAGAGAATATAGACTTACATTTTCAGAAATCGAGAGCTTTTGTTCTTAAATTTTAATAACTTTATACCTTTTTTTATAAATATTTAATTATTATTGCATCAACATAATCTTGACAATTGGTTAAATTATAATTAATTTAAAGCTTTACTAATACCAATATGGTGATAATTTTATGACTTTCTTATATTAAGGAATACAAAATTCATAATAACTTCTTTATCATAATATTATAAAAATTGCTTCTATTCTAAGGTTTGTAAAAGAATGCAGACTTTTGTGAATGCAATCTTTAAAAATCATATATTGAATTAAATTAGAAAATTGCATTTATTGATATCACGGGACTTCAGAGTTCAAATTATGCAATCGCCATTAACTTGTAGCAAAAAAACTGCAATCATTTTTTCGCTCCATTCATTTTGAAGCAATCAATTGAATGCAATTTTTTGAGAGTTCATGCATTGTACGCATTCTTTTATGCAATCAATTATCAACTGAATGCAATCTTTTGAGAGTTCATGCATCGTATGCATTCTTTTATGCTTTCCATTATTTTTGCATTCTTTTGAATTCCTTGCATTCTTTGCATTCTTTGCATTCATTGCATTCTTTGCATTCTTTTGCATTTTTTTTAATTCCTTGCATTCTTTTGAATTCCCTGTTTTAAATCACATTAAACTTAAAAGAATTCAAAGCTCAAATCATCAATTTATTCAAATCAAAATTCAAAAGAATGCATGAATTCTCAAGGAATGCATTCCTTGAGAATGAATGGGATGAAAAATGAATTTTTGCTTCAAGTGGATGGAGATTGCATGATTTGAAGTCTTAAGTCTCAGAGTGAAGTCAAAGAATGCAATCTCATCATTGAAGTCATCAATGATTGCATTAAAAAAAAGATTGCATTCTTTTAAAAGCCCTGCCGATTTTGCTAACAGTTCGTGTAAGGATCTATATTCTGCTTTTTGCTATAGATTGCTCCAAAAAGAATTTAAACAAAATTGGATATTGATAAAAACTTGCATTCTAAAAAATAGAAAATTAAGATTAAGTAACGAAGAGAACAACACGGTTGATTCGTAATTTGATTCTGAAATGTGTTTATCCTTATCCTCATCAGATTCTGCTATTTTTCTTTCTTTCCATTGGTCAAAATAAATTGATTTGTTATTTGATTTGAAATAAAATCCGCATATCTACATTTGACAGAGCAACACCAATGAAATTCAAATTTATTTTCCATTTATTTTGTATTCCATTTAAAAAATTTGTAAAAATGAGGTATGTAGATTTTTCAGATTTTCAAACTGACAAATCAACCTCGCTAAGATCACAAAAATCGACGAGCAGATAATTTTTCATTTAAAGTTGTAGGCATAAGTATATTGACTGGTCTGATTTGAAACCCTTAAAGTGAAGTATTCCCTTTAGTATGTATGTGTTTTTTTCTATTAACATTATTTAGAGCTCAAATATTGTATTTTTTAACTAACAACAATTTTCGATTTTAATCTACATATTTCAAAAACAAATGCTGACTGGTTGAGGTACGGTTAAACATTGCTTCCTATAAATAACAGAATTTGTGTTCTTTTTTCTGCAGAACAATTTGATACAAAATTCGCCTTGGAAGGACTACAGCTCCAACACAAATTATGCCTTCGACCCCTATGGTGAAACAGAAGAGAAACATCTTGGAGCAGGAAATAATACCACCGGCAAAGATAAATCCCGCCACAGGTCATCATCTAACAGTCAACAGACAACTCTGCAAATGTCCCATTCACCCACCAGTAAATCATCACAATACTACGATGTCAACAATGGACGTTCATCGTCCTCGCGTTATGACACAAACGGCAATGGTACCCATGACTATCGCAGTAACGGACATCAAAGTCGTGGCCAACGCAGCAGCCATAACCCAGCGCCAAATGGTGAAAACTACTCAAGGTCATCATACGCCGATAGAGCCTACTCGCTGCCACGTCAAGTCATACAGCAGCAACAACAACAACAACAACAACAACAGTCACAGAATACAATGCCATCTGCTGGATACTATACGCAGGATCGTCGAAGTAGGAATCAATCGGAAGATCGGCACAGAAGTCGAGACAGGGATAGCAATGAAGCGACTCATGCCCGCAGTGGATCTTCAACGGGCACTGACACTCCAGATTTCTACTTTATGCCATCACAACGCAAATATTCGGGTGAAGTTGTCCGAGTTTATGTGGACTATAATAAGAATCCGCAAAATTAAGAGCTAACAAAAATTAAATCAAGGGGGAGGCGAGTTTGAAACGAGTATATTGAATTGAAACGAACGAATATTGCGAGCGTAATATGTATTAATTATATAAGTAAATGTTTTGTTTTATTCTTTTTTTTCTAATTATGTGCTTAGTTTTATTTTACAAACAAATTTAGTCATTGTTTTATCAATATGTACTCATTTTATGTTTTTTTTTTTAATTTTAGTTATATATTATATCGATGTTGATGTGTTTTGTGTAAACAAAATATGTATGTACATGTTTTTGCTTATGTCAGTTTTTGAACATTTATAGTCACATACTCTTATAACTTCTATAAAAATGGTGGATACAAAAACAGCTTTTCGATAAATACTATTGAGTGACTTTAAAAGTCATGTTTTGTATCGGCGTTTACATAAATACTCTTTAATACTGTTTACTTGCAACTACATCTAATACCGCCTTAGAATAAAAGCTCTACTTTGTCAAAAAATGACATTTGGTCAGTTTGTATTTCCGAAATTCCTGATAATTTTCTCAGCCAGATTGACAGAGCAGGAGAATCAAATGTAAACAGAAATCAAATAAGCTTTGTATTTATTTTTTTCCTTTTTGAATTGTGCAATAGAGAATTCCTTAGAAATCTAATCATAAATATTCTATTCTCAGGTTTCTCACAGCAAAACTGGGAAGTTTTTGATTGAAATCTTAGAAAAATAAACTGGCCAATTAAAACAAGAGCATGGAACAGAATATGACATTTCATTTCACACTACTTGACAGTCCTTCACGTATCACGTTTACACACGTGATGACAATTTATTGATACTTGATATTTTGTAAAACTTGAGTGTTTGAGCTTATGGTGAATACGTTCGTTGTGTGTGTGTGTGTCAGCCTTTCCCAAGTCTGACATGTCAAAATAAAAACTACTTTGTTGAGTCTGACAGATTACAAAAAGCTCATAGTGATTAGTTATTAATAAACTTTTCCATTGGAAAAAATAGAACAATTTATTTTAAAATTTCAATCTGTCGTAATACTCATTTTCCATTTTGTGTTCCATCATGCGGAATTAATTGATTTATTTTTGATTTCAAATCGGATACGCAGTTTCAAGAGATGTACCCCTCCTGGTTTGTAGTTTGCTTATTTGTGATGAAATTGTTGTCAAACTATTACTATTACACCAGGTGAAGTTTGGTTGAAAATTTGACAAAGACAACGACACTAGTTCAACTGACAATAAAAAAAACAATTCGAAGAAAGAAAATCAATTCTTAATCTTGTTCCATACGTCACAGAAACAAATCAATTTTTTGTTTATTAAAATCCATAGTTACCAATGAAAACCCAAATAAATTGTAATTTAATACTTTAAGAAAAATCTTTAAATTAAATTAAAAAAAAAAAAACAATACTTTTGATATACAAAATGTCAGTCTTAACATTCTGTCGTTTTTGACAAATAGGGAAAAATGTTATTTCCCATTTAAATAAATGTCATATGAATTAATAATAATAACTGAAAAATCTTCATTTACAAAAACAAATCAATATTCTGTTTACTGAAAAAAAAACTTTATTGTTAATAAATAAAAGTTCAAGCTGACAAAATTAAATTTCTTATAATTTTAGAATCATTAGGTATATAATATAAATGCATACATATTTGTAAGTTATATGTATATGTTTTTTTTTCACAGCAAACAAACAATCCAATAGATATTTTTCATTACTATAGACATAAAACAGGAACATACAAAAAATAAACAATAAATAGATTTAAAATATTTACAACCATCCATGTACCAATAGAGAGAAACAAAAAAAAAACACAGAATTAAGTAATAAGCTTATAATTATTATTATAATAATTGTTTTCTATTCATTTTATAATATATATACAAAAAATGTAAAACCAACATTTACATAAATTTAAAGTGTCCTTTAACGGTGGCATAAAATAAAGTTTTTTTATTTTACATAATAAGTTTTTGTTTACAACAATTTCTTAGCTATAATTATTAACTATAAGAAGAATGGCTTTATCTACAAAACAAAATAAATACAAAAAAAAACATACAGTACCTCCCTTAGTTACAATAATAATAATAATAATTGTGTAAATACAATTTTTTTAATAAAATAAAACAAATAATTTATGTACAATGTATGATATTTTAGGTCAGTGCGTTAATGTGGGAAATAAAATTTAGAAAAATTAACCGATTAAATAAATAATTAGATAACTTAATCTAACGATGCACCTACTTGTAAAAGGTATCAAACATTATGATTCCATTTTAGGTACTCTTCTTTTTAAGATTGTCTTATATGTACTCGTAATTATTACTATTTGTTTTTTTTTTATTTCATTGTTTTGTTTGTAAAATTTAAAAAAATATATATATCATTAATTTTCTTGGTTCTACCAAAATTATTTGTAAATAAATTAAATCATTTTTTAATATAAAAATAAACAATTCGATAAATTTAAAATAAATGTTGTTTTTATTAATGTTTGTTTCAATAAGGTTTGATATTTTTTCAAACAATTCTGCATTAAACTTACTTAACGACTAAAACAGCAAACATTTAAACCTGTCTGTAACTTTGTGACTATGGTTCATCCAAGGGAAGTTTTTAAACGTACTCATCTTTATTTGAGTTTAATAAATGCTAACTGAAATGTTATTGTCCATTTTGATCGTATCGAAGAATAGGTAATCAAAAAACCTTCTCAAATAGTATTGATAGTATTACACCCATATTGATTTTTTCCCAATTTTTAAAAAGATTAATCACCCTTATTGTGGTATTGTGAAAGGCGTTATAGTAGCGTTTTACTTAGCGTTACGCTACTTGACATTTGGCGGTTAGTGGAATCCAAATTTTTGATCCACAAATGTCACTCTCATCGCTATTGTAGCTGTCGTTTTAGTTTCCTTGTATGACGAGTAAAACGGGTTGGGTTCGAAATCCTGTATGGATCATAATACTGTATTTAAAATACTGTATCTCAAAATACTGTATTTCAAAATACTGTATGTACAAAATACTGTAGCTCAAAATTCTGTATCTTAAAATTCTGTACACAAAAATTCTGTATTTCAACATGCTGAAAATAGGCTGAGAAATAAAAATCGTTTTTACAGGGAGCGGCTCGTATTTTAATTTTCTCTTCCCGTTTTCTTCTCATTAATTGTTATTTCTCTCAGTTGTATATGAATTGTTGTTATCACAATCAACAATTGCATAAACAATTACACCGAACTTATTGATCTGTCAAAACTTCTATACGTGTTCATTCATTTCGTTGATACTTAAAAGCTAATGCAAATTTAAGAATTAAGTGAAATTTAGTTTTAAAATGAATGTATCAATAATTGTATAGTCAAATAAAGGAAAAGATAAATTATTAGTTGATGGATATGCATTTTGTTTGGAAAGAGTGACGAAAGTAGGAACATAAAATTGGGCTTGTTCACAGAGAATAAAATATAAACGCAAATCGCGGGTGACAAGCGTTACAGAAGACGTGCACAATATCTCAAAATTATTTATGATATGACTTATTAATGTATTCTGTTTTTTTACTTGTTTGGAGTTTCAATAAATGATAATAATGTACATACATATGTACATACATAAATCGAGTTCTGCTTTTGTTGTTCTCTATAATGGAAGCTTAAGAGCGGAATTTTGCAAAAATACAGTATTTTTAGATAATGTTTTGCTCATACAGCATTTTGAGAAGAAGAATTTTGAGATACAGTATTATCAGATAGAGTATTTTTACAACACAGCATTTTGAGATACAGTATATTAACCTTACAGTATTATGAATATACAGTATGGAACAGAATTTTAACCATACAGTATTTTAAAATACAGCATTTCGACCCGCTCCCGAGTAAAACGCCACTTTCTGTCGACGGAAAATTTTCAAACGCCTTGTGAAAAATTAAATGAAAATGCAAGTTTTTATAATGTTTTACTGTTTGTTTTAGTGTTATTAATTTTCTTATGTGGCTGCCATCTACGCGTCCAATTATTCCCGGAATCCCAGCTGTTTCTTCGCCGATTGGATTTCCAAATAATAAATATCGGGCCAAGATTAAATCTTCCAAATTCAAAAACGGGAAACAAGAAATATTCTTGGAATTGTCCAATTTTATTTTCTAAACAGAATAAATATTTAAATTACTAAAAGTAAAATACGTACATAAATAAAAACTTACAAATTGGTATTTTATAAAGGGCGAAACAAACAGGAATTGAATTATTTTTGATTGTTTGAAAACAGTTGATGAACAAATGAAAATATTGTATCGAAAAATTTAGAAAAAACAATGAAATTTAAGCAAGGGAAAATGATTGAAAAAATGAAGCAAAGTGTTTTTGAAATACAGTAAAAAAGTAAATTGATATTAAAAAAGCGTTGGCTTGATGACATTCCGGGGGCCGTCTGAAATCTACGTTGAAGACTTTAAGTCCAAAACAGCAAGCCTTCCTACGGATCTCTTTAATTTAATTGAACCATTCGATAATTTGACATCTACAACTCGTACAATAGTATCTGGACCTGGGTAAACTTTCATTACACGACCTATTTTCCAAAGTGATCGAGATTCATCTGGTTCAACCAAAATGACTAGGTCATCTACTTCTACATCTTTGGTATTTTTGTACCACTTCTTTCTTCTTATAATGTCAGGTAGATATTCTTTGTACCAACGCTTGACAAGTGATGACGTCAAATGCTGAGCTCTTCTGCTATAAAGTCTGCTACAAGCATCATTTTCAGTGAAAACACCAGGCGCGGTGACATCTTTATCTTCTTCACCGAAAAGCATCATATTTGGGGTTAATGGTTTCGGATCTTCAAGGTCTACAGGCAAATGAGTTAAGGGGCGTCGATTTATCTGGGATTGGGCTTCCATAAGTGCATTTCTTAAAACATCTTCACGTGGTATTATAGATTTTAAAATATAATTGACACTCTTCTTAATTGACTGAATTAGCCGCTCCCATGAACCTCCCATCCACGGAGAATAAGCTGGGATAAAACGCCAAAGAACGTTTTCATAGTTCGCAGAATATTCGCTCAATTTATACTGCATCTCTTTGACATCCTTGTCCATCATGTTCTTAGCCCCAACGAAATTAAGACCATTGTCACTGTACAAAAATCGAGTTACCACTCGGTTGATGACAAAACGACGGACAGCCATTATACATTGGTCTAAACTGAGATCGTTGAGAAGCTCAATTTGCACAGCTCTGTAAGTAAGACACGTAAAAATCATACCGTATCTTTTCACTGTGCCACGCCCGAACTTAACCAATAAGGGGCCAAAACAATCGACTCCAACGTGAGTAAAAGGTCTTGAGTCAAACGCCAAACGAACTTCTGGTAATTGTCCCATAAGTGGCATGACAGGTTTGGCTTTGAGTCGCTTGCATTCAAAACACTTAGATCTCACCCTATCGATTGCTTTTCGAATGAATATAATCCATGCACGATCTCGGATGTCTGATATAGTTGTTGCTGTTCCCATGTGAAAATTAAGGTCGTGATGATGTTGTATGAGAACATCTACCAATGGATGATTATTCGGAAGAATGGCTGGATTTCTTGAAGCATACGAACAATTGGCTTTTTGGGCTCGCGAACGCATTCGAATTGTTCCTTCTTCGTCTAAAAACGGTGACAAACTAAGGATGGAGCTTCTTGAAAATACACTTCCATTCTTTTGAAGAGATAATAAGTCTTCGGGAAAGGCTTCACACTGTATTTTTCGAAAAAGCCAATTTTCAGCACGGGTGTATTCAGTTGGCGTTATGAAGACTTGTTTTTCGAACGGAATTTTCTTAATGACATCTTTGAATCTGAGCAAAAAAGCGATAACTCGAACAGAGGAAGACCACTTTGCTTTAAATCTTGCACTCAGACTGTTGAAAACATCAAACGAAGGCAATTCAGGTCTAATGTGCACCGAAACAATTTCTGCTGATTCTTGTTCTTGTTGAGTGTAAGGTTTAATAGGCCATTCCGAAAATTCTTTCTTAAGAAAATCTGGACCAACAAACCACCTTGTAAGTTGATCTCCTATGGATTTATCAAACCATTTTGTTCCATCATCAGCAACATTGTCATTTGAACGGACTTGATACCACTGTCGTGGAGATGAAGAATCAAGGATCTCTCCTACACGAGATGCAACAAAGGTAGGAAATTTGTATGTTGTTGAATTTATCCAAGAGAGAACTGTAGTCGAATCTGATAAAAACAACTCTTCATCAATTTTTATTGTATGCGATTGCTTTATAGTGGATACCAAACGGACTCCAAGGACAGCAGCTTGTAACTCTAACCTTGGAATAGTCAATTGCTTTACAGGTGCAACTTTAGCCTTAGCCATTACTTGCGATACTTCTACCTTTTCATTACATTCAAAGCGAAAATAGGCTACAGCAGCAAAAGCCTTTTCTGATGCATCGACAAAAGTAATAAGGCTTACCTTGCAATCGTCAGGATTCAAAGAGATGTATCGACGTGGAATTCGAAGTCTTTCAATGTTCTTCAGCTCATTGATGAAAGTTAACCATTTGGTTTGCAATTCGGATGAGATTGGCTCGTCCCAGTCAAAACCCTCTCGCCAAACCTCTTGAAGAATGATTCTACCTCTAATGATGTAGATTGAAATAAGTCCCAACGGATCGAACACACGCATAATCGCACGAAGAATACGCCTTTTTGTGATGGCATTGGAAGATAAGACCATCTCCTTTAAATCGTCATCTTCGGCAAGTCTGTAAAGAAAACAATCGGAAGAAGGTTGCCAAAACATTCCTAAGACCTTTGCGATATAACCCTCGCATTTGTTTGGATCGATGCTGACTAATTTAGTTTTGACTTGAGTTTCTGGCATCTGAGAGAGAAGTTCAAAGCTATTAGATTGTACAGAAACTAGATCAAAATGCATGGATTTGCAAATTCGTATGGCATCTCTGGTGACTGAGACTGCTTCTTCAACTGTGTTGTGGCTATTAAAATAATCATCAACATATGTTCTTTTTGTCAAACCATCCACAGCTTCTGGACATTCTTCTTTAAAAAGGTTAGCATGATGGTTTTTGACGAACTGTGCACATGTGGGTGAACATCGAGGGCCGAACATCATAACTTGCATTATGTAAACCAATGGCTTTCTTGAAACGTCACCATCTCTCCAAAGTATTCTTTGACATTGCTGGTCTTCCTTTTTAATCTTAATTTGGTGGAACATTTCTTTGACGTCAGCATTAACAGCAATCTTACGCTCACGGAATTTAAATAGACCAGCATGGAGAGGCACAAGGTTGTCAGGTCCTTTCAGGAGAAAAGTGTTGAGTGAAACCCCATCAAACTTAGCAGCTACGTCACACACACATCTTGGTTTTATTGGGAGTTTATTGGGATTTTCAACAATAAAAGTGGATGTGTACCAAACTCGAGCCCATTTTATTGATAAATCTTGCTCCGAAGCGATTCTGGCGTAACCCTTTTCTAACAATGTTCGCATGTGATTGTTTTGCCATTCTAGTAAGTGTGGTTTCTTTTTCAAGGACTTTTCGAAACTGACAAGTCTTCTGAAAGCCATCGAATAACTATCTGTTAATCTTACATTGTCAGAGTTCCATAAGAGGCCGATTTCATACTGACCATCCACTAGCTTGATGGAAGATTCCATTATGTCTACAGCTCTTTTTTCTTCACGACTCACAAAATCTCCCTTTGGTGGCTTCACTCCGAACTCTTCCGTTGAAAAATGCTGTTTCACTAGATCGTGTAAGCTCTCTTGAGGTTTGATTGCATCGTGAAAATAGAATTTCATTTTTGGTCGAGGAACATTGTGAACACAAGAAACGTGTGGATGCGAGACATAACCACTGCCAAAAACGATCCATCCGAGCCGCGTTTTCAGCGCACAGGGCTCTTGGTCGTTTCCGTGACGTTGACGTTGACCCAGAAGGAACTTCGCTTGATCGAGGCCAATCAAAATCTTAGGCTTGGCATCAACTAAATCCACCAAAGGAAGACCACGTAGATGAGGATACTTGCTTTTAAGATAAGTAACATCTATCGATTGGCATGGCAAGTCCAAATCTTTGACAGTGAACACATTCTTCAAAATATGGCGTTTCGGATTTTTGACATCAGATACTTCTAAGCTTGTTCTCAAAGATTTTTCCTTACGTGTTACACCTTTCGTCCATTGGAGAGTTAGGTCTTCTGAAACACCGTCAAGATGCAAATCATCAAAGAGATCCTTTTCAAGCATCGTTAAGGATGAACCATCATCGAGAAAAGCGAAGGTGTCCACAAAACGGTTGTCTCTACCATGAAGTCGAATTGGTGCAATCTTGAACATTACTGAAGTATTCGAGCGAGCATGAGATGAATGAATGTGTGGCTGTGGACAAAACGGCGCAGCAGATGTATTGAGATCTGAATTGATTTCTTTGGATTGATGCAATAAAGGGTGATGACGACCAGAGCAACCATTTAAACCACAAGTTCTCTTCTTGGCGCAAACCCTCCAATTGTGCTTTGTAGAATCCAAACAAGTAAAACAAATAAAATTCTCTTTAACAAAGGCGAGTCTCTCCGATTCTGATAAGTCCTTAAAACTGACACATTCGTGGAGTGGATGTTGTTTCTTTGTACATTTCTTACACAAGATTTGAACGGCAGAAACTGAAGATTGTGCTTGATGAGTTAAAACTCGTTTTGAAGATTTCGCTGAACCTTGGTTTTTCTTGGTTTTTGGCTTCATTAAATCAGGTGGCAAATCGATAACCTTTTCATTTAAAAATTCGGCAAATTGAACGAAATTTGCATTGAAGAAACAAGCTTTCTTCTTTTGCCACTCTTGGTATAAACTTGCACCAAGCTTACAGGCTAAATTGGTCATCACGTACCCATTGGTGAGGTCTTCTTCTCTATTCATTGACCTGACATCCGCGACGTAACCATTCACCTTCACTGCCCACAGACGAATTTTCGGATCACTCTTCGAAGCTAACTTGGGAAGATTCAATAAATCCGTCGTTAGATCGTGAACCAGGACATCACATCGTACAAAAATGGCACGAAGGGAGTTCATAATTGCGTCGGCGTCCGATGAATACTTTAAACGATCACATACCAATTGGTAAGCTTCTCCTTTTAAGGCCTTTCGCAGTCGAGAAACGTTTTCTTTATCGCTGAATTTTCCTTCAATAGTCGTAGACTTGAACACCTCTTCGAAATAAGGCCATTGACGCCTATTTTCGCCAGAAAATGCCGGGAGCTCTTAAACATTATTTCGATTCAGGATAGTGAGCAGCGTAGCCATTTCCTGACCTTGAATGGAAGTTGAAGGAAAAGAGAAATTCTCTATGACCGGATTAGGAGGAGAAAATAGCGGTGTGGATTGTGGAACTTTGAAAATAGGAACGTTATTAACATCGTTTAACAAGGCCTGATGATTTTGCTGAATCTTTTTTAAGATTTCCAACCTATCATTGTCCTTTTGAACATTAGCTGGAGATACACATGGTGGTGGTACACATGCAGAAAGTTTCACCTTCATTTCTTCAAGTTCTGTACGCAAAGCTTCAATTTCTTTGTCTTTTCGAGAAGCTGCAGCTTGAGCAACAACGGCAGCTTCCATAAACATGTCCAACTGCTTCACAGAATCTGACAAATGAGGGCTTTGTTCTTCTTCTTGTTCGGGATTTCCTGATGTGGCGTTTTTAGCAACACAATCACTTTCCCCACAGTACCAAGGGGTATTAGTGTCATAGCGATCAGGATCAAACCCATGGCAAGAATAGTGCCACCAACGAAAACATTTATCACAACTTACCATAAAATCATCATCTAATTTTTGACAAGTTGGAGAATTGCAACATTTCTTCGATTTCGGCATTGTTGCAATTTGTTTTCAATTTAAAATAAAATAATGTTTCTTCGCCGATTGGATTTCCAAATAATAAATATCGGGCCAAGATTAAATCTTCCAAATTCAAAAACGGGAAACAAGAAATATTCTTGGAATTGTCCAATTTTATTTTCTAAACAGAATAAATATTTAAATTACTAAAAGTAAAATACGTACATAAATAAAAACTTACAAATTGGTATTTTATAAAGGGCGAAACAAACAGGAATTGAATTATTTTTGATTGTTTGAAAACAGTTGATGAACAAATGAAAATATTGTATCGAAAAATTTAGAAAAAACAATGAAATTTAAGCAAGGGAAAATGATTGAAAAAATGAAGCAAAGTGTTTTTGAAATACAGTAAAAAAGTAAATTGATATTAAAAAAGCGTTGGCTTGATGACACCAGCCTTTTCATAAAAAAAAGCTTAAGCATGTCTTTTTCTTCGTCCAAATACCTAGTGAGAATTTATTCAACGAGGGCAAATGTGTGCTTCCATAATTTGAAGTCCTTGCATACACCCTTTTGGTAGCTGCCTTCAGCAAAAAATCTCAAAGTAGCTGCAAGCTCTAAAACTAGTGGCACCGATAACATGTCTTTTCGGTGCCTTTTCTTCAATTTCATTTAATAGGTAAATAAAAGAGTCCTTATCCAACTTAAAGTACATTACATGTCTTGAAATATAACAAAATATATTGATTTGTCCAATGAATCATCCTTTTATGTATGTATGTATGTATGTATAATGTATGTATGTACTTGAATGTACTTACATACTTCGAATCTGGTAAATGTAAAGGATCTGATGTCAATCTTATTCTTCTTCTTTCTCTCAATAAGTTTAGTTTTTTATTCTCGTCCAATCTATCCTGTTCAAAGCTCACGTAGGAAGCATTATTTAACAAAATAAACAGTCCAATGCTATACATTTGTGCATTTTCTTTATAATTTCACTAAAAAAGTTTTATTTAAATTTTAAAATTGAATTTATTCTTTCAAATATCAATCTCTCATAGTCAGCTGTTTATGTGGAATGTGTGTGGATTGCAAATAATAGCGTTTAAGCAACGCAACACCGACTCTTAAACGCCAAGAAAGTGACTCGACTCAAAAAGTGACAATTGTCGTTTAAGAAAAAAGCCTATTACAATAAGGGTGAATGATTAGTAACAAAGATCCATTTAATCTACAATTTTGAAGAGAAAAAAACGGTGCCGTGCAATAACGCCGAGCGAAATAACGCCCAATTTTAGCATTCGGCCTTATTTCACTTTTGGTCCTATGCAAAATGCTTATTACATCTTAGTCTCAAATCTAAGTATTTTGAGATTTTGCTAGCATTTTTACTAGAAAAATCCACAAATATTGAGATCTAGATTTCTCCAGGTGTCAATGACACTTTCTATACTTTGAAATACAAAAAAAAAAACAGTGTTTTAGGAAGCCTTGGCCTTTAACAAAACTTTGGTTTTCAAAAACTTTATTTTATCCAAAATAAATAATAAATAATTCATTTTTCTTGCAGAATAAAATTGAACTAACAAAACATTTTCTCCTCACGTTTAAAATAAATTTGTTATTTTATTAATATGTTAACATTACTATTTCTGTTTCAAAATTTTTTACATTTTTTGATTCTGGTAAGACCAAGATCAGTTAAGAGAAGTAACGTGAAGTGAAAGTTTTAGTATTGATTGAAATTAAAAAGTATAGAACTAATACCTAATTATGTACATCTACAACATCAAGGCTAATAATTAAATATTTCAGTTTCATTTAAAACCGTTAAATTACCACATACGAATAAGGTTTTGGAAATGCATGTTTTTTAAGGTAAAACAAATTTAGCGGCATGGACCAGAAAAAATATTAAGATTAGAAATTACATTTCAGATAAGATTGCATTTTTTGAGAATTTGATCGAATAAAAATAAAAAAAATATACTATAGGCACAAATGGCAGCGAGCTAAGCGAGCGGAAAAAATTTAGCCCAAAAAAGAATCAATTTGGGGTGTGAAAATAAAAAAATTCGCGCGAATTTTAATACTATCAATATTGAAACTTTCAATTCATATGACTTCTCTATACCGATCGTCTGACTTCTCTTTGCTGAGCTTGGTCTTGCAAGAGTAAAAAAATATTGCTTTAATTTATTAAGAATATATCCTTATAGTACTTTCAACGATTTTCCTGCAAATCGGACAAAGAACTGCATTGTTATGTTTGGTATATTTTCAGACACCTGTGTAAAGCAATTTAAACATAATTTAAAATGGTTACATGGTTGAAGTGCAATAGTTCGAGAATTTTCACAACAGTTTAATTAAACCGAATTATCTGTTTTCTCTCTTTCGGCTTTATTTCCCAATTAGCATTCGGCGTTATTGCACGGCACCGAAAAAAAAACCATACATTTCAGAGATAACCACAAATAAGCTATAAAGCAAAATATCAATTCTGGACGACCATGACTATACTATACTTTGCTTATTCCTCCGATTTACACATCAATACATCATGCAGCTTCATTAATTACAACTTTAACATTACACAACCTTTAGGGTTTGGGTTTAAAATAGTTGATGGCCAAAAAATGTATTTATTAATTTCAAACTTGATCCTGCAACTAATGCTCTAGACGTGAAAAACGTCTCATTTTGGCTAAAGCGAATAATTCTAGATGAGCTCCGGAACAGAAAGCCGATGAAAAACTCTTACCACTTTCAAAATCATATGACAATGCTCTCCCTCAACCGGAGCAGATACACCAACTAATGGTGATTTAATTCAAAACGTTAATGGCCTTTGAACAAAGACCAACAAGGTCTACAAGAACATAAGCAATATTCCTCATGATGTTATAATAATTCTCACCGAAAATTGGTTAAATTCAACTTTTATGGATACAGATATAATTGACTCTAATTTTCAATTTTAACCTCAAGATCGCTATATTCATACTACCATGATAACTCAAGGGCGGATCCAGACTTTTAATCAGGGGGGGGGGGTATGACACGCTTAACATATAAAAGAGTTTTTACTCACCACTTAAAAATGTTCTTTTATGTTCTGTAAAAGAGGCTAACAAAATTGAAATAACATAATACATATGTACATAATATGTATCTTAACCTTAAATGTACACATTTCAAGGGCTAAAGTGACAACTTGAGTTATTAAATTATTTTAGAACTCTGTTGTCCAGGACTATAGTCTAACTGTTTAATTTAGTCAACTATCTACATATGAAAGCATTCCAAGATTCAAACAGTTTTCTAAATATGCCAAATTTAAGAGCAAAACACAATAGTTTAGAGGGTTTTTGTTGCTTTCACGCAGAAATGTAAGAAATTGTTTTAAAACTTAGTTTTTTTTCCAAAAAGAATATATGTTTTTTTTGTTGTTATTTCTATTAATGCGAAAAACGCTACAAAAATTCAAAAACCCAGAAAATGATGAATCTGATATCAAGAATTGTGTGGCTTTTTTGACGTAGTTTTTTCGGACTCAATTTTTGGGAGTCCCTTATTACTATCGCTATCAGTCTGCTTACTCGTAGCTTGGAGCTGATGCTAGAAAATATTTTGATCTTAAAGGAGTCAACAAAACTTAAAAAATTGTTTAGAGAAAAATGTTAATTAGTTAGTTAAACAAAAATGTCACTTTTGCTGTTTTTGGGACATTTATATTCTTAAAATTCGTTTTTAAATCTTAGCTCTATAACATTTAAAGCAAATTCACTTCAAAAGTAGATTTCTTTATTTTTTTAAGATCTTAAAAGTTTTATTCAACAGAGAATCTATTTTGAAAGAAATATAATGCACGACTGGGTCGCTAGAACTTGCTAATGTCTTCAAAAATATTTCCTATATTTTAAGATTTAAAAACGTACATGTAAAATAAGTTTTTATCAAAAATTTAAATGCCATTTTATTCCTCAAAAGACCTAGATTAACTTATTTTTTTTTTCGAAAATCATTAGAGCGGGTTTTTGTTTAAATTAATTTTTATATGTTTATACAATTTTTAAATTTATCTTTAAAATATTTTTGTTATGCAGTTATTTGCGCTTATAAATATACATTTTTCATTTAAATTTCGTTAAAAAATGTTCACCCCTTTCTGAGATATCAAGTTTGGTAAGAAAAATTATTATTTAAAAAAAATAATAATAATGACATTTTTGATCATCAAAATTCATCATCAGTTTGAAAATTTGATCATCGACTAGAGCTTGTACTGAAAGAGAAGAGCATTGAAATCGGTCGATTAGTTCTTGAGAAAACTTAAAAACAAAATAACGGTTTAATGAGGGGTACCCTTCTGGAGCAATACCAAAATATGTTTTTCTTGTAGAAAGAAGCCGGAAAAAATTTAAAGAAAGTTTTAAACAAAAAATAGAATTTTTGACTCTAAACCAACAAAATTGTATGGGAATGCTATTACTTTTCGTATTAAAAAAAACGCCTTAAGCCAATCGGCTGAAAACCTTAATTTCAATCGAATGCACTTGATTCTGATGTTTATACTTACATTTCCCAATTGGAATTCACATTGAGTCACTCAGAAAGCTCAATACCCGTGTTTTGTTGGAAAATCTATTCATAGTATAGTAGGATTTTACACGAATAACAAAAACAATATCCGCAGTATGAATACTACCGATAAAAGTTAAAGTAGAATCTTACTACGGATGGGTTTTTGACATTTATACGAGTCTCGAATGGATCTTATGTGATTTCGTTCTCAAATGTTGGTACGATTGATATTGCATTTGTATCTCGATGGCTGTGTTCGTTCAGTAGTTGTGCATTTGGAATCATGTGTTTTCCATTGGGGGAAAAAATCAATCTGTTACTGTTGATATTATTCAGTTTTGTTAATGAAAATGGACTAACTGGGCTTATTTTGCAAGAGAAAACAATAGAAACGATAATTAAGTTTTGCTATGTTTCCACCAAAGATTTATCTCAGTTTAGATTAAATAAATCTTTTTGGTGTTTCCACCGCACAAGAAGATTTAAAAATGATAAAGTTTGACAGCACTTTCTATAATGCAAATGGTGTTTCGATATTTCTTATGAAGTGCAAGTGAGATAGTTTGATTCGTGTTAAACAATGAAGAACTGAATAGTTCAGCACCATATGTGTTTTTTTTTTAATTTGATTAAAACACAACTATATTTTTTGTACACAAACATGCAAATAAACAGACCATAATGCATTATATGTAAAACCAACTCCTCCACACAGGGGTGGAATCGGCTAAGGTGATTGTTGATAAATGACAATCAAAATTATCGAATTTGATCTATGTAAGGTGATAGTCAAATTGATACCTAAAAAGCTGTCACAAAAAAATGTGATAGTCAATTTCAAACAAATATGTTTATTCCGAATAGAGCTACCAGACGCTTACACAAACGACTGGAAAATTTTCTTAGTTCACTTTGTTTTTTTAAAAAAACACATTCCTGTGACCGACAACGCTTACGATATTCGAAAAAAGCAAGAAAAGTAAGAATTTTATTCAAAATCAGCCAATTTGATACTTTTATTTAGATATTTTATAAGAATCAATTTAAAATTTCACCAAGGCAACAACGAATTTTGACAATTTGAATCTTAAATTGTTCAATCGAATTGAATTGAGTTGAATCATCTTACACAGACGGAATGAAAATGATAGTCAATTTGACTATCAAAAAAATGATAGTCAACTATCACCTTAGCCGATTCCACCCCTGTTTTTCTTTACAAATTTTGACTCGACTCCGATCCCCGGCCGGAATCGAGGCGAATCAAGCTCATTTCAACTCGATTCAGGTATATAAAGAATTGAGGCGAGATTCAAGCTCGCTTCAACACCACATGTTAATGTAGTAGTCTACGAACAAACCCCTTCTTGAAGTTTTTATTTTATGTCAAATTTTTTGGTTAAAACTTTGAAATCGACTATCACCTTACACAGACGTATTTTCTTGGTTTTGATAGTCAGCTATAAAAAATCAGCTTACACGATTTCATCCCTGTTCTGAATTTCACTATTTTTTTTTTAATTTGTTCATAAATTATTCTGGCAAATATTCAATTGTATCAACTTTAAAATATAAAAACTGGACTACTGCGGATCGTTTTTTTGGCAATTTCTCACTGTACTATAAATGGAATACCAAAAAAACACGGCTAATGTGTCTTTTAAGAATTTAAACTCACTGCATCTTTTTCAAAATCTATCCAATTTGTTCCTGGTTTTAAATATATGTATGTATGTAGGTATGAATATTAAAACGATTAAATATTTAAACCCGATAAAATAATTTAAAAAAGACACATGGTTTCCTTCGAGCCGGATTTGAACCAGCGACCTATGGATTTCTATGCAACTTGCTTTAAATTTTAACACTACAGTCCACCGCTCTACCAACTGAGCTATCGAAGGGTTGAAAATTTGGTTTCCAAATTCCTTTTTGGTGCTATGAGTTATTGGAGAGCAATTTGATATAAATCAAAATTAATAAGTAAGAGCAGTATGATGGTACTTACATTATCTAGAATAATAAATTATATTTTCATTTTCTTGCAGAAGCCAAACAATACTGTTCTGACATCGGTCTGAAGGCCTGGTAAAACAGAACGCGGTCTGGTCCGGACAGTTAGAACGCGCCGCTGCCCCCGCGTTCTGATACATACGTCAAACAAAAGCCGGTCGCGTTCCATTTGTGACCGTTGGACTTGATCACGTATACTGCTTGAACAACAACGTATAGTTCAATAGAAAACAGAGAACGGGACGGGCAAAATTGTTTCCCGTACCTCCGTAACTTCTGTTTAATTAGGCCTTAAGATGATAGATCTTTTGAGGTAAAAGTTTGATCTTCGTATTTTGACACGTTTTTAAGCAATGATTTTGATAATATCCATCCCGAATGAATGAACAAGAACATGTATATGTGCAGGACTTTCCAGCAGACGTTGACATGAAAACTTCTTACAAATGTTTGCGTAAATGTGAAAATTAACATTTGTTATGATTTTCGCTTTGATTTAATGTCCCTTTTTGTTTTCGACCTTTGTATTTTAATGCTTCTCTTTTGAAATTTCAAATGTATAAGTTCATCCACTCCAATTCAAATTCATCAGAACCCTTAATTTATTTACGTTTGAATTAAATGTCAGTATACATTTTGACAGTTTGTTTCTGCTTAGATCATTAGTTATATAGGCTGATAACCGCTTTGACAATAGCTGTCCTTATTATAAAGGGTGTCCCAAAATTAACGCAAGATTTGAATTTGCCGCCATTTGTGCAGTGAAGTGTTGGCAACCCTGAAAAAAAGCAATTTGACAGCTAACAGTATAGGGTTATTAAAAATGGAGCGTTACACGAGAGAACAACGTGTCTTCATTATTAAAGAATATTTCAAAAATAGTGAAAGCTTGGCGGCTGCAGTTCGAAAATTTCATACAATATATGGTCGGAATAGTGTTTTAACTTCGTCAACTGTGAAGAGATTAATTGAAAAATTCATGGAGACTGGATCCGTTGGAGACGCCAAACACACTGGTCGTCCAAAAACAAGCCGTTCAAATGTGAATGTCGAAGCAGTGCGTGAGAGTGTTGCTGACAATCCAGGAACCTCAATTCGACGTCGTGGGACAAGAATTGCAAATTTCAAGAACCTCTCTACAGCGTATACTCACCAAAGATCTGTGTCTTCATGCTTACAAAATTCAATTAACACAACAATTGAAGCCTAATGACCATGGACAGAGAAGAGAGTTCGTTGAATGGATTATTGAACATCAACAAATGGACCCTGATTTTTCGAGCAAAATCACCCTAAGCGATGAAGCACATTTTCATCTTGATGGCTTTGTCAATCGCCAAAATTGCCGCATTTGGGGTTCGGAGAACCCACATGTGATTGTCGAAAAACAAATGCATCCACAACGCGTGACTGTATGGTGTGGATTTTGGGCTGGAGGCATAATTGGGCCATATTTTTTTGAAAATGATGCTGGTCAAGCAGTGACTGTTACTGGTGCTCGATATCGCGACATGATTACACAGTTCTTTCTGTCAAAATTGGATGATATTGATGTGTCCAATATGTGGTTTCAACAAGACGGTGCCACATGTCATACAGCCCGTGAAACAATTCAATTACTGCATGAGACATTTCCAGGTCGTGTACTCTCTCGTTTCGGTGATCAAAATTGGCCTCCTAGATCGTGTCATTTAACACCATTAGACTTCTTTTTTTGGGGTTATTTGAAATCACAAGTCTATGGCAACAAGCCCACAACCACCCGTGCATTAAAGGAGGAGATTTAACGCTGCATCAACGAAATTCAGACACATTTATGCAGAATGGTCATGGAAAATTTCAACAAAAGAGTGCGCATGTGCATGCAAAGCCGTGGAGGCCATTTGTCCGATGTGTTATTCCATACATAACCCTATCCTATGTACTTTACGAGTCAATAAAAATATAACTATCAAAAGACTAAAAACGGCGTTTTCTATTTAATTCAAATCTTGCGTTAATTTTGGGACACCCTTTATTTATAGAAAAAGTTAGAGAGGCAAAACGAGTATGCGCTTATTGATAATCAACGATTGGTTAAGCTGATTCCAGTCGAAATCTCGTTTATTTAGGTTATTCACCGTTGAATACTCATAAACTAAAAAAGATGTTTTGTAGATTTTGTTGACCTCGAAACGTTTTCAACCGACTACAATACAATACTCAAGCATGGAACATTTTTGTAGCTTCTTTGATATTTCCTCAACATTGTGAAAACGTGTCTCTTGTCAAACTGACATTTAGATTTACGAGAATAAACAAATAAAAATAATCGTATTTAGTTTTTTTTTTATTTTAATTTTATTTTTAATTTTACAACTTAAGTTTTTTAATTATATTTTAATTTCACGACGCGTTTCGGAGATGTTTCTCCATCATTGGGTGGAATACTTTTCATTTAGATACTTAAACGGATTTAATACTTCTATAACCAGTTTTAGCTCTAAAGCTAAGTATAAACTGTTGAAAGATTTTTCATTATTTGCAGATTTTTCGCAAAACGTTTTAACCAATTTTCGATCAACCATGTAAATACCCAATTTTATCTGTCAAAAGTATCAGAAAAAGAATTGGCAGTCAATCATCGGCAAATTTTCTATCAAAAAATGGGCAGACTTCTTGCAACCGTGTTTAATCGTGTTAACTCCCAATTTTGTATCTTTTCAAACAATTGCATGATTGTCCAATAATTGGATATTGAGAGATTTTCTTTTTCAACAATACCATCCAATTTTTAATTGGCAGAAAGTTCTTGAGCAGAAAACAACAACAAAAACTTACAGGACTTTGAAAGAATTTGAAAACTACGAAACAAGAATTCAACGTTTGGCAGGATTATATACGCATAATTTTTTACAAATTTTACAAGGCAGTCGTTATTGCCTGCTTCATTTTTGTTTATATTTTATATTTGTTTTAATTTTTTTGCACTTCCTGTTATTATCACTTCCAAAATAAATTTTCATGTTTTCTTTCATCTGTCGAGAAAACTGTCTTCCAATGAGTGTACCAATTTAATTGGTCGCATTCACAAAGCTAGTGGCTAAGTAGTCAAAATTCAACTAGCTTTGTGAATGCAAAACTACACTACAAAGATAGTCAACCTGGAACTGTCATATTATTGACAAATGTAAATATATAAAATAAGAAACATTTTTGATTTAATAACTTTAACTTATCTTTTGTGTTTTTAAATTCAATAAAATCAAATTGAAGACACAATTTGAATGATTTATATTTGTATTTAAATATTGAACGATTTATTTCATTTTGAATTTGTGTTACTTTACCGAGCAGCTGATTGTGAAACGTCAAAATCATTCGCCACTAACTTTTTAGCTGAATTTTTTACATTACGTCCGTCGGAGGGGAAATTTCAACTACTTTTGTAGTTAGATTTTGCCAATCAGAATTCCTTGACTACGTAGCCACTATCTTTTTGAATGCGACCAATGTTTTCTAATGCCTCAGACCGTGTCAACAGACAATTATTGATTGGAAGATACAAAATTGTCGCTAATTGTCAACCGATTTTCTACCAAAAAACTGTCTAATATTTCTATAAAATCAACCAAACGTATAAAAGGACAGTTTTCAATTGAGATCAAATTGGCAATTGTCATCTATTGGAAGACTTTTGACAGTTCGGCCAATGTTGGACGATCTTCCAATCGTGTATACTGAATACTCATATATTTTCTTTATAAATTAGCTTTTTAGTAATAAGGGCAGATAATACTGTAATTAAGTACAACTTAAAGTTGGAAGTGCTTCAAGATGTTAGTTACTCACTTAGAGCAGCTTTAAGCACAATCTGTCGTGTAGCTTAAGAAAAACTTCAACGCGATTGTTTTTTCACAAAGTCTTCCAACACATCCTCCTAAAAGCTACAAGTAAACTAAAACGTCAAATTGACATATGGTCATAGTACTAAAATATTTAAGGTACTAAAATTAAATTTCACTTTTCACAGGACGAAGAGCAAGAGGCCAAAAAGAACACTCTTTTTGTGATTTTCATTTTGATATTTTGAAGATATGTCGTCGTCGTCGCCTATCTGCGTGTGTTACCTGCCTGCAGACACAAAAAATTAGGTTTCATTAATTTATTATTGGAAACATGTAGCTGAAACTTTTTAATTCCGGAATCATTTGAAAACTAAGACTACAACTGCTCAGCTTAAAAAAATGGCCAGCATCTATTCATACACAAGGGAAGCTGTTCGTGTTAAAGTCAAGGTTGGTATTTTGCATTTTTTTACTGTTTTCTTCTTTCCCTTTGTGCTTCCTTCTTTATTGTCTGCTAAGAGAGAAATAAATGTCTAATGTTATATTTTTGGTCGTCAGAAATGTGAACCAAATCTTCCACCTGAGTGGAGAAAGTTCAGCGTGGACCCACAAATCACATCGCTCGATGTACTGTACAGCATTCTTGCCAAAGCTTTTGACATCAAGTCTGACTTCTCTATCAAATACAAAGCCTTCGACCCGGCTGGCAATGAAATTTACTTGGCCGTATTGTCCGACTGGGATTTGGATGCAGCGTTCCTTCGCATACACAACCTCTCAATTCAGACCTCGACCGAACCGTGTCTGATTTTGCAGATAGACATAAAACCTTTTACTGAAGTGCGTGACTGGGAGGCCGAGACGCCGCCAGCCACCTTCGGATCGGGGGCGCGAGAGATAATGCAACCCATTCAGCAGTCGATTGGTATGAGCCAAAAGTATGTTCAAAGCATGCAAACCAAGTTGCCTGGGCTGATAATGAACCAAATGGAGAAGACGTTCTCTATTGTGCAGAAGGCCTTCAACATGAACGATGAACCTTTATCTCAGCTTCCACCTCGTCCTCCATTATCTGACAGCGAGTTTCGAATGTTTCTCGATCCGGTCGGCCAGATTTTGCGGCAGGATGAGCTGCGTAAGGTGATTTTTTTGGGTGGAATCGATCCGAGTCTGAGACGTGTCGTGTGGAAGCACATCCTGAATGTCTATCCGAACGGAATGAATGGACGGGAAAGGATGGACTACATGAAGCGAAAGTCGGACTATTACGTTAAGCTACGCGACACATGGAAGATTGCTGTCAAGCGTGGCTGCGTCGACAGTGAATTGTCTTATGTCACGAGCATGGTAAAAAAGGATGTTCTCCGAACGGACCGCTTGCATCCATTTTATGCTGGTAGCGATGACAACCAGAACATAGCATCCCTCTTCAACATCCTGACCACATACGCCCTAAATCACCCGTCGGTGAGCTATTGCCAAGGAATGTCGGACATCGCATCTCCTCTGCTCGTTACCATGAACGATGAGGCCCAAGCGTACATTTGCTTTTGTGCCATCATGTCCCGAGTGCGGGTAAATTTCATGCTTGACGGAATCGCAATGACGCAGAAATTCACCCATCTCACTGAGGCATTGAATTTCTATGATCCAGAGTTCTATGAGTATCTTAAGCTGCAACAGGCCGACGATCTGCTCTTCTGCTATCGGTGGCTTCTATTGGAACTGAAGCGGGAGTTTCCTTTCGAGGACGCCTTGCGTATGCTCGAAGTACAATGGAGCTCATTGAAATATGAGTCGTTGACTGGGGAATTAGCCCTCTACGAGAAGGAATTCGAGCCGATTCTACCAGAGGAGCCGCCACCTGCTAGTCCATCGTATATTGTCGCGAAGCCTAGAGAGAACCCGTACACGAAAATATGCGCCTTGCGTCGCCAGAGCTCTTCGGTATCGCTTAGTTCTACATGCTCGTCGCAAAATCTCTCTACTTCTTTTACAAATTCTCCAGGTGGGCGGTTAGACGGTACGAAGCGTCTCAACCAAAGTATGGACGATAACATTTCTTCAAGAAGCATACGAAAGAATCGAAATGTTTCCAAAGCCCATCAGAGTCTGGACGAGTCGAAAATGATGATGCTAATGGAGCATTTAAATGAAAATGCCCACAAAATTACTCCCACTGAACTGAGAAATTTCGATGAGTTCAGAGAAACTTCTGTGGAAGGAGAAACTGATGACGTTGAAAATGATCACGGTGAATATGCCGAGGAAGAAGAAGAGGAAGATTTTGTCTTCCATCCAACAAATCCGTTTATGGAAGATGTTGGAAAACAGAACGACGACGATAAAGACGTGCTTCCATCATCAACTATTGCTGCTGCCGCCACAACAAATGCCTTTCTCGATAGTGCCGACACAGCCAGTGAGGATGGCAACAGTGAAGAGAATCGTAAAATTCCAAAGAGCATCATGAAACTGCACAACAAGAACATTTTCTCCAACTACAATGCTGTCAGCAATATAATTGCAAAGCAGATAACGAGTACCAGTGGACGAGTGCAGGCTCAGGCACACGCACAAGCAGGAAAAAGAGGTGGTGGTCATTTTAAAGAACTAAAGGAGAAAATTGTCGCCAACAAAAGGGGAGGCAAGGGTGAGTATCATTTTTAATGATTATTTATTAAAATAAAATTAATTAATTAATCGCCCACCTTTAGTGTTAGAAAATTGAAATAACTTACTTGACATTTAACTTTTTTAGTTATAGGATTTAATTTAAATTTTAATTTTTGTAATTTTATGTACATTGTGTGTTTATATTCTTATTTAACTTTTGCGTCATCAGGAATTGGGGGCTCTCACAAGCTAGAGAGATCCAAAGGAGCAGCTATAAGTGAAGATACTGATACTGGAAAACCAAATCGAGCACAGCCTAAACTCATAAAAAATTTCAATGAATTCCTAAATTTATCTTCGATAAATCGAAATCGTATGATGTTGGACAAGCAATCCTCAAGTTCTCAACCAGTAGCGTTACGAACCGATAGTTCGGTCCTAAATCCACTGCTTAAACTATCGAGAGGAATTTCCTCTGTTGAGGACTCTGATTCCTCAACAGCAGAGACCTGGAGCGATACGATGATGGCGCAAAATTCTTCTGTTTCGCCGGTGCCTTCGGCGCTTAAATTGCAATTGGATTTAAGAAGGGACTTTCTTCAAGAATTCCCACAAAAGATCGAAAACGATCCAAATATAACTCCCGATGATATTCAGGAGCAAGAATATTATCCAATGACCACTGCAATGACACGTGAATTACGCCTCGAAATGGAGAATTTGGATCGACAAGTCTTTGGTCCATCAACGGTTATTGTTGAACCTCCGCCAATATCGTCGGACATTGAATATGAAAAATTAGATAGGGATTCAATGGACTTAGTTGAGGACCTAAAAGAGGATGAAATAATAACATGTCCTGACATAAACGAGTTGATTGTTCGGCGAAGAGAACGTGATGCCCGAAATTTAGATGCGGCTCAACGCATCAGCACATGCAGCAGCACAAGATCAGATGTTTTTGTTTGGGAAAATCCTCTGCATCAGATTTCCAATAATTCAAGTTGCAATTTCAATGAAATACTGGATCCCAGTGAAGCATCTGCTCAACCTCCTGCAGTGGAACAGTACGAGGAAGAAATTTTCCAATTTGGCACCGACTCCACTACAAATACCGAACAACTCATTCCATTAATTGATAATCTTAATCCTTTTATTGAAGCGGTCAGCTCCACTACCACACCCGAACCACTCGTAGAAGTACAATCAAAATGCACCGATCTAGAGGTCGAAGAAGCCACAACAGCTGATATCACATTCTCCAAGGGCGCTCCTACCAACAGTAACTTCCTACCACCGCCTAGTGAACTTGGCGGCGGCCATCCATTCCTCATTTTCTTATGCCTCACTCTTCTGCTGCAACATCGCACGCCGATTATGAAAAGTGGCATGGACTACAACGAGATTGCAATGCACTTTGACAAAATGGTTCGCAAGCACGACGTCACCAGAGTGCTAAACCAGGCCCGCTGCATGTATATTGATTACATTAAAATCCAAAATGCACGCACCACTTTGTCCGAAAAAGAAAAAAACAACACCAGCAGCAGTGGTACTTTTAACTCGACGACTTCTTAGACAACTAGGCAACCAAGCACAGATTTACACAATTTGTTAATCAACAACAGCTAGCTTGTACTTGTAACATTTTTTCCCTATAAATTCGAATTCCAATTTAAATCAAACAAACAAATTCACTTAATGTACACCATCAACCATCACTTCAACTTCAACCTACACTTCACACAACACAACTATTATGCATTTAAATGGAAAGAGAAAAAATATATTTATATTTAAATCAAATTAAAGTCTGATCGCTTGTTATATTTTTCAAAAAAGCAAACATTAAAAAAAATAAAAATAAAAAGAAAAAGAAGCAAACAAAAATATATTATAATACATAGCTTTAAACCTAAATTTTAAATCTTTTATAAGTAAGATATTTGTGCGTATGTTCTTTCTGAGTTATGATTATTTTGTGTATTTGTTTTTAAAACGAGTAAAGATTAATATTTAAAAGAAAAACAAGAAAATATTCAGCTTAAACTAAAGAATTTAATTCAACACAGTTTGATATTTATTTTGTTTTTATTATAAACTTTCTTAAAGTAATAACTTATTATCTCATTTTTTTGTATTCATTCTTATAAGATATTTGATCGTATTAGTATTTGGCATTTTGTGCATGAATTCATAAAAAAAAACAAACATATTAAAACAAATAAATTCCTGTTTATTTTCGAAAGAATATTATTTGTTTTGTTTATTTTTAATTTAAACTATTTGGGGCATATTCATAGTCATATTTTAAATCCGAGTCTTTTTGAACTGGAGTCTTAATTTAACATCTGGGTTAGACACAGCTGCTATTTTTAAAGAATTTGGCAGGTCTGTTTAGTAAGAAACTGGTTTAAAGTATATTCACCTAAACCAATACAAAATCTTTGAAATCCATTAAATGTTTGCAGTTGAGAAATTGTATGTTAGTGTCGCTGGTGCTGTTGAGACGTGGAAGCACACAGATATTGGCAAACCTTTCATTGAACTTCAATCTTCAATATTAAGAAGGTCAATCATAAACTTGAGTTTTTTTTCTCGAATCGATACCTTTCATACAAATCGTCCTCATCTATTTCAAGGGGGTCGATTCGGGTTAAGTAGAGCTTTCGTTTTTTGTTAGTTGGTAGCATTCCAACATCCAGCAAAATATTTATATATGCTTAAATATTTTGACATTTTAACTTTTGTTTTTAAATTTTCAAATAAAATGTCTCCAAATGTACTAATTTTCTCAATAAGTTTGTTTATTTTTGACGTTTTATAGATTTAAAAACAGCTTTAACATAGGTTCCGTCGTCGTGTTTATTTTTAGACTCCAGGCTATCGTTTAGCAAAGACAAAATCAGAACTTATCAAAGAACTATGAATATGTATAAAATGCAATTTTAGAACTTATATTTTAAGTCATATAATGTAGATATTCGAAAAAGATAAACGGTTTTTGGTAATAAAAAACTTATTCCTGGCCAAATTTTAGGCAGGTGTCCTGTCGTCGCTTCAGATAACGAAAACCATGGGTTCGTGAGGTAATTTTGAGCCGAACAACTCAACAGATAATTTTTTCGTTTCCGCTTCATTTTCAAATTATAGTGGTTTTTATGATTTTTTAAATTTTTGTATTGCCAAATTTTAGACAATTTTTACTGTCTACTTTTTTTCCAATCAAGAAACAGTTTTGTTGTAATTTTATTGAATTTCAATCGTGAATAAAAATGTATTTCCAGAGAGAGCCACGATTGAGGATCAAATTTTGCGGGAACAAACAAATTCAGAAAGAAATAAAATAAGGCCTCATGATGAACCAGTTTTTCTTATGATGATACTTTCTATTTATTCAAACAAAAACCCCATTTAACTCTATTTATCTTAATATATAAAAATCCAGTGTCATATGTATGTTCCCAGTGAACCCTTCACCAAGTCAACCGATTTCGATGAAAGTTGGAATTAAGTCTCGAACAGATGGCGCCTTAAATCAGATTTTTTACAGAAAACTGTCGGACAATCTTTTTTCATTAGAAAGCTACATTATCACTGAGTAACATAGGCTATATTTAGTACTAGATTACTATATAAACTTTATAAGTTCCTATTAAAACCAACCGAAGGTGTAAAAAATTAGCCATAAAATGTCTTTCATCGCATACGCTGCAAAGAGTATTAATGATAGGACAAAAAAATGTTTTCTAGTTTAGGTCGTTTTAATAAGCATGCTTATAACTTAAATATCTGTACCTATTTATGTGTACCCGTGCGAAGCCGGGACTAGCCGCTAGTAATATAATATAATGAAGAAAATTTAAATTAAGGTTAGGTTAGATAAATGGGCTGGCGATTGATAACGTTATCGCCACACTTAGATCCATGTAGATCTATTGTGATACCCTGAAGTATTCAACTTCCCTGAAAATAAAATATAAAAACCTATGTTGTCTATGGATTCGCTTGTTCTAGCCATTTAGAGGCTTTTATAAAGCCTAATATCCGGTTTCCTGAAATGCTATCAGTTTTTCGTGATTATTGAAGAAGTGTTTGCCTAAGAGTTTGTTTCTAGTGTGGCATAGTGCTGGGAAGTGGCATAAGAAGTGAGCTTCTCATTACAGGGTTTGCACATGTCATCGGTGGTAAGCCGCCTTTTTATTTGTATGGTAACCCAACAGGTTGTGACCTGTTAATATGATCACAAGCAATCGGTGAGATTTTTTTTCTTGATGTATAATCGAACGGGATCTATTTTTTTTAATTTGGGCGATCATTTCCTAGCTGTACCACCGGTTTCGAGGCTTTTCCACATTTCTTTGGTTTTTTGAAGCATCTTGTTAATCTTGTTGCCGAAGATCTGTTTAAGTTCACAGGATGGATGTTTATACGTGAGTCTATATGGGTTTGGTCCAGAGTTGTACCTGTCCTCGGCAGCTCATCAGCTCTCCCGTTTCCAGGTACACCAATGTGACCTGGTACCGAGCAGAGCCAAATGTTATGCTGTGAGCTAAGGACCCTTAGTTCTTGGCGATAGTCATTTACAAGCTTCGATTTTATTGCTGCTTGTTTATCAATGTAGATAGTGATATCAGCTCGTGATAACACAATCATTTAGACCTGTTTTGCAATGTTTGTCACTGCCAATACATCGGCTTCTGGAAGAGTTTGCAAGATTGAGTATTACAGAAAAAAAACCTGCACCCACTCCAGCAGCCGTTTTCGAGCCGTCTCAGTATCAATGGATATTGTCGACTCACTTATGAGTGGGATTTTGTTCACCCAATCGTTTTTATCAGGTAAGATAGCAGTACACGGTTTATAGAAACTTAGACATGGAGTCATGTAGTTAGAGCTTACCTAGTTTCCTATGTTCATGTATAGTCTGCGCGTGCCCGATGTGGCTGGTTTTCCAGAAATTGGTCTGGTTTAGGCGTAAGGCGCATCATTTTCCTTTTCATTTTGCTATTCTGTGTACACTTGTGAGGGTTTTTAGATTTTTAGCTTTTCAACTGACGGTTTAACTTATTAATTTTAATTCAAACCGAAAATAAATTTTGTAAGAGTTAAAAGTTGAGAATCAATTGTTAAAACTGTTGTATTAACGTTAACCAAAGTTTTTGATTTTATTAAAATAAAGTTTTAAAAGTTAGATGAAAAAGTCTAAAACGTAATTATTATGGAAAAAAATACTTATTTTTTCTAAGCTAACAAATTGGGTTTGCATTATACAAAATATTATTTAATAACATGTTTTGCTGTAGGAAATAAATGATATAAAGAAGTACGAATCATCAAAAATCATGAAAACGTTATAACTTAAAAAAAGAAATAGAAACCAACAAAATTACCTCATAAGTTCTTCGGTTAAAAACTATGGTTGGTTTCTGTGGAGAAGACTGAGAAGACACAGTGGTCGCATTCACAAAGCTAGTGGCTACGTAGTCAAAATTCAACTAGCTTTGTGAATGCAAAACTACACTACAAAGCTAGTCAATCAGGAACTGTCATATTATTGACAAATGCAAATATATAGTACAGGAAACATTTGTGTTTTCAGTACTTTAAATAGTTTGTTTTGTTTTTAAATTTAATAAAACCGAATATAAGATACAATATGAGTGATTTTTCTTTGTATTTAAATACTAAATGATTAATTTAATTTTGAATTCTTGTGTCCTTACCGAGCAGCTGATTGTGAAACGTCAAAACCAGTGTGCACTAACTTTGTAGCCGAAAATTTTACACTACGTCGGAGGGGAAATTTCAACTACTTTTGTAGTTAGATTTAGCCAATCAGAATCCCTTGACTACGTAGCCACTAGCTTTGTGAATGCGACCAGTGAATATTTAGAAGTTGCCAATCTAATCCACCAAATACAAGAGAACTTTCTGTCATATTTAGGAGTTGTTATGATAAGCTTTTACTCAAAATATTATTTGAGCTATACCTACTTATCTTGATATCAACATCTGATATACCCGTATTGTCTCAGATATTCAGGCCGCTATCAATTTTCTGAAATTTGTCTCTGCAAACTCTATAACAGTCCATAACTGTCGATCATCTCTTATGGAGATAACACAACAGTTAAATATTCACCTATGCTGGGTGCTGGGCCATAGAGACATTCCACGAAATTGTAAGGCATATGAACTCGCCAGAAATGGTACAATATAACCCATTCTACCAAGTTTGGCTAATGCTGGCATAACATACATGTACACTATTGCTAATGCAAGACGCTATGAAAAAGGCAAATATCATTTGGAATAACGTCACCACGTGTCAGGTCACAAAAAACATCTGGCCTACATTAGATTTAAAGCGATCAAGGTGCTTGCTATTTTTAAGCAGATCGCATATAAGTCGACAATTGGCGACATAACTGGCCCCGGTTAAGAGGAAAGCACGTCACACGGCAAGGCAAATTACTTTTAGAAGCTGTATAGATGAGGAAGAGCTCTAGCTCAAAAACTCCAAGAATTACCTAGCACAATTCTTCTCTAACGATTTAACGATCTCAATCATATTAAGATAATCAGTCTTTAACGTTTCGTAAGAGACTCAAACTGGTGTCATTGACCTTAGAAGAAAGCCTCAAGATTCATGTGGTATCACAATGGGCCATTAAACTGGCCTTAGTGTGTCTTACTCCATCACAGACAGCCACTTTAACCTGAGCTATACTTGGATAAAGGTGAAACTTGGCATACTATAAAATTTCTTTATCTATATGGCACAATTTTTCATATTTAATTTCGTTATTGTGGACTTGTTCCTTTTCATAAAACTTTTAAGTATTTAGTACTTGTGCTAAATACTCAATACTTACCAAATTTTATTTTTCTTTGGTACTAGTTATAAAAAGGATGGATAATATTCTCACTGTTGTCTAGAAACTGAAGGTTCTACGATATTGGGAAGTTTTTTATGATTTTGAATATCTCCCTCTGAATGAGTTAATCGGGTAGTCAGTTACGGTTTTTGCAATTTTTAATTTGATGCATCTTAAGAACCACTCGTGCTTTTAAGCTGAAATTTATTTACATACTTACTACAGGCACTACAGTCCTGTATGAATTAGGGCCTTATCAAACAAACTTTGCCCTCTAACTCGAACTTTCGCTCAATGCCTCCAGTTGCGCACTCTAAATTTGCTTTTTTCAACTGTGATGTCCTTTGGGCGTTGGATTTGAGAACTTTACGGGTATGAGTATCTGTAAATGAAGGTCTATTTTGCACCCAATAACCGCTAATCTCACTTTTTCTCCTCTGTCAAAAATGCACCTTAAACATCTTGCTGATCTCTACTGATCATGTCAATATCGTTAGTATATGCGAGTACTCCATAGTCTTCTTCAACAAACGGACTAATTTCAGGTCCGTAGGAATTTACAAACCCTAACTTTTGCAAATTTGAGGTCTCTGACTTTATTGGTTTTGAAAGTCACCTTTTGTCCTTAATTCTTATGAAGTGCAAAGTGAAGCTTGTAAACAAAAGCCAAAACGCTTAATTTTATTTTACTATAGGTGGCCTGAAAATTATTGTTCTTCGCTTTTATGTTAACTGTGAGGTGCCATTGAATATTTTTAAATGTTAAAGTTAGCAATTCAAAGTTTTCGAGATTACAAGTTGAATGATGCAAGTTTTACAAAAATTCTTAAGTAAAGACAATAATTATTAAATAAAATAAACCTAATAATATCAATAACGGAAAGGAAAAAATCAAAAATTTTCAAATTTGTATTAAATATTTTTATTTATAAGAAAAAGTGATACATATTTTTGTAGTATTAACTACAAATTAAAAGTTAAAAAAAAACATATATTCACATTTATAAAAAACAAAAGAAGAATTTTTCAAATCGATACGCATTTGAAAGGGTTTGAATACAAAATGGTATGAGAAATTTACGATTAAAAAGCTTTCAAATACCAATCTGGAAGAAGGCTTAGCTCAGTTTTTCCAGGATATTCAGTGCATTTGATAGCAAGGGTATTTTCATTAAAATTAAACTTAAACACTGTATTGGGACAGTCAATATTCCTCATTTTATCTTCCACTAATGTAAGGAATTTGTTCAAAAATTTGAAACATTCCGAAGGATTCCAATAGTGCTAAGAAAAAACGAAAGAAAGGAGAAAAATATTATAAAAAAAGAAAACATTTTCTTTGTAGACATTTGTACACACTTGACCAAGTTGAAGCAATTTTTCTGTGCGATAGTGTTCTATTTCACGAACAATTCCCCTTCTATCTCTCATTCCAAAATAAACATCTTCAACTCCAGTTAAAAAACTCTGTGTCCAAACGTTTTGACACTTTGATCTTTTGAAGTTTTCAGAAGCATACTTTGAGCTTGAGAAATTGGCAGCAACCTTTAGCTCAATAAATTTTAGGTTCTTTAATTTTTCACATTCATTTCTGAAAATAATAACAAACTTGTAACTAACAAATGTACTGAAGAAGAAAATGATTAAACTTGAATCTCTCGCGTTGTAATGTAGGGGGCTTAAATAAGTAACAAAACTTAAAATTCAATTATAGTTAAGACTACTTACAAATTTACTGGTCTATTGCTTTCGATGCCATCCATTTCTCCAGCAAAAAGAAAATTGCGACCGACCAGTATTCTTTTAAAAACGCCGAAAAATTGTGTGCATGCATCAATTTGTTGAGAAGTATCAGGCTGCTCAAATGGATCATCTACAAGAATTTAAATTATTTACAAGAATTAGTTCGTGTTTTCTGATAGGTTAAGTTAGGTTGAATGGGGTGATGCATCCGTTAAAGCAGAGAAACATCTAACTTGAATATCTTTGGATCCATTGTGCTCCCCAGGAAAGCGAGAAGGATTGGGAAGGGTATAGGAAGGTTGGTGAGGATTTTGGCTAAGGGTGCCTCACTGATCCATCCTGATTTCTGGCAAGGACGAGACGTCGAATAAGCCGTCGACAAAATTATTTCCTAATATTGTCACTCTTTTTTTGGCTAGGCTTGCGCATTCGCATATAAAGTGCATAAATCATAAATCGGATGAGATGATACCCACTCTGTTCATGTGGGTGTCCAAGGAGTTCTGACCAATTAGGATACCTATTAATAAGGACAACTGAGGCCTACATAATTATGTAGTTTCAAAAGGAATTTGGTTTTACCTTTGGAAATCTTCGGCCATAGGTTCCTCGAAACCCAGTAAGTTTCAAGAGCCACCTGAGGCTTCCGATTTCAACAAAATTTTCGTGGATTACTTCATTTACTTGCTCTAGTGGCCAGTAAATCATTGATACCATACGGCTCGTACTAAGCATTAATCCGTTTTTGGCCAATTTGTTTCATTACCGTCAATGTCACAGTGCCCTGGGAGGTCAATGCTTAGTATTTTCTAATACCTTCTCTCAATATTTCAATTTTAAAATTCCAAATTGTATCTTGCGATAGTTAAATAACGCACAAAAATAAGTATTCCTTGAAACAGCTAAGTAAAGTTTAAATAAGCGATATGGAAGAAAGCCTCAAAGTACTTTTTTGTATTTAGAGCTCGTTTGTCTCATGCTTCTTAAAAACCTGTAGAAGTGATACTTAACTTCATTCAATTCAATAGATGTACGCAGTCAACATAAATAAACGCTAGCTGTCGTTGGACACGGTAACCAATCTTAAGAACATCACAAAAAATCAAATTTTTGTGCTTAGCTCTACTTCTGGTGTAAGAACTAGTCATTTGTAGCTCAACGATAATCAAACCTATCTCCACCATTGTCAGAAAGACGGAACTGATTAGACAGTACCTTAGGAAGCTACGTTTACTCAGTAAAGCCAATACTATTACCCTTCATTCGGTCCCAGAACAAATTCATGGACAAACTTCAACAAAGCTTCCTTAAAACAGCCATCAACATATTGTGACTTCATGGGTTTCAAAAAATCTATGGTATAACCAAATTTTCTTTACACACATGTAGAGAGCTGTTATCAGTTTATCTGATTTATGTAGAGGGTGTAACAATACGGAGACGGACGAGGATACTTTTCACATTCTCTACGAATGCCCAAGTCTTGATAAGAAGAAGACAACTTAACGAAATACGAAGTCAAACTTCCTTCTACCCTAATCCTGGTCATATCCCGGGTAGCAAAATGGATTAACTGGTATCCGAGTTGGGTGCCTTTCATAGTCCTTTCATCATCAAACATTTTATTTAATGTTCTCAAAGCCGTAGCATTAATATTATAAACGCTATTTAAGTTTGAACTTCGAAAACCCTGATTCAAATATTGAAAGTAAATAAAGCGTTTCCAGATCTGAAAATTTGATCTTAAATCAAAAATAAATCAGTAAAAGCCCTTTGACTCTTTCCAAAATCACTTTATATAATCGAGGTGTTAATAAATGATCTGTAGAGCGTCGATAAACCTTCATGTTTATATGCTGCCTAATAAGTATTGAAATGAAACTGGTGAATGTATCCAATTCTCTTTGGACAGTATCTTTCTCTTCCGAAGCGTTTTTAGTGGAATTCGTTAACGTACTGCTTTTTGCCAAAATTCATTCCTTACCTAAGTTAGGCATTAATTGCGATTCTGTTTTCGTTAGCGCCTTACTCTATGGTAACAGAAAGCGTAACTGAGACCAAATTGACATTTATTTATTGCCTACTAATGTAAATATGCATTTAGAAAAATAAGATAACCATTTTATATCAAATGGATGTTTTGAATTTGAACCAAAAGGTCTTGAAGTTTTGTAACAGAATTTATGGCACGAGTAGGTAGACCAATCAATCTTCATTAATCATTAAGTTGATAACATTTCATATTATTACAAAAACTTCTTGGCATTATCGGTTTTTGGACAAAATTCGTTTATGTAACCTCAAATTTCACTCAATTATAATTTTACCAACCCTTTTTGGGTAGACCCACTTTAAAAAATCGGTAAAAAACATCACTCTGAAAAAGGATTTTTTAAATTTGGAAACCATATCCTAAAAATTGACTTTTTAAAATCCATCGTTCTTTGAAAATATCTTTTCCATCAAAAATAGAATTTTTACTGTTTTGTTATTTTTGTTTGTGTCCCTCTATACAAAATTACTGGATTATATTTTAAATCTATGTAAAAACAATTTAATGACCAGCTAAATAAAAAACAATCGAAAAATCACATTTAAAAGAATATAAATCATTGAAATAACTCAATAACAATTTTAAATACTACCCGATTTCAGTGGAACCCGTTTGAAGAAGATGCGGAGGTTTTGTAGTTGGCAATCAAATTATTTTAATTATTAGTTTAAAAATCACTCCAACATGTCCAGGTTTTAAAATATCATACAAGGCTTTTTGAGATGATGTTAATTATGAACTATGGTTTTTTTCAATCAAATTTGTGTTGATTTTCCAAATTTAAAATCCCTATCCTCAATTTTAAGTACTAGATATCTCAATTACTTTTAGAAAAATCCTAATAAGTTTTAAGACCTTATATGTCCTTGACAGACCCTAAGGAAATGCTGAACCATATGCCTCAACGGTAAGTTATAAGGTCAAATTCGAATTCAGGACAACAAAATCATTTGGAAAACATTTTGTTTTTATTTTTGCCTCAGAAAAAAGCTACATTTTGTTGACCAGTATTTTGAATCTAAAAATACAATTACTCACATTAAGTGCCATGACATGAAGTCATGATTGTTGAATGTAGAATTTATTTATTTGTAAGCAGATACAATATCAAAATTTGAATTGTTTTTCATTTGAAAGGCACTCAAAAAGCAGCATATGTATTTAATTTGTTAAAACATTTATCGCTTTTAAATAAAATATTCTTTTTACGGAGCTTTAATTTTCACAAACTTTCACTTATCAGCCAGAGTTTTATAAATATATATTGCAAAAATACATACGAATTATTGCTCAATCAAATGTTCATATTATGTGAAATTTTCATGTTTTGTCAACTAGGCAGACGGCAAAATGCCATCCTTTTTTTGTTTTTGTAAATTATGAATTTAATCATTGAAAAAATAATAAAACCAATCTAATCTAATCATTTATCGCTTTTTAGTTTTTGAAAAATAGTCAAATTAGCCTCTTTTATTTCTCTGGCAACACTTTTTAAAAGTTATATTCGTCACATTGAAGTGCAAAGCTTGCTTTAACATCGCCACTATTTAAATACGATATATAATTAAGTTAAATATTAGGGACTTCCCAGAGTTTAAGACAAAGAGTAAATTCGATTCAGTGTTTTCGTACAACTATGTATATACTACTATTACTACATAATATAGGTATACATATTAGAATGTTTCTATTTTAAAATCAAATGAATTATACATTTTTTTTATTAAACCAATAAAATGGTAGATAATGGAAATGCATCATACCTGTAAGGCAATATTGTTCAAATTTCGGACCATAGTAGGCAAACTTTCTGGACATTTCGTCACGATAGCTATCAAAGTCCTCTGGATTGGTAAGTTGACATAGGTATATATTATTTTTATATTTTGTTGCCAAAATACACCATCCATTTCGTTTCTCATATGGGGAGCACATTATCTTCCTTATAACACCACGATAAGTTATATATTTGGTTGAAGGAATTAGAGCGCCTCCATCTCCCATTTTAAGATCATTTTTATTCACAAAATAAGACTTATTCTTAACAATGTATGTAAGAATGCTATCCATTTTTTCTTGAATATAAGAACTTGGCTTGGATTTAATTGATTCAATTCCAATGTTGAGATCGAGCGGCAAGATCGGTCGTTTGAAATAACGTAAGGAGGAATCAGTTTCATCGAATTCACGATCCGATGTAATGGAATAGAATCCACACATTTCTGGTTCAGTATTTTTAAATGATGAATCCATTATTACGAAAAAATAATGTTGTTTAAAATCAATTTAAGTTTCTAGAACTTTATTGTATGGAAGTTTAAAACAGCGGAATTGAAGCGAAAGCCAACGAATTTGAACCAATACTGGCAGTTGCGATTGCGATGCGAAGCCTTCTATACATTATTTTATTCAAAAACTACATAGGTGACTCAGTTAGTTTGTTGCAGTTTTCGTTGATTAGTTGCAATCTTATGATACGTTTTCTAAGTATAGGGTACAGTTTAAAGTAGTAGCAATAGCAGTTTTTTAAATTTTTAAAAAATCGAATAAGAGGTACAGCAAAGTAACATAATGTTCCTTTATTTGAAACATTGTTAAAAACAACTAAATGTTCACAATTAAGATTTAAAATAAAACTTGGAACTTTTTTAGATGGATTTTAAAAAGGAGATATATATTGCTTAATTGATTGTTTGAAATTAATCAAGACTTTAAATATAAAGATTCCGCAAACAATAAAATTAAATCCAACAAAAAGGTATTTTAGAACTTGTTTTTTAAGGTTTGACAAGAATAAAACTTAAGTTTAATTTCTTTTTATTCAAATGCAAAGCTTGAAATAATAATTGTAGATTAGAAAAGATGTACGTATGTTTATAACTAAATTGTCAAATGGAAATAAAATTGTACGTGTTATAATAGCGGTAGTTTTATGTAATGTGTGTACATAACTTTGATTGTTTAATCATTTATTTTTTATAAGTTTTTTTTTTTTTGATAAAATACAACGAATGCATTAATGTTTCATATGGCAGTTTTTCTCGTCATAAACATTTTTCTGCTGAATGTATATTTTCAGCATGACATTTGCAACAAGAATGCTTATGAACTCAACCAAAATAAATCCGTCTTAAATTTTACTTCAGAGGGTTATATTCTACAATTAAAAAAATCAGATTATCATCCCAAATTTCATAAATTTCAAAAAATACCTACATTTTACTTTCACTAGAAATTGAAAAATACTATACCAATTTAACTATCTTCCTAAAAGACTTAAGAAAATAAAGAATGATTTGTGAAAATTTTTAAAAACAAGCAGAAATGTGAACCACTGAGAAGGAATTCAATGGTTTTTCAAATTCGATTTCGATCGATTTCTAGAACCTGGCTTCATTAAGCCCCGATTTTGTAGGCCCTCAGGTTATACGAATTTTTACACATTTATAGCTCTAGAACTTGAGGAACGATGCTATTCTTTTTTTAAAAGAGTTTAAATTCTGTAGAAAAATAGTTACAATTATTCTAAAACAGGCATTACAAATATTATAAATGGCTTACGATAATGCTTACATCTCTATTTAACGATATAACCGAATATTCATATAAATAAATTTAAACGTTTTTTTTTTAACAGAAAATAAACATTATTTTTTATTACAAGAACATTAAACTGGATAAAACGTTGCAATTTTCTTAGAAAATACAAAACATTATATCAAAATAAATCCATTAATACAAATAGTGATAATGGTACAAAAAAATAAATAAAAGAAAAACAAATAATAGTTTTTCTCCTTACAAACAGTTGACAATGTGTATATCGTTTTACTTTACAGATTATACTTCAACTTAAGACGTTCACGTATTAAGAGCCCTTTTATAAGTTTCTTCCAATTTCCATAAACCCGCGCTTCATATTTGTCTTGTTCTTTACGTTCGATTTCTTCTTGTTCTTTGTTCCAAGCATCTAGAACAGTATCAGCAAATTCTTCGCAAACAACAAAGCCATCATAGAGTGGATGACAAGACCCTTGATGGAAATCAAATCCAATTACAGCTGAAGCACAATCAATGCCGAGTTTCTTACAAACTCTATTTAAACCAGGCACTATAATCGAATATAAAAATAATATTACACATTTTAAGTTAACTAGTTGTTTTTTCTTTTCAATGCGACTTACAGTGTAAATGGACGGTCTTCTTAGGTAGCATGCATTCTTTAAAGAGTTCTACATTTCCATAGGCGTTCCTAGGCACCATACCGTTTTCGGCTGTTGGTGGTTCATAATCCTGGGTTTGCCAATAGCCAAATATTTCTAGTGGTTGATCCTTTATTACTGAATTCGTCAGCTTGAATAAGAAATAAACATACAAATTATTATGTTATATAATACTCGCTTGGTTTGAGCCCTTACGCACAAGGGCAGACGTAAAACCTTTCATCGTAAGAGTTAAGAGTAGTCAAAGTTATATTAGCAATTAAAACAATAATTGAACTTACCCTATCCCACTTCGGACGAGCTTTAACAATTTTGTATGGCTGCTCGCCAAGCTTAACAACTCGTGCTTCCTTCAGCCATATTTCTCGCGAATGGCAAGTATGAACACATTCTCTGGCATAGACAGGTTCGCCTCGAACAAACCCTAATGTCACAGCGTTAGGCGGATATATAACTTGAAACTTAAGTAAATGTCGTTCTAGTGCATACAAGGGATGATCCTTGTACTCAGATATGGTTGTTGGCATCGGCTTATCCAAATGAATTCTACGCAATTCTGTATCTTCTGTTAGATCCCTTTGGGTCCGACCTGAGGACACATATCCTTGGATAGCTTCATCCAGCCAAGATTGTTCCACACGACTCTTTCGCAATACTGAAGCCCATTGAGTGCAATACCTTGGAGTGACATCTTTAAGGGTTGCATCGTTATTAAAGGCGAACACATACGCCATATTCGATGATGCCATAGATTTCTGTTAAAGAAATAGTAAAAATAATGAAAACGTTGGAGGTTTAAAAATTGTTGTATTTGTTTACCCGAATGGAATCCACACAATTTACTTTTCCTTTAAACAAATCGATACAAATCCATTGAGCTTCTAATTCACAATAAACCTCAACCCACATATTAATGTTATTATTTTTAGTTTTACTCGGCGATTCAGATTCATTCTCTTCATCATCGCAACTAATTTGGGGAGAAAGAACTCGTCGATCTATCTGCTTAATTTTATCAATGGCTCCTTTTTTTTTTGATGGTGGAGGATTCTCAAAGTCGTCATCTGAGTTGCTTGGTTTTTTAATCGGTTTCTTACGTCTCCGAGACTTTGGTAAATCATCAGAGCCATCTAATTGCGGAATAGTTAGCTTAGCTTTAGACCGCGTTTTCCTTGGCGAAGGTTTTCCTAGTACAGCTTGAATTTTTGTATTGGGTTTAGTCTTCATAGACTCCGCTGAAATGTGGCTTTTAACCGACGAACCTGAAGGACTATGACTCCTGCTGCGACCGCGTTTGATTTCTATTTGTTTAGCTTCATCGTGGAGGGCTTTACTAGCCTTTGTTTGCAAGAAATCTGTTGATACATACGTTTTCGGACTCTTGCTGCGACTGGGCTTCTTACGTGTATTTGTGATGTTTTCCAAGTTTTGTTTATCGTCCGCAACAACAACAATGTCTGGAATGGAAACGGGTTTGGCACTGAGCTTCGCCTCAGTGTTCTTCTTACTTCTAGTGCTCCGAGATGCCGCAGCTTTCGATGGTTGTTTTGTAACTTTTCTGGTTGAAGGATTGGAATTTATAGAAATACTTGGTTTTTGGTCGTCAAACGACTTCGATAATGGTTCTATTACTGCAACGAGGTCCTTTTGCTCACTTTTTGCCAAGCTGGATTCTGAAAAATATCCTGATCGTGAAGAAAATTCTTTTGTTTTCTTCTTTGTCTCTGGCTCATTCGATATATCTTCAGATTTTCTTTTTAAATCTTCTACTTTTACATCATTAGTTCCGAATGTTGTACTTTTTGTTTGCTTTGTTACTGTCTTATTATTAACAGCGGTCTTAGCTTCAAGTTCTTCTTCAAACGAAGGCTTTGGCTTAAGTTTTTCCTTTTTTTTCTTACTTATTTCGTTTTCTAGAGCTTCAACCTTCTTTCTTAATTCTTCTCGAGCTTCTGGTGTTATAGATGGACTCTTAATTTGTTCCTTTTTAACTACTTTCTTCTCTTTTTCACTGGTGGATTTCTTTGTACTTGGCTTTTTGTCCTCATTTGATGTATTCATTTTCATTGAACACAAAGAACTCTGCGGTGGTTTTAGAGGAAGCGGGACCATATTTAAGACCAATCGACACTGCATTCCCATAGCTCGCAACAGAATCACAAACATAAGTATAAAGTCTCTCTTACATACAGCATGACGATGTTTCATCTGAACACCTAGCGAAATAAGCGGATCAACTTTGAGCTTGGGATATTTTCGATTATCACGTATTTTAATAGCTGATTTAAACCAAGTTATCATAGATTGAAAATATTTAATTTCCGTTTGACCACTGGGATAGACATTATTGCTGGGCAGTATTTTTAAAGCTATAGGCATGAGGTAGATATTGTTGGCTATTTTATTAAGATACAATCCATGATAGATGTGACCGAGGAGACCAACTTTATGCAAACAAATTTGATTTTCTTTTATTACTCGATTAAGCTGTCGCTTGAGGCAAGCTTCGGCATCGATAGTTTTCTTTTCTTTTCGTTGTCCTCCTATGTCGACACAAACTTGAATTCCATTCTCAATGGAGTTTAGTTCATCAAAGGCTTCAACCTCTGTAAAACAAAATTAAGAGATTGGAATATTTTTATAAAATGTATTGAAAAGTATATTCTTAGAATAAAATTTTGTTTGTAAAATCTTTATCATGCTGGATTCCGAAACAAGCTCATACACTTAAAGGATCAGTTTTACAACGTTTAAATCATTTCAATTTAACAAGTTAAGAACAAAATTTTATGTTGTATTTTAATTCAAATGGTTTTTAGGACAACAGTTACATCGTTTACAGATGTTGAAAAAGAATCACTGGTCAAAGAGATCGACTGTTATGTTTTTGGATTCCCTTGCTAAACTTTCGCTTTCAATTGAAATCTGCTCTTATTACGGTGTCGTTTTAACAAAACCACTGAGAAACGACAAGATAAGAGGGGAAAATAGGTGCTCATATGAAATAGAACCTTCGATGTTATCTTTGCCCTTCATTTGCACTTTAGATAGATAGATAGATAAATCTTTATTCATTAAAAACGATACATAATAATTTACAATAGAAAAAAAAACTTACAAGCCGTCTGCCGGCTCTAATGCCATAAGGTTTATCATCTGTCTGATGATAAACCTTATGGTAGCTTAGGAAACCATGCCGACCACCTATCATTTGCACTTTAAAGAGTGAAAATCATTTTGTTTAAAATTCAAATTTTTGCTCCGAGTGACTTGTTGTTTTTCAGTTGTTTTGTTAAAACGACAAATGTTTTTATTCTTGTGATTATTTTACCTCTGCAAATTTTTGCCTAATATTTTTGAGTAAAATTGACTAAGGATGTGACTAATTGTACTGAGATTATCAAGCATGGAACCTTAGAAATGTTAGTTGGCTAAAATCTATTTCTAGATTTTCCTGCTTTCGAAAGTTTAAATTTGTTCACATTTATTCAATTTTCAAACAAATGTGTGGTCTTATTTTTTTTTAATAATAATTAAAATACTTACTACTTTCTAAGTTTTCATGATGTTCATGTTAAAATGGTAACCCAAAATTATTGTCTCACTGAATTGTTATACACACACAATTATTATAACTTTAAACTGAAACCCCAAACTATCCATTTTCCGAAAATCTTTCCAGCATTTAATGTTATTATCTTCATGTTAAATATATTTTTTTTGTAATTTCCCATTTAATAATAATTCTTTGCAGCAAGGAAAAATGTAAGTGTCTTATGTTTAAGATCATGAAGTTCAATCACTGTCTATTTCAAGTGATACAAATCCTTCATATCTTGTGTTGATAGATTACGTCATACTGACCCGTTAACACTTGGCTAAAAATAGTTGAAAATTATAAGTTACTTTGCTATGGTACTGGACAAGGATTATCAATTCAAAACTGGGCGATTTTACTACACAAAGGGGTGTCAGTAGAGGTACGCCACAAGGTGGTGTCCTATCCCCTCTCCTCTGGAACTTAGTAATAAATGAATTACTAATTACTCTGGAAAGAGAGGGATACAGAGTGTTTGCCTATGCGGACGATGTTGCTATTGCGGTAACGGGTAAACACCCCAATATACTAAAAGACCTCTTACAAAACGCTTTAAATAAGCTCACCAGATGGGCTAATCGGTGTGGACTAGGCGTTAACCCACAAAAAACCGACCTTGTCCTCTTCACAAGGAAATACAAAGTCCCACACATTGACCCTCCCCTCATAAACGGTGTACCACTTAAATTCTCTGAACAAGCAAAATACTTGGGTCTCATTTTAGATAAGAAATTAAGTTGGAAACCTAATATTCAAGTGAGAATAAACAAGGCCACAGTAGCCCTGTTCTCCTGTAAAAAGGCCATTGGTAATAAATGGGGCCTACAGCCCCGCATTACACACTGGCTATACATCTCGGTCATAAGACCGATCCTTACTTATGGAGTAGCGGTATGGTGGACGGCGCTAGATACAGCGACAAATCGCGATAAACTCAGCAAAGTCCAACGAACAGCCTGCCTGTGTATGGGAGGAGCACTTCGCTCCACCCCCTCCGGCTCACTAGATGTTCTGTTCCATCTAATACCGCTGGACATTTTCAGCAAGCAAACAGCAGCTAACACTGCCATACGGCTTCAAGCCTCCTCTCTGTGGATCAATAATGGAATTGGCCACACCACTATTTTGAACTCGTTCAGAACTATAAACAGTAATATTGACTATACCATACCCCATCCTCAGTTTAATAACTATAGCTTCAAAGTGACTATACCTCCCAGGTCTTCTTGGGAGAATACATCATTTTTGAACGATGGTCCTATAAACTTCTATACAGACGGATCAAAAACGGAGGATGGCTTGGTGGAGGCGTATACTCAGATAGACTGAACTTAAGTCTCTCCTTTCGTCTACCCGATCATTGTAGCGTGTTCCAAGCTGAAATCCTGGCTATAAAAGAAGTCCTATCCTGGCTTAGAGAAAACGTTATATCAACTAATGATATACGCATCTTCTCGGATAGCCAAGCCGCGTTAAAGTCCCTAGACTCTGTCTCCACAAACTCATTAACAGCCCTAAATTGTCGATCATCTCTTACGGAGACGGCTACACAGTTCAACATTCACCTTCTCTGGGTGCCGGGCCATAGAGACATTCCAGGAAATTGCAAAGCTGACGAACTTGCAAAAAGCGGAACAACTTTACCTCTGCTGGCTCATAATGCTAACATAGGTATCCCTCTAGCTACATGTAAACTTATGCTAAAGCAAGATACCATAGAGAAAACAAACCTCAGGTGGAATAACACCACCACCTGTGTCGCAACAAAACTAATTTGGCCTATTCTTAGCGCCAGGCGCTCAAAACAATTAATCTCTCTGAGTAGATTGCACATTAGCTACGTTATAGGTGTCCTGACTGGGCACTGCTTAATAGGAAGGCATGCTATTCGACTTGGAGCCCCTGCAAATGATTTTTGTAGGAGTTGCTTGGACGAAGAAGAAGAGGAGACAATCTCTCATCTTCTGTGCACATGCCCTGCCTTATCACACAGACGTAGAATCCACCTTGGAGACTACTACTTTAACGATACCAGCGATCTAAAAAATTCAGACATTACTTGTCTCCTACGCTTCATTCGAAGCTCCAATTGGTTCAACGAGTTAAGCTGATTAACTGATCCATGTGGTATCACAATGGACCATACTTTGGGCTAAGTGTGTTGGATGTCCCAACCAACAGCCACTTTAACCTAACCTAACCTATGGTACTGGACAACTTTTATAGACACCAAATTTATTTTTAATAACGAACTTTTGCCGTTGTCGAATTGACAAATTAACCTTGTCTTAAATGGAACAATATTATAAAACTTTTGAACACAAAGGAAAAGATAAATTACTTGTATTGAAAAATAAACCTTCAACAGATAAAAAATAAATTAGGTGGCGCAACAGTCCGTAGAGAACCAGGGCCTAGTGACTTACAACTCTCAACCATTCCTGTGTGCGAGTAATGTTGTCAGGGATGGAGGGGACCTACAATTTATATGCCGAATCCGAACGGCTAATTTTGAGAAAGCACTTTTTCATGACAAGAATTACTCTTGGAGAATTTGTCAATTCCTCGCAAGAGGCAGTACCCGTGAAAACTCTTTTTTTTTTAATTAAGGTGGCACAGGCAGGGATTGAACCCAAGACCTCTCGCATGACAGTCCAACGCACTAACCATCATGCCACGGGTACTACTACAACAGATACGTCTATCAAATTTGGAGGAAAGGCTTTTGGAGTTGGGAGGAAAGGCTATTGGAGTTGTGTTTCCAGTTTTCCCCGGCCCCAAAGAAATATTATTACTTGATGTTAGTAACTTAAATTCATTTTCTTTGAGTACATTCACTGTAGTTATTCTTTTGTCGCTTTGAAATGATCAGATGACTTGCAAAAAGGTGCAATTTACAAAAACTACAAAACAACATGAAAAAATATGATGACCCCATTTAATAATTGTCTCCATTTTATTAAACTCAAAGTAATCACAATAGAAACCTGTAACACAGTTCATATTTCTACAGGATTTTGACGCTAAAAATGACGCTAAGTTTTGCTAACAAAATATCTGGACCTGTTTACTTTCCTATAAAAATAAAAAAATACATATGTAGTACGTAAGGCCAATGAACTTATTTTTTTCTCAACATAAGCTTATAACATGAGGTCTTATTTTGAACTAGAGTATATGTTGAGTCAATTGTTGACTGAATTTAGTAAAGTCAAACTCAATTCTTTACTAAAAGTTAAGTTTCGTAGTTTAAATTTTAAAATACAAATTATAAATCCTTTTTAGAGTCATGACTTGAAGTCTCTTTGACTATTTAAAGCCTTTAATGTCTTCTGACTTTGTTTTGGCGTAATGAATGTAATATTGGCTTAGTTCGTTATTGCAGGTTTTTGTTTGTCCATGCCCTGAATAAAATATGCTTAAATACGTTTATAAACCCAATTACAAATGCATCTGTACAGTCATCATACTTTGTTTAAAATGAGTTCATAATAGCTTTGCTTTTCATCTTTTTGCTAAAAAAATAACTAAATATTTGATTCAGCAAATGTTTTATTACTTTTCTCATTATTTTGTATTAAAATTCTTAACCAAGTTAAGAACAGATGAATTTTTTCTTTCGTTATTTATTTTACAATTTAAAGTTTTAAAAATATTTGTTTTAAATTTTGATATTAGTGATTGATAGATAATTAATTTCTAACAATTTTCGTTCCTAAATGAATGAACTTGAATAATTTTTGTTATGCCACAACCGCAATAGTTAACAATTGTTCAAAAAAGAACAGACCACAGGCACAGGAAGTAAGCCTCTTTGTAGTCATAACTACACAGAAATTACACAAAATGTCTCACATTTTTTCTTTTGAACAAACTTAAGTTTTTGGAAAAATCAAAATCCGAACGGCCTAAGATATATGAAGTAGCAGTGTACCTGTGTTAGGGAAATTAGATGTTTATTGAATAATGCTAATGGATACTTTTCAAATACTTATTTCAAAAACAAGATTTTAGTTTAAGCTAAGAAAAATGGTCGGATTCAAGAGATGATCAACTAAACCTAATGGATAATTTTGCATGGCTTAAGAACCAATTAGTTTTCGAATATTTTTGGAAGTGTCGTAGATGGAATCCGAATTCCGATCATAGCCCCCAAGCTACTCACATTTGTTCCTGTGCCATATTCGTTCAAATTCAGCAATATAATAAAAACATATGACAACTTGACCGCAAATTGACTGTCGTTTTACTTTTACGAACACCAAAAAATGTTACCATGCTCACCAGAGCTTATGATTTTTGTTTCATTTATAAACGCAAATATGGAAGTGTTGTAAAAGTTTTAAAATTACAATCTCAGTCATTGTTTAGGGTTACATTAATATGCATATTTTGTAATAAAATTTTATTTTTTAATTCACTGATAAGGTAACATATTTTATATAGCAATTTAAGTCTAAAGACTGTATTCAAATAATTGCATTAATCTTTAAAAATTTACCCTTTTTAAGATAACTTTAATAATTTGAAGAAAATTGACTTTGATTCAATTGATGAGTTCTTGAATCATTGACATCAAATCAAGTCTTTAAAAATGACATAACTTTTTATTTAAGGGTTAAAGTCATTTTAGAAGTTAAGGACTTGAGTAAAAAGTCTTAGTCTCTGGTCTTTACAATTCTGATAGTTACAAAAACATTAAAACTGGGAATGCCTTTACAAGTGATCCATACAAAACTTGATCATGAAATTTTTTATAGAAATGGCTACTTTGCTTTTCGGACCCTTCTTCATAGAACATAGAATTTAACATAGAATTTGATAGAAGTATGAATATTGTATCTCCTTTAAAACAATTTTGGTTTCTTTGTTCCTATGGCTCAAAGATGTTAAGGTGCTTCTTTTTTGTGCACTTTTAATATTACATAAACACAGTTTTAAGTAAAATATTGTACTTTTCAAGGACTCAAAATTTGGTAAACATTTTTGTTAGAAAAGGATATTTGGATTTTTGTTTTTTGCCATTCCTGCTACAAATATTTTCTTTTACAGCCGGTAATAAGAATAATTTTCTCTTATACGGTAAGGTTTTCAAAGTAAATTGTTTGCTCAACTTAAAGGTAAGCTCAGTATAAGGGTCTCAAAAAAATATTTTTCGATTCGAGTTTTTAGTAACGAGTCATGGGAAATGGTTCAATTTTAAAAATACTGAAAACATAATACTATAAAATATGTATAAAGTTAAGAAACCATCGTTTAAGAAAAAAATGTGATCTATTACCTCTCACTGATAAGGTTGGCAATTGATATGATGTACACACATTTCAGATTGTCATTCTTGAGGCAGTGCTGATCAAAACCCTCATGAACCCGAAATCCTAACTCGAATGCTTTACGTGGGTCACACTCGCCGCCCACCTTGTCTGTCTCTAACATGGGAAATCTGGTCGGAAGACCTTGCAATACCTCACCATCAAATTAATAAAATAGTGTCGTAATAAGAACTAGGCCGATAAAAGAAAAAAAAATGTTGTTTACAAATACAAAATTTATCAAGCTTAAACTGCATGCCTTTCCCGCTTGGTGAAAGAGAGAAATTTCGTGATATTGGGACAAAAAGGAAAAAAGTTGCATTTTGTATAATTGCATATTTAAATCGGATTGAAGTTCGTTAAAATTTGTCGAATAAAATAAAGTACTCAATTAAAAATACAGATGAGTTAAAATAAAATAATCAAATTTGTTCTCTTATTTAAGAAATAAAATTTAAATAAATAAATCAAATACAATCAAGAGGAAAATAAAAAAGGGGTCAACAATATGAAGAAATGATGGATTTCACAAACGAAAAACATGCTTTTGGCGTGCTTTGAAGAAATAATCTAACACCAATAGGTATTTCCTTTTGAAGATTTATATCATGCTTTATTAAATATTTCAATAGAAAACCACCTGTAATTGATCCTAAATTCCTAGTGAAGGCATTAAAACACAACAGTTCCATATGAGAATATACCATTTCAGTGTCAGTTCAGTTTTGTATATTAAAAAAAAGAGAAATTTAAGTCTTTTAAGCTTAAGAAACTCCATTTGGTTGATGATCAAACCCAAAAACTCACCCACAAAAGCAGAGATTCAAGATTCTAGCAAAAACAAGTTAAGTTTTCATAATACTCAAACTGGCACAGTTAAGAGATTGCTTTATTATTATTTTTTAATATTAAAGAGAACATCTAATATTTTAATTTAATTAATTAATATAGAGATATATATATGCAATGAATGTATATTGTTAATCTTAGAATTACTACAGCTCTACAACGATTTTAACTTAACATCTACGTCTTGTCAGTCGATTACGGCGTTCAGCGTATGTTTAATTTTTGTTTTTGTATGTTTAATCTAAATAAGTCTATGTTTGCATTTACCTTCAACTTCTTCCAAATCAGAATCAGTATCAGCCATTTGTTGGCTTGGTTGTGTTTTTTTGGATTGCCTCTTGGGATTCTTTGTTTTCTTTGTGGATGTTGTGGCTGTGGTAGATGTGCCTTCGCCCATGGCAAGCAATGACGAGACATCATCCACTTTGGCATCCTGTTCTTGCAAGAGGCTTCGTTCTTTATGCTTTTTATATTGGACTTTTGCTTTTTCCATGTTCTTGGCAAAGTCCTGCAAATAGCCCAGGTCAACTGGTTTTGTAGCTGTTGCTGATTTGAGCGAATTTGTGATGGTCATGTCTTTACTGGACTCTGTTTCATCATCATCATCGTCATCCTCGTTTTCTTCTGAATCCGAGAGCTGCATGCCAGCATTGCAATCAAACTTTGGCACTCCATCGGGATTCTCATTTGATGTGGATGTCGATGGTTTTACATCGAAAAAACTCGACTTAAGGTCGATTTCATCGGGATTGACGAGATAGTCGTCGCCGCTGCTCTCAGAATCACTAAGGACAGCTCTTTTATTTGTAACGGCGCGTGGCGCCTTCTTTTCTGCCTGCGCAGTATTTTGTTTTGGTTGTCTTTGCTCGCCCTGATTTGATTGATTGGATCGCTGGACTGTCTTTGGCGGAGGTTTGTACTTGTTAAAGAGCTTTGTCCTTAAAGACGTACCAGTGGATTTGCGTTTCTTTGACTGCTTCATGGAGCTATCAGCCTTAGATGAAGACGACTTTGCCTCCCTGAGAAATGACAACATGAATTTAAATGAATCTGTCTAAATGGGAAAGGTACAAAAAATCGATTATTTACCTTCTCTTAGAGTTGGGAACATCCTCAAAATCGCTATCATCGTCATCGGACTCATCCGAGGCTTGGCGGCGACGATTCGAAGTAGATTTTCCTGGTTTCCATTCATCTTCACTGGCTGAAAAATCTTCCTCCGGCGATGAGGATTCGTATTCTTCGTCCGACATTTTTCTTTTCTAATTTATGACGCCTTTTTTCTTGTTGCCCTGATCAAACTACAAAATACACTTCACTTGATTTATTTGGGCGAATATTAATAAACAATAAATAGATAATAAATAATGCAATTTTCAATGAACAACGAATTTCTAGCGCATATTTTAACTTTGCTCTGCGGCTGTTCTCATATTCTTTTCGCTTCGCCCGTTGTGAAATTATTTGTTGTTTTGCGCAAAATTTATCGCTCCACGCTTTTTGCTTTCCATTTTAGTTTTCCATTGAAAATTTATTGGAAATTGGAATGTGTTTTTCTTAATAGAAGATGTATGTATGTCAGCGGCTCTCAAACTGTAGCCCGCTCTAGGAATTGAGTGATAAAAAATGTCGTTAAAAAATATTTTAGATATTTGAGATACAAATTTAAGGAGAATCCGCATTTTTTAAATAATTCAATTATGAAAATGTTCAAAATGTTCGTATTTGCAAAATTAGTGGCTAGGCGCCTTGCAAAACAATTTGTAGATTAATAGTAGATAATTTTGAGAATATTTAAATTTTAGGAAATTCCTATAATGCAGAAGTTAATTATAGTGAATACAAACATGTTCATCTTTATTATAGAATCTTTGTATGCATCAATGTATGCCACCACTGTTGCAAGTGTATCAAAAGCTTTACTTTTTTTCTTTATTTTTGAATTTTGTTACTATGTTACATTTTGTCCGTTTTGCTACACCTTTTTATTGAAATCGCTATACTTGAAGCCATTCATCAACAACTAAGAGTTGCAATTTAAATAAGAGTTATTTATTTGTTCATTATAAAAGAAAACTTAATTTTGTAATAATCGTAATAAAACCGTTCTTCTTGTTTTAACTTCCATCCAGGTAACACGAGTTTTGATCATTATCAATTATACTTTTTTCAAGAATTTCATTTAAATTTTGAAGTTCATCATTTTGAGAATATGCAAAAACCGTATGTACGAAATTATAGCCCAATTTTTCCTTTGTTGGTTGTCGAAAATATTTCCGATTTTCCTTTTATTTTGTAGCTTTTGTTACGTTTTTTGATTTATTTTATTAAATTCATGAAGGCTTGCGGCACCGCTGTACTATCAAAAAGTTATAGTATTTTATAGGAAGTAAAAAACAGTAACCACTGGTGTATTTTCCCTCACTTTCGGGGTTGTGCATATATAAATGCCTCCCTCTACTTTTCTGCTTTATGCAGATGTAGATAAATGTAAATCAATCTATAACGAAATATAAAAGCCTTAAGAATTTATAAAAACATATATATAAAATATGGCATTGGGCCTTATAATAATAATCCAATTTAATTTTGAAGTTAAAATGTGTGTGAAATTGACCTATATGCTATGGACTATCATTATTGATATTATTATATTAAATTTGACACTTAACAATAAAAACTTGCATTTAACATCTACGGTTTATAATTTGTGATCCTTACAATGTATAATAATTTTTCCCAAATTTTAAAGTCCACTCTAAATTTGATTATTAGTAGGGCCCATTGTGTTTACATTGGAGTATGCGACGCATTGACTTACTAGATATGGGCTGATAGCCAACATCACGTTTGTTTCATCTATTCCTTAATGCTAGTACCACCTTTTTGTGATTTGGCGGAGATATGGACACATTTTTTTACTTGAGTTTTGTATTTTATATATTTTGGGCTTCACCGATAATCAAATTTAGAGTAGACTTTGGGATTTGGGAGAAATTGCCATATATTGTAAGGATCACAAATAATAAACCATAAATGTGGGAAACTGAGCTAGTCAAAAGCAACGAGCCCGAGCGAAAGCACCAAGGCTTGGATGTGCCGTTTGTAGGGGATATTATTTCACCATCTAAAAACTATCTAACTATCTCAATCTATCTCATACAATAATTTAAGGAAACAAATCTTTAATATCTCTTTCCCATTTTTTATTTTGTTTGGGTCGGTTAATATCTTTTTTGTATATTGTAATCTTTTTCGGCCATGTTTTTCTGCTTATAATTTCCGTAATTTTAACATATGAACACATGAATGAAAATATTCAATTAATTTTATTAGGTAAAACACTTTTTTATGTCGATTAATTATTATCCAGATAAACATATTTTTGCTTTTGCTCATAATGAAAAATATAAAAAATAATTAGTCTGTCAAAGTGCAAAGGGCCGGGCAATTTTCGACTGTCTACAATAACAACGGGTTCAAATAGCTTGGAGGTAATTGACTTGGTAGTGTACGTCCAGCTTTAAACTTTTCAAAATTCCGTTTGCTTGTTGCCCATAATGACTACGAAGCCTTAAGATACATGCATGGATGGATACCATAAAACAGAAATTCAAACAGACAAGTTTGTAAATAACATGAGCGTGTCGATTGGCTTTCGATATTTTAATCGGACACACCTTATTTTGACAAGTTGACAGACAAAACCAACTACTGTCAGAAAACTTCAGAAAATTTTGCTTACGTCCCCGAACATCCGAACAAACCAAACGAGGTACATTTTATTTTTAAGAATACGGACCGGACGGATATAGAATGTATTTGGATTAACCTAATTGCTCCTTATATTTTAGGCAAAGTCTCTTCAGTTCTATTAAATATCAATTACTAAATTGAGAACTCCAACAAATCCATTAAAGTCATCTTAACATTCCACGTCTACGTCTACTAAGGAACAACTTTCTTCACAACAACAACAATGAGTCAATCGAAGGTAACTTTCAAAATAACTCTCACTTCGGATCCAAAGCTGCCTTTTAAAGTGCTGAGTGTACCTGAAGGGACTCCATTTACAGCAGTCCTGAAATTCGCCGCTGAAGAGTTCAAAGTTCCTGCTGCAACAAGTGCAATTATAACTGATGATGGTGTAGGAATCAGTCCACAACAGACAGCTGGTAATGTTTTCCTTAAACATGGTTCTGAGTTGCGGTTAATACCAAGAGATCGCGTTGGTTGTTTGTAATTCGTTTTTTGTTTAATATTTAAATTTATTTTTTAATAAAATGCCATTAAAATCAAAATTTTGATTATTTTGTAGAACTTTAAAGACAACAATGATAACTTTATTTTTATTATCAATTAATATGTTTTTCTTGCCCAGATTTGAGAGATAACGGGTTTTACTTCGAGTTACTTTATTTCTAGATCCCCCTAGTGATGTCTAAGATTTTTTAAATTTTGTATAAAACATTCTTAAAATGTCTACAATCCAAATTATAAATAGGTTGGTAAATCTTAAGAGGTCTGTTATACCATTTCTTAAAGGGAGCCCTTGAAGTATCCAGTTAAAATATGTAGGCAGCTTAATTTTAATTCTTTTATAACAAGAAACAAATATACTATACTAATGCACTTGTTCCTATAGAGTTTATCAAAACCAGTTGGTACTTGTGTAAAGATTTGAAAACAACAGAAAACCCTGCGTTTATTTGACTTTTAAGACTCTCAGAATATTTAGTGGAATAAAATGTAAATATGAATTAATTTATATTAGTTTTAAGCAATCTGTAAGAGAAAACTCAATAGATGAATGAATAAATAAATAAATAAAAAAAATAATTGCATAAGGAAGTGCTGTAAATATTTGTTCCTGGAAATTGAATAACAGGTCTTAACTATTTATGTTTTTAACTTTGAATTTGAAATTAAAATTGGTGTATTAAGTCAAGTTACTAATTCTTAGCTATTTTAGGGATGAATGTCCTTTAAAATACATATCTATAAGGTGTCTTAAAGAATTATTTTAAAAATTATATTTCACTCGGGGAAAACGTATTTTGAAAAATAAGTTCACTAAGATATTTAGTACCGCTTTTGATTTTTTTTTTAAAACTCAATCCTGTTATTACCGCCCTTAGATACAACCTGAATCGAAGCAATTTGTTTTTTGTTTTTCTATTTAATAATTTTTTTATTGTAAAAAAATGAATTAAATCTCACAAGAAAGGGAATTAAAAGTTAACACTACTTGAGTTTACGAATGAATTTCATTCAATACGATTTACGCTTGCAATTTGCTCTTGGTGGTGAAGGCAAAGTGAGAAACGAAGGCTGCCACGAGAGCAGCAACCAATTCAGAGTTAACCCATGGTCCGCTGTATGCCTTTGGCACGGAAATGGTGATGTCTGTCAATGATTTCACCGATGCTACTTTATCGCCATCACGTTGAGCCTTACGAATGCTTGAGTAGCCTTCCTCGTCGAAGAGACGAATAACCTTGCTGCCACTGCTTCCCTTCTTTGCGTCTTCAGTCCAACTGATCTAGAATTCAGAAATATTCCTTGAAGTTAGTTCTCTGTCTCGACAAAAAACAAATAACTTCTTAAATTTTACCTGATATTTCTCGTCTCCTACACGAGCAACTGGAACAACTTTTCCACATTCGAATTCAGCGAAGAGTTGTGGTTTTTCGCCATTTGAGCACTTTAATGTGAATTCTCCAACGTGGGCAAGTTGGGTGAGGATTGTCGCGTCGGTTGTACTAAACGAAGATACAGTAACCTTTGGGCTGGAACAAGTAGCAGCGAGACTGGCCGAAGCACAGAAAACCACAATTAAAGCAATACAAAGATTTTTCGACATTTTTGTGTTTTATTTTATTTATTTAACACGACGGTTAAGGGAATTAATGAAGAGAAATCGGTCTTCGGTCGGTGATTGGAAAATTCAGTCTGAGAAGTGAAATGTAAAATGACAGCAGGTGACAGAAATGCCACGAAATCATCCACGTCAAGTGACGTTTTTGTTTTTTGTTACCATTAGGGGGAGGTTAGACTTTTGTGATATATTTTCGATATTGTAGTAGATTTATATAAAGTAATAGAGCTACAAAAAACTGAGATTTGACAGCAGTTTTCCAAATGCTTTGCAAATTATTTGCATCGACAAAATTCCTGATTTAGTGGTGTACCTCCTACTTTGCCTTCACATTTACCAATGTACTCCTTTTCAAATTTTGTTTTTAGCCGTTTCTAAAATGATGGAATTTATAAAACAAAAAACACAATTAAAAATTAAAACAGGAACTTTTCCATTTATTTCGTTTTTTTTTTTAATATTGTCACCAACAATTGACAATCATAACAAATCTTAATTATTTTGACCTCACAAATATGTATGTACTGTCAAAATGACAGTTCAAACCATGGAACTATATTAAACCGTGCCTTTATAGTTGAGTTTCCCAACAGTAAGATTTAAAGTGGTGTTAGCCTTTAACCTGGCTTTTAAAATGGTTATTGGTGTGGCGAAAGCCCAGTTAAATATTTAAGGGAGTTTTAATTTTAATCATTGGTAAGTGTTGGAATATACAGTCCAAACTTACTTGTTTATTCCAGACACGTCTTGACAATTTTAAATCTTCAAACGCACCGTGACAGGTCAAGTCTTACCATATATCACGACTCACGTTGGTTACAACCAATGACCCGCCTTATGATAGCTCAAAGCTCTAATTGGGGAAGCTAACATCTGTCTGCAAGACTCTTTATATCCAAATCCATCTTAAACAATTTTAGAATCACTTTTATAATTAAAGAACCTCCTTTGTCATGTTAGAACCCACCTCCTTGACAAATTAAGGCACTCAATTATAGCTCAAGAGTTGCATTTGCAGCTCAAAAGGTTTGAATTGGCTAAATCCATCTCAACAAGGCGAACACTTTTCATTTAAACGTTTTTTAAAGCTTAATAATATCTTTGTATATAAAACCTATAGTAAAACTTCGAACGCCACTTTGAGGAGCGTAAAAAAACTATAGATTTTATAAATAAAAACACCATCATGAAAGATGAGGCCTCGTACTGGATATTTTAAGGATCCGCTTTGAACTACTCATTAAGATATTTTTAAGTTAAATTGAAATCAAAAATATTTTAGTTTTCAATTAAAATCAACATAATATTAATTAAAATTGATATAATTTAAGGGTGTTTTTAGTTTTAAAAATACATTTTAGATTTTAGAATTCTTATGCTTAGATATGTTCCTATAAATTTATAAGTCAATAATTATTTTATTTATGTTATATGCTCTATACAAATAATTTATTCAGAAACAAAAAACATAAACAATAATAAAAGCATAGTAATGTACAATTTAATTTTGTTCAAAAACTATGTCAAGTTATTTATGTTCTCTTCGTTTTTGCACACGTAAACTTAAACACCTTCATCATTCCAACAATTTAATAGTACCCATGTACTTTAATTCAACACCCCTTCATCTTTTTCATATCGAAAATTTTGCGATGAAAGTTAATTTGATTGAACATTGAGTCAAGAGATTTTGTAAGCACTTCTCAAAAAAAAGGTAAATGAAAGAAGACTAGATTTGTTCTCACAAAATCTCCCACCCCTAAAAATGCCAATATTTTTCTAATGGCCTTTGAAAGATCGAATTTGACCTATCGACATGGGGAATTTTACTATCATTTCGCATTATTAGAGAATGGAAACGTTCTTAGGTAAATTTTTCAGAGTAGCACTCAATAAACCTTTTTTAAGTTATAACTACTACAGCTTGATGGCAAAATCCATAAACTTATTGATGTTTAATTTATGTTAAAAGCGAAATAAATCGACGTACATACCTACTGTTTTGTTTTTGTTTTTTTGCATAATGGTATAAACCTTAAAATAAACACCACGCACCCCCAAAAGTAAGTCAAACTAATGTTGTATTACAAGAAGAGCAAGAAAAAAGGAGGAACAAATAGAAATCCATGCAATCCAATGAAAGCTGAATAAAGATTGAAAAATGATACAGAAATACTGCAAGTTTCATTCATGGAAGTTATAGTGTACACTTTAGTTTGGTATATGACTTGAAAGTAATTTTATTTATTTGATTAATGTCCGTGTCGTTTATATGCTTTAAAACTTAAAAAGTTAATCTGTGATCCAATACAGAACAAACATATGTATCTCACGTTGGGCGCCACTGTAGGCAATAATCTGAGTTTGGTTTGAATGAAGACATTAATTTGGTTTCAAAGTTTTTATGAGTATATTTAATTCAATATTCAGAAAGTGCGTGATTTTCGATATGATTTTATCAATTCCCTTTACCAAATCTTTATACCACTATATTTATGCTTGAGTTCAAAGAACACGGATTCTATACCCTACAACATGGGGAGGTATAAAAAAAAGGATATTATGCTCTCCCAACGTAGTTATTCATAGAGCACTCGGTTGTCTCGTGTTGTCGTCGCCAGGTAAATAGTTGAAACCGTGCAAATAGCGAGGGAGGGCATTGAACGTTCCAAACGTTGTTGTTAAGATACTTTTCATTCCCCCTCACTGCTTGCGTTTGTCGCGTCCCATCTCATAGGTATCCAAAAACAAAACTAGAATGCTTTCGATTTCGAGTTACATTGGCTTCTTTCAAACTAAACACAATCGTCGGTTTTGTACTCCTTCTGGTTCTGAGTGTGCTCCCATATAGTGTTGAGTTTATTGTGTGAAAATTCTTTTGAATCGAAGGACGTACAAATAGTTTTCCTTTAATCCGTTTTCCACTATAAATCTGCCTATTGACTGTTTGGATTATACTTCAACTTCGATTTTATTATTATTATCAACTGCAATTATTATTTTTCTTCAGTGTTTTGTTTTTGAGAAGGAGTTACGAATCTGGTACACCACCCAATGGTTTGAGAGCGAAAACAAGTAGATTAAAATAACTTACCGTGTGCTACCCAAAAACAAATATACCTACTCGCCCATAAAAAAATATTGTTATTCGATTATTTGTTCTGTACTCGTTACGAGTACAACATACAACACCCTCTGTCGTATAGTTGCCGTAATATCGTCTAAAGTCTATGCGTGGATGGAGTTAATTTCGGATAAAATAAAGTCTAATCGAACGTTTTTGAATTTTTGCGAAAGGACACGAGGTTGCAGTTAGTTTTATTTTGTTATTCGATCGTTTTCTGCAGTTTAAGTCGTTTATTGAAGTCGGTTGAAGAATGTCCTCTTCGGCAATGTACGCTGCTAATCGAAGCCAACAGACTTGGTCGAATCCACATCAGTTACGGAAGCAGAGATCCTTTGGTGAGAGTACGACGGCGACGACGACGGTTACCAGTCGAATCTCGAATCAAAGCAGTGATAGTAATCGTAGTGGTCGTGGAAAGAGTGCCAATCGAAGTGGTTCGGTGATATTGGCCAGATTGCCATCCGAAAGAAATAAATTTTTGTATTTGCAAAAACAACGTTCCGTAGTTGATCAAGTGTGTGCTGGTATCCGTGGCCGGAGTGAACACCGATCTAGAAAATATTCATTGGCTGGGATCGGTGATAAAGGCAGTTGGACGAGTCAAGCTTGTGCAAATAATGCTGCTTGCGGTGCCGGAGGCCCGAAACTAGCCTGGACCGATAGTTCGTACGATTGTGATAGATTAATTGAGTCGGGTACTTTTTTAAACAGCAACTGTAAGAAGAAGTAAGTTTAATTAGTTTATATATCAATATTATTGCAATTATCTAGGATATGAATAATTATTATGAGGTGTTGTTAACAATTATTCCGGTGTTCCTCATTTTTGGATATTTAAATTTGTTTATAAAATCAGAAGACTCATACTCCAATAAAATTAGGTACTCAAATTTATGATTATGAAATTTATGATTTTTCACTAAATGGTGCGGTGTTCATATGAAATTAAGGGGAGAGTACGATAACTTTGGCGACAAAGTTTAATGACGGATTTGTATAGAACAGCTAAAAACAAGCATTTTTTACTATGGGAGGGGGGTCTATCTCCCCCCGTTTAGGCGGTAGGGGCAATTTAAAAAAATATGTACATTAAATGGAAAAAAAATAATTAAAAAATAACGGTAATACTAACAATTAAGTATTATACCTTTTTTAAAGCCAACATTTTTGTCTATTAGCATAGTTTCTGAAAAAAATTGTTTTAAACTAAAAATGTATGCAATCAAAATTAAAAAAAAAGGTTTAAAGTGTAGTTTTTCAAAACTTTCAAATTATCTACTATTGTTTTTTTTAGAATTCATTGCTATTATTTGTTTTTGATCATAAACTGAAAACTAGTTCTTGAGAAAATTGAAAATTACCAAAAAAAATACTTTAATTAAATTACTTTTTCCTTGCTTAAGTATTAACGTAGTCTTATTTTGATAGTAATAATCGAATATGGATTAAGATACACCTAGGGTAAATTAATTTTTCTTAAATCCAGCTTATTTAAATGCAAAAGAAACTTTGCATGCACCCCATCTTGCACCCACCGAACCTTGCCCCCTCCCCCCCTTGCACGCACTCCAACTTGCACCCACCCAAGCAGGGGGGTTGCAGGGTGGCAGCATGCCCCCCCTTACAGATCCCACTGTTGCATACACCCAAACTCGCACACACCTTACTGTTGCATACACCCAAACTCGCACCTACCATTGTTACTATCAAAATAAGACCACTCAAGCAAAAAAAAAAGAATTAAGTTAAAATAGTAGTTGTGGTTATTTTCAATTTTCTCAAAAACTAAAAGACATAAATCATCTAGTTTTCAGTTTTTGATCAAAAACAAATAAGAGCAATAAATTCTGAAATAAAAACAATGGTAGATAATCTTGAAGTATTGAAAAATTACACTTTAAACCTTTTTTTTAACTCAAATTTTGAGTTTAAAATTAAAATTTTTCAAAAACTACGCATAGTTTTGACTTGAATTAAAAACTAGATAATAAAACAGAATGTTGGCTTTAAAAAAAATGTATAAAACTTAATTGTAAGTATCACCGTTTTTTTTTTAAATTATTTTTTTCCATTTTAAATAATAATTTTTTTAAATTGCCCCTACCGCCTGAACGGGTGGAGATAGACCCCCCCCTCCCATAGTAAAAAATGCTTGTATTAAGCCCCTCTACCAAAAACCGTTATTATATCTTGGCGCCAAAGTTATCGTACTCGTGCCGAAATTAATATTGTCAAATTTAACCCCTCATCGTCAGAATTCAACCGGAACCAATAAATATTAAAAATATTCGAAAAATAATTTTACTAATTGAAATATTTTGACAAAATTATCGAAAACGTCTTTTTTGTAGAAAAAAACTTTGATCCTTAAGAAACTTATGCGGAAAATGTTTGAATGGATATTTAACTGTGTTCCTTTTGATTGTAAGTGTTGATACTTATGTACTGATTGATTGAAAAATACTACAGGCATTTTGTTTCTTAAGATAAATAGTTTCGCTAAAAATGTATTTTTCTGTTTTCTTAACGAAAATTTGTTTTTATAAAAAAATGAAACAATTCCAATGACAGATTTCTGTCAGAAAAAATATCCCGATGGATTTCAATGATCGCTATAGTTGACCTGTGAACAAATTTCCAATGATTGGTTTCAATGATAAAACCCAATGTTAGCTAAAACTTACCAGTATATGGTAATATGATTTTTTTTCTCAAAATTTGTTTCATATTCCATATATATGTACACATCTCTCTTAGAAAATTTAAATTGTAATTTAAGGACCTTAAACGTCGAGAAGTGTCAACATTTTTAATTTGACATATTGGACTCTGATTACAATAACATTCAATAAGAAGTTAAGAATTTAAGTTTCGTAGAACCATTTTCTTGAACTTTTAATTAAATTAAATTCTTATTCATGAGATTCCACGCTCCAGGACTAAAAATGGAAGTGGATAGTTATAACTTATAAGTTATAGTTATATATTTCACAATTGTGTCCACATTTGGGTTTCTTTAAATTCAGTAAATCCAAAAACAAAAATTATTAAAGACTTAGAAAATTGTATTCAAAACTTCATTGATGATTCAAAATAAAGCTTTAGATTGGAAATTTCCTTTTACGCAAAACATTACAATGGGACATTCACTAAGCTAGTGACTACGAAGTTATGTCATTCTGATTGGCTAAATGCAACAAACAAATTTCGGATTTTGACGTTTTACAATCAGCTGCTCGGCATTCAAAATGACATTAATTTTTCAGTATTTAAATACATTATATAACAATAAATCACTCCTATTATCTATACTAATATTATAAATGCGAAAGTAACTCTGTCTGTCTGTCTGTTACTCAATCACGCCTAAAATACTGAATCAATTTGAATGAAATTTGGTATGGAGATATTTTGATACCCGAGAAAGGACATAGGCTACTTCTTATCCCGGGAAAATGACTCATTCCCATGGTAAATTCAGGCGGGCCGATCGATTTTACGCCTAAACTACTGAATAGATTTAAATGAAATTTGGTAAGGAGATAGTCCGATCGATTTTACGCCTAAACTTCTGGCCAAGGAAGGAAGAAAAACAAAAAACGTCGTATATAAAAATGTATTGCAGTAACCTATCTTCTTCGAAATGCTGTATTTTAAAATACTGTATGGTCAAAATTCTGTATGATACTGTACGATACTGTATGGTCATAATACTGTATAGTTAATATTCTGTATTTCAAAATACTGTACATTTAAAATACTGTGTCTCAAAATGCTGTATTGTCAAAATACTGTATCTCATAATACTGTATAATACTGGAAGTTTTGATAGATCAATTAGTTTGGTGCAATTGTTGACTATAATAGGAACAATTCATGTAAAAATGTGAGAGAGATACAAAAAACTAAGAAGAAGAAAATGAGAAAGAGAAAATATAAAGAAGATACCATTTATATTATTATTAAAGGTATTGTTCAATTATGCTAATAAAAATTATTATGATGTTTTCTTAAAAAAAAGTATTCTGTTTTTAAAATTCTGTATTTCAAAATGCTGTAAATAAGGCTAAAAAATAAAAATCGATTTTTATTTTTTAGCCTTATTTACAGCATTTTGAAATACAGAATTTTGAAAACACAGCATTTTGATCATGCAGTATTTTGTACATACAGTATTTTGAAATACAGTGTTTTGAGATACAGTATTTCGATCCCAACCCCAATAACACTTAGTATGGCCTCATCCCATCTCGGCACAATTCAAACATACGTACAAAAAAGTACAGCTCAGGTTTTTTCATACTACTATCCAAAAAAAACTATCTAATGCGGACGAAGTCGCGGGTAAAAGCTAGTATCTTATATTTGGTTTTATTGAATTTAGAATCAAACAAGATTATTTAAAAATCTGAAAACACAAGTGTTTCCTATTTTATATATTAACATTTGTCATTAATATGACAGTTCGGGATTGACTAGCTTTATAGTGCAATTTGCATTCACAAAGCTATTTGAATTTTGAAAATGTAGCCACTAGCTTTATGAATGCGCCCAATGTCTTTTGACAATAGTGTCTCTGATATGTCATACCAACTAAATGTAATAGCTGCGTTCAATCTCGGGTTAGATAGGGTATCTTGGATAGGTGAATTTTTAGATATCTCATTGAACGAGTTGGATACCTAAAATGGGATATCTTAAAAGATAAAAAAAGAAAAACTAATTTCAACTGTTCACAAAAAGCAGACAAATATTTAGAGCTCCAAAGTATTGTAAAATAAAGTTTTCAATGGATAATTTTAATAATTCACTGAATTTTCAGCAAAAACTACACAAATTTGAAATTAATTGTCAGGTTAGTTCAAATTTAATCATACGTTAAATCATCTGTTCTGACAGGTAGCCGCAGAAATTCTTGGATACCTTTGGATTTCTTTTTTGATGACCAAGGTGTATATTAAAATATGTATATTAAATCCCTCTCTCTCAGTTTTATTAAATCGAGATAACAACGCGTTTGGTCGATCGGGCTTCGGGCTGGCTCCTTTCCAACTTTACGATATTTTACGATATCATGTGTCATCAGGGCCGGCCCAAGCCAAACTTGCGCCCTGTGCAAGATTTGTAGAAAGCGCCCCTTTTTTATATTTTTTTTACACATAAACTGATACACAAGCATAAGCCTTTCCCAGATTACCCAGGAGGTAGACTTTCAATGCGTTTTTTTTTATTGAGGTATCCCCAGGAGGCCTAAACCATTAAACTAAAACGCAGCGAAGAAATGAGCAGAGGGGAAACTTTTAAACTTGGAAACTTACTTTTCTGGCCTTACATTTTGCAAATTCAGAAATGAGATCATCAAAGTCTAAAGAATTTAATAATTTCTTTTCAATGGACATTATAGATAAACCTACCAATCTCTCTTGAGTCATGGTTGTCCTAAGATAATTTTTAATAATTTTAAGTTTAGAAAAACTACGTTCTCCTGAAGCTACCGTGACCGGGATTGTATTAAGGATTTGGAGAGCAGTTACTAAATTCGGAGCAAAATCTTCAAGGTTTGAACTAAAAATAAAATTTAACATATCTAAACTTGAGCTTTGTGGCGTAACAAGCTGGGATATTACGGTTAACTCTTGAAACAATTCTTCTCCATCTAAATATTTAAAACTACTTTATGTTAAAACATTCTGCAAATTAAGGCATGAAGCACGTACATTTTTATTTTTTAAACATTCGCTTATGTTACTCAAAAATGTAAAATTGATACTATACGTATCAAACCTTTCAAGTATTTGAAAAAAAAATTCAACTTTGAATCTTTGTTTCGGCTAATATAGTTTCAGGACATTCATCAGCATAAAGTATTTTTCTCCGTTGAGATCGCAATGATGAAGCTACAAGAAACATATTTGGTATTTCTAGGGAACTAGCAATACGCTCGGTTAATTGAACATACCTACTCATTAAATTTTTCATCGGAACGCATTAAAATCAAACTGTTTTTTGTATTTTCTAAAACTGTTATGCCAGTTGACAGATTAACGGACGAACTTTGCAAATATTTACTAGTTTAATTTATATTTTCTAAAATATCAAACCAAATTAGCAGGCAGCAAATAAATGTAAAATCAAAAATTTTATTTCCTAACGATTCTGCAATGTTTTTTGCCTCTAGATTTCTTAATTCTATAGGGCTTCATATATTTCTTGAATTGAAAAAAAGTTAAACAAACATTGAATTGTATCGAAAATTTTAACTGCATAAAATGAGAACCGAGCAGCATCATTAACCACTAAATTTAAGGAATGCGGGCAACATGGAACCAAAAATGCTCTTGGTTCCAGGGTTCGAATTCGATTCTGAACACCCGCTTCTTTTCCTTTCATATTCATATTCGAACCATTATCATAACTTTGGCTTGTCTTGTCTTCAAAATACGTCACTTCTATTAAAAACTGGTAGCTATTTATTTAATATTAATTAACCAACAAAGCGAAAAAACAATTGAAACAATCTGCATTCTGCACCAGACTAGATATACATTAAAAGTAGCCGTTACAATAGTCATTAACTTTCAAACAAAAAAAAACAAACTGCCTGCGCAAGAACAATTCGACTCCAAATAGAATCATCCCTCTTTAATTTTTAAGCTCTATGCTCCTTTTCCATTCTATTAAAAATTTCATCTCCTGTAATCAGGCACTTAACTCTTACACAGTGTGCAATAAGAAAACCTGCACGCTCTGATCCATATGATTCCGTATAAATAAGTTTTTTTTTTAAATATCTCCCATGTTAGTTTCGATACTCAGTGTGCAAAAAAGAAAACTTGCACATCCATTCACCATTATTTGTAGCAAAGACACCTACCTACCTAATTTCCAAATATATCACCCTGTTCATACAAGAGAAAAAATCTCAACACAAAAAAGTTCCATGCCACCTCATATGTGCAAGATATATTTTATGCACACCGAGTCCCAAAATTAACATAGAAGTATGACGAGCTAGAACGTGCAGGTTTTGTATCACGCACAGTACCCTGTATGTGAGACTCACATGAGACATTGTGAGTTCTCATCTACAAAGAAAACAACAAAAAAAATATATGCTGTTTGCTGTGTCTTTGATTTGTAGTAGAAGGTAGCACAGAATACAGAAACCTACCTGCTCTCTTTTTTCAGAGACATTTTTTTGTTGTTTTCTTTGTAGATGAGAACTCACAATGTCTCATGTGAGTCTCACATACAGGGTACTGTGCGTGATACAAAACCTGCACGTTCTAGCCCATACGATTCAATATGAATAAGTATTTTGCTTCGTCATACTTCTATGTTAATTTTGGGACTCGGTGTGCATAAAATATATCTTGCACATATGAGGTGGCATGGAACTTTTTTGTGTTGAGATTTTTTCTTCTTTTCTCTTGCATGGAATTTTCTTGTGTTGAGATTTTTTTCTTTTTTTCTCTTGTACGAACAGGGTGAAATATTTGGAAATGAGGTAGGTAGAATTTTTAGTTCTGCGATATCTTGAGTTAAATTTTCATTGAATGCAACAATGAAAGTGATGTTAGTTAGTGCGCAAGAGATAACTTAGGACAGTTGTGATGGATGTTTTTTTGAGATTATTTTAAGAATGTTTGTGGTTAAAGAATGGCAAATATGTAGTAGTACATATTTGTTTGCAAGATCAGATTACATTTTCTTGCTCCTGGCAATGCGCCCCCAGAATTCTGCGCCCTGTGCATTTGCACATCTTGCACATATGCTTTGTCCGGCCCTGTGTGTCATAAAGCACAACCAAATTATTTGCAAAACGTAATGTAGCTTCAAACTTCGGACGTTGAGAAGAAAGTGATAAGTGAGTATGACAGAACAAAAGTTTTGTTCCTTAAACATTTAAAAACAGAAGGGAAGAACACTGATGCAACACACAGGTTCTGAAATAAAACAAACATTGCAATGACAGTACAGTTGTCAGCTGTCAAATTGTCACCTAAATAAAAATAGATCTATTTGGGCGTTGCGGTCGGGATTACGATATTTACGAACTGAAAGCCTGTGTTAACATTTTATAGGGCCTCATAAGAAACCATTCGATTTGTCAAAGTCGGGTGCGACCGAACACGTGGTTGTGGTTTAGCTACAAGACAAAAAGTATCATTGACGAGTTCTTTATTTTAATTAAAAATTCGCTTTTGTTAGATTGCAATATCTAAATTTAGAGCTAAGCTATGCACAATTATCAAATCTTACTCTGGCAATAGCAGCCAATTAGCGGAGAGATATTGTTTTGGAGTCTTACAATTTTATTGTAAAATTACAATGCAGAAATTGGCAGATGTCATTTGACAATTTCAAACGTGCATCGGCTAACGAATCCAAAATTTTTAGTTGCTGTTCCTTTATTGTACTTGTTAATAAAAATTAAAAAACTTCTTTAATTATAAGTGGTTTAAGGCTGTTCCTTGTATGTACTAACATACCTAAAAGAACCTAACTTCAATTATTTAAATATCTAAAAACAATTGAGACTAACTTTATTTATCTTAATAAAATTAGTTTCATCATAAAATATCTAATTCTGAAAATTCTGCAAGTTAGAATTTTACGAACGTGCGATTGTTTACTCTCGGTATGTTTTTAAATCCACCATCATTGGACTGTAGTTATTATTTTATATTCTAGTCATCATTTAATCAAAACTTCAAACGACTTGTTAATGGCAGCATTCACGTGTCCACAGAAAATTTGTGTTTTTGCAATCCCAAATTAAAACAAATCAAGAACTAAGTGGAGAGTTTGAGTTGAAATTCAATTTTATATGACTATAAATTGTATTTTGATTTGGTTGGTACCATTGATAAAAATTATAGGAGCATGAAACTGTTTTCCATTAGCTAATTTTGCATAGATACTTTAAGAAAAAATATGTCTCTGCAAATACATAACTATGTACAGTTTATTAATAATCTAAGTAGAATAAAGTATCCTTCAAGTTATAGGAACAGTCATTTTGAATTTAAATATTTTGCCATTATTATGGCACGCGATTTGCTAATTTTACTATATATTGGCACAAAAATGCCGACACACAAATTCATATACCTAAACTATTGATATTGTGTAAAATCTTCTATATTTTACTTCACATGAAAGTAAAAGTAAAGAAAAGTAATTTTTTGCGTGATTGATAATCCTGTTTTACTTTTGTCGTTGTTTGGCAGATTCACTTTATGCTTTAACAAGCTAAATATGTATTTCAAATAAATTTGTTAAGGACTGGATAAGAAAAAGAAACTGACACTAAGCACACGATTTGCGAATAACTATGTACTCTACATATATATATAAACAAATTCAGCCCCTTTTCTTCTTCAACTTCAAAAGTTCCTTTTTTGCTATAATTTTGGCAAAGTGAATTTTATCTTAGAGACCTAAAAAAATTAGGATAGCAAATAGAAGCAAGGAAAAGTACTGTGATTGGGTTAAAAAAGAAATCAATATTTCATAATTGGGTCTGATTGTAACTGTGCTGTTATGGCAGTCAACTTTTATAAATGTAGAACTGAAATTGATTGATTGCTTCGAGGAGGCTGTAACAGCAGGTACTAGCGATACTTTTCACATGTTTATGATTTGAAAAACTTTTTTTCTGAATTTATCGTAAGCATTTAAATTGAGATTGGTTTGTCAGGTAATCAGATTTGAATTTGGAAATTGTTAGGCCCTTTTTACCTTCTTTTGGCAATATTTTATATTAGCTCAATGGTAAAAGGTATAGGTAGTTCTATATGTATATGTATATGTACATTCTTGTTCAAGTAAAAACAAATCTTCGCGTGTTTTTGTTTGGACTGCATAGGTACAAAAAATCACCTGACATGCATTCTAATTCAGATTTAATCAATCAAATAATAACAGAAAAGTACTCCTTAAAAGTAGGTTAAAGTATAGGACACAATTTGTTTCATGGTACGGTTTGCATAATCATAAGTGAAGATACAGACTTTTATGATGATGTTCTCTTTTAGGCCAAGATTATTCAACTTTGAAGTTCTTAAATAAAAATACTGTTATAAAGAATAAATTGTTATAGATTCAACAATAAAATTGGTACGTGTACGCCCAAGTGCACAACTGTCATTTGTGTAATTTCTACTAGATCTTGTCTTGAAATCTATGTATAGAGTGTTCTAGATTAAAAGAAGAGAAAATCAAATTATTCGTTCTGCGAATAAACTTTGTACGCTAACCATGCTCGAGTTGATTTTTCATTTCTTTGGGCTTGTTTTAGTACTACTTGCGTGGTTCCATAAATAAAGAAATTAGGTGATGCAATAAGTCGTAGAGAACCAAGTCCTAGTGACTTAAAACACTTAACCATTCCTGTGTGGTTTAAAATATAGAATCAATAATTCGAATGGTTTTTTTTTCCACACCTCAATATCCACAAAGGAACTTGGAGTTCTCCAGATCAATCTACCGTCAACCAGATTGACCATATTGCGATCGACACTAGACACGCTTCCAGCATCATGGATGTCCGAACTTTCCGAGCAGCTAACATCGACTCGGACCACAGCCTCCTTGTAGCCAAGGTAGCACTTTGGGTTTCCAGACCCAAGGCAAAACAGGGAGATGCTGGGAGAAGGTACAACGTCGAACGGCTACAATCGCAAGAGATCGCCAACTCCTTCTCCGACCGAGTTACAAGTAACCTCTCTCGAAGTTCTCTGCCGCCAACACAATGTATCGAAAACCAGTGGCAACATTGCCAAGATGCAATCAGAGAAGCCGCCTCTGACGTGCTGGGTTTCAAGCAGCCACCAACAAGGAACCCCTGGTTTGATGAGAAATGTCGGCAGGCAAATGCAGCCAAACAACAAGCACGAAAAGTGGCGCTGCATAGAAGGACGAGAGCTGCTCATGAGCTCTACGAGCAGAAGATGCGAGAGGAACACCGATTTCTCAGAAGGAAAAAGAGAGGGCATGAGAAGCGTGCGGTCGAAGATGTTGAGAGGTTCAAAAGCAGGAATGAAGTTCGAAAGTTTTAAGAGCAGGTGAAACGGAATTCACAAGCCCATAAACCTAGAACCGAAGGCTGCAAAGACGAAAGTGCAAACATCATGGTGGAATCGCAGTCAATGCTGAGGATATGGAAGCACCACTTCTGCAGCAATCCCGTCCTTCCGACTTAAATGAAGTAAAGATTGCGATATCTAAGCTGAAGTCTAATTAAGCCGCTGGAGCAGATGGCTTGAATGCCGAGCTCTATAAAGCAGCTGGAGATAATTTGGTTAGGAGCATGCACCAATTTATCTGTAAGATATGGTCGGATGAAAGCATGCCCGATGAATGGAACCTCAGTTTTAGACCAGGAAAGTCCACAGTCGATCAAATATTCACATTACGGCAGATCCTGGAAAAAACTCAAGAACATCAAATCGACACTCAATTTATTTATTTATTTCAATTCGTTAAATACTAACGTGAACAAAAGCTTAATAATAATGCTTAAAACTACTTAACATCTAATTTTAATCTAAACTATTATAAAACATTGTTTTAAACTTGAAATTTTTAAAATTGTCATTAGGTGATGTTATTAGAAAATACAATTTATTGAATATTTCTATCAATTGATTAAGTGGGCTATGAGCACCATAGTTCGACCTACTAAAAATTATATTTACTGGTTTTTGGAGCCGAATACTCGATCGACTAAAACTAAAGTTGAAACGATTAAGAACCGATGGTGATGATACTGTTCCATTTATTATTGCTGCAGCAAAACAAAATTGTAAATATTTTCTATGGTTTGTCAAGGAAGGAAGATTAATTAAAGTGAGCCTTTGAGAATAAGGGGGCAGAGAATTTTCGTAGGGAAGAGAACGGAGACAAAAACGCAAAAATCTCCTCTGAATCGCTTCAATCCTCTTTTCGTGTGTAGAATAATAAGGTGCCCATACTACACAGGCATATTCCAGAACTGGTCTCACAAATGAGACAAAAAGTATCTTTAGAACATAAGGATCACGGAAGTCGCGACTAAATCTCTTAATGAAGCCAAGGACTTTATTTGCTTTTTTAACAACAAAGCTAACATGCTCAGTAAATGTAAGTTTCGAGTCTAAGACTACACCTAGGTCAGTAAAAACAGATACTCTACTTAGAGAACAAGAATCGAACATATAATCAAAAACAATTGGAACTTTTTTGCGTGTAAAACTCATGGTCTTACATTTGTCAACATTTAAAACGAGACGATTTTTATTGCACCATTCCCTAAATAATATTAAGTCATCTTGCAAAAGTAGACAGTCAGATGTAGTGTTAATTCTTTTGAAAAGTTTAATGTCATCAGCATAAATAAGGACAGACGAATTTTTTATGATCGAAACCAAGTCATTTATAAATAAAATAAATAAGATTGGGCCTAAATGGCAGCCCTGTGGAACACCAGAATTCACAATAAACGGACTCGAACATTCATTACGAAATATTACGCTATATTGTCTATTTTCTAAATAAGATACGATCCAGTTTAAGAAATTTTCATTAAAACCTTGACGAGATAATTTAAAAATTAGCGTTTTATGACACAACTTGTCAAACGCTTTACTAAAATCAGTAAATACACAATCTACTTGTCCACGTTTCTCAAAAACATCTAAACAAAAGGACGTAAAATCAAATAAATTAGTAACAGTAGAACGTTTTTTAACAAAACCATGCTGGTTATCACAAATAATTGAACTACAATGAAAGGAGAGGACACTACATACGATAGACTCAAATAGTTTAGGTATCACAGATAGCTTAGCAATAGGTCGATAGTTCATAATATCATTTTTAGGACCTTTCTTGTGCACTGGGGTTATAAATGAGCATTTCCAGATAAATGGAAAGGCCGAACTTCTTAAAGACGTGTTAAAGAGAACACATAAAGGATACGACAAATAAGAGACACATTTTTTCAAAATAGAGGATGGCAAACCATCAGGACCAGGACTAAAACACTCATCTAGTTTCAATATGCTTTGTGCAACAGTATGTTCACTTATTTCAAAATTGATATTATTTAAATGCTGAAAGTTCAAAACTGAAGAAGAAGAGGAAAAAAATAGCTAGCAAACATGTTTGCAATAACTTTTGGTTCATGGCTAGATGATGTTGCACTTGACATAGAGTTAGGGTACCCACAGGTTTTTTTCTTATTGTTGACAAACTTCCAGAAATTATCAGGATTAGTTTTAAGATCAGTTTCAATTTTATGTATATAATCTTCGTATAAAGAGTTTGAATATTCATTAAATAATTGCTTAAGAATAAGGAACGTTCTATAATCACCATCAGCTCTTGTTTGATTATATTTTACCCACGCTTTGTTTCTCTTGTTTTTTAAGTTTTTGATATGAGAATCGAACCATGGTGGAGCATGCGAGTTTTTACGAGCTTTTTTTAGTGGAATACTTTTACTGAAACAGTCAAAAAGTGTATTGTAAAAAACGTTACACATATCATTAATATTTAAATTTAAAAATAATTGGTTCCAGTCGATGGTAAATAACAATTCAAACAATATTTCAAAATTACACTTGCTAAAGTTAAATTCAAGTTTGTTATAAGAATATTTATAATTAGGAGAAGACATATTTAAATTAAGTGAAATATCTAAAGCAGGATGATGTCGATCTTCTTCTATAAGTTTAACAGCAGAAGCAATTACTGAGGTTTCAGTACAAACTGTATCGGAGAAAAAAACTAAGTCGAGTGTTCTTCCCAAACGATTGGTTACTCCATTAAACTGATTAAGACCACACGAACACATACCATCTATTACAGTAAGTTCATTTAAGCTCACCATCTTTTCATCGATTTCAAGGCCCCATATGACAGTATCTACAGCTGTATAGAGCCATATCTAGTTTTGGCATTCCTGCCAAACTCTTCCGTTTGTACAGGATGACCCTGGATAATTCACGCTGCTCCATAAAGGTTGGAAACAATTTAACAGATCCTTTCGATGTCAAAAAAAGTTTTAGACAAGGTGTTGTGCTGTCAGGCGATTTTTTTAACATCGTACTTGAAATAATAGTGCAGAGCTCTCACGTCAACACTAGAGGCACTATCTTTCAAAAGTCTGTCCAATTACTAGCATATGCTGATCACATTGACATAATCGGAAGAACTCAGCGTGATTCCAATGGGGCTTTTGTGAGTATTGAGGCAGAGGCGGCAAAAATGGGTTTAACGGTTAATGAGGGCAAAACAAAGTACATGCTGTCGTCAAGAAAGGACCTACAACGCCGAACGTCTCGGTCAAAATGTCAACATCGACAGACGTAACTTTGAGGTAGTTAAGGACTTTGTTTACCTAGGCTCCGCTATTAACGTAGAAAACAACACCAGCGCTGAGATCAAACGAAGAATAACTCTTGCTAACCGCTGTTTTTTTGGGCGAAGAAAGCAATTGTGTAGCAAAGTCCTCTCTCGAGGGACCAAAATGTCGCTATATAAGACCCTCATCATCCCCGTCCTGCTATACGGTGCAGAAGCATGGATGACAAAAGCGGATGAAAGCACCTTGGGTCATTTCAAAAGAAAAGTTCTTCGTGTGATTTACGGTCCCGTATGCATAAGGTTTATGTTTATGTATGTTTAAAACAGAACAGACCGCAGGAATTTGTATTTGTCAAATTCAAATGTCATTTGAAGTATCATAGAATTAGTTGAGTGTTTGCCATTTACTACATAATAGACTATTTCACAATAGAACTACGCGTTAAAATTAATTTGAACGTTTTGTTTTTCAAAATTCTGTATGGAAACAAATTTTATATGATACTGTTTGTCAGAGTAGTAAAGTCAAAGTCAATTAATTAAACTAAACTAAAAGTTAAAACTCGTGATTTGACTTTGACTTTTTACATAAAAGTTAAAAGTGATTTTCATGACTTTGACTTGAAGTCAATTTAACTAAAAGACAATTTTAAATGTAAGTTATTTGTGAAAGTCAGTAAGTCATTTGAATGCAATATTTTAAATTTAGTGATTAAGTCATTCTCAAAGTAAGAGATTTGAAGCAAATTCCTAAGTCGCGCTTTATGACACATGTTATCGTTAAATATCGTAATATCAGTAAGAACCCTGTCAAAAGCCCGACCGACCTAACGCGTGGTTGTGGTTTAGCTACTATAATGGAATAAAGTTTTCACTAAAAATGTATCGCTGTGTGTGTTTTATTTAGATTAACTTTCGAAAAAGAAGAATTAATGACACTGTATGTTTGATTCATCTAGTCCTTCTTTGTATAGTTTATTATGAAAGACTAAGTTTTCATCGAATTAAATTGGTTAGTAATTTAATTTAAGTAGTAAGAAGTAATTATAAAATTTTGTAATAAAAAACTAAATGAATACGCCATAGTAAGTATTTGAGAAGAAACTAAAGCCAATTTCCTTCCATACATTTGCAATTCACGAACATAAATATAAGAATTATTATAGTTGAGTAAGACAATTGTCAACGAAAATAAATAATTTCATCGAAATTCGCACACAATGTCCAATTACGCGTTGCGTGTTAAATTCTGCACTATCAGTGACAGTATCATTTAATATCAACCTGACATGTCATCATTTCCGACTTAAATCCACATACTGCATTACACTTTTGTTGACTGATGATTCCGTTAGAATGTACACTTCATAGGATTTTCCATTTAACACTCGCTATACCTATGTAGAACGCAACACAAAACAAAACTAACTCTCTACATGAACCACTCTGGAAAAGCCGGTAAACTTTTCACTAAAAGAACAAAAAACAAAGTTTTGCATTCAAGAATGAAAACTTTTTGAAGTTCTTCTACTAAGATTGATGTTGATGATATTATGTATGTATGTACGTGTGTTATGTATGTATTTAGGTATGTATGGATACGTAACTTAAGACAAATATACACTATATTATTGTGTATAGTTGGCGCTAAAATTCATTGTGCTTAATAATGTTTTAATTGCATGTTTTTCTACTACTAAGGAGTTGATTTTTGTATTTTATTGCTTTAAAGTAATTTTTTATTGCAACCAAAGTTGCTATATTAATTTTCTTGTATTATTTCTTTTTTTTCAGTGCTACTAGTCAACACTCAATGAACGAACGAACTAAGAAGTCAAATAGCTCATCAAAAACAGAGAACAAAATTAATCTTAATATCAATTTGACTCATACGATAAGATCAGCTGATAATGATTCAATTAACAGTGACATTGACAGTTCGTCAGATGGCGCAGATTATAAGGTAAAGTTTTATGCTACAGCAATTGTAGTTCTTATTTTGTTTTATTTTAATAGCCCTGTTTAGTACATATAAACCTTTTTCTACGAGTTACCGGATTTAATTTTCCCATAAATACAAACAAAATGTTTACAAAAAATCATTTGTAAAAATCTATTACAATATGTAAGTTATGTTAAACCTATTCTTCTATCATCGTGGGGTTTTACGGGGGCGGCACTTAGTGGCTACGGTGATATTACTATTGCAGTGTTTTCTTTTACTTGACTTTGTATATATGTAGATAAATCTTCCAACGCCACCTTGAGGTTACGGCGGACGCAAAAAAGAGCTCCATAATAGATTTTATATACAAAGATGTCAGCTTGATAGATTGAAATTTGTTTAAAAATTACCAATATAATTTAAATTTACAATCGTTCATTGCTTTGCATTAATTATTTTAAGTAGAAAATTGTGGTTTATTAGTAAATTTAGGTTTTTTTTTCAAGGAATAAGTTCTATCCATCCGCCTATTCCACGTACATATATTAATTACCTTTTGGAAAATTCAATGATAAACTGTATACCAAACAATTTGTTTTATTTCAGAAAACCACACATTATTCTGAAACTAAGAAACCTGTAGGCGATCTCTATAGAAACAATCAATCAGCTGCTCAACGAAGAGCCCAATTTCAATCGACCAAAGGGGACCAATTTTCAACTTGTAGTGTTAGTCCAACTGTTAGTTCTCCAAACACCGTTACATTAAGCGCATCTCCATCTTTGACAATTCAGAAACGACCGCCATTAGTACGTGCTATGTCAGCACCAGTTCGTTCGATAGCTGACACAACTAAGAACTTGTTAGCAAACACAAGACGGAAAACTCGTCGTCGACGGATATTACCGAGGAATTCCAGCTGCGATAAAGGTTATTTACAAAAATAAATAAGAGTATTGAATTCTTGAGAAAACTATCAAGCATTTACATATTTTCATTTCTGAAATCGCAGGTGGTGAAGTAGATTCAGTTGCAGAGACTTCTACCATCGGACAAACTGGGAAAAAGGTTTTTTCACGTTCACGATCAACAATAGCATCGGATGTTATCACATTGGTGTCACTTGCCAGTTCCGAAGGTAGTGATTCAGAGAAAGAAGACAGTGGATCGGCAGATGAATGTCAAACAGCAAGAGCGCCGTTATTGAGAAAAACAGGAAAGTCAGGTGATTTTTAATAAAAAATAACTAAATTCCGTGTGTTCTACCCTGGTCATCGGGTATCATTTTTAAAATACTTTGTATTAGTTTCATTTCAAGAAAATGAGCAGCCTACTTTCCAAATGGCAGTTAAAGAATTTCCACATATGCTACGAAGAGGCTCTATTGCACCGTTAGCTGCTAGACTCCGAGCAAATCGACCACCTACAGCGCCCCCTGGTTCAATTTTCCGAACGGACTTCGAAAATTGGTAAATATATGAGAATATTTCTTATTAGATGAATTATGAAAAAGATTATCATATTTTGTCAAATCTCATTTTTGACAGTACCATCAAAATGTCACATTTGATAAAAAATCAAACAAAGGATGCCTTGTCAAATGAATCAGATAGAAGAGAGAATAACATATTTAACAGCAACAGTTCGTCATCTCGCCCAGAATCAGAATCACCTGTTGGTTTTGATTTCCCCAATCATGTGCGATCGATCAAAGAACGTGAATGCTGGAAACTATTTCAAAAAATGTCTAAAAAAGGAGTAAGTGTTAAATATGACACTATACTTCGGGGTATGCTGACTCCAACTGAATTTCGACACTTACAAAAGCAACGTGAAATAGAGAACGCCAAGAATCAAGAAACTGATGAGAACAACGAATCAACAACTGCTACCAATGAACCGGAACATAATTTGCAAAATAGAAACAATGCTAACTAAATTTAATTTAATTTAAAAAAAAGATGAATTTGATAATTTTGCCATTGTTAAGTTTGAATAATGTTATGTTGTTATAAAAAAAGAGAAATAAAAATTAAAATGAAAAATAAGTAAGTCTGCACATTCAAAGAAACACAAAATGGGAACAAGCCCAAGAATTTATAATTAGGCCCGAGGTAAACTCTTCCAAAAAATACACGAATTAAAGTAGATACTTGTTTTACCAAGCAAGTAGTCTGCAGCAAATGGGCTACATATGCTGCTTGTTAAATTACTCACAATTGAACTCGCTTCGAAGAGGCTAGGGATTTGACAATTCTTTAAGTGTAAACAATTTACTGTGAAGTAATGGCTAAACGACAGCCCCTCCTTAGGTTGGTTGGGCCTTTGACAGGCTCCTTACCGACTTTACGACATTTTACAATATCATGTGCCATAAAGCGCAACACAAAAATTTGCAAAACGTAATATGACAAAACAGAAAATAGATCTATTCGGGCGTTGAGCTTGAGATTACGATATTTACGATCTTAACCGAGTACAAAAGCTAGAGGTTACATTTCAGATTGACTCATAAGAGCCCATTGTTTATATTCAATATGTCAAAGTCAGCAAGACCGAACACATTGTAGTTCAGCTATAACCATATTTTAGTCTCCACGTTAGACAGGGAAATCCAAAGATCATCTTGCTCCCTTATGAGTTTTGATAAGTAGATAAATGATTTCATTGATTTTAGTGCAGTGTGACTGAAAGTTACTTTATAACCTTGGTTACAAAATAACCAGGGTTATAAAATAACAAAGTTTAAACCAAAGTTTAACAAAGGTTAAAACATAACCATAGTTAAAAAATGAATTAGGTTTTAAATCACCCTAAGCATCCAAGGTATAAAAATAACCAAAGTAATGTAAAAATGATCATGGTTATAAAATAAACTAAACATGGTCAGGTCCTTCTTTGTCGAGGATTTCATTGTACTCTAATAATTAAATTTTTTGAATGAATTTCAAATTAAACAAAAATTAAATACAATAATTGTAGTCGCGAAAGCAATATGAATCAAAACTGTTTAGCTTCACTTGAATCCTTATTTTGTTCGTTTATTTATTGTCTTTTTTTTATATTTTCAAACTTACTTACTTAACTTTCAAACAGAAATCACTGCAAAATGAAATAAATGAAAACAACGTGGGCTTAATTATTAGTGTGTAGTCACCATAAGCATGGTATCCAAATATCGCACTACCTTACCCACACCTGATTCGTATCAACACCTGAACGTTAACTTTGACATTTGAGAATGAAAATAAACTTCAAAATACGATATAAACAAAAACAAAGTTATTTCTTTTAAAAGATTTCATTAAACTTTATGTTAATTCAAAACTAAATAAAAATTTAACATTAATTTTAAAAGATTACGGAACAAAAAAAAATTCATCTTCCTCTGATGTGATACTTATACATTATTTCAACTTTAAACAAAATGTGGATTATTCATGCTATTCTTGTGCACATCGTTCTGCTCGGGTCGATTTTTGTAATCTACTTTCGATCGCCGGTGATAACTGGCCTAAGTCCTCAGAGAAGTATACCAAATCCACCTGCCCACCGATTAGTTTTAATTGTCACCGATGGCCTGCGAGCTGAGTCGTTTTTCAAAAACCAATGTGCAGATATTCCCTACATTCGTCGCATCATCCGGTCTCAAGGGCTTGTGGGCATTTCCCAAACTCGAGTTCCTACCGAATCTCGTCCTGGCCATATTGCACTTATAGCTGGATTGTATGAAGATCCATCTGCAGTATTGCGCGGCTGGAAGGCGAATCCAATTGATTTCGATAATGTCTTCAATCGCAGTGCTCATTCCTACGCCTGGGGAGCCATGGACGTTCTGCATATCTTTTCAAAGATAACAGCAGAGAAGACACTCATGATTGATGCTTATGATGAGTATGATTTCACAGGTAAAAACAAATCATCGTCAGCGGTGGATCAGTGGGTGTTTGAGAGAGTTAAAATGTTCTTGGACAGAAAAGCGGATATCTTGCAAAGTGAAAAAAGTGTGGTGTTCTTTTTGCATCTGCTTGGATTGGATATTGCAGGCCATGTGCACAAACCTGGATCAGAATTGTTCCTTGAAACGCTGCACAGTACCGAAAAAGGAGTTCACGAAATGTACAAACTCTTTGAGAGCAAATTCCCCGACCATAAAACGGCCTACATCTTAACATCCGATCATGGCATGACCAATCACGGTAATTATTAAGAGCAACTACCTACCTTCCGTAACTAATTTGTTTAATTTTGTATTTTGTAGGTTCTCATGGTGCTGGGGATCCTCTTGAGACTGAAACACCATTTCTGGTGTGGGGGGCTGGAGTAAATAATTGGAAAAAACCTCTTAAATCTCAACAAACTATTCACATTGACGATGTCGCCATTCCACTAATCGCCATCGAACAAGGTCAAGCTGCGTCACTCATGTCTTCGCTTATTGGCCTTCCACCACCTATGAACAGTTTCGGAAAGCTTCCTAAGGATATTCTGAACGTGTCATCAGAATATATGGCAACAGCTTCCTACACCAATGCCCTACAATTGATAGCTCAATTCGAGTCGCTGCTGAAAGCGTTTAAACGAGGAGTTTTCTCCAATTGTATGCCATCATTCAAAGCCCTCCAAGACCAATCAATAACTGAGTTTCGAAATGAAAGTGAAAAACTATTTGAGTCGAAGAATTTCGATAAAATAATCGAAGAATCGTTCACAGTGATGCAGAACGCTTTAGATGGCATTGAATACTACCACACTTATTACCAAAATCTTCTGCTTTTCTGTACAAGTTTGTCGCTTATTATTTGGATGTTCTGCTTGATAACATTCTTTGTGAACAGCGCCCGACCCATGACATCATTGAGAAGTTTCATTAAACCAGTTGCTGTGGGCCTTTTGTTACTGGGATGCATTTTGATGCAGAGAATACCAATAGAAGTTGGCTTCTACATAGTTCTTCCGGTTCTTTTATGGTCTCTTGCCATTCACAGCTCTCATAACAAGAAACAATGGCTTAAATCCCTGCTCACTAAAAGGAATTTAACAATACTGTTGACAGTTATTCTTGGAGCTGTCTTAATGGTGAGTTCATTCTTCAGACGCCAATTTATAACTCTGGTTTTTCTTCTTTTTGCTCTCCTAAAGTTCAAATCCATTTTGGGGGAAGGTGTCAAGTTCTACCTCTGGCTAGCCATGAGTCTCATTCTTTCAACCTTCCCTCTTCTTTCAGATGTCATGGGACAGAAAAACGATGTTCTTTTACTATTTGGAGCTGTGCTTGCCCTCACAAGAGGACTTATAGTTAAGTCTAATTTTCCCAGATGGATGTATGTGGTTGCAATCATTGGATTGCTGAATACATCAGTCTGTGTGTTTAAGCACAATAATTTAGAATCAGTACCATTGATTTGCAGAGCTATTTCTTGGCTATTCCTAATTCATTCGCTTGCAGCTCCATTCTATGTGCACGGAAATTCTCTCAAAGCACAAGTAGAAATAGTTTTCCTTAGCCTATCCATAGGCTATGTTTTGCTCTCAACAAGTTTTGAGGTAATTTTTGTTGTTCTTCTTGGCTCACAGCTTATGCTTAGCTTCTCTCCGATAAATGAACAACATAACTTAAACTATTCACGAGAAAATGAAACTCATGACTTGGCTGAATCATTTGAGTATGCTTTGGCCATACTTCTATACACTTTATTTACATTTTTTGGCACTGGCAATACCGCATCTGTGAGCTCATTCGATCCGAATGTTATGCGTTGTTTTATAACAACATTTTCACCCTTTATTATAATGGCTCTAGTTATACTGAAGCTATTTCTACCAATGTTACTAAGTGTAGTTATTATATATGGAACAGTTGGGCCAGTTCTCAATGAAAGACGAGTATTTATTGCCATGTTATTCATATGCGATGTTATGGGCTTGCAATTTTTGTATTTGGTTCGAAATAAAGGATCATGGCTGGAAATTGGATCTTCGATATCGCATTTTGTTATAATGGAAGTAACAACTTTGGTTCTTGTTGCAACAACATATTTAGTGAAATTGTATTTGAAAATGCCATTGACTACAAAAGGACAATTTGTAATGGAAAAAATTAAGTAAATTAAATTTGTTGTTAAATTAAATTATTTAAAAAAAAGACTATTTGTAAATTTAGAGAAAATTGTTTTGTATGAAAGTATTATCTTATTTTTAATGAATAAAATAACATTTTATGGCTATATTATAAATTTTATTTATTTTAATCTTAGGATTGGTATTTCAAGTGTATTTCTCGTTAGTTTAAGTCGATCGCGCTAACTTTTAGAGGCCAGCATCGGCATATGCTTTCAGATCCTTGAGTTCAAATTTAAAAGTTTAGACACGCGAATTAATGGCTCATTCATGCCATAATTGGTGCGATGTTGGGAAACATGCATTAACTGGAAACTACAGGTATTATGGTTACCTTCATGGTAGTTTAAACTTATACAATTCAATAAGTCACATGGATTTATTACAACAGTTGAAAGTTGATGGATAAAGACAATATTATTACTAACTCTCCTTTAAGCTAGAGACTGGATTTGAAGAAGTTTTATGCGATGTTCATAAGGAGGAAAGTTGTAAGGATCGGACCATGGTAGCCCTCTTAGATTCTTTCCTGTTTTATAGATCTCGTAAAAAGAAGTCCATACCTGGGATGCGTTATCAAGTCGGGGCCGGACCAAAGTGTTATATAGAGCGAGAGTAACAGAAGGATCCTGAAATTCTTTAGACCAACGTTTAACAATTGTTTTTAATGATTTTCATATTATCCGCGGTCAATCAAAGAGGTTCATCACTGATAGCTAAGATAAAGAGTAGCAGTCCCAAATAACTACCCTGGGTACTCCCGATTTGGCAATGAAAAGGTTGAAGAAAGAAAGTCTAAATTTGACTTGAAAATACCTTTTTTGAAGATAAGAAAAAATCCATGTGATAAACTTAGGAAGAAACCCAATTGCCTTCAGCTTAAATATGATGATATCATAAGAAAGTTGTTCAAAAGCTTTAGAATAATCAGTGTAAATACAGTCGAGTTCTTGACCGAGTTCTAGGTTATATGAACAATTATGCAAACATGCAAAAAGATTAGTAATTGTCTAACGTTTTCGCATAAAACAATGTTGTTGATTACATATAATATTCTTGCAGTAAAAATTTAAACTATCACAAACAACTTGTTCAAAAAGTTTGGGAATATAGGACAGTTTAGAGATTGGTCTTTTGGTAATTAAATTACCAATGTCAGACTTGTTCCCTTTTTTAAAAACTGGTATGTAATAAATGCCTTCTTTCATACGGTTGGGAATTTACCTGAGCTTAGAGATGCAATTATGTAAAGAATTAGAGATGCCACTACTGACTTACATTTTGTTAAGAAAATTCGAGGAATTCCATCTGGACCAGAGGAATAATCATCTTTAAATAATGCCAAGTAATGCAAGATTTTGTCTAATGTCATTTGAACATTATTAAAGGTAGTCTGGGGACAATCTCGCAAGAAATTCTCACCTATTTCTATGGGCGTGTCAATAAAAGATTGCTGAAAGTTGTTAGCAAACGCATTACAAATTTCTGGAGTACTTACTAAGTTATCTTTACTATAAGTAAAATTTACTGGATAGCCATCAGATTTTCGTTTTATGTTGACAAATTTCCAAAAGCTTTTGGTGTTAAGCTTAAGAGTATTTTCCATATCTATAAGATATTCGGCATATAAATAATTGTTAAGAGATTAAAACTCTTCAAATAGGGTAACATATACATATGTACTTCACGATCTTCCGGGAAATCCTGGAAGCATTTAAAGCTCTTTCGTATATAATGGATGACAAAAATATTTGGATATTTAAACAGGAACGATATCTTTTATGTAGGATTTCAATACATTGTAAAAGTATGAAACTACAACGTCAACGTCTGTACTTGCTTTAATGACACTTCTGGATCACTTAGGTTAGGTCAGAGTTCTTTCCTATTGACCACTACATTCTTCTGGACTTCAAGTTTAGCTCTTTTGATTTCTTTTTGATGCGTTTCTTCTATTTAAGCTTTGTATCCAAAGTATTCGGAACTATTAAAGTAAGTAGATCCTGTATTGTGTATAGAAATTGTAACAAATGTATGTGTTTGTTTGTAAAATGTACATATGTGCGTCGATATTGTTTCAAAGCCTTTGCAATGGATCTATCTGGTACCAATATTGCAGTATCATCAGTAAAGGTTGTCCTGATAGTGTTGGTTTCCACTGGAATAGCCCTTGTACATAAAACATACAAGGTTGTTACCGTACTCTAAAGAGACGCAACATAACATAAGATTTCAGTTTTTTGTAGTACTGCCTGGGAAGGTCCCTATATAGTTTTTATTTAAGTACCAAACCTTGTCAAAGGCTTGAACAACATCTAAAAATATAGCCGAGCATACTTGTTTTTCTTTTAGTGCCCTTTCCACCACGTATTTCATTCTACTTGGTCTATCGTGGATTGTGTGGTTCGAAATTAGTCTACTTTCTTCTATTATTTTGCTAAGCCTTTTCAGCAGCAGTTTTTCGGAACTATTATTGTCATGATTGGTATAAGGGATATTGATGTGTAAAATGTTACTTCTGTTGGTGGCTTATCTTTTTTTAGGTTTAACAATGACTTTTTTAATTTTCCGATGATGTGGTGCGTATCCTAGTTTAGGGGATTCGTTTATCATAAGTTGGATTTTTTTTTTCTACGAGCTCTTCTTTTTTTCCAAAATGAGGTTGTATATTTAAACAGGATATTTCATTCCTGTTTCTCTTGAGTTCAAAATAGTTTAAGAACTTTCTTCAAAAGCCTTTTGAATATCAGCAATAAATTGTCCAACTTCTTTATCAATTTGTTGAATTCTAAGGTTAATAAAAGTTTATCTCTGAATTCGTTTCAGTTATTTTTTGTCTTGTTTTTCAACTGATAAAATTACTAGAGTATGATCTGACGATGAATCGTAATAACTATCGACACTTATATTATTTATTTTAATACCTTTAACTATAAAAATACTATAAGGTCTGGTATTTACTTAGAATCAGATGGCCAATATGTTGGTTGTCCAGAAGAATGGTGTAAAATTAGAGTGGAACCTGATTCAAAATCGGTTGGAAATAGGACAACAATTCCTTAAGGGTGAAGATAACAAACCGACAAAAAGTTTGTGCTTTGTTAGTTTTGTTCATCTTATTCACAGTTCACAACCCTTACAAATATAAATGAAACGATTTAGAGGAAACCCTACTTCCTTCGTTGATTAGAAATTACCTTACTGACCGTTCAATTCACATCTGAAATCCACAAAATAAATGCTGTTGTTCCCCAGGGCTCTGTTTTGTCTCCGACCCTTCTTTTTTCTTATTTTTATTAATAATAACCTGTCTGTAACTTCTAATCCAATTAATTGTTTCGATGACGATAGTACTCTTCACTTTTCATATTCAAACCAAATATGTTAAGCTTATTAAATTCCGATCTACACAGCATTGTACAATTGGGATTAAGAATTTAATTCTTTAAAAACCCTATCGTTGAAGCGAGATACAACCTACTTGCCATTATCCATGGATGGCAGTTGCTTCACCAACCACCTCTTGTGGAACGATCACAAATGCGATGTCACCAAAAATGCCGCAAGATGTTTGGGGTTTCTGAGACCCTCTGCTTCTGATCTGCTTTAATCCATAAATCATATGTATATACATATGTATGTATGTACGCCTAAAGCTTGAGTTTAACTCCCATCTCTGGACTTGTAGTCCAGTAAGCCTCTTGGATAGCATCCAACAAAGAGCTTTTAAAATGTTTTGAGACATTGGGCAGGTTCAAACCACATAAGGGACTTGAAAGTAAGGAAAGTTTCTAGCATCTGATTGGCCAGCTACCAAAAACTTACCATCGAATTAAGGCAACTTTAATGGAAAGTTGACTGGAAAGTTAGTCAAGAAACTAACTAACTCCCTAACTATCAAGTCAAGTCTACTTCTGTCAAAATGACAGTTCATCATGTTTTTTTAATCCAACTAAAAGCTGAACTTTATTACTCTATGATTTATTTATTTTCTGCACAACTAAATTTAATGTTTTCTGTAAAGTAATATTTCTTTACAATACAAAATACAAATCGTGATGGACTTGTAGCATGCCTGAGGAATGATTTGTAAACAATAATGTTTTTGGTAGTTTTTGTCCTATGAACTGAAGGTAGAGGTTTGTGAAGTAAAGTTCTGAATTTTGAAATACATGACACTTTAGTCCGGTCAATTTAGACATAAAAATAGTGGTCAAATAACAAAAATTCCGACAGAGCCAAATTTTGGTGGAGACCTTGGGTTTACCCTAAGAAATAAAAATTTAAAAGTCCCCATCAATCCCATGCGAGCTTAGAAAGTTATTCGGGGTCAAAGGTCAAAATTTTAATTTTTTGGATACGGTAAGTTTTATCACAAAAATACCTCAGACCGAATTTGTAAATCTCAAAATTCTCTACAAAAATGGTCCTTATGATATTTTTTCTAAGTATCACCCTTCCTGAGATATCACGTTTGTAAGAGTTATGTTCAACATAATATGCACATATTTGCCCCATATATACATATTCAAGTGCTCAAGCAAGCAAAAATATCTATTTATGTCTCTTTTATGTACAAAGTATATACTATATTAAAAAAATATATATTTAAAAAAAAAGTCAGTCCTTTATAGAATCCCCTCTACCCGCATATTCGGCCTAGAACCTTTAAATCTAAATTACAACTGGGTCTTTCAGTTTTTTTCCATCGGCGGTTTGGTTCGAAACGTCTCATACATGATTGAACAGATCAAGGTATTGTCCGGATATTTCTTCATCATCTTCAATGTCGTAGTATAAACGAGTTTATTTAAAATATTTTCAACTGTAATAATAAGATTTGCAACCATAACATCATCAATAGCTAGTTCTTTTAATATTCTTAATGCTAAAGCGAGCTGAAGTAACGTGTGAGCTCGAACTGCCCTCGTCTCCACCAAAATTTGGCTCTGTCGGAATTTTTGTTATTTCAATTGTCTAAATTGACCGGACTAACTTGAAAAACTAACTAGTTGCCTTGGTCAAAATTTACGTTCAAAGAATAAATTTGATTTCAAATGCAGTCCCTTATGTTGTCTGAACCTGCCCAATAGCTTCATTAACTCAATTACGTCACTCGAACATCCTCGTAGAGTTGTGTATCTTACACTTTTGCTTCTAGGAATGCCCATCAGTTAACCATTCAGCCATAGTTTTATAGCCGGACTACGCGAATGTGGAGTGCCTTACCACACTCAGTTATTTCCAGTCATTGCAATGTTCAAAAATTCAAAACCAGTTCACAACGTTCAACCCCTCCTTCTTTTCCTAATGCTCACACTGTGTCTCTTGCATATTAAAGGTATTCAAAACACTTATTTTTGGGTGAATCCTGATGAAAACTTATAATGTGACGAGCTGATTAGAAACCAACTTTCTTAAATTCAAACACCATTGTTTACTTAGAAATTGAAAAAAGAAAACAAAACAAATTCTTATATTTTAAATTATTTACATACATAATAGAAATTTTAAAATGTGTTTTATTTATTTTTTTATATTGTTTTCTAGACACACTTAAAGATTAAAATTAACATAATATGAAAATGGGGGAAAAAACATGATATAATATTATTTATGTATATTAATTAAAACTATCACCTAAATTATTATAATTAAATATGTATCTATAATATTAAAATATCTACAAAACAAAATGTTGTTTATTTTAAATTCATTAGCATAAGTCTTATATTAATAAACAAAAAAAAATAATAAAATCACTGGTTATGAGTTCTCTTCCACTCTCTTTTTCTTTTTCTCTTCTTATCATTATCAGCATTCATTCAATAATTACATATCCATATGTAGGTATGTAAATATTTTTTCTCTTCGTCTCTTTTATTTTCTCTTTGTTTTTTATCAAAATAATTAAAATCAATTTTAAATACTATTTTAAAATGTCTGTAAACATAAATACTATAAACAAATCAATCTTTTCATACGAAAAATTCTTCTCTTTCGAGAAAAAATCATTACTTATTAATCTACGAGACCTAAATTATATTATACTGTGTTTTACAAAATTGATTAATTTTGCGTTAAATTCGAAAAAATATGTTGAGAACAAACAAAAATTAAATATTTGTTTAATATAAAATTACATATAGACATAATATATTATATTAATTATTGTACAATAAACACAACAACAATAAAATGGCACAGAATATGCACACAATGGATGAGTGGAATAAAATACTTTTTGTTTTCATTTTTATAATCCATGTTTAAGGCTATAAAATTTAGTTTGTGCACTTTAGAGATGCAGTGTTAGTAAAAGCTGCTTTTTCTGTCATGGTTATGGAAAAATGTTTTAAAATTACATGCTTTTTAGGAAAAGTACATCCAGGAGTTTGACTACTCAATCAAATATGTGTTCAATGGATTCGGTCCGTTTAACTTCGAGGGCTTATTTGTTATCGCTTCAATCACTGGAAAAAAGACAAAACAATTAATATATTTTTATTGAATGAAACAATAAATTTTAGAATAAATAATAAAACAAGTATTCGCCATAGGGAACTCAATATGTATGTACAAATGTATGTACTTGGGTATGTAAAAAAAAACGAAATAAACTAAAAAATTTTAGCCTCAAATGCATAGAAATATCAAATAGAACCTTAAGGCTGGGATGCGATCCACACTTATAACTTCCCATCCATGCTAGTCTGTCGATATTTCTAAAGCTTTAACAAAATATTAATAGCAATATTTAGTGGTAGATTTAAAATTTGCAGTTAATATCTTTCTTTGTTCTCATAATACTTGAGTCGAAAAATATTTATTATCAATTTTTTGTCATTTTTGTAGGTTTTCCTGTTTTCCAAAAATAGTTGTCAATTGAATTTTACTAAAACATTACCTTACAGTTAACAAAAATATTTTCCATATGATAAAATAAGTTTTATTTCAATATCTGTTTTTGTTCCCGACATTTGGAGTCAAAAACCAACATTTGTATCAATTTTACCAGCATTTTTTGAAAGTTTTCATTTCTTATGAAATCCAGGATTGGATTGGACCATTATCTTCCGTTAACAATATAATTTAAAAAAGTGTGAAATAATTTTAAAGTCAATTCACGAAATATCAAAACATCAATTTTTAACAATTTTGTGGAGTATTTTTTTTAGATTTTAATTTATGTGAAAAAAAGTTTGAAGGCAATATTCTTAATTTTTGTAAAAATATTCGAGACGAAAATCAATTTTTACCAACTTTTAGTAATGTGTTTTTAGTTGTTTAATTTTTCGCCAAAAAAAAAGTTCCTTCGATTTTTCTTAAAATTTTACCAGATGTCAAAAACGTTATTTTTCATTGTATAAAATTATTCTGGAAGTAAAATCATAAATCATTTTTGGTTTATGAAAAAAACCGTTACTAATTGATTTTTATTTTCAAAATTATACTTATTTGGTATCAGGTTACATTATAAAATTTGATTAAAGTCGTTAACGTTATTAGTTCGTGGTCAACCAAAATGTTTACTTTCTTTTAAAATGGCCTTTCGGCATGTTTCTGTTTTGTTATCTGTAAAACAAAATTTAATTCAAGTTGATTTCTCTACTGGCTCTTGAGATATGGTTGACAAAAAATGATATCCCGAACGTACTGACGTAAGGACGTACGAACGTACACACACACACACATATCTCTAAAAATCTTTCATTTAGATTCTAGGGACCTAGAAATATTAAAATTTCCAATTTGACAAATCGGACAGATTACCATAACTTCCTATGGGAAGATAAAAAAATAAAAGAAATGCTAACATAAGACAGAGATGACTGGAGGAAGACTTTGCTAGAGACCTACAGCTGTCAAAATGTCAACGACACCAAACAAACTTTACACTCTTTTTCTTCTTTTTTTTTAAATTTGTTAGTGTACATTTTTGAAGTTAAAAAATTAAGTAAGATAAAGTATTTTATAGATTTAAAAACTGATAATAAGGTACCCAAGAGCGTTAAGCTACGTATCTCAAACATTTTTAATTTTCATTAACAGTTAAGAAGACCTCTGACTACAAAATATTTACAATTTATTGGCTACGTTCAGCAAAATAATCAAAGTGCCAAATATACTGGTTATGGTTGTTGCAATCTTCATTGATATTTTTAAAGAGGGAGGAAGATTTAAAACGACGACATAAGGAATTGAAATGTGAACCACTCACATAATTATAAAGGTAAATGTCAAATTCGACAGTTGTTCTTTTTCCTATCCTAATTTATTGCTAGAAGTGATTTTCTTTGAATAAATAGTAATGGTTTTATTTTGAAATACATAGATTACAATTTCAGAATCTACAGACACTTAGGGTATCCAGATGCCTTTTTGTTAGTGTTTTACGTGTAAAATAACAGCTGATCAAAAACAGCTGAGATGTCAAAGAAGGAATCCAAAGGTATCCAAGAATTTCTGGGCTATGTAGGTATCTGACAGAATAGCTGATTCAACACATGGTTAAATTTCAAGAAACTTGAAAATTGATTTCAGCTTTTTGTATTTGTTGGTAAACAAAAAGATACAAAATGTTAGTTGAAGTTGTATTTGAGGATGTTCTGTACATAATAGACGATGAAGAAACTATTTGCTATTTGATCGAAATTCTTCCAAACTATATCTAGGTATTGTCACTTCATAATAGTCCTCGTTTCTGTTAGGATAGTTTTCTGTTAAACGTAAATCATTTAAAACCGGAGATTTCGCAAGTAAATTATTAATCGTATAGAATTCCAATTGAGCTAAGGGGAAATTTAACATAGATTACAGATTAAGGTTATCTCTTATTTATTAAATTGTTACGCATCTATCAATTAATCATCGTCCGACGAATCAGTTGAATTATCCATTAAATGTTTTATCTTACAACAATTTTGACTTCGAAGCTTAAATGTTTCTCTGTATTTTGTGAAAAGCTGAAAATTGTTTTTATTTTTTGACAGCTATCTCAATACAGCTATCCAACTCGTTCAACAAGGTATCTAAAAATCCACCTATCCAAGATACCCTATCCAATACGAGATTGAACGGAGCCAATGTGTCTGAGTAAAAAAAAGAAGTAATGATCTTTTTTGACAGCTCAGTTGTCAGTTCTCTGTTATGAACCTATAAAGAAAAACGCATACTGTCACCCGAAATTATAAGTTCAAACGATTGTTTTGTTAGATCACAAAACAAATGTTCATCTACATTATGTAGCTATCAATTGATTAGCAGAATAAATATTTGAACTGTTTATATTTCTAAGATCTCAGAGATTTACGTATTCTCACAGATATAAACAATATTTCTCCCTTTTGCTGTCAGAAATCCGATAACAGAATTTTTAAGATTCGATTTCTCAAGGATGAAAAGAAATGCAAACTTATTTGATTGCTAAAGCTTAGTGTACACGATTGACAGGTCTGACAATCATTGTCAGATCTGCAAACGTCTGACAATGTGTGAAAATGAGCTGACAATGAGCTGAAAATTTTAATTTGTGTGTACACGGTTTGCAGATATCTACAAACATCTGCAAATCTGTTGCCAAATATTTGCCTGACAAAAGACAAACTAATTTGGCCAAATAGCTAGCAATAGATTTGCAAACATTTGTAGATTTTCTGCCAACCGTGTACACACCATATCAAATTTTGGATCTGCAAATTTATTTTCAGCTCATTGTCACACATCGCATCAGTCAGAAAATTTGTCTGCCAATGAATAAATTTGCAAATGTTCCTCAAACGGCATCTGCAAATTTATTCATTGTCAGACGTTTGCAGAAACGTCAGAAAATAAAAAAAAATTTGGTGATCTCCCAATGAATTTTGTGTACACACGATTGCCAAATCTGCAAATTAATTTGTCTTCAAAATGATTGATGAACAAATTTTTCTGCAAATCAATTTGGTGTGTAGACGGTTGTCAGCTTGCGTGTACACGATTGCCAGATATCTACAAATTAATTGGCAGATATTTGTCTGCAAATTAGGAGCCAAACCATTTGTCTGCAAATTAATTTGGCGTGTACACGATTGTCAGCCATTCGAGACAAATTTTTCAGTGACAGATCTGGCAATATTTGCAGATCTGGCAATCGTGTACACTTAGCTTAAGTGAAAACGAATAGTGCATTATGCTTTCGTTCTCCTGCTCGGCCTATCCGTCTAAGAAATCTAAGAAATATAAACTGGCTAATCTGCACAAATTGAGGTTTACGCACCTAACTAACGTTGCGAATGGGGTTGTTACAACGCAGTGCAGTCAAAAAATAAATAAATAAATTAGGTGGGGCAACAGTCCGTTGAGAAATATTGCTTAATGACTTACAACTCTCAAATATTCCTTTCTGCGAGTAAAGTTGCCAGAGAATGAGATCACCTACATTTATAAATCCGAAGGGCTAATTTGAGAAAGCACTTTTCATGACAAGAACTACTCTTGAAGGAATTGTCCATTCCTCACAAGAGGCAGAACCCGTGAAAAAAGCTTTATAGATGACATAGGCAGGTTCCGAAAACAAGACCTCTTGTATGTCCAGTTAACTGCTTATAAATCAAAACTGCTTAATATCTTAAAGGAGCGCTTTACCTTTTTATAACAGCTTAAAAGTCGCTTAACCTGACTAATTAGCATGTAACCGTGTTATTTAGCTGTTTCTATTCCTAGTAATACATGCCTTTTTTACCAATCACAATAACCATAGCTAAGGCTTTTTGATAAAAGTTTGAATAATTGCTGATTTAAAATGTATCACATTTTATGTGAATTAGATTCTGTTTTTCTCAAAGACATCAAGCAATAAATAAATTAAAATCAATTTAATAAATACCTTTTTCAGTTGTATTTTGCAGTACATCTTCATCCGTTCGCTGGGCGTTTAGACAATTAAGCCACTCGGAAAGCGTAATTTTCTTATCACTATTAACATCACAGTATCGTGGCATCTTTTTACCACATTTTCCAAGAGTCCTAAACAGACATAAATTATTTTTTTATTTTTCAAAATCAAACATTAATAATCTAATAATCTTAAACCTACTTGTGAGCCGTAACAAGTTCTCGAAAAGTTTTCCATTCTTTTCGTTCCCATGACTTATTTTTGTTCTTATCCAGCAATACAAAACTCAAAGTAGCAATTCGTTCGTCTTCGGAGTTCCATTTTGTAGAGCTAAAATATATGTTATGAGATTATTGTGAAATCCAACTATAACAGAAACCTATAATATCTGCAAATTTACCTAGTTATAGAATTGGCACCAATTTGGTCTTTCAAAAAGTCTTTAAGATCTTTCAGAAACTCGGTTTTCCTAGGCTCTGGACAGCCCTTCATCGGCCGACTTGTTGGATATATCGAGTCACATTGCGGTCGCTTGTCCTTCAACGAAGTCCCTGGTATATTTTTGCCTGTATCTTCGTGGACACACCAACAATAACCTGTCGAGCGATAACACTGCACCCTCTGATATCGTCCATCGGCTGTGCACTCCGGAATATAAAGAGCAGAAGCACCAGTTTGTTCGTCTAGGGCTACCATTCGATCGGCTTGGCAATCATAGTCTCCATCTGAGTCACGAAGTGTTTGTCCTGAGTCCTGCAAGATGGCTCGCAGATCTACAATATCAAAAACAAACAGTTCATTCTGTTTAAAAAAAGCTTTACTCTCCAAAGTTCTTGTACTCGTATCAAAGGCACATTCTACTCGTATTTAAGGAAAAGGAATAAGAAAACCTATTCTTGTTTTGATTAGTATAAGTTTTACGGTGAAAATAATTTTGAATTTTGAATGATATAAAGTTGTTAGTAATTGAATAAATTACAATCTGATTTTCAAGGCCAAAAGAATCAGTCTGTCGGTAGAGGGCGTTAGTATGTTTTTTGTTTTCAATTTCTTGTATTCAATGCAAAATGAATTTTGAGTAATAAATATTAAATAATAAATATAATGAACAATCCAAATTGAGTTAGTAAAAGTTTTATCAATTTTTGTTTTCAATTTTTTTGAATATTCTAAATTTTTGGAAAGAAAGAAGACAAAACTATGTATATGATAGACATTTTTATCTTTTGTTTCTCTCTCACAACACACAAAATAAAATCAAAACAAAATGAAATGATATGAAAGAACTATAATATACGTACAATCTTTTACTGAATCACTGATGTTATTATAAGTTCCATTGTCATCATCGAAATCGTATTCACCGGAATCGGCATAGTCTTCCAATGTGTGACTACTTTCATTATCATCTTCACTGATGGTGTGCTCTTCCGATGGAATTTTATGGATTTTGTGATTTTGGGTTTGATGGAGAGTAGGATTAAACTTATTTTGCTGATTATTGATAACAGATGGCGTTTGTTTGTTGTAGAGATGACCTGTATGTATTGTAGTAGTAATAGTTTGGGTATGTTGTTGAGAAAAAAAGGACTAACCATAACTTTTACATAAGAAAAAGATACAACAACAACAACAAGAATATGGGGTGGGAGTTTCAACTTATCTATAGCTACAATTTTATCCGTAAACATTTAAGAAAAGTGCTATTTTGTTGTACATATATAAGAAAATGTGTAAATTTAAAATAAGCTATTTTTTGTTTTGGAAAAAAATACAAACATCTTAATTGTGGGGGAGAGTTTTTGAGTGTGGATTTAAAAAAATATTATGTGTAAAATAATAGCGTATTGTGAAGAAGATAAAGCAAGAAAGAAATATTAGTGCATTTTAAACATCAGACAAAAATGTTCTACATACTAAATATAGAAGACGGTTACAAAAACGATCCTAACAACGAAAATTGTATGCTTTTCCATTTGTATTAATGTTACTAGAGTTTTCATTCACACCAATAATATAGCGATTAAACGATTAAAATTCTATGGACATATTTTTGCGAAAGAAGTAACGTATTTACAATGAGATCATTTAAGGCATTTACATGTAATATATGTAGAAGAACGTAAAAATAGTCAGACATGGAAAACAGCCAGTTTCAATTATTATACGAATTAACACCTTTACTGTCATATATATAAAATTTTATACATAGATAAACATATTTACATACATGTATGTATATTTTTGTTTTTGTGTCGAACATCATATTTGAAACATTTTGAAGTCGGCTTCAGTGTCAAAATATAAATTGATATGTAAACATCCATATGTCTATAATTTTTTCTTATTTTTTTTTTATTATTCAAACTATTAATTGATAGTTGACAATCCAATGGAAAGGAGATTGTGACCCACTCACCCTAAACAATTTTCTATCACATCTGTTTTTTTAAAATATACCCCTTTAAAAAATAACCGAAAACGCTTTTATTAAAAAAAGGGATTATAGATTTGGTGGTACCCGTGGCATGATGGTTGGACTATCATACGAGAGGTCTTGGTTCGATCCCTGTCTGTGCCACCTAAGTTTTTTTCACGGGTACTGCCTCTTGCGAGGAATTGAAAAATTCTCCAAAAGTAATTCTTGTCATGAAAAAGTGCTTTCTCAAATTAGCCGTTCGGATTCGGCACACAGGAATGGTTGAGAGTTGTAAGTCACTAGGCCCTGGTTCTCTACTGACCACCTAATTTATTTATTTAGATTATAGATTTGGAAAACCCTCACTGTTTTTTTTTTTAAAGCTTCTTCATAAATGTTGATAGCCTCAAAAAGCCATAAACATTTTTTTCCGAATCTTGAAAATTAATAACTCAAAAATCTGAGATGATATGTATTGAAATAGTGCAATTTTATTGCCGAGAAGAAAATTTAACGACAAGTGTAATAAGAAGTGTTTTAAGGAAGCATTAAGCGTCTTCAGATTTTGATGGTAAATGCCATACTAAGCTTAATGTCACAAAAATGTATCAAAACTTAATTTTCCTGGTATTTCTATTGAAATTTTCACTGAAAAGTGAAATGTTGTTACATCATTTTGTCATTACAAAAATAAATTGAAAACTGATTTGTTTCTTGATATTTTCTTCAAAAAAGTTCGAATTTGGCTTGAAAATTATTACATAAATGTTTATTCTATTTTACTTATCATTTTTTGGAATCTGAAGATTATTTAACAGAGATGATTTTACAAAACGAATTTAGTTTCAATTCTTAAAGAACTCTGAGTGTTGGTCAGATACAAAAAAAGCAAAGCATTTCGATATTTGATAATAACAGAATCCTCTCAAAATCATTGACAACCAATATTTTAACAAATCTTATCTTATAAAGTTGATAGAATTGAACTGAATTAATTTGAATCGTATTGTCATAATTGTAAGAATAGATTCAGACATTTGGGCTAGCAAATGTGTTTTGTTCCGGTTGAAGTGTACCTATACAAAAATTCAAATAAATTCCATAGAAAAGTGAAAATTAAATTTAAGGACATCAACAGAGTTTTCCATAAGAGGTTTCGTTTTGTTATTTAAAAAAGCGAACATTTTTTAAGAGACATCAATGAATGTTTATGTCCATGTAAAAATTAAATAAGTCATGACCAATTCATTCATTTAATAACTTCATGAGTGAAGCTAAACTACGATTACACGCTCGGTTGTGCCGACTTTGAAAACAAAAAGAAACAATGGATTCTTGAGAGGCAATATGAAATGTTACCTCAAGCTCTGTGCTCGCTTTAGATCGTAAAAAGCATACGTTCAAGCTCAACTCCAAAATATATCTATTTTCTATTTTGTCGCACTTTAACAGCTGGCAAATACTGTCATTGTATATTGGACAGGTTCAGACTACATAAGGGACTTGAAAGTAAGGCAATTTTTTAGTATCTGATTGACCAGCTGCCAAACAATTATCTTCCAGATAAGGCAACTTTATTGGAAAATTGACTGGAAAGTTAGTAAAAAAAATCGCGCTAACTATCAAGTCATGTCTACTTATGTATGTCAAAATGACAGCTGATCATGTTTTTTCATTCAACTGAAAGCTTAACTTTATTACTCTATGATTTGTTTATTTTAATACACAATTCCATTTAATGTTTTGTGTAGAAGGGTTCCTTGTCAAATGGAAAAAGAAATAAGTAATATTTCTTTTCAATACAAAATACAAATCGTGATGGACTTCTAGTTTGAATGAGGAGTGTTTTATGGACAGTAATGTGAATTAAAGTTCCGAGTTTGAAGTTTATGTTTATGACACTTGAAAATCTAACTAGTTGCCTTGGTCAAAATTTACGTTCAAAGAATGCAGTTGACTGCATATCAAGTCCCTAATGTTGTCTGAACCTGTGCATTTTTTTTATAATTTGTTGAAGAATCGAGGCAAGATCATTATATTCATTTATAATTTTTTGGAAACAAAGAAAAGAAATAAATTTAAAAACAACAAAAATGTATAAATAGAAATGAACAGAAAAGTTTGCAACTTCTCAACGCCCGAAGTCTGATACTACATCTCCTGTTATAATTTTAAAGGTCGTTAAGTCAATCTTAAGCCCATCAAAGCTCGTGATTGTTATTTAAGGGTTTGAATCAATTGTAAATCGTAAATTTATCATAAGCTCTGGCTGGCCTATTGTGAAGAACTCTTCGAGAAATAGCACCGACAGGAAAATTTCTTTTATTAGAAAACCTATGTATATATTGTATTTCCTCCATTTTACCGAAGATTGCTGATTATGGCAAAGATAAAGCGTGAACAAAAAAGTGTGGAGAATTGTAGTAACAAATCTATTACAATTACCCACTTATGTATAAAATCTATGTTGCAGCTTACTGAATAATGAAAAGTCGTGTTGTGACTTTTGTATTTGATTTTTTATTCATCTATATTATTCTTTTTAGCCTCTTAAGCTTCACCTTTTACAGTTGAAAATGTTGGATTAGGGCATTTTTCAAAACAATGAAAGTAATTCAAATAGAATATAAGAATTGTTTTAAAGACAAATTAATACTCTCACAACAAATTCCTTGACAAAGTTTTAAATTCAATTTAAAACTCGGTCTAATAACTCTCGGTTTATCTTTTAAATTATTTAGAACTCGAATATTTCTTCAATTTCTATAATTTAATTAGAACTCAGTGTAAATTTATTATTGAGTTTTAAGGTCTCGGATTAGTACAACAAAGTTGCAAGGAATAATAAACTACTTTCATAGCACCCGTTTGAATTGTTTGATAAATATTACTGATATTCTATCGAGTATTAATATTGAATGTTTGTCAGTTTATTCCAGTTTATTAAATAAATCATCGATTTAAATAAAATTTCATTTTTATTTGTCTGTTTTTTTAAAAGTTTTTTTGTATTTTCAATATTGTTTGCTTTTAAAATGTTTTGCTTATTTGGTTCAAATAAATTTTCAAAGTGCTCGCTTTGACTAGACCTATGGTAGTATTACTGGTTTACATAATATCTGCGGTTAGAATGTCCAGGTTATAGAAATTGAAACAGGGTCTAGGGTCCTTATGGCTTTCTTGAAACGTTCATGGAATTGAAGTTACTGTGGCGAAAACATTAATGAAAGTAACACGAATTTTACACTGCAATATAATTTTTATTGAAACTTGTATATCGTTTTTTAACACAAAGGCTTATTAAAAAGAATGTCCACGCAGCCGAATTGATTTCTTTAAAGAAACAAAATTACTACCTATGGACGTTTGAGATTTAAATTGTCCATGGTTTTTATGTTTCCTTGTGAAGTATTACAGTTCAGAAGCTTAAGATTAAAACGTACATTCATTATAGATAAATTCATATACATATTATGTGTAATTTTTTAGTCTTAAAGTTGTTGTGAGCTGGACTTCTCCGCTTCCATAACTATATTTTCTAACAATTTATTATCATTACACATTCAAAAAATTCGGTGACTTCAAATTTAATAAAACAAATATTATCTGATTATTAAATTGTTCAAATAATTAAAAACATTGCTAAACCGAGTTCTAAAAGGCCTAGACCCTAACATTTTAGGGGCTAATAAATCGAAGTTTTATCTCAGACTGAGATCTAAATAAAGTTCTAACGCATGAGATCTTGATGAAGAAATGACTTAGAACTCAACCGATATCCAAATTTTTCAATAAACCGGGTTTTAGAGACTAGATCTTTGTAAAGCAATTTTCCGTTAGAAAAATAAAAGAGTGGCTGAAAATAAATATTTTATATTTCACGAAAAACGTATTACAATTTTGTATTGCTATTATCGTTGCATTGCGAATCAGCAATTTTGTGTGACCAACTTTTCAATATTCAACGATTTCAATATTGAATTTTTTTTTTAATAACAAAAACTTCCAGGAAAATGTAGACGTAGGGGTAGGGAAATATATAAATGTATAAATTTGAACAAAATAACATTGGGCGATAGTAAAATATAAAATAGAAATTTCATTAGTTTAAAGTTTAAACAACAAAACCAAACAAAAATTGCATTCATTTATCAATTAATTTCTTAAAAAGATATTCAAATAAATCATTAAAATGCTTCACCAATATGTGCAACATGAAGTGTTATTAAACAGACAAGCGATAAATTATATTCCAAACCAAAATAACATAACAAATATAGCAAACCATAGAATTGTGCCCAAAACCTCAATTCAAAATTGATTTTGATGAATGTAAAAAAAAACAAACAAAAATACAAAAATATTTAACATGAACGAAAAAAGATAACTTACGGTTAATGCCATCTTTGCTGATGCAATTTGTCCATTCCAGAAGCGAAAGTTTATCATCATCATCGACATCGCAGAATTTTCCAAAACCTCTACTACAACGACGGGGTTTGACAGCCTTGATTTAAAATAAAACATGCAAGAAAATACAAATACAAATATTTCAATATTAACATGTCAATCATTTTCGAAGAGATGCCTCCTTGAATCAAGTTCAAGTGCATCACTTTTATGTTTTTAGAATAATTTCTTCATATAAGAGTATAAAAATGACTCACCCTCTTGACGGCCTTTTTAAGTTCCCTGTATTCACTTTTATCCAAAACAGTATTTCCATTTGAATCAAGATTTCTGAACTTCCATTCAAGAACAGTATTGTCTGAGGGAATAGAAGCATCTTTGTGCAGGCCTGACCGCAGATATTCGTTTTGATATAATTTGTGCAGGTTGACGTTGAAGAGGCTCCGATCTTCTGCAGTACATTGTCGACGTCCTCCTCCTCCTCCTCCTCGTCCAAGTCCCATTCCAGCTCCAATGAGTCCACCACCACCACCCCCAATCAAACCACCACCACCACCAGGATTCAAGTGGCGCGAGGGCGACCGACGAATATTTGCCTTATTAAATTCCCGACATCGAGGTTTACCAATTCGCACGGAGGTGCTATCAATCGGTTTTCCTGTGATATCAGAACACCAACAACCACTATTGCCCAAACACTGAACGGCTGCATACGTTCCGTCACTCTTGCAGCGAGGTATAAACTTTGCCTTGTGTTTGAGGGCATAGTCGCGTGCTTCAATGCAAGCTACATAAATGAACACAAATTTTGAGATGTTAACAAATTTCAAATGTTCGTTAGCTTTCGAAATCTCAGACTTACCTTTGCATGGTCCTCGATATTTTAAGCTAACTTGGTGTCCACTGCATTGTACTCGGATCAAATGACATCGGGTCGGGTATGTCTGATCATCGGTGCCACACACTGGTCGACCTTTTGTTTCGTCACACTCACCTCCCTTTGCCGCACATTCTGATATCTAAACGAAATTGAAAATATTTTCATTATATACGAGTGCACCAACAAAAAAAAACATAGTGGGTACATTCAGACAGTTTTCTATTTATGTGCGTTTGTACACTTGGAGAAAAATGCTGACGAAAAACTAAATAATGATAAAGCAATTGTTTATAAAAAATTATAACATAGCAAATTTTTGAAAGTTGTTTTGGATTTAAAAATATTTGTTCATTAAAGCTGATGTACAGCTTTGCAATAGATATACTGATCTCCAACAGGTCTAATTCTTTAAATTAATCCAAATTTTACGGAAAATTTACCCCTTTCGCCAACAATATAATGATATGCCAAGGCTTTACAAAAGTTTCATTTGTCAGTTTAACACTTTGAGTGCTGACGTCGACGCGTCGTCGTCGACAAATCGTATTTGTTCTATGCGGCGGCGGACGTCGACGCATCGTCGACAACATGTTTATTACTGAGCACTTCCAATGCCTGCGCACACCCCGCATCCGGGAAAAACGCCATAATATGATGCTGACGTCGACTGCGCGACAAACATTTTTTATAGTCAAAAAACAAAATATTAGTAAAATTAAGCACTGATGTAAGTAAATTAGAGTAAAAGGAACCTTTTTGACAAAAAAAAATTCAGCATAGGGGATTCGCTCAGGTCAAACCATGCCGCAGTCAAAGTGTTAAAGAATGTGGTCGCAATTTGTTCGATTTTGAAAATGATGTTAGGAAATTTTAAAACTCCTCAACTTTGGAATCAGTTTTAAATAAATTATCAAGTATATTAACTTCGTCAAGAAGCTCTTAAATAAATTAAAAACTCAATCTGGTAACTCTCAGTTTTTTTTGGAACTTTTTTTAAAAATATTTTGAACTCGAGCATTTCTTTACATCTTCAGTTTTCAGTGCTAGGGATTTCAGATTCCAGTTGAACGGAACTGAGTTCAAATGTGTGTTTTGATATTTTTGTGGCATCCCGTTGCAAGTTCTGACTTAAAATTCAGCCAAAAGAATATTGTCGAGATGAAAAATGCATAAAATATTGATAAAAGTTTAATTAATTAAATATTTTCAGATGCATATTATAATGTCAAAACCAGCGTTTTGTCTTCTTTTAACAGACTTATCTACACTTTTATCTGGTCATGTTGTCCATAGACTGGATGCTATTTCTTCACAATGTTTAAATAGCTGTTTTATGTATTTGTGCTCGTGGTCACTACAAACGATGATATGTATAATGTGCTTAAACCCTTTGTGTTTAAAATTAAGCACACAAAATGTAAATAGTTTAATGGCTTAAATGCATATGTAACTTATACCTACTTTATGAAACTGTCAGCGTCCACAACATTTTACATTATGCAGATAGTCTATATGACTTTTTGGCAAACCATCTACATATATATATATTATATATTTCCTACCAACATTTTATTACATTTTTTTACATTTAATTCAAAACCGAAATGAATCTAAAAATTAGGCCTTTTGAAGAAATAAAAACATTGCTGAACAGAGTTCTAATATCCTAGACCTCCAAATTTGGGAGTCTATTAAATCGAAGTTATATGTATCTCGGGTTGAGATCTAAATCAGAGTTCTAACGCTTGAGAACTTGATGAAGAAATGAGTAAGAGCTCAACCGAGTTCTAATTTGTCAAGAAATTGGACAAAATTCTACATTGAGCAAAAAAAAAATGAATAGGTATGAAAAAATAACAGCTAAACGCTTGATCTAATGACTAAAACAGATGTGTAGCACAATATATGCAAATAGACTATAGAAGCTGTTTTTTTTTTATAAGGCAACATTTTAAAATATTTTTATTTTTCTACAGAAATCTGCTTTCCCTACAACAAATAGGTTATTAAATATATTAAATGAGTTATTGTTGAAATAATTGGCCAGTTAGTATTTTTAAGATTTCAGAGATTTACGTATTCTCAGAAATATAGGGTTTTTAAATTGACGGGTACATTTTGGCGTCCCGTAGCGGCCATTTTGTTTTGGTGACACCTGTCAAATCTTTTGTTTATTATTCAGTTCTTCATTACAAATCATCAAATCATCATGGCAAGTTACACGATTGAACAGCATCTTCAAATGATAAAACTTTATTATCAAAATAAGTGTTCGTTAACGCATTGGGAATTGCGCCCATTTTAAGTTAGACGTGGTGCTCCTTCATAGTCGATTCTTCAACGTTTGGTGGCCAAATTGGAGACGACCGGTTCAGTTAACAATCAGTCAACACCCGTCCGTTCAAGGAACGCAAGATCGGCCGAGAAAATCGCCGCGGTCCAAGAAAGTGTACTTCAGAACCCGAGGCAGTCTATTCCTCGCCGTGCACAAAAATTCGTCCTTTCACAGACTTCAAATTGGCGAATTTTGGGTCGGGACTTTGGCCTTCACCGGTACAAGATCCAACTGACCTAGGATCTCAAACTATGATTTTGAGATTATTCAATTGTACCGTTCGAACGTACTTTGATCGTTGTTGATCTTAGCCACGTTTTAACTCCCTTTAATGTGCTAAAAATTCTTTCAACTTAGCTGGTGGTGCACGGTTAAAAAAGGACAATATAAAGAGCAAGTTTGGTTGTCGGGACAACATCGTATGCTTCTTGCAACATACCACATAAGTTAAGATTTTGGGGTTCTTTAGGAGATAGTTTTTTACCTCTCCAAATATTGTATACCACAACTCAGCCTTCCCAAGAAAGTTTTGTAATCCGCGATATAACTCGACAAACAAATTGGCAGTTAGTTGGTTCCAAAAGAAATAAATATCAAAGGTGTGTTTGTTGATATTTATTCTATTTTGTGCTTCGTCTGAGCTAGATTCAAAATATCGAGCCTTCATTTTATTGTTAGCGACATTTTAATAAAAAAGAAAGCTTAATCGTAAAAAATTTCTTCGCAACACTTGAAGCCTTGAAAAATATCGTCATGTCTTTGCTTACATAATTTTTTTCATGAATCCCTGCTTCATTGGGTTAGTACCTAATTATCTTTCGGATCGTTCAATACAAGTAGTATTGGATGGGTTCAAGTCTGAAAACGACAAAATAAATGCTGGTGTGCCCCAGGGCTCTGTTCTATCTCCAACACTCTTTCTCATTTTTATTAATGATCTCCTGTCTGCAACTTCTAATCTAATACATTATTTCGCTGACGATAGTACTCTTAGCTTTTCATATTCGTTTTCAGACTCACATCCCTCTTCTTCGGATGTGGAACTGCAACGATAAAATATGATAAGTTCATTAAATTCCGACCTAAACAGCATTTACAATGGGGATTAAAAAACCGCGTGGAATTTAATGCTTCGAAAACCCAATGCTGTCTTGTATCGTTAAAGCGAGAAATTCCCCCCTTTCTATTATCCATAGATGGCACTTGCATCGAGGAGACTGAATAACTTGACACCTTTTGTGGAAAGATCACATACGCGATGTGGCCAAAAATGTCGCAAGATGTTTGGGTTTTCTAAGGCCATGCAAAAACGACAAATGTAAAATAAAAACGATATTTCGATCATCATGAAAAACCAAATGTCTTTTGATTTTGTTTAGTCAAAACTTATCACATGCGTTCAATTTTTATAAACCTACATTTATGTAAGTAGAAATTTTAAAATGAGAAAAGCTCAGATTAATGAAACTTCCAAATACACCGCTGCAAAATAAATCCAAGAATTGTCATTTTAAGTAAGTTTAAGTTGTCAATGTGTTGCGTGGAAGTTCTACTTCTAAAGTAACCCATTGTCACCAATACTTTTTTCACTTTTACTCTTTGTCTGAACCAACAAAAAAGATCTTAACAGCTGAATATGAACTTAAAATTGCATTAAAGTGCATAGGCGCCGATTTCACTATACGAAGACTTATTTGTTTCCTTGCAGTGTATTTTGAAATCTTGCCGGGACTATGTCATTTCCATCAAAGGTAACATTAAATAAAGTGTCGACATTACTTATACCTAAAAGTTAAAGAGACATTTTGCATTTGACGTTTCTATTAAGATGACCCCTGCTGCTATGTTTGCTAAAAAGGTCGCCTACACGCCACTTCAAACGATTGTCATTTTTGTACCTGTTGTAAGTAGATTTTTCTTTTTCTCTTTTTTGCAAATAAGTTCATGGCTTAATTGCCATGCCAATCCTATATCTAAAAATCTATATTATTGTACCTATCATAAAATCTATATACTACCTGTGTAAAGGTCTCTATATCTACTTCAATTTCTTGTTGTTCTTTAATAATTGCTGTCGCCGACTCAATGGGGGGTATCCTAACTGTCGACAGACTGTCACATTGTTAAATTTAGTTATGTTTTTCAGTTTTGTTTTTGAAACGCTTAAACTTACTCTCGTTATGAAGGAATCTTAATTGTTCGTCGCAATGTTTCTCTATATGTATTTGGAATCTCCTAGAATGACATTTTAATTGATTTTTTCATTTAAAAAAATAAAAATATTTATTAAAATAGTGACAGATATTAATAAATAACAAATAATTTATGGTATGCATTTTACTACTGTAATTTACCAGATTAACGGAGAGAAATATTCAAGGGATTTCAACCTCGTTTTGCAAATATTTTTTGACCGATATGGTGCAAGAAGTTGTATTTATTTAACAATTTATGACATTTTTTATCGAGACTTATAGAATTAACAGATCATTGAATTGATTTATAAATAATTCTGACTTGGAATTGAGAAATTCCTCTGGACTCAATTAAAAGTATGTTTTCACAAAGGTTTTTTTCCTAAAAATGTACAAATGTTAAATAAGCAGCACAATTTCAATATTTTCTTAAAAGAAATCAATGTTTCTTTATTTGGTTGTTAAGAGAAAGATATACCATTCCATTAACAATGGAAAACGTTATCAACCAAATAGCCTGTGACGGAATTTTGTTCGTCAACATTGCCAGCATAGTCGGCTTCACAATATCCAGTGATCAAACTTTCACTTCTTTCCTCTCTCGAATAACAAATCTTGATGTTTGAAGTTCTTTTCAGATAGCGCAAAACTCTCTTTGCTGCTATCCAATGGGCCTTCTTAGGATTATGGTTAAAACGGCTCAAATGATTAACCGCATAGCCGATGTCTACCTATTAATTCTTGATATAGTATATTGTACATTTCCTTACGTTCGGATTCCGTTTGAAGTGACATCTTCTTCGTTAATTTTGGATTAATGCCCATTGGGGTGGAACATTCGTTTGAATTATTTAATCCAAATTTATCGATAATCTTCAAAATGTAGTATTCTTGATCAATCCAGATTAAACCGTTCTTCTTATCTCTTGTTAGCTTTAGTACCAAAAAAGAATTTCAAGGACCAATATCCTTCATATGAGAATTATTTTTATCAAATTCGATTTCAAATATTGTTTTCGTTTGGGATGATTATCGAAAATAAGAAAATCATCGACATAAACGGCAGAAATTAACATTTTTTCTTCCATGTGTTGGAAATAAATACACGGATCAAGTTCTGATTGCTTCATTTCGAATTCTTTCAAAGCTTTATCCGCCTTCCCAATCATTGTAGCGTGTTCCAGGCGGAACTTTTGGTGATAAAAGAAGTCTTGTCCCGGCTTAAAGAAAACGAGATATCAACATCTGATATCCGCATTTTCTCAGATAGTCAGGCCGCTATCAAAACTCTAGACTCTGGCTCTACAAACTCTATAACAGTCCATAACTGTCGATCATCTCTAATGGAGATGGCACAACAGTTTAATATTCTTATTTACCTTTGCTGGGTTCCATCAGTCGGGCCATAGAGACATTCCAGGTAATACAGTTACAGTTACAGTTACAGGCAGATGAACTCGTCAGGAACGGTGCAGTGCAGCCCATCTTACCACGTTTGGGAAATACTGGCAAACCAATAGCTACTTGTAAACTGTTGCTAATGCAGGACGCTATGAAGAAGGCAAACACCAGGTGGAACAACATCACCACGTGTCAGGTCACAAAAAACATTTAGCCTACACTAGATTTAAAGCGATCAAGGTTCTTGCTATCTCTAAACAGATCGCATATCGTAAATCAACCATGTTTTGTTAGCCAGTAAGGAAGCATATTCACTATTGAGTGTTTCTTTACAATTTTCTGCTTTTTTGCTTGAAATAGAATCTTTGTAGGTTAAAGGATCGGTTTTATTGCTAGGTATGTATCACAATCATCAAATTTTGTCGGTTTTTTAACTCTGTCTTATTTTCTAACAGACTTCAATGACTTTGAAGGCACGGACAAATTCTCAAGGTGGTTATCAAAATATTCTTCTTTATTTTGGTCAAGTCTAGTTCGATAATCTTCATCATTGTTGTTCTTCAGAGTTTGGATTTTGATTTTCTTCAATTGCTCCCAGAGAACAATCTACGAAAGGCAACAAATTATTAATTTTGTTTTCAGAAATTACCTGTCCAAAAAATTGACATCACCACATTTCATATGTTTCCTCTTCTATGGATCATACCCTCGTTAAGCTTTCGAGTCTTCACAAATCTCCTTTCGCAGTTGATCCAAATACTCTCAAATGAGATACATCAGGTGTTTTGAATTCTTCAATCACTCTACTTGGTATTTGATTTATCAAGTAAGCCGCATAAAATAACGTCTCTCCCCGAAAATGTTTTTTTAAACTGCGATTCAATCTTTCAGCTTTGAAATTCTGCTTAGGTGTGAAAGCAACTGTTGTGGGAAGCAACTGTCAAAAGCGTTATCACGAATTCTCCTCCATTGTCAGTTGTCATTTCGAAAAATTTTGACTTTCTTGTTAGTTTGGTTTTCAACCAAACTTTTGAATGAAATAAATGTTTTTATCACATTAGACTTGGATCTCAAAATATGCACAAAAACTTAATGCGAAAAATCATCCAAAAATGACAATCATTCTCCAAGTGACTTCTGTTCCATTGGTCCACAGATATCAGAATTAATAAGCTTTAGAACTTTGCTTGTTTTCGATTCTCATGAAGTAAAAGACTTTCTTGAGTGCTAATCTGCGATACAATAAACACATTTTTCATTTTTAACATCTATGAAATGCAAGCCATTCTTGATGTTGTTCATAGTTTCATGTCCCAGCCTTCGATGCCATATTTCATAAAAAATTTTCTTTTCCGCAAGCATGTTTATTGCATTTTCCACTTGCTTTGGAATATCGAGTTTGAATAGCTTACCGTTAATTCTTTTCCCAGTTGCAACCAAGGTTATTTCGTTCAAAATGTTGCGTTTATTTTCTTAAAATTCAACGATAAGACCATTTTTGTAATTGGGCTCATGGATAAAAGATTTGCACACAGTTTTGGTATGTATAGAACGTCTTTACCGGTAACAGCCTTCAACTTGCCCTCGACCAAAATTTCCAAATAGACGTTTCCTTTTGCTTCTACATCCAAGTTTTAAGCATCTACAACGGTAAATTCTTCTCTCTTGACTATGGTTACTTTTTTTAATCAATCTTTTCGGTTTGTGATATGTTCCGAAGTATATTCCAAACACTTTTCATGAAATTTTTCATTCAAATCTGGGAACTGTGACACCAAAATGTTCACCATTTTTGTAGACAATTTTTAAATATTTAAATGTTTTGTTGAAGCTTGTATTGTTCAATCCCTATTAATGGCGTAGTACTTGTCAAATGTCAAACGATGACAGTACACAAAACGATAAAGGCAAATCACAAAACCCATGGCAGGTTTCAAAGTGTTAAAACAAAAATAAAGAAGTGTTACGATTTTTGTTTAAATGAAATGTTATTTTTACATAAGTGAATAAAGGATCTTCTTCAATTTTTCAAAAGCCTCGAACATTTAAATTTAAAGCGTTCATGCCCTTTTCTACTTTCAATTTTCTATCTTTATCTATGAAGTGGTAACTGTGATTATTCCATGCAGAAATAAGATCTTAAAACTTTTTCTTTTTATTTTTTATATAAATGAAACTGATTGTATCTTTAAATTATTCTTTCTCTTAAGTACGAGTATTAATTTTTAAATTCACCTTAAACGAGTGCACTCCTCATTCAAAGTAAAACTGAAGGTCGAATCTGTTCAAACTTTCCCTCACAATAAACATCCCGAGTCGTCCAACAAAAAGTTTTCATGGAAATTCATTAAATATCGTTTGGATAAGGTTCTTTTATGAATCTTTTAAAATTAGGAAAAAAAGGGGGAGCATTTTTATAGCATTCAGCTTTAGCTTCAACTTGAACGCATCTAGCTAACCAACCTATCATCCAGAAGACCAAGTACGAGTAGTGTTCTCATTTTAACCTTTGTTTGCTTTTATTCTATCTCTTTATATACATATTATTTAGTATACGTAGGTATTTTCTTGCACCATTTGCAGCACCCGGTCCATGATGCTCTTTAGAAACATCTACGTCCAAGGTTGGTTCTTTTTTATCTCATTTATTAAACTATATAGTTTAAAAAGAAAAACAACAAAAACTAATGAAGAAAACTTCACGAAATTGTAATAAAAATAGATTAAATACAGTTTTCTCCCCTTTTCTAAAAGAAAGAAAGTATATGTACGGGTACTTGCACCTGCACACTTACCGTGATTTGAAATTCACAAAATTGAATACCATTAAATACCCTATGAATGCAAAGATTTTGTAGTTCTGAAACCCCTTTTAAAGTAAAAGATACGATGATTTTATTAATCAAATTTCTAAACATTTGATGAAAAATAAAGGAAAGTTCAACAAGATGGATTCTATTTTGCAACTTCAAAAATTCAACCTTTTAAAATTCAAAATGTCTGCTCACATGTTCAAAAGGTTTGAAAATATATTTGATATTTGGCTTTATGTGTGTACGTTTATAAGTATAAGGTTTTTAAATAAGAGGTTTCATTTTGAGACACCTGTCACCTTTAAAGCGTTGAAGTTGTACAAATTTACTAAAAAACCGTGTCAAAGAGGTGGTAAAGATTGGCCACCGAGTTTTGGTGATTCAATGCCTTTAGGCTACGAGAAAAACAACTCCTATGCCAATGCTCGTGAAGTTATTATTCGTGAAGGCATTAAGCGCTAGCAACAAATCTTACTGTAATAATTAATTCACTTTGAGCTTCGTACGATTTAAGACTACGAAGATTAAACAGTCACGAATTGAACTCAAAGCAGACTGTACTTACAATGACTGGAGTGATATGGCTTATTCAAAAATGCAAAATGCCTAAATCTGTGCAATTAGATGATAAAGTTTGCAATCAAAATAGTTTAAGGGATACAATGTCGATGATAATGATTATGAAGTAACAGAATGAGAATTTGACAGAAGGATTTGAAATTCCGGGTGGATCAAAGTTATTTTTTTTTTGTTTTCAAATTTAGTTTTCATATTTCTGCTTTTGAAAATGCTGTTTTTAAAAATTTTGTTTTCTTCTTTTTTTTGAAATACAAATACATATTTCAAAATACAAATTGAAAAATAATATGAACCCAAAATGCTTTTAAAACAAACTTCCCTATTAAATGCGTCAATGAAGATAGTCACGAAAATGTAATATTGTTTTTCGACAATGATGCTACTCGTATAAGTAAAGGCTTTGGCATAGAGAATGCGTTTGAATGATGATATTTTAATTCCTTCGCTTCAAAGAACGCCACGTAGAATGCTATGGCGAACGGTTTTTAAATAACAAAATTCTCTTAAAAATGAATCAACGTAAGATGAAGAATTAATTTTACCAAAAATACAATAAGGTTCATTTTCAAAATTATTATTTTCATTACCTATTTTTCCTTATTTCAAAAACAAACTACAGTGGCTCTCAGCTTTAATGATGCAGTGTTTTTATTTGAAAAGCTACATTTCATAGGCAAAATATGTCAAAAGTTTCCAAAAAGCGAGTATTATAAGGTCTTTAGAAAGTACTTATTCATATGCAACGTAAATAGCCACATATTATTCTTTTTACTCAAATCCTGAGAGTGCTAATCTCATCAAATTTGCTTTTAGCTTAGATGATGCATTCAACTTAAACGGTGTTTTTGTTAAACACTACAAAGATGGGATAAGACAAAGAAAAATTGCTGAAACTGTCAAAATTAAATCTTCAACCGGTTAGCACTTCATTGAGCGATATGTACTCAAAAATCAAATCGTCATCCAAGGAATGGATGTCCCAAATAAAATATTTTCTGAAAATACCCTTAAATAGCTAAAGAAGCAGAAAAATATTAAAAGGCAGTAAGAATTTTTGGTCATTCTTCCTCTTCCTCGGTTCCTACGCTTGTTGTCAATGACAACTTATTTGCAAGGCAGCTCGCCGAAAATTCCACCTTACCAGTTAGTGTCATAAATAATAATAATTAAATAATTCTATGGGACCGATCTTTTTTCGTAGTCGAATTGTGGCGAGAGTTCTTAAAGATCTCAACATTCATAAATCCGCTGGCCCAGATGGTATCCCCTCTATTATTCTGAAGAGGTGTTCTTCCACGCTAGCAAAACCACTGTGTAAGCTTTTCAATCTATCCTATTCTTTTGGGCTCTTTCCGAGTAGTTGGAAAACTGCATTTGTTCAGCAAATCCAAAAAAAGGCGAATCTTCTTCTCCCACAAATTATCGACCAATACCACTAACTTCCCTTCTTTCCAAGGTCATGGAAACGCTGAATAATTATCAGCTTAAGAAATATTTTGAGGAACGGAAGCCTCTTAATGACAGGCCATACGGCTTTCGTAGCAATAGGTCCACTGGTGATCTCATGGTTCATCTCACCGAACAGTGGAACAAATCTTTACATCGTTTTGGAGAAAGTAAGATTATTGCACTTGATATTTCAAAGGCTTTTGATAAAGTCTGGCATTTTGCCCTTTTATCGAAAATGCGTGCTTTTGGTATTGGCGAATCTCTTCTTCGTTGGATTAGAAATTTTCTTTCGAACCGTTCAATACAAGTTGTTTTGGACGGATTCAAGTCTGAAACCCATAATATAAATGCTGGTGTGCCCCAGGGCTCCGTTTTGTCTCCGACCCTTTTCCTCATTTTTATAAATGATCTCCTGTCTGCTACTTCTAATCCAATGCCGATCTTTTCCTAATGCTCATACTGTATCTTTGGCATATTAAAGGTATACAAAACCCTTTTAGTGTTCGCTAATTATAAAAAAAGAAAAAGAGCACTGCCGAAACATTTCGAAGAATACTCAAGGATGCCGACTTTCGTGGAAGAAGTGCTCGTAAAAAGTCGTTCATCAGTCCAAAAAAAAACAAAATTTCAAGAATGCAGTTTAATAACTATAGCTTCAAAGTGACTATACCTCCCAGGTCTTTTTGGAAGAATACATCATTTTTGAACGATGGTCCTATAAATTTTTATACAGACGGATCAAAAACGGAGGATGGGGTTGGTGGAGGCTTATACTCAGATAGACTAAACTTAAGTCTCTCCTTTCGTCTACCCGATCATTGTAGCGTGTTCCAAGCTGAAATCCTGGCTATAAAAGAAGTCCTATCCTGGCTAAGAGAAAACGTTATATCAACTAATGATATACGCATCTTCTCGGATAGCCAAGCTGCGTTAAAGTCCCTAGACTCTGTCTCCACAAATTCACTAACAACCCTAAATTGTCGATCATCTCTTACGGAGATGGCTACACAGTTCAACATTCACCTTTTCTGGGTGCCGGGCCATAGAGACATTCCAGGAAATTGTAAAGCTGACGAACTTGCAAAAAGCGGAACAACTTTACCTCTGCTGGCTCACAATGCTAGCATAGGTATCCCTTTAGCTACATGTAAACTCATGCTAAAGCAAGATACCATAGAGAAAACAAACTTCAGGTGGAATAAAACCACCACCTGTGTAGCGACTAAACTAATTTGGCCTAATCTTAGCGCCAGGCGCTCAAAACAATTAATCTCTCTGAGTAGATTGCACATTAGCTACGTTATAGGTGTCCTGACTGGGCACTGCTTAATAGGAAGGCATGCTATTCGACTTGGAGACCCTGCAAATGATTTTTGTAGGAATTGCATGGACGAAGAAGAAGAAGAGACAATCTCTCATCTTCTGTGCACATGCCCTTTGCCTTATCACAAAGACGTAGAATCCACCTTGGAGAGTACTACTCTAACGATACCAGCGATCTAAACAATTCAGACATTATTTTTGTCTCCTATGCTTCATTCGAAGTGTTGCGGTAAATTTTACCACAACAAGTTTCACCTCCCTTTTTGCTAACCACCCTTAACAATTCTTACTGCGGCCGCAAAATTCTGGAAGAGTTTAGTAGAAACCTGGTCCATCAGCCAGTGACCTGCTCTTCTAGCATTTTGGGAAAGCAAATTTAACAGGTCCTACCAAAGTGTGCGAAAGGATTCCACACCAACGAACTGTGCGACGGTTGGCCCAAATATTGGCTGAACAATATCGTCAAGGCATGAAGACGATACCCATGCCCAACAATGTGTGTATAAAGTCACACCAACCGTAACGTAGTATGGCCGAGGGCCCACCATAAAGTACATATTAACGATAGAAAAATCACTCCAAGAATATCTTAATAACTTTTATTTTAATTATAGGCTTGGCTACCGACTTCCTGCAACACCACATAAGTAGTCTTTCCTCAACCCAAAAACTAGCGCGTGTAGATACTCGGTAATGCGAGGAATTCCACATGATTTTTCCAGAAAGTCTTGGCTGGAATGGGTTGGAAAGTGAAGAGCTGAACTCACTCATTGAGCTACTGGGTGATCGCATCACCTTTTTAAAGAGATCGCGTGCGATGAAAGATATCTGGCTTCTCGGTCGCACACCCCAATCTTATGGATGGAGGAAGTTGCGGGACCGAGACAGATCGATCACCACGCAAAAGATCCGAGAGGATTGCCTAAGGGCAGGTAGCCGGAAGGGTTAAGCTCGCCATGATGATGGCCACTTTTTGAATTGCGCCCAAAGCGATTAGAAGACTAAAAAAAAAATTGTGTGAAGATTTTTGTAAAAGACGTAATTTTTGGTTTTTTTTTAATTGAGTTGAAGATTTTTGGTCTACTGTGGAGAAAAGTTTTGTTGGAGGAAGGACTACGATAGCTGTTGTGGAGGTTGAAAAGCTAAGTATAGTGTTTTCTTTGTTTCCTAAGAATTTTGCTTTTCTTTGTGTCCTTTTTCTTTTGTCTCGAATACGTCCTTTTGACCTTCGAGTCGAAGTGTTTAACCGTTTGGTTTTGTTTCGAAAATTTTCTTGAAGTGATTTTTCATGGTTTTTCTTTTTGTTTTCCAACTTTGTATAACAATTAATAATCTTTCGTTTTGTTTGCAATACATTTATCGAGAATTGACCTTCTGTCAATCTCAATAATTCCATTTGTATCTTTCTCTTTTATAAAAGATCCTGGTTTTTAATCCCGGCTTCGGCCAAGGTTTTCCAGGCAAATAAAACATAATTTAAATTTCCCATTCGGAAAATAAAACTTTTCTTTTATTTCATATCTTTGTTTGAAGACTTATTTTACAGCTCTTGGTTTTGGTAAACTTCCATTAAAAAGTTTCCTGGCGCCCACTCTAAACAATACGACTTGGAGAAATTCACCTCGTCGTATTTCGATATCATTTTGATATCAATTTATTTGAATTTTATTAATCACCTCGATTAATAAAATATTCACCCAATCGAAACCCCCCCTTAAGCTGAGCTACCGTGCTGGCAATACTTTTATTGCTACCTGTGGTGAATTCTTTCATCTACCTGACATATCGATTGACGTTTATCATAAATTGTCATAATAACTTTCGCGGCACATCGGCGGTGTGCAGTTTTGATTGTGTTTTGATTTAAAATAATTTAAAAGTAAAGGATTTAATTCGCGTTCGGTTGTAATCAATATTGGATTCGGAAATCCAATAGTGATTAAATTATATAAAGTATTATATACAATCGGTCGGTCGGTCGGTGGAAAAATTCATTACAATTTGGCGTCCACAACGTGGGGCTTTCTTTCTTTCGTTTGGAATACCTACTTGTGATTGTTTGGTTTGTCCTGTGTTTAGGGAAGTTAATTGTTTTTTGTGATTTACTTTTTTAAAAAAGATTTAATTACTTGGTGGTGTTGTTTTTTCATTTAGGTGAGCTGTCTTGGACAATTTTCGGCCACAGGAGGCCTAAGAAAATATCCAACAAAAGGAAAAAAGAATTCAGGAGTGTTTTTTATTTTTGCCTGGAAAATAACCTTAAAAAGGAAAGAAGGGAGTTCGGGAGTGTTTGTTTTTGATTTTGGCTGGAAAAAAAATAAGTGAGTCCTTGTAATATTCTTTATTAGTTATTTTTCATACATTGTTTCATATTCATAGTACATACATATATATAATTTTCATTGATTTTGATAATTATTTTACTTTTATATTAAGTGATATTTTTTTTTGCTTTTGGAATCCATTTTGTGTTAGTGATAATATAGTGTTCTCTCTCGCACCTTTTTGTGAAAATAGATTGCTTATTTTAGTGAAGTTTTGTTGAATTTTCAAGTGTTGCCATTTTACTATTTTGATTCTTTTAATAGTTTTTTTTAAATTTTCTTTCGATATTTTAATTCGATCAAATTGAATAATTAATAAATTAATTGAACAAGTGTTGCCACTTTAGGTTGACAGATTTTGTTTGGGAAATATTTTTTTTTAGATTTTTTTTTTCTCTTGCGATATTGTTAATTAAAGTTAAAATAAAATCTTGTTCAACGACGGGTTTACGTGGATGTTTTTTTTTGCAATCGTTAGTTCCTATATACAGTGTAATTAAAGTGCTTTTAAATAAAAAGAAAACAAATTTTCTTAGGATTTTTGAGACTTTTACCTTTCTTTTCGGTTCTTTCGCGTTTGCTTGTTTTCTTTTTGGTATCAATCAAAGGGAGTTTTAAACCTTTCTTTTAACTTTTGTTTTGGCTGAAGATCATTTTACGTATTGTTAAATTTGTTTCGTGGGATATTTTGAAAAATAGTGTTTTTGTAATATGGATGTGAGTCAGATTAATAGGTTATCTCAGGACGAGATTACCTATGAAATAGAATGTCGCGGTTTGATTGTCGGTACGGTTGAAGATATGAGGAAGTCTCTTAGGACGACGCTTAAGTTAGAACGTAGGAATTCTTTTGTAGCTGCATCATATCCTTTCACTTTCGAGGAGGATTTGATGGCAGTTGAAAAGAAAGTAGTCGAGATAGGGAAACTTTTAGAGAATCCCCCGAAGTCGGAAACTTCGGGTGAATATCTAAAAATTTTAACGAAAGTAGAATGGTGCTTGCGTAGGTTAGAGAGGAGCATTCCTGAAAATGAAAGTCAGGATAAATCAAAGCTTGCCTTGAAAAATAAGGTGATTATGACCATGTCGGTATTAGAGAGGGATGATGAGGAGGATATTGAGGAAGAGCAGGTTGTAAGGGAAAAGGAAAGGGATAAACAGCTTCCGGCTGCAACAGAAAAAAGTGTGTCTAGGGGTACTGCGGTAGATACATCAACAAGCGTAGGAGAGGCAGGCAATAGGAGGAATAATTCTGAAAATGGAGATTTTGTTTCAGGAAGGATTTATGTGGAATCGGACCGATTCCTCAACATCGCCAAATGGGAGGTTAAATTCACTGGGGAACGCTGCGGTACCTCAGTGAATGCATTTCTAGAAAGGATTGAGGAAATGAGACAGGCTAGGGGGGTTTCGGAAACCCAACTTTTTAGGGCAGCAGTAGAGCTTTTCGTCGGAAAAGCATTGATTTGGTATAGGGCAGTTAGGGTTTCGGTTAATTCGTGGCAGGAACTCGTGAAAGAGTTGAAACTCGAATTCTTACCACCGAATTATGACGATCAGCTTTTAGAAGAGATTAGGCGTCGGACTCAAGGCAAGGATGAGTCCATCGGTGTCTATGTCGCGACGATGTCGAATTTGTTTGGTAGATTGACAGAACCCATAACTGAAAGTAGAAGGTTGTCAATGATCCAAATGAACTTGACACCCTTTTACCAAACACAACTTGGTTTGGCGAAACCAACTTGTGTGTCAGATTTGGTGACGTTAGGTAGGAGTTTAGAAGCCGTTAGGGCCAACGTAGATGCGTATGTTCCACCACCAAGTGTTAGGCAGAATAGGTCTTTGCTAGAACCGGATCTAGCATATGTAGGTGTCGATACTCCCTCGGTTTCGGTTGTTACAGAGAACAACGAAACTCATCGTCAGGCCCAATCATCGAACCAATCTCGAGCCAATTCGAGCATTCGGTGTTTTAAGTGTAATGGATCAGGCCATTATGCAGATAGGTGTTCCGCTCCTAGGCGTTGTTTCGGTTGTGGGGCTGTAGGGGTCAAAAGATCTGAGTGTAGGAAATGCTCGGGAAATGGGCAGCGAACTCCTGCGGCAGCAGGGCGAGGAGTTCAGAAGCGTTAGGGTTTTTGCCTGCTGGAAACCAGCTGGTAAATAGGGTTCATTTAGGGTTCACCTTGGAGGCAAACGGGAATGATAGGAGACCATTTTTAAAAGTTAGTATTTATGGTTCTGAATTCGTAGGACTACTAGATTCAGGAGCTTCCAGGACCATAATAGGTAGGGACTCTTGGAAAATATTTGGTGATTTAGGGTTTACTGTGAAGAAAGACACTGTCCACTGCGTGTGTTTGGCAGACGGGTCAGGTGTCGAAGTGTTAGGGACACTCTCTCTTCCGATAGTAGTTGAGGGTAGGGCAATCCTTATTGATTGCTTAATTATACCAACTTTGCCGCACACCGTGATTTTAGGCGCAGATTTTTGGGCGCTGTCGGGCATTGTCCCGGATCTCAGGTCACGAGAGTGGAATTTTTCCGAACAGAACAGTGCTGTTTCGGTATGTTCTATTATAGAACGATCAGAGTTGGATAATAGGGAAATAAAAGCGTTAGAAACTTTAGTGGAGGATTCGTTTAGGAAAATGCCCGAGGGCTTAGGTTGCACAACACTAGTCGAGCACAAAATTAGGACGTCGGCAGAGCCGATAAAACAACGGTACTATCCGGTCTCCCCGGCAATGCAGGTTCATATAGATAGGGAACTTAATGAAATGTTAGAGGCAGGAGTTATTGAGAGATCGACAAGTGCTTGGTCATCTCCAATACTGTTAGTAAAGAAGAAAGATGGCTCCTTTAGATTCTGCGTGGACTATAGGAAGCTGAATAAGAATACGGATAGGGATGCGTATCCCTTACCGTATATTAGTTCAATTTTAGATAGGCTTCGTGGTGCTAGGTTCTTGTCTTCACTAGATATCAAGTCAGCGTACTGGCAGATACCTATGGAGGAGGAATCTAAGCCTTATACTGCCTTTACGGTACCTGGGCGAGGTTTATTTCAGTTTAGGAGAATGCCTTTCGGACTTCATAACTCACCGGCGACTTGGCAAAGATTTATCGACACGGTATTGGGTGCCGATCTTGAACCATTCGTTTTCGTCTATTTAGACGACATCATTATCATTGCCGAAACTTTTGAAAAACATCTCGAAGTTCTCAGTGAAGTGATGAAAAGGTTGAGCGATGCCGGATTAAAGGTTAGCAAGGAAAAATGCAACTTTTGCATGCCTTCGCTTAAATTTTTAGGATATATAGTGGATCGTAATGGGTTGCATGTCGATCCTGAAAAAGTAGACAGTATGGTTAGGATTCCAGCACCGAGGAATGTTAAAGAGGTTAGGAGTTTTATAGGGACAGTTTCTTGGTACCGTCGTTTTGTACCAAATTTCGCTGAATTGCTCAGACCGTTGTCAGATTTATTAAAAAAGAATAGGAAGTTCACTTGGACTCAAGAATGCGAGGATAGCTTTAGGAAGGCAAAAGAGTGTTTGGTGACAGCACCTATACTCACTTGCCCAGATTTCAAACGACCTTTTGTCGTTCAAACAGACGCGTCAGATTTTGGTATCGGTGCAGTTCTTTCACAGAACTTTGATGAGGGAGAAAAGGTTGTCTGTTACCTTAGCAGGTCCTTGAATAGAAACGAAAGGAATTATAGTACGACAGAGAAGGAATGCTTGGCTGTGCTTTGGGCTGTTGAGAAGTTGCGACCGTATCTCGAAGGGGTTCGATTTACTGTCGTAACCGATCATTATTCCTTGGTATGGCTAAGTAATTTGAAAGATCCACAGGGTAGGTTGGCTCGTTGGGCCATTAGGTTACAACAGTTTGACTTCGAAATCGTTCATCGCAAGGGGAAAGAGCATGTGGTTCCAGATATGCTGTCTCGAGGAGTGCCACAGTTGGGTGGTATCTCAGAAGAGGTTTCAGACCCTTGGGTGGTAAAAATGATTGCGCAAGTGAATGCCAATCCACTTAGGTTTCCGGCCTGGAGAGTTGAACATGGACAGTTGTTCAAGCTCGTAAAGGCTAGTCATATTATAGTTCATCAGGATAATCAGGAATGGAAGAGAGTGATAGGTAAAAAGGATAGGTTAGGGATTTTACAGGATAATCATGATAACCCATTAGCGGGTCACATGGGAGTTAGGAAAACTTTTGCCAGGATAGCGGCAAAGTTTTATTGGCCAAAAATGAGGGCTGATATCACCAAGTACGTTAGGAGTTGTCAAGTTTGCCAACAGGTGAAACCTATTAATGAAAAACCAGCTGGGTTAATGACGGAGAGGGTAGGAATCAAATCACCGTGGGAGATGATTTGTATAGATTTGGTAGGGCCGCTTCCTAAATCTAGTAGGGGTTTTACATACATTCTGACAGTGGTGGATTACTTCACAAAGTTTCCACTACTGTTTGCGTTGAGGTCGGCTACTGCAAAAGCTATCTGTAGGGAACTCGAAGACAATGTCTTCCTACTTTTTGGCATACCAAAGGTGACCGTCTGTGACAACGGTCCCCAATTCCGATCGAAGGAATTGAAAACGCTTTGCCAGGCGTACGCGTCACAAATAAAATTTACAGCCCATTATCACCCGCAGGCGAATCCTGCGGAGAGGATTAATCAGATCCTTAAAACCACCTTAAGGGCATATGTTGGGGAAAATCAACGGGTTTGGGACACTCAACTGAGTAAAGTGGCGTGCGCCATTCGCACGTCACAGCATGAAGTTTTGGGAGTGTCTCCTTACTATGCGAACTTTGGGAGGGAAATGGTAACTTCGGGTGAAGAAGTACCATCTGTAGGGAATGAGTCAGAAGACGTTCAGGATCCGGAGGGGATCAGGGAACGCTTTAAAAGGCTTAGGGCCGATATTGTAAAGAAGCTGGGAGTAGCTTCTAAACGTTCTGCGGAAGCCTACAATCTTCGACGGCGTGATGTTCAATATCACCCCGGCGAACTTGTATGGCGCAGGAATTTCACGCTTTCGGATGCCGCGAATTATTATGCAGCCAAATTAGCACCGAAATTTGTCGGTCCGTTTGTAATTGATAAGCGTTTGTCACCTTGGACATACGTCTTGAAAGATAGTAATGGTAAAGAACGCGGAACTTGGCATGTTAAGGATTTAAAACCGTTTACAAATGCATCCGAAGTTTTTAATGATTAACGTAGTTTACTTTTTTTTGCTTTGATTACTTTGCACTTTGATTTTGTTAAATTGTTTTTAGTTCACGATTTTTTTTCTGATGGAAATTATTTTCATTTCTCTGGGGCCGACTTTGGAAATGTGTTACCTTTGGTGTTAACCAACGGTAAGCACATTTCCTAGGAGGTAAGGGTGGGATTTGTTGCGGTAAATTTTACCACAACAAGTTTCACCTCCCTTTTTGCTAACCACCCTTAACAATTCTTACTGCGGCCGCAAAATTCTGGAAGAGTTTAGTAGAAACCTGGTCCATCAGCCAGTGACCTGCTCTTCTAGCATTTTGGGAAAGCAAATTTAACAGGTCCTACCAAAGTGTGCGAAAGGATTCCACACCAACGAACTGTGCGACGGTTGGCCCAAATATTGGCTGAACAATATCGTCAAGGCATGAAGACGATACCCATGCCCAACAATGTGTGTATAAAGTCACACCAACCGTAACGTAGTATGGCCGAGGGCCCACCATAAAGTACATATTAACGATAGAAAAATCACTCCAAGAATATCTTAATAACTTTTATTTTAATTATAGGCTTGGCTACCGACTTCCTGCAACACCACATAAGTAGTCTTTCCTCAACCCAAAAACTAGCGCGTGTAGATACTCGGTAATGCGAGGAATTCCACATGATTTTTCCAGAAAGTCTTGGCTGGAATGGGTTGGAAAGTGAAGAGCTGAACTCACTCATTGAGCTACTGGGTGATCGCATCACCTTTTTAAAGAGATCGCGTGCGATGAAAGATATCTGGCTTCTCGGTCGCACACCCCAATCTTATGGATGGAGGAAGTTGCGGGACCGAGACAGATCGATCACCACGCAAAAGATCCGAGAGGATTGCCTAAGGGCAGGTAGCCGGAAGGGTTAAGCTCGCCATGATGATGGCCACTTTTTGAATTGCGCCCAAAGCGATTAGAAGACTAAAAAAAAAATTGTGTGAAGATTTTTGTAAAAGACGTAATTTTTGGTTTTTTTTTAATTGAGTTGAAGATTTTTGGTCTACTGTGGAGAAAAGTTTTGTTGGAGGAAGGACTACGATAGCTGTTGTGGAGGTTGAAAAGCTAAGTATAGTGTTTTCTTTGTTTCCTAAGAATTTTGCTTTTCTTTGTGTCCTTTTTCTTTTGTCTCGAATACGTCCTTTTGACCTTCGAGTCGAAGTGTTTAACCGTTTGGTTTTGTTTCGAAAATTTTCTTGAAGTGATTTTTCATGGTTTTTCTTTTTGTTTTCCAACTTTGTATAACAATTAATAATCTTTCGTTTTGTTTGCAATACATTTATCGAGAATTGACCTTCTGTCAATCTCAATAATTCCATTTGTATCTTTCTCTTTTATAAAAGATCCTGGTTTTTAATCCCGGCTTCGGCCAAGGTTTTCCAGGCAAATAAAACATAATTTAAATTTCCCATTCGGAAAATAAAACTTTTCTTTTATTTCATATCTTTGTTTGAAGACTTATTTTACAGCTCTTGGTTTTGGTAAACTTCCATTAAAAAGTTTCCTGGCGCCCACTCTAAACAATACGACTTGGAGAAATTCACCTCGTCGTATTTCGATATCATTTTGATATCAATTTATTTGAATTTTATTAATCACCTCGATTAATAAAATATTCACCCAATCGAAACCCCCCCTTAAGCTGAGCTACCGTGCTGGCAATACTTTTATTGCTACCTGTGGTGAATTCTTTCATCTACCTGACATATCGATTGACGTTTATCATAAATTGTCATAATAACTTTCGCGGCACATCGGCGGTGTGCAGTTTTGATTGTGTTTTGATTTAAAATAATTTAAAAGTAAAGGATTTAATTCGCGTTCGGTTGTAATCAATATTGGATTCGGAAATCCAATAGTGATTAAATTATATAAAGTATTATATACAATCGGTCGGTCGGTCGGTGGAAAAATTCATTACAGAAGCTCCAATTGATTCAACGAGTTAAGCTGATTAACTGATCCATGTGGTATCACAACGGATAATATTTTGGTCTAAGTGTGTTGGACTTTCCAACCAACAGCCACTTTAACCTAACCTAACCTAACCTGGATCGGATGGGAAGGCATACGTTCGGAGGCAGCCAAACACAAAGTGAAAAGTTAAACATAAGGGACTTTACCAAGACAACGATTCCAAACACAAACCTAGAATGGTAACCGCTTGCTCATTCTCTATACCCAAATGTAGTTGAAAATTGGTGGACAAAACTTGAGCGCGAAATCAGGAAACATCAAATAAATATCAAAGAAGGTTTAAAAAAGCGCTTTTGGAGGAGTGGGAAAAATAAATCCCTTTTAACAAAGAAGCTGGTTGGATCATTGCCAAAAGGGCTGAAGTTTGTTATAAAACAAAAAGGATATCCAACTCAGTGTATAAACTAAATTTCAACCAATGTTAAATCCTTTTAACGGTTTTGTTATTAAATACATATTATGTATTTAAATCTGCATCCAGCTGAGGCGTTATTTTTGATATAAAATAATTATAGTCATGTTTAAATGGTAAAATTGTAATAACTTGTTGTTTTTTTTTCATAAGATCATATTCAAAATTACCTAAAAAATTATGAAACAAACAGTTTTTTTTTTGATATGGTATCTATTTTTCTATAAAAACTAACTTTTAAATTTTAAAATTGAATGCATCATTTAAGCTGAGAGCCACTGTATATTTTGCAAGGGTATCCAAACTATACCGATTAAAATAATATTAAAGGTATGTACATATCTATACATATCTTATATGATTACCAAACTCTCAACGTATTCGATTCTTCTTTCACTTAACCTACAGCAGCAAACCATCATAATCAGGGCCGATATCGAATTAAACTTATCAATTCAATCAATCTTATGAAACTTGACAGTTTACATAATTTATAATGACCGATAAATGCAGTTTGGCTACTGTGTATATTTTTTTTTTTAAGAAGCAAGTCATTATATCAAATAAAACTAGAAAAACAAACAAGTTTGAAAAAAGTACATAATCTAATATTTGATATTATGTTTTAAAGATTATTTCGATACTCAATGACACTTGAGCCAAACATAAATGAAAATGTCAACTTAATGTCAAATAAACATCAAAATCAACAATTTTGTATCAAAATTAACATTTTTATTAGTTAATCAAATCATTATCAGGATATCTATAGATGCATTCTTAAAAAATAAACAAAATAAACACAAGTTTGTGAACAGAATTGGATAATGGATAAGTAAGTTCTTAATTGATTTTTATAATATTTACTTATGTAATGTGAATGTTCATGTTCATGTAGTATGTAAAATATATCTAAATCAATTTAGTCATGGCATTTGTGTGTGTTATTATAAGCTATTGAATACCAATTAATGTAGTTTGTGTGAGCCTAAATTTCTACTTGAATCCGAAAATTCCACTTAACCAAAATGAACTCTATTAAAGTAGTTGAAACAACTAAGCTGCATTTAAAAAAGTAAATAAAAAACAACACAATGGTTTCTGGGCGTTTAGTCTTTTCGCCCAAAACCATATCGCCCAAATTAAAAATGTCATAGCGCCCAAAACAATTTAACTAACATTGTTTTGTTGTAAGATTTAAACAATACCTTTAGGCGTTAAAACTTTTCTGGGTTTTATGAAAACCCAAATTAAAACAAGCGTTCGGTCTTATTGCCCAATAAAATATGAACAAGATATTAAAAATGTTATATTACATAAAAATTGCTCTATCGCCCAAAAAGTTTTTCAAAAGAAAATGCCAAAAAGCCCTAAATCAATGTCATATTGCCCAAATCAATTTTAAAATTACTTAATTACTTATTGACATATCGCCGAAAAGATGTCATGTGTTTCAGTATTTTGACTTTTTGACAAAATGTTTGTTTATTTTGGGCACTACGACATTTTGAGTTTGCGAAATAAGGCCAATATTCAAATTGAAATCAAAGGAAATGGTTTGCTTGTTCAAAGAGTGATCACCCAGCATTATGGCTACAAGCAGTGAAATATGTATGGGGCCCCCTGCTTGGGCTTGCTATAAGATTTGAATCTAGATTCTTTTAATGCAAAGAATTTCGCCCCATACATATGTATGTACCTTACTGTTTTTACGCGACTCAGAACATCCAAAACCAAAACTCAGAACCACCCAAAACCTTTTGGGCGTTATGATATTTATAAATTTGGGCGTTACTACATTGAAAGTTGGTTCGGGTGATATGATGTTTTCTTAATGATATTTTGTTAAACGTTTCTCTTTTTGGGCTTTATGTCATTTTATGATTTGAGTCATATGTCCTTGGGCGAAAAGTTATAGAAGCTATTGAAATCATTACTGTCGTAATGGCCAAATTAAATGCCACAAAGCCCAACCTTTATGTCATAAAACCCAAATTTAATTTTTTTGGGCAAAATAACAACTAACAATTTGGACGTTCTTTTATTTAAAATTTAATTGGGTGTGTTGACACTTGCTTTGGGTTTTTTGGCGATTTGTATTTAACTTTTTGGGCTTTGTGACCAATTATTGGCTTTGTGACATTTGAGGATTTGGGCGTTATAGTTTTGGGTGAAAAGATGTAACGCAGATAGCGAATAAATTATTAAAGGACAAATCCCCTTAACCTAGTACAGCGTTTCTTCGGCTCTCGAAAATATCCCTAGAACTTTTTTTAAAACAAAAGACAGAAATTCCTTTTTTTTGCGAATTTTGTTTGTGTCTTTTTTTCATTTTAAATTTTGTCTTTCTTTCCATTCCTGTTTTGGACAATTTTCGATATTATTTCTTATTTTCTAGAAAACATTCGGATTCTTTTTTCCAATTCAAACCCGAAATCGATTCTGACACAACTTCTTTTGCCGTTTCTTTAAACCTTAAGGATAGATTAAGAATCATGACAGACAAGATAAGCATTATAAATCTATAATATCGGTTATTTGCATAACCTCAAAAGCCTGTTAAATAAACTTTGAAAAGCTTAATATTTGTTTTCAGAAAATAAACTCATTTATTAAGATAAATGCATAAAAATTCTTAAAGGTCCACATTTTATAATTTTTTGAAAATTATTTTACTTTTATTAAAAGAAATTTGTAAACGTGTAAAAAAAACACATGGCAATCCTAACACCAGAAATCTCTAAAAAAAACCAAACAAATAGCCTAAATATGAATAATCCAACAAAACGCAAGACGAAGAAGAAGCGAGTGTCATGTTGAATCCCAAGAAAACACTTCAATATTCTCGGTATTAACGTTCATGGCTACAAATTGTCTGGCAAAACACACGCTTGATCTTGGTTTTCTTCTTTTTTATTTAACTTTAAATTCTTTATGTTTCTTTTTAGTTTAGCAGTCTTCTCTCTTTTCTTATGCTTCTTTAATTGAAGTTAAGACACCTATAGTGATCCAAGCATACATGCAATCAACTCTTCTGAACGAATTAATAATTTTATACAACGTAACACGACCGACGACGCGACGAGCTACGCGACGAGCTACGCGACGTCCAATAAAAGCCTGAGTTTCTCCCACTTAACCAAAGGTGTGATTACATTTTGTTCCTCCACTGTTTTACTCACTATGCTTCTATTTGAGGTGAGCGCAGAGAAACAAAAAGAAAAAAAAACAGGTAAGACAAGAAAGAGAAGAGGAATAAGATTCGATAAGTATCCTTAAATATCATAAACATGGGATAAGGTTACATTATTTTTATACCTAACTACATATATTTAAATTCTCTGTTAGCCTGGAGAAGTTATGAAGAGAAAAAAAAGATAGACTTTATAATTGGAGGTATGAGCTGTTGGTACTTTGATTTAATGTTTACCATGAAAATGTCTAATTTTAAAATATTTTTAATTAGCTTAAATCAATTTGTGTCATAAGTTTTGTTTTTTGATAAAGCTGTCATTCTATAAGGAGTCATTTAAATATAATTGATATTCAAAATTAATATAGGATTATCACATGGCAATCCTTAACCTTAATGTGAAAATCTCTTAACACATACGTATGTAAAGGGTGTCCCAAAAATTAACGCAAGATTTGAATTTGCCGCCATTTGTGCAGTGAAGTGTTGGCAACCCTGAAAAAAAAGCAATTTGACAGCTAACAGTATAGGGTTATTAAAAATGTAGCGTTTTACGATAGAACAACGTGTCTTCATTATTAAAGAATATTTCAAAAATAGTGAAAGCTTGGTGGTTGCAGTTCGAAAATTTCATACAAAATATGGTCGGAATAGTGTTTTAACTTCGTCAACTGTGAAGAGATTAATTGAAAAATTCATGGAGACTGGATCCGTTGGAGACGCCAAACACACTGGTCGTCCAAAAACAAGCCGTTCAAATGTGAATGTCGAAGCAGTGCGTGAGAGTGTTGCTGACAATCCAGGAACCTCAATTCGACGTCGTGGACAAGAATTGCAAATTTCAAGAACCTCTCTACAGCGTATACTCACCAAAGATCTGTGTCTTCATGCTTACAAAATTCAATTAACACAACAATTGAAGCCTAATGACCATGGACAGAGAAGAGAGTTCGTTGAATGGATTATTGAACATCAACAAATGGACCCTGATTTTTCGAGCAAAATCGTCCTAAGCGATGAAGCACATTTTCATCTTGATGGCTTTGTCAATCGCCAAAATTGCCGCATTTGGGGTTCGGAGAACCCACATGTGATTGTGGAAAAACAAATGCATCCACAACGCGTGACTGTATGGTGTGGATTTTGGGCTGGAGGCATAATTGAGCCATATTTTTTTGAAAATGATGCTGGTCAAGCAGTGACTGTTACTGGTGCTCGATATCGCGACATGATTACACAGTTCTTTCTGTCAAAATTGGATGATATTGATGTGTCCAATATGTGGTTTTAACAAGACGGTGCCACATGTCATACAGCCCGTGAAACAATTCAATTACTGCATGAGACATTTCCAGGTCGTGTACTCTCTCGTTTCGGTGATCAAAATTGGCCTCCTAGATCGTGTCATTTAACACCATTAGACTTCTTTTTATGGGGTTATTTGAAATCACAAGTCTATGTCAACAAGCCCACAACCACCCGTGCATTAAAGGAGGAGATTCAACGCTGCATCAACGAAATTCAGCCACATTTATGCAGAATGGTCATGGAAAATTTCAACAAAAGAGTGCGCATGTGCATGCAAAGCCGTGGAGGCCATTTGTCCGATGTGTTATTCCATACATAACCCTATCCTATGTACTTTACGAGTCAATAAAAATATAACTATCAAAAGACTAAAAACGGCGTTTTCTATTTAATTCAAATCTTGCGTTAATTTTGGGACACCCTTTATTAATGGAGTTCGGGACTTTGGGTACGGACAATGGAACCTTAAGATCTATTGCTCCTCACCTCTTCAATTAGATTAAAATATGTATACATACATATGTACATATGTATGTATATATGTATGTACATAGGCATTGTGTAAGAATGTGATGAAATATTTTATTCGTGTCTCATTATTTGATTTACCGATTTTTGTTTGGGTTAAAAGAGGTTTAACCCGCGATTGTTCATGTACAACTTCCCCTATGTTCTCCTGAATTCGAATCTCACCCAATAATTTTCCTATCACATTTGGTTTTAAAAATATGCCTTTTTAAAAATGTTGAAGACAACAATAAATGGTGCTTTTGTTAAAACACATAGTTCTAAGCAATAAATTGTGTGATAATTTTGCAAAGAACAATCTTTGTTAACTAGATACAGTTTAAATCATTTTAAAAGGTGATTTTTTAAAAGCTATAGGAAAGTTTAAAAAAAAAAACATAAAATTCAGAAAAATTCATGAAATCTTTATTTGAATCGATAGTACGGTCCATATAATTTAATGTTTGAAGATTATTTCATGCAAATGTTGACCTTGAATGCGCCTCAAATGGTCCATCTGCTTAGTCCAATTTTGGCATACTCTTTCCAACATTTCGGCCGGTATCTCACGAATAAATGCTTTAATGTTGTCTTCCATTGCGTCAATTGAAACGGGCTTATCTGTATAGACATGAACTTTAACATAGCCCCACAAAAAATAATCTAAAGGCGTTAAATCGCACGATCTAGGCGGCCAATTGACCGGTCCCGAACGTAAAATAAAATGATCACCGAACTCGCCTCTCAATAAGTCCTTTGTTGCGCGTGCTGTGTGGCATATACCGTCTTGTTGAAACCATATGTCATGCAAGTCAAGCTCTTGCATTTTGGGCAAACAAAAGTTGGATATCATCTCACGGTAGCGCTCACCATTCACAGTTACGTTACGATTCGCATCATCTTTGAAGAAGTACGGTCCAATGATGCCACCAGCCCATAAACCGCACCAAACTGTGACTTTTTTCTGGATGCATTGGTAGTTCTTGCAATGCTTCTGGCTGATATTCACTCCAAAATCGACAATTCTGCTTATTTACGTACTCATTGAGCCAAAAATTAGCTTCGTCGCTGAACACAAGAAGCGCCCGATGAACTTCCTTAACAGAGCACGCATTTTGATAATAAAATAAATAATTTGCAAGCGTTGCGTTGTTCGTTTGTAAGACGATTCATGGTTAAATTATAGACCAAACTGAAGATATTTGACCGTGAAACAAAACACGAAACGTGCGTCATCTGTTTAAACCAGTGTTGCCAAAAAGATAATAGCTAAAAAAACCACTCTTTAGTATCTTACTATGTTTCTCATCAGTTATACGTCTTCAATTGATTTTATATGAAGTTTTGGGAAATCTTCTACTTAACGATTGCATGATTTTGAAAAAATACGTTTATCAGTTAAATTTAGGTGCTGACTTTTGTGTCTTTTCCAGCTAAATACCATTTTAGCATAACTGGTTCAGCGTTTCTTTAAGATTTATTTCAGAAAGTTGAAATCTAACAACTTGTGGAGATGTTTCGAAAATTGTATAAAAAAAAAGTATAATATCGTTTTTTAAAGTAATATCATAAAAACCTATTGCGATAGAGTGATTTTGGAGTCGGATAAGAATTAAGTCCAACAAAACCTATTGAAAAGGTACAATTTGATTTTCAAGAACAAATCCTTGTTCACCAGTGTATTTCACATATGCATTTTATGATTTATGCAAACATTTTTGAAACCTACCTTTTCATTAAAATGAAATAAAATCTCTTGATTCTTGATTTTATCATTAAAAATTTACCAGGAAGAATTTTCGAATTGAAAATTTTGACATTTCTCGACGTTTCAAGGTCCCTAGAGTCTAAATAAAATATTTTTAGAGAGATGTCTGTGCGTGCGTGTGTAGTGTACGTATACGTTCGTACGTTCGGGAAGTTTTTACGTCGTCCATAGTTCAAGAATCAGTAGAGATATCAACTTCAAATAAATTTTGTAATACATACAGATAATAATGCAAAAAGATGCAGAAAGGACTCTCAAAAAATTGAGTGGGTGGTTTTTTTTACCATAGAAATTTAAAAAAAAGTGAACATTTTAGCTAACCCAAAATATCTCACGAACCAATAACGCTGGCAATTAACGGTTTTTTTACAAATCAAAAAAAACTGAAAACAAAATAATTGTCACCTCGAATATTTTTACGAACAAAAAATGATTTTATATCCAAAATAATTGTATGCAACGAAGAAAAACGTTTTTGACATCTTGTAAAATTTTGGGAAAAATCGAATCGACAGTTTCTTTTACAAAAAATAAAAACCTAAAAACATTACATTACTAAAAGTTGGTAAAGATTGGTTTTCGACTCAAATATCTTTTCAAAAATTTAAGATAATGCGGCTTCAAACTAATTTTATATTATGCGAAATAGTATTTTCAACATTCGGGTTAGTTTTGAGAAAAATCGAATTGACAGTTTTTATTACAAAAAAATAAAAACCTAAAAAAAAAACAATGCTAAAACTTGATAAAAATTTTGTTTGTAATTTTTATTTTTTTAGAATAATTCAACTGACAAGTTTTTTAACTTGGTAGACGGGATGGGAAGTTATCAGTCTCCTTTTTTTTTAATTTTAGATAAAATTTTAGCATTTAGAGAAATTTAAATTCTTTAATACTCAAAAGCACCAAAAATACTCCTGTTACGAGCTATCTTAGAGGTGCAGGTTTTCGAACAACATGAGGCTAAAACAATAACTAAACTATCTGTTGTTCCAAAGCTTTTAGATAGCCTTGTTCAAGATAAATTTAAATTTATCATAAAGCAATATGTAGGTAAATATCAACATGGTTTTTGGAATGGTAGGTCTACTAATTCTAATCTAGAAGAATTCACAAATTTTGTCATTAATACTCTGGACAATCGAAAACAAGTTCATGTGATTTACTAAGAATTTGTAAAAGCCTTTAGTTGGGTTAATTTACATATTCTCTTAAAAACTTCAAGCGTATGGCTTTCATGGACCGCTACAATGTATTTCAATGGTTTTCTTCATATTTACTTGGTCGAAAACAATATGTAATGATCGGGACTTTTTCTCAAAACAGAAAAACCCCTTCTGGTGTTCCAAAAGGTAGTCATATGGGTCCTTTATTATTACTTTTTATTAATGATCTTCCGAATGTTCTTAAAAATTCTCATTGCCTTATGTATGCGGATGACATTAAATTCTTTTCTCGGATTTCTAATTTAAATGATTGTCTTCTGCTTCAAAATGATCTCAATTCATTTGTCGACTGGTGCAAGTCAAATGATTTGTTGTTAAATGTTGACAAGTGTGCTTGTATGGCCTACAATATAACTTTGTTAAATATTATTCCAAACTATTTATTAAATAATTTGCCATTACAAGTAGTTGAACAGTTCAAAGACTTGGGCGTTATATTTGATTTCAAATTGAAATTGAACTTACATAATATTAATTATATTGTATCCAAAGCAAATTCTTTACTTCGATTCATCAAAAGAAACTCATTGGAATTTCAGGACCCTTACACGATTAAATCTTTGTACTGCAGTATTGTGCGTCCTGTTCTTGAATATAACTGTGTTGTTTGGAGCTCTACAACTGAGTTTAATAAAAAGAGAATTGAATTCAAAAAAAAATTTCAGATTTGCCCTTCGAAATATTTTTGAAAACAATGTAGAAGGTATCCATCATTCTTATAATTCGAAATGCCTATTACTTGGAATACAGACTCTTGAGTCGATAAGAAAAATGTATAGTGTTATGTTTATTCGTGATATTTTGATTTCAACCATTGATTGTGAGAGTTTTCTTAACTGCGTGCATCTGTATGCTCCATCAATTTGCTTAAGAGCCAGACCGTTTTTGGCAATTGATTCCCATCCTACGCTATATCGACAAAGTGAACCGATTTCTGCAAGTTGTAATTTATTTAATATGTTTTATTCTAATTTAGGTATATCAATGTCCAGAAACTTATTTAAAAGTCGATTATTCACTTTAATTAATTATTTTTTTTTCTATTTTATATATAATATGTATTTATAAATTGAATTGTATAATATACTTAATTTGAAATCTGTTGAATGTAAATTCGTAGATTGGTTACTTAAATTAACAAACAAACAAATAATTAACATCTCAGTCTCAGGGAGTAAAGATTGAAAAGAGTTTGTTTAAGCTTGATTTCAGTGGCTCTTTTCTTCTAGATTTTTTTATATTGTGTGCGATATTAGGAAAGGGGATAGGATTAGAAAGGAGAAACTGATGCAGAAAGGTTTTAAATATCTGCACACTGCAATGAGTGAAAAAGAATGAGTCTGGCAAAGCATTCCACATTCGTGTTGTGTGGCTAAAACAAGAATCTATGCGTTTAACAGTACGTCCAAAATGAGACTCAAGAGTAAACTATTAACCATTCTTAAAAAAATAGGTATTACGATTGAATTGTATGAGAAGAGGAACGCAACTGGCTTTTCTGCCAGCTCATTGTTTATTAATAATAAAATAATGACGGAAGTTAGACATTGAAAAGGTCAGATTGCTTTTTTGAATCTTATTCTAGAGTCTCAAGTGGTTTAAAGGACACAACAAAACAACAACATTTATAGATTATATCCGGATTAGAAGGATTACCAACTTCTTGCATCGTCAAAAAAAAAACTATACGCAGCAGTTTTAGCTATGTCAAATATGTGATCACTCCATGGAAGAAACCTGATATGATGAAATATATATAAATAGAACTGATAGCCTAAGCGGTGCAATATCAACTGTGGAAAGTAACATCAGGTAAAATTTATATAAAAAACTAAGGATACTGTCGTCAGTGAAACTAAGTGGATTAGAAGTTTCAGATAAGAGATCATTTATGATAATTGGGAGTCCTGGGACATATCAGAGTTTATTTTGTGGATATTAGATTTTAAGCCGTCCAATACCACTTGTATCGAACGGCAATTTCTAACGAAGAAAAGATTCGTCAATACCAAATGCACTTATTATCTATAAGATAACTTTTTGCCAAATTTTATCAAATGCCTCTGAAATATCAAGTGTCAAGAGGAATGTGATTGAAAACTTCAAGATTGTTTTAATTCTTCAACTATCTCAGTCAAATAGAAGCTTTTTGAGTTCAATCAAAGACTTGAAATATGCGGTGTAACATATTTTATTAGGTAATTTCATCAGGCCATTGCATGGGCAATTATAAATTACACTTTGTTGAATTTCCAAGCAATTCCCGACCAAATATTATCGATGACAATAGAAAAGTTATGAAAATTCATACTTTAAGCGCCTACAAAGCTCAATCAAATGAACAATGTAATTAATTTCTTAATAGAAAACAACATCATTAATCAACAAACACACGATACGGTGGCGGCATCTCCTGCATTGTAATTGAGCTTAAGCAGTATGATGATGGAGCTGGTGCGGTGGACCCGCCTTGCCTGTGACGCTATCCAGCTTAAAATTAAAATCTCTCAAAACCCCGACCGACGACTATGACTAAAAAAAAAAACACCAACGCCAACATCGTCGACGGATGACTTAATTCACCGAACAGAATTCAAATCGGATCCGCACGCGGTAGCTCCTTCAAGCCGTTTAGTTTATAATAAGTATTTATGATGCGCAAAGTATGTCTGATTGATTAATCTGGGGAAGTGGCGCCGGCCATCGTCGGTCGGTGAACATTTTTATCCTATTCCGAACTGATTTGTATCGCTGTTTTCGTAAACATTAGGTATATAAAGCCCGCATAGAGGTGCGTGATGCTTGGAATTATTCTATTTCGATATTCACTGACGGAAGTGCAGCTTAATAGTGTGGCACAAGTGTGCCGAGGTCTGCTGTTGGTTGACCGGGTGGCGGCGCGGCGGGCGGTGGGCGACCGCGGCAGCATTGTCGTCATGTAGTCGCATCGATCTTAATCGAGATGACTTGTTCAAGTTTAGACTAAACAACATTATGCGGTGCTTTAGTTTAGATAAATTCGATTAATAAATAATGTACGAGTGTTTGATGATAGACATGAGAATTTTAATATTCATTGCGCTACGATTACAGATAGTTTTGTTTTTAAGTTATAACATCCCCAAAGTAACGCCGGTGATGATGATGATGAGATTAGATTTGCATATAGTATAATACTGAAAAAAGAACCAGTGGGTTCTGTGTTCGTGATGAACTTATAAATCATTGAGCTTTTTATGCATACTTAACATTATGAAAGTGTGATGCCCTAATATAGAAAAGATTGTGTTGAATTGAATAATGAAATAGAATTGAACTACTTCTATTTATTTACGAAACAGTGTCTACACATTTGAAGACATAGGTCATTATATTGACTTAAAGCAAAAAGTTTTGATGTCCAAATGTATGTATTAGGTTAACATTATCCTTTTAGCTATGGCTATATAAAAATTAATTTAATTTAATTTATTATAAGTTTATTAATAATAAATACAAACAAATAAAAAAACCTTGTAAAATATCTGTCTCATGATAAACCGATCTTTATTCAATTAGATTGCTTTTGATTTTTGGAAATGATGTCAGTGATTTTAATATTATTTAAGTAGACTAGATGAAAGGAATCTATCAATTTTTTATGAAAAAAAAAACAAGTATACGCCACAGTAGCCCGTTTTTGTTATTTTATATTTATTAAGCTATTCATATCTGATTCGCACAGAGTTGGCCAAAGTTCCACATTCTCGATGTGCGGTTTAAGAAAGAATCTCTATACTTAGTATTGAGCTCATGGGTAAACTGATGAGAGCATTCCTTGAAGTACGAGTATTACGGCTAAATTGTTTAAGGGGTGAAATACAACTGGCTAATTCAAAAAAACATTGTTTCTAAAAATATCGATAAGACAACGAAAGGCATGAAACATTGCGGCAGTGTTCGAGGGATGTAAATATTTCGGTTATAGTTCTATCGCATATCATTTTCAAAGCCCTTTTTTGAATTCTATCCAAGAGATTTAAACTTGTTTTTGGGGCACCTGCCCAGATATGCGAGTTATATTCAAGCTTTGGACAAATGAAGGCTTTTTAAATTACAACTAGATCAGAAGGGTGAACGATTTTTTTGCACCGTCGAAAACAACCTTAACAACTAGCAGTACTTTTGTGCAATGCCGAATATGTGATCATTCCATAAGAGGTGATCTGTGGTAAACATACCGAGTACGGAAAGTTGGTGGGTGGGTTACGCTTTAACGACAGGTAGACAGCATTGAATTTTTGAAGCATTCAATTCTAATCCAACGAAGAAGAGATTCATCAATACCAAAAGCACACATTTTCGATAAGAGAGCTTGTTACCAAACTCTATCAAATGCTTTTGAAATATCAAATGCAATAATATTACTTTCCCCAAAACACGATGTAAAGATTTGTTCCACTGCACTGTTTGGTTTGATAAACCATGAGATCAAAAGTCGACCTATTGCTAAGAAAACCACACTACCGGTCATTAAAAATCTTCCGTTCTTCGAGATATTTTTTAAGCTGATAATTAATCAGCTTTTCCATGACCTTGTAAAGAAGGAACGTGAGTGCTATTGGACGATAATTGGAAGGGGTGGAGGATTCGCTTTTTTTAGGGAAAGGCTGGACAAATGCTATTTTCCATCCGCTCGGAAAGAGACCTGTAGATTAGGAAAGAGGGAAAAGCTTACTCAGGGGTTTGGCAAGCTTTGAAGAACACCTCTTTTGGAACAATAAAGGGGATATTATCAGGGCCAGCGGGTTTGTGTATGTCAAAGTCTTTCAGTACTCTTGCAAATGCACGAGATTTGATTCAAGTTGCACAATTAGCAGACTATTCAAAATTAAACCTATTATTGTAAGACCCTATAATATCGATTTTTGTTTATTAAGACACATTAACTTATTCAATCTTAAATATTACGATGATCGCATACCTCAATTAAAAAAAATCAAAACAAAACAAAAGTCAAAAAGATAAATTAATACACCAAAAATATCTCAAGATATCAAAAGCTGCAAAAACAACACATCGGTATCTATCAATAGCACGAGTTAAATTTTTATCTTATCAACCTGTTTCTTTAGCTATCACATACATATGTTGGACCAATATCAATTTTCTGTTTATTTTATTTTCATTAAAAATTTGTTTAATTAATTAACTAGTCTGCAAATAACACGACAACGTTAAACTTTGGAACTGCAAGAATCCGGGTGATATTCAGAGAAAAAACATTGCTACATCAGGTTTCATTTGTACATATTTGCGGTTTTTCTTAGAAATTTAAAGTAGGCGCCAAGAAGCTCCATTCCGTGTCAGATTTAAGACCAATCTTTGCAATAAAATTATCTCCTCATATTTACACATCGCGTCTCTTAATTAAGGTGGTTGCATATTTTAGTGATACCTGTTCGATGTTTTTATACTAATAAAAACATAAGACCTTTATTATGTTTATATACCATGATTAAATCCACGTTTCTATCGTTTAAACTTGCTGTTATTTTTCAATCTATGGAGGGTCATAGTGAGAATGTGGAATATATCCTATAAAAATGGAGTTAAATGAATTGTGTTTTAATATTTATGCTGGCATCCCATCAGATGACAATTAAAAACTTTAGTTGTTAACAGCAATGTGTGTTTGACTTTGTTGCTTTCCACAAAAAGGAGCAATAAGAGTAGCTTAGTTCGAACAGCTTGGAAGAAGATAAAGATTTGGAATAGAAGCTCTAATTTACGTGTAGTACATTCACTAGCACTTGCACTTGTCGGTCAGCGCCAAATTACCTTATCTATTACATTTATCACTGTAAATCATGAGTCTTCGGTGTCATAAGACCTAACATTGAAGATGAAATCATTTGCGTATGTATTCTGCGAGCATAAGTCAAAAATTCTGTAAAACGATAGTTTGACAGATATTAGTTTTGGGACTTCAGTTTATTTCCACTTGGTGTAAGAATATGTCAAACTGTAAGAGAATTAAATGCAACTGTTCAAATACCTTGGAGTGATTTTGACAAAAAATTTAAATATGAAAACGCATCTGAGAGCGCATCTTGGAGTAGGTGTTTCTCAAACAAAAATATCGCACACAGCAGTAAGTACACTGTTTTTAAGGCAGTAGCAGAATCAATATTGTTCTATGCAGCTCAAGTATGGGGAGCGAAGAAATATGAAGATGTGGAAAAATTGTTACGCTTCTACGTTAAAAGGATCTTCCGGCCGCCACCAAATACGCCAAACTATATAGTTATGTTGGAAACGGGACTGCAGCCACTCTTTGTACGAACACTTCGAATGCAGATTAATTATGTGCTCAAAATCATGAATATGGATAATTACCGGCTACCGAAGATAGTGGCACTTCAAACTATTCGAGAGGGGTCAGGATGGTATGCAGAATGGAAGAAACTTGCTAGGGAGAGTGACATGGAACTTAACATTGATAACTTTGATTTCAATCAATGGAAAGAATCACTGTACCACCTAATTGCAAAAGTGTTATGGAGAAAATGCCTTAACGCAGCAACTGGGTCTCTGCACAGAGCAATTTACAGTCAACTCAATCACAATTTGGAGGCGAAGAACTATTTTCGGGATTAATACAGCGTAGATTTCGACGATGGTAAAGCTGCGTGGTGAACTCGTACCTCTTGACTTCATTCCACATAGGGAGGATTTACCAATATTATGCTCCTTATGTAATCTACACATCACATTAATTTTATTGTTAATAAAGCAAGTTCTATGCTTGGTTTTATAAAACGCTGGGCAAGGGAGTTCAATGATCCCTATGTTACTCTTTCTTTATACAATTGTCATGTTCGTCCTCATCTTGAATATGCTTCGCAGGTATGGAACCCCTATTACGAAATTCATAAGAAACGTATTGAATCAATTCAACATAATTTCATTCGTCTTTATTTTATTTTTTGATGTTATGTAATAATTCATGTTAAATGTTAATAATTATTATGTTTTGTATTTTGTGCGTGTGTTAGGCTATAATTGTATTATTTTCTTACTAACAACTAACACATGCACTTATGATGAGTCTCTGATCGTAGTGTGACGCTTCCTGTAAGCTAACTACTTTCTGAAAATTCTGAAGTGTAAAAAAAAAAAAAAAAAAAAAGTGAGAGAAGATGTATTTCACTTCATGGGTAAATGTCCGATTCTTAAAGACATCAGGAGAAATGTTCTTGGAACGGGTTTTTTGAATGAAAATGAAATTGTATCATTGTTGAACGAAGTCGACGGCGACGTTAAAAAACTGTATATGTACTGCAAACTGTCTCTAAATTATAGGGGGAGAATTGTTAATGAGAGTTTCTGAAGATAATATTTAATTTCAATAGTAAACTATTCAAAAAAAAAAACTTTTTAAATCATGTACCTAATTTGTTTATTTATAAATTATATTTCATAAAAAATAAGTTTCCAATTTATGTTCTGTCAACTAGGCAGACAGCGGAATGCAATCCTTTTTTTTTACTTTTGTAAACAATGTAAATTATTTAAGACGAGCAATACAAATCTATCTAATCTAATCTAATCTAAATGCAACTGTCAAATTTGTGTCAAAAAAAACATAATTTTAAAACTTGCATCGTTAAAATCAATTTCACCATAATCCAAAATCCAAGATTTCTGATTTCAATCAGATGATTCGGTGTGTAGATTCATTTTACAAGTATGCCCACCGAAATCAAGATTTTGTCCGAAGACTCAAAAATTTAAATTAAATTTTCTGATTTCTTTAGAAATGTATAAATTAACAAGCAACAAAGCTACCAGACCTGTCTAGGTCGATACCTAGAGAGGTTGTGCATCTGGTCTGGACCAATCAGGAAAAGAAGTCCACTTGAAGACTTGCGGCGACTATAACAACGACGACTACATGACGGCGACGCGACACAAGCCTACACATAAATTCCTTTGCGTCTAAATAGATCGTGACTTAGATACCATATATGTATGAAAGTTCACAATAAGATACACTATCTCTGGAATATAAACTTTGGTGTTATAAGCGCCATCAGTGATCAGTTCTTGACATTCAGTAACGCTATCAATCTACTGCCGGACTGCCGCCGCCGCGCTGGCCGCTGCTGTTGCACCATCCGTGCCGAGCTAATTAGTCAATTCTCGATGCATTTAGACGAATTCAAAACAACGACATGTGAACATATATGTATATAGCTTATGAAATAAAATGATTAATGATTAATGACCAAGAATAAGCACCATGAAATGAAACAAGTACTTCATTCAATTGAACGGTAGTTCGTTCATAGAAATAGTTGTTGGCTAATCGCATTAACGAGAAAGTCCAGATAAATGTTGCCGTGCGTCGGTTTCAGTTTTCAAAGAGATAAGTTGTATGATAGGTATGAGATTCTGACGGCTCGTGAATCTCAAAGTAATCCTTCATCTCTCTTTCCCGCTTCTCTTTATGATAAACTTTATATTGTTTAGTTTTCTTGAGTAGGACGTGTGCCACTCAAACACCAGGAACTCAACGCCCTTCTGATGCTGATTGAGGTTCAACTTCGCTACAACACTGCATCATTCACGGAGAAGCTGCTTATAAAAGTAGTTAAGAATTCTTAAAGTGAATGACTGCAATAACAGCCAGCAGCGTTTGTCAGACAGTGTTATGCTAAAGCATTGAAATTTCCGGACAAATTAAGTCAAACTATATGATGACTGGTGTGCAGCAGCGGCGGCGGTATGCATCAGCATCAGCATCAGCCACATCTAATTTAATTGTCAACAAAAACGCTAATTGAATGGAATGAATGATGCCCACGCAAATGTTTCAATAAGATTTTTCTTTTTTATATGAGACATTTTAATATAACTCATCGTCATGACTACATTCTAACGAAGAAAGTCTAAAAATTCTACATTATTTTTCATGATTTATCATTTGTACACAGTCAAAGGCTAAAGTGCTAAACCGAATTTAGAAGTATGAACAAGATCAAAATTGTGACGCATTTTACGAAACGACCAATATTCCAGAGTACATGCATAAAATATTGCTTTGAGAGCGTCTATAACAAAATTTGTCTGCCAAATGCCATCCACAATATGGAAACGTCGTTTTGCAGACCAGAAGTTCTTTTAATTCATAATTTAATTCAATTATGAAATTTGACAGTTAATAACTCAGTCTCAGTTTTTCTTGAATTTTATAAATTTAACAAAGCAGTTTCTAATTTTTGGTGAAAATTAATTTTTGGTATGAAAACACCTACCGTTTTTGCTAATTTAAGGCTGAGAAACCATCCGTCCTCACATTAATAGTGTCTACATACCTACGACATTCCACTTTCCCCAAAAATTTTCCTGAATAACTCTTATCTTCATGTACATACATATGTACATAGCTTACTCTTCCTCTAAATTCTAACGCAAAATTAAAACAACAAAAATCTTCTACATTATTATCTACATACATTGAAAATTCAAAAATGATTTGAATTAACCCCTAACTCTAACGGGAATAGGAAAGTTACAAAGTCTTTGATTACCAGCGTTAAATTTTTCATGGGATACATTTTTTTCCCGTATGAGGTGTCCCTGAGGTATGTGATGAGGGGCGTTCACACCGCCCACAAAAAATTCCGCAAAATGTATCGATTGATTAAGCTCATCCTCCGACCACTCATAAAATAAGAAATAACTCATCACAAAAAATATGAAATACAGGGAAACTAACTTATCGAAGGTAGTGGTTTGTGCATTCGATTAATAAATAAATTAGGTAGCGCAACAGTCCTAGTGACTTACAAATCTCAACCATTCCTGTGTGCGATTACTGTTATCTGGGATGGAGGGGACCTACAGTTTAATCCGAATGGCTAATTTGAGAAAGCACTTTTCATGACAAGAATAACTCTTGGAGAATTTGTCAATTTCTCGCAAGAGGCAGCACCCGTGAAAAAAAAAATTAGATGGCACAGGCAGGGATTGAACCCAAGGCCTCTGGCATGGCAGTCCAACGCATTTTTTTTTTTATTCATTTTTATTACTTCAATCTTAAACCTATCTTAAAGCTAGACAAAAATTCGTAAAACTAGCCTAATTAACCATAACTTACAACTAACTTACTGGCCCCATAGGGACACTCTAAGTTAAACAATAATACTCAATTCTAATGCCTTTCAGCCCTAAGATCTATTTAACTTCAATTCAATTTTATTTATTTAATTTTATTTTTTTTTGTATTTATTAAAAAAACTACTTAAAATTAGGCCCTTAAATAAAACTAAAAACTAACTTAAACTACCTATTCTACCTATAAACTACTTAAAACTTGAACAACCACAGCAGCAAATATAACTATCTAAGATTTTTTGCTTTTCATATTTTGTTGTCCTTTTTTTTTTCTTAAATCGTGTTTTTTTTTAATTGTTTTTTTTTTTTTTTTATTTTTTTTTTGTGCCACCATGCCTATTCTACTAAAAACTAAACCCTAAAACTATAAAACAAGTATGTAAGCCGACCAAGGCTTAAAACCCCATCCCGACTACCCACTATCAAGTGCCGATTGAAACCATCAAAACTGGTTCTCCTGCTTCATCCTATCAGTTCGGTCCCGTTCGGACACAGCCTCAATTTAATCGAAGGAACTCTGCTCCGCCTTGTGCCATGACGTCCCGATTGTACAGGAGTCGCCTATCCACGGTTCGTCGTCTGACGTGGTAGATTAGCGGAACTGCCAATCTATCCTGTATCAGACCGCATCTATCTAAGAAGAGGAATGCTTCTGGTGGAATGAAGCCGCTCAAGCGTGCACTCTCAAAATACTCGTCGTCGTTCGGATAGAACGCCCCAAAAATTAAATTGTTGGTCGAAGACATATGTAGCTCTTGCAATGTGACCTCGAACGAGTTTTATCACGAAATTGCAAATTCTGTTGATTCGAGCCCCGTTGTATAGGACCTCGTTGGAATAGTAGTGCACGTAAGAAGATTCGGCTGTTAGATATAAGCCGGTACAGCGTCGTAAACACTGCCGCTGGGGCAACGTTGAACCACACAGGACAACCATAAACGATCATCGGCCGTATCAGGGCCATGTAGCAAATTACCTTCACTCTGGGGTCAAGCCGACTGCTAAAAAACAGCCGTTTCGTCAGAGCGAAGGCTCCTCGGGCCCTGGTCAGAGCAGCATTTATATGTCTGTCGAAATATAAATACTGATCTAACCAGATACCGAGGTACTTCACTACACTTTTGCTCGCTAATCGCTGCCCGTGAAGATCAACGATGACCACCTTGCGCCAATTCTTGCACGTATCCCTCGTGGCCCTAGCCAACGGAGTCCGGAACAGAATTGTCTCCGACTTCTGGACATTTATTTTCAGTTTCCAGTCGTCGCAATATCTTATCGAAATCACGCTGCAAGAGAATTCTAATAACCTCAACCTTTCGGGCCGTTCTGGTACGCAATTAGATCGTCGGCGTACGCAATTGCCTTTGTAAGACTACCTATCAGATCGCTGGTTTAAATGCTGAAGAGAATCGGCGAATTCACCGCTGAAGACCATACAGTCCAACACACTAACCATCATGCCACGGGTACTGCTTGTGCATTCGATTAGTTTGTTCAAATACACGAACCATTTTTTTTGGTTTGTTGTTTTCCCAGTATTTTATTTAATTTTATTATAATAAAAATGTTAAGTTGTTCAACAAATTTTAAATGTATATTCAATAAAAATACAATTCAAAAATTATCTTTATTTTGGCACCTTATATCTTAAAAATGGATCAGTGTGAGAACCGGTAAAAGAAAACTTTAAACGAAATAATATATATATGATATTTATAAAAATCCACAAAAAATGTTAAAGGGTGGTCAAAATTATTATTTAATAAGTCATCTGCAGGCGGGAGTGGCGTTGTTAGGAAATAAGAGGCGTTGTATTATTGTAAAAAATTTGTTACACTCTATACTATATTATATCAAAGCAATAAGCAAATATAAAACCTGCCTGGACATTAATATCAATACCAAAAATCATTTATTATATAAGACTACAATTTAGAACTCCTGTTTAAATCTTAAAACCATCGACTAGAAAGATTATAATTGGTTCAACGAAACGATACCAAGATACACGAACCTGGAGTTGTTTATGGATTTCACATAAATAATTTATCATGCAAATATGACAGTCGGTATTCCTTTCAGCAATAAATCAGAAGACCCACGCTTAAGGCTATGCGACTAACTTCCAAAGCTTCCATACTTCAAAGATTATTTATATAAAACAAGTTCAACTTCGACGACGAAGCTTGTCGATTACAAAATCCAAATAGATTTTGTGCTGTGGTGGTGGTCGATTCTTTTTTCCTTAGATTTGTTTTTTTTTTGTATTTTAGCATTTTTTAAAAAGTCACTAATGTCTAGAAACTATGGCGCCTAAAATGACTGATTAAATATTAAATTTTGTAAATTATATATATTTTATTTATAGAAGTAACAAATCTTAAAGTTGTAATCTAATTTCCAAATAAAATGATAGGTTACACTTTGTTCTCTCATTGATTTATTACTAATTTATTGAAGCATTTTTGATGGAAAATAATGTCATGATCACAAAGGTACACACTGTTTACTTAAAGCTACATTGTTATGATAATGAATGTCAAACTTTTTTTAAAGTAATTTTTCAAACAGGGTGGGCAAAAATTCGAAATATTACAAAAACAATTAGAGTGAGTATTTGCTTTCACAATTTTAGTGTGAGTATTTGCTGAGTATTTTTATTTAGCTAAAATAATTAAAACATTTCACTGATCCATAATGTTTCTACCATCCACTACTTGAATCAATGATGAATCTCCATTTATTTGTGAACATCAGACCTAAAAACATGTCATCAATAATAATAGCATGCACTCTTCATATAACAGCTTGATGGCAAAATATATTAAACGCTTTTGAAATATCAATAATTCTGGTTAGAAGTTTTGGTTCTGATATTTCTTGAGCTCTGATGGTTGATCGGCGTTGACTTTGGAAAAAAAGAACTTATAACAGTATTATTGGATAAAAAAGGCTTGCTATTTCACATCCTCTTGCAAAAAAAGGTCTACGGAATGATGAATAATCCAACGTTACAGAACACTTTTTCACTTTTGTTGTAAAACTTCGGACGTGCATAGCTTTTTGTTTAGGTAACGCAAAAAGACTTGATATGGGATGACATTAACATACGATGCAAAACTGAAACGTTGAGCAATATTTTGGTATTCGAATATTTCTCGAATAACAGAATAACTATTAAAATATTCCACTTTACTATGGAGCCTTAGCGAAGAGTTTACACTTGGTTAAGTTTGGTGTCAAATGAAAGGTGACTTTGAGCAAAACTTTCAAATTCCCTTTTTGGAATGCTGAGATATTCGCATCTTGCGAGAAAATTATTTTAATATCTAACGAAGGTATTTTTGAAAGCTTCAAATTATGAGCTTAATTATTTTTCTCCAGTGCACAGGTTTTAAGATATTTGGATTTAAGTTCTCTTTAAAAAACTCTAATTGGTTCTGCTTTTTGTAGGCAAATATTTTTTTAAAATAAACGATGTTTGGTATCAATGTTTACCATTTTTCACTTTATATGTAATTAAATTCTAGTTTTAAATACCTTGGTTATAAATATATATTTAAGGCTAAAGTACTTGAATCTACGACATCTTGATCGGTGGCGGCGCGCGAAGTTATTTTCGTTCAAAACCATATTGCCCAAATAAAAAATGTCATACCGCCCAAAACAATTGTATTAACATTTTGTTGTTGTATTTATAAGTTGGGCAATATTACCCAATCTTTGGGCGTTAACACTTTCTTTGGGTTTCATGACATTCTAAATTAAAGGAAATGTTCGGTCTTATTGCGAAATTAAATAACGCCAAAATATGAAAAATGTCATATCGCCCTAATAGTGGCTCTACCGCCCAAAAAATGTTTCAGAAGAAACAAAGCCTATAACAATGTTATATTGCCCAAATCAATTTTAAAATATCACAACCCCCAAATTACTTATTAACATATCACCCAAAAGATGTCATGTGTTTAAAAATTTGGACATCTTGACAAAATTTTTGTTTATTTTGGGCCCAAACGCAAAACTTAAACGACAAAATGTCAGATAGCCCAAAAACTCTAAAGCAGAACAAATAAGTTTGGCTATATTTCATTTTTAGAAAGTGGAATAAGACCAATTTGCCAAAGTAGAATAAGACCAATTTGCCAAAGTGGAATAAAACGAAATGGTTTTCTTGGCTACAATGCGTATAATCAGTGCAATATGTATACTTGGCTTTACTGTAGGATATGGGTTAGGTGCAAGGTTGTGGGTATGCAAAGTTTCGTTAGATCCAGATTTCTTTAAATACAAAGAAACTTTGCATACCACAAATCCTATAGTGAGTCCAAATATGGAGTTACAGGGGGGCAGAATGTCCTCAGTGTTTATAAGCATCTCAAAGACCAACCACCCAAAATATTTGCTAAATAAAATATGTTGACATTTCTAAATTTGGGCGTAGCGACTTTGAAAGTTGGTTTGAGGGATATGACATTTTATTTAAACTTTATGACGTTTTCTTAGTGAATTTTTTCACGACTTTTCTCTTTTTGGGCTTTTTGTCATTTTCCGAAATGGGTTTTATGTCGTTGGGTGATAAGACATAAGAAACGATAGACATTATAATTGTCGTAATACCCCAAATAAATATCACAAAGTCCAACCCCTATGTCATAAAACCAAAATTCAAAATTAAAAAACAACTAGCCAGCGCAGCGATTTGGACGTTTTTTTATTTAAAATGTATTTGGGCGTTACGACATTCGCTTTTGGTTTTTTGGCGATGATTTTTCAACAAAGGATTACTTTCCAGAACTTGTACACGGTTATTTCAAAATCGTTATCATAAAGAGGAATAATTAAGCCAATACTTAGGGAAATTACCTATACCATGCACTGTTTACAGCTGCTTAGTTCAATCTCAAATGTCTCACATTTCCCATGACCAATTTTGAAAATGAACTTACATTGTATATTAAAAAGCTAAAAGTCATATTAATAATAAAAAAGGTTTGGAACTTTATAATTTTCCACAATTTACACGTTTATAATTTATTTGTAATAAGTAAAAAAAAATTAAATGACAGCAACTGTCAAATCGATTGTTCTCAATCATTCCAGATCAGTCGGCCCATCAGTCATTCGAAGATACATACCTACTATAATATCGACAACACTTGCTATAATTGTTTATGAGCTGTCAAAGGATTAAAGTTTAACTCAAGGCTAACCTATATGAAATTGAAAAAGAGGTAGCTTTAGTTGAATGATCCGAAATATCTATTAAGAACGTGGTTTGATTTTGGATCATCTAGGTCTAGTACTTCTTCAAATTTGGTCACAAAACAACTCTTTTGTTTCTAATGCACCTTTTTTACTTTTAAAGCCTGAAATAATTGCAACAAAACTACATTTTAAAAGAACACAAGAAGGATGTTTACCCATCATTTTTATAAAAAGAAAATAACTTTATATTGTCATTGATTTTTAATTTCTACACAGCCTTTAACCACAAGAGATAGTTCATGCAATCTAGTCATGCATTTTAGTATTACAAACTGAGCTACCGGCGAGTTGTCATTTAACCCTGATTTTGCAACAGCAAATATTTTAAACATTTATTATTGTAAAGTAGTGTACTTGTAGCTTTATTTACATTATAACCTGTGCCGTAGGTATACAAGTAGATATCTGTATTTACAGCCATCAAACTAGACACTTGTTACATAAATGGCAGCAGTTGAGACATTTTTCTAAGTGGATAAGACTGACATTAGAAGATAAAACAAAAATCAAAACTGTCTTTGACAGCGACTTTCAAGGTGTACTAATACACCATTAAGTAAGAACTTAAATCTAGCACAAACTTCTATAATAAGACGTATATAAACAAAATAAAATCAAATGGAATCCATGGCCTTTTGCTGAGCCGGAGTGCATTGACAACAATCATATACTATATCCATAGAAGCACAACGCAACGTGACGTTGGACATTTGTCATTTTATAATATTTTCCAAGAAACAATTAACCACATACTTTTATACAAAAATATCTTACTGGACTACGTCTCCTCTTTAACTACATATGTATATACGAGTATGATCCTACTATTCTGAGCCATACGACACTGATGGTATAATTTATTGACAAAATCATTGACGAATGCGGAATTTAAAACCAAATCAAGTGATTGGCATCTCTGTGCGCATGCTGAAATTTTAATTGACATTTTTTGATATTCCAATGTATATCGAGTAAATCTATTTGTGCATTGTATATGGACATTCAATAAAAGGAGTGGCTAGGTGTGTGGTAAACGATATTATATGCCTAAGTTTATACTCTCGTAAAAAACTTTTGTTACACGAGTTTAAGTTTATGACCATTTTGATGACACTTGCATTCTATAGACTGGACTGATGATGGCCTGGTCTGGACGATTTTTAAACGAGTCTGGGGATTTTGTATGCAAAGTGGTAAATCGGTAAATCCTGAGAACCAAAAGGTATTTACATCCTCTTCGGTTAATTTTTATTATTTTTGTATTTACCTTCTTAAGGCTATAGGTATTTTACAGGTTTTATTGTAAAAAAGTTATGTTTCGGTGATATTAAAATATGTTTACCTTTTCCTAAGTTCATACATTTCTGAAACAAAGGTCACGCTATTCCCTTTTTAATATTTTTTAGTAGAACTCGACAATTCAGCCAATTTGATAATTTAACTTAAGAGACAACAGCGGTGATTTTAATTTATGAACAATTTTAATAAAATATGCGCAATATAAGTCCAATTGGATTAACCATCAAATCAAAAATTCTGGTGTGCCTCAGGGTTTCGGTAGCTCTTACCAAGAATCAAATGGTGTATAGATTTATGTTCTTGATCTTTGTTTCTGGAACTTAAACGAAGAATGACATCTAGAAATTTAAAAGGTTTAACGCTTTTTTTAAGTGTTACCTCCAACAAATAAGCTGGATAGAATTATCAATTTATCACTTCTTCTTAACTTATGCTCAAACGTATTTATTAGAACTTAGGTATAAATGTATTTCTAAGAAAGATTGGGTACTTTTGTACTTAATTCAAAAAGAAGTTTCAAATATAACGTTCTAGAAATCCACGTTTACTAACTTTGTGTCAGGGAAAACGTGTTAGGCCTTATGATTTACCTAAAAGAATTTCATGATAAATCATGACCTTTGTTGTAATAATTGTCTTTGAGAACAATGAAGGCAACAGAACATACCTCAAAGCATCTTTATATTGAATAGATGAATGATATGAACACCATATTATCTACCTTATTCTGTACAGTCAAAACTGGTTCATCACCAAAAATCCTATATCACGTTAAATCGTAAGTTTTTGTACTAATTTTTTGTATTTGGACTTTATTTCTTGAAACCACATAGAATCAAATAATCACATAGAATAGTAAATAAGTATAACTTGTCCATCTGGCTGACTCAAATCATAAAAAATGTATGCTTCTATCAAACAAAATTTGACACATCTGCTGTTTGGAAGAACAAACTTCATTCACTCAGTAGAAATTTAATGTTATTAATGACATTTTCCAATTAAAAAATAAATTAGGTGGCGCAACAGTCCTTAGAGAAACAGGGCCTAGTGACCTACAACTCTCAGCCATTCCTGTGTGCGAGTTCTGTTGTCAGGGATGGAGGGGACCTACAGTTTTAAGCCGAATCCATGACAAGAATTACTCTTGAAGGATTTGTCAATTCCTCGCAAGAGGCAGTATTCGCGAAAAAAACTTTAGATGCCACAGGTAAGGATTGAACCCAAGACCTCTGGCATGACAGTCCAACGCACTAACCATCATTCATTCATTCCACTGGTACTGCGACATTTTCCATCTAGCTGGGGACCGAGCTAAATGGAGAAGTTTGTTGGGTGAGGCCCTAGTTCACGCAGGACTGTAGCGCCACCTTAAGTAAGTTAGTATAAGAGCCCCCGCAGACTGCAGACTTTTTATCGGCCGATAGTTTGGTCGGGTTGGGCTGAAAGTGCGCACACCGAGCCAACTAAACAGTTTGGTTGGTGAACAGGACGCAAACTATCCAACAGTCGGCCGACTATTCTCGAATCAACAATTGTGATTTGGGCGACGCCATATATTCAAAATACACGCACACGACGCCAAATCACAGAGCGAACTGAACTATCGGCCGACTAAACAATCGTAATGTTTGCGCAGGCGTGTATGCGCTAATACTGATTAAACAGTATGCCGATAGTTGGCCGACAGATTAGTTTGAATGTAATCGGGTAGCCTATCTAACTTTTTTTATCGGCCGATACTGGAATCGCTGTAGTGTGCGCATATACATTCCTCTCCATACTGATTAAGAAGCCGACCAAACTATCGGCCGATAAAAAGTCTGCAGTCAGCGGGGGCTCTAAATGTCCTCCTTATAATAAATTAAATAGTTAAAGTTTATGAGCTGAAAAATTAAAAACGATGGAACAGAAAATTATTGGTGCAAGATTGTAAACAACCTATTGTTACGGGTTTAACATATTACTACTAGATATTAAGAAATTTACTAAGAAAGTCCAAAATTTTAAACCTTTTTTTTTCGTTTTGCTAACTAGTTAATTGCTAATTGCGTTTTATTATAAACGAGCATGTTCAAATACACTTAAAGGGACCTAGTAATTGGAATTCCCAACTGTTAAGTGCACCATTCCATTCAGTGATCTTGTAAAAATAATTGTACATACGTTATATGGATTTACCAAATTGCTAAAAGTTAAAGAAGCCATTTCGTGATTTCAACTTTAGCCAATTGTTAAGAGATAGTAAGATGTTAAAATCGTTTAAAATAAGTAAATCATCTCTTAAGCTTAGTAAATTGCTAAAAATGGATTTAATAGTTTACTAAATCGTTTTAAATGTTCCGCCATTATTTTATTTTAATAAGAAAACTAAAAAAAAATTTAATAAGTCTTGTAATGTAGACTGTTGGAAGATTATATTTTCTATACTAATTTAATAAGTTTTTGCTGTGCAGGGAACAGGTCAATATCAAGAGTTACATATGTTATCCCACCCAATAAAAACACCTTGAGAGCGTCTACTTTAAACATATTTGTAGGTACATATGTATGATTTTAAGAATTGGGAAATGTTACTGCGTCCAATTCAAGGAACTATCTTCTGAACCCTTTGTGGTCATAAATTTCCTGAACATTTCTTACCTACATACAAAAAAGGTCTATTTTTAAGTGTTTGATTTTCAAGAAGATATAAAAAGCATATATGTACATATGTACATAACTAAATAATTAAATGTTATGGTCAAGAATTTAGTTTGCAATAAATTATAGAAGGGGCCACTCCAGCTAGCTTGAATAAATTTCATCCGAGAGGCACATTTTTCGACCACTTTTGACAGCAATTTACAGCCCCAATTGCTGTCAGCAATAACGCGCCGATTATTTTCTTCCAAGGCGTCAATCACCTCTGGCAAGTACTTAACATAAGCCCACAAAAAATAATCCAGTGGTGTTGAATCGCATGATCCTGGAAGCCACGCCATCCACAGCTCACGACGCGAGATAATGTGCTCACCAAAGGTTTTCTTTAATAACTAAACCATTATTTTGATAATAAATTTGCACGATTTGCAGGCGTTATTCAGGATGAAGGCTATTCATTATGAATTGGCAAACCAAACAAGTGACAGCTGTCAAAAAGAGCAACTCCGAAAAAAGTGTTGCCAGATTCAAAACCGCATGCCTAAAAAAACACCCATCATATTCATCATCGTGTGCCCAAATATCATAGAAATAAGTTATAAAGCCACAACCAAAAGAACTTGCCTATTAATTATCGAAATCAGTAGTTTTCAAGAATGATAAAATAAAAATCCAATAACACTTCTCATACAAAAATTCTCTTTACAAATTGTAACAAAACAACAATAAAAAAAATAACAAAAATCAAAACAAAAATCAAAATATCCTTCTCTTCCATAATCAAATAAATTATTCTGTCAAGCATTCGAAAGAATATACAATAAAAAGAACTATTTTCAATCAAAATTGAAAGAAAGAAAAATTAATCTCAAAAAACCCATCAAAATCAAACACACCTGTGCACTCGACGATAAAAGCAGCAACACTGAAAACCCTTAGCATAATGGCAAAGACCACTTAAGAAAAAAAAAAACAGGAATATCCGAACGTTCAAAAACATCAACTGAAGCCACGATGTCTACGAAATTTCTAAAATTTTTTCACCGCATGAATTTAAAATAAAATTAAAAAAAAATGAACCGGATAAAGTGCCCTTGTTCAAAATCTTATAAATAAAAAAAAAAAGTGACAACAAAATCCCAGAACAATCGAAGGCGAACAAAAAGTATCTGAAGAACCACTTGAGAACAGAATGATGACCTGTGACCAAGAAAATTCCATTTAAATCCTAAATAGGTAAAGATGAACAAACCCCGACAGTAATAATTAAGGTGAGAGATCTAAACCGAGGAGGCTGACAGAGTCCAACAATTTAAAAGAACATGGAGACCATCAGGCTAGAACAGCAGAAAGTGAAGAAGAAAAGGCACCTTTTACGTATGTACACATGCTTAGACAGAAACCAGAAACCGGCAAAATCCTCAGCACTTTTATAAAAAGACTTCCAGTTGTTCGACAAAATAAACGTGAATCTGGGTATACTTTTCGTAGCTGTAGGCAGGAAGGTAGAAGAGACAGCACGGTGGAACTCCTCCATGTTTTAGTGCACAGGCAGACATAGAGACCCATGCTGCCACAAGGTCTGCCACTGCCATGTCGCTGCTGGTAGATGCCAATTGTCGACTATGGGCTGATTCTGGTGAGAACCTGAGAATCACTTGGGAATTCCGTTTCTTCTCACCACAAAGCACACACCTCTGCTCAGGATCATTTAACAATATGGAAGAGTTGAGTCAGAGGTGGAGGCAGAAGCGAAGGCAAAGGGGAATATATATGTATATGTCTGTGGCTATAAATGTTTTTGGACATTCGACTCCGTAAAGACTTGAAAGTCCGATTTTTTAGATTTATCTTTCCCGGCTGCTCGTTGCCCGCGGTGCAGTGGCTCGGTGCGGTGAGCGGCGGCGGCGTTGATCATTCGACGAGTTGTACGAAAGGAACGTGGTGTTGTGGTGTTCACAAGCAGCAGCATGGTCATTTGATATGGAATACCATGCTCGTCGAATATTGGTTGGATGAATGGCATGGCACGGCATGGCATGGCGTGGTGCGATGCAGAGAAGTTGAAGCATATGTTGCTGCACCTGAGAAGAGAACTATCGTCTCGTGAGGAATGTGCACAGATGTTTTTCCGATCGAATTTATGGATGTTTTATGGATTATTAACCAAAAAGTATTGAATTCGAATTTATCAGATTTTACTGCGATCGCGATGGAAGCGGCCGCGCCATTCATTGCTGGGAGTGGAAGGGGAGGTGTTAGGGAAAGGGAAATATTTGCTTTAAGATGTGACAGCAAAGTGATAAAAATCTCATTAGTTTATTTTTTCTTTTCCTTTTTCGTACAAAATGTGTATAGGTACGAGGATTTTGGGTGTGGGAACGGGAAGATCTTCGAAATTTTTGTTTGTTATTTTGCGTTATTCGTGGCTAATTATGAAGTGGTGTTTGGGGTTGTTATAAATCTTTACCTGTCACAGGTTTTCACAGTGGAAAGTGGGAACTTATGAAAACGCACAAATTTTTAACAAAAATGAAAAAAGAAAAATTGAACGTTGAAATTAATTTACAATTTATCTTTAAACTTTTAGAACGAGGCTTAAACCAGCTAAAAGCCGAAATAAATATATATGGCTTTGGATGGCGTTGTCGTGATGTCACTTGTCTCACTCTTTCTACTGTTATTTTAATGGGATATACACTCTTTAAGCAATTCAATCGTAGTAGACGGGCCTATCAAACTATCATGTACAGAGATTCAAATTTTAGCCGTACTAAGTGAATGTTTAATATCGTCTTCTTGGAGGTAAAAGTCATTAAGTAACAAAATCAAAATTTTTCAGGAGAGCAAAAAAACGGGGATACGCTCATTAAAAATAGGAAAATGATAAATCATTCAAAATTTCCACTCAATTTTATAGCATTTATAGCAGTTATGTATATTCACTTAGCGACTTTTCATACTTATGGAAAATGATTACATCAACACACAATGACTTTTCCTCGAATTTGGAACAAATTGCACTTAGTGACTTTTACCTCCAATTTTTTGTTGTCATTGTAATATTTAGGAAATCAAACCCAATGGCTACGTTCAATCTCGTGTTGGATAGGGTATCTTGGATAGGTGGATTTTTAGATACCTTGTTGAACGAGTTGGATAGCTGTATTGAGATAGCTGTCAAAAAATAAAAACAACTTTCAGCTGTTCACAAAAAGCAGAGAAACATTTAAGCTTCGAAGTCAAAATTGTTGTAAGATAAAACATAATTTAATTACCTTCTAAAATTCGGAGGCAAAAAGCTTCTTCATCGTCTATTATGTACAGAACATCCTCAAATACACCTTCAACTAACATTTTGTACCTTTTTGTTTACCAACAAATACAAAAGCTGAAATCAATTTTCAAGTTTCTTGAAATTCAACCATATGTTGAATCAGCTGTTCTGTCAGATACCTACATACCCCAAAAAATTCTTGGATACCTTTGGATTCCTTTTTTGTCATCTCAGCTGTTTTTGATAAGTTGTTATTTTACACGTAAAACACTAACAAAAAGGTATCCGGATACCCTATCTGTCTGAGATTGAACGCAGCCAATGTGCAACTATACACCACCTTTCAAACCCTCCCCATTGAATGCACTTTGTCTTTGGCAGCATAATTATGCGCTAAAAATAAAAGTCCTTGTCAAAAGTGAACGAAAATAAACGAAGAATAAAAATTCACAATTACACGAATTTTCTGTTTGTACTACAAATTCAGGGGCCCGCTATTATAAAAGTTCTAAAATACAAATTCAGGCAGGCATTCTTATTTTAAACAAAACTTCAAACTTCACATCACTTCACTTCAATGGTGAATGGAACTTAACGAAAAGCAGTCCTTCAAAGTTATTTTCAAAGTATACCAAAATGTATGACAAACATCCGTCAAATCATGAGGATTCATTACTTACATATGTAAATCTTTTTTCTTAACAAACAGAACCAAGTTTGATGTGGTCTAGGTTTTTGCATTTCTGCAAAAGTCAAAACTCATAAAAAGTCAGCTGTATCCCTATCCATAAATAAATATATTTAAACATAAGCCGCATGTTTCTATTCATTGTTTCCGTTTTCCTTTTTTAATCCAATAGCGAATGGAATTTAACGAAAAACTTTTTGTACAATTAAAGTGGATTTACATGTATCTGCATAATGCAAGAAAGTAGAGGAAGTCAGATATATATGTCAAAATATAAAAGTGGGAGAGAGCAGAGCAGTAGTGACACTTTTTACTTCCTATAAAATACTATATGTCTTAACGAAAGCGTAATCAAATAAATACAAAAACCTAAAAAAGCTTTAAAACTGGAAGAAAATTGAAAAATATTTTCGGACAACCAAAAAACATTGATGTAAAAGAATAAATGTGGCTATAATTAGGTACACAGTGTTTTTCCATAATCTTTAAATGAGAGTTAAAACGTACTTTGAATTGTTTTTATAGTAAAAACGCATTCAAATTCGGAAAATTGTAAGAAAAATATTACAATTAGTTGCATGAACCTTACAATTAAAAAAAATGTAAATTAAATTCATAAAAAAGATGTAACAAAACGTAAAAAAAGTAACACGGTAACAAAATTTAAAAATTAAAATATGTTAAGCTTTTGTTACACTCGCAACATTGAGGGAACACTGATGCAGATGAAGATGCTATAATGAAGATGAATATTTTCGTATAATCTAAAATTTTTAAGATGTCGTCATTTTTGATCTTTTCTTTCTATCCAACCAGTGTGATTTCATTATTATGCATCCTCTTTGAAGACTGCGGACTTCAAAGTAAAGATAAATGTAAATCCAACATAAAAGGCTTACTTACTTAACTTTAATGTCACAACTGTCTATAAGTACATATTTATATATTATTTTATAGACACATTTTGTTTTTAAAGGTTAAGTTAATCGACAAGTCACTTAAAATTAGTCAAACTCCATTTAGCTAGTTATCCACGAATAAATGATTATAAATCTGCATCTTTAAATTGAATTGTATACACTTAATAATTATTAAATGTAAGAAATTAATTCATATTTAATTTCATATTGAAATGCCAATTGCACGATTTCTATAATTTTATTGCAAAAAGCATTTATATTCATATTGTATAGATAATTCACCAGAGATATTTTCTAAATACGTGTACTGTAAATATATTTCGTTATCAATATTTCGGATGCCTCTTCACTAATAATGCCTACGACTTCTTATAGAAATTCTGTACATCAGATCAATCGTCTTCTTTTTTATGAATTTTTAAATATAATATGTACATATGTATATCAAACCTTTAAACAATTTTTACTTTTTTATTCTTTTATAATCCGATAAAGCGTGGCGCCACAAAATTTAATCTATGGCATAAAGTTCAAAATAATTATTTTATATATTTCAAATATATTTTTTTTGTCATTTTGGCATAAATATTTGACGTAATAAAGGGCATGTTGTGGACTCGTCTTGTACAATTGTACAAATTATAAAATAAAGAAGTTGTTGAGCAAATTAAAAGTTTTTTAACGAAACATAATTGGTCTATTATTATCAGAAGAGAAAATCAATCTACTTCAAGAACCTGCAAACTCTGTTAGTGAAGTTCATACTTATGTACATATATGTACATTAATGGAGATAGAATTATGTGAGATGATGAAGTGAAGGGCCTATACGCGTTTTTTTTCCTGTTCAGAGTTCTGATCATGTCATGTCTTATTTCTTCCTGAAATGCATTTGAATAATTAGCTGTCACGAATTGACGTTTGTGACTTTTGACAGCATAAAATTTCCTTAACTTTGGAAATTAAAATAATGATCATTGATTTTGTCTATTTAAATACTGACATTGATTTTTTAAATAAATAAATAAATAAAGTATTCAATTAATTATTATTATTCACAAAGTGTTCATTGATTGTCAGAGCAACGACTGTCGAAACTTCAGCCGCCTTTTTAAGTTGTTTTGAGATTTGTTTACATACATTTTCTCCTTATCTTCTAATTCTGAAATGGCTTGTGTTCAGCTTTTTACTCCGTACGATCGGTCTTTTTTTCCGAGCTCGTAGACCGCTATTAACATGTGGAATCCTTTCTCTGAACAATAAGGATCACAAAAACTGAATCCCTGAACGCTTTGAACAAACAAACAAAGAAAATGTTTGTCAGCTTGACAGATCAGACCCTGTACAAAAAAAAACTAAAAAAGAAAAGCACCTTATAACGTGAGTTCAACCAAAAGAACTGTCAGGATGACTTTCATGTGAGTCAATAACAAAACATTTAAAAAGATGTAAACAAATACAAAAACTCGAAGTTTTTGCTGAATAATTTATGAGTGGAAATGGAAAGAATTTATTTTAGCACCACTTTAAATATTTTATTAGGCATGACCAAATTATGATTTTTATTGTTTATATTATATAAACCTTGTCCAATCAATGACTACCACAATATTTACATATAAAACGACTCGTTAAGACAAATTATAGAACGATTTAAATTTAACGAACTTACCGTAGGTTCTTGTTTATCCTTGGCAGGTGTCGCTGTAAGTCCCGTAATTATCAATAACAGCAAAGTGAAGCAACTTCTTAGTATCATATTTAAATATGTTTTGTTTATATTTATACCAATAACAACAAATAATCACTTAACGAACCTTATATTATTTAAAATATATCTACAACCGTTTGATAATAATAATAATACTAAACAAAAATGTATATAGAATATACTTTTAAGGTAAACTTAAATAATCACAAACTTTATTTTGAATATAAGTATTTTTGTTTTTTTTTTTTTTTAAGCAAAGTTTTGAAATTGATCAGGGCGCGAATACACTTAAACACAAGCCAACAAAAGTCACAAATTTAAATCAAATAACTAGACGGCTGACCTTTTATTTTATTTTTATTCACACTATCGGTATTTTGTTTGTTAAACATTTATATTGTTGTTGTTGCTGTTTTGTTGATATAGTCAGTAGTATAATTAATCTTTTGTGAGGAATTTCATCTGCTTTTATTTTGACTTAGGTGAAAGGTGTGTGGTATATGTTGATGCGGATCTGGAAAAAAAGATATAACCAAAAGTTGTAGGTATGTTAATAATATGACAGATATGTACATAATGTATATTATAATGAATGACGTTAAAATTAGTAAAAATAAAGACGGACGAATTCAATAGATCGGTTGGAATCAAAGCTCGTTATTGAAATTGGGTTTTTTTGGAATGTCATATCCGGATTGATGTGCTCAATACTTTTTTTTTGGAATTCCGATGCATTTTTTGTTTATAGATATTTTGGGGCCGTGGAAAAAAGTTTTATTTATGGAATTTTTATTATTAAGTTCAAGTTCGGAACTTGTCTCGTGTCCGCCCACCTCCACTTGAATTATTAAGATATTAGAATTAGTGAAAAGAGCAGTAATAAAGGGTGATTTTTTAAAAGCTATAGAAAAGTTTTTCAAAAAAAAAACACACAAAATTCAAAAAAATGCATGAAATCTTTATTTGAATTGATAGTACGGTAAATATAATTTAATGTTTGAAGATTATTTCATGCAAATTTTGACCTTGAATGCGCCTCAAATGGTCCATCCGCTTAGTCCAATTTTGGCATACTCTTTCCAACATTTCGGCCGGTATCTCACGAAAAAATGCTTTAATGTTGTCTTCCATTGCGTCAATTGAAGCGGGCTTATCTGTATAGACATGAACTTTAACATAGCCCCACAAAAAATAATCTAAAGGCGTTAAATCGCACGATCTAGGCGGCCAATTGACCGGTCCCGAACGTGAAATAAAATGATCACCGAACTCGCCTCTCAATAAGTCCTTTGTTGCGCGTGCTGTGTAGCATATACCGTCTTGTTGAAACCACATGTCATGCAAGTCAAGCTCTTGCATTTTGGGCAAACAAAAGTTGGATATCATCTCACGGTAGCGCTCACCATTCACAGTTACGTTACGATTCGCATCATCTTTGAAGAAGTACGGTCCAATGATGCCACCAGCCCATAAACCGCACCAAACTGTGACTTTTTCTGGATGCATTGGTAGCTCTTGCAATGCTTCTGGCTGATATTCACTCCAAAATCGACAATTCTGCTTATTTACGTACCCATTGTGCCAAAAATTAGCTTCGTCGCTGAACACAAGAAGCGCGCGATGAGCTTTCTTAACAGAGCACGCATTTTGATAATAAAATTCAATAATTTGCAAGCGTTGTTCGTTTGTAAAACGATTCATGGTTAAATTATAGACCAAACTGAAGATGTTTGACCGTGAAACACAAAACGTACGTCAGCTGTTTAAACCAGTGTTGCCAAAAAGATAATAGCTAAAAAATTACCCTTTATTATATTATTTTGAGACATAACCTTTTTAAAATTAAAAAAAATTCACTTTGAAGGTTGAAAACCCTTTCAAGTAAGCAGCAACCTTTGCAAAAACTACATGTTTTTCAGTCAGAATCTAATAATTATCTTTAAAAACTGTTTACCTCTTATTTGATATTTTTATTAGGGTAACTCATCGTAGACTGTTTCTATAGGCTATTCCAATAAGATGTAAAGCATTACTGCAAATACTCTCTGTTACCAGAAAGAAATGGGAAATTTATCAAGGAAAGCCTGAAATGAATGAAGGTTATATGTATGTATGTATGTATATGGGTAGGGTAAAAAACGATCACAACATCTTAAAAATCTACATATGTATGTACATACGTTGATTACTTTCTATTCTACAACGCAAATGTATTCAAGAAATGGCTTGATAAAAGAAACATAATGACATATGGTTTATGGAACTCTTGGAAAATTGATTTGACGAAACCAAGTGTTTTTTAGCGTTTTTTTTTATATAATTATAGTGATCAATAAACGTTAATCTTGATTGTAGTACAACTCCAAGGTAAGAAAAACTGGCTTCATTCATATTCAAACCTGAAGAATTCAACATAAAGACATAATTTATTTAATTGCGTTTGCGCGTAAAACTCACTGTCTTACATTTGTCAATATTTAAAATCAAACGATTTTTACTGCACCATTTCCAAAATTGATTTACATTCTGCAGCTTCTTACAATCCTTGATGGAGTTAATAATTCAAAAAAAAATCAACATAATTTGCAAAGGTTAGCGATATTAGATAAATAGGAGGCAAAGCATTAACAAATAAAATAAACAGTAATGGACCAAGGTGACTCCCTTGTGGTACCTATACTACAATTAACTTTTAATTGATATGAGGGTTTACTTCTGAACATGACGCTATACTATCTATATTTAAGATATGATCAAATCCTCATAACGAAACGGTCGATAAGTCCAGTTTTACTTAATTTATTAACAAGAATTTCATGACTTAATTCATCAAATCGACTTGAGAGTGTTTATCTCTACAAAAAGCAGAGAATTGTTATAAATAATTATTTTTTTTCACAAACCCATGTTGATTTTCACACATGCATATCAAAAAAACAATTAAAAGAAATTATACAGACGAGAGATTTAAACAATTTATGAATAGCAGACAATTTCCCTACAGGACGATAATTCTAAATTTTAAGAACCTTTTTAATGGAATGGCGTTAGGTATGAATATTTCCAAATTTCAGAGACTCGTTAAAAAAAAGAAACAATGGATTGGAAATATAAGAACACATTTTTTCAACATATAATTGATGGTATTCCATCATCAGAACCAGAATTGAAATATTAATTAAGCTTTAAAATATTGTCACTTATAGAGGCCTTAGAAATCGAAGAATCCATTGATGTAAAATGACTGTATTCTTGTGTGTTGAAAGAAATACGAGATGAGGTGCTTGTAGAAGAAACATCTTCAAAAGCATAGTAAAAAAATAATCTGCGAACATGTTTGAAATTGACTCTGGAAGATGGTTCGAAGAATTTTGAAAGGTCATACTATATGGATATCAGTCAAATTTACGTTTACTAATAAAGTATCTCCAAAACATATGGGGGTTCATTTTTATATCACATACAGTATTAGAAATTAATTGAGAGTATAAAAAGATTGAATAAGTCTCAAAGTCGTATTATTGTTCTCAGTAAACTCTAAGCGTCATCCTCGGATAAATTGAACTTCAACCAAGCTTTATTTCTTTTTTTTTTTAAAAAGTTTTTCAATGCGAATCAAAACATGGCGGGCTACCATTTAAAAATTTTAATTCGAGCAGTGGGATATTATCTTAGAAAACAATCAAATAAGATTTCCTAAAATCGCCAAACCATTTCATCTAAACAAAAATGTGAAAATAATGTTAATTAAGAGTTATAAGCTAAATAGCTGAGTAAAGTTACATTTTTTAAAGTCTAACGCAATAGGACTTTAGCACAAGTTAAAAACATTGCATACACATAAAATTAATGAAATAATAAGGGCGGGATGGTGGAAATCTTCATGTACCAGCCTTAAATCCGTGTCTCTTGTGGAATACCTGATCCCAAAAATCGACGAGAAATATAAAAACCTGGGTTTTCGTCAACGCAGTTGTTCTTGAGTGATGTACACGGTTTCTTTTTTTCATGCATTATGAACTTATTTATTCGATAATATTAAATCCTATACTTAAAAATTAATATCTATTTCTAATTTGGGCAATATTTTAGCAATAATGATGACACATGATCAAAATGATACAAAAATTTAATTTTAAAAATATCACTTTTTTTTTAAATTTGCATTAACTGAATTAATAGGAAAAATGTTGGTATTATTAACATTTATCAACTGGTTAATTAGACTATAAGTACCATAGTTGGATCGACTATTAATTGTACGAACTCTATTTCTTAAACTAACGCGACCAACAGTAAAATTAAAGCGATGATAACACAACAACATAACAGAATTGCAAATACTCTGTGTATGGTCAGTATAAGTTAATTTTTGATCCAAAATAATGTCAAGGTCTGAACATATAGTAAGTTTTTCTAATTTCGACAAATTTAGAAGATATTCATGATCCATTGAGTTATGTTTTCTTGTAAGACTCATCGTTTTACACTTGTCAATATTTAATAATAAACGATTAGTATTGCACAACAAGGTTGTCTTGAGGCAGTTCACAGTGAGGAATTAATGTCATTGAATTCTTTAAAATAGAAAGAAGGTCATTTATAAATGAAACGAATAATAGTGGACCAAGATGGTTCCCCTGTGGAACACCATAATTGACTAAAAATTTACTTGAACAATTATTTTACAAACAACATAGAAATAATCTTATCATTAAGTCTTGTTATCTAAAATGTTCTTAAAAGCACAGCATGGCTTAGTTTGTCAAATACTTTACTGAAATCCAAAAATACGCCGTCAACTTGAAGATTTCTTTCAAAGGCCTCAATACAAAATGTGGTGTGCTCAAGAAGATTTGTTACTGACGATTTTTTTTACAAAACCATGCTGATTATCAGAAAAAAAACAGAAGAGCAATTAAAAGAAAAAATATCACAGATTAGCATTAGAGACTCTTAATCAATTTTGGAATGACTGACGTTTTAGCTATAGGACGATAATTACAGATTAAGTGCTTCGAAACCTTTATATGGGTGGGTTTGAGGAAGGCGTATTTGAATAAAAATGGAGAGTGACAGCATTTAATAGATTTATTAAACAGGACAAACAACGGATGTGATAAATTTTTTGCACATTTTTTCAGTATGGTAGATTTTCAGGTTCGGGACTTAGATTTTCGTCAAGATTTTAAATATTTTCTATAGTATAACTGCTTCAGAGATTGTCAGGTTAATTAAACCCAACTAGGGAAATTGTCTAGAGCTTAAAGAGTTATTTGAAAAGTTAGAAATGGATGAGAAAGAGTCTTCATAAGCACTCTTGAAATATTCCGCAAAAATGTTTGATAAATAACAAACTTGCACTTAATGCTCAAAAGGTGGTTCAAGTATTTTCACCATTTTTGTAATGATTTTTAATGGCAAAGTTTTCACTACTCAAGTTTTAAAAAGATGACAGATTCAAAAGTGACAGCTACTTCAATAGTCGTAAGCCGTATAGGAACTTTGTTAAGTTATATGTCCTTTTAAAAATCATTAACTTAACGAAAAATTTCGTCAGTATTTAAATGGCTATTCCTTGGCAAAATTAATTCTGAACTTAAATTTTAGTTTATCCATTTTGGGTAGAACATTAATAAACGTTAAGCAAATGAAAGACTTATTATTTTTTCCTAACGCTTGTTTCTGCACGCATCATGTCCGCGCACCTTAAATTCAAGCTACATAGGTACGATACATATCTATACCTACCTACACCTGCACTCACATTGTGCCATTTTAATTATAAAATCAAGTTCTTTCATTCGATCTTTTCCCATAACGTGTTATAAATTATTCAATTTATTTAATCTCAACCTCAAGTCTTTTGTTTTCTTTCTGTTCAAAAATTATTCAACAGCAAAATGTGTTGAATAAAAAGAACAAAAAAAAGATAAATGATCATAATCATAAATAAACATAAAAACATACATATGTATGTATATGTACCTATGTACACCAAAAAAGATCTCTATCAATATTCTTCTTTTCTCTTGCACGCTGCCAGAAGATACGTACAAATAAAAGAATCTTTAAGACACATAATCAGGATTCAGGAAAAAAAAAAGAAAGAACTAAATTAAAATAAATTCGAAGTATTTATGTACATAAATTTATGTAAAGATACTATGTAAGAAAAATAAATAACATAAGACAAATAATAATAATAAACAAAAAAAAAACGAAGAAAAAAAAATAAATAATTCACGAATGCCGTGATTAAATCGAATCCACCACACCAACACATCCCCTTTCCCATGTCCTTTTTCACACTTTCAAACAAGACACAAAGCCCACAAAAAGACAGCAACCTTCTTCGAGATTGTTGCAGCAGCAAGAAAAAAAATCATAATATCTTAGCTTATAGCATACATACAAGAGGCATAGATAATGCTATCAGACATAATGACAACATGCCTTGAAAAAGTGAGAACCTTCTTGAATGGAATGGATTGGATGGATGGCGATGGATAGATGGATGGATGGATCCTCCTCGGGTCTTATGTATTCCTATTTTGTATTCTTCATGTGTACACTATATAATGCCGAGCGGCACGGCTACTCCGGGATTCCGATTCCGATCTACAATTCTATTGACCAAGCCAGACAATCTGGCGTGAGTGCGAGGAACAAGACGAGCCATCAAAGATAAAAGAATAACAAAAGTACAAACAAAAAAAATAAAAAAGAAAAACGAGTTAACAGCAACAACAACGAACGAGGCTTGCCCACTCTTCTGCCATTTGATCCCCTAAATACCTGCCAGACAGAGTGACGCCAAAGATACCGCGTCGTCGTCGTCGTATACCTAGTACCTAACCTACGTCTTGTAGCTTGGCTGCAATGAAAGATATGAACGAGGCGATGCACCTCGGAATGTTTACATTGAAAAGTCGGACAGAAAATGTCAATTTTATATTTATTATGTTTTCTATTGGTTGAAACATCAGATCTTAGACATACTGTTAGAATTTTGAATAATATAGTTTGGTTTTGTTTATTGAAAAGTTGGTGAGCACACACAAGAAATAATCGTAACAATTGCAAAATGCGATGAAAATCCTTTCACAGGAATCAATTGACATTTCTGCTATGATTTATAAAAATGTCAAAAAGTCACTCGAATCCATCTGCAACTTAGTCATCAGTTTCTAGTAATTAGAATGAATAGGTCAAGTTTTATGAACTTTTCACATTAGAGCGACCAACGACCGACGAATAAATGAATATATGTATGTCATTTTAAACAATTTGTTAACCTTAATTATGTGCAAATCTTGAACAAAAGGTAGAATTATAGCTTTAGTTAATCTTAAAGCAATACAATTAGTTCTTTCATTGCCAAAATAAGAGAAATTTAAGAAATCAAATTGTTTGTCGCGAATCGCAATCTGATTGTAATAAACTGTCAAACGCAATTAGCGTTCCACATACGATCCACAATTCAACGAATAAAATGTTCGCGTTATTTATTGCTAAAATAAGAAAAATTTTAGAAATCAAATTGTTCGTCGCGAATCGCAATCCGATTGTAATAAACTGTCAAACACAATTAGCGTTCCACATACGATCCACAATTCAACGTTGTTCGCGTCTTAACCTACAAATTTCATTCTAGTCTTTGTTGAGCACTTGTATGACGAATAAAAACGAGCCATGTGAAAAAAATGTCATAATTGACGAATATTCATTCGTTAGTCGCTGGTCGCTCTCATGTGAATATTTCCTTAGGAGAGATTTCATCTAATTTTGTATTCACTTGTTGTGAACTGCATTCTGATAGCGTGGATAGTGAATTCACGTTTGACAGAAAGCAGATAACAAGGTACATGAGACACAAATTCCGAACTGGGAACAATCAATATTGACTTGAGAATACCGAAATTGTCACTCTAAGTCAACATTCTGGTAGCATTTAGGAATGTTTGGCTCCGTTAACTCTCTTTTGAGTAATTGAAGTACTTGAGGTATTAAAAAAGAATTAAATGACACGATAACAAGGAATTGATTGGCACTTACAATTTTCAAGCCCTACCGAAGTATTGGCACAAAAATACGAAGAGAAAAAAGGATTAGTTTAATTATTTCTTACGAGGAATAGTACAAATTGTACAATACCGGAAGAACCATTAAGATTTTTTAAGGACTGTGTGACTGCCTTGCTTTCTTGTACTCGACAAAAATCTTAACGACCATCCAAAACTCAGAAGATCTTTGAACACATCTCAAAAGAAAGAAATTGCATTTTAGGAATATGGTTACTTGATTGATGAATCTCTTTAATAAAGGCGTGCAAAACCTCAGTTAATTTTGGGCTTGTACAAGGCCAAACAATAGTAGTTTTAATAGCAATAAGACGGGGTAGCTGCAGCTTCTGCGGTCTGTGTTAGTTTGAGTTTGCGGAAAGTAATATTTGCAAATTTTTGAGTGTACATAGCCTACTGTAAGAATCAGAAAGAACGAAGCCGGTCAAGAACAACCGGCCGTTCGATAGCCGATAGGTCTGCTGCTTTAGAGTGCTGTTCTTTCTTTTTTTTGTCAGTCCATAAGTTGTACAGTTTGGCAACCATAGCTGAATGAACATTTAAAGAAGGATACTGCAAGTTGAGCAAGAATATAGCCACCTTCGTTCTACACCGCGATGACACGACGCGATGGACGCGGCAAACGCACGCAACGGCTTGAGAATAATCGATGGAGCGGCATCCGCCAAATGTGGTTTTAAGTCATCTTTGTCCTGAAGGATTTAAGCTTCGTAGGTACATAAATGCATATTTTGTTGTTTTGTTTTTAAATTTACCTCTGAAGAGGTATAAGTAAAGTAGTGCCTTTTGATGGTCTTCCTCGCAGGTTGTTGTCTGGAATTTTGAATCTTTGTTTCGTTCATATTTTTTTTTATTTTATTTTATTTAATTTTTTATTATTTTTTGTAAAATCTTCGTGGCGTGGTCTTGGTAGGTTTTTATCATTCTTAACAGGCATTCCTCGGTGTTGTCCGTAGTATCTCATAAATTGTACATGTAACCTTAGTTTTCAGGCAATGTAGAAAGGAGAGAGGACTAATGAAACCAGTTTTGGTGGTAAATGCATTTTTGCATTCATTTTGAAAATTCGTATTTCTTTTTTTTCGAGTGTTAGGTTGTTTTTGAAACTGGAGAATTTCTTACTCTTTGGATTTGAACAAAAATTTGTCCTTAGAGAATTTAAAAAAGTCTAACATAGGTAAGGTGTCTGTTGGGATTGAAGACACCTGGCGTGGTTGGATGGATATAGATGTGTGACGACGAAGCACGACAACGATGATGAGCCCAAGGGTGGAGAAGGGGGGAGTTGTAGGAATTGAAATGTTTGCACACATGCATGATGGGCAGGGCCAGAGTTTATAAATTGTACATTGCTTGTAAACCACGTTCTATGCAAATTAAACTTACTGTGGAATGTCTATGGTGTGCCTATGGGAGATTTTTTTCTTAAAGCATAATAGTCAAAGAATTATCGTTTTAAAATTAATAAAGTAAGTATATTATGCTATACGCATTTCATAACATAGATAATTAATGTTTGTCAAGGCTATGAATCCAAACAGCATCAAATGATAAAATCACAAAGTTTTTGTGTTATCACTTTATTAAAGTGACAAAAAAGTTTTTGAAAATCGAAGCTCAATCAAAATATTACCATTTAGTTGGTTTTTCCTTTAACTGGATCCATATAGAGGTTTGCTGAATCGGAACGGCTAACCTTGTCGAATTTGTCAATTTTTCTCAATAGTACAGTCCTGTTGATAAAAACTTTTAGGTTTCACGCGACTGAGAATATACCCAGATATAACAGTGGGTTCTTCGAGAGATATACATAAATAATATTTTCTATAGCCATACCACACCTTTCTAAATGTGTTGATCATCATATTTCACAAGGACTCTTTTTTTTAATACGAGTCTCAAAAAAGTAAAACCCACGTACTTAGATAAGTACCTATACAATCTACAATAATTCTTTAATTAATCAAAATGTTAACTAGGTACCTATACAAAGCTTACCTATTTTAAAATTTTCCTTAGCACAACATTAGATCCTAGACTATGGATTAAAAATAGCATTTTTGAAGTTAACATAATGCAGACATATTTTTACAAAAGTTAGTATTCAAGTAGTTAACAACATTACAAGCAAACGTTACTCATAAAAAGAAGAGCCAATGGTAATGAAAATTGAATTGTTAGATTCTAATAACAAGATAATGTAAATACCTCATAAGACTAGATAGAGGTAAAATATAGTTGCATTGGTGCATTGACCATGCCTTTTTGTATATGGATTGAAAAAACACTGTTTTTTTACCAAAGACTTAAATGTCATTTTGAACTTACTGAACACAATCTTATGTCAAAGTTACAATGACAAAATAAATTTACAATATTGGAATTTTGAATAAGAATGGGATTGTTCTCTTACCTCAAAGACAATGTTCACATTGGACTCGTTTGAGGCGAATCATTTTGACGTCTCAACACTTCAATTTCAACCTAATTGATGGTTAACAAGAGTTAGAGAAGTAAGGCCGACATTTTTAAAAGCAATAACCGATGTTTATTTTAGACATGTAGTTTTCAATATGGCAATACTTTTTCGAAGTTTTTGTGTTCAGTTTGGTTTGCCATTTCATAATGAATAGACTTAGAGACCAGTTTTAGTTATCATTGAACATTTTGTTTCGAGATTTAAAAGCGATTAAGGCCCATAAAATGTTGATTAAGGTCCATAGCTATTTTCGGCACTAATTATTATGTGATAGTTAGATTTAACATAGTAAAAAACTACTTTTCAATTCTAACTAACTTCAAGTCGTTTATTAAAATGTCAAATTTGTATGCGTAAAAGTTTATTTTAACTTGTTAACGTGTTTTGCTCAAGAACGACCAAAAAATTCATCATAATGGACTTCTAGAAGAAAGCCCGTTGTCCTTACATTGCCAAGCAGCAAAATTTCAGAACAATGTTCTGAAATGGTAAAAATCAAGATTGCACTCGACAAGGTCACAATATGATACCCTTTTTAGAACATGAACAAAATATACATACATATGAACGTAGTTCCTCCAAAATACCAAATTTAAATTAGAACTACATACCTATGAGGAAAAATTCTGTTTTTGCATTTGTCTGTGATAGATAGTAGATAGATATGTAGATAGTTTCTTTATTTTAAGATATAAATTATTAACAAATGTTTTTCTTTAAGAATATGGACATGGCAATTCTGCCGTCCGTCTGTGTCTCCAAAGTTTTTTGTACCCTGCAATTATTAAAAACATGAAATAAAATCATCAGCAAAATTCAATCTTAAATCATAATTCACCCGGGGACTTAATTTTGTTCTGAGTGCCGTAAATTACTCCAATAACGTATTTTGTTTTGGCAGATAATTTAAATAATCATAACCAACTTGTCAACAAAAATCCAATGATGAAAACTAATGATAGCTAATAACTGGCGTCTTATACTCCTGAACAACGTTTACATATCGTGCAAATTTATTACCAAAAAAAGAGGCTGGGATGCGACCCACACTGATAACTTCCCATCCCGTCTGTCGATTTGTCTTGCTTAAAAGTTTGTCTATATGTATCAATTTTTACCAAATTTGCGTACTATTTTTTGTAGATTTTATTTTTTTATGAAAAAACGGACTGTTGGATTTTTATATCGAATAATATATGAATATCGAAAACAATATTTTTTGTGAAATAAAATAAGTTTGAAGCCAATATTTGTAATTTTTGAAAAGAGTCGAAAGTAAATTTTTACCTACCAAGTTTTAGTATTGTTTTTTTCTTAGGTTTTTATTTTTTGTAAAAAAAACCGTCAATTCGATTTTTCACAAAATTTTATCGAATGTTGAAAACAATATTTCTTATAAGTTAAAATTAGTTAGAAGCCATTATCTCAAATTTTTGAAAAGATATTTGAGTCGAAAATCAATTTTTACACCTTTTATAATTTTTTTTTAGGTTTTTATTTTTTGTAAAAAAAACTGTCAATTCGATTTTTCTCAAAATTGTTCCTAATGTTGAAAACAATATTTCTTATAAGTTAAAATTAGTTAGAAGCCATTATCTCAAAGTTTTGAAAAGATATTTGAGTCGAAAATCAATTTTTACCAACTTTTATTAATTTTTTTTAGGTTTTTATTTTTTTTTAACTGTCAATTCGATTTTTCTCAAGATTTTTCAGAATGTTGAAAACAATATTTCTTATAAGATAAAAAAAATTTGAAGCCTTAATCTCAAGTTTTTAAAAAGATATTTGCGTCGAAATTCAATTTTTAACAACTGTGAGTAAATTTTTTTTAGGATTTTATTTTTTATAAAAAAACTGTCAATTAGATTTTTCTCAAAATTTTATCAGACGTCAAAAACATTATTCTTCGTTGCACAAAATTGTTTTGGAGATGATGGAGATGAAATCATATTAAAATTTTCGAGGTGACAAATTTTTTTTTTCAGTTTTTTTGATTTATAAAAAACCGTTAATTGGATTTTTTTCCAAAAATATAATTGTTTTGTATTACGTTACAATATATATTATAAAATTTAATTCAAGTCTCTAGCATCATTGGTTCATGAGATATTTAGGTTTAACCAAAATTTTCACCTTTTTTTAAACTGCTATGGTAAGAAAACCACCCACACAATTTTCTTGAGAGCCCTTTCTGCATCTTTCTGCCTTATTATCTGTATAACAAAATTTATTTGAAGTCGATATCTCTTCTGGTTCTTGAGCTATGGAGGACGAAAAAAACGTCGCGAACGTACAGACGTACGGACGTACGAACGTACGTACACACGCACGCACAGATATCTTTCTAAAAATCTTTATATTATTGAAACGTCGAGAAATGTCAAAATTTTCAATTTGACAAATCGGACCCATTACAATAACTTCCTATGGGAAGTTAAAAAAAGTTCAGTTTGTGTGAGGCGCAACGAAACATTCAATTTGTTGAAGGAAACTTTTGGTGAGCGCATTATATCGCGTCATGGTCATGGGTCTGTGGCGTGACATTAAGTCTCTGTACTTAACGGATCATGTAGAATTGGGCTTAAGGGAAAACTGATGACCGTTCCTACAAGCACTGGTTTTATGGTTGAACATTTTAAGGGCAGGAACGCAATTAGATATTTCACTAGATTTACTTAATTGTTTCGCTTGTAAAACAAGGGTTTGTTTTGCTTTTGTATTTTATGGATGTCATCTTATTTCGTTCGGGGATAATTTTATTTAACCTTATTTTTAATAAGCTATAAAATATATTTTTGTTTAATTTCATTTTTAAAAAATGCTTACACATTACCCAATAACTCTCTCACATTGACAATTAGTTTTTGTTTCAAAAAAGAGTTTTTTAGAAGTAATAACAAGAAGAACATTTTCTTTTTACTAATTGGTCACCTTATTTTAAAATGATTTAACGTTTTGGTTGACCGTATCAACACTTAAATATATGTAATAATCGACACAGATAAGATGTAATTTATATTTTTAAGTCGAATTAAAATTTGATATTCATAAAAATGATAATAAACAAAAGTACAATCACAATAAAATGCTCTAATAATTCTGCAGTTTACATTTTTGATCATATTTTTTTATTTATTAAAAAAAATCTTTAAATTTTGTAGTTGAATTTCCTATGAAATATTACAGTTTCAATTTTTTAAAATTTAAATTCCTCATTAATAAGCAGCAGGACAAAGTACTTAATTCTTGGACAATATATAAAGAATTTCTATTTATGTACCTACATCTAGAACACTTTTGGAGTCTGATTTTGTTTGTATTCGAAAAGAGTTTCAATGCAAATTAGCATTACTAGTTCAAAGTGATAACATTGGCAAAAAATTACCCACGAAATATTTTTATATTTGCTATTGGATGAAAGTGATAAAAAAATTGATACTAAATTAAAATTATCAAATTCCAGGAAATTATTTCAAAGTAAAAGTAAAAATTCAATATCCGTTCAAATTTCTCGGAACCCTATTACAAAATAAAAGAGAATATAAACAAATGTCTTTTTTTTCGAAAAATGATAATGTTTTATTTTATGTACATAGGTTATTGAACTTTAAAATAGGCAAATATTTATCGCAGAATACTAATTCTGCAAATATAAATAAAATACATTGTAGTTAAGTACGTAGCAAACACCTTAGGCTTTTTTGTTTTATTCTTGATGATAAGGACAAAGTAATGGATTCGTAAAAGATCAACTTTTGGTTTAAAATTAAATTCTAATTTAAAATTTTAATTATTAAATTTAAATTTGACAGTCTATGATGTCGTATTTTGGCTTAAATCTTGAACCAACTTAACCGAACTAAATGTCTCTAAAGTTATATGTATTTTTATGACAGCTTACTAATCAGAATCTCTAAGAATTCAATTAAGATGTCTGATAACTAAATTCTTAGTTTTACGCTAGGTTTATGCTTATTAAGTATTACAAAGATGAGAATCAGAATCGAGAGCTCAGTTGAAAAGGTTTCGATTTTTGACATAATGTCTTTATTTCAGTGGAGAGTTCGAATTGAAGATGAGTTAAAATGTTGTTAAAATGACATTAAAGGTCTGCTTATTATGTACTTATGTTTGTCCTTTTTCAAACAATTGTTAACTATTGTTGATATGTCAAAAAAATTGTTTAAGTGGCATTGTTACGAATTGTTGGAATCATTTAGGAACGACAATTATTAGAAATAATAACAATTACTTGTTTGTAAACAAATCAATGACTTTGACAGTTTAACACTTTCAACTCACCTTCCGAGCTGAGTTAACATTTAGGAGCGATTATTAACAATAATTAACGATTGTTAACAATAAAGAAGAACAGACCCTTTATATCGTTGTATTAATATAACTCGTTTTATTCATTTTGGAGCCTTTGGACTTAAAAATCCAATATCTTTCAAACCAACTTTTTCGATCTGCATACATAGGATTACAATTAGTCACTACATCAATATTTATATTACAATTAATTTTTGTCCATCATTATCAAATACAGTCATTTCACAAAAATTAGACTTTCGGGTTTGAACATTGATCGATTTTTTTTTTGGGAAAACTCAAATAAATATGTTTTACTGAAATTTTTTGAAAATTTAAACTTAACGCTCAGAAAAGCAACTCTCCACCATGAAAAATTTTAAAGAAACTTTGAAATTTATTAATTGTTTAAAATGTTCAACCTGTCACTCAACCATAAACACAACAAAAACATACGACGAACGAAGAGGTTAACTTTTCTTAATTTATAACAAAGTTCAGGACAGCTGCACTTCTTACTCATCATTGACTCAGTGAAGATACGCAATTCTATGCAAATATGAATCAACTTAACGTTCGATGGTAAATACAGATGTTTGTAAATATATATTCTTTCGAATGGATTTACTATATTCAACAAATTTTGTAAAAGTACGAGCCTAGAAACATATGTATGTATGTATCTTCATATACAGCACAACACCCGCTCTTCTACTATATACATATATAAGTTATGACATAGCAATAAATTGTTTTTCCAATAGACAATCTTTTCTTATATTAGTATTGTTATGAAACTTATTAACACAAGTCAATTAAAGTTAATCACTTGTCAGATCTAATATATCAATCAATTTATTAGTTAAAATTGTTTGGATTGGAACATTTTACTTCTTTAAAAGATGGAACGATGTAATCTCTTGATATATAGAGTATAGACAGTTACGAGTATTATTTGAACTTTCTTGTAATGTGTTGCAATTGCAATTATTTGTAAGGCAATTGATTTTATTTGCTTTAATCTTTGTGGAGGTTTATAAAAAGAAAAAAACACAGTTAAGGGCTTTGTATGTAACTTTGACAGATTTGTTCAAAGAGAGGGGGCTTTATGAATTTTCATCAAAAGTTAGATAAGATAAGTGACAGCTAATTTAAAACTTTATCTATTATTGGATTGGTTCTAAAAAATTATGTCTTGAAAGTTATGTCCTCGAAAAAGAAGATGATCAAAGCTATTTTAGTAAGTTACTAAGCTAATTACATACTTTATTTTGAAAATTTTAAAGAAACTTGGCATTTCTAAATTTCTGACATTTCAGTTTATTTTTAGTGTTTTCAAAAACTGTCACTTTTTAAACCTGTTCATGAGTGCTGTTTTTTTATTTAAAGAGAATACGTGTTTATTTTACTTTTAATTGTCAAATATTTAGAACATTTAAAACTAATAAAATACTTAACCCTTAAAAAAATGTTGTTTAAGATTTTGTAGCAACTAATAGCTGTCAAAGTTTAAAGCCATAAAATTCGTGTGGAATTACCTCTGAACTTAGTTAAGAACGTCGAACAATGACATTCGAGAACTATTTGCGAATTATTTGGTAAACAGAAGTCTTAAGTGCTAGATTTTGTAGATGCTTCAGTGAATTTTGAGTTCAACAACACAATATTTCAATTTTATGTCAAATTTATATATGAACGCACCCACTAAGTTTTATCATACCTTTTAAGTTATTTTAAAAAACTACAATATATGCAACACAATTTATAAACAAAGATGTTTATTAAATAACATTATTATCTGAGTATTAGAAATCCTCCTTTATAAAAACCCCAGACTGATTCCTTAGAATCTCGTTCATCATTTTGTAGTTCAAGAATTCTCGTTCATTAAACCGCGAATGAAAATGAAAACTCATAATTTTATCACTTCAATTGTCAACAATTTCTTGAAGTAACATGTGTCTGTGAATATTGTAGTATATTATTTATATTTACAATCTCTGAACCATTTTTCTTGGTCTTATTTTTATGACTACAACGTACAAACTACATTCTGTCTGTATAATTATATTTTTTGAATGTAGACCACGTACTTGACGACCTATTAAGCCTATCGTTTCGTCGAGAATTACAGAAAGAAAAAAAAATAGGAAAAATCCAAGCTAAAAATAACAAATCACAATGGCACCTCGGTAGCAAGATGTGATCGAACGAAGGTTTAAGAATAAGTCTTGCTCGAAGAATGAACTTCCGTGCTTCGAGATGACACCTTAAGTTGATTTGATCACTTTTTATAATTTATGAAGATGAAAATGAAAGCAGTTTATTGACTTAATATTTTTTTGGTTTTAAGATGACAATCTGCCAAGAATTACGTTTTAGTTGTAATAAGAGAGCTCTGAATCCTTAAACGAATAATGACGAAGACTGTATTTGATTCTTCTATTTGTCATCTTATCGGACTCTAAAGGTTTTATGACATCTCGTAATTTATATTGTAGCCTCATAAAGGTCAATATCGCTATTTTGTCACTCGTTCGTAGCTGATACACGCTCTGAAGCACTGGCTACATCACGCATGGAGACTGAAAGCTGGCTGAATATTATTTATTTTAGTTTCTATATAGAAAAAAAAAATCTATCTGATAATAAGTAGTATGGTCTTTTTTTTAATGGATTTTGACTTTATTATACGAATACGCTGACACTTAATCAAAGGAAAATTTATGATCACTTTAAGATTGAATAATGATGACGGAGATTTAGGCTGTGGTTATATACGAATGGTTGCAATCGTGTACACTAGAGTTGACAGTTTAAGAGAGGTAAAATGATAAATGACAATCGGGTTTGTGTTTAAGTTTTGATTCAAAGCCAACTTTCTAAAACATAAACAACACTTTATAAACAAGCCTTATGTTAAATAGAGCTCTTTAATCGAAGCATATAAGCTTTAAAGCCATATGATGTGTTGACAATATTTTAGGACTATGATGTAGCAGTTTGGTATAGATTTATTTAATGACCATCAGTTGGAATAAATAGATTTAATTACATAATATTATTTTAAAGATAAGTAGGTAGGTATATGTTATGGTTGATGGATTTAGTGGATCGGATGCCTTTTAAGATTGATTGACATGCCTCTACACTTTGTCTTCAAAAAACATTTTCCCCATCGAAAACATCGATGTTTGAGATTTAAGATACTATACTTACAATGTTATAAACATTGTATACTTTATGTTAAGAATTGTATCAATATAATAAGCAATATAAATTGGATGACATTTGTAAATTGAAATATTTGCAATTCTAAGCAAACCATAATTTGACAGCGAATAGTATAGGGTCCGATTTAAATGAGAGAATAATTCGGAGAAGATAAAATCCAACTTTTAAATTTAATCTTACAAAAAGGAATAAAATAGTTAACTGAAATGTAACGTTGTTGACACTAGTTGGACTCGTTTAGATTTCAATGTTCAGCTTTTAAAAACGAGGATGTAACTAACAAGTCCTTGGATAGCTATGAGAAAGTGGCGTAAATCCTTTTGATTTGTACGAATATAAACTTTTTAAATAAAAACCAATATATTAATTATTTAAAACACTTACAATAAGGTAACACAAACAAAGCTGGAAATTGGGTCTCAAACTGGTCTAACTGGCCCTAATAACATATCAAAAATTTAGAACTCAAACTGAGACCTTTGTAAAGAGCTGAAATTCTTGAATTGAATTGAAATTTTAAGTCAGAAGTTAAACCAGAAAAAACTGTCAAAAATGTAAATTTTTCGCTTTCTTGTTTTTTTTTTATAATTTTAAAAGACTTTTATAATTCATCGTTTGTGGATGAGTTTGGAGTGACTTTTTGACAAATTTTCTTTTGTGGAAATGTCAAAAATGACATTTCTTTCCCTCCGCACATTAATAATTGGAATCCGTAATAGGTGTGAAAAGTTGTTTTTGAGTCTGGATTTTTGAAGGACACTTTCGTTTTTCCCCTCAAATTATAGGAGAATTATATAATTTGTCTGGAATGTATGTACATATGTATGTATATGAAAACTATTGTTCCTTTATATGTCCTGGAATTTTGATTATTCATTCAGCAGATTTTTCGTTGACATTACATAAAAAGTCAATTTTTAATATAAAGTACTTTTGATTTTTATACCATTCATTTGAAGTCAATAGCAGAGGCCGGACAAAAAAAACAATTTGGTCATTTAGAGTGTTATACTTAAGAATTGACCCACAAATTACGAGTGATTTTGAATTTTGAAATTTAGTATAGAAATAATTAAATATTTTAATTCGTGGTTATTTTATCCAGAGTTATAATGAATTATATGTACATAACATATTTAGGTAACTACATTTGTTTATGAATTTGAATTTTGCAGTTCCGAAAAAAAAAACAGTTTTTGGTCGTGTTTAGAACTTTACTTTGAATTTCCATGATTATCTGTCACCATTGTCGATTCTACTGTTTTATATTAATTTGACTTTACTTTTGGATAAAATATGGTGTTCGCATTGAGCTGTTTTGGATCAACTTAATTTCTGTCTCACTTCTCTATCTTTTTCAAATCATTACATTAAATGTCATCCTTAATTGGCGTTTTAAATTAACTAAAATATTTTATTTCAGTTAGCGTGATGCGAATTACCTAAGCCTAGGATAAAATATACAAATAATTGTTTTACTTCTTTCAAAAAAGATATCCATTCATATTTGCATATTTCATGTCCAGAAGACTTTAAATATTGTGAAACGTATTTATGCCTTTTGTTGCTTGTATTTGATAATCCTTGAAATAACCTTAATTTATTTTAAGATCATCTTTTGGCAATTTATAAATTGTCGAAAAAAATTATACTAAAAATAAGAGAATCAAGTTAAGTCTTCTAAAAACTTTAACATTTTTGTTCATAACTTTTATTGTAATGACTGTGACGCTGAATCAAATCACCAGAATCAGAGAAGATCGTGCTTTTTTAATCTGTTTTTATACGAATATAAATTATATTTCAGTGTTTATTTATTATTAATTTATTTGTCTATATGTACAAGAACTTTCTTAAACTGTAAACTTGTAGCTTAAAAAAATAAATACATATGTATTTACATTCAATTTTTGAGTAATTTAAGACCTAGGCAAACATGAAAATAAAATAAATTATTTAGTTAAGTAGTAAATTATTATTCATTGAAAATCACATTCATTATTTTATTTGAAATTGGTTCACATTGGTTTTGAATTCCTGAATATTGCAATGATTAGGAAAGACAGAGTGTGGTAACGCATTTCACATCCGAAGAAGAGGGATGTAAGTCTGAAAACGAATATGAAAAGCTAAGAGTACAATCGTCATCGAAACAATGTACTGGATTAGAAGTTGCGGACAGGAGATCATTAATAAAAATGAGAAAGAGTGTTGGAGATAGAACAGAGCCAGCATTTATTTTATGGTTTTCAGACTTGAATTCATCTAATACTACTTGCATTGAACGATCCGAAAGATAATTACTAATCCAATGAAGCAGGGATTCATGAAAACCGAAAGCATGCATTTTCGATAAGAGAGTCTGAAGCCAAACCCTATCAAATGCTTTTAAGCCTTGGTCTTAAACAGCGAGCCGGAGTACATATTTTAAAAATCAATTGTAAAGTCGGACAATCAATATGACAAGTTACAATGTTACCCGTAAAAGATATTAAAAAGTAAACTCTTCTAGATTCAAGACTTTTTAAGTCAATTAAATCACATGGAGCTTTATATAAGGACAAGGATATGCTCCATTTCTAGTTATACCGAAGCAGCGAAAACCTCATACATAATATTCTATTTGCAGCGTTTTTATAGTGTGGAGTCCAAACCACACAACGTTATTCCAAAATCGGTCTAGTGAAACTAACAAAAAGACATTTTAATGTGAAAGGACACTTTAAGTCGTTAGAATCCAAGCGTAGAGTTGCCTTTGGAGATAAGCTACTTCACATGCATTCTAAAATTTAATTTTGCATCTAATATAACTCCTAAATCCTTATTGTTATAAACCCTCTCAAGCTCATTGCTTACAATTTTATAACCATAAATGATAGGGAAAGATGATATTGGAAACGATAGAACACTACATTTTCCTATATTTAAAGCTATGTCATTCAAGTTGTTTTATAGATTTTAGCATCATCCGCAAATATAAGGCATGATGAATAAGAAATGTTTAGAGGTACATCGTTAACAAATAACATGAACAAAAGGGGGGCAAGATGACTGCCTTGAGGAAGCCCTGAGTGATTGAAATTTGTTTTCAGATTTATAAGGATCAATTTTGACATATTAAACACGATTAGTCAAATAGCTCCTACAACCAGTTTAATAATTGACCATAAAAACCTAAAGATTCAAGCTTTTATAGCAGAATTTTATGATTAACTCTATCAAATGCCTTCGAAAAGTCCTTGATTTCTTTTTTCAATAGTATTAACACAGAAGTTTGTAAATAAAGTGAGAGAAGTTGCTATTACCTTGTCACTCACAAATCCGTCTTATATTTTTTAAGAGCTTTATACATCCGTTTTTTAACAAGAGATTTTGAAATTAACTGTAGTTTTGCAATAGGCCTATAGTTTTTAACACATTATTTTGATTCTGATTTATAAATTGGAGAGTAATTGCGTTAAATTGAAAACTAATTGGCGTAATATTTTAACTTATTAAGTAAATGTTAAAGCAATTTAAGAGTAATTATATAAAAACATAAAACAAGTATTTTACTAGTTAGCAAACCATTACAATTTTGGAATAGTTTAAAACTAAAAAACAAACTTTTCAAATTCCAAGCTCTTCCACAATGCTCACAAAAGATTATAAATGGTCAAAATCCGAGAAATAATTTAAAAGTTGAATAGTTACTTAAAATGTATATAGGTACATATGATTTACATCAGGGAAATATTTTAAAGTACCTAAGCTTAAATTCAAAATGAATGATAAGGTACCTCTTTACTTAAAGGGATAGGTTAAATTACAAAATTACAAAAATAAATTTGTACTTAATTGATAGAAAATAAACAGTAAGTATAAAAGGTAGGTAGCTTAGATACTTACAATTTTATTAATATATTTTTTTTTTTGATTGCCACTCTTTACTTTTTCCTCCAAAATACTTCTTGTGTATAGACAAAGTATAAATAGTGTTAATCGGTCAATTCACAATATTAATTTTTTTTAAAACATTCACCAAAAACAAGAAAAGAAAACCACACGAAACTAAATTCCAATAATTAAAATAACCAACCTACAAAATATTAAGATTTAGTTTTTATTTTAACTCTTTATTAATAAAATCTTCACGTTTGCATATGACACCTTTAATTTTTATTTTAATTAATCAAATGCCATAAAATATTCAAAACACTGTTTTGTTAAAATTCAAAACATTAAAAAATTATAATTTACATACAAACAAAACAGACACGCGAGCTGAGATGTTCCAAAAGTGGTGAGTTATATTGATAAATATTTGAATATTCAACACTTAAATTCAAAAAAAAAAAAAAAAAAAAAAAAAACACTAGCACAAAAAAAACTCACGAAAAATATATAGTCACTATGAATTCACTTAAAATCAAAACAGAAGAAGACCAACTAGCAGGTATACTTCTTCTTAGATATTGTATCTTTGATCCGCTTACACCTGTTTGAATGTTTTGAGTTGGTAACATAAAATATATTGATCCTTTATTTGGATAGTTTTCGGGAAACAAAAAAATGTGATTTTCAAGAAATCAACGCTAAAAATAATCTCAAATTAATCAAAAGAATGAAATTGAAAATCTTTCGAATCTTCGCGCGATAGATAAGTGTACTTTATCTATAACCACTTTCTTTTTAAAAACACAAGTATTTTATCTTGTAGGTAGTTATCGGAAATTATTAAACGAAATTCAAATTGTAACCTTTTTATCAACCGTTAACGTTGACCGCTTATGTGAGACTAAATTTCTAGTTGCGTTTAGTCTTGATTTTTAAGCTTGAGCTTTTCTTCTTCGTTATTTTGTTTGTAGGTAGGTAGCCGGTCTTAAGATATTCGAATGAGAATTCCGTGGCAACACCATCGGCGATGACCGCAACGATGACGATGACGACACGAGCGATGGTCGAAATACAGATAGCCGGTTGTTCGAACTTAAGAGGACTATACGAATTTTATTTTTGTGTTTTCTTCTTTTTTTTTTAAATCAACTTCATCTACGTCATAAATGCATTCCAGATATTGTAATTTGTAACTCAAATTCAAATGAACCAATTGTAGGAAAAAAATTAAACGAAACAAGTTCGAGATATGATTATTTTTGAAGCACTTCCTTTCTTCGCACAACAATCTCGCATGAGAGACAGACGAACTCTGACTAAAAGATGCAACTTCCCAACGATAGTATCTTAAAGCTGAGCCATCTTTATGTTGCTGGAGCTGGAGCTGGACTGGAATAAATAAAAATACAACGACATGGGTAACAACAACCAAACCCATACAAAACTGACCAAGTCCATGTCCGTCCAGTTCCAGTGAGTCCATGCATGTGCATGCGGCAAACAACCACTCTCTGATGAAATGTATCTATACATAAACGATACGATGTTAAGGCCATGGTTGCCACCCAGCCAATATTTACACACACACACAAAAATCTACAAATAATCAACATACTTATTTGGTGATAAATTTAAGAGAGTGTCGGGGTGCTGTCAAATATTCACTCAAAAAAGTGAATAGCCTAAAGTAAATTTAATTACTTTAAGCTACTTCTTACCTCAGTTTTCAAAATTCAACTAGCTTTATGAATGCAAAATTGCACTACAAAGCTGGTCAATTTGGAACTGCGGAACTGTCAAATTAATGACAATTGTAAATATATATAAAATAGAAAACATCTGTGTTCTCAAACTTTCAATATTTGTTTTTATTTTTTAATTAAATAAAATATTGAAATGTTGAACGATTTTTTTTTTCATTTTGAGTTGTTGTGGTTTTACTGAACAGCTGATTGTGAAACGTCAAAATCAGTGTACACTACCAAATTTTGTACACTACAGAGGGGAAGTTTTAACTTATTTTGTAGTTGCATTCAGCCAATCAGAATGACTTGGCTACGCAGTCACTAGCTTAGTGAATGCCCTTTTTGTGAATGTAAAATTGCACTACAATCTGTCAATCGGAGCTGTCATATTTATGAAAAATTATTGGGCATGTTCAGACAACATAAGGGACTTCATTTGCAGTCAACTGTATTCTTTTAACGTAAATTTTGACAAAGGCAACTAGTTAGATTTTGAAGTGTCATACATTTCAAACTCAGACCTTTACTTCATTATCCTGTTCATCGTGGAAAAATTACTAAAAATATTATTGTCTTCAAAACACTCCTCAGGGAAGCTACAAGTCCACCACGATTTTTATTTTTTTTAACGTAAATGAATATTACTTATTTCTTTTCCAATTTTTTAAGGAACCCTATCACACAAAACATTAAATGGAATTGTGCAGAAAATAAATAAATCATAGAGTAATAAAGTTCAGCTTTCAGTTGAACGAAAAAACATGATCAACTGTCATTTTGACATAAATTGACTTGACTTGATAGTTAGGGAGATTTTTCTTGACTAACTTTAGAGTTAATTTTTCAATAAAGTTGCCTTAATTGGAAAATATTTTTTGGCAGCTGGCCAATCAGTTTCTAGAAACTTACCTTACCGAAAAGATCAATTTTCTATTTAAATGACGCTTTAGAAGCTGACAACTGTATTTTCATTTCAATTTTGTTTGTCGCGCTTTATGATACCTACATGAAATCGTAAAATATAATACGGCCTGTAAGAATCCTGTCAAAAGCCCGACCGACCTAACGTGTGGTTGTGATTTAATCATTCAAATTTTCCAACGCCGCCGTTGCTTATGATATGATGTTAAATTCAAAGTTTTGTTAATATACCCAATTTCCAATAATCCCTAAATTTTGTAAACTTAATTAAGATTTATCATTGCTATTATTTAATTAAGTAAGAAAGAAGAAATAATTAAAGGAAATTAAGAAGAAGAGAGGTATAAAGTTCGTCGTAGGGCGTACATATTAGTTTACCTATATACATATATACATACATACGTTGCTAAATTAAATTCTTTAAATGAGATTATATTAACTTAGTTTTCTAAAATCAAAGTTTCTTGATATGTTGAAACAGGATTTTTATTTGGGAGTTAGTAATAACAACTGGCGGACCAACACAGACCAACTCTTGTGGCTCCATCTACAGCTGCTTAGTGTTTGCGTTTGTAACATTGAATATTTTGATTGACTTTTACAGTTAAGCACTTGGTATTTCAAAGGCACTTGATAAACTCTGGCATATTGTTCTCCTATGCGTTCTTTTAGTGTAAACTAATCTCTCCTCTGTTCGATTAGAAATTTTATTTCAAACCGTTGAATACAAGTTTTATATATATGTATGTATGTGTTGTATTGGACGCATTCAAGTCTGAATCGTACAATTTAAATGCAAGTGTTTCCCAAGGGTCCGTTTTGTCGACAACCTCCTTCCTCATTTTAAACTTCCCATAGGAAGTTATTGTAATGGGTCCGATTTGTCAAATTGAAAATTTTGACATTTCTCGACGTTTCAAGGTCCCTAGAGTCGAAATAAAAGATTTTCAGAGAGATGTCTGTGCGTGCGTGTGTACGTACGTTCGTACGTCCGTATGTCCGAACGTCCGTACGTTCGCGACGTTTTTTCTTCGTCCATAGCTCAAGAACCAGAAGAGATATCGACTTCAAATAAATTTTGTTTTACAGATAATAAGGCAGAAAGATGCAGAAAGGGCCTTCAAGAAAATTGCGTGGGTGGTTTTTTTACCATATCAGTTTAAAAAAAAGGTGACAATTTTGGTTAACCCTAAATATCTCATGAACCAATGACGCTAGAGACTTGAATTAAATTTTATATTATATATTGTAACGTGATACAAAACAAGTATATTTTTGGAAAAAAATCCAATTAACGGTTTTTTTATAAATCAAAAAAAGTGAAAAAAATATTGTCACCTCGAAAATTTTACGACTAAAATGTGATTTTATCTCTAAAACAATTTTGTGCAACGAAGAATAATGTTTTTGACATTTGGTAAAATTTTGAGAAAAATCTAATTGACATGAAAGTTTTTTTACAAAAAATAAAAACCTAAAAAAAATTAATAAAAGTTGGTAAAAATTGATTTTCGACTCAAATATCTTTTCAAAACTTTGAGATATTTTCTTTAATTTACTTTTATCTTTCAAAAAATATTGTTGTCAATATTCAGTAGAATTTTGAAAAAAAAAGAATTGACAGTTTTTTAACAAAAAATTAAAAACCGAAACAAAAATTTGACAAAAGTTGGTAAAAATTGATTTTCGACTCAAATATCTTTTCAAAAATTTGAGGTAACGGCTTCTAACTAATTTTGACTTATAAGAAATATTGTTTTCAACATTAGGAAAAATGTTGAAAAAAATCGAATTGACATTTTTTTTTACAAAAAATAAAAATAAAAAAAAAACAATACTAAAACTTGGTAAAAATTTACTTTCGACTCAAATAGCTTTTCAAAAATAAAAAATATTGGCTTCAAACTTATTTTATTTGACAGAAAAAAATCAAACAGTCTGTTTTTTTCATAAAAAAATAAAATCTACAAAAAATATTACTCAAATTTGGTAAAAATTGATACATATAGACAAACTTTTAAGCAAGACAAATCGACAGACGGGATGGGAAGTTATCAGTGTGGGTCGCATCCCAGCCTCTTTTTATAAATGATATTCTATCTGCAAATTCTAATCAAATTAAATATTTCGCTTATAATAATATTTCGTATAAAACCCGTTGCGTGGTGGTAAGTGCGTAGGACTTGGGTTCAATCCTCACTGTGTTACCTAAAGTTTTTCGGTACGGGTACTGCCTCTAGCGAGGAATTGACAAATCTTTCAAGAGGAATTCTTGTCATGAAAAGTAGGTAGTAATTGTAGGTCCCCTTCATCCCTGACATGACTCGCACACAGGAATAGAAAAGATGTGACAACCTCAAGGTGACCTCTCAACATCGGAACGCACAAGGGATATCACTTTTATCATATTTTTTTTTGAAAACTTGTACTTCCGTTGATCAGTGGCTTTGAATCGGGTTTTATAAATTGTCGGTGCCCTTGGTCCATTGGAACCTAATGTATTAACTGCATTTAAATCATTGATAAATGAAATTTAATTAAAGTCAATTTTCATTTTATATGAAAACAACAGAAACAAAACAATTTCAAAATTATTCGAAATATATTTTAAAATTACTTTAAATTACCTTTTAACATCGTGGATGGTGGTTAAAGTTCGGAGGCTCTTAAGATTTCGCACTTAAGAGCTACTTAGAGGTATTTTAAAGTAACGATGGCTTTTCTTCATTGATACGGCTCTAAGTAATTAACTATACCAAAACCCCAAGAAAAACCAAAGCTGATTATTTAATTGATTTCTTAAATCTTTAAGCAATATTCACATGAGCACGACCAACGACCAACGAATGAACGAATATTCGTCGATTTTGACATTTCTTTCACATGGAGTTTTTAATTCGTCGCGAATGAAGTTTGACATTCACCACCGAAACCAAAACAAGAACGATTTTTTTAGGTTAAGTACGCGCGATTTTTTTATTCGTTTCGAGTGTGGATAATGTGGAACGCGAATAAAGTTTGACAGTTCGTATCAACTATAATTTTTTTCGCGACGAATAAATGTGTTTTCTTAAATTTATTAATATATGATATTGAAAAGTAAAAGTTTGCATCATAAATCAAATAGAAACTATATTGCTATCGTTTTGTAAAGAATTTGTGTGGAAATATGTCTTCATACTCACATTTTGTAATTCATTCGTCGTTCGTTGGTCGCGCTCATGTGAATGATGCCTTACCTGTTTTTTTAAATTTAAAGTGACGCAAATCATAATGAAATTGGCGGGCCCCCACGTTTGTATAATTTGCTATCGTTCCGACAGTTTATATAGATTTATAAATAAATTAACTTATATTCGTCCATTATGACATTTCTTTCAAATGGCTTGTTTTATTCGTCATTCGTGAGATTCAAAACAAAGACTAGTATGAAATTTAGGTTAAGACGCGAGCGAATATATCATTCGTTGAACTGTGGATTGTATGTAGAAAGCGAATTGAGTTTAATAGTTCATTAAAATCAGATGTTTTCTTAAATTTAAATATTTCGGTAGTGAATGTTGTTCGGCTGTGCGACGAATTAAAAACTCTCATGTGAAAGAAATGTCAAAATCGACGAATATTCATTTATTCGTTGGTCGTGCTCATGTGAATAGTGCTTTACATCTGCACTTGTATCAAATTAAAATACAATCCACATACTTTTCAATTATTTACATTTTGCCATCCCTGTTAAGAGTTTTTTTTGTCTAGATGCGTTCATTCTTCACAGCTGTGCAACTGTCAGCTGTCATCGTCGAACTTCACTTAAAAACGTCAGCGAAAAGAAGTTAAGAAAAGTATACGAAAAATAAAGAGAAAAACCACCAACACAATCGAACCCCGACCAACCACCTAACGCAAAGTCACAAAAGTTATTTTCAATAAATTTGTTTTTGCCACTAGATTCTCATCTCAGCCTCAGCTTTGAAAATTCATAAAAGTTAGCTGCCAATTATTTCTGCTCCTCAGTTCTTACCCACAACTGTATTCGTGTCGTTCGAAAGTTTATTCTAAAAACGCGCCTTGTACCGTGAAATGTTTCGTCTTCCAGTGACTCAAAGCCAAAATAATTAATTAAGCAATATGAGAGAGCATTTAGTAGGTTTGTCAGTTCTGGTCTTTGTAATATGTGCATTTCTTCCGCTTAGTCACTCGGGAGTCCCACAAAGTCGCTATGAGGCGATGATGAAGCGTGAAACTCCCTCCAATCTCGGTCTCTACAATGCCACTGACAAAGTCAACATTCTAACGGACTCGAACTTCAAAAGTTCCGTCATCGACAAAGATCATGCTTCGCTTGTTGAGTTCTATAACTCTTATTGTGGGCATTGCAAGCGCTTTGCGCCCACCTACAAGGAACTGGCCGAAGAGTGCTGGCCATGGCGGGATATAGTCAAAATACAGGCCATTGACTGTGCCGCCGAGGAGAATAATGACATCTGTCGGGAATACGAAGTAATGTCCTATCCAACGATGAGATATTTCGGCCCCAAATACCAGCCGAGTGAAAACAATTATGGAACTCCAATTGAGACACAAAACCGGGAAGAAATCAAGGATGCGATTTCGAAGCTGGTTATGAACGAAACCGCTCCCACTGACAACTGGCCGAATTTCTCAAACCTAACCGAAGATGAGGCACCCCAAGTATTCCAAGAACTTCCACAGCAGGTCGTTTTTGTCGTTCTCATCTTGGTCCCCAACGAAATTCCCTCAAGTCTGGGTGCCCAGACAATCATGAACTTTAATCGTTATCCCCAGATGCAAATTCGCCAGATAAGTGACGAGAAGCTGGCCGAACAGTTCCATATGAATCAGACCAGTCGGCTGTGTGCAATGGATCGCAATATGAATATGGAGCCACTGCAGTATCAGAATAACACCCCCAAGGCTTACAAGGAGGCAGTGGAGCATTTTGCAAAAATGAAGAAATTGACTGAAAAACCCGATGCTCCAACTCCCAGCCCGGACAAACAGAACACACTGATCGACGAAGAGCAAAAGGAAGAGCAAGAGCAGGACAAGAAAATCATCGACGAGGTCAAGCGCAACAAGCACATGACCTACCAAGCCGATCTGGAGCAAGCCATTCGTCACATTTTGACCAGTGAAATACCCAGAGTCAATCAAATCTCTGGTGAACGTCTATTGGCTCTGCAAAGACTCATCAATGTCCTCCAACGATACAACCCACTCGGGCAATCTGGGCAGACATGTGTCAATCGCTTGCAGGAGTATGTATCTGTAAATAACCAGGAAATCGACGGAAAAGACTTCAAAGACAAGGTGCATCAGTTGGAAAATGAGTTGCCACCGATTTACTCCTCCAGTCGATATGTTGGTTGCACAGGGTCGAAGCCAGATCTGCGAGGATTCACCTGCAGTTTGTGGAAACTCTTCCATTTCTTGACGGCTCAAGCGGCCGCCGAAGATAAATCTTCTGACCCACTGGAGGTACTTTCGGCAATTCACGGTTATGTGAAGTACTTCTTTGGATGCACAGATTGTTCGCAACACTTTCAGGTAAGTTCTAAAGAAGCCTTACAATTTTTAAACGTCTCCTCCCACCCATCAGTCTGGCCTTCAACGCTGGCAACATATTATATTTGCAATAAATTCTATTAAGCACACTTTTTTCACAAATCCAATGACAAACAGAGGTGGAGAGGGGCTGTTTTGTTGTATGTTACACGTATTTTGTAATGGTTTCGCCATTCAAACCATAATTAAGGGGGGAGCTCAAAAGAATAAGAAAAACCGGTTGAATGACCAAAACTTGCATGACATAAATAAATACTTGCATATTATTTTATGTCTGTTTTCTGGTAGGTATTGAAAAAGTTGTTGTTGTAGCAAAAACAAATAAAAATAAACAAATATAAGAATTAAAATTAAGATAATGCGAGAAACTTAAATATTGAACTAAACCAAAATGCATATGGTATAATTATTACAAAAAAAAAAACATTTAGGTGCGTTGTACTGCAGATTCGAACCATTGAAGTTTCTCAGGGCCATGAGAACAACTTAATACAATTAACGCCGATTTTGCTTTCCTGATTTCATTTTTAATTAAATGGCCTTTTCAAGAAATGGGTTTATACATTTTGTTATATATATTCAAGCCACACTGACTCAATGAGACACAGTGGGGCGAAAACTGTTAATTATTTTGCGTTTACAAAAGAGCCGGATGTTATACGTTGATGACTTTTTCTATTTAATTTTTTACTGAACATTTTTAGAAATATTGAATAGAATTTATTTATTCGCCAATATGTGAGACTATTGGCGCTTTCGTTTTGGAAATAAATCTTTTATTTTCAAAATTAAATCTAACAAAACAAATTTTTGTATTTTTTTTGTTCCATTGAAATAATTTATTTTGTTTTTGTTATGAAATCAAATTTTCATTTTTGTTTCAAGGGATGAAAAGCAGCATTGTCACATAAATTGTTTTTTTTTTTTTTTAAACGATACACAGTTCCCTAAAATTTAACCTATTTTTTAATTTCGGTTAAAAAGTTTACAGCTTTTAATATTTTTGATATCTACGCCAGGTTTTTTGAGATTGTGTTCAGATGTAAAACTTTAAAAATACAAGTTATGCAAATAGAAATAATTTTGTTTCAGAAACTAATTTTATCTTCACCCAAATTAATTTTACCAAAATTATTCGTGGGAATGGGAAGGTTCAGACGAAATAAGGGGCTTCATTTGCAGTCAATTGCATTTCTTTAAAAGCAAAATTAGATCAAGGCAGTTAGTTTAATTTTCAGATGTCATTAATTTAAAACTTTACTTGCAAAAAGTACTAAGAACATTATTATCTACAAACTCCTTACCAAGGTTACAAGTCTATCATCAGTTGTGTTTTGTATTGTAAAGAAAAGCTCTTTATTCCTTTTGCAATATGACAAGGAACTCTTTTACACAAATCTTTAATTAAATTGTGCAATAATAATTAATTAAATTACAGAGTTTAACATAGCTAGCTGACATTTTGACATAAGTTGACTTGACTTCATAGGCTGCGTTCCATCTTAGATCGAAGGGGTATCCGGATACCTTTTTGTTAGTGTTTTACGTGTAAGGAAACAGCTGATCTAAAACAGCTGGGATGTCAAAAAAGGCATATGTATGTGGGAAAAGCTTATTTAATATATATGTAGTTGAATTAGAAACCCGTCAATTTCAAATTATTATGTTTTTTTTTTGGTAAAAATCAAGTGAATTACTATTTTACAATAATTTTGTATCTCGAAATCTAACTGTTTGTCTGTTTTTTTGTGAACAGCTGAAATTTGTTTTTATTTTTTGCGAGCTATCTCAACTTAGGTACCTATCCAACTCGTTTAATAAGGTATTTAACAATCCACGTATCCAGGGTAGCCTATCCAACTCGATATTGAATGCAGTCATAGTAAGGGAGTTTTTTCTTGACTAACTTTCCAGACAATTAGTTGGTTTCTGACCAATCAGATACCAGAAATTTGCTAAATTTCAAGTCCCTTATACCGTCTGAACCTGCCCAATGTTTTAAGAAAGGTGTAGGTTTAGAAACTTTCTGATTTTCAATTTGTATTTCACAGAAATTTAATTTTTTGGCTTTGACGGCTTTAAATATTTAACTATATTTTAAAAAAAAGGCTAAATAACATTCACCTTATCTACAGTTGTAAAATTTGTTTAACTCAAAAATTCTATCTAATATCACTGGTCAACAAGTTAATGTAGTTATCAATCAAATAAATGTTCTAAAGCCTTAGTTCTAATCCGACTATATCTTACTTATTTTTCCAAAAAATGCTCATTAATTGTATGTCTTCAGCTGCCATACACTAACCACCTTAAAAGAACGCTGAAGCCTTTATGCTAAAACGGCTTTTAACAGTAAAGCGCACAACAATTAAAAGCAATTTTTGATGGTATTACGAATTCGTAAGTCTTGAGCTTATAACATGAAGTTTTTGGAATATATTGACAAAAAAAATAATATTGAAACCGGGTATTTTAAGGTACATACAGTGACTCTCAGTTTAAATGTTTATAGAAAAATTTAAATTTTATAGAAAAATAGCTGCCATTGAAGGTAATTTTTAATATACTGTTATGAAAAAAACAGTCAAATTATTACAAATTTCCCCTTAAAAAATGACTTAAATTTCTTTTAGTTCAAAAATAACGCATCAGAAAGCTGCAGATTTAAATACATAAGTAATAACAAAACAGTTTAAAGAATTTAACGTTGGTTGAAAATCAGCTTTTTGCCAAAGATCTAACCAGCTTCTTTGTATTAACAGGATTTATTTTTGCCCACTCCTCTAATGGCCCTTTTTTTAGACTTTCTTTTGTATTTATTTGGTGTTTCATGATTTCACGCTCAAGTTTTGTCCACCAATTTTCAATTACAATACGGTTGCAATTCCAGGTTTGTGTTTTGGGACCGTTGTCTTGGTAAAATTATACCTTATGTTTAACTTTTCCGCAGTGTATTAAATTTCAAAATATCCAAATACAATGCCACATACATACATACATTTTTGGGCAAGAGCTGAATGTTTGGCTGCTTCCGAACCTTTCTATGTATGTATGCCTTTCCATCCAAGCCATGAAGGTTGAATATACTTTCACTTGTTAAAATTATCGTATCTCAAAACGTTTCATCCTGTTAATATGGTCTCCACCAAAGTTCTTCATTAAAATTTCGTTTTTGAACTAATGAACAACTGTTTACGGGCACTTCTTTCATGAAAATCGGTGCTAAATGATTGAAGATTTAATTTTAACCATATCAGCAATTTTGCTTCTACTCGCGACTTTTTGAAAAAAAAACTTAACTTAATTCAGGCCACAAATTGATAAACTGAACACAGCAAAACAAATAAATCAAAAACATAAAGGATTTACATTAAATGTTTTTCAAAACTTCAAATAAAGTCAAATCAAGACACATAAGTATTTTCGTTACTACTGAGAAATTACGAAAACTAAGTGAAATACTAAAATGTAAATATTTAAAATGTACCTAGAAGATAAAGATTTGTACTTTGCTTAGTCATCATACAATTTATTGTAAAAGGATATGTTGTGTTTTAAGTAAGCCTTAAAAACCCCTTTTTTAACTGTTTTTGGCATTTTTAAAGTTGCATTTTTTAAAACCCAAATCTAAAAGAAACCAAAACTTAAAGTAACATTTTAATTTATAAAAACTTAATCCTTTAAAAAAGTATTGTTTTATTTTTGCAGCACAAAAAACCGTAATTTTGTCGATTTGTGTGATTAAAATGTACATAACAATGGGCAGGTTCAGTCAACATAAGGGACTTCATTTGCAGTCAACTTCATTCTATGAACGTAAATTTTGACCAAGGCAACTAGTTAGTTTTTCAAGTGTCATGAATTTCAAATTCAGAACTTTACTTCACAAACCTTTACTTTAAGTTTACAATACACAAATTACCAAAAATATTATTGTCTACAAAACACTACTCAGGCAAGCTACAAGTCCATCACGATTTGTATTTTGTATTGTAAGGAAATATTACTTATTTCTTTTACAAATTGACAACGAACCCTTTTACAGACAGCATTGAGTGAAGTTGTGCAGAAAATAAATAATCCATAGAGTAATAAAGTTCAGCTTTCACTTGAATAAAAAACATTATCAATTGTCATTTTGACAGAAGTAGACTTGACTTGATAGTTAGGGAGATTTTTCTTGACTAATTTTCCAGTCAACTTTTCATTAAAGTTGCCTTAATTGGAAGGTCAAATAATAGAAACTTCCCTAACTTTTAAGTCCCTTACGTCGCGTCGGCTGAACCTGCCCAATGTTAAATATCATATCAACTGAAAAAGTAGTGTTTTTGATGTAATTTCACTTCATATTAGAACAAATTTCAAACCGAAGGCCCTGGTAGGCTAGGCTTACTTCTATGTACATTTATTAATGTTTACATTTATTTATGTATATAGTAATAAATATAACTCATAATTAATAATTATAATATAATAAATATAATAATAGAATAATAATAATAATTAGAACAAATTTAGGAAAATCGAAGGCAGTTCTAATTATTTTTATTTTTAATTTTAACCATGGGTAGTGAATCTAATGTGTTACTAATGTTCTTGCTAATTAAAACACAACAAAAAGTTTGATTAGAAATTGTCTCGTTAATTAGTATCACCTTTTTTTTGAGATATTGATAACTAACGACAATGAAACAAGTTAAAATTTATCTTGTATAGGTTTTTAATAGTGTAAAACTAGCTTTGTTCTGTTTATACAAATGTGCAATTAAACTGATAAGTTTTTATAAGGCGTGAAAGCGATCGTATTGTCTATAAATCAAAAAATAAAACTATTGTACATTGTTTCATGAATATAGAGTTTTTCAGTGGGCATTGAGGTTTAATAGCTTCTTTTTTAGAACTATGTATGCCGTGTACAGTGGTTCAGCTTAAAAAGAAGCAGCACAAAAAAAAAACTTAAAAACCTTGTATTGTGTTTTAAGGCAAACAAATTAAATTTTTGTTTGGATTAAGTTTATAATAAACTAACAATAAGTTCCAACTGAGCTAACTCTCATATCAGTAAGCCCCATTGATATAATGGGAACTAGTTAATTTCGTCTATGGTCAGTGAACACGTTTTGACGGTTTTTTCACCAGGTTATGTTTGAGATATGTTTGTTAAACCTAAAAATTTGTTATATCTAAAAATTATATGACATAAGTATATTCTTTGGAAACACGCTCAAAAGGTTTAAAACACCTTTAATACACCGAAAAAGAAGAAGGGGTGTACGTGGGTTTTAAATTATTGAACATTACAATGACAGGGTAAGGCATTCGACATTCACTTAGTATGGCTAAAGAACGAATCTCTGTTCTTCACAGTTGATGTCCATTCGCTCTACATGACTCAATCAACTAACTAGTTGGACTTTTATTCTTTTGACTAGATCAGTGTCCCTGTATAGCACGTACAGTTCGTCGTTGTATCTCCTCCTCCACTCTCCACATATGTACATATGTACCGAAATTTATGGAAGCAAAAAAGTAAAAAAGCCAACTTCAATCTCAAAGCGTATACAAGAATGTTGTACACTTTAGGAATTTATTGATATATTAAACAAACTAGGTAAGAAAAATACTGTCACTCTTAATAGTGTACCTTAGCAAAAAATAGATATTGATATTGTGGTATCAAACAAAATAAGGAGGCTGAAAAAAAAAAATAGACACCTAAACATTTCTGCTTGTTAAGACAGTAAATGTTTTAGGTTTTGTAACACTCAATAGGAAACACAAGGAATCAGATATTGGGAAAGTGGTATGTCCTCATGCATCAAAAAATTAAACATTTCGCACACTTCCAAAAAAAAAAAACAAAGCAATCTCACATCTATGATTCTTAAGTTTCTAAAAGAGATAAACCTAGAGAAAGAATATAAAATTGAAAGCCCTATAAGATTCTAGCATGGTGAACAATAGATCTTTCAGTCCCAATGAACTTATTCCAAACTAAATTCATTCATTCATTTATGTATTTAAATACAATATAAAAATAGTATTTAATTCTGCAGTTCCCATCACGTTCTGTTTAGGGGGCAGGGTTATGACGTCTTAGCTCTTTGTTCAATGGGCAAGTTGAGACAACATAAAGGACTTTGTTTGTAGTCAACTAGAACGATTCGATCAGGGTAGCTTATTAATGGCCAGGTTCAGACGACGTAAGGGACTTAATTTACAGTCAACTGAATTCTTTTAACGCAACATTAGATCAAGGTTACTAGTTAATCTTTCAGACGTCATTATTATCAAACTTGGAGCTTTACTTCACTACCTTTTATATTCAGTAGGTCGTGCAGTAAATGGGCAGGTTCAGACAAAATAAGGGACTTCATTTGCAGTCAACTTCATTCTTTGAACGTAATTTTTGACCAAGGCAACTAGTTAGTTTTTCAAGTGTCATGAATTTAAAATTCAGAACTTTACTTCACAAACCTCTACTTCAAGTTCATAGTACAAAATTACCAACAAATTATTGTCTACAAAACACTCCTCAGGCAAGCTGCAAGTCCATCACGATTTGTATTTTGTATTTTAAAGAAATATTACTTATTTCTTTTCCAAATTTACAAGGAACCTTTTTACAAAAAGCATTAAATGAAGTTGTGCGGAAAATAAATAAATCAATGAGTAATAAAGTTAAGCTTTTAATTGAATTAAAAAACATGATCAACTGTCATTTTGACATAAGTTAACTTGACTTGATAGTTAGGGAGATTTTTCTTGACTAACTTTCCAGTCAACTTTCCAATAAAGTTGCCTTAATTGGAAGGCAATATTTTGGCAGCTGGCCAATCAGATGCTAGAAACTTGCCTTACTTTCAAGTCTCTTATGTCGGCTGAACCTGCCCAATATCAATCACATTTGGGCAGGTTCAGACAACATAAGGGACTTCATTTGCAGTCAACTTCATTCTTTGAACGTACATTTTGACCAAGGCAACTAGTTAGTTTTTCAAGTGTCATGAATTTAAAATTCAGAATTTTACTTCACAAACCTCTACTTCAAGTTCATAGTACAAAAATTACCAAAATCATTATTTTCTACAAAACACTCCTCAGGCAAGCTACAAGTCCATCATGATTTGTATTTTGTATTTTAAAGAAATATTACTTATTTCTTTTCCAAATTTACAAGGAACCTTTTTACAGAAAGCATTAAATGAAGTTGTGCAGATAATAAATAAATCATTGAGTAATAAAGTTCAGCTTTTAGTTGAATTAAAAAATATGATCAATTGTCATTTTGACATAAGTTGACTTGACTTGATAGTAAGGGAGATTTTTCTTGCCTAACTTTCCAGTCAACTTTCCAATAAAGTTGCCTTAATTGGAAGGCAATTTTTTGGCAGCTGGCCAATCAGATGCATGAAACTTGCCTTACTTTCAAGTCCCTTATGTCGGCTGAACCTGCCCATTATCAACAAAAAGAACACCTTACACGAGGTGCAAATCCAAAATAGGTAGTGTTTTGTATTGTTAAAAAAAGCTCCTTTTTTGCAAAAAAAAGCACGCTGACATTTTGACACAAGTAGACTTGACGTCATAGTAAGTCAGATTTTTCTTGGCTACCTTTCGGCTTAACTTTTTAATAAAGTTAATTTAATTGAATGGCAATTTTTTGGCAGCTGGTCAGATACTAGAAACTTGCCTTACTTTTAAGCCCCTTATGTCGTCTAAACCTGCCTAAATGCTTTAATTAAAAATGTTGTCTTCAAAATTTGCATCTCAAAAAATCTCAGGATAATATTGAAGGGCCCTCTTTTGCTGCTATGATACGAATACAGACATTTTTGAAAGCTTTTTTCTCAAGGTATTTTAAGTACATAAACTATTGAACAACTTAATAATTGTAAGAAATACAATACAGCATTTTTTAATTATTTTATTATTTTAATAATTGTTTAATACAATACAGCATTTTTATTGTAAACTGCCTTCATATAACGAAACTATATTAGAAATCGTTGTGGTCACAATTAATTGTTAACTTATTTCGTGACTTATGTAAAAGACAGCAAGTGAAAAGTAGTGACATTTAAGAATAAAACAATGGACTTACAGACTTACAGATTCTGAGAAAATTATTCAGGTCTTTTTGATAACAATCATATCTTGTCTGGGTAAACAAGACATCACATTAATAATTGATTTTATGTAAATTAAGAAAAGAAAAATTATTCAATCGTGTCAGTAAGTTCCTAATTACCTATATCGTTTTGCATATTGTTTTCTTTTTTTGTAACAAAGTTTGGTGCAGATTTAATCTGTAGAACTTTCAAGCCTTATAATACAAAATGCACATCTTAGCCCACAAAATGCAGATAAGCTCAAGGGATAGTGATGAGTTGTAATGGCAGCTAAATTATCCCCCAATTCGTTTAGTCGAAGAGACCATGATAAACAGATATTGGCAAGCAAATTACATTTAATGTGAATCCCATAATGGGTTCATAAAATTTTATTAAAATTGAAACAATACTGGGTATTGGTTTCGCAATCATATCGCAATAATTTAGGAGAAACATTTTTTTTAATTTGTTTTGAAAACCTTTTGTGCAGTGCACAGAATTCAGAATTTATGTAATTGGGAGTTGAAAAAAAATACATACAAAATAATGGTGATATTTTCCAAGGCCAATAAATAAACAAATAATAAGAATAAATTATTCATTCGTAATGGAGAGTCACGATAAAAATTTAAATACTAATATTTGCTTAGATAAAAAAGAAAGATAACAAAATGGAACTATCACGTTTTTTAAATAGTCGTAGTCGTTAAGAATGACGTAAACAGAGGTACTTCTAAACAAAGTAATACATCCATTTGGAGTTTTTTTTTTCTTTCTTGTATATGTAAGTTAAGTACCTACCATCAGCTCGTCGTTATAAAAGTCGTTACGAAATCCAAACACATGAGGATATTTATTATTAAGTTTCTTGTTTAGAACTTTTTTTTGTTGCAGTTAAACAAGTCATATTTATTGACGTGGACAGTTGTCTATTTATCTGCATCAAAAACCTTCAGACTATTAACATTTAATGATATAAAAGAAGCCAGATAAGAGTTTTGTTCTGCAACATTATAATTGTTGTGTCAATTTTCCCTGGAATTGATTTTCATCCTTATTTTTGTACTAAAAACTGGTACTTATAAGAGTTTTCCAATCTTGTTTCTTAAGAATCCAAATATTAGTTAATTTCATAAAGCGTTAATAACCAATATAGTATCAACCTTTTTTTAGATATGCATCTAAAAGAGAATTGTATAAAGCCAAGTCGAGTTTTAGCATCCCTGCTAAACTCGTCTATTAGTGAATCAAAGAAAAGAGAGCAGCGCTCCCACGTCGACATTTGTGATTGTGAGCTTTGAGGCCTAGGCGGCAAAATTGGGTTAAGCGGTTAGTAAGGGAAAAACAAAGAAAAGTCTCAACGCCAACGTCTCGGTCAAAAAGTGACTATCGACAGGTGAAACTTTGAGATTGTTAATGACTATCTTCGTGGACTCCGCTACAAACACAAAATTCAACACCAGCGCTGAGATCAAGCGAATTAATACTCCTGGCTACTGCTGCTTCTTCGGACATGATAGCAATTCAGTAGTAAAGCCCCTTTTTCGACCATTCAATTGTCGCTGTATAAAGCTAATTATACACGATTGGAAGATCTTCCAATATTGGTCGAACTGACAAAAGTCTTCCACTAACATCCAATTAGGTGACAGTTACTAATTTTCTATCAAGTATATTGGTCAGGTTCAGACTACATGAAAGACTTTATATGCAGTCAACTGCGTTCTTAAAACGCAAATTATTTACCAAGGCAACTAGTTAGATTTTCAAGTATCATTAACTTCAAACTCGGAACTTTACTTCACTAACTTCTACCTTCTGTTGATTGTGCAAAAACTACCCAAAACATAATTGTCTACATTTTTAATAAATATTACTTATTCCTTTTTCAAATGGAAAATCAACTCTTTTTCATAAAACTTCAAATGGAAATGTGTAGAAAATAAATGAATTGTAGAATAATAAAGTTCAGCTTTCAGTTGAATAAAAATACATGATCAGCTGTCATTTTGACATATTTAAGTCTAATTGACTTAATGTTAAGGGAGATTTTTTTTACTAACTTTCCAATTAGTTTTCCAATAAAGTTGCCTTAATTGGAAGACAATTTTTGGGAGCTGGCCAATCAGACACTAGAAACTCTGCTTACTTTCAAAACCTGCCAATTGTTCGCTTTGATTGGCCGACAATTAGCTGTCAAGTTTTATTCTGTCTCTTTTGACAGGTAAAATTGGGTTTTTACATGGTTGATAAAAAAATGATTAAATTTGTTTGCGACAAATCTACCAATATTGTAAGTACGTTTAAGACCCTCATCATCTCATAGACCTAGATAAAAGCGAATGGATTGTTTCGAAAAAAAGTTCTTCGCGTGATCTGTAGTCTTGTATGCATCATAGGCAGCGAGTGGAGAAGAAGATTCACCCAAATTAGAGTGCGCTTTTGGAGGCTTTTATTTGGAACAGAGGGTAAAGTATCTGTTCGTCGTTTTGATGATTTAAAGAAGTATTTTGAATCACCTGACGTAAATTTCTTTGAAAACTTTCCTTTAAACTCAAGATCGAATTTAGTAGACATCAAACTGGCTGAAGCTGTTGTAAGCAATAATGTTACAGCGAACAAAAATGTTGCAGGTACTAGTAAGTGTAAGAAACAAAATTATTTAATAGGCAGCGATGTTCTCCTCTCCGTTCTTCCTTCCGTACCTAAACTACGTTTTATACATGTTTATCGGCTTAAAAACACTGTCAATGAAAACGACATTACGAAATTTGTAGCACAAAAGCTAAATCTGTCAGCAGAGAACCTTGTTTGTGCTATATTGGTGAAGAAAGATGCAGATATTTCTCAACTGCGTTTCATAAATTTTAAACTTGGTGTACCTTCGAGATCTTTCGATGCTGTTCTTCAATCATCTTTATGGCCAACTGGAGTACAAGTTAAGCAGTTTTTGAACCATCCAAAAAACGGACTATGCCAAAAACAAAATCAAACGTCAACATAATGAATGATCTTCAATTTTTTAGCTTCAACAAGTATTTTTCCATCTTTTATCATAATGCGAGCGGTATGAGAACCAAATCGCATGATTTCTTTATTGCTGCCCAGGACTGTCCATACGACATTATAGCTTTAACTGAAACTTGGTTAAATGAGAACTTTTTGAATGGTGAATATTTCCCTTCCGATTACAACGTCTTTCGCAAAGATCGCCAAACTGGTCAAACTAGAGGAGGAGGAGTTTTGTTGGCTGTTCAATCAAATTTTACATGTAGAGAAATTAGACTACCTTATAATTCTTTCGAAATTGATCAGATTTGTGTTTGTGTAGATTTATTTATCCAATCTTTTAAATGTATTCATTTATATATTTTCGTATTATATATCCCACCTTCATCTCAAAATCTTTTGTATGAGTCTCACATTAAAAATATTGTAGAAATTGCTAATGATAAAGATGAAAATTGTTATTTTGTAGTTGTTGGTGATTTTAACTTGCCTAATATTAATTGGAAATTCTCAGATGATGAAAAGCAATTATTTCCTTATAATGTTGTCAAAGATTATGAATATAATGTTATTGATAGTTTATCAGCCTTAAATATGTATCAAATTAACAATATTCCTAATTCTACTGGTCGTATTTTGGATTTAATTTTTATTGATAATTGCCTTGAAACTCAATGTAATGAACCATCTTATAAAATGTTAGAAAATAGCATTCATCACAATGCAGTTGAAATAATTTTTAATTTTTCAGTTTTAAATGAATCTAAATCTAAAAATAATTCACAATTGTATGATTTTAAAAAGGCTGATTATGATTCCATAAAAACTTATTTAAACACAGTAGATTGGCAACAAATTTTAAGCAGTAAAGATACTAAACAAGCTTTTACTCTGTTTCGGAACATTTTAGATTCAGCGGTTTCTTCTTACGTTCCTAAAAAAACTTTATTTGAAAATTCAAATAAACCTATTTGGTTCAACAAAAGTATATCAAGACTGAAAAATGTCATGAATAAACTTAATAAAATTAAAAAATCTTCAATTCATTTAAATGAACAGTTCAAACAAATAAGAAGGGAGTATGAGTTTTTGAAAAAATTTGTATACAAGCAATACATCTCGTCTCTTGAATCAAATATTAAGAATAACCCTAAGAGTTTTTGGTCATTTATTAACACGAAAAGAAACTCAACTGGGATTCCATCTAGCATGACTTATAATAATGTGTTGTCCGATGATATTAATATAATTTGCAATAACTTCGCGTCGTTCTTTCAATCTAATTTTATAAATCTCAAATTAGACTATGCTAACTCAATAAATTCAGATCCTATGGTTGATCTTGGTAATTTGCAGTTATCTGTAGATAATGTCTTACAAGTACTTTTATCTCTTGAAAACAATTGTTCTATTTCACCAGACAATATTCCACCAATTCTTTTAAAAACGTGTGCTAATATACTTGCTACACTACTTTGTATAATATTTAACCTTTCTTTAAGTAATTGTGAGGTCTTAGATGAATGGAAATACTCTATAATAACTCCCCTTCATAAATCAGGTACAAAAAGTTCGATTGAAAATTACAGACCAATTGCAAAACTGCAGTTAATTCCTAAGGTTTTCGAAGCTGTAGTAAAAAACAAATTGTATAATCTTATTCACAATAATATTTCAGTTTACCAACATGGTTTCTTAAAAGGTAGATCCACTACTACAAATTTATCAATATTTTCAAATTTGTATCTATCACAGATGGAAATGCGTCAAGTCGACACTATTTACACTGATTTTTCAAAGGCTTTCGACCGCGTTCAACATAGTGTTCTCTTAAAGAAACTAGAGATATATGGATTTCACTCTCAGCTCCTAATGTAGATAAAGAGCTATTTAGTAGGTAGGAAACAGGTGGTAAAAATTGATAATGCCTTGTCTAAGGAAATTATACATTTTTTGAGTGTTCCTCAAGGTAGTCACCTTGGACCACTTCTTTTCATTATTTTTATTAACGACTTACCTATGCATCTTACTTTTTCTAAATGTCTTCTATTTGCTGACGATTTGAAAATATTCAGTTCCATAAATTCACTTAACGATGCAAATAAAGTTCAAATTGATTTAAATAATTTAATTAAATGGTGTAATATCAATGGGCTATATTTTAACAATAAGAAATGTAGCGTTGTGACATTTTCTAGAAATCACAGTCCATTATATTATAATTATAAACTTGAAAATGACATTCTACAAAGACTTGATAGCCATAAGGATCTAGACGTAATCTTCGATTCTAAAATGAATTTTTCAAATCACATAGACCATGCGATCTCAAAAGAAAACTCTATGCTAGGGTTTGTTTTTCGAAATTCAAAAGATTTCGAAGACCCCTATACATTAAAACCTCTTTATTCTAGTCTCGTCCGACCACATTTAGAATATTGTACTTTTATATGGAGTCCCTTTACCGCGTCTAGCATTTGTCGTATAGAAAGAGTTCAAAAAAGGTTCACAAAGTTTGCCTTACGAAAAATATATGGTTATTCAAATGTTCCATCTTATGAGACGAGGTGTATTTTAATTGACCTAAAACCTCTTGCGCAGAGAAGAAAATTAAACTCAATACTTTTTGCTTTTGATGTCTTGAATTTTAATATTGACTGTCCAGTTTTGTTATCTATGTTTTTTATTTATGCGCCTTCTAGAAACTTGCGCCCTCGTGACTGTAATTTCTTAAATGTTCCTTACGACAGTAGTAGCTATGCTAAGTATAATCCTATCACAAGAGCTTGTATGGATTTTAATGAATATGATTTTGCAATTGATTTTAATATTAATAGAAATGTTTTGAAAAATAAATTAGTAAATTTGTTATAATGCTATAAGTAAATTATGTATTTTATTTTTATGTTATGTATCATATAATTATTAGTCTAAATGGAGTGTGTAACTTTTAAGACGAATACATAAATAAATAAACTTCCACTAAAATGCATTTTTGGAACATTTTCAAAGCTAATTGATGCGTTGACGATTTCAAAGAACCTAGAATTATGCAAGCAGATATCGTGACAAAAATTGATTTCGGTAGACTCCAGTGGGCCGGCGTCCTAGCTCTCTTAAGCAAAGAGGAACCACCGCGGGAAATCCTTTATAGTACATTTTATCGAAGTCGACAGAGTGGCAAAATTAAAATTGTGATTGAACTACAAGTTCCTTTTAAAAATGCAGTAAAATGAACAAAACCAAAATTATTTCCAGGTTAATGCGTATAGTATAGGGCATTCATGGTTTACCACAAGAAAGTAAAGAGATTGAATCTCAGCTCCGAAGCAGCAATTTTGTTTGTTAACTTAGCCGTTTTCAATATTTCCTATATGTTCAAGCACAAAGCGACTCCTTTAGGGGCCAATTATAGCTATCATTGGTTTCCATCATTGAAACCAATCATTAGAATTTTTTGGACAGGTAGTTTATAGCGATCATTATAAATTTCTGTCATTGAAAAATATTTCCTAATTCAAATTGTCATTGGAATTGTGTGAAAGTGGAATACAAATCAGTGAAACGATTCCTTCCAATTGTGAACATAAAAGTATCAGCTGTTCAGGAAAATGAATTTCCGTCTGGAAAATAGAAAATAAATGTTTGAAGAAAAATAAATGGGCAATCACACTTTTTATTCTCAAAAAAATTCTTTGTGTGATTTCCGATCGATCAGTATACATATAATTTTCATTTCTAATCAAAGGGAAACACGTTCAAATATCATTTAAACATTTTTCCGGATTGATTTCAATGATAGCTATAACTAGCCCCTTAGTTTCGCGGAGGTAATATTCTGACTTTCTGCTGAGATTTCGAGCAGTAAACAGTTGTCAGTATTAAAATAACCCACGATTCAAATAAAAAAAAAAAAGAGAAAGTTTCTTCCAAACTTTAATGTCATTTGTGCTCCCTTTAAACTGATAAATACGAAGTTCAGCTAACGCGATATAATAACGCAAATAGAAACATCATTTATGTTAATTAAAATGTATTTGTGTTTATATTTTGCGGTTTTACCCCACCCAAATAAAATAAAATACAGTAATCGCCGCTTAGTTGCAACTCGCTTAATTGATCGAAAAAATTGGCTTCGAAAATTTCCCGTATTAGTAGCAAAGCTTTTAATTGAACCCCGCTTAGTTGAATTACTTGCTTAATTGATCTTAAAAATATGCAGCAGAAAAACTAAATACATGGACATTTTTCGGATAATTGGACGGGCAAAAAAATTATTGTGATTGGAAAAACCAAAACGCCAAGGTGTTTTAAAAATAAGGTTGTACCTTTGCAATATTTCTCCAACAAAAGGATGGCCCAACATTTGTGGGCCCAAATGTTATATAAATTTGACGAAGAAATGATAATGCAGAATAGACAAATAATTCTTTTTGTCGACAATGCTGCCTGTCATAAGAAGTTGGACGATTTAAAAAATATAAACGTGCAGTTTGTACCCACAAATACAACGTCCATCATTCAGCCCCTTGACCAAGGCATTATTCATTGTTTCAAAGCTTACTATCAGCAAAATATAATAAGGAAACAAATTACAGCCATCGAACGTGGCAAGATTATTGAAGTATTTTCGAAGTCGATCATATCTTTGCAAGCAATGCACATAAGCGAGAAAATTGTTGGCTTATAACACCTTCTACTATAAGAAATTGTTTTAGAAAGTTAATATTGGAAATATTTTACTACTAAACCTACATTTGCAAGTTCTTTTGTTAAAGGCAGGTTTCATCCAAGAAGAAGAGCAGCCGGAAAATGATCTCGAGGTCATAGATAACGTTCTTGAGGACAATGCAGATTTCAATGCTTATTGGGCATGTGGTGACATAACATATCATGTTATGGCGAACTAACAGACGCCGAAATTAAATTGACACTGAAATGCTTATAGAGTAAATTTCTGGGATAGATATTTTATTTTTTAGTTGACCTACTCGTGCAGTTATACGGGGACATATCTGTTCAATTAAGCGGGGTTTCGCTAATTGAAACACCCGTATAATTGACTGAAAAATCTGACAAAATGGTCAGTGCAATTAAGCGGGGAATACTGTATACTATAAAGCAAAATACCCATCGACGCCGCCGCTGCCGTCCCTGCTGAATCAATATTTAGAATAATTTCTGCAAATGATTAATTCGTGCAATTTTGTTTGCCTTATCATTAAAACGATTAATTTAGAATCAAGTCTTATGTCTGTTTGGTGACATTCAAAAGCCACCAACAAATTAAGGATAGATTTATGTACATAGGTACCTATAATATATTATAATCAGAATAATTGAAGAAATAAAAAGCTTTTGCAAAAAGAAGATAACTCCAAATGGCAAGTAAACAATAATGAAATCACAATTTTATTAAATTAGGTTGTCTGACTTTTTCATTTGTCATACTTTTTGTATATACAATTTTTAGCGAAATCTCATTTAATTTCGTATTTTACATATTTATTGAAACAAACAATTTTGTTTTTTTTACAAATTACAAAAAAACATTATTATCGGTTATGTTTTGTATTTAAATAAATATTATTCCAAGCAAAAACAAAATTGCTGCATCAGTTAATAAATTTGCCATTAAATAGACAAAAAAAAAAGATCTAGCTGATCAAACTGTTAAGTGTAAACATCAAGCCTTACAAATTAACCCCAACTGAGTCAACAATAATGTAATGTATGTACATTGTACATAACTACTTGTCAGTGGTTATAATGTCACAACCCTCACTGTCTTCGTTATTATATAAAATCTAATAAATTTTAAAAATTAAATTATAATATATTTTTGCGTTTTACCATAAAGCTACTATATTTAGAAACACAGTAAATGTTTAGCACTTAAATTAGATAATACTGCTATCGCATTTGCTTACGTGTAGGTGTTTTTTTGGACAAAATTATTTGCGAATTACTAATGACGGTTTTTCACAAACTTATTGAAGAAATGCTATCACTTAATAGTCTACGAAATATTGTTTTCTGTAGGGAAAAGTTTTCTTTTATAACAAAAATTTTATAACATATACAAAGGACAGAATGGTCTATTCCTCAAAGTACGTAGTCGTGCTATAAGTTCTGTTACAAGTATAAAACACCATAAGATAAAAATTACATAATATTTTCTATTCATTGTTGTTTCATTTATTTGGCAGCCTTAAATGTTGTAGCCATCGAACTATAGGGTCCGCAATCTAACTTTTTTTTTGTCAACTAGTGCTTATTTCGTGAATGGTAATACTTAGCTCTGTCAGTTTTATCCTTCCGCTAAACGAATATGGTTGTGTATACGCTTGAACAACGCTGGAAACAACGCTTAGAGAAGATGCCGATTTTGCCAAAAATCTTCATCTTTTCAGATGAACTTCATTTTGATCTTGGCGGGTATGTAAACAACCAAAGCCGATACACCCAAAACGAGTTACTGTTTGGTGCGGATTTTGGTCCAGAGGCATAATTGGGCCATTTTTCTTCGAAAATGAGCAAGGAGTGGCCGTTACAGTCAATGGCGATCGTTATCGGGCCATGTTGAACGAATTTTTGTTCACAAAAGGAGGAGGAGGATAATGTCAACATTTGGTTCCAACAGGACGGCTCTACGTACCACACAAAAAAAAAGTTATTTGGTGGACCCTTTAAAGTGGCACGCTCTTAAGGGTAAAGGGTTTAAAAGTTCCCATAAAAATCTTTGAAGCACACTCTTCAATTCTAATCACAAAAAAAAACTTATTAATTAAAATATGGACTTCCCGAGAGCCAATCTTAAGCTTCTTCCTCTTCCTCGGTTCCTACGCTCGTTGTCAATGACACTCCATTTGTTAGCTCTTTAGAGAAAGGTAATTTCTTTGTTAGGCAGTTCGCCGCCAATTCAACGCTGCCAGTGAGTGTTATGACTCCGCCTGTCATCGAGCGCTTTAGTGATTCTAATCAATCTTTTTTCGCACTCGTACTGTGGCGAGAGTCCTAAAAAATATAAACATACATAAATCCGATGGTCCGGATGATATCCCCGCTAATTTTATGAAGAGGTGTTCTTTAACGCTGGCAAAACCACTGCCTAAGCTTTTTCATGTGTCCTACTCCTCAGGTATCGTTCCGAGCGGATGGAAAACCGCATTTGTCCAGCCTATTCCCAAAAAGGCGAATCTTCGTCATCCTCTAATTACCGACCGATTGCACTTACGTCCCTTCTTTCCAAGGTCATGGAAACGCTGATTAACTATCAGCTCAAGAAATATCTCGAAGATCGAAAGCTTCTTAATTACCGACAGTACGGCTTTCGTAGCAATAGGTCCACTGGTGATCTCATGGTTCATCTCACCGAACAGTGGAGCAAATCTTTCGCTTTGGAGAAAGTAAGATTATTGCACTTGATATTTCAAAAGCATTTGATAGGGTTTGGTATCAGGCTCTCTTATCGAAAATGCGTGCTTTCGGTTTTCATGAATCCCTGCTTCATTGGATTAGTAATTACCTTTCAAATCGTTTAATACAAGTTGTATTGGATGGATTCAAGTCTGAAAACCACAAATAAATGACGGTATACCCCAGGGCTCTGTTGTATCTCCAACACTCTTTCTCATTTTTATTAATGATCTCCTGTCTGCAACATCTAATCCAATACATTGTTTCGCTGACGATAGTACTCTTAGCTTTTCATATTCGTTTTCAGATTTACATCCCTCTTCTTCGGATGTGGAACTGCAACGACAAAATATGATAAGCTCATTAAATTCCGAGCTAAAGAGCATTTTACAATGGGGAATAAAAAACCACGTGGAATTTAATGCTTCGAAAGCCCAATGCTGTCTTGTATCGTAAATGCGAGATATACCCCCTTGCCATGGAACTATCACATACGCGATGTGGCCAAAAATGCCGCAAGATGTTTGGGTTTTCTAAGGCGATGCAAGAAGTTTTTCTCGCCCTCTGATCTGGCTGTTATCTACAAGACTAATATACGTCCAAAGCTTGAGTATAACTCCCATATCTGGGCTGGTGATCCTGCAACTTATTTAAGCCTCTTGGACAGTATTGAACGTAGAGCATTCAGATTGATTGGTGATATTACCATCATAAGATCATTTATGTCGCTTGAACATCATCGAAACGTTTCTTGTCTCACCCTCTTTTACCGTTATTTTAACGGTTTATGCTCTAGAAAAATAGACATTTTCATCTCTCCCCTTAAACAGATCAACCGTAATCTCGCGCTTCTAGGAATGCTCATTAATATACATTTGAGCCCAACTTCGGTCGTACTGTCAAGTACAGACATTCGTTCTTTAGCCGTACTACGCGAATGTGGAATGCCTTGCCACACTCTGTCTTTCCCAGCCATTGCAATATTCAGGAATTCAAAACCAATGTGCACCGACACTTCCTTTGAACCCCTCTCTCCCTTTCCTAGTGCTCACACTGTGTCTACACAATAAGGGTAAGTTAAGTTTGATATGATGGTGTCGCATAAATTCTATCGTTTCTTTTTTTAAACTTTTTCAACGTTAAAAATCTTTTGATTAGAAACAAAAAATTATTCCATGCTCATTTTTCGCGTGCGATAGTAAAAGCCCTTTCACTCTTTCAACGATATCTTTTTTGAGTCGAGGTGTTAACAAATGATCTGTAGAGCGTCGATAGTCCAATATGTGTAAATGCTCTCTAACCAGTATTGAAATGGATAAGGTAAATGTATCCAATTCTGTCGACATTATCTTTCTCTTTTGTGGTATTCGTTCTGGTACTGCTTCCATAAGCGTTTGTAGGCAACACGCGGACAACTACTTTTTGGACTGTTCATCTTCTCTTCAGATATGGGAAACTGAAGGAGAACCCTATTCCCAAAAATTTCACCAGAACTCATTTCTTATTTATGTTAGGCAATTACTGCGATTTTATTTTCTTAAGCGCCTCACTCAATGGTAACATTAGCGATACTGAAAACAAATTTACATATATTATTTTGTTACTAATGTAAATATTTACAAAAATAATATAACCATTTAATATCAAATGTATGTTTTGAACAACAAGATCTTGAAGTTTTGTAACAGAATTTATGGCACGACTACGTATAGGGTAATTTCACTACTGTCTGCTTGACTAAAGTTTAGAAGAATTATATGTATGTATACCTGGGTGTAAAATTACAACATTTCAAGTTATAATCAGGTATGTTTTCGAAAATGATTTTTAACGATTGACCAAAAATACGCAATTACCAATACTGCTGGAATCTATAGATTCAAAATACGAAAACCTTACTAATTTTTGTATAGATTTAAAAGTAGCTTTTGATACTATAGATAGAAGGGCTCAGGTGTTTAAGTTGTCTTATTATACTTTTATATATTTCCGAAATTTTATGGCATGAAACAACTTAAAAGTCAGTATCCTCTTTTTTTCTCAAGACATTTAGCTCAAAATCTAATGTGTAGTACTTTTAATATACATATTTTTTTCAGATTTTTATTTTTCTCTCAATTCGTAATTGCTTTACAAAATAATAATAACAAAATTTTTTAAAAAATCAGTTTTTAATTAAGTTGATTTTTAAGTTTTAGTTTTTTGTAAAAAAAAAAACAATCGGATTTTTCCCAAAAATTAAATAAAAGTTAACAGAAATATTTCGTGTAGAATCAAATAATATAAAGTAATTTTGAAAGAATCAAAATTATTTATTCCTGAGATATTTGGGTCAAAAATTAATCTCTACCAATTTTCCGTAGCAATTTTTTTAGGTTTTTATTTTTTGAAACAAAAAAAAACTGCCAATTTGATTTTTCTAAAAATTGTACCCAATGTTAAAAAATATTATTCTTTATTATACAAAATTATTTTGGAAGTAATATCATTCCTTGTTCGAAAAATATATAAGGTGACAAATAATTTTTCTTAAGTTTTTTTGATTTAAAAAAAAAAACGTGATTGATTTTTTTTTCAAAATTATACTTATTTAGTATCACGTCAAATTATATAACACACAATTTAATTGAAGTCATTAGAGATATTGGTTCGTGAGATATTTATTTATTTATCAACCAAAATGTAAATGTCTTTTCTGCATCTTTCGATGTTATTATCTGTAAAACTAAATACATTTGAAGTCGATATCTCTACTGGTTCTTGAGATTTAACAGTAAAATTTTTGCCACTTCCACCTTGAAAGAGCTTATTTCTAATTCGCCCCACGGGGAAATATGGTATCCAAAACGGACGTACAGACATCTTTTTAAAAATCTTTGATTTAGATTCTAGAGTACTAAAAACGTAGAGAAATATCAACATTTTAAATTCGACAAATCGAATTGATTACAATAACTTCCTATTGGAAGTTAACATTATTAAAAGGTGAGAAAAATTGATTTTTGACTCGAATATCTTGGCGAAAAATAAAGATACCGGCTCCAAACTACCACTCAATATTCAGTAAAATTTTAATTGAAATCCAACACTCGGTTTCTTTCATAAAAATTAAAATTTACAAAAAAAATCGATATTCAAATCTCGATATCTCGATAAAAAATTAAGGTACTTCGAAATTTGTTTTTCGACTAAAAATCTGTCACCGACTAAAAATTTGTCATATGTAGGTACGAGTTTAATAGGTTTGCTAACTTTTTGCATTTTTTTTAGAAAAATTCAATTAACAACTTTTTTTACAAAACAAGAAAACCTACAAAAAAATCACGGAACGTAGCTAATTAAGCTTTTAGCAATTTTCTAAATCCATATGGCATCTGCCATTATCTTAGAAAAAATTTCTTGCAGTCTACGTTGCGCATTCCAATTAATAGGTCAGTTTCACTTTGTTTGCTTTATTTATTTTAACGACCTTTCAAAGTTTAGATATGTTCGGATGACAATTTACTAGTAACCAGAACGAAGAGAAAGGTTTAAAATTTTGTTTTCGCTAGTAAATTGCTAAATATTTAACAAATTGCTAGTAAGTTAAATTGTAAGCCGTTAACAAAAGGTTGTTTCAAATTTTGAGCCATTGACTTTAAATTTTGTATCTAACACAAAATATAGTTATTAACGTTTTGTTAAACTTTTAGACAAATTGACAAACAGGATGGGAAGTAATCAGTGTAGGTCGCATCCCAGCCTCTTTTTCGTTGGTTAACAATTATTGGCCTGAAACAAGGTTACCTATCTATTATTCCAACTCAAGTAGACAATGATCTCTCTTCATTTGCATCTTTTATATTATCCCATTTACATAAATTTCGTTTTAATTTAAAATCTATTATCGTTTTAAGCATTCTTCTATTTATTCTTTACCATCATGCTCTTACCTTTCAAAACGTAAGAGGTCTTTGATCAAAAAGAGTTTTCGCGTTTCTGAATTTTAAAAAACGTGCTAACTGAAAGTAATCTCTTTTCCGATATTCTTTAATTTCTGGATGTCTTTCTCTTTATTCTTTGGTGCTACATTCTTTCAGCTCAAAAAATCTCTTCCGACCAACTTGCTGTCAATGCGGTCTACTTTGTTCTTAAACCGCCCAATTTAATGATTAAATTTGAATTGTGTTAGATTTCATTCTACCTAACTTTACCTGGAACTCAAAGTTCCTTAAACTTATTCTCCGAAATTATTGCTGTTGTTAAGAACTGTGAAAATTGAAAAACAGACATTACAAGCCTTGGAACCATAAATATGATCCTCAAGATAACAAGGGACTTTTGGGGTTGTATAAAATGACCTCATAAATGCAATCGAGCTGGTTTTGAAATCAAAACTGTGAATTCAAATCAAAGATTCGTCTATTCCCAACTAAACAATAAAATGCGCAACAACAATCTAACTATTTCAATCCCACTTACCAAACAGTTTTAATTAGAACTGTCTTAAAAATCAAAATAGAGATCTACCTATTGTCTTAGTTTTTAACCTTCCAAAAATGTGTGGACTCTGTAACCTGAAAGAAAACCAAGACTTGCTACACTTCTTAGGAAGGTGCCTTATTTTGATGAAAATAAGAAGAAACGTATACGGAAAAAATCATCTCAAATCTCTAGAATATACATATGTATATTTCTTTAAATTTATATTTTGTATTCTTAAGCCTGCTTAAAAATGAATGTCGCGTCAAGTTTTGAGTCTACCATTGAACCTTTGAAAGAATTGTTCTGTAAATACTAACAACATTTTTATTACTCATGTCTATTTTAGTTTGTATTATTTTCTCTAACTCAAAAAATGTTTTTCTTTTTTTTTAGGATATGGCCAAGCGACGAAAAATATGGAATAACCCCTCCAAAGACGATGCAATTCTTTGGCTATGGGATGCCCACAACGAAGTCAATGCTCGCCTAGCTGGCGATGAAACCGAAGACCCCCAATTCCCAAAACTTCAATTTCCCACAAAAGAGAGTTGTCAACAGTGCCAAAAGAACTCAACTTCCAATCCCCAACAAGTGGTTTGGGATCGCGAAGCAGTTTTAAATTTCCTCAAAAATATCAATAACCCAGCTTATATCAGTCGATTCGGTCTAGACGATCCCGAAATTCTGCAAGAGAATCTTGAGAAGATTCGACAGAAACGCATGATTGGCAATGTCTTCTCGGACATGGACATGCGAATGGGAATGCTGTTGTATGGTTTTTGTATTGTAATGATGATTGCTGCATTTAAATTGTTTGCTTTCAAGGGCTACCGGAAAAAGGCATATGCTCATGACTTTCTAGGAAAGGTCTAACAATAAATTGTAATTATTATTAACATTTCCACATAGGATTAAGTCAAAGTTTAGTTGAAAATAAAAAAGACAGTCTATCTAGACCTTATCTAAATTGGAAAACAAATTAAAGCTCAGTAGAAATGATTATCTGTAAAGATTGATTTATTTTTTCAATTCGAGGACAAATAAATGTTTGTTTTTGTAATTCGTTCTTTAATATATCTAATGTACGAGTATACATGTGTATGATTTGTAATTAACTAATTGTGTTTTATATATATATATTTAAATGTTTTACAACAAAAAACCGAAATGATATTCCATAATTTGTAATTTAAAAATAAAAAAAAAAACTGTATTAAAAGGAATAGCGTGCATCTATGAAAATACGACAGCTCTCTTAAGGCTCATATGAATCGAAATGTTTTACTCAATAAAAAAATGGTTTATTTACAAACCGGTGATAAGAAGTTTCCATTTATTTTTCTTTGGTAGAGTGTTATCGAAGATAAAATAATGTTAGGCGCCAGTTATAGCTATCATTGGTTTTCATCATTGAAAACAAACATTGGAATTTTTTTGGCAGGTCGTTTATAGCTATCATCAAAAATTTCTGTCATTGGGCAGGTTCAGACAACATAAGGGACTTCATTTGCAGTCAACTTCAGTGTTTGAACGTAAATTTTGAGCAAGGCAACTAGTTAGTTTTTCAAGTGTCATGAATTTCAAATTCAGAACTTTACTTCACAAGCCTCTACTTCAAGTTCATAGTACAAAAACTACCAAAATCATTATTTTCTACAAAACACTCCTCAGGCAAGCTACAAGTCCATCACGATTTGTATTTTGTATTGTAAAGAAATATTACTTATTTCTTTTCCAAATTTACAAGGGACCTTTTTACAGAAAGCATTAAATGAAGTTATGCAGAAAATAAATAAATCATTAAATAATAAAGTTCAGCTTTTAGTTGAATGAAAGAACATGATCAATTGTCATTTTGACATAAGTTGACTTGACTTGATAGTAAGGGAGATTTTTCTTGACTAACTTTCCAGCAACTTTCCAATTAAGTTGCCTTAATTGGAAGGTAATTTTTTGGCAGCTGGCCAATCAGATGCTAGAAACTTGCCTTACTTTCAAGTCCCTTATGTCGTCTGAACCTGCCCATTGAAAATAATTTGCTGATTGAAATCCACCGAGAAATTTTTAGTGACAGAAATCTGTCATTGGAATTGTGTGAAATTGGAACAAAAATCAGTGGAACGATTCATTTCAATTTTGAACATAAAAGTATCAGCTGTCCAGGAAAATGAATTTCCGTCCGGAAAATAGAAAAATACATTTTTAGAGAAAAACAAATGCGCAATTACACTTTTTTTTTCCTAAACAAAAATTCTTATTCTATTGCCTTACTTTCAAGTCCCTTATGTCGTCTGAACCTGCCCATTGAAAATAATTTCCTGATTGAAATCCACCGAGAAATTTTTAGTGACAGAAATCTGTCATTGGAATTGTGTGAAATTTGAACAAAAATCAGTGGAACGAATCATTTCACTTTTGAACATAAAAGTATCAGCTGTTCAGGAAAATGAATTTCCATCCGGAAAATAGAAAAATACATTTATACAGAAAAATAAATGCGCAATTACCCTTTTTTTTCCTAAACAAAAATTCTTTGTGTGATTTCCGATCGATCAGTATATAATTTTCATTTCTAATCGAAGGGAAACATCGTCAAATATCGATTCAAAAATTTTCCCGGGTAGATTTAAACGTTTGTTTGATTATTATTAACATTTTGAGAAACGAAAGCTTACCTCACTTATGTATATATAAATAGAAGCTCCCTTGTTCAGGGCAACTACACCATTGAACAAGTAACCAATCACCACCTTTAGTTTGAAGAAGGAAAATTCGTATTCCATGGTGTAGTTGTGGTATAACTTCATAAAAATAAACTAAGGGGCCGGTTATAGCTATCAGTAAAATCCATCAGTAAAATGTTTGTTTTTAGTTTTTGAACATGTTACAGATTTATTTCTTGCAAAAGATTGATGCAAAAAAATGAATCCTATATTCAAGTATTTTTGCAAAAAGAAACAATGCATTTAAAGTTGTATTTAATTTATAAATCCATTTTAATTTGTTTAATGATGAAATTTCATTTTATTGAACAGCTGACTGCCAAAAGCCAAAAAAACTTCCATTTCGTTTTACTGTTGGTGTTCCAATTTTTTACTGTTCCGATCACATCATTAAAAAATTTACTGATAAAAGCAACAGTCAAAAAATTGTCTGAGGCGCGAAGCCTCAAAGTGACATTTAATTTAATGACGTAAATTTACTGATTGCTATAAACGCTCTTCAGTAAAACATTTCAGATTCCTCCTGTTTCAAATTTTACTGATGGATTTTACTGATAGCTATAACCGGCCCTTAATGGTACATTTTTTGACCCATGATATATCGTTCCAGTAAGAAATATACAGTGGCTCCCACGACTAATCGGACAGAGAATATACATTCTCGCAATGTAATTTCTCTAAGAAAATGTATTGAAGTAGTAGAACTTAATCATCTTTTTGTAACATACTTAAGCCGCATTTCAATTAATTAGTAAATAAATACAAAAAAGGTTAGAAGCTGGAAACGTACGATGAGAACCTACTTTTTAGGATAATCAATTAAAATACCTTCTTATGTTCGGAATCTTTAGTTTTTTTTTTAAGGACCAGGAGTAAAGAAGTCAGCAGCGAAATCATCAGAAGAAGAAGTATCAGCATCGAAGTAATAACCGAAATGGCCGTGCAGCCGTGTATAAAAAGCTATACATAAGTGAAAAAATCCAATAAAAGGATTTTGGGGAATATGGATATACTACTGAAGGTTAACCGGTACGACGACACCTATCATAAAATATCATGAATCGTTTGGTAGGGAGTTTGCCATTTTCCAATTATTGCTTTCGCTTTCGCCTTCTTCGTTTTGAATTCGAAGACGAATTTTTGTTGGTGAGTTGAAATCCGACAACTTTTTTTTGGCGGATTCACAGGGGAAAGAGTGTTTATTATTATTCACTGTTCGATTTAGTGGATTCTTTCTTGATTGTAATTATATAAACATGTGAGTTAGCTTTATTTTAATTTTCTTATAATTTATCCACAATTCACAATAAATCACCGCAAATTTCAAAAATTCAATCAAAACAAAACAAGAGTAGTAAAAAAGGTTCTTCGTTAAAGTTCAAATTTGTCATTAACTTTTGCATTTTATTAAATGACGCTAAAATTGATCACTTGCTCAGTTAATCAAATGTATTGTGAATAATTTGTTTACCAAATAGTAATTTGGGCACTAAGAGACCTTCACAAAGCCGTGGTATACTTTTAATTGAATATCTGAATGGATTTTTTACAATTTGAATTTGTACCGGTTTCTGCTATAGGCAATGGCCGCAGTAAGTAGACCAAGGGCGGATCCAGACTTTTCATCAGGGGGGGTCACACACTTACATAGATGAGTTTTTACTCACCGTAGAAACGTGAAACGTAGCTTTTTTTCAAAAATAAAATATACTTTTCTTGTATCCATTTCTATTTATGGTAAGAACGCTAAACAAATTCAAAAATCCAGAAAATGAGAGAGGATCTGATATGAAGAAATGTCGGGCTTTTTTTGACGTAGTTTTCGCGAACTCAATTTTCGGGAGTCATTATTACTATCGCTATTAGTCTGCTTACTCGTATTTTGATCTTAAAGGAGTCAACAAAACTTAAAAATTTTAGAGAGAAAAATGTTTGGTTCTTTAATTTAAGGAAATAGGTGCATTTGTACCTACATAATTTCTCTAAAAAATTAAATTAAAACAAATTAAGGTTATCAAATAAGTTGGGAAGAAACGTTTGTGTGGCACTTACAATTAGCCATTAGTTTAACAAAAGTGTCACTTTTGCTGTTTTTGGGACATTTATCTATATTATTGAAATTCGTGTTTAAATATTAGTTCTAGAGCATCCAAAGCAAATTCACATCAAAAGTAGATTTATTTAATTTTTTAAGATCTTTTGTATTCAACAGAAAACCAATTTTGAAATAAATAAAATGCACGACTTTGTCGCTAGAACTTGCTAATTTCTTCCAAAAAGTCTTATTAAAAATATTTCCTATATTTTAAGATTTAAAAATGTACCTGCAAAATAAGTTTTTCTCAAAAATTTAAATGCCGTTTTATTTGTCGAAAAATATAGATTAACTTATTTTTTTCGAAAATTATTTTAAATTTTAAATTTTGTCTTAAAAACGTTGACCCCTTTCTGAGATATCGAGTTTTGTAAACAAAATTAATATTTTTTAAAAATAAAAAAAAAATTTGATCATAAACAATCATCATCAATTTGATCATTTGAAATCAGTCATTATTGAAATCAGTCCATTAGTTCTTGAGAAAACTTAAAAACAAAATAAAGGTTTTTGAGGGGTACTCTTCTGGAGCAATACCAAAATATGTTTTTCTTGTAGAAAGAAGCCAAATTAGGAACACAAAATTTAGAGAAAGTTTTAGAAAAATCACATGTTTTAACCAACAAATTTGTATGGGGACTGCTGTTATTTTTCGTATTAACACTTTGACTGCGGCATGGTTTGATCTGAGCGACCCCTCTATGTGGAAATTTTTTTTTGTCAAAAAGGTTCCTTTTACTCTACTTTATTTATGTACATATATCAGTGCTTAATTTTACTAATATTTTGTTTTTTTTTTTTTACTATTAAAAACGATTGTCGCATAGTCGACGTCAGCATCATAGTATGGCGTTTTTCCCGGATGAGGGGTGTGCGGAGGGAGAGGTCAGAAAGTAATAAAATGAAAAAAACGCCTTACTCCTTTATGTCGCAAGTAAGAATCACTTCAATATTCACTATTTACATATGTACATATGTATGTGTGTCAAAAAAATTAAATAATAAAATGGAAGGCTAGTTTTAGGAATTTAAAGGCAACTTAATATAAAATCTCTTATTCAAGGTTTCTTCTTAAGAACCTGAATATTTGCTCTTTTTCGTAGAAACAATTTTTATGAAAATAATTTAAAGCATGACTAAAGTTTTTTTCAAATTCTGAATTGAGTGAAAACAAAAATTTTAGTTGTTTTTGACAGCAAAACACTTTTTGGTGAATGTCGTTAAATTACTAATAAATCTATAGATGAAATCTTTACTTATACAACTTAACTGTTTAAGCTTTATGGCTCATATGACCCCCCCCTGGATCGTCAGTTGGTCAAAAGTTGATGAATTCGTGCTGCGTTTTTGGAATAGGCTGAATTGCCGATTCATATTATTCATATCCATTAACGCAATACGATTAGTTTTGAATTGAAGGGAATTCCTACGACAAAGCAAACAAATTATCTCCCAGAGGGAGATATTTTTGGAGAGAAACTTTTAATTTATCCCAACGCTATGTTCGAAATTACCAATACCAATTCGACCAAATATTTTGATTCACATGAATGTTTCAATAAATTTGCAATGTTCTATCTTTCCGATGGGAAATTTAAATCGCCCAAGTTTCTTTTGATCTTTCTGACTCTTTCATTCAATCCCGATTGTTTTCTGGCGGTATGATGTGGCGTAGACAGTCTATCAAAATAATTCAAGGTCTTCTTATTGTCAATAAAATTGAACTTTACCAATGGGTCTTAGTAGCCTTAGTTCAAATTTTGAGATATTCCTTGTTAAAAATCGAAAAACACATATGTACATATATAAGACTTTTGAGGCTATCTTAATTTATGAAGTACTTTTTTTTTAGTAAAATTCGTGATATTTTTCAAAATCTTTAATCCCTTTCTTCAACGTTCAGTTGAAATATTTATATTATCTCATATAATATTAGAAAAATCCTCATAAATTGTTAGATTTTAAAGGGTGTCCCAAAATTAACGCAAGATTTGAATTTGCCGCCATTTGTGCAGTAAAGTGTTGGCAACCCTGAAAAAAAAGCAATTTGACAGCTAACAGTATAGGGTTATTAAAAATGGAGCGTTACACGAGAGAACAACGTGTCTTCATTATTAAAGAATATTTCAAAAATAGTAAAAGTGGACCCTGATCTAACCATCTAAGCGATGAAGCACATTTTCATCTTGATGGCTTTGTCAATCGCCAAAATTGCCGCATTTGGGGTTCGGAGAACCCACATGTGATTGTGGAAAAACAAATGCATCCACAACGCGTGACTGTATGGTGTGGATTTTGGGCTGGAGGCATAATTGGGCCATATTTTTTTGAAAATGATGCTGGTCAAGCAGTGACTGTTACTGGTGCTCGATATCGCGACATGATTACACAGTTCTTTCTGCCAAAATTGGATGATATTGATGTGTCCAATATGTGGTTTCAATAAGACGGTGCCACATGTCATACAGCCCGTGAAACAATTCAATTACTGCATGAGACATTTCCAGGTCGTGTACTCTCTCGTTTCGGTGATCAAAATTGGCCTCCTAGATCGTGTGATTTAACACCATTAGACTTCTTTTTATGGGGTTATTTGAAATCACAAGTCTATGTCAACAAGCCCACAGCCACCCGTGCATTAAAGGAGGAGATTCAACGCTGCATCAACGAAATTCAGCCACATTTATGCAGAATGGTCATGGAAAATTTCAACAAAAGAGTGCGCATGTGCATGCAAAGCCGTGGAGGCCATTTGTCCGATGTGTTATTCCATACATAACCCTATCCTATGTACTTTACGAGTCAATAAAAATATAACTATCAAAAGACTAAAAACGACGTTTTCTATTTAATTCAAATCTTGCGTTAATTTTGCGACACCCTTTACCTGTCTTACAAAAATCTTAAAGAAACGCTAAACCATTTATTTAAACGGATTTCAATAGAAAAAGGCAAAACGGTTTGAAGGTTAGGTTTGTTCTTGTAATGAATCTGTTGTCTTAACAATTATATTATATTAAACTTTTTATATATATTAAAAAATAAATAATGTAACTTTAGCAAATAGTTAAAATTAAAGTTTGGATTCGAAACCAGCCCTAAAAAATTAACTCCAAAAAGTATTTTTCAAAACTATGGAAGTATTAAATTCAAGGTTTGCTCAAAATTTCATATATAGAATCAAGTAAAGACTGATAATAATTAATGAGAATTTCCAGAAACTAAGTAAGATATTAAAATAATTTAAATTGTATCTAGAAAAGAAAGATTTGCAAAATTATCATACAATTTATTGTTAAGAGATATTTTAAGTTTTACCTTAGCCTTCAAAGCTCAGTTTGGAATTTAACATTTTTAAAGGGGCATATTTTAAAAATGCCCGAGATTTGAAAAAATCCTTTAAAAAAGTATTGTTTTGTTTGTGGGACAGAAAAATACACGTAATTTTGTCGACCAGTTTTATTTATTTGTAGAATACATTTATTTATTCACCGTTCAAGAATCATTGCTTGAAAATTCAAGTTAAGTTTTTTTTTTCGGGACTCTTTAATAGGCATTTAAAGTTCTAAAGTAAAGTTAAATTTAAAAAAAAAAGGTTTTTTTTTAGCTTCACATTTTATGTGTATATTTTTATTTCACCTCCAATTTTTGTTCATTACAGACCTCGTTAAAAGTATTTAATTTTTCACATTTATAATTAATATTTATTGAATTACAGTATGTTTAAATTTAAATTTTTAAATATTGTTTTTTTTTTTTGTTTCATATATATTAAATATCTAAGCTTGACAATAATCAGTTTAATACAAATTTATTGAGATAAGTTGATTTTTAGTATTAAATGTTAGTTTAATATGATTTAATGTTATATATAATTGTTTTTTTTTTTAAATTTTATGTTAATAGTTATATGATATAGTCCATTACAAAAGATTCACAGAATTATTATATAGTTATTGTTTTATTTTTTTATTGTTTGAAGTAGTAGTATGTTAATTGTTATGTATTAAATATATTTTTGTTTTGCATATAACTAAACCCAGTATAATCTTACAAAAAAAGAATTGTTAATTATTTTAAATTATCTTTATATACAACAATGTAGTTATTGAATAAATATATTACTCAGAAAAAAAAATAGTTTACACAATTTAATTTCATAAAAGTGAAATTATAAGTGGATAATAATATTATTAAATTTTTTAACGGAATTATAATAGCCTCTAGCTAATTTATCGATAAATAAACATTTATGGTACTTTTAAAAATATGTATGTATATGATGTAAGGGAAGTTAGAATGATATTATTTAGGTTTTAGGCTGTAGTTGTAAACTCCCAGTAGGTCAAAAGGATTTTTTAGGGAGAATAAAATATTCGTTCGGTGGAATTATTACATAGGGCATAAAGTAAGATATTCGAAATATGTGTAAATCAATCAAAAACCAAAGATACACAATTCAGCTTGATATGCACTTAAAAAAATTACATACAATACAAACAATATTTTAATTTCAATTCGTGGAACAAACATTTTATTGTTTCGTTTAAAAGCACTTTGCATTTGTGTATAAAACAAAGCTTGTTTTACTCATGTTTATCCAATGCTTAAACTGTAAGCATAAGTATTTTCTTGTTTTTTTTTTTTTAAATTGACTATATAATTGTTAAGATAGAAACTTGAGTGCCTAAGTGCTAAAATTTTGTAGGCAGAATTTTAATATTTCAATATTTGGGAAGAATTTTTTGTTTGTTTTTTTTTGTTTTTATTATATGTAATTTAATCAGAATAGTAATGTTTTGTACATAGAATTAAAAGTCATCAGTCCATTTAGTTTAAATTTTGTGAAGTATGTAATTTTCAGTTTAGGCGTTTAATAACTAGTTTTAGAAATTTTAGCTTAACAGAGTAATTTATTTAATTGGTTTCGTTTTAGAAAAAGGTACTTTTCACTTGAAATGTTTGTTTTAAAGTTGTTTATTATGAAATAATTACTCTAAACGTATAAAAATATAATTGAGAAAAGTTTTCACAGTAGTAACCTAAGGGTTCGAGACGATTTGGGTTTTTAGTCAGAGATGCTCTGACCTCTTAACCGTGTTGGTAAGAAAATGTGTAACGCAGTTTAGTGCCCGATTAACGATGGTGGATACACTGAAAAAGGAAACTTTAACCAATTTACCTCAAAGCAGACATTCTAAAAATTATATAAACTTCGTAGACTCGTGAAGTTTTATTTAGTCGACGAAAAGTGGCAGACCATACTTAAGCTGGAAAGATGTCCTAGGCCAGGAAAAGAGAAACCTGGAGTGTGTGATTCGATGACGCGACTCGCGATTAAAAAAAGACCTGAACCTAGGCCAATGTTGCCGAGGCAATGATGAAAAACATACATTTTGGTAAAAAATTGCCTAAAAATCCATCTTCATTAACTGGTGCAAATATCCAAAGTCTAAAATAGTCAAATCCTTTACAACCTAACTAACTAACTTCTATTGATTTTATTTGGTTCGCAGAAGAGAGTTGAGGAAATAAATATTTAACTCAGAGATGGAATGAACTTCAAAATAGTTATATTTTTTGCTCGTGGCATTTGACATGTCTGTATTTTCCGGAATAGAAGCTTATTTCAATAACGAGCACCGGGATATATTTTAATAAATTAGTACCATACAAATGTAGTGTATTTTGTTCTAAGTGATTTATTTGCGCTATATTGAAAAATCAATTTTAGTATCATTTGGAATTTATTTTCCGCAAAATGTCGCAAGGAATTTTAAAAGCTGTAAAGAACGTCAACGAATGTAAACTTAAAATTAAGAATAAGATTTTTAAAAGCCTCCAAAAAAATAATGAATTAAGTCAAAATTAGGGCTTATATGTTATAGATGTATGTATGTTCATATTTTTCTCTTACTTTGATTTTATTTACAATTAAAATTCTTTTCTTGCACAAGATGGAACGAAAACACAAAACAAAATGGAACTGACGACGAATCTTGAGTCCTCTAAGTATCATTTAACAAGCTCCTATAACTGACGTTAATGACATACAAATTATAAATTTCTTTCATTAAAATAAGTTCAAGTAATCATAACACCCAAGTACCTGGTGATTATCAAGTTATGTATGAAATAAAATTCAAGTTTTAAATAAAATAGATTCTTTTAATTTGTTGTTTTTTATGGATTTTGATATGATACTTAAATTTGGCGGAATAGACTTGAATCATAAACTGCAGTTCATATTCTCGTGAAACTTAATCGACATTGTTTTGGAAGATATCAAACAAGTTTTTAAACTTACATAAGAAACATATTGGCCCAATGTAAAAAAAAACGATACAATGTTTTCAAGTATTAGTGAAAAATACCCTTTTTGATATAAAATATCTAAAATATTTAAATAACCGATACATAATTTTGACACAAATTTTCTGAAGATTTATATGAATTCAGACTTTTATATTCACAAAATTCCAGTTCTTTTTTTTTACTAATTATATTTTAAATTGACATCTTATTCACTATGGTTTTTGTTTTGAAGAAGTTTAATTTTATTGATTTCATATATTTAAAGGCATAAAAACACATATGTATGTATGTACGTACTTGCTGGAAATGTAATAAAAAACGTTTTATAAAAAGATATGTTATTGAACGCATAACGCAAGATATTTATATATATTCTTTTTTATCTCAGGAAATATTTTTCGAGCAGTGTGTGTTGTATATTATTTAAATAAATTCTTTTTATATATTTAAACGAAAACCAAGTAAAAGAAAAATATTTTATTTTTTTAGACAAATACAAAATAAATAACCAAAAGAAACAATGTATACATACAAAACGAAATTTTACTCCTTCTGTTTATAAAAGAAACAAATCTAGGAAGGTCCATCTCTAACAACAAATAAGTTCACTTCAACACTACTCTAATATAATTGGTACCTCACACACGTTAACACCTTCTTTATTTAAAAAATACTTTCCTCATCGACATTACTTGTTTTTTCTTTGAATATTAAAAATTTTATTTTGTTAATATTTTTAATTCATACAATACATTTTTTTTTTGTTCACAATATCTATATAAAGTTAGTTATACATAATATTTATAAATATTCGGTACAGTTTTTCTTCAATTTCTTAAAATAAAATTAATTACACAAAAAGAAAGCTTTTATTTCAATTTAAAATTAAATAATAAATGAAAATTAATTGTTTTCAAATTCATTTTTTTTATCTCGATTTCATTTTTTTTAAATGTTCGTTCTGAATAAAAAATATACATATGTACCTTTTATAAATAAATTAAACTAAAGTTTTAATCTTCTTTTCTTTTTTTTTATATATGTGTATATTTCATTTGAATGAATAAATAATAAGTTAGTAAAGTTCATAAAAAAATAATAAACAAAAAGAAAATAAAACAAATTCAACTTTCATAATTATTTTAAAAATTGTTTCTTAATATATATATTAAAAAATAGTATAGCGTATTATGTATATTTTATAAATAATTATATATCTTTTATTGTTTAGTGTATTTTCGGGGCACTTCTGTCGTTAATTTTTTGATTTCGCTTTAGATTTGCGCCACGTTTAATTTGATCCATCAAGGATTCGTGACACAATCGAGGATCGGGCTGAAAACACAAAAGAAAAAATAAATACAGAATTAGAAATGGATTTTAATTTAGTATCAAAAAGAATTAATCAAATAAGCTGGTTAAGATAGCCAAAAATGTTTAAAAGCTGTTAAGGAAATTATTTTTGCTAAACGAAGAAAACTTTTATTTTGGTTGTTATGGTAGAGTGAGCTTGGTAGGGTAAACATAGAGTATTAAAAATGTAATTTTTCAACCTCAATACTCAGTTCTAAATCGTTTAGTATATTTTTCAGTACAGTTTGCAGAAGTTTCTTTTTTTCTAGTAAAAATAAAATTTGAAACGTCTGGCAACTTTTCCTCAAACACAATTAAGGAGGGTGGTAGAAGATCAAACATTTCGTTTCTTCAAATTTATGGACCCAAAATCGCTATACAATAATATGTATTGCAATACAGTTTGTAATTAGCTTTAGTAAAAAAAACACAATTTTTTTATTTATTTAAAACCAATAAATTTCGTTCATGTCAAGACGGGAAGTAATGTGAAAAAATTGTGGGATCGTTTAAGGCTATTGCTGATATAGGTTTTACACGAAGAATTGGTTTGTTGAAGATGTTATAAAATACGAAGTCTTCTGAATTTACTGGATACGTTGGTTCAAATTACGGAAGATTAAAAAAAAACTCTTTAAAGCATAAAATATGGTGTTTGAGAATTTGGTGGTGATACAGTCGATCTCTTTGGTAAGAATTTAAAAAGGGAATAATCTCATAAGAATAGTCAACGTCAAATGGCTAAATATAAATGTTTCGAAAGTAAACAGAAAGGACATTACGCAAAAAATTGTGCCAATCAACGTTAAACAAATGCTTTTTACATGTTACATGGCAAGTGCTAATCTTAAGAATAGCCCTGAGTAGTTCACTGATATGAAAGTTTAAGAATATATGAAAAACCGACAAAATTGATTGGTTGAGGAAGAAGAAGTGATCGGTGCTTATTACTTGGGCATAGAAGCAAGAGGTGGCGTGGATTTGGTAATTTTGGTGAAGAGCAAGTTGCAGGCTGTTACTGTAGAAATGTGCAAATATTCTATCCCTCAGCCAAAATTACAAATTAAGGCCTGATCAAAGCTTTATGCAACTTAAAGTTCCATGTTTGAGAAGTCACTTTCAGTCCATATATTCATTTATTTAATCGAAATGAAGCAATCAGAACTTGATCGATGCATCCAACATGTCGATGAAAAAGTTTTGAATTGTTGCCACTCTCCATAATCATCACAAACGAAAAATGCAATTGAAATGGGATTTAATGAAAATATTTATAGGACGTATATTGGCTCTTTAAATTTTGTTTGGGATCAAAGCTATAGAGAGATAAGAAGAGTGGTTTTTTAATCTGGAATGATCAAAAAAATATATTTTGAAAATTATCGATAAATTTGGATTAACTAATTCTAACGACACCAATGGACAATCATGGTTGACCTTAGCCACCTGATGACTCTTTTTAACGTGCTAAAAGTTCTCTGAACTGAGCTGGTGGTGCACTGTAAAGAAACGGCAATATGAAGAGCAAGTTTCGTTGACGGAAAAAAATCGCCTGCTTTCGATAAGCCAAGCTTTTGGAGATCTACGGGAGATAATTTTTATCTTTGTACCACAACTTAGCCTTCCCAACAAAATTTTGTAATCCGAGGTAAAACTCGACAAACATTTTTGATTTTAAGTTAAAATCATTTAAGCTAAACTTCAATGTGACAAATTGTTGGGGAGGGGGGCAGTTGCCTGCGTAGTCTTTGTGCACTAGTTTCACAACCGGACATCAACAAAAATCCTTTACAGGCTATATTCTTAAAATAGAACTTTAGAATTTCTTGGTGCTCTCGTATAGCCCGCGGTGGCATTTTCGACAGCCGAGGATGAACACATGGCTATGAATACGCATATGAACAATCAAATTGCTATGCCTTCCACCCACTTACGTTTATCAGGTGGCAGCAAAACATATGTAAGACACTATTCCATCCGAAAAGCTATCAACGAAAAGCACAGAAATGATTGCTGATAGTTTAACAATTTAATCTTTTGCGCAAAATTATTGTGTTTAATAAAAAACTATTTGCTTCAGACGTAGTACCCGTGGCATGATGGTTAGTGCGTTGGACTGTCATGCGAGAGGTCTTGGGTTCAATCCCTGCCTGTGCCACCTTAATTAAAAAAAAAAAAGAGTTTTCACGGGTACTGCCTCTTGCGAGGAATTGACAAATTCTCCAAGAGTAATTCTTGTCATGAAAAAGTGCTTTCTCAAAATTAGCCGTTCGGATTCGGCATATAAATTGTAGGTCCCCTCCATCCCTGACAACATTACTCGCACACAGGAATGGTTGAGAGTTGTAAGTCACTAGGCCCTGGTTCTCTACGGACTGTTGCGCCACCTAATTACAATTAATATTTGCTTCAGACAGCTTTCCAATACATATATGCTGGTAAGACCTAAAATCTTACAAGGTGGGGGCTAATATAAAATATTTTAGTTTTAGCTGGTACAAAGGAACGCAAAGAGTGTTAAACGACCAAATAAATTATATCAGTTTAGAAATCGTAGTCCAGAAATTTAACCTGAAAATTGGAGAATAATGTGGAAACAATTGCACATGACTAGTTATTTTTATGTTTTAGTTTAAAAAATGTGTTATATCAAATAAGTTAATTTATCTTGGGGGTTATATTTAATTTTTAAAACTAAGTGAATGCCATTGACTCAAGCAAATCACAAAAAAGTATTCATTCGGAACGTAGTACGTTTAGTTCCATTTAAATAACTCAAGACTTATTCAAGCAATTGGGCTGTAAAACAACAACATTATTAACTATTAGTTTGTTTTAGTGTTTTAACAATAAAAAACATAACCAAACAACACTGTTACAATATTTAATCCCTCTTAGACTATTGTTTCTTACTTTCTTAGTTTTGCTCGCAACTATTGGAAGAACGTCGATATTGTGAACTTGGACGTGACAAATTTTTCGGGTTTTGATAACACTAAGATTTAAATTTTTTTGATTTGTTATGTTCATAGAAAGCAAATAGAAAAATTTTCGATTTTCTTGTTTATAATTATATTAATTTAAAACAAAAAAGTATTACCAATGCTTTACTGTTGATTAGATTTCGCACAGCGAATGCTCGTCCAGAGATGCCCTGTTTGGCCAATTTTGCATTAAGATTCTCTAAGAATTCAGCTTTGGTCTTTGATCGGATGCTACCTGATTTATCGTTATTCACCGACGAGTAGTCTTAAATAAAGGAAATAAATAAAAGAAATAACTTAATATATGTACGTATTTACATATTAATCAAATTTTGCTTTAGATATTAAAAAAAACATAAAAAGCTTTATTATTGTAATTGATTCTTTTTGTTTGCAAATGAGGAGTAAAAATCATCACACTCGGGAAATGAGAGAATAAAAATAAGAATAATCAATAAAATAAAGCAACAAATGACGTCATGACAAATGCATCTGCAACATAATATTTATAGTTAATCAATTATTGAGAAAAATGTTTAGACAAAAATGAGCAAATTTTAATATAAGCTGAAAAAAAAACAGATGAAATATTTTTATTATAAATATATGTACGTAAGCTTGCCAACTTAAATTAATATAATTTAAAATTAAAACAAAGCGAAAACATCTATTTAGGCTTCATTTAAAAAAAGGCACAATTTTGCAACAACAAAAATAAAATAAAATCTTAAATGCCATAATGTGACAAAAATGTATGTTTTTAATTTCAAATAATTTCTATACTTTCGAGAATACAATAAACTTCTGGTTTTTAAATTAGTTAAGTATTTTATAGCACGGTTATTGAAGATGATATTCCGCTCCGTGAAATAGTAAAAAAGTGATTTATATTTGTGTTCGGAATGCAAGAGTGTTACTGTTGGAATGTCATATTAAAATGTAAACTCCCAAATGTAGGCAAATTTTGCAAAAAAAAACAACCAAAATTGTAATTTATAATGGGAGCAAGAACGAAGAGAATTTTTGAAAAGGGTTTTTTGTCAAATAAAAAGCTTCTGATCCATGTCACCGTATAGATGGCTATTTCAAAATGAACATATGAAAGTCAAGAAGTATCCTAAGTTCAACTTCTGTGGGTAACATATCTAATTACAATTGAAGGAATTATTTACATAACATCAGGAGATAATAGCACTATAAGTTAAGAAAAACAAATTGAAGTTAACTTTTTTGTAACAACACGATAAATCACAAAAACAATGATAGTGAACATATTTCAAAAATGTTTGATGATTTATTATCATCTGATGGTCTGAAATCAGCATCAACAAAACTTTTATAGAAATCTTTCGAAAAATCTTCCATATCGATTGTTTCTTCGAAAAAAATGATTTTTTTATTAAAACACTCTTAAAATTTAATTAATTTACTTGTGGATTATCACTTTATAACTGAATAATTTAATGAAAAGTCTTTATTGGAAGTCATCCCAGTGAATACTAACTACCCCTCTCGGGGTATACCCACTACAAAGTGTATGTCGACCATTTAGTAATTTATTTGGCTAAAAAACGGTGTCCAAGAAAGGGCATCATTTAAATAAAATAATAATTCGTACCCCTAATCATGATGAACAAAATGGGTGACCAGAAACATTTATAGGGAGGTATCGTATTGCTGTTCCTTACTGTACATAAGCAAAAGCTTTTCATAAATGTAAGTTTAGTAAATCTTAAATTGTTTGAGAATATCAAACATATTTGGAGTTGTTTATTTCTAAATGAAACTCTAATTAATAGTCGAGTACATAATAAGGCGAAAAAAAAGAAACCAACCTCGGATAAAAAAGTAGTAAGCTAGAAAAACGTGTACACCTTTTTTTAAAAGATTTCTAAACCTTATGTAGTCTTTTAAAAAGTCTAATGAAATTTAGTTTCTGTGTTGTAATTTATGGGCCGCCAGAGAGCGTGAAAATAGCTTTTTCGTGATGATTTTCGGTACTTCCAATAAACAATTTTCTCAGACGATTAACCGTTTTAGGAATAGAGGATTGGAAGTGCGCAGCGCAGTTAGTAAATATTATAAATATTTATTTCAATTTGTTAAATTTGTTATGAATTTTAGGATCCTATAAACTTTCTTGACTATGTACTTTAAATGCTCAATTACATTACATTACACACCACTCAGCACATAAATGTACAGAGTAGAGAACACAGCACCTTGAGCGACTAGACTATATAAGGTGATAACAACACAAGACATTAATACAAGACAGAAGGACAGAAGAGAAAGAACAACAGAAAGAAAGAACACATGACAACAGTACGCGGTAGGTTTCGACACTGTACCCATCTGACTACTTACCAAGCTCACTGATGCTTGATTTCGGTGATCGATGGGAACCGATGCTTTATCAGTGACTAGGCCGTTGCCAAATGCTCAATTAAAAGTTAACTTGGAATCAAAAATAACACCTAAATCAGAAAACACAGACTTTACTTAAATAAAAAATAAAATCAAACGAAACTTTTAAGGCGATTTTATTGCACCTAAATATTAACAAGCCTTCTTGTAAAAGTAAACAGTCAGAAGTAGATTTTATACTTTTGAAAAGCTTTATGTCATCAGCATAAATAAGGACGGAAGAATTTATAAAAATAAAAAATTAAATTTGCCCTAAATAGCTTCCCTGAGGGACGTCAGAATTGACAACAAATTGATCCGAATACTCAAAATGAAATACGACACTATAAAGTCAATTTTTAAATACGATGAGATCCAATTTAAGAAGTTGATGTTAAAACGCATGTTGTTTAGCTTTAAAATAAATGTTTTATGACACAACTTTTCAAAAGCTTTACTAAAATCGACTTGTTCAGGTTTTTCAAAAACATCTTATCAAAAGAACGTCAAGTTGAATAAATTAGTAACTGTAAATCTCTTTTTGTACAAGCAGTTCAATGAAAGGAAAGAACATTACATACATTAGACTCAAACAGTTTCGGTATCACAGATTATATCCTTTCTTGTACAAAGGTATGATAAATGCACTTTTCCAGTTATTAAGAAAAAGCGAATTATTTAAGGACTCATTAAAGAGAACACATAACGGATATGATAAATAAACTTTTATCTTCTAAAAGTGTGAGGTTTTAACTAGTTCTCTAATTATCAAAAACAAAAATGTGACTGGGTGCCAGGAATGTGACTGGGTGCTCTAACACAAATTACTGAAACCACAGCGAGGATATTCTCCATTCCTACAATTAAAAAATATGACCTTATGTAATTTATTTGGATTAAGTAAGAACATGGTTGTTAATGGTTCTTGAATTTTGTTTTGGTGCGCCAGACCCATTCCTGGCGTTATTCTGAAAATAAAAATATTGAGCCGTGAGCACCTCTATATCTGAAAAGGTTGAGCGTATGAGAAAATGTGCGAACAAAATTGTAGTAAATTTCATACTTAACAATTTATGTCAACATGTCATGGGAAATCATTAAAATACTATTTTCGCGACTTTTAGACTGATGTCGAAGAAGACACCAGAATTTGTATAGAAAGTTAAGAATACAAAAATTGAGGTACATATACACGAATTTCCAGCTTACTATTTCTCATTCCTAAGTGAAACCCTTATTTTACTCGACTTAAATCCAATTAAAATAAACAAAAATTAGCAATCAGCAATAAACATAAATTACAAAATTGGCAAGCTACTATTATTCCAATGTACAAAATATTAATAAAAACCAAAGCTATTTAAAAAATGTAAGAATTAAAACAATTATTTAAAAAAAAAGAAAAACATATCAAGCATCAAACAAAATGCAGCATATCGGTGAAAATGTTCTTCCTTCCACATGGCCAGAGTGCGAGAGCTGAAGCTGGAGTCTTACACATACAAGGAAGATGTCATTTTTGTTCCTCCATCAAATTACAAAAAACAAACTCTCCCATAAAATTGATGTTAAATCGAGAGTTATTCAAAAAATAAACAAAATCCAAAACACAAAATCACTCTCCATAGGTTTAATTTTTGTTACGATTTTGGCTGTTTTTCATTTACTTGTGTTCGTCGCATACTGTCCTCCCGAAGGAGTTCCTACAGATGCCATATGTTGGTAATGTTGTTGTTGTTGATGCGGCTGCTGTCCGTGGCCAAATGAGGTTTGTCTAAAACCGACGTTACCGCCGACGCCAACGCCACCGCCGACGACGGCTGAACTGCTTCCATATATTGGAGCATTAGCCGATGGATTACAATGAATGGCTGTTGTGGACATAAAGGGATTTGTGGTGACGAAAATCTTTTGCTGAGCACTACTGTGCCTGGTCGGAACTGGAGGTTGCTTGTGATGAAGATGAACACCACCGCTGGCGCTTGACTGTGGTCGTTGTGTTGAATGATTGTTGTTATTGATGGAGCTGCTGTTGCTGCTCTGAAGATGGTGATACTGTTGCGAACGTAAATGGTGATTCTTTGGAATAGTAGATGTCGATGAAGCATTTAAAGGAGCAGCTGAAGAAGCTATAGCGACATGATTGGATGAGGTGGAGGTTATGCCTGCACCGCGAAGGCTCCTCGGCATGGTAGCCGATGCAACGGGTGGTGGTGGTGGCTCTTCTTGAGGAGGAGGACCAGAGTAGTGAAGTTGCTGATACTGATGTTGATGGTGGTGCTGAGCGGCAACTGTTTGTTGATTGACATTGGAATGGGTGAACGACATGGATTGAGCTGCTGCATTTTGTAATTGAGATGAAGATGATTGTGATGATTGAGATGGGGGGTGATAGAGAGAAGATGATAAATGTGATGATGGTGGATTATTACAATGGTGATGGTGGTGGTGGGTGGAAGAGTTACTTAGAGTGATACCATAGATTTGATTTTGTTTACCGTCGTATTGTTGCTGCGCCTGTTGAAGTTGATGCTGATGTTGCTGCTGTTGCTGGTGGTAACGATCGTTCGCTTGTCGTGAGTATATCTGCTCTGTCGTGGCTGTGTTGTAGATTTGGTTTAGTTGCTGTTGTTGCTGCTGCTGTTGCTGGTGGTGATGATGGTGTTGCTGATGATGTGGTGAACTTGGTGTTGATCCGTACAAAGGCTGGTGATGGGCGCTAATCACTGAGCGATTATTGTCTTGTTGGTGCGCTGCTATTTGGTACGTTCCATATTCTGACTGCTGCTGTTGCTTATTGAGTCGGGCATTCAGTTGAGCAATCAGAATAGGATTTGTCTTTGGCTGGGCCGGTGGTGTGTGTGATTGTTGCAGCTGAGGTCCTGGACTGGACGACCGGAAGCTGGACATGTTGCTCACTTGCTTCGGTTGAGCGTAAATGCCTGGCGAGTTGCAACTCGTTCTGAAGGACTGTAAAAGAGAACAGAAAGTTTACAAGAGACCTTAATTTTCTGGTTACAAAGACAAAATATAAAAGTTCAGGCCTACTGTGGCAACCCTAAGGTATCCAATGAGAAATGCTTAAATACAAAATAAAAAAAAAAAAACAAAACAAAAAACAAAACAAAACTTACAGAATTACTATCACAATTGTTATGATTGTTTGTGTTCGTTGTATTGTGTTGTTGGTGTTTTGGCGGTTGGGGATTTGGTGGGGGTAATGGTGGGGGTACCATTGACTGCTCATGCGGCGGTGGAGGTGGTGAAGGCAGAGATTGCTGCAATTGTTGATGATGATGATTGCTTTGTTGGTGATTATAGTTTCGATAGTGTCCACGATCGTTGTTGTGATTGTAATGCTGCGCCATCTGTTGTTGGGATGCTTGTGAATGAGGTTGAGGTTGCGGATGTTGATAGTGTTGGTAGACTTGTTGTGTTTTCGGTGGTGGTTGTGGTGGTGATTTATTGTATATGTTCTCAACTACTACTGGGGAAGCATCATGCATCAGGGGAGTTGTTGAATAAATGTTGTTCTCATGGATTTGACTCTGATTTGTTTTTGTTGGTTTTTGGTTTTGTTTAAATGTTCGTTTGGAAAGGAATGGAAGGATATATACAAAAATTAAAATTTAAATAATACAAAATGTTTTAAATAAAAAGTATAAATCTTTAAAAGGAAAATCATAATAATTAGGACAATTTGCAGGGGAATCGTCTACGCCATGTCTCACCTGAATCGTTGCAGTCTGTTGCTGCTGCTGTTGATTTAACATGTTTTGTGCTCTCCTGATAGCGCTGGGGCTCGCCGGCGTATGCCGTATCGCAGATAATGCTTTAACAGTCTCAGCTACTTTTATTGATGAAGCAGCTGTTGCTATTGTCTGTGGTACACTGTTCGAATGTTGCCGATCCAACAGATAGGCTGGTGGTGGTGGCAGATTCTCCACCGAATTATTCATTGTACTTTGTTGAGTTAGATTTGGTGAGTTCTGTGGGCGGTAGTTTGTTTCGATTTTTGTTTTTTTAGGGTTCACGGTAAGAATTTGGTTTGGGAAAGGCATAATTAAGGATAGTAGTAAGGTGTAGATTGTTGTAATCAATTTAAGAATTTATATGTTAAAACTTCTCAATTTGAATTTTATTGTTTGGATTTATGGTTGTGTAATTTTTGAAAATCAAATAAAGTTTTTTATAAAAAAGGTTTTAAAATTATATTGTATAAATTTAAATAAAAATTAAAGGAATATAGCCGCATTTAATTGATATTGATATATAGAAAAACGGATGAGGCATACGAAATATTTTTACAGTTTTTAAAATATTAAGTCAAACAGGGCAACTTGCCACACAGCGTGTGAAACAAGGGAAATATTAAGTGACAGTCAATTTTCTAGCAAGATCATAGGAGTTCACGCCTTTAGACTCTTTCTTTTGGGACTACGTAAAGTCTAATGTGTTTGTGGATATGCTATACCAGCTTGAAGCATTCGAACACAACATTACTAATGTAATTCGCAAGATACCGACGAGTCTTGTAGAATGCGTCATCAAAAAATGGAACTTCCGAATGAACTAGCTACATCTCATTTGCAGCCAACAATTGAAAGGCTATTATCTTTAAAAACTGAATGTCAAGAATAATTCTTTAGCTTAACAATACAAATTTCACGATGTACTTAAATTTTGTATGTATTTTTGAGAAAATATCTATTAAACATTGGTCTTATTTTATAATATGTATAATTCAGAAAAAATAATACCGTAATAGTGTTTATTTTTTTAAGTTATATTTTATCAATAAAAAGTAATGTTAGCGAAGATTTTCACAATATATAAACTTGAATAACATTTAAAGATTTTTTCTTATTTTATTTCTAAAAGTTAATGCATTTTCAAAAATGGAGTTAGGTATTTTTGTATTGAAAAATGTTCATAAACATCAAATTATTTCGTCGTATCCTGATTTATACTAAATATAAGATTGTTTATTTTCTTCTATCTTTATTTTATTTACCATTACATGCATTGGAATTAGTTCAGTAAAAGAATTTGTTCTGCAGTTTCTGGTTTTTTCCAAAAAAGGATTTTGTTTTAAGTTAAGGGAACAGAATTGCAGTAACCTGCATATAAGTCTGATATGAATCTCATCCACATCAATTTCAATGGGCAGGTTCAGCCGACCGCGACGACGCAAGGGACTTAAAAGTTAGGGAAGTTTCTATTATCTGATTGGCCAGCTGCCAAAAAATGACCTTCCAATTAAGGCAACTTTAATGGAAAGTTGACTGGAAAGTTAGTCAAGAAAAATCTCCCTAACTATCAAGTCAAGTCTACTTCTGTCAAAATGACAATTGATAATGTTTTTTTTATTCAAGTGAAAGCTGAACTTTATTACTCTATGGTTTATTTATTTTCTGCACAACTTTACTCAATGCTGTCTGTTAAAGGGTTCAATTTGTAAAAGAAATAAGTAATATTTCCTTACAATACAATATACAAATCGTGATGGACTTGTAGCTTGCCTGTGTAGTGTTTTGTAGACAATAATGTTTTTGGGAATTTATGTACTGTGAACTTAAAGTAGAGGTTTGTGAAGTAAAGTTCTGAATTTGAAATTCATGACACTTGAAAAACTAACTAGTTGCTTTGGTCAAAATTTACGTTCATAGAATGAAGTTGGCTGCAAATGAAGTCCCTTATCTTGTCTGAACCTGCCCATTACGTCCTCATTTGATCTAAGAGATCGCAAGTTCGATAAATTCAAAACAGACAAATCCGTTTGCAAATACTTCAAGTCTGAAAACTTTAGTTTAATTATGATTTTGAGTTTGCTTTAACTAAAATTTTCTAAAACCACACTGAACATCCTTTTTTTTTAAGTATAAATTTATAATAAAAGAAAATACTCAAAAGTTCCCAAATGAGAGAAAAAAGAATGATATCTAAATTCATCTAATATCTTATTTACTTACCGGTGTCGATTGATTATGACTTGGTGTTACGGACGAACTGCGTCTTACTGGTGGCGGTGGTTTAGCTGTATTAACTGAGGAACGTCTAGCGATTCGAGTGCCACAGCCTGTTTTTTAATTTTTATCAAAAAGAAAACAATATTAGTAAAATGTTAAGCAAGAAGAAAATTTATATGAAATATTACAATTATGATTAATGTATTATTTTTTTTTTTGCAATTACTTTTCGTACAGATTTAAACATTCAACAAATATTAATTTATGCAGTTCATATATATATATTTAATTTTGTGTAGGTATATACAGTAAATTAACCATACAAAACACCAATAATACATTTTAATATTATTATATTAATTAAAATACATTTTATCATCTCAACAAGACTATAGTGTTTATTTTTGTGTTTGCCAATTTGTATTAATGTATTTTTATTTTTTGTTTATATTTTTGAAATAAAATTTTGGTATATATTCGTGTGTAAATGAACGATATACGATGATAATGATTTATGAACAACATAATGCAACGAAAATTAAACAACAAAATACCAAAGACATATTAACAAAATTTCTAATGAAAACAAAATGATAAAACTAAAAATAAATTATTATATTTTTTTTTAACTAGAAACGAAACTAAAAACGAAACGAAAGGAAAATGGGGACTTGAGGATTAAGGTAGTTATTCCAGCTATGAAGTGTTTGACAAAGTGACAGAAGTGCACAGAGAACAAAAGCGTATCCTTTTGGATGTGTGAGCACTTGTAAAAGTATCCATTACCAAGTTTTTAAAGGTTATACTAGTTCAATGCCCATTGACCAATTTAATTTAATGCTGTGATCTAATAATGAGACTGATAATTTTCAAAAACTTATTTAAAATATGAATTGATCTTTAATTCAGTTTAAATCTTATCTACACTACTGCAACTACTGAATAAGTTAAGCAACAATCATAATCGATGACAACACCTAAAAAGTGTTAGAAAACAAAATTATTTTCAACTTAAAACACTTCACTCTTGTCCTTAACATTTTTTTACTCTTTTTAATGGAATAAACTGAGTCGATTTTTGAAATTATTCTGACTTCGTAATCGATAAAGTTAATATTTGTTAAACTAGTTGTGGTTAAATGGTTTTTAAGGCACAGGGCTTCTAAAACTTAAATTGACTCACTAAAAGTTTATCAAAATTCGGTGCCATCCGGACGTGCATAGCACATATAGTTTTAAAAGCAAAAAAAAACCAAATGTTATGAGGTAACAAAAATTATTCTTTACAATAGTTCAAGAAAGTTCTTCCAAATAACATCCTCGTTAAGAAAGTTTCGCACAAGAGTGCCCAAAAACATAATCTTCTGTTTAAATATTTATGCTAACAGTTTTTTTTTTATACATATTACGCTCTGCGCCAAAAAAAGTGTGAAGAAGCTTGTTTGTTAATCTTACAAATTATTTAACTTTTAGTGAGTTATTCAGCCATTACTAGCAGTCTATATTTTAATCATTCCTTAACCACAGATCAGTGTTAGATACACCTTAACCATAACAAATCTGTTAATGGCCAATGGGTTCAGTAGACAATTTATTATATATTTATATCAGTCTCATAAATTAGATTTGGTTAGAATTAAAAGAAAAAATATTCAACAACAAAACCAAAAATATATTAAACAACGAACAAAACTAAAACGGTAACGTTAATGAAATCAAAAAAATAAAACAAACCCGACAACGAAGCCGGACGTGGTGAGATGCTCGGCTTCACCGTTGCTACCACTGGTGGCGAGGCAATTTTTGCCGCCTGTGGATGCAACGAAGACTGTACTGGCATCACCGCCGATGAAGATGACAACAATGATGGTGATCTAAGGATTTGATGCGAAGGCATTGATGGTATTGAATTTGAATTTGAATGTGAAGTTGTTGGTGGCAATGGTGGTAATGGTTTTGAAATAATTTTCGAATTGAACTTTTTTTGTTGTTGTTTAGGTGACTGTTGTTGTTGTTGCTGTGATGATGGTTGTTTTTGCTGATTTATATCTAACTTTTTCTTCTGAGAACGTAGCTTCTCATCTAAACTCGCCTTAAAGTCTTTGCTCAATGGTGATATGGTGTTATTGTTGTTGTTCTTACTTAATTCATTATTATTATTGCTTAAACTATTTAAATTTGGTATTTTCCTATCGACGATACGGTTCAAGTTCAACTTGGACAGCTTGTATTCGCCACCTGTACCACTACTACTATTACTATCAGCTGATGGAACCTGCGAAGGCTTCTTCAGCGTTTTCGTACCTTGATTATTGTTGAGAAGTATGTTGCGATTGTTATTGTCCGGCGGTGTTATATACTGTTCGCTGCGAAACGAGCTCAGCCTTTGTTTGGGATTCTCCAGGCCACTAGCAGATTGTGGTGTTAGGGACGTTATCAACGATGTCGAAGACGATGGCTCTGGAGTTTGTGGATCTTTTGTGCGAAGCACAACAATTTCGGAATTTTGTTTGACATAATCAATATCCGGTGTGCATGGAATTGTATGATCATAGATCACAACTACTCCACTTCCAGAATCGTTATCGTTCAATGATCGCTGAACATTCGAAATGGAATCTTCTCCAGCGATCGACAGATCATCGCCATTTGCTTCAGATTGAACGAAATGAGCAAAAGTAGGATTCTCAAACCCCAACGAACTTGTTTCACTCACAAAACGACTCAATTCAGAGTCCGAGTAGGCGAATTTAGCTGCATCACTGGCTGTCGTACTTTGTGTCGAATAATTGAAACTTCCGATGGAGATCTTATCGGAATCCACATCGGTTCCGCTTCCATTGCTTATTGTTGTAGTTGGAGCCTGATGGGTATTGTTAATGGCCATAACATCCTTCAGCGATGGAATTAGTGTTGCTGCTGATGGATTCTCATTGTCGGTACTGCTGTGGGATTTTTCACGTGCTTCGTGTTCTCGTTGAAAGGAGTCTAATTCGCCAATAAGATCATTTAGTTCTTGAATGGAGTCTTCGTAAAGTTTGTCTATTTGGTCTACACGTGTGTTGTTAAGAGTGTGATGTGGTATATGTTTGAGTGTGTGAGTGTGTGTGTGTATTTTGTGTACATATTGTTGAGGATAGAGAAAACAATTGGAGAAGGATAATAAGGATTTGTTTAAAGATTTTGTTTTGTTTAATTTATTTTATATTTACGGGATCATTGGTGTGTTTTTTTGTTTGTTTTAAGTGTAGTCAGCGGGTGAGTAAAGAAAAAAATAAATAAAAAGAAAAACAAAAATAAATTAAAAATAAAGAAAATTAAATAAAAAAATTAAAAAGCATTCATTTTTACTATTAAATTATAAGAATATATAGGTACATAATAGAACCTTTTAGTCTACAGCTTTATAATTTATAGGTTTCATTGTTCGGTGCTATAGTTTTAGAAAAAGGTGCTGTAACGTGCTATTTTAGGGAATAAAGTTGTAGATTTAGTTTGACATTGTTTAGAACTTACAAATATCCATTTTCCCAAGGGGTTTCAAAGGGAAAAACATTGGTTTATTCCTGATCTATGGGTACCTAACTACCTTCATATTTCATAAGACACGAGTATTTCTTTAAAATAAGGTTAAAGTAAAGAAAGTCAATACATCTACTTATTATTATAAGTCAGATTTGTCTCAAATGACTTCCCTAGTAGGATCAAACATTTCACTTTCCACTTCATTTGGAACTTGGATATCAAAGGATTGTTTCATTATCTTGGATTTAAGATATTGGCTTAGATAGCAAGTAAAATAGAAAATCGTTAAAAAAAACCATACAAGTTTGATTTTTAAATTATTAGCTTATGTGTATCATTTAACTATCAAGTGTGGGCAATTTAGTGCTTTCTATTTTAGCCATAGGTTATTCTAAAACTGACACTAATAGGTGACCAAATAAGTCGTTTAATACTTGAACAAATTGAGATGTATTGAAAAAGTTCGTGACGTGAGACTGGTATGCTAGCTTACAACACTGATGATCGCTATCTTCAGTCGTACGAGACGCATAGTTGAGAATGTGGCTGCTTTAGACGAGAGTTTAGACTCAATCCATAAGCGTTGATGCTAACCATCGATTTTAAAATATCACACATTTAGTCTGAGGAGTATTCTGCCGACAGGTTTCGGATAACTCCCTAACAAGGTAAAATTGACTCAACACGATCATTCGCTTCGTTACCACTTCAAAGTTAAGGCTTTAGAGCATCACGAATTGGACAGTGATTTTGTGTAAAAATCATCTTTTCCGACGTGGCACCAAGTTGTGTCATTTGTTCTCTAGGCAATGTCAATTGGATTTTGTCGTTGTGGGGAACCGTGAAGGACTGGTGTTATGTCAACAACACGAAAACGGCACTTATGCAAGACTAAGATCATCCAAGCAATCGGTTAGCCAAAGCTGAACACCATCAATAAGTTTTTGAAAAATTAAAGTGATATGATAAGTAACTGCGAAGCCAACCCAGGCGACGTATTGTTCCATAAAAAAAGAAACACTCTTAGCATATTTGGGTCAGATGGATTTTAAGCCATGATAACAGGGTATTGAGAACTACTTGATAAAATTATTTGAACAATATTGTCTATCACTAAACTATTACATATATTTTATTTTATTCACAACTTCATTAACAATTTAAAAAAAAATACCAATACTATTGAATGCAGTAACTGTGGCTTTCTAAGAAAAAGTTGTTTGTTTTCTTAACTAAAGTCATATTTAAGAAAGAGAATGTTTCGAGCAAAATAGTTTCGACAAGCAAAGAGAAAGGTCTTAACGATTAAATTGAGCTGACTTCTTTTTACTCTTTATAGTTTGAAGAAAACTGTGCTAAAAACTCGTATCTATTAAATTTACAATATGATTTTTGTTACGTATTTTACCTTGATTTAATTTTTCTAATTAACAATCTTTTAATTAAATAAATAGGTTTTGTTAAGGCGTCATTCTATCCTCTCTTTTTGTTTTGTTGGTTGTTAATTTGAAACAACACATCTTAATCTTACCGACTCATATTTAATTCAAACTGATTTATAAATTATTTATAAGACTTTATTGAAAATTAATTCATTTATTATTTTCATTGTTTTAATTGCACTTACGTGATGTAATTCTTAAAAAAAAATTGTATTGCAGATAAATGCCAATCCTCTCATACCGGCATCATAGGCAACGACAACGCATTCATAAAAACTGTCTTGATGAATAAATAAAATGGAATGATGATTTCATGTCAAAGCAGACGCAGTCATCGAAACTAACTATAATATGGAATATATTAGACGCCTGGCGCGTCGTTGCTTTATTTGCAGGTGTATTCATTTTTCAGAAACGACAACCTTCATTAGGTGATAATACACCATGAAAAAAGTAGGTTAGAGAGCTTTCCAATGGAACGAATATTAAAAAAAAAATATTTCATAAAAATTATCCATTTAAACATTTGATTTTTTAGGAACATAACTTTTTTACAGTGAGTAAAAAAGTAGTTGTGTTTGGTACACCTGGGCGTATACGTAATTTTTAATTGATGTTAAAATTAACTAGCTCTGAAGACTACATTTCCACATTATTTTCATGAACGTAGATTAATGTCAACGTAAATAGTTTTCCATAAATTTATGTTTCAGTTATATTTTTTTGAAAATGCTTTCGAAAAGTTTATCTAGAAGCGTTGTTCTCTTAGTTACTCTATATGAATATATTGAATATTATTTGCATCTATTTTATAATCAATCATTAAATCTACGTACTGTAATGCTAAATTATATTTTCAAGCTTTATTCTAAACATTTCAAACTAAGTCTACAACCACAATTTTTAATCATTTTTGGAAACAATACAATTTCAACTACAAAAATTAAAATCTACATTAGAACGTCTCAGCTTACCGTTATCTTTTTCATTCGCTACAGCTGCGTCATTTGCACCCTTTACCGAGTGATTGAGTTCATCTTTGCGTGTGGAATAGACACTTTCTCCAGACGATATCGAATGATTACTTCGACCACCTGTCAGTGGTAGAACAGGACTACTATTTACAGCAGCCGCTTGTTTTTCAAACATCGAAGCCTTCTGCAAGACCGAGGCCCTCACCCGCTCATCACATTCAGTTGAATCCTGATTATTTTGCTCTGTTGACGATGATGCAATTGTACAATTTTCTTGTTGGCCAATGGAATTATTAAATACATTGTTAGTACTGTTATTTGTTGTTGCACTATCAGTCTCTGTGATTTTCAAAACATCCTCGGAATCTCCAGCATCTTCATATTTCAAATTTAGAGACGTTGGAGAACACGAGGAGTTATTAGTTGAAGCTGGATTAATATAGCCAACAACAAGCGGTGGTGCATTCGCTGATAGTGGGGTTGCAGGCGAATTAGTTAACAGCGGCGAATAGTGATTATGTGGTGTTGATGCACCACTGGACGGTGTGTATGTACTGTAACCGACATTAGTTTGATGTGATTCAATGGATGGATGACTATGCAAGGAGGGAGTATTCGATGAGGAATGATTGGGATGGTTAACTAGAGAGGATTCTGATGAAACCGAACTGTGAGAATCGGTTGATTGCTGCTGTTGCAATACAGAATGATTCGCTTGTGGTTGTTGTTGTGGCTGTTGCTGTTGAACAGGTTGTTGTTGATGTTGTTGCAATTGGTTAATTATTTGCTGTTGTTGTTGTTGATTTGTTAATTTTTGGGCTGCCATTGAGGCTAGTTCAGACATATTAACATAAGTCGGTTGTGGTTGAGACTGCTGTTGCAGATATTGTTGTTGCTGCATCTGTTGTTGTTGTTGGGATTGTGGCAGATGAGATAGCTCTGTAGTGTTAATAATGAATGCGAGTTAGTTTTTATTAGTGAAGCGTTAATATTTTTATATGCGGGATTTTACCTTTAGTAACATGGGCTGGAATTGGTGATGGACACTGACGTGGTAGTAAACCTGTACCGTTGCGTGCATTGTTGTTTGCCGACAGTGGACGTTCCAACGACGAGCATCTCTGTAAACAGACAAATATCAAACGAAAAGTTAATAATTGTTTAAAGAAACTCTTAAAAAAGCAGGGCCTTTTGGAGATCTCAATAAATAAGAGAGAACAAAAATTAAGGTATGATTATTTCAGTTATATATTATTGAATGCATAATATGTGGCACTATTTTATCTCTATAAATAAAGATCAAATGAGTAAGCTTCTTTCAATTCATGTTTATATTATTATTTTGTCAAATATTTTAAACAAGAATTTTGAGGGAATTTGCTGCCGCTAAAAGGGGTTTCAATACAAATAGAATAATTATTTTAGTGAAGGATTCATAATCATGGGTACTAACTATAGGTGCTCATACCATAATAAAACAAAATACAAAAAAGGAAAAATACTAGAGCTTTTGAGAAAATGGGTTTATGTATTTAGATCTCATTCGGGCAAGCAGGCGCAGGCAGATAGAAAAGACTGAGACGCTGGCAGTTAACCAGAGACAGGGCTCTCTTACTTACCGGCCGATATCCTGACTGTGGTCATGGAAAGAATTAAAATTATTTCAAAGGATGTGTTAAGTTTATGTTGTTTTGTTTTTCATTTTAAATTTGTTTTTATTGAAAAAAATGTGAATTTGAAAGTGCTTTTTTGTATATGCCAATTTTATCCGAATCAAATGTACCTAAGTTTTGTATTCAACTTTTTTTTTCTAGAAGCCTATGTAACAATTCATAGAGCAATAACTTACCACTGGTAATGGTGGCCGACACAGGACATTTCCTGGTGATTTTTGGGATGTTGGAACCGGAGTTGCTGCTGCTTCCATAATGGTTTCTGGATTTTGAAATGTGTATACTGTCAGAGCCGGACGCTGGTGGCCTTTTTCATAGGCCGACGATATTGTGTGAGGACGATCTGTGGCCGGAACGTCTTGGGAATGTGGTGGCCATGTAGAAACAGCATGCGACTGACTTGTTGCTGTTGAAGCCTTTGGATTCAAAAAAGAAAATAAATAAATTAATTTCAGATCGCTATGATGAAAAGCTTTTGCAATAGCGAGGAGCATGCAAAAATATTTAAAACAAAAATTAAATAACAACTGAAAAAATAATAAACCTGAGAAGTCAAAGCTGGCGATGAGCAAAAACCACTATCACTGGATTCACCAGGCTTAAGGCGAATCGTAGGCGAAATTAACTAAAAAAATTCCAAAAAAAAAACTCAAATAATATTAAACAACAAAAGCTTAACATTCAAATTTATTCTCTTACACATTCCCTTACCTGCGACAAAGATCGAGGGTGATGATGATGCCCAGGCGATCCACTAGAACCACTGCTATTCATTGAACTTATTGAACACACCGAACTCTTTCGTGATCCCAAAGAATTTGAACAACCTTGCGACCCCGAGCCACCACCCGGTGATTCTGGATACAAATTCATAGTTGATTTAGCATCATGTATTAGCTCCTCGGATGATGGTGGCAGGATGTTGGGCTCTTTGGTAACATTAGCAATTGATTGCATTGCTTCTTGCAAATGACCCAATTCAGACATTACTTCACATTCTTCCTTAACTACCGGTTGGAGCATATAAACAAACGTACAATAACGCATACGTTCTTCAATCATTGCCGAACGCAGTGATTTCTTTTCGACTTCTTCTAATTCGGCACGACGCATCGTGACATCGTGCATATGTGAGTCGACCAGGGATTGTATAGCATCCGATTGGCCTTTGCGGGCTTTTTTTTGCAAACGTAGTGTATCGGTTGAACGTTTTTTCAACTCGGCACGACATCGTTTGTGTTCTTTGGCATGTTCTTTGTCGATTGTGGCGACTTGGCGTTTCCAGTCTTCTAGTTTGTCCTATATTTTATTTAAATCAAGACAGTAAATAATAATAATTAATTGAAAATAATGTTTTTCATTTAAAGTGAAAGTTAACAAACCTGTAAAGGTAATACCAGGCAATCCATGATTGCTGATGTGAATGTTTTTAGGCGGGTTTCTACTGCCTTGTGTCGCAGGCAGACACGTGTCAAAGCGGTACCGATTTCCTTGGAAGCACCTGCAAATAAAAACCAAATGATTAATTGAATGTTTGATTAGTTTGTTGTATACGAGTATTAAATATAGTGTTGTTGATAATTCTAAGTTTTTTTCCTGTTAGGGCGGACTGAGGAAATTAAAAAAATCAAAATTTTTTGTAGCTATGATGCCAAAGTTCAATTTATTTTACATTAAAAAGTAAAAGACCAAATTTTATGTTGAAGAAAAAGTTTTTCTTTTTCAAGAATACTTTGGGGGTATTTCTGGGATAGATGTTTTGTTTTTGCCTTTTGTTCTTTTGGATATCATTGTTCTAAATTGCTTACTACCCACGAAAAATTACTCAAATATCCTTATTTTCAATAAACCGCAACAAAAGAATACGTTTTCTTTTTACATAAAAGTAGAACCAAAAGAATGTAGCTAACAAATATTTAAAGGGAATTTTTTGTATTTATGGCTATAAAGAAAACGACCCTCTTTAGGCATTTGAATGATGGCATTAAAATATCTGAACTCATGGTAGTTTCAATTACCTTAAAAGTCCCAATGAAAGTAATACCAAGAACAAATCAAATTCTCTTCCTTCCATTAGTGGTGTGTGGCTAAAAAAACTCAAACTCAGAAAATTCTATGCCTGCCGTTAAAATTAATACGTAGATAAGAGAAAAATTATGCTCAGGGGTGGATTAAGTCAAAAGCAAAACTGCAATCATCTTTTATGGTTAGAGATTAAAAGAATGAAGGTCTAGGTTGCATTTGGGTGAGTGATAATTAGAATTGAAATTTGAACTTTATTGGAATTTTGGAGTATTAAGATATGTATACTTCAGGGAAGTTATCTTGGTCCATTATTGTTTATTGTATTGATAAATATTCCATCAGGGTGATGTTTAAAAGATATTCAAAATTAACTAAATTACGTTTTGCCTCATTATCGCCATCATACTAAAATGATGTATTTTCGTGAAAAGGGTGAGCGGAAAACAAGAACTTATGGGTTTTTCGAGTCCCAGATTGTTTATGATTGGAGCAGCCGAATTGAAAAGGCACCTTCAATAAAAAGATTATTTTTCACAAAAAATCACGATTGATATGAGAAGCGATAATTATCCGGACTTCAATGGCTGGACCTTGAAACTAATAATCAGAGATATTTGTGGAAATTTTTTCTGAGATTAATGCAAAAAATGTTGAGCTGTTAAGATCAATGCGATGGCGAGTTCAAGTTCGGGAATCGAGCCTCATTTTATTGGCTAAAACATGACAGATTGTCTGTGAGTACCGTGCGATAACGAGGACTATGAGTGTTTTCCAATAGGTTACCAGTACTACAAACTTTTGAAACAAAATTGTGTACAGCAGAAGCGATAGGTGCTTTATTTCCACCAAAACTTCATACTATTTGGGCTACACAACACTTATTTTAGAAATAAGTTTTCAATATTTCCAAATGTTGTTCAATTTGGAGCACCACCGAAGTGACTAACTACCTCACCTTTCTAGAGAGCATCGAGTTGCCTACTTTTGGATATGTAATCCAGCCCTGAACAACCTGAACGAAGACATCCAAACTTAATTTTCTATTTCGTTTTTTTTTTTTTTTTTTTTTTTTTTTTTAAAGAATGCGGTTCACTGACAACAAAACGGGGATAAGTTTGTCCGGTCGAGTGTGTAAGACGAGGGTAGGATATTGCGAATAAGAATAAGAACCCACCTTGCAAATCCCCATAAGCTTGCACTTGAAGATTACACTTGGCACGGCAGCAGCAAGCCAGCAAGATATGTATGTATATTTGTATACACCAACTAACAGGGAAGTAAATACGATACAAATAAAGTACTTTTCTACGTTAAAAAGGAAAATATGTAGGACAAAAGACGAACAAAACAACAACAACAAAAAAGAAATAAAATCAAGGAAGTCCTAAAAACGTTCTTAAATACATTAAAACAACTTGACACTATTTCATCCCCCTTGGCCAATTGGCTTGCTTTAACTCTCTAGTAGATCCATGTATGCAGTGCGCAAGAATATAGTTTGTATATTAATCCTCTTCCTGGAGACTTTTTGGTGCTTGATTTGAAGCCATCACAGAGGGTGGGTGTTGAGCTGCGCTGTTGATGTAAGAGAGCGCATATAAGGAGAACCAAAGACACAAGTACCAGGATCAAGTGTTTCGTATATGGTATATGAAGCAATATTGTAACTTACTTTTCTTGGCTGGCTGGATGGCGCCCCCCCAAATGCACTTCACATAAATATAAGGATAACGCTGAACACGTATGGTATCCCTAATTGTACATTCTCGTAACTCAACAGGAATATGTAGGAACAAATTAATTACACACTGGATTTAAGGGAGGAGGGGTGGACAAAAAATAAAAAGAAACAAGATCTGAATTTGAGTAAAACAGCGAGGGTGCTTAAAAGGAGTTAAGAGGGCTGTCGTCTAATTGCATTTCTTCTTCGATGATGTGGAGTTGAAAGTTTAAGGGATTAGGAAATTCACTGAGACTAATATCCTGGACAGACATTCAATTATATTTGGGTAAGTCTTTGCAGGTTTTATGTATTTTGTTGCTAGCAAGGGAATTTTAATCTTTGATATAGGAAATAATGATAAGTAGTATTTAAGATGCTTTTTGGCAAAACATGTATGAAATATATGGTTCGAAAGAAAATTTATACCCAAAGGAAGATTTTGGGGAATGAAATTGTTTCTATACTTTCTTTTAAGATGTTTGAAATAAAGTAGGAGCAGAGGGTTCAAATATTGTGGCTTTACCATAATCGCTGCCAGATTCCATAACTGGTCATTGGATTGAAGTGACTAATTTGAAATTAACATACTATGGTGTGCATGAACCCTTAAATATAAACTCGATTTAAATTTATAAGAGATTTCATTTTGATGTTACAAAAACGAGTATTAAATGGTAAAGTTTTGACATGACAAATATCAAAAAATGACAGCAGCGTTTCAAGCTATTTCTTTGAAGTTTTGGACTTAAGATTTTTAAGTTATCTCTTAGAGCAAAGATATGTAAATTTTATTACTTGAAAAATAATAGAAAAGTGTTTCGGTTTTTAATTTTTAATAAAATAAAAGATCTTTTAGGAAAATGGTTTAAACATTTATTTTTTTTAAACTCTACCCTTACATTTTTTGGATTTAGTTTTTAAAGGTGCAATGGGCAATACTAGAGCAACTTTTTAGTTCTTTTTCTTTGGAAGGCAAATAAACTAAATAGGTAATTTAAACAACCGATATTATTAAGCAAAATTTCGGAAAAACAATATTGGGAGTTCGACATTGAGAAATGTTTTAAATTAAATCTGTGCCAAATTACATCTCATAGTATTCATAAGTTTTTAAGCTAAAAGTGAATTCCTCGAAATTTGTGATGCCGTACTTTGAAAATGTTACAAAAGGCAGAAGGTAAGCAAACTCTATCGAACAAATATTATGAGTGGTAGAAAAAGGATCGAAAAAGCATTGAATACGAGGCACGGCTAGGACGACCACAAACATTAACTGATAAACTACACGTTCACAAGATCAAAGAATTTGGAGTACCAATTCGTCAATTGACAGTTCGAGACTTTTTGAAATACCTAAAAGATCAGTAAAAGCTATTTTGTGTGATACCTCAGGTAGTTGAGATATTTATTTTTAAGATTCAAGTAAAAATAAGCTTTTTTTCAATAAATTATGGGATGGTTTTCAAAATCTATAATCTCTTTTCTCAATATTCAGTTGAACTATTTATATTTGCAAAATCTTTATAATTTGTTAAATTTAACCTATTTTACAAAATTCTTAAATTAAAAATCTTATGCTAAAACGGTTTTCAAAAGAAAAAGGCAACACGGTTTGAAAAACGTTTTGTTATTGTAAAGAATCTGTTGTATACACAATCTATTATTTCAATTTTTGAAAAATATTAAAAATAACTTTTAAAACTGGTATTTTTAAAACTTGATTAAATGGTTATAGTTTGGATTCGAAATCGGCACTAAAAATAAACTCCAAAATATATTTTTCAAAACTATGATAGTATTAAAATCAAGGCTTGTTCAAAACTTTATAATATACATATGTAGAGCCAAGTAAACACTCATAACTAATAAGAATATCCAGAAAGTAAATAAGATACAAAAATTATTTAAATTGTATCTAGAAGAGAAAGATCTGTACTTTGCAAAACCATCACATAATTTGTAGGGAGATATTTTGAGTTTTAACTCAGCCTTAAGAACTCCGTTTTTGGTTGTTTAAATGGGCATATTTTAAAAACCTGATGGGATTGAAAAATTAAAGGCGAGATTAAAATTTAGGACATCTCAATCATTTAAGAAAGTATTGTTTTGTTTGTGGTACATTTTAAATATAATATATATAAAATAAAAAGTTCAAGGTTAAAATTAATGAAAAGAAAACAAATGTACATATTTTTAAGCATTTTATTTTGAGTTACATATCTTCGTTTTTGTAGTACATTTTAACAATTTCGTAGTTTTTCTTTTTTTCTTTTCACTTGTCAAAAGTGGCATATCTTATTCGAAAACCCTGATTTTCTCAAGATATAAGTTTTTGAAATGAAATTATTTAAAATGAAATTATTTAAGTAAAAGTCTAAGAAATCTAATCGTTTACAAATTGTACAAGTATTATGTGAGACGTTTGTATGATCTTTCATTTTCAACCAAAATTATTATCTCCGTCCGTCAGAAGCAATGAGCTTATCTTACTAAAATATGCAATTTTAGGTACCAGCTCATGATACAACTAATAAAGATAGCGCATTGCGCATGTAAGGTTTTGGTTGTCAAACTATTGTGACGTCACGAACACTCAATCAAATGAAGAGAACTAGTATATTTGGCACAATTCCAATCTATTTTCTGTTTTGAATGTTAACGGAAGTAAATTTTAAAAATTTTTAAATCAATAAAGTTATTTAAAGTGGTATTGTTCATAATTTATACAAAAAAAAAACATTTATTAATAAACATGGGTGTTTGTTCTGTTTTTGACTGCAACAACAACGAAAGAAATACATAAGATAACGAAAGATTCCAGCTTTCATAAATTTCCATAAGCAAATTTAAATCTCTGGAAGCAGTGGGTCTTGTTCAAATCGTTGTCGCGAGCTGTTAGCCTTGGATACCTCGAAGACGAAAGTTGGGAAGAATGCTATCAACTATTCAAATATATGTAAGTCTCTAAACAGTAATGTATCGCACAGTATTTCAGTTTAAATTTTTTTGCAGACAAATGATTGGTTCGACGTCATGAATGTCAGGTCTCCCTACAGTGATTCACGTGAAAGGGTCCACGTATACGGACTACATTTGGAAACCCAAAATAAAATTTTAGATGACATGTCGGATATGATTTTAAATATGCGGGTAGTTGGCAAAAAAGGTTTGCTACCATTTCAAAAAGGTAAACTACAAAACTATTTTAAATAAACACTATTGAATATATTATATTGAAGGTATCGTCCAATCTAATAACTATTAGAACGGCTATTCCAGGAAGTCCAATTTATAAATAAGAAGAAAATTTAATTAGACAAAAATTAAATAAGATGCTTATTGTACAAGGAAATATGATCAAAAAAAATAAACTGAAAAATATCGAACTTCAATATTGTTCGATATTAAACCTACAAATATTAATATCACAAGTGTTTTTATAGTAAAGTATATATGTATATACAAATAGTTCATTATATATATACTAACAATAACGCCCTGCAATTATTGCACAAGGATGTATTGGAACGTTTTGGCGTTAAGTTCATAATGACATACCGATTGAACCAAGACGTCCTTGAAAAGTTCTTCGGTGTCATAAGAGCTAAAGTTGGTCTTCATGATCACCCAGATGGCCAAGAGTTTAAGTACAGGATGAGGTCATACATACTTGGGCACAATGAAGGTGCACTTTTTGACAACGGAAATATTGGTGTGGATAATACACCAGACTTATGTTTGGAAGAAATTTTTTTGACAAGTTTTATCTCACAACTTTATAATCGATTCATCTTAACAATATTCGCTTTTTCAGGAAAGATTTTTGTCGTTGTCAAACTGTCCAGAAAAAGAAAATACAAAAACATTATTAATTAAATTAAAGGTTGAAAAACCACTGATTCAAAAAGACCATCATATCTTTTATTTAACTATTTATCACCTATTAAACAATGTTCCAGGTAATTCTATGAAGAAAAATGCATCCGAATGAAAAAGAAAAAAAAAAACAAATTCTTCATTCACTTCGATTTTTTTTTAATTTCTTTCACTCAAACACACAAATTTTCCTTAACTTACAAAGAAACACAAATATTAACTATTTAAAACCATTTACCTAAATGAAAAATATTAGAAATGTTAACATTTTATTATAATAACAAAATATCTAAACAAATTTGTGCCATTGTTCTGTTTTGATTTCACATACTGAATAATAAACGTCAAACTCGTTGGGTGTTCGTGACGTAGATGCGCAGAACGAAACAAAAATAGAAACGCGAATGCGCTATCTGTTTTAGTTGTATTATGGTACCAGCTTATAAACAATTATCTCTACCACTTTTAGTCATAAGCGCTCATGGCCTAAGCATCGCACAATTTTGCTTCATTTCCTTTTTTTCGATTTGAGCCTGATATGACAGAGTTTAAAATGTCTATTTGGTGTATCTACTATTTGGCACGCGAGAAATGAACATGGTATAATTTTTTTTTTATCGAATGAAAAGATTTTTAACGTGGTCAGTATTGGAAAAGCGTGCCTGAATGACTTCTCACGGGAATTTTTAAACTCTCAATTTTTATAATTAATTAATTGATATTATGACCAAATAAATGCAACAACAATTAATAGAAAATATTATATAATTTTTATCTTATGGTGTTTTATGCTTGTAACAGAACTTATGGCACGAATACATATATAACTTTCTTCCATTTTTGAACTTTTTCTGCGAATAAAACTAAATATAACTGGAACTGTCTCAACGACTTCTTCAGCAACTTTAACCGGTCACTATGCTGCCTCGATAGTGACGTGGATTCCAGCGCAGATATGCTTACAAACTTAATTCTTTGTGGAATGAGAAATTTTATCCCGAATAGGGTAAACTCTATCAAACCTAAAGAAAACTCAACTTTTGCATGACCAGAAATTTCGGCAAAAAATACTACAATGTCCCAAAGGTAGTTAAAATTTCTGGTCATTTGTAAAAAATGTGCGCAACACTACGTCATCGTCAGTTCCTACGCTCGTTTCCAATGACACTACTTTTGTAAGCTCGATTGATAAAGCTAATTTGCTTGCAGCACGGTTTGCTGTGAATTCGATGCTGCCAATGAGTGACATGACTCCTCCTGTACTTGAAAGCGTAAACGTTTGTATGAGACAAATTTTCTTTCGCACTCGTACAGTTGCTAGAGTACTCAGAGATCTTGACATACACAAATCCGCTGGCCCGGATAGTATCTCGCTATTTTTCTGAAGCGGTGTTCTTCAACGCCGGCAAAACCACTGCATAAGCTTTTCCATCTGTCCTATTCTACTGGTCTTTTTCCGATCGGATGGAAAACTGCCTTTGTCCAGCCTCTCCCTAAAAAAGGCAAATCTTCCTCCCCAACTAACTATCGTCAAATTGCAAGGTCATGTTAATGCTGATTAATTTTCAGCTTAAGAAATATCTTGAAGAACGAAGGCTCTTTATGACCGGCAGAATGGTTTTCGTTGCGTTACCGAACAGTGGAACACATCTTTACATCGTTTTGGAGAAAGTAAGATTATTGCACTTGATATTTCTAAGGCATTTGATAGTTATGCATCAAGCCCTCTTATCGAAAATGCGTGCTTTTGGTATTGACGAATCTCTTCTTTGTTGGGTTAGAAATTACCTTTCGAACCGTTCAATTCAAGTAGTATTGGACGGATTCACAAAATAAACGCTGGTGTGCCCCAGGGCTGCGTTTAGTCTCCGACGCTCTTGCTTATTTTTATAAATGATCTTTTGTCTGTAACTTCTAACCCACTAAATTGTTTCGCTGATGACAGTACCCTCAGTTTTTTATATCGTCCTTAGATTCTCATCATTGTTCTTCGGATGTGGACTACCAACGGCAGCGTATGATAAGCTCATTGAATTCTGATCTTGACAGCATTGTCCAATGGGGAATCAAAAACCGTGTGCCACTTTCCATGAGTGGTAGTTGCATCGAGGAGACTGAACAACTATCAGTCCTAGGTATGTGCATAACAAACCACTTGTTGTGGAGTGATCATATATTTAACATCGCCAAAAATGCTGCTAAGTATTTAGGTTTTCTCCGACGAAGCAAGAAGTTTTTTACCCCTTTTGATCTGATAATAATAAGAAATGTGTCTTCTTACCTACAACAACAACAGTGAAAACTTTATAATACTTATTGATTACGAGATTTTTTTCAGGTAGAATTGTAATAAATATCCCAAATCGTGCTTTTACGATTCGGCTCCTAAATTTCATTTTCATATTAATAATTTATATTTTATTTAGAAAAAATTCTTAATTTTCCTTACATATTAAATCCCTGATGTTCTCACACATCGAAATAGTTCCATAGTTCAAAAAACCTCAATTTCCGGTGGGAAAACATTTAACTGCAGTATAGTTAAATGTAAGTATTAGAAATGGGAAATTACTTGTGCAACCGCAAAAGCATACATACATATATACAATCTGATTCAGTGTTAATAAACCTGAAACCTTTTAATCTAGATTTCAATTTATTGGATTTCCTTCAAACGACTTCACCCACTTAGATACCTACTTTTTATGGATAGATAGCTTAAATTCTCAACCTCCACTAACAAGATTCTACAACCATTCCAAAGTCCATTCAACATTCCTTCCAAAACCAAAATGTCATTGGTTCCACTGGAACAATCACAACAAAAAATATCGTTCAGTCTTCTTGCAATGAATTTCCACAGAATTCCCACTATAATATTCATTTCTGGCACTATATGAGCTATGAGCTCGAAGCCAATAATAAAATAAAAAATAAGTATTGGATACCCTGAGATAGTTTCATGAATTATTAACACGCTTGCTCCACTTGTTTTGGTTTTGCAGCGCATTTGACGGTTGCAGCAGCAGCAGCAGTCTTGAGTCTACATTCTGTTTCCAGTGCAACGTAAATCCGATTCAGAAGTTGTGGAATCAATTCCGATTTTTTCTCTTTCTTTTAAAACTCATTTTTAAGCGCGAAAGACCAACGAACTTGCTGCAACAACATCACATCGCCGGTGCCGCGCGCCGCATTGGTAAGGCGGTAAGTACCTATGTATACGATTATACGAGTACAGTGGCGGCTTGTTACGTCAAAATCCAAAGAAACCCATAAACACATAGATACAAATAGAAAAGACAGATATTGTGCATTTGAAACGGAGCTATACTACTAATGCATACACTTGTGCAGTTATAAAATAGCAGGTGAATGTTCGCTATGGTCACATGAGCAAGCTCCAAGCTACGAGTATACCAAAGCCAAAAGCACCTTAATGTCTTCTTGATATAGTTGCTGTAGTTGCAGTTGGTGTTTTCTATATATTGTCGGTATTTCCTCTGCACACCTTCACTCACAATACGAAATATGTCTTATAGGAAAACTTATTTCTGTTATAAATATCTATGCATGTATGTATGTTTGCTGTGGTGACTGCGCAATCAGTATCGGATTTTGATATTCCAATGCTTAAAGAAATTCATAGCGTAATGAGATATGGGGCCACTTTTAAACAAATATGTGCAGCAAATGATCCGAATCCGAATATTTTAAAGTTGTCCCGTTTTTTCGGAAAATCAAAGTACGATTTTAAGGTCATGAAATGTTAGGCAATAGAAGTTCCTAGTTGCTTCTGTTAACGACCTATTTTCAAGTTGGTACTCATTTCTCAGACAAATCAACATACGTTGGTCTTAATTAATCACATCTTATATAAATATGAATTCAATTTTTCGATTGAATTTAAAATATTATGCTCACATTATCCACATAAACATTTTGAACCCTCTAAAGGGTTATGTTAATAAAAGTTTAATTTTAATTTTAAAACGGCAAACGGTTGCATTATATCATATTCTTTTCAAGAAATTTTACATGATTAATTGTGGCCCGTTTTGTTGATACTTTACACCACTTACTTGTCCTAAGAGCTCAGAAATTGTCAACCTTTTTGTTTCATTACTGCTGGGCGAGAAGGTGATTTAGTTTGACGAGTAGTGCTGCAAATTGTTTACCATTTTCGAACAGTATTTTTAACTTGACAAATATAAAAACTGTCTAAATGCTAGGCTATTCAAAATGAAACTTCTTATTAGAATTTTCAATTTTAATACCTATTTTCAAGTCCGCGAAATAATTTTTAGAATTGGGTAACTTTTTTTTAACTTGATTTAACCCATTAAAAGAACCTAGTTGTTTATGCATAAGTAATTGAGCTTTTAAACAGTTTCATTTAAAATTTAAATTCTTTGCTTATTAGTTTTTCCTTCTATTAAAAACGATGCCCCTGAGCAAACCTAAACATGATACCTTAAGGTAAGCAATATTCCGGGTACAACGAAATTTACACCTTTTTTCAAATATAGTTAAATCACATCCTGACACATTTGAAAAATTTTGGAATTCTGTGAACTTTTGAATTAGATTTTAAGAAATCGTACTGATAGAGCAGAACCAACTCAAATTCACTAACAAGTGCATTTTATTTAACTAGGTACAATATAAGTACATACATGTGACTATATAAACATATTAAAATATTTCAAGAACCTTTGGTTTTAATATATGTGCATAGGTTAGGTTAAAGTGGCTGCGGATTCAGAATCCACACACTTAGGCCAAAAGAAAAGGCCCATTGTGATACCACATGAATCTAGAGAATTACTTCTTACTAGTCGAACCATTTTAAGCTTTTTATAAAGCGAAGAAGATATTTGTTATCCTTTTTAGCTAGTTCACTGGGATTATCAAAAGAGTAGTCTCCCAGATGAAGTTTGCGTCTTAGTGAAAGAGCAGGGCAAGTGCAAAGAAGGTGAGAGATTGTTTCCTCTTCTTCCTCGTCCATACAGCTCCTGCAGTAGTCATTTGAGTCGTATTGCGTGTCTGCCTATAAGACAGTGTCCCGTAAGGACACCTATTAGGGAGCTAATATGAAGTCTGCTTTGAGATAACAAGTCTTTAGAGCGCTTTAGGTCCAGAGAAGGCCATAAGAGTTTTGTGGCTGCGCATGTTGGTAAAATGTCCCACCTAGAGTTTGCTATCGCAAAAGCTGTTTCTTTTAGCAGAAGTTTACATGTAGCTATAGGTATACCTATCTCCTCCCTTTCAGGTGAAATAGGCATGACTGTTCCATTTTTAGCGAGTTCATCGGCTCTACAATTTCCCGTGATGTCTCTGTGGCCCGGCACCCAACATAGGTCAAGAGATTTAATAGCAGCCTGACTGTCAGAGAAGATGCGGATATCAGAAGTTGATATCACGTTTTCTCTTAGCCAGGAGAGAACCTCTTTGATCGCTAAAATTGCCGCTTGGAAGACGCTACAATGATTAGGAAGGCGGAATGAGATGCTTAGATTAAGCTTTTCTGAGTACACTACCAACTCCCTCATTTGTCTTGGATCCATCTGTATAAAAATGAATGCTTTTGTTATCCAGGAGTTTTTTGTCTTACCATTCATCTCTGGATGGAATGGATACCTGGAAGTTTTTTCCAAATTGGGGTTTAGGAATAATGTAGTCTATAAACAAATAGACACATACAATTATTGATTTGGTAACGATAAGTATTTGAAAGAAATATTTTAAAAATAAATCAATCAAGTTTTTGGTCTTTTTATAAAAAATAATAAATAGTTTAGTGATGCAAAAGCTGGAAAGAGCTTTGAGTTAAATATTTTACACAATTGCCTACCCAATCAGAGATACGTTTACTAAGAATATTCTACAAGAACTAGTTTTGAAAATTGATTTTTAGTTTAAGCTTTGCCTAAAATATTCATAGCAGAAAATTATTTAACAGCTGACAGATACTTTGTTATTAGAAATTTTGGCGAATTTACCACAATAAATTTAAAAAATTGCCAACAATGTTCTACAAATTCCAACCTTAATTGACAGCTGACAGATGTCATTTGTTTAGTTTTTCAATTTCATAAATAATTGAGTTGAAAGATCAAATACTAATAAAAGTCAACATAATATGGTGCAGCTGTCATCATACAAAATTCCAAGAAGAAACAATAGCTTTTATACAAAATCAACACTGTGTCGCCTCAAGAAGCTTATTTGTTTGCAATCATTATTTGTCCGCCACTGGGTTGCGACAAAGTGAATGGACTCACTGTCTTTGGGGCAACACCACTGCCATCGTCTCCGTCTCAAACTTGAAAGAGTCTAAGTCTTGTCTGTCTAGAGTGCTCTGTCCATTTGTCAAGTCATATCCAGGTCAGTAAGGAATCTTATCGAAGAGACTTAATATTTTTTGTACTTCTATTTTGTTGATTTTATCGTTTTTTTTTTTTTCTTTTCTATAAGATTTATTTTTATGTGATTATTCTTAGTCATAGAGTTGCTGGTGCATATTAAAATATCTATAGGCACATCACGCAAAAGATATACATAAGTATAATTTTATTTGCAGAAACCTGTTCTTATGGTCGGAATGATAATTTGGTTTATGTGTCGTGTCTAAATGCCCCCTTTTTTCTACAGACTTCAGAACATCAACTCAAAGAAGTCGCAAACTTGTGACTATAAACGAGGACTAAAAATAAAACTAATTTGAATATTCATTTTTGATTGAATTTATGAGTTGACTTGAATGGATGGTGACACTTGATTTGACATTTTTTTTTAATTTTTCATATTTTATAGTTTGAATTTTTGATGGAATTTTTATTATAATTTTATTTTTCATTTTTGCAATTTGGATTTGAATAAATGACACTTACAATTTTTTTCTGTTTGGGAAAATAAATCATTTGCAGTGGCCTTAAATGAGGATAGCGATAGAAAGGAAGTAATTTTAATGCAAAATTTCAAGGCACAAAGAAGATGATTGATGGTGTTACGTGGTGATTAGAAATGACAAGAATTATTGAGTTGCAGCGTCATATTAAAAATGCAAGTTCTTGTCTGGCATCGATGTTGTTGGAATATTAAATTTTTAATGGCGGAAGTTTGTCTAAATAAAATTGCATGTACTAAGACTCAAGTTAAAGCAAGGTTTTTGGGCTAATAGATAGTTTGTCTAGGCTTTAAAGATACAAAAAAAATCACCTTATCATTCTAAAAATATAATGAGATTTGAAGCATTTCAAGTGTTTTTCTCTGTTTTTTTCTTTGGTTTCGTGGAAACGTTATCAAGAAACTTATTTTAATAAACCTTTCTTCATTGACAAACCAGAGAAAATATTTTATTTATTTGTATTGCGACAATAATAAATGGAACAATTTCACCACCATCGGTTCTTTATTTGCTTGCAATAATTTCAATTCAATTTTTTAATTTTTGTAGATGGAATACACAACCCCAAACGTCATCAATTGACAATTTTAAAAACTTAAAATTAAAAATATTGTTTTAGTTTGGATTAAAATTATATGGTAATTATTGTTCATTGTTCTTAAACTTTTTTGCATGGGCATCAAACCAGCGACTCCCTGCTTCTGTGATTTCCATAGTTCTTTTTCTCCTTTAAATGGATTTTCTACTATGAATTGACCACCTACGTCCAGTTTGGTGGTTTCCTTATATTTAGTTAAGCACACTATATTTTCCTTAATCATGTTAGTTACTTCTTCGAGTTCCCAGAAACGTTCGATATTTGTTACTGCTGACGTTACTTTTTGGATTTTTGTTGATCTATCAAACCAGATAAAATCCAAAAAATTTTAGTTGCCTGTCCAATGATCCCATTAGCTTTTTTGACACCATCTCGCCTGTCAGATTTGTTGAACATCGGATCAGCCAGAATATAATTGTTCCGTTTTTCTATCACATATTTGAACGATTTGTATGGCTGAGCACTAGTTACAGATGGAATGACAATAGCTTCTACTTTTCATAGTTGCTTTAGAATCTTGGCTTAAGTTTTACATCCACCTTATGTTTTGATTCTTCAACTACTGCTTTACCAAGAGCATGAATATTAACGCTAGTTTTGATTCGAGGAATGCCCAATTTCTTTGTTATTTGTGAGCCTTTATCGATAAGTTCTCTCATATTCTGTATATATTCTCCGTTTGATGCTTTGGACTTGAGCCGTTGTAAGAATTACGGTTGTCTCCCCTCTTCATTTGGTTCTCCTAGATGCAGTAGCTCATGAATACCTTTTTTGATGCTTTGGATGCAAGAATTACGGTTATCTCTGCTGCACATTTAGCTCCTTGATTATGCCAAGCTTCTCCTTATAGGAGAGGCATTTTAGGTTTTAGGCATTTATTCATAAACATTGTTTACATTAACATTCAACGCATTGAAATAAATAAAAGAAAACTTATAAATGCTTTTAAAACTTAGAAAGGCCCAAGAAATTCTCCCTGAGGAATAAAGTTAGCTGTATAGCTAAGGACGCACTAGTTAAGTCAAAACATTTTTGATTTATAAGGCAAAAACACATGCTTTAATCAAGACACGCAAAGAAAAGTCAATTTAAAGAACTAAATTCTTTTGCTTGATGAGTTTTCTCACGGATCTACTGTATCTCAATTGTTCGAAACAAATTTTATTTGATTTGTTCACAAAGTCATTTCATTTCATAAGGCACAAAAAACGCTTTAATTGATTCGTGTGTGTTTTGGACAAATCTTTGTGATTGGGATGTTCCAATCGAATTTACAGATTTATCCATCAACTTTCAAGGTATTTTTCTAAATGCGGATAAATCAAAAAGTATTGTAAAATCTATAAACATTACAGCACTTCATTTTTCAAAGAAAAACAAACCGAAATGAGTAATACCAATCGTATGTAAAATGTATTATTGGCATTACCACCAGCAGCGTACAGAGAACACACAAACAAATAAATAAAATCCCACATAAAAAGCCAACGACAAGTTGAGTTTGAAGTTCCTTGTCGCATTGCAAACACATATCCTATGCCAGAAGTCAAACTATTGGCCTACACTTTTCCTCTGATGCTCTCAACTCACCGATTTTATATGTAATTCGGCAACAAATTGTTGCATAACATATTTTACCCCTAGACGAAAAAAAGTAATGTCATCTAAAAATATCTTCCGAATCGACTGCCAAAAGTCTGGCATGGGTAATATACGAACAAAAATACATCAAAAACTCCCGCAATACAAAAAGGCTAAGCTCTTTCTAAAGACTTCTTTATAATACTATCTAATACCTGCCAACAACAACATCATCATGAAGATCAAAAACTCTTAAAAAAAAAAATAATAAAACAAAAACGAAAACTTACCTCGTGAATTTGTTGCGGCGTCTGCGATTTTTTGGAAGGCATCCAAATACGCGGCAATAGCCTGGATGGCAGCCCTGCAAATGGAAACAGAATGAAAGAAACAAATTATAAATTAATTTATTTTGATTTCTTTTAAAATTGAAAAATAAAAATAAATTTATTCTGCGTAAACAAAAATTTGGGGTGGTGCGCTATCCGTTACCAATATCGACGGAGAAGCCAGAAAAAACGTAAACAAATTCACTTTTTTTTCTGACGTCAGTTTGTTATGTTTATACTTTTGCCATACAGTGTAGTCTCCCTTTTTCGGATTTAAGACGGTTGTTGATGTGCAAAGAAGAAGTATGCTTTGTAACTTATGTAAGATTATTTTGTGAGATTTTAATAATTCAATAAAGATTTTAACATTTGTTTGCAAGAATTGGCAACATACAAATAAGTAAACCTATCAATAGTATTTTTGTCAACATCGGGTATGTGATCTTTCCACAAGAAAGTTTCAGACTGTAGACCACTATCAAAAATTATAACAGATTATCCATTTTGCGGTTTCAAAAATATAGGGCTGGAATTCCACATCTGTCAAACTAAGATGTTAAACAAATTTTTTTTTCAGTCGCTTAACAAATTGTTAAAACCTACTACAAAAGTGGTGAATCTGCCACAGCCACATATCTTGCTTTAAGAGGAGATTATGGTTTACGTAATACATATTAAATAATAAAACTACGCAAGCAATTGGCAAAATTGTGAAGACATTTGAAGACACTGGATTGGTTACAGACATTATGGAGTATTTGGCATTTGGATCTACACCTGCCTCAATATAAAGTCCAGCTCACATAACAATAAAAGGTGGATAATGCTGTTTTCTATCAACACGGAACAAGGCATGAAGAGTGAAAAAGTTGAAAAAGCTAACTTAGTTGTTTTTCCAGCGTTGAAGAACACCTCTTAAGAAGAATAGTATGACTACTGAGATCTTTTTAGACTCTAGTTACAGTACGAGTGCGAGTCGATGGAAATCATTTATTCTCTTAAGAACAAGCGAAGTCAAAACACTGTCTATCAGCGTTGAATTTGTGGCCAACTGCCAAGCATAGAAATTGGCTTTCTCTGGTGAGCTAACAAATGAAGTGGCAATTATAACACACGTAAGACCCGAAGAAGAGGAAGAATTCTTCATGTTTTTTACAAATGACAAAACAATAATAATATACTGCCTTCAGGGCTGTGCTGCCGTTGGTTATGCACATATTTAGTCTGTCGAATAGGCGCGTTGCAGGCTTGTCTTTATCCGGTTTTCTTCAGTTGGATTGGCTTTGTAAAAGTGCAAACTTATCTCTTTCACCCTGTTTTCTTTGGTATAATTGTGTAACTCTGTTCGGGATGATTGTTAATGTTAAAAGAGTTAGAGCCCCCGCGGACTGCAGACTTTTTATCGGCCGACAGTTTGGTCGGGTTGGGCTGAAAGTGCGCACACCGAGCCAACTAAATAGTTTGGTTGGTGAACAGGACGCAGACTATCCAACAGTCGGCCGACTATTCTACAATCAACAATTGTGATTTGGGCGACGCCATATTCAAAATACACGCACACGACGCCAAATCACAGAGCGAACTGAACTATCGGCCGACTAAACAATCGTCATGTATGCGCAGGCGTATATGCGCCAATACTGATTAAATAGTCGGCCGATAGTTGGCCGACAGATTAGTTTGAATGTAATCGGGTAGCCCATCAAACTTTTTTATCAGCCGATACTGAATCGCTGTAGTGTGCGCATATGCATTCCTCTCCATACTGATTAAGAAGCCGACCAAACTATCGGCCGATAAAAAGTCTGCAGTATGCGGGGGCTCTTAAATACAAGATCATAACAGGATACGAGTCCTATTGAGGAAGCATGCAGTCAAAATTCCTGAAATAATTGTTACGACCGTAACTTGGCTTTCTCGTGTTGCCAAACGGTTTTCTCAGGAACCTTCTTTAACTGGTTAGTTTTGGGACTAAAAATCAGCAGATACATCGATTAGATGTGCCAGGTGGAGATAGAACACATGATGAGAAATAAAGGTCAAGTCAAGAGTGTTTTCTGCTCGGCAATAACCATCCGATATTCCAGGTCAACAAAAATCTCAACACACACTCTTTGGGGTGTTGTCTGACCCAAATGAAGAAGCCAAGAAGAGGATAGGCACACAAATCTTTCGATAAAATTAATTGCTCGTGTTAAAACTTCGCTTCTTCTGTCCACATTTTTTGCCTATTCAGTTTTGAATAAGTCGCTTGGTTGATTGTACCCGACTACATTAAAGACTAACGCTTTGGTTAAAAGGGCAGTACCCGTCGTGTGATGGTTAGTGAGTAGGAATGTCATGCCAAAGGTCTTGGGTTCTATCTTTGAAAGAGCCACATAAGTTATATTCACGGGTTCTGCCTCTTCCAAGAAATTCACAAAACCATTGAGAGTAATACTTGTTATGAAAAGTGCTTTTAAAAATAAGCCGTTCGGATTCGGCATAAAACCGGAATGGTTGAGAGTTGTAAATCACTAGGCCAACCTAATTTTATTTGGTTGAAACACACATGTGATGATTTACATTTCCATGTCGACGAATATGATAATTGGTAGTTAATAAAATGACGTTAAACAAAATTAGTGATATCCACGTGCGTCGTAAATCTCAACTTATAAATTCTTTGATTGATAATTTGATTTAAGAGCACATTTATCAGGTACCTATATAATGGTTATTACATTAAGACAACTCAATGCAAATAAACTTCCAATATTAACTTATTAATTTTTATATCATTCGATTTCGAAATAAAGAAGTTCGACTGTAGAAACTTATTAATTTTTCGACTGCCTATTATTATTAAAATTATTATAATAGTAACCAAGTATAATGAAGAAAATACACAACCACCCTGTAATTAAGGAAACTTGTACACAAAAACCTTGTTTACATAAAATGCAGGGTAAGTCATTAAACCGTTTTTACATGGTATACTCTAAAAATCCTCATAAACATAAAACACAATAACGATTATTATGTATAACCTTCAATATCTTAAAATCCTCAATTATTATGTTTTCTATGTTTTACGACCAACTTTACACATGCGAGCCTAAATTATGTCGCCATTTTAAGACCAAGAATATAATAATTGGGCTCTGATTACACTTGGCATAGGGTACGCGCCTACTCGACAAAGAAACGTTCAGCAATCACAATAATGATGAATGTTTGGCAAGTGTCCAAAAAATATAATATACAAATTTTCAATGAGGGGAGGGAGTATCTGAAAAGTGAATTTTATTTACAAATTTGAGGTTAAAGAAATTATGAAAACGACACTCATTTTGAAGAGATAATTTACGGTCGATATAAGTTTTTGTATGTGATGACGATTTCAGAGCTTGTGCTTTTCATTATGATTATGAATTCATAATGTGCGTAGGAGCACACATTTTATTTTAATCTTTCTTCACTATTATGAATTTATGAAGACAATAATATGGTGTTGAAGATTGGGGGAGTTTTGTGTAATATTTAGCGTTAATTTTGATAGATTGTCAAAAATGTATAATGACTCAATCAAATTGGCGTTTATTTCTTCTGTCATTAAATTTCCACACTTGCTTGTTGAGATCTACGAATTTCTACATAGACAGAATTAAATAGAATTTTCATATAAATTAACTTTGGATACAAATTTAATTGTGACAGTTGGAAGGATTGGAACGATAAGAATGAAATGAAACTTAAAATGTCACTTCAAAAATGTATGGATGCGTTCAGTATTTTACTTAAACGGAGTTCTTTTAGAACAAAGTAACTATTAAGGTGAAATAAAATTGTTTCAATTACAAGAAGTTTTGAGATAAGAGGAGTGAAGTTTGTTCGAAATAAATAAATTAGGTGGCGCAACAACTCTCAACCATTCCTGTGCGAGTATACTGTTGTCAGGGATGGGGAGGACATACACTTTTAAGCCGATTCTGAACGCCTAAATTGAGAAAGCACTTTTCATGATAAGAATAACTCTTGGGCGTTTTGTCAATTTCTTGCAAGAGGCAGTACCTGTGAAAAAACTTTAGATGACACAGACAGGGATTGAACCAAAGACCTCTGGCATGATAGTCCAATGCACTAACCATCATGTTCGAAAGCCCCTGAAATAATCGCCATACATTTTTCTCTGTCTATTACCAATTAATTGTATTGAAGCGGAGTCGATGGTATTTCATGTTGAAAATATTGCAACATAATTTCTTCTAACTTATAGAAGTTTTTCTTATTGTTTTCTGTTTCTGTTTCTATTTCTTTATTTATTTTGTAAAAGTTTTAAGGTACAAACAAAATGTATGCAAATCTGCATATTCGGAATTTCAGCTATTGAGAAAGGCACTTTACTCCCTGAACACATTTGATACATTTAAAGATTTTAAAGAACTAGATGATTTCTAGATTTTGAATGTTTAAATTTTGACATTATAAAATATTTAAAAGGATCGAATAAGGTTATGTCAATTTCAAACTGAAGAAGGTTAACATATGGTAGAAATGAGACTCAAACTCTATTCAAACGAAAAAAGACGTATTGTTGCAACGATACATTTTTATTTTCAGGAACTTACCACTGTTGTTTACGGAGGACTTAACTTGTGACCACAAAAAATCGTGTAACCACTCTCCTATCGCTATTTGAATACAAAAACAAAAATATGATGCACACGTTTTCGATGGAAGGTCCTAACACTGAACGTATGAACAACTTTATGTCATTTCAAGGCTATTACGATATGTATAAAATAATACTTAATCATATAAGTTAAGACATATGTTTATTCAAATGACACAACTCTTCCAAACCCATTAGTTAGATAGGGTCCAAATAAAGATAAAAACTATTAAGATAAGAATGAATAAATTAACAATTTATTAAAGAATTCTGCTATGACCTTGGCCTAAGCTATCGGAATTAATCTCATTCGAAAAGCAATCGTTTGACTAATTTATCAAAAAACTTAAATTTCACGCTTATGAAAATTTATTCAGAGTTCACAAAAAATAACTAACAAAAAAAAAATTGAGTGTCACCCAAAATTGAAGTCAATTTTTTTTTATTTTTATAAACATCCAAAGTTTTGATCTATCTTAAGCGTTAGGGCTTAAGGTCGTGTCGTCGTACGTTTTGGGATGATTTCAGAGACTCTAATCCATTACCTTCGTCGTCGTCGTTGTTAAAATTTAAAATAAACATACATTTTGGCTGCTTATAATTTAATTAGTTAATCTAACAAGCAAGTAAATAAAGTCAAAGTCTGCCTTAAATTAGCCTGCTTCTCATGATTTGTATTTGATTCCGTTAATTTCAGCATCAGTTGTTTCTTTGTTTTTGTTTTTTTTTTTGTTGATAGTTTAAATAAAATTTAATGAAACTAATTAAAATATTTAGTTCCCAAGTGGTTATGGTCTTCACATTTAACTCTCAAAGACTCTAGAGCGAGCGTGTTCGTTAAGGGTCATTACGTATGCATATGGTTTTATTTTTGTGTGTGTTGATTTTGTTTTGATACAATTATTTTGGTTAGATATAAATATGATCAGAAGCATTCAACGCAGTCATTATTGAATTGAGTGATCTCTGGTTCAGGCAGTTAAGTCTTTTCCGCGATGGTGGTAAGAAATTTGAAAATTTCATTCAATTATTTCTTGAGTATCCTTAATTTTGTTGCTTTTTGTGTATTTCCAGAAATTCTTCTTAGTTCTTGTTGCTGTTGTTGGATTGGTAGCAGCAGATGTTTCGCATTTGCCTAAGAAATATCTTCCACCAGGTCAGGATATTTACTATCATCATGAACATGAACATGACCATCACCATGATCATGATCATCATCATGAACATGATCATCATCATGAGCATGATCATCACCATGAACATGAACATGATCATTACCATGAACATGAACATGTCCATGATGTGAGCCCATTGCCGGAATACATTTCCCCGGCTCAACCAGGACCTAAGTATATTCCACCGGCTCCTCCTGCACCTAAGTACCTTCCACCTGTACAACCAGCACCAACTTACCTTCCACCTGCGCAACCAGCACAAAGTTATATTCCTCCCGCACCTCCAGCACCACAGTACATTCCACCAGCAAAACCAGCTCCAACTTATATTCCTCCCGCACCCCCTGCACCACAGTACATTCCACCTGCTGTTCCACAACATATTCCAGTAGCTACTCCAGCACCAAGCTACATTCCACCAGAACCTCAGTACATTCCTCCTGCAGCACCAGCATTAAGTTACATTCCACCAGCTTCTCCAGTACCTAGCTACATTCCACCGGCTCCACCAGCACCAAAATACATTCCACCTGCCCAACCAAGTTACATTGCTCCTGAGCCACCAGTACATCATGTCATCCCAGAAGCACCAGCTCCAAAGTACCTTCCACCAGCACCAATTGTCCACCACAGTGCTCCACAAGTGACATCGTATGTCCCACCACCAGCACCAGAATATGTTCAATATCAGGAACAGGCACCCGAGGCTGTTCATGAAGAAGGATACAGATACAAGACTGTAAGGAAGCTTAAGTACAAGCACCGTGCTTAAAAAGTATTTTGTTTAGGAATTGTTTGTGAAGTTAGTAGTAGATATTAATAAAGTAATTGTTATTGTAATTTTAATCAAGTTCAAGCGTTTTCAATATATTTTTGCGAGTGCTCCTTTCACGGTTTTAAAAAGACAATTGTAGTGAAACTTGACACTGGTTTTGGCACATGGTTCTGGAAGTATTGTTTCACCAAAGGATTAATTCCAGGCATTAATTTGGTTACTGAAAATTAGAAAATGCTTTGAATACAACAATTGAAACTGATGTACCACAAGGAAGTTTCTAGGACCAATTCTGTTTGTTTATTTCTTTTGCTTTCTTATTTATCATCATCATGAGTATGACGGCTGTTTGTGATGCTACATAAGTCCAAGTCTTGATTGCAACGTCATGGTTTTGAAAACAACCATTTATTTTGTTCATTATACCGGAACAACAAAGATTAGGGCTTGAAAGCTCTTAGGCGTTTTAAAAGCTTATGGACATAATTTCGATAAGTTAAAAAAAAAGAAGAAAAAGACATCACTCTTATTCATAAATCTTTGAACGAATAATAATAATATAAGGTTTTCCAATTGGAGTTTTTATTTTGAAAAAGTTAGTTTTTTTAGGCAGAGTAATTTGTATGCTTTTCGATTCATTCGATAAGTAAACACTACGCCATTTCTGCAAATGTAACCGTTTAAACAACGGATTGACATTTTTTGAGTAAACGACAAAAATTGTAAACATTTTGAATCCGAAATAAGTAGTTTGTAGTTTTACAAGAAAAGTATTCTCAATGTTGGTTCTTAAAGAGATATTTACTAATGGTAACCGAGATCTTGTGATTTAGCAACTTAAGGCCACTTAAAAAGTAAAGTCTATGCCAAAATTCCATAATCAATTATAAACTTTAAAGATGCTTGTGCCAATTATCAACTGATAGTTGATAAATATAACCTACTCGCGGAGTGATAGTAGAACTGCAACCTTAAGTTTTTGCACGGGTATTTACTCTTACGAGGAATTGACAGATCCTCCAAGAGTTAATCGTGTCGTGAAAAATGCTTCCTCAAATTACCCCTTACATTACACGCACAAATAAATATGGTTGAGAATTGTAAGTCATTAGGACTTGGTTCTTTATGAGCTGTTGCGCCAGATAATTTATTTAATTTAAGTTGTTAAACATCGTTGGGTTCCGTCTTTAAAAACTTATTCATTTATTAAAAAAATAAGTATTTTTGCCAAACCTCTTATTAATTCCTTGTTCAATGCTAAACCTCGACATTTATCAACTACTCGTATCAACAGATAGTTGAAATTCGCAATAAGGAAACTACATATAATCATCTCATCAGAAACACTTTTGTTTTGATTAAATCACATACATCGCCCAAAATACATCCACCAACCAGTTTTGGTTATTTTTCAAGGAAATCAGACTATTTTCAAAACATCACTCCTTAATTTGTAATAATCATAAATCAAAAATAATCTCTATCAGCTTTTATCTCTAAATATTCAATCAAATAAAAGTCACACTACATAAAGCTATAGAGCTCCTATATGAAGATAAATCCAAGGATAAAGTAAGTCCTAAAAAACTAACACCTCTAAACTTTATAACTGAGCCCATACAGCATAATGTCTGCGCGACTTTAGTTTCAAATTACGAAAGAACAGGTTTCTTCTTATTGGGCCGGCCGCGATAACGTAACGTTCGTCGTCGTAGCGTAAACACCTGCTTGGAAATAGATAGACCAAAGTGGTCCAGAAGCACATCTCTAGTTGTTTCCTTTATGTGTTATAAGAAAAAAACTTCCCCCGACCACAACCAATCTAATCTTATATTAACAAGGAAACGTCGCCGGCCGTATCGTCGCACCGCCATTCATTGCCATCGCCATCGTTATAGCGTTGTATCGAATGTCGTTCCACGCCTTGCTTTGCCTTGCCTCGCGTTAAATTATAAACCATTCCTGACCTAAATAGCTGAAATCTCACTCTGCTAAAGTTAACCAGCAAAAGGCAACTCATTTGAAGTAATACCCCTAATCCCCTTTTGCACTTTAGAATCATCGATAAAAGTTGTCAGAAGAATTCCCGCTGCTTTTAGAGAAAAGATGCAAAACTTCAAACTCGCAAAAGTCAAAAGGCTGAATAAAGAAAATTGCAACAAAATAATTGCATGCTACAACTACAACATAGGCCAAACACGTATACCTAACCTACCCTACACCTATAGCCGAGCCGTGGAATAGTGAATCTAACCATCAATTCATAGAATTGTGAAGGAACCCAACGAGTGCAGCGCCCGCGTCATCAACATCACCCGGAGGCTCTTTTTTTCTTCTGTGCTCCAGTGGGAACTGGAACCCCATGGACCTTGCATCAAAGTTGTTTGGTGGTAATGTCTTCAGTATGCGATTTGTGTATACCTTCACTCCGAATTCGTGTGCATGGATGGCTGAACGAACGGAACGGTCCGTTCTGGAAGAGTGTTCTCTATATTTCATCTTGAAGATGAATGTGCTTAGAAATGATGGTGCTAGCAGACCTGGTATTGGCACTGGTAATGTTACAAGAGGCTAGAAGCAAAACGAGATATGCCAAGTGTAGGTAACTATATACCTATCGGATATCAAGCGAACAAGACATCTCAGTCTCAGGTGACCGACACTTCTGTGTGGGAATTGGGACGTAAGGAACTAGTTTATTTTTATTTAACCAGCCTCTGCCATCATCATGACAAGATGAATCAATGGGAGAAAAAAAAAATAAACTCAAGTAACGAGAATTTCAACTGCTTATAGCTAAAGTGTATAACTATCAAAGTAATTTACATATACATAGGTACATAAAATACACATAGTTACATAAATATTTATATATAGACACGACAAATATTAAGACTTATTTGGAAAATTATCAAAGCGATAAATTTAAAACCGTTCCTTGTCACTTACCTAAGACACGCATGTAATTTGCCAGCTTTAGCTAGGAAGTCATCCCACAGTGGTGTTGTGTTCTGGAATTGAGAAAAAAAGTAAGGTCTTATTAGTGGTAAATTCAAAAATAAAATTGAAGAAAAGTTGGCTTTGGAAACTAAGTCACCAAAGATATACACAGGGTTAAATATGAATACTATTTACCTATATGTTTTTTTTTAGTTCCCGATTTTTTAAATGACCAAGGTCAAGTCGAATCAGCCAATTTAAATATTTTAAAAATTAACCCCCTTTATACGTTCAGAACCAAATTAGTAGGTAAAACTTCAAATTCGCAATTATTAATAAACTAGTCGAAGACATCACAAACATTTCAGCTCCTTAGCAGAAGATGAACTAGTTTCTGCGATACAGCACTCCAAAAATCCCAAAAACTGTAACTGGCTAAATGACTTATCATCACAATTATGAACCACTTTCCAATTTCGTAGAATCTTGAATTTTGAAGAGAGGTAAGCCTTGTGGGCAAAGGAAAGGAAATTTCGTAGTTATCAACAAAGGGGCGTGGAATCCACCCACTTTAAAAACGAAATTTACGTAAGTAGATGATATTGATTATGAACTTTTTACACAAATGCTAATAGCTAAGATTTTAAATTTTTACAGGGGACGTTATACTCACCACATGTTACCTATTTGTCACTGTTCAATCTCAATCTGTATGATTGATGTACGTAAATAAAGAATACATGACGCGGCGCAACAGTCCGTAGAAAACCAGGAGACATATTTAATGCCAAATCCGAGAAAGGATAATTTGAGAAAGCAGTTTTCATGACAACACTATTGAAGGATTTATTAATTCCTCGCAAGACGCAGTGGCCGTGAAAGCATACTTTAGATGGCATCTAAGACTTCTGACACGAACGGTCCAACACACTTACCATCACGCCACGGGTACTACAGATTGATGAAGAATGATTCAATTTAAGGTTTATACAGAATCTTTTGTATAAGCCCCCGAAAATGTTGATACTACGAAAATGAATAAATTTGCATCATAGGCCTCGAAATCATAAAAAGCATTGCCACATAAAAATCCACCACCTTCATTTGATCATTTTTAAGGGATTGAGGAATTATATGATTAACACGAAGTTTTTGGTAGTCGCCACGCCGGCCGCGCCGCCGTGGAACACTTCTCACACAAACGATGACGTCTTTTGACATGTGATTATTTTATTTAGCTGATCACTCAGCCCAGTCAAGCCTTATTTGAGGATGCTAAAGAAATGCAGGAATGCTACTTTAGTTTTGGGCTTTTTTATGTTCTCAAACATTTTCGTCTTGTTGTATTCCTTCCAATCTTACCACACCCAAGAATTGAATTATTGAAAGGTTACATTTCTTCAGCTACAAATATCCTAAGAAGGAGGACCGATTCTCCAATTTTATTTCTTTCGAAAATGAATTTATTTTCTTTAAATGGATTTTCGAAAATCCTTGAAGGACAATTTCAGGTTTTTCTTGAGGCATTTTAAAAAAGTTTTTGAAGATAATTTTATTTGTAATTACTTAAGATTTTCAATCCAAGAGTCGTGGTAAAACTTCACTAAAAACATATAAAATTTGAACCAAATTCTGCTGTGTATAATAAACCTGAGCTATAAGTTTGCCATGAAAAGTAAAGATATCTTAAAATATTCTAAGATCTCAATTTACTATAATTTAATACGATTTCATTTTTGAATGTGTCATCGAAAGAGTCTTCCTTAGTTACAAGTTTTCTATTACTTTACTATTCTTTTAGTTTAAAGAACTTGAACACATTCAATTTTAGCCAGTAATCATTAACTTAAAAAAATCTCTCATTATTAACGACTGCTTCGATTCCACTCTGTTAAAATAAAATTATATTAAATATGCGTAAATTTACAATTTAAAATATTTTTGGGGTAATATCTTTTAAGAGATCTTTCTGAGAACAAACAATATCGGAATCGGAACAATTTCCACAGAAAATAAATGATCATTCAGATTGTATGCATTACTTTTGAAAAACGTACAAAGAAGAAAATTAATTTTCAATTAGCATTTATTTGGGATTACTTCATTTAAAAGTCTTCACCTGGAATTCTTCTGAAGAAAATTAAAAATATACAATTAAATATAATTTCGAATAGAATGACTTCCTACGAGATAAAGATAAAAACATTGTATTCACACTTCATTGCCAAGTAAGGTCTTCACAAAATTAATGAAAAAGTATAAGAACGACCAAAAACTGTACTAATTCATACCAAGAGACCTTGTATTAAGCTAAATAACTTTAATTGAACGAATGATACAATTTTGAAACAAAAAGTTACACGACAACAAAGTCTCATAAAAGTCATACGTCATGTCTGATAGCAATTAAAGTTTTCCAATGATAGGAAAAGTTTTCTAAAAAAAAAAAAAAACTATCAACTTTAATACAGTTATGAAAGTTTTGATTTTGCTCTATTTGATATCCATTGCCACAAATTCATCACTCATCAACAAAATAAAGTTGTTTTATTTTGAGTTCATCACACACTTCCCTTGTCAAATCTCAACACCTCTGCAAATAAATCTCTTTTTATGCTTTTAAACAGTTTTGAAGGGGTTCCTCCTTGAGACTAAATTTGACTGCTCCTGTTCTTCTATTGAGCCAACAAAAAAAAGCAAAAAAAAACTTCAAAGCTTTGCAAAATGTATAACCTGAAAAATCTTCTACTCTCAAAACTGCTAAAGCGCTTTGTTCTTGAACGAAGAATTGACAGAAAAAAAAAAAAAAAACAAAAAAGAGGAAGTCAGTTCGTACTCAGCCTCATAGGAAGTATTGGAGGTTTTCCAAAACATCCTTGAAATGTCTCTTCAATGAATATAGCAATACGGGTTTCCAAGACAATACTCATTTATAACATCCACCCTCTCTTCCGTCGGTCGATCGTCGTTTCGCCCATCGTTATGTCACTGACAATTCAAGATAAATATAGATACAATTGTTGCAGATATATGGAATTTTATCTATAGCTTCTTTTTTATCGTATCGCCCGAAAATATACCTTCAATTGTCACTATTTTTAGAGTCGCAGAGAAACCGGAGAATAAAAAAGAAGAGGTTTTTGAAACCCCACTAGTGTACCTATAACAAAGGTCCAAGGTGACGATAAATTCAATTAAATTGTATATCCAGACAGAATGGTTGCCTAGCCTACCTACATATTATATACAATATACTCGAGTATAGTGGGTGAAGATTCTCTATTATTGGAATACAATCAGCAACTTTATCAAGGCTCTACCTTTATATTTATGCTCAATATGCGAAGCGTAGACGAAACGAGAATATGAATTACAGTGGGAACAGACTGCCTAAGAGTTAGGTTTATATAAAAAAAGAAAAAATATTATGGATTTACTTTGAAGTTTTATTTAAAGAACTATTAACAGAGGAATAAACATCATTTCAACAAACAGAAAATTTTGATCTTGTTTTCAAAGTTGTTAGTATACTACCAGTTTAACAGTAAAGTCTTTAATTCAAAGGGAACTCAAAGACTGTTGACCTTAACTGTTAATTCTTAATTCAGACGATTTCTGGAACTTATATGTATAACTTTTAGAAAGTTTATATTTTTTTTAAACTAAAACTGTATATTTCGTTGAACATTTAAAAAAGGTGCCATGAAATAAAGTGTATTTTTTTTTTAAATAACAGAACACAATACAGTCTTTAGTCTACTCTTGAAAGTTCAAAAAAGTCCAAAATTTCGTTTTGGACTTTGTTATTTATTAAACACAAAATTTGGTAGCGCAACAGTTCGTAGAAAACCTGGCGAGCAATGTCAGGGATTTATATGTCGAATCCGAATGACTAATTTCATGAACAAAATTAGTATTGGAGGATTTGTCAATTCCTCGAAAGAGGCAGTACCGTAATAAATCTTTAGGTGGCACAGGCAGAGATGGAACCCAAGACTTCTGGCATGGCAGTTCATAACAATTACGCCACGGGTACACGGACTTTATGATATTGGAACGTTGCAAGTAAAAAGCAGTGCTCAAAGTTGTTTTCGAAAAACACAACATATTAGTAATTTTAGTTGCTCAATTCACTGTCACTTGCATTTTCGTATAATAGAATCAATAAGCTCCTGTCATGTTTTAAAGTAAAGTTCTGTATTGGATTTATGATTGAAGCAAGAAATTCTAAACATGTATCGTAGAAGTCTTTTAATGCAGGTTTGCAGTTTCATTTGTGATGTATTTTATAGGTATTCCAAATATTGTACAAATTCCTGCTGGAGATATCCTGTTGAGTTCCACCTTCGTCAGATACAATGTTTCCAAGATACTTGAAGCTCTTTTTTGTAGTCGTTATGCAATGTTTGTAAGGGAGATGACCGAGAGGTACGAGACCCCACATTTTCTTTTTCCCATATTGATATTCCAATTCTCTCTTGAGTCCAGGTGTTTCAAGGTAAATTGTCAAAGTCCTTTATATCCCTCCGTTTACTGTCAAGGCTGAATGCACCAAATTACTGATACAAAATTGAGTTTAAAACATAATTGACACTGTCTTACTTCTAGCTCTTCCATCTCCGGGTAAAAAATTATAATTGGGCCCACCCTTCGAACCTTGAAATCGACAAGGGCAAACTTGGCACCTTTTAAGTTTGATCGAAGTTCTTCGTATTGGGTTTGGACAAGCCCCACTGTTCAACTATAACAAAAAGAGGTGTCTAAAAAACTAAGCCTTAAACTAAGCTACGAGTACAATACAAAAAAATATATTTATATAGGTGACTGGGACCGTAAAGGGTAAAATAGAGACACATTTAACAGCATTGTTTAAATGTAGAATTTAGTTTTATTTTTTACAACTGTATCTATTTTGGCCTTGCTGCCAAAAAGGACACCTAGCTTGAAAATAACATCTCTTTTATTCCTTTTTTTTCCGCTTCGGTCGCACATTAAATTAGGTTAGAACCACACAAAGAGCCTATCCCTTCCTCCCTCCCCGATCTGATGGCGGCGTTGGAATGGAACTACACAAAGCATGTAGAGAATAGTAAAACAGGTTTAATAGAATTTTCCCGAAGGACCTTCAGCTTCAGTCTTTTTCCTACAGTATGAATTGTAAAAGCTGCTAAAAAACACAATGCGCCTTAGATGATGATGATGATGGCGGTGTTGAAGGAGGTGTCTGCCATTCAAAGTTTATATTATTGCATTAAAAAAAGGGGACGTTTTTTTTTTTCATATTATGCTGATGATGCGAAGGTGGCAAGTTTGAGCTATATAAATGTACATCCGTTAAAGAGCGAGCATTTGCCATGTTTATGTGGGCAGGTTTCTAGTGATGGCATAGATGATATTTTCAGTTATTTTGTCCCATTTTTTGTTGTTGTTTTGTGCATTCTACAAATACATACAACATGCCTATTTTAGAAATAATATTTTTATCTTTTGATATGAGAATACTTATAATGTCATGGATATAAATAAAACTCAATTCCATTTTTAAGTTTCAAGTTGAAATGGTTACGAAATTAGACTTCACTTGTCAGATTGACAAAGAGAGGTTTTGTACTTTACTTGTCGGCACGTTCATGATTTTGTTCTTTAAATCGACGACGAAGACGGTGACAGGATTTCAATACTATATTCTGATGAGATAATGGATTTCGAAATTTTCAATTATCTATCTGTCTACATGAATTTTAGATAGATACTTATTATGTTTTATGATTTTATTAACAAAAGATTTTACAAAGAAATAAATGACAAAGTTGATATAAGGACTATGTTGATTCAACCAAAAATTAATAACAAGTTTTTTGACTTTTTCAAAAATGTACATAAAGAAAAGGAACTGTCCTGTTTTTGAGTATGGATGGCAACGGGATATTTGATGAAGAGAAGTATTTTTGACTTTGAGGAGGAATACAATTAGATTTTCATCTCAAGTTCAAAACTAAAAGATAATATATGGGTATGCCATCTAGTGGTTTCTTTTCAAATTCAAGGTTATTTTGACAGCTGTTTTCGGCTTAAAATTTTTGATAGAAAGTCAGTAACATACCACAGCGGAACAAAATGAGTCGCTTGTCACTTCAACAACGTTGAGAAATGTTGGGAATTCATTTCGAAAGTGAGTGCTGTGGGCTTTACAGAGCTTTACAGACACTTGAAAGTTCACATTCATTCGACTTTTAACAGATATCAATCGATTAGTTTCAATGTTCAAAGTGTAGTAAACAATAATTATTTGTAAAATTTGCATTCTTTCAAAACGCTTCGTAACCCATCTTTCTTAAATTAAGAAAAAATGACTTGCATGTCTTCATTATGCACGTCTACGTCTTTTTTTAAGTATGATAAAAAAGTCTGATGACATCGCTCATCTCTTAAAAAAAGATTCTATGTCACTGCTTTTAAAACGTATCATTTTTTTGTTTCTTAACTTTCCCATGACATAAAATTCTAATTAAATTATAACCCCCCTTGGCGAAGTAATGAACGCAAAATAAGAAGAAGAACGAACGTGCAATATCGCTGAGTTTAGAAATTTATAGATGGTAGCATCATCGTGACGATGCGACAACATCAACACAATGATGCTATGCTTTAAATCAAGACGAGGGATGAAAAGCTAATTTACTTTCTTACTTTATACCTATGGTACTACTACTTCTTGCCTTGAAGGGCTAATTTAGCAGGGATATTGATTTTCAGTTGTTGTTTTTTTTTTTTTTAAAGTAATATTTGGTTCGTGTTTAAACTAAAAATCACGTTTTATTGAAAGGTTGAGAGGCCAAAGGGGGACTTGGCAATTTTTTAGTGAATTATGTAAAATTGTGCAATATATTTTTAAAGATCGAGAGGTCCTTATGTATGCCTCGAGGAATGACAAAAGGCAATTATGAATTTTATACTAAACGTTTGTCATAAAAATAAATTTTTATAATAATTAATACCATTGTCTTTTTATATAACGATTCCGTGAAATTAAGTTAAGTAACTTTTAAAAATTGGCTTTATTGCGCCTTACAAATGTGAAATAAGTTAAAAATTTTTAGCAGTACGCTGACAAAGTTAAATAAGGCCAAATTTTTCTGAGATATAAGACCAACTTATTTTTACGGTGAGTATAAAAATTGAAGTATGTAACCCCCTCGCTTGGGCACACTATAGGATATAGACAAGACATATTGCTAAAAGTGAAATGAAACCAATTTGGCTTTATTTACATTGTTTAAGTGTAAAAAGACGAAATACTAAAAATTGGACCTTTTGCAATTTACAAAAGTGAAATAAAGCCACATAGCACCATGTTATATAGAAACTTTATACATAGATTTCATTTAAAATATGTATATACTGTTTAGTCTTAACTGGTCAATGGATCAGTGATAGCTATCATAATGGTTTTAATCATAGAAATTAATTATTTAACAATTTCACTGGCCGTTTATGGCGATCATTGAAAAAATGCTTTTGATTTAAATCCTGGCAGAACATTTTTTGTGTGACAGAAATCGGTCATTTAAATTGTATAAAACTGGAACACAATTCCTAATGCATATTTTATTATCAATCAAACTAGGAGTACGTTTTTTAGAGAAAGTCATTACCTGATGTTTAATTGGGTTAAGGTTTAGCCCATTCTTTTTGCACAAAATAACAAAGCTGTACATCATTGATAGCTAAGATAAGTAGTAGAGGTACCAAGTGACTACCCTGGGGAACTTCATATTTTGCAATGCTAGAGAAAGAATTTATGAATTCAACTTGTTAAGACCTATTTTGAAAATAAGAAGAAATACATGTGATAAACTGAGGAGGAAACCCAATTGCCTTCAGCTTTAAAAGCTGTAGAATAATCAGTGTAAATACAGTCGAGCTCTTGACCGAGTTCTAGGGTATTCAAGCAATTATACAAAAATCCAAGTTGTTCATTTCATTGTAAAGAGGATGGTTTGCCCTAAACAGATGACAACGATTTAAGGTAAATTAAAGCCACGGCCGTCTTTAAGATCTTAAGTCAATTAAGGACATATAACGTAGATATGCGAGGAATCAAAATGCCTGGGGGTTTGTCAACCAGTACAGGTTACACTAGCAACATTCTGAGTTGTTCTTGAGCGATCCACACGGTTTCGATTCTGCATATGACCATCTTGTTAAAAGCAAATTCTTCCACTTTATTCACGAAGAGAAGTTCCCGTGAAACCTTAAGTAGTGCTCGAGGAATTAACAAGACCAACAAGACTAATTGCTGCCATGGAAAGTGCTTTCAAACTGAAGATCCTATTTATCCCTGACATTACTCGCATAAAGAAATGGTTGAGAATTGTAAGTCACTAGTCCCCGATTCACTACGAGCTGTTACGTCGCCTTATGTATTTAGTGAATTTCACTAATTTCAATACATTTATTTTTATTTTCACGAAGACCCAAAAGCTTATGTATTCAGTGACTTTGCCAATTTCTATGCATTGTATGGCTCAATTTTTTTAATGAGGTTTTTCTTGACAAATGTCAAAATTTAATAGCTTAGAAAATGACAGGCTATTCAAGATGTTCCTTCGATTTTGAAACCCCTTAAAAATCAAAAGAAGTTGTTACTTTTAATGATACAATTTGGAAAGCATTTTATTTCAAAAGAAATTATTCCGTTCTAAGCACAACTTTTTCATATTTACTTGCGACATATAGGAACCATATGATAAGTTTTGCATTCATTTCGAACTCGAGATTTTAATCAAAAATATCGTTACTATGGTATAGAAATCGAAAAAGTGAGTCCCCCGATTCCTTAAGTCTGTCTGTCCTGGCTCAAAGTCCAAAGCATTGGGTCGATTGATTTCAAATTTGGAAATTAAAGTTTTGAGCCGATTCGCGTTAGACGTTTTTTTCATTTTTTTGACCGAAAATCGATAATACGAACTTTCTAAAAAACAAACAGATAGATTTCTTTTTAATTTTCGCTAAAATTTTACTTCTAAATTTGGCTCCTTTCAATATAAAAAAAATATTTTTGTATTGCTCCACAAGGTTGCCCCCCATAGAACCGTTATATTGTTTTTAAATTTTCTCAAGAACTAATGAACCCATTTCAATAATTTTTGTCTCAAAAATATTTGATGATGAAAAACGTCCTTGTTTTTATTTTTAATTTAAAAAAAAATTAATATTTTTTTTCAAAATTGGATATCTCGAAAATGGGTCGATAGATATTTTTGCGAAATTGAAATGTAAAACTAAACTGCACATTTTTAAGCTAAAACTGAAACAAATATATACGTATATAGAAAATTAATTAAAAAAAAAACGCTCTAATTATTATCAAATACAAAGAAATCAAATGACATTTAAATTTTTGAAAACAAGCATTTTTGCAGGTACATTTTAAAATACAGAAAATATTTTTAACAGACTCTTTGAACACACGAGCAGGCTTATGCGACCCAGTCGTGCATTTTATTTTGAACTACATTAGTTCATTGCATATATGTATATTGTATGTATGCTTGTATATCAAATCACTTTAAATCAAAGTAAGCTCATTTATTCCCCTTTGAATTGTGTTTTGTTCAAAAATGTTTCATTACTGACATATTTTAATCATTACACTAATTTTCTGGATCATTAAAACACAATTTCATTTTTAAAAAAATTAGCTTTTAGTTAGTTTTGGTTGACTTTCTATTCGGTTGGCTTGATCTTCCTATGCTTTCATTCACATCGAATCTATATAAACTTACAAATTCCACAATAAATTTATGTTCAACTCCTGATGGCATTTCCCATTTACCTCAATTTAACTCTTCTATGATGTGGTTTTCCTCTATATGTAGTCTCATTTTCCGTTCTCGGTAAATACAATTTAACTGTATCACACATTTTGTATATAACCTTGTTGCAACAGCATAAGTCGTTAACCCAAATTCAAAATCATCCCTCTCGAATGAACGAAACAATTTATAGATTGGGGTTGAGTGCAGGAGCCTCTTTACGCCCTCGCCTAGCAAATACCAACATTTATTCAAATAAACATTAAAATCATGCAAAGTAGAAATCCCCAAACTGCTGCGTTTCGTATATAATTTGTTTGGAATTGCACCCGCACATATCGTTGACGCTGCGGGTAACAATTGCTATTCATATACAAAGTTTACCCTGTACCTAACCTAAATTAAATATGTACCTACTATACATGTTCACGACATTGCAGCTTCAATAACTCGATTTTAAAGTTGTCCAACTGATGTATCAGCCTTACACCTCGGCGGCGAGGCAAGGCAAGGCGCTAAAACCTATTTCAAGGAGAATAATTTTATGCAACAAAATTTCAGGGAGGGCAACAAAAAGTTTTAATACTCATCACTTGATCTTTTTAATTAAAAATGCCAAATGGTTTTCCTAAACTTTTCTAGTTTATAAATTGGAACATTATAAGGCGGCGCACGAGGAACCAGAACCCAACAACAACCTGGATATCAACCCGGAATATAGACGCATCTTTTTTCTCTCATTTCATCATCATCATCATCTCTCTGCTTGACTTTTGTATTAAAAATCATGAAATCACGAAACCAGAAGAACCACACGCTGTGAATTAAACTACTAACTTTTGTCTTCCTTTTTTTTTAGGACAAAATAGACGGACAAACTGTCAGGACCTAGTTAAAAAAAACTGGTCAAAAGTGAATGTGGCATGCAACACTCTAACAACAACAACAAAAAACCGCTTAATATGTTGGAAGGTCTTCTTTTGTCGGTCTTCATTGCACAGTGGGGTCAAACCATAAACAAATTTGAACTGATCCTTCAATTGAAACGGAAATGTTGAGAAATAATTAAATACAAATTTCATAAAAGTGAAAAGGTTTCATTTGTTCATTCGTACTTAATTTATACGTCCTTAACGCTTTTTGGATCGAAACAATTTTTATCGAAATGACTTGAAAACTATCGCTTACATCTTAAAAATTTCTGAACCACTTTTTCCGAAATTCATGACATGGCTTATTTTTAACAAAATTTTAAGTACTAAAATAAGGTTATAAGCCTTATCCACAAACCTACGAAAAACAAGGTACCAAGGTTAGATATTGAAAACAATGGGTACGATATAAATTTATTGCTAAATGAATTTCAAAAGTGATCCTTTTTGCTGGCCCCTCGTTCGTGACTCTTAACTCCCTCGATTACTTATAATGGGAATATGTTTAAGCCGACAAATTTACCTTTTTAAGAATTGAAAGCCAATATTCGGAAATTAGAAATAATAAATGCCATAAGATTATCAACCAGAATATAGTAACCAAAATTGTATTCCAACAATATTTCTGACTTGCTTTACACTGGTCGACAAAATTACGGTTTTTGTCTGTACCACAAATTAAACAGCCATTTTTTAAATGATTAAGATGTCCTAAATTCGAATCTGGCCTTAAATTTTTTTCTATCACATTAGGTGTTTGAAATATGCTCCTTTAAAAATGCTAAAAACAATCAAAAACGGGGGGTTTTAAGGCTAAGTTAAAACTCAAAATATCTTTTAAAAATGAATTGTATGATGATTTTGTAAAGTATACATTTTTCTCCTCTAGATAAAACTTAAATTATTTTAGTATCTTATTTGGTTTCGGGAAATTCTATGAGTCTTTATGAATTTTATGCAAACCCTCAATTTAATACGTTCATAGTTTTAAAAAACACATTGTGGAGTTCATTTCTAGTGCAGATTTCCAATCAAACTTTAATTTAAGCTTATTTCCTCAAGTTTTAAAAATATTCGTTTTCAACATTATTTTTATATTTTCAATATATTTCAAGAACTTAATATACGAGTAGTAGAATTTTTAAGATAATAAATTCATTACAATATTTTACATTACTTTCTTTACTTTACTCTGAAAATTGTTTTATCATAAATTGTGTACGCGTTTTTTTAAGATTTTTGTAAGACAGGTTAAATCTAAGAACTTATAAAAATTTTTCGAATATTATGAGAGAGAATATAAATATTTCAACTGAATATTGAAAAAAAGGATTATAGACTTTTAAAACCATCATAGATTTTGTTAAAAAAAGCTACTTCATAAATTTAGATAGCCTCAAAAAGCTTTTTAAACGTGTTTTTTCGAATTTTAAAAAGTACTATCTAAAAAACCTGACGGTTTTAAAGAGAAAACGTTGTAAATAATATCACTAAGTAAACGTCACAAAGCCTTAATAAAATGTCATACCATCCAAACCACCTTTCAATATCGTAACGCTCAAAAGAGTTTGGGTGGTTGGGCTTTGAGATGCTTATAAACAGTGAGGCATGTGTGTTGATGTGTTGATTTTGGGCTTATACCGGCATTTTCTTCTAAAAAAGCTTTTGGGCAATAGAGCCATTTTTGGGGCGATATGAAATTTTTAATATCTTGGCGTTATTATTTCATTGGGCAATAAGACGAAATATTTCTTTTAATTTAAGATTTAAAAAAACTCAAACAATTAGTAACGCCCAAAGAGGTTCGCTAATATTGCCCAAATCCTACAACAGTAAAATAGTTTTGGGCGCTATGATATTTTTATTTTTGGGGCATATGGTTTTGGGTGAAAATACCTATCGCCGACATTTTCTCTTACAACAACGTAATTTTTGAAGTATTTCATTTAATTTTACGGAATTGGACTGTTACAATTTTTTTGTAAAGTATTCACTGATACCTTCAGCTTATTTTATTCTTAGGTACATCAAGTAAATACAATAATGCTACGACGTTTTCAACCGTTCTATTCATGGAATAACGCAGAACACTGATAGCAATGCTTCAGCACGATCGTCGTATAGTCCAGTAGTTGAGACGGCTGTTTTAAATCGACCATAGAGGAGTCGAGTGTCAAAGCTTCAGTTTCTTTTATTGGTTAACTATAAAAGGCAAATAGTGTACGAGAAGAAAAATGGCTGATAGAAAGAAATGAATATCCAAATCATTACAGCAGTGCCCTCTAGAAAGAATATTTAAGTACGATTGGTTCTAGGTTAAAAAAATACTTTTTTAAAACTATTTTTGCCCCACTGTGAACGTCATTGGTGTGGAATTGGGTAAATAGGTTTGTGCTCTTTCTTTTCTCTGACAGCCAAAGCGGATGGAACCATCATCGTTAGTCACAAAAAATCATGCGATGTCAGATCGCACGATTTCGGAAAGTGGTGCTAGAGCCCATCACCACATCACTTCACCCAGCAGCACCCAATATACCATATTCCAGTACTAGGCCAACTTTATTGCAGATGAAATCTCAGTTTGATGTTTTGAACAATGATGCACATCAATTATTATGAGTTCATTTTTATTTTTCTCAATTCAATCGTTATTTTTTGGGGTGCGTTAGGTCATGGGATATGATGTGTGCAGGCTGTGCATAGAATTTCTTCCATCAAAATAATGCGAGAGAGTGACGAATATTAATTTGTATTTTGTACTAAATTGAAGCGGGATTGTTGAATTACACTGATTGTGTATTTGTGATTTAAGGGAAGATTGAGGGCATTATTGCTGTGCTGCAGTTGATCATGATTTTATTGAATGACACAAAAATGGTAGCATTGTTGTCTGATGCTGAGCGTTATTCATCAGGGGTTGGAATGTGACAGATTTTGAACAGAACAAATATAAAAATATGATTGGCCATTGTTGTTTTGTTAATCAATTTGAACAATATAACAAAAAGTTATTATTCCTACACAAAATGTTATCAAATGCAATTTGTGGTCTTAGACTAAAAATTTTACTTAACCAGTTGCGCGTGTCAAAATGGAAACAGTAACGAAACTACCCCGTATAAATGTTTCAATAAACTTTGACATTGAGCGAACAAAAGAGGATTTTTTTGATACAATTACGTTCAAATAAGTTCTGAATATGACTTGTAATTGGAAAAGAATCAAGAATACATTGTTGCACCGACAGAAGGTGCTAATCTGGATGAAATATTTGACGTGTTTAATAGTCCAACACTTAGATGATCAGAGTCAAAAAAGGAACAAATGACATATTGTAAGTGAATTAAGTTTTTGTTAATTTCTAAGAAACTTCGGGCAGACCTTTAAATAAAAAAAAAATAATTACACTATTCAGGACAGCTGATAAGAAGGCCTCAACTATTTGTCATAGTTTGACTCTTAATAATTCACAATTAACCGTCTCAAAATTAAGAGGCAGAGAAGTAGGCTCCCTTGCATAACAAACCAAATTTTAAGACTAAAATGTGTAAGTTTAAAGACCAAACGGAGTTCAATTCATAGATCAGATGATTTTGAAGTAATTTCACAAAAAGGCGCTACATGACGTTAATTATGATGCTTCACCTTCAGTTCTTTAGCTTTTTTACTTTCGACATATATAGGAATTTCTTATACGGCATTCTTCAAAAATTTCGAAATTCATTTATTCCACTTAATTCAAGCTATAAGTATAACTTAAATATAAACTTATAATTATGAGTGGGGTGGGTCAAAAGGAGTTTTAAGGTTTGGCATAAGGGCCATAAGGTTGTTGGTAAATATAAGAGGCGAGGGTTTCTCAGGTTATTTGTATTACTGTTAAAAGAAACCGAGTTATAGAGACGAGCAGTCACCTGAACCAGAGAGAAGCCGATGTTTGAAAAGTATGTCAGCAATTTCTCTACCTTCCTGTAATGATTTGAGGTTAAACAGATACGGGCACGATAAGGGACCAAGATCAAAGGATTTATGCAACAAAGGTATTGAAAGGCCAAACGAAGAAATCTTCGTTGGGAGCTTTTTATTTTTGATATGTGTACATCTTAATATGGAGACAAAACCTGAGGTCGGACAACGTCGTGTAAGGGTTAGAAAATTCTTAAGACCGTCTTTAAACAAATCCTTGCAAGGATAAAGAGGTGAGGACCTAAATGACTACCTTGGGGACACCAGTAAAGGCTAGAATAGATTGGAACGTGCGGATCTAAATCGGACATAATATTCACGATTCTCAAGGTAAGAAGTAATCCATTTGAGGAAATGAGGTTCAAAACCTATTGAAGACTATAAGAAATGTTTTGTTAAACGCTTTGCTGAAGTCAGCGGAGATCATATCAACTTTATTTCCGTTTTCTAAGGCTCCTAAAAAGTTTGTGAGGGATCTATTTTTTAAGAAACCGTACTGTGCTTGGGTAATTGGGGATCAGCAACAAAAGCTGAGGAGTTCATACAAAATGCTTTCAAAAAAGTTTGGGATATGAAAAACTTTAGCAATTTATATGTAGTTTTTCACCTCCCCTTTCGGTCCCTTCTTGTGAATTGGTTTTATTCAAGACGTTTTCTTTATTTTAGGCAGTGTTTCTTGAGATAAGGTTACATTTGTAATAGAAGAGTTGAAAGAGAAGATGAAACATTTTATTAGCAAAAAGAACAACAAGGTCCGGAAAGCACCAAAATTAATAGTAGTCCACACACAATTTTAGAATTTTCCTAAAAACGGCTGATAGATTTTTATGAAATTTTCTATATTTTCACTATGGAAAATATATGTTTGTATTTCTTCAAAAGGATCCACAGATAGAACTGTTTGTTGTGCTTATACATTTTGTGAGAAAATTTTCATGATCAAAAATGTTTAATTATACATTTAAAAAAAAATATTAATTTTATTATTTTTAAATCTTAGAATAGATTTACTATTTTTAAACAGATTCTTTGGATACAGTAGCAAGTTCATGCGACCTAGTCGTCTATTTTATTGTATTTTGGCCCAGATAAAGCATACCCACTAAAATATCAACCTTTAAAGAATGCTAACTCCTCAACTCTCAACTGACCTTGACCTCAACTATCAACCATATAAGCACACTTTTAAAAAATTTATGTTTATGTCCTTCATCCCACAAAACCCAGATCGATCAACTTCACAATCGAGTGAACCCATTCATCTAAAAAAAAAAACAAACCATGCAGTTGCCATAAGCTCATAACAATCTTTATACAGTATACACTTCTGGTGACTTCACATAAAAATGATATCAAAAGAAGTTAACCTCGGAAAAATGATTTTTAATCATTTCCACCAATAATGGTTATGGCCGATGGTGGTCACTGATTTGTGCAACAACAAAAAGTCGGCAGCCATAAAAGGCAAATATACATTTAAGTATAAATGGAAAAAAAACTTGCTCTCAATCGCAGTTGACAAATAATATTATAGCATAGGTATATTTAGACCGTGAATGGCATTTTCATCACGGTATAAAGTATAAAGTAAACGTATAATGTTCAAAGTGAATCAATATTATTTTCTGAAAGTTTACATAACAATCCAACAAATGAAAATAATAAATGTAGAAAATGGTCACTGGTCAAGAGGGTTTATGAAGCTTTATTAAAGGGTTTATTTTGAGTTTTCAAATGTGGATGATGTGCAGATGATGCATAAGAAAGTCAATACAAAAAATTGTAACTAAAATGTCCAATTAAGTCGAATGAACTTCCTTTTACTGTTGCAATCTAAATTATTGATTGCAATAATAAATTGTTTTATTTTTTTAATATTTAAATTAACTATAAAAGAATTGTGCATTTTTTTAATCAAATTTTACTTGGAAAAATATAACTTTATTATGAAAGATCACTCAAGAATGGATTTGTGGCTTTTTGAAAAGTTATTTTTCATCTTTAGCTCAATAACTTTGGTTTTCAAAAAAGTCATTCTTTGTCTGCTGTAGACTGTATACTCCAGTCAAAATTTCACCTCGAAATAATTCGCTTATAGATGAAAATTGGTACAGACGTTGAGGACATTGTTTTTAACAAGTGAAAAAAAGTCCCCGAAAGTCCAGTGTTTTAAGGTTTTTTGTCGAAAATTTACGTTTTTAAGCTGTAACTTTTGAACGGTGATGTTAAACAAATTTTTTTTAGCTGGACTTTGTAGATCATGCGTTTCTCTACAAAATAACTTATGTAACTTTTATTTCTACGAGCGAGTTACAAAAAATGTCAAATATCTATTTTTCAAATTTGTGTTAAACGGTACTTTGTATCTTTATTGTTGCTACATCAAAAAAACATACATTTGTTTTCTCTAAGACATTTTTCTTTAATTATATATTTTTTCTTAAAATTGTAAAAGTTAAAAATCCATTATTTTCATCTCAACCCTTGTTTGTTAACTATGTAATTGTCTGTAAACTAGATTTTTTCTAAACAACCGACATATAACAAAATATTTCGATAAGAAATTGTCAAGTTATCGTTTTTTCACATACAAGTTCTAAATTGTTCTCTTTACTGAACTTTTGTTCAAAAAATTATTTTGTATTGCATTTTAATTTTAAGTACTTAGCTATAAAGACTAAAATAACCATAATATATGTAATTTCAAAAATCTTGAATTATTTTGTGTGGGACTATTTATAGTTTCTAAATAATGATGGGACAATGTACCAATTTTCATCAATTTTGGATTTTTCCCGATCAAAATTTCTATTTTAATTGATAGCAAGATTTTGTTGTTTTGTTGTATTAAAACTATTTGAAAAAGAGGCTGGGATGCGACCCACACTGATAACTTCACATTCCGTCTGTCGATTTGTCTTGCTTAAACGTTTGTAGGTTTTCGTGTTTTGTTTAAAAAAGTTGTCAGTTGAATTATTCCTTAAAAAATTAAAATTATCAACAATATTTTTTGCATATAATGAAATAGTTTGATTTCGAAATCTATTTTTGTTAACGAGATTTTTAATCGAAAACCAATTTTTAGCAATTTTAGTAGCATTTCTTAAAAGTTTTTATTTCTTAAATTAACAAATACAAATTGGATGAATGAAATGAATTTGAAGTCAATATCTTCTATTGTTCACGAGATATCGAGAACAGAACATCAATTTTTACCAAATTTGCGTACTATTTTTTGTAGATTTTATTTTTTTTATGAAAAAACGGACTGTTGGATTTTCAGTTTACTGAATGTCAAAAACAATATTTTCTGTGAGACAAAATAAGTTTGAAGCCAATATTTTTAATTTTTGAAAAGATATTTGAGTCGAAAATAAATTTTTACAAACTTTTATTAATTTTTTTGTAAATTTTTATTTTTTGTTAAAAAAAACTGTCAATTCGATTTTTCTCAAAATTTTACTGAATTTTGAAAACAATATTTCTTTAAAAGATAAAATTAGTTTAAAGCCAATATCTCAAAGTTTTGAAAAGATATTAAAGTAAAAAATCAATTTTTACCAACTTTTGTTAATTTTTTTCAGGTTTAATTTAAGGCTCTAGCGTTATTGTTTCGTGAGATATTTTGGGTTAACCAAAATTTTCACTTTTTTTTTAAATTGCTATTGAAAAAAAATCCCCACGCAATTTTGTTGAGAGTCCTCTCTGCATCTTCTACCTGAGCGTCGAACTTGTCGAGTTGTAGAAGCTGAGTAAGGTCAATGATTCTCGGGAATTATTTCTCCAGAAGAGACCTGAAACCAAAGGTCGCTCACCCCTACCCTTCCCAATCCCTACCCCCTCCTCCGTCGGCTTTGTGTTACTATGCTGGCTGATGTCTCCTTATCTCCCGAATATATAGTGTATCACTATATGTCAACCTAGTTCCCTTCTGGGACGCTTATGGCGTAATTGCTGTTCGTCTCTCCTGCTCCAAAACATATCCTTCCCTTCAACTTCCCAATTGGGCTGGATCTAAGGTGTTATACGACCCGTGCCGATGATCAGCCAGGCTGAGGGCCCAATTTCTAAAAATAGCTCAGTCGTTAACGGAGTATCCGGATACCAGGCGACCTCCGGATTAGCTAGCCTTATCTGTGTAAGCAAATCTCTGCACAGATGGACCCCCCCTTTACTTCGCTACTCGTGGGAATCCTAATGAATTTTAATCAAAAACAAAACCAAAAACAAAAACAAAAACAGTACTGGAAGCAAAAGCGTCAAACCGGCACCGGTATTCCAGCTACACCGGGCGGCAGCTCGGCGGCAACGTCGGCTGTCGTTACTCCTGTGCCGAGCACCGGAAAAGGGTCTGTGCCAAGTCGCTGCCCTTCTTCTAGTGCGGTGCAGGATGTATCCACACCGGGCGGCGGTTCGGCGGCAACGCTGGCTGTCGTTACTCCTGCGCCGATCACCGGAAAAGGGCCTGTGCCAAGTCACTGCCCTTCTTCTAGTGCGGTGCAGGATGTACAATTGGCGAAAACGCTTCCTCATGTCGGTAGTGGAAAGTTCGTGAAAAATGATCTTTCCACTACTAAAGAGAGTAAACCTCTCCAGTATGCTCCTAGGAGCTCGTATAAACAACGACGGAATGCGATGAGGATTATAAAATCCTCTGGTTCAACACTGGGGGATGGAAGTAATCCCATCCTTAGCAAAAAGCTGGAGTGGGCTAAATCCATTCTAGACAACACTAGTCGCCAGGACTCCACGTCAAAGCGACAAAGGTCTTTGGAGGAGTCCACTCCCGTCCCGAAAAAACCCAAAGTGCAAAACACCAGCACTCCCAATATTCCTCGAGTACCTCTCACTAAACCTTTTAGTGATGTGCTTAGGGACTCAAATAAGATCGTAATTGCGGTCATCGATAGGAGCAATATTGATGGCACGATTACTTCTGACCGTTGGCAGATGGTGAATCTGAAGCTCTCGGCTGGCTTTTTAAAAGTCATGCGGGATCATCCGGGTCTACCGCCTGTAACAAGCGATGAGGGTTGGCATCAAGGTCATGTCAAGCTCATCGCTTGTAACGATCAGAGGTCGCGCGATCTCTATACGCTTGCTGTCGGCATGCTGGGCGAAGTTTGGCCAGGCGCAAAACTCGAGGTCGTTGCAAAGGAAGACATTCCATGCAGGCCAAGAGCTCGCGTTTGGATCCCTAAAGAACCCTCATGTCCGGATGACATACGCGAGATTATTAAGATTAGCAACCCGGACCTTCCTTGTCACGACTGGAAGATCGTGAAACTGGAGGAGCCAAGGGGTCTTTATCGAAGTGCGATAATCGTAATCAATAAAGACTCTGTGGCTTCTCTGGCGAGAGATAAGGGAGTGATAAGATACGGTTTCGGGACAATCACGCTACGTATCTACAAAAAAGATGAGGTAGACGCTTCATGCGAGCCTCCACAACCCTTTTCGGAAGCTGTGTCGCAAGACGTTGGGGGTTCCAGTGCTACAACCACCTTCCCTTCCTTGGATGTGGATGATGTTGTACCTGGGCCCTCTTCTGTCGCAGCACAGTCTTACTCCGAGCCCGCATCAGAAGCTGTGCCGCAAGACGTAGGGGGTCACAGTGCTAACATCACCTTCCCATCCTTGGGTGTGGATGAGAATATGGCAGGGCCCTCTTCTGTCGCAGCACAGTCTTCTTCTAAAAACGTCGAAGGTTTATCCCTAATGGAGACCGACGACTCAAACGACAAGGTTCTCCCCAGTGAGGAGGAAGATGAACTATTAGGTTCTTCTTCGTCTGATCTGGATGAGCTGGATTCAACAGTGGTGGAGGTTGATCTGCCGACTTGTAGCCAAAATGCTGCAAATACTACAGATTAACCTCCAACACTCCAAAACGGCTTCGGCCTCCTTACTTCTCCGCCTGACAAAAACTGGAGAAGATGTCGTTCTCATCCAAGAGCCCTGGATTGTGAAATCCCTGGTTCGAGGATTGAGAACTCCTGGGTACTACGTGATATATGTAACAGGAAAAGGTAACCCAAGGTCCTGCATACTAGTGAAACGTAATCTAAACGTATTTTTACTCCCTAATTTCAGTGATAAAGACGTCACCACAGCCAGTATGGTAATAGACAACCATACCTACTGGCTGGTATCAGCGTATTTGGGCCACGACAACCAGGGCCCACTACCTGGTACCACTCTGTAGAGGACGGTCGCTGAATCAACAAGACTTAAAACCAACATAATTATCGGTTGTGACGCCAATGCGCACCATACTACGTGGGGTAGTACCGATATAAATGACAGAGGTGAGTCTCTTTTTGATTATATTTTAACAACTAATCTGGTAGTATGTAATGTAGGTAGTGAACCAACCTTCGTTACTAAAAATCGACAAGAAGTTTTAGATATGACTCTTGTCTCTTTACATCTCTCAAATAAAATATTGAATTGGAGAGTATCAAAGGAGCACTCGTTCTTCGATCATAGATACATCCAATCCACACTTATTGAAGAGTTTCCAAAACCGATCCAATTCCGAAACTATAGGAAAACAGATTGGCCAAAATATAGGGCAACTCTGAAGAATCTGATTAAACCAGAACTTTATGATCCGCCCTTATGCGCTTTTGAACTCGATCAAAAAGTCGACGAGCTTACAGCAGCCCTTAATAAAGCCATGGAAACTGCCTGCCCCCTCACTACAGTGCGGGGAAAGAAGAAACCATATTGGTGGGCTGCTGAACTGGGTTTACTCCGGAAAGGCTGTAGAAGGCTTTTTAATCGTGCAAAAAAGACTAGACATCCACAAGACTGGGACTCCTATAAGGAATCCCTCAAAAAATATAAACAGGAATTGAGAATAGCCAAAAGATCCTCTTGGAGATCCTTCTGTAGCTCAATAGAAGAATCCTCGGAGGCATCAAGGATAAGGAAGATTCTCTCGACAAATCCAACCATGCCTAGTTGTCTTAAAAACTTGGATGGTACTTGGACTAACTCTTGCGAAGAAACGCTAAACCTGCTACTTGACACCCACTTTCCTGATAGCTCCAAATACGTTAATACAACAAACCATCCTGGGTCGGGTATTAACTTAACTTTTCCTCAAGGTCTTGTTACTAAAGAGAAATTGACTTGGGCTCTGAATAGTTTCAAACCTTACAAATCTCCAGGGCCAGATCACATCATACCAGCTGAGTTACAATTTACGACTGACATAACTCTGCCCATCATTGAGATGATTTTTAAGAGTTGTCTAGATATGGTCCACATACCTCAGCGATGGAGAGAAGTAAAGGTAGTTTTCATTCCCAAGGCGGGCAAATGTTCGCATGTCAACCCTAAAGATCTAAGACCTATTAGCCTATCATCATTCATTCTCAAGACTCTGGAACGTTTGATTGATATCCACATACGTAACAGCATTGATAAGAGACTATCGATGTCTCAGCGTGCTTACTGCAAAGGGAAATCGGTAGAAACAGCCTTGCACACCTTAGTAAGAACTATCGAATATTCCCTAGAACAAAAACAATATACTATGGTGGCCTTCCTAGATATTGAAGGCGCTTTCAACAACGTTGACACATCCGCTATCACTTCTGCTATGACGACCCTAAACGTCGAATACTCACTCTGTGAATTGATAAATCTAATGCTAAAAAGCAGGATCATCAACTCTAAGATGGGGGATTTTTGTGCGAAAAGGTCTGTCGGTAGAGGCACTCCGCAAGGTGGTGTTCTGTCCCCTCTCCTGTGGAACATAGTGGTTAACGAGCTACTAATATCCCTTGAGAGAGAAGGCTACAGAGTGATTGCGTATGCCGATGATGTTGCTATCGCCGTCATAGGAGAATATCCAAATACACTGAGAGACCTCCTCCAAAACGCACTCAATATGCTCACTAGATGGGCAGATCACTGTGGACTTAGTATTAATCCTCAAAAAACAGACCTCGTCCTTTTTACGCGGAAATACAAGATCCCAGAAATTGTACCTCCCTCAATAAAAGGTGTACCACTAATTTTCAACAATGAGGCCAAATATCTTGGTCTGATATTGGACAAAAAATTAAGTTGGAAACCTAATATTCAGGAAAGAGTTAAAAAAGCTACAGCAGCTCTTTTCCTTTGCAAGAAAGCCATAGGAAACAAATGGGGTTTTCAACCTCGCATAACTTATTGGCTATACACATCGGTCATCCGACCAATACTTATGTACGGGGTTGCAGTGTGGTGGACTGCACTGGAGAAAGTCACATATTGCGACAAACTCAGCAGAGTCCAACGCACTGCATGTCTCTGCATTAGCGGGGCTTTGAGAACCACACCCTCAGCAGCGTTGGACACTCTCCTCCATCTGACACCCCTCGACATTTTCAGCAAACAAGTGGCAGCGAGTACAGCCATAAGACTCAACGCCTCATCTCAGTGGACCAACAACAATGTTGGGCACTCCATCATTCTGAACCTCTTTGGTTCTATACCAAAGTACATAGACTACACTATCCCAAAACCCCAATTTGGTAAAAACTTCCAGGTATCCATTCCATCCAGGGATGAATGGGAAGATAAAAAACTCCTGGATGACAAAAGCATCCATTTTTATACAGATGGATCCAAGACAAATGAGGGAGTTGGTAGTGGTATGTACTCAGAAAAGCTTAATCTAAGCATCTCATTCCGCCTCCCTAATCATTGTAGCGTCTTCCAAGCGGAAATTTTAGCGATCAAAGAGGTTCTCTCCTGGCTAAGAGAAAACGTGATATCAACATCTGATATACGCATCTTCTCTGACAGTCAGGCTGCTATCAAGTCTCTTGACGGTGTCTCAACCAACTCTCTAACGGCCCTCGATTGTCGATCATCTCTTATGGAGATGGCGCAGCAATTTAACATTCACCTATGCTGGGTGCCGGGCCACAGAGACATCGCAGGAAATTGTAGAGCCGATGAACTCGCTAAAAATGGAACCGTCATACCTATTTCACCTGAAAGGGAGAAGATAGGTATACCGATAGCTACATGTAAACTTCTGCTAAAAGAAAAAGCTTTCGAGATAGCAAACTCTAGGTGGTACAATTTACCAACATGCGCAGCCACAAAACAAATATGGCCTTCATTTGACCTAAAGCGCTCTAAAGACTTGTTATCCCAAAGCAGACTTCATATTAGCTCCCTAATAGGTGTCCTTACGGGACACTGTCTTATAGGCAGACACGCAATACGACTTGGTGTAGCCTCAAATGACTTCTGTAGGAGCTGCATGGACGAGGAAGAAGAAGAATCAATCTCTCACCTCCTCTGCACCTGCCCTGCTCTTTCACGAAGACGCAAACTTCATCTGGGAGAATACTCTTTTGATGATCCCAGTGAACTAGCTAAAAAGGATATCAGATATCTCCTTCGCTTTATAAAAAGCTCAAAATGGTTCGACTAGTGGGAAGTAATTCTCTAGATTCATGTGGTATCACAATGGGCCTTTCTTCTGGCCTAAGTGTGTGGTTTTTTGTACCCACAGCCACATTAACCTAACCTAACCTAACCTCTCTGCATCTTATTATCTGTATAACAAAATTTATTTGAAGTCGATATCTCTACTGGTTCTTGAGCTATGGACGACGACGACGCACGTATACGTACACACGCACGCACAGACATCTCTCTAAAAAACCGTCGAGAAATGTCAAAATTTTCACTTCGACAAATCGGACCGATTACAATAACTTCTTATGGAAAGTTAAAAAAGTTTGTTATTTAAGAAGTTTAAATTTATAAATAATTTATACTAAAATCAATTGTCATTCTAAAATTTGAATGTATCATGCGTCAAAAAAAGAAAAATACGTATACGTCTGAGCCTACCATGGTAACTATAAAAAACATTTCAGGAAATATTGTTTAAAAAACGTTTTGGGAATGTTTCACATTTCTTAAAAAAACATTTCAGCAATGTTTCTGATTTGTTTTTGTTGGTGTGCACGCTTTAAGAAACATGTCTGAAATGTTTGTTTATTTCGAGGTTTCTAAATGAGGAATTGGTTTTTTTTTACATTTAGATTTTGGATTATGATTGCGTTCCTATAAAATTTGGGTAACTTAAACTTTGATTAATTGATATTGCCTTTGTATAGAAAAATTTAAGAAAATCTTTTTTTCTTAAGAATTTTAAAGAAATATGTATATATTTTCCAACAGGATGTTCACCTTAATACAGTGCACGACTGGATTTGCAAACTTGCTCCTGTATCAAAAGATTCCGTTTACAAATGGAATTAAGTTTTAAAATTTACATTTTCCTCAAAAAGTTTGGACTCGTTTTTGAGACATCGAATTTAAAAAATAATAATATTTGTTTAAAAATCCAAAAAAGTAAAATTTGTCATTTTTGATCATCAACTATTATTAATACAAAAAGCTTGTGCAGACACAAAATTATTGAAAACAACTCATTAGTTCTTCAGAAAACTTAAAAACGAAATAACAGTTCTATTGGCAATAAGAAAATATAATTTTTTTTTTATCGAAAGAACCCAAGTTCAAAACAAATTTTTAGAGAAAATTTAATGGAAATGTATCGGTTGGTTTTTGAAAAAATTCAAAATTTTGATTTTTGACCAAAAAATTTATATGGGGACTACTGTTATTTATATTTTTAAAATCTAAAAAAAATTAAAAAAACGCCTTACGTGAATCTGCTTAAAGGCTTAAAGTTCGAAATTTTTTACGAATGGATTCCCTGCCATATAGCTCCTATATGTTACAAGCAAAAAATATGTAAACATGTTTATTTTTGACTAAAAGAATTTTTAAAAAATCAATATTTCGACATTTGAAATTTTTTGAGTTACATATGTACATATATTATTTTCTAGAAAATCTCATGATCTACAAAGCCTAGTTGAAACAGTTATTGTAGAAGAAGAAAATGTACAGTAAACATTTTCGACAAAAAAAAACTTAATACATTTTAATGTTTTTTATGAATATTTTGTCACTTGTAAATAAGGATGTCTTTATTGTCTGTACCAATTTTCATCGATATGACGAATTCTTCCTAGGTTTGATGCATTTTATGGCTTTTTTTTACTGGACTTTGAAGTGTGATACTTAATTGACAAACATCAACTCGCCATCGATCGTAACAGCTCAACATTTCACATTCGCTAACAAGGTCTAATTAACTCAGCAATTGTAGGCGAGTTATTGTTTTGTGATTTAGGGTTGGCATCTTGAATTGAACAAAGATTTTATGCGTTAAATTATCGAAATTTCACCTCGGCGGCTATCTTAACAAACAAACTTGTATCTTAGGCTCGGAAAATCGGCTCGTTATTTCGTGACAGTGACAGTTTGGTGTGGATTTTGAAGTGATTACATTTGGGAAACCTCGAGGGACCGATGTTATGCCAAAAATACAGAAACGAGTCAAGCTACAGCCCTTAACTAGGCCTTGCAAAAATTTGAATGACAGAATACGCTAAAGTGAAACCAGCCTGGGCAGCAACTTGAGCTACTGCTTTTTTTAATAATGTTTAATTTCCCTACAGGTACATTGGTCATGAAAAACGTTAGCTAGGTATTAGACTTCAAGTTAATCCTAATTTATACTCTTTCAATTGTATTTATGTAGAAAACACACTAATAAAACGAATTAGCATATACTAATTAAATTGCCGTAACGTGCCGATAGAACATACTTAAAATTGTCCTCGAAAATGGAGTTTCAACCATTTTACGTTAATTCGACAGCAACAAAAACAAAAATAACCTTCTGACTCTAACATGGAACTGCTGTGTCTTCTTATGCGGTTTTCTTTAATTTCTTACAACATTGTATCGTTTAGTTTACATGCACCCAAGCTAAAATTGCGTGTGCAACATGAAAAAGAATTCTTATACACGAGGTCGCTATATTGGCCCGCATGTCGCTTTATTTGTAGCTATTGAAAGTCAAGTTCTCGACAACGACATCGACGACAATGACGACTATTCGGACAAAGCCAGTAGCATGATGATATTATGTAAAAGCTTGTTTAATTGGATATATGTCAATATGCCTTCTTTTGGAAAGACGTCGTCGTCGCTAGTCGTTGTATCTATATATATGGTATAGACGATTTGAACAAAAAAGTGACTTCAGCGGCTTCTTCCATCGGTATTGTACAACAAGTCTACTATACCGTCTCTGCATCGTTGTCGTCAATATATGTGCATATAGTTAATTGATACAGCTGTCTCGTTCGATACAGGTATCTTTTTACGTTTGTACCTCTACCAATTTGGGTGCAGCTAAATGTCGTCATATTCCTACCTATTTTGCCCACACATTTTTTTGTGGAAGTGAATGCATAAAAGCGAATTAATATTGATGTCAGTACAATATCACATTCATTTTTAATTCATAATTTTGATTTTCCATCCATAAAATAAAAAACACCAAAAGAAATTTTTTTCTGAAAGTCGGAATACATAAAACCCCCAAGTACAGTACAGCAGTACTTATACCTACAATTTATAGACTTCCTTTAAAAACAAACAAGGACGTCACACTAAAAGAATAACAAGGCACATTTAGCGCATAAATATTTCTAAATCTACTGTTTTGACATCTGCCTCAATTAGACGCAGAAACCAAGTGATTATTCACCAGACTGGGCTCAGTTGCGTCCATTAACCCCAACTTTCCCATATATAATTTCAATTCCGCCGCCGCCGTCAATAAACACTAAACATACAAACCGACCGACGAAGACTGCGGCGATGACGATGAGACCTCCTGCAAAGCTATATACAACATATATGTAAGAACTTAATCGCGGCAATTTGCACTTCTTTCAGCTCTATGGCAATTACCGTAAATTGTCTATTTTCATGGCAAAAAAAAATCTCACATGTTCGGCTCGGGGAGTATATAAATTATCTACACATCCTCAACCTCATCACGTAAATAGCATCACCTTCACCCGCACTCCATTGTCAATTTATATTCGTTTTATGAATGTAATGTTCGAATCGATATGACGTTAAAAATGGGTTCGATTCAGTGGATGCTGAACTTTAATCAATTTTATAGCTAAAACCGCATAGAAACTTCATTTCCTATGGTTTGAAAAACTATTTCAAATATTTCCGGCACGCTAAATATTTATTTCCCCTTCCTCCTAACTATTTTCGAGTATTTCGAAAATGAAATATTTTCTGTTGTTTCGATGCTTTTCCATCATCACTAACTATTTTTTGAATTGTAAATTGGGCCAAAACTAAATTCAAAACAAGCATAGCACAAATTTGTTGGATTTTAGTTTAAAAACAAAACAAAATAATCAAAACAATTCAGTACACTTTCAGTTCAGTTCACCCACGCTCTATATTTTATGCACTTAAAGAGAAGGCGGGAAAAATTTAAAACACCAGCAACAACAAAAATGAAAAATCACAGCATATCAATTTCCCTAGTGCGCTATTTTTGATTTTCTAGCACGAGCATTATTGTGAATGAATTTCAAACTTGTTGTTAAAATTTACTACCTTTGAAGGTAGGTTTACCTCTTTAAAGCCCACACTATTTTTTGATTTTACATACATATGATATAGGATATTCCAGTATAGCCGTTGAGCGCCTCCGAGCGCACAGTTCATCGTTCGTGGTCGTCAGTGAAATTGATTGCATGAATGAAGTTTCAATGATTTTTAGGAGCAATGTTGCTGCAGCAGCAGCACTAAAGGGCATGTTGTGGAATCGATAAAAAAAGTTCAGTGGAACATGAAATAAGTTGAACAGAATTATATTTTCGACAGTTACATTTTTGTCATTCATTTTATATGTGAAGTATGTTTTATGAGCTATTAACTGCAGTGGTTGAAACACAATTAGGTATAATATATGGGGTTTTATAATAGGGACTTGGCACTTTTTTTCGGTTTTCATGAATCCCTTCTTCATTGGAGTAGTAATTACCTTTCGAATCGTTCAATACAAGTTGTATTGGATGGATTCAAGTCTGAAAACCACAAAATAAATGCTGGTGTGCCCCAGGGCTCTGTTCTATCTCCAACAATCTTGATCATTTTTATTAATGATCTCCTGTCTGCAACTTCTAATACAATACATTGTTTCACTGACGATAGTACTCTTAGCTTTTCATATTCGTTTTCAGACTCACATCCCTCTTCTTTGGATGTGGAACTGCAATGACAAAATATGATAAACTCATTTAATTCCAACCTAAATAGCATTGTACAATGGGGAATAAAAAACCGCGTGGAATTTAATGCTTCGAAAACCCAATGCTGTCTTGTATCGTTAAAGCGAGATATACCCCCCTTGCCATTATTCATAGATGGCACTTTCATCGAGGAGACTGAACATCTCGATATTCTAATAGGTATGTTTATCACCAACCACCTTTTGTGGAACGATCACATACGCGACGTCGCCAAAAATGGCGCAAGATGTTTGGGTTTTCTAAGGCGATGCAAGAACTTTTTCTCTCCCTCTGATCTGGCTGTTATCTACAAGACTTATATACGTCCAAAGCTTGAGTATAACTCCCATATCTGGGCTGGTGCTCCTGCAACGTAGGGCATTACGATTGATTGGTGACATTACCATCATAAGATCATTTACGTCGCTTGAACATCGTCGAAATGTTTCTTGTCTCACCCTCTTTTACGGTTATTTTAACGGTTTATGTTCTAGAGAAATAGCCAGTTGCATTCCTCCCCTTAAACAGTTCAACCGTAATACTCGCGCTCCTAGGAATGCTCATCAATATACCCTCGAGCCCAACTTCGGTCGTACTGTCAAGTACAGGGATTCGTTCTTTAGCCGTACTACGCGAATGTGGAATGCCTTGCCACATTCTGTCTTTCCCAGCCATTGCAATATTCAGGAATTCAAAACCAATGTGTACCGACACCTCCTTTCAACCCCTCCCCTTGAGTGTGTGCTTATTATAAAAAAAAAAAAACAATTTATTCAATAGCTTCATCATTTTAAAGTATACGAACGAGCAACGTCCACAAATTATAAAAATTGTCTACCGAAATTCGAAGTTGGTGACCATAACTTTAAAAGCGTTACCTCCAATTTTAGGTCGTATTTCAAAACAACAAGTTTAGTCCAAAAAATTGACTCCACATATTCGTTGTGTGATGTTGCAATTTCAGTGAGACAACGGGTAGGCCGAAGTTTCTAAAATATCGCTGACAATCAGGCGTTCGTAACAAACGATGCAAATTCGTAAAATCCACGGCGCGTTCTCAAGAATGTTTTTCACTCAGACCGATGGACCATTTGAAGCAATGGACGTTCTCCCATAGGGCAAGTTGACAAGTTTTTCAAAAACCCTTTACATAAACACTATTCACAAAAATTAAACGATCAATATTCTCAGATTTTTGATTTCGTTTTTTTGAAAAACTGTTTCATCTATCCTTGTCAAAAATGATCGTTGAGAGATTTATAGACTCCGTTTCAAAATTAAAGAAGTTTTTATTTTTTGAGTCAACTGAATAGGTACACGGACAATTTAATCTTTGTTTATGAGCGTTTTCAAGTACTGAATAGTTTAAACTTTAAATTTAAATCAACAAACCAATTGAAGAGTTATTATAATTCGAGCCATCTTAATCGAATTAAACTTAAGAAATAACAGCTACTTGATGAAATTGGAAAGTGATCCTATTAGAGTTTTTTCAAAACTCAAATAATTTGAAAAAAGAATGGTATCACGTGGATTTTTCAACGGATAAAATTACTTAATTTCGGTGATCCTGATGGGTCAACCTTTTACTATCTCAAATCGTGAAATCGAAAATAGGTGTTAAAAGCCTGGGAAGGAGGTGTTGTTATATTGAAAGCTGTCAGTTATTATGGAACAGTTAAGGTTGAGGTGTTTACATCACAAATTACTGCAGCTGAATATAAGGGCATCTTGGAAAAAAAATCATAAATATTCTAACATTTTTTGACCCATAAACTTGGCCTATCAACATAATTACGCATAATAAAAGCTTGGAAAGAGGAGCGAAATTTTCACTTCCTTCAATAAATGCCGTACTCATCTGAACTAAAAATTAATAAATATAATTGGGAATGGTTACTTTTATTATCTAAGATGGATAGTAATCACAGTTAAGGATGGTGGTCGTCAGTTTAAAGACAAAGAGTCATTAATTTCTGCAATTAAGTTAGCGTTTAGCGAAATATCGTTAAACTATATCAAAAACTGTAGGATTCATAAAAATAAAATAAATAAATTGGGTGGCGCAACAGTCCGTAGAGAACCAGGGCCTAGTGACTTACAACTCTCAACCATTCCTGTGTGCGAGTAATTGCAGGGATGGAGGGGACCTACAGTTTATTTGCCGAATCCGAACGGCTAATTTGAGAAAGCACTTTTTCATGACAAGAATTACTCTTGGAGAATTTGTCAATTCCTCGCAAGAGGCAGTACCCGTGAAATCTCTTTTTTTATTTTTAACTAAGGTGGCACAGGCAGGGATTGAACCCAATACCTCTCGCATGACAGTCCAAAGCACTAACCATCATGCCACGGGTACTACTGTAGGATTCATACCGGAACTAATTTACGAAATGATTAAAAGTATTGGTGGAAGCAGCAACTACTAAACCTTATAGAAAAAAAAAAATTAAATCAAAAAAACATTCAATTTTTCCTATTAGAAAGCTTTGCAAGTAAGCGGAAGAAAAACGAGTGGTTGATTTTGGATGATTTGTTTCAAATTATTTTCTTAACATCTTAAGGGAGTAATTAGTACCAACAGATGGCACAATAGATATCAACTATAACTTTTTAACTTCTGATTCATTTTGACATTCATCTATGCTTTAAGGTTCCTAGAATCTTAATTCATGGATTTAGAGAGATGTGGGTGTGCCTGCCTTGGTTAACGTCCATTTAACACCTTCCTTTTCAACATCATATCTCAAGGACATGCAGAGGTAATAACATCAAGATGTGCAGAAAGTACTATTCAAAATATTGAGAGCCTTTTTTTATATAAACAATTAAAGATCACCCCAAACATCTTAAAAACTAAATGCTATCGACTACTATAAATAAAAAAAAATATTTAAAAAAAAACCATTTGTGAGCTCGAACATTTTACGATTGGTTAAGTTCATATCTAAACCCATAAAAGTTACATCTATGGATTTCCTTAAGGAAGCCATCTTGGCCCACTTCTTTTTCTTGTATGATTTATTTGTACGCAAGTGTAATATTGTAAATCAATTAATGAAATAAAGAAACTACATTACGCTAAACTAAATTCAGAGACAAAAATATCAAAAACAGTATAGTTCGTCCTTTTAAGTGATCTTAGAAGATTTAATCATTCATTAGAGGAAAATAGTTTGACAATTTTTAAGAATATGAATGTAACGAAAAGCTTACAAACCACATTTTTTTAAACTTTTCTTTTAAACTATTCTTCAAAAAATGATCAAGTTCTTGTTGAACATATTTAAATTACATTTTTTTAATGTATAAGGGACCTAATAGAGGTTGTAACTATAAATGCGTCATTATTTAATGGTGCTTGAAAACTTTTGTAGAACTGAAAAATTTCAAATTATTCCTAAAAATGATTTTTTTTTATTTTATGACCAAATTCACTTTCGAAAAATTAATTCAAAAATTATAGGCTGAACAATTTTTCAATAAATGAAAATTACACTTCAGAAAAACTTTAAAGCTCAAGATAATCCAAACAGTTCTTTGGCTTTAGGTAAAAAGGCCTTAAGTCAAAAAAATTTGATTTTGCGTAAAAGCCTTTTTTGTCTCTTTCGTTTAATAACTTGAGTCTTAAATCACTGCCTAATATCGTATTAATTTAGTCTTTAGACAATAAGACATACAAAATTCATATTTGTTTTGATATTAACGTCTTAAATTCGTCGAGTCTGTTTCTTAGTTAAGTTTTTTTAGCCTAACGTCAAAGAAGTTTTAATTCATTTTGAAGGTTGTGCCAAAATTTATAGACAAAGTAGAAAACAAAATTAGTCAAAAAAATAAATATTATTTCATTAAAATGGAAAAGTAAACAAAATCAGTAAAAGAACTTGAAATTGTCGAAATGTACGAAATTTTTTAAGTAACATAAAAAGATCTAGTCATAGATGGTACCTTTGCTAGACTATATTAAAAGTAAGCTTTCACTGCATAGTGCTATACCAAGATACCATATTTTGGGGATCGTTTCTCTGCTATTCAAATATCGTTTAATAGAAACACATTTTTGTGCCTTGAGATTTTAGATGAAGAAGCATTGAGTTTTTACCGACGCTAAAGGCGAAAATTACGTCAGTTGTTAAATGTGAAGAGAAACGTAAACTTTTTATATTTAAGGTTTTTTTTACTAATACAATTTAGTTAAAAAATATATTCTCCGTATTATTACGATGCAGAAAAGATTAATGAAAAAAAGGATTGTTCTTGTTTAAAGATAAAAAGAACTTTAAAACAAATAAAAATTTGTTTGACGTGACTACAAAGTGCGGACAGAAATACATACAAAGAAAAATTCATCACAGTACTTTGTGCAACAACTTATACAAAGCAATAAATAATATAATCCAATTAATTGATTTCGACTTACGAGTAAAACACAAAAAAGAGTGAAATAAAAACTTTAATTTCAACACAAAATGGTCAATAGATTGGCCTTCGGAATTGAAATAACAAAGAAGATTATTTTTTCTTTTTAATTTATTTTAATCCGAAAAGAACATTTCTATCCTACCACATTCCTCGAAGAAGGACACACACGGAAAAGATGATCCGATTACCCATTTTAGCATTTGCTATTCCCCTTTTATCGTTTTGCTAAAACGCATTTCCCTATTTTATATCTTATTTTAATATTGTCACGTACAAAAATGCTCATTTCGATTGTGATTGTGTGTCTTTTTATTTTAATATCAATTCAATGAGTTCTTTTATGCAATTTAAAGAAAATTCGAAATCATTGACTTTTTATGTTAAGCAAATAAATTTTGTGTACCATCAGGTTGTCTTCGTTTTCATTTAAGGACGAAACAAAACAAACGTATATGTATACATCTAAATGAAAAGGAATTTTATTTATTATGTGCGCCTCAGGCGAAGCAAAAAAATGTTTTTGTTTTATTTATTTTAAGAACAAAAAAAAGTAATGTATATTTTGTAATAAACTTTCTTTTTTCTTTTTGCCTAAGATAAAAAGAGAAAACAAAAGAGTGGGTAAGTAATAAACCATACAAAAATAAAAAACAATGAAAGCTTTGCAAGCCGAAGGCATACAAAAAATTGTTTGCTATTTTTTGGACAAAATTTTTAATTCAAAAGCTATGCCGAAACGTGTCCCAGATTATTCTTTATGTCTCAGATGGTGACTTTTTTAGGCTCTACCATTGATTTCAGTGTTATTGTTTGAATAGAATTTCAAATAAACTGAATTTCTCCAAATTTAAGCTTGATTTTCAGTACTGAATTATTGTAATATAAGTACAAAAAGAACTAGAAATAAGTAAAAGGGATTTCTCTTTAACCCTTTCGCTACGAGAGTGGGCAGAACAAAGAATATTTATATGTAAACGTACCACTCCCGTCCCGAAAGGATTAACCTATTTTTGAATATTAAATCTTATAAGTTTGTCATTCACAATGGACTTCTTATTTTTAACTTGGCTATTTTCGATGTTTCTAAATTTCAAAAAATCAGGTCCCTAAGATGAAAACACCGCAATCAATATTTCATATATATGCACGCTAGAACATCTTCCTCCTCAAACTTGTGGTGTTCCCAGTTTGACGTCAAGTTGGTAACACCAAAAATTTGATTGGAAGGGATTTGGTTGTAATTGGTCGATGGTGGTGTTTCTAATTTTACGGACCCCCAATAAATTGAAATGGTTTGCTAAACTTAATCAAAAAATCGACATGTTTCAAAGTAAAAAAATATTTAACGTATACTATTAATATCATATATGTCAAAAATTATTAGAATAAATTTACTATTTAGATAAGTTTATCTTTTGGTAAATGTACTGTCAAATTTTGTATGAGAAATGATTTACAGGAATTGAATAAAATTATAAAAGAATTTAAATGCATAACATTTTTTCAAACGCTAGTGACTTATTCAACTATCAGTGACTTATTCAAACGTGAATGATCTACTTAAACATCAACATCAGGGACTTTTAGAATTAGGCGCGTTTACAAATATGACGTCTTTCAGAGGACTAAAACAAACGTAGGCTGCGTTTTATAAGAAGAAAAGAAAGTTACGAATAACTACTCATCTTCGGTAACTATTACATCACCTGTTGTTGGTTTTTTATTGGCGTCACTCACATTATTTTGCATTGGTTTGGGAAAGGTTTCTTAAAATCGAATTCTAAATCAAGGCATAACTAACACTCTTTTTTCGTAGATATATTTTAATTGCGTTTTCTGAATTGAACTCGCAGCACTATTTACTTCCGAAAACTAAAGTTAACGAAAATCAAGACATCATTATAAACGCGGAAAATTGTTCTGAAAACATAGGTTTTTTTTTTTTTTTTAAGACGTGTGGTTTTTAAACCTCGCAACAATTTTTTCGGATTTGGTCGTCTTTTTGACAGCTGTCACTTGATTTCAGCTCAATTTAGTTTGTCATTTCATGATGATTTGACTATCAATTTATTGAATGAAAACGTTTGGTAACCGCATTTTCTTAGGGCATGGGTCTGTGGCGTGGCCTATAAACCTAAGAAACATTTTTAACACATTCTTTGAAATATTTGAAAAACATTTCAGAAACAGGGAAACATTTTGAAATGTTTCTTCAATGTTTTCTTTTGTTTATGAAATGCTTTTAAAATGTTTTCCCTAAAAGTCCAAGATTGGCGCCCTGGAAGAAAATATTCTGCTCGTTAATGTGACATCCATCTCAGATTGTTGCAAATAATGGTCCTCTCAACTAGAATTTATACAAGCAAGCCGCAGTGGCCAATTGGCCCGAAATAATTTTTAAAACATAATGACAAACCCCTATCTTTAAAATAAAGCTATATTATTGAGGCACAACAATAAATTATATATGTTTTATTTCTTCTTCAAAACCACACGTCTAAAATAAAACCCTTTATTACTCGGATAAGTCAATCAAACTCTTGTATCAGTAGAAATACAAAAAGCTTTACTACTCCGATGTTCCTAGGAAAGCTGATATTATATATACTATTGAATACTTGTTGTATCGTTTTCTATTTCGGTATAACTAGTGTACTTTTGATCACTTGAAAAAAAAAAAAAAAAAAATGGACCATACATTTGTAGAACATTAAATTCTCTTTAAAAATTAGAGAACATTTTTGTTAAAAACAGTTGTTTAATTCAGTATTTCTAACATATCTTTTTTCTTTTCGCTCAAATTCGATTTCTTAGCTCTTCAGCGCCTATAAATACAAAATGTTCAAAGTTTTCTATGCAATCTCCTGTATAACTGCTATCAACACAACAAAATTTAAATTTGGGGGATTTTGGACATTTTTTCCTTAGAAAGATAGTATGATAAACCCAGACACATTTATTTTAAATTTGTTTGTTAAGATTTCTTATCGTTTCCAAGACGTTCTCCATTTTAAATAATTCCGAAATATGAACACGTCTAATTTGCCGTTTGACAAGTAATTGATTCATTTACAGATAATTTATTTATTACAATAACTTTACCCACAAACCACAAATACTTGAATTTTGGTAGTTAAAACGGTCATTCATCCTAATAATAACAATTAACGCATTGTAGGTACTCGTACTTACGCCAAAGTTGTCATTAGATTTATTACCTGAAAAGATAGAAAAAAGTTAAACTATTATTTCAATGTTCAAAAGTTAAAGGTTGTTAAATTTCTGGTTAAAATAAATATATTTTTGAACATCATTAGTTTTAAGATGCTCGGGAACACCATTTCGACTAAGATATGAATACGTAATGTATCAGACAAATCCTAAAAATAGCTCACTGATTAACTACTGTTTTACTTATCAATATTAATTACAAAACATGATGGAACCGATTTAATAATAACTACATGAATAAAACATGTGTAAACAATGCTTCAGTTTTGTTTAATAAATAAATTATCAGTTTCAATTAGTATCAATCACATGGAAATTTATGGTTTACATTGCATATATTAATACCTACATATATGATGAGATTACTGTATCTCATCTGGTCTGTGACAGGTCTATTGAAAAGATAAGGAAAATTCTATACAAAATAATATTGACATACTTTGATGGGATTAAAATATTTTAAAACTTCTCATTAAAAATTTTCTCAATAAAAATATGACTGTCAAAAGTTAAAAAGTGCAAGAAGTGCACTGGGATATGATTATGTTATAGCAGATGCGATTATATTACTCGTATGTCAAATAGGAGGGTAAAGGTTAATATTGCTGACAGTGAGACATTTCCGATAGTAAAACGTCATTATCTACAATACCAGCATTTGATGTTCTATAAAGAAACAAATATTGTTTTTTTAAGATATAAGTACTTCCGGCAGTTATCACTGTCACATAGCTGTCATGTTTAGTGTGTTCGACTTATATAAATCATCGACATTTACACTGAGTTACAAAAAAAGTTGCGCTCCTTGAAGTTTCGCAATAATTTGAAATAATAATAACAATAATAATTTTTTTAATTCAGTATTGTTTATTAACATTAAGTATTAATAATTTATGTTCAAAATTAACAAATGGCAAGAATTTTTAAATAAAACATAAAATAAATGAGTTTTTGATCACAGAGTAGTAGTAGCCTCCCCTGTTGTCGAATTTTATCTCACACCTGATCTTCTCCACACTCTTTTACGTCCATCTGGTGAGCGTAGACAAAACCTGGACTTATCAGTAAAGAGAACTATACCCTAGCCGGCCTCGGTTCAATCTTGGTGAAAATTCCATTCGCTCGTGCTGTATCGTGAGTATTGGTATACGACCAGATCACTCTCCATTAAACGCCACCCCACCGTTTAAGCATTAACAGTGGTCCCTCTCACTGATTAAAGTCTGTGAGACACTTCAACCGCCTTTTGGTGACGATCTCGAAGGCTTTGAAGCACCTAATATCTCTACAAACATATTAAAGTAAAGTATGACTGCGCCACTTTTTTTGTAACTCAGTGTATTTCAAAAAATCGCGTCCCTTTTTGCAAAACCTTGAGCATTTTTATTGTCAAAACATTTTCAGCGATGAGGCTCATTTTTGGCTTAAGGAATATTTATACAAGCAGAATTTGTATTTTTAGTGAGCACAGTACTCATATGAAATTTTTAAGACTCGTATTACATCCAAAAATCGTTAATATAATCCAAATAATTTTTGGAAGTTTGTGAACTGTAAGAAAAAAGCTTGTAGCTACCCTAACATTATGTATGTCAAATTCAACATCATCAAGTCATGATTCAAAAGTTATTGCAAACATGTTTGCAAGCTATTTCAAAGAAGCTTTTGATGAATCGAACACAGTTAACTCTTAATCTTGCTCTTGGTCACTTTCAAACTTTCAAAATCTTTATAGCATTCATTTTGAAATAAGTGAACATAATGTTGCATTAAACATATTGAAATTAGATGAGTGTTTGAGTATTATTCCTAATGGTGTGTCATTCTGTATTCTGAAAAAAGTTCGTTTCTTACTTGTCGTTTCTTTTATGTGTTCTTTTAAACACGTCTTTAAAAAGTTTGCTTTATCCAATTATCTGGAAAATATCATTTTTAACTCCGTGCCCAAGAAAGGTCCTAAAAATGAAGTTATGAATTACCGACCTATTGCTAAGCTATCTGTGATACCTTCATTGTCATGTAGTGTCCTTTCCTTTAATTGTAGTTCAATTATTTGTGATATTTTCTTTTACAAGAAGACTTGATACAGGGTGCGGCAGAGCCGACTGGCGAGTTTTGATGGGCTATAAATAACGAACATTAAAACTTAGAGACATTTTTTTTTTTATTTAAATCAGTATTCAATCCTATTTTTAAAAATTAATTGGCCTCGATTTCCGCGGTGATTTTCTGTTTAATTTTTTCTATGGTATGTGGGCGATGTCTGAAAACCTTATCCTTAAGGTAGCCCCAAAGGAAAAAATCACACATGCTTAAATCTGGGGACCGTGCTGGCCAGCCTATGTCTCCTCTCAGAGAGACTAACCGCCCAGGGAACATTTGTCGTAAGACAGCAAGTGAAATTCGAGCTGTGTGCGCTGTAGCTCCGTCTTGCTGAAACCATACATCTCCCAAATCATGTTCTTCAGCCATTTCCTCCAACCTTTGCTGAAGATAAGTTTCCAACATCACAACATAACGAGCGGACGTGACAGTGACGGTCCTGTTCTCGTCCCAAATTGGGACACAGCACACCACACGCTCACTTTGGGAGAGTGGAGTTGTCTTTCATGGAGCTGCCGTGGGTACTTCCAGTTTCTTCCCAATTCCGTATCCACAATTTGATAGTGTTTGCAGAAGGAACAGATTCAGCACGTGGAATGCCGAAGTGTATACGAAAAGCCCTTTGTGTAGCGATCACAGAATAATTATTTTCGTAATATGCACGCACGACGAAACCACGATGCACACCTGTCCAGACCATGGATACGAATAAAACCGGCATTACCGTACAATTCAAAATATACCACTTATTAAGGCCTACTCTTAACTTATCACAGGCTAATGACCTTATTAAACTCGTCAGTCGGCTCTGCCTCACCCTGTTTTATTTAGGGAATGGTGCAATAAATGTTGACAAATGTAAAACCATGAGTTTTACACTCAAAAAAGTTCCAATTGCTTTTGATTAAATGTTTGATTCTTGTTTCTCAAGTAGAGTATCTGTTTTTACTGACTTGGGTCTAGTTTTAGACTCGAAACTTACATTTACTGAGCATATTCATTTTGCTGTTAAAAAAGCAAAGAGAGTCCTTGGCTTTATTAACAGACTTGGTCACGATTTCCGTGATCCTAATGTTTTCAAGTTACTTTTTGTTTCATTTGTGAGGCCAATTCTCTAATATGCCTGTATAGTGTGGGCACTTTATTAATCTTTATACGAAATGAGAATTGAAGCGATTCCGATCGAGCATACGATTCCAAAGACCACTTAATACAATTTTTAGTAGATCAAACTATGGTGCTCATAAGTCATAGCCATCTTAATCAAACACCAATTACCTATATTATTGTATTAGGATGGAAATTATAAAGAGCAACTCTAGTAAGAAATTTTTGAAGCAAGACGAAATTTGGATACTTGACATTTTCATCTTTTTTTTTATTAAAATGTTGATAACCACATTTAATAAATGTTCGCTTGGAATATTTAATTAGTAAATATTTATTTCACATGTGCAACACATTATTTTGTCAATACGAAAGTTTAAAATGTTGCTGAATTTCATGGGAACAACGTTAAACTTCTTTCTTAAATGCCGATGCTTGTTGGGTTGGAACTTAAAATAATTCAAATTGATTCAGTTCTCCTGAATTCTTCAACACTATTCGTTTCGCAGTACACACGTATTCAACTTTGTACGAAGTTTTCGAACTTTGATCACCAAAATCGTATTATTTTTGATATAGATTTATTGGCTCAATATTGGAAACAGAATCTCGTAAAATCCTCCATTAAAAATCTCTTAACAAAAACCTTTCCTTACTAATTTTAACACTTGAAATTGGTTTCATATGCAATATATAATTAATTTGGATTAAGATACAGTTGGACACTTTGTTGTACAAAGCAGTAAGTCTCGCCCATATAACAAGTGGAAACTAGTTTCACTAGCTTCCTCTATGCATAGGTACACGTAGGTCGTAGGTATCTGTTATAAGTTGAAAGTCTTATCCATTCAGTCATAAAAATATGTCCCACTGCGTCAGCACTATACAGAAAAATGAAAAAAAACAACAAATAAAATAAATTCCTGCGCAAAATTAAGCGTCTTGAAGTCTGGCTAACAACAAGTTCTCCTCCATAATGCAGTTGCACCAGCTCCAGCTCGAGTTCCAGCCGACTAAAAGAATAACGCAAAACAAAAATTATACTCCAAACTAAAACCTAGACAAAGAGTGGGTTAGTTGCCCATGCAACTAAATTTTCAATAAAAATGAAAAAAAGAGTTTGTCGTTTAATAACCATAACCATTAGAGACCACGCGGACAACGAAGGCTACAGTGAACCTACTTCGTTCTTCTTCAATTTGCGTGGCTAAAACAATCCAATCTAAAGGCATACTCGTCGTATATGCATCACATAACCACAGATATGTATAGTACCTACATACCTATTCCGAAGAGTCTCAAAATTGAAAATTAATTCACGAAGCAATTGAACTCCACGTTCGTACCCCCTGGAGACTGCGAAGACTTAACTGACATAGTATAGATATATGTTCCAACATTTTGCTTTCCAATACCCTACTAACATCCTACGCGAATTTTCTGCCCAGACATTTTCACCGCACCATTTCTACCTATACGCTATAGAAAAAGTTTTCAAATGGTAGTCACGTGTACATCGAGAGAGTTGGATGCAAAATTGAATTTTGTCTTCTCCTGTTTCGATTCGTTTCTTCATTGCATCTTCGGGGCCTGCGTTCGTATAAAATCAACGAAAAGTTTGAGGTTTTGCTTTCAGCGGGAAGAAGAATTTCACTAAACGAAAAAGCCTACAAGTCTTAATTCAACAATAAGTAAAATATATTGCATCCCAACTGTAAGATTTTTACATGCATTTTTCTTCTGGGACACACATTTTGAGAATATAATTTTGTGAAATTCACTAATTGAGTTACTCCTTATCTCTATGATAGCGCCGTTACTGCGTCATGTCTGTCAGAGCGGCATACATATGAGCTTTTCTTCAGGGACACAAAATTTAAAAATATCTTTTGGTGAAATTCAACTCACGTTCTTTTATGCAACACTGAAGAACGTAACGCAGAACGTAGTAAAATAATAACGTAGTTACGTAGTGCTTTCATACAGTTAATCATCAACTTTTTTACGAACAGATTAAATTATGAATGGAAAATCATTATCATTACGTTATTACTTTACTACGTTACTTCGTTACGTTCGTCAGTGTTGCATAAAAGCTCTTCTTCAGGGACATACACTTTAATGATATTATATGGTGAAATTCTATTCCAATCTATAGCAACTAAAACCACTGGAAAGCTGTGAAATGGCAAAAAGTTGTTGCGTCACATCCGTCAGTAGTTGTATGCGCTTGTCTTAAAGAATAAAAAGAATCACAGTTGGTGAACTTCACCTTATACAGAACATGTAAATTCATAACTCAATCCGGGCAAATTGTGTATAACAGACCTTGAGGTCTTGAGGACAAAAGGTCTATGTTTCTTTTATATGTAAAAGTTCATTTTCGTTTTTATCAAAAGGAAGTCACATGCAATCTCAATTGCATACAAGAAAATTATCGCGCTTAATGGAAATTTATTGCGCGCATCATCAGCACAGCCAAAGGAAGTGTAAGTGACAGTGGTTCATGTAGATATACGAGTATGTACGTACGAACGGTACGTCGTCGTCGTCTGTTGTTTCAACCTCCCGCATTCATTTTGACTTTGTGTCATCGTTCATCGAGCTTAACTAATTCTTAACATAGACAGAGCGTAACGTCGCGTCGTCGTCGTCATCCAAGTCGCTATTTTGAAAATCACGTTCGTCTTCGTAGCTCGTAGGAACCTACAACTTAGGTGAGCGTATATAAGAATAGAACTTTATATGATTGTATTTTAGCACAAAAGCGTACAGAGCCAAGATGTTCACAAAACGGTGTCAAGCTTCGAGTAAATTGCTATAAATTGGAAGCTATTTAAACGTTAAGAAGAGACGAGGTAAGATTTTTGCATATGATTTTGCAGTTGAGATGGGTTTTCTTCGTCTTATTTTTCTTCTTAGTAAATTTGTATACAACAATCACAATCAATTTATGCATGAAAAAGATTTGTGCGCCATCAAACCTCAACGACCGACGACAACGCGACGACAGACGAGACGAAGTACGATGTCTTGAATTGGTTCGCACTGTGCGAGAAGGAGGAGTTCTCTTAAGTTAAAGCAACGGAATCGCAGTTCTTTTAAATTTGCATAAAAATCAAATGCGACATTCAACATACACGTGAGGCGAAGCGAAACGAAGCGCAGAAACGCAGCTTGTTAAAACAATATGCACATCAACATCAAAAACGATTTCGATTCGTTTTCGACCGAGTTCTAAATTTGGTCTCGGAAATAAATCAAAATTTGACAGCGCGAGAACGAGAAGAGAACGAAAGTGGAATTATTATTGGGTCCAAGGCGAGGATGTCCTGAAAAAAAATAATTGTGCATATTAATTTGTTCTTAATTGAGTTGATTGGTAGACGGCAACGGCAGTGAGAACAACGACGACGCACCGGGCAGCGGGCGGCAGCAAAGCAATTTGAATTCACTTTTATTTTGTTTATATGCTTTTTTTTTGAATTTAGTTTGATTGCTAAGATTGACTTTGAACTTCTTAGAATGTCTTTTTAAAATTAAAATGCTGGGGAGGTCAATTTAAGGTCAATGTGATGGATGGTTGCTTTTCGTCTTTTGATGTTTGCTTTTTAATAAAAATGCCTCAAGTGCATTTCAAAGTTAATGTCTTCAAATATGTTGACGCCACTCAGTTATTATTATTATCAAGAATGACAGACCCTTTTTTATGCGCTGTTGGTTATTTTAAGAAGAAGACTTGTCAAATGCACAATGAGCAAATAATTTATTGATGAAAAGGACAGTAACGATTATTTTGAAAAAGTATTCAAGTTGATCTCATTTATTACAATGGCACCTTTAAAGAAAATTAAATTTTTTTTGACTAAGTTAAAGACAATCAAATTTAAAATTTTTATTTGTCATTTCATTACAAACAAAAACGTCTCGTCTCGTGGAAACGATAAACTTCTAAGAATTCGAATTTTGTATTGTTACTTAGAAAAGGGTGATTTTAGGACTTATTCGTGACAGAATATAATATACGGTTGTTAAATTCCATTTCAGGATGGCAAACACTGTCGAATTCAATTGAATTGAATAACTATGATCGAGATAACTTTTAAAACAAAATTATAATCATAATTTGTCAAACGTCTACAATTTTCGATTTGCTTTATTGACGGAGTTCACATTTATAAATAGTCATAGGAGAGACGAGACGAGACTAGACTAACGATGGAAAAACTGACGAGAAAAAAGCGAGACCGAGACTAGAACCTGTTATACAAGACTGAGGCTTATACCGAGACGAGACTGAAATTTTTTAACTCTGACGAAATTAAAAGATTAAAAGAATTAAAAGAAATTTTCTGCTTAAACCAAAAATTTTGAACTCGTTTATAAGTAATGGAATTTTCTTTAAACATAATTTTCAAATTAACGGACGAATTTAAAAAAGTTCAAAAATAATTTGTCGGCAGCCTATTCAGTCATTTTGTTATTCAAAATTCCGCTACAATAATACTGAAATGAGACGACGAACATAAGAAAATAATATTAATGATGCTTTAGGGGAGAGTACGATAACTTAGGCGACAAAGTTTAATGACGGATTTGTATGGAACAGTTAAAAACAAGCATTTTTTACTATGGGAGGGGGGGTCTATCTCCCCCCGTTTAGGCGGTATGGCCAATTTAAAAAAACATGTACATTAAATGGAAAAAAATAATTAAAAAATAACGGTAATACCCTTAATTAAGTGTTATACCTTTTTTGTAAAGCCAACACTTTTGTCTATTAGCTTGTTTTTAAATCAAGTCAAAACTATGCATAGTTTTTGAAAAAAATTGTTTTAAAGTCAAAATTTGTGCAAAAAAAGTTAAAACAAAGGTTTAAAGTGTAATTTTTCAAAACTTTCCGATTATCTACTATTTTTTTTAGAATTCATTGCTCTTATTTGTTTTTGATCAAAAACTGAAAACTAGATGACTTTATGTCTTCTAGTTCTTGAGAAAATTGAAAATTACCAAAATAAATATTTTAATTAAATTACTTTTTCCTTGCTTAAGTATTAACGTAGTCTTATTTTGATAGTAATAATCGAATATGGATTAAGATATACCTAGGGTAAATTAATTTTTCTTAAATCCAGCTTATTTAAATGCAAAAGAAACTTTGCATGCACCCACCGCACCTTGCACCCTCCCCCCTTGCACACACTCCAACTTGCACCCACCCCAAATCCTATAGTGTGCCCATGCAGGGGGGTTGCAGGGGGGCAGCATGCCCCCCCTTACAGATGCCACTGTTGCTTACACCCAAACTCGAGCACACCTTACTGTTGCATACACCCAAACACGCATTACGCATACGCAAATACCATTATTACTATCAAAATAAGACCTCTCAAGCAAAAAAAAAAAGAATTAAATTAAAATAGTAGTTGTGGTTATTTTCAATTTTCTCAAAAACTAAAAGACATAAAATCATCTAGTTTTCAGTTTTTGATCAAAAACAAATAAGAGCAATAAATTCTGAAATAAAAACAATGGTAGATAATCTTGAAGTATTGAAAAAGTTACACTTTAAACCTTTTTTTAACTTTTTTTACTCAAATTTTGAGTTTAAAATTAAATTTTCATTTTCAATTTTCTCAAAAACTAAAAGACATAAAATCATCTAGTTTTCAGTTTTTGATCAAAAACAAATAAGAGCAATAAATTCTGAAATAAAAACAATGGTAGATAATCTTCAAGTATTGAAAAAGTTACACTTTAAACCTTTTTTTAACTTTTTTTACTCAAATTTTGAGTTTAAAATTAAATTTTTCAAAAACTACGCATAGTTTTGACTTGATTTAAAAACTGGCTAATAGAACAGAATGTTGGCTTTAAAAAAATGTATACAACTTAATTGTAAGTATCACCGTTATTTTTTAAGAATTTTTTTCCATTTTAAGTAATAATTTTTTTAAATTGCCCCTCCTGCCTAAACGGGGGGAGATAGACCCCCCCTCCCATAGTAAAAAATGCTTATTTTTAACAGTTCTAAAAAATTCCGTTATAATATCTTGTCGCCTAAGTTATCGTACTCTTGCCATGCTTTATAATACTTATTTCTTGAGCAAAAATTAATTTAGGAGATTTGGTAAAAAAAAAACTTTTCCCAAAACAAAATTTCCGAAATTGTGGCTTTTGAAAATAACATTTTTTACGCAAACCCAAATTATGAAGCTTAGAAATATTTAAGTGCTTTGTTAAGAACAATTAACTTCGGAAATGAAAAAAATGCACAATTGAGTCTGTTTAAAAATAGTTTAAGCTTTAAAAGTATACCTGCAAAATAAGTTTATCTTCAAATTTAATTTCTCAAAATAAAATTAATTCAGAAAATGTTTACAGTTTTTATTTTATTAAAAATAAATAAATTTAATATTTTTTGAATTAGATTATCTAAGACTGTGTACAATAATTGCGTTTTCAGTAAATTTATTTTGTTAAATTTGACAAAACGGTTTTTGAAACATAGAATTTAAAAAAGCTAACTGAAATTTTAAAACAGGATGGCCAATTGTTTTCTTTTTTCGCAACTCCAGTTTTTCGAAACAAGATTTTTGTTGTAACAATAATTTTTCTAGTTCACATACATAAGTAATTTTTTTATGAATTTTAAGTTTTAAAAGTTCACATTTTTTACAATCCTCCTCATGGCATAAGCCATGACTTATTAATAGTCATGGCTTATGCCATGAATGCCTAAATCGAATGGATGAGTCTGAAGGTATAATACAAAAATCTGTCTTTCAAAATTATATAGCTTCAAGAACATTGCCCATAATTTGTGTTGTGTTGAGAAAAAAAAGTTGAATTGCGTATTTATTTTTTGCTTCAGTTGTATTTTTCTCTTTTCCGGAAGGAAAATCATTTTCCTGAACAGCTGATACTTTTATGTTCAAAAGTGAAACGAATCGTTCCACTGATTTGTGTTCCAATTTCACACAATTCCAATTACAGATTTCTGTCAATAAGCATTTGTCGGTGAATTTCAATCAGGAATTTTTTTTTTTCAATGAAAGACATTTTTAATGACAGCTATAAGCGACCTGTCAAAAAAAATTCCAATGTTTGTTTTCAATGATGAAAACCAATGATAGCTATAATTGGCGCCTTAAACACTATTCAAATCGGTCCAGCCGTTTAGAAGGAAGCAAGAAGATATGAAATCACTTAAGCGTTACGTAAAATGTCATTTGTGATTGATGAACGATAGTATAGCAGTGGTGCGATCAATTTTCACAAAAAAAAAACTTTTCTTAGCAAAACTAAATTCAAATTCATCCAATGGAACACTTAAAATCTAAAACTTAGTTCAAAGAAAATTTGCTGTCTATCAATAAGTTTTTTTCTCCATTTAAAGCTTCAAATTCTTTTGGCATCCAACCTACGTGCAGCAATAGCAACAGCGTTTGGCCCTCCTCCCATCAACCAATTCAATCTACCTATGTATTTCCTGAACTAATCACATTTCAAAACAACTAGGTACGTTTCTTCACCGACTTCTCCGAAATACGAAGTACTCGACTTGTGCGTGTATATTGATTGCATGAAGCAGGTGGGCGAGAAAAACTCCCAAACTCCGATTTGTCTGTATGGTTTGTCTTGGTGGCACCCATGTGGTCGACATCATCAATCGTAGTTTGGTTTTCGATTCCTTTAGTGAAGTCATTTTCCAATCGATTTGATTCGCTTCATTTTGGTTCGCGTATGTTAACCCACAAGAGATTGTCGAATGTCGAATTGAATGTAGTTTAGCTGTCTTTAAATACTGATATGAATGAGAAGAACACAAGAGTGATATGTCAGGACCAGGAGAAGACGTCTTAAGGTAGTTTCAGTTAATAAATTTGAAAGCGTAGGATTCACATTCGTGTACTATGTTAGTTACATAGGTGAGCTTCTCGAAAGGCGATTGTTTTTAAGTATACAAAAGAATAAAACAATAATATCGTTGGTAGTTCATGACTCCTCTACATGTAGCTTCGACCCACGGGTATTAATTTTGTGTTTGTTTTCATCAACTTTTTTTATAACTTGTAAGTTGGCCGATATTTATGTATTTCGGAAATACCTACCATCTTGTATCTTTTTAGCGCGCAGCGGAAAAAAACCTGTTGTAATAATGATTTTTTATTGGATGTAATGTAAATATTCCTATACAATGTCCTGTCTAAATTAAAGATTAATTATTTGTTTTGGTGGTCTGTATTAACTTTCAATTGGAAGTTAAGTTACTGTAATCGGTCCATATTTTTATTATATTTAAATACATGGATATCATTTTTTGTTCTTCATATCTCAAGAACCAGTAGAAACATTGACTTCATATTAGTTTTGTTTTACAGATTTACTAAGGAGTTATTCAAAATTCAGAAAATCAGATTAAAAAATGGTCTTACTTCAAAAAAAATCCGACAAAGACGAACTCTATAAAGTAGGGTTGTGAAAAGAGGCTTCAAAAAAAAGTTGTGGCCTAATTATTATTCCACAGAAAACAAAACCCGGTTTTTCATACTGTTGATAAATTAAGTTTCGAAGATTAAAACTTCAATTACTTATTGAATAGTTTTTGAAGTTTTTTAAATGACTGTTATTGGATTATAACAAAAATATCAGTTTCAAGTTTTTAAAGTTTCAACGACGGAGAGTAATCAGTCTAGGTTGCATTCCAGCATCTTTTTTAAACGGGAATATTCATTCTTCGGCGCTAACGGGCCATTTGTAGCCGTCATTGGTTTTCATCATTGAACAGAGTCATTTTTTGTTATGTTTTGTACTGTTTTGACGCCGATGAGTTGTAGATTTTCTCTACATAAAAAATACATTGTCATAGTCCATGCTTCTGCACTGTACAGCAGGACGGGGATGATGAGGGTCTTATATAGCGACACTTTGTTCCCTCGGGAGGACTTTGCTACTCAATTGCTTTCTTAGCCCAAAGAAACAGCAGTTAGCAAGAGTTATTCTTCGTTTGATTTCAGCGCTGGTGTTGTTTTCTGCGTTCATAGCGGAACCTAGGTAGGCGAAGTCCTTAACTACCTCAAATTTACGTCTTTCGATGGTTACGTTTTGACCGAGACGTCGGTATTGTAAGTCCTTTTTTGATGACAGCATGTACTTTGTTTTGCCACATTAACCGTTAAACCCATTCTTGCCGCCTCTGCCTCAATACTTACAAAAGCCCCACTTTTGAACAATAGTCCCTCTAGTGTTGACGTGGGAGTTCTACACTATTCTTTCAAGTACGATGTTAAAAAAAATTGCATGACAGCGTCTAAAAGCTTTTTTGACATCGAAAGGTTCTGTTAAGTTGTTTCCAACCTTTATGGAGCAGCGTGAATTCTCCATGGTCATCCTGCACAAACGGACGAGTTTGGCAGGGATGCCAAAACTAGACATGGCTCTATACAGCTCGTCCCTGTAGATGCTGTCATATGCGGCATTGAAATCGATGAAAAGATGGTGGGTGTCGATTTGATCTTCTAGGGTTTTTTCCAGGATCTGCCGTAATGTGAATATTTGATCGACTGTAGACTTTCCTGGTCTAAAACCACACTGATTAGGACCTATCAGGTTGTTGACGATGTGCTTTAGACGTTCACATTTTACGGGAGATAAGATTTTGTAAGCGATGTAAAGTAGACTGATGCCTCTATAGTTGGTGCAGTTTAGAGGGTCTCCTTTTTTCAGGATCGGGCAAACAATACTGAGGTTCCATTCATCGGGCATGCTTTCTTCCGACCATATCTTACAGATAAGTTGGTGCATGCTCCTAACCAAATTATTTCCAGCTGCCTTGAACAGCTCGACATTCAAGCCATCTGCTCCACTGGCTTCGTTAGACTTCAGCTTAGATATGGCAATCTTTCGTCTAAGTCGGGAAGACTCGATTGTTGGCTTTCGTCGTCTATGTTGAATGGATCATCCTGCCTGACAGCGGATTTCGGTTAGTCGTCGCCGTTATACAGTCTGCAGAAGTGGTCATTCCAAGATATGAGGTATCTTCAGCATTAACTGCGGTTCCACTATGATGTTTCCACTTTCGTCTTTGCAGCCTTCGGTTCGAGGTTTATGTACTTGTAAATTTCGTTTCACCTGTTCATAAAACTTTCGAACTTCATTTCTACTTTTGAACCTTCCAATAAATAAGAGAACTTGGTCCACAGTTAATGACGGATATTTCTACCAAAATTAAGCTTCTTCGGATTTTTTTACGAAGTAAATATCTAATTTTCCTGGTCTAATAATAATGTAATAATTAAGTTAAAAGTCAAGAATCTAATGTGTCATGACAATCATACAATTAAATAATATAAGGCTTAAATGGAATTCTAAATGAAGTCATCACAATATTTTTCTATAACATGCAAATCAATCAAATTGGTATTTGTATTTGATTCAATAAGTCGTGATGAAGTATAAAAACAAAAAGTCAAGATTGGATCATTAGCCGTACAAAGTATCATTTCACTCAAGATTGAAATTAACATTGTTAGACAATACAAAATTGTTCTTTACTTGGCTTCGCTAATTCACAATAAAATTTATATTACTTCTTTTTAGGATGATGTCACAAGAACAAATGGAACATAATAATAATAAAAATAGAAGACTTACTTAATTTTATTTGTTATTGAACCATTTTACCAAGAGCGGATTTTAATGACATGGAAATAGTGAAAAAGGCTCTCTAACTATTGTTAAGTTTCACAAAGAACATCTTTTTAGTTGAACATGGAGCTTTATGTTATAAAACATTTGGAGCCCCAGCAACAGACCATACTAATATCGCTCCTGTCTTTTAGATCAGAAGCCAACACATAAAATCAACATCTATCCTATAAAAATCAATTTCATTGCAAAAAGTTAATTGGCGCTTGCTGATGTTCAAACAATCAAAGGCTTCTCAACGACCAACCGCCTTAACGCAATTCGACGCACATCTCCAGCAAAATAACAAAAAAAAGGCACGAGGTCGTCTGAAGTACAATTTAACATATATCACATCAAAAAGGGTAAAGGAGGACTACTTCGAATAATGAGAGTCCATCATTAGCATCATGAGACCGACCGTAGCGGTAGGAGAACCGTGGTGGAAAGAGCTCCCATATAAGTATTTAGTACATATTTGACTTCCATCATCCTGTGCATTCGTTTAAGACTTTGCAAGTAATTAATTTGCAACTGTAAACAACAAGCAGGCTTTTTCATTGTATAATTGCGGGCAATTAACGACGAATGGATGTGTGTGGGGGCTTGAAGTAACGGACAACGCCGCGCCCCCTTTCCATCCCATCTACCCCTTTCTTCAAGCCAATTTAAATTTTCCTTTTCTTATTTCTTTAACTTTTTTGGATCAAAGGAAGTAGCGTTGAGATTACTTTCAAGAGAGCGAAACTGCGGGTTGCAAAATTAGCTGACGGCGGCGCTGACGTTATACGAAAAGGTTGAAGTTTATTGTGATTTATTGTGATGGCAAAAATGTAATTTTGTCGGATCTCTTCGTCGTCGTTGATGTCGTTGTCAAGAGATGTAGGAGAAAAATGTTCATCTTTCTTTTTATATTTTACGTCAACCATCATGGAGGTCATGACATGACAAAAACTCTTTTGTTTGTAAAATTTTCTTCTTTCTTATTTTTCTTGAATAGATTAAGAAATAGGATGCTTTATTAGGGAACAATTCCTGCAGAGGACATAAACTTAAAACATCGTTTTAAATACATTTTCAACAAAATCCCCATAGCCAAAAAGGGTTTTTCCTTCTTTTCTCTTCTTTTTTTGTTGTAAGTGTAAACCATTGAAAACAAAACTTTTCAAAATGAAGAAATTATAAAACAGAAATGGAAACTTTCTCGTGGAGGCCTTGAAGAGATAGGAAATTATAAGTGGGATGTTTGGTTTTGTGTTCTAAACTAAATTATACGCACAAATATGGAAATGTTTTTGTCCCAAATTTTTGTTTCCTTAAATTGAAAAATATAAAAAAAAATTGCAAACTTTGAAGTGATAAAAATTGAGAAAAAGCTGCTTTAAAGATAACATTGTCAACGGAAAAAATAGGACAAAGGACAACGAAAATTAATTTAAAAAATGTTTTGACACCAAACAAACGAGGTTGAGGGGAAACCAAAGCCTCCGTACAGTAGGGATTTATACACAGCTATTATCAAAATAATATATACATTTTTTGATTTTGAGTTAAAACAATGTTTTTTCACTTAAGTGAACACGTCGAGAAAATTCTCTACTGAAAGAGGGTCATTTATTTCGTGGTTTCAAGTAGTTGGCGCTGGCATTTGACACCTGTCAAACTTAGCTGTCATTTTAAGTGTCATAATATAAGTTGAATGTTTGCCATTTACGATAATGGATCATCTACATCAAAACAAAACTAGTGGTGATTTCGGGCATTATGCGATGGTTATGCTCGTCGTAATCGACGGAATACGCCGAAATATTGTAAGTGCAAGCTTTGAGTTGAGGATCCGAATTTATCAATTTTAATATAGAAAAATCTTCAAACTATACTCATTAAAAACTAACATTACTCAAGTTATGACCGAAGCTGTGTGACGTTTTTTAACCAGGTATGTCTCATTCTTTTGTACACGTTTGTTCAGTCCCAGGAAAAAAGTTATTAAGCTTTTTTTTTCTAGGAACTCCCACAAAAACGGGAAATGTCGAATAACTTTTGAACGGCTGGTCGAAGTTTGTTTTTGTTTTCTGGGTACCAATAAGGTCTCGAATAGACAAACGATTGCAATAGGTTAATTTGTTTAAATAAAAAAATAGAAGTGTTTTTTTGTAATTGTCAAATGAAAATTTCAAAAACTTTTGACCTAAGGGTGGACAAATGAGGATTTTTGAAGAAGACGGTGCATAAACGGATCCACTTGGTCCGAAAATAAAATGTTCATCAAAAACGTATCGCTTTCAGATTTATTTAGCTCTACTTTCAAAACCTAAAAATGAATCAACCTGCACAATACAGCAGAAATAAAAGAACTTAAGCATAATTCTTTGTTTTAAGGCAAAAAAAGTTCACGATTTGAAGTCGTATTTTAAAAACGTTTGCCTGAATTGAGAACAATATTGAGCACAAAATTGTGTTCCTATTTTTTTGCCAGTCTATTATGAAGCCTTTAGTAAACCGACTCCAACATCTCTATTTATTAACATTGAATACCATACAATAATATTTATTGCTTAAATTTTAGACTTTTTGCTTAACACAAGTTCTTGAAATCGGATGAATTGTCCAAGAGAACTTGTTAATTGGAGCAGTGAATAGAAACGATTTGTCTTTTCGGGTAAAAGAAGATTAACCTAGATAGCCCCGTTGGTTACAACTTGTATTTAAATGATCTGAGGAAGGATCAGCTTATTTTGGAAAGACATTATAGCCGTACATCAGGTGTAATGGTGTGGGGAGCTATAACCTACTATCATCATAGACTATTAGATTTTATCCATTATAATGAACGGAAACAACTATAAATGTTTTCTGGAACGGTAAAAATGATAGGTATTTTCGGACCTCTGCCTTGGATTAAAAAAAAGGAAATGCCCCCATTCACACTTCGAGGGTTGTTAGAAGTTAATTTCGATCAAAAGACGTGGAACGTTTGCCATGGCCCCCATATTCACCGTACTTTAACATAACTGAAAACGTTTAGCCATGGTTTTCTCGAAGGTGGCAGACAATTTGAAGACAAGGAAACCTTAATCGAAGGTTTTCGTGATTTCTTGTAAAATAAAAACGTTATAAATATATGTTGTTAGACCTTAAAATGCAAAAATTTCATTAATTTGTTCGTTTTTTTTTTCTAAAATTTTGCATGTGGCCTTATTCTAGTGACGCATTTTTATTTACAATTTTTAAGTAGTTAAAATTTTGATATCATCCTAGTGGTTGACAGTTTATAATGCATTCTTTCAAGGCAACAAAGTTCATGGTTTGGAGTGACCTTAATGATTAATGTGTTCGTATTTTTTGACCAACCTATTATGAAGCCTTTAATAAACCGATTTCAAAATCTCTATAACCAACCTAATTGTTTTTAAATATTTCAAATTATTTAACATTAAATAAATAGTTTACAATAACATTTAATGTTTAAATTTAAGACATTTTGCTTAACACAAATTCTTGAGAAATTATTACAAAAAAATGAGTTGTGTTGAACTATTTTGGCTTAAACTGAATAGATACAATTTTTCTGGAGCAAAATTGTAAACTCGAACCATAGAACCAATCATTTAAAGAAAACCAAACGAAAAAAGTAAAAATGATCATTAAAACTCCTGAAAAATTAGATGAAATAGTCAAAACGAAAAAAGAATTTTTTGCGCTGAAATATTTGCTTTCATCGAGAGAAATGAATTTTAATTGAATATTTTACTCAATTAATTCTTTTTCATCATTTATGAGTTCAATTGAACAAAATTAGAAAAGAATTATAAACAAATAGTTTTCTAGTCATTGAACTATCAATAAGTTAAAGAATTCCGAATTTCCATCGTTTGGTCTTTTTTTTTTCAAAACCGAGAACAGTCACAAAAAATATACATTCAGTATATTAAGTAACGTACCCATAGGCTTGAGCCTTACTATCATTTTGACAGCATCATTCAGCATAGAATTTTCGTTCGTTACGGAATCATCATCATCAGCAGAAACGAAGACGAAAAAAGTCGGCCTGCTGCGAAAGAAAATTTATCAAATCTCATTTCCATGGAAATGAGAAAATAATTTTCCGTCAGACAGAAGAAAGAATGGACATAAACAAAAAAACAAATATGCAAAAAAGGGAGAAAATCACAACAACATTCAAACGATTCACAGTGGGTGGTTTTGCCAATCTTGATGGCAAAGAAAATTAATTTAAAATTAAATCCGAAAAATTTAGCAATTAACTAATTACTTCAAATTTTGTGTTTTTTTTTATATTTATTAAAGATGCATATGAAAGTGTCTTAAAAGTAACAGTTCATTATTAAATTTGAAATGTCAGAAATTCTATCTAAACGTAAATCTTTTGAAATTTTGCGTCCCTTAATTGTGTCTCTTTTACAAAATCATTCAAAATGAAACGGGTTATAAATTTTGCGGTTTTAAAAGTAAAGGGCTGGAATTCGACATCTGTCAAACTAACTTCTTAAACCAATTTTTTTTTCAGTTGAAAGTCCGACATTTACGAAAATGGATTGATAACTATCGCACAACGACCTACCAAAAACAGGATTGAAATAGGCTTCAAAGACTATAGTTTAAAAAATATTTAGTATTTTCCTTCAAAAACGACTTTTTGTCCTACTGTCCAATGGTTATGTTGAATGGGAGTCGAAATCCCGCCATCAACACTGACGTTCGCTATAAGCGATTGATGGGATCGTACTTTGGCGTTTTTGTAGGATTTCTTTTCTGTTTTTCTTTGCTAAGTTGTGCAGTTTTTTAATTTTTTTTGAAGATTTTCTTAAAGCCATCACGAATGGGAAAATTTCTACACAAATTGTACTCACAGCAGTTTACAATCTCGACACAGTACCTACCTAATATTCTCTAACTCTTATACTTTTAGTATACTTGGGAGTCTATACGCTTTTCAATCTATGTAATGCTGAGTACAGTCTTAGAGATGTACACTGTACAGTACACAGCACACGTTCATAGCTATAATATAGTTATTGGATGGAGATTTCTTTGATGCGAGAAGACACACGAATTGATTTTCCTTGAAGGAGTAATTGAAAAAGATTTACGGCGTACCAAAACTAAATGCAATGCTGATGTAGCTCCGCATCAATGAAAAGTTAAAGCAAGCAAGGGAGAAGTGGGTTTTTTCTTTAGAGAAACTTTACTTTACTTCAATTTTGTTTTACCATTGGTATTTTTTCAGTTGATGACGAAGAAATATGCTTGACAAAGTTCCTCAGGGCTGATTTAGTGGGACTATTTGTGTTAATAGTTGAATAGTTAAGTCTAAGTGATATAATTTATGTTCGAAAAAAACAACAACTTACTAAATGTATGGTGTATTGTGTATGGAGTCTTTTTTATTATTGTAAATGAGGTTTTGGTTTTCATTAAGGAGTTAGACATATTTTTCTTTCTTTTGAGACTTTTTTGATGTATTTTTATTGAATGAATATTGGAATCTTTTAAGGAAAGCAAAGCAGAAATTATAATGGAAAAATAAATAAATATGTGGGTAATTTGATAAATTGGTTTTAGTAAATTGATATAGAACTGGATTTTGAGCGATTTATATTTATGTCTATGATTTATATTTATATCTAAGACAGGTATCGGTCAGATATATATATAAAAATATGAAGTGTGAAGTTAGCACTTAACTTTTGGATAAAAAGGTATAAATACACTAAGGTACTTTTTTCTGACATTTTCCCCGAAAATCTGAGCCCAAAATATTAAAATTTAGTACTCTCCCATTTTAAGTCTTCTCATATAAAATCAATATATTTATAAAATAAAAAAAGGTTACATTTTTGATCATCTTATACTATTTAGCCAATATAAGAAATTATTTAAAACAAAATAACGGTTTTATGGGTGGTAGCAGTTCTGGAGCAATTCCAAAACTTTTTATTTATATTAAACGAAAACAAGTTAAATTCGAATTTTCGATTTTTGAACACAAAATATGAATGGGGGTTAATGTCTCGAATTTGCTTTAAAACTTAATTTTTAAGGCTTAGGCTGTAATTTTTGTTGAAGGGAGTCAAAGACATAGAAGAAAAGAAGACTCAGAGCAGGTGAGAAAAAAGGAGCCAATCTTTCAAAAGTAATATTTACCAAGAAGCAAACCAAACTTATAAAAAGATATGTGCGAGAAAACAAAAAAACTACATTATACAACTAGCGGTGAGTCTTAGCAATGGTTATGATAGTAATGCTTTCCGGAAGATTGTAAGAACCCCGAACAACTAAGGCTGTGAATCTGCGATCTGCTTAAAATATTGCAACAGCTTTATCACGAAAACCGCTTAGCTGTATATGGGATGGTAACATATTATTAACATATTATAGAATGGTTTCAAACAGAAACAGGAGTAAAACAAGGCTGCCTTCTTAGTCCACTCCTTTTCTCTCTCTTCTTGGATGACCTCCGTCTACACGTACTATGATGTATATCTTTCGCGGAAACTAAAAACAAAGTTCTGATGTATGCGGATGACTTAGTAATATTGGCTGACAATACAAATATGATACTGGATATCAACAAACTCCAAACATATTGTGATTTATGGAACTTAAAGCCAAACACGAGTATATCAAAAATCTTGATTTTCCCAAATGGAACTGAACGGTTTGCAAGAAATGAGAAATGGTACTGGAGAAACGAAGAATTGGGAAATGTTAAGGAATATAAGTATCCGGGCGTTCTGCTATCCCCCCAAATTTTCTTCAACACTCACTTGGAAGAAAAGGTGAAAGAGGCTAAAAGAGGAATGGGGAATCTGGCAATTCGCAGAAATGGAAAAACTCCAAAGATACTTTATCAAAAATAATTTCAGACTTCCATATAACCCACCAAACTATACACTCCACACGCTTCAATGGCTAATACATGAACTCCTTGAAAATGCTGAGTCCGCCCGTTTTGCAAGCTTTCACGACCAAATTCAAGATAGCCAAAGGAGATTGACTAACAATGACCTAGGAACTAAGAATTACTTTCATGATGATATCGACAATCTGTAAGACCAAAGGTGATCTCTTGCCTTTAAACTACAAACCATACGAGACAAACTCAGACTCAAACTCAATACACACCCTAAGCAACCTCAGGCAGATAGAAGACACGCAACATTTCATCACAATTTGCCCGGTATTTAAAACGACAAGAATACAAATCTGGGGAAACCCTATGCTACAAAGGGACCAACTTATCCAAACACTAAACGGGGAAAACCGGAATTTCTCTACCATTCTATCAAAAGTGCACTCAAGTACAGTCACCTATTTATAAACGAAGGCTTTTAATACTTAATGTAACGTAATCTAATTACAAATGAAAGCTTCCTTTATCGGCTGACGGCATAAAGCCAATTACACCATTGTGATATATTTAGGTAATGAAGACATTTTTAGTCATTGTTGTCATCAAAATCAAAACAGATCTTTCTTTGACATAAGTGAGAGATCAACACGATTAAGACCAACACTGCAACACTGTACACAAGTTTTGTATACTGGCCTCCAGGAAATACTGAACCATTGTGCAGCCGGAATTTCACTTTGTGTGCCTTGGTCTTGAAAAAAAAAAGTTAAAAGTAGTTCTAGTTTTGTTTAAATTGACCCAAAAAGTGTTTGATTCGTGTTCTTTTCTTTAGAAGTTGATCAATTAAATGGTAATTTTTGATTATATCCTGCTTTCTAAAAAATGTTTAAAGATTTTTTTTTAAATAATTATGACCAACTTTTAACTTTTTTTTGACTGCCCCCAGAAATATGTTTTTTTAGGATTTCGAAAGATGATTGAAAAGCACTTTTGCCAAAAATGATCATTCCTTAAAATTCTTATAGTAAAAAAAAATTAGGGATTCACCTCAGAATGAGACGGTAGTTAGCTAGAAATGTGAAGTTACCTTTTTGTGTTCTTAATGTTCTGGAAAAATTCACAGATAGTTATGAACTGCCAAAAATCCCGAAAACCGACTTTTTGGTGGTTATCTCCGTGTGTTTGCTTCGATATTATTTTTTACACGCTTAATTGTTTCGCTTAAAATTTTGAAATTAATTAAAAGAATTAAGTTGGTACAAAAAACGGGCTTTTTCTTTAAAATGGGAAGGGTTAAGAAGTTTTCTACTGCATCTTTTATCAAATACAATAATGGTAAGGACTGGGTTCTTGATCTAATCACAAAAATGGTATCACTAAATTAAAATGATATTTTGCAATTGAAAGAATAGATGTAGTCTACGCTGTGGTTGCTGAAAAAAGAGTTTGCAATGAAAATAGGGTGTTCAGGATTTTTTTTGAAGTACACTGTCTTATTCCTGAAGTTCTCGATCATGTCCTAATCATTTTAGATTTTGAAAATAGAAACGGTCAATTTGCTGATGGGATGCTGTAATTTTTGGTTAAAAGCTTAGAAACTTAAGGGAAAAATTCCTCCTTTTTTTCATAAGCTTTAATTTTTTCACCAACGTATTAGTTTTAAAAAAAGTGTTGAGCATTTCTCTCTTTTTGCCCTCTATATCTCTTAAACGGTTGAAGCGTATGAAAAAATGAATGAGAAAACTTTAGCAAACACGGACACGAAATTTTATGAGACTTTGTACACAATCTTAAGAACACCAATTATCCATTGGTCTCTTATACATACAAATGACAACGCTAACTTAATGCATATCGTTCAAACTTGACTATGAGATCAATAAACTTTTAACAAATGAAAATTGTAATCAATTAACCGCACCAAAACAATCACTAAGTACATTAAACATAATAATTTCACTTAACCAAAAGAAGAAGGGTATATGTAGTTAAATACCTTCGAAGTTTTCCTTCGATTTGCGATTCATTTCAACTTGCGTTTGACACGTCTTATAAGAGTCATCAGTGCAGTGGTAATACAGCGTGGCACGCAACACGATTCTCCTTCAATCAAAAGATTATACTCATACCTACCTTAAAATATCATATTATTGCTTCTTCCACTAAAAATAAATGCCTACCTCATACGAGTAGTATAAGTGGAATGGCATTGCTTGGGTTGTTTTGCCATTTTGTCCACTTTTAATACTAATTACACTCTGATATACAATTGTGCATCGTTTACAATTGCTTGTATTTTTTTTCTTTATTTAAGTTTATCCGATATTTAATTACAATTACTGCCACCATTAACCACCATGAAATCATTGTCGCGTTAGTTTGCTTGCTTGCTTTGTTGTTAAATGATTGTAACGTAACGAAGACGCCCTTTTGTTTTTTTTTAAAACTTAAGCCAAGTCAAAAGAAGACAAGAAAAAAATGAGATTTGAAATCTTATCCGACAAACCGTCGACATGTAATCTGAGAAACCGCATCATGCTGCTGCTGCCGATGTAGATGTTGCTGTTACTTTGCTTTTCTGTTAGCTCAGGCCAACTCTGATGAATGCGATGGCCAAGCTGATGGGCCAGGGCTTCGACTTCGGCTTCGGGAAGAGATTTGTTTCCCTCTTGTCAATCTTATGGCCCGTGCTTTTCACTTTATTTTTTTCCTTCCACTTACCAAACCTATATACAAAAAAATCAACCATCAAGTTGAACCTATCCAGAACCAGAGCCGAGGGTTTCATGGTTGAGGATATTTATTATCTTTTCTTTAATACAATATCCCCATAAGGCACAACGTGGATGAATATGCTATGCTATGGGTATACCTATAGTGAGTCTGAGTAGTGTGTGCCTTAGCCTTATGCAATGTGTCAATTTTCATGTGTCAATCATAACGGTTTCGATTTCTGGAAACAGAATAGACATTTATTTATTTTTTGAAATATTGATTTTAAGACAAGTAAACTGAGACAAGTAAACTTAGACTTAACTTATCGTCATGGGTGGCGTGGCGGTGGATGATTTGAAATTCGTCGGAATAATTATTCCAACACACTCAGTTCAGACACTCAATAGTGTGACAATATTTTTTAAGATTGACAGAAATCTTGAATTTTGTAACTGGTTTTGACAGTTCGGTTGAGATGTGAAGTTCTAAGTTTACATACGGTAGCAAAACAGAAGCCATATGTTATAGCAATATCATAGGTATTCATAAAATCAGAAGTTTGTGATTCTTTGAAGTTATGCCGATTGCTAGGTTAGAATTATCTTTTTAAATAGTACATACATATACTGAAGGACTGAAAATTGATACACTGTGGGAATTTGGTGGGATTATAAAATTCTTTAGCAATAAGAGAAAGTCAAAATAAAAATTGCATAATTTGTTCGTTTATTGAAAAAGAACAAGTGGAGACATGCACTTAAACTTAAGTGACAAGCGATAACTCGGTAAAAAAATTCTACGTATTTTTTATACTATTTTGTTAAACGCTTTCTTAAGACTTCACAATAATATAAATCTAAAGTATAGAAATCAGAACTTCTATGGGGGCAATTATTAAGTTTTATAAATCCTTAAACATTAATAGATTAGATTAGATTAGATAGGTTTTTATTTACTTGCAATTATTTGTACAATTTCATTAACAATCTTTAAAGCATGGTTTTGTTTTGTAATTAATTAAGTTGCAGTTGTGTTAACTAAAAATTTTCATCTCTAATTCTGCTTCTATAAATAAGTGCTGTTTTGCAATATATAAGCATTTTAGATACATACATCTACTTCATTAAAGGGAGCTAAAGTTTCGTTTTCTGATAAAAAGTCTCTACCAAGTACATTTCTTCTAGTTTCTCTCAGGACTGCAGACACCTTCCCACAAAATGAAAAATATCCTCTCGTTGCAAATATCACAGAGCAGTGGAAGATCTTCGCGATGTGGAATGTAATTTATGTTTAGCAGTTCACATCTTAGCCGAAACATGTTGGAGATTTGCTCTACAGTATTTATGTCCTGGAAGTAGTTTCTTTCATTAAGATTATAATTCAGCCTGCTATAGATCATCCGATGAAGTGAGGTGGATGCCTGTTCTGTGAACACATTTCTCAAATTTTCATCCAGAATTACCTGGTACAGTGACGATTTCCATGTACTCTGTTCACTGAGATTTAAAGTTACACCTGTATCTTCTGCTAGCCCAATCCACTCTTTAACCCATCCTGTTTTGCTTTGTATCGCTTGTAAAGCTGCTTTTTTTGGTAAGCGATTGTTGGGCATATTTAGTCCTTTCAGAATGTAATCGACTTGCAGCAGTTTTAGCCTTGAGAAGTTTTTCGTTGAGGTGTTTTCCCATACTTAAGTTTTGGGTAAAATATACTCCTAAGAATTTGTATTCTTTCACTCTTTCTATGTTCTCATTGTTGAAGTACCATTGTTCACTTGAGCTTAACCTTCCTCCACATTTCTTGATAACCATCACTTTCGACTTGTTCAGGTTCACTACCAAGCTCCATCGTCTACAGTATTCCGAAAGTCGATTTATCATAAGCTGTAAGGATTGCTGTGAGTTTGCCAACAAGAATATATCATCTGCGAAGAGTAAGGCTTTAATGACCTCTCTAGCATATCTAACACCTCCTGGTAATGCGTCAGTGATGTCATTTATAAATAGTGCGAACAAGCTAGGACTGCGTCTGGAACCATTCAGATACCTGTTTTCCATTCCATACCGCTGCAGCAGCGCGCTGCTCTCGTGTCTGCGTACAAGTTCTGAATAACTCGTCCAAACTTAAACAACATCCCGGATCCAAACAACTTGAACATCAATGCGTTTCGATCAACTGAGTCAAATGCAGCATTAAACATTAATACTTTTGTATTAAGATTTTAGGAGAAAATTTCTGTGGAAGGATAAATTTAGCTCTCTCCTTTTCCCGGTACACCTGCGCAGCTGTTTTTACACTTCTCCACCAAACGATTACTGAGGAGGTGCTGGCATCCAAAATGAATGATTTTGGATTGATATGATTTTTTAATAGTTTGTTATTTTTTGTCAATAACTGATTAACGGTAGAACATTTTTTTTCCAAATTATGTCATATACTTATTTGCGTCTTTCCAAAACAACTTTTTTTTCTAGTTATTTAATTTAAAAACGACTCCATGAGTAGTAATCAGCAAAAAATTGGTTTTGCTGAGTGCGTGCAATTCTGATGAGGTTTTTAATTGGATTTGACCATTCTGGATTGTAGAAATAGCTTATATACGTGTTTTGGACTGAACAATTTGACGAAGCAAAACTCGTCAAGAAGTATTTAGCACATTTCACATGAGAATAGAAAATCGATGAATCAACAACAGTAAGAATCACTGAATTTAAAAAAAAAAAGTTTTAGAGAGAAGTACACCCCAATGAATATTTTTAGGTCGGAAAGTCTGCGGATTTGAACTCTTGTTTTCAGCTCGGCATTTTCCAACAGTATCGCGTGGCATAATGGTTAGTGTGTCTCCTCCCTAAAAAGGATACTACCTCTTGTGAAGAGTTTACAAATCCTCCAAAAGTTTTATCTGATACAGAAAAGGGCCGCTCACCTTACACGGAGAGAATTGAAAAATCACTAATTGCTAAATTTTAGGTTGCAATTTACGAAAACCCCTTTTTTAGTAAATCAAGACGATTTTATTATAAAATGAATGAGAAAGTTGTAATTCAGCATTTAAATCTTCGTAAAATACAAAATTTTATAATTTGGTAATTATTATCAAAAGTTATAATTAGAGCTTGTTGAAATGAAAGTAAATTGCAACTTTTGAGTCGCAATCTACTATTTTAGGGGAATAATTTAATTTGACTACTCATTAATTTTGTTTTGCGAAATGTATGCGGTGAATTAAGCATTCTCAATTCTCAAATCAATAAAATATAATCACAATATAAATATTCAAGCTTCAATATTGTAATTTACGAAATACCTATTTGCTGATTTAAAAAAAAAGCTAAACAGTAAATTACAATTCCTTTAGTCTTAATCTACTATTTTCAGGGTAATAATTTAAAAATATTTACATGGTAAATTGCAACTTTTAAGTCGCAATCTACTACTTTAGGGGAATAATTTAATTTGACAACTCATTTATCTTGTTTTGCGAAATGTATGCGGTGATTTAAGCATTCTCAATTCTTAAATCAATAAAATATAATCACAATATAAATATTCAAGTTAGCAGGGAAATGAAAGTGGCTACAGTTTGTCTTCTTTGAAGAATTGTAGCAACTGTATAATTCGCAGTTGCTCTATGCAGCTCGGATTATATGGAGTCTCGATTTATTCGGGAAAGTATGCGTCAAGACAAAGTGTAATGGTCATCTTCTGATGAGCCCAACCATTGCATCGGGGCGAAACACATATATGAACACTTATGCTGGTTTATATTTTTCATGATTTTAAATCATATTTATTAGAATAAGTTTATGTTGTAAATCACTAATGAAGATTGTTGATTTTGCAAAAAAATGTTCTTGAATCTCTACATGATTACTTGAAAATGGAAAGTAAATTAATCTTTAAAAGCTACAAATTACGACTCAAAAGTTGCAATTTAAAGATAACCTGTTTCAAATTACAACTCAAAAGTTGCAATTTAAAAAAAAGAAGTAGCAAAACATTAGTTGTCATTTGCAAACTAATGTATATTGTCGCAGTCTAAGAAAACAAGGGTTGAAATTTGCCACTTGTGTGTGTAGGTATTTAAAAAAACGAATCATAATCTACAAGAAAACAATTTCAATCTACAAACTCCTGCTGAAATTCACGATAAAAACAAATATTAAATTGATACAAATTGATATCAAATTGCAATTCGCTGTTTGAAATATTTGATTTCCTCGGTCGAATTATTGCTACTCAAATGTAGTGAAATATGATTTTTGAGTGTCAATATCTTCATTTTGCTCATTTTATGAAATTGCAAACAAAAAGTAGCAATTTACTTATTTCGAAGCCAAGATCCAAAACTGGATTCATTTTTCGTGATTTGTAGCTTATTTTTCTTGATCTGATCTAAGAATCTTTCTGTGTAGACGTTTCGATTCAGCAATAAACTGAAGGTCTCTCTACTGACCTAAAAACTATTAAAAAACTATTTGCTTCATTCTTCAGCCAATCGTACTTCAATTACCTTGAAGAACCTGACTATAGTATTGTTGATTACTCAAAAGGTACCTCATTCACATCCCTTACCCAAATCGAAATAAGTGATGATATTGTTGATAAAAATTAAGTCTACTCAAAGATGATTTCTCTCGTGGTCCGGATAGTTTGCCTGCAATTTTATTAAAAAAGTGTGCAACCTCCCTATGTTAACCTCACTACTGTTTCCAAAGCTTTGGAAAGATTCCTTAATTTTTCCTGTTCATAAAAAAGAAGCAAATAATGATGTTATGACCTACAGCCCCATAGCCAAGGATTGTATACGACTCTCTCTATTTTCATTGTATATCTATTTTCTCTTCCCAACAACATGGCTTCTTAGAAGGCAGATCCACTAGAACTAATCTTACTGAATTTGTGTCCAAAACTCTGAACGAATTAGAGAAATGAAGTGGATGTTATAACGACAAAATTTAATAAAGCCTTTGATAAAATCATTCACCAAATTATTTATCTTGAACTTAAAGCCCTTTATTTCCCACCGTTTTTTATTTCGTACCTTGAGAACCACAGACACAGTTGTTTTTAGGTTCTCAATCTCCGATTCAATTTATGAAATCTCAGGAGTTCCTCAAGGGAGCCACCTTGGTCCTTTATTATTTGTCTTAACTATCAACGACGTTATTAATGTCCTTGATAACTCAACTGCTTCTATTTACGCTGATGACATGAAATTAACAAATGTTTTTTCTACTCAATCTGATTCTGTCTTATTCCAAAATGATCTTGACTCTTTTCAAATTTGGGGCGACAAAAATTTCTTGGAACTCAATGTAGCTAAATGCCAATTTATAACATTTACCCGTAAGCGTTAACCTCTTCCATACGGAACTTACAGTCTGCACGATGTTATAGTATTCATTCTTATTGTTCTATTCACGACATATGAGTTATTTGCGACAATCAGTAAAATTTTCGAGCCCATTTTGATTATATTATTAACAAGGCCTAATTCAACCCTTGGCTTCATCAAACGTTGGTCTAAAAAATTCTCGAACCCCTATGTCACTAAATCCTTATACTCCACCTTTGTTAAACCACTCCTTGAATACACTAGTCAAGTCTGGTCTCGCCATCAGAACTCTCACTCTCAAACAATTGAATCTGTACAACGCAGATTTCTTCGATTTGCTCTCCGCGGAAGGGGTGATAATCTATTCTTTTGGTGGGCACATTATCTCGCGATGTGGGGTTCTGCGAAGTCGCTTGTCTACACAGATAAGCCAGTGACAATTGTCATCTGGGAAGAGATTTTTCGGAGCGATATTGCTAAAAGAAAGTGGTCGATAATTGGACCTCTCGGCTGGGATTGATTTGAGGCAGCAGCAGCCTCTTTTATCTTAATCATAAAGCAAAATTCTTGGCCATAAAATTAACTTATATGTGTTTTATTTTTTCTTGAAAACCACACGCCTAAAAAATATCTAAAGGGTGATTTTTAAAAGCTATAGGAAAGTTTTTCAAAAAAAAAAAACATACAATTCAGAAAAATGCATGAAATCTTTAATTGAATCGAAAGTACGGTCCATATAATTTAATGTTTGAAGATTATTTCATGCAAATTTTGACCTTGACTGCGCCTCAAATGGTCCATGCGCTTAGTCCAATTTTGGCATACTCTTTCCAACATTTCGGCCGATATCTCACGAATAAATGCTTCAATGTTGTCTTACAATGCGTCAATTGAAAACCCTTGCATTTTGGGCAAAAAAAGTTGGATATCATCATCTCACGGTAGCGCTCTCCATTCACAGTTACGTTGCGATTCGCATCATCTTTGAAGAAGTACAGTCCAATGATGCCACCATCCCATAAACCGCACTAAACTGTGACTTTTTCTGGATGCATTGGTACAAAAATGAGCTTCGTCGCTGAACACAATTTTTCGGTAAAAAAGTGGATCTTCGGCCAACTTTCCAAGAGCCCATTCACCAAAAATTTTACGTTGCAGTAGTTCGTTCGGCTTCAATTCTTGCACCAGCTGTATTTTGAAAGGCATCACACCTAAATCATTCCGCAAAATTGTCCACGTTGTTGAGTAACAGAGGCTCAATTTGCTGCGAACGGCGACGAATCGATAATTGATGGTCATCATTAACACTGGCCGATGCAGCTGCAATATTTTCTTCGGTTCGCACCCCACGTACATAAGCCTGTTGGTGGTTTAATGTCCAACAATGTAAATTTGGTGCGAAATTTAGTCACAATAGCCCGAATAGCCGCTTCAGTGGGTCGATTAAACTGACCATAAAATGGAAGAAGCGCGCGATGAACTTTCTTAACAGAGCACGCATTTTGATAATAAAATTCAATAATTTGCAAGCGTTGTTTGTTTGTAAGACAATTCATGGTTAAATTATAGAACAAACTTAAGATGTTTGACAGTGAAACAAAACACGAAACGTGCGTCAGCTGTTTAAACCAGTGTTGCCACAAAGATAATAGCTAGAAAATCACCCTTTATATACAACTCTTTTAAATGAATAACTATAGATTTGGAGTAATTTGCTCAACTCTTTTTTCTTTGTTAACTCACTGAAACATTTAATTTTGATATAAAATGTTTACATCAAAAGCAATTTGAAAATATTTGAAATATTCTTTGAGAAATTGGAAAATCTTAAAATACATACTAATTTTTTGTTTAAAGAAATGAATAAAAGTATAATCCTATAACCAATTATTGATTTATTTACGAATACATACGAATCTCCTAGCCCAACAATCCTAAAGCTGTCAAAGTTCATTAAGATAAATGGCTCATTTATGGAATATGCATCTTTTCATATACATACACACTTACCATATATTAAAGTATAATTTAATTTTATGTTTGAAAAATCGTCATTACCTGCAATAAAAAAGAAAACAAAACCAATTTACATATAAGCAATTTTGCAAATTCATGTATTCAAGTATAATCTACAATCTACAATAATTTTAAATTTAATAACACTTAAAATATGTTCCAGTCAATTTAAGTCAATATAACTAGTTACACTAATCGCTTGGCCCCATTACACCCAACAATGTCCATTACTCTTAAATTAAAACAACCAACAATCTGAATCTATTTTAAGACTTCAAAAATTATCTCAGAATGCTCCATTTCATCCCGCAACAAGGTGGCCGAATCACTGTTTGTCGGTCGTCGTCATTATGATGTGCCCTTAATGTTAGTTTGACTTGAGAGAGAATCCCACAATTGGCCACTTATTTGCATTTTTTAAAAACAAAAGAAACAAAATATTGCTCTAGTCGCTGTCACTTGAAGTCCGTGGCGACTGTCCATCTCTATACATATTGTCTATAATATTGCCTTCACTTTTAAATGAGGAAGGCCGAGGTGGACTGTTATGAGTTTGCATAAATCATTCTCGATTACAATCTTCAAGGAATTCAACACCAACACGTCGCGGACGACGACGACGATGCAAAGTGGAGGCATTTTTATTCTTATGCCAAACAACACCCAACTTATGTCTCACATCATCATCATCATCATCTTAATAAAGGGAGAGGTATGTAAAGTATACGAGTATATTCATCTTTTTAAATTAAAAACAAGCTAAAATGAAGAAGGAAAAAGAAAACACAATTCATATCACTTTAAGTGATAAAAATCATTTTTGTTGTTCTTTAAGTGGGAAACACAAGTGACAAGTGTGTACTGAGACTTAGTCTATAACTCGGTGTCAGCAGTTTCAGAGGTTGTTTATGTGCATACGTCAAGACGACATACAAACTGACACCGTTGTGCGTTGGGCTTTGGACATAAATGATGTTGGAGAAAATCAATTAAGCTTTTCAAAAAAATACTTTAACTTATACAAAATGATGACAGCGATGCTTGAACTGAAAGTATTTATTTATTGGCGAGATATTTGCTGAGAAGAATTAATAACTAATTGGCTACGGTAATAGAGTAAATTGTTATAAATGTCAAAAATGTTGTCCTCTTTCTATTAGAAATTTAGTTCTTCTTATCTTGATGTATCTATTTAGTTTTTTTTTTGTTTTTTAATAAGAAGATTTTAGGCATTACAAATTTCGAAATTAGGTACGAACATGAGATCTCAGAGGTTAAGCAATAACAGCTTTAGGACAGCAAAATTTAGCTTCGGCATCAAACACTTAGGAATTGAATAGATTTTTAAATTGTATGTAATGAATGTTTTATGAATTTGTATTTTTGTTTATCAATGTTAGGGACAATATTGACACAAGTCGTGCCTTTTGCATATGAAAATATTGTTAGTTTTTTTCATCGTGAATTTGTAACAAACAATTTCTACTCGAAACATTCTTATTTCTTCTATCAACGATGATGCTTAAAGTTTTACAAAACCCGAATATTGAGGTTTTATGGGTTTAAATAAGATCCAATCTATGTTTTATGTTTAAGACTTGATTTATCGCCATTTTAACATAACAGTGATCAGCAGTGTTATCTGAATGGTGTTCAACACGTTTAAGTAATTTGGAAGTGACTTAAATTTGTAGATGCAGTAACAGAATGTTCTGGAAATGAGATGTTGAAAACATCTGTTGGTTTAAGATGCAAATAACAATAAACAGCGTAAAAATACAAATAGAAAATAAAAGAAGTGTTTTTAAGTCTTCTATTCTTCTTTTTGTGTAGAATCAATTTTGATAAAATTTAAATCTCAAGGTCCAGAACAGTGAATATTTATTTCCATTATTATATGTATTTAACAGATCCGTTTTGGGCGCGGCTCATTTGGACAACTTTAAACTTGAGCTTTTGTAAGTATTTGATAGTGTGGGGTTAATAGGGAATTGACAAATCCTCCAAGAGTAAATCTTAAGTGCTTCTCAAATAAGCTGCTTGTTAGATGAGATACCCATCCCCATTAGTCTTAAAGTTTTGAATATCTCATATTCTCAATGTGCGGTCAAAAAAAAAGAATCTTTATATTTAACAGTATATCCTAAATTGAGCTTAATTTCATGAGTATTACAACTGAATTGTTTAAGCGGTTCATAATTCCCTGTTGGACTGCACAATCCTGTCAAGATCGGATTTTAATTAGCTTATCAAACGCTACCGTTGAAGTTACACAACCGAAGAACAAGGATGGGAATCTAGAAAGGAATATGAAAAGTTGAGGGAAAAGTCGCTCGCCAGCGAAACAGTTATAGGAAGAGAGTCGGAGACAAAACGGAGCCCTGTGGGACACCAACATTTATGAGTTTCAGATTTAAAACTATCCAATACAACTTGTGTTGAACTGTTATATATGTAGGTAGTTTCTACTTCAACGAAGAAGAGATTCATCAATAACAAAAGCACCCTTTTTTAATAAGAGAACTTGGTGCCAAACTCAATAAAATGCTTTTAAAATATCAAGTGCATTTGGAAACAAAATTTTAGTTATTTTACTTTTTAAAAAGGTTGGAGTTTATCTTTCCAAAAGTTATTTACAATAAAACGCTACAATAAATTGTATATTTACTTTTTTATTTCAAAAAGTGTAGGTGATTATCTTTCTCAAAGCACAATGCCACTGAAAACGGTATGGAATTTTATTTAGTCAAAATGCTGGTCACTATTAAATTTTAAATACATTTTATTCTGGTTACAGAAACTCTTGTTCTTAATTAAATAATCAATATTAATATGCAACATCAACTATTTTGACCTCATTTGAAAACTCTCCACTTTAAAAACATCAATCATCAAATCCTGATGCTAAGCGATTTCTTTCCGTCTTCTAGATTCAATCCCTCATCAAATACCAAATCTCTAAAGTTCTTAAAAGCTGACATACAAAAGAATTCACTAGTCAATGACCTACCTAAGTAAATCCCTGAATACATTACTCAATTTTTGATTACAACCTTAAAAAAAAAAAAAAACACCAAGCTGTAATTGTCCTTGATAATGTACGAAAGGAGTGAAGTGAAAGAATCTCGCTGTATCTCAAGGGTTCTTCTACCTTACCTCTTCTATTTTTTTTTGTATGTGTGCTTTGTTCAAATTAAAGCCCACATACATCCATCTTCTATGTATATTAATTGCTGGCTTGTGTGCTCTCTGGGATTTGAGTTTTAAAAGCTCCAAACTCAGCAATTATCATTATTCCCTTAGTCACAAAATATGGATATTCTCTTCGTCAAACAGGTGAAACAATCCGTTTAACGACTCGAAGGACCTCTTGAAAGGCATATTATGCAATTTGTGCCTCATTTTTGCAAATTTAAAACAAAAAATCTGTTTCATCCTCCCACCGAATAAACATGGGCAGGGTATCACACAAACACATTTTGACATAATGTTTATTCAAGTTAAAATCTGGGTCAGTCCTTACGCTTATGTCGTATTGTGTACGGTACCCTGCATGCACCAGAAGAATATCATCACACAGCACAGCTCCATTACTCCCACATTCAAAAGACTCAACAAAAAAAACATGCATACATAAATAAATCAAAAGGAGCACTAATGGCTCATAATACTTCTCCTGCAGATATCAAGCTTCGCAAATCAACCATCACTGTCGTGATGTGGATGAAAAATATAAAATAAAATACAAAATCAGCAACAACAAAAAAAATGGAAGTACGAGTAAAATCGAGAATTGAGGACATAATATCCACCCCAGCTACGTTATCTCAAACCCTAGAGAGGCAGACTCATATACAAAGCTCATTTTCAAATTCACATAAACATGAGATAGAGAAAGGGCACCCAAGAAGGTTTTTTGTTTTCTCTTTGAAGATGAATGGCAATGATGCTGATTCATTCTGCTTATGGATAGTGATGGCTTGGGGTTTTGGGTCTTTAGGCTCGATCCCGATACGATATTATGTACGAGTATGTATCATCATCGAAAGTATTTAGGACAATCTAAATTGCTTATATGAGTCTGAGGTCTGACACAAATAAACGCCTTTTTGATGTTCTTTACTTCAAACCTGATAATACTAATAATAATAAAAGATACTAAATAAAATTGGCTAACTCAAAAGGGTAGATTACCACATCGAAAACTTTTAAACCCTAATATAAAATGGAGAAGAAGGGTAAAAAGTAAAACTATTACGTTTTATTCATTTCTGTATCACACAAACCTAACAAAAAAAAGTCAATAGTCTGGCTAAAAAAAGTTAACAATCCACAATAAAGGAGGGTCATTTGCCTCTATATTGATTGAGACACTGATGTTTTGTATTGCTCAATTGATAAAAGTTTGAATGAAGGACATGATGAATAAATGGATTTTTATTTAAAGAGGGTGTAAATCTAGCCCGAAAAGACATCGAACACAAATTTTAAGGCCTTAGGTAACCCCAGAATTTCCAACAAATAATTTTTCTTTATTATAAAAGATTTCTTAGTATCATACAAAATTTAGATGATACAAATTTTAAGTACTCGGTTTTCGAATTTTAGTTAAAGGTATTGCAAAATATTCAAGACTTTTTAATACTTAAAGCTCGTTTATCTAAATGTCATTGATATCAATAATAAGATCCCATTTCTGTAATATTGATTTATTTTGTAAAAGGTATGAAAAAATCCCTAAGAACTTTACAGCCTGTAGGGTAGCCTAAGCTTTTAAAACTTATTTCCAAAGTGAGTCTAGTCCAAACAGAGCCTTTATGGGAAAAGAAGTTTTGATCGAAGTGAACGCAAGCTTGTGCCAAAAGTTCGTTAGACTGGTATGCTAGTGGACAACACTCATGCTCCATCGATCTCAGCAGCTCAACATTTCACGCACTAGGCTAAGGAAAATTCTACACAAAGTTCTCGGATTATGTGCTTTATTATGGCGCATGCTAAAATCGATCTTTTGCGCACTCAATTATCAAATTGTATTTTTTAACGTCTTGGTGATATTAATTCACCGCTTCGGACCGATGCATGGATGATTTGACACATTTTAACTTTCTCTTGTGGGGAACCGTGAGGGTTGTATTTGGCCCTTTCTTTATTTGAAATATGATTTCGTGTCGATTTTTTTTCATTTTTTTCTAAGTAGGAATTGAAAAAGTCTTGTTGTAAATAGTCACAAATATGCTAATGACAGCAATTTGCTATCCTTTAGCAATTTTTGCTATATAAATCAAAAGGTGTGCCCAGGCCAAAGAAATATTTTGAAACATTTCAGAAAAAGGATATGTGTATTTCAAAAATGAAATGCTTCTGAAATGTTAATCTTGGTCTGGAAGCTCGCAAAACGTTCCTGAAATGTTTCCCATTCTGAATTTCTGAAATATTTCTTTAATGTTTTTCAAACAAATGGGAAACATTTTAGTCCATTCATTTAATCTTAAATTAGGTAAAAATCTCGGAATTCGAGGTACCCAGCTTTAAGTCTGTAAATACTTGTATATTGACACCCTTAAAGTTGTCTCAAAACCTACATATGGTAGAGTGTAAGCAACTATTAAATTTCAAGGTTAAAGGTCACAAAAATCGATTTTTTGCGCTTTTTTTGGAAATATCTCATTTTCTATGGGTATTTTGCTGTTTGTATTTATTATCAATATTGTAGAATACAAAATTCTCTACAAATTTTGTTGAAACAAATTTTTTATACGGTGAACCGTTTTCGAGATAGAGGGCGGAGAGCTCGCGGTCGAAGCATCACTTCAGGTCAACTGGTGCCTCTGGTCGAAAACGCGCCATATATAGTTGCTGAACTATCGATAAATCAATGATTATAAATATTTGTCAATTTTGACCTTTGACCTTGAAATTTAATAGTTGCTTACACCCTACCATATGTAGGTTTTGAGATAACTTTTAGGGTGTCCATATACAAGTATTTACAGACTTACAGCTGGGTATCTCGAATTCCGAGGTGAACTTACTATAGTGACTGCGACTATTTCAGAAAGGTTTTTTAAACAATGTTCATGAAATGTTTTTGTTGGTGTGGACACATCTAAACAATACTTCATTGAAGACATGGTTGGAGTCACTTGAATAAGTACGTATATATTATTCACCACGTTAGATTTTTGAAATATGCTTCTTCAAAAATATATAAACAAAAATAAAAAGTATGGCGCAAAATTGTACATAGTTCTCGTTTAAACAGTCTTGATAGTAAACACATTAAACAGGTATTCTAACTAATGAAGGTTTTTAAATGACCTAGCGCATTTTTATATGGTTTTATATGGGCTGTGGTAGAACTCAAATTTGGGGGTCCAAGGACTTTTTTTAACTCGACAATTCACATTAGCCAATTCAACTTTCCAGCTGAGATGACGGGCGATTCAAGCCAGTCAGCTTTCGTAACTGTTGATTTACAAGCTCAAAATCATCTTTTCGTTTTCAAAAAACATTTCTATACATTTTGTTACATCAAACGTCAAGTAAATAAAGTATTCTTTAAAAAAGATAAAAAAGCATTTTGCTGCTTTTAAAGTTAGACGAGTGCTTTAGCGTTAAAGTATACTTTATATCGTTTAGAATTTATTATTTATTTATTTTGATGGAATTAGCTTACACAATAAGATTCAATATCTTATAAGATAGATCAATTTTCAGTATTAACATACTATTTAAAAATGTTTATGATGTTAAGTAAAAGAAAAAAACTGATTAACATTACCAAAGAAAGATTAAAAAACTAATAAAAACAAAATGAAAAATTACTTTATGATAAATAAAATGAAAAAGAAAGAATAGTTGCATTTAACAATAGAAAGTTAATAAAATCAGTTAAATATAATCGAAAAAGTTTATCATCAAGAGTCAACTCTCATTCTTCATTTTTAGAGTCGACTTCGAATTTAAAAATGATTTAGAGTAGGTTTTAAATGTTTTAAAATTTGAGCCTGTTTTTAAACCTACACAGTTCCTTATAACAAATAGTGTGATGATTTTACAAAGAACAAATCTTTATTTAGACACTGTTTTAATCATTAAATTTCTTATGCCCAATTTCATAAACAACTTTTAAACATTTAAAAGGATTTTAAACTATAAAATGGGATATTTTGGTTTCACCAAGCGTTTTTAAAGTAAACAAGCTTTTAAACACCTTTTAAAACTAAATGCCCATTTTTGGCTTACTAAATTTTAAAAGTGTCATTAAAAAATGAATATGACAGATTGACGTCTGATGTTTTGTTTTGTAAAATTTGTATTCTCAATATTTTTAGATACAGAATGAATAGGTAAACAAATTCAATTCATTATTATTTATAATATCATTTTTATGTTTTTAATTTTTAATTAGAATATTAGATTGGTCATCTTTATCTGACGAAGAGAACAACATATAGTTATTCGCCGTTCAAGAGTATTCCGCGTTCACAATAATCCATTTTCAGACTATGATGAGGTTCCGACTTTCCAAAGCATCTGTGGATCAGTTGTTGAGTTTGTTTGGTCATCATTTGGAGCATAAAACTAACCGAAATAAACCCGAGTGCATTAAATCAAGTGCTTATTACTTTAAGATTTTATGCCACAGGATCTTTCCAAATCTGCGTCGGAGATACATATGTATATGTTTAATATCTCAAAATCAACTGTTTAGCATTAATGAGACCGCAATTTATTGCACTTCCTACTGATCGTCATGATATGATGAACGTTCAAAACAAATTCTACGGCTTGGCTAGAATTCCGAAAGTTCTTGGTGCAATCGATTGCACACACATTAGAATTCAGTCACCTGGTGGAGCGGAAGCAGAAGCTTATAGGAACAGAAAAGGATGGTGTTCAATTAACACTCAATGCGTATGCGACAGTGATTTGAAATTCATTGATGTTGTGGCACGATGGCCAGGAAGTGGGCATGATGCTAATATTTTGGACGATTCACTTCTTCATGCTAGATTTGAAAACAATGACTTTTCAAATTGTTATCTACTTGGTGATGGTGTCTATCCGTGTAGAAAATATTTATTGACCCCAATACTAAATCCGAATACTACAGCTCAGATTGCCTACAACAAATCTCAAATAAAAACTAGAAATGTAATTGGGGTTTGGAAAAGGCGTTTTCCTTGCCTTTCTATCGGTATGCGCATAGAAATAAAAACAATAATGGCAGTCATTGTTGCAACAGCAGTTTTGCATAATATTTGTATTGAAATTGGAGACGAAGTTACTCCGTCGAACGACAATCCAAATGATGCAAAAGTATTAGTACCAGCTTTTACAAACTTTGAATTACAAATCGCAAACGAAAACAATACTGCAGCACGGAACCAACTAGTAGATACATTTTTTAACGGCTAAACGTATTTGAACACGTTTCGTATGTAATATTGGTTCTTTTCTTTAAAAAAAAATAAAACAACTGTTGAGATTAACGCAATATATAAATATGTATCTTTATTTTTGGATAAATGGATATACATATGTATGTATACAACTATTGGTGAGCTTGTTTGTATAGCTCTTTTTCTTTCAGTTGAAGCTCGATCTCTTTGATTTTAAGCTTTACTTCAAGGATCTTCTCCAATTTTTTTTTCTTAAAGAGAGCAAATTTCATCACATTTGTGAAGGTTGGTTCCGACCTTTTTGGTCATTCTTCCTTTTCCTTTTGCTTTTTGAACGAAGTTTTTTGAAGTGTATGGAGCAGGTGGCGATAACGCAATAATTTGACTATTGTCGTTCGACGGAGTAACTATTTGGAATTATTCCAAGTACTTCGGAAGTACATCAACGGAATCGCTTCCTACTTTGCTACTAAAGTCCGCATTGGAATCGTACATTCGCACATTTGCGATTCTTGTCATTTATTTCAACATATAATGTTTTCTCTTTTTTTCTCACACAATTCGCTTAATAGAAAGAAAAAAGGGGTTTTATTTTTACAGGGTTGTGAAGAGGACTCTATTTTAACTAAAATATCCCTGAAATTTCTCATTTTAAGCTTGGTGAAACTGACAAAATTTAAAGGCCTGATAAAATTTAAAAAGCTTTTAGATAAAAGTGCTTTTAGTGTTTGTTTATGAAATCGGACATTACTTAGTTTTTTAGAAATACTTATTAGTTGAATAAATTATTTTATGAGTCTTTAAAAAGTTTTGAAAAAAACATGCTTTTATGGTTTTAAAAAATACGTTTAGTGTTAATTTTTGGTGCTGATTTATTAGATAATAAAGAAAAACATAAAAATAATATTAAAAACGTTAATTTATTTAAGAGCCAACTCGAAGTTTGGAATTGAAACTTTTGGGATTTTTCTGATAAAAACAGTTTTTGCATAAATGGTTTAACGTTTCTTAAAAGTCTATGTAGAAAAGGTAAACACTCAAAAATCTTACTTCTTCGGTTGATTCGGTTTAAAAAAAGATAATTTGATAGCCATTTACAAAACTTTTTTGACAATTATTGTAATCAGGTCTATTTTTCAGGGGCAGATAACTTCAAATTCAATACATTGTTTTTTCTGTGACAGGAGATTCCGAAAATGTATTTTTAAGATTAGTTGAATAAAACAAAGCATAATGAATTGGGTTGTATATCACTTAAGCAAAATTTGAAATTTTTGTGAATAAAAATTGGGTTATTTGCAGAAAAGTAAAGTTTTTCAAGTTATTTCAATCAAACAATATTTCTCTTTATCTTTGTGAATAAAATCTTCGATTCACACCAAATTCCACTGTCTTAAAATAGTTTTCAAATGGAATTTAAACAAACAAAAAAATACGATGAAATTATAATCCACCTAAAAGGAATTACACTTTTTTATTGCAAAGGTCATTAGACAGTCTCAAAAGTTGCAAAAACAAAAAAAAAAAAAACGCCCACACGCTACTTATAAAAATCAATACAAATAATATAATGATAATATAATGGACTGAAGCGTCTATACATCTTGACCATTATTTGAAGGTCAGAAATTCGCGATTAAGCTTTCTACTTTCAGATAAACTTATTTCTAACATCCAAGTGATGTCAATTAGGTAATTTATTTCCTATCAATTGGACATTTGGTTATAAAAAGAAAATAAACAAATAAATATTCAAACAAGTTTTGGGGTGTTTTTTTTTTTTTAAAACTAAATTATACCGCCTTCACTTTAATTTAACAAAAAAAAAAAAAAAAAAACACTCTTGAAACAAATACCAATCAAAAAAATGATCAAAAACAGTTTAATGTTGCTTTCAGTTCCGTTTTGTGTCTTAATCTTTTGAATTGATGTCGTAAACAAAATAAAACAATTTTACGCATTTTGATTGAAACATATTAAAACAACAACCAGATAATTACAACTCAAACCCAAAGCCCATCGACCAACCGACCCTATAGGGATAGAGAGCAAGGCCCGCACAAGCCCTGTGTCTATGAGGGAAGTGTCAGTGTTTTGAATGATAAATGTTCCAACAAATTAATTTTTCTATTTTCGAAATCTTAATTTGTGTTATTTTTTTTTATTCACTTTTTCCTAGATATTGTTATTATTTTACGTATGATTTATTATTTGATATTTTTAGGCTATTTTTCGTTAAATGAAGCAATTCTCCTGGTATTCAATAGATGTACATATGTAGGTACTACCCTTTTAATATAAAATAGAGTTGCCATTGAGTGGCGACTGTGCTTTTTAGGCTTTTAGGTTTTCATTTAATGCCACAACATTTTCAAACGATTTAGTTAAATGTTATGCCTAGTTTTGACAATTAACTACGCTAAAATTTCTAAATATTTTGCTAAAGATAAAACACGGATTGACTTTAAATACTTTGCTTAATCAAAATGACATCTGTCATTATCTTAGTAAATATTTGTTGTCATTTTTATTTCCAAGAGATTTATGCGGTTTTATAAGTCTCGAACTACAATTGTTTTTGTTTTTATAAATTAATTAAATGTTTGCGAAAGGCGCAGATTTTGTCTTGTATTAATTTAGACCGGACTGCTGAGCATCTTACGTTTCTAATTAAATTAAAAGGTCCGTTTGATTTGTTTATTTTCATGAATTGTTACTTTTTGGAGAGTAGTTAGTATTTTACTAAATATTAGATAATTGCTAATTGGTAAATGTTAAGCCCTTGACAATAATTTGTTTAAAATGTTTGCACTAATATGTTTTTTTTTTTTTTTTGAAATGTTTCACGAATGTATAATAATATTAAATTAGGTTGGTTCTTTGGATCACATCAGATTTTTAAAATGTGCCTTTTTAAAAATGTTAAATACAACCAAGGATACAATATAGTTTTCAAAAATAAATTGTTTGATGATTTTGCAAGCTACAAATTTTTGTCTTCCAGATACAATTTAAATCATTTAAGTATCTTACTTAATTTCTGAAAATTCTCATTATTACCAAGTCTTCACTTGATTCTATATGAAGCTTTGAGAAACTTCGAATTTAATGTTTTCATGGTTTGGTATTTTTCAGTTATTTTTTGTTTTGGAATTACTTAAGTTTTAAAGTTGAACTTCTATTCTTAAAATCTACTCAAACTTTAAAAGTACACGTTTTCAACATTTTTTTTATTAGTTTCAAAATAAAATTTAAAAACTTGATATAATAGCCTTTGAGCATAAATTGTTCAGCGTTTCTTCAAGATTTATGTAAGACAGATGAAATCCAAAAACTTGTAGACTTTTTGAAAAATTCATAAAATAAAATAAATATTTATACTGAATATTGGAGATGAAGATTTGGTTACTGCCAAATTTAGAAAAGCCTCAAAATGCCATCTCAAGGAAAGTTATGTCTTCTAAACCTTAGGTAATCCAAGTGCTGATTTCGAACTTCGATTCTAAAAATCTCTTAAATAAAAAAAAAAAAACGTTTTCAACATAACTCTTATATTTTTTCAATATTCACAAACTTGTTATAAAAGCCTAGTTTAGACGACGGATTTGTAACAAACACCAACATTACTTTAACCGTTTTGCCTTTTTCTTTTAAAAACTGATATGTCATAAATGGTTCAGTTTCTTTTGGATTTATAACAGATGAAATCTAACAACTTATAAAGATTTTTCGAAAATTTTATAAAATACTATAAATATTTAAGTTGAATATTGAAGATAGGGATTATTATAGGTTTTGAAAACATACGAGTTTTATTTAAAAAAAAAACTACTTTACGAATTGAAACATACATGTGTTTTTCAAATTTAAGAAACTAATAATATCTCCAAAACTTGACGTGATAAGGTAATTTTAAAGTAAGATTTGATTTAAGGCCATCAAAACCGATTGGAAAAAAACAATTTGATTGTTAAAACGAAAAAATTGTCGACCACACTGGTCTTATGTTTATAAGAAGGTTCCAATAAGGTATTTTTGAAGGTATACAAGCTATCAACCATGTTATTGAGATTTTTCAGAACTAGTTTTACAGCAAAACTAGTTTTAAAAGCTTTTCTAGTTTTGCGTTTTTGTTTCAATCGTCAAAATAGATTTAAATAATAATTTGATCAACTTTTAAATTTTTGAAAATCTTAAAACTCGAAACTTCTTCAAAATAAGTTATGCTGTAAAACTAATTTCGAAGAGACTCAATAATATGGTTGTAGTGTTCTGTTCATAGTCAAAATTAATGCATGATCTTATTTTTTTCCTACTTTGAAATAGTAATTACACCAAAGCTAATTAAGCACCTACCTAATCACTGTATGCTTCCAATCAAAAGTTCGAACTTAAATGTTCAATAAAAACAAAAGAAGAAGGTGTTTCTTCACATTGAACTCGAGATAAGAACTTGTGTTCTAAAATCTAAACCACTCAACTTTTATATCATGAGAGGTCACCACTCCTCTCGACTTCACTCCCAGGGCCTACGCATTGCCTTCCATTAGCACATATCCACTTTATATACCGAGTACTTCTTTGGATTGTTTTTAAGTACTTACTTTTTATGACTCTTTCTCACTTGAGAATCGAATTCCTTATACTCCATTTACCTATACCCTTTCGATTTGTAATCGGAATTGGGGTCATGTAATAACCTTGATGCTCGGAATGAATACAACAAAAAAAAATAAAAAAATTCTTCTTGAAAAACTATTTTCTACTCGAACATCACATCGACCAAAATAAAACCCGACACGAAGAACGACGCGAGATGTAGGCTTCCTCTGTCATGACCCGCAAAGCCCTGCAGAACCAGATGAATGATGTTGATGTTGATGTGGTATTAAAGTTATTTTTTTGGTTTTACTTTTCTTTGGAGTGACATCTGGGGCAGTGTGCCATATGTAAGGATTAATATGCGAAGGAGTCACTTTTTATTTTTCCTTTTATTTTTTGCATAATGCAGTCAACCATCACTTTATTCCATTACATATAGACACAGCTAAGGCCAAAATAGTAGGAACACTTGTAGAAAATTTTCATAAAATAGTTTTGTTTGGTTGAAAAAGTCAAATTGTTGGCAGAATTTTCAAACCGCGATTGATTTTAAAATTACGTCAAAAATTGTCAGTCATTATTATTGATAAAATTTTTGTTTCCCATTTTATGAAGAAGAAGTAATAAGAATTAAGTTGTAGATAAGTTATTTTGCTATAAATATATTTTTATAATTTTGTTGTAGGTTTATTAGTTTACGAGATACACCGCGAAAACCCTTAAAAGACAAAGGACAAAGCAGGCGACCACACTAACTTCAACTCAAGCATAAACTAATCTACACAACAACCCAAAATCTAACTTTTCAATGGACTATATGTCTCGAAAGAAGACCAAATATCTGTAAAAATGTCACCTAATGTCATAACGGGTTATCCATGTTGCGGTTTCAAAAGTATAGGGCTGGAATTCGACATCTGTCAAACTAAGTTGTTAAACCAATTTTTTTTGTCAGTTAAACGTCTGACATTTACGAAAATGGATTGCTTAACTATCACACAAAGCATAGAAATTGTTAAAACCTACTACAAAAATGATGATTCTGCCAAAGCCACATATTGTGCTTTACGAGAGAATATTATGGTTTACATAATCGTCCAACTACGCTAGCAATTGGAAAAATTGTGAAGACATTTGAAGCGACTGGATTGGTTACAGATATTGTAAGGCCTGTACATCATCATTTCTCTCGTACCACTGAAAATATCGCTGCTGTAAGTGAAAGTGTTGCCGAAGACCCGAATGTGTCGATTTCTTGTCGTTCTCATTAATTTGGAATGTCTAACGTCACATTAGGGCGTATTTTGCATTTGGACCTACACCTACATCCATATAAATTCCAGCTCACACAACAACTGAACCCAGCTGACCATTCACGTCCAATAAGTGCTTCAACAAAAGCGGTGGACGGCGATTTTTCGAACAAAATTTTCTTCAGTGACGAAGCACATTTCTCACTTAATAAACAGAATTGTCGTATTTGGAGTTCTGAAAATCCTCAAGTAATTGAAGAGATGCCATTACATCCATAAAAAGTCACTGTCAAGTGCGCTCTTCGGTCCAGAAGTGTGATTGTTTGCTTACTTCTTCGAAAACTACGATGTAACGACTGTCACGCTGTCAATTCGGAGAGTTATAGTCATATAATAACCGACTTTTTTTGCTTGCTATTGAAGAATAGGACTTGGAGAATATATAGATTCAACAAGACGGACTTTTTTTGGCGCTACGCGAAAGACCGTGTTTATGCAAAAACAGCTCTTACTCTTGAGCACTTAAAACCAACATTCGTCAAGTTATGGCTGAGATACCGCCCAATATGTGTCAAAAAGTGGTCGAAAATTACAACAAAAGAATCGACGCTTGCAACAATTCGCGTGGTGGTCATTTAAATGATGAATTGTTTCACACATAATGTCAACGTTCAAACTTTATAATAAAAAAGAAATATCATGAATATTTACGTTTACTTTTGAAACCGCAAAATGGATAACCCTGTACAAAATAATGACTTTTAGAGACAGAGTAACATTAATTAAAAAAATCTAAAGCGTGTATCTAAATCTACCTTTAAAAAATCTGTAGTGAGATTTTGACATGAAAGTTCTTTGTGTTCTGCAGCTGGCTAACTTTAACCCAGAAGAGAAAAATTAAATGATACCATTTTTGTTTGCACACAAGACATAATAACCAAAAATTCAAGTTGTTATCCTGTTATTTTGACCAAAGCTGTACATAAAAATGTGTGACAAAAACCAACAACCATCACTGTTTTATATAATGTTGACATAGTAGAAATCAGAACAAAAAAGGAACAAACAAAACAAAATAAACAAAAATAGGGACAAACTTTTGTGTGGAATTTTATTCTTGTCACTTCATTTTTGTTTCTGCAGAATGCCTTAGACTTTGGCTCTGCCTTGCCTATGCCTATATGCCAATGCCTTCGAGTTTAGGGAGAATGAGCTGGGAATTTATATTAGGACACTTTAATGTGAAAACCTTCTGTTGGTTTGGAAGTGTCATAGTCGTTGAATTGATTTTTATTTCTTTCATTATCGTTGGACGAGAGTAACAGGGAATTCGAAACGAAAATGATTTAAATTATAATGGGTCATATTTGCAATGTGCTAAAATTGTATGACAAGGGTCAGGCAAACAATTAAGAAGAAAAGTAATAATAAGAAAAAATGTAAGGATGACAGTAAAAGTATTTAGGTACGTAACGTAAATGAAGATTGGTTACGTAAAAAAAAAATAAAATTTTATTATACCATCATGATTGAGTTCAGATATTGAAATGGTGTTCTATGAAAAATTTATGAAATATTTTGAAACAATTTATGGTTTTGATAATGGTTTTTGAGTGATTTGTTTTCAAAAAAAAAAAACAGATTAAAGTGCAAATGGGCCTTATATCGTTATGAAGAAGATATACATTCCGTTTGGATAAAAAGATTGTATTTTTTCGCTTTACCTCTTGAACTGTTTTCCTACACTCCTTGTCTCGTCTAATGGAGTCCACTCTGTTGTTATTTTGCTTCATCGATCATTTGACGTCGTCCGAAATATATATGTCCAGCTCAAACCCAATTTAAGTTTTCTCGTTTTGTGAAGAACATCTTCAAATTTCGTCTGCTTTTTTAGATGTTAGTGGTTAATCCTGTGAGATAATCTCTTCTTGAGAATCGATCTTTCAATGCCTCTTTGATAGGATTGAGTTTATTTTCAAGGACTTTCGCGGCGTTTGGTCGCCATATGTTAAGACTGGAAGAAAAGTGTCGAGTCAAAAACGCATTTCCTTGGTTGAGAGTCAAGATATTTAGATCTAACAAACGTTTATTATTATTTGGTTGACATATGTATCTTTTATAATTTTAGTTATAATCTTCCACGTAATCTAAAGTGATACCATCTATGTCTATTCCCGAGTGATTGACATTATAGACATTATTTTAGTTTTCTGTCGATTAGTGGATAAGCCGACTTTTTTACTTTTCAAAAAAAGTTAAAAAGTTCGTTTAGCATAGTTTGTAGTTCAATTTTATTTGTGGTGATTAATACAATGCCGTCTGCAAATCTTAGATTTAATATATATTTGCCGTTTATTTTCTAACCTTTGTTTGCCAACTTACGAAAAATGTCTTCTAATGTTGCGGAAAAATTGATTGATCTTGTTTTAATCCACGTGCTCGTATAAAATATTGTCCTGGAATTTCCTCGGTGACCTGGTTGAAAACTACTTTCAACCAGTTGATAATTTGGAAATTGTTGCTCTTCTTTCAAACCAGCGAGCGGCTTGTGCCAGCATTTAAATGTAAATGAAAATCAGAGTTGTGTAGTTGAGTTTTGTATAAATTGCTTTAAAAGCTTTTTCTTATCTTGTTAATATATTTATCTGTTATGAATCTTTATCAGATAAATAAAAGATCCACTCCTTTTGAGGTTGTAATTATGTTTTTAAGATGATTGTCTTTAAAAGATTTTACATCTTCTTAAAAATGTTCTTAATACGAGTATTTTGCCTAAGAATTTTAAGATTTACTTTTTCGGATGCGTTAAGACAATGAATGCTTGTTTCTGCAGATTGCTTGATTGTTCGTTCCAAGTGTAACACAAAGTAATTATTTTTTTAATTTAGTTTAGTAGGGCTTAGACTTAGAAAAACATACGTTTCTTTTACGCAATCGGAAAAAAAGAGTGGCTTTCAAGCCCTTACTTCAAAGTATTGTAGCATACATATATAACAGTAAAGGGTTGAGGATTTCAGTTTCACCAGATCTCAGTTTCACCAAACGTCAACGAAAAAGCGTCTTGATTGGAAAGACAAGACATCATAACATGGAGAAGAAAATACTTGCGGGGGATAGGAAAACAGAGAGTTCAAAACAAAAAGAACTCTATTATTTTTTGGACAGGTGTCCCTAAAACAAATTTAAGTCTTTTAATTAGGACCCAAAAAAGAGCTTTGAAAATGATAGGCTATAGAAATATACATCACTCGAATACTTTTGCAATGTTTCTTGCCTTTCGTTGTTTTACCAATATTTTTTTCCGAATTAGTCAGCTACATTCCCCCCTCAAACAATTCAGAAGTAGTACTTGCACTTCGGTATCCTATTGTTCAATCTTATTTTGATATTCAAAACTTTAAGACCAATGTGCACCAGTATTTCCTCCTTAATCCTTCCCTATTTTCGTAAAGCTCGCATTGGGTTTAAACTTTAAACATGGTAACGGTATTGACAACCCCTTGACTTTGTAAAACTAATTTCTTTGTTTTAAATCTAAATAATAAAGTATGAGTGGTAGTCGTTCGAGTTTATCAGAGCTTTTTGCGAAGTTATAATATGCAGTACGGAGACCCTGAAAATTGTATCTTTCACACAACTAAGTTGCATTTCTTGATAGTTAGAGAGAGAGAGAGAGACAGATGTCCTATAATTCCTGCACTATTTATTGGACAGAGTATAGCTGAAAACAAGTCTAAGAATCGTCAAATTGATAGATATTACCTTTCGGGCAATTAAAAATGGACTAAAATGGAAGTTAAATACGAAAAAAGGTTGGTTGGTTTATTGTGATATTATAAGTCTGGATAGTAATACAAAAGGTCTATGATTTTTTCTCCAAGTTGATAAACACTATGAAGTTAGTATCTTAGCACAAATTTGTTGATAACGTCGTCGCGTCGTCGTAGGAACAAAATAGGGACATATTTAAAAGAATTATAAAAACCATCATATTTTCTAATTTCGTTTATTAAAATAAATTTTCCAATTTATTTAAACATTGTATTTGGTCTGCTAATGAGAACAATGGATGTTCATATTCTCAATATTATATCTCGAAAACCTGATATTTTGAGTGATTTTTAATACGCGTTCGAACTAAGACTATCAAGAATCTTAATTTTTTCATTGCATATCTTTGTAATTCATGCTGAAGAATTTCAAAAAACTCTCTTTCTTCAAAAACTTATGATTTAAAAGTGTAAAGCTATTTTCAATTTTTTTTTTTCAAGACAAAAGATATTATTTTACCTGAATCTTTAGAAACACTTCCTTAGTTTTAAAAACATTGCATAAGTGCTATACAACAAGAAAAGCAATTTCGTGACTATTTTTTTTTTTAATTAAACTATAAAACTTCAATAACAAATTTAGGTTTTTGTAATAAGTCAAACTGACATTTAAATTACTTCTTTTTCTGTCAATATATTGAGGACGTGAAAGCAATTTGGTAGTACTTTTGGTAAGATTTCATTTGTTTGAAGATAAATTTTGAGTTGAATTTTGTATTCGTGTTTGTATTTATAAAAAAGTATCAGTTGAGGTTATAAAATCTTTTTGACCTGAACTCAAATTTCAAATTTTCAAATTTGTTTATCACAAATTTAAAAATGCTAAAAACAGTTAAAAACTGTGTTTTTAAGCCTAAGTTATCCACAATGTATCCCTAAACAATAAATTATTGTATGACGATTTTGCAAAGTACAAATCTTTATTTTCTAGATACAGTTTAGATAAGCTTAATATCTTACTTAGTGCCTGAAAAGTATGAAGTTTAAAGCAAACCTTGAATTTAATGCTTTCATAGTTTTCAAAAATACGTTTTGGAGTTAATTGTTAGTGCTGATTGCAAATCCGAAATTCGATTTTAATTATCTGCTTAAAAATACCCTGTTCAAACATTATATTTGTACATATCTTATTATAATGCGAAAACTTTATAAAAATGAATTGTTTAGGGGACGGATTTTTTACAAGAACAAAACTTACTTTTAAACAATTTTGCCTTTTTCTGTTAAAACCGTTTTAGAACAAATGGTAGCGTTTCTTTCAGATTTCTGTAGGGCAGCTGCAATCTAACAATTTATGAAGATTTTTCGAAAATTTTATGAAATACTTTAAACATTTCATCTGAAAATCGAAGAAAAGGTTAGAGTAATTTTGAAGTCGGATCTGAGTTAAAACTTATTAAAAAAGTGCAATTTTATTGCCAGGAACAAAACCTTGCCGACCAGTATTATTATATTAAAAAAAAAGCATTGAATTTGTCTTAAAAGCCATTCTGAATATATTGGTGCTATTATCTGCACAACAAAATTTACCTGAAGTCGATATTGCAGCTCATTTTCAAACTCACATATTTAACATCACTTTAAACCCGATTGAGCTATGGTTTCATAAAATATTCTTTTTCTAAGGTACACAAATCCATACTGCGCAACTTTAACAAAATTATAATTTTGCTATTAGAGAATTCTTTGCGTCGTCAAATATAATTCAAAATAAATGTTTTAATTTATAAAAATAAATATAATATATTGTACAAGTCGGGTACATATTACACATTAGTCTTATCTTAAATTTTAACATCAGTTGGCGTTTTAAAACCATGATATCATGATGGCACACAAACATTGTACCTTACCATGTTTATTGCAATAATTTACTGTTACATAATTGCTCTAAAAACATCTAAACGCCATTAGGCAACATCATACATCTTAATCGACCTCATATAGCATTTGACGACTCGTTTAAACAATGAAAAATGTTTTCATATATGTAAAAGGATTCACCACTCACCACATCCTTTTATTCCGCTAATGTGATATCTAAATAATTCTCGATTACAACGACGACGACAACACGTCTTCTTCTGTGAAAGTATAAACCCTTGCTTTAAAAAATGAGAACGCTAATACAGAAGATTTTCAAGAAAGCCTCCATCCATGGATTTTCGTATATTGCACGTACAGATATTCATTTGGTGGAGAGAATTCTTTGGGGAATTTTATTATTTATTGGAACTTATCTATCTGTGGATATGTGCTGGAATCAGTTTGTACGTTATAAGGAAAATCCGACGGTATTTGGTGTTGAACGTATTATGGGAACTCGGGAGTTTCCTTATGTGGGTGTAACCATGTGTTCCAATTATTTTGATGAAGAACAAGCTGATGCAATTATTCAAAAGTAAGTGGCGAATATAAATGTTGGATTAAATTTAGAACATTTCCGTAGACCTTATTTTTTAATAATTTTCTTTAGATTTTAAGGAACCTAATCAGATAGTCAAGATTTTTGTCATGAATATTAAAGTTTTCAATTCAGCTATTGGATACGATTTAATTTTTAATTTTTTTTGGCAGAAAATGGAACGTTACAACTGCTGACGAGAAACATGATTACTACAAGAAATTTCTTAAAGTCTTAATTGAAATCGAGTATAATAATTTAGAAACTCTTAAGCCATATGAAAACGACGATGACCTAAGGAATGTCGATTTTTTAAAAACCATTTGGGATGTCAGTATTGATTTAAAATCTTATAGTTTTGAATTGTTTAAATTTTTTTATATTTTATTTTAAAGATTAATTCCAGTTATTTTACAAATAAAAATGGAAAAAATAAAGTTCTAGGTGGAGACTTGCATTACAGTTTTTCAGTGGTGTATAGACCAAAAGAAGATACAAGTTCAACGGTCTTTCAAAGTGTAATCACTGAAGTTGGATTGTGTTTTACGACATCATTTTTATACGAATATCAGAATCCTCTGGGTTTTCAAAGGTGACAAATCTTGGTATATATTCATGAAACATACAAAATTATAATTATTTTGTACTTTTAGAGAGCCTCATATGGATACTGAACCAAAAATGTGCACACCCTTTGACCTATGTAATTTGAAAGTATCACCAAATGTTGATGCCGGTGATAAAATTGTAGCTGTAAGTAAAAAAAGAATAAAAAGTCTAAATTTCAAACTTTTTTTTTTAAAGTACATCCACAACAACAAAGATGTTGTAGAGCCTGATATTAAATCAGTTATACGTCGTGAAATCAAAATAAACGAAATTTCTAATGTCGATGTTACATTGGAAATAATTTCCGCTGAAGAGGAAGTTCGAAATGTTCCGATAAATTATAGAAAATGTCGTTTTTCTAATGAAAATAATTTAAAATACTTCAAAGTAAGTTAAAACTATATTTTTTTGTATGAAAAACAAGTTTTATTTTTTTGCAAAATTTTCAGACTTATAGACCAATATTATGTCGAATTGAATGTCGAATAAATGCTGCTCTAAAACTTTGTCAATGTAAACCATTTTTCTATGTTGTTGGTCCTAAGGGACCAATTTGTAATATAGGAGGATTGCTTTGTTTAGCTAAGAATAATTGGATGAATACAAAGTGTGATCAATGTTTGGAAATGTGCGCGGTACATAAGTACACTGCACTCAAGACAACTGCTCATGTTTTCGTAAGTTTACAATATTCTATTTTAATCTTCTAAATTAAGGAAAATTTATATTAAGCATTTTAAGATGGCAAATCTTACTAAAACACAATAATATGTAGCGAAAGAATCTCAAATTAACTTGTCTGAGAAAACAGTAGTCCCTAAATAACAGTCTTTTTTATAAAGCTGATGACTTCAGTTAATGACATTAAAGGCCTTGACTTAGTTAAATGAAGCTCGATACATTTAAGGCTGTGGTATGAAGTTTTTCAACGCCTAGCTATCAGGTTTTCTAAAAGCAACTTGACAACTTAGAATTTAATTTTTGAACGCACCCTTTTACTAATTATCAAACTGTCAGTGTCAATTTATTCAGTAAACTTAACAATTTCATAGTGGTAAAGTACACTAACGTGCAACGTCTGCAAATAATAAAAAAAAATCTCAAGAAATTCGGAGTCGGTTACAGCAAATTTAAGAGCGTTAATTCCAATTTTCTTGAAGTTTTTAGTCGAAGTGGCGAAAATATCATTGCAACTCAGGCGTCCATAGCAAAAGATCCAAAAAAGGCAATTCCACGGCGTTCTCAAGAATTGGTCATCTTGGTTTACACCCATACACGATCAAGCTGACTCAAGAATTGAAGTCGATGCAACATTTGAAGTGACATACGTTCTCAGATTGGGCAAGTTGTTAAGACCATATTGGAAACCCCTTTATTAAGTGTGTTCTATAATTCACTAAAGCTGTAAAAGCTTAGCTTCAAAGAATAAACAAATTGAATAAAATTCAGCATCCGCTTTTTGTTCCAAAATTTGGACTAGACTATCAGGAGTCCTCTCACGAACTGTTTCGATGTATTTTGTTAAAGAACTTATGACAGGAAACTTTCCCTCTGAATTTTTCAAGAATTTTCTTCAGAGTTGATGATTTGAAACCACTTCGAAGACCACATTTTAGACGAATTGTATCTAAAATTATTTTATTATAAAAAATGAAAAAAAAAACAATAACAACAAACATGTGTCAAAATATGAAAAATTGAAGTATATTTTTAAAGTGACTTCAGTGCACAGCTTTTTGTCAAAATCAGAAATTGTTGGAACTGAATTCTTCCTAGAAATTAATAATATTTTTTTCAAAAGTTTGTCAGAATTTATAATTTCGTGCGCACTTGTCATTTTAAAACGCTTTATACCATTTTTACTTGGACAAGACACATGAAAGACGAAGAAGAAGTGAATTTGTAGCACAACCTTATATACTGTTCTTAGAAAATTACGGTGCTGAGTTTACGTTCATTTTCCTATTCGTAGAAAATGTTCTAAAATTCTCATCTTGAGTGTAATAAAAGCTAAAATATGTCAAAGTCTTAAAGAACCTTTTTAGCTGTTGTAATATTTCATTCTAAAAATAAACATGTCAAAATACTCTAATACTCTTACCGTTGTTCTTCTTTCTTCTTTATATTTTATATTACAGAATGAAGCGAAATTTGCAAGGGCTCTTCTAATCAACTTAAGTCTACCAAAAATGGGTATCAGACGTCGAGTGGTCTTCAGCTTTGATCAACTTGTAATTGCTTTTGGTGGAGCTGCATCTTTATTCCTTGGTTGTAGCTTCTTGAGTTTTGCACAAATTTTGTATTACATCATACAATTTTTGGAAGAGAAACTTAAAATTATGTACCGTCGTTATTTCAAAAAAAATTAGCTCTCAAGTTGCTTGCTTGTTCTTTGTATAAGATGGCACACTTGTCAATTTATTGTAAGTACCTACTTTTTATTTTGTTTTGATTTTTGAACATCCCTGTGAATTAGCAGGAAGGATTTGTAGAATTAGAAAACAAAAAAAATTAAACAACAACAATTTAATCAAGAACCCAAAGTCTAGTGGCTCATTGAAAATATCCTGGTGTGTCAAGAACAGGAGATATACGAGTATGAATTGAGTGAGGATTGTTGCTTGTTTCTATGCGGCTACCACAACAAAATTTTACAAAAAAGAAAAACTCCCCCATATATATACGTATTCTGTTGTGTTGTAACATCGAGTCTTCGACGACAACACAATGGCGACAACATTCACGTTTGTCATCAGCATGTTTTGGTGACAAATGGGGTGACTTTGCATCACAGGGGTTGCTCCGGACAACCCTTTTTGCTATGGATAATCGAAAAACCTATATTAACTCTACATAACATACACCTACATATGGAATTGTGTACCTAGCAAAAAGGTTCGATTTCCGCGACTAAGCGCCATTTTTATTTACTTTGTCAACTGACAGATGACCATAACCGTGGGATGGTTATCAGGGACGGATTTTTTAAATTTATGAAGGCGTTGGACCATAAAGTAGGGCTATTGATTTTTTGGGAAAACAACTATCAGATCATTGTTTAAAGAACTACCCCAAAGGTCTAGCCAAGCCTATATATTTTAAGAGTATTGATTTTTGTTTAAATCAGCCCAAGCCAAAAAAAATACCGACTTGTCGCTTTTTGTTGTAACTAAGGTTGCCTAGGTAACAATCCGCTTTTGATGATGGTGATGAATGATGATATAAGCAAATCTTTTGGAGGACACGCTTGTTATGCGACCATTTCAAGGATAAAAGGATTAAAAAATCATAATGAATTCTTATATAACTCAAGCCTATAGCCGTGTCTATGTATTGTACACACAGCACATAGGTTGTATGTTCGTATATGTACATATATAAACTTTATAATTCACAAACAGACAAAATATGTTTATCTCGAAAGCGAAACTTTGACATCAATCTATTATTTTTGTTCTATGTATGTATGTATATGAGTGGGTGAACAGATAGGATTATTGATTTTTTTTTTCTGAATAGGAAAGGTATAGAAATTTTACATCAATTTTATTATTTTAGCATTTTTATAGACTTGCAGAACTTGGTTTATCAAAATTGAAAAAAAAAAACAGATTACATGTTTATTTAGAAAAATATCAGAAAAAGATTTTATATTTTGTTTATTTGATCCTTTTAAAATTTTTCCCCCAGGAAAGGATTATAATACCGTTTTTTTTTTGTACAGAATTAATTGTTTTCTTTGGATTGTAGTTATTAATCCTTAATTTTGAGGTTCAATGGTTTGTTGTTGATGTGTATATGGCTCAAAATCACCAAGGTGCAGAATTGGCTTCGCTAGCAATTTAATGTCTTAAATCTTGACTTATTTAAGAAAAAAAATTAATAAAATACTAAAACTAACCTGTTTTGTGTGTCTATCAAACAATATAATTTATTAATAAACTAAATTTTAAATGAAATCAATATACACGCATAGAAAATCATTTCGGGAACGCGTCCTAATCTACAATCTTCAACAACAAGTTCAAAATATAATTGAAAAATGTAAGGTATTCAACCCCGGTCATCACTTAATACACCGTATTTTGTATACAAAATCTAGTTTTAGAAAGGATACTAATAAATTATTTATTTTTAACTGTAAAAAATGCAAAAACAGTTTGTCCGATACCGCACAAGTCATTTCAGTGAACATATCGATAATCGATCAAAAATAATTTTAAGTGAACGCAGCCATTCGGTGTGACACGTCAGTCGAGGTAGAGAACAATAGCAAAGCCGGCTGCCAGAGTATTTATCGTAAAATAAATTTTATCTAAATGGTAAGCACCTTTTTATTTATTATTCGTAGAGCGTACATCAATAGCCCGTCAATCCGTGAACGCATTTATTACATTTAATTATTGATGAAATTATTTTCTACGACACGAAATTTCAAAGTTTCCTCAAATATTTTCCTATTGACAAAGTCAGATCGCATTTAAGATGACGTATAATTAAAGCGCGCGCTTATTTGAAATCGTCATTTCGGGAACGGTAATTTCGGGAACGTTCCCGGACATGATTTTTACGTATTTTGCTTGTAGAAGATTTTGTATGTATTGTTTTCATTATTGCTTATTTAATACACATACATAATATACCCATGTTATTAAACAAAGCTTAAATTATGTACTTTGTTTTGTTTTTGTTGATTTTATCAAACTTAGAAAAACGTTCCCGAATTGATGGTTTTCTGTATGATATCTAGTACTAAAAAATATTACTAAAAAAGTATACAATTCTGTGCGCTGCCCTGTCAAAGTTTATTTATATACAATTTTTGCAACAGTATAAACTAAAATTTATCATCATAGCTTGCAATTTTTTTTGTCATAAAAATATTTTGAAATTTGCAACCTTGGTGATTTTGAGCCATATAGATATGTGAATGAATGGGTAAAAAGGGAAACTCGAAATTGGATATTTTGATAAGTAATCGATAAAAATAGAAAGGATATAAGATGAAACTTTAATAAAATATCAAATTTTGAAGGACTAAAAAGGGCTAAGCATTTTAGAAAGGACAATATTTGTATTCAATCAGAGTGTGATTTTCTTGTAGTGGGGTGAACTGGTAGCGGTGGAGTTTTTTTTTAGGGCATTAACGCACTTTCAAAAAGATTTGTGTATCCTGTTTATGGCAAAGCTACTCTGAGAAAATAAGGAATGAGAGAAGGGGTTAAAAAGGAGATGTCGGTGCACATTAGTGGTTTTGAGTTTTTGAATATTGCAATGACAATTAAGTGTGATAAAGTTTTCCACATTCGTGTAGTAGGGCTTAAGAATGGATCTCTAAACAGAACAGTACGACTGAAATTGTGTTCGAAGGTTACGGTTGAATTGATTAAAGGAAAAGTGACACAACTCAGTAGAGCATAATCCGTTAAAATAACGGTAAATGAGGGTGAGACAAGATACATACGATGGTGTGCGTACAAGCAAGGTAAATGAATCAACGATGTTATTGTCACCAACCATTTTGAACGCTCTTCTTTGAATCTATAATAATATTATAAATGAGAATGTCAGTTTGTTTGTTTGCTTGTTTGTCGGTCTTCCACGTCGCAACGGAGCAATTTTACGGTTACGGTAGTAACCAGGCTGGAGAGTGTTTTAGGGCCGGTGCACACATGCGTTTTTTGACGCCGCGGCACCGCTTTTGCGTCATACAGTACTCACAAATAAATGGAGTAGTGCACACACACGTGCGATGACGCTGCGTCACCGCGCGTCATTCTTGCGGGAAAAAATACTGGCAGGTTTTCGCGAGACCGCTGCGTCACCGCAGACGCTTTTGCGCCTTTCAGTACATTGTTTGTTATTGATCGGTGCACACATGCGTCATTTTGCCGCAAATTAAATTTGTAAGAAAGATTTAAAAGATGTAAGAATTTGATATCGAATTATTTATTGATGAGATAAAAAAGTGTCCAGGAATATGGAATATTGCTTCCGAGGAATACCATGACCGGCAAAAGAAAAGATCGGCGTGGATAAATGATTGCTGAGTATTTTGCAAAGATTTCGAGGAGAAATCCGATAAATCCAAAAACGAAATATGTAAGTACCTGTTTTTATTTTATTTTTAATCAAAATTTATACAAATAGTATGTAACATACGTGTTTAAATTCAAGTTAAGTGAAAAAAGTGTTTCATAATATTCAAATAAAGTTGTTTTGCCTTGGTACACTACCAACATCAGATATAAAATAATCTGCCAACTGATTTCTTGCTCCAATTGATTGATTAGGTGCTCTTGAGGGCCCTGAAGAGTTATGTTGTTGTTCAGTAAATCATTCTATCGTCAATACATCTTCTATATTAAACCCATCCCTTGCTCTTACATAATTATGGAGTGCACAGCAGGTTTTAACCAAAAGTATTGATAAATCCAATTGGGGGTATGGACAATCTCATATGTGTATCCTGAGACTTGATTTTTTGTGAAACTTTAACTGCCAACTCATCAAAAGATTTTACACTCATTCGAAAATAGTTAAAAAACTTTTCAGAATTTTTTCTTATATTTGTAAATGTATAAAATAATCCTTTTGTTAGCCGATGATCAACAAAAGGATGTACCCAATAACGCCGTTTCTTTTTGAGAACATAGTTTTTATGAACTAGATACGCGAAAATCACTCGTTTCTTTTTATAAACCTCCATTGCTGCAAGCCAAACGCAAACTGCAGATTGAGTCCTGCGAGAAAAACCCGCAAGTGTGCACTGAACAATTGCGGCACCGCTGCGGTACCGCGGCGTCAAAAAACGCATGTGTGCACCGGGCCTAAGGCTACTTTACATGCTCTGTGAAGGATTTGATCAAAAGCATTCTGGTTTACAAGATATCAAGCCGCAAACCCTGCCTATTTATGTCTGTTGGCATGATTTTGACAAAAGTATAGAAGATATCCTAAATCTGTAAAGGGTTACTTATTCACAAAACATCTCGCTAGGTCAAGACACAACATTTTTTACAGTCTTTTTTAGATTGAAAAACATATTAAAAAAAATGATTAAATAAAATTTTCAAAAAAGCTTGTGTCTAGACCTAATCAACGTTCTAAAAAATAAAGTAAAAAAAATTGTTTGTTGTTTCAAGGTTCTGAAGCTGGGATATCGTGCCAGCCGTTCTACTCTTTCGCACCGGCAGTAGTGCACTCAACGACGCGTCAAGGGCAAATTTTATTAAAAAAAAATCATCCTTTAGTGAGCTTTGTTTTTCATTAAGGTTCAAGTTTCAAGAATTGACTAATCAAATAAAAAAAAAATGTGTTCAAATATCATGTGTAGTTTTTTTTTGCAATCCATCCTTGAATAATAGGCCCGAAATTTGAGTACGAAGGTAGACGACCCCCTTAACTTACTTAAGCTGTCCGGTGTGTGCTCACATAAGCTGCAATGTAAATAAGGCGTGTCAGTAATGCCTGTGCGAAATTTAGATGCCCTTTGATTATGTAACGGTACAAAACTTCGTATCATAAAACTTGAGCGAAACATAATTAATGCTAATATCATAAACGGTGGCGTTGGAAAGGTTGAAAATATAATTATTCCTCGAATCCAAATAATTACTACAGCTTTACCAATCCAATTCAAAAGCCTTCGATTCTCCATTCAAGTTAAATTCGTTATAACATTGAATAAGGCGCAAAAATAAGGGGGGGGGGGCGTTGTTTGAACCTAGAAAAACCGTGGTTCATCACTTTTACAATAGATAGCGTTACTTTTGGTCCCTCCTTGTTTCTCTTGATTGTAAAAAAAAACACTGACAAACTAACTCATGTATACTTGCTCCTGGAATGTATCTATGTTATATTTTGATTTTCTTTTATCACGCGGGCAAAGCTGTGGGTAGCAGCTAGTACTGTATAAAAAACTTAAGTAAGCTACTTGAGTATTGTGAATGTGAGACTTAAACCCACCCAATACTACTTGTGTTGAACAATCTAAAGGAGGAATTCGTCAAATTTGAAAGCCCACATTTTCAATAAGAGACCCTGACTTTAAAGTACTTTAAAAAAAAGCCGTTGCCAACTGCCAGTTGAATTAAGCCATAAAATCAACTGTGTACCTATTGCTGTTAAAGGCTTCGGTTTTCGAGATATTTTTTTAGCTGATATATTAATCAGCTTGAAAGTTTGAGGGGAAGTTGGATTTGCTATTTTTAGATATGACAAATGCTTTTTATCACCGGTGGCGTGATGGTTAATGCGTACGACTGTCAAGCCAGAGGTCTTGCGTTCAATCCCTACCTGTGCTATATAAAAGGATTTTTCCACTGGTACTGCCTCTTGCGAGAAATTGACAAATCCTCCAAGAGTTATTCTTGTCATGAAAAGCTCTTTCTCAAATAAGCGGTTCGGATTCGGCTTTAAACTGTAGGTCCCTTCCATCCCTGACAACATTGGTTGAGAGTTGTAAGTCACTAGGCCCTAGTTCTCAAGGGACTGTTGCGATTTCTTCCACCTATTCGGAACGAGGCCTAAGGAGTGGGATAGATGATAAAGCTTACGCAGTGATTTTGCTAGAATTAAAGAACACCTCGTCAGATCAACAGCTTGGATACCGCATCTAAGCCAGAAGATTACGAGTGCGAAATAAGATTTGTCCCATGAAATCATTTATCATTTACGCTCTCAAATACAGGGAAGTTAAAACACGCTTTGCAACCGTTAAATTGGTTTCAAAATGCCTTAAACAAATTTTTAAAAGTGTTCTTAAATGACTACGGTCAGGAACTCCTAATTTGTGCACTGAAATTGATTACTAGCTGACCTTCCAGTCGCTGTTTAGTTTTTTTTATATCAGTGGTACAATCACTTGTTTGATAAAAATGTATTACAATTTCAATTTAAATAAGAAAGACACGAACACGCACCATTGATTTACAGTATTATCATCATTTTTAAACGTAATATACATACAATAAGGCATAGTTGTTAAGTTTATTTTGTATTCAAGTTGATATATACTCGTACTTAGGACAAGACATTAGTGACAAAAAAGCTGTATTTGCAAATAAATTTAATCTAAGATCAAACAGCATAAAATAGTTTGACACACTTATTGTCGACTTGCGTCGTTTAAGTTGTCAACATACTTCTGTATGCATTAAAGTGCGTTGCGTCTAAGTGATTTGAGTTGAATAATTTCCTCTAAAGGTTTCTCTAGATTCTTTTTTCTTTTGCACTCATCTTTTTTAATAGAAATGTACTTATCTATTCAATGCATTTTCGTCGTTGTACAAAAAATAGGAGTGCCCGCAGCTTTAAATCAGTCGTCGTACCGCCGCCGCCGCTGCCACTGAAATGCTTCTTGCTTATAAAGGTAGTTTCAAGTCATAAACTCATCCAAAGCTTAAGCTTACTATGATACCACAAGTCAAATCCACGAGCTCGGCACACTTCACAACTCAAGAAATACAAAAAAAAAGGGAAAATCATAATGTGGAATATATTGTGCGGCATAGAAGGAAAAACAAAAACAACAACAACAAAAAACATATATTAAAATGAAAATCGCATTAATAGTAAAAGAATTCACTTTAATGGTTTTGCAGTTTTCACTTTGCCCTCATAATTCCCCTAAATGCGGTCTTGGGCATATAAAATTTACAACCAAAGGCAGATTTGATGTTAAACTAATATTTTGATTGACTTAGAATGTATACTTTCATTTTTGTAGCATAATTCTTATTGACCAAGTGAAAAGTCTACATTGAAGTGATTTATCATTAAGTTAACTTAATTTTTAAAAGTTTGAATCGCTCACGTCTAAAAGGTCAAAAGATGTTCCTTCTTAATGTCTCCTTTTTTAAGCAGTGTAAAGGACGTAATACTGCCTTTGACTATAGCATTTATAGTGTAGAGTTCAAAACTACTTAGGTCTGAATTTTTATATCTATTTATGACTTCACTATGTGCAACAATGGGGCTTTTAATGTGAAAAACCTCAAGAAGTTTTATTTTATTTTTTTTTGTCTTAAAATATGAATTTAGTTATTTGCGTTTTGTGTTACGAAGAAAGAAAGGATAAGAGACAAAGAGAAATGAGAAGGTTCAAGTGCTGTATTGTCTATGGCTTCTTCTTTTCTTTTATACCTATGCCAACATTCTATAGGAAAGGAAGCACCAAAAGGAGTAATGGCATATAATTAAATTGAAGAAAGTTAATATCTTCAAATTCCATATACGAAGCTGTTGATGGTTTCTAAAGTTATGTATAAATTATAATTTTAAGCCTTTTATGTAGGGATCAACAGTTTTTGGTATTAGACTTAAAACTTTGTGCGAAATTTTTATAAAACTCAAAAAGATATAATGGGCAGATAATAGTTATGTTTTTTGCAGAAAAATAGAGAAGATAATAAAACTGAAATTGAAATAATTCTGCATATAGAGTATATCAATAATTAGATTAAGTGTAACAAAAAAATGAGAGTATATCAATAAATACATTAAGTGTAACAAAAAACTGTAGACACAACCCGGATTGAGTGCCATAGTTTAGCCTAAACTTTAAAATATTATAAACACATTTTTACTTACGACTTTAACTATGAAAATATATGCAAAACGTCCTTACCTGAAATTGAAAGAAATCAAGAACATTAATATAATTTATTTAATATTAAACATTGTTTAAAAAGTCGATTTTGTTTAAAGTACAAACGGTTAGCAGAACTGTAGGGATTGATTCACTGATTTAAAGAAAAAATTGATTTCTTTGGATTCTTCATTGCAAATTTTCCAACTTTCAAAATTCTTTAAAGAGTGCTTCGGAGAAACAGACCACAAGACTTTTGAAAAAAAAAAAAAAAAAAAAAAAAAAAAAAATGGGTAGATGGTATTGAACTGTGACGTTATAACAGTGATATGATTAGGAATTGAATGAGTGAAGAACTAAATGATTTTGTTTCTTATGTGTTTCTTACAGTTTTGTTGTTTCTTTTATAAATTGTTTACATGATAAAAATTGTATTGTATGGTTAGGTTAGGTTAGGTCATGTTAGGTTATGTTAGGTTAGGTTAGGTAAGGTTAAAGTGGCTTTTCGTGATTGAGTAGGACACACTTCGGGCAATTTAATGGCCATTGTGATACCACATGAATCTTGAGGCTTTCTTCTAAGCTCAATGAAAGCAGTTTGAGTCCCTTACGAAACGTGAAAGTCTGATGATTGAGATCGTTTAGATCGTTATAGAAGAAATCCAGTAGGTAATTCTTGCGTTTTAAGCTAGAGCAGTGCATGTACTGAGGAGGTGAAGAACTGTTTCCTCCTCTTCCTCATCCATACAGCTTCGGCTTGTCATTTAGTTTGTTGTGTAAAGTAAGACCCAGATATATATATTTTGGTAGAAGCTATTACTTCTTATAACAAAACCAGTAAAGGTTGGGCCTAATACCTCAACTGCGTTCGCAATGGCGTATTTTCCAAAATTGTATTAATAGTTTAGCTTACGAATTGCTAACATAATATTTTCCTTGAGTGATGTTTAAATCGTATCCAGATTGTTGACATAGCATCGATCCTTGATGGTTCCCCACAAAAAAATGATCAGTCAAATCACAGCTCCGATATGGTCAACTGGCATCACCAAGACGGCGATTGCAACGTAGCTTGCCATCACGCATAAAACAGATATGTTCAGAATTATTAAGCTGCTCCAAAGTTAGCACCAAGCTATGAATGTATTGACATAAAAGCGCGTGATTTTGAGCCTCAGATGCTACAATTTTGTTTTTTAACTTACCTACCGAGAAGAAAATGCGTCTCATAAAAATTTTCAAGCTACCCTAAGGTCCAAAATAAGAAGTGCTAACAAAGCGTCTTCAATTACTGAGTCTATTTGATGTTGTTAGCAAATATTGAGAGACCTTTGAGCAGGTGAGCAGATGTTTCATTTCAGCCAAAACTTTATTTCAATAACCGAAGTGATGGGCTACACAGTACACAACAAACTTAGGTTTTGCTTTTCTCACATACCAATCTCCCCAACTACAATTTAGTAATCTACCACATTTAACCTTACTAAAAATTATCTCAAATCATCAAATTTTATTGAACCTTTTGTTTTTTTCCCTGGTTCCTCTCCCACCTTCCAAAAAAAAACATTATGCCTTTGGCTTAGCTCATCTTAAGACAGCTCATAAGGTAATAAAGAACTCATCCCAAAATATAGGAAATACTGGGAAACTAACTTAAAGAAAAAAATGGTTTGTGCATTCGATTAGTTAGTTCAGATACACAAACCACTAGTTCAAAACTATTGTTTAAATTTGTTTATAATAAAAAGTTAAGTTTTTCAACGAATTATAAATTTATATTCAATACAAAATTTGCTTAATGCATAGAAAATTCTTTTTTTTTGGCATATAAATTTTGAAATTGGTTCAATGTGAGAGCTGGAAAAGCAAGACTTACTAACGAATTAATAAATATGATATTTCGAATGCTATTCAAACGTAAAGCGATTTGATTCAATCAGGAAATAAGTGTCAATGTCATTAAGATGGCCTACTATGCTGGGTTTCATGATTGAATTAAACTATTTCAGTCCTTAACCTACACTTCTTTTTTATCCGACATTTTCACATCTTATGATTTTTTTTTATTTTTTCTTCTTGAACTTAAAAGAAACCAAACAACCAATCACAATTAGAGCGTGAAAGATCCAACGCATTCTTAGCCTCTTAAGATAAATACTTGGTTCGATAGTTAAGTTGACTTTTCTCTTGTCACAGCAACCTTAAAATAAATAAGATTATCGTTGATGCGACAATGTGCCTTTCATTTTTCGACAAAGTCAAGCTAGCTACCATTTTCGATTTTTATTCTCACAGGAGAACATTCAACAGTAAGATGGTATATTTAATACCTCTTCAAATGGTTAAGTGAGAATATAGAAGGCTCTATAGCTACTTAATGTCGCCATTCCTCGACGAAGCAGCCGTTGGTGTACTCGAATATAAAAACAATCTCATTCAAGCTGGTTCGAATATATATGTATGGTAAGTCGACGATATATATAGTTAGGTTGGTAGGTATATTTTGAAAAATCTCGACTTCTATACCCAGCCCAGAGAGCTCAGCCCAACACTGAACAATTGAATTAAAGTCTCTTTCAAGACCGACACAACGTTATATTAAAGCTGTGAATGGATTCTTCAAGCGATTTACTTTCCAAAATGATTCTACCACTTCAATGTGAATCTGAAAAGTAGGAGACACCCGTATTCGTCCCAACCGCGACCGTCTCATCTGTTGACTATTGACGACAACGCGGCAGACGAGCTTCATATATCTAGGCACTCTATATATTCTCATACCATCAGGACCGTAATAAAGGTTTTCCACTTGCCCAACCGCAAAGAATGTGTTTCTGTTGATGTTGCTGTTGCTTTTGCTTTAGCTGGCTGCTGTTGAATTTTGTTTTGAACAGAAGAACCTTTGATATTTAATAACTCGTTAATAAATGCCTTAAGATACTTTTATTCAGCAATTCAAATACCTACACAACACATACGAGTAGGTACAGATACTTTGCATTTTGCGCTTCACCAGCACAGGCATGGGCTGGGCTTGACAGGGCAGGGTATCGGGAGGGAAAAGGAAACTTGTGCACTCAGCGCGGAACAACGAGTCGAAGCCAACGAGGATTGTCAATTAAAGTGGGTGGTTTGCTTTTGATATAAAACACAACTTCCCTTCCAACTTCACCTAACTCGTTTCTCCCTAAACCTTTTATACCAACTCTCTGAAGCTATAGGGTTATGTGTTTTATAGGCAACTTAGTAGGAATATGGATACATTGTCGACGCCATCACCATGGCCATTGCCGGTACCATATGGCGACTTGTCGGTAAATGTGTAGAGTGTAGTATCTGCTGCAACCGCCATCGCCATGTAAATTGTGTATTATCCACGCCAGTGTGTCGATAAGAAACTGTATTACTTAATCTTTTGCCAGATGTTAATATTTTTTGCAACAAAAGAGGAACAAAAACTTTCTTAATAAAATTGATTCATAAAATAAACAATGGTCGACACGGTCGTACGTTTTTGCTCGTTGGCACAGAAAATACTTTATAATAATTGTATGATCTAATGGGGAAATGGTGTCTAAGACAACAAAACTAATGAAATGTCTTGTTTAAATGTCACTTTCAATGATTTTTATAAAAGCTTCCAATAACGTTGAGGGCAATTACAGAAGATTTTACTAGAATTCAATTTTGAATAGGACATTTTCTTTAATGAAAATGTATCAAACACACTTTTAAAGCGTGTATCTATCTTTCCATTTTGAAAAAAAAATATCGAACTACTTGTCAAATGTCAAAAAGTGACAACTTCAAAAATGACAGCTGCCCAAACCATCAGCCTTTTGAAAATGAAACCCGATTAGAAAAAATCCCATATTATACTTATTTGTTTTGAACCTTCAGTTTGGTTTACTAATTCTGATGTTCTAATTTTTGTTTTCGTTTTTCTACTTCTGTATAATTTAATTTTTGTTTTTTTTTTTTTTTTCTTTCACAAAATATATACTTCACCCTTTCAATCAAATCTTTAAAACAAAAATATACGTTGCTTGTTTAATGTTATGGTTTGGCGCGACTGGTAGTACTAGAGGCGCCATCCTACACTTGGACTACGTTATAGATGATATATATATGTATATAGAATAGGTGCTTTAACTTTTATACAGATATGTTTTTACATAGATTTGTGTGAAAGAGATGTTTGAGACGTGTGTTTACTGTTTAGTGAACTGTGGGTTTTATGTTCCTAATAAACATAAAAAAAATTGCAAGAAATATTGTAAATATTGGGCAACTCTCAGAGATTACTTAATTATAATTCACTCTTTTATATTGCACTCGATTGCGTGGAATTGTTTTTGATTTTAATATCTTTGAACTAATCTTGTATTTCGATTTTATTGAGATTGCAAAATATCACTTCAATAACTGCGGACGAAAGCAGTGTTAAACTGATGTACAAAAATTAATAAATTTGTATTGTAGGCAACGGCCTAGTCACTGATAAAGCTTCGGTTCCCATCGATCACCGAAATCAAGCATCAGTGAGCGTGGTTAGTAGAAAGATGGGGGACCGTCTCGAAACCTACCGCGTGCTGTTGTCATGTGTTCTTTCTGTATGTTGTTCTTTCTCCTCTGTCCTTCTGTCTCGTACTAATGTCTTGTGTTGTTATCACCTTATATAGTCTAGTCGCTCCAGGTGCTGTGTTCTCTACTCTGTACATTTATGTGCTGAGTAGTGTGAAATGTAATGTAATGTAATGTAATGTAATTTTTATTGTGGTGTGTAATTAAATATTTTACCAGAAAACAAAAATCTTTCATTGAAAATAGTTTTTTAGATAGAGATGGGAAGCCTTTTTTGACACAATGAAAAATAAGTGCAACAAATGAAAATATAGGATTAAAAATGGATAGTTACAATAAATTAACATTTCGAATGTTTCTTTAAAGTCTCATAGCCCAAAAAATTTGTTTTATAAACATTCAAACTTGACTGGTTTCTCAAATTCAGCACTCTATCTAAAATCATCTTAACTGAGTTTCGGAAACTGATTTTCAGAGTTTTTATTCAAATAGAAGAGAAGTGCCACAGGGCTGAATTTTTGGACCTATGCTTTTTTTGTACTTTTATCATGAAGATGATACATTTTTCATCAGTAGTAATTCAGGGAGAATTTGTATTTAGTTTAGCAAAATAAAATGTTTATAGATTGTTTTTGCTTTCTTGAAGTTAAGTTAGAAGAATTTTGATTAATTGTAAAGTTCATGCTACTTAAAGAATGCTTTATTATCATTTATCATTTTATTACGACAGAGAAATATTTTGTAACTATGATTGAATAATTAAATAAAGGGAATTGAGCTAAAATTCACTTTCAATTAAACCACGGGTTACTAGTATACTAGTGGTGTAAAGGCAGTAGCCTACGCTGACAAGTAGCTCTACTTGCGTCAGGGAAATTCCAAAGAAAAACTAAGTAAACAACTGAAACAAGCCTTATACATGTACAAAAACTGTGGATTGACGATTAACCCCCTTAAAACAGACCTAGTACACAAATAAGGGCAAAATACCAGATTATGTAAGTTCTAATATAGATGCAATCCCAATTATCAGATCAAGCTAAATACATAGGAGTAATCTTGGATAAAAGCTGAGCTGGTGACCAAATACATTAAAGAGATCCCAAAAAGCTCAGATCCCATTCTATTCATGTAAAAGGACCTTCAGAAGAAACTGAGGACCGAATCCTAAAATTATATTGTGGATGTACATTGCAATCTTCAAATCAGTCCTTACTTACTGTAGAGAAAGCTAAAGGATCTTGCCAAATCCTTTAGACTTCCGGATCAGACAACCACTTTGTCACAATAGAAATAAACCTTTAGACAGACATTTGTTCTAAAATCTTGAAGAATTTGAAGACATTTTAAGAAACAGCCTATTAGACTTTACCAAAGCCTCTAAAAGACTAAAACAATACAATCAATAGGCATCATAGGTTTAACTCATTGATTTTTAATTTAGGAAGGGCATCACAATGGATCAACATTGATCTAAATGTGTTTATAACGTCATCAGTCGCCAGCCCAACAACCTAACTAGCTTACATATCGCCAGCCTATCAACCTAGCCTAGTATACATATATTTATTCTAAGGAGATATAATAACCCTTGATGTAAAATTACAGTTGAAAATCGCCATCTTAAAACTTTACTTATTAGGAACTTTTTACTGATAATTTTAAAATTTCGTTGTATTCACGAAAATTAAGAATATTATCAACTATCAAAACTCTTTTCAATTGGCTAGTTAAACATTGAAATTATCAGAATGTTCTCAACCATAAAATTCTCGAATTTGTATTCTTCATAAAGTTCTAAAAAAATTATTGATGTATCTGGACCTTAACCAAAAATTCTGCACAATTTCGGTATTGAAATTGGAATTTTTAACTTTCATTAATTTTTTTGAATAATCCTTCAACAATAAAAACACGTTTTTCTCTCCTGTATAAATGATCCATTTTTAAGCACACTGAATCTTTCAAATTGTTTTCTTAGTCTTTGTTAAGTTTTGAAAACTTTGCCTTATTTTCAGCATTTAAAAATAGTTATTTAACAATCTTTTAAATTTTCAAGCTTTAAAGAGAGAAAAGATTAAATGCGCCTTTAAGTTTTGAACAATTTTAATCATTTTTGATCTTTTTTGATACAAAGCCCCGAACAAGCATTTTTCAAGTGGTTAATTCTTTTTAAAGCAACATAATATAAATTTGTTTCTGCTTTTACCACATTTTGAAAGCATATTCAATTTTAAACTCGTTGATATAAAAAATAAAATGGAAAATTGCCAAACAAAAAATCGGAAGAAAAATATAACAAAATGCAGTTTAAAATCGATAACCGATATTAAAAGTTTTTGAAAGACATTTTAATTTTCAAGTCCAACATAATAATAGATATGTTATGTATGTATATCCATAGTGATTTCTTTTATTTATTCTTTTCAATGAAAGAATGTACATACTTCTATATGTACATTATCTATATAGCTGTACATTTTGTTCGACTTTCTTTTCAACCTTCGAATTCAATGCTTGGATAAGTTCAAACTAACAATGAAAGAACAAAAAAAAAACAAAACAAATTCAACTACCTCTGAAACCCTCTGAAAAGGTAGAAAATCATCATGATTGTGTTGTCCCGTCTCGACATTGTTCGTGCTCTGCATTCGAAGAAAAATGTCATATAGTCAAAGCAACAACCATAACACTACAAGAACTGCACCAATTGTCTGTTTCGAATTGAAAAAGTCCTGCTGTATTGCAATTTCGGTACCAGGTAAACGTAGGTCTAGGAATGTACTCGATGGAGGATAAAGCGATGGATTTGGGATAGCAAACTAACAACATACCAAGCACGAGACTATACCGACTCTTATAGAGCCGCAGCTGCTTCACTGGGTACTTGGTGGCCATCGTCCATTAGATCACGTGTTTAGGAAGGACTATGCTTTGTATCTTATCTGTGATGCATTTCCCTAACTTCTCAGCTACTGGTATTTATACCCTTTGGCGTAATGGAGTTAAATTGTACCTACTACATTTTCGCTGATGTAACACAAAGCATTGATGACGCCAACATCACCATTAACTCTTCATCATCATCAGTCATCACAATAATTACTATGGGAATGAAACATTTTTTGAGCTTTGTACAATTTGATTAAATTGGTTACCGAAGCCGAAGTTGTCATGAGACAGTATGTTTTTTGAACTTTGATATCATCACTGTTGTTAGTGGCGATGATGGCGAGACGTCTACCTGTTATCAGCTCTTGAGTCACACGCAATAGCAAATAAGACAAGTGCTGAGAAGCATAGGGCAGACAATGTGACAAGAGGCGAGTGTAGGTTTTCACATAGCTAACAAAAAGTCACAGCGATATAACATTAATAAGTCAATGACTGAGTCTGTCAACAATATCACACGTTTGTTTAGACGTCGTCGTCGTAGTCGTTAGTGCAATTTTGTGGGAAAAGTCACAACTCCAAAGGAATGGCATTTACAATTTTCTAGCTGTGATTTTTATTTTAAAGAAGATACATTTCTTTTACTCAGTTGCAGAACTCATAAAACACATTAATTTTGTAATTGCTGATGCAAATGATAACTAAATTGATAAACGGGGTAATGTGGCTTCCGTATGGAACTCCAGAAATAACTATTATATGTACAGTACCAAGCTACAAATGTACCGAGAAATCCTCTAAAACCTGAAACTTGTAAATTTGATGTCAAATATGCCTACAACAAGACCACCTTAAAATCTATTTTTGGAAACATTTATTCACATTGAATTTAGTTTGAAATATTGAGCTTGGCAAAGCATTCTACATTCGTATAACGCAGCTAAAGAAAGAATATATTGAGCTTGGCAAAGCATTCTACATTCGTATAACGCAGCTAAAGAAAGAATCTCTGTAATTGTGCTCAAGGGTAAACCGATGAGCATGAGGAGAGGAATGCAACTGACTAGTTCGCTAGGGCATTTTTTTTTTATAAAAATAGCAATAGAACAATGATAGTCATTACACCTTGCGGAGGTGTTCAAGAGCAGCAAATATCTCAGCGAGGGAACGATCGCGTATAATTTTTTTAAAGCTCTCTTTTAAAGTATATTCAAAAGACCAGACCAATAATGAGAATTATACTCGAGTTTGAGACGAATAAAAGCTTTGTAAACATAGTCAGATCAGAAAAGATAAAACCTTCTTACATCGTCGAAAAAAACCTTAGCACTTAGTAACATTTTAAGCGATGTCAAACATGTGATCATTCCACAAGAGATGGTTGGTGATGCACTTACCTAGAACTGAAAGCTGTTTAGTCTCCTAAATGCAAGTAAATGGAAGCATTAATTTCTACACGGTTTTTAATTCCCAAGACAAGATCAGAATTTAATGAAATGGGAAATGCTGCCGTTGATAGTCTACATCTGAAGAACAAGGATGAGAATTTACAAACGAATATGAAAAGCTGAGGATATTGTCATCAGCGTAAAAATTGATTGTAAAGAAGAAGGTATGGCTTTAACAATGGACGACGGTATTGGTCGAATGGCCATTAATCATTTTCATGAAGTGTTCAATGACCAATTTGCACATTGCAGCTGTATGTCATCGACAACTTCACAAATGAGATCTTGAAAGTCTTTAATAGATTGTGGAGTAATTGTACACACCTTATCTTTCACTTGGTTCCAAAGAATAAAGGTCTAACAGCTTGACATCACAAGATCTCGTTGGTCAATTCTGGTCACATCTTCAATGAAAAAAAGGTTGGGGTGGAAATCTCACTGATAACTTCAAATCCACGCCCGTCTGTAGATTTTTCTAAAACCTTAACAAAATATTAATAACAATACTTTGTGTGATATAAACCATTTTAAGTCAATATCTTTTTTTGTTTTCATAATACTTGAGTCGAAGACCATTTCTGATCAGTTTTTTTTGTTTTTGTAGGTTTTAAAGTTTTGTAAAAAAAAAATTTGTCCATTGAATTTTTCTAAAAAATTTACTAAAAGTTAGCAGCAATATTTTGCTTATGAAAGAATAAATTTGATTTTAGCTAATATCCGTTTCTGTTCCCGATTTTTCGAAAGTGTTTATTTCTTATAAAAAAATACCAATTAGAATTTTCTAAGAGCATTAAGTAAACAACTAAATTTTTTCATAGAATGAAATAATTTTGAAGTCAATACCTTCATCTATTCTCGAATATGAATCTATCATCAGTTTTTTACCAATTTTACGTATCATTTTTTGAAGATTCTTTTTTTTTTTATAAAAAAAATAACTTAGATTTTTCTTAAAATGTCAATAAATGTTCGTTCAAAGCAATATTTTTCTATAAAATAAAATTAGTTTGAACGCAAATATATTGCGTCAGTCTAGTTGAAGCTTTCGTTGACGCATAACGTGTTTTCTTTAAAAAGTTCTCAATAAGCCTAATCATAACTAAACGCGATCGATCGCCGGAATCTGAGGGCAAGAATTTGTCCTTGGATAAAAAACTTCGTACTGCAATGGCAGGTACAAGTCGCCTCTCTAACAATTCTTTTTTTCCTCTTCAATGTCTCCCGGACACTGACAATACTGAAGAAATGGACGAATCTTCTGCAATTGTTGAAAATAAAAAAGTGTTTGTGCCCCCTATTAAATTGTTGCAAAAAAACCCTGCATTTGTTCATGGATTCATGAAACAACTTAATATTATCGATTATTCCATTAAAAAACTATCCATCGGAATTAAAATTATCTGTGCATCACTTGAATCCTTTAATGCTGTTCTTAAACATTTAAATGATCAAAACTGTCAATTCTTCTCACATGATTTGAGAAGTGTTAAAGCATTTAAAGTTGTTCTTTATGGTTTGGATAATATAGAATCACATGATCTAAAATCTGAACTTATTCGTCGTGATCTTAAGTGCGTCGAAGTTAAAAAAATTGTTAAGAACTATGAACACTATAGCGACAATTTGTATGTAATTTCTTTTGAAAACGGTTCTGTGAAATTAAATGACTTAAAAAAGAACATTAAATCTTTGTTTTACACCCAAGTCACTTGGAGTTATCAAAGAAAACTCAAAGGCAAATTGACCCAATGTCACAATTGCCAAATGTTTGGTCATGGGGAGCGCAATTGCCACATTAAAACCTACTGCGCGATCTGTGCTGGTTCACATAAAACATCCGACTGTGACAACATCTCGGCACACAAATGTGCAAACTGTAATGGCAATCATAAAGCCACCGATATAACTTGTGCAAGCAGAGCCACATACTTGCAAATCAAAGAGAAAAAATCTCTCCGTTTGATCAATCAACAAAGAATTTCTTTCTCCACACCTACAACCACGCAAGTTCCTTCACAAGAACCGGTTTTACTTGATTCAATGAGCAATTTTCCATTGCTTCCCACTCCAAGAAAGAGAGCAATTACTGAGAGCCAGCAACCTGGAGTAATCAGATCTCAGCACTCAACAAGACCATTGGAAAAAAGCTCTGCGCCTACCTGCAGTCCAATTTCACCAATTACACCAACCCTTGTCAACACAAGTGCAAGTACATCTAACAACAACAACACAACTTTATTTTCGATGGAAGAACTCAACAGCCTTTGTATGGAAATGATCACTAGCTTATCTGTTTGTAAAAACAAAATTGAACAATTCAATGTAATCGCACATTTAGCTTGTAAATTTCTATATCCCAATGGCAAGTAACATTTTGAATAATTTAAATATTATAACTTGGAATTCTAAGTCAATAAGGAACAAATATTTTGAATTTTTGAATTTTTTAAATAGCCAAAAAGTAGACGTTGCTTTAGTAACTGAAACATGGCTAACAAATGTAGATACACTTCCTTCTTCTGATTTTCAGTGTTATCGAGTAGATAGGTCTGAGCAAAGGGGTGGTGGAGTAGCAATTTTCGTGAAGAGATCAATTCAACATTCACTCTTACCTGTGATAAGAACACGCTTGATAGAGAATGTAGGGATATCGGTTAAGCTTTTGAGCGGAAATGAGGTTAAGATTTATTGTATCTACTTTCCTGGTGGAACTTCATCGGATCTAAAAAAAGATTTCTTTAAGCGTGACTTAAGGCAGCTTTTCTCTACTAGTGGTGAATTCTTGCTAGGTGGCGACCTTAATTGTCGACACAAAGATTGGGAATGTATAAGGGCAAATTGTTGGGGGAATCTACTAACTCAATTTCCACATTTCTTTCCTATTAATATCCTTTTCCCTCCTAGTCCCACGTTTTTTCCCGCTGGTTCCCATGGATCTCCATCCGTCCTTGATTTGTTTTTTACTAACATGTCTTGTCAATTAGTTAACCCAATTTCTATAGATGCGTTGAGTTCCGATCACAACCCTGTTCTTTGTCGTCTCCCTTGGTCGGGTGAAAAAAAAGTGCAATATATCCAACAATTTCACAAAGCAAATTGGAAATTATTTCAAACAACCATGAATGCAGAACTTCAAAATGTGTCTATGGATTTGAACAACATATCTTCTTTTGATGATGTAGATTGCGCTGTACAAAACTTTACTCAAGGTATTTTATCGTCCGTGGAAAAATGCGTTCCCAAAAAACTTAAAGAAGATTCTTTTCTAAACAAAACACTTCCTTCTCATGTTTTGGAAATGATAAAACTGAGAAATATTCATAGAAGGAATTGGCAAAGATACCGCCAGCCTTTTTCGAAAAATATGGTTTCTCATTTCAATCAATTAATTTCGAGAGAAATTTTACATCTTCGAAACAAGGAATGGAACAACAAATTGAGTACGCTTGATAAGAATGGAAAGCCCTTCTGGAATATTGTTAAAATTACAAAAAATAAAAATAGGAAAATTCCATTCCTCAGGGAAAATAATGAGATTGTATGTTCTAACGAGGATAAAGCTAATGTGTTCGCTGAGCGCTTTTTAAAAAATCATAGAGTCTCAGAACATTTAGGTGATAGTGAAACAAACGCATTAGTTGATTCAAAAATCGACAATTTCAATAATTTAAATTTATTAACACCTTCAAATGCATTTGTTTCAACTAAAGATATCAACATCATTATCAAAGATTTAAAACTTAAAAAAACAGGTGGGCTAGACAATATCAAAAACACCTATATTAAACATCTCTCGAAAGAAGGCATTCAGTTTCTTACGTTCATAATAAATGCATGTTTAAAAATGCAATATTTTCCAATTAAATGGAAAATTGCAAAAATCATTCCAATTTGTAAGGCGGGAAAACCTCCCGATTTAGCTAGCGGATATAGACCCATTAGCCTGCTAAGTAGTTTAAGCAAAATTTATGAGAAGATTCTTAAAGAAAAGATGCTAAAATATATTTCCGATGAAAAAATATTCCCCGATCAACAATTTGGTTTTCGCAGATTTCACTCTACGTCTCATCAGGTGAAAAGAATCTGTCAACATGTCAAAAGTAAACGAATCCAAGGTAAATCGACGGGTATGATACTTTTAGATATTGAGAAGGCTTTTGACTCAGTATGGCATAAAGGAATAATTTATAAAATGATTAAATTTAAAGTTCCGTTATATCTTTGTAAAATTGTTCAAAGTTTTCTTTCCGATCGATGTTTTAGTGTTCATGTCAACAGTGGTATTTCGTCTTTATTTACGTTCAATTTTGGTGTCCCCCAAGGCTCTGTTTTGGGCCCTCTTTTGTATAATTTATATACTTCAGATATCCCAACCATTCCGCTCTGTGAAATTGCCATTTTTGCAGACGACACAGCAATATATTCTTCAGATGAACTTGCTCTCAACATTGAGAGTAATTTAGTTCAAGCTGTTGAAATATTAAGCAATTTTTACAACAAATGGAAAATCAAGTTAAATGCTGATAAATTTCAAGCTATCTTTTTTTCAAGGAAAAGAAAGTCTTGTTATCTCCCCAGCAAACAATTTATTCAGATAAATGGAATAGACATAGCTTGGGAAAATTCTGTAAAATATCTAGGTATACATCTTGACACCAAACTAACATTCAACCACCATATTAATTGTACTATAAAGAAAGTAAATATAGCTATCAAATTGCTTTACCCTTTTATAAATCGAAGATCTGCTCTAACTATTGAAAATAAAGTGATCATAATGAAAGTGATATTTCAGGCAATTTTGTTATATGGAAGTCCTGTTTGGGGAAGGGCTGCACTATGTCACATTAAAAAACTCCAAGTTTCACAAAATAAATTATTAAAAATGATGCTTAATCTACCATTCCGTTATTCCACTTGTGACCTTCATCAAGAAACGAATGTTGAATTGATCTCCGAACGAATTCAAAAGCTAGAAGCAAACTTTGCGCTTAGATGTAATTCATCTGATAACCCTCTTATAAACCAAATCAATCTGTGATAAATATTTGTTCAGTTAACTATCTATTTACGTTTTTTTTTTTTTTTTTTATTTTTTTTTTTTTCACTATATCTACATATAAATTGTTATTTATTGATCTCTTCTTTTGCTTCTTTTTTTTTCGTAATAATTTATCCATTTATTTATTTATTCGTTCATTTATGTACTTATTCATTTATTTATTTATATTTACTTACCTTTTTTATTTATATTAATTTATTTATTTATTACTTATTTATTTATTTATTTATTTTATTTATTTATTTATTTTTTTATTTATTTATTTATTTACTTATTTATTTATTTACTTATTTATTTATTTTCTTTTTATTTATTAAATCATTAATTGTTTTTATTTATATATTTGTATATTCACTTTTGTGTTAATTATATTGATTTGTTAATTTATTTATTATTTATATTATACTCCATTATCCAAGAATTCAATTCTATTTAAAAATGTTTGTTAAACACAACTGAATCAAATTCTAGTCATTTTTTTTTTTAATTTAAATTGAAGGTTTTTCTTTGCTTTTCCTTCAAGTATTTCGTTGCCCTAATATTTTTTGTTTAAACTATAAAATAATATTTCAGATGTAAGACATATTTATCAAATCACTGTATTGTAAAATGTGCGGTTACAACACCTATTATACTGATTTATGCAAAATAAAAATACTACTAAATACAAATATATTGCGTTGTTGCCAAAGTATTTGAGTCGAAAATCAATTTTTACCAACTTTTTGAAGTAGTTTCTCAACATTTTTTTTCAGTTCCTTTTGATTTATAAAAATAAATCGTTAGTTGATTTTTTTTTTAAATGAAGTCGCTAGCGCTATTGTAAGGTACAGTATATTTAAAGTCGATTTCTCTACTGGTTCTTGAGATATGGACGACGAAAAGTTATGCCCTGAACGAACGAACGTGCGTACACACGCACACACAGAAATCTCTCTAAATTCTGAGGACGTTGAAAGGTCGAAAAATATGAACAATATTATGTATTATAACGGGTTATTCATTTTGCGGTTTCAAAAGTATAGGACTGGAGTTCGACATTTGTCAAACTAAGTTAAACTATTTTATTTTTTTGTCAGATGAAAGTCTAACATTTACGAAAATGGATCGCTTAATTATCGCACAACGCATACAAATTGTTAAAACCTACTACAAAAATGGCGATTCTGCTACAGCCAAATATCGTGCTTTAAGAGGAAACTATGGCTTACATAATCCTTCAACTATGAAAGCAATTGGCAAAATTGTGCAAAAAATTTGAAGACACTGGATTGGTTACAAATATTGTAAGGCCTGTGCATCATCGTTTCGCTCGTACCACTGAAAATATAGCTGTTTTAAGGGAAAGTGTTGTCAAAGACCCGATTCCTCTTCGTTCTTAGGAATTAAGACTGTCTTAGGGCACATTATGGCGTATTTTGTTGACAACAACTGAAGCCAGCTGACCATTCACAACGTCGAAGATTTGTCGAATGGGTGCTTGAACAACAGGCGGTGGACGGCAACCTTTAACTCTTGAGCACTTAAAAAAAAAACTTTCGTCAAGTTATGACAGGGATACCGACCAATATATGTCACATGGTAGCGTGGCGGTCATTTAAGTGATGTAATGTTTCACGCATAATGTCAACGTTCAAACTTTATAATAAAAAAGAAACATCATGAAAACAAAAATATTTTATATTTGTTTTATTTACGTTTACTTTTGAAACCGCAAAATGGATAACCCTGTTTCTACATTTTTAGCTAAACTCATTTTCGAAATTATTGCAAACAAAGTCAGCAACATATGTAGTTATTATAAGTTATAATATCACAAATGGTTGTGAATTCGAACAATTTCCACAAAATTTTATTTTTTTGCTGATAAAATTGATACCGAAGCAGAATGAATGAGAGTTTATAACTATCAACTATCAAACCTTTTATATTTGAAAAGTAATATGCAAAGTTTTGTTTGAGACTTGGTAAAAATTTCAAGGCAATATAACTACATAAGTATATACAAATTAGGTTTGGCATCACTCCGTTGAGAACTAGGGCTTAGTGACTTAAAACTCTCAATCATTCCTGTGTGCGAGTCATGATAGGGACCTACAGTTTTATGCCGAACCCGAACAACTATTTTGATAAAGCACTTTTCATGACAAGAATTACTCTTGAAGGATTTGTCAATTCCTCGCAAGAGGTGGCATAGGTAGGGATTGAACCCAAGACCACTAGCATGACAGTCTTCCGCATGCCACGGGTACTACAATATACATAACTCCATATAATTATATGCAATCTCTCATTAACTTAAAAAATTGGAAAATTGTTAATATAATACAGAATAAATATGAAAAAATTTATATATTTTTAAGAAATTCAGTACATGACCCTTGGATGAACTAAATTAGCATAAATCATCCAAGAAGTAAAGTTATTCTCGTATATTTTACTATACTAGGTACTTGGTGCACTCATCCAGGCACCAGTCACAAATACCACCTAAGACACATTATTCTTAATGAAATGTCCTTGTTTTTCAAAACAAAGAACACAACAAGAAAGAAGTAATGGATAAGAACAAAATTCACAAAAACATACAAATATACAAAAACAGTCGAGAACACCTGCAATTCGGCTTCCTTTGTATTTCGTTCCGCTTATTCCAGTTTCATCTCATCTTTTTGTTTTTGTTGTTGTTATTGTTGAATAATCTTCTTCTCCTTCCCCGACTGTATAATTATAACAACAACAACAAAAAAAAAACACAGAAAGTAGCGCATCCTTCCTTTTGCATATTTAGCTGCAGGGAACAAAGAAAAATGAAATAAGGTAACTTTTTTTTCCTTCCTTACTTCCCCTAACGAAAATACACAATATGCACGTTACTATGGTAAAATTTTTAAAAAAATATGTTTGAATGATGTTTTTCAACAATAAGACGTATCTATGTTCTCAAAAAAAAAAATGAGAGGAAGACCAAATCTCCTCACAAGGCAAGGGCATACAATATGCGCGTCAGCTTGACAGTGTTATTTTAGGATATTCAGGTTTTATTTTTATGTACAAACAAAAATATGAAGATATGTTTATTTTTTCACATAAAATTCAAACAGAAGAAAAGAAAGAAAACGAGAAGAAGAATAATTAATTTAAATACATATTAGAAAACGAAAGTGTTGTGTTTTAATGTATTTTTTTTTTGAAAGTGGAAGTGTTTTGAAAATTGATGTCGTTCGAGTTGTCAAACGATTCTCTTTCATTCTTTTAAAAATTTTAAGTGATGTTTGTGGTTTCATTAAGGAATGACAGCGAGCCCTTATATTTATTACTGTAACTCGTTTTTATGAGTTTTTAAGGATCAACATCCGGATTTGGAAAGAGTGTGCGTGTAAAAAATGTCATGTCATGTGAATATTTTTTGAAAAATTGTACGAACTAAATTATGAGTTGATGACAAATAGAATAAATCGAGATTGAGTATTTAAAATACTGAAAGTATTTAATTTATTACTGCTTTACAAGAGAATTTTAATGACAAGATAAACAAATTTAACACGCGTACAAAATTATAAAATTTTAATCCCGTAGCGTTTTTTGAATATTGAATTTATGGATATTAGATACAGTGAAAGAAATTAGTTTGTTAATGCAGTAGAATTTCATATACTTAGAAGTTTCTAACCAATTTGAAAAATATACAATTAATAAGAAGTACACAAAAGCACTGAACTTTCAGCGATCATAGTTAGAGGGGAGGAGGACGGTCTGGAAAATTTAGCCACAAATGTGCACTCAAAGATATTTTTTTGCATGCATGTTTTACATCGACTCTGCTTATAAAACTTTATATGATTTTTTAAGGTATTAGCGGAGTGATTTGAGCGATCTCTGTAAGAAATATCGGGTTCCGGCTCTTGCATATTTCTTGGCTTTGTACCCACTTTTTTATATACCTCCATAAAAAAAAGTCTGAAGCTCAGACAGATCAGGTTGTTTTTGAGATAATATGGGATTTGTAAATTGGACACTTCTGCAGTACTTTAGATATGTTTGGAGTCATCTGGATTATTGAAGTGTAAATGTGCATTTCTCACCTTAAAATCTGCGGAATCGTTTCACGAGATACGACTGATTGTGTTGAAAGTTGTCGAATCGATGTTTCAGGATCAGTTGCAACAATTTGTCAAATCACCTTTAAGTTTTCAATCGTTTTTTTAACGTTCTACTAGTTATTAATTTGTAGGAAGCTAAAGAATGCTGCATACGATTTGTTTTTAAGTTGCATACATCGAAAAACATCAACTTTGCTGGAAATATTTGTTAAAACAATATGACATTTCGTGTTTGAAAACATTATCCCATTAAATGTTGTATACATTCATTTTTTACTTTGGATTGGATTTAGACTAAACTAACGGTTCTTTATAAAGCATACCTTATTTTTAGTTTTTGTTTGTTTTATAAAACATTTTTTAAATGCATTTGATAGAGTTAGACATCAAGCTTTCTTATCGAAAATGCATGCATTTGTTTTGATGAGTTTCTTTTTAGTTGGGTGAGAAATGAACTTTCGGATCGTTCAATCCAAGAAGTTTTAGGTGGGTTCAAATCTGATATCCACAAAATAAACGCAGGAGTGCCGCAGGGCTCCGTTTTTTCTTTGACACTCTTACTTATTTTCATAAATGATCTCTTGTCTGAACCTTCTAATCTACTAAATTGTTTTGATGACAGTACCCTCAGCTTTTCTTTAGATTCTCATCATTGTACTTCGGATGTGGACTTCCAACGGCAGCGTATGATAACCCTCCCAGAATGTCACTATCCCATAGGTGGCACTTGCTATGAGGAGGCTGAACAGCTTTCAATTAACAAATTTAACTAAGTGTTTAGGTTTTCTCCGAGAAGATGCAATACATTTTTTACTCCTTCTGATCTAGTTATGATTTACAAAACTTTTATTCGTCCGAAACTCAAGTAAAATTATCATATTCGAGCTGGTGCCACAATAACATACTTGAGTCTTTTGATAGAATTGAAAAGAGAGCTCTAAAAATGATAGGCGATAGTTCGCTTACTGAGACATTTGCTACTCTGGAACACGGCCGCAAGGTCTCATGGTTATAATTGTTTCATCGCTATTTTCATAAACAATGATCTAGCGAAAAAGGCAGTTTTATTCCTCCTTCAAACAATTCAACCGTAATAGCCATACTTTTAGGAATGCTTATCAGTTTTTCTTTGAAACCCATTTCGGACGTTAATATTCAATTATTCGAATTCCTTCACCACTCAATGCAGAACAATGCTTACTTAGCTGTCGTCAAAATGACTATCAACTTAGGGGCAAGTTATAGGTATCAGTAAAATCTTATAGTAAGAAAGATTGATTCAATCAGGCCTATCACAAATTCCATCGTAATCGGAAACTTTTACGAATTCCGAAAAACCGTATCACGAAATCTGTTCGTAATACAAAATTGTATGAGATTTTCTACTACGAACGTATTTGGCAATATTTTTTTTTTTAGAGATTCGTAAGTTTCCCATTGCGATGAAATTCTTGATAGGGTTGAAAACGATGAATTCAAATGTCAAGTATAGTTACCAACATATTTTATCGATGCCTCTAGAAAATAACACGAGCGTCACGGACTTTAAATTTGTATCCATTTTTATTGGATAATTCTTCCAATTCGAATTCTTCCGATTCAGTGTTTCCAATTATTATTTTTTCACAATTTTAATAAAGAAGTATTTTTGTAAACCTTTTTATATACATCAATTAAGGTCACACTTTCTCTATTTTTCAAAAGCTTAACAATAATAATAATGACATGACACCATGTTATTATACACCTTAACGACTAACGCTGCTACCACTACCCACACCTAAAATATAACAACACTGCTTATTAAATGACGTGTATTTCCGGTCGACTAAGCACACACATAGCTAATGTTGAGAAAAGCGATACGTATGAAAATGACTGTCTCTATTTTTATGTGCGCACCTGTTTATTCCTATAGCCTTTAATTTACGAGAACAAAAACTAAATTCCAAAACCTAAATTAAAACAAAAAAAATAACAGCGAGGGCGCTGCTCCGGCGCGTTGTTTATCTTATTTACCAAGGTCAAATATTTGTCATATGGATATGATTTAAGTTACGAGCATTTTGTATATCCGTTGGAGGATTTTTAGTGAACGGGACAGATAAATAAATATTTTTATCTTTTAATCATTAATTTTGAACACAAGTATTCGAGGGAAGATTTATTTATGAAGAAAAGTTAAATCTTATCTTTGTTGGTGTTTTTGAAGAGAGGGGTTTATTTTTAAGTTTGTTTTGAAATGAAAGATTTTTTACTGTTTCTTTTTTTGTTGTGTGGTTTGCTCAGGTGAAACATTCAAATTGTTTACTAGAACTCCCCCAATTTTTGTATAACCTACATCTTTAAAGCAACACTATATAAAGTTTACATTTCAGATCAAATGAGATAGAAGTTTTTGACAAAAATATAATGCACGACTAGGTCGCGCGAACTTGTCCTGTATCCAAAAGACTATGTTTTAAAATATTAACAATACAGGGTTATCCATTTTGCAGTTTTAAAAGTAAACGTAAATAAAACACCATATATAATATTTGTTTCATGATATTTCTTTTTATTATAAAGTTTGAACGTAGTGCGAAACTCTACATCATTTAAATAATCACCACGCAAATTGTTGCAAGCGTCGATTCTTTTGAGGTAATTTTCGACCACTTTTTGACACATATTGGGCAGTATCTAAGCCATAACTTGACGAATGTTGGTTTTAAGTGCTCAAGAGTTAAAGGTTTAGCTGCGAAAACACGGTCTTTCGCGTAGCGCCAAAAAAAAACTCCAGCGGTGTCATATTGCATGATTTTGGTGGCCAGTTGATATAGCCCCGGAGAGAAATTATGCGGCCAGGAAATGTATCTTGCAATAAAGCCATATTCGCTCGAATTGTGTGGCATGTGGCACCGTCTTGTTGAAACCACATACAAACAAGTCGTATTCTTCAATAGCAGGCAAAAAAAGTCGGTTATCATAGGACCCTAACGCTCCGAATTGACAGTGACAGTCATTCCATCGTCGTTTTCAAAGAAGTAAGGTCCAATTACACCTCCGGACCAAAGAGCCCACCAAACAGTGACTTTTTGTGGATGTAATGGCCCCAAATACGACAATTTTGTTTATTAACATACCCACCGAGTAGGAAATGTGCTTCGTCGCTGAAGAAAATTTTGTTCGAAAAATCACCATCCACCGCCAGTTGTTGAAGCACCCATACCACGTATTTACGACGTTTTGAATGGTCAGCTGGCTTCAGTTGTTGTGTAAGCTGGACTTTATATGGATGTAGGTGAAGATTAAAATGCAAAATACTTCATAATATGCCGTAAGACAGTCCTAATTCCTGAGAACGACGAGGAATCAAGACCTTCGGGACTTCAGCAACACTTTTACTTACAGCAGCAATATTTTTAGTGGTACGAGCGAAACGATGATGCACAGGCTTCACAATATCTGTAACCAGTCCAGTCTCTTCAAATTTCTTCACAATTTTGCCAATTGCTTGCGTATTTGGACGAATGTAAACCATAATCTTCTCTTAAAGCACGATATGTGTCTGTTTTAACAATTTTTATACGTTGTGTGATAGTTAAGCGATCCATTTTCGTAAATATCAGATATTTCAATAAAAAAGAAATTGGTTCAAAAACTTAGTTTGACAGATGTCGAATTCCAGCCCTATACTTTTCAAACTGCAAAATGAATAACCCGTTATTATTTCCAAGTGGTAATTTAAATTTAAAAGAAACAAAAATCTACTTTTTTAAGAACATGAGTTAATGGGTAACCTCAAGATTTCATCAGTAAGAAACAGCTTCACATCTTCTTGGCATTCCACAGATGTTACATACCATTTTTCTTGGATTGTTTTCTTAAGGGCCGCCTTATTTCGGTTTTCTTTCATGGAGCTTTATTTTTCAAAGATTCTTAAGGGGGTTTGGATCTGGGGATTATTAGAGCAATTGCAAAACTGATCCATTCTTTTGTGAAAATCACTTCTTTACGACTTTAGCAGTGTGTTTGGGGTCATTATCCTGTTGGAATGTCCACATTAATATCGGATTAACTTCTACAAATGGAAGCAAAGCGTTTTCCAATATTTGGAGGCACTTTTCTTTGGTCATAATATTTATTTTTGATCCGAAAGATTGGATCTAAAATCGACATTTATATTCCTTTCAACATTAAGCCGGCCAAACAAATTAAGTATACTTTCGTCACTGTACAAAATAGTTTTCCAGTTTCTTCGGCTCTGATGCTTCAGTTTCTTAGACTCTTATGCTTGCTTTGAAGTTTGCAAATTCAATGCGCGTCTATATGTTGCTTTTTTTAAGAATAAAACTCTGCTTGATATTTTTCTATCTTGTTTTTATGAGGGTAACTGTTGCAAAAGGATCCTTAAGAGCTTTTCCAACTAATTTTCTGTCGAGATTAGGTGAAGATCTTTTTGACGTCCTCTGGTTTCGGTCTGAAGCAATACAAAAATATATTTTGTATACACATACATAAAAAGAAGCCAAGTTAAGAAAAAAAAAGATAACATTTGAATTTTCGATTTTTTACCAACAAATTTGTAAGGGTACTTCTGTTGCTTTTCGTCTTTAAAAAATGCCTACCGCAAATCTGCTTAAAACAATAATTTCTAAGTTTCAAATCAATCGACCCAATTGTTTTGGCTCTAGGGGCGATGACAGACAAACGGAAGGAATCGCCGGACCTATCCAAATGTTGTAATAAAATAAATAAGGTAACGCTGCAGTCCTTTGTTCTGTGTGCGAGTCAGGGATGGAGGGGACCTACAGTTTTTATGCCGAATCGAAACACCAAATTAAAAAAAAAAAGCATTTTTTATGAAAAGAATTAGGTACTCTTTGAGGATTTGTCAATTTCTAGCAAGGGTTTGTACCCGTGAAAAGGTGCCACAGCCAAAGGTGGCAGGGATTGAACTCAAGACTCTACCATGACAGTCCTACGCACTTACCATCACGCCACGGGCAATACAGTAATGTTATATTTTATTAAAATCTCGAGGTCAAAATTGTTTTACGAATGCAATACTTGCCATATACGTTTCTATGTCTATCAAGAAAAAATGTATATTCAAAATAAATAAGAAGGTAAAATTTGACTCCATTCTTGTCTAATATTTAACGTTAGGGTAAATGCAATACATCTTCAAAAGATCCAATGAAATAAGTTCTAAAGAAGATTTTGTTCATGTGTCAAACACTCCTAACTCTAATGCAACGCTAGGAATAATATTTCCTCATCTTCAAGAAAATTACACAACGTAATTTGCAATTCTATTATTGAAACACTTTTAACATTCACAACGAGCTTCGCAAACACCACCCTGATTGCAGGATTACGAACTGAAAAAAAGAATATAAATCTGTGATAGAAAGAGACTCAGGTAAAAATCTAGTTTATCATTGTGAACCTGAAAACATCCATTCATCTATTTATAAATAAATCCCATATTTTTGTATTTTTGCAGCACACGTTGTAATGTGATGCAGAAAATCTCTCCCATTTAGAGTTGCATGCATAGCAATGAGTCTCTATATTCTATCTATATACTTTTTGAAAGGTGTGACTGTGACTGATGCAATGACACATTTTGTCAAATCAATTTTCAAAAACCTCCTACGAATACCTAATCGGATTGTCGGGGATTGTTGGAATGGAAATGGGGGTGCAGTTGTTGCTGCTTTTGAAGTGATCGATAACAGGCAATCAATTTCGACATCACTTTCCTGCCCTCACAATTCATTCGCTTGGACATGGAATTTCAACGAGAGGGTTTTCTATTGATGTTTTTGATGTGACCACACCATAACACGGTTTTATTTGTACAAATAAAGATTTAGAAAAGAAAAAATTGTTTCCTCCTCTCCCATGAGAATCCTCAACTTCAGTTTTTATTTTATTTCCTTTTTTTTAAATGTAAATTCCCAAAGCGGAATAAAAAAAATTATAATCATTTTTCTGGATTTATTACACTTAACAATATGAGTCCATGTTTTATGGGTCTAAAGACCGTTGAGTGTATGTTGAGGCACGTTTTTCATGTCATCGTCATCGTGCGTCGCTCGGTCGGTTTGTTGACTTGGTCGTGCTGTTTCCAGCATTTATGATGACTGAAACTTATTATGAATCGGCGTGATGGGCTAGTGGTGGATATTTTTTCTGTATTTTTGACCAAATCTCTGAAACACGATTTTTATGATGAAACTTCCGGTTAATGCCAAATACAATATCTTCTTTGAAATATGCGCAATACGAATAATTTTTAAGGTAATTTTTGAATTTTTAATTTAAAAAAAAAACAGTTAATTTTGTGATATATGTACACTTTGAAAATTAGTATTCAAATCTGAAAATCATGTATTAATTGGAACCAAGTATGTAGGTTAACATATTTCTGAGAAAATGTATACCAGGAAAAACTTACCAAAAATCACAAAAAGAACTCTCATATGGACGAACAACGAATCGAACCCACATACATGTGGTAAAGTTTGTTTTAAAGAGGAAAAGTTCTTAATTACTTAGAGGAGGCGGTAAGAGGCGAGCGCCGGAAAAGATCTCCACTTGGATACTTTACTTACGAAATTAGTCTTACACCTACATTAACTTTTTTGCTTTTGGCAATTTCGATGGTTAGGTATACAAGTTTACATCATAGAACAATATTGATTTTGAAGATTTTCAGTTAGAAAGTTTGATTAAAAGTTTCGTTTTCTATGAGGGTATACAATGTTTTCGAATATAAATGAATATATGTAAGTGAGTTTATATCTGTAGGTAATATGTATTATGTGGAAAATCAATTAGGAAGGTATACACTTTTCTTGGAAGTGAAACTTCTGACTTGTCCCATATTTTGACGTTTAGGGTTTTGTGCTAGGATTTTTTGTTAAATGCAATTAACTCAAGTAAACAGATTCTCATTTTGCTAAAAAGGCACTGTGGTTTATGGAAAACTGTGCAAAACATTCAACGTTTTATCCAATAGTTTAATTTATAGTCTAGGTTTTGGTATAGTAAGTACCTACAGAGTTTCGTTTTTTACAAACTTTGATAATGAATTATATTTTGGAATTTAAATATATAAACCATTTTTGTTTCAAAGTTCTTCATTCAGAAGTTATTTTGCTGGTCATTCCTAAGTGAAACATAAATATAGAAAATTTTGTGATCGTTTCCATATATCAGTAGAATTAAAAAAAAATGTATAATATTTCAATAATTATTTTTATTTTTTCAATACATAAAAATCATTTAAAAATTACAAATATTTCGTGTTTTATCATAAAAATTAATCTTATAAATCGTGTCGTCGCGTGAATTTCAGGAAGCTATATTATTCCCAATCCATAAAAAAGGAGATATATCTTATCCAGACAACTATTTTTGGGAATCACCTAACAGTTTTGATTAACCATAACAAAATTCTTTAGGAACTCCAAGCGGGTTTCCGACGCGTCTATTCAACTAACGACAACATTTTTGTCTTAAAAAGCATTGCGGAAACATTCTTGTAGCAGAAAAAGAAGAGATATTATGTCTTATTGATAGATTTCAAGGCCGCCTTCGATATTATCGATATCTTTTTTTTACAAGCTGTACAACAAAGGAATGTCAATTTGGAATGGAATGTATGGAATGGTGAGGAAAGGTCCGATTGGTTTGAAACAACAATGGGAGTAAAACAAGGATGTCCCTTGAGTCCGTATCTTTTTGCCCTGTTTATCCATGACACCATTGACGATTTACATCGTGGGATAGAATTTGCTGAAACCAAGATAAAAGCATTTCTGTTTGCCGACGATGTTGGCCGTTTTGCTTATTCACGTCAAACAGTGCAACTAATGATCAACCGCCTTGGTGTATATAAAGCATATAAACACTTTGGTGTAATGATAACAAGCAACTTACAAATAGAAACCCATTCTAAGGAGAAACTTGTAAAAGCCAAGAGCGCAATAAGCGCTCAAAGTGCAGCGCAAACCTGTGGAAATGAAACTTATGATACTGTTGAAAAATATTACTAAGTGGTTTATGTCAAAAGATGTTTTCAACTACTTAAAAGCACGTCAAATTATATGGTCATCAATGAAACATGACTGTCTCCGAACGCTGAAGCTACAAATTGAATATTTTTTGAGTGTTTGACATGCCTATTCAAAGATTGCCAAAAGTTATAGCTCTGTATACTTTTAAAAAGAAGATTCCTTGATTCGAGAAATTAAAGGAACTGACTAAATATTGTGATATGAATTTTACCCTCAATATGCAGATATGCAATGAAAGAGATTTCAAAAATGCACTCTATCTATCGTCCAATTAGACGAAAAATACAGGCTTGAATGTATCCATCAAGAGATTTCATCCGTACATAGAGCCACTAACAGCGTCCTTCAACACAATCATTGTGAAAGAAATCATTTAAGGATTGGTTCTACTAATCAAACCTTAATATTAAACTTGATGCCGCACCGATACGATCTTCCAATAATTTGAACGCTTTGCAACATGTCTAGGAGAGAAGGCATTATGCATTTCATTGGAAAGTGCCCAATCCTGAAAGATGTTATAAAAACCTTCCTTCGCAGTGATGTATACTCGTATTAAGCGATGCAGAGGTAATACCACTTTTTAACTGCGATGGTGATTTAACACAGCTGTACTTCTACTAACTAAAAGCCATGCCCTATAGAATCCAAATCATTAATGAAGCCTTTTAATACCAGCCTATACAAAGAATTGTGTTCACTTTTTATGTTTCACTTTTTCTGTTCTTAAATTAAAAATTGTATCCATTTCTTTTAACTTTTAAAATAAAATTAAATGTGAGTAACTTATGTCAATCAGGCATGGCAAAGCCATGCTTAACAGATGTTTGTATCTTTATTCTTAATTGATATTTTGAAAATGAAATAAATCTTAAATTAAAAAAAATATAAGTTTATAAAAAGAGAAAAATTTGATAGTTGGAAGTAAAGTTTTTAAAATGAAGACGTATGATTTTTTAATTCCAAAGCAACAAACGTTTTGCGTTCATACAAAGTACATTTCATACATGAAATTGTATGCCTTAAATGAGTTAACTGTTCTTTTTTTTTTTTTTGAGAAAAAAATAGCGAAATGTGGTTACTTTTTTATTTTTTCTAAAAGCCTTCATGACAAGAATTACCCTTGGAGGATTAGTGAATTCCTCGCAAGAGGCAGTACCCGTGAAAAAACTTTAGGTGTCACAGGCAGGGATCGAACCCAAGACATCTGGCATGACAGTCCACCAACGCACTAACCATCATGCCACGGGTACCACGAATGTTATATTACTTTTCAGAAATCCACCAAAGTCGTGCCATCATTTACCAACTAAATAAATACAAGTTAAAATCTCTTTTAATACTACTCAGTATCGTTAAAACTGCCTTTTAAGAAAATTGGTACAATTTTTATCTGGGTTTTGAGGTTCAAAATTAGCACTAAGCCACTATTTATACACTACAATCCCACAGATTAGGTAAGTAAAAAGTCTAGTACCTACCATACAGTTCTTTGACATTTTAAGCTCTTATGGTCTTCACTTTTTTTTTCAAATTTGACAGCTTCAATAAAATCGTTTTCTATCAATTTTTTTCAAGCAGAAAGAGAAAATATTTCAAAATAGTGATAAGAAAATGTAAGATTTTTTAAAATAAGTACATAACTTTTTAATTTGTTCCAAAAAAAAATTAATTTTTGCAAAAATAATTTCAACATATGTAAACCGAAGTGATGTTCAAAAATAAAATTAAAAAGAAGCTGGTAAGCAACCCACACTGATCCCTTCCGTGCCCGTCTATCAATATTTCTAAGGCTTTAACGTAATATTAATACAATTTTAGCAACATTTTTTTAAAGTTATTATCTCTTATAATATACAAAAATATGTTTTCTGAGATCAATAATTTAGCATAAAATGAAATCATTTTGATGTCAATACTTTCATTTATCCACGAGGTATGGAGAATCGAACATGAATTTTTACCAATATTGTGTGGTAGTTTTTGTAAATTTTAATTCTTATGAAAAAAATGGCACTTGGATTTTTTTTTTAAATTCTACTGAATGCTAAATATATTTTATATAATATAAAATTAGTTTGCAAAAGATATACATAGTTTTAACTTCAATTTGTAGGTACCTACTTTTATAAATAAATAAAATTGTGCGTCCTGTTTCCTGTTAATTTCTAAACAAAAAAGAAAAAAGAACTTCTAGTGATGTATGTATGAGCGTGAAAATTATTTTCAATTCAATTTTTCGTATGTACAGATACAGAGCCGAACAAAATTAATGCATTCAATCATTATTGTTAGCCAATGGCGCACAATTTTAAACGATTTAGCAAATTATAAAATCGAATAACTATTTTAACTTTTAGAAATTTGCTAAATCCATATGAGATATGACATCTGTACAATTATTCTTATAAGAGCAAGTAGATGCAATGGTCCAGTCAACAGTTGGGAATTCCAATTGAAGTCCGTTTAAGCTTATTTGCTTTGCTTATTTTCAAGAACTGTCACTTTTTAGACATGTTTGGGTGCTTGTTTTTTAATTAAAGGCAATTAGTAATGTACTAGTTACCAAAGGTTTAAAATTTTGGAGTCGCTTAGCAATATCTTTCAATTTTGCCAAGATATAAAAACTTTTATTTTTTGCAACCGTTACTTCGATTCTTCCCAATATTAACCATATGTCAAAAACGTTAAACTTCGTTGTATAAAATTGTTTTGGAGGTAAAATCAATATTTTGTTCGTACAATATTCTAGGTGACAAATATGTACTTTTGTTCAGTTTTTTTTTTCAAAATTATATCAATTTGGTATCACGTCACTGGCGTTATTAATTCGTGAGATATTAGAAGTCAATCAAAATTGTCACGTTTTTTTTTAATTCTTTGGAAGTCATTTCTGCAAATTTCTGTTTTATTATGTGAATAACAAAATTTATTTGAAGTCGATATTTCTACTGGTTCTTGAGATATGAAAGACCAAAAAAGCTTTCCGAACGACATCTCTTTGAAAATCTTTGATTTAGATTCTAGGGAACTTGAAACGGCGCGCGAGAAATGTCAACAATTTGGGCCGATTAGGACGAACATTAATGTGTACTTTACTTGGAACTTTCAAAAATACTAATAATTTTAAATGCGCATAAAATGATATTGTTTTTACCATTTTAAGTATTACTTTTATTAAATTACGTTAGCTACACAACATTCAAAACCTAAAAAAAATTTGAAATTTTGATCAAAAGTTGATGAACAAAAATGTTAAATATGTGATTTAAAAAACACTTATGAAATATGTATTAATTTCTTAAGCCAGACAAAAATGACAGCAACTTAACTTTGAATTTTTGTAAACATTTGTATTAAGTTAGAAAATACAATCTTTAAGTTTAAGAACTGTAGACAATAAAACAAAATTTAATTAATGAACTCATTTTAAATGTTCCCTAAAACTAATCTGGTATCTATTTATTTTTTTCATGAATACAGAGATTTCACTACAGCAGTTTGTCTTTTTGTGGAAAAATACGCAAGTAAACAAAGTCAAAGTTTCGAAATATATTTAAATTCTTTATAATAACGCACTTGAAGAAAATTAGTTTTAGAAGTAAAGAAAAAAATTTACTCAAACAATTGAAAATAATTCCAGAAAATTAATTTTACATTTGCATAATTCATCATTATTATGTAAAATAATAATTATAATCTTAAAACTTCAGTCTTAACTATGTCATGCAGTTGAAAAACTTGCAAGCAATAGTAAGAAAAGAGAAGAGTTCTTTTTGTATTAAAACATTTTAGTTTTTCCAATGCATTTTTAACTACAATTACCAGTAGACATATATAACCATAATAAGTAAATAGCGTTTAAGAGGGTTTTTTTAAGAAGACATTTAATTTGTCTTCTCTAAGTGCAACTGTCATTAAAATTCCATTTAAAGTTTTGTATTGAAACCTTCACCCACTCTTGGTTAGTTACGTATTTTTATGTATATCAAGTTCTTTTTTTTTTAATTTAATCACAACTATAATCGAGCATTTTATTTTTCTCATAACATTTTAATAATTGTTACGTACAAGATAATCAAAAAGAAAACTTTTTTTCTTTTAAGAAAACCTCGTTTTTTGCTTTTAGGATGTTTTTAACATCTTTTATTTTTTCAAACAAATCAGACAATTAAAATAAAATATAAACGAACCACTTAAACTTAAATAAGAATTGTAAAATTTAATTGATATTACTTAATTCATTACTTGAATCATTAAATATAAACAAATTAAGAATTTATGTGAAAACAAATAAACCAAACAGAATTGACGTCAAAAATGTATATTAAACAAAATAAATAATTTAAATATTTTCAAATGTCAAGTGGCGCTACCTATTCATGTCTCCATTGTTTGGTAAAAACAAGTCTTCGGCAGATACATTTTATAGTCAAGCCTTATAAAAATAAAGATAAAGGGTGTTCCAAAATTAACACAAGATTTGAATTTGCCGCCATTTGTGCAGTGAAGTGTTGGAAACCCTGAAAAAAAAGCAATTTGACAGCTAACAGTATAGGGTTATTAAAAATGGAGCGTTACACGATAGAACAACGTGTCTTCATTATTAAAGAATATTTCAAAAATAGTGAAAGCTTGGCGGCTGATTTTTCGAGCAAAATCATCCTAAGCGATGAAGCACATTTTCATCTCGATGGCTTTGTCAATCGCCAAAATTGCCGCATTTGGGGTTCGGAGAACCCACATGTGATTGTCGAAAAACAAATGCATCCACAACGCGTGACTGTATGGTGTGGACTTTGGGCTGGAGGCATAATTGGGCCATATTTTTTTGAAAATGATGCTGGTCAAGCAGTGACTGTTACTGGTGCTCGATATCGCGACATGATTACACAGTTCTTTCTGCCAAAATTGGATGATATTGATTAGTCCAATATGTGGTTTCAACAAGACGGTGCCACATGTCATACAGCCCGTGAAACAATTCAATTACTGCATGAGACATTTCCAGGTCGTGTACTCTCTCGTTTTGGTGATCAAAATTGGCCTCCTAGATCGTGTGATTTAACACCATTAGACTTCTTTGTATGGGGTTATTTGAAATCACAAGTCTATGTCAACAAGCCCACAACCACCCGTGCATTAAAGGAGGAGATTCAACGCTGCATCAACGAAATTCAGCCACATTTATGCAGAATGGTCATGGAAAATTTCAACAAAAGAGTGCGCATGTGCATGCAAAGCCGTGGAGGCCATTTGTCCGATGTGTTATTCCATACATAACCCTATCCTATGTACTTTACGAGTCAATAAAAATATAACTATCAAAATACTAAAAACGGCGTTTTCTATTTAATTCAAATCTTGCGTTAATTTTGGGACACCCTTCACAAATATCAATACGAATTTCATGTGTTTTTAAAATTATTTCAAAATTCATCTCGTGTATTTTTATAATGTAGGTTCTAATAAATTTTGAAGAAAAAATTCTAAAAAACGAGATACAGTTATTTGGAATAGCTTAATAAAATCGTTTTTGTGATTTTATTAATAAAAACGGTGAGATTATGGAAATTAATTATTTGCGCCATTACTTTGACTTAAGTTTTGATTTTTACACGTTTCAAACTAATAACAAAAAAAAGTGGTTTGGCTTTAACGCTTAATAAACCGTGTTAATAAAAAATAAAGAACTCAAAAAACTTAACTACATATTTTAGCTTTTAAGTCACATGCCTATACATATTTTATCTAGAATTTATTATTTTAGGTAAGTATGTTAGGTTGGGCTAATGTTTTGTTTGGCTACATTAAAAAAGGCTTTAAATCTAAGTTAACAAAATGATTTGAATTAATTATATGGCTGGATATAAAAAAGAAAACAAGTCGATTCATTAAACAAAAAAAAAATGGGGAAGGCTTGAGGTAAAACTAAATTTGACTAAAATATTTAAAAGATCATACTTTACATGAGCTCCCTACCCATTTCTCACATTTATATATTAGATTGTCTTAAGAAGACACCTTGAGCAAATGCAAGGTTGCCAATTTTAAAATTTCAATTAAAAGTCAAATATTTTTTTAGATTTTGGGAACCTATTTAAAGAATAGAGATTCATCTTTTCGCTTCACTACATGAAATTGAAATGTCTTTGAGTGCGCTTACAATATAAGAAAATGAAAAGGTTGTCGAGATATGAATACATTTTCTAAATATATTTAAAAACTTTAAATTTTGGGTTAGTACCCAATTTTTCAATCATGAAGTAAGCACTTCGTTTTTTGTTTGCACTTTTCTGGATCTTTAAAAATTAGCCATTAATCGTTTTAAGTTTAGATTTTTCTCAACTTGATGCATATTTGTAAAAGGTTGGCAACTATAGGCTCACCTTGAAGACAAAGCCAATACAAAAAAAGAAAAACAATCCATTAAGTTTGTTTTCGTTAAGAAAATAATTTAGCCGGGATTTTCAAAATTTAAAACAAAAATAGGTACCTCCACGAAAGACAGCATGACATACAGTACAGAACTTACGAAGGTATAGTTACATTTTCGTGTACACTGTTTTATATGTTTTTGTGTAGGTGTTTCGGGAACCAAAGAGAAAACCAATTTTTCATGACACGAATTGGCTTTGTAATACCTTAAGAAATAATAATTGCTTCACCACCTCATGGGGCTGCAAATGTTATAAATTCTCGCAAGAAGATTACCCAAGACTTAACACCTCTTGTATTTATATTCTGTTAAAAAAGAAAGACAGAGAAAGAGGGAGAGAGTATTAAAGTGTCGAGAATATTTATAAGGTTCAAATGAAATATGTTTTCTTTTTTTTTTATTAAAGTACGTTTTTGAATTTTCTTTGAAAGGTTCATAAACATATAGGTTGTTAAAATGGATGGTTATGAGGAGGTAAGAAAATTGGCAAAAGCTTTTTTCCAAAAATTTTTGAAATTTTGCACTTGATGGATCAAAATTCTCAGCTCTCACAACATCAAAAGTTAATGCATAAATAATTATCCAAATCGTGGGAAGTTTTATTTTTTTTAACAAAGAAATGTACATCGTTTTGTCGAATGAAGTTTAATTACATCATCAACAAATATCTACAAGTATAAGAAACTCTTGCTTCACATAATAAGTTATTCCGTTGTTTTTAATGCAAAATTTATGTAAATATTTAGTTTAAGAAAAAGAAAATTGTATCATGCAAATAAATTAGGTAATACGAGTAACATAATTTTATTATGTTGCTAAATAGTCAGAAGAGTAACGTTTTTTATTGTTGACTTCCTTGAGAAATGGTAACTTTAAAGTGTTGAATGTTAATATATATATTTATTAAATTTGTTAAATGCTAACGTTAAATTTAAAATATTTACTTAAATTTAAACTTAAAACTAACATATTTTCAACTACTTATAGTAAAAAAGTAAATTTAAAAGCTTGCATGTTTGATTGTTATTTGTAGAGTCAATGAATATAAAGAATTTGTTAAACTTACTCATTAATTGATTAAGAGGACTGTTACCGCCATATTTCGATCTGCTAAAATTAGTTGTAAGGGATTAATTTTTCTTAAGCTAGCCTGATTTAGATTGAAACATCGACAAAGAATAGATTAACATGAAATAGTTCCATTCAATACAGAAGCTACGAGTATAAGGAGATGGGAGATTTATCAAAGCCTTTGAGTGTATGGAGGTAATAAAAGTCTATCAGACCAGAGGAAAAAACGAAGACAGCATCTTAAAAGTCTACGTTGAGTACTTTCAATTCTATCAATATGAACGGAATAGTATGGCGCCCATACAAGGCAACCGTATTCAAGAATTGGCCTGGCAAAGTAAACATATAAAATTTTAATAACATATGATTCACTAAACTCTTAGGAAAATCTTTTGCGAAACCAGATGTTTTGTAGACTTTTATAACTAGGGCTAGGATTTCCATGCAAATGCATATTTTCTTTGACAAACTTTAGAAGCAAGCGAACAAATTATATTTAAGAATCATTAATTTTCCTTTAAAATGGCATTCAATCGTTAGTGCATATTTTTGCATATTTGACTATAAATGCATATTTTTATAATATATGCATATTGTTCCTTTATATTTAAAAAAAAATGGACATAAAATTAAAAAAACATCAGTTTTCAAAGTGAAAATACAAATAAATTCTTCTTTTTTTTTAACCGATGCGGCGCCATACATGTTTAAAGCAACTAGAGGGTTAAAATTTTTTTATCCGAAGTTGATACATGTAACGTGTTTAGCTCATGCACTGCATCGAGTTGCAGAGGAAATGCAAGGTTATTTTAAAAATGTTGATTTATTGGTGGCAAACCGAAAACAATTATTTTTAAAGGCACCATCTCGCGTGGAACTTTTTAGACAAAAGTACCCTTTAACACCTCTTCCACCACAGCCTATTGTTACCAGGTGGGGAACTTGGCTACAAGCAGTTGCCTATTACGCAAAGCACTATGAGGAGTTTTAAGAAGTGGTTAATAATTTCGATGATCTGATGCTGTTGCAATTAATATTGCAAAAGAGATATTGAACCAGATTTTACTTAAAAGCCAAATAATATTCATTAACTCTAATTACAATTTTCCTTGTGATACCATAACAAAGCTTGAGGGAAGGGACTCATTAAAAAATCAAATTGATTTAGTTGAAGATGCTGTTGTAAAAATAACTGCTGTTACGGATCTCTTACTCCAGCCATACAAAAGAAGCTTGAGAATGTTCTAGCAAAAATTGAAGGGTTTTCAACAATGAAAAATATATTTAAAGCATTTACATTGAGTTGCAGTAATGAAAATTATTTGAGAAACTTTACAACCGATGAAATTTCTTCCTCTAAGAATGCAGCACTTACGTCAATTGACGTAGAACGTACCTTTTCGATATATAAGACGTTTCAAAGGCCCAATCGCCAAAGCTTCATTTTTAAAAACCTTAAGAAGAATTTCATCATTTATGTCAATTTTTCTATTATCTGTGTTATTTTGAAGAAAAATGTTTTATTGTTTATGTTTTGTGTATTTTTTAATTTTTGAGTGTACCTACTTGTTTTTTAGTTCTTTTAAAAGATAAAATAAAAGACTGATTTTTTTTATAAAAACTGTATACTAAGTCTTTTTTTTTGTGTTCAATTATATGATTTTAAATGCATATTTTAAGTGCATATTTCCCATTTTTAAGAGCATATTTTAAGCGCATATTTTGCGTTTTTAAGTGCATAGAAATCCTAGCCCTATTTATAACTATATATAAAGTGAACAGTCTAGTTTAAGTCTAGGACAACAGAAAGCTCAGAAAAACTGTAAAACATAAAATCATAATTTATTATATCGGGTCTTTCAATAAGAGCGCTACAAAAGTTTTTTTTTAAATAATGCCATTATGTATGGAACTCAATTTCTTTTGCATGACCACAACGGACACGCTTGCAGAAGTCCAGACGCTGAACCCAATTTTTGACAGTTTTCGAACATAAATCGGCCGATCCTGCTGCAATTTCAAGTTCGATTTTCGTACGAAGTTCATTAATCGTCGTTGGCTTGTTGGCTTAGACCATAGACTTGACGTAGCCCCACAAGAAATAGTCTAACGGCGTCAAATCGCACGACTGAGGCGGCCAAGCGACTGGACCATTTCTTGAAATAACACGTTCTCAAAACTTGGTTTCCAATAAATTGATTGTGACTTTCGCTGTATGGCTTGTGGCGCTGTTCTGTTGGAACCACGTCTCCTCCAAGTCCATACTATCCAATTGGGGCCAAAAATATTCGGTTATCATTGAACGGTAGCGATCCCCATTCACGGTAACGTGCCGGTCTTGATCACCACGCAAAAAGTACGACCCAATGACGCCGCCGGCCTATAAACCACACCAAACCGTAATTTTTTCGGGATGCAATGATAACTCTTGGAGAACGTGTGGATTGCTGTCTGACCAATGCCGCATATTTTGTTTATTGACGAAGCTATTTAACAAGAAATGAGCCTCATCGCTGAAGATGATTTTTCGATGAAAATCCGAATTATTTTCAAGTTGTTGCTCAGCCCAATTCACGAACATACGACGCTTTTGGTGGTCAAGCGGCTTCAGTTCTTGCGTCAATTTAATCTTGTAAGGATGTAGGCCAAGATTTGTTCGCAAAATGACGTCACAGAGATGCCCAACGCTTGAGAACGACGTGTGAGAGACACATTTGGGCTTTCTGCAACTGAAGCCTCAGCGGCAGGAAAATTCTCGACACTACGGGCACTTCTTTGTCTCACTGGCACAGTAACATTTGGTACTGTGTATGTGGATTCAAAATGTTTCCACTAAACGTTTAAGACACATTGTTTTATATTTGGCGATATTTGAAATCAAACGATTTTTATTGCACTATTCGCAAATTTTATTTAGAGCTTCTTGTAGCATTTGGCAATCCTTGATAGAGTTAATAATTTGAAAAATTTTAACATCATCTGCATAGAGTAGCGATAAGAAATTATTTAAAACAGAAGGCACATCATTAATAAATAAAATAAACAGCAATGGACTAAGGTGACTTCCTTGAGGTACACCAGAATTAAGATTAAATTGACATGATAGGTTTTTCTTATCATTAAGATATGACGGAATCCATATAACGAAACGGTCCAACAATTTAGGAAAAAAAGAAAATTTCGCTATAGGACGATAATTCGTGATTAAATTTTCAGAACATTTTTTAACAATTGGCCTTAGTTATGAATATTTCCAAAGATCTGGGAACTTATAATATTTCTGAGACTCGTTAAAAGGAAGAAACAATGGATTACAAACATAAGACACACATTGTTTCAACATAAATTATGGCATTTCATCAGGACCAGGACTGGAACATACATTTAGCTTTAGAATATTGTCACGTGTAGACGCCTCAGAAATCGTAAAATTGATTGATGTTAGATGACTGTATTCTTGTGTATTGGAAGAAATAAGGGAAAGAAGTGCTGTCAGAAGAAAAATCTTCAAAGGCAGTCTTAAAATAATCTTCGAACATGTTCAAAATCGTCGTGAAGAATTTTGAAAGGTCATACTAACAGTATATCCCTCAAATTTACGTTTACTATTAACGTATCTAGGATTCAGTATTCGAAATAAATAAAGTACACAAATGTTGAATAAGTCATAAAGTCGTATTGCAGTTCTTGGTAAACTCTAAGCGTCTCAATACTTTTCAATAGATTGAACTTTAAGTTTTTAAATGTGAAACAACCCATACCGGGCTACCACTTAAAGTTTTTAATTTGCGCATTGGGAATTTCAGCAAAAACGTCTTTTTAATAAAAGCACTGATAGAGCTACACAGCACTAACTATGGAAATGGTTTTCAATAATTTTCCAACGATTTTCAAAAGTTAAACGACTCATTTTGGAAAAATAATTAAAAAAGAAACCAATACATGGTCTACAAGGGGGAAAAGTGAAGAACAAATTTGCTAGACAAATCTTAATGGCATTGTTCTACTACGACAAATAAACAATTTTGTGTGTATGGCCTTGTCCCTGGCCCTGTGGTGGCCAACTTAAAACTTGAATTTGGTACTTTCACAGCTAAATTTAAACTGATTTGTGTTTAAGGTCATTTTGAGTGGATCTTTTCTACTAGCGGCTACCAATGCTCTGTCCAAACCTTTTGATTTTCGTTGATTCTTATGGTTGATTATGGTGGTTTCAAATGTATTTTAATGTTTCACATTATTTGTAGCGAATAAATCAACTTTATTGAACAGCCCAATCCTTTTGAAATGTAAAGAATACGCTTATTATTTTCAAATGTTGATAAAAAAAAGCATCCTTTACTCACGAGGGCACAGTTAATCCTTATTTAATTGGCATAAACTAGATTTAATAAAACTTGCAAAGAAAAAATGGACAAAAGTTTTTCGTTTATTTAAAATCTGATATTTACATTCCCGCAAGTCCCACTATTAATATGAGGACATTTTGTTTGTTTTGTACTTCGGTGATAAAAAAGTTAACGTTATTCGTGTAATAAAGGAGTGCCGTACAAATTTTGTTGCCAATGTTAGTTTCTAACATTTCGTCTATGACAATTAATAAAGAATTTAAACTATTGCTATTTTGTTTTCCGTCACAACAACATTTCGTAGAGAACTAGGTCCTATTGACTTATAACTCTCAACCATTCTTTTGTGCGTGTCATTTCAGGGATGAAGGGAACCTACAGTTCTTATGCCAAATCCAAACGCCTAATTTGAGAAACTACTTTTCACGACAACAATTACTCTTGGAGGAACAGGCATTGATTAAACACAAGACCTCTTGCTCGACAATCCTACAAACTAACCATCAAGCCACGGGTACTACTTGTCTCGCCACTGTACAGTGTACATATACATATATTTATATTTTGAATTTCGGGGACAAAACGAAGCATAGAAACGTTCAGTCTTTTGATCTTTTCGATTAAAATATGTATTCAAAAATACATAATGAACCATAAACCAAAATGCGTGATGTGATTTTTAAAATTATTTGTATGCAAGGCACGTATGTCTTCAAAGTTGACACGATTTAAATAAAATTCACACATCCTAAAATTTGGCTTTTATATAAAATGTATGAGCAGATTTTCACTTTCGATTGCATACAATTAAATTATGTTCTTGTGAGTAATAAGACCAGAATCCAATTCCATCTTTACAAAAACTTTATTACTTCGAGTCTTATTTCTAACTAGTTTATTTTATTAGATGCATGATTTCCTTTGAAGTTAGGATTTTTTTAACTTAGCACTTAGTTAATCTGCACTGTAAAACGGAACTTTTTATTTTCCCATATTGGTCACTTGCGACATGCCAAGTTTCTCAAAGGAATTAAAAAATAAAATGTCTTAGAATTTCAAACTTCAAGACATTGTAAACATTTCATATACAAATGATGAACACCACCTATTTTATGACGGTCATTTCTAACGCTGGCCTTATAAGCACTATACTAGTCCTGTCAACAAAACCCATAAACGTTAAAATTATTTGAATGACAGAATGCATCCAAAGATATTTCTATGATCTCTCTAACTTCAAGTGCATCATCTGTCATTCTAATTTATACATATGTACGTAATAAATAGAAATGCATCTTCTAATCGTTTGTTGTTTATCTGACAGTTAGACATCAACAACAAGCCTCTTAAGTTTTGTGTATACTGTATACTTATATCGGTTCATATAAACGTTCCATTCAAAACCAATCTGTTTAACAAAGTAGCTTATTGACATCTGAAGAGTTGAAATTGCTTCTACATCAATCAATAAATCTTTATATGCATCTATTAATATTTATGTGTGAATGAATGTGCTTTATAAGCACCTTAAGTAGTAATGTTTCCATCTTTTGCCTGTACTTTTTTTTTCATCGGTATTATAAGATTTCTTTGACATGCCACGAAAAGATGCAAATGACCTTATTTTTCCTTCACATTACCGCCACCGTCGCAGCTGCGCTTCTGAGCAAGACCAAAACCAGCCAAGACACCATTATATCAGTCAGTTAGTCTGGTCTTTCATTGTTTGCATTGTTTTTTTTTTTTTTTTTTAACACTCTCGCTCTAAGAAACTACTTTAAATGGACAAAGTTGTGTGGAACAATATTCTCGTGTTTCAAAAACACTTTTCTTGTATTTTGTTTATTGTATTCATGTAGTTTTATTGGTGTCATGAAAAGAATTTTACGAGATCTTTTTTGACACCCGAAAAATTTTAAGTAACACTTTGTGGCGTGAAAAAAAGGTCTTGACGACGCGACACAAAGAAGACGAATTGCTATGTTGTATGAGCACGAATGTGTCTTCTTTGGTGCTGGAGAATTCGTTCTGGTTGACTTGAGCTACTTTAAAATAGGTATCTACAACACCAACAAAAAATGGGAACAATAGAAAATTATTATTGCGTGCAGAGAAGAGTTATGGTTAGATTTTTCATACACAATCAAATTTTTTTTTATTACAATCACCCCCCATTAACTTTAATATCTTTTTAACAATGTAGCAAAACTTTAATTTTCACAACTACTAAAATAAGGCATCTTAGTACCTATTACTGTTTCGCATGTCTGTATTTTTGGAAATTGTTTTGGTTATTATCAAATAAACGAAGAGACGACCATTCCTCGAATCATTATGATATTTGGTCAAGCAATTGACCAAAGAAATATCGTTAAAGAACGTGTTTTAGAGATTTATTTTTGAAACATGGGTTGTTTAGTATTATTTACCTCTACAGGACAAAGTAAGTGACTTTACGCTTAAACCAAGTTGGGAATTATTAAAAACTTGTTTCTAAAGTAATTACTTTAAATTTCACGTACTAGCCTAATGAGAATTCCGAACAAATATTCCGGATATAGAAGAAACCTTATCCAGAAATAAAGCTTGACTTCAAATTCAGTTGATGAGTTAACAGAACTGATTCTCAACACCATCACATAATCAGCTGTCATGAGCTCTAGTAGAGGTAAAAACTTTAAATCTAGGTGGTATGACGAAGACTGTAGGAAAAGTAGAAAGAACTCGTTCATTTTGCTAAGACTTTTAAGGAAATCAAATAATTTGGCTCCGAGATTATTATATCTTCAGGCAAATAATTCATACAAAGACTCATGTAGTGGCAAAAGCAAATTTTTTGAATATTTGGCTTTAAATCTCATTCATTGTGAATTTGCTAGATCATTTTGGTAAGACCTAAAACTGATGGCATTGTTCCATCAACAACGTTTTTCGGGATTAAATTTTTGAAAAATTTTAGTTCATCGTTTGAAAGGTTAAACCTTTATCCAATTTGAACACATAATTCAATATAATAGCTGCACATAATTTTTCGTAGTTGCATTACATCTTGTTCAACAATATCATTTTCAAGTAAGTACCTTTCAAAGTAAAGGCCAAAATACATTTGAGAATTTGTTAAATAGTTTTCACTGTTTTTTATATTTGTGTTTACATTCATATTTTCTGGTTTTAAAAAAATGTTCATAAAATTTAATTTTAATGTAGTCATTCCTTCGAATATCAAGTGTATTTTTGTGTTCTCAGATTGAAATGTTTTATTTAACTCGTTTATAATTTTAAGATTTATTGACAAAAAATTTAAATATACTATAAATATTAAAAGGTAGAGTTTAATGAAAGGTGAGTTGCAAAAAGTGGTAGAATTTGCTTTTTAGGTGGTAGATTTTCATGAACACCAAAAAGTGGTAGAAATACCACTTAAGTGGTAGAAGTCCCAACACTGCTTCTGAGGCTTAAGATTTGAGTAATTGTTTTACAAATTTTTAAGAGATATAGAATAATTATGCCTTTTCTCTTTTCTTTGTTTGTTTTCTCTTCATTTTGTATTGAATCTCTTGACTCTCTCACCTGGTTTTACAACAAATAATTCTTAACTTAATTTAGTAAAACTTTTATATAAAATATAAAATATGATTTAATATAATTTTATTTGATTTTGTTTTATTCTTCAACTTTTTTCAAAACTAAATTTAATTAAATTTTGTATGTATCAATTTGTTATGATTTTTATTAGATATATTTTTTTCATTTTTCTCTATAGATTTATCTGTTTACGTTTATATTTCAAATTCAAACCGGCAGACGGCTTATATACCAAGCTTGTTCATCTTTCTTAATGTCTCTATTTAAGGCTTCATTTAGGCTTTAAAGCAAATTATAAAGATTTCGAGTGCAACATGGTACGAAGTCCATGCCATAATCTTTTGCGCATTAAATCAGACATCTTGGGAATGTTAATTGGCCGCCTTGGAGTTGCGATAAAATAAATGTGATTTTTTCCAAAATAAATGTGATTTTTGTCTCTTATTAATAAAGCCATATTTCATGAAAAACAAAATTTTGAACATTTTATTGGATATTTAATAATAAACTTGATGATTCGTTGAAGTGTTTAAAGCACAAAAGACGTCAAGATTATTGCTTGAAGAATCTTCTCCTTTTGCAACCAAGCTAACCGGAATAACAATTAATCTAAATTGTTTCCAAACTTTGTGATCATAAATATAAGCACAATTCAATGTCTTTATGTCTTCTTTAAGTCCAAGACATGTTGAAATAAAACTTTTTTCATTCACTCATAGAAATACATTTATGCTTAAGTCTTTTTATTTACACGTATTATATTATTTCTGAAGTCAAAACTCATAAACTATACAAATGAAACTGCAAGTGCCTACTCTTTCGATACCTGGTACGATCACTTTAAAGATAAATATTTCACGGTCTTGACTAACAACATTTTTCTGAAACGTTTCTTTTATGAGGGGTCTATGAAAATAATGTAATTTAAAAGCTTTAAGCATCAGAAACTGTTACGAAAATTATTTTCAACTTTTGGCCTTATGAAGCAAACAAATGCATAATTAAAAGAAGTCAAAACAGAGCAATTTAAAGCAAACAATTTCATTTTGAACTTGAAAAAACCATACCAAAAAAATGAACAAAACTTTGAATTAAAAAACAAAAACTCTTATCTTAACGATACATTTTTTCTAAAGATACGAAATTTTTTCCTTGAATAAACAAAATCGTCAGTCACATATATATTCCAAAAACAAATGTGTGTTTTTTATGTCTTACAATACTGGTTCCTAATTAAACTACGTAAAAAACCGATACTTAATCAAGTCAATATTAAACGGATTCAAAACAATTTAAAGGCGCTAAATAGCCATTATACAACGCCCACACTGCTATACCATCATATATCTTAACACTTTCATTCCTTTTAGATAGTGTCATCATTCAGATATATAATTTAATATATTCTGGTTATAAAAACAAAAATATATACAAGACAAAAATAATAAACGTCAAACAAACCGGACCACTCAATCCACACCTTGCGCTGACGATGTATTTTGTGATGCAAATGCCATTACCACGCATTTTTCCACCTGTCATACGCTTATTAATAAAAAATAATCTTGCTAACCAGTTTTTGTTTTTGATTATCACTTTAAATTCAAAAAAAACATAACTTACCTTCATATCAGCTATAATCTGCTGGAAGAGGCTGCCAAGGGCCGATCCATCTCGTTCTAAACTAAGATCCATTTTGATGACGATGAAAGATTTTTCTTAACTCAGCAAGTACAAATGGAAATATTATCTTTACAAAATTTACAACAACCAAACAATTCACAAGGAAAGTTCTATTTGTTGTTTTTGTTGTTGTATTTTTGGGGGAAATGGAACACGAAACAAAAACGTTTCGAATTTTATCAACTTCACTTGTTTTTTATTATTTTAATTTTTTATAACAAAATCCTTATATAACTTCTTGTTGAATAAAATAAAAGACAATTTCAATTTTCACTACTTTACAAATTTATGTTGACACAATTTTTGACATTATTTTTCTTTTTCTTTTCCACGTGTAGTTACGATCATTAAGTCTTCTTTAACTTCAGAAAGACCACAAAAAGATGAAATTTATTACGTCGGCACGACATTTTAAGTTTGTTTTTGTGTAGTTCTTTTGTTTTAAAATTTGTAATTGTAATTTCTTATTTCATTAAATATTTTTTGTTGTTACTCAAAAGTGTACGTAAATCAAATAGTTCGAGACTTGTTGTTCTATGTAATCCAATTAACTTGAGTTACTCGCAATTACTTTAATGTAGCACAGATTGTTTTGCCGTTCTTGCCTAGAAATACAAAAATAAAAATGTAAAATTAGTTATTTAATTTATTTAAACGAGTTGATTGTAGACAGAAAAAGACATAAAAAAGGTTCAAGCTCGGGGTTGTTGTTAGTGTTAGGAGAATAAAGCAGAACAAGACTAACGAGTTTTTAAACCCGGGAATGTTTTTGTTGCGTTGAATGTTTAACTAACTGGGCCTAAGGTTAGTACATAGGTCAAAAAGCTGATATGACGGTTGACTTTCTTGTAAGCAATGGCGAGTTGTTCTGAGATAAGAAGAGTTTCACTTAAGGTAAATACATGGGTATATTCAGCGGCGCTTACGCTCATAATTAACTAATGGCAAGTTACATTTAAAAAAAAGATTATTTTACAGCTCGTGTTGTTGACCTTTGGTCACAGAAAGTCGGTTAACATGGCTCTATACTCGATCCATTTACGCTAACCTTGTTTGCTTCCTTGGTTTGAAAGTAATAGAGTCGAGTAAGTCAACCAATTTTGTATTATTGTGTTCTCATAAAAAAGTATATTTTGTTTGTCGACATAACTACTAACGGGTTATCTATTCTTCGGTTTCAAAAGTATAGGGCTGGAATTCCACATCTGCCAAACTAAGTTGTTAAACCAATATTTTTGTTTCAGTTGAAAGTCTGACATTTACGAAAATGGAACGCTTAACTATGGCACAACGCATACAAATTGTTTAAATCTACTACAAAAATGGTGATTCTGCCACAGACACATATCGTGCTTGAAGAGGAGATTATGGTTTACATAATCCTCCAACTACGCAAGTAATTGGCAAAATTGTGAGTAAATTTGAAGAGACTGGATTGGTTATAGATATTGTAAGGCCTGTGCATCATCGTAGTTTCGCTCGTACCACTGAAAATATTGCTGCTGTAAGTGAAAGTGTTGCCGAAGACCCGAAGGTGTCGATTCCTCGTCGTTCTCAGGAATTGGGACTGTCTTACTTCACATTATAGCGTATTCTGCATTTGGATCTACATTTACATCCATATAAAGTCCAGCTCACAAAACAACTGATACGTCGAATGGGTTGAGCAACAGACGAGGGACCGCGCTTTTTCGAACAAAATTTTCTTCAGTGACGAAGACACATTTCTCACTCATTCTGTATTTTAATAAACACAATTGTCGTATTTGGGGTTCTGTGAATCCTCAAGTAATTGAAGAGAGGCCATTACATCCCTAAAAAGTCACTGTTTGGTGCGCTCTTTGGTCCGGAGGTGTGATTGGACCTTACCTCTTCGAAAACGACTATGGACCGACTGTCACCGTCAATTCGGACCGTTATGGTCATATAATAACCAACATTTTTTGGCTGCTATTGAAGAATACGACTTGGAGAATATGTGGTTTCAACAAGACGGTGCCACATGCCACACAACTCGAGCGAATTTCGTAATTCGTGTAATTTCTAGTCGTGTCGATATAAACTGGCCACCAAGATCATGCGATTTGACACCTCTGGACTTTTTTTTTTTGTGGGGCTACGCGAAAGACCGTCTTTATGCAGATAAACCTTTAACTCTTGAGCACTTAAAACCAACATTCGTCAAGTTATGACTGAGATACTGCCCAATATGTATCAAAAAGTGGTCGAAAATTACTTCAAAAGAATAAATGCTTGCGACAATTCGTGTGGTGGTCATTTAAATGATGAAGTGTTAAGGCCTGAATCCCAAATCAAAAAAAGAGGTTTGGAAGCGACCCACATTGATAAAGTGTCGTTGAAGAAAGAGTGTCGTCAAAAAGATGGAATCGAAAATTAAACTTCAAGGTTTTATTATTTAGGAAATTCCATTCAGTAGTATTTTTTCTTTGCATAATGTTTACGCATAATGACCCAATTTGTAAGAAAAAATTTGCCCCGTTATTATGGAACGCCATCAGCTGCCTCGGTTGGCTACGCAGTACTGTGCTTTTTGTTACCCTAATTTTTCAAGACCTTGTTGATGTTTTCACTTATTTTTTGGAAGTATTGGTCTTGAGTGCTTGATTTGTTTCTGCATCGGTCCTTCACTGTTCATCACAAAAAAAAAGTCTAAAGGGGTTGGTCAAGTCGCAGTTCCAACTGGAGTTTTGGGAATGATGTGGGCAAAAGATCGATTATGGTATGGCACAAGATTCTACATGAACCAGAGGTCGGCCAAATCCTTGTCTTCAATTTCAATCAAAAGAAAAAACAGTCAGTAAACATGGTTTCGTGAGGTCCAACGACAAAAATACTGCACAAGAAAAAATTGGATTCTCGATAATAACGAGTCCTTTCCCGGACAATTCTGTTCTTTTTTATAACGTGACCAACGAGATGAAAATTCGGGCCGTCGAAAAAGATGATATTTCGCCCAAAACCGTTGCCCAATTGAAGCTGCTGTAAGGCCCTAACTAAGAAGCAATAACGAAGCGATAGGTAGTGGATCTTCAAATTGGTAAGTTAAATGAACCTTGTTAATTGATGATCCTAGATCTCAGACTAATGTGTCAAATGTTAAGTTTAGTTCGTCGAATAAGAGCCACAGTTCTCGGTTACACCAGCCACATTGTAGTTGTGCCATGCACTAGGTTAATAGTCTCACGAACTTTCTGCATAAACTTGCTTCTTCTTTTTCTTCTTTTCAAAAAGTATATTGATTGGAGTAAACGCGCTCAATTCAAAAATCAATGTGCAATATTACCTAAGCTTGAATCGGCTCATTTCGCATCATACTGATTTTCTTTCAAAATTTCCAGAAGGAAACAGTCATGAGATAAGTGATTCGACAGTCTGTCGACTTGTTCTATGAATAAGATTTTCAATATCTTCTTTGTAGTTAAAGAAAAATTTCCGAAAAAATGAAGCAAACACACTTCTTTGTAAAATCATAACTAACAAACAACAATCTGCAATAAAACGATATTGAATTTTTGTCTGAGTGCCGTCTAACTTACGACGAGACACCGGAATTGGTTGTCTCTGTTGTCTATATGCTTCGGCTTAAGTGACATTTTGTTTAATTACAAGTGTGCATATTTTAAACTATTCTACAGGCAAGAAACTTTAAGGAAATTGCTCAAAAATGCACGCGACTATAAATAATCAAATCAAAAATGTATTTATTCCTTGAGAGAGATAAAATTATATAAATATCGTCACAGAAAAACTACTTACTTTGAATTTTCAATTTCTTTCATTTCGTTATATCAATATAATTTCCAGCAAACATATTCAAAACATAAATATGCAATTTCTTACAACGACAGTGTCACCTCAAGCTCAAGACTTCAGGTATTCTAAACTTACTTCCGGAACTTCCCCTTCTATTTTTTACAGACAAAAATTAATACAAAGACAAACATTTATTTAAAATTCAAATGATAAAATGTCCATCAATTTATATGAATTAATAAATAAAAAACTGAAATAAAGTTAAATTTGCATTCCAGTTCAAATGACAATAGGAACGTGACCCTTATAATTTGGACATACAAAAATACATACAACAATTTATTATTATTCTTAAAAGCATGAAGCATAAACTCACCCAAAGAAAAGAAGAAAACCAAAAGAAGAATTTCGCATAATGAGAAATATTTCACACGATGATGATGGTAAGTGGCAAGTATACGACAAAAGTGACTGACTGACTGTACACGAGTATACTTAAAATACACTTACGAGGTGTCTGATTTATTCTAAAATGAAAGAAAACAAAAATTAACCCGTAGATACAAAAATATGTATTCATGTTTATATACGCAACAACATATGGGGGTATAATCCAACAATTTCCGGTGTAATATTCTCGCCAATTTGCGAGTTTCTTACAAACAAACAACCACTGCTGTTGCATGCGGGATATATGCATATATGTATACAGTGAGTGCTATATAGCACAAAGTAGAGCCGGAGGTAATTTTGCTCCGGATGTATGTGCAAAGTCTTTTGAAAAATTGACAGAAATCCCAGTAGATAGATGGATACGAGGCGGCAGTACCATACTTAGGTGGTACCGTAGATCAAAAATAGAAGGAAAAAGCCAGTTGAGATAACTATAGAACATGTTACTTTCAACATCATAATAATTATTATAAAAGAAGAAAGGTGAATTTCATCAATTGTGTATTATCTATCAGTCTTGACACGCTTCATCTATCGTTTGGTATGCTTAACCATAAAAGGTAACAAACATTTAAAGCCTTGAGAAAGAGAGGTAGAACTGTCATAACCCTTTACTTGATAATATTTTAATTAATTTTTTTTTGCAAAGGAGACAAATGGAACAATTTTTGTTCTTCTTTTAAATGTGGGTTACTCCTTGCGAAACTTCTTCCCTCAAGGCCTAATTTTATTTAAATTTTTGACAAAAGGAAAATCTAGTAATGTTTTACTTTTTTTCTTTCATTGATATATATTTAAGTTGCCATACTTATGTGCAAGAAGTAAAAGCTGTTCATTTTAACGTACAAAAATAACCTATCGAGCACGTCAAACTTCAAACCCATACTCTCATCTCTTACAATTAAATTTTAAAAATGTCTTAATCTAAAAGTACGGAAAAATGTTGCGGATTTTTTGATAGAAATTGAGAGTTCTTATTGAGAAAATCACGATTTCAGAACTTAAAGAAAAAGAAATGTTTGTTTTTTTGGCTAAGAAAATTTCAGTGAAACGATATTTCAGCACATTTGCATTGACTTATGAGCAAATTTAAGTAACATCACTTCTGCGTTGAAGAAAAATTTAGGGGAGAGTACAATATTTTAGGCGACAAAGTTTAATGTTGGATTTGTATAGAATAGTTGAAATCAAATAATAATATAATATAATACTTACAACTAATACTTACAACTAAGTTTTATACATTTTTTTAGGATTCAGCTAATTTAAATGCAAAAGAAACTTTGCATGCACCCCATGTTGCACCCACCGCACCTTGCACCCACCCCATATCCTATAGTGTACCCAAGCAGGGGGGCAACATGCCCCCCCCCCCATACACATCCCACCGTTGCATACACCCAAACTCGCACACACCTTACTGTTGCATACACCCAAACTCGGACCTACCATTATTACTATCAAAATAAGACCACTCAAGCAAAAAAAATAATTAAATTAAAATATGTAGTAGTTGTTTTTTTTTCAATTTTCCCAAAAACTAAGTTTTTGGTCATAAACAAATAAGAGCAATAAATTCTAAAATAAAAACAATAGTAGATAATTCTGAAGTATTGAAAAATTACACTTTAAACCTTTTTTAATTTTTTTTACTGGAATTTTGAGTTTAAAATTAATTTTTTTAAAAACTATACATAGTTTTGACTTGATTTAAAAACTGGCTAAAAGAATGTTGGCTTTAAAAAAATGTATAATTTTTAATTGTAAGTATTACCGTTATTTTTTATTTTTTTTTCTAAACGGGGGGAGATAGACTCCGCTCCCATAGTAAAAAATGCTTGTTTTTAACGGTCTTAAAAATCCGTTATCCGTGCGTTTTTTTCGTATTCCATATATAGTAAAGTGAGAAATTGCCAACAAAACGATCCGCAGTAGTCCGGTTTTTATATTTGAAAGTTGATACAACTCAATAATTGCCAGAATAATTTATCAAAAAATTCAAAAAAAAAAAAAAAAATAGCGAAATTCAGACCAGGGGTGAAATCGTATAAGCTGATTTTTGATAGTTGACTATCAAAATCAAGAAAATACGTCTGTGTAATGTGAAAGTCGATTTAAAAGTTTTAACCAAACAATTTGACATAAGATAAAAACTTTAAGAAGGGGGTTTGTTCGTAGACTACTACATTAACATGTGGTGTTGAAGCTCGCCTAAATTTTTTATATACCTGAATCGAGTTAAAATGAGCTTGATTTGCTCGATTCCGGTCGGGGATCGGAAATTTGTGAAGAAAAACTTGTGTGGAGGAGTTGGTTTTACAGATAATGCGTTATGGTCTGTTTATTTGCATGTTTGTGTACAAAAAATATAGTTTTGTTTTAATCAAATTAAAAAAAAAAAAAACTGCACATGGAGTAGGTAGTATATTCCTATATGGTGCTGAACTATTCAGTTTTTCATTGTTTAACACGAATCAAACTATCTCACTTGCACTTCATAAGAAACATCGAAACACCATTTGCATTTTAGAAAGTGATGTTAAACTTAATCAATGCACAACTACTGAACGAACACAGCCATCGAGATACAAATGCAATATCAATCGTACCAACATTTGAGAACGAAATCACATAAGATCCATTCGAGACTCGTATAAATGTCAAAAACCCATCCATAGTAAGATTCTACTCTAACTTTTATCGGTGTTATTCATACTATGGATATTGTTTTTGTTATTCGTGTAAAATCCTACTATACTATGGATAGATTTCCCAACAAAACACGGGTAATATCTTGTCGCCTGAGTTATCGTGCTCTTGCCAAAATTTATGTTTGACCATTCTGGATTGAATATTCAAAATTGATAAATAGTATGGTTACGCCACGTTTGCTCTTAATGCCTCAATTAAGGTACCTAATCATTTATTTATAAAATTGTCAATCAAAAACATCAAATTGTAAAAAAAAAATTGTAAAATTTCACATTTTAAATAGCGACATAAAACAAATAGAAATTAAAAAAGTTATATATTTTTTGCAATAAGCCACATGTAATTTATTTAACTTCGAACAATTGTTACTTTAAACTGGAACTGGTTTATGCGAGATATTCGAGACGTAAAACCTTAATGTTCTCGAAAGTTACAACCAGTATTTTGTCAAAATGAAATAAGTTTAAAGTCCAATAACTTTATTCGTTATTCGTTATCAAAATATTGGATCGTTAAAAATCTGTGACTTGGATTTCTCTACAAACGAAATATTGTTTTTTATATGATGAAATAAATTTTAGGTCGTCTCTATATTTTCTCAAGATATTTGAGTTGATAATCAATTTTTAGTATTACTTTTTTAGTTTTTTTTTTATTTTATGTAAAAAAAAAATTGCCAATCCACACAAACCACTTTTCTTACTTGCTTTAAATGATCCTGGAAGTAAAATCCATTTGTTGTGAAATATTTCTTTTATAAAACAAACATTTTAGTTGAATGTTATTTCGTGTTTATTCTTATTTGATATCACATCACTTTGTATAATAGTAAATTTAATTGAAGCGGTTACTAGTTGGTAAGATATTTGGGACTAATTTCAAAATTTTTAATTCAACAAAATCCGAACGATTACAACAACTTTCTATTGAGAGTTACTAATTTGAGGTTTGTATAATTCAATCATTCTAAAAAACAAATAACAGTTGAAATTTCAATGATAACATTTAGAGACTGATTTTCAATTTTGAAATAAGTTATAAGGATGAAACCGATTAGAAACAAACAAAATATTTCAATGGTAAAGTTAAGGGGATGGACTTTGATATACCTTATTTTATCTGTTCTCTTTTTTTGTTCAAGATTGCAGCAAATTTATTCCAGTTTCCAGATTTCACCACTTTATACCGTTGTCCGCTGAGATATTGTTGATCAAAGTCAAAAGAATCTTTTTTAAGTTCAATATCTCAGTAAAAAAAATCGTAGAGGATTTAAAATGTCTACCCGGTCCAGATCATGTCTTTATTAAATGTGCAAAATTTTCTTGAAATTCTTCAAAAGATTTCAAACCTAGAAACTTAGGGCTTCGCTCAGCTTTTTTTGATGCCTCAATTTCGTCTTCTAGTATCAAACATTCCAAATACTTTTTAAAAACATTTTCAACCTCAAAGTCAATTTGCATTAAATATAAATTGACCATTTCTACTGTAAATATACTATTTATCACTTTATATGCTTGGCTATATTTAAAAAATTATATAATGAGCATCATGCCCAATTTCTTCACAGAGTCCTTACATTAGTACTCAAATCGGCATCAACTATTTTCTTCACACAAGTACTAGGACCTATGTAGTCCTATCAATTTGGGACTGCGTATTTGTTAGGACTCGTTCCTAAGCAAAAAGCTAGGACCTGGATTTTATACCGATTGCTAGTACTCGAATTGGTACCAATAATTTCTTTACAGAAGTACTAAGCTATAGTTCTTTCAAATAGATACTGATAACTAGTTAGGACTGGGTGTTTTCTAGTGCAACAAAATTGATAGGGTAAGGTTAATACTGGAATCAAAGCAATAAATTCATTCAATTTTTGCAATTATTCGACAGCAGTTTTTTTTTTAGAAATATGCAATTTGTATTTCATTATATTTTCAGTTTTTGTTATCTTTAAATCCTTATTTTCTGCTGTTCATTTGTTATTTATTTTTTGATGGAAACAATAAGTTTCAAGATTTTAAAAATATCGTGAACGATAATTTTTAACTGTTTCATAATGGTTACCCTTCAAAACTATTGATGTGAAGAAATGTAGGGGTGTTTTTTGTTAGGACTACTTAATGAAATTGGGCGTTTGAGTCCTATTATAAGTCTAAACTCGAAAAAACAATAGGACATTATATAAAAAGAATTTTAAAATTGTAGGCAATTTTTTTAAAATAGCTGAAAAATGTCAGAAAGAAAGTGAATTTTGTTCAATATGACACCAGGCAGTCTTTATAATTATTGCCACACGATCTCAAGTTGAACATTTTGCTAAATGTATGTCTTTTTTAATAAAGAAGTATAAAATTAAGCATTCAATTGGAATCTCGGTTTTTGGGAAAACTTACTCCATGGAATGAATAAAATAATTTAAAAGGATCACTTTTACAGCACCTACTAATCGTCTTATTTTGAGCATTTGCTCAGAGAAAGAACGACCCAATGAACCTAGTATACACTGTTCTGCAGCACCTGTGCTTAATATATTGAAGATACTAATTCAAAAAATCTTTTTATTTTCTTATCTTAATTAGTTTCAATGTACATGGTTTTTTGAAGTGTTGCTGTAGCCAATCTGAAACACTACCCCATTTGAATTACTAATGAAATTCTTCTTGGTAAATTAGAGCATGAAAGGAACATGAAGTACTAGGTTTCTATATAGTAGGCATTAGATAGATTTGAAGTCCGTCAACAATTGTTTGCCCTTGTTACTCTCTATAAGTAAAGTAACTAATACTTTTCGAACACTGACGGTGCTGCTAGTGCTTCTGCTGTTCTGGTGTGATTAGAGCGTTTATTGAACTCATTTCAACTTTTCCATATCACTTAAACTCCACTGTACGAGTATAATTCTTATTCTTCGGCAGTGTTACTTCAGTACCCCGCCCCCCCATGTTGCAGTTTGTATGTTTCATTCTTTTCCAGTTTAACAATTTCAATTCCGATTCCGATTTCTAAACCTTATAACTAGCCTTCATAGCTCAGGCTTCAGAGTACACTATACGTATAGTCAGTCATACAGAATGATGGGTTGCTGCTATTCTGGATTTGGCTCCTGTTTGTTGAGTTTATCAGCGCATGAATGTTGCCCTGTGTGCACATAAAGTAGGTCTTATGCAGCAAGTGAAGTGTAAACTGGCATTGGAGTGGAGAGAAAAGGAAAATGTTTAGCTTCTTGGGCTTCTTACGTCTTATGGTTTTTTTTTCTTCTTCTTTTGACAATGAAGACGATGACAGCGATTATATTCAACGAGTTAGTATATAGAAGAAACAATCAAGAAACTAGACTGTGAACTCGTAATAAAAACAGTGCCGGGTTAAGCCAAGGGTATTGTCCATAAGGGCCGGATGTCTTGAAGGGGCCCGCAGCTTTTCTAGCGACTTCAGTTCTGATTTTCAAAGCTAACACTCTAATTTCCTTCTTAATCTGAGAATTTGAATTGCCTAAGGCTCTTGACACGATCTAATCCGTCCCAATTTGTATCTAGATATACAGGTAAGTACATTATCGTCTCTTTCTTCATCTTCCAGATACCAGCTGTTGATTTATTACGTGTAAACTTGTAGTGTAGATTGTTGTGTGTTTTTTATTATCTCGTCTAATTCTTCTTATTCTTTGTTTTTGAAGTTCCATCATCTGTTGGTCGATACGCTTGTTGTTTATCTCTAAGGTCGTTTACATTTTGACTCTTTGCTGTCATGCGGTCTGATGGTATTGTATTCGTAACTTTATGCATTACGATATCATTTTGTTTGTTGTTATTTATTTCTAGCTATAAAGAAAACGAGTGAAACTATTTTGTATTCTTGTGGCTTTTTTCTTTTGTACAGCAAAACAAAAATTAATAATTTTTCTGTATTTTTATTTACGAGGGATAAAAATGATTTATTTGAAGAAGGTCTGCTTCCATTTTGAGTCTACAATAGATATAATGTATAGGTAGGTATAAGTTTGTAAATTGAAGCTCAGGTGATTCTAGAAAGTAACAATTTTGTATATTAAGCCAAGTAATCTGCCTCTTAATACTATCTATACATATTTAATGCTATAGTAATTTTAATAACTTGACCCTGAAAGCGAGACAGTGGAGACATTTATCATGTTAAGTACTTACCTAGACCTATACCTTCTATAGTTGTTTTTTATTTATTTTTGTTCGCATTATTGAATGCAGAAGATTGGTTTCGGTTTGTTGAACCTACTACCTATGTATATTTAGCTAAGTGTTGTTTAAGTTGAAATTGTTTAACTTTCTTAGGTTAAAAGGTCATGGTAATTTATTTCCCTGCGGGAAAACAGAAATTAATCTTATAAAATTCTCATGGAAATTATAACTACGAGTGTAATAAAATAAACATGATTAAGGAAAATTGCCCTGAGGAAATTAAAACATTTTATTTTATTTTATATGTACATATTCGATAAATTTTAAGAAGTTCAAAACATTAATCAAAGGGTTGGAAATGCCTTGACTCAGGTCGAAAGAAGTATGGGTGACATGAGAATACCATTACAAAGGAATATGAAATGATCAAGTTGAACTATATTGGCATCCTTTTTTCGGACCTTCTGCTCTGGTTGCAAGAATTATCCTTTAATTTATTGATGTCTGTCAAGTTGATACGTCACTTTGAAATACTATACTAATGTATGCAAAACCTTTCTGCAGGTACAACTGAAAATGAAAATCAACTTTGATTTAATCAAGCTATCGTGGTTATTTTTGAATAAAAATTATATATTTTTTTGCAATAGGATTAGATTTGTCAATTTAAAGTTTTTACTGATATGCTTTGTTTTTTTTTTAATCGAAATTTATGAAATCATTTCTGATTAAATAGAAAAAATGATAATACATTTTTAAGCAATTAATATTCGAACTAAAATCTTATCATAAGTTAACTTATTGATTAAATTTTTATTTAAAATTCCGTTGAACTTGTACTAAAAATTGACTCAAATTCTTATACTTGATTTACTTATTGGTTAAATGCACAAATACTTAATTGCATTTTTATTACTATCGTAATAACAATTAAAAGGTTTGAAAGGGCGTTCTTTCTAAATGGAAGGGAAGGTCTTTATTTTAGAAAAATTGATTTACCTGCTTAGTGCTGCAAACAATCTTATGTTCGCCAAAAATTGATGATTTCTTTTGGTTCTTAAGAATCAGCAAACATTTCAACAAAATTTCATAAATAACCATTTTGTGTAGGGGCTTTCCGATATATGCATGTTTGTTAAAGTTTTCCTATCGCTTTAAAAAAAATACACATTTTCACAGAGAGTTTTATGGACTCTTTTGTTTATTTTTTTCATTGAATACGAAAAATTTAAAATACATACTTTAAAAGGAACTTTCGATAGTAACGGGTTATACATTTTGCGGTTTCAAAAGTATAGGGCTGCAATTCCACATCTGTCAAACTAAGTTGTTAAACAATTTTTTTTTTTAGTTAAAAGTCTGACATTTACGAAAATGGATGATTCTGCCACAGCCACATATCGTGCTTTAAGAGGAGATTATGGTATACATAATCGTCAAACTACACAAGCAATTGGCAAAATTGTGAAGAAATTTGAAGAGACTGGACTGATTACAGATATTGTGAGGCCTGTGCATCATCGTTTCGCTCGTACCACTAAAAATATTGCTGCTGTAAGTAAAAGTGTTGCCGAAGACCCGAAGGTGTGGATTCCTCGTCGTTCTCAGGAAATAGGACTGTCTTACGGCGTATTATGGCGTATTTTGCATTTCAATCCAGCTTACACAACAACTGAAGCCAGCTGACAATTCAAAACGTCGTAGATACGTCGAATGGGTGCTTCAACAACAGGCGATGGACGGCGATTTTTCGAACAACATTTTCTTCGGCGACGAAGCACATTTCTCACTCGGTTGGGATGTTAATAAACAGAATTGCCGTATTTGGGGTTTTGAGAATTCTCAAGTAATTGAAAAGAGGCCATTACATCCACAAAATGTCACTGTTTGAAACGCTCTTTGGTCCGGAGGTGTGATTGGACCTTACTACTTGAAAACAACGATGAAATATCTGTCACTGTCAATTCGGAGAGTTATGGTCCTATGATAACCGACTTTTTTACCTGCTATCGAAGATTGCGACTTTCAGAATATGTGGTTGTAACAAGACGGTTCCACATGCCACAGAACTCGAGCGAATATATTATTTAAATGATGTAGTGTTTCACACATAATATCAACGTTCAAACTTTATAATAAAAAAGAAAATCATGAACAAAATATTTCATGTGTTTCATTTACGTTTACTTTTGAAACCGCAAAACGGATAACCCTGTATTTTAACTAGCATGCTCAAAAAAAAAACATCAATACTTCATAAAAAGTTTATAACTAATTGGTCTACTACTGGGATAAAAAGTGGCGAAACAGACCGTTGATAACTAGGGCCTAGTGACTTTTAACTCTCAGCCATTCCTATGTGCGAGTCATGTCAGAATTAGAGGGGACCTACAATTTTAAGCCGAATCCGAACGGTTAATTTGAGAAGGCACTTTTCATGACAAGAATTACTCTTGGAGGATTTGTCAGTTCCTCGCAAGATGTAGTACCCGTGGAAAAGCTTTGATGGCACGGGCAGGGATTGAGCCCAAGACCTCTGACATGACAGTCTTACGCACTAACTGTCACGCTACCAATTATTTAATTAGACAGTAGATTTAAAATTATGTTAAAATAACGTGTCATATGCTTGGGTTGTATTATATTGTAAGCCCATAGGGCCAATTTATGGAACTTTGAACACGCTAATGAGGGTTAGGTAGGGGTTAACCTCGAATCGTAAAATTTTATATTTAAGCTCTTATGCCAAAACAGTTAAATAAACAAAAAGTACATAATTCTTTTTGTACTTAAAAAGGAATTTAAAGCACTCGAAGAATTGGAAAGGAATTCAAATACAAAATGAATATGAAGACACAAGTACAAGTCCCGGTACTGGTACTTACAATTATCAAGTACATGTAGAAGAGAAATGTACTCATACTTATAAGTACCAAAGAATTGTACTGATGCAATGGAATTTTATATAAGAAAAAAGTACACAAATTACCACCATTCTGAAAGCGTAACGTAAGTCATGGAAAATACTAGAAAAAAAAAAAAACAATTGTCTCTGCAGCACAAACTACATTTAAAACTTGTATCAAAATTTAATAACCTACCCTTGTAGAATATTTAAGTCCTTATTTTGAAATATGTAGTAGCTGCCCTTGAACATTGAACATAAAAATACGTTTATTTTACTTATCTTTTACATAATTGTTTCAGATTTTTTCCTTGATGTACTTCAGTGCATAAAATCAGGAAGCACATACCACACATTAATGCATCTATTATCATATTTAACAAAAACCTCCCACAACCGCACACATAACGACTTGCCATTTCCTACAGTGAAGAAGGCTTATTTCCTAGTGATAAGTTTTTACTACATAATGTTATGTATTTATGTTAATACAGGGAGTTATTTTTAGGTATTCATCATGCCCACTGTTGAACAGAAAATTTATTATGTTCAGTTAAAATTGGCTTGAGTAAGTTTGATCAGCAAGTTTCTACATAAATGTTAGAAGTTAAAACTCTAATGTAATTTTGAAAAAGCTACCGGCCATTGTTTTATTAAGCCTAAATTTATATGCAGTTGCAAATTATTGAAAAGAAGTTTCATGAAGCTACAGTGAAGGAATCCGCTTATTTAGGAGGCAAGGCAATTAAGATGGCCTAGAAGTTCTTGGCGAAGAAGAGTCGAACAGAAATCAGCACGATAGGGGAAAAGTTCGAGAGAGCTGAGATACATTTGTACAGAAATCGTAGGAGTAGTGGAGGCCCTATGTCCCCTAACGAGAACTTTAAGGAAGGTCCAATAAATTCCGAAACATTATAAAAAGAAGTACTTTTCAGATGTATTTATACTTCCTCCAAAACATCAAAAATGGTGATTTTAGTGTTTTTAATCAAGAATTGATGAAATACTATTAAATTAAATACAATTATATTCTCTTTTCTTTTTTTTTCTTGAAACACCCTTTAAATAAAATAGCTTTAATAAAAGAAACAACAAATAGAAACACAATTAATATATTACTTTACTTTTTAAAGCTTTGTGTTTTAAGACTTAGATAATGGACTGCAATTATCAAAAACTATTAATTGTTTAATGAAAAAAACACCAATAACTCGATTTTAATGGCTATATTTATGTTTCTAAAAATGTAACTTTACATTTATTTTCTAATCAATATAAATTTATCATATTTTTCTAGCGATTGGCCCAGTTTCTATTTTTATGATTGTAAAGAAACAAAAATAAGTTTTATTCTATTATTATACATATTATTATGGTTTTAATGTCGACAGGAAATTGTAAATGCAGTGTGGGAGAAAAATATTCAACTTAAACTATAGGGTTAATGTTATTTTTATCTATACGCGTACCAGATTGAGGACTATTAAAAATGAATAATTTATACATTTTATTGTTTTTCTTTTTGTTTGTATAATATTTGGTTATTGTGTATATTGTTATAATATGAATGTTTAAAGGGGATAATATTTAGTTAATTGAGTATGATAATCCATAAATGAAAAAGTAATTTATACATTTTATTAGAATCGGAATCAGAACATCAACAACTATAAATTATTGGATTTATGAAATGCATAAAATTGGAAATTTTGTTAATAACAAAACGGATTAAAATAAAATTAATTTAATAATTCTGTTTGCCATTTCAAGCAATTTTTTTTTACTTCTAACCTGAGTTTGCTTGATGTTTGACAAGAAGAGAAGTATCATTATAACCCCAAACGAGATAATCGATAATTAGAGAAGAATCTTATAGGATGTGTACGAAATCTTAAAATTTTAATACACAGATTGGAGAAACCTTCGAAACTATTTTTGAAACGTTGAAAATGTTAAATTGGTTCGATGAATTTCGTCAAAAGTAATTAGGGGTAACAACGCATATAATTTGATGCGAAGCATGACGGTGTGTGCTCACAATTTTTTCCTGATTTTCTCCGACATCAAAATACTGAGGAAAAATAACTTCCGAATTATTGAAGCAAAAACAGAAAAATTTTAAGATCGGAAATTTCTCCGATCTCTTGATCTTGGTTACCTCGATAGGGGTGTTTATTTCGTTAAAAATGCTTATGTAGTATATCATGCGAGGGACAAACATTTTTTAATTAATGTACGTTTATTTCACTGTAAAAAGGAAAGCATGTCATCGAAAATGAAATAGAAAGAAATTTTGTATGACCACTTTACATAATTCCATAATTGAGGACCTAAACTCTTTAGATGTTAAATTACAAGATCTTAGTAGGCAATTGTTAAATTCTTGCGAAAATAAGATTGTTTCGTTGCTTGTGTGGCACGTTGTATCTACTTTTGAAAATAAACATCGTCCAAATCAATATTTCGTCTGCACAATAAATACCTAACCTTAGCTTGATAGCGCAATCTATTCAAACTTATACCTGCATCGGCCTAATTTTTTTCCGACCAATCACGCGCTATGTTCAAAACCGCTCCAAACCGTGAGACGTTGAAGAGGTTGTTTGCAATGAACATTAAAAGCTTAAAGATTTTAGTCTTTTCAAAAATAGACTGTCTGTTGACAGTACGACAATTTCGATATTCCCGGATTAGAAATTGCTTCCACAACGCGACATCCAAAAGAACAGCAATCTTGCCAACTGTGAATGCAAAATTGACCCAATTTTTGTAGGAAATTTAACAATTTCTATTATCATATCATTAATTATTATTAATTGCGTAGTTTTAACTTTTAAAATAAAATCTGTTATTGGAATAATCTTTAATTTTGAAAACAGTGTTTTCTTGTGCGAAAAACCTGTTTTGAATACCATGATAACAAATTCTAATGGAAGAATTGTCTTAATTTTATGTTTCACACATTTTGTCGTTAAATGCAATCTTTAAGAGTTCAATCTTTGGACCAACCAACGATCGTAAACATTAAATTAACATCTATTTATTTATCAATAAAAAGAAAGATAAAGATAATAACTACTTTGCAGTATGCATCGATTCTTTTTATAAGCTTTAAAAAAGAATCTATAATATTAGTTTTATAAAAATACCAATACGATATCAAGAAAATTTGTTTGATTTATTATCTAATCAAAGAGTTTATCTTTTTAAAAAAAAAATAATTTATTGCACAAACAAAAAACCTCGTATAAAGATAATCACTTGAACATTAAGCAATTCCACGACTTTCTAGATTCCAACTTTATTTTTTTATTAATTTTTGAAATGCTATCTTTATTTTATATGATGGAATATAATTTTGAGGTAATCATACAGCAAAAGTATTGCACAACAAGAAACGCATTACCTAAGGAATAAACCACAACAATTTAATCAGTTATTTGAAGAAAAAATAAATAGTTACGGAAGAGAAAAATTGGAATAAGAAACTCACGCATGCCAGTGGTCATTTATCAATTCAATGACCTACTTGAGATATTAACTAACAATTCCATCATCAACTCTCACATTTAGTTAATTGGTTTTTCTTCTAATGAAAGTTCAAATAAGGGCAAAAAGTAGCAAAGAAAAACCTATGATATTTAATAGCAAGGAATTTTAATCTGACAATTTAGTTTAAGTATAGACAATAGAGTTTAAGATTTTGAAGAAAAAAGTTGAAAACTGTCAAATGGAAGGGTATAAATGCAGTTAAGTTTATATTTTTAGTTTAGAAAAAATAATAAAAGTATAAATTTATTTAAAGCCTTAAAACTCAGATTTAAAAAAAAAACTTAGAACTCAATTTATGATTTGATTTAGAGCTTTGTCAAGAAATCGGAGGGAGGTCTTCTAATTCTTGAATTGGATTTATTGCATTAGAACAAAAAAGAGACAAATTTCTATTTGGATAAATTTTTAGTATGCTATCAATGTATTTTCCCACGGTACAAAAAGTAGTTTGAAGCCATCCCGGAACTATGTCTCACTGAGAGTAATATGGGCTTCTTCTAAATACACTTCTCTTGTCATTGACTATAAATTTAGGTACAACAAACCAACCATGATTTTTGTTTAATTTTTAAAGCTCTATCCTCATTTTGCATTCATATCATCAAAATTCGTGACACTAATGACATTGTTTTTATGTCAAAATGACTGCGGTGGTGGCGGCTGGCGCGGCATCGCTGTTCGAACCGGCGACTTAATGACACGTCAAGTAAAGCCATCATCATGGCCACAGTCATGGACGGACAGCGATAAAAATAACGTTATACTGCTGGCGTTCAATGCAATTAGCATTAATTTTGGCTTTTTCTTTTTTTTCTGCTGAGAAAGAGGAAAACCATTCACAGCAGCGGCGACAATCTTGACTCTCAACTTGAATTTGATACATATACCACTTTTTTTGAAGACCGATGCTTCATTAAGTTGGTCGGGCATTTAAAGAGATTTATTTTTCAGTTGCAATTCTACTGCCGTATATTGCAATTTTCAATTAAAGCACCCGTTACCATTAAAGTCGCATTTTATCATTATATAGCAGTTTTATTGATGATTAATTAAAAAAGCATCATCACACTGCGGTTTGCTTGATTATAGACAGGGGTAGGAAGAAATTTAAGATTTTTTCTGTAATGTTTGCTTTAAGTAGATTGGCAAGTTTGAAGTTCAAAGTATTTGTTTGAATTTGTTTTATTAGATAAGCCAACGGATCATTTATAAACGTCATTTATAAAAGTATCAATCGTCACGTATTCTTCAAATGGACCTAACCCAATAGCCTGCACTGTGTAGTGTGTGATACACATCACAAATTTAGAAAAACAAAAATTGTCACTTTGATCACTGACAACACTGACAGGTTGATTTAAGGATGAGTTGTTTTTTTTTTAATCTTATTCCTCGTGTTCTGTCAAACTGAGCGAAATGCGTTTGCTGCCGTTGCGTTGAGCGTTGCCGCTTTATACAACTGCCCTGCCACCACCACCGCATATCGAAACTTATAACAAGATCAATCATTCAAGCAGATGAATTATATTAGTTCAACTGTATGTACTTAGCTTGTGGCTTTCTTTATTTTAAATTGTATTTTGTTTTTTTCAGGTAAGAAAAATTAAAAAATAGGTTAATGAGCAAGTCTCTTCTTCTAAATGCAGACAGTGCTATATATTTTAACAGCCTGTACTTGTTATAGATCTAGAACGCGATGATGGGTTACTGCGACTTACTGCTACGAGAGTTGGAATCGTTTTGTAATTATTGTTAATTTTCCGGTGTGAATGTTGGAAAAAAAAACGAAAAAAACGAAGAGAAATAACGCAAATTAAAATATTTTTTTTTTAATTTTAATGAAACTGAAATAATTTATGAGTATAGATAGTTTCTTTTTGTTTTAGGTATCTTAAAGTGCAGTAATTTCAATGATTACACTGGTCGACAAAACTACGTTTTATTTTCTGTCTCACAAAGAAAACAATAATTATTTAAAAAATTAAGATATTAAATCCTTAATTCGAATCTCGCCTTTAAATTTTCATATTACATCAGGTTTTTAAAATATGCCCCTTTAAATAGACTAAAAAACAACTAAAAACAGGGTTATTAAGGCTAAGTTTAAACTCAAAATATCTCTTAACAATAAATTATATTTCTCTTCTAGATATAATTTAAATCATTTGATTATCTTACTTAGTTTCTGGGAATTCTTATTTGTTACGAGTCTTTATTTGACTCTATATGAAATTTTGAAAGAACTTTGAATTTGATACTTTCGTAGTTTAGCAAAATATGTTTTTACCTCAAATTTTAATGCTGATTTCGAATCCAAACTTTAGTTTTAACTATTTGCTCAATTTTTAAAAATACTATTTTTCAACATTATCTTTATATTTTTTACTATTTTTCAAAAATGTGTTATAATAGAATTGTTTAGACAACAGATTCGTTACAAGAGCAAAATTTACTTTCAAACGTTTTGCCTTTTTTTTGTTCAAAACCATTTTATTATAAATGGTTTAGAGTTTGTTTTAGATTTTTGTAAGAGAGGTGAAATCTAAACGCGTATAAAGATTTTTCGAATATCATATGAAAAGCTACTTCATTACTTTAGATATTTTCAAAAACCTTTAAGCTACAATATTATCGTGTGATTGTCAACGGAACGGAAAATGCTGTCAACGCGTTGACTAGCACATTGATTCTCAAGTTGACACACATTTTTGAGTCAATACGTTGACGCTATTTTGTGACTGTGTAATGAGTGAGACACGATAACTCGTTTTTGGGACTGTCGGTCATCGCTATGACTGTGTCAAAACATTGACAGGGCAAAATTTTGGACTGTCATGCCAGAGATCTTGGGTTCAATCCCTGACTGTGCAACCTACATTTTTTTTACAGGTACTGCCTCTTGGAGGAATTTACAAATCATCCAAGAGTAACTCTTGCCATATAGCTTTATCAAATTAGCTGTTAGGATTTGGCATAAACTGTCCTCTTCATCCTTGACAACAGTACTCGAAGACAAGAATGGTTGAGAGATGTAAGCCAATAGGCTCTGGTTTCTTGCGAGCTGTTGCGCTACGTAATTTATTCGTTTATCTATGAAGTCACATTTTCTTAATAAAAATAATTATTGTATTTTTTGTGGGTTGGAAAGACAGAGTGTGCTAAGGCATTACACATTCGAGTAGTACGGCTAAAGAACGAATCTCTGTACTTGACAATATCATATCACCCAAGTTTGGCTCGAGGATAAACTGATTCCTAAGAACGCGGGTATTACGGTTAAACTGTTTAAGGGAAAGAATACAACTGAGATGAACCATAAGATCATGAGTGGATCTTTTGCTGCGAAAGTCGTACTGCCGTTCATTAAAAAGTCTTCGATCTTTGAGATTTTCTTGACCTTATATAATTAATCAGCGTTTGCATGACCATCGATTTATATTCTAAAAACATTGAAACTCCAAATGTCAAAATTTTCAATTTGACAAATCGGACCTATTACAATAACTTCCTATGTACACTTAGTGGATGATGTGGACGGGCAACAATCCACACAACACGACCAATTTATGGCTTTATTGCGTGAGAAGCTTTCGGGTAGCGTAATTCTCATTTTGACGAGATGCAACTATAACTTCTCAAATTATGGTCGATTGTACGCCCGAAATATTTGAAAAACTTGGTTAACAATTATTTTTAAGGAATACCTGACTCTGAATCTTCCGAATTATTATCTTTTATGGTGACGGTGAAGGCGACGTTACTAAGCAGCATTTACTGTGAATGGATTGGGCTACCGAGCTTTTGTTAATAATTTTTGCCGGAATTGGAAGATGATGTTTGTTCTTAACTAGATGATTTGTTAGAAGACGTTATTACAATTGGTAAATTTATCGTGCTAAAATCTTTCTACTTTAATTAAATATTGACGTGCGATATAAGCTTTTTGTTTGCATCAACAATTTACATACATACATATAGCACACAAATTTTTATATTTGGACAAATAATTACGGAGAATGAAGTCGTATTCAAATTCATTTGTTTTAATATCATATTAACAGTCGATTCAAAAACAGAAAATAAATATGTACCTACCTGTTAGACACAATGATGTATGTATGTACGAGTATATTCTATTTAAAGACATTCAATTAAATAAAACTATCCAAAAGTTACACCTTTGCGGATGCATTTAATTTAATACATTTCCTTTCTTTCGATACCTTTTAAATCATAAACTCTAACTCTAGTTTTAATTGTTGACTTTTAGCTAGCTGCACCTTTGAATGTGAGGATCCAAATTTAGAATTCATAAAACTAATTTGGCTCTAAAGCCAAACGAAAAGTTCAAAATTTACCAGCTTAGATATTATTATTGATTTAAACAATTAAACCCACCTTTCTAATCAACAATTTTCAGCTATCATTAGATACAATCAATAGAAAATTAATCGATATGACATTTTTCACTTTCGGTCAAGAACAATAAAATAAATAAAACAAAAAAGAGAATGGAAAATAGTGAGTATGCTATAAGACATCCTAAAAATATCTTATTTATAAAGATACATTTACGAGGTTCTTTTTTGTCAATTAAAACAACAACAAAGAAGTATACAGTTAAAGGTAAACCTATAACTATCTTTAATTGGATAAAGTTTTATTCAACTACCATGCCATGCAATACCATCTTAGACAAACTTAAGCACCTTCGGCATTTATGCCATCTTCTACATACTCGTATATACATAGCTACCACCTTCTTTCTGTTTCTATATTTTTCTGCATTATAAGAAAAAAGAGAAAGGGAAATGCATATATACCGTCATATACATAGGTATCTATCGATGTATGTACATATATAGGTAAATGTGAATGCGACACTATGGCCCTAGGGCCCTTTAATTGAATTTGCCTTCATCGTCATGAAGTCCAAAATAGGCCATCACGTCTCGACGTTCATGAATCTCCTCCGCACAACTCTAAAACGGGTAGCATATTTTATAGCAATTCATTTTCAATTCCACATTTCCTGCTTTGCAATAGTATAGTCGACGCCGGTATTCATTAAAATCGGATTCGTATAGGGGATATGCTGCAAACACGTTACAATAGGGACCGAGAAGGTGGGGGGGGGGGTGTTGGACGGGACAGAACGGATATTCCAATCCTGATGATTTAACTACACACATTTCTCTTTTCCTTTGCTAAGAAGGAAAAGCTACAGCAAAGTATAGTGTCTACGATTTTAAAATTAATTGATAGTTGAGGAGGAGTAAGAGTTTATAGTAAAGTGTTTGGCTTTAATCAAGCAAAGCTGCAAGAAAATCACTACTATCCGTATAGAGGACTTTGAAAGTAGGTAGGTATTATTTTGTCCTGAGAATTAACATCAAAGCCTAGTTTCAAAGTTTGCTGTATTCGTGTTGATCCAAATTGGAACAAGTGTCCACAATTTTTTTGTAAGACAAATTTTCAAAGAAAACATTTACGTCCTGATGGCAAAATGATAAGACGGTAAACAAATATTGGAAACAAAAACAACTTGAGAGAATTTTGTAGGGGGCTTTATTTTAAGACCTACTATGCATACATTTATTTCTTTTTTAATGCTTTTAACTTGTTTTTCTAAATGGCTCATTTTTCTTCGAAAGAAATGAAATATTTATAGTGTATTAGCATAAATTGAGTCTTAAAGAAAAAGAAGATTTATAATCAAAGCTTTTTGAATTATTTTTTTTTTACAAAACGGCACCTATTTTCATCGCTGTATTTTAAACTTCAAGATATTAAAAAAGTTTCTTTTTAATTTTTAATAATTTTAACATCTTGCTCCATAATAATATTACAATACTTCAAATGAATGCTGATTTTGACAGGTATCAAATTCCACTTGAAACTACGAAAAGAATTGACCTTTATAAACACTTTTCAAGGTTAAATCCCTACCGGGAGCTCTTTGTTGCGAGGAATTGATAATAGTAATTTTTATCATAAAAAAGTGCTTCTTCGTTCGTGTTTGGCATAAATCTGTAGGTTCTATAGATTCCTGACATACTCAGACATAAGAATGGTTAAGAGTAGTAAGACACTTGGTTAAAAACAAACAAGTATATTTCATGAAGTTTTAATTATCCGGGTAAGGGACCGGCCACGCTGAGCGACGCAAAAAAAAATAGAACATATGAGATCGTATGGAGGTGGCCACATAAACCCTAAGCGACTGAGCGATTTTTTAAGCGACAGAGCCACGTCGCTCTGTAATCAAATCTGTTTTAATTTTTCAATCGATCGCTGAGCGACGTAGTAAAAAGATGTGTACAATAAACACTGAAAGTTTAATTTCAGCTGTCCAAAGCCGCCCAGTGCTATGGCAGGACACCCACAAAGATTACAAAAATAAAAAGAGGCTGGGATGCGATCCACACTGATAACTTCCCATCCAGTCTGTCGATTTGTCTTGCTATAAAAAGATTTGTAGGTTTTCTTGTTTTGTCGAAAGTAAACTTTTACCAAGTTTTAGTATTGTTTTTTTTTAAGAATTTTTCTCAAAATTTGACTGAATGTTGACAAAAATATTTTTTTAAAAGATAAAATTAGCTTAAAGACAATATCTCAAAGTTTTAAAAAGATATTTGAGCCGAAAATTAATTTTTACCAACTTTCATTAATTTTTTTAGGTTTTTATTTTTTGTAAACAAAACCGTCAATTCGATTTTTCTCAAAATTTTACCAGATGGTTGGAGATAAAATCATTTTTTGTTGGTAAAATTTTAGAGGTGTCAAATTTTTTTTTCAGATTTTTTTGATTTATAAAAAAACCGTTGATTGGAATATTTTCCAAAAACATATTTGCTTGGTATCACGTTACAATATATAATACAAAATTGAATTCAAGTCTCTAGCATTCAAGTCTCTAGCATTCTTGAGATATTTCGGGCTAACCAAAATGTTCACCTTTTTTTAAATTGCTATGGTAAAGAAACCACCCACGCAATTTGTTTGAGAGATCTTTCTGCACTTTCTGCATTATTATCTGTATAACAAAATTTATTTGAAGTCGATATCTCTATTATTTCTTGAGCTATGGACGACGAAAAAATCGTCCAACTAATCGCTCAGCGACTTGTCGTTTAGTAAATGGCCACCCATCGCTCAGATTGGTCGCTCGTCGCTCATTGCGTGGCCGGACCCTAAGGCATTCCACATTCGTGAAGTGCGGCTAAGGAAAGAATATCCGAACTAAACAGCACGGCCGAAATTGTACTCAAGGGTAAACTGTTGGGCATTTCTAAAAGCACGAGTAGTACGGTTGAATAGTCTAAGTGGAGGAATGCAAGTGGATATTTCAATAGAGCACTGGGGCTATCTTAAATAAAATTTCCCATGAAATGTTTTACTCTTGGTATAAAAACTGAAGAAAAATTTGTAAGCAATTTTTCTATTTTCATACTGTTCCTTGGAATTCTTTGCTTGCTTATGGCGGGTGTTTTTTTAGACATGTGGTTTTTTAAGAACTAAAGAAATGAAACACATATAATTTAATGTAATGGCCAATAATTTAGCTTTGTTAAAAGAATAAGATTTGTATGTTTTAAAAACGATTTCGCGGACAAGTGGCTGCAGCGGATAGGTTGGAAAATTTGAGCAAAAGCAAAAATTCAAACACTTTTTGTCGTAAAGGGCCTTATCTTAACAATTTAGACAAACCACTTGATATAACCATACAAAAACAGTTCAACGGTGTTAAATCGCACGATCTTGGAGGCTATCAAAAAGACCACCTCCGAAAATAGTATTTGACAGATTAAAAACACAAATCTAAAAAAACACCATTTATATTCCTGTTCAAGTATGATCATTTAAAATTCCTTAAAAAAAAAAAAGTAATTAATTTGAAAATCGATTATGTTAACCAAACTTAAAAACAAACTCAAGCCCAAACAAAAAACATGAATTAGGTGGGCGAGTGCCTACTAAATACTTTCTGTCAAAATAAATAAAATTCCAGTAGCTTTGCTGCTGTGTGTTGAAGTTTATTTTGTTTTTCTATTTTTAATTTAAAACAAAAACAGATTCGCATATATTAATCAACTCGTGTCGACATGACACCCACGTCTATTGACATCACTTTTATCTTTTCTTTTTCTTTATTTCAAAATGTCCCCCCTCAAAAAATCTCAAACATTTTTTACAAGTTTATTTGAAAGACATACAATCAATAAGATACTATATTTCGAGAGTTTTAAGAATGACATAGTCTACTGTTACAAGATGCCTTCGGAGTTATTTTGAAATTTCAGTCTTTTTCAGTCCATTAATATTATTCCTAAAATGAATCTAATTTCTGTTGTTCAATTATTTTTCATTGTAGTCATGAATCAAATTTTAGGAAAATGTGAGAAAGTAGTGTCGTCCTTTTCAATCTTCTCATTCTCTTATTCCATTAAAATGTCAGATGAAAAGTTCCAAAGATTTTAGAACATAAAAATCTTGTCTAAATTTTATTGAATTACACAAATTAGGAACAAATTAATAAATTATATATGTAAGTAAATGAAAAAAAAACACAACACACAACGCGTGCTCTATTTTCATTTAAGTAACTCAATTGAGTTATTTGCCCCTCGAACTATATTGGAGGAGCTGGCCTGAGACATGACACTCAACTAAAACATAAAAGAAAATAATATTTCCATCGAAACGCAACCGCGTCATTTAAATTTGACATTATTTGGATGTGTATAGTATTATAAGAACCGCTGAGTTCTTAGTTCCCCAATAAAATCAAAGTGCATACTTTAAACTGTAATATATTAATGGTTATGGTTCTAAACTCTATAGACTCTCGAGTCGAGAGGAAGCCTTGTGTGAATGTTTACAGAGAAATTTTCTTAAAATTTATTTTAAATTTCAAAAAACAAAAACATACCTAATTTTTTTTTTTCATCACAAGAAAAAGTTCAAAAAAAAACCTTGGAAATTTTGTGTGATGTTTATATTTATGAAAATAACCCACCTCCGCACACACTTTAAAGTGTGTTATGGCATTCGAATGGTAGCTTTGGAGCGATGATTTGGTACCGTTGAGGATAGACAGCGGCAGCGTCTCTACCGCCTCCATTACGAGGCCGATGCCGGCCGCATCGTACTGCCATTATTCAGAATTCATACATCCCTTTATATACATATAGAGTATTAACAGAACATCCAAGTGGGAGGGATAATAAGTGCTTCTCTCAACTTGGAAATTGTATGTTTTCCTTGGGATTTGGATTTTTGTATTATTATTAATTTTTAAAAGCGTGCCGCCACCAGCCGGGCATTTTCAACGAAACAACGCAGGTGAAAATATACACTCGCTTCAAAAAACGATCGTACAACTCAAAAAATTTCATCGTAAGAAAATTTAGAAAATAAGTTTAAAATTAACAACTCCCAGTTATCCCGGTTCCCGGACAAGGTCATTGGATTAAATGATTCTTTAGATTTATCTGAATAAACTATTAAATCGGTGTTAAAAATATGTTTAAGGCTAACACTGGAATTAGCTATCTTAACCACATCTCCACATCTGAATTGATATCAATCTTGGACAAAATTACGTTTTCTTTTTCGGAACCACAAACAAAACATTTCTTATTTGAGGGATTAAGTTGTCCTAAATTTGAATCTAACCATTAAATTTTTCTATCAAAGCAAGTTTTAAAAATATGCTCCTTTAAAAATGTTAAAAACACCTAAAACGGGGTTTTTAAGGATAAGTTAAAACTTAAAATATCTCTCAACAATAAATCGTATTATAATTTTCAAAGCACACATCTTTTTCTTCTAGATACAATTGAAATCCTTTTAGTATGTTACTTAGTTTCTGGAAATTCTCATGAGTCTTTACTTGACTCTATGCGAAGTTTTGAACAAGTCTTGAATTTAATACTTTCATAGTTCTGGAAAAAACTTTTGGATTTATTTTTAACCATTTACTCAAGTTTTAAAAATACCCATTTTTAACATTATTTCATATTGTTTAATATATTTAAAACACTTAAAATATAATCTATTAATACATTCGTAAAAATTACAAAACTAACTTTCAAACAGTTTTACCTTTTTGTATTGAAAACCGTTTTATCATAAATGGTTTAGTGTTTCTTTCAGATATTTGTAAGACAAGTGAAATCTAACAACTTATGAAGATTTTTTGAAATGATGTAAATATTTCAACTGAATATTGAAGAAAATGATTATTGATTTGGAAAACCATCACGGATTTTATTGAAAAAAATCTTCTTCATAAATTAAGATAGCCTCAAAAAGCCTTAGATACGTGTTTTTTCTCGAATTAAAAAAAAAATCTCAAAAACTTGACGTGACACACGGATTTGAAATAAGACCACCATTTGAAAAGTGCAATTTTATTGCAAGTAAGAAAACCAATGGAAAACTACTCCAACCATTACCAACTAAGAATTCAGTTTAGATACTTCTCAGTTAGACATTGAATAGATGGTTTGAAATAGTTGGATATCCATTTGCTCCGATAAAAACGAAATATTGCCTTTGTAAAAGTTTAAACGGCTGGGCTAAGACCAGACTACTCCCTAGGACCTACTGGAATTGAACAATCGCCTTTTGTTAAGAAAGTTTTAATAGTTTGACTAAATAGATTTTTTAAAACCAAATTTCTAGCAGAAAAATAAACTTAAGTATGCATCCGAAAAATTTTAGAACATACTGTATAAGCATTAAAGTACCTACTCTTGTTTTGGTTTGTGCAACTGAGTATAAATGTAGGTATTATTTACTTATTCTGTTTCGACTTCCGTTGAATGCATTCACCCGAACTATGTTCTAAAAAGCTATTTATATTTTTTCTCTGTTGCTGTTGTAGGTATATTTGTTAAACAGAAAATAAAAAAACAACAACAAAATTAGTCCGATCTATCTATAGGATATCTTAATGCACGCAACGTGGTGACATTGAAAATTTGATTAGGTGTCATGAAAGAAAAATAAGACATTTAAGTTTTTCGAAACATTCTTTCTTTGTTTAACAACAAACCAAGCATGTCATTAGTTGAAATACTCATTTAAATGATTTTTATTTAATTTTGAGAAAAGTTTTGAAATGTTTGTGTATACAAAAATATCACAACTTAAAATTCTTACTACATTGCTATGCATGTGTAGTTTATAGATCGATGAATCTTATGTATTTTTATTGCTTTCCATAAAATTGGAAGCTCATTAAATTCAACTTGATTGCTCATAGCCTTTAGATTGAAGATGCTTACAACAAATTTCCGAATAATTTTCAATCCAGCTGTTATACTTTTGAAGGGTGTTTGACTTTTTTTCATCAAAACTTACACAAAAACGACAAACTTAAATCGTTGAAATTCATTTCAAAAATTAACGCTCTATTCGCCGAACTTATAAAGAGCACTTTTTTTGTCAAATCATCTTCAGCGATGAGGTTCATTGCGGACTTAAAACAAGCAGAATTGTCGTTTTTGGAGTGAGCACAATCCTTATGAGTTCTGAGTCTCGTAAGAATCGATTTTACATACACAGAAAAAATCACTGTTTACATCCCGAAGGCGCAATCGAACTTTTGTCTTTAAATCCGAAACTTGCGCCAACATTGGCTTGCATACCGAACCTAAATGAATCGTGATTTTTTGTATTCCTCATGTCTTTAGAAATAATTTAGACGAGAAATGTTTCCAACAAGAAGTCGCGAAACATTAAACGGGTTTAACCATAACTTATTAACTTAATTGAGCCAAACGTTTGTTAAACGAATCATCTCAAGAATTGGACCTGTGAATTAGTCACCTTGTTCGTGCTATTTGATAATTTTGGACTACTTTTAAGGCGACTTCATCAAATCATTTAAAAAACCAACATTCGTTGCACTTTAACGATAAAAGACTGGGTATGTTTGGAAAACTGGTGTAAAAATGAACCGACTGAAATTATTTTAAAACACGAACATGCCTTGAAATATTTGAGGTAATAAAATAAAAAATGTGTTCCTATTTTTGTTTGCTTTACTAAATCAAAAAAAATCAGCTAGAAATGGAAGTAATAGTAATGTACATCATTTTTAACCATAAGCTCAATTTTAGACTATGAAGAGTTTTTTTCAGCTGCACATCAAGAATGTAGAATTCCCAATGTAGAATACCCAACTTTGTAATTTCCTCCAAATTTGATATTCAAAACTGTATTAAGGTTAGTAATAACCCTTCTATTGTTTGCAAATTATAAAAAAAAAATAAATATTTCAATACAAAAAACAAAACCTTGAAAAACTTGAAGTTGAGTAATCGCTTAGAACTTATCATATTTTCAAAAAGGAAAAGTTACATTATTCAAATTTCAGTTTTTCATCATAATTCTTCAACTTAGAACGGATGGAAAATATTTTTTATAATAATTTTAACTTTGTAAATCTGATATACCTAATTTATATCTATAATTATTTTTAACAAGCATACAATTAAAACAATACAAGTTTAAAGCTTTCGATGATAAAGTTGTTGAAATCTATATGATTTCAACTTATTTAATGACTTTTAAATTTTAGAAAGTAGCTTTTTCAACAATAATTACAATACAATTTTTTCGCAAATTATAAACGATTTAAAATTAATTGAACTATCAAAATCGATTATAATAATTAAAATATACATGAATCGTTTGTTTTCTGAGATATTTCAAACATTAAAAATATCGAAAAAGCAATTAAGTTAAAACATTCTTTATACATGAGTTAACGTGAAGAATTATTACTCGGAGAAGCAACGTTGTTCAAAACAGATGTAGGTTTATAATACACTATTCACTATAGTTTTAGTTTCCCTACACAAACAAAACTAAAGCTCCTAACAATAAATAAAAAGTGCGTCCGTTCGCGCCACAACGAAACAATCAATTTATTGAAGGAAACTTTTGGTGGGCTCATTATCTCACGTCATTCGTGGGCATCTGGAGGCGCCTTCCAAATCGTGCGATTTAACACCGCTGAACTATTTTTTGGGGGTTATTTGGCATTCGTCTAGTGCGGTTAAAGAAAGAATCTTGACAGAACGTCCGAAATTGAGCTCAAGGGTAAACTGTTGGGCATTTCTAGAAGAACGAGTAGTATGGTTGAATAGCTTGAGAATAGCTTGAGAATAGCTTGGGATACATGCAACTGGCTATTTCACTTGAGCATTTTTTTGATGAAAATGGCGGTGAAATAATAACCGGAAGCATAAATGAAACATTTTGGTGGTACTCAAGAGATACAAATGTTTCCATAAGACAACAGTCGCCTGTAATGTGTAGAGCTCTCTTTTTAATTGTGTTCATTCAAGAAATAAACCACGTTTCAATTTTAAGGGCCGATGTTAAATGTGAACCAAACCTAAACGTCAAGTTTTTGTCTGCATTTCATTTGACATTTTTCAATTTCAGATTAACTCAATTTGAACCATGGAAAGATACACAATCGAGCAACGCGTTAAAGTTATTCAGGCTTATTATGAAAATTGACGTTCAAATCAAATGTAGGCACAATCGGAAAATCGTGCAAAAATTTGAGCAAACCGGGTCTGTAAGAGATGTGAAAACACCAGTGCATTCTCGTAAAGCTCGTACTACTGAAAATATTGCTGCTGTTAGCTATTTGTGGCTGAAGAGAGCCCTCCATCTCATCTCGTCATCGAGCCCAACAATTGCAACTCTCATGCTCGTCGTTGAGGAACATTATTCATAAAAACTTGCATTTACACGCTTACAAGGCGCAATTGACTCAAGAACTAAAGCCTCTTCGCCAGTTCAAGCGTGCGACGTCAATGGTCAGAATGATTGCAAGAAATGGCAACAGTGAATGATCAATTTTTGAAGTGATGAATATTTTTACCTCAGTGGATTCGTCAATAAGCAGAATTGCCGCATTTGGGCGAATGATAATCCAAGAGTGATTGTCGAAAAACCAATGCACCAACAAAGAGTGATTGTTTGGCGTGGTTTATGGGCCGTATTTTTTCCAAAATGAGGCCGGTCAAGTCATCGTGAGATGATAACGAAATTTGTATGGATTTGGACGATACGAGGTTTCAACACGGTGCCACTTGCCACACAGCTGACGAAACAATTGCTCTTTTGCAAGACAAATTCAATGGCCGTGGTGGCGATGTCAATTGGCCGTTAAGATCATGTGATTTGACACAGTTGGACTTCTTTCTTTGGGGTTATTTGAAAGAAAAGTTGTACGTCGATAAGCCAGCAACAATTCAAGAGTTAAAGGATGAGAAAATTCGGCACAATAATTATGCCTCAGCGTGCAAATTTGGACCATCGGATGAATAAACAAAATTTACGAGATGATATGATGGACAAGTCTGCCAAAATCAGAAATTGATTAGCTTATTTGGAATTGTTGGAAGTCCATACTGAAGGACAAGAAGGTAAACCTTTAAACGAATATGAAAAGCTGAGGGTACCTACTGTCGTCAGCGAAATAATTTGGTGGATTAAAAGTTTCAGACAAAAACCCATATGGAAGAGTGTTGGAAACAAAACGGATTCACGAAGCATACAAAATAAATTAGGTGGCGCAACAGTACGTTGAGAACTAGGGCCTAGTAACTTACAACTCTAAACCATTCCTGTGTGCGAGTACTGTTGTCAGGGATGGAGGGGACCTACAGTTTTAAGCCGAACGGCTAATTTTGAGAAAGCACTTTTCATAACAAGAATTACTCTTAGGATTTTTCAATTCCTCGCAAAAGCAGTACCCGTGAAAAGAACTTTAGATGGCAGGGAGGGTTGGAACCCAAGACCTCTGGCATGACAATCCAACGCAATAACCATCACTCCACGGGTACTACTTCCCTGAAGCATACCAGCGTTTATTTTACTAAGTGCAAAAGATATTAATTCTATTTGTAGTGAACGGTCTGCCGAAGAAAATATTCATCGTTACCAAATGCTCGAAATGGTCGATAAGAATGTGCATCCAACTAGAGTTTATTTAGTGAAATAACATTTCTTTCTCCAAAAAGATCTAAAGACTTGTTCCAATTTTCGATGAGATGATTTATATACTCAAAATATTTCTAAAGCTGAAAATTTATTAGAATTTCTATGACCTTGGGCGACATTGCAATTAATTGCAATTTGACGACAGAAAGAGAAGAGGGCGATATATTACAATTTATTAAGAACTTTGAAGATTGTGAAAAGTAAAACCGCAAAACCGATTTTCAATCTGATATGCGACATTTATATTTAGACCATTGAACTTTTTTGTTGGCAATGCCATAGGTAAAAATAAACGCAAAGCGCCATTTTGACATCTAGCAATCACCTCAAAAGTCCCAGGAACATTGTCATTTCCTTCTTCGTTCTCTAAATTATCACTATCATCTACACTTGCTTCACCTCTATTATTCAAAGCAAAACAAATCATTAATTTAATTAAACAAACTCCTAAACATTTGCACTTTTTTCTCCTAAAATAAATTGCTTTCATTTTTGAATGTAAAGTTCAACTTTCTTATCATATCGACGTTATTTTTAGTTTTTTTTTCGAATTTCATTTTGTCTGAAGTACGAATAAAAGGCGTACAACATAGATAAGATAACGAGACTTCAACTTTCTGTTATAGTGTCTGACTATTCGTTCCTAAACCTACATTTTTCCATCACTTATGTTGATACCTACGTATGTATGTCGTCGTACATATTTGTATTTATGAGGATCCGCACTAGTAATCATGAAAAGTTATCATAGTGGAACTACAAAAGCCCCAATATAAAAACCTAATGTACTTACAAAAACAAAATATTATAACGAATTCAATCACAAAATTATTTTACACACATATTTTCTAAATGAAATTTTCTTTATATGTATGTATGTGTGTATGTATGGATGTATGTATGTATGTATGTATGTATGTATGTATGTATGTATGTACCTAGGTTCCATATTATGTTGTGACCTTTGATGAATTTGTATATTTTGCATTCGTTGTTGCGATTGAAACGTTTCTCGCTCGCTAATAAGCTATAAACTATAACGCTCTGATTAGAATTTTGCGTGCGTAAGGTGCCTGACAAATATTGATTTAGGGCAGCGACCGACCAACCAGCCGCGCGACCGGTTGGCAGAGGATTTTGCAATTTCGTATTGATATTGTTATTATTACTTATTTTTGTTGGTGCTATTATGAAGTGCTTACTCGGTGTTATTTATATACAGAATCATATTCATAAACATATTTCACACTTAATTACGAACACTATGGCTTTTGTTTTATTATAGCAACACTTTGGTTAATTCCTGGGAAAAGAGATTTTTAAAATATTGATGTTATGTTAAATGGTTAAATAATATGGTATGGATAGTTTGAGATAAGTTTTTAAGTTTTATTTCAGCCAAGTTCATATCATAAATAAGAATTTAAATACAAATTAAGAATACTATTTCATGCATTTTGTAAGCATTTGCATTTGTGAACGTTGACGAAGCTGGCAACTCATAAGGGTGATTCGAAAATGAAATAATTTTATATACGATCCCTTTTGGTAACAAAAACACTCATAAGTTTATTAACTTATGAAACATTAAAAGTTGTCATGCAAAAAGAGTTTTTTATAAGTTGATCGAATTTAGAATTGAAGGTGACCACAATTCCTGGTAAAAAAATTGTATTTTGTCAACAAAAATTATGTTTGAAGCCCTTTTCTTGTTTTATTTTTTTTAAATTCTACTTTGTCACAACCGTTTGAGTGACTTATGAAATAATTACTGGAAAGATATCCTATGCAACCAGCATTAAGTGTAGAAGATTTTAAGAAGGCTATAAGTGGGTTGAAACATGATATCAAGAGACAAAAGCATAATAGTCAGTCCCGAGCAATATGAGAGCACGAAGAAGGAAGAATCAAAAATTTGCCGCAATTGTATTTCTTAAATAGGTATCACCTTTAAGATACACTAAACTATCCTCTTAAAGAACGAAAAGCCAAAATCTCTAAACTATCATAGGGTAAATATCATTCCACGGAAATCAACAACTGATCAAAATCGAATCTTAATTCTAAAAGAAGCGATAGAAAAAGGTACATTTTAAAGCCCTTTTCAATAGCAAAACCATATCATCAAAAGAAAGTTTCATTTCAAATTATGTTTCCCGTTCGACAGAAAGTCAGTATCATACCCCGCGCGAGGAAATGAGTCACTTTAAAGTCGAACAACCGTAAGAAATATTGAAAATATTTTCCAAATAGTGAGTTTCTTGAAAAGTACTTTTGGCCGAAATGAAGAATCCACAGCACACTGCTGTCGAAAAAGTTCTTGAGACTGTCATGCTAGTGGACAAAACTCATGGTTCTCGAAGGTGCGAACGGACGAGCATGTGGCGGCTGTAGCCGGGAGCGTGACACTCATTTCACAAACATTAACTAAAAAGCTCAAAATTGTACGCACTAGCCTAAGGAAAATTTTGAATATTAAAATTGCACTTTTCCAATTTGTTTTGGTGGCCTTAATTTAAATCCGACTTTAGGTTTTTGAGATATTACTTTTTAAAATTCTAAAAAAAAAACACTTACCTACATACATATATAAGGTTTTTTGAGGCTATTTAAATTTATGAACTTCTTCAATAATAAGTTAAAATATTTATAAAGGGTGATTTTTTAGATATTATCTTTTTGGCAACACTGGTTTAAACAGCTGACGCACGTTTCGTGTTTTGTTTCACTGTCAAAGATCTTCAGTTTGGTCTATAATTTAACCATGAATCGTCTTACAAACAAACAACGCTTGCAAATTATTGAATTTTATTATCAAAATGCGTGCTTTGTTACGAAAGTTCATCGCGCGCTCCTTCCAGCGAGCGACAAAGCTCGATTTTGGAGTGAATATCAGCCAGAAGCATTGCAAGAGCTACCAATGCATCCAGAAAAAGTCACAGTTTGGTGCGGTTTATGTGCTGGTGGCATCATTGGACCGTACTTCTTCAAAGATGATGCGAATCGTAACGTAACTGTGAAAGGTGAGCGCTACCGTGGGATGGTATCCAACTTTTTTTTGCCTAAAATGCAAGAGCTTGACTTGACGGTGCCACATGCCACACAGCACGCGCAACAATGGACTTATTGAGAGGCGAGTTCGGTGAACATTTTATTTCACGTTCGGGACCGCTTAATTGGCCGCCTAGATCGTGCGATTTAACGCCTTTAGACTATTTTTGTGGGGCCATGTTAAAGCTGTTAATGAGATACCGGCCGAAATGTTGGAAAGAGTATGCCAAAATTGGACTAAGCGGATGGGCCATTTGAGGCGCAGTCAAGGTCAACATTTGCATGAAATAATCTTCAAACATTAAATTATATGGATTCAAATAAAGATTTCATGCATTTTTCTGAATTGTGTGTTTTTTTTTTTGAAAAACTTTCCTATAGCTTTTAAAAAATCGCCCTTTATTATAAATCTTTTCATAAATTGTTAAATTTAACCTGTCTAACAAAAATCTGAAAGAAAAGCTAAACCATTCATGCTAAAACGGTTTTCATCAGAAAAAGGCAAAACGGTTTGAAAGTAAGTGTTGATCCTTTAACGCATCTTTTATCTACAAAATTCTATTATATCAAGTTTTTGAAATATATTAAAAAATATACAAAAATAATGTTGAAAACGGGTATTTTTAAAACTTGAGCAAACAGTTAATTCGAAATCAGCACTAAAAATCAACTCCAAAACATATTTTTCAAAACTATGAAAGTATTAATTTCAAGGTTTTCTCAAAACTCCACGTTTTTTCAAATAAAGACTTACATATAACTAATGAGTGGGGTGGTACCCGTGGCATGATGGTTAGTACGTTGGACTGTCATGCGAAAGGTGTTGGGTTCGATCCCTGCCTGTGGCACCTAAAGTTTTTTTCACGGGTATACTGCCTCTTGCGAGGAATTGACAAATTCTCCAAGAGTAATTCTTGTCATGAAAAGTGCCTTTTCAATCTTGCCGTTCGGATTCGGCATATAAACTGTAGGTCCTCTCCATTCCTGCAATTACTCGCACACAGGAATGGTTGAGAGTTGTAAGTCACTAGGCCCTGGTTCTTTACGGACTGTTGCGCCACCTAATTTATTTTTATTTATAACTAATGAGAATTTTCAGAAACTAAATAAGATTCTTAAATTATTTGAATTGTATCTAGAAAAGAAAAAATTGTACTAAATCATCATACAATTTATCGTTAGAGAAATTTTGAAAGGGGCATATTTTAAGAACCTGATGTGATAGAATTTAAAGGTGAGATTCGAACTTATGACAACTTAATCATTTAAAAAAGTTTTCTTTGTTTGAGGGACTAAAAAAAAACGTAATTTTGTCGACCAGTTTTATTCGCTTACAAAATCCAATGGACTCAGCAATTGAAAGCTTAAAGTAAGGGGCTGTGAGGAAACTACAAAGAACATGGAGCTGCACGAATCCACAAAACAAAAACCTTCTGCTGTCTATAAAGCATCTTGCACATGAGCTACGAACTACGAACTGCGAACTGTGGATGTTCGCATATTTTGACTTTTCTTTCACATGGACTTTATTTCTATTCGCAGACAGTTACGAATTGAATTACCCTTTTCTCCATATTTTCCTCAGCTATGATATTTCACACAGACACAAAACAAGAGTGGTATAATTTTGAGGTTATGTAGCGCGCGAACAATTTATTCGTTGCAGTGTGGATGGTATGTGGAACGCGAATAGAGTTTGACAGATCGTAGCAACCACACTGCAATTCGTTACTACCAAACTGTTTTTACAAAATTTTCCTGTTTTAAAGAACAAAATGCAAATTTTATTATCATTAAATTATTGTCAATTGGTTTCTTATAATTTAAATGTGTTTTTGTTTAAATATGTAAAATCACGTTTGTTCGTCCATTCGTTCATTCGTTGTTCGCTTTCATGTGCAAGGCTCTTAAGGGCTCTACCCAAGTCGCCAAAAAAGCTTCAATTTACTCATTATAATCGGCCTAAGAATAAAAGTCTGATCCTTGCCTTCTTAAACAGTTCTCTTCACCTATTCATGCTAAGGCTTCAGGCGTTCTGATTTACGCTATCTCCAAGAATCTACAAAGCACCTTCCAACCAAGAATACTTCTTTACAAATCTGTAGCATACGTTTCCGCAGACATATTTTCTTTCATAAACTCAAAATGAATTCGAAATATAGGAATTTTCAAGATTGATTTTAACAACATAATCGTATAGAAATAAAATAAAATCGAGTTGTTTCTACATTCTACCATAATTTTAGAGTCTTCATGTTGCAAGTGGTTTAGAAGTCATTAACATATTTTTACGGTACAAAAATCATCTTATTGAAATATGGTAGACCTAATAATTTGATATCCTGTTGCATTGACTTGTTTTGTTATTCATTCAAACTTATGCTGGCAACACCATGTCCTTTGTTCTTTCGCTCTTCTCTCTCTCTTTCTTTCTCTCTTTTCCTTTTCCTTTCTTTCTGATTACATCTGGAATTCAGGATTTTTATCCTTAGATGTCGTCTTGTCTCGTATCGTATCGTCTCCTGTATAATGTTCATCCTGTGTTTTCTGCGTTCACCACCCTATTCAATGTGTTCCCTTGGGTTTTGTTGTTGTTTTTGTTTTAGCCATATTAAAGCTTGTTTTTTTCAGTTCGTTTATTTTGACTTGAATGGCAATTTCCTTAACATTTTGTGTGTGTGTATCCATAAAAGTATGTGTGCGTGCGCAACAATATTCAACATTTTCCTTTAAATAGGTACAAACGAAGAAGAAATAAAAACAGCAACAAAACAGTGAGTAGGTATAAATTTATAAGCAACAAACAAAAATTAAAACATTTTTAATGAATAAAAACGAAATTCAAAAAAAAAAACAACAGAAATTGTTATCTAACTGGACTTGTAAATTAAATTATTAAATCTCAAAGGGTTGCAAGGGCAACCCCCTTTTGAGTCCTTTCGTTTTATTTTTCTACCATTGCTCTCTGTTTTGCGTCGGTCGTCCTCCTAATCACTTGCCATTGCCACTTTGTGCAAGGATAAGAGAATAGAAAAAAGAAAAATAAATGACAGTAGAGTAGATATACCTATTCTTGGAAACGAAGGACGGCGGCGACGGAATGAACGTCAATGAACTCAGTCAACTCGGGCGGCCCGGCCGTCAATTTTATATATTTTCCTTTTGTTGTTGTTTTGGTGGAAAACCATTCTCTAGTGTCGTTCTTTCATTTTCGTTGGTGTGCGCGTGTTTTTATGCTAAGTTTGTTGTGTTTTCCTATTTTCTCCTGTCTGCCACCCCCTTTTTTTTCTTATTTTCTATTATCATTATGGAAACCATATTTTTTCTTTCTTCTGATTCTCGAGCGGGGATTTTCCTTCGTGCCGATGCGGTGTAGTGGGGTTGATGGGTGGTGGTGGTCATTGGACGAGATTTTTCCCCGTCATAATTTATATTCAACGCTATATCTATTCTCGCTCGAGGAGGAAGTTACGTTGGGCAACCTAATTATATACAAATTAATTAAAGGTGAGTAGCGGTGCGTAAGAGGGCGATATCCTTGCTTGGTCACTCAGCAGGCCAGCCGAGCCGAGTCGAGCCGGAAGCCTTAGGTATACAATATGTACATATATTTTATTTTATCTGTTTTATTTCAGAAAGGACATGATTATTTTATACTGCCGGCCGGGTCTATATGTAGGTACAAGTAGGTATAAACAGATTTTTGTTTTCCCTTCTGATTTTGAGTAATGGAAAATACCCCGATGGGCATTTGTAATGGAGAAAAATGGTTTGTTGCTTTGGAAGTGAATGAACTTTGAATATTTGCATGTCCTTTTCTCGGATCCACTTTTAACTATATAGCAGGTGTTTTAGATCGATAGGTTGCTGGGTAGGTAATATTTTTAAGTTTTCTAGGTCAACCGTTCTCAAATGTCGACTTCTTGTCTTTCACTTAGTTGCTGTGATTTTTGTTTGTTTTTTTCTTTTTTGATATAAAATGCAAAAAAATGTGATGAAATTAAATACAGATTTATATTTTGGAGATAAATTTCCATGGAATCCGAGTTTATTTTAGGTATAAGGATAACAGTGTACCTACATACATACCTACTTATTTTAACTTAGTAATTTTCTTTTTTGAAAGGTAAGCTAAAGAGGCCATTGAACTAAGATCGTTTGTTCACAAAAAAATACCTACAGTGCCGGTAAAAAAAAAGATCACCGGTAATAGTTTCATTACAACTCTGTTACCTTCACATAGGAAGTTATTGTCCGATTCGTCGAATTGGTTACTTTGACATTTCTCGACGTTTCAAGGTCCCTAGAATCTAAATCAAAGATTTTTAGTGAGATCTCTGTGTGTGCTTGTTCGTACGTCTTTACGTACGGAATACCATTTTTCGTCGTTCATATATTAAGAACGAGTAAGGATATCGACTTCAAATAAATTTTGTTTTACAGATAATAACATCGAATTGTATATGCATATGTACATAATAAATGGTTCCCCAAATAACTTCTGTTTTTTTGAAAATGCTACAAAAACATCGAGTGTAGCTTCAGCTGAGTAGCACGTAGCGCCTCTGGACCAAAATCCGCACCAACAGTGACTCGTTTTGGGTGTATCGGATTTTCAATGTATGCGTGCGGGTTTTCTTTGCCCCAAATGCGACAATTTTGCTTGTTTACATACCCGCCAAGATCAAAATGAGCTTCATCTGGAGGATGATTTTTTTGGCAAAATCGGCATCTTCTCTAAGCGTTGTTCCTAGCGTTGTTCAAGCGTATACACAACCATATTCGTTCAGCGGAAGAATAAAACTAATTATCTGTCAAATCAGACATGAGCTAAGTGTTACCATTCACGAAATAAGCACTAGTTGAAAAAAAAAAAAAACGTTAGATGGCGGACCCTATATAATGTGACGTGATACCAAACTGATATAATTTTAAAACAATTCAACGAACGTCTTTTTATAAATCTAAAAACTGAAAATAAATATTAGTCATTTTGCGAATAAAAAATGATTTTTCCTCCAAAATAATTGTATGCAAAAAAGAATAACGTTTTTGACACCTGGTAAAATTTTGAAAACTTAAAATTGTTGAAAATTGATTTTTGACTCAAATATTTCGTGAATAAATGAAGTTATTGACTTTAAAATTAGTTACTCAAGTGTAAGGTATGATAACAAAGAAACATATTGGTCGCATTCACAAAGCTAGTGGCTACGTAGTCAAAGGGATTCTGATTGGCTAAATCTAACTACAAAAGTAGTTGAAATTTCTTCTCCGACGTAGTGCAAAAATTTTGGCTAAAAAGTTAGTGGAGAATGACGTTTCACAATCAGCTGCTCAGTAAAGACACACGAATTCAAAATGAATTAAATACAAATACAAATCATTCAAATTGTGTCTCAAATTTGATTTTATTGAATTTAAAAACACAAAAGATAAGTTAAAGTTATCAAATCAAAAATTTTTCTTATTTTATATGTGTATTTGCATTTGTCAATAATATGACAGTTCTAGATTGACTAGCTTTGTAGTGTAATTTTGCATTCACAAGGGTAGTTGAATTTTGACTACGTAGTCACAAGCTTTATAAATGCGCCCATTGACTTAAATTTTTTTCATCTGACACGAAATATTGTTTTAATATTTCATTAACATTTTAGAAGACGGATGGAAAGTTATCAGTGTGAGTCGCACCCCAGTCTCTATTTTTGTTTACTTGTGAATTATATGAATACGATATTGAATACTCCCTTCATCATAGAGAGTTCATTATGGTTGTTGTCCTTGACATCGAAGGTGCTTTTAACTACGTGGACACGAACGTAGAGTTTGCTTGGGGAGTTAATTCATTTAATGCTGACTAGCAGAATAATTAACTCAAAAGAGGGCAACTCTTCTGCCAGAAGATTCACTACTAGAGGGACACCGCAAGGTGGTGTTCTATACACTCTCCTCTGGAACCTAGTGGTAAATGAAATCCTACATATGTAGGTAACTGTTCTGGATGCGGAGTTTTTTTTCTTAAAAAACTTGAACTTGAATTTGTTTTTGTCTCCAGTCCACACCCTAATTTATGCGATCTAACAAAAATGTGTTCGATCGCATTTGAGGGATTTCTATATGCAAAAAAAAGCTTTATTTTCACGACAATCATACCATTATAACCATTAAAGTTTCCTAAAACTTTAGAGTGGTAGTTTTAACTTATTTTCAAAATATTGATTCATTTCCTGGTGGTGTGTCCTTGTTTTGTATATGTATAGGTACGAGGCACGTATATTGTTTTATTTTGTTTAAAAATTGCTCTAGATTTTTTGATTTTCAAGCATTTTTTATTAATTGTTGTCGCTGTGTAAAAAGGTTAAGTCAAAAAATTGCATTGGTTTTGATTTGATGCTACGGCCTTTCTTTTGTTTGTTTCCTTGGTTCAATAAAACTTGAGTCAAGAACAACAGCTAAATATAGTATATTAATTAGTCTTTAGACAATAAGACAGGACAATTTTTGTTTTGATATTAACTACATACTTATTTCATTAAGTCTGTGTAGCCAGTTTCTGACTTAAGTCTTTTTTTCATAACGACAATAAATTATAAGAAAAGATTCGGCAAATCACTATAATAGAACAACTTTATGGTCTAGATATCAGAAGTTCTCTGATTTGAGCTGTAGAACTGTATTTTTCCAGATAAAATTAATTTAAAAAAAAGCAACAATTCCTATCATTCTCGTTTATTGTTGGAAGGTTTATCACAAGCAAAAGTTACACATTTTACATTTTAAAAATGAATGGTTTTTTGAGACTGCGATAGTGGGATGAAACAAGCCTCTTGCATAACAAATTGAAATTTGTCTCATTGTAAATACTTAATCTCATTATCTTAAAAAAAAATTCTCAGAATTCATTCTTATGAGACTGAGTAATTTAACGCCCATTGGGTAGAAATATACAGGTTTTTTTCTATGCAGACAAATTTTGATTGATGTTTTTGATTCTCCGAAATTTTGTTTTAAGGATTCCCTTCACTTTACTACATAAATTTAAATCTTGCTTAAACATAGAAGAATTCGCCTTTTGTTTCTATAGACTTTCGAATTAGTTTCTATAGACAAAAAAGGGCATTTTGCATAAGTATGCATAACTGCTAAGTTTTTGCGATTTCTTCTTTTACGATTGGAGAAATATTTCACCCTATCTTATTTAGCTTTAATCTAAAATACCGTCATTCACATTAGTAGGTATAATTTAAATATTTGGACAGGCGGCCTATAACAAGCTTAAGTTATTTAAACAAAATTCAATGAGGAGCTTTAAATAAATAAATAAGGTGGCGCAACAGTCCGTTGAAAACTAGGACCTAGTGACTTACAACTCTCAACCATTCCTGAATGCGAGTAATGTTGTCAGGAATGGAGGGGACCTACAGTTTTTAAGCCGAATCCAAACGGCTTAGGTAATTGAGAAAGCACTTATCATGACAAGAATTACTCTTGGAGAATTTGTCAATTCCTCGCAAGTACCCGTAAAAAAAACTTTAGATGGCCAGGCGGGGATTGAACCCAAGACCTCTGGCATGACAGTCCAACGCACTAACGCTACGGGTACTACGAAGAGCTTTAAATATGTTAGGCTATAATTAAAACTTTTAGAGCTATTTTGTTCGCGTTTTTTCAAGTTAGACGTCCAAAAGTTGGAATGTAATTTTTGGAAGCCAAACCATTTATTTTGATTTACCTATGTAGATTTCAAGACATTACTTAAACAAAAAACATTAGCGACTTAGGTAAATAATAATAATAATAAATAATAGTACTCGTAATAAGTAAGCAGTTGGTTTACTTTAAAAGTCTCTGAGTTAAAATTTTATTTTAAGGATTGAAACCCTTTTAAGAAATTACCTTTACAATTCAATTGATAAAATACTATGAAACATTAGCGACTTTTATCGCGATATTCTTATTTTTTAGTTTGGTTAAAGCTTCTGCTAGCTAAACTTTTATTCTTTGGGATTAAAAATCTTTAAATTAATGTATACCTATTACAATTATTTGCCATCAAAACCCATCTAACAAAAAAAAAAAAACACTTGTAAATTAAATCGCGATTGTCAAAAGTTTAGCAGACCTTCAATTTCTGTTGCTATTTTTTAAATTTAATTAAAGTTAAGGGCGCAAAATTTTAGACGATTTAGTACGATGTTAAATCATTTTTAGTATGATACTAGGTTAAAAAAAGGATTTTGATAATTTTAAACGAGTTTAGTATCGTACTATCTTCTTAACATTTTACTAAAGTTAAAATCACCAAATGGCTACTTTATATTTTTAGTATCGTACTAAATCTGTATGACATATGTCATTTTTCTCAAATGTGACAAAAGGCCAAAATTTAAGACCATTTAGTACAATGTTAAATCATTTTTAGTATGATATTAAGGTATGTTTGTTTTTTTGCTCCACAATCTGTCATTATTTAGATGTGTTTGTTTTTTTTTAATAAAATGGTTTTAGCATGATACTAGGAAGCAAAACAATAAAAAGTGTTTAAAATTAGTGAAAAGTTAGTAGATTACTATGTATATAGTAAATTGTTAACTAGTATCGTGCTAAGGCCTTAATAATAGGTTGTTTAAAATTTTGCGCCAATATCTTTACAATTTCAAGTGGTTTCCCAAAAGTTTAAAATCACAAACAAAAAAGGCGTTTTTAGCAATTTCTATAGGACATTTAGCCATCTACACGTCTATCGAAGCCATATTTGAGATTAGCGTGTGGTAGAAGTCAAGTTACAATGCATTTAAAGTGATTTCCCTCCCTATTTCAACTTTTGATACACTTTTCCTCGGAAATGCAGCCACTGCAATTTTAATATGAACCTTTTCCTTTCACGCCATTTTCAAAAATTAGCCATTGACTCTTGGTCTATCAAGCTCACTATTCACTATAGAGATTCTTTTTTCAGTTGCACATAAAGAATGTGGAATGGTTCGCTGGACTGTTTCTTTACTCAGCTCTCGGTCTATCAAACTTTAATACCAATGTTAAACATTCAAAAATAAAATACATATGTACATACATATATGCAAAAGTATTTAGAGACCCATATCCAGGAATATACATTATACATAGGTAACTATCTACATTTTTAATTTTTTCATATAAATACATCTACATAAACAATTTGACACAAGAGAACATATAGCTTTTGGTTCTGTTTTGTTTAATTTTAGTTTTACTAACAGGTACCTTCGAAGATATGAATTAAGACCTTGCTCTTAAAAATAAACAGGACTGGACAAACATTAATTCTTCTTCCTATACAAATTTATGCGACATTATTCTGATTTCATTGTGTCCACATTTAAATAGGTACCTACTTATTTCAGTAATGGTTCTAGCCGAAACATTTTTCATTTCAATTCTGTTTACCTATGAGTTTGTATAAATTAAGACCTCTAAATAGATGCTTTTTTCTTTAATTACTTCATTACCAGCTATGGTTAGGATAAAACTTAATCCATCATAGGTACCTACCTGCTTGTTCCGACAAATAAGCTGAAATTGTAACTATAATCCAAAAGATATCAACCTGTTCTTGTGGTTTTTTGTTACAAACAATTTGCACCCACTTAATCTCATCACAAGAAATTATATCTACCTATACCTAACGACAATCCTTAATCCTTAAGGTCAAACATTTTTGAACTATGGAAAATATCCTAAATTCAACAATTTACCACCTCTTTTTATTCTGTGGAAAAAATCGCACATTGACTAGGTAGGTAGGTATACGAATTTCTACTTAAGTATCTAATGATTGTTTTGAGAACACCGATAGAGTGTGCAAACGACGATGACGATAGCAAGGAGTTGAAAGTCCAATATCGTTCACGACCTTTTAAAACAAAACTCCCACCTGGCAACACTTCTTGTTTTTATCGGAAAACCTACAGTGTTGTAGACAAAGAGAGCAATCATGTGACCGGCAAACAAAAATGGGTCTTTCTTCCCTTAAATTTCACAAACCGATACCGAACCCAAGACTAAAGCCAAAACCAAAACCAACAACAACAAGGCAAGGACACAACACCAAAAAGGGCGAAAGAGCGACAGCGAGGACGATGCGAATACGACGAAGGTAAGTTTCGGGGAATGCGGGTTGATAAAGAGTAATGAAGGTTGTTCTTGTTTTTGTTGGCTGAGCGGACCGATTGTTGGGTGGGTTTGGTAGGTTGCCGCCAGACAAAAAAAATCTATTCATTTTCAAACCCCTCCTGCCCACCCCTAGAGTCAAGCAAAATTCCGTATTTTATTTTATTTTATTATTTTTTTGGGCAAAAACACACTCAAAAAGGATTTAGAACCTTTCGAGAGGGTTGAACGAAAGTGTGAGACGAGAAAATGTGTCGTATAAAGTATACACTGGTAGCCGAGCCGGAGGGATCTGTTTTATTAGGTATTTGCCCCCACGCACCACAAGGCAACAATATAAAGTAAAAGGGAAGCACAGTAAATATAAATATAAAAATAATGTTCTTCTCTGGCTTACCTAAACAAATAAATATAAATGCAAAAGTTTGCCACCGACCGAATAATCCTGATTATAGATAGATCCGCGTTCCACGCCGCGCCGTGCCGACGAACGATGAAAGACGACAAAAGCCCCGACGACAAGGATGAAGACGAGAAAGAAATAAAGATGAAGACGAATAGGAATAGGAATATGTGTAGTCCTTATTATTATCCAAACTGGCAGAGATTTACTTGAGTGTGCGAACTGCGATGAAGGAAAACAAGTTTTAATCCTGAATCCACCCTTTTTCTCCAGCAAATGCACAGCACAACCAGAGCCAGAGCCAGCGCCAGAGGATTTTCTGTGATTTTATCCTTTAAATCGACTGATTCTGATTCCGATTGTGAATTTTCAAACCAAAAACTGCGGCGAAAGAAGACTGGAGACTGTAAATTGAAGACCGGAGACGGAGATAATAAAACTGATGACGATTGGAAAATGAAAATCGTAAAAAGGATTTTCTTTTCACATCAATTTCGAATTCAAGGGCTTTTCCTTTTCATTCACTGAGACTCGTAAGACTGCGAGACTGAACCCGAATCGTAATCGCTCCCGTACAACACACACGCCAAACGCTAAACGCACTTTTCCCCCCCCACACAAATTGGCACAAATTCAGCAAATTGTGAAAAACTGTAATAAATTTTATTGAAAATTTTGTATTTCTTTTTTTATTATTTTATTTCACTCGACTTTCACGAATATTTCTTTTTATTTTTCGCCGCACCACATACGCGATACGCACACCCTGTGAATTCTTGCGGTACTTTTTGCTTAATGAATTTTCCGTTATAAACACTTTTTCTTTCTCACCAATCACACTTAAAATAGGAATTCCAATTCGATTTAAAGTGTCACAACGTCGTGTTTGAATTTATTAAAACAATAAATAAATGAAAATTAGTTTTATTCAAAATTAAAAGAGTAGTCCTTTTCTTTTGGGTTGTTTTTATTTATTATTATTTGTTATTTATTAGCGCGCTACGAATCCACACTCTTCTTAGACGAAAGAACACGAGACAACTTGGACCACTTCCATTTTTCAACTAACTTGCTGTTGTCGTTGTCTTCTTGTCTGACTGGCGCTGGTGGCGGTGTCGCGGCGCGCTGGTGAGTTTTCTTTTTTGTGTTTTTAGTCGGTATTTGGTGATTTTGCTTGGGCGATTAGAATTTTGTTTCTTCTTTTTTCTTGTGTGTATTTGCTCGGGTAGCGGCGTCTTTTCATTCGCACAAATTGCTTTCTTTGTTGGTGATAATTCGCAATTGTTGAAAGTTAAAAACGCAGCTGCTGCTGGAAATTGGATTGTTTGACAGATGGAACGAGTTAATGAGATAGGGATATGGGGAAAATGAAACAAAACAAAAATGGCTTCTCCTTACAGCGGCTGGTGTTGTATACTTTGCCCGATAATAATACAGGGTGAGATTTTTTTTATTTATACATTTATGTACAAATAGCAAAATAAAATTTTACTAAGTTGAGTAGATGCTGGACGTGTTATACGTTTTAAGTTTTTTTTTTATTTTTACAATAGTTTGTTGTGATTGAAAAGCAATAAAATAAGGTCACTTAATTGTCATAAACTTGATACTTGAGTAACGTCTAAAATGCAAAGAAAAACCAATTTCTACAAAAATTTGCACATTTTGCAAAACAAAATGAAATTTCATATCTTACAACAACATGTGAGATTTCTTATAAGCTTTAACTAAAACTATGCAACAATATTTTGCATGTGATAAAATAAGTCTGATTTCAATATTTGTTTTTGTTTCCGACATTTGTAGTCGAAAACCTAAATTTTTATCAATTTTAGCAGCATTTTCTACATTACATTAGGTATCTAACAAACACAACAAAGTTATGAAATTTTTATAAATAATAAATAAAATTAAAATATTATATGTTTAGAAGTATCAATTTAAATGATTATTTAAATGTCGAATTAAACAAATTAATAAAAATGTTGGGGTTGGGTAGGGTCGCCTAACTTCGAACACTCCCAGTAGTCGAACACTTTTTTTAAAAGTCTTCAAACTGTTGGATTTCTTAGATTTCAGCTTCTAAAAATGTTAAATGCTAGGTGTGTTATCCCCCTTAGCCCTTAGAAACTCTGATCTAGTACAACTTATGTCAAAACATAGAAAAATGTTAGTTTAGTTTGTCTTGTTGCTTTAGAGAATGCGATGGTTTACTGTTTAGGTTAAAAAAAAAACTGTTGAGATCGTTGTGGGAAACTGTCTGCATTGCTGGCAAATTAAGGTAAATATATATTTGTTTCTGTTTTTGCTGTAGTTAATATATAACATTATTAATTTACGTATAATTTGTAGCTTAAAACTTAGTAAATAAATTATATTTTGCCTTTTCGAACATAGGAAACCAAATTTTGTCAAGTTTCCTACTCGAACATAGGCAACTCTTTAAAAGCCTAGGGTCCAATATTCGAACACCTTTTTCTTCAGTGTTCGGTTTAAGGGAATTATTTATTTTTGGTTTCCTTTTTCCGAATTGTTCTTAGATTTTCAATAAAGTAGGCGGGACACGACGATTGTCAGATCTTTCAATACTGTTAGATCTTTCAACGGTACACAATAACTTGAAAAGAAGGTCGTCTGACAATGGGTTGGGGTATTTCTAACAATATTGTCAGACAAAATACCTACCTTCTTAGTTCAAACGGTTGTAAAACATTTAAGACACAATTTTCACTGACAGATCTGACAATATTTTCAAATCTCATATTTCAGACAAAAAATGAAACGAAAATATCAAACCTACAGTGAAGCCTCATTGGCGAATGCTTTAAAGGCTATTCGTGAAGATAAACTTAGTCTTCGAGCAGCAAGTAGAGTTTAATGTTCCTGTTACTACTCTCCATGATAGAGTAAATGGAAAAATGACAGATGGGATTAAGCGAATGGGCCCTTCTACAGTCCTAACCGAAAGTGAGGAACTTAAGGTCGTAGAATGGCTAATTAATATTGCCAAATGTGGCTTCCCCATAAAAATTAACGAGCTGCTAGATGTAGACCAAAAAATAGTTAGGGACGAAAAACGTAAGACTCCATTTAAGGACGACAGACTTGGCAAGAAGTGGTACTATAATTTTTTGAATCGGCACAGAGATAAGCTTACGGGTACCTGAATCCTTATGCAAAGCCAGAGCAATGGTCACAGAAGAAAGCATTCGAAAATGGTTCCGTGAGTTGGAAAATTACTGTTTGGATAGGAACGTGAAAGATATTTTGGATGACCCTACACGAATTTTCAATGGGGATGAGACTTCATTTAGTTTAGCCCCCAAAAAAGAAAAAGTAATTGGTCGCAGAGGATTTAAAACTTTATTTGACGTTAAATTGTCTAATGAAAAAGAAAATATATTATATAAATATAATATGTGTTTAATGTTTCAATAAAATTTAAATAGCAAAGAAAATAGCAAAAAAACTATTCAAAAACAATTTTTCATTAAATATCTTACATTGAAACTGTATATAAAATCCTATGTTCGAAATTAGGAAACTTTGTGTTCGGGTTCAGGCAACTACTGTTCGACTACTGGGGAATTTGCTTATTTTCAGCTTTTAATTTGTTTAAAAAAAAGTAGTTAAAGTTAGTAAAAAAATGTTTAAAGAAACACAAAATTTTTGAGTTTAAGCTTCTTATTAACTTTACATCACATATTTACGTTAAACGGTCCCCACACAGTAGATGATTACTTTACCATAGACCACTAAGTGTTCGACTATAGGGGAAATGACCTGTTCCAATTAAAGCATGTAAACCATGAAATCCAGTTGCTATAAAAAAAGTAGACCCTGCATAGAATGAATGAATTTTGAATTCAAAACCTTTACCTTTATCTATTCTCAAAATATTTGAATCGAACATTAGTTTTTACGAATTTTGAGTATTATTATACTTGTAAATTTAAAATCTTATAAAAAACGGGGAATTGTATTTTTCTAAAAATTTTAATAACTTTAGAAAACAATTCTCGCTTAAGCATTAAGCTGACTCTATTTAAAGCAGTTTTTTATTTAAAAAGTCTTGGGTAAATGTTCTTAATTTTAAACACTTTAAACCAGAGAGAAATAAACTAATTGAGAGAGTCAAATTCGACGGTTGCTCTCTTTTTGCCTACAAACTGTAATTTGCACACCAACTTGCATATGTATTAACTCCATATAAAAAAAATGTGGGACAAATCCTTATGCAAGAAAATGTGCATACTCACCACCTTTGAAAAATGCCGGATGTAGTCAGCTGTTCAGAGATGTTCAAAGAAAATAGATTGTGAATGATCAACTTTTTTGATACTCTCATTGTGTTCGTTTGGGAGTAATATCATTCGATAATGAAGTAAAATTAATTACTCTTGTTAGGTGAAGATTTAGAAACAATTCTAAATTACGCATTTAGAGAAATATTTGCTTGTTATTTGAAGTCAGTTTTAATCATTTAATAAGCAAAAAAAAAAATAGGTGGCGCAACAGTCCAGTGAGAAAAAGAACCTAGAAACTTACAACTCCGAACCATTTCTGTGTGCGGGTAATGTTGCCAGGTATAGAGGGGACCTACAGTTTTAAACCTAATCCAAAAAGCTACTTTGAGAAAGCACTTTTCATGACTACTACAACTACTATTACTATTTTAATTATTAGCTGCGTTTAATTTTCGCTCAGACCGTTGAAGAATGCAACAAAACTAATATGATTTGTTTCAATTCTCAGCGTTTATGGGCTTGATTTTGTCGATGCGAGAGTTATAGAATATAAACACGGATCATGAAAATAAAACAACGCAGGAACATTGAAATCACTAAATAAAAAGACCGTCAACTTGTTACTTCTGTTGCCAATTTTCATTTCATAAGATTTGTGAATAGGTGATAAGCTATTCTTACTGCTTTCCACTAAGCTAGTGTGTGGCTTTTAAAGGCTTAACTACATAAGCCGAAAAGTACTTTTGTACAAAAGTAAAAATGTTTGTATTCTCGCTAGGTCAGTGGTTTTGTGAAAAGAATATACAAATTTGGGGGAGAGTACGATAACTTTGGCGACAAAGTTTAATGACGGATTTGTATAGAACAGTTAAAAACAAGCATTTTTTACTATTAGAGGGGGGGTCTATCTCCCCCCGTTTAGGCGGTAGGGGCAGTTTAAAAAAATATGTACATTAAATGGAAAAAAAATAATTAAAAAATAACGGTAATACTTATAATTAACTATTATACCTTTTTTTAAAGCCAACACTTTTGTCTAATAGCTTGTTTTTAAATCAAGTCAAAACTATGCATAGTTTTTGAAAAAAAATTGTTTTAAAGTCAAAATTTGTGCAAAAAAAAGTTAAAAAAAAGGTTTAAAGTGTAATTTTTCAAAACTTTCAGATAATCTACTATTTTTTTTATAATTCATTGCTCTTATTTGTTTTTGATCAAAAATTGAAAACTAGATGACTTGATGTCTTCTAGTTCTTGAGAAAATTGAAAATTACCAAACCAAAATATTTTAATTAAATTACTTTTTCCTTGCTTAAGTATTAACGTAGTCTTATTTTGATAGTAATAATCGAATATGGATTAAGAGGTAAATTAATTTTTCTTAAATCCAGCTTATTTAAATGCAAAAGAAACTTTGCATGCACCCCATCTTGCACCCACCGAACCGTGCCCTCTACCCCCCTTGCACGCACTCCAACTTGCACCCACCCCAAATCCTATAGTGTTCCCAAGCAGGGGGGTTGCAGGGGGGCAGCATGCCCCCTTACAGATCCCACTGTTGCATACACACAAATTCGCACACACATTACTGTTACATACACCCAAACACGCATTATGCATACGCAAATACCATTATTACTATCAAAATAAGACCACTCAAGCAAAAAAAAAGAATTAAATTAAAATAGTAGTTGTGGTTATTTTCAATTTTCTCAAAAACTAAAAGACATAAATTCATCTAGTTTTCAGTTTTTGATCAAAAACAAATAAGAGCAATCAATTCTGAAATAAAAACAATGGTATATAATCTTGAAGTATTGAAAAAGTTACACTTCAAACCTTTTTTTAACTTTTTTTACTCAAATTTTGAGTTTAAAATTATTTTTTTCAAAAACTACGCATAATTTTGACTTGATTTAAAAACTGACTAATAGAACAGAATGTTGGCTTTAAAAAAATGTATACAACTTAATTGTAAGTATCACCGTTGTTTTTTAATTATTTTTTTCCATTTTAAATAATAACTTTTTTAAATTGCCCCTCCCGCCTAAACGGGGGGAGATAGACCCCCCTCCCATAGTAAAAAATGCTTGTATTAAGACCCTCTACCAAAAACCGTTATTATATCTTGGCGCCAAAGTTATCGTACTCGTGTCCAAATTTGTTCTTCAACCAAAATTTAAGTCTTATGCATCATTTTTATAAGTTTTCCAGTTCTAACTATTTATATCTTATCTTTCAGTTATATAGCGACAAGGAAATATCTGTGAGGGAAAGTTCTAACTACAGTTTTTCTGAAAGTGCGTTGTGGCTTATTCATAGATTTTTTTTTTTTTTTTTTTTTTCGGCAGGAAGGTGAGAAATCTTCAGAGACACTATAAGCCCGATGCTTATAGTAGTGTCAGATTTTTACTGACTAAAACTCACCTCCCTTATCTTCTATATTATTACTACAACTAAGCACGGTTACCACTTGAAAAAAAATTGCATGACCAAAACTGAAAATAAAAATGACCAATCGTACCAAAAAAGGACCAAAATAATTTAACCACAATGGCTTTTAACTTCCCATAGAAAGTTATTGTAATCGGTCCGATTTCTAGAATTGAAAATTTTGACATTTCTCGACGTTTCAAGGTTCCTAGAGTCTAAATAAAAGATTTTTAGAGAAATTTTGGTAAAATTTTGAGAAAATCGAATTGACATTTTTTTACAAAAAATAAAAACCTTTAAAAACAATAGTAAAACTGGGTAAACATTTACTTTGGACTCAATTATTTCTTCAAAAATTAAAAAAATATTGGCTTTAAGCTAATTTTATCTCACAGAAAATACTGTTTCCGACATTCCGTAAATTGTGCATAAAAATCCAACAGTCAGTGTTTTTCATAAAAAATTAAAACCTACAAAAAATAGTACGCAAACGCTACGAAAATTTGGTAAAAATTGGCTTTCGACTAAATCCCGTTAACAAGAACAGATATTGAAATCAAACTATTTCATCATACTCAAAATATTGTTGGTAATTTTTATTTTTTTTAGAATAATTCAACTAACAACTAGCAAATCACGAAAGCCTACAAACCTTTTAAGCAAGACAAATCGGCAGACGGGATGTGAAGTTATCAGTGTGGGACGCACCCCAACCTCATTTTTTTTTCAGATCACAATATGTTAACATTATGTCAGGAGATCGAATAAGTCAGGAGATCGAATACTATCGCTAAATAAAATTCATATAAAATTAATTCAAAAAAATGTTTTTGCAGACCAAACGCTATGGTTATTTTTGTCATCTTGACGCTCTTTGGCCAGCATTACATGATTAATGGTACCCAAATTAAGTCTGCCTTTCGTTTTTATCAAAGTTAATTCAAAAAAATTCCTCTGAGCAGCAGCTGAGCTGTGAGGAAGTAACATCAAGTTATAAACGAACTAACTTAAATTTTGAAAACAATATTCATTTTAAGCGTTTTTATGATAATTGAATTTTTCCCAAAATTCTTTAGGTATGTATTTTATTTGTGAGATTATAAAAGGAATAGAGTCGAGTTATTTTTTTTTCAATTTCTTAAAAAAGGGACCAAATGGAATAAAAAATGACCATGGGACCAAGTGAGAAAATAATGACCAAATTTGGTCTTAAAAGACCAAACTGGCAACCGTGCAACTAAGTCCAGCTTAACAAGTAGTTTTAGCGTCATTTTGTTCGCGTTTTGTCAGGAAGCTCCCCAACGAGAGGACCTGAAGATTCCACAAAATTCGAGTGGAGAGATTAATTTGTTTGCGCTAGATCAGAAGGTCTTGTTCGGTGCAGACGCCGAAAAACGAACGCCTCGCTAACAGATTGTTGGATTAAGTTATTACTATGATTTATAAGTCGTGATCTTAGCTCTGTAGCAAATTTTTTAATTTCGTTTTCTACATATTTTATATTTAAATCTCTATGTAAGTCGCTATTTCTTACATACCATGGAGCATTTACTATTATTTTAAGTACTTTGTTTTGGTATGTTTGCAAAATTTGTATGTTTCTTTCGTTGGTACAACCCCAAAGTTGTATACCGTACGTCCAAACTGGTTTCAGTACTTGCTTATAAATAAGAAGCTTGTTATAAACGCTTAGATTGGAATATCTTCCAATAAGCCATGTCAATTCGCGGAGTTTATTTTCGAGTTCATCGCGTTTCTTTTTTACATGAACTTTCCATTTAAGTTTCGCGTCTAGAGTCATGCCTAGATACTTCGCTTCATTAGCGTATGGAATTTGCACAGAATTTATATAAATAGGTAAGTTATATACTTTTTTATACGTAAAATTTGTGTGCGTCGATTTCGTTTCATTAAGAGCAATTCGCCTTTTCTTTGTCCAATCTGAAATGCTATTTAATGCCTTTTGAAGCTTAGAGGTTGCCGTGTCTATTGAATCCGATATTGCGAGTACAGCTGTATCATCGGCAAAAGTGCCTAAAGTTGTGCCTTCTGTTTGGGGTATATCTCGGGTATAAAGAACAAACAAAATCGGTCCAAGGACGCTACCCTGGGGAACCCCAGCGTTTATTTCTTTAAACTCCGAATACTCGTTCCTTGCTTAACTCGAAAGAATCTATTTTCTAGGTACGATTCAAGAATGTTATATATTTGCTCTGGAAAGAATTTTAATTTACATTTTAGCCCGTCATGCCAAACTTTGTCAAAAGCTTGAGAAACGTCAAGAAATGCAGTTGAGCAAATCTTTTTTTCTTCAAATGCTTTTTCAATTTCGTTAGTTATTCGGTAAACCTGATCAATTGTCGAGTGATTATTCCGGAAACCGAATTGGTGGTCGGGAATTAAACGTTTTTCTTCAATAATTGGTAGCATTCGTTTAAGAAGCAATTTTTCAAATATTTTAGATATAACTGGTAAGAGAGAAATTGGTCTATACGATTTTTTCTCATTCGGTGGCTTACCCGGTTTGGGGATCATTATTACTTCGGCGACTTTCCATTGCGTGGGTACGTAAGCAAGTCTTAAAGCAGCGTTAGTGAGCTGTAAGAGCTTAACCATTGCTTTTTTAGGCAACTCTTTGAGGACACGACCGTTAATCAGGTCGTAGCCAGGAGCTTTATTATTTTTCTGCCGTTTTATTTCCTGGACAAGTTCAGTCAAAGTAATATTCCTGATAGAAAAATTTTCCGGCGCTGGTTGGAGCTCTCCGTCATTAGTCAGTAGCTCTTGACCATCGAAAGATTTGAACGTTTCCTCAAGGTGCTTAGCAAATAAATCCGCCTTTTCCTTATCAGTTTTTGCCCATTCAGAATTATTTTTTCGAATAGGTGCCGACATTATTTGAGGCTTTTTAATACCTTTTATCGTCTTCCAAAGAGAATAACTCGTTTTTTTGTCTGCTGTTAGGCTTTCAAGATAGGCAGAATTCTCGCTGTTTTTAAAATCTCGTAACAAATTTTTAATCTTGTTTGATAAAAAGTTGACGACACTTTTATGCTGAGGAGCACGTGATTGCTGCCATACTTTTAGAGCTTTTCGTTTTTCGCGTATCAATTCTTTTATATCTTCTGGAATTTTTTCTTCGTATTGCCTTGACTTTTTACTACAGATCGGAGTATTATTCCAAGCTGCTTCTTGAACAATATTTATAAATTTTTCTGTTTCATCTTCTAACTCAAACGGAGTTTGCAAAGAGACGTTCAGTATAATTCTATTTTCGCAATCTTCTTTGAATTTATCCCAATTTGTGTTATTATTTGTTAAAATTAGGGGCTTTTCTTTTTCGATTACGTTACTGTTTATTGTTAAGATAACGGCAGAGTGATCCGTAGAAAAATCGAATTTATCATCTACTGTCATATATTTTCTGTTCATTCCTCTTGCGATGAAAAAGTCAACAAGATCGGGTGTTTTCGCTGTATCGGTTGGCCAATACGTTGGTTTTCCTGATGAGAAAAATTCAACGTTACATTCAATACCCGCTTTGTAGAGTTGTCTACCCTTCGTCGAAATGCAACGTGATCCCCAAAATGAATGTTTCGAGTTGAAGTCGCCGGCAATAATAAATTTTGGACCTAAAGCGTTGAAAAGATCTTTAAAATCGTTTTTGTCTATCTTGGACCGAGGAGGACAGTAAATAGACGCAATATTAAAAAATACGTGTCTAACTTTTATGCTAACGGAAGTAACTTGCATTGTATCGAGCTCGATATTTATCTCAAACGAATGATTGATATTTTCTCTGATAAATACGGAAGAACGACCCCTTGCTCTTTCGGATGGATGGCATGCGTGGTAAGCCGAATAACCTTTAATACTTAAATTTGAGTCTTTTTTCAAATGAGTTTCAGAGATCAAACAAATATCTATTCTTTCGTTAAGTAGAACCGTTTCTAGTTCTTCGATTTTTGCGGTAAGTCCGTTCGCGTTCCATGTTATTATTTTGAGTTGTTGAGACAACTGATCCATGTTTACGGTAAATTTGGTGTTTTAAGAGCCGCCGACTCAAACTTGTCCAATTTCTCAAGAATAATTGTGTTAATTCTCCCTTGTTCTTCTAATCGTTCAAGTATAAGGGAAAATACATTTTGAACGGAGTCAGGTTTAATAGTTTTAGGTTTTTCGGGCGCCGTGACTTGAGCGTACGTGTTCGTCTTTTTTGTTTTTATGTTTTCTGAGGGTAAAACGTTTTCATTATTTTTCCCGTCCGTTTTACTCGACGCTTGAGTATTAGTCTTGGTTTTTAATTTTAATTCTTTGTTTTGCTTTGAGGTATTTTTTTTAGTTTTCTTACTAAATTCTTCGCGCCTCTTTAACATTTCCTTTGCGACCTCACAGCCACGGTAATTTGCTGGATGATTACCTTTGCAATTCATAGATGTTTGCTAAACTTTTTAGGCTATTCATAAATAAATGCAAATCAAAGTTAAGGGCTAAACCTGAATAACTATAAACATAGAAAATGCGGTGTTCAAGTAATTATTATCACAGCCAAATTTTATAATTGATTTTTATGGCGTATACAAAAGTTGAAAAAGTAATTCATGACAAATAAATTTTACGTTTCCACTAAGTTCCAGAAAATGTCGATTGATACCGCAATTGAAGAAGATATGGATATTTTATATAAATATTCCCGGTAAACTGTAGAACTTTATTATTTCCGCCTTTTATAAATTCAATGTAAAATAATTCAATGCAGTATTAACATAAGTTACTATTGAAATAAACATAACATACATTTAAAAAAAACATGTACTCGCTCATACATACAACAAATAAAGTCTAGTCTAAAAAACCTTAACCTTGTTACACTCTTTCTGAACACATCCTTTCTTGTTTTGGTTATTCCTGTCATCTATCTGCAACTCGGAGAAAGAGATGGGAAAAACAAATTCACCACGATCTACCGTTATTACGTTTACCGTAATTTATTGACAAACGAACATTTTTTGCTAGAATTCATTTGTGAAAACGTTTTTGAGTAAAAGTGTTAAATTTACGTTTTTTGCCCCTTCGGGTAGGGGTTAAGAATTTACCCGAAGTAAGGTATGCTTGTCGTAAAAGGCGACTAAAATCCAATCTCCGTATACTGAGAACTACATAAGTATACAAAATATGCAATGGAAAAAACAAATAGATTAATTACCCCAGGTGGAAAGCCAGTTTCTCTGGCAAATCCATCCTCTTCGGAGGCAGGCTCTACGGATTCTGGGGAGAGCCATTTATTGCATTTGATAAATCCTTTCGCGAAAGCGCATAAGGTCCCTCGATCACCTCCATCTGTACCGAGAGTTACCGGCAGAAAGAGTCCACCGGTTGTGCCAAAAGGCACTAAAAGCGACTCACCGAAAACAAACAGTTTTGAGCAGGACAATTGTGAACTGCAAAAGAAGCTGAACGAAATGATAAGACTCTACGAAGAGCTTAAAAAAGAAGTCGAAAGTCTTCGTGAAGAGAACAAGATGTTAAAAACTTCTGAAAACATGAAAGTAAATACTCTAAGTCCACAACATCGAGATCGGCACGAATATGAAACTGATGAAGATGAACTTGCTCGGGAAACTGAAAAAAGTAGACCTAGTAAAAAACGGAAGGCTGAAAATTCGCCTAAGTTTCAAAATCAGCTAAAACCAAATAAAATTACACGGAAAGATCAGTTTTCTGCGAATAAGAAACTTCCTCCACCGATAAACATCGTTGGTCAAGCGGATTATAACAAAATTCTTCCTATTCTAAAAGAAACGGCGCAAAAGAATTTCAAAGCTACATCCACTCACAATAATACGTGGAAAATTAACGTAAATGATTCAGATTCTTATAGAAAACTGTCGAAAAAACTCAGCGATGAAAAAATTGAATGGTATAGTTATTCAATTAAAGAAGAAAGACCTCTACGTGTAGTTGCTAGAGGACTTCATCCCTCTTGTTCAAAAGAAGACATCCTTTCGGACTTAAAAACCAAAGGATTTAAGATTCTTGACGCAACAAATCTTTTGAAGCGAGAAAAAGGAATCGAAACCGCTTATATAAAACGCGCTCTTCCGCTTTTTATTCTAAGTTTCGATAAAAATGAAAATGTGGACAATGTTTATAATATTAAAACTATAATGAATATTGTTGTAAAAATCGAACCACTAAGAAAGAACAAACGCCTTATTCCTCAGTGCAAGCGATGTCAAGGTTTTAACCATACAGCAGCTTATTGTCAGAAGGACCCCGTTTGCGTTAAATGCGCGGGAAAGCACATGACTGATGTATGCCGTCTTAAAAAAGAAACTCCGGCTACATGCGCGAATTGCAAAGGTAATCATCCAGCAAATTACCGTGGCTGTGAGGTCGCAAAGGAAATGTTAAAGAGGCGCGAAGAATTTAGTAAGAAAACTAAAAAAAATACCTCAAAGCAAAACAAAGAATTAAAATTAAAAACCAAGACTAATACTCAAGCGTCGAGTAAAACGGACGGGAAAAATAATGAAAACGCTTTACCCTCAGAAAACATAAAAACAAAAAAGACGAACACGTACGCTCAAGTCACGGCGCCCGAACAACCTAAAACTATTAAACCTGACTCCGTTCAAAATGTATTTTCCCTTATACTTGAACGATTAGAAGAACAAGGGAGAATTAACACAATTATTCTTGAGAAATTGGACAAATTTGAGTCGGCGGCTCTTAAAACACCAAATTTACCGTAAACATGGATCAGTTGTCTCAACAACTCAAAATAATAACATGGAACGCGAACGGACTTACCGCAAAAATCGAAGAACTAGAAACGGTTCTACTTAACGAAAGAATAGATATTTGTTTGATCTCTGAAACTCATTTGAAAAAAGACTCAAATTTAAGTATTAAAGGTTATTCGGCTTACCACGCATGCCATCCATCCGAAAGAGCAAGGGGTGGTTCTTCCGTATTTATCAGAGAAAATATCAATCATTCGTTTGAGATAAATATCGAGCTCGATACAATGCAAGTTACTTCCGTTAACATAAAAGTTAGACACGTATTTTTTAATATTGCGTCTATTTACTGTCCTCCTCGGTCCAAGATAGACAAAAACGATTTTAAAGATCTTTTCAACGCTTTAGGTCCAAAATTTATTATTGGCGGCGACTTCAATTCGAAACATTCATTTTGGGGATCACGTTGCATTTCGACGAAGGGTAGACAACTCTACAAAGCGGGTATTGAATGTAACGTTGAATTTTTCTCATCAGGAAAACCAACGTATTGGCCAACCGATACAGCGAAAACACCCGATCTTGTTGACTTTTTCATCGCAAGAGGAATGAACAGAAAATATATGACAGTAGATGATAAATTCGATTTTTCTACGGATCACTCTGCCGTTATCTTAACAATAAACAGTAACGTAATCGAAAAAGAAAAGCCCCTAATTTTAACAAATAATAACACAAATTGGGATAAATTCAAAGAAGATTGCGAAAATAGAATTATACTGAACGTCTCTTTGCAAACTCCGTTTGAGTTAGAAGATGAAACAGAAAAATTTATAAATATTGTTCAAGAAGCAGCTTGGAATAATACTCCGATCTGTAGTAAAAAGTCAAGGCAATACGAAGAAAAAATTCCAGAAGATATAAAAGAATTGATACGCGAAAAACGAAAAGCTCTAAAAGTATGGCAGCAATCACGTGCTCCTCAGCATAAAAGTGTCGTCAACTTTTTATCAAACAAGATTAAAAATTTGTTACGAGATTTTAAAAACAGCGAGAATTCTGCCTATCTTGAAAGCCTAACAGCAGACAAAAAAACGAGTTATTCTCTTTGGAAGACGATAAAAGGTATTAAAAAGCCTCAAATAATGTCGGCACCTATTCGAAAAAATAATTCTGAATGGGCAAAAACTGATAAGGAAAAGGCGGATTTATTTGCTAAGCACCTTGAGGAAACGTTCAAATCTTTCGATGGTCAAGAGCTACTGACTAATGACGGAGAGCTCCAACCAGCGCCGGAAAATTTTTCTATCAGGAATATTACTTTGACTGAACTTGTCCAGGAAATAAAACGGCAGAAAAATAATAAAGCTCCTGGCTACGACCTGATTAACGGTCGTGTCCTCAAAGAGTTGCCTAAAAAAGCAATGGTTAAGCTCTTACAGCTCACTAACGCTGCTTTAAGACTTGCTTACGTACCCACGCAATGGAAAGTCGCCGAAGTAATAATGATCCCCAAACCGGGTAAGCCACCGAATGAGAAAAAATCGTATAGACCAATTTCTCTCTTACCAGTTATATCTAAAATATTTGAAAAATTGCTTCTTAAACGAATGCTACCAATTATTGAAGAAAAACGTTTAATTCCCGACCACCAATTCGGTTTCCGGAATAATCACTCGACAATTGATCAGGTTTACCGAATAACTAACGAAATTGAAAAAGCATTTGAAGAAAAAAAGATTTGCTCAACTGCATTTCTTGACGTTTCTCAAGCTTTTGACAAAGTTTGGCATGACGGGCTAAAATGTAAATTAAAATTCTTTCCAGAGCAAATATATAACATTCTTGAATCGTACCTAGAAAATAGATTCTTTCGAGTTAAGCAAGGAACGAGTATTCGGAGTTTAAAGAAATAAACGCTGGGGTTCCCCAGGGTAGCGTCCTTGGACCGATTTTGTTTGTTCTTTATACCCGAGATATACCCCAAACAGAAGGCACAACTTTAGGCACTTTTGCCGATGATACAGCTGTACTCGCAATATCGGATTCAATAGAAACGGCAACCTCTAAGCTTCAAAAGGCATTAAATAGCATTTCAGATTGGACAAAGAAATGGCGAATTGCTCTTAATGAAACGAAATCGACGCACACGAATTTTACGTATAAAAAAGTATATAACTTACCTATTTATATAAATTCTGTGCAAATTCCATACGCTAATGAAGCGAAGTATCTAGGCATGACTCTAGACGCGAAACTTAAATGGAAAGTTCATGTAAAAAAGAAACGCGATGAACTCGAAAATAAACTCCGCGAATTGACATGGCTTATTGGAAGATATTCCAATCTAAGCGTTTATAACAAGCTTCTTATTTATAAGCAAGTACTGAAACCAGTTTGGACGTACGGTATACAACTTTGGGGTTGTACCAACGAAAGAAATATACAAATTTTGCAAACATACCAAAACAAAGTACTTAAAATAATAGTAAATGCTCCATGGTATGTAAGAAATAGCGACTTACATAGAGATTTAAATATAAAATATGTAGAAGACGAAATTAAAAAATTTGCTACAGAGCTAAGATCACGACTTAGAACTCATAGTAATAACTTAATCCAACAATCTGTTAGCGAGGCGTTCGTTTTTCGGCGTCTGCACCGAACAAGACCTTCTGATCTAGCGCAAACAAATTAATCTCTCCACTCGAATTTTGTGGAATCTTCAGGTCCTCTCGTTGGGGAGCTTCCTGACAAAACGCGAACAAAATGACGCTAAAACTACTTGTTAAGCTGGACTTAGTTGTAGTAATAATATAGAAGATAAGGGAGGTGAGTTTTAGTCAGTAAAAATCTGACACTACTATAAGCACCGGGCTTATAGTGTCTCATGAAGATTTCTCACCTTCCTGCGGAAAAAAAAAAAAAAAAAAAAAAAAAAAAAAAATTTACGTTTTTTCAAAGTATTTAAAATATATTTATAAAAGTGTACAGTGAAGTGAAACTTATATCTATTTTATTGTTTTGAGAAAGTGATTTGTTTTGACGAAAAAATGAGCCATGAACAGTCGAAAAGAAGGAAAAAGAGGATATGCATTGAACTGCACAGACTTTCAAACAACTTTTAAGGTTCCAGACGAAGATGAAAGGTAAATTTTATCCAGTTTTAGTAGTAGGATTAGATCATATTATACACATTAAGCATACGGTTGGTAAATAATTTACTTTTCTGATTCGTTTGTCTGCTTATGTTTGTACTGTGATGCAGTACAAAATACAAAAAAGAGGCTGGGATGCGATCCACACTGATAACTTTACATCTTGTCTGTCGATTTATTTTGCTTAAAGGTTTGTGGGTTTTCGCGTTTTGTTAAAAAAGTTGTCAGAATTATTCTAAAAAAAATTAAAAATTACGAACAACATTATTTTGCATTTGATAGTTTGATTTCAAAATCTATTTTTGTAAACGAGATTTTTAGTCGAAAACTAATTTTAATGGCATTTCTTAAAAGTTTTTATTTCTTATATAAACAAATACAAATTGGATGAATGAAACTAATTTGAAGCCAATATCTTCTATTGTTCACGAGAAATCGAGAACTGAACATCAGTTTTTACCAAATGTGCGTACTGTTTTTTGTAGATTTTAATTTTTTATTATATTAACTTTACTGAATGTCGAAAACAATATTTTCTGCGTTGAATGCGTTGAGATTCTTTCATAATTGTAAGCCATACTTGCTTTTTTTTTGTTGGGAATTTTGATTTTTAGTTTTGATTTTAGTGCTCAAATGCAAAAGTTTTTTGCATATACCCAAAATCGCACCCACCCCGAATCCTATAGTGATCCCAAGCAGGGGGGTTGCAGGAGGGCAGCATGCCCCCCCCTTACATACCTAGCTGTTAGTACGCCGTGCTATCAATTCAAAAAAAACTTTTTAGCAAAAGTAGCTATTCTAGACAATAAATCCCATTTTTGCGTGTTTTGTATGTAAAAAAGTGAACCTTAAAAATGTTTTATTAACTTTTGAATTTTAAAATATTCGGCGTTGTTTCCATTATTTTTTTAGCCTTATTTCTTTTTATAAATCGAAATAAAGCCAAATTGGTTTTATTTCGTTTTGAACAACGAAATAAGGCCAAATTTGAAATTTGGTGTTATTTCATTTGGCACTATTTCACGTCACCACCAAAATTTTCATCTTTTTTTTTTTTAAATTACTATGGTAAACAACCACCCACTCAATTTCCTTGAGAGTCCTTTCTACATCTTTCTGCATTATTATCTGTATAACACAATTTACTTGAAGGCGATATCTTTACTGGTTCTTGAGCTATTGATGACGAAAAAAGCTTCGCGAACGTACGGACGTACGAACGTACGTACACACGCACGCACAGACATCTCTCTAAAAATCTTTTATTTCGAGTCTAGGGACCTTGAAACGTCGAGAAATGTCAAAATTTTCATTCGAAAAAACAGACCGATTACAATAACTTCCTATGGGAAGTTAAAAAATCAAAGGGTATTTGGGATACCAGAGAACAAGTCCAAGCCTTCTTACACACGTGTTAACACAAAAATTAAGTTAAGAGGGCTATATTTTAAGAACTAATTTACTTATAGATATAATTAATACACAATTTCATATTTTTTGGCTGCAGTGATGTTTCCCTGGCGGTAACGCTCTCAGAAATTTTTTAATAACAAATATATAATATCTAAACATAAAACAATAAAAACCAAAAAATATGACTTTATTAAATTTTTTATTAACTCTACAAATTGTACGAAAAAAAGTGTTATAATCTTTTTTGTGTAGGATAAGATGACTTACAATATGCACTTGAAACTTTTTTCAAAAAAACTTATAGCTTTGGAGCTTATTTTCTTATATATTGTTTTTATATGGGGCATCTTGCAAAAACCCATCACTAAACTTTATTAAGTTGTAATTTGAACAATCACAAAAAGGAGATTTTAACATATTTTAATGAGGGGTCGAAAATGAAGAGTGCCTATTGCAAATTACAATTCTTTTTAAAAACATACACTTGGGCGTATACGTACTTTTTGTGTATACTTGAATGTTTGGCAATTGTTCTTTCTTTTGTCAATGATTATAGGCTTGAGAAAACAGACTAAGCTTTAAGGTTCTTTTTTTCCAGTGTTAATTTAAAATTATACACCCTATAATTTAATTTTGTAAGAAATAACAATGAATTAACTTAAAAAGGGATTTGATGTATGTATATTTAATTTTAACAACTTTCTTAAGATCACTTCTTTTTCACATGCAAACTTCATGTAAAATCATTTTATTATATTAGTTCTTGAAGAGTGAATTATTTCACCTGTTCTTCTTATGGTTTGACACTTTTCGTTTTTTTTTTTTTTTTGAAACACGACAATTCTTCGGTCATTTTGAAGCCAACATTCGATGTACTATTCATGATTTAAGACCGGGTATGCTTAAAAAAATTGATGCAAACTGAAAATGACAGTTCGGCTGCGTTCATAAAGTGCAGTCGCGCATGCCATATGCCAGAAAACATTTTTAATCATCAAATGCGTTTTTTTTGTGATAGACGGGTTTTCTAGTCTACCCCTAAAAGTAGCGGCCGTAAGGATTTTCTGTATGAAATTACTTTCAATGTTACAGCATTTGCTTCTTTAAATTTCAAAGACTAAGTTTTTTTTACTGTAGGCTATGGCTATAAGCCCCTCTAGTCTGCCGACCTTAAACAAGAAAAAGCCCAAGAAGATAATAAAGATATCAATGATAGTCGTACTGCAGATTGTATTGGTTTACCCATTTCTTTGAATTAACAACTGGTTGTGTCTTGTGTTGTATATGTAACGTTTAGATAAAGTTATAGTCAATTAATGCACTTTTGCACCCTCACATAGTGCAACAACTGCTCCATAAAACTGGTGGTATAAGCATCAATATATTCAGGTAACCAACTTTACACTTTTAAGTTAAGTGGTAGTGGCCAGCCGGCGCATGAGATGATGCAGTAGTAGTTTAAGACAAGTTGTTTGCAGTTTCCTGTCCAACAACCCCTTCCATTTCAAAAGATGCACATTTGAATTACCATGGAAGAGATTCGTTACATTCATATAAAAGTCGAATCCGAGTAAATCTGTAATTTTAGTTCGTGTTGTGTTAGCCATTTGGTCAGGTTATCTCTCAAGGGAAGACTCTACTGATTCATTCTTCAAAACAAGTGAAAGTGAATTTCTTTTGAATCGAGAAGAGTTGTTAACTCGTTACTTTATCGATGTGTTATGCAATCTCATAATATAATATATATTGTATTAAAGGAAATTATTAAGTGTTGTGAAATGAACTGTGTGGCAAATAAGTTGTGTTTATTTGCATAATAAATTTAATTTGAATAAGGACTTTTAATTGAAACTTACATATATGTACCCGGAAGTTAATTTATTGATTTTTTATTGCGTAAGTTCAGTTTTCAAATAAAATTAATAATTAAATGTGAATAAGATATTTAAATGTTATTTTTTAAATGACATTGTAAAAACAAGCAAAAAGGAACGAATTTTGAACTCTAACTATAAAGTAATCTGTAAAAGTTATCCAGTTCAAATTTAAAAATTCATCGCAATCGACATTTTCTTATGTCTCAGACATTTTTGGAGCATTATCTTGTTTAAGTTTAAATGTTAACGTCACTTTTTTAGTCATGTCTATAAATATTCGACTTTTAATTCCCACGAATAAAGCCTGAGACGATTATAAGCTTTTTTAACATTCTTATTAAGTGCTTTTGAACCGAGATCACAATATAGTTTTTGAAAACGTTTGAGATACATTTTTTCACGGTGAATCCATAACTTCAACGAATTAAAGTGTAAGAACTACACTCTTATAAGCTTATGCAAGTGTCATGGGCACTTGAGGCAAATAGTAAACAAAATCTTTCAAATCTGTGAGTGGGATGATTTTGTTCATTAGCAAAAGTAACGACAAAGAGTTTTTGGTGAAAATTCGTGTTCCTCATATACAAAGTTACATAGATTTACTCAATACAGAAGTTCGATTAAAAATTTAATAAATTCAATGATAATGTTTGCTTTCAATCACAACGTTATAAAAAATCATATAGATATCTTAGTTATAAGCTTTTTAAAAAACTGGCACAGCAAATACCGATTTCCGAATGATATAATTTGGAATATACGTTTAGTACATAACGTGGATAGGTTATTTTTAGAGCTAATATGCAAAAAAGAGTGAATTTAAAAAAAATAATTTACTTCGTTACATTATTTCATTTTTTTCGAGTATTAAAACTTTGACGTTTTATCTTTGTAAAAATAGTTTTGAGCCAAAACACAAGAACAAAAATAATATAATTTTACATTTAATCAAATTTTTAATTTTTAACTTCCCATAGGAAGTTCTTGTAAACGGTCCTTTTTTTTAATTGAAAATGTTGACATTTCTCGACGTTTCAAGGTCCCTAGATTCGAAATAAAAGATTTTTAGAGATATGTTTGTGCGTGCGCGTGTACGTACGTTTCTTACGTCCGTACGTCTATACGTCCGTATGTCCGTACGTTCGCGAAGCTTTTTTCGTCGTACATAGCTCAAGAACCAGTACTTTAAATAAATTTTGTTATACAAAAATAATAATGCAGAAAGATGGAGAAAGGACTCTCAAAAAAAATTGAGTGTGTGGTTTTTTACCATAGCAATTTAAAAAAAAAAAACGTGAAAATATTGTTTAAACCAAAATATCTCACGAACTAATAACGCTAAATACTTGAATTAAATTTTATATTATATACTGTAACGTAAAACCAAACAAATATGTTATTGGAAAAAAATCTAATTTAACGTTTTTTTTCATAAATAAAAAAACTGAACTGAGGTGATAACCTCGAATATTTTACGAACAAAAAATAATTTTATCTCCAAAATAATTTTATGCAAAAATTTTACAAAAAATAAAAACCTAAAAAAAATTAATAAAAGTTGGTAAAAATTGATTTTCGACTCAAATATGTTTTTTAAAAAATTGAGAAATTGGCTTCAAAGTAATTTTATCTTATAAAATTGTTTTCAACATTCAGTTAATTTTGAGAAAAATTAAATTGACAGTTTTTCTTTCAAAAAATAAGAACCTTTCAAAACTAATTTTATTTTATAAGAAATATTGTTTTCAACATTCGGTAAAATTTTGAGGAAAATCGAATTGATAGTTTTTTGTACAACAAATAAAAATCTAAAAATAAAAACAATACTTGGTAAAAATTTAGTTTCGATTCAAATATCTTTTCGAAATTTAAAAATATTGGCTTCAAACTATTTTTATCTTACAAAAAATATTGTATTCGACATTCAGTATTTTTTTTATAAAAATCCAACAGTCCGTTTTTTCATAAAAAAATAAAATCTACAAAAAATAGTACGCAAGTTTGGTAAAAATTGATGTTCGGTTCATTCATCCAATTTGTATTTGTTTATATAAGAATTAAAAACTTTTAGAAAATGCTACTAAAATTGGTGAAAATTGGTTTTCGTCTAAAAATCTCGTTAACTAAAATAGATTTTGAAATCAAACTATTTCATAATATGCAAAATATTGTTGGTAGTTAAATTTTTTTTTTTAAATAATTCAACTGACACCGTTTTTAACAAAACACGAAAACCTACAAACCTTTTAAGCAAGTCAAATCAAGCGAAGACTTCAATTATTTGAAAAAGTGTGGGTTATGTCTTAAAGGTGAGCAGACTTATATTCAATCAGACAAACAGGCAAACGAGCTAAGAGCATGTTGCATCTTATTCATTCAGATCTTTTTGTGGTCCTATGAAAAACAAACTGATTGGGAGACCAAAGTATTTTCCAACCTTTATTGATGATTTTTCACGAAAAGTTTTAATCTCTTTTCTGAAATAGAAAACAGAAGTTTTAACTTTCAGACCATATAGAATTCAAAATCATGTAGGACTCGATATAAAAGTGATTCGAATGGACAACGGAACTGTTTATGTTGGACACAAAATTTCTGGTATTCTTCAACGAAACACAAAAGGAGTCGCTGAACGATATAATCGAACCATAGTGGAACTTGCGAAATGTATGATCCTAGACGCTGAGTTGGATAAACCATATTAGGCAGAGGATAAATTATACTGGTGACAAAATTTCGCAAGAATTTTTTAGGTACAGGAGTGGCATGAGAGTCTTTGGTTCGCCTATATTATGGTTCATGTTCCACAGCAAAGAAGACAAAAGCGGGACTATAAATCGAAGAAAATGGTACTCGTTGGACATTGTAAAACAACAAAAGGATACAGGTGCATTGATCCGGTAACAAAAAAGATTCGAAGCAGCCGTCATGTTGTTTTTGTAGAACCCGAAATAAAAGTGATCGATAGTATGCCATTAGTCTAAAACGAGGAAAAAGATTCCATGGGGGAAATGAAGGAAATGTCAACTGATTTTCTAATTTGTTGTGAAAATAACGTCAAAGACACAGAAGAAATAGTCACTGATATAGATGGAGAAATGCTTAGTGCCGTATTTGAGAAGAATTAATCACTTTGTTCATCACAAATAAGAAGATCCGAAAGAGCTTCAAAACCTCGGGTGGAATCGGCTAAGGTGATTGTTGATTGTTGACTGTCAAAATAATCGAATTTGATCTGTGTAAGGTGATAGTCAAATTGATACCTAAAAAGCTGTCACTAGAAAAATTTGATAGTCATTTTCCTACAAATATGTCGTTTCTGAATAGAGCTACCAGACGCTTACAAAAAACGAATGGAAAATTTTTTTCAGTTACCCTTTTTAGGTACAAAAACACCTTCTTGTGACCGACAAAGCTTACATAATTCGAAAAAACACAAGAGAAATAAGAATGTTATTTAAACACAGCCAATTTGATACTTTTATTTAGATATTTTATAGGAATCATTTTAAAATTTCACCACAGCAACAATGAATTGTGACAATTATAATCTGAAATTGTTCAATCGAATTGAATTGAGTTGAATCATCTTACACAGACGGAATGAATGTGATAGTCAAATTTGATTATCAAAAATATGATAGTCAATTATCAGCTTAGCCGATTCCACCCCTCGTAAGTTTGTTGACTATATGACGAATTCAACTTTTGTAAACGAATTGAATAATGACCCAACAACAATTGAAGAGGAAAATACTATTCAAATTGAAACTAAATCCTTGAAATATAATAAAACTTGGAAACTTATTGATTCGCCAATTGAACAAAAGAAATTTAAATCCAAGTGGGTTTTTAGAACTAAAAAAGATCGGCTGGCGTATTAAAAATTGAAATCTAATTTAAATATTTTAATAAGTGGAGGGTTTTGAAATATTAAATATTACTTGTTATAAAACAACTCTTCAATTTAATGTATATTTTATTTATTTATTCATCAATATAAGATTTAAAAATCTACAATTACACTACCAGATAAATATTTACATGTGTACAATTTATTAAATAAACTTAAGTTTAGTTAAAATAAATTAATATGAAAAACTAAATTTTTTCCTACATAATCAAAATACAAAAATCAATTGAAATGAAAATACAATAATAGTTTATTTTTTAAAGAAGATCTACGAGTACCTAATTAAAAATCAATACAATTTAAAATTAAGTTTGTTTCTTTGACACAGCGGGTTATTGGTTAATTTTTCGCGTAATAACTCTGTGTACATCTTCTCGAAAGAAACGACGTACATATTCGAAGTTATCGCGATGGAGCATACAAATTTATTAAAGCCAACAAAATAGCGCATTTGATATGATATGATAAAATATCACTTATAAACATCACAGAAAACAATTTGCGTCTGTTTTCAAGTGATTGAACAACTAAAAGTTGGCATTAAGTTTTGTATGATGGAGTTTCTATGTTCCACCCAAATTTTTGAATAGTGAACCTTGTAAAGTTTTTTTTTACACCATTTCAATTCTCTTAGATAAAAAGGATTCCAGATTACACAACAGCATTAAATGATTGGTCTTACATATGAGGTAAAAAGCGATTTGAGAGAAAAAGGGTCTTTAAAGTCTATGCTATTGCATTTGATAAAACCAAACAAAGTTAAGTTTAGGGTCAAAAACTACACCAAGATATTTCTTCTCCCTTACTCTTTCCAGAACTTGATTTGCAATTTTGTAGTCAAAGATGATTTCAGAAAAGTTGTCTTGTAAGAGATGACAGTCATTAATAGATTTTATGCAAAGAAAAAACTTTAAGTCATCGGCGAAAAGAAAATGACTAGAATTGAGGAAAACACTAGGTAAATCATTTATACAAATTTGGAAAAGAAGGGTAGCCAAGATGGCTACCTTGGGGCACGCCAGATGAAACCAAAATTTGTTTTGAGAGAACTTCGTCAATGCAAACAAATTGATTTCGACCCTTAAGATAAGATTCCAACCATTACAAAAACTTACATCATACATGTCATACATCATACAAGAAGGACATCAATTTGATGTCCTTTTTCGAGATTATTTAAAATGAAATTGGAGAAAATAGAAAGATTAGTCGTTGCTGATCTTCCTGCAACGAAACCATTTTGGAACGGTGAAATGTGTTCCTTAACTAAAAATGTTAGTAGATCCTGTAAACATCTGATTACTTATAAAAAATATTTTTGTATATCACTTCTTCGTGAGCTCTGAGCTCTCTTATTTTTTCCAAATATAATCTCAATAGTTTCATTATTTTATGTTTTTTGAGTGTTAAGACTAAAAATTAAAGACCTTGGTCATTTTTTTTTGCAAAAATAGTCGTGAGCCAAGACACAAGTTTTTTTAAACAAAAATATTTTTTTATAATTAGATAATTGTTGAATTTTGTATATACTTAATCAAATTTTTACAGCAAATGTAACATGTATACGTATGTTTTCCAACTATAAGTGCGTTTTTTTGGTATTCCATATATAGTACAGTGAGAAATTGCCAACAAAACGATCCGCAGTAGCCAGATTTTTGTATTTAAAAATTGGTACAACTGAAAGATCTGTCAGAATAATAATAAAAAAACACACAAATAGAAGAAATATTTGTGACAATCAAATATTAAAATTAACTTATCAAAAAAAACTACTAAAACTAATAAAATGTACAATTTTCAAGAAGAAATGGTAAGAAAATATCTGGAAGTTGAGATTCTATAAAAAAAAAGTTCATTTAACAATTGCTTCAAGGAGGGGGTTTGTTCGTAGACTACTAAATTAGCATGTGGTGTTGATGCGAGCTTGAAGATCGCCTCAATTCTTTATATACCTGAATCGAGTTGAAATTAGATTAATTTGACTCGATTCCCGTCGGAGATCGGAGTCGAGTCAAAATTTGAGAAAAAAAACCTGTGTGGAGGAGTTGGTTTAACAGATAATGCATTATGGTCTGTTTATTTGCATGTTTGTGTAAAAAAAAATATTGTTTTGTTTTAATAAAATTACAAACAAAAAAATGGACATGGAGGTGGTAGCATATTCTTATATGGTACTGAATTGTTCTTCATTGCTTAATACGAATCAAACTATCTCAATTGCACTTCATAAGAAACATCAAAACACCATATGTATTTTAGAAAGTGCTGTCAAACTTAATCATTTTAAAATCTTCTTGTGCGGTGAAAGCACCAAAAAGATTTATCTAATCTCAACTGAGATAAACCTTTGGTGGAAACAAAGCAAAACTTAATTAGCTTTTCTATTGTTTTCTCTTGCAAAATAAGCCCAGTTAGTCCATTTTCACTAACAAAACTAAATAATATTAACAGTAATAGATTGATTTTTACCCCAATGGAAAACACACATGATTCCAAATGCACAACTACTCAACGAATACAGCCATCGAGATACAAATGCTTTTATCGGTGTTATTCATACTATGGATATTGGTTTTGTTATTCGTGTAAAATCCTACTATACTATGGATAGATTTTCCCACAAAACACGGGTTATATATGCACAATTTGCACAAATGTATTTGTCCATAGTTGCCTCGATACGCTTTTTCGAGCTCCTGCTGTACATTTTTTTTGCAAATCAAAGGGTCGGTGAACTTGAAGGCCACAATATTCGTTTTAAAACCGCCTGTCTTTTGGAGAAACTCTTTATATATTTAACCATTAAGGTTTTCCTATATGGTTCCATTCATTATCCCAGCCCAATAATTGATATTAAGTTAGTATTAATATATGTCTTTTCTCCCAATAAAGATTTTTAGTAGCAAGGAATGAACTTCTGTACAACATAGAACATAGTCCGTTGAAATAATGGTAAAAAAGGTGCGGCAAGACCTTCGACGATGTTGGAAGTGAAGTCAATGAGTTAATAATGTCACAAATCTTAAATACACTTTCAAAATAAGCTCTTCTTCAAATGCTTCCCAAGAAGCTTAAGTAAGTTTCTGGACTAAAAGCACAGAGATGGGACATTTTTGACGAAATTGCTTATGCGTTTGTTCCACAAGAAGTGGTTGCTGATGCGCATGCCGAGAATATCGGGATGTTCAGTTACTTTGAATTAAGTGCCACTAGTAGATAATGGCAAGGATGGTATATCTCGCGCCGGGGACAAAACGTAGTCCTGTACATTATTGTTCATTATAGGTTGCAGACTTTAATCCGTCTAAAACAACTTTAAATGAATAATTTTAAATCCAACGTATAAGGGATTTTCGAAGCAAAACGCGAGACTTCATCAAATACCTTTAAAACATCAAGTACAATAATCTAACTGTCTCTTTTTTTAGAGTTTTAGAGTTCCTTTAAAAAGGAATTAAACAAAGATGATTTTTGTAAATTGACATGAAATTTACTTTATTCGAAAGATAATTTTCTAGCACTATAATATAAGTACGATTTCTGAAATATGATCGCCAAGTCCGTCAGCGACATATTCTAATCTGGAGATCCAATTTTCGAAGACATTTTTGAAACATTTGTGGCCGTGTATCGGCAATATCTTGGTTAATGTTGTATTCTTAGTTGTCAATTGTTTGGGTCTTGTCGGCTTAGACTAGTGACTACACATATCCCCAACGAAAATTGTGACATGCTGGAAGTCAATTAACGAAACGTTTCCTTCAATAAATCAATTGTGACACAAGCTGTGTGACATATTAGGCCGTCTCGTTAAAACCACAGCTCGTGCAAAATTGATGAACGAAAAAGTCAGTCCTCATGTTTCTACAGCTGTCACCATTGACCACAACGTTACAGTCCATCATCGTTTTTTAAGAAGTAAGGACCAATTATTCCAACAACCCGTTAAACACACCGAATTATAATAGCTCGGCTAGTCGTATTGCTTTACGGGATTAGCTCTGACCGAGTCCTACCACATGACCATTGGGCTGCGAGCTCTTTAGATTTTAAGAAATTTGTTGATTTATAATCTTTGCATAAATCATTAATATATTATTTTCTATTTTTTTATAGACTTGCTCACAATGTTCTATACAGTAATATTCTTCTTCATCCTGATACTTCTCTTCCTGTTTTGGGATTGCAAGAAACCAGAAAATTTTCCGCCAGGACCTCGATGGTATCCTATTGTTGGATGTGCTCTTCAACTGTCCCAGTTGCGCCTTAAAACTGGTCTCTTCTGCAGAGTAATTGATGAATTGGTCAAAACTTTTGTCAATCCCTATGGAGTTTATGGATTGAAAATTGGCAAAGACCAGGTTGTGGTAGCCTACTATAAAAATGCCATCCAAGAAATGGGTTTCAATGAAGATCTTGATGGCCGTCCGGAAGGTCTATTCTATCGCACTCGAACCTTTAACTCCAAGAAAGGCATACTCTTAGCCGACGAAGGCTTTTGGGTGGAACAACGACGATTTATAATTCGTCATCTCAAGGACTTTGGATTCACACGTCGGGACATTATAATTTTTGTTCAGGAAGAAGCACAATATTTGGCTGATGATATACGAAAGAGAATCGATAAAGAAGGAGGAGGCAAAAGTGCAATTATTTACATGCAAGACCTGTTTCCTGTATTTGTACTAAATAGCTTGTGGCGACTTATGGCTAGTAAGAGATACGATCGTGAAAGTGACGATGTTATGTCACTTCTGAATATGTTCTATGAACTTCTGAAGAACGTAGACATGATTGGATCTATGTTCAGTCAGTTTCCTTTTATGAGATATTTGGCTCCAGAATTCTCAGGATTTAATGGTTTTGTCGAGTCACATCGTAGATTCTACGCGTTTCTTCGGCAAGAAGTGGAGGAGCATCGTCAAACATTGAACCTCGATGCTCCACCACGAGATCTAATGGATGCATACTTGCAGGAGATAGCTAAACCAGGACATCCGGAGTCCTTTTCGGATGAACAACTGCTTTCGGTTTGTTTAGATCTGTTTTTGGCTGGATCGGAAACCACAAATAAAAGTTTGGGCTTTGCATTCCTTCAAATGGCAAAGAATCCAGAGATTCAAAAGAAAGCACAGGCGGAGTTGGATTCCGTTATTGGTCGTGAAAGGCAGCCATGCTGGGAAGATAAACCCAAGTAAATTTAATTTGCTTTCCAAACAGTTATTTTGATTGTATATTTTCAGCCTGCCATATTGCGAAGCAATTGTTTATGAAGCGTTGAGATTTTTCATGGGATACACATTCGGAGTTCCACATCGAGCCTTGAAAGATACCAGACTTTGTGGATACAATATTCCGAAGGTAATTCATTTAGTCAAATTTTTAACTGGCTCATACTAAAGTTCAAGGTTATTTCTTTTTTGCAGGATACAATGGTTGTTGCTTGTTTTCGCGGTATGCTCATGAATTCCAAAGACTTTCCTGATCCTGAGAGATTTTGGCCTGATCGTTATTTTGTTGATGGAAAATTTAAGGCGCCTGATTTTTCAGCTTTTGGTTATGGTCGACATCGGTGTATGGGCGAAATGTTAGGCAAACAAAATATTTTCTTTTTTGTGACGACACTTTTGCAGAGTTTTACATTTAAAATACCAAAAGGTGATCCAATTCCCAGCGATGAGCCAATAGATGGAGTCACTGCTGGACCGCAATTGTTTAATGCTTTAGTTGAAGCTCGTTGTTAAATCCAAGAATTTACTTATTTTTAAGTCAGAATTAGGGAAAATAAATAAACTTCTTATATTTAAAAATGTTTTTCCTTATACTACATTAAATATATTCTATTTCATTGTCTGTGAATATAGAGATACTCTTTATAAGGTCAGTTTTTGAATATGTATCAAATGCGTCAAAAATTATTATGCGTCAAAATTGATGACGGTTTTTTGTAGAGCCTTTTAGGAGGCATGCCGTTTAAGAAAAAAAGTCTCATGGATCTACGATTACGATCTATGTACATAACTCGTTTAATCAGTTAGAGCTAACTATGAAGCGTTCACTAGGATCATTATATTTAGTAAGTCTCCAAGGTGGATTATTGGACTCTTTAACTGTACTGGGCATGAACATAGAAAGTCCCCTCTTCCTCTTCATCCATGCAGATTCTGTAAAAATAGTTTGCAGGAACTCCAAGTCGAAAAGCATGCCTACCCATTAAGCAGTGTCCTGTAAGAACTCTTATAACGGATCTAATGTGAAATCTACCAACCGAAATGAGTTTTTTATAGAGTTTATCATCAAGCAAATTAACTTGGTGGAGCAACAAGTGGTTGTATTAGACCTTCTGTGGTTTGCTTTCTTCATAGTATCATGCTTTAGCATAAGTTAACAAGTAGCTAGGGGTATACCGATGTTCGATTGGTTGCAAATCAAAGGTAAATTTGTTCCATTGTTTTTCAAGTTCGGCTGCTTGCAATTTCCTGTAAACTTTAGAAGCCAAAATATTAATAATAATTTAAATTTTGTGTTAAATTATTTGTCAATATATTTTGAAAATAAAAATACAAAATTTAAGTTTTTCATATACAAAGCTATCATGAACAGAATCTTTTAGGCCTCTTTCACACGAGACGGTTTCGTCCGTACGGTTAAAATCCGTACGATTTTTTTCCGTACGGACTTTGTTTTCACACATAACGTATTTTCTCCGTGAATCATCTACGTTTGGTTATATTTTAGATATTTTTCTTTAGTACAAGTGACCACAAAAAACGGACGGCAGACGAATAAAAATCGTCTTTTGTGAATGTGTTCGCGTAATCACGTACGCCACTGATAAGACGGCGACGGCACGGTCACCGTATATTTCAGTAGTTGAGACGGCTGTTTTAAATCGTCCGTACGGAAAAACCCGTCTTCGTCCAGTGTGAAAGCTTTAGTTAATTTTATTAGTTTACTATCAATGGCTCACGGATAAAAACCGTACGGATTTTAACCGTACGGACGAAACCGTCTCGTGTGAAAGAGGCCATAGTGTGACTGCATTCCGTATTTTGTCGCTAGTGTCTTGAAGTGGAGAGATTCAGCGGGAACGAGAGAAGAATATTATTTTAATTCTAATAAGCAGCTAATGGTGTAAGAGAGATAATTAATTGTCATTTTGGCTAAATGACAAAAAAGGCACAACTATAATTATGGCAAATTTTTATAAGAACAGATTTTTTTAAATTTGAATTATTTTCACATCTCTACACTAGTAAATTGTAGAACCAGGGAAATTTTTATAATTTACCTGATGGTTTGAGTATAAACTAAATACTTTGAAAGAGGGAATTTAATGGTGGTTGTTGAATTTGGTTAACGAATTCATTACAAAAACCCCGACTAAAATTAAGAACAGTTTAATAACATTTTCAAATACTCGATATATTGACAAAGTAACGAGTGAAAATGTAGCAATTCTTGTTAATTGTTTAAATACAAATTTAAAAATATATTACTTTCACTTGCCTTATGGCAACAAACATTCATAATACAAGGCAGATTTATATTTTCAAAATTAAATTTAAAAAAAATCTATTTGATGTATTGTTTTATTTGAAATATTAAACGATAGACTAATAATGCGGATTTCAATTTTTGAACATTATGTCATCCAAATGTCTTTCGTCGAGTTGCAAGCACTGTTTAAAACGGAGCCTCAATCTTTGTATATGAAAACTTTAAATCATTTTTTAAAATTTCATGAATAATTGCAATTGGAAGTCGCACTGAGGCTGCCCTTTTCCGTATCGAAAGTCGTGGATTTTCACGTAAACTCTCTTTAACCACTTCAAAGTTTTCGGGAGTCCTTGAAGATCGACTGGGCCCTGGCCGTGGAGTGTTCATAGCCAAAGCAGTTGCGTGGAACCTCTGCACCCACGAACAAATTAAATTCACACTCGGCCCATCACTTTATTCGTCGTATACCAAAGTGTGAACAAAACAGTCGACGCGGAGTTAAGTACGAATCGTTACTCTAGAAAAATGCCTCGATGGCGAACGCGCAATACCCACTTGACCAGTGCAACACCGTTTGTTGAAATAATTGTACTTAAAAACATAAATCTGCCACCAGGCACCCTTTTTACTACACAGAAAAAATAGTTGTCATATTAACAATCGTCGATAGTCAACTTGAAATTTGGCCAAATTGTCGTATTTACTACCAAAATAGTCAATATGACAACCTTATTTTAAAAAAATTGACATGTTGACTACCGCAGTTGTCCTATTTACTACCGCAGTTGTCATATTGACTACCGCAGTTGTCATATTGACTACCATAGTTGTCATATTGACTACCGCAGCTGTCCTATTTACTACCGCAGTTGTCATATTGACTACCGCAGTTGTCATATTAACTACCATAGTTGTCATATTAACTACCGCAGTTGTCGTATTGACTACTGCAGTTGTCATATTGACTACCGCAGTTGTCCTATTGACTACCGCAGTTGTCATATTGACTACCATAGTTGTCATATTGACTACCGCAGCTGTCATATTGACTACCGCAGTTGTCATATTAACTACCATAGTTGTCATATTAATTACCGCAGTTGTCGTATTGACTACTGCAGTTGTCATATTGACTACCGCAGTTGTTCTATTGACTACCGCAGTTGTCATATTGACTATCATAGTTGTCATATGGACTACCGCAGTTGTCATAATAGTCAATATGACAACCGGAGTTTCAAATTATTTCAACCAAAGTTGTCATATTGACTACTACAGTTGTCATATTGACTACCAAATTGTAAACAAATTTCGATCCCAAAATTGACAACCGAAAATTGTTCTATTGACTATCGCGGTTATCGGCTGAAAATTGACTACCAAGTAGTCATATTGACTACCAAAAAAATTAATAGGATGACTTTTTTCGTTCTGTATAAGGGACTCCAAAATTTTAAACCTTTGCTAACAAGCAAATTGCTAATTGCCAAACATGTCTAAAAAGTGACAGTTCGTGAAAATAAATAAAGCAAATACGCTTATACGGTCCTATTAATTAGAATTCCCAAGACTAATTGTATAGATGTCATATTGATTTAGCAAATTACAAAAAGCTAAATAAGCCATTCCGTGATTTTAACTTTAACAAATTGTTATTAGATAATAAGATGTTAAAATCGTGTAGAATTAGGTAAATCATCTTTTAGGCTTTAACATTTTACTAAATCGTTTAAAATTTTGCGCCAATGTTTTTAAAATGTTGTTTTGGGCGAGGATGATTCACAATCTTCACTTCACAATTATTCACTACCTATATATAAGGTTTTTCAATAAGGAATGCTGGAACCACATGTCGTCTAGGTCCATATGGTTTAATTTGGGCCATAAGAAATTAGTTATCATCGTTATGTAGCGCTCGCTGTTGACGGAGACCGCCTCACTAACGTCGTTTTCAAAAAAGTACGGACCAATTACACCGCCCGCCGCGAAGGCCCAAAATCCACACCAAACGGTAAATTTTTGAGGATGCATTATTACCTGGTGAACCTCGCGTGGGTTGGTGTCATCCCATATACGGTAATTCTGCTTGTTAACACAGCTTTCATCCAAATGTGCGCCTCGTCACTGGGGCAGTTGGATCTTTTACAGGTGTAGGCCCAGGTACCGACGCAAAATTCGCCAAGTTGAAGTCTGCGAAAGGCCGAGTTCTTGTCATGATGATTTGGCATAAACAAGTGAATAATAAACAAAAGATTTGACAGATATCACCAAAATAAAATGACCGCCACGGGGCGCCAAAATCTACCCCCGCCAATTTAAAAACCCTATATAAAAAAAGTGGTGCTGAAACGAGCTTGACTCAACTTCATTGTACTTGGAGAGCGGAGTTGAGCTTAAATTTGTGTCGCAATACTACCTAGGTCGAAGAGTTGTTGGCTATGATATCATTCCATCCAGAGCTGTGTTGTTAAGGCGTGTAAGTCTGAATAATACATAATATATGGTTTTCCAATAAGTGGTTTCATTTTGAACAAAGCTGTCAATTTTGGGGAGCTGTCAATTTTGAAGCTGCCATTTAACATTAGCCGTTGGTAAAATTAGCAATACAATTTTATTTTGGCTGCTATTTGGCTAATATCGTTTTTTATTGTGAACCTTTTAATAAAATAATCATTAACTGATTTCTCTTAAAAAGTACTGTTTTTGTTTTTTAAATTAAAATTGGAAAGCAATAAATGTACGTTTTGTGTTTGTTGTTCCTTTTCACAAGCCATGGATATTATAATATTTTATTACCAGGGTGGAAAATACTCTCGATTCTGGTTGTAAACGAACTAATTATTTAATTTCCACTTCTGGAATTCATGTTTTTTACTTCAGTATTCCAGTTTTTCAGTCGTGTTTAAAATTCCCACTATACGAAAATAGGACTCTCCATTTGGTTTCTTAAAGTATTTTTTCACTTTATACTTCGTGTGGAGAAGTTTGCAGGGCAAACATTTTCGTAAATTAAACTTTATCAATTTGAAGTTCAAAATTCTTTCTAAGTATTTCGCACTTAGTAGAGTAAGACAAGGAGATCCTCTTTCACCAGCACTTTTCTGTGCATTGTTGGAAGAGATATTTAGAAGCATAGACATTGAAAACCTTAACTTGAACATAGACGGCGAAAAACTTTCTAATCTTCGTTTTGCGATATAGTTCTTTTTGCAGAAACTCCAAATGAACTCCAAGAAATGATTACAAAATTATCAGAAGGTTGTGCAACAGCAGGGTTGGAAATGAGCCAAACAAAAACTAAACTCATGACTAACAGTGCAGAGACTCAAATAAACATAGGAAGAGATACACTTGAATACGTCCAAGAATACATATACTTGGGACAAATCATATCATTCAAAAATCGAATGGAGAAAGAAATACAAAGAAGAATTTCAAATAGTTGGAAGCAGGTATGGAACCTTAAGAACGTATTTGGATCAAAAATAAGTGAAACATCAAGAAAAAATGTATTCGACATGGCTGTCCTTCCGGTTTTAACGTATGGTTCACAAACCTGGAGCATGAACGTACAAAGTTTGAGAAAACTCGAAACTACTCAAAGGGCTATAGAAAGATCACTTCTTAACATATCTAGGTTTGAAAGAGTGAGAAATACAAGATTAAGAGAAATCACAAAATTTGAAGATGTAACAAAAAGAGTTAAAACACAAAAATGGAAATGGGCAGGACATATAGCAAGAACAAGTGATGACCGCTGGACAAAAAAACTAACAGAATGGTACCGAAGAGATGGAACAAGAAGAGCAGGAAGACAAATTTTGCGATGGAGAGACGATATCCAAAGACTTAATCCACGGTGGCAGCAGTTTGCAAGGAATAGAGAAGCATGGAATATTTTGGGGGAGGCTTATACTCTTAACATATTATGAAGAAAATTTGCACTCGGAATATATATATATATACAAGATAATAAATAATTAGGGTCAAGGGGGGTAATTGTGAACAGGGGTAATTGTAAACATACTTAATTTTCTCAAAACCGTTTATAATTTGAAGCATGCCCTGAAATTATTTGAAAAGACATTATATTTAAATCATATTGACGCGTGGAAGACCTTATCTGTCAACGGGTTATTTATGTTTTGTTCGTTTCCATGAGTCTCTAGTTTTTCTGCGTTTTTAAGTTTTTCAGTGCTAATTAAAATTGCTGCAAAACAAACAAAGGTGATCGAAGTAAGTTAAATTTTATCTTTAAGAAAGTGAAATATGAGTATAAATGCATGCTATATGTTTTTATTTGTCTGTATAACAAAATTTAAAAGTTATTGGCTGTTTACAATTACCCCATTATGTTCCTATCATGGGTAAATGTAAACACCGAAATGGGGTAAAAGTGAACAATTTGCGGTTACTGTAAACATTCATTTTCAATGGCTTTGGTGTTGATCTAACAATATTTTATATCAAAAAGATGCCACGTACATATCAACTAAAAACCACAGCTCCATCATACACGTCAGTGGATCAGTGAAGGGAAAAATCCTACTGTCATTTTATCTAGAAGCAGAAAAAAAGCACTTTCGTCAGACGAGGAGGACACTATAGCAAGGTGCCTTATTTCAGATCTTGTGCTGGTTACTCCTGCGATAAGGATGATCTCCTTGGTTTAGAAGGTACCTACATATATAAGGAGAGAGAACTTGGTTACCCCTTTCCACAATGGTAGGACGACTGGTACCGTTTTCATTTACCCCATTTTTCTCGTTTACTTAAAAAACTAGGGGGGTAAATGTAAACATCAAATTTTAAGAAAAGTAATAAACAAACGCCATTAAGATTACTACTCTTTGATAGATAATACCATCCAAACTTAAGTAGCATAAACAAAAATGTTCGACATTGCATGGTTAAGCTGTTACAAACATTACAAGTGAACAAAAATAAAAAAATGCAAAATCGTTTACAATTACCCCCTTTGACCCTAATAATAATATTAATGAAGTAATAATTATATTAATGTAAAATGCTATTATTAAGAATTTAACTTGTTAATTTTATTATGTAGATATAATATGTATATTATGATTGTTAATACTATGTCAACAGAGTGATTAAAGCTTTATATAATAATAATAATAATTTCGCACTTTGATTTTTATTTAAGTATTTTATTTATTTATTTTATTTATTTTATTTTAAGTATTCGTCAAACATGTAAACCTGGTAACTATAAATTTTCATGCATCTAAAAGATTCATTATCTTGTTGCATTTAGTTAATTCAATAAATAAATACAAATACAAATACAAATTTTTGCGCTTTAGACCACTTTAAACTCTATGAAGAAATGAGTTTTTGAAAAACAAAATTATTCATTAATTACGTTTCTAAACCCTCGTGTTTTGGGGTTAAATTAATTTAAAGCGATAAGAAACTTGTTGAAGGAACGATTTAGAACTGCAATAACATAACTTTTTTTGTTAAACCGAGTTTAAACCATATCCTTATTTAACTCCATATACAGCTATCTTAATGTGTATTACAAAATTCCTTTAGTGAATAAGTACAATAATATTTATTCCATTCTTTCAACTAGCGCAAAATATTAAATAACAGTGATTCCGCATATTACCAAACTTTATCATTTTCCTTAACGTTTTATCATTAAGATACCAAAAAATAATTAAAGACCATATCATTTGCTTTTCGTCATAGAACTATTATTTTAATTGGCCAATAAGCTTAATCATTTGTCTTGTTTCTGCACATTAGGTGCTGTTGGCTCAAATTGTGGTTTTGTTGTAAGCATCAGACACCAAGGCTTTACATGCCTACTCTACTCTACTCCTTCAGATTCACCCTTGGCAACTGATTAATTGAAATTTAAATCCCCATTTCACTCTCTCACTCACCCTCAGTAGTTAGCTATTTAGTGGTTATAGATAAGGTACATATGTCTTGTAAGAAGGGATTGAGGTCAAATCTAAGATACTTGACTACTAAATATATATTCGAAGAAACATGATGAAAATTATTGATTGATGTTAATTTAATATTAAGACATAAGCTAATGGATCATTTGATATAGACGTCTGTCAAGCAGGTACTTATAGCTCTAAGAGCCATGTAATCCTATTGTAATGTTATTACTATTTTAATAGATATAATAGACCCATTATCCACATTATATCCAAATAGGCTAAATTTCCTTGAGACTTCTAGAGTGGATAAATGAAAGGAGGAATTTATTGCGGTTGTTTATAGAGAGAATTCTTATAATTGGAATAAAGGGCTTTACGAATTCAATTATCTTTGTTGTGGTGTAAAGTATCGACTTTGTGTTTTGTGTAACCGGACGAATTATAAATTTCAGTTTAGAGATTATTATTTTCAGGCGACTCATCAAAGTGTTTACACCTTTTGACTTTGTGGGCCTCTGTCGTTTGGAAAATCGGGGCATTTCTGTCTCTAGTAAAATTTTGCATTCACGATGGAAACTTTTTTTTAAAACTGTGCAACCACTGAAGAAAAAAAGGATCAATGCATTCTTCTTCTGAAATGTAATAAGAGATTATAATTTTCAACCCTGGAAATGTCAACTATTAATTGATATTTTTGAAATATAAAAATTTAACATTTCATTAGACAATTGATAAGAGTTGTTATAATGGAGAATGTTCCAGACTGTTGTGAATAACAGAAACATTTTTATTTATCCAAAAAATCTGCTTAATTTTTGAACAAATGAAGTCAAATTACAGGAGGGGTAAGGGGGAGTCGAAATTCAATGTTTATGACAAATAGTTTAATAAAGTTGTTTGTTTGAAAATATTACAACTTCATCAAAAACTTGGTTGATGTGCAGTCAAAAAACTGAGTTAAAAGCTGATTTTGATTCTGCAAAATTTTGTATTAATCGTACAAATATTTGTGAACGTTTTATGCAAACAGCATGTACTTAGAAAAAGAACTGTTATTTTCATTTCCTGAGTTTTGGAATTCGAATATCGAAAATGCCATATTTCGATTTTAGATTCACATCCCTGTATTTCGGATGTGGACTTCAAACAGAAGTATATGATAAGATCATTAAATTATGATCTTGATAAGATTGTCCAACAGCCAATCATAAAATGCTGTCTACTGTCTCTAAAGTGTAAAATTCCCCGAATGCCATTATAAGGCACTTATTTAGACTGAACAACTTTCAGTCTTTCACTTTTAAGGAAGTCTATCACAGACCATCATGTGTGGAGTGATCACTTTTTCACATCGCCAAAAACGCTGTGTATTAGAGGTTTTCTCCACCACCACCCGCTTTTTATCAGGTTAAGGGCTGGTAACCAGACGAAGCGATACTACTTTAGAAGTTACCGATACACGACTGTATATTTTGTAATGAAATTTGTTAAGAGTCTCGTCCGTATCGTCGGTCTTTACGGGTTTTATATTCTTTTTTCTAGATAGAAGAGAAAAACGCAAAAATGTGTTAAGATAATGCTTCTTTAATTCGTGGCATGAAACTAAATTACACTAATACAATTGGGCACAAGTTTTGAATTTGAATACCCTTACCTTTTGGCGTCTTAATTTCGTGAGTCTTAATCGTAATATAATCAAATGACAATTAAACCTCGTATATTTTCGATATTAACAACATTCGGTCTTCGGTGGGACCTTTTGCTTCCAGAATCATTCGAAAATGTTTATAATGTAATATAGCCATTACATTTTTTATTTGCGACAGCCGAATCAAACTATTCAAATCATAAAACTAGATAAATGCGAGACATTACAAGACGAGACTAGACTACCTCTGAAACATAAAAATAAATTAGGTGGCGCTACAGCTCGCGTAGAGAACCTAGTGAGTAGTGACTTACAACTCTCAACCATTCGTTTGTGCGAGTAATGTCAGGAATGAAAGGGATCTACAGTTAATATGCTAAATCCAAACGGCAAATTTGAAAAAACCATTTACATGACAAGAATTACTCTAGAAGAACTTGCCAACTTCTCGCAAGAGGCAGTATCCGTGAAAAAAAAACTTTATGTGGCATTGGTTCCTACCCGATGACCTCTGGCGTGACAATCCTACGCAATAACCATCACGCCACGGATATTATCCATGAAACAATTGAAGAGAAAAAAGTGAAAACAAGTCCGAGATCGAGACGAGAATCATTAATACAATAACGAGACCGATACCAAAACGAGACTGAAATTTGTCGATTTTGACGAGAGCGAAACAACACTAGCAAAAGTCTCGTAGGGTCTCTTCACTTCAACGCCCCTACTTCTGAGAAAGCGCATCAGTTTGCTTTTTAGCCCAGGCCCCCACTACATGATACACGAATGTAGAAGGGTGATTATACAAAAGTTGGGTAACTCGATGTCATCAACCAATATATACTCGTACAAAGTCTGATTGTATTTTATTGAGATTGCAATTTATTTTAAAACAATGGAAAGACCTTTATTTAGTCACCCAATTTCAGTTCTTCATTTTGAATACAAGTTATTAAAAAAACACAATTAGTTCTTAAAACGTCAGTCCTCTGGCATGTCACAACCCTGAAAACCAACCATTAAGTGACTGTCTATTAAACATTATCATTGATTTGAGAAAACTTATCAATTTACTACAATCTGTGATGTATATAGTTAAATATATACTACAACTTTCATAATGCAGTGTTTTCCACTTTATTTCAAAAAATAAGAAATTTTGTGTTCAGTTTTATTCGTCAGTTTCTTGTGTGTTATTTAAATTTAAAATTCGTGCGAAATATCGCCGACTCAACGTCAAATCCCACTTTGAATTTTAATGTTGGTAATAAAGTTAGTTGCGGGTCGCACAATTTGACGGCCACCATAACTGTACCAGAGTTTGGGTTATGTGTGTTGTCTATATACACGTGCTTAGCCAGTCAACACGTCAGTTTTATGGTGAGTCGTTATTTTTTTGTTAATCTAAAGTTTATTTTTATTTATTCGTATTAGACTTTGATTTGGTAAAATGTAGTTTGTTGATATTTGAAATTACAAAAAAAAACATTAGTTCAGATTATAATCTCAAATTTCGTCTTTTTCGTCAGTAGTGTGGCGTCAGTTCTGTGTCAGGTTAATTGTTATTGTTCTTCATTTCTTGATCATTAGTACTTTTAAGATGAATATTGTTAGATTTTGTTTGTTGATTACTTTGAAATATTTAGTAAAACTATGTGGAAGTAGTAAAAGATAAGTGAATAACGGTTACGTTAAATGTCAAAAGTCTGTTTTGAAAGCTGATGTAGTATTTTCTCCTAGTATTACATATTAATAATTATTTTTAATTGTTTCTAAGTGATTTTAAGTGATCATTATTAAATTTTTACTAATTTGATTTAATTTCATTATAATACTCGTCAGTCCTCTGGCAGTCAAATTCTGAAATTTTTAAATATCTTACAATGTACTAAAAAAAGTGACTGGCCCGATTGGGAACAATATATTAATTAGATTAGCTATCATATACACCCGAATTTATAGAAGTTTGATTTAAAAACTATCGTAAACAAAATATCCTCAAAAGTTACCCAACTTTTGTATAATCACCCAGAATGCTTTCTTTGATCATTATTTCCCACTTTTTACAATATGTAAACATTAAAAACGAAATTGCACGTATAATTTAAAAAAAGGCAGTTTTACTTACTTTTTGTATCTTATTAAAATGTTTTTGAAAAAAAACTATGTTTATTACGGAAACATTGAATAAATTATTTCATTGAAACACGAATGAAAACATCGAACAAACTGTTTCTTTTTTTAAGTTTTCAAATTCATTTTTATTTCTAGAAAATATTTAATAAACTCTTTTTCACAAAAACAAGATAAAACAGTTTTGAGAATTTTTGTTTTTGTTTTAAAGAGACATAAGTTTAAGTTTTATTTTATTACTTATAGATACACATAAATATATTTTATTCTTATATGTATACTTATTTTTAAATATGTTAACATAATATATTTCTTTTGTTTTAATTACTCAGTACTTTTACTTGTTGTATTGCACATCAACTGCTATAATTATTTTTTTCATTATTAAACTAAAAATTGGAGTTTGTTTCTTACAGTGATTTACTGCGAAAATTGTAATAATTTTTGTATTTATTTATAATTTCCAGATAAAAACTGTGCCCTTTCTTTGTTACATTTTTTTGTTTTTAATTTTTTTTTTATTTTGTTCAAAAAAAAAATGACACAGGAATAAAAAAATCTTAATTATTATGAATAACTCAAAACTATTTAAATTCTATTTTATTTTGTTTAATTGTTAATTTATTTCTATAAATTAATTTTCGATACCATTTTTATTGAAAACAATATTGTTTTCGTTCATTCACTTTTTTACAAGATACAAGATTCATTCACTTAAAATTAAGCAAGCTATTAGTTTTATTTTCGCTCTATAAGCTTATTTTTTATTTCTGTAAGAAGTTTTGATTTAAGTTTTTAAATGTATGGTATTAGAAAATTGTTTTTGGTGGATTGTCGAATCTAATCACATTTATACATATACAAGACATAAGTACTAAGTAAATTTTAAAGAACTATTTTATATATATTTTTTTTTTGTTTTTTGTTTTTTTTTTCTTTTTTGTTTGTTATAAAATTAAGGAATTTATGATTTAAACCTTTTTATATCCCTATGTTTTTTTTTATACTTTCAACCTTAACTTAAAATATCTAATATTTTCTTTTTAAAAGTTTTTGTAAATATTTGCAAAGTTTGGTAAATTGAAAACGTTCAAATGTTTAATATTTGTGAAGTGAGTTAATTGTTGGTATTTATTAGTAGGAAATATAAGACGTCTCTCTTTTGAAAAATATGTTTTTGAAAAATGTTGAGTCAGCTATACAAAATGGACGAAGGTAATTGCACAGATAGTGAAAGATAAAATGGAAACAAAAATTGAAATATAAAAACCAAATTTGATGAAATATTTAATTTAATTTTATATTTGTATTAATATGGAATAAACAAAAAAAACATGATAAAAGAAAATTATTTTCATTATGTTCAATATGATAAAAATATAAAAAAACATTAGAGGGGGTATTTTGGATTTTTCAATAAGAGGGCAAAAAACAATGGATTTTCGTTTCATTGATTAATGTCCTCAACGGCATGGCATAAGAATGTCATACAAATGTTCATGGCCAATTTTCACATATGCGGCTGTTTTTTCTCGATAAATGTACAAACTACATCTTTAAAGCCTTGAATCGATTGTGGAGCATTGTGACATTTAACATTTCCAGTGGTTCCAAACCCAAAAGTTGAAAGGTGTTAAATAATAAGATATCGCTAGTCAATTGATATAAAACTTTTCCTGCAAAACTGAGAATTTTGAAATGTCTGCAAGATTTTCATGCATTTTTGTAGTGAATTTTACCAATTTCACTGGTTTTTGAAGCATGTATTATTTTCTGTTTATTGACAAATCCCTTATTTCAATAATTGTTTAGACTTCTTTGTAATATACATTGAAAATTTAAATAATTTTTGGAACAGCACTTTAGCCAAAACTTCGAGCTCAGGACCAATATTTGTATGATGTAAAAATTGCGCACTCCATTTTTGGCTCTTAAGGGGCTATAGTGGCCCTTACCATTAATTTGTTAGTGTTTTATTCTCAAAAGTTCAGTTTTATTATTTCCTTCAAAATATCTTAAGACAACGAGAAAATCCCAAGGACTAAAAGGACTCCACGATCGAGTTAGGTAACCCCTTAAAGAGCAATTCATGCTATATGTTTATGTTATCAGAGAAGGCATACCGTAACCCTCGTACCTTAAAAAAAAGTTTGAATCTTCTAACTGTCTATGCATTATGGGGGATTCTCTTGTGCTTCTGCTTTAAAATATCATATAAATAAGTATGATTTACCAATTTAAGAAAAAGACTATACGTAAATGTTATATAATGTAGATGTAACTGGTGTAGGACCAAATAAACAAAAAGTTTCTGGAAAAAAGTGCATAAAGTCTTAAGCAAAGTTTAAGCATCGAAATGTTTCCTTTAACCTAAAGTCAGACAAAGAATAGAAAATCATCAGTGGTTTAGTTATGAAAATTATTTTAAAACATTTATAAACCTATAAAACATCATGTTTTATTTATACATAGGTATATATTTTTTTGTTTAAATATGAATTACATCTATAATATTAATATTAATGTTATTGTTAATTTTTATTTTACTAAAAAGGTCCCTTACCAGTTTTATGTTTCTGTGTTTTTCATTTGAAAACATATTTCCATTTAAATTCTATATCAAAAAATAAAAATAACAAAATCAAAAATATCTTCACTTCTAGTTTTATTACTTTTTGTTTAATAATAAAATTTTTATTTATAATACTTTATATTTTTTTTGTTTAAAGTTAATTTGTATTGAATTCGATTGTGGATTGCATTTTATTTTATTGTTTTTGTTTTGTTCAATTTGTTATTATTTTTGTTTTAGTTTAGGGTGCATGGAAACCGGACATTTATTATCTAACGATTATCAATTTGTAATTTTGTTTGTTTAGATAAAATAAAAAATAAAACAAAATAAAATGATTTTAAATAGTTAATTTTTATTTAATATTAAATAAAAAAATGTTTACATTGCATTTAAAACTAATAGAACTTAAAAAAGAATATAGTAATCGTAAATAAATAAAGTCAATATATAATAATAGATACTCGTATTATATAATAAAACAATAAAAAGTAAAATTAATTGCTATAGCTATAGTTTCTCTTTATATATATATATAAAACTAACCAATCACAGCTTTAATATTATACAAATATATTTTAAGAATTTTCTTTTTATATAAATTTCTCTTTTTGGTACATACTTTTATCTTCATGTATTCTCCTTTCTATATTATTTCATCTTCTTTTTTTTTGTTTTATACTCGTATGAATGATTTTATAAGATTTCTTTTTAAATATTTTCTCACTATTTTTGTAGGTTTTTAGTTTTTAGTTTTAAATTTTTATTTAATTCATCATAAGACTCCGCTGGTATTTCTTTGCATTTGTGTACAAAATGTGGTATTTATATCTTTCTTTTTTATTTTAAATTTTTCAAATATTTTGCTTGATTTTTCTTATCACAATTAATTTCAAAAAATGTTTTAGCTTTTGTAGTTATTAACTCTGTATTTTTTTAAAATTTTATTTTGTACATATAAATGATTTCTTTCTGTGTAAAGTGCTTACGACAGACGGTTTTCAATTAGGTATATAATTTAATTTTACTTTGATTATAGAAAAATGTTTGAATCAATACTTCCTTGAATGTTTTATTGATCCCTCAATCAAAAGTCTTCAACCACAACTTGCACCAACATAAAAACGAAACTGTAAGCCTTTAGTTCATTTTTCTAGTTGGTTCGATTTTCTGTGACATTCCTGTAAGAACTCTTTGGTTATCGATGACGCGTAAGCAACTTATAAACGAACGTATTTCACCTTCAGTCTTGGGCGAGGGTGGTTCCAAACCTGTAGATATGTACATACAATTTGTGTTATATGGGAAAACCAATTTGAAAACATTCGCATAAAATATTCACAAATGCCGCATGTTATTAATTGGATGGCAAGGCACCAAGGCATATGTTAGGTACATGTATACACTTTTCACTTACCAAGACTTCGTGACCGACAAAAACGTATCGTTCGCATCGTTTGGGCCATCATGTGCATCTTTTCAAAATTGACCAAACCATCGAGACTGGTTTTATTGCCTTCGTGGGCAAATGTCATGTCCTTTAGGAGCAATGGCATAAATGGTATAACAGGTGGTTGCAATTTTCCAACAAATACTCTATACGCCCGGTGATTTCGACTTGGGTCAATTAGAGCTTCAAATTCTTGAAATAGTTTGCGAAACTTTGAGGGAATTTTATCCCAGGTTAATTGCAGACGAGAAACTGCCATATTGGAGAGACCCATAACAATGGCAAAGAATGCATTGAGATTTTGGTATTCCTTGCAGCTATAATATTTGAGAATGCAAAATTTGGTAATTGAATTGGTTTAATTCAGTGATATTGAACTTACTAAGCAGCTAATTTGATGAATTTTCGAAGGAGACCAACACGCTTACTCATACTCGATGTCGATACAATTTCCGTAACAATCCAATATTGTAATTCGTTGAAACGTCTGAGAAAAACATCAAGATTTGCAGTTATCTGGAAAACAAAAAGTTATAGTTATACAAGTAAATAATACATATATTAATAATGGAAGTATTTAAATCTTTTTTTTTTTATGGTGAGGAATATTTTTCTTTTTGGAAAATTCTTCACATTAAATTCTGAGGTTGTTTTCTACGAAACTTTATGGTGTTGTCATTTATAGAAATGCAATTTAAACCTGGGGTGGAATCGGCTAAGGTGATTGTTGATAAATGACAGTAAAAATATTCGAATTTGATCTATGTAAGGTGATAGTCAAATTGATACCAAAAAAGCTGTCACAACAAAAATGTGATAGTCATTTTCCTACAAATATGTCGTTTCTGAATAGAGCTACCAGACGCTTACAAAAAACCAATGGAAAAATTTGTTAAGCTGTTAGATTTCACCTCTCTTACAAAAATCTTAAAGAAACGCTTAACCATATATGTATGCTAAAACAGTTTTCAGCAGAAAAAGGCACAAACGGTTCTGTTCTCTTAACAATTCTATTTTATCGCGTTTTTAAATATATTCATAAAGTAGTGATTTTATTTAAAACAAAATATTGAGATACATTATGCATACTTAAACACAAAATATAGCATTGGCTTTTGCCTTCAGCCAGAAAAAAAAAGTATTATTTAGTTAACATTACATAAATTGAATAATTATAATTCTTATAGTATCTTAATGTTAGTTTTTTGTTTACAAGAAAAATTTTTGAAGTACCAAATTAGAGTTACATAATTAATATGGATTCACGCCTGTATTTTTTAAAAAGCTTCATTTGTAATTTGCATTCTCTAATTATATGCTGCCTTCACGAATGAGTATAAGTTCGTCCAATTTTGGCCGTTGAGTATGTCCTTGGTTTCTTCTAAAGTCAGTAACCATTTTCCCCAGTGTGCACGTCGAATCGTTTTCAATATTGGGCATGTTCCCAAGAAGTGAAGAACATTTTCGGTCGCTCGCAGGTTGCAAAGACTACACTCTATGCTCCCTTCAGGTCCATAAGGCTGATAGTTTAGGCGAAGCAATTCCCCCCTGGTTTTGAAAATCGATGATATTAAACTAATTGAAAAGCGGTCATTGAAATAGTTGTTTTCGCCAAGGTTGTACTGCAGCAGCTTATACATATTTCGGGATTCGCTCCTATGGGCCAATTCTTCAAATTCAGCAAACATTGAAACTTCAATTATTTCCAACAGTGTAGGGAAGCTGTCTTTCCAAGATTCTAAGTTGTTTTCTAATAACTGGACCTCATGCTGGGTGCCGAGTCTTGTCCATTCTTCAAAGAATTGAGACTTTTGGGATAGAAGATATCTTACTATCTTGTTTGGCAGTCGATGATTTGGGAGCGCTATTATTTTGGAGATATAGTACAGATGCATCTTGAGGGTGAAGACGTAGAGCGGCGCGACACCGGTCTCTAAGTGCAGCATATATGTCGGGGTATTTTACGGGAGCCAGAATATCTTTTTTATAAAATACCTCAAAAGTTTTTCAACTTCCTCATGCTGATTTATTCCCCATACTTGCCCCGCATAACACATAACTGATCGCATGACCGCTTCAAAAAGCTTGTACTTAGCACTCGGAGCAATGTGTTTTTTCCCAAGTACTCCGTTCCAATAGCAGTTGATTGCTTTTTTTGTTTCCTATGATTTGTTGTATTGACCACTTTTAGTGTTATATTGAGGGTGGAAAATTTAGTTTTTCCGTCGGCTATTTGGTCACTTTATTTTGGTAAAGAAAACAAATTCTTTAACTTGTCCCGACGTTTCGGCAAGGATTGTTGCCTTCTTCAGGGGAACTTTATTTTATGAAAACAGAAATAGATAAACTTATAAGTATGCACAACAATTATAACAAACAGTATATTAAACTTACATTCAAGTTTGAAGTTATGTCATTAAATCAAAATAGGATATAATTACAATTATAAAAACTGTAGCAACTTCTTCGTATGAAGATTTGTCTTAATTTGAAAATACAAAATTTGTGTGTTAGGATTTAGAGGAAATGAGATAGCAATATATTGATGAGATATCTTTGAGAACAAAACCAACATTGACTTCCCAATTGAAATACAATGGCTACTTTCATTAGGGAAAAAATTCGCACTCCCCACAAACAAAAAAACATTCCCTTTATTCCAACTAATAGCCGATGGAGAAGAAATAATAAGAAAGGTCAAAGACGAAAAAGAACAAGATATAGTTAGATCACAATACTGCAATACGCTCCACTCTTTTCAACGACACCAACAAAATGACCAATTTTCTAAATATGTGCTCTATGTAAACAAACAAGCCATCTCGATTCTTAAAAAGCACAAAAATATTGTGATTCTTCCAGCTGACAAAGGTAATGTTACTGTTGCGATGATGCGAGAAGATTATGACGAAAAAATGAGTCATCTCTTATCAGACCGAAGTACATACTGGCGTGTAAGACAAAACCCAACAACAACACTTCAAACCCGAAATAATAATATAGTCAAATGGTTACACAACAACAAAATAGTAGATGATAAAGAAAAAACAAAAATGACAACATACACCGCACAACTCCCTTCGATTTATGGACTACCGAAAATACACAAGAGAGATGTGCCCATGCGACCGATCATATCGTCTATGAAATTACCGTGCTATGAATTGTCCAAATTTGTTGGTAGAATTTTACAATGTATTACAAACAACTCGAAATACACTGTAAGAAATTCCTTTGAATTTGTAAACAAGGCGAAAAAAATCAACATCAAGGAAAATGAAGTTTTAGTTTCATTCGACGTAATTTCCCTTTTTACAAACATCCCAACACAATTCGCAATAAATTTATTAAAAACAAAATGGACTACAATCAGCAAACACACTAAAATGACCCAAAGCAAATTTCTAGAAGTTCTAGATTTTTGTCTGAAAGAGAACAACTACTTACAATACAAAACGGACATCTATAAACAAATTTTTGGTATGCCGATGGGTAATCCACTTTCACCGACGATTGCAGATATTGTTATGGACCATTTACTTGACCAATGTTTTGATTCCTCACCAAACCGACCAAGCTTCATAGCCAAATATGTGGATGACATTTTCGCAATAATTGACAAAAACTATATTGATGACGTACTTCAAACACTCAACAAATTTCATTCAAAATTACAATTCACCGTAGAACATGAAAATAATTGTGCAATATCCTTTCTTGACATCAAAATTATTCGCAACAACAATAAATTAAAGTTTGACTGGTTCCAAAAAGATACCTGTTCAGGTAGACTGACCAATTTTCGATCTAACCATGCCAAACACATCAAAATAAATACAGCTTACAATATGATTCACAAAGTACTCACAATCAGCGATGAAGAATTCCACCAGACTAATGAGAGACGAATAACCAACATACTAAGAGACAATGGATACCCTAATACGATAATCCGGGAATTATTTTTAAACACACAAATATAGAAGACCTAAGGAACCTGATGATTTACCAACAAATAATGGATTTTTCAACAGCGTAACATACATTCCAAAGCTCACAGACAACTTCAAACAGGCTATCCAAAATAATATTCAAGACATCCGATTAGCTTTCAAATCGAACCGGACACTTGGAAACCTCTTCTCAAATTTAAAAGCAAAAACTGAAAAAGACCAACAATCAGACGTAATCTATAAAATAAACTGTAAGGGTAAATCTCAAGAACCATGCAACCTATGCTACATTGGAACTACGAAACAACTTCTACGACAACGTCTTTCAAATCACAAATCGGACATTAAAAACAATAACCCAGCCAAAACAGCTCTTGCATTACACGCGATTGAAAATGGACATCATCCAGACTTTGACGGTGCCGAGGTTCTTCAAACCGAAAAACACATCTCCAAGAGATACACACTAGAAACTTTACACATCCTTAACAATAAAAATAACATGAATAGAAAACAAGACACACAAGATATCTCATCAATATATTGCTATCTCATTTCCTCTAAATCCTAACACACAAATTTTGTATTTTCAAATTAAGACAAATCTTCATACGAAGAAGTTGCTACAGTTTTTATAATTGTAATTATATCCTATTTTGATTTAATGACATAACTTCAAACTTGAATGTAAGTTTAATATACTGTTTGTTATAATTGTTGTGCATACTTATAAGTTTATCTATTTCTGTTTTCATAAAATAAAGTTCCCCTGAAGAAGGCAACAATCCTTGCCGAAACGTCGGGACAAGCTAAAGAATTTGTTTTCTTTACCAAAATAAAGTGACCAAATAGCCGACGGAAAAACTAAATTTTCCACCCTCAATATATTTTTTTGTTTCCTTCAACTTTTCCTGAAGATGGTTTTTAAAAGAGAGCTGCGGGGTTATGATAATTCCGAAGTATTTATACTCCCTTACCACATCGAGTTCCTCACATTCCCATTTCCATTTCTCATCTCTTGCATACCGTCTTGTTCCATTTCGAAATATCATCACTTTAGACTTTCTGGTATTAACTGTGAGACTCCACAGCTGGCAGTACAATTGCAATTTGTTTATCATGATTTGCAACATATTTGGAGTCTCTGCAAAAATGACAATATCGTCTGCATAAAGCAATGCTTTTATGTCGGTACCCGCAAAAGAAATACCTCCTGGTAAAAACGATGTCAGGTCATCTAAGAAGAGTGAGAAGAGAAGTGGACTCAAAAGGCAAACTTGTTTGACTCCTGATGTCGTTTAAAACCAGTCTGATATTTCAGCTCCGTCCCATACTGCTGATAAAATATCTTCATACAGCCGGCGTATTATCGTTAGCATTTTTGATGACAAACCGAGACAACTGAGTTTGTAGAAGAGAGCGATCCGGTTGATTGAGTCGAAGGCTGCCTTAAAATCAATGAAGAAAGCATATAATTTCTTTCCTTTGCTAATGTAAGAACTAGCGATACTTGTTAAGGCAAAAATATTGTCTACTGTTGAATATTCCTTCCTGAACCCAGCTTGAAATTCACTTAGGAGGTTGTGTTCTTGTGTCCAGAGTGTCAGCCTGTCTAAAATGACTCCGGTAAAAATTTTCATAACTGCGTTCAAGAAAGATATACCTCGATAGTTGTTAAGGTCGTATACAACACCTTTTTTAAATAGGGGAAAGATGATATTCTTTCGAAAGTTTAGTGGAATTTCACCGCTATCAAAGATGTAGTTGAAGGCTTTGTTATGAAATTTTTAACTAAATAATACTCTTTTTTTCTGGCTGACGGCAAAAGCCAATGCTATATTTTGTGTTTAAGTATGCATAATGTATCTCAATATTTTGTTTTAAATAAAATCACTACTACTACTACTACTATATTCATAAACATAAAAATAATGTTGAAAACGGGTATTTTAAAACATAAGCTAACAAAAATTAAAGTTAAAGTTTGGATTCGAAATCAGGACTAAAAATTTATAAAAAACGTATTTTTCAAAACTATGGGAGTATCAAATTCAAGGTTTTCTCAAAATTTCATATAGTTTTAAATGAAGACCCATAACAAATGAGAATTTACAGAAATTAAGTAAGATACTAAAATAATTTAAATTATATTTAGAAGAAAAAGATTTGTACTTTGCAAAATCATCAAAAAATGTATTGTTAAGGACATTTTTAGTTTAAACTTAGCTTTAAAAACAGTTTTCGGTTGTTTTCGACGTTTTTAAAAGGACATATTTTAAAAACCTGATGTGACGGAAAAATTTAAAATCGAGACTTAAATTAAGGACTTCTTAATTATTCAAAGAAGTAAAAAAAGTTTTGTTTGTGGGGCAGAAAAAAAACGTTATTTTGGCGACCAGTGTTTTTAATTAAATTGAAGACGAAATATTATCTTTCTTCAACATTATTGATGATGTGATGGCATTCCAGGTGAGTTCTTTAAAAATGCAACATAACAACTCAAGCAATAGTTTGTGGATTTTTTCAAAAGCAAATATTGAACTTGCCTCTAAATATCAAGTCTTTAACGCTACTGTCAAAACGTGTATGTGTTATGGAGTACATGCATTTGGGGTCGGTCCCATTAAAGAATTTGAAGCTGTTCAAAGATATTGCATAATCAAGCTATCTCAAGAACCTGAATAAGGTACAGAGACTAGCCTGTGTAGGTATAACAGGGGCTCAAAGATCCACACCACAAGCTGGATTGGAAATGATCTTGGACCTCCCGGCTCTGGATGAGTTCATAAAGTGCACGGCAGCCAAAACTGCAATTCGTTTAAGAGAAATGAGTTTTTGGAGGCACAGCACTTATGGCCACGGGTCAATCTTACAAAGATATGACACGATTCCAGGACTGAGGGAGACCACCGATTACATCCCCCCCTTTAATAGATTTCGATAGGAAATTTTCTATTTTCATACCAGAAAGACAGGGTTGGGAATCCCAATTCACTTATAAGTAAACAGGGTATCCCTTTCTACACTGACGGTTCAAAAATGGAATCGTTAACGAGCCAGTCTACGCTAATCGACAGAATTGAGGAGCATCGATGCTAAATTTTTACTTTTACAGGGGATCACAATGGACCAGTATGCCCCCGTGTACGCAACAGCTTCATGCTGTGCACACCCCTTATAACCTAACCTAACCTAACCTAAGATATTGCATTAACCGAACTCTATTCAACGTATGCCATACATGAAGAATCTGCTTTAACTCCCATTTATCTGCAAAACCTGAAAACGCATTCAGATTATCTAATATGTAAAAGTAATGAAAAGAAATGAAAATAGTCTTCATAGATCAATCGCTTTAAGATCATTAATAACCAAGGCTTCTCATTTTAGGGAATAGAACCAACTCGCTTAATCACACTATTGTTATCTGAGAATAACGTTTGCGATTGACAGGACATATTTTCAATGATCATAGCTAAAATATACGACAAAATATATGACCAGCACTTAACTAGAGCATCATCATCAGCCTTAAAACTAAAAACCATAAATTGCCTACTAAAGAAAGTTATTTCAGTAACTCCTCATCTGAGGTGATAAGCACCATTTTTAAAAGCAAGAGTCGAGTTTTTAAATCTGAGTTTTATACCTCACATCAGAGCAGATCTTCAGCAAAATTGTTATCTATGCAACAAAAGAGTACCTGGAAATATCTTCCATTTTATGGCAGATAGTTCTATTTTGCAAGAATTTCGAAAGTTATTCTTAGAGGAAAGTTTTCTGACGTCAAATAATGTCTACGTACGTTATACTAAATGGCTATCGGGGTCGTTTCATTGTGTTCAGTTCTTGCAATCATGCCCTGACCTATCGTTATAGCTTCCGAGTTATCAGATATTATTCGTTAATTTAAAATTGATAGCCGTAACGTTTTACTTTTAAATGATATAAAATTACAAGATTGTATGTTGCAAATCATTAAAATTGTAAAAGACCTAGTGTTTCTTGTTTCAAATTAGAATATTCATCTAAATAGTTTAATATTTATGATAAATCATTATGCTTTATTAATAATTAATTCAAATATTATACAGACCTAGTCAACCTTCAACTTTAAATAATATTCAAAATATAAATTGTATGTTTTAAATCATCTAAAATTCTAACCTTTTATGTTTTAAATCATCTTAAATAACAGGATTTTATGTAGAAAATCATCAAAATTGTAAATAAGCAAACTATTGTAATCCATTTTTGATAAATGGAAAAATGGAAAACGAAAAGGGTATCCCGAACGTATTCACGAACGAATGGTACGGTTTCTATAAAGAATTTCAAGGCTTGATTAACTGAATATTTGCGTAAAATCTTGTATTTTATGAGTTTCTTGGACTTTATTCGAAAAAAAAGTAATAAAACCTTGAAAAATAATTTATTTTTGTTGCTTTCCAATAAGATATTTAAGTTATTAAATATTAGTTTACAAAATCTACATTTGAAATGAAGTATTAATCCATATCATCTCTTAAAAATGACAATAAGTTTCAGTCTATCAAGATTGTACTTTAAACATTTGTCAATTTTGAATCAGACTAACTTTGGAGTATTACCAATCATCAACTAGACCTTAATCTATACCAGAATCACTTCCATCGGAATGAATCGGTTAAAGAAATAAATATTTCATCCACAACATAATTTTCCATTTTACAACCAAGACGTAGCCTCATCATCAAAATTCACATGTGCGATATTAAACACTTTTCTAAAAATCGTAGGATTGAACAATCTTTTATTCAACAGATCCTTCGTCCTGTGGCAATTGAAAATGAACCTAGTGCTAGGATACAAAACAAAAAGCAAAATCCCATGACAAACAATAAAGCTTCGAAATGTTCCAACATAATGGTATTCTTCTTGCATAAAAGTATATAACTAACTATATCTCCATATAGGAAACTATATAACATTAGCATTTCTCTTAAATTTACCACATTTGCTGGGAAAATCTCCTTACAACTCACAATAATATTATAAATAATGCAAATTGATTGCAAATGTCGCTTTTGTATTTGCAGACATAAAGGTTCTGAAGTAAAGACAATTCTCTTCTTATAGGAAGGTACGTATATAAAAGGTGGTATATCTAACGCCGACGTCGTCGCCTCCGAAGGACAAAAATGAATCCTTTCCTTATGCGTTCTAACCACAACACAAAACAACCATCACACGTTTACGTACCTTTCCGAAATGATATCTTCCAAAGGTATGATACAGCAACTCATACTCGTGCACCGCCCAAAATAGGTCCCAATCGAAAATTGTTATATGGTAAGCCAGCTCTTTGGTACTTATAATTTCTAAATCCACATCAACTCCTTCCGTAGGTCCTTCTTGTTCGGGCAATGGAGTCTGTCAAGGAACACAAAAGCATAACACATAGAAACACAAAAGAACAAATTAGTTTGTAATCCCTCTCTAGAGTGCACTTCATGCATTTAATATTCCACTCAATAAGATTGTAGGTATAGGCTACAAACGTACATACATACTCGTATATATAGACTTACCAGTGCGTCTAGGTGATCCTTAACGGAAACAAAGAGGCGGCCATTAAGACTTAATCCCGTTGGAATGCTAACATCGTTATCCTTAAATTTCGAACGTTCTCCGTTTGATTTTACTTCGACAAGGGCCAGGTCATCGGGTCCTCGATTCAGTTGCAGCTTGTCGGCGGCACATGCCTTTATTATACCAGCAGTGGTGTGCAATGGGAAGCGTAGGGTGCAGTAGGTGTGGTCAGCACAATAAACTCGAAAGATGACTGTGAAATATAAGAGATGCACTATATATGTATGTAGGTACCTAAATGTGGCACGAACTGAACACTCTTAAAAGTGGTCAGTATTCAAAAGTGGAGTTGAGGTACGTTTGGAATTGCCACAAAATTCCAAATGAAATAATCGAAGTTCTTCGGAAACTTACTGTCATCATCCGGTCGGATTACGGTCCTTGACGTTGTGGTATTTCCACTGAACAGACAAATTGGTTGGCCATTTGGTGGTAGCTTCCACTTTTGTCCAGCATTGGCAGTTCGGTCCTCTTGGTAGCGTGACAGTTGAGTGAGAATATTGTGAACGACGCTCGTTTCCTCATTTAAATCTGGATCAGCTTCGACATCAGCAGCCAGGTCCTATTAAAAATGAATCAACATTAAATCAACGAGCACGTCATGATGATTATGAGACTATATTGAAATGATGGTGGTTTATGGTTGATGCAGATTGCACAGCTATACCATAGATATGCGGGTCGATGAGTTTTTCGATTATTTACCTCAATAAAATCACAGACTACGGATTCCTCGAATGCAGCATGGCGCACGGCCATTAGCCATTTTTGTACGAATTGAACAACTCGCTTTTTGAAATTTAAATTATATTCTCGGTCCTCGGGCGTATTGCCCCCACCGCCACCTCCACCTGTATTCTCACAATGAAAAGTGCACCGGAGTTAAGGAAATAAAAAATATTTCTTTGTATATGAATAAATAATAAAGTCGGTTATAAGCGACTCCCACAAAGTACCTACAAAGAGAATTTTAGTGTTCAGGAACTTCCTGCTCTCAAGTTTGAATTTTAACCCATATGATAATATTGTCTTGTGGTTTGAAATTCAACCGTAAACAAGTTAGAGTGTAGGTACGTAAGAGACTCATAATAAAGAGGTATTTATTTTATTTTTCCTATGTAAGAGGAAATTTATAAATTCGAGAATAACTTCCTTTTCTATTCAGACATAAAATTAACAACAAAATACAAACTTTAAGAGCTTACCAACATCCCATTCTCGGGTTATTAAAGAATGCTTGGAAACCAAGTGCTTCAGTCTATTTTTGACGAAAATGTCTGGCAAGAGTCGATATTTCTCGGGATTTGTATGTCTAATTAATTGGCTTGTTTAATATGGGTTAGAATTTTGAACATTTTATTTATGTCCAACAGTAAGGACATCTCTGACAACATTGCTCGCACACAGGGATGGTTGAGAGTTGTAAGTCACTAGGCCCTGGTTCTTCATGGACTGTTGCGCCACCTAATTTATTTATTTATAGTAAGGAAGTTGAATTGAACAAACATTTAACCTGTGGTTAAAGCAAGTACAATTACTATACACCCCCTACATTTTCTGATACTTCTTTAGCTATCAAAATACACAGTTTTATAAATTTTCACATTTTACACTTAAAAATGAGAGTGTTTCCATTAAGAAATAGCTAAAGGTAGAACATCGGCCAAAAAAGAACAGTGTTTCAATAAAATAGTAGCACACACTATTTTAATTTAAAATGTTTAACAACAATTTTTTGTCTTAAATCCTTTTCTAAAAACGGGTTTTTTTGAAGACGTTTTGTTTTCAATCTGGCAATTTCGGAGTTGGTCTTTCTGACAGCTGTCACTTGGTTTATGTTTAGTTAGGGTTGTCAATTTGTCTACGTAGTTAAGCCCGGGACGTTGACGCCTTGAAAGAGAAAATTTGGCACGTTATTGCTGATGTACGGCCTCAAAATGTGGTCGAAAATTGGGCTTTCGGCTGGAATTTATTCGAACCAGTAAAAAAAAAAGTTTTATACAAGGCGATGCACTGTCAATTCATGTCAGGAATTGTGCAAATCTCAACTGTAATTGAGTAGAAAAGTCCTCCCTCGAGCATACAAAGCCACCATCTATAAGACGCTTATCATCCCGGTTCTCATGTATGGCGCTGAGGCTTGAACCCTGTCAAAGAAAGATGAGAGCGTCTTATAGGATGCTTAGAGATAAAGATTCTTCGTTTGATTTTTGGTCCCTTTTGCATAGATGGAGAGTGGAGGAGAGGAGAATATATAACAACAACCTTAACGGGCTGTGCAGCACTGCAGCGACACTGGGCTTGTTAAAAGAATAAAAGTCCAACGACTTAGGTGGCTGGGTCATGTAGAGCGAATAGACATCAACGCTCCAGCCCGGAAGGTCTTCGAATCCAATCCCAAAGGATAGCGCAGTGGAGGAAAACTCAGACACAGGTAGCGCACGCAGGGGGGAGAGGACCTCAACCAATTTGGCGTGAATTTGAAGACTGTTAGCTAGGGATTGAGCTAGCTGGAGACGCATGTTGGTTGAGGCCCAGGTCCGTCCGGCACTGTATCGCAACCTTAAGTAAGTAAGAAAGTTCCTGCAGCAACTTGCAACTTGTAAATCATTTTTAAAACATAAAAGCAAACCTTATCTTTATAATTAAGCTAAATTCTTGGCCATAACATTAAATTGTATGGGTTTTATTTCTTCTTGAAAATCACAGGTTAAAAAAAAACACACTTTACCTTATTCACACTAAAAACTATATAAGCTCAAAAATAACATCAATTAATCCGAAATGAATACATAAATAATTAATTTTAAAAACAAGAGTACATTAGTACATGAAAAGTACATTAGGGTGCGTTGAAGCCACTATACAAAAAAATATAAAAAATAACATTAAATTGAGTGCTGTTGGTTATTATTTATTTTTGGAACGAAAATAAAAGACCGAACCACTTTATATTTAAATTTTAAATGTTCACAAAAGAACATATTTCGTTTATTAACACATAAACAATAGGTACATTTACTTTTGAGAACCTTTTGATGAAGGTTTTTAGGAAAACCGAGGATAAACCCAAATAAAGTTCAAAGAAAGGTGTGATATTTAACTTTGTTATTAGTGCAAGATCTAAGCATAAAGTTTTTATATTTATATTAAAAACGAGTATTTTTTAATGGAAAGATGATTAGATGATGTTAGATGATTATTTAATTTTAAAGATTAAGGTATGTCATTTAAAATTAAAAAGAATATTAGATGAATATCACAGCCACCACACCAAAGGTTGCAGTTTGTGAGCATTATAATAACCGCCAACAACCAGTTTTGATACCACACGAAGAAAATGCAGCTTGTTTAAGACGACATATGCAAGGGATGCAACGATGAGGAAGAACACGAGGACACTACTTATTTTTTATGCCACACTTCTTCGGTAGTCTTGAAGAATTTGAAGACTTTGCAGGAAATAATCTTTTAATAGGTTTTATCAAAGCCTGGAAAATGACATCAGCTAGAATAATAGGTTATGCACTTACTTTTCAGGGAAATTATAAGATTTTCACGGAATCACAAGAGAACTAAATTGATCTAAGTATGGCGATTACTAAATCAATCGCCAGCCCGTTTACCTAACCTAACCTAAGGTTGCGGTACCCTTTCCTTTTCATGAAATTTTCTATAAGCTATTCGAACATAAGTGGCTATAATGGCCTAGATAAATTCAGAAACTCCATCATTTAGGTCTTAAATTGATTGTGGAGTATCATTTAATGAAAAAACTTCAATTCTGACCAAATGTACGAATTCAGTACAAATGGTGAACAATTCTAATAAAACTCATGTATTAGGTTAATCTTTATAACAGAGTGTGTTACTTCTTCTCTGAAAACTTTCATTTTACAAAAAGGGCTAACATTTTCTTATAAGATGTTTTTGTGTTTCCATTCAAACCAAAAGTAAAACAAGTTTTATCAAAGGAATTAGTTTCATTGAAAAAGAATTTAACCATCACCACGTCAAAATTGTAATTGGCTCAATTGGTAAAACGGAGATAGATTTAAAGTCTTAATGGTTATGTGGTTGCCACTTATCAACTAATCTAAGCTTATACCACCCCTGAATTTAAAAAATATTATCAACTTTGACGAATTTTAAAGGAACCTTCTCCTTGTGCCATCTACAATATAAAATGGTATGGGATATAATTTCGGTTTTCGTTGTATCAAATAACAGATCCCACCATGATGCAAACTCAAAAAATCTAAACCTTCTATAGTTATTTGGAGTATATTTTGTATAAACAAATATTTGTATTAGAAAATAAGTTTGGCTAAAAAGTTTTGATTGCACCAATGCCAACATGAAGAATTCAAACAAATTGCATTTGTTTATATGAAATAATATCAGATTTATAGAACAAAACACTTTGTTATATACAAATCTAGTTTACATTTATTTTAATGGAATGTGGAGAAAACTTTTATTGTGCTGATTTAATTTCAAATATTTAACTTTTAGTGAGTGTTATTTCCACAAAAAAAGCCGTAGAGTTTTGAAAAAAGTTTTTTTTTTCTAATAACTTTTGACGGTTTTGTGTTAGTTAGTTAGTTAGTAGAAATGGTGGCCACGAGCAGTCTAGCTCGGTGACACAATTAGCGCTACGTTGCGCCGTTTTGATACCATAAAATACTCGCTTGACCTATAAAGATAAAAGGGGGATTATAAAGGGAAAAATGCGCCTCAAATCCACTTTGTAGCGTTTAGAAAGGAGATCAAATCTTTGATCTCCAGTTCTGAGAGCTCATTGAGGTCGTTGAAAAAGGGCTTTCCCAATGTTTTGGCTCTCGTTTTGGCTAAAGCGGGACACTTGCATAAGAAGTGAAGAACAGTTTCTTTTTCTCGCTGGTCCTCGCAACTACGACAGAAAGTGTTGTGGGGGATGCCCAGCTTAGATGCGTGTTCTCCAACAGGCCAGTGTCCGGTGCATGTAGCAACGACCCTGGCTATGTCTTGCCTGGGTCTGCAAATGAGATTATTAGTACGGGATTTGTTGTAGGTGGGCCATATCCTTCTAGATATGATACAGTTGGTTAGGCTGTTCCACCTGTGGTTTGCTTCAGCGAGGAAAATATGGAAGATCTTGCCCTTCATAGCACCAAGAGGAATGTTGACTCTTTCCGCGAGAGAGCTATGAAGGGCTGATCCTTGCCTAGCCAGCTCGTCAGCTCGTTCATTGCCCTCAAAGCCTCTGTGACCCGGAATCCAGATGAGAGTGACCTTGAGTCCAATGTTCATGCTAGCTAACTCACTTCGGCATTGTTGGACCAGTTTGGAGGATGAAGTGGACGAGCCAATCGCTTGAATAGCCGCCTGGCTGTCCGAAAAAATAGCTGTATTGCGGTTTTGGTTTGGATCTAGTTTTAGTAACTTGCATGCTTCCTTGATCGCGAGTAATTCAGCCTGAAAAACACTAGCAAAGTCAGGAAGTCGCAAAGACCTGGAGACATTTAAAGACTCGGAAAAAATTCCTGCACCGACCCCACACTCCATCTTTGAGCCGTCAGTGAAGATAGTTGTGTCGAAGCCTCTCGTCACTAAGTCATCATCCCATTCATTTCGAGATGGGATGATAATTTTAAAATCCGCACTGAGGTCCACAGTAGGGATGCAGTAGTCGGTTTCTGTCGAAAAGATGTCCGCTGGGATGAAATTAGTGATATTACTATGACCAAAGGGCCTAGAATACCAACTATTCGATTCCCTAAGTCTCAACGCGCTGCAAGATACTAAGTATTTGATATGCAGGTCTATTGGTAAGAGGTAGAGAAAAACGCTTAGGGCGTCCGACGGACATGAGCGCAAAGCTCCAGTGGAGCCAACACTAGCTGTTCTCTGAACCTTTTTTAGTTTAGTTATGTTGTAGGCTTTACTAAGCGCGGGCCACCAAACAATCGAACCATAGGACAAGATTGGACGTACCACGGCTGTATACGTCCACAAAATCATCTCCGATTGCAAACCCCACTTTTTGCCAAAGGTTTTATTGCAGGCATAGAAAGCTATGCTGGCTTTCTTGACCCTTTCTTCGATGTTAAATTTCCAGTTTAACTTTGGGTCAAGTATTACTCCCAAATATCTAGCGCTGGAAGACAAGGAAAGAGTTTCACCGTTGAGGCGGGGAAGGGTGAAGGGTGGTACTTTTGTTTTCGTAGTGAAGAGCATCAGTTCAGTTTTGCTTTTATTGACACCCAGGCCACAGCTTGTAGCCCAGTTGCTTACTTTTAGCAATGCCATCTCCGTAATCTCACTAATCACGGAAGTGTACTTTCCTGATACCAGTATCACCAGATCATCTGCATAAGCAACGGCCTTCACACCACAACTTTCCAGTTTAAAAAGAATTTTGTTCATGACTAGAAGCCAAAGAAGAGGGGACAGAACACCCCCCTGAGGTGTTCCCCTATTTACGCACCTGGTTAAGTAAGTGTTACCTAAGGTAGCTTGAATTTTTCTATCACTGAGCATGGAAACAATCCAATTTCTAATGTAGTCCTCTACACCCTGATCAACCAGTGATTCTTGAATAGATTCTGTTAAGACGTTATTGAAAGCTCCTTCTATGTCTAAGAAGGTAGCAAGAGTAAATTCTTTGTAGTGTATGGTTTTTTCAATTGTACGCACTACCTCATGTAAGGCTGTCTCTGTAGACTTGCCCTTAAGATAAGCGTGTTGAGAACTCTCAAGAGGGCATACATCTAAAATGCCTCTGATATGGTAGTCAAGAATGCGCTCCATTGTCTTAAGCACGAAGGAAGTAAGGCTTATTGGTCTAAAGTCCTTCGCGGATTCATGTCCTCGCCTGCCCACCTTCGGGATAAAAACTACTCTAACATGTCTCCAAGACTCAGGAACATGATTTAGGCAGAGACATCCTTTAAAGATCATCTCCAGCCACGGAATCGCCAGAAATTGCGTTTTCTGAAGCATGATCGGCATTATGCCGTCCAGGCCTGGAGACTTGTACGGGGAAAATGTGTTGATTGCCCAAGCAATATTTTCCCTATTTATCAAGGTATCGATGTGTTCTATATCCGCCGTCGACACGCCATTTGAATTAAGAGTTTGAGGGTTGTTATTCTCACAACCCGGAAAATGCGCAGCCAACAGCAGTTCTAGGGATTCTGCAGGAGATGTTGCCCAGGAATCGCCAGATTTTTTAAGAAAGGAAGGACAACAGTGGTCCTTCGATAGAATCTTACTAAGCCTGGCGGATTCTTTTATATTGTCTATTTTGTGGCAGTAATCCCTCCAGCTTTGCTGTTTAGACTTGGCAATGGCTCGCTTATAAACTCTTAGACAGTCTTTGTACGGTTGGTAGAATTTGTGTTTGTGGCAAATATTAAAGATCACTCTAGTCTTTTTCCTGAGACTAGACAGTTCTTCATTCCACCACATAGGGAGTGATTTGCGACTGTATTTAATAGGGCACGAGACTTTGTAGGCCGTGCCAAAAGCTGCCTCGAAGGTCTTTACTTTAGACTCGAGATCGCTTACCGACTCTGGACACCGATTTGGTGTGTTACGTAGTTTCGTGTTAATTATTTGACTGAATTTCTTCCAATCAGTATTTTTGGGGTTTCTGTGAGGGGGAGGAATTTCAGACTCAAAATTTATATTGAAGAGTATCCACCTGTGATCAGAAAAAGAATTCACAAGTGAGACTCTCCAATTTTCCACCATAGAATAAAGATTGTTATTTGATAGAGTAACATCAAGTACATCCTCCCAACCTTCGAAGTTAACCGAGCTCGGAAAAATGAAAGTTGGGGTATTACCTCTATTGCATACATTTAAATTATTGTTAATAATGAAATCAAAAAGTGACTCACCTCGTTCATTAATTACCGTGCTACCCCATAGAGAATGCGGTGCGTTGGCGTCGCACCCAATCAGGAGGTCTGTCCTTTGTTGTTTTGAAGCGATTACCATGGTCTCCAACTCTTCCGGAGGTGACTGCCGGTCGTGGCCACAGTAAGCCGATGCCAGAAGTAGGCCAGCATTTTTTCCTTCAATTCTGACAACCGTCAAATCGGAGGTGCTAAGGATGGGACACAAAAAAGCTTTTAAGTGTTTCTTAGCTAGAATGCAGGTTCTAGGCTTACCTTGGTCAGTATTAGGGATTTTATAAAAAAGGTCGTATTTGTGGTCCAGAAGGCCTCGAACTCTGAGGCCATTCACCCAAGGTTCTTGTATGAACGCTACGTCCAAGTCTTCCTGACTCAGGAAGACCTTTAGATTATCTGAGGCACATTTCGAGTGCTTCAGATTAATCTGTATAGAACGCAGCGCGTTTTTAATTGCCTGAAGAAGAAGGGCCTGCACCTTCAGGGCCCGGCGACTCGCCGGGGACTTCGGCAACAATGATGTCATCGTCGGTCTTGACTTTGCCATCATTGTTGTCGCAGTCTGCTCCCTGACTCTGCAGGACCTTAATCTTGGCATTTCTAATGCCGAATCTTAGCTTGTATTCAGCCTTCTCAAGGGCCCCCAAGCTCTCCCCGCTGATCTTCAAAAGATAAGACGCGCTGTTCTTTTGCGGCTCCTCAGCCTTGATGACTGTCCAGTCATGCATTGGAACCAGCGGGTTTAGCCTCTGAAGACCACGGATCAGCTCCTGTCCACTTGGCTTGATGCTCATGACGGGCAACCAAATGCGAGCCTTAGGCTGTCTGGGGATGTCCTTAGCTGGGATGAGCTTAAGTCTCAAGCCTTCCCAGTCATTGCTTATCTTAGCAATGCATGTTCTAAGGAAATCCCTGGAAAACACGTCATCGCATTTGATTACCCTGTGTCCCCTGAGCACTTCGCCAGAGTCAAAACTAGGGTAGGGACCCTCAATTGCCGAGATTGTGTAAGAAAACACCATCTCCGAGAGCTTGGCCTCGATAGAACTCCACACAGCTAGCAGACCTCTGCTGTTTGTGGAGAGCTCATCCACAACCGATACTTGGAGGTCGTCTCTGACAACCTCACTTAAAGTACGCTGTTGCGCCGCTCCGGAAGATGATGCCTTCTCATCTTTATTTGAATTTGGTTCATGTTTTGGTTTTTTTGAAGGTTTTTCGGTCTCTTCACGAGACCGGTTTCTTTTGTCGGCCTTCTTTTTTGTAGCCAAGAGACTGTTGTATTCATCAACAATCTTTTGGTACATGATCTTGTCCTCGCGATCCTTCTCCAGCACAATTCCAGCCTTCTCATTTTCAGCAATCTTGCTAAGAATGAAGGAGGCCTTCTTGAAATGGTTCTTGATGCGAGTACCAGATGATTTTTTATTTTTTCCTTTACCAGCATTGCTATGGCTGGCATTGCTGGTAGAGGAGTTAGGATTTATTTGCGGTCGAGGCACAGGAGTACTATGGCTGGTACTCGCTGCACTTCCAGTTTTTGCAGGTTGCCCCACAACGGTCTCCTGACTGGAGGCCAAAAGTTCATCCTCATAGTCGGTGGATGGTCCTAAGTTCGTCATGTCTAAATCGTCCTGTGAATTTTTTTGTGAAGAAATTTTGGTCCCACGAGTAAAAACGGAGAGGAAAAGGTCAGCCCCGGCAGAGCCGATACACCGGGGTAAGGCAAGATGTAAGACGGACCCTGCCGGTTTTGTGTTACTTTAACATGTTTTTAAATGTTTGGTTTCAAAATACAAATTGTTTTATGATTATTTTCAGTTATTTTAAACCAATAGTAATGGCTGCAGAAACTTTTGTGGGAAGTAAAAGTTGCACATTTGTTTATTTGTGTTGTGTAATAAAATATTCAATAGTGCTGTTGCCAGAAACACATAACATAAGTTAGGGACCCATAGGATACAGATGTGTTTTTAAATATGTACATATGTATGTATGTATTTCAGATACATATATTCTTAACGCGAGAAAATAAATACCGAATTGAAATAAAAATAAAATCAGTTTGAAAAGGATATTAATTAACCAACTCATCGACAAGTTGAACCACAGGCATAAACACAATATGAGTTAGGAGGAAATCATCTAAAAATGGATCTATTCCAACAACTTGTCCGCCCAATCGTGTCTCCAAAAGATGTTCCAACATTTTTGACGGTGTTCCTGACATTACTGTATACCTGAAAGGAAAAAAAACAAATACAAAAATGCATGAGAACTGAAATTATATTATTAATTTTAATATTTATTTAAAAAATTACAAAACAAGCAAAAATGTCGTGCTGCAAAATAAAATTGAATACAATTCGATTTAATATAGGGTGTCCCAAAATTAACGCAAGATTTCTTGCGTTAATTTTGGGACACCCTTTATAAAGACAAGTATTTTTTTAAACACTTAATCAATCCAAAAAGGTTACCATTTGATGAGATTTCGTTTCTAAATAAATATGTATATCAACTTGTTTGAAATTAACGCAAGATTTCTTGCGTTAATTTTGGGACACCCTATACAATAAAATAAACAATACAATAGACACATCTATGCAAAAGTCACACATACAGAAATATACAGAATTGACAAGGGATGTGCTTTTTTTTAAAAAACAAAGTTTTAAGCTATTTGACGGAAGAAACATTTTATTAAAAACAAATTAAACGTGCTGCGAGCAAAAACTAGAATTAAAATTACTTACCAACTTTTTCGGATTAAACACACTTTTTTCTTTAAATTTAATTTTGAAGTAAATTCAATTTATTATAAAAACATACATATAAAAGATAAATAAAACTTCTCAGTGAGGGCAAGAGTACGATAACTCATGCGACAAGATATTATAACGGATTTTTTAAGAACAGTTAAAAACAAGCATTTTTTACTACAGGAGGGGGGTCTATCTCCCCCCGTTTAGGCAGGAGGGGCAATTTAAACAAATTATTACTTAATTGTAATACTTACAATTAAGTATTATACATTTTTTTAAAGCCAACATTCTGTTTTATTAGCCAGTTTTTAATTCAAGTCAAAGCTATGCGTAGTTTTTGAAAAATTTAATTTTAAACTCAAAATTTGAGTAAAAAAGTTAAAAAAAGGTTTAAAGTGTAATTTTTCAATACTTCAAGATTATCTACCATTGTTTTTATTTCAGAATTTATTGCTCTTATTTGTTTTTGATCAAAAACTGAAAACTAGATGATTTTATGTCTTTTAGTTTTTGAGAAAATTGAAAATAACCACAACTACTATTTTAATTTAATTCTTTTTTTTTGCTTGAGTTGTCTTATTTTGATAGTAACAATGGTAGGTGCGAGTTTTGGTGTATGCAACAGTGGGATCTGTAACCCCCCTGCTTGGGCACACTATAGGATTTGGGGTGGGTGCAAGTTGGAGTGCGTGCAAGGTGGGGAGGGGCAAGGTTCGGTGGGTGCAAGATGGGGTGCATGCAAAGTTTCTTTTGCATTTAAATAAGCTGGATTTAAGAAAAATTAATTTACCCTAGGTGTATCTTAATCCATATTCGATTATTACTATCAAAATAAGACTACGTAAATAGTACTCAAGCAAGGAAAAAATAATTTAATTAAAAGATTTTTTTTTGGTAATTTTCAATTTTCTCAAGAACTAGAAGACATAAAATCATCTAGGGTGGTTTTTTTTACCATAGCAGTTTAAAAAAAAAGTGAAAATTTTGGTTAACCCTAAATATCTCATGAACCAATGACGCTAGAGACTTGAATTAAATTTTATATTATATATTGTAACGTGATACAAAACAATTATATTTTTGGAAAAAAATTCAATTAACGGTTTTTTTTATAAATCAAAAAAACTGAAAAAAAAATTTGTCACTTCGAAAATTTTACGACTAAAATATGATTTCATCTCCAAAACAATTTTGTGCAACGAAAAATAATGTTTTTGACATCTGATTAAATTTTGAGAAAAATCGAATTGACAGTTTTTTTACAAAAAATAATAACCTAAAAAAATAAAAAAAAGTTAGTAAAAATTGAGTTTTGACTCAAATATCTTTTCAAGACTTTGAGATATTGGCTTTAAACTACTTTTATCTTTCAAAAAATATTGTTTTCAACATTCAGTAAAATTTTGAAAAAAATAGAATTGACAGTTTTTTTACAAAAAGTTAAAAACCGAAAACAAAATTTAACAAAAGTTGGTAAAAATTGATTTTCGACTTAAATATCTTTTCAAAAATTTGAGATTATGGCTTCTAACTAATTTTAACTTATAAGAAATATTGTTTTCAACATTAGGAAAAATTTTGAGAAAAATCGAATTGACAGTTTTTTTACAAAAAATAAAAACCTAAACAAAAAAATTAATAAAAATTGGTAAAAATTGATTTTCGGCTCAAAGAGCTTTTCAAAAATTAAAAATATTGGCTTCAAACTTATTTTATTTCACAGAAAATATTGTTTTTTATATTCAATAATTTTTTATAAAAATCCAACAGTCCGTTTTTTCATAAAAAAAATAAAATCTACAAAACATAGAACGCAAATTTGGTAAGAATTGATACATTTAGACAAACTTTTAAGCAAGACAAATCGATAGACGGGATGGGAAGTTATCAGTGTGGGTCGCATCCCAGCCTCTTTTTAAACTTTTTTTTGTCCAAATTTTGAGTTTAAAACAATTTTTTTCAAAAACTATACATAGTTTTTTTTTTGTAGTACCCGTGGCATGATGGTTAGTGCGTTGGACTGTCAGGCCAGAGGTCTTGGGTTCAATTCCTGCCTGTGCCATCTAAAGTTTTTTTCACGGGTACTGCCTCTTGCGAGGAATTGACAAATTCCCCAAGAGTAATTCTTGTCATGAAAAGTGCTTTCTCAAATTAGCCGTTCGGATTCGGCTTTTAACTGTAGGTCCCCTCCATCCCTGACAGCAGTACTCGCACACAGGAATGGTTGTTGTAAGTCACTAGGCCCTAGTTTTTAATCGACTGTTGCGCCACCCAGCTAATAGACAAAAGTGTTGGCTTCAACAAAATTTATAATACTTAATTATGAGTATTACCGTTATTTTTCAATTATTTTTTTTTTCCATTTAACGTACATATATTTTTCAAATTGCCCCTACCGCCTAAACCGGGGAAGATAGACCCCTCCTCCCATAGTAAAAAATGCTTGTATCTGACTGTTCTATACAAATCCGTCATTAAACTTTGTCGCCTGAGATATCGTACTCTCCCCTTAGTGAGTAGCTGCTTCGTTACTGTGATTCTTCGAAATTCATAATCAAAATCAAAATCAGACGTTCAAATCTCAAATAAGCAAATAATTTTAAACTTTTGTTTGTTGGCTAATCAAGCGTTCATTAAGAAAGGTATATGTACAATTACAATTGTACATCTACATAACGTCAAAACAACAAAAAGGACTAAGGATGTTTCAAAATTATTTCAAAAAAAAATCTAATTTAACGCCTAATTAGCCTTCCTCATGCTCTCAAGTTATCCTCAAAAAGATAAATCCCTTCCCTATATACAAAAACCAGCGTAAGGGTTAAATTAACTTTGAACAAGGACAATGATTATGAAGGACAACCGAAAGGATTCATTATAAATTAAAACTTGAAAAGCAAAACATGTTCTTTTGGCGGCATAATATTGTATATTGGATGAGGTACATATATTTGAGTTTTCCCTCGCTGTCTGTCTAAAGAAAACAACAAACCAAAACACTGAAACACCGAATAGAATCTTATTTCAAGAAATAATTATTTTATCATGGTTTTAAGTCTTTTCATCGAGAGAATATACCACCCAATCCATTAAAAACCAAACAGATGTGAGGTTTCATTATAAATGCCTGAGAGAATTTTATTTCAGTTGAAAAGGCGATTGGCCTGGCCTGTAGGAGTTTGCACATAAATCAAGCAAAAACTCGTCGAAGTTTATTTTATTTGCTCTTTTTTTTCCAATTTTGTATTATAACTTTCAAGATTATTATTAGTTTTAAGTTGAGTGAAGCTGCACCAGCAGGAATTTTCATAGTTAAAAGAAAATGAGCGCGGTGGTGGCCTTGATGGGACTTTAACAATTTAATAACCCAGAAACATTAAATGAATTGTGTTGGTACCACCACAAACAACAATAATTATTTATTTATTTTGGAATTCTTTTGCATCATTTCTTAGAATTTTCCTTTAAATTCTTGGAATTTTTGTTTATTTGAGTTTTAACATGGATCTTTGTCGCAATGGCGACTTGTAGGAGGGTTGGTAATTGGTATCGGCCAATTATTTTGTATGGCATTAATAAGTGCTTGATCTTAATGCATATTAAAATTAAAGGAGTTAACTTTAATCCAATTTATGTCTAAGTTCACAAAGATAAATTTAATGAGTTAATCTAAAAACGTTTTACGATATTTTGATAAAGTATTATGAAAAGTGCTTCAAATGTAATTATGTGTAATCAAATCTTTACAGTAAACAGAAGTGGCATTATAACATCAGTTTTGAAAAACAGGACATCTAGCACTTACAAAGTTGCAAAGTAAAACCCAATACCTCGACTTATTGTATCTATATTCTGTAAACTTATTATGATGAATACTTTTGGCAAATGCTAATAAGATATGATTACTAAAATTGATATAGTGCCCTATCATGCATGCACCAGAGATCGTCCAAACCCATGAATCTGTAACCACAAACATTGACCGAAACGTTGTTCCAAATCACATTTTTGAAGAAGAATGCCCAAATTATTACAACACTCCAACAACACTGACGCCAAATAGGCATTCTCTACAATAACGTACGGGTTTTCCATAGTTGCGGAATTTTTGTTTCTGAACGTAGCCACCGAGATGAAAATGCGTCTCTTCATTGGAGATGAGTTGTCGCCCAAAATTTTGTCCAATTCAAGCTGCTTTAAGACCCAAACTGTCAAGTGATAACGAAGCTTATAGTCGTGCAAATTCAAATCTTGAGTCAAATGTACCTTAAAAGTGAATAATTCGTGATCTTTGTACAGAAATGTTGAGCTGCTAAGATCAATGGCTAATTTATGTTCGTCAATTGAGTTTCGTACTCTTGGATACAGCTGTCATATTCTTTTCTATGTGAACTTTACGACGAACGGTGAAAAGAGAGGCCCTAGGCCTTTTCGCCCAAAACAATATCGCCCGAATTAAAAATCCCATAGCGCCGAAAACAATTTTATTAACATTTTGTTGTTGTACAATTTGGCCAATATTATTTAACCTTAGAGCAGTAAAACTGGTTTGGGTCTTAAGAAATTTCAAATAAAAAGAAGCGATCGGTCTTTTTTCCCAATAAAATAACATCAAAATATTAAAAAAATTGTATTGCCCAAAAATGGCTCTATCGTGCAAGAAATTTTTTAGAAGAAAATGCCACAAGGTCCAAAATCAATGTCATATTGCCCAAATCCATTTTAAAGTATCATAACACCCAAATTACTAGTTGACATATCGCCCAAAAGATGACATGTGTTTCAACATTTGGGCATGCTGACAAAGTTTTTGTTTATTTTGGGCACTACGACATTTTGCGATTTTAATTTTATCAGCCAAGCATAAATATTAAACGAAAAAAATATCAGACCGCCCAAAAACTGGAAACGTCAGGAGTGCGTAACAAATATGTATGCTTGACTATATTTCACTTTCAGAAAGCAGAAGCAATTTTGAAAAGAAATTAAACAAAATGTCGTAAAAACAGTAAAATATGTATGCTACAGATTTTTTAAATGCAAACAAAATTTGCATACACCTAGTTCGCATCTGCTCTGACGTTTATTAATTTGGGTGTTACAAGCTGGTTTGGTTGATATGACATTTTATTTGGGCTTTGTGACGGCTTGTTAGTTATAGTTGTTACGACGTTTATCTTTTTGGGATTTATGTCATTTCACAAAGCCCAACCCCAAATTTAAAATATAAAAAAATTATTTGGGTAAAATGACATTTAACAATTTGTGCGTTCTTTTTCGCTTTGGGTTTTTTTTGCGTTTTTTGCTTAACTTTTTGGGCTTTGGACCAATTTTGGGCTTTATGACATTTAAGGATTTGAGCGTTATGATTTATGGTGAAAAGACCTAACGTCAAGAGAACCTTGAGCGCTGTCCACTATCATATCAGTCCTACAATATTTTTGTACAGACATGCGTATATCAGGTTAAAGTGTTGCTTGATTTCAGCTAAGACTTCTTTTAAAAAAAAAAACCTGTTGGGGCTACACAGCACAACTTTGGAAATAAGTTTTCAATATTTCCCTACGTTGTTCAAGCATTAAGCGACTCATTCAGAAGATACTGACTTTCTTTAAAATTCTATAAAATTTTGAATAGTAAACAGCTGTCAGTGTCAAATTAACCTATTATTTGCACATTTGTTTTGAATTCATGAATATTGCAATGACTAGGAAAGACAGAGTATGGCAAGGTTTTTCACATTCGCGTAGTACGGCTTGAGAACGAATCTCTGTACTTGAAAGTACGACCATAGTTTGACTCGAAAACATACTGATAAGCATTACTAGAATCGCGAGTAACAGTTAAACTGTTTGAATAGAGGAATGCAATTGGCTATTTCTCTAAAGCATAAATGGTTAATATAACGGTAAAAAGGGTAAACCAAGAAACGCCATACTCTTAACACAGCTCACTTTTAAGATTTAAAATCAGTAAAATAAATGCCTGCTATGATGTCAAGCTACGTAAATCTGTGGTAATTCTTTTAAAATAATACGAATTTATCAACAATTATGAACATTTTGTTTGAATGCAAAATTTCAATCAAATATCAAAAGAATTGTTTTTTAGTTGGAGAGATTCTTTTAACGTAATAAAGCTCTAGCCAAAAAATAATTAGTTGGGCTTCAAAGCAAATAAAAAAAAAAAAATTAATAATGAATAAGAACAAAAGCTTATAGAATCACAATTACCCGTCTTTCTATATTTTAGTTTTGTTCGGTAAGTAAGAATTTCTGTTTCCCTTAAAAATCCTATACTTTTTTTATTTTTAGAGTGAATAGCATCGTTAAACTCAAGAGGCCACAACACAAAAGGATTAAACCTTTTAGCAAAAGATTTGTAAAGTAATATTATTGGACACCTGTATTCAACCGCAAAGAAAAGGTTTAAAAGTTGTTTATAACAATGAAAGGACTCTTTACATCAACTTTTTTACTGATGGATATAAAAACGTAAATTTTAATTTTTCCAAAATGGCTTAATCATTAAGAAAAAGGATTTCCTATTGATTAGTGGTTAAATTGAGGTCTTTTTAGATTTGTGGGTATGTCATTAAGATTTATACATTAAGATTATACATTTATTAAAGGAAAGAAGAAAGCAATTAGTGTGCAAAAAGGATAAGTTAGTGTTTTTTAGCATACACTTTTTTTTTCTAAAATGCATTCAAATGTTTCTTATACCAACATTATGTTAAATATTAAGCTCATAAAAATAAAAATAAATATGATATATATGAAAAGCAATCAAAAAATTATAAAATAAAAATCTACAAAGAGAAAAATATGTACAAGGAAAACCAATTAAAAGAAAAGTATAAACGAAAAACAACATTAAAATCAAGTAGTTACATACATACATACATATCTATGTATGTATGGGAAATGTTTTGTTATTATTTTCATATTTAACATACTTAAATGCTGAATGTTGTCCTCGTTGTTTTGCTACCCTTTCCAATACTAATACATCCTTTCCATGCTCCTGTAACCTTAGTGTATTTGCTTCGACATCCCGAAGGATACGATTAAAGTGCTCCTTGTCCACACGCAGAAGGTGACAATTATTTTCTTTTAGTACTATTGTAGCAGCTCTATAAAAATTTAATTTTTAGTATGTTTTGTTATAGGTTGTTCAATTTGAAAATACTTATTCATTTTTTTTAAATTAAAAGTTAAGCTTTATTTTATTAAAAAGAACAAGTTAATAACAAAAAAAGGGATCCTGAATATACTCGTAATCCGTCTAGCCCCTAGTTATTTATAAAAAAAACACTCAAAACAAAACTAGAGTTAATCAAAATTAAAATAGTTGTAATAGTGCAGTGGTCAAAAATGTCTGAAAAGTGTTTTCCAAATTTTATATTTCATTGTTGGGAGCCCTGACACAACGAAACAATTTGACAGCTGATGATTCAGGGTCGGTATCGTGTAAAATGAAAACCATAAATAGATAGTCGTTTCGGTGATAGCTATTTCTGTAGAGGAAATGAAGAGAGAGAGAGAGAGAGAAAGAAAAACCGACAATCAACTATCACCTTAGCCAAATCTACTCCAGGGTTATTTTGTAATATGGTGCATTTCACGACCAAAAAAAAACATGTTTTGAACTCATCAGAGGTTGTTTTTGGGTGAAATAATTAATTTTTTATAACAGACAGCTGTCAATTTCGCTTCAACAAACCTACACAAACTAGCGAAAATTCAAATAATTTGCGATCAGGCATTGCGTGTTTATGTCACTTAGTTTTTTGTTTATAAAATTGTAAAGTTAATGTTTCTCACACTGACTACATTTAATATTAATAAAATTAAACAAGGCCGCAAAATATGTAATTTATTTCCTTTCCATCACACATTAGCCACAGGATTTTGTTCTAATTGCAAAAGACTATACTTGTTAGGTATAGCCACAATATTTTAATAGCCTCTTTTTGTTAAACCGTACATCATTGAATGAGAACAATCTTTTGTAAAATACCCATGGCAATATGCACTTTTACTTTATTTATTAATATGTTTTTAATGAACAATTTTCCATTGAACGAGTTTGCAAACTGTGATATGTTTTATAAAATTGAAAATTTAATTTAAGCTTTTTGGTCCTTCGAGCCATTTAATTTAAATACACGTAGTTTTCTGCACTTTATGCATTCATATAAGTAATATTGCTTACATATTGAAATATAAGAATTTTCATCAATCGGAATTTGAGATGACTGTGCAAATGGATATACTTACATGTAGTGTATATTCATAAAAAGCATTTCAACTCATTCAATTAAAAATATTATTGGTTTTCCGCTGATCAATTTCCAATTTCAAGTTGACAGCAGATTAATTGGTTTGTTTTTTTATTTTTCATTTTTGTTTTGCCTCTCTGAATGAAAGAGTTGGTGATATTTTTCAAAAACAAGAAAACAGCATTTATTGGGCCCTGTCGACGGAATAATTTGCAGGAGTCTTTTTTCCAAATAAATTGGACTGGTAAAAGTTTTATAAAACTCCCATCCATGTATAAATAATATATGTATGTTTGTAGTGCACAGTACATACTATACATAAAAGAAAGGATATTGGATTTAAATTCGTGAATGCGAATGTAAGAAAATAGACTTCTTTCCTGTGCTTAATTAAAAAGGAAAAAGTTGAATGTGCACATTTAAATTCATAAATGCGAATATTTGTTTGAAGACTCATTTTTAATATAAAGTCCGGGCAGAACTTTTATTCACAATATGCAATTACAAACAATTTCGTCGATGTATTCCTTTGAAAATCAACTGAAAAAATAGGTTTTAAATATTCTTGAAATACAAATTTGAGGACATTAAAAATTTGTGTATAGAATTATTTTTAATGAAGCCCGTTAAAAGAATAAAAGTAGATTATTTTTGATTGAGAATTCTGCCTATGATATTTTTATAAAACTGTTTCTTGCGAGGAATTAACAAAACTTTAAAAAAGATCTCATGTTATGAAATGATCAAGCGTTTTCATTTAGAAATAAACTGGAGCTTTCTAATTTTGCATCCTTTTTTTTTATTAAAATATATTTCTCTTTTAACTGCGACTAAAACTCGACAAGAAGTATTAGACATAAATTTTGTTTTCGATACTATTTACCATATGATCTTGGACTAGAAAGTATCCAAAGAGCACTCGCTCTCCGATCATAGATACATATATCCAATTTAATATCAATGTCGATGAAAACTTTAGTCCATTGACATTTCGAAAATATCGGAAAACTGACAGGGCTACATACAGAAACATAATACAAAGTTTAAAAAAACTATGTAGTCCTTTTCTAACGCTAGTGATTTTGACAAAAAAGTCAATGACCCTACCTTAGCTATGAATAGATCGCTAGAAATTGCTTGTCCACTTATACTCGTAAGAGGAAAGAGAAAACCACAATGGTGGGCCTCAGAACTTGACTCGCTCAGAAGAGAATGTAGGAGACTCTTTAACCGAGCCAAAGCCACACGACTAGGTTCTCACTGGGATTCTTACAAAGAGTCCCTAAGAAGTTATAAGAAGGCAAAAAGGAAATCTAAGCAATCTTCCTGGCGGTCCTTCTGTGGCACGATAGAAGAAACTTCCGAGGCCTTCAGGCTACGAAAAACTCTTTCAAATAATCCAGCGATACCAAACTGTCTGAAAAATCACATGGCTCCTAAATAATTTCAAGTGAAGAATCGCTGACTTACTAAAGGATACTCACTTTCCTGGTAGCACTCTAACCGCAACTTGCAACAATAAAATTCGTTCAAGTTTCAATGTAACACATGGGCTCTCTATAGGACCAGATGGCATAATATCAGCCAAACTACAAAAAGCCTCAGACATATTTGCACCAAACTTTGAGGCATTATACACATTAGTACGCACCATCGAATACTCCCTCCATCATGGAGAGTTTAGTTTACTAAGGTTGCTTCCCTTGAAATCTAAGGCGCGTTTAACAATGTGGACACATCTAGAGAGAATTCGCTTGCGGAGTTAATTCATTTAATGCTGACTAGATATTCTGCTAGTTTAACTCAAAACTAGGCAACGCTTCTGCTAGAAGAAATTACTGAAATTAAGTCTCTCATTCCGCCTTCCCAGTCATTGTAGCGGAACTTTTGGCAATAAAAGAAGTCTTGTCCTAGCTTAAAGAAAACCTGATACCAGCATTTGATATCCGTATTTTCTCAGGTCAGGTCACGAAAAACATCTGGCCTACACTAAATTTAATGCGGTCAAGTTGTTTACTATCTTTAAGCAGATCGCATATAAGCTCGATAATAGATGGCATAACTGGGCACTGCTAATAGAAAAGCACTTCAATCGGCTAAGCGTATTCTCAAATGATTTTCCAGAAGCTGTTTCGGTGGGGAAGAGGAAGAAACAGTTGTTCAACTCCTCTGTACATGCCTTGCACTAGCTCAAAAACGCAAGGCCTACCTAGGAGAATTCTTCTATAACGATCTAAACGATCTAAACGTCTCAATCGTATTAACATAATCAGTCTCTCACGTTTTTAAGGGACACAAAATGGTTTCATTGAGCCTCAAGATTTATTTCGTATCACAGTAGGCCATTAAACTGGCCTAAGTGTTTCCTACTCCATCACGGACAGTCACTTTAACCTAACCTAACTTACCATTAATCAAGTTAAAAACTAATATAATGATGTTAAAAGTTGGTTGAATGTCTACAAATTGCAATGGATAGCATTCCACATTCGTGTAGTGTGGTAAAAAAAGAATCTCTGTATTTGGGAATATAAACATAATTGGGAGTTTAAAGGGTAAACTAAAATGTGTACATTCATAGAAGTACGAGATTTATTGTTAAATTTTTCGAGGGTAGAAATGTTGAATATTAGACTAAAGACAACAATGTTAGCCTCGAATTTTACTTAAATTACTTTCAAAATATGTAAATTTTTTTAAAGGACAAGTAAGAAACAGATTGTTAATAAGTTAATTTCTTCGTGGCAATAAAATTGCACTTCGAATGGGTGTTGAAGTTGATGGCCTTACTTAAAAATAAATATACTATGTCAAGTTTTTGAGGTATTACTTTTCAAAATACGAAACAAAATATGAAGTAGCTCTTTTTAAATAGAATTCGTGATGGTTTTGCAAATCAATAATCTCTTTTTTTTATTTAAAAAATAGAAGCATAATGTTAAAGACTGGTACTTTTTAAAATTGAAAGTATCAAATTTAAGATTTTGTCAATTCATATAGAGTGAAATTCTCATAACTTATGAGAATTTGCAGAAACTAAGTAAGATACTAAAATTATTTAAATTGTATCTTGAAGAAAAATATTTTTTTTTTGCAAAATCATCACACAATTTATTGTTAACAGATATTTTGAGTTTTAACTAAGCCTTATAAACCCCGTTTTTGGTTGTCTTTAGCATTTTTAAAGGGACATATTTTAAAAACCTAATGTGATAGAAAAATTTAAAGGCGAGATTCGAATTTAGGACTTGTTAAAAATATAGTTTTACCGAATTTTTGGTAAATGTTTGTTTCAATCATTCTCTCGAAAATTGCTAGCTTTACTTTTTTACACAGGAAGAAAGTTACTGGAGTTATCTTCTTTCCGAATCTTTAATTTGAATTTCTCATCTAATTTTGTTTCTTAAATGTATTTCAAAATATTTTTGTATTTAAATTTCTATTACCAACATTGAGAAATGGACGAAAATAAAACTTAAAAAAAGGACGTATACGCCTGAGTGTACTAATATTATTATGAGCTGACTAAAAATAAAATTGTTTAAATTATAATTTAAAAACTTACGGCTGTCTGATTATTTCTAAATTTATTCGTCTAAATCATTTCAAGAAATATGTAGAAAACACTTGAACAACTTGAAAAAAATATGGGAAATAAATGTTTGCTGTTGATTTTTTGAATAGTCTCTTTTAAGTGGAAATGCACTATGATCTTTTGTTTCTTTAAAAATTCACGAACATTTTTCTCAGATACGAATAATCCCGGCAGATGTATCATTTTCTACAATAACACTCATTTCTCCCTTTTAAATGTAAAACTAATAGATGATTCATTTGCTTGTTATATGTACTATTCTAAGGGCATTCATAAATGTTATTCCATTACCTCCAAAAAATATCTACTTATATTTTTTCAAAATTAAATAAAACCTTTTGAAGCCATAAATATTGTTTGTTTAACCCATAAATAATATTATTAATATTTTACCAATCACCACGAAATTAATAAAAAATATTAATTAAGAGTAATTATAAAAAGTTCTTACCTTGGTGCGTCGTTTATCAGAGCGAGTTTACCAAAATCATCACCAGTCTTGAGTGTTGCTACTGTTCCTTTGCCATGAATGACAACATCAACAGATCCTTTTAACAGTATATACCAGGATCGTCCTTCGTCTCCTTGATTAAATACTAGACAAAACAAAAATCAAACAATTCAAATTAAATAAAAAATACGTGCATGATAATTTTAAACAAAACAAAGCTTTTTGATTAAACTAAAAGTACATTTTTTAATGTTAGATTATTTAAGAGTTTTTCGCTCGACTCTCGTTGTCGACACAATATTTAATTTTTTTATTGACAATTTCATGACACAACATTTTAAGGATTTTATCAATATAGTCAATATGGATCGAAGTTACAAAGTTTGATCCTTAATTTGTTTTGTTTGAATGTTCTTGTCTTTATAGCTAATCTGGTAAATGGGATGTGTAATTTTATTTACATTGCCATGTTCTCTTCGAGTTTTGTGGTGTAAAAGCAATCATAAATAATTTGACAAGTGGTTTACCCTATTCGGAAATTAAATTTAACCTCAAAGGACAACACCCTTTAATAGATAAAAAAGAGATTACTGTAATAATCATCCATGGTTTTAGCCTCCAGGCAGAAAAAGTTTCTTATTGAATTTTCCTCATTTTAAGAGTCCTTCGGAAAAACGTCTAAGATTTTCTCATTATTATGTCTTTGGCCTTTTTTTAACGTAAATTATTGTCAATTGACTACGGTAGTTAACTTTGTTTCTACATAAAGTGAAGTGCGCTCTCTTCGGTATGGTGTATGAATTTGTGGTCGCTTAATAGACTGCAATAATTATTGTTACACAGAGAAGTTTTCCTTTGACCTCAAGCTATTTGAAGAATTTCAAAGTACTTTTACGACGGCAATGGAAAACAACTAAAGAACTTAAGAAGAAGCTCATTTCCTGTTAATTACGAAATTATGCAAATGTTTATGCGGTGGGTGTGATTTGTTTAGTGAACTACTAATTGTCTTCGAATTGTCAAACAAAAACTGAAAAAGTAATTTCAAAAATTTATTGTGAATGATAATAATAATAATAATTGTTAAAAGGTTCAACAAAAAGTTAGGTGTAAGAATTTTGGTTCTACGAATGGAATTGTCTTTGAATTAGTTGTAAACCAGGTATTATGGTACTAGGTACTAGGTATAGCTTTATATAGTTAATAAAGGCTTTGTAAAGTTTTTAATGATTTTAAACATTTTGATTTTCTCTAAAAACAAGAATTAATTTTTTCAACAATTCCTTTTTTAATATTTATGATAGTGATTTAAAAAATTCAATTATGTAAATTGATTAACATTAATTTATTGATTATTTTCATATGGATTGTATGATTTTTTGCCAATATATTGCCTTCAAAGAGGATTAAGTCCCTAATTATATTTTTTTTTAATTGAAAACATGTTGTCACATTATTAAGTTATTATATTTATAAAGGTTTTAAATTCAACGAACACAACAAAAGTTAATTTTCATTTATAATCCTTAATAAAATGTTATTATTTTTTGTACATTATTTTTAATATTGTATAATCTAATTCCCCAGCATAATAATCTAAAAATTATAGTCATTCAAATTTAGTTGATTCAATGGTTGGCAAGGTTTTCTCACTGGCATTAAAATTGCAAACGTAATACTGTCAGGATATTGAAATATTACTTTTTTAAATTCGAAAAACAATCATTTAAGGCTATTTGAAGCGATCTAAATTAATGAATTTTTTTCAATAAAATCCGTTATAGTTTTCAAATCTATAATACCTTTCTTCAATATTTAGTTGAAATATTTATATTATTTCATATAATATTCGAAAAATAATCTTCAAAAGTTATTAGATTTAACATGTCTTACAAAAATCAGAAAGAAACTCTGAAAGAAACGCTTAGCTATTTTGCTAAAACGGTTTTTTACAAAAAAAAGAAAAATGGTTTGAAAGTTAGATTTATTCTTTTTATGAATATGTTGTCTAAAAAATTCTACTAAATAATGTTTTTAAATTATATTAAAAAACAGAAAAAAAAAGTTGAAAACGGTTCTTTTCAAAACTCTAGCAAATAGTTAAAATTAAAGTTTGGATTCAAAACTAGCACTAAAAATTAACTCCAAAAATTATTTTTCAAAATTATAAAAGTATTAAATTCAAAGTTTGCTCAGAGCTTCATATAGAGTAAAGTAAAGACTCATAACTAATGATAATTTCCAGAAACTATGTAAGATACTATAATGATTTAAATTGCATCTAGAAGAGCAAAATTTTTACTTTGCAAAATCATCATTCAATTTATTGTTATGAGATTTTTTGAATTTTCACATAGCCTTAAAACCCCCGGTTTTGGTTGATTTTAGCATTTTTTAAGGGGGCAAAGCTGAATGAGATTCGAATTTTGAAGGTCTTAATCTTTAAATAATTATTGTTTTGTTTGTGGGACGGAAAAAACGTAACTTTTTCTGACCAGTTTTCCGTTTCTCTATTTCAAAGGCTTAACATTTCACGGACTTGACTAAAAAGAATTCTGCTCAAAGATAACGCAATCGCAGGGTGCAATTGACTCAGAAATTGATGGTACATGGCTATATCCATTTCGTTATGGACTTACAGTAAGGGCCTTAGATAAGCTTTGATTGTAAAACAATATTTTGTGAAAAATCAGGAGTTTGGTAGAGATAGTGTTGTGGGGATATCATTGGGTTATTTTCCTTTAAAAATAGGGCAGGTAACAACGTTTTGGCCAACAACGCTAGATATTACAGAGCCAAGTTAAACAACTTTTTTTTTAAATGAAATTAAAGACATCTGGTTGATATAGGAAGGAACTCTATGTCACAATCAATATTTAGAGCTCAATATTCCAAAATCGTGTTAAAAGTTGTCTTGACGATGTCAATTGGCTGCATCGGAGCATCGGTTGACTTCTTTGGACTTTTTCAGGGCATTCTGTTATTTTCAGGGAAGAGTGGTTTTTAAGAACTTATTTTTGAGATCAATTAGCAACAACGACTTTATAAAATTTAGCTTCAACTTTCAAGTAAATTATTTACAACCATGATGATTTTAATTTTGCTGTAACTCTGCTTCCCAGTCTAATAAAATCGTAAATGAAAAATAATTACATATTTTTTTTTCAAATAAAATAAAATTTTACACTATAACCTCTTATCATAGTAGTGACAAACTTCAATTTAGTAACAAACTAATCCAATAATATCCATTAGCTTATGGTACAATGGATTACCAACAAAAATCATGTTCAAATAAATCTCCAACCAAACCAACGTTACATACCGACTACCATCAGCACCACACTATCGAGCTGAGTTAAAATGGAAAATAATTGAATCAGCCAACCAAACGTACTTGAAAATTCAATTAACCGAAATATTCAGCAACGAGAACGCGGACGATCGATGCCATATAAAATATCCCTCGGGACTTGTGTTGGGTTGAATAGCATAGAGTTGAACAAGCAAACGGTTCACTTACTTTTCAATTTTAACACTTTCATCGAAACAGCAACAGCGAAAGACAGACAGACGGGCAGGCAAGCCCGCAATCGTATCATTTGACTATGAAGATTGGGGTTTACTATTTTCTACAATGCTGTGCAAAGAGATGCTTCTAAAGTAGCTGATTTAGGTACTGTGAATGGTCAGATTCCAAAATCTATTCTCCATGAAAGTAAATTGAGATTTGTCTTGCTTAAAGTTTGTCTATATGCATCAATTTTTACCAAATTTGCGTAATATTTTTTGTAGATTTTGTTTTTTTATGAAAAACAGACTGTTGGATTTTTATAAAAAAATTACTGAATATTGAAAACAATATTTTCTGTGAAATTAAATAAGTTTAAAGCTATTTTTTTTAATTTTTGAAAAGCTATTTCAGTCGAAAGTTACCAAGTACCAAGTTTTAGTATTGTGTTTTTTTTTTTTTGTAAAAAAAACTGTCAATTCGATTTTTTTCAAAATTTTATCGAATGTTGTGAACAATATTTTTTGAAAGATAAAAGTAGTTTAAAGCCGATATCTCAAAGTTTTGAAAAGATATTTGAGTCGAAAATCAATTTTTACCAACTTTTATTAATTTTTTGTTTAGGTTTTTATTTTTTGCAAAAAAAACTGTCAATTCCATTTTTCTCAAAATTTTTCAAAATGTTGAAAACAATATTTTTTATAAGACAAAATAAGTTTGAAGCCTTAATATAAAACTTTTGAAAAGATATTTGAGTCGAAATTCAATTTTTACCAACTTTGAGTAATGTTTTTTTTTAGGTTTTTATTTTTATAAAAAAACTGTCAATTCGATTTTTCTCAAAATTTTATCAGATGTCAAAAACATAATTCTTCGTTGCACAAAATTGTTTTGGAGATGAAATCATATTTTAGTCGTAAAATTTTTGAGGTGACAAATTTTTGTTTTCAGTTTTTTTGATTTAAAAAATACCGTTAATTGGATTTTTTTCCAAAAATATACTTGTTTTGTATCACGTTACAAAATATAATATAAAATTTAATTCAAGTCTCTAGCGTCATTGGTTCATGAGATATTTAGCGTTAACCAAAATTTTCACCTTTTTTTTAAACTGCTATGGTACAAAAACCACTCACGCAATTTTCTTGAGAGCCCTTTCTGCATCTTTCTGCCTTATTATCTGTATAAAAAAATTTATTTGAAGTCGATATCTCTTCAGGTTCTTGAGCTATGGACGACGAAAAAAACGTCGCGAACGTACAGACGTACGGACGAACGGAAGTACGGACGTACGGACGTACGGACGTACGGACGTACGAACGTACTACGTACACACGCACGCACAGACATCTTTCTAAAAATCTTTTATTTCGACTCTAGGGACCTTGAAACGTCGAGAAATGTCAAAATTTTTAATTTGACAAATCGGACCCATTACAATAACTTCCTATGGGAAGTTAAAAATCGACCATATAACTACCATTACATCACAAGCGAGTAAGAACCTATAAAGGGTGTTTTCTTTGAAGTTTGGTTTTCAGAAAAAAAAAAAAAAAACGTACTTTATTTTATGCTATGGGCAAGAATTCAGCTTTATTATAAACACAAGGGTTTGCTTTTACGTTTCAAAAATTACCTTTGAGAAAGTGGCCGCCGTTGTTGGCTCGAATAAATCCCAGCCAAAAGGCTCGATTTCCTAGCACGTTTTGCAATGATTCTGGCCGTATGTCAGTAAAAACGTGCCGAAAATTCTCTTTCAAGAAGTCAATTGTCTCGGGCTTATATACGTAGACAAGAAACTTCACATAATCCCAGTTCACTAGGTGGCACAACAGCTCGTAGAGTAAAAGGGGTTAATAACTTATAACACTCAACCAGTCCTGTGTGCCGGTAATGTTAGGGATGGAAAGGACATTCAGTTAGTTTATATGTTTATATGCCGAATTTGATTCTTTGTAAGAGGTAGTGAAAATAACTTAACGTGGAACAAGCAGTGATTGAACCTCAAGCCCTCTATCACGACAGTCCTACGTATAGTAGATGAAGCGCATGATGCGTCATGTGAATAGAACCATTAATTTGGTAATAAATTTGCACGATTTGCAAACTTATCATAAATCAAGTGACAGCTGCCAAAAAGACTTTATACGAAAAAAGGGTTGAAAGATTAAAAACTTTATGTCTAAAAACCACCTATTATATTAAAATATCGTCATATGTCATGCCGAAGTAATAATATTTACTTTTAATAATATTTTAAAGGGTGTCCCAAAATTAACGCAAGATTTGAATTAAATAGAAAACGCCGTTTTTAGTCTTTTGATAGTTATATTTTTATTCTCGTAAAGTACATAGGATAGGGTTATGTATGGAATAACACATCGGACAAATGGCCTCCACGGCTTTGCATGCACATGCGCACTCTTTTGTTGAAATTTTCCATGACCATTCTGCATAAATGTGGCTGAATTTCGTTGATGCAGCGTTGAATCTCCTCCTTTAATGCACGGGTGGTTGTGGGCTTGTTGACATAGACTTGTGATTTCAAATAACCCCATAAAAAGAAGTCTAATGGTGTTAAATCACACGATCTAGGAGGCCAATTTTGATCACCGAAACGAGAGAGTACACGACCTGGAAATGTCTCATGCAGCAATTGAATTGTTTCCCGGGCTGTATGACATGTGGCACCGTCTTGTTGATGTTCAATAATCCATTCAACGAACTCTCTTCTCTGTCCATGGTCATTAGGCTTCAATTGTTGTGTTAATTGAATTTTGTAAGCATGAAGACACAGATCTTTGGTGAGTATACGCTGTAGAGAGGTTCTTGAAATTTGCAATTCTTGTCCACGACGTCGAATTGAGGTTCCTGGATTGTCAGCAACACTCTCACGCACTGCTTCGACATTCACATTTGAACGGCTTGTTTTTGGACGACCAGTGTGTTTGGCGTCTCCAACGGATCCAGTCTCCATGAATTTTTCAATTAATCTCTTCACAGTTGACGAAGTTAAAACACTATTCCGACCATATTTTGTATGAAATTTTCGAACTGCAGCCGCCAAGCTTTCACTATTTTTGATATATTCTTTAATAATGAAGACACGTTGTTCTCTCGTGTAACGCTCCATTTTTAATAACCCTATACTGTTAGCTGTCAAATTGCTTTTTTTTCAGGGTTGCCAACACTTCACTGCACAAATGGCGGCAAATTCAAATCTTGCGTTAATTTTGGGACAAGGGTGTCCCAAAATTAACGCAAGATATCAAGCTATCGTCATATATCATGCTGCAGTAAGAATATTTACTGTTAGTAATATTTTATAATAATAAGACTTATAATGTCAAAAATAGTTAATGATTTTCGAGAAAAATCAAATTGTTGTGCAAGTGAAAGTCCCAGTAAAAGTTTCAACTAAGTTCTAGCTTCAAGCAAACTCAAAAATTCTTTCTACAAATTTCCTTGCACACACTGTGTCTTAACCTTAAGTATTTAAATTTTCAAATACTCACAAATAGTTCCGGCTTGTGCATGTGACTCGAATACGATTATTGATGCCAATTCTCTTTTGATGCTAGTCGAAAGATGTGATAGTGCTGCAATGTGTAAAAGTTCTTCAAATACCAATTCCAGTTCCTCAGGACTTCGTTCGTGTGAACTAAATTTAGTAAGAAAAAGAAAAAGAATATAAAACAAAATAAGAAAACAAATTTTATGTTATATTTTTTTGAAGAAAAAAATCGAGGAAAAATCTATGTATATAACATCATTTAAAATATTCGCTCTTCAAGGAATTTGCCCAGGAGCAAAGAACTTTTATAACAACAACAAAAATCTATACAGAAGTTTCAATGGATTCGGTATCTAAAGATACGAGTATATAACGACGAGCGACGACGAAAACGATGCAAATATTTCTATAGGAAAATAGCAACATATTTTTTAGTATTCACCCGTGTGTGTATTCGTTAGAAGCGAACGAAGTCAGAAGGTTAAGGAAAATCTTAAAGTTCATCTTCTTGCAAGGATGCAGTTCCCTGAAGGAATTTAATCAGGACCGCACTAAATACGGTATGAAGAAGTCTTTTGTTTTTATTTTTTGGATTTCAGGGGATATTTTCTTCGTGTTTCAGTTTTGTTTAAGCAACGTTCATAATGTAGCTATTAAGTTGAGTCTAGAACTTCTAGAATTTTTAAAAAATTGTTTTTGAAATTTTCTCTACTAGGACCACTAGGAAATCAAAAATGTTGTATAAAAATCTGTGTACCTGTTAGTTCTCGTATTTCGAATTTAAGTATTAAAGGTATTGCAACATTTTTCACTTTAGAACTGCGACAAAAACCAATATACCTGTAGCAAAAATCCAAAGCAGTTCATTATTATTATCACGAAAAATTATAGGAGCTGTTAGAACCGCAGAGGATCCTTAAAAATAGAAAAATGTTGCACAGTCGCCATTTTTTGATAAATCACTTCAAAAAAAATTGGTGTAATCAGCCACTGATATGTATAACAAAATCCCGTTCCTATCATGCTCCAAAAAGCTTATTTTTTTTCAGCGCAGAAGACATTATCATTTCATGACAAGGATCTGTCAAAAATGAGCCCTTTTTTGTTTGCTTGCCTTAACTTAACGTGCATGATAAAATCCGGCTATGTGCATTAAAAACTTAAAAATCAAGAACTGCGATCCAAGAATACATATATTTTAGTTCTAAGACTAGATTACTGTGCTATGTTAAGCTTAAGCAAAGCACTTCTGTGTACTGCAGTACCAACAGGTACACACATAATAACCATGTATGTGGAGTAGATAATTGGATGCATCCTGTATGGGATGTAATTTCTTCGTTGTATTTTCTTTGTTGTTGTTCCTAAAGTTTGTGTTTAATCTTTAAAAATATCTCAAAATACATTATATGGAGGATCTTAAAAAGAAAAGAAGTTGTAGATTGAAGGTTGAAGCACAATAAGTTGATGAAAGTTTGTCTAATAGGATTCGGGGAAACTACTGAATTTTTCTTTACCATTTGATGAGTAAGCTGATTAGAGAAAATTTTATCTCTTGATATTTCGATTGAGTATTATACTTTTGGTATAGGAAGAAGAAGAACAAAAGGAAACCGTATAAGGTTATTGTCATTCATAAACTCATAAAATAAGAAAAGGAATTTCAAAATATTGGTAGTTTAAAAGTTATAATAGATTATTTTGGAATGTGTATTATAATATGAAAAAGTTCCTTTATCTTTAACAAAAGTCACAAGGTTTATGGTCACATTAAAGCTTCTTTATGTTTTAAAGTAAGCTGTTCGATACAGTGCAATTTGTGTTTAAATATTTAAGATTTGTTCTAATAAAAGCATCAGAGCGAATTTTGATGTTTTGAATTGTAACTTTCATGCTGTTTAGATATTGGATATGCACTACTTCTAAACTAATATTATAAATGGGAAAGTCAGTTTGTTTGTTTGTTTGTTCGTCTTTCACGTCACAACGGAGCAATATTATGACATGATTTTTTATGTGAAGTTAGTTACCAGACTAGAGAGTAGTTTAAGTTAATTTTTACCGCGGTAAAATATCTCATTCACCACACATTGGAGCATATCCACCGGTAAACGCTTATAACTAGATAGCAGCAAGAAACGATGTTATTAAATTCAATCGTATGGGCTTAAGTAGTAGGAGATATGATAACAGTCATGCACTTAAGCTGTCCGGTGTGACCTCACATAAGTTTCCATTGAAATTAGGAGTGCCAGTAAAGCTTATGCGAATTTTAGATGACTCTCCATTATGTAACGGCAAAATTTTGGGCGATACATAATTAGTAAGCTGATTAGCCGGCTTCTCGAAAGGGTTAAAATGTTATTATTCCTCAAAACCCAATAATTCCTACAGATTTACCATTTCAATGCATAAGTCTTCAATTCCACATTAAAGTTATAAAAGTTTTGCTATGAAAATTAATAAGGCCCAAGGGCAAACACTAAAAGTAGCAGGGGAACCTAGAAAAGTCGTCATTTATCACTTTAACAATAGACAGCTCTACTTTTAGTCCCTTTTTGTTTGTTTTGATTGTGAAAAGTTTAACAACGTATACTCATGTATACTTGCACCTAGAATGTGTCTGTGATTTTGAATTTTCTCTTACCACTTGGGAAAAGCCGCCTTTAACAGCTAGTATAGGTATAATGCCTGATAACATCCAAAATTTAAAACGTATTTCAAATACTTGTTCACTGTTCACACGAAACATTTGATGCTTATAATAAAGGGTTTTCCAATAAAAAGTTTTAATTTGAATAGCTTGCTCTTTGGAAAAAGAAAAAAACTGGTACTTCTGAATTTGTCATATTTTGACATTTAACAAGTAAATATTACACCATAAATTATAATAAAAGCATTTGTTAAAATTTACTGCAAAAATAGTGAACATTTTGCAGTCACAGTTTGCTTAGGATTTTCATCTAAAAACTTATCTTCATTGAAGAGCTATATATTGACCTCAGACCAAAATGTCGGAATTGTCGAATTGTCCTTAAAGGCCTCTCATCCTCATCCTGTAAGTGTTTGGTGCGGTTTTTGGAGAGGCGATGGCAATGTGATTTTAACTTAAATAAATAAATAAATTAGGTGGCGCAACAGTTCATGAAGAACCAGGGCCTAGTGACTTACAACTCTCAACCATTTCTGTGTGCGAGAAATGTTGTCAGAGATGGAAGGGACCTACAGTTTATATGCCGAATCCGAACGGCTAATTTGAGAAAGCACTTTTCATGACAAGAATTACTCTTGGAGGATTTGTCAATTCCTCGCAAGAGGCAGTACCCGTGAAAAAAGTTAGATGGCACAGGCAGGGATTGAACTCAAGACCCCTTGCATGACAGTCCAGTGCTTTGGACTGTCATACAAGGGGTCTTGAGTTCAATCCCTGCCTGTGCCATCTAACTTTTTTCACGGGTACTGCCTCTTGCGAGGAATTGACAAATCCTCCAACCATCACGCTACGGGTACTACTTTAACTTACATATTCAAAAATGAGGCTGGTGTTATTGCTCTGCCAAGCTATTATTCACGATTATTTATGACCATTATTAGAGAATATAGATGGGGATGATGTTTATTTTCCACAAGATAGTGCAACGTGCCACACAAGCCAACAAAAACTAATCGCAATTTAGTTAGAACTATTTCCTGGCTGTGTTATTTCTCAAAGAGGTGATCGGAATTGGCCACTCATCATGTGGCTTAAAACCTTTAGACTTTTTTCCTTAGGGCCAAGTATAGATGACGCATATTCCTGTATTGATTCAGGGCTCAAAAGCGGAATTTATGAAGTTATCGAGCACATGCAGTACTAAATGTGCGAATTGGTTATGGAAAATTTCATGAAAGGGCCATTTGGCTGATATCGTTTTAAGATATATTGTTTAAGTCAGACCTTCCTCTATACAATGAAATAAACACTCATTGATTTCTCATAAAAAGTAGCCTTTATTTTTGTTTTCAAGTATAAAACTTCTTATTGCAAAATCTCCTATTAAAATCGGAAATCAAAATAATATAACGAGCTTAAAACACACACTTATTATGAATACACATTTCAAATGTTCAGAAAGAACTATAAAAACCTTTTAATTCAGCAATGGCAGTTGTTATAGAATGAGCCTTATAATTAAAAAAGATATATTTAAATAAATAAATCTGATCCTATAAGAACATTTAACTGAAGCTATTTTAAAGGATTATTGCATCCTTTATAAAATTAATATCCAAGCTATCATTCAACACGCAGACAGAAAAAACTTGCATAAATCTAGGTTATTATCTTTTCGGATTTAAACTTGTGCGAAAAATATACGAATCTATCATATTTCTTATTTCATGGACACATGAGTATTTTTTTTGAAATGAAAGCTTATTAAAATGAATGCAATAAAATTCATGATAATTGCCTTAACATCGTAGTACTTGCTCTGATGATAGATCAGGGTAATTTTTAGAGTGTAAGCACTGCAGAGAGGAAAGAATGAATTCGTATAATTAATATTAAATTACATTTTACTTAATTATACTTTTGCTTTCGTATGTATGTATGTATGTATGTACATATTTAAAATTAATTAAATATAAAGAAATAAAACTAAAGAAGATACATGAATTGTTGATATTTTGATGTTTTAGAGACAAAACTTTCATGATAAATTTTAAAAGAAAAACCACGGAAGCTTACATTCTTATAACTAATAAAGGGTGATTTTTTAAAAGCTATAGGAAAGTTAATAAAAAAGAAACACAGAAAAATGCATGAAATCTTTATTTGAATCGATAGTACGGTCCATATAATTTAATGTTTGAAGATTATTTCATGCAAATGTTGACCTTGACTGCGCCTCAAATGGTCCATCCGCTTAGTCCAATTTTGGCATACTCTTTCCAACTTTTCGGCCGATATCTCACGAATAAATGTTGTCTTCCAATGCGTCAATTGAAGCGGGCTTGTCTGTAGCCATCCCCACACGTTTTCCATGGTCTTCAGGTCAGAAGAATATGAGGGCCATATGGTAATAGGTTCACATTTTTCTCCTGAATCCAGGCTTTTGTGGTCCGTGCGGTATGTATTGGTGCATTATGTTGTTGGAAAGTCCATCGTTGTCCACCAAATAGTTTAGAAAACTGCGGAAAAGCTCGTTCCAGAATCGATTTGTAAGTGATTTTCGTCATTTTAGAGCTTTGAAAATCCAGCTCCACGGTCCCGTAATAGGTGATTGGTCCCATACCGTTACACCACCATCTTTTCTGTGCAGTTTTTCAAGATAGATTTCTTCCTTTCTTAAATCACGGAAATAGGAAAAGACAAGGATATACCAGGCTCGATTCCACCTGATGTGATTCGTTGTAAAATCAAGGCGTTGGCTCTTGCATGCAGCATTTAATGGTGTTTTTTTCTTTATTTTTTGGTGTCGTATATGGTATTGTCTTCTGTATCACCCGAGCAACAGTAGATCTACTAGCATTTACTTCAGCTTCTGTCTTGAATTTACTAATGGAAAGCCTTTAATTTGAAAGTCTCACTATCACTGAAATGGTGTGGCTTTCTTGCCTCATTCTTTGTGGTTTTTCCATACCTCTCTGGGTCCTTGAGGCAGTTGTATACGACATTTGAACTTCTTTTAATTTTGTAGGCTATGAAACGAATGGTTTTGCCGAGATCCCAGTAAGCTCGATTTTGGCCTATTTCATTCTTGGTAAGACACTTAGCACTACCCATACTTCTTGATTCTATCAAATTAATACTCGTACTAAGGTCCCAAACAATCAGAGCATTCTTTTATCTGGTTCAAAACGGTGCGGGGAAATAAATCCACGGGAACTAACTCCACTGAGGGATTTAGTTCCCACTTAGTGAGATTTAAATCCACTTTAGTAAAGTGGATTTAGTTCCCATGCTAACTGGGAATCTAATTCCGAAAAAAATGTGTGATTTAAGTTCTCCTTGAGTTTGAAATTAATTCCCACTTTTTAAAAGAAGAAGCAAGTAGAATAAGGCGCAGGGACATAGGGCCCAGGGACATAACGCCCAACTTTTTTTTTTGGGGGCCTTATGTCTCACTTCGGTGGGACATAAAACCGAAATATTATTTGGGCCCTAAGTCCCACCCAAGTAAGACCGAAGCCCCAAATAAAAATGTTGGGGCTTATGTCCCACTTAATAAGAATCACCAAATGACACAACTTGGAGCACTTTAAATCCTGAGATCCCGCGAAGCGGGCCACCCACAGGTGCTTTTATTCAAAAAAGCAGTTGATATTGGCGCCTGCCTGGCGACTTTACATACCCTAAGCGGAGCAACGGAGTTGCGTGAGCGGGTGTGACCCCGAAAAAGGGAGTTAAAATCCTCAGATCCCGAAAATAATGTTGAAAATAAACTTTTTTTGTTTTTCCTAATTTTTGTATTATCACCGTATCAAAAAATTATTGTTCATTGTATTGAAATACAAAAACTTTATATTCTTTTTTGGCTTTGCAAAAATTTGGGGACAATGTTTTATTAGTTTTTTATCACCTTTCTCATCAATAACTAAGCTCCCCTTGCAATTTTGACCATAGTAGCAAATGTAACGTGAAATATTATTTCGAGCATATTTTTACACTATTTTTACGAAACCCGGTAATAAATTCAATTTTATTTTCCATGCTTTTAATTTTTTATTTTAATTTTATTCACACTACGCACTGTTTTCTTAAATTGCTTAAGACTGATGTTCGACTGTACTCATCAAAATCGAACAAGTTTCAAGAATCTGATAACTAACTGTAATTTGAAGCTGTTGTTGTTAGAAATTAGTTCCCTCTTCAAATTTTTGAATGTGTACTAAATTCCCATAAGAAAGTGGAGTTCATTCCCACTTAGCATGGGAACTAAATACACTTTACTAAAGTGGATTTAGTTCCCACTGAGTGGGAACTAAATCCCTCAGTGGAGTTAGTTCCCGTGGATTTATTTCCCCGCACCGTTCAAAACATGCTAATATTTTATGTGACACAAAAAAAAACAGGTATTTTGTATGACCTTCTTCGGAAAACCTTCCATAAAACCTGTATTTATCAACTTAATTCAAACATTATTCTTATTCTTTCTACATTTGGGCTTTTTCAAAACAAAAAAAAAATAAGGGTTTGAAATATATCGTCAAATAAAAAGTGTGTTTCCCAAGAAACTCATTAGCTATGTAGTATGTACATACATATATATTTTCTTCCATATTTTTTTTCTCAGTATTTTAAGACTTTATCAATAGAATAAGGATACAATTTGAAACCTTAAACAAATTTTACGAATAGAAACATAGCTACAAGGAAATGTTATCACAAATTATACTATTCACAAGAAAAACCATACGAGACGAGGCCTAAAATCGCTTTATACGAAACCGAGAGTATACCTAGATGAGACTGAGATTTTTGGATTTTGATGAGATGGATAAACGCCTAGTCTCGTGGCCAGTCCTTATTGATTAGCATTCATTTTAGTTTGGAAGTATTTCTATGAAAATATCAGACAATAGGGTATAGGGTTTTTCCACAATTGTATAATTGAAATCAGCAGCCATTTTGTAAAATTCATATAATATATGAATATATTATATTTATAGCCACTGAATCCCAAATCCTAAAAAGACATTTATGTTGTATGACGTATGTACGTACCTTTGTCTATAAGGAATGCTCATTGAAACTCTGTATTGCACTAAACCATCACAAAAAACATAAAAAACACAAATTCAACATCACAAAGCTGAAAACCTTTTAAGGTTATACTCTAGATATTTAGATTCTTTAAAAAAAAACTCTTCCTGAAATCGATAAGGCCATCTGTGACTCAACGTCAAAGGCTTGGCAATCAGTACCACATATACGAATTTATTTTCTAAGAAAAAAAAATCGAAAATTGTCAAAAAGTGCAATGGCTACATCCTGTGTCTAAAGCTTTTAGGTAATTAAAAAAAAGCCTTGTGAAGTTTTAGTGACACCAAGTGGTAGGAGTGCTAGAAACACAAAAAAAGATATACCTACAAATATTCCCCCAAAGTCCACAAGTCATAATGTCACTAGGACTTAATTGTAAGTGGTTTTTACATGTTCTGGCCAGACTCGGTTCACCACCATCGTCTGTCAGTCTTTTTTTTTGTTTTTGAGTAATTTAAGTACTCTCTACAATACTTTCATGTTGCATACAGTTCCACAATCAAGTGCAAGAAGGAGATGGTGCTCGTAGGCTTATAAATAAAAGTTAAGGTGTTCAAAACTTCAAGTATTTTAAATGCAGCCGAGTAGAAAACACACTCAACAACCAACTTCTATCCCACCATACCCCATAACTTCATTTCGAATGCCACAAACGTTCTACCTTTTCAATAAGGTCACATCACATCACAAAAAAATAAAATGAAATAAAAATAAAAACAAAGCAGAACTTACGGTTTCCTTAGAATCATGCGAAGTGTAGCATCTGGTCCTCGCTGGAAGAGCGTTCCTAATGCCTCACGAACATGATCGTTAGATGCATTAACATCATCCGTTTGTGGTGCTCCGCCACTTGTTCCTTCCTCGTCAACACGAAATCGATATAAAAAACATTTATCCTTAAACGGTTGTTCTTTGTTCACTGTTTTTGAAAAAAAAAGAAAAAAAAAACTAAAGTGAAAGAAAATACAAGAAATGTACAAAGAAAACATGGGGAAAATTGTAAATGAAAAAGAATATCCAGCAGCATCAGCAACATAGAAGGATATTCCATCAGTACACTTCGACATTCTTTGCTTTGCCATCAGAGCATACATATAACTCAAAGCCGATGTAAGCCGGATTCAATACAAAAAAAAATAATTATTCATACCATGTGAAAGGACTCCTTCTTCTAGTAAAGCTTGCCACATGCCCGCCGCCTGGGCTCTGGTGTGTACAATCGGTGACAGATTCAATAACCAATCGACCAATTCAGTGCCTGGAGCGCACTTTTTGATTAATTTGCCCGATACCTGTGGAAAATATTCAATTTGTAACTATTTTTCTTCGCAAGAAAAGGGATAAATAAAAAGAAAACTTACTTTTCTATCTTTCAAACAACTTGAGCTATCTGTGACCAGGAGAGTTCTGAGCGCCCATCCCATGCGGGACATAGCAGGACTCGGTGACTAAAAGTATATAAAGGATAAAGATGAATTGCGTTATTAGGGTTACTTACAACAGCAACAGGAAATATCGAAATATACATATATAATACGAGTACTAAAGTTAAACAATAATAAATGGACATACAGAGTTAACAATTATACGAACACAGTATACAGTATGTATTGCAGGTGGAGGGCCATATTAAATATTTTGTGCGCGGTTTGAATTGGTTTTACAGAGGGTGCTTACAGGTAAACATTTATGACAGGTTTACTACACAACGTCGAAATTTTATGAATGAGAAATATTCTAAGGTTTGGTGATGAAATTGATTTTAAAAAACACATTTCGAACGAAACAGTTTTGACTTTTTTGACATTTATGCATATTTCTTGGGGAATCAAACTTTATATAGTTGGCAATGCCACGAAAACGTACACAACGGCGAGGAAGGGGATTTAACATAGATAAGTTTAAATTTTTTATTTAAGTGTACACAAATATTTTACCACTTGCTTTTTCAATCCAAGATTTTCTTTATCCCCACGTTTTTTCAATTTTTCACTTGTGGCATCCTAAATTTTAAACGTGTTTAGTTATTTTATTTTAAAATTTTTTAATTAACACAATTAAAATAAAAAAAAAATGAGGCGATTTTTAGGAAGCAAATATGTTTCATTGAAACATTTAAAATTCAATTATGTATATACGAGTATTTAATAATTTTAGTTACTAATACAATTACATTGGTCGAATTACATTACTCATCACATAGGTTTTTGAGGCTACTAAAATTCATGAAGTAGCTTTTCTTCAGTAAAATTTGTGAGTTGAAAATATTTATAGTATTTCATAAAGTTTTTGAAAAATCTTCATAAATTGTTAGATTTCAGGCGTCTTAAATTTATCTTTAAAAAAGCTGATGCATTTGTGCTAAAACGCTTTCCAATAGAAGAAGGCAAAACGGATTAAAAGTAATTTTCATTCTCGTAACGAATCCGTCACTTAAACAATTCTATCATATCAAGTTTTTGAAATATGTATATTAAAAAACTAAACAAACATTTCTAAAAGTGGTGTTTTTCAAATTTAAGCATATAGACAAAATCGAAGTTCAAATTTGAAATAAGCACTTAAAATTTACTCCAAAACTTATTTTTCAAAACTATAAAAGCATTTAATTCAAAACTCCATTTAGAGTCAACTTAAGACTAATTATTACTAATGGAAATTTCCAACAACTATATAAGATACTAAAGGGTGATTTTTTAGCTATTATCTTTTTGACAATACTGTTTTAAACAGCTGACGAACGTTTCGTGTTTTGTTTCACTGTCAAACATCTTCAGTTTGGTCTACAATTTAACCATGAATCGTCTTACAAACGAACAAGGCTTGCAAAATTTTGAATTTTATTATCAAAATGCGTGCTCTGTTAAGAAAGTTCATCGCGCGCTTCTTCCATTTTATGGTCAGTTTAATCGAACCACTGAAGCGGCTATAATAAGCAGAATTGTCGATTTTGGAGTGAATATCAGCCAGAAGCATTGCAAGAGCTACCAATGCATCCACAAAAAGTCACAATTTGGTGTGGTTTATGGACTGGTGGCATCATTGGACCATACTTCTTCAAAGATGATGCGAATCGTAACGTAACTGTGAATGGTGAGCGCTGCCGTGAGATGATATCCAACTTTTTTTTTACCCAAAATGCAAGAGCTTGACTTGCATGACATGTGGTTTCAACAAGACGGTGCCACATGCCACACAGGACGCGCAACAATGGACTTATTGAGAGGCGAGTTCGGTGAACATTTTATTTCACGTTCGGGACCGGTCGATTGGCCGCCTAGATCGTGCGATTTAACGCCTTTAGACTATTTTTTGTTGGGCTATGTTAAAGCTCATTTCTATACAGACAAGCCCGCTTCAATTGAAGCATTTATTCGTGAGATACCGGCCGAAATTTTGGAAAGAGTTTGCCAAAATTGGACTAAGCGGATGGACCATTTGAAGCGCAGTCAAGGTCAACATTTACATGAAATAATCTTCAAACATTAAATTATATAAACCGTACTATCAATTCAAATAAAGATTTCATGCATTTTATTTTATTTGTTTTTTTTTAACTTTCTCATAGCTTTTAAAAAATCACCCTGTACCTGTATAATGATTTAAACTATGACTTAAAGACAAAGATTTGTACTTAGCAAAATCGTCACACAATTTAATGTTAAGGAACATGTTCTGCTTTAACTTAGTCTTAAGACACCCGTTTTTGGTTGTCTTTAGTATTTTTTATTTTCGAATTTCTAACTCAAGACAACTTAATTCGTTGAAAAATTATTGTTTTGTGTGCGTGCCAGAAAAAAAGAGTACCTTCGTCGAACAATATTATTTATGTAACTGAATTAGATGATGATTTTTAACAGTAAGAATTGCAATTTTAATCTCACTTGAAGAAAAATTGAATTTCTTAAATGTGAATTATATTTTACTTTAAAAACTTACTCATTTATAAAGGGCTTTTAGGTGGTTTAAACCTAGGGTCAAAAATAAAAAATTAAGCCGACATTTATATTTATTAAATTATTTTGAAACAAACGAAACATTTGTAAAAATCCTGGGGTTACTATTCATAAAAAGGCGTTATTAACCATAATCTCCACCTAACCTTTCTCTTCCTTGCATATCCCAAATCCTGGTGGTAATGCTGATGCATTATCCAATACCCAACCCATACAATAAAGAATGCTAAGAGTTCGAGTTTTTAATGCTTACTGTTTTAGAGCTTCTACTTAACGAGTTTTTGATTAGAATTCGTAAAAAGAAAAAATAGACAATTTTCTTAGAATTGCTGTATAGAAGAAGATGAAATTCTGTGTCGATACCAATCATACAATTTCCAATAAAAGATTTAAAACTAAGTATTTTTTTAGTATCAAAATTAAAAGCATAATATCCTTTCTATAAATGACTTGAATGTCTTCTCGATATAATTACGAATTCCATATTAATGGTCTTTAATCGATTGGATTGAAATATTGGCATTAGCCTTATCTTTCACGTATGTGGCTCCAAAGGATTGATGATGGAGATGATTTCCAATAATCATTCTTGGAATTTCCGAGTCCCAAATGCGACAGTTCTCGAACTTAAAAGAAGACATCTTTACAGAAAATGATTTTTTGATTAAAATTAGGATCAATCAAGATACAACGTTGCTGGTAATGGGCTGAACTTAAAAAGCCTTAGGTCTTATTTTTGTGCAAAATATTGTGTAATGTCGTTTGTAAAATCACTTTAATTCTATTTGAGAAATTGACAAAGCTGAGATTTTGGAAAAAATACCGATTGATACAGCAATACACACAGTTGTTTGTGAGTGATGCACTTTAAGCACTTTTACTTATACCAACGGATCAAATTTTTCCAGAAGTTTCACTATTGAGACCAAGAAGTTTCTTCACGACAACCAAAAAGTGCTTAAGTGTAGCAAATTATGACATTTTATTAATGAATTTTCAAAGCTTTGTTGAAGGATTGTATCGTTTTTTTAAGTAAAGGCGAAAAAGAAAGGATATCAAATGATGAAAGCTTCAAATAGAAGGGTATTCAAAATAATATCTCTTATTGGAAAAGTCTTTACTGATTTATTGATACTCTTTGCCTCATTGTATATACATAGTTTTGAAAGACAAGAATCTAAAAAAACATCCCTAAGCCCTCAACACCTGTATAAGTACTTTTTGGTCTTGGTTCTAAATGACTAATCAAACAATCTTACCAACTTGCATAAAAAATACTATTTCGGGTAGGGGTAGAATTTCAAAAGGTACTTTGATTCACATTTTCCGTTTTTCATGAATTAAAATTATTATCCTTAGGATTTTCGTTTATTATGTTATATTCATAAAAAAACGTAAGCTTTGTTTACCATTTTGATTTTGATCTGATATAATATTTTCTGACACATGGAAAAACGAAAAACCAAATTGTTATCCCAATTATTTCGTGCATAATACACGTATCAAAACAAGAAAGTCGAGAATATAGGGAGCTTGTTCTCAAGAAAATCTTTCGACCTATTAACTTTAATTGATCATATCTTTTTTTTTAATTTTTGTTTGGCAGGTAGGTAATTAAGCTTTCGATCTACTTTCTTCATAACAAAAGCTGATTTGCCTTCAATCTATCAAATTAATAGGACATCGTGTTTGGATGTAGATAAGAAAAATTGTTAAAAAAAGTTTTTTTGTTTTTATTTCTTTGTTCCTTTGTTTTTGAAATTTGACAAATCATCTTCATTTGGAAACTTTAAACATGTCATTATAAATGACCCCAAAAACATCAGTTCCAACCTACTGTACGTCAATTTTCGAAGTAGGTTGTCCAACTTCCGCAAATTAAAGGAACTTCTGACCCCAATACAGATACCTTCGGAAAACCATTAAAACCCCTATAAAAATCCATTAAACCGGATGTTGCGTTTTACCGGGTGTATATAAAATCAAAAGAAACATGAAAAATGTCTTATTCGTAAAATGCCACACGCAAAAAAGAAAAACAAAATTGAAAAGTTTTTCATTAGGTTTAAATTTTTTTTCGGAACCAATTTCTTCTTTACTGGTGGATAGCCGGAAATAGAAGGACCACGAGCAAAAAAGAAACATTTTCAAATCAAAGGACATATTCAAAGAAGTTTTCTTTTATTTTTTTTTTTAATTTGTCTCATGTCCTTCTTGCTTTTTCTTTGTTCTTAAATAACTTTTTTTTGTTACTTATTCTTACCTCTGTAATTGGAAGTGCCGGATTTGGATGATCCGGGCTTAATGGCCTTTTTGTTGGAGACGCTGGAGCTGCTGACATAGCCGCCCCAAAACCTGTAATAGATAATGAGATACATACAGTTAGCACGGTGTTAAGATACATATAGTTTTTTCAATTATGATTAAACATCTATGTATATGTATATAAATAGGACACTTTTGCTGATGTTATATTATTATAGTGGCTATAAAAGGTTCCTGTTGAATTCTATCCAAAATCTTTACGATCCTGAACTAACTACCCCATCATAGCTCATCCCACTCTTCTACACGCTACACTCATAAACAAACAGCTTGTTATTTATCCTTAAAGGGCAAAAGCAAACCCCGACTTTTGTTAAATCACAAAGTGCCAGGCTACCTATAGATAGGTAAGGTATAAGGTAGGTATAATATTGAATTTTTTGTTGTTGTTATCTTCGGTGTGTCTCGAACTCTAAGTAAGGTGATATTTGCGTTGTTCAAGGTGTGACAGGTGCGGTGAAAAAGGACTGGATGATAACTTTATTTCATGTTTCGTAAGGATAAAAGGTGTTTTTATGTTTACTTTTTATATTTGTTGCTCAAGGAAATATTAATATATGAGTATGTTTTCTTTATTTGTTATATGAAACAGTACATGTTACTTTATATATTTGTATGTATATAATATACTTTTTTATGTATAGGACTTTTTAATATGCACAACAAAACACACCTGGTGATTTGTAAACAAAATTATATGAAAGAATATTAAATGGAGAGTATCTACATTCCACAAGGTGTTATATTGTATAGGACAATGAAAGTGCTTTTATCAAAATATTATTTTATGTTCCGAAAATTTATTAAATATCTTTCTCAGTTTTTTCTTTTTTTTTCTTCTTCTTCTTATGGAGTTTTTGGTTTCTTTTTTGAGAATATTATTCCTTTGCAGAAAAAATAAAAGCATATTACTGCAAGGGTTTATTTTTTATCATTTTAATATAATTTGCAGATATTTTGTGTTAAGCATGAGTTCTCTTCAGTTGTTGGATTATACTGAGAAAAGCAATTACCAGAGGATATCTTGTAGACGTAAGAAAAACATGTCTTTTATTAACATTCGCCATGTGTCCCTGAGGTAATATCTCCGTTTCTTTGGCAATTTAATGCTTTCGACCAACAGTATTTCAAATTAAGTTGTGCTTTAACTGGCTGGTAGTAATTTAAGTCTAATAATTATGCTTCTTTTTACTATGATAAATAAACGATCAAAACGATATATTCAATAACCTACTGACGAGGACCAAAATACACAGAATTGTGGTGTATAAAAAAAAAGAAAAAATAATTTCTTCAAAAAAATTCAAATAAAGTTTTGTAATAAGTAATTTTTGTATTTGAAGAAATTGAAAGATTATGGAATCAAAAATTTAAACTTTATCCGTTTTTTGTAGAAATATATTCGAGGAGTGAAATCACAAGTAATATTTTTAGTAAAAATTTGAATTGCAAGAAACACTTTTTTATGAGAGGGAATAACTTTGAAGTCACTATGGTCCACGATATTTAAGTTAAAATTCAGTTATTTTTTTTTGAAGTTTTTATGTTACTGTGAATAGAATATTCTAAAAAGTCTAAGTCTAACAAGATATTAATAATAACATTTAGTAAAACCAATTTTGAATTCAATATTATTCCTTGTTCTCAACGTAATTGAGTTGGAAATCAATTACCTACTATCAGTTTTTACTTTTTTTTTTTCTGTCAAAAAGAAATTTGGATTGGATTTCTAAAAATATGATCTTAATGTTAATAACGATATTTTGGATATGATAAAATACGTTTGATTTCAAAATCAGTTTTTGTTAACAAGAAATTTAGTCGAAACTCCATTTTTACCAATTTTAGTTGATTTTATTTAGTTTTTATTTAATTAATAATAAAATAAAATAATAAAAGGATGCGATCTAAACTGATAACTTCCCATTCCGTCTGTAGATTTGTCTTGCTTGAAATTTTAACAAAAAATTAATAACAATATTTTGTGAGAGATAAATAATTTGAAGTCATTATATTTCTTAGCTCTCCTAATACCTGAGTCGAAAAGTATTTCTTATCCGTTTTTTGTTGTTGTTAAAAAACTAAATAGCTAGATTGTAGATTTTAATTTTTATAAAAAATCTGATTTGTATTTTCATAAAAATTGTACTGAATGTCGAAAATAATATTTTCTATAATATGAAATTAGTTGGGAGCCAAAATATTTTTTTTTTTAAATATATTCAAGCCGAAAATCAATTTTTTCTAACTTTTAGTAATGTTTTTTTAGGTTTTTATTTTTTGAAAAAAACTGCCGATTTGATTTTTCTTAAAATTTTATCAGAAGCCAAAAACGTTATTCTTCGTTGCATAAAATTATTTTGGAGATAAAATCGTTTTTCGTTCGTAAAATATTTGAGTTGACAATTTTTTGTGATTTTTTTTTTTTTTGATTTATAAGAAAACTATTATTTGTATTTTTTAAAAATTATACCAGTTTGGTATCACGTCACAATATATAATTTACAATTAAATTGAAGTTGCTAGCGTTATTGGTTCGTGAGATATTTTAGGTTAACCAAATTGCTATGGTAAAGAAAACCACCCACTCAATTTTTGTTGAGAGTCCTTTCTGCATCATTGTCTGTATAACAAAATTTGAAGTCGATATTTCTACTGGTTCTTGAGATATGGACAGCGAAAAAGGCTTCCAGAACGTACGAACATGCACGCACAAACATCTCTCTAAAAATCTTTTATTTAGATTCTAATTTATGTATATTCGAGTTGAGAATTAAGTAAAAATGTTTGTAGATTTCTATTTATTATAAAAATGTCAGTTCGATTTCTATAACAAATTGGTCAAAAAGTTGTCAAAAAAGTTATTCTTTGATTCATAATATTGTTTTGAAAATAATATAATTTTTTGTTGGTAAAATATTCAATTCGGCTTTTTCGATTTATAAAATTAACCGTAAGTTGATTTTTTTTTGATACTGTATAACAATTTTATTTCACGTCAAAATGCATAGTTTTAAATTTAAATGAAGTCGGTAGCGTTATAGGTTCTTGAGATATTTGGGTTCAAACAATTTTTTTTTTAAATGGATTTAGTACTACTACCCATTTAATATTTTTAAAACTCCTTTCTGCATCTTTTGATGTAATTATATCGATACCTTCCCATAAGAATGTATTAAGCGACACTTTTTTTGAAAATGACTTTTTAATGTGGAACTATACTAGAAGTTAAGCGCTACATTTCGGCCTGGGTTTCGCTGCCCTATCATGTATACAAAAGAAATTAAAGAGGAAAACAAATTGTAGCAACCGCCAAGTTTTCTCACTGGAATTATGTTGCTCCCTGAAATTTGTATTATTATCCGCCAGTGAAATTATGCTAAGAGACATTTTTATAAACCTTATTGTCTTAAGCAACCAAACGTCCACAAACTAATTTTGTTAGATGTCACATAGTTTAACCGAAATTGTCGCTTAGCACACTCTTCCAAATAGAACTTACTCCATTTTTGTCGGTTATAACACTCCAGATATGGTTTTCTTTGATTTTGAATATGTTTCTATGAAGTAGTCTACTGAAATGCATTGAAGAATTCAATAAACCTGACATTCTATATTCTTCCAAACTGTCAATATTAGGCCCGAAACGAAAGGATTTAGAGAGTCTGCTCAAAAGAAAGTTTACTCCTGAACGATACATACAAGAATACGAGGATATAATAAATACAGTCGGTGAGAATCAAGAATAATTACCAGAGACAGACGAAGATGATTTGTCTGAAAATCCAAGTTATAATCGTTAATCTTAAAATTTCCGTTTTTATCCTTAAAATTAATTTATGTTGCTTTTTATATAGATTTTTATTTATTTTATTGTTAATGAGAAAAAAATAAAAAATGTATTAAACGACACAATTTATTTCAAACCTTTATTTTTTGTGACGATTACAGTGTCTTAAGCGCCATTTGCTATTGTATCAAGCGCCAATGTCTTGACCACGAAAATGTACTAAGCGACAAAAGTTTCTTATCTGATTAAAATTTCGGTTTTGCAATGATGTCAAATTTTGTATTCTGAAAATCCCTCTCCAAATCTGTTGCTTTCATTACAATACATACAAAAATAACTAAATGAGACGTTTTTTTTGTTTCCTGAACATTTTTAAAAATGTCCCTTAATACATTCTTACGGGAGGTATTAATATGTAAAAGAAAATTTATTTTAAGTCGATATCTTGAGATATGGGCGGTTAAAAAGGTATCCCTAAACATCGAACGAACGTACACTCACATAACACAGGCATCTAGTAAACATTTTTGATTAAAATTCTAACCTTTGAAACGTCGAAAAATTTCACTGATTACAATAATTGTCTATATGAGAAGTAAACTATTCAGAAGTGAAGGATCCTTCAATGCTTAATTACATTAAAAAAGCTTTCACTAAATAACGATAGGTTAGGTTAGGTTGAGGGGCTGACAGTTGATGTCTTTACCGTCACACTTAGATCAACACAGATCCATTGTGATACCCATGAGTATTGCTACTCAAGCTAATAAGAAAAACCTATGTGTTCAGTGAGTCAAGCCATTTAGAGGCTTTGACGAAGTTCAGAATGTTAGTACCTGGCGTACTAGAGAGTTCTTTTAAATCCCCGAAGAAATAGTTGCCAAGCAGTTTCTTCCTTTAATGGGAGAGTGCGGGACAGTGACACAGAAAGTGCGAAGTATCTTCATGCACCTCCTCGTCACCGCATCCTCTGCATAGATCATCTGAACTGATTCTCATCTTTTTCATATGATAACCTAACAGATTATGTCCGGTGATTATGCTTACAAGAGATCGAAGTGATCCCTTTTGTAGCTGCATAATTCTTTCCGTTCTTTGTTTGTTAAAACAGGGCCAGATCTTTCTTGTAGTGCCGCAGGTGTCAAGAAGGTTCCACCTTTCATCGGCCTTAATTGTTATTCTTTTTGAGATTTCCTGTTTTAAATAACAGGTAGGGATGCTAACTAGCTGAGCTTGGCTTACGTCAAGCATTGACCCTAATCTTGCTAATTCATCGGCTTTCTCGTTGCCTACTATATCGCTGTGGCGTGGGACCCAGCAGAGTCTAAAGTTGTGCTGTGCGCCAAGAACCTTAAGCTCTTCGCGGCAGCATGAAACAAGCTTCGATGTATTAAGGAATTTACTAGAACGTGCTTGGAGCTTAGAAGCATTAAAAAAGCTTTAATAATTTGTATGCAATCCACATTCGAGTAGTACGGTTGAAGAACTATTATCTGCACTTTATATTACGACAGATAAGCATTCCTGGAGGAATGATTATTTCAATACAGCACAAGTAATCCGTCAAAATAAGGGACACAAAATCAGATAAAAGAGATTACTATTAGTCTAAAATACGAAAGCGGAATACTTCATCCGTTATTAGGTAATGGCCATTACTTTATTAAAGCTATTAATGAAAATAATAATTTGTGTTTTGGTTGCCTAGCCTTGTCTAACTAAGTCTTAATGTGTTAAATTTTGAAATCAAGAATGCATTTTGAGTTCAATTACCCTCATTCTGTTGTTAACGAAAATCAGGTATAATATGATGAAAGAGGAAAGACTTTCATAGCGATTAATTATCTGTCTATAATTGAATAACAGAGTGCATTTAAACTAAAAACGGACTAAATAGCACATGGAATCAGTTTTCTACACATACGAAAGACTTAACATTTTAAATACAGACAACCCTGAGTTGTGCCAAGTTTTGTTAGGAATAGAATTAAATAACCTTTCGTTTGATACCAAAATCAACGAATGGTTTTAAGAGTGGAATAAAGTTAACAACATTACGCAACAATTTAACATCACCTATTTATTATTATTTTTTTATTTGTATGTTGCTCCAAGTGAAAGAATAATACGTTTTTGAAATTTCAAAGAACATACATACATACATATGTACGTTGTATACGAAAAAAAAATTGAAAATATTAATTTTTTTTTTTGAAAAATTGATTAAAAACTCATTTTCAATATTTTGAATACAATACAAAGCAAAGATCAATAAAAGGTATAGACTGAGATTTTCGTATCTTAATAAAAATTGTTTTTTCAATATCAACAAATCCCAATTATCAAGCCCATATTTTATGAATATCTATAAAAACCAGCTGTTTTCTAACAATAAATAAATATTTGTTTATTGAACACATTGATGATAAAAATTATTGAGGTTATTCTTAAAACCCAAATTCTATTCTTATTTAAAGCAAATAAACACTTTCCTCAAGGATGGATAACATTGCATTCTAGGACAAGACCACACACTCTCAAGATTAATTCTAAAGGGGGCAAATTATTATTAGTTAATCAATTACATATGAATGTTCTTAATTAATGATTATTTTCAAATATATGTACATTAGTATATTTTCATTTCAGGCCAAAACAATAAACATCTGCTAACATGACCTACACGCCAATATAATTATAATTGAGTGATTTTCTCGGTCGTTTTTAATTAATCACCCTCCACATTCATTCTCCCGCATCATTATCTGCCATTATTGGCCATTGAAAGGAGCTTATAATGTTCATCAAAATTTATTAATATCTCACGGCACATAAATTTGTATTTAATTATCTCGAATATTAAAATCAATTCCATTTTATGGAAATTTTCAGTGTGAATCATCACTCATTTATGGCCTAACAAATTCAAAACCATCATATCCATACCACCAGAGATTCCGTAAATATTCTCAAACAATTCGAATAATTTATTCTAATTATTAATTTGAAATTTTCATCTAAAATGTTGGTCGTGTGTTTCGTCGTACAAGCAAACCGGCTTAATTCACAGGAAATATTATATAGGCCAACAAAAATATTCATCAACCATCAGATGTGGGAGAGTGTACATCAGAATAAAATTCTGATTGCAAGTGATGTCTCTGTACATAGCGGGTGGATCTTTTGGTGTTTTGAATTTGGGTTTGGTTTATGGGAAATTTTCAGCACTCCATTCTGAAGAACTGATTTAATTTTAATCAAATACAAAGGGAATAAATTTATTATGATTCAGGTTATCTTTTAAGCCCTGAAATTTTGTTTGAATAATTAAATGGAATAATTTAAGCAGCGAAGAGTATGTATAAGTTGCACAGTCACATGAGAAATAAAAATAATTATTCAATTTTGAAATGGCAAGTATACGCCATGGTTTACCAAGTTGGATTATTATTCTGATGCTTTTTGTTTCGAACTTTAAAAGAGGAAAAACTTAATCGGGAATAATCTTCTGGCGATGTACTTTTTAAGTTTTGTTTTTGATTCTACCAAATTCTTTAATTTATTGAATTCTTATATATGTATTTGTATGTATATATACATTACCACAATGATAGGAAGAGCTGAAGAGAATATTGACGAAAGTAATCATCGGAGTATGATCCCAATATAATCACTTCACACAGAACCATTCACTCTTTAAGTAAGAGATTTTTCTATATTCACCACTGTGTAAAGCTTCTAAAAAACAAGCTTTGTAAGTTTAAGAACAAATTATGACTATAATAGCCGTATACTGTACATGACAAAGTTAAGAAAAATGATTACAAATATATTGTATTACAATTTCTTGTAATTAAAATCTGTAGAAATTTTGTAATTACTTTAAAATGCAATTGACGAACTTCAATTACTTTTTACTTGTAATTAAAAAGCGCCAATAACTTGCAAATTAGTTACATAATTGTAATTGTTAACAAAATAAATGGTCGAGAAAGCATAAATGATTGTATTTCACAGTAACCATTAAACAAAAATATAATTTTATATTATTTTGGTCAATAAAAAAAGTGATGTTACTAAAATTATTTCTAGTTTTTTATGTAAATAATATTAATTTAATAGTTTGTATGTGTTTTTCTTTGAAATATTATAAATCTTTGTCTCTCAAGTACTTGAACAAGCCCTTTACAATTTTCCATTACATTAGGCTGTGCAATTTTACTTTATCGATTACAATTACAGTAATTGAAATAAATATTATTTCTATTACAATAACAAGTAACTAACCTTTTTTTTGTCGATTACAATTACGTTTAATTTTAATGGAAAAAAAAAATGGTAAGAAAGTTGAAATTAATTACGAAAAGTAATCATTATTTCCCAATTTCTAAACTTCTTCTAAATTTTAATAAAATAAATTAGGTAGCGTGACAGTCTGTTGATAACTAAGGCCTAGTTACTTACAACTCTCAATCAAGGATGAAGAGGGCCCACAGTTTTATGCCAAATCCCTACGGCTATTTTGAGAAAGCCCTTTTTATAATAAGCGTACACTCAAGGGGATATTACTACCCTTATTATTTAGAAACATAGTTCGGCTAAATAACGAATCTCTGTATTTGACAGTACCGCCGAAGTTGAGATCGAGGGTATACCGATGAGCATTCCTAGAAGCGGGAGTATTACGTTTGAACTGTTCAAAGAGGAATGCAAATGGCTATTTCTCTAGAGCATTAACCTTTACGACGATGTTCAAGCGACACAAAGAAACCAACGATGATTTTATCACAATCAGTTTAAATGCTCTACGATTAATACTGCCCAAGGTTTAAGTAAGTAACAGGAGCACCAGGACAGAGATGGGAATTGTACGTATGGACGTATATAAGTCTTGTAGATGATAGCCAGTTCAGAAGGGGAGACACATTTCTCGCATCGCTTTAGAAACCCAAATTTTATGTGGCATTTTTTGGCTACATCGCATATGTGATCGTTAAAAAAGAGGTGGTTTGGTGATACACAAATCGCGAACATTCCACATCCGAAGAAGAGGGATGTGAGTCCGGAAACGATTATGAAAAGGTTAGAGTAATATTGTCAACGAAACAATGTATTGGATTAGATGTTGCAGACAGAAGATCATTAGTAAAAATGAGAAAGAGTGTTGCCTTGAGGCACACTAGCGTTTATTTTGTGGTTTTCAGACTTGAACCCATCCAATACTATGATCCGAAAGGTAATTACTAATCCAATGAAGGAGGGATTCATGAAAACCGAAAGTACACATTTTCGATAAAAGAGCCAAACCCTATCAAATGCTTTTGAAATATCAAGTGCAATAATCTTACTTTCTCCAAAACTATGTACAAATTGGCTCCACTGTTCGGTGAGATGAAACATGAGATCACCAGTGGACCTTCTGCAATCACAAAAGCCGTACTGTCAGTCATTAAAGAGCCTTCGATCTTTGAAATATTTTTTGAGCTGAGAATGAATCAGCGTTTCCATGACCTTGGAAAGAAGGGACTTAAGTGCAATCCGTCGGTTATCAGAGGGATGGAGGAGATTCGCCTCTTTTGGGGATGGGCTGTACAAAAGTTTTGTTTCTGCTCGGAAAAAAACTATGGATTAGGACAGATGAAAGAGCTTACACAGTGTAAATTGCTCTTGGAAAATTTGTCAATTCCTCGCAAGATGCAGTAAATGTTAAAAAATACTTTAGGTGGCAGAGGCAGGTATTGAACCCAAGACTTCTAATATGACAGTCCTACTCACTAGTTATCACTCCACGGTTACTACAATCTTTTAAATATGGTATCCTTAAAACTTCAATGCGTTTAAGGAGGAACGAAAGTTCTATTAAAAACAACAAAAAACACAATATAGCAGTGGGTTACATCATACAGAGGTTCATGATAAAACTCGAAAGGAATTGTTTTGTAAATGTGAACTTAATCAATTATTTCATCGACTAAAAGAGAGAAGCTCCTTTAATAATTCTTTTAAGAAGTTTAAAAAGGAAAAAAGTACGATAAAGTGTGATTTTTAAGCTTTAAGGTTTATGCTCGAACTACGAGCATAAACGAGTTAATCAATTTTATTGTAGTTTATTGCAAAATTTTTGTTTGAACTTACTCGTGATTGATGTTTTGCATCGTACGATCTAACTTAATAATTATTTTTTTAAATAGTCTAAAGAAAAAAGTCTAAAGGTGCTATATCACAAGATCTCAAAGGTAATTGTGATCATCTCTTCCATAGGAATAGTTCGATCATGAAACCTTTCTGTCAAATTTATGATTGTTTACTTTCTTGCATGGCACATACGAGGTGTGTTCAAAAAGTACCCGGCATTTTTAAATTCCGCGGGTCTGGAGAGTCCGAAGGTCAAAATTTTTGTTTTATTGTGTTGGTATACATGCCCCTAAAATATGATGCAATTTTCAGCTATATTCACTGTTTACTTTGTCTGTGGAAGTTGCTAAGGTTCTACGTGTTTTTATGGGCTCGGCGATTTTTGCTGAAACTGCTGAATTTTGACCAAAAAAACAATCGCATGAACATCGCTCAAGAGCTGTTAAATGACGTCAACGACGATCCAAGTTTGCTTGAAAGGGTCATAACTGGTTATGAAAGATGGGTGTACGGTTATGATGTCGAAACCAAAGCACAATCGTCCACCTGGAAGCATCCAACGTCAAGAGCGAAAAAAGCACGTCAAGTTCCATCAAATGTGAAGGTTTTGCTTACTGTTTTCTTCGATTATAATGGAATAGTGCATCAAGAGTTCTTACCACAAGGTCGTACGGTTAATAAGGAGTATTACCTTGAAGTTATGCGACGTTTGCGTGAAGCAATCCGAAAAAAACGCTCAGATTTATGGAAAAACAATTCATGGCTTTTACACCACGATAACGCACCTGCTCACTCGTCGTTGCTTGTTCGTAATTTTTTGGCCAAAAACAATACCGTAGTCATGCCCCAACCTCCATATTCACCAGATATGGCTCCGTGTGACTTTTTCCTGTTTCCAAAGTTGAGGAGACCCATGAAAGGACGGCGTTTTTAATCGATTGAAGAAATAAAGGCCGAATCGCTGAGAATGCTCAAGGACACATCAAAAAGTGAATATCAAGAGTCCTTCCAAGATTGGAAAAAACGCTGGCATAAGTGGATTATATCTGAGGGTGACTACTTTGAAGTGGACCACATTAATGTAAACGAATAAATAAATATTTTTTTTGAAAAAAAAAAACGAAAATTCCGGGTACACATAAATTCTTCCCATATCGGCTATAAATTCATAAATCAACTTTCGGTAGCTCAACCCATTTACCGCAACAGTTTTTACAGACTTACTTTCGATTACGTAGGGTCCAATAACACCACCGAATATACGGATAATTTTGATGCCTTTCATGAGCCTAATAAGCGAAAAACTGACTTGAGTTTTGTGTTAGCTAAATTTTAAAATCTATTGACTTTTTTGGAATGCATATTCCAAAGATAGACGAGAGATAAACCTGCTTAAATAGTAGGCTATTCTAAATGAAAATATCTTACTAAAAGTAGGAACACAATATATTTTTATTTTTAAATAGTTTTTGAATCTTAAATCAATAAAATTTAGTTCAATATCAATAAGAAGTTAAATAGTAGTAGGTTAAATATAAGTAGTTAGGCAAACCACTGGCTTTTAATAAAATGTCTTACAATAATAATAATATTAAAGATGTTTGTACACCTTTATATTAATACCATGGTTAGAATTAATAAATGGCCTTGAATCACAGTGGTCTGTAGAATTTTTATATTTTATACCATGTTTAAAGCTCAAACTTCAAACTCTATCATGAACCAATTTTAATTTGGGATATAAGTTTTTCTTAGATGTTAATAAATCAAACTTACACATTGCCAGATACATTCTAAATTTTGTATTTTAACCCTTTTCTATCACAGATTATGACACTTTACAGTTTCTTTACTCGGACTTGTAACCTTTTTAAACAATGTTAGTTCATATTAAATTATCAAAACAAACTGTTAAAGTTAGTTTAAATCAAAAACAACTTAGCTTAACTAATTTTATCGAAAGATATTCGAGCTGATAAAATTGTTGTTATTTCTCTAAGATATTGTTATTATTATTATTTACTTACCATTTTTCAGTTTACAGTTTGTGATTATATCATTCATCAATTCTTTGTTTTTCTGCAATAAAAAAAAACAACAAAACACATTAAATAAATTAGTATTGGTGCCATAAAAATAGTACTCTAAGTTTCAGTTTATTCAATAGTATTGATCATAAAAAATATTTAAAAACAAAATATATTAAACTTTAGAAGAAGTGTACTTAGTATAACTTTAGCACTTACGCGAGTAATAGTGGCACTATTGATATTATCGTGTTCAGGTTCAATTTTTGAATATTTCATTAACACACAAGCGCCAGTTTCGAAACAGTCGCCGACGATGCCGCCATAGCCGCCGTCATAGTCGCCACCACCACCGTTGGCAACGCCAATATAAGCAAGTTTTTGAGACCATCGCTTTATGGTCGAAGATTTATTATCCATATAAATCAATAGATCTCAATCAGTCAAGTTAACTGCGAAGTTATAACTTTTACTAAATTGATTTCGGGTAAAACACCCACGCTATGGGGTTAACTTATACTTTAAACAAATATATTAAACAAAAATAAATAAAATATAGGTAACTTAGTCAATCGACGGCGACACGCTAAGTTTCCATATAGATACGTGTAGGTGTTCATAAATATGACTTTACCATGCGCGCGTTCTTGACACGTACCACCACAAACACCTGAACAATTACAGTCTTATAACATGTGTTGTATTGGCTTCATGTTGGGCTTATCAATTTTAATATGGCTTGAAGGTGTTTGGAGCGATATGACAAGCTACCTAATTATTCGAAGTGTATAGAAAAGATATCGAAAGAGAAACACAGTTAATGGCATTGAAGGTTTTCCGATATTGTATGTACGAGTACAGTAGCGGGCTAAAAGGTACCTAGAGCCCGATTAAATGATTCTTAATTTTAATATTACTTAGAATTCTTGCTGATTCAAGTGATATGGATGTATAATCTCAGTCTAAATAATATATTCACCGGCTTTAAATTCAATTCACGAAAGGAAAGTTCGAATAAGAAAGTAGGTTTTACAATACAAATATTGTTGGTCAAACAAAACACATCATTTTTAAATGTCGCTCATCACCTTTTTTCTATTTTCTATACAAATTTTATTTGAAGTTCTTTTTTATTTGAGGTTCTATGGTTCTTGAGAAACCAGTTGCTTCCATTGGAAAGAATGACAAAATTAACTTAAAAAAAGAGGCTGGGATGCGACCCACACTGATAACTTCCCATCCTGTCTGTCGATTTATCTTGCTTAAAAGTTTGTCTATATGTATCAATTTTTACCAAATTTGCGTATTATTTTTTGTAGATTTTATTTTGTTGAATATCGAATTTTCTGTGAAATACAATAAGTTTGAATCCATCATTTTTAATTTTTGAAAAGCTATTTGAGTCGAAAGTAAATTTTTACCAAGTTTTAGTATTGTTTTTTTTTAAGGTTTTTATTTTTTGTAAAAAAAACTGTCAATTCGATGTTTCTCAAAATTTTATCGAATGTTGGAAACAATATTTTTTATAAGTTAAAATTAATTAGAAGCCATATTATCTCAAAGTTTTGAAAAGATATTTGAGTCGAAAATAAATGTTTGCCAACTTTTATACATTTTTTTTAGGTTTTTATTTAAAAAAAATACTGTCAATTCGATTTTTCTCAAAATGTTTCCTAATGTTGAAAACAATATTTCTTATTAGTTTAAAGTAGTTAGAAGAAAGTATTATCTCAAATTTTTGAAAAGATATTTGAGTCGAAAATCAATTTTTACCAATTTTTGTTAAATTTTTTTTCGGTTTTTATTTTTTTGTAAAAAAACTGTCAATTGGATTTTTTTCAACATTTTACTGAATGTTGACAATAATATTTTTTGAACGATAAACGTAGTTTAAAGTCAATATATCAAAGTTTTGAAAAGATATTTGAGTCGAAAATTAATTTTTACCAACTTTTATTAATTTTATTTTTTATTTTTTGTAAAAAAACTGTCAATTCGATTTTTCTCAACATTTTATCAGATGTCAAAAACATTATTCTTCGTTGCACAAAATTGTTTTGGAGATGAAATCATATTTTAGTCGTAAAATTTTCGAGGTAACAAATTTTTTTTCCAGTTTTTTTGATTTATAAAAACAACCGTTAATTGTTTTTTTTTCCAAAAATATACTTCTTTTGTATCACGTTACAATATATAATATAAAATTTAATTCAAGTCTCTCGAGTCATTGGTTCATGAGATATTTAGTGTTAACCAAAATTTTCATCTTTTTTTTAAACTGCTATGGTAAAAAAAAACCACCCACGCAATTTTCTTGAGAGCCCTTTCTGCATCTTTCTGCCTTATTATCTGTATAAAAAAATTTATTTGAAGTCGATATCTCTTCTGGTTCTTGAGCTATGGACGACGAAAAAAACGTCGCAAACGTACGGACGTACGAACGTACGTACACACGCACGCACATACATCTTTCTAAAAATCTTTTATTTCGACTCTAGGGACCTTGAAACGTCGAGAAATGTCAAAATTTTCAATTTGACAAATCGGACCCATTACAATAACTTCCTATGGGAAGTTAATAATAATACGAATTTGCAATTTTTATGTTCTCAATTCGTAGGAAGAAGCATTCTTTTTCATAAAAATTGGGTCTCATAAAGTTGTATATTACAGCGGATAATTTCAGTTCAACATTCAGTAATTATAAGAGAGAATTTTAATTAAAAACAATTAAACACTTTCTTGAAAGCCCCAAACTAAATCGCCAAAAACCTCACATACAATTTGTATGCAAAATATTAAGCTGAAGATCCGAGATGTTTTTACTTACTACATTAAGAAATATTTGCCAAGTATTTTGCATTCGTAAGACATTTCGAACTACGAATTATAAAATATATACAAAATTAATTTCAAAAGAAAAAAATCTAACGATTTTCGAAAACCAATTAATAAATGGTATCTAAATTTATGGATATAAACTTATTGTCCAAGTATAGCAGGCAAACCCCAAAATAAAGGAACTATTTTTAAAGAAACTCTTTGGATACAAAAGCAAGTTCGTGGGATCCAGTCTTGAATTATATTTATTAATCAATCTGGATATACTTTTTTCGTTTTGACACTTGTAACTTGATAGATTTATACTAAAATAATAGTTCGGTTTGCACTACGCATCGAAATATCACTATATTAAAGCAAACTTTTGATGGGGTCATTGTATGGCCTCATGCAACTGTGGCGTGGCTTCAAGATCGAACACCGTTAGACTATTTTTTGGGGGTCACTTATCAACGCATATAAGTCCCTCTTGGTCTTATTGACGCCTTGAAGAAGAAGAATCGGAGTGTTATTTTAAAATACGGACGCAATTGCTTCAAAAAGTGCGAGCAAATTGGACCTCTCGATTGGAATTTATTTTAGCCAGTCGCAGTGGCTTTTTGGCTAAAATCATTTTTAAAGCATTTCGCCAAATGCTTATCTTTATAATAAAGTTAAATTTTAGGCCATAACAAACATGTGTTTTATTTTTCTTGAAAACCACACGTCTAAAAAAACTGCCTTTATTAACAAAAAATGAATGTTTAGTACTTTTTCGGACATTTTTTTGAAAAAATAATAGAAACCAAATGTTTTTATTTACTTAAACAATATATTCATTGTAAGTTTTAGAGGCTTCTTAAAAAAATATTAAATATAACCGTTTCGTAGGTCTTCTAAGCCGTGAAGATTTCTTAAACAAAATCTACGAAACGAAGCCTAGTATTTAAAGAGACCTATACAAGAGTCCGTTATGTATACGAGACCAATACGGTACAGAGTTAGTACCCGTGGTGTGATAATTTGTGCGTAAGACTGTCATTTCAGAGGTGTTGGGTTCAATCCCTGCCTCTTGTGAGGAATTAACAAATTCTCCAAGAGTAATTCTTGTCATCACAAGTGCTTTCTCGAATTGGCCGTTTGGATTCGGCTTTAAACTGTAGGTCCTCTCCATCCCTGACAACAGTACTTGCACACGGAAATAGTTCAGAGTTGTAAGTCACTAGGCTCTCGTTCTTAACCTAATTGATTTAATTTTTATTTCAAGTGGAGTATTTTTGTTTCACCGTGCGTCGTTAGGCCGGTAAAGTAAAAAGCAACATTCATGTACCCCATCATGGAATTTTTAAACCCTACAATAGCTCCTAACTAAAATAAAAATCTATACAATGTGAAATAAACTTCAGATAGCCCAAGTGATTATAAAAAAAGTTAAAAAATCACAAAAGTCAAAAAATTTCAAAACTTATTATTACATTTTTAATATTTTACAAGCATTATAATCTTTTATACAAATCGGATTTTCAAATAGAGACTAAATAATTTAATTTGTGAACACACCCTTTTACTTAATATCAAACAATTTATTCAGAAGACCAAAAATTGTCATCATGGTAAAATACACAAACGAGCTACGTCTGCCAACTATAACAATGTGAAAATTAAAGAGCGTTAACTCCAATCAAATCATCTTCAATGACAAAGCTTATTTGTGGATCAATGGGTTCGTCAATAAGAAAAATACGCGTTAAAAATCCACATTTGCTTCATGAATCACTTCTTCATCCTCAAAAAATATTTAGTTGGTATGGTTTGCATGTTGGCGGAGCATCGGAGCTATTGGCCCATATATTTCGTCAAGAAATGAGCCAGTCGATTGGCCGTTTAATTCTTGCGATTTAAACTATTTTTTTTGGAACTACGTTAAGTCATTGCTGCATGCCAACAAGCCGATGAACGTTTGAAGAGTTCAGAGCCAAATAGAGACTGTTTGGGCCGAAAGATAGAACCGCTGTAAATGTGTCCGCTGTGGTTATATTAACGAAATCGAGTTCCATTTAAAATCCGTTTTCATTGTACTTCAAGTCAAAAATACAGTTTTTGAATTACCTCAAATAGTGTAAGTTTTATTTAAAACAAGCGTTGTCAAGTCCTTTTTGGAAAACACTAAAAGAGGTTTTAAATTACAAAAATTGTATGGTTAAGTGACATAATAATGACATAATATGACTATTTCAAAATAATCTCTGTAAGAAATGTTCCCATAATGCATTAAATAATTATTTATCATCAACCGCTTCTCTAAACACTTTCTTGTTTAATCAACTTTAAAAACATTTTAACGCCAATCAGGATATCAATGCCAAAATATCCGTTTAAATATTTACTTCTCGTGTAAAAAGAGCCTCCTATCCAGCCCTGATGTTAATGACATTAACTGATAAAAATTTTCTCATTTACCATAAATGTTTATCTATTTTCCTCCATTACACAGAGAAGGTTAACTACGTTATACGCACCAAAGAAAGGTGTGAAGTTCTTCTAATTGAGATCTTCGATAAAAATTCCATTTAAAATTAAAAAAAAGAACCAATTCAAATAGAAAAACACCCTAACGAGATCTAAGATATCTAAACCTAGGTACACTAAAAGACGGCGGCGGCGGCTCGTTAGGACGTGCCTTTTAGATAATAACTTTCATATTTTGCCAGATCATTAATGCTTATGCAAATGACTTTTTGCCTCAGTTTGCCGCACGTTATTTAATCTTATCTCGTAATCGGGTGTAAGTGAGCGAAGCTATCGACTTGAAAAAATAAATGACCATGAAATTGTGAAAATTACATTGGGAAATACCCCCACAAACCCATCGTTCGCGTTGCGTCGCGTCGCGTCGTCATGAAATACAATTTATATTGATTTTCAGGGACATCGGACATGAATTTGATTCGCGAAATGCGTAATGGCAGAATATTTTTATTTGAAAAATTATTAAAGTCGTTTACGAATTTCTCAGTAAAATATGTCATTTAAAACAATTACTTTTATTTCATAGAATTTACCGCTTATATCTCGTCTCAGAAAAAACGCAATTTTCTGGTATTTAAATACACGATTATCTGCAACACATGTTTTTGAATAAAATCCAAAGTCTCCACAACATTCTGGGCAAAACAATTGGTTGGTTAGCGGAGCACATTTTGCGTGTCCTGATTTTTGGGTTGGCATTTAATGCCAAAAACATTGTCAACTCCGCATATCCACATCATAATAATTACCCACCGCTGAAATGCCATTTTCATTTTAGTCCAAGTTCTTCTGCGAACAAAGCTTTTGTGGGTTATTCTCATTTCTGATGATATTATTTGTGTTATGAAATATTATGCTATGGTTGATCTAGAGCTAGAGGGTAATTAAGTTCCGTGAATACGAATACGGTGTTTAGACTTTAGATACAAATTGCAAAAAGCCGATTTGAATAAACTTCCTCTCTATCTCTCTTACCATCATCACAACACAATCCCACTTTTAACCTTTATTATGTATGTAGGTACAATATATACAATTTTTCAATTTAAGCAGAGGTACAAAAGTGTATAAGGCTTGGTGCTTGACTTGGAGTAGAATGACAAATTAAGGGATAAATTAGGTAGCTCATGTCAGTGACAGGTTGATTTGGCATACCACCTTAACCATTAATTATAATAGAATGACATGCAGGTTTTTGGTTTTAAGTGGAGGGATTTTTTTTGTGTGGCTTTGTTTTGGGGGAGGGAGGTGGGTGAATTTAAGTGGTCAATCAAGGTGGATTTTAAATTTGGATGAACAATGAATTGTTAGGGAATAAAATTATAACAAGAAGTATGTTAGGTATTAAGTAGTATTATTTTGTTACATCGTTTACTTTTACTTTTATGGTTTGATGATTTGACTTTTACTTTCATTTTTAATGGTGTACATAGATAATCAAAAGTGGCTTGTTTGTAATTTGTGCAAGTTTTTTGGATAAATTATTATTATGGAGTAGCAAAATAAATATATAAATACCCCAGTCTATAGATTTTGATTTTGCTTGTTGACGTGTCCAGAAAATATATTTTGTTGTAATTTTAATTTTCTGGAGGAAACTTCTTAGTGAATCTCTTTAATTGTTGTCAAAAGTTTTTCTAAATTTTGAGTTCGAAAGTTATTGTAATATACACTACCAATGAGGCCACACATTTTGGAATTGATTTTCGCTTTTTATAGCTGGTAAATACAAATTCATACATTTGAAGTTAAAATTAGAGACGAGCGAAAGATTTTCACAATATCAAATAATTAACTACTAAAAAAGTGTTTACAAAAATGATCCACTAGGATAAGGCCATTGCGAATATTTCTGTGAAGGAGTTTATAAGTGCGATCGTTTAGATTCTTTTTTATAGAATATCTAAAAGAGTGTTGAAAACAACTGTCTTAATTTAATTTGGAATACACATGGGCTCTGGAAAGACTTTGGCAGCTACATAAAGAGCAAAAATAGATGCTTTGAAGGATTTAGGTCTCTCGGGATGTGATATAGCAAGGAGACTTAACACAAACAAGAAAGCAATCATATTGCTGATCAACAAAAATATGGGAAAAATAAAAAAGTGTTCAAGGCATAAACAAGAACATAATGAGAAAAGCGGTTGATGCTATTGCTTGTCGCAAATTCCACTCTACCAGCGCCAGCGACTAAATAAGGTCAAATTTGAAGACAAGGACACCTTAGTCAAAGCTTTTCATGATTCCTGGGTCCCAATTTCCTGCGAGTATTACAAAAAAGAAATGTTTCTTTTCCAAACCGCTTTATAAAGGTTTTATCCGACATGGTGGATATAGTAATTACTAATTTAAAACAACGTTATAAAATCTAAATATTTCATTAATTTTTTTCGTTTTTTCTGAAATTTTTTTTTAACCCCTTAAGCGGTCGCGCGGTCATTTGTAACGGGAGCGGGCGAGCGTAACCGACAAGACCTATCGGATGAATAAGAGAAATAAAGTAGGTACTAATTATTCCATAAATATTTATTTATTTGTACTCAGATACATTATCATTGTCTTTAAAGTTTAATTTGTCAAAAAAGTACTTAAAATTATGAAAAAGGCTACTAGAAATGAGAATTACAATGATGGGTAAAAATAATAATATGAACGAAAATGTACTAAGTGGAGTCGATTCGACTACGCGCAACCGCTTGAAGGTTAAGCTGTTTATTTTTAGATTTTTCGGTTACAACACTTTCACAAGCTATACAAATTGAACATTGATTCAAAAATTTGTGGCCTCTGATTTGTGGAAAAGAGAATTTTGACAAAAAGATCCTAGAATTATGCCCAACTTTATTAGATATTTCGTTGTTTCTGTGACAATTATTTAGCAGTGCATTAAAATTGCTGAAGCCTTTTTTAAAAATGGTCATGCCAGAGGTTTTGGGTTCAATCCCTACCTGTGTCATTCAAAGACTTTTTCACGGCTACTGCTTCTTGTGAGAAAATGACAAATCCTCCAAGAGTAATTCTTGTAATGAAAAGTGGTTTTTCAATGTATTCGTTTTTTATCAAATGTGTCCCCAGTCTGTAGAATATTTCATCATTAATGGCGTATTTGGGCAGATGAGAATTCTGGAGCGATTGTTGAAACGCTGATATATCCACAAAAAGTGATAGATTGGTGCGTTTCGCAGGGACTGGTGCTGGTACTTCTTCAAAAATGAGTTCGACAAAACCGCGAATGATGTTCATTATAACGAAATGCACTTGCCGCAAGTCCAGTGTAATCCACCATTTTGTTAAAAAACAAACAAGATTCTTAAGTTACAGCCATATAAAAATTATAAATTATAAACCGAAAGCGCAATCCATTCACCGTAAAAATTGCACCAACCTCATTTTCGAATAAGTTAAGTCCAATCGCAACGCCATGCACCAGTCCAAAAGTGTGCCCACCAGTGATACAAATTGAAAATTATCCTCATCAATGAAGAGAATCATTTTGATGCATTTTAAAGGTACCACCGACGAAGATATACGGCTTTGCCGTTGGTCGACCGATTGAGGAAATTCTTGTGTTAACTGAAACTTTAAAGCTTTAAGGACTAAGTCTTTATTTAAAATAAGCTAAAATGTCGTTTATAGATTGTTTAATTCCCAAGATTGATGAGGAATTGAAAAATCTAGTATTTCGTTTACGGGTTACGAGAAGCAATTTTCTCAGTTGTTCTTGAGCAATGTATACGGTTTCGATTCTTCACAACAATAAATTTTAGCAATATTTCCAATTTTTTATTTTGTCGGCTTAAAAGGTTCTTTACTAAGTTTAAGGGTTGCAAACTATGGCTTTTTGAAGCGTGTATCGTTCCATTTTTAGTAGTAGGGCAGTTTTTATTTGTTGAATTTCTAAAATTGATCGCTTCAAAAGTGAAAGATGCCTTAAAAGTGGATTGCTCAATATAAAACATCTTTACGAACAAAAAATGTTATTTGAATTAAAAAATGTTTGATTATGAAAAAAGTATCTGTGATTTTTATAATTTTTGTTTGAACTTAAAATTGACCAATTTTTCAACTAAAAAAATCGTAACTAACTCATCATGAGCCATTTGTTCAATTTGCTGTTAAATTGAATGAAACAAATGCTTGATAAGAAAGAGGAGTTTTGGATATTTATTTCACGCAAGCAAATAATTGAACAATCAGATCACGTTCGAAAGTCTATGGTTCTCAATGATTTACACTTTTTAGTATGCAATGGAAGAATCTCTACAAGTGTATTTTTATTTTTCGTTGAAATACATTTTCTATTCAATTAATACCCGTCTAAACCATTTGGTCCTTTTATTTAAGTTGAAATAAAGTACCCACATTCTTAATATAGCAAACAACCACTTCATCATCTGTTTACCAAAATTATCCTACCCATACAAAACTACAAAACTCGATGGAATTTGAAAAAAAATGAAGATTAAAATAGAAATCCCATTTATCTTTATCAAAACACAAAATAAAAGGTAAATTTAACCAGAAAAGTGGTGAGATGGTTCTTGGTTCTTTTGTTTGACTCATTTATTTAAAAAAAAAAAAAAAACAACAACTGAAACCATTTTGTTTTCAAGCATTCAAAAATGGTAATTGAAATCGTGCTTACTAGATGTGGTAAAGTTCTTTCAATATCTTTACTTTGATGGTATAAGTTTGGAAGTTAGTAAATTTATTCTCGTTTCTTTTCTGTATGTTGAAAAGTTTTACTTTTTTAAAGGACATGTTTGCCCTTTTTTTTCTCAATTTCACGCTGACATGAAAATGAAAATAAAGTCCATTGAGTGGGATACAATTTAAATTTAACTTGTTTCCATTTCCGGTTGTATATTATAGGGCTTTGGAGGTACTTCATTTTAAATTGCAAATGTAAATACATATGTCTTTTAGTTAAATGCGAGTGGTAGTACTTTAAATAAATTGCAGTGTTTTTATTTTTTTTTACCCGTGGCATGATGGTTAGTACGTTGGACTGCCATGCCAGAAGTCTTGAGATCGATCCCTGCCTATGCCATCTAAAGTTTCTGGCCTCTTGAGAGGAATTGACAAATTCTCCATGAGTAATTCGTGTCATGAAAAAGTGCTTACTCAAAATTAGCCGTTCGGATTCGACTTAAAACTGTAGGTCCCCTCCATCCCTGACAACAGTTCTCGCACACAGGAATGGTTGAGAGTTGTAAGTCACTAGGCTCTAGTTCTCAACGGACTGTTACGCCACCCAATTTATTTATTTTGTATGTTCATTTCCTTCAATCGCAACGTTAAAGGATCGTTTGTTGATAACTTTTAAGATCATTTACAATCTATTTTAGTTTTTGGTACACTCTTAGTTATTTTATAAATACAGTTCCTGGAAACCGACATCAAGGCTTTCAATTTATGACCACGATAAAGAAAAATGAATATGCAATGATGTTAAGAAGCCAACGCCAATCCAAAACAGTAGACCATAAATTGTTTGCTCTATAAAGGATTATTATTTACGATGGAGAAGAGAAATTTAAATTTTAAATTTTAAATATATGAAACCATACGGGGTCCTTACTTACATGATAAAGAATTTCACAATATAAATTCTCATATAAAATTAATATAAATTTATTTTTAGATCTTCCTAGATTACCACAATCCAGTTAAGAGATGAGTCAATATAGTATACTTATACAGGAGATACAACTGAACCCTTCTTTAAAAAGGTAAATATTCATCCACCTGTAGTATGGGCATAGTAACTTAGAAGAAGGTAAAGAACATTTTAAATTGATTAATGAATGTAAACAGTTGTGGTAAGCAATCTGCCTTAGCCTTTTTAAATAATATAAATGAATATAAAAGTCAAACTTGTGGTTTACCTGAAGTAAAAGGCTTCCACAGATTTAAAAATAATAAATGAAAATAGAATTCAAATTTAGAAACTTACAAAAAAACAGAAATGAGTTAAAATAAGAACTTCAAAATAGTAAGTATACGCCACAGTGAAGCATTATATATTTTTGATTTGTTTCTTTGAAGACTTTTAAGAGTTTTGGTAAAAAATATCGTCGCCAGTACTAGTTTAATCACAAACTACAACATCGGAAAAACTGAAAAAGCTTATTTCATCTGGACTAGCGACCCGTCCCGGCTTCGCAAGGGTAGACATAAATAGGTACAGATATTTAAGTTATAAGCATGCTAATTAAAACGACCATGAATCACTAAATTAGAAAAAATTGTATGCTTTGCTTATCTTAAAGCTTCCCTGTACACTACGTTGGCTGTGGTATTTGTAGGTGGCAACAAAACGTTTGTCCGTGGGAAAAGCACTCTTTCCTTAAGTCGATACCAACTATGGAAAAACTTTGTCCCTGGGATTTATTTATTGTTAGGACAAAGGATATTTTTAAAGGGAACTGTAACGTTTTAAAAGATATGGGCAAATCAGTTGGTATCATCGGGATCCGCGGAACATGTGCGAGCTGACCGGCCGCGGGACCCGTAATGATAGTTGCTACAATCACATTATCTTTTAATTCTTTGATCAATAGTCTTGTATTCAATAATATTTTCGAACATTTTTTTGTCCTATCATTAATACTCTTCACAGCGTATGCGATGAAAGAAATTTTATGGCTAATTTTTTTTACACCTTCGGTTGGTTTTAATAGGAATTTCTAAAGATTTCTATAGTAATCTAGTACTAAATATAGCCTATGTTACTCAGTGATAATGTAGCTTTTTAATGAAAAAAGAATTATTAAATTCGGTCCAGTACTTTTTGAGTTAATTCGTTACATACAAAAATACAAATCTTTCCTCTTTATAATATTAGTGTAGCAGACAATGAATATCGAGCCATTTCTGCCAAGTTATTCAAGACGATCAAAACATGTATGTACATACATTCATCGTAAACGACAAATCAAAAACTTATTATTGTTACTAGAAGTCCCCAAGTTTGCGTTTGATTATTAACATCATTTTAGCTTAATCATGACAGTAGAATTGATCTTCAAGTTGTAAGAAGAATTGTTAGTCCTTTATTACCTTATTTTATTAAATATGTCGCTACCGAAACATTTCAGAACAATTGATCTGCTTCAATGTGGATAATAGATTGTGGAGCCTTTGTATAGACCTTATCTTGCACTTGGCTCAGAAAAAAAGTAAAATGTGTTAAATGAAATAATATTAAAACTGCGAACAAAAAATTTTACAATTTTTGTAGTTAATTCTAACAATTTTAGTGCGTTGTTTAAAGGTGATCATTCAAAATTTTACCATTGGATTAGGTTTTAACTCTCAAAGCCTTCATTAAAACAATACAAATTTAACCCAAAAATGTACTCCAAAACACTTTCAAAAAAAGTTTGAATGAAACAAAGTTGACTATGTTGTAAATAATTGAATACAAACAGATTAGGGTTTGAAAATTACCTCTTTCCATAAGCACCACTTCCCGTTTTGTCAAATAAATTATTTTATTTTATGGGAATTTTTATTGTTTTATTATTATAATTTGTTAGCTACCAACCAAAAAATTTTTACTGCACTGAATACTTTATGTGTTTAATGATGTTTTTTTAGCAATGTACCTATTCCAACCCATTTCATATTTCTGAAATGTTTCATTTTCAAAAAACTAAATATTTCTATTTACATATGTACGCAACTCCAGGTCGACCTTCATGTCTACTATTATTAATTTTTAAGGCTTGAAATACTTATACGTATTTTTTGGTTGGAAAAACTCCTTTTAATATTGATGGCGGCGTTTCATTTTATTAAAAAAAAAAGGTATTTCCAAACAAAAATAAACGAAAGGCAAACACAAGAATTGTAAACAAAAACAACAAACAATCTTAAAATGTATCTCATCATGTAACAAACAACTTCACTTCACATCACATCGGCAAAAGTGCAGACTCATTAGTAGAATTTTTATTTTACTCAGTTATCAAACCAAAAACAAGAGTAAAACATCAAAAAATTCAAACATGAAAACGTGTACACCTACTTAATTAAACTCAAGAGTAAAATCAGGCACCCTCTTTAAGTGTAACTGTTTTCCTTTTTGCCTTTTTATCAAAGAAAATTATATACATAAGTACATAGGCATGATTACCTACATTAAAACATTTATAAAGGTACAATACATACCTCCCAAATTAGGCGAAAATCTTGTTGTTCCACACGCAGCAACTCACAAGTTGTTTTCGTAACGACCGTACTATCTCGTGGTAAATCGTGCAAAATTGATTCGCCAAATGTAGCTCCAACGCCGAGATTACATAATGTAACTGGTGTCTAAAATGATAAGAGAAGACAAAAAGACATTAAAGGAAATTATTTTGTTTTGGATGTTGGTTATGTTTTACTTTTTAAAAGTTTTATATAAGGGTTCGGGGCATTTTTATACAGGTTTTAGCATCAAATTCAGTTTTGTTCTACATGTAGCCCGAGTATTGTTAAAATGTTCAAAAGTTCTATTTAACTTTTCTATATTCATTCACAGGGTTCAAAAAGTTCAGTTTGTTATTCTTTAATAGTATTTTTTCATACAGGGTGGCACAAAAGGAATATATTATATAATTACGTATAATGTGAATTTTTAAAGAATGAAAAACTAATATCCTTTTTCCCCTTAAATTCTATTTGAAAAAAAAGTTGAAAATTATATGGATTTGTTTCAATGAAATTAAACGCCAATTGGGAAAATTTAGGCATATTGCATAAATACAATTGGAAAACCGAACAAATATAAATTTAAAAAGAGGTTGGGATGCGTCCCACACTGATAACTTCCCATCCCGTCTGTCGAGTTGTCTTGCTTAAAAGTTTGTCTAAATGTATCAATTTTTTCCAAATTTGCGTACTATTTTTTGTAGATTTTATTTTTTTTATGAAAAAACGGACTGGATTTTTATAAAAAAATTACTGAATATCGAAAACAATATTTTCTGTGAAATAAAATAAGTTTGAAGCCAATATTTGTAATTTTTAAAATGCTATTTGAGTCGAAAGTAATTTTTTACAAGTTTTAGTATTGTTTTTTTTAGGTTTTTATTTTTTGTAAAAAAAAATGTCAATTCGATTTTTCTCAAAATTTTATAGAATTTTGAAAACAATATTTCTTAAAAGGTAAAATTAGTTTGAAGCCAATGTCTCAAATTTTTAAAAAGATATTTACGTCGAAAAACAATTTTAACCAACTTTTATACATTTTTTTTAAGTTTGTATTTTTTGTAAAAAACTGTCAATTCGATTTTTTTCAAAATTGTTCCTATTGTTGAAAAAAATATTTCTTATAAGTTAAAATTAGTAAGAAGCCATTATCTCAATGTTTTGAAAAGATATTTGAGTCGAAAATCAATTTTTACCAACTTTTAAAATTTTTTTTTTGGGTTTTTATTTTTTGTAAAAAAACTGTCAATTCGATTTTCTCAACATTTTTCAAAATGTTGAAAACAATATTTCTTATAAGATAAAATAAGCTTGAAGCCTTAATCTCAAGTTTTTGAAAAGATATTTGAGTCTCTTTATTTGTCTGTACATACAACAATAATAATAGTAAACATTTCAGTTTATATTGAATTATTCCATTATGTATTATAACTTTTTTGGACTAAATGTATTAATTAATTTGTTAAACTTTTAACATTTCTTGATTTACTTATATAACTAGCCTTGTATAAAATTATATTATCTGTTACAAAGCTTTCACTATCTTATAAGATATTGTATCTTAAAGTGTTAAGCAGGATCACTTAAACAAATAAAATAAAATAAAAATAAAAATAAAAAATTCAATTTTTACCAACTTTGAGTAATGTTTTTTTTAGGTTTTTATTTTTTATAAAAAAAACTGTCAATTTGGTTTTTCTCAAAATTTTATCAGACATCAAAAACGTCATTTTTCGTTGCACAAAATTGTTTCGGAGATGAAATCATATTTTAGTCGTAAAATTTTCGAGGTGACAAATTTTTTTTTCAGTTTTTTTTTGATTTATAAAAAAAACAGTTAATTGGATTTTTTTTCCAAAAATATACTTCTTTTGTATCACGTTACAGTATATAATATAAAATTTAATTCAAGTCTCTAGCGTCATTGGTTCATGAGATATTTAGGGTAAACTAAAATTTTCACCTTTTTTTAAACTGCTATGGTAAAAAACCACCCACGCAATTTTCTTGAGAGCCCTTTCTGCCTTATTATCTGTATAACAAAATTTATTTGAAGTCGATATCTCTTCTGGTTCTTGAGCTATGGACGACGAAAAAACGTCGCGAACGTACGGACGTACGTACACCACGCACGCACAGACATCTTTCTAAAAAACCTTTTATTTCGACCCTAGGGACCTTGAAACGTCGAGAAATGTCAAAATTTTCAATTTGACAAATCGGACCCATTACAATAACTTCCTATGGGAAGTTAATAACGAGACAAATTACAGTTTAAAGAACTTCAAAAATTATGCAATCAATAAAAATTAAGGATAAAGCTATTTTCTTTTTGTCAAAAAACTCGTAGTATTTTTTTTAAATCAGTGTAATCGACTTTCATCAAAATGTAAGCATATATGTATAACACAATTTTTATAAAACAAAATTTTACCGACGGTGATACGATAACTTTTTCAAGTCGAATACCAAAACGTAGACTAATGTAAGAGTTTCGTAAACGGTAAACGGAGGCTATAAATTGGGTTGAATTCGATAAATATTAAATTTAATGGGAATTGCACTCCAAGCTTTAGCTGCTTAAATAAAAATGGATCTTTTTGTTTGCAATATAAAAGTAATGATAATATTTTGGTTTAATGCAACGAGACAGTGAAAACTACAGCTTATCAAAAAAATAGCTCGGAGTTTTTGAACGGATCAAACTTTAAATATGTTTGCAAATTGAGTTTACGAAATGACCAATCTTTCCACCTTTACAACATAAAGTTTTTTTTTACGGATACTACCTCTTGGGAAGAATTGACAAATCCACTAGTAACTGTTGTCATGAACCCATCAAATTTTAAGAGTTAAAATTCGTAATTTGGTTGAGCATTAAATTTTCTAATCCTTTAGAAAGGAAGGGGAAAATGCTGTTTGGTCTGAAATTTTCTAACTTTGATTCACAACCGTTTTCGAAATTGGTAAAGATTTCGCAAGCTTCCAAAATTTGTTTAAAAATTGATCTTATTAGGCAGTCAGTATAAACATTTCAGATGTAAGGCCTACGAGTAAGTACTGGTAAAAGGAGGTGAATTAATTTAGGAGAAATGTTGTAAAGAGCAAAAGCGCTTGATTTCATAGAGTACACAGCAAAAGTACATTCTGATAAGGAAACAGCATTAAAATAGAAAAATTGCCAATATAATACTTGTTTAAAATTTTAATAATTGTTAACAACTATATTTTGCATAAAATTATAAAAATTTGAATTTGGTATTTTTTGTTTGTCTTCAAGATCTTGAGTGTAGTTTCTTTTTGTTTGATTTGATACGTGGTAAATTTTTTTTTTTGTAAAAATAAGAATAATGTTATTCTACGAAGAACAAAGATTTTGGTATCTGCTAACATTTTTCGAAAAAGATATTTCTTTTCTCTAGAGAAAATAGTTTAAACTTCGATTTCTGATCGCATAGTTTTTGAATTTAGCTTAAATCAAAAAGCCTAATTTAACATTTTTAAGGGTACCATTGGGAGTACTTAACGTTGGTAGAACCTTAGCCTACTTTTTTATTATGGATTTCATCCTAACCCTTAAGTAGTTATAATCAATACTGCATAAAATGATATAAGACACCTACAGCAGGGGTGATGATTCTACCTGGGTAGAATCTACATCTACACCAGTACCCGGTTACCTGGGTTTCTTGTACTGGGGTAGTTAATTACCGGGTATTCGGGTACCGTGGGTATTACCCGGGTAACCGGGTGCCGAGTATAAAATCTTTTTGCTTTTTCAAAAACATTTAGAAATAGTGAAAAACATTAGGTATGGTATATCGACAAAGTTTTAGAAAACCAAAACAATTTATTCAATAGGTAGTCCAAAAATAGAAACAATGCTTTAAAATATATTTTACATACCTAGTTGATAAGTTTAAATACTAAATTAGTAGATTTTGATTTTTGTGTAAGAATACCAACAAAAAACATTTTCTGGGGCAAGAAATGATCATTTGGCAGTAACAATATTGCCTGCAGTCGAAAAAAGCCTTATTGAATTGGCTGATGTAGCTGGAACACCAAGGTTCGATATTCGAGTTTGTGCTATGTACTGCTCCAACTGAGAGATATTGTCTAACAATTGACCTTCAGTTACAAAGAGGAATTCCGCGAAAAAACGCGTATTTTCGTATTCCATTGATTTACCATACAAAATTATGGCATTAGAGTTAACCTTTGATTTAAATTTTCAATAAAAACGCAATATTCGTGATGAACTATAAGTGACGTTTACTAAGAATCTTTTGTTAAAAAGCTCGAAATTTTTGCCGAGTTTCAGGAGCGTGGTATTTTTTGTATGGGTTTGTAGAGATTATTTCTGATTAACCAATAACTATACCAAACTTATCCGTTGTTTTAAATTTGTTTGTTTCTTGGGCTTTGATGATCAATCAGTTGGATGCGATTAATAATAAAATAAAACTAATCCATCTTGGTTTTACCCTACGTTTCGCCAGTTGTTTTCCAGCTTCTTCAGGGGATTTATTTAGTATTTTATATTAAAAAACCATGATTAAAAGTTGCACAAAAGGTGCCAACAGTTTAAATATGGACAACACTAGTATCACAGTATTTAACAATTAGTTTATGGCAACACTATACAAAGAACTAATGTTGCCGACGTCTTTTTGTTTATTTATAACTTCCCATAGGAAGTTATTGTAATGGGCCCGATTTGTCGAATTGAAAATTTTGACATTTCTCGACGTTTCAAGGTCCCTAGAGTCGAAATAAAAGATTTTTAGAAAGATATCTGTGCGTGCGTGTGTACGTACGTTCGTACGTCCGTATGTCCGTACGTTCGCGACGTTTTTTTCGTCTTCCATAGCTCAAGAACCAGAAGAGATATCGACTTCAAATAAATTTTGTTAAACAGATAATAAGGCAGAAAGATGCAGAAAGGGTTCTCAAGAAAATTGCGTGGGTGGTTTTTTTTACCATAGCAGTTTAAAAAAAAGGTAAAAATGTTGGTTAACCCTAAATATCTAACGAACCAATGACGCTAAAGACTTGAATTAAATTTTATATTATATATTGTAACGTGATACCAAACAAGTATACTCTTATTTTTGAAAAAAAAAATCCAATTAACGTTTTTTTTATAAATCAAAAAAACTGAAAAAAAATTTGTCAACTCGAAATTTTTACGAATACAAAAAAAAAAAGTCGGTAACAAATGATTTTATCTCCAAAACTATTTTGTGCAACGAATAATAATGATTGAGATTATGGCTTCCAACTAATTTTTACTTGTAAGAAATATTGTTTTCAACATTAGGACAAATTTTGAGAAAAATCGAATTGACAGTTTTTTAACAAAAAAATAAAAACCTAAAAAAAAATGTATAAAAGTTGGTAACAATTGATTTTCGACTCAAATATCTTTTCAAAACTTTGAGATATTGGCTTTAAACTACTTTTATCTTTCAAAATATATTGTTTTCAACATTCAGTAAAATTTTGACGGGATGGGAAGTTATCAGTGTGGGTCGCATCCTAGCCTCTTTTTTTTAAATGAGATAAGTCTGACATGCAAAAATTGAAAAGAATGGGTCAAAATACAGAACCTTGAGGAACTCTTAAACAAATATGCATAATATGATATGATAAGAAGTCCCAAACAATTTTGATAAGGTAGTGAGAAAAATTAAACAGAATAAGTTTGTAAACATACTATCAAGCGCATTTTCTATACCTAGCAGTACTAAAATAGTCGACGGTTTTGCATTAAGGCTGTTTTTATTATACTTCTTTATTCTAAGTATCTTATGATTAGCTAATAGGTCTGTAACTACTTGGATAGTAATGCTTTTAACAGTTGGTTACTGATACCATCAAGGCCAGGAGTTTTTGTTATTTTCAATTCTTTGATTAGGTTTTCAGTTTGAATGTCACTTAAGTGTGCAGAAACCGTATGATTTTGGCTAAAAGTTTCAGCTAAAATATTGGTTTTTCCTCCCCAGTAACAAAAACATTATTTTGCACTATAAAGGGATGAATATTTGAGTCTTTTTTCTTAATTATTTGTGTTACTTTCCAAGGCGTAGCGGAACAACTTTACCTCTGCTGGCTCACAATGCTAGCATAGGTATCCCCTTAGCTACATGTAAACTCATGCTAAAGCAAGATACCATAGAGAAAACAAACTTCAGGTGGAATAACACCACTATACCTGTGTAGCGACAAAACTAATTTGGCCTAATCTTAGCGCCAGGCGCTCAAAACAATTAATCTCTCTGAGTAGATTGCACATTAGCTACGCTATAGGTGTCCTGACTGGGCACTGCTTAATAGGAAGGCATGCTATTCGACTTGGAGCCCCTGCAAATGACTTTTGTAGGAGTTGCATGGACGAAGAAGAAGAAAAGACAATCTCTCATCTTCTGTGCACATGCCCTGCCTTATCACAAAGGCGTAGAATCCACCTTGGAGACAACTACTTCAACGATACCAGCGATCTAAAAAATTCTGACATTATTTGTCTCCTACGCTTCATTCGAAGCTCTATTTGGTTCAACGAGTTAAGCTGATTAACTGATCCATGTGGTATCACAACGGACCATAATTTGGTCTAAGTGTGTTGGACTTCCCAACAAACAGCCACTTTAATCTAACCTAACCTAAAGCGTGGTTTTAAATGTATATAAGTTATGTATACCGAATCCATTTTCTCCTCTCCGCATTTCACAGACGAATAAGGTTTGTTTTGAATTGATTAACTGTATATTATTTATAAAACGTCGCTATCTTTGTGTTGACAAATCATTTCCCTTTTTCGAAGGAATTCGAAAACGCGTTAAAGAGTGAAACTTATAATGTACTGTTGTGTGAATATTTTCTGAAAAACAACACTGTTTTGCTTTTGAATCCATGGCTTCAAAAAAAATACTTCTTTTGAGGTCTGTGATAAGAAAACTTTATAATGTTATACATATAAATAACACACACGTGTTTAACACTGTATTAACAAGTGGCATCTTTCCCAAGCTTTGGAAGTTAGCAAAAATAGTTCCTGTACCCAAAACTTCCAATAGCAAAGAGTTTCGTCCAATTTTTCTAGTTCCCTTTCTCTCCAAGGTCTTGGAAAGGATTATGCAAAAGCAAATAAGTATACATCTTAGTGGAGCCAATTTACTGACACCTTTTCAGTCTGGTTTTCGTCGTAAGCATAGCTGTACGACAGCACTAATCAAAGACCTAAGGCAAGCTATTGATGACGATAAGATGAGTTTTTTGGTTCTATTGGATTTTTCAAAAGCTTTTGACACAATTGACCACTCTATTCTTATACGTAAGCTAAAACACCATTTTAATTTTTCGTCTTCTGCAACAAATCTGGTACTGGATAGAAAGCAGGCTGTATCCGTCTCCAATACGCTCTCTCCGTTTTTGCCAGTCTTGAAAGGTGTTCCGCAAGGTTCCATTTTGGGCCCAATTCTTTTTTCACTTTATATAAATGAACTGCCATCTATTTTGAAGTTCTCCCTCACACACATGTATGCAGATGATGTGCAACTTTATTTGAGTAGTTCGCTTGGTCTTATTAAAAATTGCACCCATAACATAAACCAGGACCTTCAAAGCATTCACACATGGTCCCTGCAAAATGGCCTGTTCTTAAACCCAACCAAAACTAAATGCTAAGTTATTTCTAAACGGTCTCTGGATCTCTTTTATTTCCCTCGATTAATGCTTGATAATGCCACTATTGAATTTGTAGAGACAGCTAAGAATCTTGGAGTAGTTTTTAACAGGTCGTTATCATGGAAAAATCAAATTAATACTACTGTTGGTAAGGATATACCTTAGCTCTTAGAATTCTTCAAAATTCCCAACACATAACGCCTATAAATACTAGAAAGATGCTAGCAAAAACATTGATCATCCCTATATGCTCACGCTTGGTCGTGAAATCTATTGTAACTGTGTAGCTGAGAGTAGACGAAAACTTACAGTTGCGTTCAACAACACAATAAAATACGTATATTGTCTAAAAAGGTATGACCACATCTCTCTGGCTTTGCTAACTTTTTATACAATATGCAGTTCAAGCATTTTCTTCACTACCGAACCCTTCTTCTTCTTTTTAACCTTATGCAGACGCGTCAACCACAGTAACTTTTTTATAGATTACAATTCCCAATTTCTAATAGATAAAATACACTTATAATCCCACGAAATTCATGCCTTACATTCGAGCGACAGTTCTTTGTTAGCGCCATTCGCCTTTGGAACTACTTGCCAAGAGATATAAGAAGACTTGAAAATTTTAAAATATTTGAAAACAAACTTAAACTCTACTTTTCTTCGTCTTAGTTATTTGAGAGGTTTTACCTTTAATAATTTAATTTAAATCAATGGTGATACCAATTGAATTAAACTGCTCAGTTTTTTCCATTAAAATGTAATTTATATTTTATAATTTTGCATATACTTGCTTGCTATTGTATTAAATTAAAGTTAGCTTTTGTTATCAAATTTGTACATTATTTAAGCTATCACTTTTTAATAAGATATTGTGTCTTAATGTGTATAGCATATCAATGAATTAAATAAACTAAACTAAACAATGGTTCCCAATATTCCTTATTTTTGAAACTGTTCCTCAGCGTACTTTAATAACAAAATTTGTAATGAATTTTTAGAATGCAGGTTTTTGTTCTGTAAATTTGTATTCTTTTTGGTAATCCCATAGACCATACCTAGGTCAGCATTTGGGCAAGAAAGTGTTGAAATGAGTTATAAAGTTTTCACAATGTCAAAGCCAATTCTTAATTTAAATCTTTTTATTTCATGGTTTCTATGAAAAAAAATATGAATATTAGTAAGGCTAAGCTTCACTTTCTTATAAATATGCATTTAAATGATATCTGATATTATTTGTGTTAATATCGGTTGTTATTTATGGCTTGAATTAAAACAAAAATCATACAACAAAATATTTGCAGCACAAATATTTGCATCAATAAAAAATTATGTCATTAATACGCTTTGTAAATTGTGTTGGTTTTATGACTGTAAATAAGTTCGTTGAAATTATTCACAAATTTTAGTACTAGTGAACTTAGAATACCTACGTGCTGTAAAATTCATATAAGAGCCATGAGAATACATTCGGAAGTTCGTTCAATTATGGCAATTGAAAAGTGCTACAAGTTGAGTATTGAGTAATGGTTACATTCATTTCCATTTTGCATGATATTTATACACTCGAAATCATTTAAATAAAATCAAATTTTCTTTATAGAGCCTTTTTTACAAATTTAATTACTTATTCCTTGCCTAATATTATGAGTTTAAGGAAAGATTTTTAAATTTTCATTGTTTAAATTCCTCGAACAAAACATTTGAGGTATTAAGTACATAGAATTTTCACTCAACAAAATTATATCTTTTTAAAGTTCGAATTGTCAGAGTAAAGTTTTTGAAGAAGGGGAGCCCTTGGAAATGCACTTCACTTAAGTGAAAATAAAAGTATTGTACAGTTAAAATGAAAAAAAAAGAAAAAATACGGTTTATATAACTTAACGAGTGCAAAATGGCAGACTTTTGTTTTGGATTGTGGAGAGAGAAACCTGTTAAACCAGCCGTTAGCTAACGTCTTTTTCTTTCAAAAGTATTCAACAATGACGATTAAACTTGTCCCGAAATGTTGTATTTTTAGTGCTACTTAAATCCATCGAAATTACTTTTGCGAAAAGCAAACACGAGTATTAATTCTGATAAGAATTCTAGAGAAACAACCCAAAGGCTCGTAGTGTATCTTCCATCATATAAGGTCAATCTTCTACAAACAGCTTTTATTATTTGTTTCGGAAGCTTACTTCTGAGAATTGAAATAAAAATACGAATTCGAATGTTCAGTTAGTGTGGATGTGGACTTGAACTATTGCTGTACTGCCGGCGGCGGAGGAGATGAATAAGCGGAATTGTTCAATGTGCATATAATGATGAAAAACGACTTGCTACTTTTTATTGCAATAAAAATGTTCTCTCAGCAAGGTTAATCCATACATCCGTGAGATAAAAAAAAATCGTTTATACCAAATTTTTAAACGAAATAAAAATGTTGTTCAAAGTAACCGTAAACAAAACTTTTATATTAAAGATCATGGCAGCAAAGTATGTGAATTCCCTTCCACTTTATCAGAAGTTCTAAAATTGTTCTCAATTATTGTTGTTTGTTTTTTCTTCTTCTATTTTTCCTCTTCTTTAAACAAACATTTACATGGCTGTGTGTAATCAGCATAGAATTACCTACTGGGAGTTAATTAATTAAAAATTCAAGAGTTAATTATGTATAATGTTAGTTTGTTATAAATATAAAGTACAGTTTATGTAAAGTCTCACACAATGAACTGAATGAAAGTCTATTTCTAGGACTATTATGTATACGCTACGCATTCAAAATCTAGGGCAGGTTTACAGTTGTAAAAGTCGAATGGCATAGGAGTATGTATATGGTCCGGAATTTATACCTATTATACCATTTGTAGCTACGTACCTACATTCAAAACAGTCATATATCTTCACACACTATTGTTATATGTATATACTTGTTTTTATAAATTGAAAGTTTACCAATGACTCATTCATATGATGAAGTTAATTAAGCAAACTTTTGCTGAAAAGAATTATTTTAATGGTATGATATGACCTTGTTTAAGTTTCTGCCTTGCAAATCAACGAGTTGGTTTAACTTATGAATTATTACCTTCTGTAGGTACAGTGAGTTATTCTCTAGAGAAAGGGACACTAATTATTATAAATAAATGCTTTGGAGAGTGTTATTATTAATGTCTACATAAATTTATGTGAATTACAATTTTTTTTTTGTGTGATAGACTGGACTGAACTGGACAGGTGGTATATAAGAAGAGAAGAGATTAACATAATATTTATTATTAATTAATATAAAGTAATTTCGTTTTTCAATTCAATGTGGTATCCATACGAAAGAGTCTCCAAGCCACACCTTTTTAAGGGAATACTATACTGTACACCTTGAATTCGGACTTTAATTGAAAGACCACGAAGACGAAGGGAGCGTTTGTAATTCAACAGTTGTCTAAATGTCTACAGCGTACTTAAATATTTGTACTTGTAATACTCAAAGGTATTTGTTAATGTTTATTTTTAAAAGATAATCCATTTAATTGTTTTATTGAAACAGTGTAGTTTACTCATATTTTGAAGAAAACAAAATTTAAAGAAATTAATTACTTAATTACTTAATAACATTAAGAGAAACTTATTGCTTGGTTATTAAAACTAAGCGGTTCCTTTTTATCATAGGATATGTTCACACTGACAGGATTTTTATGAAAGTCAGCGTCCTAACTCCGCAAAACAAAATGAGTTGATTTACCCTTGAACTAGGTTGGGAAAATTTTCTCACTTCCAATGTTGTGTTGCCCAAACAGTGCGTTTCTTGAAAAGAAGTTTTGGGCGAAATGAAACGCACTATCCTTAGAAATTGAAGGCTCACGACCGCCCGCTTCCGTATAGCAGTGCAGAATGAATTGAATAATGATATGAGTAAGTTAAAATTACAGCATCTGTTGCTCGGAAAGTCCACATGTTATTGTCGAAAAGCCATCGTGCAGATTGTTGAATGATGGCATAATTTCATCATTTAACTTCGAAAATTAGGCCGCTAACAACTTTGGGATCAACGGGGGGGGGGGGGGGGCTCGTTTCAGACTCATGTTAACCGATCTTTTGGTGTTACCGATATTTAAAATAATGGCTTGCGCACCAAGTTTCAATATTGTGTTATTAGCCGTATTGGTAAGCTGATTTGGATCTACGATTTGACAACTTGTCTCAGTTCGAAACCAATGGAAAGATCTTGGGAAATTGGAGTGCGAGAATGCCTTACTGATGTGAAGCCATTTGACATTTTGTTTTATAATTATTTGAAATGTTTGCTCCTTCTAAATAAGCTATTAACATACAAACAATTACAATTTATTAATGATATTGAATTTTTCAAAAGAAACTTTCTTTATAAAAATACCGTGAGCCCCTTTCATATCCAGATCATTCCTTTACTTATTTGGTATATTGGAATGAAATGTGATGTAACTGAAGAGCATACAATACAAAAAAATCTAATATTTGAGATTTTTCGCTGGCCCATGTTTCTATCGGGTGATTTTTTTGAGGTTAGGATTTTCATGCATTAGTATTTGACAGATCACGCGGGATTTCAGACATGGTGTCAAAGAGAAAGATGCTCAGTATGCTTTGACATTTCATCATGAATAGACTTACTAACGAGCAACGCTTGCATTGAATTTTATTACCAAAATCAGTGTTCGGTTCGAAATGTGTTTTATCGACAAATTTTGTTCAGCGATGAGGCTCATTTCTGGTTGAATGGCTACGTAAATAAGCAAAATTGCCGCATTTGGAGTGAAGAGCAACCAGAAGCCGTTCAAGAACTGCCCATGCATCCCGAAAAATGCACTGTTTGGTGTGGTTTGTACGCTGGTGGAATCATTGGACCGTATTTATTCAAAGATGCTGTTGGACGCAACGTTACGGTGAATGGCGATCGCTATCGTTCAATGCTAACAAACTTTTTGTTGCCAAAAATGGAAAAACTGAACTTGGTTGACATGTGGTTTCAACACGATGGCGCTACATGCCACACAGCTCGCGATTCTATGGCCATTTTGAGGGAAAACTTCGGAGAACAATTCATCTCAAGGAATGGACCGGTAAGTTGGCCACCAAGATCATGCGATTTGACGCCTTTAGACTATTTTTTGTGAGGCTACGTCAAGTCTAAAGTCTACACAAATAAGCCAGCAACTATTCCAGCTTTGGAAGACAACATTTCCGAAGAAATTCGGGCTATTCCGGCCGAAATACTCGAAAAAGTTACCCAAAATTGGACTTTCCGAATGGACCACCTAAGACGCAGCCGCGGTCAACATTTAAATGAAATTATCTTTAAAAAGTAAATGTCATGGACCAATCTAACGTTTCAAATAAAGAATCGATGAGATTTTGTAAATTTTATGCGTTTTTTTTTTTAAAAAAGTTCTCAAGCTCTTAAAAAATCACCCGATATGTTTGTACTTGTATTTTTCAAAAAATTGCTAGACAACAATCAAGTTTGTGAGGCGAAACTTTTGAACTCTTTTTTTTCTCAAAAATTGGAAATATTAAACTATAAAATCTACTTTTCACCATCTTTGAAGATGTATTGGTAAAAAATATGATTTCGCTTTGATTGAAAAGTTAAAGCAGTTTAAATAATCAATGTGGTTAACCACTTTATAAAGCTGCTTTATGGTAAGAAACTTTTTCTGTGGTAGTTACGTATAATTACTATTACTCGTATTATACTCTAATTCCCAACTTAGATCTTTGAGTCAAAGGATGTTCCCCGCACTGGATTGGCTTTGATTACGACTTAGAATGGAATCGCGAATCCATTAGAGTTCCTTTGATTACAGAAAGTTGCCTTTCTCTTTGTAACTTATATAATATATACCTACCAAGCCAAAACATAATAATGAGGCTTATATCGCAAGGTAAATTCTCTAAAAACTTTTCCGGATCCGGATTGATATTATGATGCTTCAAATTAATTGGTAACGAATGAATAAATTTTTGATTATGGCTGTCATTTTATATTATTGATTGTACGTTATGTTGCTGAAATTTATTCTGAGAAGATAATGTTGAACTTCAACGAAACAGAAAATATATCATGGGAATACAATTTTCCGGAGGAAACACAAAAATAAAAATTCTCTTTAACCCACATAGGACCCAATTATAAAATGAAATTCGTATTGTAATGTTGTACATACGTCATGTTGTACTGAGTTTGATTCTTAAAAATAATACATGTAGAACTATCCTTCAAATCACTAAAACTTTGGTGTCACTCAAAAAAGCCTGTCCCCATCTTTTTACACTGAAATAATATTGTTTATATTGTACCATTGCATGACACTAAATGTTTAGACTTACAAGACACCTCATTTCTTTTTACAAATCTATGTGTACCCATTAGCTGCCACTGTACTCAATTGAGTACAGTATTTTTGAAAATTTCAGTTTAATTTTTCTCGAATAGTAGGCTTTGGTTTTAATTTCTCTCAATGTGAAAGCAAGCATGGACATGTCTTTTGACATTATGAATAATTTCTTTGAGGTTGAAAGCTATTTTTAAGTTCAACTTTTGGGCCTTGTGTTTTTTGTTTCAAGCTGTTTTGTGTCCTTGCGAAAGTAAAAGGTTAGTAAAAATTTAAAGTTTTGGCAAATTTCTGAATTACCAGTTCTGTTAAATACATTTTTTACCAAAGATCAACATTGTAAATAATTCACATCACGAAAATTGTTTTTTTGCTCCTGGTTAGTGGTCTACAAAAGTGGTGTACTCAATTGAGTACACTGGCCAAAACCGTGCTAATTTTTTTTCTCACGGAATTTGCAGAGAAATGGCTTTTTCATCAATAAACTGCAAAAGCTTTTATGGTAGGCGCTACGCAAATCTCTCCATGGCTGTTGATGATATTCCAGATAATGGTAATGAAGTAGATGTAGTGGTTATTCTACCGGATGTTGATATACAAACGGACGAGGAAGATTTATGTGAGGATGACTTGCTTGATTCCCATATTCCTGTTGACATACCAGGAGCAGTAGAGGTTGAAGTCACCGATGAATTTGCCAGTTAAGACGATATCCCACTTGGTTGGCTAAGGGATGAAAGCTCAGCGAGAGGTGAGTTTCAAAATAATGCTCCTGAATGGTCAAAGCATGTGGTTTATGCTAATGAAATAGATGAAACTTTCGACTATTTGGAAAATTTAGCAAAAATAAAAGAAAAAATAGCATTAGAAAACGAAGTTCAAATCTTTGAACATTTTTTCAATGATGAGGTAATGAACTTGATTGTTGAGTAGAGCCAAATATATGCACTGGACCAAAACTGTCACACGTTCATGTTTACTAAAGAAGATCTGAGAAAATTTGTTGGCATAATGCTTTTCTCAGGATATCATTCATTGCCTCAAGAAATTGTATTGGTGCCTAGACGAAGACACAAGAATTCCTTTGGTTGCTAACGCCATGTCCCGCAAACGCTTCAAGGAAATCAAGCGTTTTATACATTTGGCCAAGAATGCATGCCTTGATAAGAGCGATCAAATGGCGAAGGCTCGACCATTGATAAAAATCATTTGTAAATAACTATACAAAATTGGGTTTTTTTTATGACAAACTATAGATTGATGAGGCTATGATCAAATACTTTAGTCACCATTCCGCAAAGCAGTTTATCCGTGGAAAGCCTGACCGTTTTGGCTATAAGGAGTGGATGTTGAGTAGTAGTTTTAGATATTGCTATAACTTTGACATATATTGCGGTGCCAAAAATGTAATTCCAAGCAATAAGTGTTTACCACTTGGATCTCGAGTGGTGCTTGATTTACTGGAAGTAGTAAAAAGGCCAAGTGACCACATCGTTTTTTTTTGACAATTATTTTACCAGCCATGACCTTATGGCTACGGTACGGTTCGTGACAATAGAACAAAAAAATGTCCATTGAAATCCTTGAAGACGGTAATGAAGGCCAATCGTGGTTACTTTCATCACAAATTCGACAAAAAAAATAACATTTTGTTCGCGCGGTGGAAGGATAATGCTGTTGTTACAGTTGATCAACTCAATGGTGGTAAATGCTTGGCGACTCCATTGTTTGCAAACCAAAGAAAACCGCAATCTACTTTCATTTGTCAGAACCATAACGAGGACTTATTTACATTCCGGGCCATCAACAAAAGTACCAAATAAGACATATTTGCCAACAAATTTGATTCACAGTGAAGGAGGACATTTCCCCAAAAAAAATCGAAATCAACTACGATGCCGGATATGCCACAGCAGAGTTCGATGGATATGTGAGAGGTGCCAAACTACTCTTTGTATCGAAAAAGAGTGCTTCAAAATATTTCATAACTAGGCAAGAAATGTACCCATATGTAGCCAGTGTACTCGTTTGAGTACACCCCTCTAAAGACCAAACTAAACAAAATATATTTTTTTTTAAGTGTATTTTTGGTCAAATAAAGAACTCATTAAACAGGATTTTAAAGGTTTTTCATTTATCATTATTTTTAAGGTGCTTGGTCTTTAATGGGTTGGTTGCTGGATGCAATTTTGATTTTAATTTTAAGAACATGTTTTTTTTTTAATTGAAAAATTAAATAATGTTCAAAATTTTAGTATCTATAACATCAAACAATTAACATACAGAATTAATTTTCATAGATCAATATTTTTGGTTTTATTTTTCTAGGATTAAGATACAATCCAATTTAAAAATAAAAAGCGCACTTATGTATTTACATATAATTATAGTGCTTCTGGTGGTTGATTCTTTTCCAGTAATTATGTAGATGATTATTTAGTTATTTCTAAAGCTTAAATTTTAATTGCAAATAAATTACAAATTGTTTGTTTATCAAATTGGCTTTTTGAAATAAGCGTGAATGGATTATGTTCATTAACAAAAAAAAAAAAAAAGAATATTTAATGCTTTTGAACAATTTATAATTAACTTTACCATCGCTGATTGACACAATATTTTCAAAAAAAAAAAAAAACAGAAATATATAATTAATGTTTCAAATAGTTTATTTTTATATTGGTTTGAATTTTATAGGCGTATATGTTTTGGTTTTTCATTTGAAACAAATTCAATTAGGAAATAAAGATAACCTAATTATAATTATAGAATCAAATAAAATAGAAAATTCCAAGGATTACAGCAAACATCTATTTGTAGAAAATTATTAAAACCAAATTAAAAAATACATTTTATATAGTTCTTTTAGGATTTGTGAAGCGCAATTGGTTAAACGGTATGTTGGTTTTAAATTGGTTACAATACGGATCGGATCATCTCTAACCGACACAGGATGATTAAAATCCACCAAACCTCCCTTCCTTCCCAATCATTAGAAATATAATCTTCCAATCCCAATTCACCTTCTTTTCTTTATTTATTGTCCTGTAAAATGATTCCCTCGCACCGAAACCGAAGCGATAAGGATGTAGATCGGGATGAGGATGAGGATGAGGATGGGGGGACATTTCATCTACAACAAATCTTCTATTTCGAATGATATTATATCTCGTTCAGCACCGCAAAACCAACCCTCTACCATTTCCGTCAAACAATCACAATCACAACAGAAATAATATTCGACTTTCATTTTGATTCTCCCCACAATGGATGCGATTCTGCTGCGACAATCTGTGCTGAAGCTGTGAGATACTTTAATATACGAAGAAGAAGCCGAGTGCGCTATTATTAAATTCAACATAAACTTTTCAATTAATTTAATGTATCGAATGTCTTTTGATATCAACAATAATCCGATTAGAAATTCGTCGTCGGATTGCAACGGAAGCATTTTCTTAGAGTAAAGCGAGCGAGAGTCTTGAACCAAAAATAATAATAAAAACAAAAAAAACAATGCAAGAAGATGCAGCCAGCAGCTTGTGTTGATATAGATACTGTGGGATTGTGGTGGCAAAGACCTTGTAATTCGATGCGTTCGTCGTCGTTGCTGTTGTCCGCCCATAGCATGAATATTCATCAGTCAAACTAGCGGTCTACCGGAATAGAAACGACAACTTTACAGATACAGATTGGATTTATATTTTCTATTTTCTATGAAATTTAATCGATATTATTCAAAGGCAGATTTATTTGTGAGGTTTATTACCTATGAGCTGTGTTGTTGTTGTTATTGTTTACTTGGTCTTGTTGAAATTAGTTTTATTTGTTAAGTGATAAATGGATTGGTTTAAAATAGTTACATATTTGTATGTGTGTACCTATTTCCCGCTCGTCATGTATAACATAGATAGAGTTGTGGTTAATAGTTTTCACTTTGAGGCAAACGTTTTGATTTCCATTTGCTTAGGGTTTATCTAATTTTGTATTGATTTGATGAAATTTGATGATTTAATGTTTACTTCCTCAAATGATTTAATATTATGCTAATACAAATATTATGGAAATGGAATTTTCAAAAATTACCTAATTGTAATTATTTAAATGTGGGTTTGGAATGTTTGGTGTGGACTATATTTATATAACTGATTATTCTTGAATAAATTATAGAGATTTATTTGCTTATTGGCATATTTAATTAGCAGTTAATTTCAATAGCAAATCCCAATAGCAAAATAAATATCGTAATAAATTTAGTTCAATAAAGTATGTATAAATTTTTCTTGGGAAATATTTTCGCATATTAAACCAGTTAACCAATAAATTATATTTGAACAAAAAGTTACAGCTAGGATAGCCATCTAGACATGTATTATTATTACAATTATATTTTTGAATAATAAGATTATTGAATCCATTTAAATTTTCCAATAAGAGACTTCATTTTAAATAGTCCGTTATTTGGGCAAATGACACTTTTAAAGCTGTCAACTTTTCGACACTTGGCAAGTTAAAAATGTGCGTTTATTGAAAATAGAATGATAAAGATTCAACAACGCATTGAAATTGTTAATATTCACGAGAAAATAATGAACATTTACAGTCACGTTCCGAAAATTAAATAACTTTCGGGTCGTCTTGATGCACTTCATTGGCTAGTGACAATGATACACAATTTTAAGAAGTAAGTGATGTCAAGAATCGAAACTATGAGTGCGTAGCTGAAGAACAAATGAGAAATTTTTTTTTTGATATAGGAATAAGGCATTCCAAAACGGCCTTTAAGTTCAGTAAATATAAATGAACTCCAGGAAATAAATATCATAGCTTATTGGCTCCTTAAAATTGATACAAATCGTCAACATCTTCAGTGATATGATACACATTTTTACCTCGGATGCTTCATTCATAAGCTGAATTATCGCATAGGGGTCTTGGAAAAACCAAGAGTGCTTGTTGAGAATCCATATGTCTTTTTGGTGTGATTATTCGGAAGTGAGACTTGTGCGACTGTTGTGTTGAATGAATTGCGGTACCGAGCTACATTAACAATTTTTTTTATAGCTAAAATTGGTATAAAATAATGTAGCCGTGCTGCATTGGACACATGCAACGAAACCATAGCTTATACTTTTTTCTATGGAGTCACAAAGGAAAGGTCATTCCCAAAGTTCCACAATCGATTCATGGATGGAATTTGAGAAGTTTTCAAGGACATGGCAGAGAGCGCAAATTCCATGCTTGTAGAGTACATAATCCTGAAATTTATAATTCAAACAGATAAAATAATCTAACTACATATTTATCTACAGTCACACAAGTGCTAACTGGTCATTAGAAGGATATGGTGCTGCTGGCGTAGCCACGGTGACCATTTAAAATTTAAATTATTAGTGGCATATCTTTCTTTTGATAAAGAGATAGGTATTTATTGATTTCTACTAAAAAAATACTTTATTTTTAACTTCCTATAGAGAGCTATTTAATCGGTCTGACTTGAAGAATTGATAATATTGAAATTTCTCGACGTTTTAAGGTCCATAAAATCTAAATAAAAGATTTTAAGAGAGATGTCTGTGCGTGCGTGTGTACGTACGTTCGCACGTCTGTTCGCTTGGGAGGCTTTTTTTGTCGTCCATATCTCAAGAACTACTAGAGATATCGACTTCAATAATACAGAGAGATGCAGAAAAGACTCTCAAGAAAATTGAGTGGATGTTTTTTACCATAGCAATTTTAAAAAAATGAAAATTTTAGTTAACCCAAAATATCTCCCGAACCAATCACCCTATGAATTAAATTATATATTATAAAATATGTATTGCGACGTGATAAAAAACTGCAAAAAAAACTTAACTGTCACCTCGAATATTTTACGAAGAAAAAATGATTGTATCTCAAAAACAATTTATGAAAAAAAGAATAACGATTTTGACATTTGGTAACATTTTGAGAAAATTCGAGTTGACATTTTTTTTTCACAAAAAATAAAAAAAACTAAACAAAACTTTACTTAAAGTTGGTAGAAATTGAATTTCGACTTTAATATCTTTTTAAAAATTAAGGAGCCACAAACTAATTTCATCTTATAAAAAATATATTTTTCAATATTCTGTAAAATTGTATAGAAAAATCGAATTGACAATTTTCTTACAACAAATAAAAACCTTAAAACCATAAAACTTGATAAAAATTAATTTCCGAATCAGATATCAAATATTAGCTTAAAACTAATTTGATTTTATAGAAAATATAGCTTTCAAAATTCACTAAAAATGTATTAAAATATATCAATCAATTTTTTTCATTAACATTAAAATCTACAAAAAATTGTACGCAAAATTGATATTTTATTTTCGATATCTCGTGAAAAAATGAAGGTATTATCTTCAAAATCCATCCCTGACAACTTTACTCGCACACAGGAATGGTTGAGAGTTGTAAGTCACTAGGCCTCAATGGACTGTTGCGTCGCATAATTTTTTTTATTTTGTATTATCTTTAAAATGATTTAATTCTGTTCTAAATTTTGTTGTTAATGTAATGTATATATGTAAGATATTGTTTTTCAAGAAATCTGATCTGTATTTGTTTATATAAGAATTAAAATGTTCAGGAAATTCTACTACAATTGGTAAAAATTGGTTTTTGACTAGAAATCTCATTAAAAAAAATAGATTTTGAAATAGAATTTTTGGTTAATCTTTTAGAAGAAATAAACTGACAATGTTTTAAAAAAAAACACGAAAACCTACAAAAACAACAAAGAACTGATAAGAAATTGTTTTCGCCTCAAGTATTAGGAGAACAATGAAATAAATACTTTGTTAGAGTTTTAAGCAAGACAAATTGACGGATGGGATCAGTGTGGGTCGCATTCCTCTTTTTTTAAATCAAATTGAAACCTATTATTGGAAATTTATGAACTACACAGATTCAAAACCCCCGTGAAACCAATGTTTCTATGGTTTAATTATGCATTTTCAGCACATAAAGATGATTGTTGCTCAAGATTTCTTTACGTTTTTTAAACAATTACAAGTAAACAGTACAAATTGTATCCCAAAGGAATTCACAATTATTGCTTTGGTACCCTTTACCCTTTACTCTTTACTATGTTATTTTTTTCTTATCTTTTTCCTAACATGTTCAAAGAAATGTTTTGAGTTTTTGAAACCAAAGATGATACGAGATAACCTTGTTCATTTTGAATACAAAATTAGTATTTTTATGCCAAGCTTAGCACATCTTAGAAAAGCTTAAATATGCATTAAACTCAAAAAAGTAATACATATTTCAAAAATTTAATTATTGCCTAATGTGTTTTACTTCACTTTAATGTTTCTCAAAAATTGAAGAACGATGTCGTCACAGTTTAATAACAAAAAATTAGCCTTAAACACTAAACCAATAGGAAACCTCAAAACTTCCCAGTGCTTGCAGTTCCTTGGCAACTGACCGATTTCACTTAGACATACATATATATGTATGTAAGTAAACTATACAAAACATTTGTATCAAAACTTGGTCAAAAACTTTGCATTTTCAAATATTTTGTAAACCAGTTTTCTACACATGCAGTGTGGTATTCCATAACTGTTCTAGCCCATTACTACAAAACACTTTGATTGTTAAAAGAAACTTTTTCACACAATTCCACACAAAGTTTTGTTTTTTATTCCATAAGCTAAATAACCCCAATACGAGTATAAAACAAGATGTTATGCACTTTTTAATTTTCCACAAAATAAATTTTCAATGATAAACTTTTTGAAATTACGAATAATTGTAGAACGAATGCATGAGTATGGAAAAGTTAAATCAGGAAAAAAGAAGTCAAATCTATGTACACCACAAAATAAACATCCCTCAGACCAGACAACAACTTCCTTAAAACTTACCTTCATGTTTTGCCGAATGGATTTTTCCACATTGTACCATCCCCGTCGACGCCGTGGTAACATTTTGCAAAAAATTAAAAAAAAAATGCAAAAACTTCCAAACGTAAATCTTGTAATTGGAAAAAATTAAATCTTTCCAGTAATTGAAATAAAACTTTTTCAACACCTCATTTATCGATTGCACAACAGGGAATTCATTTTAAACAAAATCAAACGGAGGTGAAAAATTTAAAATATGTATATACAACTTTTTTTTAATCAAATTCGGTTGGCACAAGTTTGCCCACCACCCCAAATTTGCAGATTTAAACCACGCACCACAGCACAGCACAACACACACTCACCCAATCACGCACTTAAAATTGATTGAGATGCTTATTTTGACAAACGAACCAATTTGCTGTCAAAGTATTTGACAAAAAAAAGCGTGATCACCCGCAGATACAAACACTCATCGCAGGAAGCCAGAAGACTCAAGAAAACTAATTAACGAAGTTTCTCGCGTAGATGCATCATCCTCAACGTCAACGACAGACGCAGACGATTCGATATTTTTGTTCGTTTGCTGCAAGCCCGTTCGAAAGGTAAAAGCGATCTAACCGTCTAATGTTTACAATCAGTGGCGGTGGCGATGACGACTGACAACACACGCGGAAAAAATCCAAGACAACAACAACAAAACATAAAAGATACTTCGCCGTCAGAGAATCGCAAGGCAAAAGATACATAGATTCGCTCTTGGTGTAGTTATAGAGTTGCTCTGCAATATGGTAGTGGGGCAGCTTGTGGCGGTGCATCAACACTCTGCTGGGGCTTTGGGAGTTCCCCAGAGGAGAGGAGGGGGGATAGATCTGTGTTCGTTTGTGGATAATCAGAGTTCCTATCCAATCTTCTCTGGGGTCGACTGTCGTGTCGTCGCTTCGGAAGCTGAAATTTCACATTCACACAAAAGTTTTATGCTTCGTGTGCCATCAAGCTTGATGATGGTGACACTCTTCACAAAGACACAAAAATGATTATGGCTTTCGCTGGGAACGTGAGGGTAAGAATGGGAGTTATTCTTTGTTTGGCTTTTTGAAAGAGTGGAGCTACTACACCATGGGTTACCATGTTTTGTTACAGTTGCTTATCACTGTAAAGTTTTGTATGCGCACTACAATGACACAATGTAAACCTTACCTCACATCAGTGTGGGTCTGGTTGGGGCTGGTTCTTGGGCTAGAGCTAGGGCTCAGCTGATGGACGTTTTTGTATTTGAGTATGGCGAAGCGTAGATCCGTTTCAGGGTGTAGCTTGAGCTGAACTGACTCTGAATAAAGTATCGGCACGGCGGTGGCGCGGCGGCGGCGGCCGGTGGTCGAAGATACGAAGATTCTTTTATGTTTGCCCTTTTATGCTCTTTACACATGAGAGGCTAACAAGGAAACATAGTTTAAACAATATGAAATGCGAAATGCGTTTGTTGGCTATTGGAATTGTACGCGATAAGTTTATGCTCTTTTCTTCTATATAAAGATATCATATAGGTAGGTAAAAGCGTTTTTGTCGAAGGGAAAACCACAAAATCCATTTTGCAGCTTTACATTGGGTTCAGGGTTGGTATTCGTGTATTTGTATGTACTTGGCCATTGGATCTTATGCACAGTATGGGGAGATGTTTTAACTGAACCTCGAAGTGGATATTAAATTTATTAAACCATGAAACTTATATAGGGTTCAACTTTGTTTCTGATGCGAGGGCATGGTTATGGGTAACAACTATGTTGGGAATATGATAGCGTTACAAAAACAATAGTTATTAAAGAATAGGTATGAGCATTTTCACTGCACAAAAAAACTAAATTGAATTGAATAAATGACAGAGTGATATGTGATTGTTAAAGTACAATGACTTTCCATACCAACTTACATAAAAGCTAATGTGAGCTCGAAAGAAATTGCCAATTTCCATATTTATGAGAGAAACAAATTGCAAGATTTATGGTCATTAAACATATTACCTATTCGTTACTTACTTTTTTGTAATTCAAGGGCATTCAAATATGTAAATTGAAAATGATTATTTTGTTTTGTGAAAGTGAAATTGCGATATAATTAAACTTTTCAATAGGTTAAAAGATAAAACATTCATATTCATAGGTTATTTTCTAAGGTTCTTATGTATATTTTTAATCGATTTGTCTTGAATAAAGTTCTCGTTTAGATTTTATATTTGATGTAATGTCCTTAAGAACTAGAGATTTTAAATAGTTTGCGTGCAATTAGAGCATTCAAGTTTTGGTTGATGAGCTTATTAAGCTTGAAATAGAAGGAATTGAGTTCATATTGACTAACGGCAATATTTTATGAGTTAGGTTCATTTAATTTTAATTGTTAGGGGTTTTCTCATCTTTTTTTGCCTAAAGTTGAAAAAAAATAATATAGAAAATAAACATCTTTATAAAAATATCTTTAACAATACAGGACACACAAAAAATAAGCCATATCCAGAATCTGGAATAAAATTCAACTCAACATTAAATATTCATTCCATGTTACAGAAAATTTGTATTCAGATTTGATGAGCAAGATGATGTATTTAAAGACGTTATACAATACGGAATGATTACCAGTATTTCAGGACTAATATCAAAAAATGTACTCACTATTGACGAATTAAACTTCAAAATAACGGTGAAATACTGTCTCGAAATAAATGTCCACAAATCAAACCATCCCATATCAACCCAAAAAATTACATTTCAGTGCCACAGAACTTGCACATTTTGTCGTTGATATTGGGTCACAAAATTCCAAGAAATAAAAAGAGGCTGGGATGCGACCCACGCTGATAACCGTTCCATCCCGTCTGTCGATTTTTCTTGCTTAAAAGTTTGTAGGTTTTCGTGTTTTGTCAAAAACATTGTCAGTTGAATTATTCTTAAAAAAATAAAAATGACCAACAACATTTTGCATATAGTGAAATAGTTTGATTTTAAAATCTATTTTTGTTAACGAGATTTTTAGTCGAAAATCAATACCAAATTTAATAGCATTTCTTAAAAGTTTTTATTTCTTATATAAACAAATATAAATTGGATAAATGAAACTAATAATTTAAAGTCAATATCTTCTATTGTTCACGAGATATCGAGAACTGAACATCAATTTTTACCATTTCACGTACTTTTTTTTGTAGATTTTAATTTTGTATGAAAAAAACGGACTGTTGGATTTTTATAAAAAATTTACTGAATATCGAAAACAATATTTCTTATAAGGAAAAATTAGTTTGAAGCCACTACCTCAAAATTTGAAAAAGATATTTGAGTCGAAAGAAAACTTTTATTAATTTTTTTGTAGGTTTTTATTTTTTGTAAAAAAAACTTTCAATTCGATTTTTCTGAAAATTTTACTGAATATTGACAATAATATTTTTAAAAGACACAATAAGTTTGAGGCCAATACTTCAAAGTTTTGAAAAGATATTTGAGTCAAAAATTAATTTTACCAACTTTTATTAATTTTTGTTTAGGTTTTTATTTTTTGTAAACAAAACCGTCAATTCGATTTTTCTCAAAATATTACTGAAAGTCGAAAACAATATTTCTTATAAGGAAAAATTAGTTTGAAGCCAATATCTCAAAATTTGAAAAAGATATTTGAGTCGAAAGTCAATTTTTTACCATCTTTTATTAATTGTTTTAGTTTTTTTATTTTTTGAAAAAAAAAACTTTTAATTCGATTTTTCTTAAGATTTTACTGACTGTTGACAATAATATTTTTAAAAGATAAAATAAGTTTGAAGCCAATAACTTAAAGTTTTGAAAAGACATTTGAGTCAAAAATTAATTTTAACCAACCTTTATTCATTTTTTTTAGGTTTTTATTTCTTGGAAACAAAACCGTCAATTCGATTTTTCTTATAATGTAACTGAATGTTGACAACAATATTTCTTATAAGATAAAGTTATTTTGAAGCCTATATCTTAAATTTTTTAAAAGGTATTTGAGTCGAAAACAATTTTTACGAACTTTTAGTAATGCTTTTTTAGGTTTTTATTTTTTGTTAAAAAAACTGTCAATTTATCCTTCTCAAAATTTTACTGAATATTGACAATAATACTTTTTAAAAGATAAAATATGTTTTAAGCCAATACCTTAAAGTTTTGAAAAGATATTTAAGCCGAAAATCAATTTTTACCAACTTTTGTTAATTTTTGTTTAGGTTTTTAATTTCTTGTAAAAAAAACTGTCAATTCGATTTTTCTCAAAATGTTACTGAATGTTAAAAACAATATTCCTTATATGATAAAATTAGTTTGCAGCCATAATCTGAAATTTTTGAAAAGATATTTGAGTCGAAAATAAATTTTTACCAACTTTAAGTAATGTTTTTTTTAGGTTTTCATTTTTTATAAAAAAAACTGTCAATTTTATTTTTCTCAAAATTTTACCAGATGTTAAAAACGTTATTCTTCGTTGCACAAAATTATTTTGGAGATAAAATCATTTTTTGTTCATAAAATTTTCGAGGTGACAAATATTTTTTTTTTAGGTTTTTTGGATTTATAAAAAAACGTTGAATGGAATTTTTTTCCAAGAATATATTTGTTTGGTATCGCGTCACAATGAATAATATAAAATTCAATTCAAATCTCTAGCGGTATTCGTTCGTGAGATATTTAGGGTTAACCAAAATGTTTACCATTTTTTTAAATTGCTATGGTAAAAAACCACCTATGCAATTTTTTTGAGAGTCCTTTCTGCATCTTTCTGCATTATTATCTGTGTAACAAAATTTATTTGAAGTCGATATCTCTTCTGGTTCTTGAGCTATGGACGACTAAAAAACGTCGTGAACGTACGGACGTACGAACTTACGTACACACTTACGCAAAGACATCTCTCTAAAAATCTTTTATTTCGACTCTAGGGACCATGAAACGTCGAGAAATTTCAAAATTTTCAATTCGTCAAATCGGACCCATTACAATAACTTCCTATGGGAAGTTAATAAAATTTGGAAATATGTATGTTTTGGGCTTAGAAACTTTGGTTCAAAAATCAATCTCCATACAAAAAAAAAGAAATATGTGAACTAGAACTTATAATATCCAAGTATCATGCTACGCATCTTCAACTTTTTCAAGAAACACTTAAACCAAAGCACCCCTTACAGTTCTATTATAAGATACTCCGGTCTCCCGAAGTTGCTTTGGTGTATGCGTTTCCAATGGAAAAATAAAGATATCAAAAATTAAAAAACGTGAATATGTCTCGCCGAAATTTACTTCAATGGCCAAAAAATGTGGTCTTAAGTTGGCTTCTTTTCTTTACTTGGATATTAATAAAGAAAACTTTAAGATGCTGAAAATTAAACAATAGATTGAAATATATCAAATTTATCAATAACAATCCAATTTTAGTTCAATCTTTTGATCAAATTTCCTATTTTTCAGGTATAAAATTAAAAATAAATGTTTATACAATTAATTATAATGTATTTAAAAATGATATGTTTTTTTTTTTTTAATTGTTGACATTGCTTTTTTGATGAAAGGAAGTCATAATAGGAAATATAGATTAGCACTACCTGTGAATGTTTTCTTATATCCCATACAAAAGAAGATATTGAAATATTTGACCTTAATATTTTTGAAAGAAAACCTTTTTTGTCATATAAAATATAGCTGACGGCCGAGACGTCTTTAAACTTTCAAACATGTAATATCATAAAGCTTAATGTTAATTAATAAAACTTTTATAATTTATTTTAATTATAAGTTTCTAACTTTTGTATTTTTACAAATAAGTTAAAAATAAGTAAAAAAAACATAAATCTTTTAAATGTATCTTTCCTTTACACATTTTGGATTGTTGCACAAAAAAAAAAATAAAATGGTACGGAAACGGAAAATAATTAAAGGTGTGAATTTTCTAATTGTATGCATTATCAGATTTTGCAGACAAGACAGAACTTATTTTCAGTTTCCTTCAGAAAGTTAAAGTTAAGAGTTCTCATTTGTAATTAACAAGTAAAATCATTTAATTTTCCTATTATCAACAAACTTCAAAAAACAAAACTACACTCTTAAATTCACAAATAATTTTGATATTTTTGTGAATTACAAATGATAGTTTTTACATTTACTAAGAAATATTCTTAAATTGGGACTGAAATTCTGGATAAAATAAGCAAATTGATATTTAAAAATTGCAATTTAAGAATATATAAATTCCAATTTGCGTACAAGAATTTGTAATTCAATAAGTTAATGTTGTAAATCACTAATGAAGATTGCTATGCTTGCGAAAAATAGTTCCTAAATCTCAACAGAATTGCTTGAAAATGGAAAGTAAAATGATCTTTAAAAGGGGTATGGTACTTTTCGTCTTTTATCTCTCGTTTTTTAATTGTTTCGTTTTAATCGTTTCGCATTTTGTTGTTTCGCATTTCACTGTTTCTCTTTTCAATTATTTGGTTTTTTTTTGTTTAGACAATTTTTGTTTTATTTTTTAAGTATTTTGTTTTAATTTTATTTCGGTTTTTATTGTTTTCTTTTTCGATCATTTCGCTTTGGATTTAGTTCGTCTTATGTTTGTTTCGCCTTCAATTGTTTCGTTTTCGTTTATTTCGATTTCAATCATTTCGCCACTGTTTGCTTATTTTTGTTTTCATTTTTGTGCATGAAAAGAACCTAAAGGCGTTAAAATTCGCGCGAAATGATTGAAATCGAAATAAACTACAACTCGCGACATTATCTTGAATTATTTTACTACTTTTAATAGTGCTTTTTTTAGCACAATCTTTAATTTTTGATAACACATCTGCTACGGGCTTTCGCAAAGCATTTGGTTCATGATTGTGTTCACCGAAAATGGATTCTATGACATGTTTTTTTTCTTGTTTAAATGTTACAATACGCACTTTACAAACATAACTTTTATTCTTCTTAAGTTCACAGTACCAATTATATTTTTCATTTTTTTCTTTAAATAGATCATAGGAAAATCCCTCAAAATTAAGCTTTTTACCTCCTCTCTTTGATTTAAATGTACTGCAAATGGAATAAGATTCCATAATTAAAGATTTAATTGGATATATTTTTCTTAAGCGAACCGCACGCGACGACTGTAAATCAATCAATTATAAACTAACTAACCGATAACAAAAAAATCGGATTCCAAAAAAATACATTTACATAGAGACAAAATGCGAAACAACTGTTGACGAAATAACCCAGGGCTAAGTAATACATAAAAGCTGTAACGGAAAAGCGAAACAAGTAAAAAACAAAAGAAGAAATTCGAAACGAAATGAATTCGAAACAAAGTACCTACAAAAAAAAGAAACGTTTTAGAAATGAACGTAAATAATTATAACAAAAACGAAACAATAATTATCGAAACAAAAAAAAAAACGAAACAATAGGCACCCCTTTAAAAGCTACCAATTGCTGGATAAACTGTTTTAAATTACAGCTGAAAAGATGCAATTTAAAGATAAATAAGTATGAAAACTGTTATTGAAGTTGCAAACTAATATATTTTGTTTGCGAAAACAAGGGTTGCAATTTACCACTTGTATTCTTAGGTATGTATTTGGAAAAACGATTCATAATCTACAACAAAACAATGGAAATCTAAACAAACCTGTGGAAATTAACATTAAAGAAAAGCTTTAAATTCTTACAAATTAATATCAAATTGCAATTCTCTGTTGGCAATATTTGTTTTCCTCTATCGAATAATTGCTACTCAAATGTAGTGAAATATGATTTTTGAGAGTCAATATCTTCATACGCTCAATTTATGAAATTGCAAACAAAAAATCGCAATTTCTAAATCACTAAATTCGAAAGCCAAGGTACAAATTTGGATTAATTTTTCGTGATTTCTTGCTTATTTTAGTAATTTGAAACGATTATTTTTCAAGAGAAATCGAGAAAAATGTTGATTTTATTGTTAAATGACCAATGTAACAACGGAAAATGATATCAGACAAATAAGTGCCGCAAATATGGTGCACCTTAAATGGAAGGACTTTTCAACGATCATTTTTTAATTTTCCAAACCCTTAATGCCACAATTCTACTTACTGACTAACTAGCCTCCGAAGTGAAAATGGGCCTAATTACTGAAGTTTCGATAAAAGCAAGTATCAATTTAATGCATTTAACGGAACCAATCATCGAATATACGACGTTGCTGATGATCGACCGGCTGGAGTTCTTCTGCATTTATGCAAAATATTGTATTACGTAGTTCGTAAAATAATTCCAAATGAGAAATTGGAAAACATTGATTTTTGTCAACACTACTGGCAAAAGCAGAAATAATCTCAATTATTCTTAAGCGAAGTTCTAACAAACAACTCTATCATCAATTTCTCTATTGCCCGCCAAAAAATTGTTTCAAGATGAAACACTGCCGTGAAATTTGTACCAAGTTCTTATTGAATTTTAAAAATCTAGTAATTTCAATAAAAAAAGGAACGTACATATACGACACAGTGAACAGTTTTCAATGTTCATTAATCAAACTCAGTTTAGAGTAGTAACAAATGGTATATGGTCTTCAACTATTCAAAAAATAAATAAATTCAATTAATATACAACATATCATGGGAAAAGGTAAATAATAAATAATAAATCAAAAATTAAAACGTTATCAACTAATCAAATATTATTCTCTTTTAAAAATGAATAACTAGGGACTAACATGCAATCTAAATTTCTTTTATTTTTTGTAATTTTTATTCTCACACATAGTTTTCGTGTGTAGGCCTTTGTGTTGATTTGGAAATTATCATAAAATAAATATAGAAACATTTTATGAACTATTTCACATATTGGGCTTAATCAAATTAGTCAAATTGATAAATTAATTTACACACAAATTCTCTTTTCAATGTTTGTTGTTATTCGTGAATTTGAACGAGTTTCGTGAGAAATATTTTTTCTATTTCATTCGAATTAGAAAATGAAACTGAATTGAGAGAATTAAAATAAATTAGTAAATTTGCTGAGACCCGATTAGTTCGGAAAAACATTTATCATTGGCTTAAGCACAAACGGGTCTATATATTTTTACTTTTAAGTCGTTTTTAATTAACTTTTTCATTTTATGTTTTGATTCCAACTGTAAGAAAATAAGCAATTCAATAAATCATTTCACTTTTATTTCAAGGGGCATAATTTATACAAAATTTAATGTTTTCATTCTCATTTTTCTTTAAAATCAGTTACTTATAACTTTTTAAGCTAATTGAAACCGCGTTTGGATTTAAAATTCGAAAGATGTTTAAAGATATTAATCAGAAGAGTTTTTAAATAAGAATTAAATTGATTGAAAATGCATCCAAAAGTATGTTTGAAAACAAACTACTTTTAGTTCCATTCCATTGGAAATGATTTATGATGTTATTTCTCCTTCATCTAAAAATTTTAAGAAAATTTACTTTGAAACTTAATCCAACAGATCAGTTCCATGCTTCGCTGATTTATACACTATTTTTTGATGATTGAAGCAAATTAATTTAAGTACAAAAATGGATCCCCCTACTATAAGTTTAAAGCTCTCAAAAAAATCATCAAAAATAAATGATTTTTTCATTCAAGCTTTAATAAAATTAGTTTAACTTTCTGTCAGAAAAAAAAACACCTTCCAATCTCAATACAGGAAGTATCTGTGTCATCAACTTAAATTCTGCAAAACAAAAAAGTACCTATTTAATCCTGTGTTTAGTTTAAAAAACACCACAATATGACAACGATCTTTAAGAACTTTTCCACTTAAACAATATTATACAACGTCCTTTTCTTCCAAGAGTAAGTAAAGTATATCTGTATGCATAAATATACAATATACATTAAACCACAAACTTTTACGAAATAATAAAATTAATGAGGAAAAATATCCTTTAACGTAGCCTTATCTCTCCAGCTCCGCACTATCAACTTCCTTTATTTTTAAAGTAGGCCAGCTTTTTTGTTGTTGTTGGTTTCTTTTCATCGTTTGATACTCGTTGAAAAAGTTTTCTTTTTCTACCTCACTTGTTGGCAAATTGCTATTACCAACCATTTACGTGTAATAGTAACGCAAGTCATTTCTTATCTAGGTGTCCTCTTTTGGTAAAGTTTTTTGATATAAAGTAGGTAAGGTACTCGTAAGTGCTGGCTATTTGAGTGAAAATAATACTTTAATTTTGTGGAAACATTTTATTGCGAATTGAAACTTTTTGAGCGCTAGAAATTGAAATGGGAAGGATTACAACTTGTTTTTCTTTGTGTACCTGTCGTTTGGAGAGATTAATGAATTTCTCGAAAAAAATACCTTTGGGGTTTTCAGGTTACTATTGATTTTATAAATAAGAGAGCAAGCCTAAAAATTTGAGAAATAAACTGAAGAAATTAGCTAAAAGTAGCCTTTTATCATTTTTTAATTCGCTAATGTTTAAATAGCCCTGACATCACTCGCACACAGGAATGACTTAGGGTTTATAAAGCTTTACAAGCTGTTGCGCTACCGTGTTTATTTATTTATTTCTGTTTCATAATTTCATAATTTTTAAGGAAAGTTTATAACCAGGAACAGTTAATTAAAACGCTGTTGCAAATATTTATGTACTTGTCTTTTGTTTTTGAATGTATTTTAGTCTCACTACTTTTGAAAATTTGTATATTTACGAGTATTTATATAAAAATGAATTTGGTCTTTTTAGAGGAATTCGTAACACTTTACAAAATAAATAGTGGCATACTCAAATCAAGATATAACTTTAAAGGTCCACAGTCGATCAAATATTTAAATTATGACAGATCCTGGAAAAATCCAAGAATATCAAATCGACACCAATCGATTTCAAGACCGCATAATGACCACGCTTGCCACTTGAAAAAAAATTGCATGACCAAAGCTGCAAATAAAAATGACCAATCGTACCAAAAAAGGATCAAAATAATTTGTTTCTGCAATGGCTTTTAACTTTCCATAGAAAGTTATTGTAATCGTTACGATTTCTTGAATTGAAAATTTTGACATTTCTCGGCGTTTCAAGGTTCCTAGAGTCTAAATAAAAGATTTTTAGAGAGATATCTGTGCGTGCGTGTGTACGTACGTTCGGGAAGAATAACGTTTTTGACATCAGGTAAAATTTTGAAAAAATCGTATTGACATTTTTTTACAAAAAATAAAAACCTTAAAAAAAAAACAATAGTAAAACTTGGTAAAAATTTACTCTCGACTCAAGTATCTCTTCAAAAATTAAAAAAATATTGGCTTTAACCTAATTTTATCTCACACAAAATATTGTTTCCGACATTCCGTAAATTGTGCATAAAAATCCAACAGTCAGTTTTTTTCATAAAAATTAAAATCTACAAAAAATAGTACGCAAATGCTACGAAAATTTGGTAAAAATTGGTTTTCGACTAAAAATCTCGTTAACAAGAACAGTTCAATATCTGTATCAAACTATTTTATCATACTCAAAATATTGTTGGTACTTTTTAATTTTTCTTAGAATAATTCAACTAACAACTAGGATATAACGAAAGCCTACAAACCTTTTAAGCAAGACAAATCGGCAGATGGGATGGGAAGTTATCAGTGTGGGACGCACCCCAGTCTCTTTTTTTTTAAGATCACGATATGTTAACATTATGTCAGGAGATCGAATAAGTCAGGAGATCGAATACTATCGCTAAATAAAATTCATATAAAATTAATTCAAAAAAATGTTAAACGCTATGGTTATTTTTGTCATCTTGACGCTCTTTGGCCAGCATTATATTATTAATGGTACTCAAATTAAGTCTGCCTTTCTTTTTTATCAAAGTTAATTAAAAAAAATTCATCTCAGCAGCAGCTGAGCTCTGAGGAAGTAACATCAAGTTATAAACGAACTGACTTAAATTTTGAAAACAATATTCATTTGAATCGTTTTTATGATAATTAAACTTTTCCCAAAATTCTTTAGGTATGTATTTTATTTTTGAGATTATAAAAGGAATAGAGTCGAGTTATTTTTTTCAATTTCTTAAAAAAGGGACCAAATGGAATAAAAAATGACCATTCGACCAAGTGAGAAAATAATGACTAAATTTGGTCCTAAATGACCAAACTGGCAACCGTGCATATGACAACATCTACAGGATGACCATGTTCGCGCTGCACCATAAAGGTTGGAAACAACTTTACCAAACCTTTTGTTGACAAAAATCTTTCTTTGGGCTAAGAAAGCAATTGAGTAGTAAAGTAAAGCCTTCTCTCAGTCGACCAAAATGTCGGAATATAAGAGCCTCATCATCTCCGTCCTGCTATGGGGTGCAGAAGCATGGCCTATGACAAAAATGAATGAATCCTCCTTCGGTCATTTTGAGAAAACAAAAATGTTCTTCACGTGATCTACGGTCCCGCATATGCACAGAAGGTCAGTTGAGGAGAAAATGGAAGGACGCGCTGTACTGACTATTCAGGGACGTAGACTTAGCCAATAGCCAGAGGGTTAAAAGTCCACGCCTCAGATGGCTGGGTCAAATAGAATGCATGGAAACCGCCACGGAAAGTAGGACGAAAGAGAAATTTTTACGAAAAAGTGGCAAAAGGCCCCAGTTATTAGAGGACTGAAGCGACACCTTATGCAAGTAGGTAAGCTTATAAGTATATGTGAACTAAAACCATTCGATTTAAGCTTTAGGAACGAAGACAGACTTCGATTTCTTTAATATCTTATTGTCATGTTTGTTTAAATTCTCGAGCTTACCAATGTAATTCTTGCCAGCCATATAATAATAGTTCCTATATGGGGCAAGTAAGAAATAATAAAAGGTTTAGAAGAAATTTCATAATGAACAAATTAACTTAACTTAACATAATAAACAAAGCAAATCAAACTCGGTGTTCTTCACTATTGATAGCTTTTCTTTACAAATCTTAAATCTAGAACGTTACTAAGAAACCTTGAGAAGATAATTCTTCATTATCTTTCGTTTTTTCGACTACATAAGTTGGTCAGTGGTTAATGATAAGCTTTTACAATAAAGAGGTCAAGTTAAACGTTAAGGTCTTTGTTGTGGGATAGTGAAGTGTTGTTGTTGTATTTGTTTCTTGCAATTTTATAACATCTACCAAAGAAGACAAAAAAAAGAGGACAAGAGCAATTAGAAGGTAGGATAATCAATTTCACATTTCTAAGACTTTTATTTTAGATAATTTTTTTATAGTAGGTCATATAGCATAGTTACATAATGTACAATGTACATAGTTGTGTATAGCATTTTGCTATTTTTTTGTTTTTTCATCTTCAAAGTTTAATCACAAAACTTAATTGCTTTTCCGTAGAAGAAATTAAATAAAATAAAAACAAACTTGTGTCTATGTTGATGGACTTTTAATTAGTTGCTGGGGCTGGGCAGAAAAAAGATATAAAGGTTTTTGGCGATGTTTTAAGGTAACATTTTCAAGAGTCTGAAGAATTGCTTACTATATTTATTTTAGTTCTTATGTTATTCATAATTTGTGTTCTTAACTTTCAGTAGGGGAAAATCTGGATGTATGAAGTTTTTGAGTGAAGTAAGCATATATCGAGCCATTTCGACAATTTATCGTAAGCGCCTAAGTGAATTATATCGTAAAAGACAAATCAAAAGCTTACTACTGGTCCTTCAAACCACCTATACCCTAAGGCAGTATGGGAAATTATTAATTATGCTTAAACTAAGACATGACAAAATCCTTCAAGGCTTCATAAGTTACTGACAAATTTTAATAATTAAGTTTTCTTTTTTATTGAAAATGATAGATAGATAGAGAGATAGATAGATACTTCGATTTATTAACATTCGTTTATATATGTACATATGTATGTACATTGTTTTCAAAAATAATTTAGTAAAATCGTTAAGGATTGGCTATGCCGTCTGCCGATTGACTTCTGTTTGAAAATTAACAATGTTTATCTACATAATTGAAGTTTGTTTGTTGAAATAAGCATTTAGAATATAAATTTAATAAATTACTGTTTTAAAAGGATTCGTTTATAATTTGATTGCGGTAAGACATTCCAGTTCGAAAATAATTAAATAATTGATATACGTTTCCTTTACAGTTGAGGAGGGCGACTATTTCTTCATAAATTGTGATTTAGATGGTTGTTCGTTGATCTATATGCACCGAGGATGTAGCTTCATTAATAGCTTCGACTCTCAGTTTTTCATCATCGCAGTATTTACCATTTTCATCAACTATTCGAAAGTCCGTTCTACTGAAGGTAGCATGGTCTTCTAGCTTCTTATACCACATATTTTTCTTCTCAAATGTTTTCAATGCCGGAATTTTTGGAAGTCTTTTATCAGGCATATTAAAAACTTTTTTGATATAATCAACATGACATTTAATAGTTTTGATGAAGAGCGGTGATAGTCGTCTCAATTGAGATCATATAGTTTGCGATGTTTTTCGGTAAAAGAAAGCATCTTTTAATTAAGAACCTCTGAAGTTTTTCGACCGTTTAAAGCTTCTCCCCTCCCCATACCTGTGCTGCATACATCATAAGAGATTCCGCCACTGCAACAAAGACCTTATATTTAACACTATGTGATATTTACTGGTTTGAGAAACATTTCTTCCATGTTGCGTATATTGCACTTTTAGATTTAATAAGATTTTCTTTAAGGTATGTTTCCATATTAAGATTGCTGGTTATGGTAAATCCTTGATATTTGTAGGCTTTAACCATCTCAATTGGTTCTCTGTCATAGTCCCATTTCTCATTCCTGGCTGTTCTATCAGACCCATTCCGGAATATCATCACCTTGGATTTGCTCAAATTGACTTTCAGATTCCATAACCGGCAATACACATATTTAGTCGATTAATCAACTTAAGTGTTTCGGGCGAGTAAGCAAACATTATGACGTGATCTGCAAAAAGCAGGGCTTTGATGAGTGTCCTCGATATTTCAATTCCACCAGGAAGAACATCAATCAGGTCCTCTATGAACAAAGCAAAAAGATTTGGGCTTAAATTGCATCCTTCATTGACTCCCATCTTTGATTTGAAACTCTCCGACTTTTTGGCGTTATTCCATACCGCTGCCTTATTTTCGTCATAGATGCTTTCTAGTACCTGCCCAAATTTGTCTGACATCTCATAATTATAAAGCTTGAAGAATAGTGATCGGCGTTCAACGGTATCAAAAGGTGCCTCGAAATCGACAAAAAATACGTAGAGCTTCTTTTTTTTGTTAAATAGAGGTTGCCGATATGCTTTGCAGTACAAAAATATTGTCGATAGTCAAGTAGCCACTTCTAAAACCTGTCTGAAATTCCCCAAGCAACTTATTATCATGAATCCAATGGGTCAATCGGTTATTTAATAGTGTTGCGAATATCTTGTAGGTGGCGTTGAGGAAGGATATCTCACGGTAGTTGGATGGATTGATGATTGACATTGATGTTGCCTTTTTATGTATAGGAAAAATTAAGGAATTTTTTAATTGTTCTGGTAGTATTGCATTATCCAAAATTGTATTGAAAGCCGATATTAAATTTAAAGTTAGCCTTTCTGTTCCATATTTAAAGAATTCCAGTGGTATACCATCAGGTCCTGAAGCTTTTCCGTCCTTCAATTTCACTAATACCGTTTTGACTTCGTCATGAGTTGTGACACCATCTAAAATATCATTCGAGTACGAAGGTTTAGCGTATTGGATAGGAAGCGTAAGACTCTCTAGGTTCAAAAGTAACTTGAAGTGATTATGCAGTACATACATACATACATACATTTATTGAAAATGTCGCTTACGATAAAATGGTTGAAAAGGCTCGATATAATTCAAGAAAATTATGTACCTATTCACTTTGAAAAATATGTGAAAAAAATGAACTTTAGTGTAGAGTGTCACTATTAAGCCTCTAATACTTTCTTTAAAGTACATACAATTTGGAGGGGAAAAGAAGTATCGGAAATATCAATACTTGTAACGAAAAAATAAATGTAACACCTCTTAAACTTAAGCACAAATTGAAGCCCAATTTGATTTTTTACTAAAAATCTATTTCTCAAAATGTTAATAAACGGAATGGAATTTATTGTTTAAATAAAAATTTTACTTTTCAATAAATACAACTAAACTTTATCCCTTCCTGAAGCTGTTTCACTTCGAATTTAGAGTGCTTTTTAGAAATTGTTAAGGTAGTCACATATGGTTTATCAATTTTTTCCAAGGAAGGTACTCATTTCTTCAGCAAACCTAATATACAAAAATCGGGTAATATTTGGTTGGTTTACATATTTGTAATATAAATAATCTAATCTAAATATCTATATCTATATAAATCAAACAATCATTTCACCTCGCACTCATGCGAAGTTTTTTTCGGAAATTTGAAATATGTAGTGTCCGCCATCTAATGTTTTTTTTTCAACTAGTGCTTATTTCGTGAATGGTAACACTTAGCTCATGTCTTATTTAATTTTATCCTTCCGTTTACCGAATATGGTTGTGTATACGCTTGAACAACGCTGGGAACAACGCTTAGAGAAGATGCCGATTTTGACAAAAAAATCATCTTTTCAGATAAAGTTTATTTTGATCTTGGCGGGTATGTAAACAAGCAAAATTGTCGCATTTGGGGCACAGAAAACCCGCATGCATAAATTGAAAAGCCGTTAAACCCAAAAACGAGTCACTATTTGGTGCGGATTTTGGTCCAGAGGCATAATTGGGCCATTTGTCTTCGAAAATGAGCAAGGAGTTATCGGGCCATGTTGAACGAATTTTTGTTCACAAAAATTGAAGAGGAGGATATTGGCAAGATTTGGTTTCAACAGGACGGCGCTACGTGCCACACAGCCAAAGCTACACTCCATGTTTTTAAAGATGAATTAACAATTTCAATCAATCTAATTTATTCTTAACGTTTTCGAAAAGTTAATGGAATTTATGGCAACATTTTAAAAAAGGATGAAAATTTTGATGACCTGCGATGATTCGGACACAGTATTTTAGATGAGAACAGAAATAATTATGGTTTTTTAAATCTTGTTTTAACTGCTAACTTCATTGTAATAAAGTATTTTTTTTAATCTTGTTTTAACTGCTAATTTCATTGTAATAATGTAGTTGTTTCTTTCCCAGATTCACAAAATACTAATTCTGAAGTTAAAAAATTCTTTTTCTTATAATTCCTCAATATTTGCACTTAAAATTAGCAAACATTATTTTATTTGGTTTTATTACGCAACAAAAATATACCTAAAACTAACTTTAAGTTTTCTCACGAACTCAATTATCGACACTACACTTAGCATAATCTTTACAAAAAATCTACATTGTTATCTTTAATACTGTTAAGGTTAAAACCCTTTTTTTAAATAATAAAAAAAAAGCAAAAAGAATAAATAAATTCCTTCTAACACTTGCGCGAAAAATTCCCACATCAATAGTTTTCCCAGTGTTATTAAAAATCCATTTAACAAAGTTTAACCAACTTTTCTCGCGAAGTGCTCAATTAGCCATAGCCCATCATCATCCACGTCGCTCGTCGTAACATAATCTTTTATGAATGCACCAGCTCTGGCACCATCCATCACAACCACTAGCACCAGCACCCATCAGCAGTTGAAAAGTCTTGCAATTTCAAAACAAAACCAAAAAAAAGAATGTTCGTGCATTGTATCTCAAAAATGAATATGATCCTCTAACCAACCATCAAGTTATAGTCTACACGCTCAAAAAACATTACTTTACATTGGCGTATCACCATATCGACATCAAGACTTCACTTCCTTATTTGGCGTCTAAAAAACTATGATGTGTGTTCTCAGTATCCGAAATTAAAACAAGCAACACGTTACACGACCAACTCCCAAATGAGTAGGTTAGGTACATATGTATATCGAAGGCGGGGAGTGTTCCTATAATTAAGCTAATTACACAAAAACATGGTTCAAAAACAGTTCACATTTCGCGCTTCTTTGAATGCGAAATTGTGTTGCCTAAACACGTATACAATTTACACAACGCCTCCGCATTACAGTGGGCTATAATATCAAAAAAATTGAATCGAATGGTTCTAAAAATTCGAACGAGTCTTATTTTTAATTGAAGTTAGAAAATACTCTTTTACCAAGTCGATATTTAATAACTTTAATTTTATTTCGTCTAGTTTAAGTGTTTTACGGGGGAGTTATTGCTATCCTTGAAAATTTATAAAAGCGTCAAATTTTGTATATTTAGTGTCAAAATTAAGCTGATAAGTAGTACATTTTTTTTACCAAAAAAAAAATACTTTATTTGACCCAGAACTTTTCTTTCACTTCAGTTTTAATTTTCTATGATGAATCATTTTCAATGCACAGCTAAGTCTTTAGTTTATGATTTGCAACCAATTCGTTTTACTTAAAGCCTTTCATTTTCTAAGTAATCCCACCTGTCAGTTTTACATCACCTCAAACCTTAACACTTTGTTTCCTTGTGGTTTCGCAGTGGAACCACGTCATTGATACTTTTCTGACATGTTCCTAGAGGTTTCATGACGAAAACCAAATCCATTTGTGCAAAATGTAATCGACTCCTTACCTTCGTGAACAAAGGTTTAAGTAATCCTAAAATAGAAATGCTTAATTCTAATCGAGAAATTTGTCTCCAATGACAGACATTTTGAATGATGCTTATAATCAACCTGTCAAACAACTCCAGTGATTGGTTTCAAATTTGAAAACCAACGAAAGCTATAACTAGTCATTTAATGAATAAAATTATGTAAACTACTTTAAAATGTTTTCGTTTTTTACGTAAAATTTGTTTCACTGTCATTATCGCATACCACTACGCTTCATACCGCCACGTCCGATTATCAAACATCAAAAACAGTCTTTAAAACAAGAGTATAACTATGGTTTTCATAAGCTGAATAATTAGAAACCTAAAACTTATAAACTATCGTACCTACGAGTAGGTATATCCTCTCTGAACCCAAAATGGTACTCAAAATTTTAATAAAATCTAAGTGACCAAATTTTTAGGATCGTTTATTGTTGACGTGTGACATTAGTTTTAAGCATTCTATTGTATTACAAGCCATAATTGAAAATTAAATATGCTGTCATTAGATAATGATTATTATCATCTAAAAACATGAATAAAATTCAATAAAACGATTGTCAATATTATATCATGGATGGTGTTGGTTGTTATGGCGGTCGATGTCGGTAAACGGTGAATAACATGATTTCGTCCTCAATGCGGTTGACAGTCAATGTAATAGAGACTATATAGAGTGGACATGAACGTTCTGCAATAAATTAAATTTGTCTACATAGGGTAAACTATGAAATATTTGGCACTTAAAATAAAAATAACATTTTTAAGTTACGGGTTCAGAAATATTAAACGTTTGTGATGGTTTTTTTTTTGGGGTTGAAAATACTCCTAGCGTTCTTTTAACTTACCGACTTATAGGAACTATATGTCAATCTTTGCATTAATACAAAATTTCAAACTCGTGATTTTGATCAAACATGACATTACGAAGGTTGGGAATTCGAAAAAAAATGGGTTCCCCGATTCCGTCTGTCATTACAGCCCAAAACTTTGGGTCAATAGTTTTCAACTTTTAAAATCTAGGTTTTGAGCCGATTTGAGTTAGGCGTTTTTTTCTTTTTTTTTGACTAAAAAAAAAACAGTAGTCCCCATAGGTACTAACATTTTTGTTCAAAAATCGAAAATTCGATAGATTTTTTTAAATTTGTTTCTGAATTTTTTTTCATTAATGTGGCTTCTTTTACTATAAAAATACTGTTGTATTGCTCCAGAAGAGAAACCCCCTAGAATCGTTATTTTGTTCTTAAGTTTTCTCAAAAAAAAAAAAATCAATTGGCGTTTAAATTTTTGAAACATGATACATGAACAATTTCGTGCGAGCCAGTCGGGAATTAAATTATCTTAGAAAACGGAGTTAATTCAAAGATTGGAAAAAACGACAACCCTTAATTATTCTGAAGAAAAAACTATTGATAAAGCCAGAAATCCATTCTTGAATGTTATGTGCTCTTATTAAATTTTAGTTGTAAAAACTTCTTAAAACAGTTCGAGTTCTTGAGGAAGTTAAAAACAAAAAAAAAAACGGAAGGAACTTGCTTCAAATTAGGTAGATTTATGATGTTGTTCTTTTAAATATCCAAGTTATCGACCTAAGTATATAAACGCAATTTGATCCATAAACGACAAAATCGCGAAATTTTACCTTTTTTATTTGTTGGCGAAGTAAATATAATTTTTTCATCAGATTTTAAGACCCGAGACCCTATTAGGGCTGGAGTGCGCCGCCGCTGTTTAAGATCTATACCTGTTCAAACTGCTTGTTAGTTATTTAGTGGAATTAAGGTCTTCAAAGTAAGCTTTTATTTATAAAAAACATATTGTATTATATAAGATATTTTGAAGGTGACTATAAACTTCTCCACCTAAAATTATACTCTGAGAGAAACAAAACGAAAAGACTGTTAACATTTGCCTTAAGTTAAATAGAGAAGACAATTAACACATATTACTTCTGAGAACACGATATCCTATAGGTATCGTCAACTCTCAACCATTCCCTTGAGCGATTAATGCCAGTAATGGATAAATCGAGAAGGCAGTTTTCATGACTGTAATACCTTTGGTTAGTGCGTTGAAATGTCATGCCATAGGTCTTGGGTTCAATCCCTGCTTCTGCCACTTAAGTTTTTTCCTCTTGCGAGGAGTTGACATATCCTCCAAAAGTAATTCTTGTCATGAAAAGTGCTTTCTCAAATTATCCGTTCGGATTCGGCTTTAAACTATAGGTCCCTCCATTCCTGAGACTGAGAACATTACTCGCCCACAAGATTATTTGAGAGTCGTAAGTCACTAGACCCTAGTTCTCAACGGACTGTTGCACCACCTAATTTATTTGTATTTATTTACTTTAATGTTTAGGTTGCAAAGAGATGAATTAAACCCACAGTCCTCCGCACTAACCATCACGCCACAGGTACTAAGAATGCTAAATTTATTCAGTTAAAAAATCTGATTATGTTGATGCATTTCTATACGAAATAGAATTGTTGATTGAAAGTCTTGAGATCTTGTGCTACATGAACATTAAAAGATTTAAGACCTTAGACTTTATACAAAATACGGTGAAATGTTTGTGAAAGCCTAACTCCAAAGATCGACGAGAAATCAATAATCCTATAGGATATTGTCAACATCATTTTCACTATTGGCAGCTGAGAAGGTGCAAAAGTGCAAAGTGCAAACTGTGACTGAAAAGTTTTCACAGTTTTCCTAGCGAATTCTAAAGATTTTTATGAGTTGTTGAATTGTGTATCGTTTTTAATAATGACTTACTTTTCACCTGTCAAAAAATGACAACTTTAAAATGGTAGAAGAAGCCTCTTATTCGAAAACTCTTAATATTTTTAATTTGATTAATTTAAGTGTTTAAGTTTTTTGACTTTTAAAGGCTTTTGTAAGACTTTGAGCTAGAAACCATTAAAGAACTATTTTCTTCATTAAACTAGTATAGAATCATATAAATTAAATGGCTTCAATTCCTTTTTAAGACCAAACACGTAAAGTAAGAAAATGGTAAAATGCTTTAAAGTATTCTTTTTACCGTATCCTCATCTTTAATCAATTGCTTTTCTAATTTATAAATCTGTTATAAAATATGAAGTGGCCAAAATTTTAGACTGTTACTGTACATACTTAATAAATAACTTCCCATAAGAATTTACCATAGCAATTTAAAAGACAGACAATTTTGGTTAACCCAAAATATCTCACAAACCAATAACACTTGTAACTTGAATTAAATTTTATATTATATATTGTGACGTGTTTTTTTATAAATCAAATAAATTGAATTGTTACATATATTTAAAGAGCAAAAAATGATCGTATCTGCAAAATAATTTTATGCAACGAAGAATAACATTTTTGACATTTGGAATTAACAGTTTTTTTAACAAAACACAAAAGCATTATTAAAAAATGGTCAAATTTGATGTTCGACTTAAATATTTTTTCAAAAAATAAAAATATTGGCGCATGTTCATAGAGAATTACTAAAGTCGTGATTTCTTGATCTATAGTTTAAGGCTTGTTGATTAAATAAACACAGCTCTTATTCATCGTCAATTTTCCTGGATGTGTTCAGTAAAACCCCAGTTTAAGGTTGTATTCTACTACAATTATACTTCAAATGACAGGTCAAAGCAAAAAAAATACTGTTATATTTTCAAACTCGTTATTTTGTGCTGTCATTTCTCGAATTGGATGTCGAAAAAAGTAAGTAAAACAAAAGTATTTAATAGAAAATCAAAAAAAAAAAAACAACTAACAACGTTCAATAATTTTTAAGATGAACACCAAGGAGAATATAAAACGCGAACGGCAGGAAAACTTATCGCAATCAGACAAAGAACTTTGTAGCGAAAATTGCCAAAAGAAGAGCTACACCAGCAAGTTTACGTAAAATTTATTTGATATGATTTACCTTTTCAGCTTTTCAATTCACAAACAAAAATCAAATATGACATGCATTTGACTGTGATAATAACTACTTAAACACATCATTTCCTATGTTTATAGTTAAACCACAGGTTTAGCCATAAACTTAGGTTTGAATTTATTTATAAATAGCCTTAATCTCTGGATTTGCTTATTAACAACTTAGCAAGAGTTTAGCAAACATCTATGAATATGCCCCATTGACTTTAAACTAATTTCATCTTAAAGAAAATATTGTTTTCGACATTCAGTAAAATTTGTATAAAAATCAGTCAAATTTTTACAAAAATTAGTAAAATTTTTATAAAAAGTCAACGCAAAATTAGTAAAAAGTGACATTCAATTCTCAAAATCTTTTGAATAAATGAAGGCATTATCTTCAAATGATTTCATTCTGTGCTAAATTTTGTCGTTAACATAAGATATTGTTCTTAGAAAAATACAATCTTTATTTGTTTATTTAAGAAATAAAAACTTTCAAAGGTGTTACTAAAATTGAAAAAAATAGTTTTCGACTAAAAATCTCGTTAACAGAAATAGATTTTGAAATCAAACTTATTCATCATATGTAAAATATTGTACTTTTTAAATAATTTGCTAGAAAAACTTACTTACAACTTTTTTAACAAAACAAGAAAACCTACAAAAACAACAAAAAACATATAAAAAATGGTTTTCAACTCAAGAATTAGCAGAACAAAGAAAGATATAGAGTTCAAATATTGTATAAGACAAATCGACAAACGGTATGGGAAAAAATCACTGTGCGTCGCATCCCAGCCTCTTTTTTTAAAATGGGTTTGAATGGGCATGGTTATTAAAGCTACCTGCCTAATTATATGATTGTTGTACCAAAAACATAAAAGCAATTACCAAAGTCCAAAGGACGTGCAAAAATATTTTCCTCCATAATAATTTATTCCAATACTAAAAGCAGGATATAGAGCTATAAGCATACAATTATATGAATTAAATATTCTGTATTATTTGAATAGGACAGTGACCTTAAGAGCTTTCCTTTTTGTCACAATAATTTATTGGGGTTATTTTAATATCAAAGAAAAGTACAACACAATTTTCAAACAAACAAACAATTTCTAAGGGAAATGGGGCAAGCCAACTATAATAATATGATACCATAAAAATTATAAACACAGACTGTATAGCTGGAACCTTAGGAGAAGAATAAAATCAAAACATATTATTTATCATTATGTCATACCATCGAATCTTAGCAAAAATCTATGACATCGTATAAACATTAGAAAAGAAAATTGTGTGTTAAGTAAACATATTCCAAAATGTGTTTCCTTAATAAATTAACTAAATCAATGCTTACTACTTTACTACTATGTTTCAAATAAGAACAAAATTAACGAAAACAGCGTGATTTCTATACAGACTAATCAATTTAGTCAAAACACTCCATCAAATTGTTATAAGCATGATGTTAGACCAAACTGTCTATCAGAGTAGAAGTCAAAGAAAGAATGACCGTGACGTCAGTAAATTCAACTACACACATAGACTGATGGGATTTCGTTTATTTTATAATATAGATATTTACTTTTGGCTTTTAGAAAAAAGATAGGAAAAGCTACTCCATATAATTATATTTCTTTTTTTTTTTTATTTTGACCAATTAGCCTCTCTCTACCCTATTTTCCAATTACATTCCTCTTGGGAGCCTTTAGTAAAAGAACATTCAACTATTTGTAAGCGTGTGATGTGCGTGTATTAATTACACATCATTGAATAATTTTATTACACATTTTCCAGTAAGTATAGGGAGGTATAATATCCAGGTCTGAGAGTTACAAACTTGTACACAAAAATGAACCACCACTCTGCACCGGTGCGATGATGGTTTAAAAATGCATCAACTTAATAGGCAATTTTCCATTACATATATGTTGTTGATGTTTGATTTTTCCTCCCCAACACCTTTATATTTCACAAGGGGATGATAATAAAGTGCACAATCACATTAACTATATGCAAAGTGCAAAATTTTCAATGAAATTTAAATTGATATTCAAAGGGTTTTTATTAAATATTTTCAATAAAATTGTTTAAATAAATAATAATAATTTGTTTGAATTTTGTAACTTTTCCCTTTATTCATAATAAATGCAAATGCCAAACGAAAAACAACACCATCAGGGGATTAATTAAATAATTTATTCAAATAATTATGTTGTTTATTCAACACCTGGGTCTGATGGGATTATTTAATAAAAAATAAAAATTATGCACTGAATTGTGTGTTTAAAAATGTAAATTAAAATAAGAAGTTTAATGAAATTCAAAAACAAATTGATTCTATAAACAAAAATAATGGTTTGAAATTTTTTATCTAAAGTGTTAGTATAAACAATTTTTTCGACTTCAAGATTTACACTTCTTAAAAATCATTTCAAATCATTATGAAAAGATAAACATTAAACAATCACGGTTTCTTATGTTTATGTTGAGTTACCATAATCCTTTTATATGTGGATTTGAGTATCGGGACGTTCATATGTAGGTGTAGTCGAAGGAAACCGTCATGTAACTTCCATAAAATCTTACTAAAATAAACCCTAAGATCTTGTAAGAAATCGATTTAAGGATTGTAAGCATCTAAGCCTTCCTGAATACTTCATTTATTCTTGGTTCTCGGATCTTGGGATACAAATCTCAATTTAGCATCCTTTATTTTTTCTTACTAAAAAAAAAGACATAAAATACCACAAAATCTTCCACGTGGCTCGTATCCTTTTTGTTATATTTACTGTCTTATTTTAGAATTTGATCCTGAAGCATTTTTATTAGTAAAAATCTCATAAATATTAAAAGGCATTGAAGGTAGGAAGAGGTAGGTATAGTGTATATGCTGTGTCCTTATTTTTCTTAGGACGAATTGGATTTATTAATAAAAATACAACATTCGTAATAAACATTCCGGAAAACAACATCATGAAGCTATAAGGGTGGACAAGGATTTTTCCGAGAAAAATCACAACATAAAGATGGTTTATTTTTGTCGGTTGTTTTATTTAGCCTGAAAATTTAAACCTATTGGAAAAGTTCGAAATTCGTTTAGATTCACCCATCGATATGATTCACTGTTTTTTCTCTGTATTTTTATCACATTTTTGTATTCCCATAAAATTTAATTAATCCATAATCTTAAATCATAAGATCCCTGATACCCACCATATAATATCTCATAATAATCCTCAAGATCCCAAGCTCCGAAAGTCTGAAAGATGGCGACTTCAGTGGGAAGGAGATTTCGTTTCAGGAGATGGTGGTGGGTGGCAGACCGTTGTCGTCGTCGTCGTGGGGTGTCTAGTGCCTAGAGGTTGAAACTCATTACGAGGATATTGCCGGTGCAGGCTGTGTGATGTTGGCGTTGTTATAGGGTATACAGAGTACAACTGTTGATGGGGAAGGATAATGTTTTGTCAGTTGTTATTTCCTTCGCCCATCATCATGATGATGGAAGAAATGTCAAAGACGTTGTCGTGGTCCTTTGTCCTGTCCTTGTATATTTGTATCCTATAATATTTATTAATATCGACGTGTTTCGTTCAAATTGAAAGGAAATTATTATTATAAACCATTCATTAAGGCACTCCAGCTTTTAGAAGTTTTCAAAAAGAAAAACTTAAAGAAAGGGAAGCTGAAAGTGCTGCTGTTCTGTGATGAAAGGTGAGTTTTGTATTCTTGTAAGACACTGAGCAAAAATTGATTTGTATTGTTGTTTTCATCCTGAAGGTGTATTTTCACACTCAGGAGGACTGCGGAGTTTTAATTAAGTACCTCAGAAGGTTGGAGAAATTAAAGGATTTACTTGAAATACGAGTATAATATTTATATTCTCGTGCACACAAGTCCCTATGGTATTTTAACATAAATTAGATAATTTTATCCATCAGAAAAGTCCCTAATTGGAATTTTTTTAAGGTTGAATTATTTATGCGGATTTGTCAGGGACCTTTTTTTTGTGTATCTAAGTATAAGTACTACGGGTACTGGTTATGGTTTGTAACCGGAGACCTCTCTCTGTAGAAATCAATTTTGTCAGAAGTTTAAATGTTGATCCGGAATTCTTTTTATTTTTTTTTTTTTTGAATACGTAATGAACTCAATGGATCGATGGATGTGTAGATTGGAAATTTCCCCAGGACACATGCCACAATCATCACAAAAAGTTCAGAGAAACTTTTAAACTCCTATTGACTCATTAGAGGAAGTTAAGTCTTTAAGAAAAAAACAGGAGTAAGATGTTTTCAAGTATGTAAGAATTAGGAGTAAGGTAAAGGTTTTGTAATTTTAATCTTCTTTGCACATTTGTATGTTTTTATACATGTCAATGAACACATATGGCTGGCAGAATTAAATTTAAAAAAATTTAAAAAAAATTAAAAAAGTGCTTATACGCCCAAGTGTACCAATAATGTGTTACATGGTGATTTAAATACGATAACATACATATATATATAACTATAACACTTTCTGAAATGATTTACACAAGTAACGACTATAAAAAAAGATCATTTTGTGGAAAGATGAAACAATTATACTCACCACAACATTCAAATTAAAATATTATTTCTGGATTTCTTACCTGAAAGGAAAACAAATATACCAAGTTTCAGTACGATATTTTTATAAGTTTTATTATATTTTAAAACTTTAAATTATACAAAAAATCTAAATTTCAAATTTGTAAGTACAGATTTGTTAGTTAATCAGAAAATGTGTTTGTATTTTTTCTAATTTAATTTTTTTAGTTTAAATAGTTTACAAATTCAGTTTTTAGTTTCGAAAGTTCAGCTTAATAAAACACCCAAACAAACGTTTGGATCCGTCGCTTAGAATTGAATGTTAACGTCTAAGAATTGGCATTTTCAAAAAAATACAGACCAAAAAGACCACCATAAAGTACATCATGCAATCACTTTGCCTGGATACAAATGTAATTTAAAATTTGTTCGTACGTTTGAATAACCGCTTTTGTAATAAGTTTTAATAATTTTAAAAAATTATTCAAATTATTATTCTATTATTACAAATGAAAAATATTCACCTTAATTATCAATTGATGTTAACAGGTGTCAAATGTCAGCGCTAATAATTTAAAACCACAAAATAAAAAATTGTTTTAATAATTTCTCACATTTAGCCTCCAAGACTGAATTTAAGGAACGCTATCGGCGTTGGTCAAATTTTGCACTACTTTTTCGATCAAACTCGAGAAATATTAAAGGAAAAGAAGGTTTGAAAGAATTTGAAAGTATACATTGATTTTTAATTCTGGAGTATTGCATTGATATGAAAAAGTAAAAGTGCGGTAAAGCATTCAATATTCACGTAGTTCGGTTGAAAAACTAATCTCTGTTACACAGTTCTGCTGAAGTTGTGTGTACTGAGGATGAGTTTTTGATGCGTGAATATTAAAGTTAAATAGCTTAAAAGTAGAAATGAAACTTCTTCTTTTACTAGACCATAATCCGTGAAAATAATGATAACAAAGAGTGAGACCAAAGACGACGGTAAGTGAATCAATGATGTTATTGTTACTAATCATTTTGAACGTCATATCGGGCAAAAAATCTATACCTTCACCCGATATTGTTTTAGTATATTTATTAAAGTGCTTTTCAAAACGTTCTAGAAGAGATTATTTTAAATAAAATGTTCGACCGACTTGCAGGAGTAGTTATTCTTGCAAATTTAAAAACTTCAATATATTTGTTTTAGTAACAAATTTGTCTTAAATACAAGTTTGGTTAGTCGACTTGAAGTAATAGTTATTATACACATATTCTTAATTATGCTTAAGTTATTGGATATGACAGTAGTACCCGTGACATGATGGTTGTTAGACTGTCATGCCAGAGGGCTTGGATTCAATCCCTGTCTGTGGCATCTAAAGTTTTTTTACTGGTCTTGCCTCTTGCGAGGAATTGACAAAACCTCCAAGAGTAATTCTTGTCACGAAAAGTGCTTTATCAAATTAGCCGTTCGGAATCGGCTTAAAACTGTAGGTCCCCTCCATCCTTGCCAAACATTACTCGCATACAGTAATGTTTGAGAGTTATAATTCACTGGGGCTTAGTTCTCAACAGATATTTAAAGAATATGACAATCAATTTTTGGCAGAAATCGATGAGAATGAACTCCAAATCATTCATCGGAATCTGTGCTTGATATGACTAACTTAAGGAAGGATAACTTTTTGATACAAACAATTTCTTTTTTAACAACTTTTTAAAAACAAAAATTTATTACAAAATAAAAAATTGTTCTATTAACCTTGAGTGGAAAAAAATAATTCAGCAGTAATCTTCCAACCCAGAAATCGCATTAACTCATTCACCTTGAATGCCATTCATCGACCGCGAAACCTCCATGTTACGCGAAGATGGATACCTACATATATAAGAAGATGCCCCATATATCTTCTCAAATGCTGATGTGCCGTTATAAATATTATCTGCATCATGTATTCTATTACACTTTTCTAAATTACCATTTTTTTTTCTATCTTAAAGTGTGCGATTTATTCCTTCATTCAATGCCAACGACTTTAGTGTTTGCTTCTGCCTGCTGCGCTTGTGCACTCTAAGTGCCCTCTTTTTTATTCATACTCGAGAATTTAATACGACGACGCACGAGGAGAAAGAATCTTACCCTACAAATATATAGTTTTAGATATACACCCCCTCTATCCCGATGGTGTTGATTCATCAGCAATAAACAAAAGAAAGTAATGAGAGAAGAAGTCATGTCATTATGTAAACAACTAAATGCGAACGCACTACCATGTCAGATCTCAGATGCAACAGATATTGTTGATACCTATCTATGCTATATGTATGTAGCTATACCTGGGTAGACGATTCTCTGATTGCCAAGTCTATTCAACTTGGCGTAAGTGCACTTTGCTTACAACATATAGATTCAGATGGATGCACACAATATGCACTTCAAGTGATTGTCAGTGGATATAGAATACAAAATGCTGACTTAGACTGAACACTTTTTTTCTTTAAATATAGTAACAATACTGTGATATAAAATTGTGAGGGCTTTAAAAACAAACTTGAAAACAAATCGCTACTCAAATATGTGCATGCCTAATAAAGGTTAAGGACACGTCAAATATTAAGTAGAAGTACTTTGCAAGTTCTTAAAAAATGTATGGTGGGGACATAAGTCCACATATCTATATATTACAACCAGTTCACTCAAGATTGAATAAAATTCAAAAATGTTCGTGTTGGAATATTGATTAACCAATTGCTCATGTTGTATTATTTCTATTAAGTCCATTCAGATCAGTCGACAATCGTCTTTAAGAAATGTCTTATGTTATGTACTCATATGTCTTGTTTCAAAATACTGAAAACAAACATTTTTAGCGAAAGTATGTAAATCTCTGATATTTTATTTTCTGCATAAGCCGATTTTTCTGTGATATTTGTGTTGTTGATACCAGCACATATTTTTTTGTCTAATATGTTATTGCAGAAATGCCTTAGTTTTGGTTTAAAATACTAAAGACAAACATTTTTAACGAAAGTACCTACATAGATATCTGAGATTATATTTTCTTAGTATGTCAACTTTTCTGTGATATTTTGTTTGCTAGTATTAAACTAGCAAATAATTTGTGTGTTATTGGTCTGTTTGAGGGACTTTGTTAACAAGGCCTGGGTTCAATGTTAAATCCCTGCCTTTGCCATCTGAAACCTTTTTCACAAATACTGGCTCTTGCAAGGAACATACAATAAAAGGTTTCATTTTGACTAGATCTCTATTCGAGTAAAGTCGTCGTTGTAAGGAACCTTTTAGGCTGACAATAGCGAAAAGTTTGAGTTAGTGATGTCAGAAACCAAAAACAATTACTTGAGAATATTCCTAATGTAACCTATTTAGCGTCGAAGCCAGCTCAGTTTTGTCGATTTCTAATTTCTCATCGATCTTTGGAATTCCACAAACGTTATCACACCCTATTTTTCATAAAATTTTAGGTCTCAAGGCTTTTAAAGTTTAGTTAACACAATAACTTAAGCTGGCAATCACCGTATGGTCGAATCAAAAAGTATAAAAACGATCCGAAATTCATCGAAAAATCTGATGATGAAAAGTTGTAACCGTGACGTGATGGTTAGTACGTAGGATTGTCTTACGTTCAATCCTTGCCTGAATCACCTTTATTTTTTTTACGGATACTATATTTTCTTGAAGAAAATTTACAAATCTTCTAAGATTAACTATTGTTGTCATGAATAGTAATTTCTCAAATTGGCCGTTCACAAAGTTGTAGTTTACTAGGCCCTGTTTCTCTACGAGCTATGTATGTTGCTCATTGGGTGTTTCAGTAAAATGTTGTAGTACTGTAACCTTAGCCATGCCTGTTATTTTGTCCATTTTCAATACCATGCATCTCTCTTTAGAATAAAATAAACAATTATTTTAAAAACACTAGTTTTTCTAAATATCGAAATAAAACCTCTTATTGGAAAACCCTGCATCTATTTGATTCCAAAAACAAAAACAAATGTATATCTATCAATGAAGCAATTAGTTTTTGGTTAACTCCTATCCGTCCCATCCGTCGATGTCAAAGCATTCCTTACATTCTTCATTTTTCTAACCTCAATGATTCGTCTACTTTCTGAGTTTTATGAATCCCCTTAGTATTGACCAAAGTCCGTGTGAAGATAAACACAAGTTTGATTTTTACTTCAAATTTTGCATTTGCACAGCACTGTTGAATGTTGATACATATGCATTAGTTAATGGTTGGGTGTTTCTGCACAAGAAATATACTATGATGGGTTCGACGGAACCGTGCATGAAGCACGTATCTCATATTTGTATAGGATTGGCGGCCCAACCGACCGACCCCATCGCATGTATTATGATCTTTACCCGCAATGACTGCGACTTTATTACGTTGCTGCAACTGTGGAATCCATTAAAGGTAGGTATGTTATGCCATGCCATGCATATACATATGATTGCACCTCTGCGTGCACACAATGGAGCCCAAACCCAAGGGATATATGCATTAATCTCCTCCGAACGTGAGTGATATGCCGCAGCCATTGCACCAGGGGAGTGGCATAGGGGAGACATATTCTCAAAGGATGCGCTTAGCATGCCTTTGTGAATATATATGTAGCTTCCAAGGGTAATAACGGCCAATGTGTCTTCTATTGTTTGTCGACATCAGAAAAGGTTTCACTGGAAATGTTTCACAGGAAGTTACTGTAATTGACATGTTGTAAAGGGGGGCGAAAAAGGTTAATATGCAAATTGATATCTTCCGGAATACGCTATACATTCACGTTTACTCTGTTTCATCCTACATCGGTTAAGAGGCTCGGCTGCCATTAAGGATTTTCTAAGGCCACCACTACTATTCATAAGGGAAGGACTATAATTGAAGCAGAGTTCAGTTGTGCAAGTTTTTTTTCTGATGCATTCCTTCCTTCATCAACATCTACTCATCGTCATCGTCCTAGATTCCTTGCACCTTGAGAACTAACTAAACGAACTTGACGGTCAATTAGCTCCATTGTGATGGCTCGGAAAATAGGAACCTCACTTCAACAAAATGATGGCCTCTAGTGTTCGAAATGAAAGTGATTTTCTAAAGTAGCAACCGCAGAGTTTTTTTTTTTAAATAGGAAAAAATAAAGAGGATGCCTTGATGGATTGATGGCCATTAAATTGTGATGGTGGAAGTACATAGTAGGAACGATCGACAGACGACTAAGCTGGCGACGATGACGACGTGGGTTGGATACTTTGCACAAAAGCTTTATGTGTTCCATGAAATTGCAGTTTAAATTATGTAAATGAGTATTTATGGCAGCTTAAGTCTAGGCAAACGGTGTTGTTGTTGGGTGTCCGTGGTGGTGGTGCGTGAAAAATATTTATAAGGATTTTTTTTAAGATTTCTTTTTTTTTTGGTGAAGTTCTTAACGTGCTGTCCTGAAACTTTGGAAGGAAAGGATCTACTTGAGAACCAACAACAAAAACAACAAAAAAATAAGAAACATTTCAAAGATTTTTAAATATATTGTTAACACGTCATTTGAAATAGGATTATGATGGAGGAGCTTGGCTTTAAGAAGAGTTTTAGACACAATAAAGACATAACATTAAAGAAAGTGAGCTCAAAAAAAAATCAAAAAGGTTTTCTTGACATTTTACACTGTATAAAATAAATATATATGTATGTAAAACATGTTATTTATAAAGATTAAGGATATTTGGCTTGGTAGAAAGTAGACTTGAATTTGGCATTATTGAAGAATTTTTTATCACCAAAATGAGTATTACATTGCTACTGTAAACTGTAGGTCCCTTCCATCTCTGACAACATTACTCGCACACAGGAATGGTTGAGAGTTGTAAGTCACTAGGCCCTGGTTCTTGCGTCACCTAATTTATTTTTATTTACTATAGGAAAATCATACAAAAAAGAAGCTGGAATGCGACCCACACTGATAACTTCCCATTGGTACCCGCTAAAAATGTTCAAATAGCCAATTTTATTGAGAAATTAAAAGAGCAGATACCATATTCAATCAAAATTTTAAGTTTAAGCTCTTTTCTGTGGAGATGTATTTGAAAACTTAAATCAATTTATTTTTACAGGAAAACGCTGGCGCCAAATTTTAAACTACCTATTGATAAGGGTTTAACAATTTACAAAGGAAGTCCAAAATTTTAAACCTTTCTTTTCGTAAATTGCTAGTTACCTTTTTATTAATAAACGAGAATCCAAATATATCTAAAAAGTGACAGTGCGTTTAAACGTACCTTTTATTTGGAAATTTCATCCCCTGATCTTATAGGAATAATTACAGATGTCATATGAAATTAGCAAATTGCTAAAAGTTAAAGTAGCTTAGTCAATTGCTAAAAACGGCCTTAACAATTTACTAAATTGTGCTAAAATTTGGCGCCACTGTCTTTTAAATATACAAAACATTAACAAAAATATTTGTATGGCATGAACCAACTTGGTAGTCAGTATATCGCCTTTTATTCTCCATATAGGTACACTTAACTAAAAATTTTATTTTTATTATTGTTTGTAATTTTTTGTTTCTAGGTATTGATTTTTCTCTCAATCGGTAACAACTTACAATATATTTGTAACACAAATTTATGTAGGATGAAGAAATTTTGAAGTCTTTAGTCTTTTTTTTTGTTATCAAGGTACTTAAGTCAAAAATTAATTTTTACCAGTTCTCAGTTGATTTTTGAAGGTTTTCGTTTTTTGTAATAAAAAAATTGTGTCGAATTTTTCCCAAAAATTATATAAATATCAAGGGCCACCACGTCTACCGTAAAATGGGCGCAATGCGCGCAACGTTAACGTTAACGAACAATCATTTTGGTAATAAAGTTTTATCATATCGCCAATTGAAAAATCATTTAGATGAACTCGTAGTTGAAGGCAAAGTTTGGAAAGAAAATTAACCAGATAACTCAAGGAAGAGATTGCGTTCTAATGAAAAATTACCATCAGGTTAACCAAAAAATTCAAAAAATACCCAAGAATACAACCCATGAACCCGATCATGATATTTTTGACTCAACACAATACTACAGAATTGATAGAAAAAGGAAATAGCCCACGAAGTTAAAAACAACGAAGTTTCAGCAAAATGAAACAATCAATAACAAATAATAAATAAAATAAATTAGGTGGCGCAACAGTTCATGAAGAACCAGGGCCTAGTGACTTACAACTCTCAACCATTCCTGTGTGCGAGTAATGTTGTCAGAGATGGAAGGGACCTACAGTTTATATGCCGAATCCGAACGGCTAGTTTGAGAAAGCACTTTTCATGACAAGTATTACTCTTGGAGGCTTTGTCAATTACTCGCAAGAGGCAGTACCCGTGAAAAAAGTTAGGTGGCGCAGGCAGGGATTGAACCCAATACCCCTTGCATGACAGTCCAACGCACTAACTATCACGCTACAGGTACTACATCAATAACAAATAGCAGTTTAAATATAATAACCATCAACTTTACAATCATTATGCCAATACAGACAATGAACACGAAACAAGACTCAAATATCAATACAATTAAAGCAAGACAAAAATCCTTTGCAAGTCGGCCGATCGCCGACGTGGAAAGACTAGATCAAAACCTCCTATACAATAAAAAAATACATCGACGTAAGGCATACTCTTTACAATAAAATAAATATCCATTTAATTTCTCCTAAGAAAAATTGTTTTGAATTTCAAAATGAAACCTCGTATTGGAAACCCCAATACTACTTGAGTTTAAAATGGCTGAAGAACCCTTCAGTCTCCCTACAAAAACACAATTTTTTATTTCAATTAAGGGCAGAGCAAAATAAAGCTAATAAGAACACCCTTTCAATTCTCATTCTCATTAATGAATACACAATAAAAACAAACAATTTAACTGTATTGCAATTATTTATTTACACAGTACACACTCTGTTCTAGTTAATAATTAAACCATCACTAAACGAGTATATCACATACATAGCTATACACATAGGTGGCAATTCATTTATGATGAGCTTAATATTTAGTATTTTATTTTGCTGCTGTGAAAATTAATATTTCCACCCAGACATTGCCTTTGCCATCATCATCTCATCCGTCAATTAATAATCAACTTATAACGAAACGATGAGGATGGTACTTGAGTTTGAGTGCAGATTAAATAGTATAACACGATAAAATAATATTATTATTTATATCTTTAGCAGATGAAGACTACTCTACAAACCTATATAACGTAGGTTTATAGAGAAACAGTAAAATGAACTTAATTATTATTTTCCTCGCCTTGTAACTGTTTGTACAAATCTAATTTTCGTGCTAGAAATCATTAAGTTAGTGCGCAGCAGATGCTGCATCAGATAGCAAAAGTAACAATTAATTGTTTTAAAATAAGTTTAATAAAATACGCGCATTAATTGGGGTTAGGTGAATTAAGAACAAATAAAATACATGACTTAATTAAAACAACTTGTTGCTATTATGTGAAGACAAAATTCTGCGAGACACGAATAAATTGCTTTATTTTATTTTTAAAACTTTTTAACTAACAATTAAATCCGTTTGTGATGCTAGATTTCATAATTTGTTGACAAACAATTTTTTAGGTTCAATAAAAGAGTACAGTGACGCTTTGACCATGTAAAGGCTTTCAATATAAACATTCTTGGATTTTTTGAGCCCCAATTTTGACAATGTTGATGAAAAAAAACCGTCACTGAATTTTTCAATGATAATCCAGATCTGTTTGATGCATTTAAAGGATCCAATCAGCAAAAATGCGAAGTTAGTAATAAACGATCGGCTTGCGTTCTTGTATTACCTTCACTTTGCAATTTTTTTAATAGTTTCACTATTGCCACTACTTCACAGTGCCTTAACTGTGGATGTCTAATATTGATCTTTATTGAATTTTAGGAATTCCAAATGCGTTGTTGAATAGTGTATTTATGCACGTGTCAAATGTCAAAATATGAAAACTTCAAAACTGACAGTTGCCCAAATAGTAGGTTTTTCAAAATGAAATCATTCATTGGAAGATCTTTCATTGTAATCGGTCCGATTTGTCGAATTGAAAATTTTGACATTTTTCGAAGTTTCAAGGTCCCTAAAGAGTCTATAGAAAAGATTTTTAGAGATTTTTACATGTCTGTGCGTTCGTGTGTATCTACGTACGTTCGCGACGTTTTTTTCGTCGTCCATATAGCTCAAGAACCAGTAAAGATATCGACTTAAAATAAATTTTCTTATACAGATAATAATACAGAAAGATGCAGAAAGGACTCTCAACAAAATTGCGTGGGTGGTTTTTTTACCATAGCAATTTAAAAAAAAAAAAACATTTTGGTTAACCCAAAATATTTCACGAACCAATTAGGCTAGAGACTTGAATTAAATTTTATATTATATATTGTACCGTAATACTAAACAAATATATTTTTAGAAAAAAAATCCAATTAATGGTGTTTTTTTAATAATTAAAAAAAAATTTAAAAAAAATATTTGTCTTCTCGAAAATTTTACGAACAAAAATTGATTTTATCTCCAAAATAATGTTGTGCAACAAAGAATAACGTTTTCAATATCTAATAAAATTTTGAGAAAAAACGAAACAAAAATGTATAAAAGTTGGTAAAAATAGATTTTCGACTCAAATATCTTTTAAAAACTTTGAGATATTGGCTCAACATTAGCTTTATCTTATAAAAAACATTATTTTAAATATTCAGTTGAATTTTGAGAAAAATTAAATTAATAGTTTTTTTTTTTACAAAAAATAAGAACCTAAACAAAACATTACAAAAAGTTAGTAAAAATTGACGCTTAGGTAATTTTTGACTCAAATATCTTTTCAAAAATTTGAGATTATGGCTTCAAGCTAATTTTATTTTATAAGAAATATTGTTTTCAATATCCGGTTTTTTACAAAACAAAGCTTAAATATCTTTTCAAAATTTAAAAATATTGACTTCAAACTATTTTTATCTCACACAAAGTATTGTTTTCGACATTCAATAAATTTTTTATAAAAATCCAACAGTCAGTTTTTTCATTAAACAATAAAATCTATAAAAAATAGTACGCAAAATTGGTAAAAATTGATGTTCGATTCTTGATATCTCGTGAACAATAGAAGATAGTTTCAAATTAGTTTCATTCATCCAATTTGGATTTGTTTATATAAGAAATAAAAACTTTTAAGAAATGCAACTAAAATTGGTAAAAATTGGTTTTCGACTAAAAACCTCGTTAACTAAATTAGATTTTGAAATCAAACTATTTCATCATATGCAAAATATTGTTGTTAATTTAAACATTTTTTTTAACTAATTCAACTGACTCCTTTTTTAACAAAACACGAAAACCTACAAACATTTTAAGCAAGACAAATCGACAGACGGGATGGGAAGTTTTCAGTGTGGGTCGCATTCCAGACTCTTTTTAAATAAGTATTTACTATTTTCTTTCCTCCTGTGGCCTTTCCTAACAAATTTCCTTGTCATCAGTAGCAGCAGGATGAAAATCTCAGGACAATACAATATTTTTATAAACCACACATGTCCCAGATTAATTTTGTGCCATCAGATTTTTGCCACATACTGGTGTTTTTTCGACGAGTGGTTTTAAATCTTACAATACTTTCTTTGGAGTTGGATTTTTTGACAGATGTCACTTGATTCAAGCTCAGTTTGGTTTGCCATTTCGTATTAAATAGATTTATTCTTGAAAATCGGTAATTCGAGCAACTATCGATCAGTTTCGCACCACGTTTAGTCTAGTAGATAATGTGCATCCTCAGAGACGCCGCCGGACTGTGCCAATAGCCATCGCGGACAACAATTGGAGCTGAGCGTACACTTTATGGAAGATTTTGCGGGCTTACATAATCCAACGCGTGCAAGAATTGCAGCCAAACGACCATCAAGCATGGCCCAAAATAAGATGGGCACCGATCCCGATTTTCACAAGAAAATTTTGCTTAGAAGTGACGTGGCCTCCATGATTGTGCGATTTAACAACGCCGGACAATATTTCTTTTGGGCATTATGTGAGGTCACTTGTCTTCGCAGATACGCACGGCACGAGACGATTGATATTGAAACTCAATTACTGCAAAAAGTGGAATTTATTTCAGCCAACCGCGGCCACTTGCCAAAAATAATTTTTAAAACATAATGACAAACCCTTATTTTTATAATAAAGCAAGATTGTTGGTCATCAAATTAAATTATATGCGTTGTATTTCTTCTTTAAAAACCGCACGTCCAAAGGAACACCTTTTATTAATCATTAGAAAATCTTTCAAGCACTTTTTTCGATTTGGCCTTTTGGATTCTTGAAAAAATTCGCAATATCTCTCAAAATAAGTTCCAATCATACAAAGTGAAATGCTGCTGTGTTTTTACTTTTTGAATACCTGTCATTAAAAATTTGCAAACATTTTATTTATTTTTGTACCGCTTTCGACATATAAGTTTTAATTTATTGTTACTGACTGTGGTTTCCATGATATTTTTTAAAAATAAGCCTTCCTTTTGACGACATGCTCACCCCGATGTACACATTGTATATTATCACACTCACAATGCTTACAAACACTGTCTACCAGCATTGATAAATAAAAATAAACTACAATGTTTAAACTTCCATTTTTAGCTGGCATTTTAATAAGAGATTTATTTTTATAGCAAACCAAATCCAGAATCGAACATCATATCCATCAGATTGTAAGTCCCACCTACATGCAACTATCATCCATAGCTGTTGCTATAGCAGTATAGATATTTAATAAAAGTTTTGGTTTATTATTTTCAATGTCGACTGTGTCAATGTAAACACAGCCATCAGATGCCTCCATTCTTGTCTATGAAACCCGCACTTCCGCCAAAACAAATAAAATAAAAAAAGAAAACAACTTTCAATGTTTATTCTCAACACACCGCTCCACACCCACATGTTATGGTGTTGACTTTGGCTCTTGGCTCTTGGTGCCATGTCGGTCGAGTCAGCTGATGGTTCACCTGCCATCACTTTGTCCCACTTGACTCAAATTCCATTCCAAGGTTAGGAGAATGTCCTACCAAAAAGAGTCTAACCAAAAAATATCATAAGAGTGTTAAGGAAAAATAACACAAAATCCAACCCTCATGTGCGTCTGTAAACATCCATAAGACATAAGACTCGATCAGGTAAAGGTAAAAGCCGTTGAACTTCGAGGCTTATTTGAATCAATTGTTTTTTGTTGTGAATGGTTTTTACGACTTTTGTTTTTTTTTTTTTTTTAATATTTTGTTTGGATTATTTCGCTGAGTGTGTTTTGTATCTTCTTTTTGTTTTGAGTTTTGTTTTGTTTAACTCTTTAACTCGAATTCCTTTGTGTCGGTTTTTATCTTCCATCATCAACACACACACACAAAAGACATTAAATGCACACAGCTTCTTTTTGGTTTTATGATTTAAATAAATCAACCGAAAGGTCTCGAAAAAAGGTCAAGTTATAAGAGTAGACCATTTATTTAAAAATATAGATACGAGTATATCATAACTGGCCTTATGCCATAATGCTTGCTATTTTTATTTTCCAGACCTACTTTACTTATGGGTCAGATTTAGAACTCATGTCAAACTGGCATGGCGCGGCGGCGGCGGCGGCCGGCGGCTTATGGCTAATTTGAAGGAAACCCTTTTTAAATCTTCTTCTACATTTAGAATGGAGTAAGCATAGGAAAAGTGGCATAATTTAAGTTCATTTTTGATGGAGATTTATTGGGGAAGTTTTAAAATATATATTTTATAAAATTGTCTTGATCCAAAACAGTGTCCCTTCAAATATTGTATATGGGAACTTGTCACAACCAAAACTCGATGGTTTATATGGGGATAAAGAATGCGAATAAAAACTATGTTGTCGGCATTTTTCAATTAAATTTCGAAATGGAAATGGCCAAGTCAACAGGCCGGAGGCTATTTTTGTCCATGCATGAAAAATGGGCAGTACCCAAATTCAAAGATGCGGAAGACTGGTTTTTTCGAAACTTTGCGTCACACGACATAAAACATGTCATGATTGTGAGGTTGCAGATGTTTATACTTGGAATTGGAATATAGCAAGCTTAAGTTAGATTATGTATAAGTTGTAGGTATATAAATAAATTTAGATTTGCAAACTTGATGAAATGGATTTTGTTATGTAGCACAAAAAAGGGTTAATGAGTTGTTATGCATGTCATGGTTAAGAAGATGTGTTTGGAGAAAAAGGTTATATATTAAATACTAGTGGCCCGTCCCGGCTTCGCACGGGTAGACATAAATAATAACAGATATTTAAGCTATAAGCATGCTAATTAAAACAACCATGAATCACTAAATTAAAAAACATTTTTTTGTCCTATCATTAATACTCTTCGCAGCGTATGCGATGAAAGACATTTTATGGCTAATTTTTTTACACATTCGGTTGGTTTTAAAAGAAATTTCTAAAGATTTATATAGTAATCTAGTACTAAATATAGCCTATATTACTCAGTGATAATGTAGCTTTCTAATGAAAAAAGAATTATTAAAATCGATCCAGTACTTTTTGAGTTTATTCGTTACATACAAAAATACAAATCTTTCCTCTTTATAATATTAGTATAGATATAAAATTTGTAAATTTATGTAAATTTAAATTTGTTTTCTTTTACTTATTCATAAGTTGCTCTCCTATGCAAAGGTGAATGCAAAATTTAAAGGGAGGATCATCTAGTGGTTTGTTTTTAATTCGTAGCTAATTTTGACACTGACAGCTATTTTCCGATAGAAATTATGACAGAAAGTCAGTGTCATATTTCAGCAAAAAATTGCAAAGCTAGGGGAAACACTCATGGGTCCCCATAGTGCCACGAGAATTTTGCTGCTGTAGAGTGTGAAACTAAATTTACGAACATCTCTCGTCATCAATTTTAATAGCTCGATATTCTATGCACAACACTATCGGATTATTTGTTTACAAAGTCAAAAAATTGAGACTGCAAAATCATGCTATTTGTTATAGCTTAATCGTTTGAAATTTAAGCCTTAAAACGCTTCAATTGGGTTTAGGTAAAAAAATATGGATTTCCGACTTGGCAGCTAAGTTAACAAAGAAAATTGTCGCATCTGGGGCTCGAAAAACACTCACGAAGTCAATTCTTCCACAGAAAAAGACAGTGGATTGTAGGGTAGTGGTATTATAGGACCATTTTAGTCACAAATGAAACTGGAAACAAAATTTTGGCCAACAGGGCTCGTTACATAGTCATTAATTGACTTTTTTTTAACTAAAATTGAAGACACTAATTTGTACTATAGCTCTGGTTCAGAATAGGATGGCGCTCCATTCTACGATCCCAAAACGTGTTATAAACCAAATTGGAGTTTCAATTTGACCCCTTTGGAGTTTTTTGTGGGAAACCGTGCGTCGACGATTGAAGGAATTTGAGATTGAAATGTTCAATCAATTACTTTTACTCTTCCACGTTAAAATACTTGTTAATTTGCCATTAGTTGCATTTTGACTCTTATTGAATTCAAATCCATTTTCTGTACAACATGACGTTTGAAATTGGAATATCAATTATTAAGGCGATTCGAAAATACATTTCCCGGAAATGTTAATCCTTTACCTATTTTGAATCTCTTAACAGGAATCCTCTTTTATGTCACATGCATGTTGAATGTTTTGCTCATTTTATTTTTATCTGATGTCTGAATAAGAGCCAATAGAACAGTTTCGTGTATGATGGTTTCAAATAAATTAAAATATAAATAAATTAATATATAAAAATTCTACTGAAATATCCGGAAAGAGAAAAATTGTTTTGTATTTTCAATATTAAATCAAAATTAATATTCACCACAAATATTTAGATGCTGCAATTATGGCACGAGTACGATAACTTTGGCGCAAGATATAATAACGGTTTTTGGTAGAGGGTCTTAATACAAGCATTTTTTACTAGGGGAGTGTGGGTCTATCTCCTCCCGTTTAGGCGGGAGGGGCAATTTAAAAAAGTTATTATTTAAAATGGAAAAAAATAATTAAAAAATAACGGTGATACTTACAATTAAGTTGTATACATTTTTTTAAAGCCAACACTCTGTTCTATTAAATCAAGTCAAAACTATGCGTAGTTTTTAAAAAATTTAATTTTAAACTCAAAATTTGAGTAAAAAAAGTTAAAAAAAAGGTTTAAAGTGTAACTTTTTCAATACTTCAAGATTTTCTACCATTGTTTTTATTTCAGAATTTATTGCTCTTATTTGTTTTTGATCAAAAACTGAAAACTATATGATTTTATGTCTTTTAGTTTTTGAGAAAATTGAAAATAAAAATTTAATTTTAAACTCAAAATTTGAGTAAAAAAAGTTAAAAAAAGGTTTAAAGTGTAACTTTTTCAATACTTCAAGATTATCTACCATTGTTTTTATTTCAGAATTTATTGCTCTTATTTGTTTTTGATCAAAAACTGAAAACTAGATGATTTTATGTCTTTTAGTTTTTGAGAAAATTGAAAATAACCACAACTACTATTTTAATTTAATTCTTTTTTTTTGCTTGAGTGGTCTTATTTTGATAGTAATAATGGTATTTGCGTATGCGTAATGCGTGTTTGGGTGTATGCAACAGTAAGGTGTGCGCGAGTTTGGGTGTATGCAACAGTGGCATCTGTAAGGGGGGGGCATGCTGCCCCCCTGCAACCCCCCTGCTTGGGCACACTATAGGATTTGGGGTGGGTACAAGTTGGTGTGTGTGCAAGGTGGGGAGGGTGCAAGGTGCGGTGGGTGCAAGGTGCGGTGGGTGCAAGATGGGGTGCATGCAAAGTTTCTTTTGCATTTAAATAAGCTGGATTTAAGAAAAATTAATTAACCCTAGGTGTATCTTAACCCATATTCAATTATTACTATCAAAATAAGACTGCGTTAATACTTAAGCAAGGAAAAAGTAATTTCATTAAAATATTTTTTTTTGGTAATTTTCAATTTTCTCAAGAACTAGAAGACATAAAGTCATCTAGTTTTCAGTTTTTGATCAAAAACAAATAAGAGCAATGAATTATAAAAAAAAACAGTAGATAATCTGAAAGTTTTGAAAAATTACACTTTAAACTTTTTTTTTAACTTTTTTTTGCACAAATTTTGACTTTAAAACAATTTTTTTCAAAAACTATGCATAGTTTTGACTTGATTTAAAAACAAGCTAATAGACAAAAGTGTTGGCTTTAAAAAAAGGTATAATACTTAATTATAAGTATTACCGTTATTTTTTAATTATTTTTTTTCCATTTAATGTACATATTTTTTTAAACTGCCCCTACCGCCTAAACGGGGGGAGATAGACCCCCCTCCCATAGTTAAAAATGCTTGTTTTTAACTGTTCTATACAAATCCGTCATTAAACTTTGTCGCCAAAGTTATCGTACTCTCCCCGCAATTATTCTTGGAAAACCAATGTAAGGGGACTGGAAATCCTCAATAATTCCCTTTTGCCACCAAAATAGTTGAGAAAACCTACAATGTAGTCAAATTCAACAATTGAAATATAATTTCAAGTAATCTGAGAAGTTTTTAAAATAAGAAGAACTGCAATAATGCTTCTACTAAAATTCAAAATACATATTTTTTAGCTTTGCTCTATTCAAATATTTGCTTTTCAATTCTAAGGTATACAATTCATTCTAGGTATATGAGTGAGTACCGAAGTCATAAAAGAGCAATATAAATCATAAAATAAAGTACAAAGTAGAAAATCGTAATTTAGCTTGAAGCTTCACAAAAACTTTTGACGAATTGCTCTTTCAAAATTCTTTTCAACAACGAAAAGGTTGCGGTTACAGTAAAATGATGAATGTGTGAGGAAAAATGTTGTCATCTCATGATGATAAAAGAAGAAACTGAAAATGTTTATTCCTCAAGGTTTCACAATGTACATTCAGATTTCATGTCCTGTTTATTTTCCTTGATTCAAAATTCAAACATAACAGCAACAATGTATATGAGGCCATAGGTGAAATGCACATTTTCAGGAATGGAAAATGGAATCTATTGATTTCCAACAAGTGTCTACTATGAAGTGTTGGTATTATGCATTCAGCTAACATTTTGGAAAAGGAATTACAAATAAAATATTTAAAAAGCAGAAATTATTTATTATTCTTTCTTAAGCGATCTTTTGTCTGAAAAATTTATCAAAAAAGGGGTTGTGATGCGACCCACACTGATAAATTCCCATCCCGTTTGTCGATTTGTTGCTTTAGACTTTAAACAAATATTAATAACAATATTTTGTGTGAGATATACTCGCATAGTTTGAACTCATAATCTTTCTCTGTTCTCCTAATACAGTCAGTTGTTTTTTTTTTTAAACTTAACTTAGCATTAACAACAATATTGTGCATATGATAAAGTAGTTTGATTTCAAAATCTATTTTTGTTAACGAGATAAACCAATCTTAACCAATTTAAGTAACATTTCTTGAAAGTTTTTATTTCTTATATATAAAAATACAGATTTGACTTTTCAAAGAAAATTTATCACAGAATGAAATCGTTTTGGAGTCAATACTTTCATTTATTCACGAGATATTAAAAATCAACCTTCAATTTTTAACAATTTTGTGTAGATATTAATTTTATATTTGTTTAGAATCACGTAACATTGTTTAATATAAAACTTAATGGAAGTTGCTAGTGTTATTGGTTCGTGAGATACGACGGTTGCTACTTATATTTCCAGCCTAGGTAACAGTAAGTGTTGCCAGGCGCCATATGACATTTTCAACGGAAAGTTTGACATTTTTAAACATAATCTTCTACAGAACACGTTTCATTTGAGTGCAATTTGTGTTGTTGACAGTAACTTGAAAAATTCATCTCGGGCAAAAAATGGAATTAACTAGTGAACATTTTCGTGCGATTGTTTTTCATAACTTTCGACGTGGATTATCAAGACAAGAGTGCAGCGATGAACTTAAATCTTTCTACAGCGATAAAGCACCATCCTAGAGCACTGTAAAAAATTGGTATAACGAATTCAATCATGGTCGTCGTTCGCTCCAGGACGAATTCCGTGAAGGTCGTCCAAAATCGGTTGTTGTTCCACAAAATATCAATGCTGTGCATGAACTGATAAAGCAAGATCGACATGTTACATATCCTGAGATAGAGGAATCTTTGGTCTTAAGTATGACTAGCATCAATAAGATATTACATGAACATTTGGCCGTGAAAAAGGTTTGTTCGCGTTGAATTCCAAACGCTCAAAAGAAGGCTCGTGTCGATTGGTGCAAGAAAATGGTGAAAAAATACGGTCAAGGTGCATCAAAGGCTGTGTATAATATCTACACAGGTGACGAATCATGGGTCTATGCGTATGAGCCCGAAACAAAACAGCAATCGACTGTATGGGTCTTCCAAGATGAGCCAAATCCAACAAAAGTTGTTCGCGGAAGAGCATCGAAGCAAATGGTTGCCTGTTTCTTCGGCATTACCGGTCACGTGGAGACAGTAGCGTTAGAGTAACGCAAGTCGGTCAATTCTGAATGGTATACGACCATTTGTTTGCCAGAAGTCATCGGAGAAATTCGAAAAAAGCAGAAGAAGAGGCGAATCATTCTTCATCATGACAATGCAAGCTCTCACACATCGGCTCTAACAAAGCAATTTTTGACCAGCCAAAACATCGAATTAATGGGTCATCCGCGGTACAGTCCTGATTTAGCACCCAATGACTTCTTTTTATTCCCGCACATTAAAAAAAATAGGCGGACAACGTTTTTCGACCCCTAAGAAGAGAAGAAGCCCGTTTGGACATTATGTGCAGCTGAACAAAAAATTAAAAAACACGAAACTTTTATCAATATTGTTGCATTTTTCATCTCGACATTAATCTCCTGGCTGAACCTACTGAACACACGATTTCATGAAACTTCTGAATATAATGCTACCATCTACATATTTTCGACTCGACACCAATTTCTTTTGATCTTTATTGAAGTAAGATATGCATTGCAACGCAAATATATATGTATGTACATATATACATACGTACACATACGTACACATACATGTGGTAATTTATCAAAAAATCTAAATTAAAATAACAGAAATATTAAAAAAAAATCAGTAAAACACGAAAACATAATTTTTATTTCGAAAAAAAAGTGAGAATATCATATCAAAAACCTAAAATTAATGTCCGCTCCAACGAAAAGTGACAGATTAAAAAAAAATCGTAAAATTTCAGAATTTAAAGTCAGAACTGGTGATACAAAAATAGTAAAAAACACATAAGAACTCAATTCCATTCAACCGAGATCTAAAACTTCTAGAACTCAACAATTTTTAACCGAGTTCTACAGCTATGATTAGATGTGAAGAAATGCTTGAGTTCTAAATATTTTTAAAATGAAGTTCCATTGATAAACCGTGAATTACAAGATCGAGTTTTTAATTTATTTTAAACTTCGTCAAGAAATTGGAAGGTAATAAATTAAATATCTCCTTTTGTCCTGAAAGTGAATTTTTGGACCTAGATTTCATTGTTAATTTCTTTTACTTGTTTTAACTGAACGTTCCTGACAATTGCTAGAATTCATTCAGAAAAGTTGAAATTTTTCGAATTTATTTCCAAGCACACTGTTATTAATACAAAAAATTCCATAATCTGCAAAAACCAAAGTACACAAATTCAACTCTATTTTTGTATATATTAATAAAGAAATAAGTAATGAATATAATAATTACATATTCTGATAATCATGAGTTTTTTGGGTTAGAATGTGATTTTGTTCTGACTTAATTCCAGACTCACTTAAAAAAGTTTGCACTTACCTAATCTCAGTTCAAAAAACTTAACTATATAGAATTAAGCTAGTCAGAAAACGTTGACAAAGTTAACCTCAAAATGCATATAAACTGTAAATAAAGCGTTACTGTCTGCTCTACTGACAATACCACCTTCAATGAGCGGCAATTGTTGATTAAATAACTTTCGACTTTCACAGGTAATTTTCTGTCGATTGATTTTAAATACTCAACAACGTTTTCAAGGTTTTAATACTATTTTAAGAATTCTAGTGAAACAGTCGTTTTTCATTTCTGCATTGATTAGAGCGGTCCCAATTCAGAGAATGCACATACATACATTTGTCTTCAAATCCAAATTCGGACCTGATATTAAATTTAGGGATTCTCTATTCTGTAGAACTATACCAAACCATTGCATATTCCGCTATTTAGGCCTTCAAAGCGTAAAGTCATAATCCCTCTAGTGTATCTGAGGTCTCACCTAATCCGGTGATTTAAATACCCACAAGTCTCTTTTGCATATCTTTTCTTTGTGGCTTTTCCAACAACTGACGACCGACGACGTGACGATTCTTGAATTCCTGCTGATTCATACATTTTTTGTTTGTTTAGATATTGAAATATAAAATCAGAACTACTTTTCGGATTAGTCACGTTCATATCGCATTTACATGCGTGAATAGTTTTTCATATTGTTTCTTATAACTTTGCCATCGCACGTCCTGCAACTTTATTTCTAGACATTGTATCTTCACACACTTTTGATTTTCCAAAAATCGAAATAAAAGAAACTCTTGTAATTTGTAACAGAAAGATAGACACTTTTTTGAAATCATCTTTTCTTCTTTCTTTTTTCTAGACAGGAAACATGTCGTCTTATATCACCCTAAGGATTCGATAAGGACACTCAGATCTGGATACAACATTAGTGCTTTGAATATAATTCGGGTATGCCTAACCCAAATACGAGTACATGCATGTTGTATACTTCATTGAATCTAATATATGTTTGTACGAATAGAAGAGATACGAATATTAAAAGTACATAGAATCCTGTCAGACAATATACAAAAAAAGGCGGACATCATATACATTACATATACACCCTACAAAACGAGAAAAAAAAAAACAAACAGGACATCCTTAAATGTTTCCGGTTTGTCATGAATTTCCGTTTAAAGGAGTTGGCAAAAGAAAAATGTGTTTATTATTCAGGACACATTCTAACGACATAGAAGAACGATGAACGAGAAGAAGAAAAAGTAGAAAAGACACTGCCAAACGCGTCCACAACCTCTTTTTGTCTCGCTTGAAGAATTGGTTTTGGTATCAAACAAGCTCTATCGCCATCAACATTGCCGTTTATATAGAACACGACGAGTATGCAAGGATGTATACTACGAAGGAATTTGTTCATCAGCCAGTTCCAAATTCTGATATTCAATTGAAATCCATCAACATGCAAAAAAGGAATCGGGTCGGTTGGTTTTGGGCGCTCGAAGTGTGAATATCAAAAATAAAAAAAAGGTTTCAGCCACTGTAAAGGACTCGTTTCCAATTTGTGTCCTCGATTTTTTTTGCGTTTGTTTCCTTTGTCAACTTTTCAATGATCCAAAAACCTACTTCTGTGAAAAATATGAGCAGGAAAGGGTGGGAGTGGGGTGGGGTGGATACCAAAATGTCAACACTCTATGTAGGGAAAAATACCCCAATTTATTTGGCGCCAAAAAGGGAGTCAAGGAAGTAGAAAGTACTTCAATTCTAAGGTTTAAGCTGACACTGGGAAATTTCAATTTTACGTGAAAAGGTAATCTGCGAAGAAAATTCAATTTTATGACAACGTTATGGTGCGGTGTTGGCGTTCTTCGTCTTCTTCCTCTCTATCGTCGGCAATGGGTGCGGATTGAATATTGAATTGAGTACCTATTTCTTGGTAAGCATTATTTTGTGGTTCGTCGTTTATATAGGTAGGTAGGTAATAGGTAAAGGACTTATACAGAGTCTCGGATGGGATAACACCTTCGTACCTTTTTTGCAAGTTTAACAGGTGAACACAAGGAAAAGCAGACAGTTTTTCGTATTATTTATAGGAATGACAATTAATTTTAACTTTTATGTTTTGCCAAAAATACAAAACGAAGAAAAAATAATATGAAAATGTTTGTGGATATAGAAAAGGGAAATAACCTAAATTGAGTAAATGGGTAGAGCAATTGGCACATTTAAATTTGTCAGGAAAGGCAAAGGCATACATTAAAGAGATGCGAAAGTTTGGAAAGGGGCTTGGAATATTTTTTAAGGGCAACACGTGCATTCTTCTACTTCAAGTACCAGTCGTTATTTTTTATTTTTGGTTCATTCGCAATGAATGCCAAATTGTAAAAATTTCCTTTTTTTTATTTTATTCTCTTGAAATACTTAGTTTTTAAGGAGTTCAGAATACCCTTTTTCGACATATGTTAAAATGTTTAATCTTCTACGTACGCATAATAAAAACCATCCTTCCTGAAAGAAGAAAATAAACATTGAGTATTAAAAGGGCAATATCTTAGCTTAATGCTTTTCCTATAAGCAATATTTCAAGGCCTTTTTTTTTATTTATGGCTTAACCATTATGCGTTATGAGCTATAAATTTTGCATTAAAGTGAAATATAAATATTGTGTAGGACAAAACTAAAGAAACATGGCTTATTTTTAAGGTTGGCCCCTTTATTTATGAAATTTGTAGGTATATAAACCTTTTATCTTTTTTTTGATAATGAATCAAGTCTCAAATTGAGGAAATAAAGCTTTAGGCAGAGTTAAGAACTTTATCTACTCTAGACTGTTCTATTACTCCGTCAGGAAAACCAGGGAAAATAACGATTTAGGAAGATTAAAAAGACAAACTTTCAGGAGAATTTCCGACTTAAATTTTGTATTTCAATAGATTAATCGATTTATATTACGCATTAGAAGACCGAAAATCGTGGTGTAAATAGTAGAATGCGAGGTAAAAGTGAAAACTGCCCTCATCACTGAACACGATTTTTCGATGAAAATCCAAGTATTTTATATGCATTTCAAGGACACAATCATCGAAGATGACGATAACGTACGTTCCTACGTTCGGAATACCATTTCATCGTCCATAATTCAAGAACCAGTAGAGATATCGACTTCTTACAGATAGTAAGAAAAGACTTTCAAACAAATTTAGTGAAAATTTGAAAATTTTGGTTGAACCTTAATATTTCACAAACCAATAAAAAATAAAAAGAGGCTGGGATGCGACCCACACTGATAACTTCCCATTCCGTCTGTCGATTTGTGTTGCTTAAAAGGTCTGTAGGTTTTCGTGTTTTGTGAAAAAAAGTTATTAGTTAAATTATTCTAAAAAATTTAAAAATAACCAACAATATTTTGCACATAATGAAATAGTTTGATTTCAAAATTTATTTTTGCTAACGAGATTTTTAGTCGTTCACGAATTTACCAATTTTAGTAGCATTTCTTAAAAGTTTTTATTTCCTATGTAAACAAATACAAATTAGATGAATGAAATTAATTTAAGGTCCTTGTCTTCATTTGTTGACGAGATATCGAGAACTGAACATCAATTTTTACCAATTTTGCGTACTATTTTTTGTAGATTTTAATTTTTTATGAAAAAACTAACTGTTAGATTTTTATAAAAAAATTACTGAATGTTGAAAAAAATATTTGTTATAAAATAAAATTAATTTGCATATACATTTATCAAATTTTTGAAAAGATATTTAAGTCGAAAATCAATTTTTACGAACTTTTAGTAATGCATTTTTTATGTATTTATTTTTTGTTAAAATATTATATTATATTATATACATATTAAAATTTTATCGAATGTTCAAAACAGTATTTCGTATAAGATTAAATAAGTTTGAAGGCATAATCTCAAATTTTTGAAAAACAATTTGAGTCGAAATTCAATTTTTACCAACTTTGAGTTATGTTTTTTTAAGGTTTTTTATAAAAAAAAAACTGTGAATTCGATTTTTCTCAAAATTTTACCAGATGTTAAAAACCTTATTCTTAATTACACAAAATTGTTTTAGAAATAAAGTCATTTTTTATTCGTAAAATTTTCTAGCTGACAAATATTTTTTTTCATTTTTTTTATTTATAAACAAATCGTTAGGTAATTGGATTTTTTTCCAAAAACATATTTGTTTGGTATCACGTTACAATATATAATATAAAATTAAATTCAAGTCTATAGCGTTATTGGTTCGTGAAATATTTAGGGTTAACCAAAATTTTAACCTTTTTTTAAATTGTTATGGTAAAAAAAACACCCACGCAATTTTGTTGAGGGGCCTTTCTGCATTATTATCTGTATAACAAAATTTATTTGAAGTCGATATCTCTTTTGGTTCTTGAGCTATGGACGACGAAAAAAACGTCGCGATCGTACGTACGTACAGACGTACGGACGTACGAACGTACGTACACACGCACGCACAGACATCTTTCTAAAAATCTTTTATTTCGACTCTAGGAAACTTGAAACGTCGAGAAATGTCAAAATTTTCAATTCGACAAATCGGACCCATTACAATAACTTCCTATGGGAAGTTAAAAAATATTTGTCACCTCAAATATTTTACCAACCAAAAATTAAATTCCCTTCAAAGTAATTTATGCAACAAAAAACAGCGTTTTTGACATTTGGCAAAATTTTGAAAAATATGAAAGAAACGATTGTTTTTACAAAAAATAAAAACACAAAAACTACTAAGAGTTACTAAAAATATATTTTCGACTCGAATATCATGGCAAAAATTAAGGATATTGCCTTTAAGCAAATTTTATTTTATGAAAAATACTATTTCCAACATTTTGTAAAATTTTTGGAAAAATCGAATTTGCAGTTTTTGTATCAAAAGTAAGAACCTACAAAAAATACTATACAAAATTGATAAAAAAACAATAATCGATTACAATATTTCGAGAATAGATGCAGGTATTGACTTCGAAATTATTTAATTCTAGGCAAAATTTTGTTAATAACATAAGATAATGTTCTTCGGTAATCGGCATTTTTGAATTGGTTTTTTCGACTAAAATTTTCGGGAGCTAAAACAGATAATGAAATTAAACTTATTTTATCATGTGCAAAATATTGTTGCTAACTTTTAATTATTTTTTTATAAAAATTCAATTGACAACTTGTTTTTTACAAAACACGAAAAACAACCAACAACTGATAAGAAATGGTTTTCGACTCAAGCATTATGAGAAGTCAGAAAGATATTAACTTCAAATTTTTTATCTCACTCAAATATTGTTATTAACATTTTGTAAGTTTTAAAAAATGACAGACAGGAACGGATAGGTGGTTATCAGTATGGGTCGAATTCTAGCCTCTTTTCTTAAGGATCGAATTGAGATTCGTTAACAATACAATGTACACATTAATTAAGAAGCACACTTTTTCGATTCTTCACATCACTTGCTTGTTACAACAACTCAAATTTTTCACCAGCATAGAAGGTGCTCCAATATGACTCAATAATACTTTTGTAGTACAAACTGTTTTTACCATTTTTGTTATGCACTTTATAAATTTTTAAGCGTTAGTTATGCGTGTTTAGTTTTAAATTTTAGTAATGTCGACTTTTTACTTGTTAAATACCAAAAAGTGACACCTTTCTTAAAATTGAATAATTCAAAATGAAACTTCCTATCGGAAAACACTTAAAAATGAAATAAACTTAAATTATTTTTACAAATCCATAATATAAACATTGATACAATAATTAAAAACTGTAAAGAAATAAACAAAAATTATAAACATTTAAATATTAAAAACATTTGTTTTAATTTTGTATGTAAAAGAAAGATCAGAATGATACTTGAACTTCAAGGTACATAATTAAAGACTTTGTTTATTTGTATTATAAACTTATTTTAACGAAGTAAATTATTTTTTTTTTTTTTAATTTCAAAACCAAATAACAAACTTTCCTACTCTGTAAACTGTTTTCATTATTAGCAATAAAAATCATTAATTTCCTTAACATCTGTGAGGAAGATACTTAAGAAGTTACGTTATCTTAATTGTCTTTAAAAATATTTGCAATATACCATAAACTTTTTTTAAGCACGCAGAGAAAATTAATTTATAAACATTTTTTATTTTAATAAACATAAACCACTAAAGCCTTAAAAACTAAATATTGCTGTATAACTAGTTCTATATAATTAATTGCCATTTTAAGCTCAATGGACTTTAAATTATCTAATTAATTTTTGGATTTCTCATATCTATTTTATTTGCAAAGCGGAAGAAATCTTTAAAAGGTATTATGGGAGTAAACATAAGAAAGGAAACTTACCTGTAAAAATTGTAACTAAATTTATCAAACAGTCAGTGGTACCAATGGCGGCGCTAAAAATCTTCTGTAGGTGTTTTGGATGAGTTATTAATCGTAAACAACCAGCAGGTTATTGTATATCTGTATTTTTATTTATTTATTCGGATTTACAATTCTAAATCTGTGTTTTCTTATACCTTAAGTTTTAGTGATGGTGAATCATAACGTTTAAATTAATTCACTTACAAACAGTATTCATTTGAGGTTAAAATATATTTTTTTAATCAAACCGCACTTGTATATCAAGAGAAAGATGCAAATTACAAAATTTAAAACCACCCGCCCACTATTATCATGGATTGACACCACGGGATATGATCATAATCGACCAACGATGCCGCCTCCGACGCCGCCGCCGCGTTGCCGCTAAACTCAAAATCTAACAGCAGAACAAATGAATTTGCTGGAGATTCAGATTGTGAGTGGGAAAGGTAAACAACATGATTCAAGAAAGACTGTTTTATGTCAGCTTGTGGCTAAACAGTGTTCCCATATCAATTACTTCCATTTAAATGAAAATTAATTTAAAAAATAGGATTATTAAGACACAAAAAGTAATTTTGTTTTCACCAGATTTTCGAAAGAATTTTTAAATATTATTATGTTTTAGTTACTTCATACGCCATAAAATTAATTTTATCATAAATTGTATGGGTTTCAAGATATATTCAAACATGAGTTTCAAAAATTAGATTTTGAATTAAAGTGGCAACACTTTTCATAAACAAAAACAAAACGAAAAACAGGATGTAATTAAAATTAAACGAAATGCAAACAACACAAGTTAACTCAAAGTGGGCCACACATATTTTCAAACATCTCGGACCAGTACCAGATGTTCACTGAAAAACTTCCTATCACCGTACTCGTGCACCACACCTTTATCCTTAAGGATGCACAAACAAACAACACAGAATTACGATATGCACAGAAACTGGCGAATCGCGTTTCACCGAGCAACAACAAAATTTGAGTCTGAAACAACAATCCTGAGTTCTATTGTACCGTTCGAAAAAACAATTTCCACGCTACCGATTAAGATGATAAATCTTCGAGTTTACAATCGATGTTGGGTTTTATGTAAGTGCAAGGGCACAATATGCCACGAGACACGATATACACGAAAATATTCGAGTATGTAGGGTATTTATGGTTTGTAGGAAAAAGGTAGAAAAATATGATAATCCACAGCGACAGCCGACGTGCTGGAGCTCTCAAATTGAATTAATTGAAAGATACAATTTGAGTATTCATGCAAGCGTCTGTCGTCCACAACCAACAGATATACCTACCGTACCGACATAAAACTCACAGTCAGAGCAGCAACATACATCAACTCCTCCACCTTATGCTCTTGAGCTCTATCTATCTAAATCTAAACCTCTATCCTCTAATAATAAAGCATGGCTGCGAGATATGAATTTATTTTGTTCTGTTTAGGTCGACGATATGCTTAGAAGCATAGAGATAGCCGCTAATAAAAAGAAAACAAGAGGAAAGATGATGTATCTAGTTTCTACTACAATCTGTATCTGTATCTGTATCTACTGCATGCTGTGTGCTAGATTAAAGATTATCATTATAGTCTGGGGAAACAACAATTTAGGGTTAAGATACGCATGAAAAGTCGGATATGGGAAGTAAACAAACTCTATGTTTTGTTATGGACACAATACTCGCAGAATGCTAACATACAAATAGGTGAATTTATTCAGGTTTAATATTATTTATCGGCAGACGGCTTTTAAGCCATGCTCGTAAATCTTTTAAAACATTTGTACTTTATATGTTGGAAAAATAAAGATAATAATAATAATAATAATAAATATTATGTTAGCAGTTGTTTTTATTAAAACTGATTTATTTGAATTTTTACACATTTTAGATATTTAAGAGTTTATGTCTCTAAGTGGTTAAAAATATAGGTTAATGTTATAGAATTCAGCCGAACATTTCCCAATCTTCAAATGTATGACAATTTCTTTATAATCTACACTAATATTATAAAGAGGAAAGATTTGTATTTTTGTATGTAACGAATAAACTCAAAAAGTACTGGACCGATTTTAATAATTCTTTTTTCATTAGAAAGCTACATTATCACTGATTAACATAGGCTATATTTAGTACTAGATTACTATACAAATCTTTAGAAATTCCTATTAAAACTAACCGAAGGTGTAAAAAAATTAGCCATAAAATGTCTTTCACCGCATACGCTGCGAAGAGTATTAATGATAGGACAAAAAAAATGTTTTCTAATTTAATGATTCATGGTCGTTTTAATTAGCATGCTTATAACTTAAATATCTTGACCTATTTATGTCTACCCGTGCGAAGACGAGACGGGCCCCTAGTCTCAAATAAAGTTAACTGTTTTTTAACGAAAATATACTTTAATAATAAAACAGAAAAAATTTAAATACGACCCATACTGATAACCTTCCAACCCGTTTGTCGATTTGTCTTGCTTAAAGCTTTAAAAAAATATTCATAACAATATTTTGAGTGAGATAAATAATTTGAAGTCAATATCTGTTTTTGTTCTCCTAATACTTGAGTGGAAAACCATTTCTTCTTGAAATTTTCTTAAATAAAAAAATACAGATTGGATTTTTCAGCACAAAAGGATTTTTATAAAAGTTTTATTTAATGTCAAAAACAATGTTTTCTATAAGATAACATAAGTAAGAATTCAAAATTTTTAATTTTAAAAAAGATATTTGAGTTGAAAATCAATTTTTACCAAGTTATAGTCATGTTTTTATTTCGGTTTTCATGTTAAAAAAAAACTGCAAGTCGATTTTTCTACAAATGTAAGCAGACGTCAAAAACGTTATTCTTAGTTGTATACAATTATTTTGGAGATAAAATTTCAAGAGCATGCGTAAAATATTGGAGCAGACAGTTATTTTTTTCAGTTTTCTTTGAGAGTCCTTTCTGCATTATTATCTGTATAACAAAGTTTATTTAAAGTCGATACTGTCGATACTGGTTCTTGAGATATAAACGACGAAAAAGGGTTTACAAACGTCCGTACACACGCACACACAGACAGCTTTCTAAAAATCTTTTATTTAGATTAAAGAAACTTTGAAACGTCTAGAAATGTCAAAATGTTCAATTCCACAAATCGGACCGATTAAAATAATGTAAATAAAAACATTATTTCAATAACTGGATTTCTTAAGTATAAAATTTAACAATAAGCTTACTTTTATAAGTAAGTAATAAATTTCATTAAAACCTAACTTATTTCTTAAAAGAATTCCCTGTTTTATATTTCAAAAATTAACTTTGATGTATATTATCTATCTCTTATGTTGTTATCGTGGTAAACGACTTATGTAAGGCAACAAGCTTATAAGAACTAAAACGACAAAGATAGGTGGACGTATACCACTTTAAAAAAAAATGTTTTAGAATAATATATTTACTTAAATTAAAATTTAATACTTTTAAAGGATTAAGTTGTCCTGAATTCGAACCTCCCCTCAAATTTTGTTTTATCAGATCAGGTTTTTTAAAGTATGCAACTTTAAATATGCCAAGGACTAACAAAAATGACGTTTTTAAGGCTAAGTAAAAGCACAACATATCCCTTTATAAAAAAATGTATGATAGTTTTGTAAAGTACAAATGTTTGCCATCTAAATACAGGTCTGATCATTTTAGTATCTTACTCAATTTCTGGAAATTCTCATAAGTTATAAGTCTTTATTTGACTCTATATGAGGTTTTGAACAAACTATAAATCTAATGTTTTCATAGTTTTTTAAAATACGTTTTGGAGTAAATTTTCTTTGCTGATTACGAAACCAAACTTCGATTTTAGCTATCTGCTTAAATTTAAAAATATCAATTTTCAACATTATAGAGTTGTTGAAACTACGGATTTGTTACAAGAACAAAACTTACTTAAAATTTTTGTTTTGTTTTTTTTTTTTTACTTCTGAAAACTGTTTTAGCTTAAATAGTTCAGCGTTTCTTTCAGATATTTATAAGATAAATGAAATCTAACAACTTATAAGTATTTTTCAAAAATATTACAAAATACTATAAATATTTCAACTAAATATGGAAGAAAGAGTTTAAAGATTTTTAAAACTTTCACGAATTTCATTGAAAAAAGTTACTCCATGAATTTATAGAAAGCCTCAAAAAGTCTCACATGCGTACGTATTTGTTAGTTAAGAATTTTACATCGTAATATCTTAAAAACCTTACGTGACATAGTTATTTGAAGACGTATTTGAATAAAGGCCACCATTATCAGAAAGAAAGTCTTGTCGATCAGTGTCATCAAAAATCGTAGGTATACGAGTTTGTATTTAAATGAATTTATAATTTTTTGAGGACATTTTTTAAAAAGAAAATGCACTAATTTTGTTTGATATCAATTTTTCAAAAAAATTTACTTTTGTTCCAAAAGTATTTCAATATTCTAAAAGGGATTTAAATACTTTTGGAATATTTAGCTGTATATTTGCTATAGCTTTTAAAAAAGTATATTTCTTGCATAAAGATGCTATTGACTTCAAATATATTAATTTAATAAAAAAAAAAATTAAAAAGCCATAGTGGCTTAAACAAATTGTCAACAAAATTGTGTCGATTTCCGGATAATCTTATGATGTGAAAAATAGTGTTTTAGACAAATGTTTAGATTTTGAAGAAAACAATCAAACGACAGATAAAAAACACCAATTCAAAAAAGCAGTGTTTGATCAAAATAATGATATCGACTTCAAAGGAATTTCATTTATTTATTTTACATAATAAACAATTGACAGATTGTTTCCAAAAAAATAAAAAGAACTACTACTGAATTACATTACATTACATTACATTTCACACTACTCAGCACATAAATGTACAGAGTAGAGAACACAGCACCTTGAGCGACTAGACTATATAAGGTGATAACAACACAAGACATTAATACAAGACAGAAGGACAGAAGAGAAAGAACAACAGACAGAAAGAACACATGACAACAGCACGCAGTAGGTTTCGAGATGGTCCCCCATCTTTCTACTAACCACGATCACTGATGCTTAATTTCGGTGATCGATGCGAACCGAAGCTTTATCAGTGACTAGGCCGTTGCCTTACTACTGAATTAGTTTAACGTCTCTAGTATCTCGGTGGAAAAGAACTCAGATGATAAATTTGGACATCAATGGTTATCTGCGTGGGTCGAATTTTAATCTCATTTATCTTATCTTATTTATTTAGTTATTTCATCTCATGATTTAAACATCTTTAGTTCCTAAAACAATTAATAGAATAAAAACATAACAAAAATATCTGAGTTCCTAGTGAAATTCACCTTCTCTTTTTCTAATCCTCACTAATCACACCTTAATCGGTAGGATTTTATTTGCTGACGAAAATAAATTCCTTAAGTGACATTTTGATTTGGGATTTGTACACTTAAAGACGCACACATTTCAATCTAAAGCTGATATAATGTTTCTATTTGATGTTATGACATTTTAAACGAGAATGATAAGATATAGGGTGATGTTGGGTTTGGGTTGTTGAAACTATTTTTGTTTTTGTTCAAATAATTCTTTCATCAAAACTAATTGTGTTGAATATTATTTTTAGAATTTGATATTTTTTGTATTAAAGGTAGAATGAGAAAGTGTTATAACAAATATGGAGGTATAGGGTGCTATCGACCGACTAACCATAACCATATATACAATGTTGTGGCACGTGAAAGACTTTTATGTATTCTCTTTAAATAAAGCTTCAAAGTGGAAAATGCAGAAATATCACGTTTCTGTGTTTATAAATGATGTCGTAAATTATTAATATAGTTTAAAGTCATTGTGATGTGGTTTCAGTATGAGATTGGTTTTTATTGTTGTTGTTGTTGTTATAATGAATGGAAATATATTTTAGGATTAAAAGGGATTTAAGTAGTATTTTGTGGTGTTAGTTCTTCAACGAAAAAAATAATGCTTCATTTATAAATAGTGCTTGACAAAAACATCAAAGGACTATTTTAAATTAGGTTAATTAAAAGGATGTTATACAAATATGTTAGATTTTATGTGAGTATTTACCTAAGGAAAACAAAAGGCTTGCTGAACAACAGACCCAAACCTGAGATATTTTCCTTTTTTTCATATCTGAACTAGACAGCTTCCTTTTATTCTCAGAGGAAGGCACTGTAGGGTACTTCAAGCACTCAAAATGAGGCAATACATTATAAAAGTTTTAGTCTGACAATTTGTATGCAAAATATATGGGCTAAAAGTTTATCATACCTACGTATATGGTTTCCCGTTTTCCATAACATCTATCTTCTGCTTGAGGCGTTTAGGTATAATGTAAACTCTTTGGTGATAAAGTATAGCCTAATTTCCAATTGTTAAAAACTGCCCAATCAGTACTTTCCTTATAATAATTATGTAATACAAAATATTTATAAACACTTTCGAGACTTTGTACCATACCAAAATACTGTGGGGAAGTTCTTGGTGTTAAGTATTCTGATGACCTTCTTTGGAAAGTAAAATATAACATTTCCGTCATCCCGTTGAAGTGCGGTGCATAATTACACCCAAACTAAAGTGTCACCTTTCTGACCGGCTGAAGTACAACCATGAAGTTTCTTTTAATGGATGTAGCCTTGATATAGTTACATATAGTATATATTTATATGTATGTAAAATGTACATGCATATTGCATAGAATGCAGAAATCTAAAAGAGTGGATCCCACTGTGGGAATTTAAAAGCTTTATTTGAAAAAAAGTATATACATTCATATATACTTAAAGCCCTTCAAGAAATAAGTTCACATCGGTGTTACAGGGTATGCTATACTTCCTTTCTCTGTTTAGTTCAGAAACTCGTATAGGAGTTTGTTTTGAGCAGAAAGCCCAATCACAGCGTCATTTAAAAGTACCTTTAAACACTTAAAATAGTTTGATCCTAGAAACTCCGCTCTTAGAGCCATGAATAATTACTTTTTCGTGCCTGAATTGGAGGATGTTGAAGTTGACGACCGTTGGTTCAAAAAAGATGCCATGCAATCAATCAGGAAACAATTAATTTATTGAAGGAAACTTTTGGTGCCTCCAAGATCGTGCGATTTTATGCCGCTGGACTTTTTGGTGTGAGACTATGTGAAGATACTTGTCTATGCAGATAAAGCCGAGACTATTGACGCCTTGGAAGAGAATATTCATTGCGTTATTGCTTACATACGGCACCAATTGCAGTAAAAAGTGATCAAAAATTAGGCCTGGAATTTATTCGATCTGATTCGCATACATTGTTAAAACATAATGGCAATAAAGCTACATTTTTGGCCGTAACATTGACTAATATCAGTTTCTTAATAGAATCATTAAACATAAAGGTTCATACTTTTCTCTGCAATCCAATCCAATATTTTATAACTTTTGAAATTGTTTGGAAATATAATTTATATGTCTTAATATCATTGAGCCATATAAACAAATGTATAATACACAGAATGTCTACATATATACAGGGTGTCCCGTAAGTAATGGATAACCCTGAAATGCCGCATAGTAGACTTTATGACCATCCTGAAAACTGATAAAAAAAAAGTTCTATCCCAACCACAAGAAAAGTTATATGCATTTTTTTGTTCAGTGCATTATTTTTTTTCTTACTTTACATTTTTGAATACCACGACTACAAGTGAATGAGTTCCATCATTTTTTTTTCCAGGAATATTTTACATTACTTGTGCCAACACATAAGTAGAAGAAAATTATTATAACTGTTGGACTTCTTAGAGAAAAAAATTATTTAACATTGAATTTCAATGCAAAATGTGAAAACAAATAATTTTTGAAAAAGTTAAATCATAGCTGGTATAAAAAAAAATGCATGAATACCTGAGTGGCCAACTATTTTAAAAATATGCGCGTTAAATGCAGATTTCAAAATGGTATTACTTATTATTATATCTAGATTCAATAGCAAGTTATTGGTAAAAATGTGCAATACTAGAGTAAATTTAGCAAAAACAAAAGTTTTCAAAATTAGCACAGTAAACGTGAAAATAATACCAAGCGTTGAACATAGCAGATTTTTGATTTATTGGCTGTTTCTACGATGCTGTCCTAATGATAAATCCAAGCTTTCAACTTCTAGGGCCGAATGCATTATTGATAAAAATGTCAAAAAAGTACAAAAAACGGTTACATTTTCGAGCTTGTTTTGAATTTTACCTGTTCTATTGGGCTTTAACAAACCCATCAAATATTTTGTTGGTTGCTATTAGTTTATTTTGTTATTTTATCTAAACAAAAAGTTTTTGAGCCAGCTTTTAATCACATGATCACTTAGTTAGAAAACAAAAACAAAAATAGATAATTTTTTATTTTTTTTATTTAAAGCAAATGCTCAAACTGTTTTCCACCCACTCTTATACAGGTTCTGCACCTCCGAATAAATGAACGTCTTAGTGAACGTGCAAGGTTTTGCTCAGAAATTTGTAATGCAGCTGCCTCCACACGATTTCTTAGCTCCTCTAAAGACCTGATCGGCTTGTTGTATACGATTTCCTTAATGCATCCCCAATAAAAAAAATCAAGTGGATTTAGGTCTGGTGAACGGGGTGGCCATAAAATTGGTCCCTGACGTCCTATCCATCTGCCTGGATATCTGGCATTTAAATATGCCCGCACAGGCACAGCATAGTGTGCTGGACAACCATCATTTTGAAGCCAATGGGATTCCTTTAGTTCTTGAGGCACTTCTTCCAGCAAGGTTGGGAGATCATTTTGGAGGAACTCCAAATAACCTTGGCCAGTTAAAATCCCCGGCAACTCAAAGGGTCCAATTATTTTCTGATTGTGAATCCCAGTCCAATAGTTTATTTTGAATTGGTACTGGGACCTGTCTTCCCTCATGATGTTTGGGTTTTGAAGTGCCCAGAAGTGGAGATTATGGAGATTAGTGTAGCCATCTCTTTTAAATGTCGACTCATCGCTCCAAAGAATTTTGTCAAGAAACTGCGGATCTTCTTCAATTTTCATTATCATTTGTCGACAAAAACTCATTCTCGTTTCAAAATCTTGCGGCTGGAGAGTTTGCACCCGTGTTAGGTGAAAGGGATGATATTTATATTTACTTAGCACATTATGCGCAGTCGTCTTTTCGATCCCAGTGCGTCGTGCTATTGCTCGGATTGATACTGTAGGATCTCGGTCAAGTTCCGCAAGCACTAAGTCTTCGGTATCTCCTCGAGGGGGTCGTCCCACGCCAGCACCACCAACACCACTAATAAACACTCGATAATCCGGGTGACGTGCGTTAGGGTACCTTTCCCTATACAGAGTCGCAGCTTCGTTTGCGTTGCCTTTGCGCTCTCCATAAATGAAATGCATGTTTGCATATTCTTGTGCAGAATACAGAATACGTGGCATCGAAAAAGTTCAATCAAACGTCTTAATTATCAAAAAGCAAGTTCAGGAAAACAGCTATTTAGACCGTTAATTTTTCTGAAGAATGAACAATAAAAACGATATAAATAAGTGTTCGTCGTGGTCTTAATCTTATGAATTAAGATCAAATTACAAAAACTTTAAGGGTCTATTATGGATCACAACTCAACTTAGTTGAGTTGTAATCAAGATAACTCAATTTGAAGACAACTGCAAAAAAAATTCGTATTATGGGAGACAACTTTTTTCAGTTGAGTAGACCAAATACATTGCCTACTTTTATGTGCTTGTTTTGTGCCAAAATCAGCTGTGTAAAGTAAAATCGTAGGTATTTCAAAGTTTTGAATTCAGTGCAAAATTTTATTAAAAAGACAAAATAATACGAAATGGAAAGTTGTATTGATTTTTTTCTTGTAAATTCTGAAAAAGAAAATCCCCTGAATGTTGCGCTGATGAGAAAAAATATTAGAGATCGCTCCAATTCATTGGAACTTCCAAACAAAAAGTATTTTTTGTAAACAAATTCTTTGGTGAGAAGTGTTGATTTAATGACTCCGTTTTGTTGCAGATTTATAAGTTATTTTAGACTCGACAAAGACACATTTGTTTATGTGCTAAACGAAATCAAAAATTATTTGAAACAACCATAGCGTTCCTCCGCAGTCCCACCAATTCTCAAACTCTGCACTGCCCTACATTTCATGGTAGAAGGAAGTTGCCAAGAGTGCAGTAGTAATGATTAATTTAATTTAGGCCTTGCTCAACCAACAGTTTCGGTATAGTAGAAGTGCTAGACGTAGTATAAGAACATATCTGACCAATTTGAATTTATCGAAGATTCATTTTTATCAGAAAACCAGATTTCCTGGAGAAATAGGATGCATCGATGGAACTCATGTTCGAATCATAGCACCAAAAAAAAAATCTTCAACATCTTTATATAAATAGAAAAGGTTACTACAGTCTGAATGTCATGATTGTAAGTGTATGTTTCTGCTGATGAATCAACCTCTCAAATTGGGCAGGTTTTGTGATATTCGTCTAAAAAAAATATTTTCTTACAAACGTTTATATTATTATTTGTAAAACTTACATTTTTTTCTCCATTTTCTTAATAAAATTGCTTTTCAATTCGCTGTTGGTGCGTACCGATATTTTTTTGTACACACAAATGCACTACACAACCGGTAAATAGCAGTTGTTGAAATTTGATAACAATCACAACTGAGAGACAACTCAACTGGCTCACATAATACCCCCAAACACACTTAAAAAGTCAACCATTTCTCAGTTGACTTCTGGTTGATTTGTGACAGTCAACTAGTTGTGATCGGTAATACCGATTACCGGATTACAACTCAACTTTGTATTTAGTTGTCTTACATAATAGGCCCCTTAATTCAAAATTTTAAAAAATTACGATTTTATGCGTTCTTACTTTCTCAGGATCTTACAATTTACTATTCAAAAAACCAAATTAAAATTGAATCAGAAGAGTTTTTGTTTGGAGAAAATAACAAATAAACTAATAGCAACAAACAAAATATTTGATGGGTTTGTTAAAGCCCAATAGAACAGGTAAATTTCAAAACAAGCTCGAAAATGTAACCGTTTTTTGTACTTTTTTGACATTTTTATCAATAATGCATTCGGCCCTAGAAGTTGAAAGCTTGGATTTATCATTAGGACAACATCGTAGAAACAGCCAATAAATCAAAAATCTGCTATGTTCAACGCTTGGTATTATTTTCACGTTTACTGTGCTAATTTTGAAAACTTTTGTTTTTGCTAAATTTACTCTAGTATTGCACATTTTTACCAATAACTTGCTATTGAATCTAGATATAATAATAAGTAATACCATTTTGAAATCTGCATTTAACGCGCATATTTTTAAAATAGTTGGCCACTCAGGTATTCATGCATTTTTTTTTATACCAGCTATGATTTAACTTTTTCAAAAATTATTTGTTTTCACATTTTGCATTGAAATTCAATGTTAAATAATTTTTTTCTCTAAGAAGTCCAACAGTTATAATAATTTTCTTCTACTTATGTGTTGGCACAAGTAATGTAAAATATTCCTGGAAAAAAAATGATGGAACTCATTCACTTGTAGTCGTGGTATTCAAAAATGTAAAGTAAGAAAAAAAATAATGCACTGAACAAAAAAATGCATATAACTTTTCTTGTGGTTGGGGTAGAACTTTTTTTATCAGTTTTCAGGACGGTCATAAAGTCTACTATGCGGCATTTCAGGGTTATCCATTACTTACCGGACACCCTGTATATTATGTACATACATATACATATGTTCATAAGTATTTCTGAAGTTTCCAACAGAAATTGAAAATGAGAAAATATATTCACAATGATGGCTTCTGTTTTAATTTAGCAAATATGCTGCAAGTTGTTTCGTTCAGATTAATATTATGGCCGGGATCTTCTTACCCATAAATTTGACCTTTGGAACAAACATAAAATATTTAGTAACAAATTAACCCCACGTAACCTTTGAATACATGGAGAAAAGAGGTCACATTTAATTTCATTTCGATGTATATTGACATGGAGCAGAATGTAATTGTTTAGACATACACAACTTTGATGGGCATTAGGGAACAGACTTTGACGTTTACCCTTAAGAAGATCGGTGGCATATTTTTTTTGGATGAAAAGAGGGTAGTTCAACCATAACGCAATTTCAATTTCAAGAAAGGAATAAAAGACACAATTTCCAAAACTGACTCTTTGATGCAAATGTGTTTTGTAAGGGTAGACGTATCTGTTAGGTCTAAGAATGCTATAAAAACTATTTTCATTCTCGAGGTATAACTACTTCGTTTTATAAAGCAAAAGCTTTAAGAAAGAAACAAATAATGGATTTATTTCCTTCTTAGTACTTAGTTGTTTTAGTTATTATGTTTTAACTTTAAAGTTGCGTAAGACATTTATACTGTTTCGATTCTATTTTCAGCTAGCTAAGTTGTGTGGACCAAGTGTACCTAAAGTTTGGAGTTTAAGATGGAATCTATACATGCTTACACAATACAATTAAATGCTATGCAGTTGCGAAAAAAGAGGCTTCAAAGTGACAAGCATAACATCCGACGATGTACTCAACTTCAAAAATTAATTGTCAACCTTTTACAAAAAAAAACGTGTGAAACTATTAATTAAAACGATATGTTCACGATCTCTAAGTATATTTAATGTACTCTTTAGATCATAAAGGATACTTGAAGGCCTCTGAGTACATCGATGGACTTGTGCAAAATTTTTGTTTGCTCCCGAAAAGCAACTCTATCCCAGAAATGCCAATCGAATAAGCTTGTTCTGATAAAATCCCCACAAATCACAAAAAAAAGGAAGGCGCTCGAAAAATCGTCGAATATATCGAGAAAAGGATAAGAAGCACTTCTACTTGAACATATTGACCTGCCCTACTACAGCCACTGAAGTTGCTGAAGAGGATGACGACTGAAAAATGTCATACAAAATGTTGAATTCAATTTTTTGAAATCATAAGTCACTTAGTATGTTGTGAATTATTTTTTTTAAATACATAAGTCGCTTGTGAATTAAAGTCAAACTTTAGCTAGGAAGTGGCTAAAGCTTTTGCAACTCTGATAAAGGGAGGGTCATCTAATGATTTCTCTTTAAATCATATTTTATTTTGACAGTGATTGGTTTTTCCACAGTAGTATGGCCACTATGGCACGACATTCCACAAAGTCCATGCTATTCCCAAATCGTGTAACAGGCGACTTGGCGATTTCAATTGGCCGTCTTGAATCTACAATTTTAACCCCATCAACTTAAGGACAATAACACTTAAAAATCTGAATGCTACACCCTGAAACCATCAACAAGGTTTTGGAAAATTGGAGTGACAGATTGAGCTACTGCTAATCGGGCCAATAGAAAGCCACTTCAACGATAGTTTAATTATTGGGGACTTTTGTTCTTACTCTGTTGTAGTTCCCGTGGCATGATGGTAAGTGCATAGGACTGCCATGCTAGAAAATTTGGGTTCAATCCCTGCCTGTGCCACCTAAAGTTTTTTTCACGTGTACTGCCTCTTGCGAGGAATTGACAAATCCTCGAAGAGTAATTCTTGTCATCGAAAGTGCTTTCTCAAATTAACCGTTCGCATTCGGCATAAAACTGTAGGTCTCCTCTATCGCTGACATGGCTCGCACACAGGAATGGTTGACAGTTGTGAGTCACTAGACCCTGGTTCTCCACAAGGCCGATATACATGGAAGCATTTAATGTCATTGCATTTTATTAAAGAAACTTTGATTTGGTCCACCCTTTATGTGATATATGTATATTACATACATGTAATAGAATAGATTAGAAAAGATACGAAACAATTCACTTAAATACCGTAAACTACATACAAAGTAGGTTTACACATTAGAAATTTATAAAACTAGGCATTATTCTATATACTTGACAAGGGCTTCAAACCTCTTGGTGATTTTATATTTATAAACTTCGAAAAAAAACTATAAACAAAATGAAACCGAAACATCTAATCATCAACAATTTAAAATATCTTCTAAACTATTGAAATTTGCGTCAAAAGATTTACACTTTTCTTTTTATAATTTTATTTATAAAAAAAAGCATTAACTTTATCGCACAAACGTGCTCTTGTGAATTTACCCACTTTGGTAATAAATTAATTTGGTAATAAGAAATTTAAACGTTTTTAAAAATAGATGACCTAACAATTGTTTTACTCTACTGTCGAAATCGCATACCATTCCTTAGATAGTGAAGTAGCTATATATACGTAGTGAAGACAGACCAATAAAACATCAGACTGGTAATTTGAAAAAGTTTTTGTTACATCATTTATTCGAGGTTCAACTTGCCAATAAGTTCACTGTTCACATCAATGTCATCATCTTAAGATTCTTCAACTTTGTCGTCGTTCTCGCCACCGTACGTTGTCGTCATGATCATCGTCATCGACTTCGACATTGAACGTCGACTTCAATTGTTTTGCGTTCATCATGCACGAATGGCTCAACAGTTGCCACTTGAAAAGTCTTTCTTTTTCTTTTTTTTTCTACCCCTGAGATACTAATGTTATGTACGAGTATGTATCGAACTTTGGAGACGAACGTGTTTTGAAATGTTTTCCCAGGTGAAGGAGTTTTCTTTTCTGAGTGGAGAAGCACCATAATAATAACGTGGGCTGTGATGATGACGATGACGAGAAGTGAGTGTTTAGGCTTTGGGTGGAGGACGAAGAGTTCGAGAATAGCTAGTTCTGACATTCATCGATTTGTTGAATTTTCTTGGAATTTTCGAAGAAAAAATTGTTTTGCGAAAAGAGAGCTTGTTTCTTGCCTCTCAAGTTTCAAGTGTGATATTTTAATACACAAACTCAACAAAAAAAAAATATCTTAACATTTACAAATAAGAAGGCGTTTTTATCATTCAAAAGATACAAGATTCTATATAAAACTTGTTGTGTATAAATTGATATGTATTTTATATCATTGAGTTAATAAGATTGTAAATCTGCGACGGAATATGTCCTTTTATGCATAAGAAATCGGTTCTTTTACCTTGTTCGATATTACTGCGTAGGTACCTAATGTAATAAAATCAAATTTGCTTGTATACCATGTATGTATGTATATATTTATTTAAATAAAACACCAATTAAGCATTATATTTTATAATAAGGACATTTCGTCCCCTTTCAACGTGAATCTCTTGTCTACCAAACCAACATTTTTGAAGTCTTTAAAAGAAGAGATTATTTCTTCTATTTAAAATAACAACATTCAAAATTGATTTTTTAACAATCATCGATAAATTTATAATGTTTTCAATTAAATTAAGTTAAAAACATTAATTTTTGTATACAATTTGCACACGTTAAAGGATTTGTTTTACAATCCTTAAACATAGTGCAAGCGTTAAGAATAAAGTGAAGGACTTAAAAGGAAACATTGGTGCACATTGGTCTTAAGGTTTTCTATATCAAAATGGCAAGGAAAAACAGAGTTGGGTAAATAACTCCAAATTCTTGATGTGCGGTTACCAAAAGAATCTCTACATTTGACAGAACGTCTGAAATAAAGCTCGAAGTGTAAGCATATTGATTTCTGGAAGTTCTAGTATTACGGCTGATTTACTTAAGAGGGGAAATGGAACTAGCTATTTCGTGAGAACATAGTTTGTAAAAATACCGGTTAAACAACGAAAGACATGGAACATTGTGGCATGTTTCAAGCGATATAAAATATTCGTTTATAGTTTTATCGCTCATAATCTTTAAAGCTCTAAATGTAATAAATTCTGTCCCAAAGACATCTAAACTTGTTTTAAGGGTGTCTACCCAAATATGCGAGTTATATTCATGTTCTGGATCGAAAAAAAGGCTTTGCAAATTACGGCCAGGTCGGGAGTGACAAATTTCTTGCATTTTTGGTAACTCTGGATACGTGATCGTTCCATAAGAACTGATTTGTGACACATTAAAATCGATTACTCCAAGTTGGTTGAGATGCTCTCCCACCTGCGTGCGCCACCTGAGTTTTGTTTTTCCTCTACTGCGCCCGCCGTCCCTCGGTATTGGATTCGAAGACCTTCCGGGCTGGACAGTTACAATTCATTAAACCTAATTTACTACAACTACAACAACGTATTTAAGGCTTAAGCTGACAAATTACGCATATTTTTGCTGAAGCCTTTAAACGAAAATACGGCTTATCAATTAATTTGAATGTGTATCTTGAAAATGCTATTTGTGCACAATTATAATTTTATTTTGTGATTTGAAACACACAAATAGAATTGCTTTTTTCATAACACAATTAACGATTTTGAATATTTATATTTTATATTTTATGGAACTAATATCACAAATAAATTATTTTTCCGTCTTCCCGTAGAAAATTTACTTTAAAACGAAGAAATGTTAACTTACATATTATGTTTGAATTCAAAAAATTAAATTCAATTAATTATTAGAATGTATAGTTTTAATATAAAAGAACGAGTTTATTTTCTAGGAAAAATAAATCTGTCTGTTTTATTTTGAAGAGAAAATTATCTAATCAACTATAGAAAATGACATCAGCCAATTGGTCACCACAACGCTACGGTTGGAGCACCATATCATTTCCATGAAATTTCCATGGCCAATTCGCACCTTTTCGACTGTATGTCCTCGTTAACTTTAGGTCGAGTATCAGCAGTCAGCACATACCTTATATTTCACTATGCTTAAAGGTGTTAAGTCGAAAGCTCTTGGTGGATGATTGTGTTCAACTCTTCTAGATCACGAAACTGATTTTGCAAATAAAATCTGGTGGTTGCAATTTTTAACATTATTGTATTTGAGTTTTTCCAATTTTAATACATTTTTGAAGTGTTTATTGTTATATTTGAATTCAATTTGAACCTTAACAAATTCCATGAAATATCTAATCTGTATTTCAGCAAACAATCAGCCGCTACCACAACTATTCGACTTAAAGTCTCCCCACAATGGATCAGTAATAATAATAGCCACTCCCATATTCTGAACTCATTCAAATCAGTGTTTTATGCAGATGGATCAAAAATCGATGACGGGGTTAGTTGAGCCGTGTACTCCGACGGACTAAATCTATTTCGTCATCCCAATCAATGTAGCGTTTTCCAGGCAGAACTTCTAGCCATCAAAGAATCCTCCGCTTGGTTCAGATAAAACGTGATAACGACTATCTTCTCTCTTCTTTTCATTGGACACTGTCTCAATAAACTCACTAACAGCCCGAAATTGTCAATAATCTCTTTTGGAGTTGGGGAGCACCTTCTTTGGGTGCCAGGTCATGGAGACATTTTAGGAAATTGCAAAGCTGGCGAACATCCAAAAAATGGAAAGACTTAACATTTGATGTGCAACAAATCCAACATAGGTATACCCATAGCTATTTGGTAAGCTCATTTCGATTGGTAAATTCCAATTTATCTTGGTTATAGAAGTCCTTACACGACACTACTTACTGGATAGGCGGGCTCTTGCAAACGATTTTTGCAGAAGCTGCATGAATGAAGCAGAAAAACAGATAGTGTTTCACATTTTATGTTCATATCCTGCCATGTTACAAAGGCGAACACAACATCTTGAAGACTTTTACCACAGTGATCCTAGTGATCTAAGAAATTCCGACATCTATTGTCTCAAAAGCGCCATAGCTAGCCCTAACTGGTTCAGCGAGTAAGGTAGATCTTAAAATCAATGTGGTATTACAACGGACCAATTATAGGTCTAAATCTATTGGTTTTCATAATTGTTCAAATGAGATGAAGACCATCAGATAATGTTTATAGGTAGATATTATATTATTAATCTTTAAGTTCATTAGTAAAAAAAATTATAACCTTTTTAGTGGAAAAGGTTATATTTTAAATTGATTCTTACATCAAAAACCCTTGTAGAATCAATCATTTTTCTTCAAACTCATTACATAACAACTTTTATACATTTATTATGTAATTACTCAGGAATTAAAAACTAAAAGTTTTGATCAGTTTTAAAAATTCACAAATTTGTACTTAATTATTGATTTATACCATGTATCAGCAGTATGCTGTGTAGCTTAGGTACTTACGTCCTTCTCTTTTATTAATAAAGTTATTTCAACGATTTTATTCCAATTCACTTATCGATTCTTCCTCCTATACACTTTGATAATATACCTAATCTCTAAGGCTAGACAAACACCAACTTCAATCCGCTCTAAAATTTAATTTTCAACTCTTAAACTAAAAGCTTCCCAAAAAACACATCAGCTTTACATTGTAAAATATTTCTTCTCTTCTTTTCCTGTCTATTCCTAATAACTCACCCTAAGCTCAATAAGTAAACCAAAGCTACCCTGAGGATTTATATAAAAGGGTAGAATAAGATACATGTATATAATGGGGTAGGAACCATAGGTACTCTAAAGTACAAATTAAATTAATGCAAACTTTACCTTGCCATCTGTATCCGGTGCATGATATCTGACCTCTAGTGAGCCACCCAAAACAGCATACCAGAATCGTCCTTGTTCGCCAGCTCGGAAAACTACAAAGAGACAAATAAAATAAAATATAAAATATCATCCAACCACTGAAGAAAGAGTTGAAAAAATAAACTGTGTTTGATAAAATTCCTTGTATCCATCTACATTCTCTAAAATTACACGAAAATAATAAAACAGGATGAGGGTGATGTATGGCAACCGAAAAAGTACCACAAATAATAAATTTAATAGGGACGAATAGTAAGTTCAAAAGGATCTAAAGAGAACTATAAAAAGATGACACATGATGTCTTTGCTCTTTGGGGCAGAACGAGCAAAATAAAAACAGAAAAGTTCCTTATAAAATATTTATTTTATGTTAAACTCACGAGTGACTCCTTTTTCCAGATCCTCATAGAATCCACACATCGCAAGTTGTTGTAGCGCTGATCCCGGGAGGCGACATAGTGGTTCGACCCGTCTCAAGCGGCAGGATATTAACTCCGCATCTCGTAAATTTCTATCACAAGGCCTGCAATGAAGGAATATACAAAAAAGAAGAAATTGAGTATACAATTAGGTTTTGGTGGATAAAAGTTTGCATTGGAGTGGGATGTATAAGTACGAGTATATTTTAAGGAACATAATCAAGCATCTTCTACATAGGATATAGGATGTCGTCGTTTTTGAAATTAACAGATGGTGGAAATTCATGTGGGTAAAACGTAAAACATGGTTCTATATTGCTATGGTGCCGGTACCTGCAGCTTCAATTGGATATGGGATATTTTTCGGCAAACAAGGGTTAAAAATATTGATTTCATGCCATATTCATTATACATGGAGGTATGTTTTATTTTGTTAGATAAAGGTATGGTGTAATTATTATGAAATACTATTTGAGCATGATTTGAGGTAAGTCACGCAATAACTGCTCTTGTGGTGCAAATTGTTTTCTGTCAGTCGAAATGTCAATTTGTAATAAGGCAAGAGAATTACATGGTTGTATGCTTCATATCGATTTTCTATTTTATATTTATGATATCGATATAAATTTTATTATTTTTGTCTCACATTAGATTGAATTTTAAAAATAATTTTTAATATTCTTTCAACTTAAAAAATATACCAAACAGAATATAGGATGTCAGTGTTACATCTAATACAAAATTTGACTTAAGTTATTTAAGCGCCATGATTAAACGTGTCATTTTTCGTTCCATAGAAGTTCAAATTTTTGAGATCGTCGAAGCTAAAAGGTATGTAGGTAACAAATTATTGGCTCTGAATGTGGAGTTCATCTTACTACGTATACTTCAAAAGGCTATTTCTAACAGATCCTGATCAATATTTCATGCATTAACTTTATTTTTAACTCCAACATATATCTACTTCTTGAGATAGAATTATTTGTTTTACAACTTTATGGAGATTTTAACATCACTCAAAAGAATTCAAAATAATAAAGCTACGGGTTTAGATGGTATAATGATTCTTAAATTTTATAAGAAGGCAATTCCTGAGTTTTATTAACTTTGAAAATGTTAAATAAAATAATAAATGAGGAGGTATATTCCAGTTATTTAACGAACATACAGTCCGCTTCAACTGAACACGCACAAACATTTTCGAAAATGTCTTTGACTTTTGTTTTCAAATTTTGAGGGTTTTCGTGACATCTATCGATGCTAACAACTCCCTTAAGATGTTAAGAAAAAAAATATTAAATAAATCTGCGAGTGTTGTTTTCGCCCACTTGTAAAGTGTTTCGTATGTAAAGTTTTGAGTCAACTGAATAGGCACAACGACAATTTAATCGTTGTTTATCAGCGTTTTCAAGTACTGGATAGTTTAAATCAACAATTTTATTGTTTTAAGTGAAATTCAATTTCTAATCTAAAATTTTATGACCAATTGGTAGATCTGCATGCCTTAGCAGTGTTTCAAAAGCAAAAATAGACTTAATTAGATACCAAGAACTAACCAGACGTGCAGCAGCTGAAAGAATTGACCGAAGCCTTAATGGCTTTTATTCTTACTGAAAAAATAAAGAATCGTACAGATTAAACATATAAGAACATAAAAAAGGCAGCTTTGAAGACGAGCAATTTTAAGGTGTGCATCTGATTTTTGTGATTCTGGGCAAAAATAAAACAAAATATTGGCGTAAACGCAAGTCTCTCAACAGTTTTAAATGTTATTAAAATTCAAGCCATCTTAAACGAATTAAACTTAAGAAAAAAAAACATACTTGACGAACAACGGAAAGTTATGCTATTAGAGTTTTTCAAAACTCAAACAATCTGGAAAAAGAACGGTATCACGTGATTTTTTCAGACAGTTAAACTATTAAATTCGGTGGCCGTTATGGGTCAACCTTTTATTTTCACGATTTGAGAAAATAAAAAAGTGTTAAACGTTACATGAGGACGTTACATCAAAAATGACTGCAGCTGGGTATAAGGGAATCTTGCAAAAAAATGTTCCTATATAATCTAACATTTTTTGAACCATAAACATGATAATGCGCCTATTCACTCGGTGCGCATAATAAAAGCTTGGACAGAGGAGCAAAATTTGCACTTCATTTAATAACTGCCGTACCCAACCAATCTAAACATTTTAAGATATACTTGGGTATGATTAGTAACCTCAGTTAATGATGGTGGTCGTCAATTTAAAGACAATTATTAATTTCTGCATTAAAGTTAGCGTTTAGCGAAATATAGTTGAAAAAGGCCACCTAATTTATTTCATATTATCTCCTATTTTTTCAAATAGCCACCAAGGCCATTGTGAATAAGTTTTTTTAAAAAAAGCATTTTCAAATGCATTGTTAAGTGTAGAAAATAAAATCTCAAAGTTCTTTATTGTACAAGGGTGTTTTTTTAGACGCGTGGTTGTCAATCTTGCAATACTTTTTTCGTAGTTGGTATTTTTGACAAGTGTCGTTTGATTTATGCTGAGTTTAATTTGCCTAAACATAATGAAAAGGCTTGTTTTTGAACATTAATTTTGGAAATCGTCCAAATGTATTACCAAAATAATGGTTTTCTGAAAAATCATTTCAAATGCCTTGTGCGCTCCCTCAACTACAATTAGAAGCTGCAAACTTCTTACTAACCAATTGCATTACACAAGGAAGTTAAGGTTTATTTCCCTTAAGTACTGTTTTTAAACAATTTCCTCTAGCCGCAAATATCGAAATGTAGACCACGAAAATTCAATCCGTTTTGAGCTCGAAAAAATTGAAATCGATATCGATAAAAGTGAATTTTAGAATTCCAATTTATATTTTGAATCGATTTCAATTTCATTTCGAGTGAAAGTGAAATGTAAAACCTAGCTGATTATCTTAAGTTGTGGGCCTGTGGCAGGCGTGGCCTCCAGGATAGTGCGATTTATGTTAAGTCGCTTGTCCACGCAGACTAGCCCGAGACAATTGAGGCCTTGGAATAAAATATATGGTGCGTTATTGCTGACATACGACCCCAATTACTGCAAAAAGGGGTAGAAAATTGTTATTTAATGTTAAACCATGTAAAAATATATGAATCATTAGTAGCACAGAAATACAATTCTTAAATAATTTTGTTAAAATATTAATTTTCCAATTAATACTTTATTTTTAAGTAACAAAAACAACTTCAATTTCCTGGCTGAATAATAAGACGGCAGTGGCACGCACTGTCTCGTCCCGAAAATAAATAAACCTCCTTAATTTTAGCTATGTATTTATTAAAAACAATTTATCATACTTTAGAATTTTGTTTCAATATAAGTTTATGTATTTTCACCACAGCAAGAGTAAAATTATTGATTTTAGTTTTCATTCCTTTTATTTTTGAAACGAACTTCACCTATTATTCACTCTACTAAAAACTCATACTCAGTTACAATATTGCAGAAGGATAAACCAAAATATGAGAAAATAGATATAGCTGGAATAAAATTCTAAATAAATATTTTTATAGCTCTTGTATTTTTATTACTTTTGTCTTCAGAATTTCGTTTTGTATCGTCCATTTTGTACATACTTGTATACAACAGGCAAAGGTATCCTTGCTGAAAAATATATTTTTGTTGGTTAATGGCTTTCAAAATCGAATGGAGTGGTTTAGTAAAAGGGGAGGTATTCAGACTAAAAGTTTTTAAATAAAACGATTCTTTTGTTTTTCTTTGAGTTCGTTGTTTTTTTTAGAATATAACTTTTACAGACACTCGTTGTTCAACAAAAAAAATAAAAATAAATAAAAGTAGAATAAAAAAAAAGAAAATCCATAACTACTACTGATGCGTCATCAGTACAAAAGTGCATTAAAAATAAACAATTTAGACACAGTAGACAATTTTTTGAAATGTGAGTTTATTTAAGTACCTATAGCTTTGCATATATGCAGATACATTTTTTGTTATTGGAGTTTAGAAAAATATTAAGAGCATCATTGACCTAAAACTGTGTTAATGCGTTATTTTTTGTATTTAGTTTAAAAGGATATAGGCATAGAAACTATTGGAATTGGATTGAAAAACCTTTTGTTTTGTTGGTGTCCGTGGAGCGTGAATTGAAACTTTATGAATAAACCTAATAAGTTACCAAAGAATTCCTGACATACGAAATCCAAACAGTAGTATTTTAATTAATAATAAATTAATGGGAATGTTTCAATTAATTTCATAAAGGAAGAGATCTGAAACCTTTAGTCCATGAGCTTGCATGAATAAGAATGACATTTAAAAAAGGTGGTTGTTAATTTATTAAAATCGCATTATTCCGCAACAAAGTTTCAACTATCAAAAATTTTGCATCAAATCCATCTTGTGCCTTAATTTTCAATATTTATCAAAAATATATATTGAAATTTAAAGGGGAATCCATTTGGTAAATTTGCTTGTAATTAATTTACCAATTTTGGAACTGGAACAATGATTGATTGAAACATAAAGATTTTCAAATGTTTACCAAATGGATGTGAATTTAAAAATTGATTGCAACTTGAAATTTTAAACATTCATAAAATACCGATTCGGAGTGAATTACATAAAATATTAAAAACGCAATTTAATTTATATATGACTACTTTCATTCTTGGTTCCCAACAGTAATCAAACGTTTTAACCAACTTTCGAAAACTAGAGATTTTTCTGTTTTCTGATAGAATTATAACAGCTTTTCATACCTTTAAGAAAAAGAGGCTGGGATGCGATCCACACTGATAACTTTCCAACCCATTGTCGATTTATTTAAAATTTTAACTTAAATAAGTTTGATTTCAATATCTGTTTTTGTTCCCGATATTTTTAGTCGAAAACCAATTTTTACCAATTTTTGGTAGCATTGTTTGAAAGTTTTTATTTCTTACACAAAAAAATACAGATTGTAACGGGTTATCCATTGTAAGGTTTCAAAAGTATAGGGGTGGAAATCGACATCTGTCAAACAAAGCTGTTTTATCATTTTTTTCAGTTGAAAGTCTGACATTTACGAGAATGGATCGCTTAACTATCGCACAACGCATAAAAATTGTTAAAACCTACTACAAAAATGGTGATTCTGTCACAGCCACATATCGTGCTTTAAGAGGAGTTTATGGTTTACATAATCGTCCAACTACGCAAGCAATTGACAAAATTGTGAAGAAATTTGAAGAGACTGGATTGGTTACAGATAAGGCCTGTGGATCATTTATTCGCTCGTACCACTGAAAATATTGCTGCTGTGAGTGAAAGTGTTGCCAAAGACCCGAATGTGTCGATTCCTCGTCGTTCTCAGGAATAAGGACTGTTATACGGCACATTATGGCGTATTTTGCATATAGATCTTCACCTACATCCATATAAAGTGCAGCTTACACAACAACTGAAGCCAACAGACCATTCAAAACGTCGTAGATACGTCGAATGGGTGCTTCAACAACAGGCGGTGGACGTCGATTTTTTGAACAAAATTTTCTTCAGCGACGAAGCACATTTCTCCCTCGGTGGGTATGTTAATAAACAAAATTGTCCTATTACATTACATTACAAAAAGTCACTGTTTGGTGTGTTCTTTGGTCCGGAGGTGTGATTGGACCTTACTTCTTCTAAGAGAACGATGGAACGACTGTGACCGTCAATTCGGAGCGTTTATGGTCATATGATAACCGATTTTTTTGCCTGGTATTGAAGAACACCTACGACTTGGAGAATATGTGGTTTCAACAAGACGGTTCCACATGCCACCCAACTCGAGCGCATATAGATTTATTGCAAGAGATATTTCCTGGCCGCGTAATTTCTCGTAGTGGCAATATCAACTGGCTAGAAAGATCATGTGATTTTACACCACTGGACTTTTTCTGTAGGGCCGTGTTTATGCAGATAAACCATTAACTCTAGAGCACTTAAAAACCAACATTCGTTAAGTTATGGCTGAGATACCGCCCATTATGTATCAAAAAGTGGTCAACAATTACCTCAAAAGAATCGCGATATGGTCCTTTACATGATGTAGTGTTTCACAAAAATACCTTTATTTAGTGGCTGGATATCAAAAATCGAACATCAATTTTTAACAATTTGGTGACGTATTTCTTATAAATTTAAATTGTTATGAAAAAACTAGCAGTTAGATTTTTATTAAAATTTTACTGAATGTTGATATTTTTTTAGATGCTGAGATTACTTTAAAACCCAACATCTTTAATTTTTGCCATGATTTTCAGTAAATTTTCAGCAACTTTTGGTAATGTTAATTTTAGGTTTTGTTTTTTGTAAAAAAACATTACTTTGAATTTCCTCCAAATTTTACGTTATTCTTCGTTGCATACAATTATTTTCGAGGTAAAATCATTATAATCGTGAAATATTGGAGGTGACAAATATTTTGTTTCCGTTTGTTTTATTTATTAAAAAAAAAAACTTCAATTGATTTACAAAATTATATTAGTTTGAAGTCACAAGAGTTATTGATTCTTGAGATATTTTCTGTCAACCAAAATTTTCTCTTATTTTACTTGCGAAACGATATTGCAAGTTTTGCATTCGTAAAAATTTCGAGCTCGAGATTTTAATGACATAAGATGGTAGAGAAGTAAAAAAAAAAAAAACTGAGTCCTCCGATTCCGTCCGTATGTCTGTCCTGGCGCCTACAGCCGAAAGCATTTGGTCGGTAGACTTCAAATTTGGAAACTAAGGTATTGAATCGATTCACGTTGATCGTGTTTTTTATTTTCTTAAAGACTTAAAATAACAGTAGCCCCTAAACAAATTTGTTGGTATAAAATCGAAAGTTCGAGTTTTTTCAAGAGCGTTTTGTTTTAATTTTCTCTCAAAATAAAAAAAATATGTTTGTATTGCTCCAGAAGGTACCCCATACGAGCAAGTCCCTTCTGCATCTATCTATGTTATTATCTGTATAACAACATTTATTTAAAGTCCATATCTCTAATGGTTCTTGAGATATTGACAACATAAAATGGTATCCCGAACGAACAGACGTACGGAAGAACAAACGTATGAACGTTTCGATTTTTCTAGAAATCTTTGATTTAGATTCTAGGGAACTTGAAACTTCAAGAAATGTCAACATTTGCAATTTGAAAGAGCGGACTTGAACTGATTTTCTAGGTATCAGCTACTCAAGATTAGTTTTTGAACGAATTAGCTATTATGAGTTCAAATCTAAATCGTGTGTCACTTCGAGTGTCATGCCCAAAATGTACATATGTACATTGAAAATATGTAATGTCAAAGAACATTTACAACAAACCCTCGACAGAATTCCGTCAAATTACATAGCATCCTGTCACGAATTTCTGTGACTTAAATATAGACTTGGATACATTAAATAAATTCATACATACAAATGTACAAACCCACCCGGTGTATAGGTTTAATCATAATACCAAAACAAGTGAAAATGCGTATTTACAAAAACATCAGATTTAATGTCAAGTTGAAATTGTATTTTTTTCTCAAAATTGCGAAAGAAGAAAATCCTTTGCGAAAAACTTTGAGACTTAAAATTTCAGCTTTTTACGAAATGTGAACAAATTGTTGTATCTTTTTGTTTATATCATGCGAAAGGAGGTAACTTTTTTTCTACTTTTATAGGACTTTGATTGACTGCGTGAAAATTGAAGCCATTTACTTAAAATCTCACAGAGTAATGTTATACACGTCAGAAAAGGAATTTTCCAGTGCTGTGTTTTTGTTTGCTTTCTTTTTTAAATGTTTTAAATGTCTTTATTTTTCTGCTATGGGAACCATTTTTGTTGTTTTTATTGTTTAACTTGGGTCCTTGAAGTTGTTTTCTGTTTTCTGTGTTTTTTTGTTGTTGTTGTTTTTTATTTCTTTTTGTTCGTTCGATTAAGTTCGACTGAAAATAATAAATTATTCAATTGTGTATGTGTGTATGTATATAACCTTGAAACAGTTATAACAAATTTGCAAAGGAAAACAAAATAAACAGGAAATGACTATAATTGAAAGCCATCATTGACGATCAATCAATTTTATGTTTTATTTTTAAGACTCAAACTTGAAAGTAAAGTTAAACCATTTCTATGTGGATTATTCAGGTATACCTAGAGAGAAACGTATAAAGGTTAGTGTTTAAAAGGACACTTAACTGCGAGATTGTCTGCAATGAAAGCATTAAAAAGGATATATATCTTACGGATATACCTAACATCCCTCCCGAAAAAAAAATGAGTAAACGAAAAATTATGGTTCCGGGCTCATAATAAATTTATATAAAAGGTGACACATTGTTCAGGAGAGCAGTAGAATAGAGGGTCATTTGTTTCAATTGGTTCAATGAAGTAGATGGTATATGAACCGGCAAAAATAAAGGATAAGGGCTTTTTAGGTATGGTAATGGAAGATTAAACACAAAATTATTATTTTTATTCCCTTTGGAGAGTTATTTGAGATAAACAAAAATAAATATAAATGCCAAAATAACGATAAATTGTTATTGATATAAGATGCTTTAGTATAAGAGCAATTTTTATGGAATTTTTCCACACAAAACAAAATGTATAATAGAACACTACCAAGTTCATACGTACATTTAGTGATTCTTTTTGCTATTATTTTATAATAGCGGCAATGGATGTTGTAACTTTTCAACCAAAATATAGCTCATTCATAAGGGTTGTGGTTAAATTAATACTCAAACTTCCACTTTTTGTCGAAGCAGTAGGAAATTTACCAAAAAGAAATTATAAGCCGATTTATGAGAACCTCATAAGGATAGTATTGTCTTATAACTCTTTACCATACATGATGCCTATCTAAATCAAAAATACAAATGAATTAAAATGCTATATCACAAGAACATTTTTAGACGAACTTGTTTCGGAATATTTGTCAATTTCTCAAAGGAGATAATGTCCGGGGAAAAAATAGCGCAAGCAAACATGGTAAAAATATAGATTTTAATTCTGCAATTATGAGGTTTTTTTTGTCAACTTTTACTATTCTTTGAGAGGTTTACTTAGGCCTAATGCTATACTGATAGTTTGAAACTAGAGCTTTTCGTCATAGTTTTGAATATCCCTTATCATATCTCCTCTAAAAAACTTAATATTAAACTAGCAGCATATTGATGTATTTATGAAGATACCAAGCCTGTCTTTTCTGTTCAATGCTGGTGACGTTTTTATTTTTAGCTATAGTATGGGAAAAGTAGACAAATACAATTTGATAATATGTACACAAAATTGTGTACACGCCCTAGTGTACACTTATTGTAAAGTAAAATAAAGAAGATATCTAAACTTTTTGTGAAGATTGAAGATGTAAAGTTAATGTCAATAGTATATCAAAGATTAACTTCTTCCAAGTTTAATGTCTACTTATTACATTCAACTAGTTCAAACTAAACACAGGCAAAGACCCTAAAAAGTCATACAAAATACCAAAAATATCAGTCTTGGATCAATATCGGTCGCTTTTAACTGAATCTCATCTAGGTCTCGCTTTTTCTCGTCAATTGTTTCATTGGTAGTCACGTCTCGCCTATATCTATTTTTATGGTTTGAATAATTTGATTTGGCTGTTGCAAATAAAAATAATCTAATACCCACGTTACATTATAAGGATTGTTGAATGATTCTTAAGGCATAAAGTTTCATGGCATGTTTTTACTATCAAAAATATTCAGGGTGATTTAATTGTCATTAAATTGTATTACGAGAAAGACTCACGAATAACGGTAGACTAAATGGTAGGGGCATTCAAATTCCAATAATTGCTATCCTAAAATGGAATTTGCCAACCATACATAATATTCTGTCAAAAATAAGTGCTTAAATTATCCTTTTCTAGGCAACAGATCAATTTTGTAGAATTTTGTTTATGCATCGAAATCGTAGCCATTCATCAATGAAATCTAAAAGCTAATGTTGTTCTTTATTGGTAAGTCAATCCGAAAATAAAACATTTCAATTTAAACAAATATAGTCGACTCTAAAGCTTGTTCACGTTTGTATTAGTGTAGTTTGATTCAATTCAAGAATCAAAGAAGCATTAACACAACACATTTTTGTATTTTTTGTATATCTAGAAGAAGAATATAAAACCCGAACAACCGACGCGACTCTCGGCAAAGTTCGGTACAATATTTAATATCTCGTCTCAGTCTTGTATCATAATCTGTAAAATTTGTATTGGGTACACGAGGCGAGACGATACAGTTTCTTGGCCAATACAAGCAATAGTGTGTCTTTGTTGTTTTAACACTTATGTTATACTTGCATCGAACAATACGAACAAAACGGTATTATTGGTGTGAAACTCATCCCTAAACTGTTTTTGTCAGTGGAACTGATACCATAACCTATTTGTTCCTTAATTATTCTCTTACACGGAGAAGTTTAAACTCTTTAGTATTGTTCAAAATTGACATAAGATCTTTACTTCTATACAGAATTTATAAATTGAAATTGTGAAAATTGTTTCAGTGTGAGAGCCGGAAAAGGGAGACGTACTATGTGTGTTGTTTATTAAAAGCTCAAAGATAATTAAGGTTATTTTGTACAATTTTTGAGAAACAAGCTATGACATTTATAATAATTTGCGAGCACAGAAGGGGCTCTGCTTAGGTATTTAGTTAAATTTTAAAGTATATTTTGAAGTATTTTATCTGAGACTAACATTATAAGTTTAATAAGTTTTTAGTGATGATTAGTAGCGGATGGTGTGAGCAGTACCATGCGTCCTTGTCGGTTGTTGTTGGGTAGGATTAGGGAACGGATTCGGGAAGGGATTCCGGGCTTCTCTGGTAGCTTCATCCTCTGTTGTGCCGCGGGCCTGCGGTTACGTAAAAGATGCCGAAGTTTTCGTTAATCGATATTCCAAGTGGGGCATCCGTTATAGACAGCACATCTAGATATCGCTCGTCTGAGGGAGACGTACTAACGAAGTAATATATATGAGATATTTTAATGAGAATCAACAAGAACGAAGCTGTGCAAATAAAATATATTTTTTTTGCTTTTGAAATCAATGAACTAAATTGTATGCTCTTTGTTTGTTGTTTTCTGGTTGTTAATGTCCATTTGTGAAGGAATTTTGTTTAAAAAAGTGAATTTAATAAGAGAAAATACAAATTCAAATATCAAAGCATTCAAATTTTTGTTTAAACTTAACTTCGGAATCTGTTAATGCTAACAGTTAATTGAGACTTGGGATCATATTTGTAAAAATATCTGAGGTGTTTATTATTAGCTGATGGGGAGTGGTTGTACAAAAATTGCACTCGCACAAACATTACATAGAACGTCATTTGTATCGTCATTTAGTTTACAGAACTACCAAACCCAGATTTTTGTTTGTTCACCTATTTTAGAACTTGATATATTCACTTTAGAAGATAAAAAGAAATTACAGAGAGGTAATGCATTACAATATTTCCAAATCAAGTCTAGAAATTAACAGTATGTTGAGATCAAACTAAACTAAAAATTAAAAACAGTAACAACGCTCTCTACATGATAAATTCTCATGAAAATTCATCGTGCTATTCATACCAAAAGGTATATCAGGTTGACAGTTTGCGTTGGGCCATTAACCATTATTCTCATGACGTCACATTATGTCAGCAATAATTTATGATCAGAAATTCATTTAATTCGGTAATTTAGTTTACAAAAAAATATTCATTTTCCTGTGTTATATTTTTAATTTAAGTTAATGATTCAATTATAAATACTATACTAGCTTTTACCCGCGACTTCGTCCGCATTAGATAGTTTTTTTGGAAAAAACCTGAGCTGTACTTTTTTGTACGTATGTTTAAATTGTGCTCGCTCAGCGTCTAAAAGTCTTCGTGCCTGTCTTTCATCTTCAGGTTCAGCGGCTCTTTGAGTTGCGTGACGCTCAGCATCTAAAGATCTACGGGTTTCACTTTGAACTTTAGCTTGAGAAGCTCTTTGAGCCCTATGGTGCTCAGCATCTAAAAGACGTCGTGATTGACCCTGCTCTTCAGTCTCAGAAGCTCTATGAGCCCTATGGCTCTCATCATCTAAAGGCAAACGGGTTTGGGTCTGTTATTCGGACTCTTGGCTTCTAGCTATTTTCGCAGCTTAAGCTCTGCCAGAACTACGCGCTAGATTAGATTTACGTTTTCCAGGCATATTAGCGTAATATCAAGCTCAACGTAAACGAAACCAAGATTAATTAGAAATGTAAAAGAAACGGAGATTATTTAAAAGCTTCTATTTAAACTAAGTCGTAACTATTTACCAAGTAACTATTTACCAAGAACCAAAATAAATAGAAATTAAGTAGGTATTGTATACCGTTTATTATTTTAATACTAAAAAATAAACACGTATTAATATTAAAAGAAATACGCAGGTGAACTAAATAAACTAACTTAAAACTACCTACCTACTTCTTGTACGAGTAAATTAAATGATCAAAGACGAACCGAGTAAATCATTAAGTATTAAAGAAACAATTAAATTTACACGACAAATAAAATATTTGCAGGATTTTTTTTGTAATTTGCATGCGTCTGACAACGGCGCGCTGGCGTGTGCCCTCACGTGTGTGCCCGTTGGGGTAGACCCACTCAGTGATGTCCTCCCCCTGCGCAGCACTACCGCCGCCGCCAGCTGCCTCGTCTACCGCGTGTGACCCCCGCCCGCCCACTCGCCCCCGCCTCAGCCGAAACAGAATTATCAGACATGGCTCGTGTTGGCGATGAAAGGTTTAGCATAGGAAAGTTTATTTGTGGAACTTGGTGGGAGCCACAGTTTGCGTCTAACCTTGAGGGCTTGAGACACGTCAAGCGCGAAGCCCGCTTTAATATACGTGGTATGATAAGTTTAATATTTTCTACAACTTATTTCATAAGGGATGGGAATGCGTTGTTTTCCCGTAATACCAATTTTATCCAAATATTATTCAAATCTTTGTTAATTAAGGAGTGAAAGCGATCACATTCCCCGGAAAATAATTTTTCCCATGGGAATGCGTTGTTTTCCCGAGGTCAAAAGTAACTCATGTCCTTTCATAAGTCTCAAACTATCTCCTTACCTAATTTCATTTAAATCTGTCCAGAGTTTAGGCGTAAAAGCAAAGCCTATGTCCTTTCTTGGGTATCAAAATATCTACATACCAAATTTCATGCAAATTGGTTCAGTAGTTAAGGCGTGATTGAGTAACAGACAGACAGACAGAGTTACTTTTTGATATATAATATTAGTATAGATTTATACAAATCCGGGAATCCGTCCAGTATTAGGGATTAGGGTACCCGACTGCTTTTCGAGCACCCTTTAATAGATAGGGTACCCAGAGCTTATGTCTAATGGGTACCCAGGTAAACGACCGAGGTATCCGGGTATTGATTGATTCGGGTACTACCTGGATGAGATCAACAGCTCCAGGAAAATTAATTGCAAAGCTTGTGTCATTTAATATAGGAGTAAAATAAGATGTTTAAATGTTCACAGTTTTAATTTACCTATATAAGTTTTGAAAGACCATCAATTAGGAAAGTATTTGAAAAACTTCCTACAAGTAAGCTCTTGCTCATGGCCCCCATGTTCTTTTTTTATACGTACAACCTCAGAACGCAAATAATTGTTGCAAGGTTGGTCCAATATTTTATTTCAAATATGTGGGTGGTATAATTTTCATCATTTGAAAACCATAACCACTAAATTGATCGACTTGAATATTTTATATCCTGGATCATTATAGCAATATGACCTCATAACATATGAAGCAAATAAGATGTCTTTATAAATAATTGGTAAATTAAAACCAACAACAAATCAAATTCGGAAAAACAAAACTCACAAATGTTGATAATAAATAACAAACCACCGCATCGTTCTTCTTACTATATGTCGTATACATTGATAAATTTCATACATAACTCTTCAAATAACTCAAAATGCTGATCAACTTGTTGGCTCCTTGACGTTCAATTATGCCTGTCCATAAAGCAAAATAATAATAATAAAAATAAAAGCAACAACACTAACTTTAATTACAAACTGGAGAAAACTTGATGATGAGAAGAAGCCAATGAAAGAAGAAAACATTAATTACACCAACCTGATGTTTTTGCCCGGAAAATGAATAAGGAATAAAAAGAAGAGATGGACATCATGCGATGGTGTGCCTCTTTGTTATATTAAAATCAGACCTTCCGTTTGGGGACAGAGAGTTGAACTTTCCTCTGTACTATGCTACTGGTATATCGTCTTTCATTATACGTTTATAAAAATATCTGAAATGTTCATCTACTTTTTCAACAGAATTCATCCAGGACATTCTTAATTTTACAAATCACCCACCAGCTTACACTCAAACTCTTGTGCTCTGTTTCCATTAATTTCCGCTGACTGTTTTTTCAAATGAAACGAAGACCAAAAAAGACTAAAAAATAAATGCAAACTTCCATAAAATTGTTTCCACAATTAAAATTCCCGCTGCCTTTCTTCAGTTTCATCCCAGAGTAAGTAAATTTTAAATAAGAGACCCCTCCCCTTTGCCCTTCCAACGACAACCGCACTTTTTCCACCCACCATTCGGATATTTAGCCCACAAAGCCCTACCATCATGCATTAAATTGTATGAATAATTCATAGCGCAATGTCGATGCTGGAGACTCCCGATGAGATCCTTTCAACTTATAGCTGCCATCAGCATTAAACCCCGTAAATCCTCGAATGAGTAGTGTAGTTCATGTATGGATATAAAAGTAACATACATGTGCACATACATATGTACATATGTGGGAATCATGATAATGGAGGCACTTAACAGTATCAGCACCAGCCATCACTATATAAGACGCACCTTTACGGTCTGACTGGGACATATTGAACTTTCTCTTCTTTTTTTTTGTTTTCCTTGGTTATACATAGAATCCTTCTTTAAAGTGCCCTTGGATAATAGCTAGCGATTTCGAGATATGTGTATACCTACACACTGTACTTTTGCCAAGTCATAATGTTATTGAGTTCGAATTTCATTGCGGTGGCAAGTAAAACTTTTCCTAAAAATGTCTATTTCTGATGAAGTTTTCACAGGGTGTTTCAAAAATGTTCTTATTCTCATGTCAATGTCAAATCTTATTGAATAGCAAATGACCACTGTCAACTTCTAGTTTACGATTAACAATAGTAAATACTTAGGGACCAGTTATAGCTATAATTGGTTTTCATAATTGAAACCAATCATTGGAATTATTTAGAATATCTATCATTCGACAAAAAATGCCTGAATGGAATCAAGCAATTGAGGTTAGAGTTGTACATTCAAAGGAAAATTCACAGGTGAAAATAAAAAGAAAATTTAATGATTTCAGAGGAACGATTTTGATATAAATCGTGAAATCTAAAACCACCTATAAATTGCAAAAGATTACTTTATTGGAAAATTAAAAATCATCTGAAAGAAAGGTTCTTGGTTAAATTAAGTATTTTTTTTGGGAAATAAATCTACAACTCATAAGCTTCATTTTAATACAAAACATTACAAATTTTACAATTTAAATCTGAAAACAAAATACACGTTGACAAGATTTTCTTACTGGCATTAAAATTGGTGGCCTAAACAAGTGAACGAAATGAAAAAGAATACACAATTGTAGCAACTAAGGGAACTGACAAAATGAAATATTAACAAATGTTTGTTTTGCCATTTACGTAAAACTACAAAATATAGTTTTAACACTCCTCCTCAACTCAAATATTTTACATACATTAAAATATTAATATTAAATATATAATATTATATATTATATTAAATAACCATAAACAATAATAATACATTAATCTAGTCCCATTGCTTGCGTAAATCTACAATGCTTGACTTTAGGTAAATTTTTAGTCAATATATCTGACATCATTTCATTGGTACTAACATAATTCAATTTAATTAAATTGTTTTTATACAATTCACGAATATGGTGATACTTTATATCTATATGTTTGCTGCGAGCATGGTAAACAGGGTTTTTAACCAAATGCTGAGCACTCTGATTATCGCAGTTAAGAACCATAGGATCACGATCTGGGAAACCCATTTCATTGAGAAGTTTTTTGATGAAGACGGCCTCCTTAGCAGCGGTTGAAAGAGCTACGTACTCTGCCTCTGTGCTGGATAAGGCTACCAAATTTTGTTTTTTAGACTACCAGTAAAATACGCCTCCTGCTGCAACGAAACTGCTTCCAGTGAAAGATTTTCGGTCACTTGAATCACCACCCCAATCCGCATCAACAAAACACTCAATTGGCTTTCCTGTTTTAAAGTAATGCAATTTAAAGTCGAACACCAGCTTCTTCAATCGTCTCCGGAGTTGGGATTTTATGTTCTTCCATTTTATTAAGTGCATGAGGAAATTCTTTTCTTGGGCGTCCTCTTTTTCCGTTGCGAATTATTCTAGGTCTACCTCTGCCACATCTAATTTTTTCAGGACAGAATTCCAGAATTCTTTGGCATAGGAACATCACCATCAGCAGCTACATCTTCTTCAACAGGAGTATCAACATCGAGAGCAACATCTTCATCAACATCATAAGAGCTAGCATTGGCATCACCAGCAACGTCAACAATTTCAGCAGCTTCGGCAGTTTCCCGGTTATCAACCGTTCAAAAACATCAACACCAACAACATCGTCTTCCTTTTCAGGGTTCGCAAACACTGCTCGGCCAGCGTCGCGTCGTGTTCATTAAATTTTTTATCGACATACGGATTTTGCATAAATATTGCATCTCTACTCACAACAATTTTTTTTTGATTCTGGGTCATATAATCTATAGGCCTTGGAAACCTCTGAATAGCCAACCATTATCATTTTCTTACCCTTTTGTTGAAATTTTTTTCGTTGTGTCTTATCAATGGTTATAGCTAAACTACCGAAAACTTGAAAATGAGATACAACTGGTTTCTTACCAGTCCAAACTTCGAAAGGAGTTTTTTCAATGACAGATTTCGTTGCAGCTTTGTTGCGTAAATATGCTGCAGTTGCAACCGCTTCTGCCCAAAAAGCTGCATCGACCCCGCTGCGAGCCATCTCAACCAACGTACGATTGGCTCGTTCGGCTACGCCGTTTTGTTTTTGTTGGTGTGGGGGACAGTCAACTGACGCTGTATACCCTTCTTTTTAAGGAATACGTTAAATTCCTCTAAAAGGTATTCGCCTCCGTTGTCACTTCGAAGAATCTTTATTTTTGTAACCGCGTCTGCTTCTCAACCAATGCATTAAAAGACTTAAATACAGTGAAAACTTCATCTTTTGTCTTAAGAAAATAGACGAAAATAAATCGAGACAAATCATCGATAAATGTGGCAAAATACCTGGCACTTCCAATTGATGTTGTATTCATTGGTCCACAGGCGTCACTGTGCACAATGCCTAAAAGACCTTCGGCACGGTTCACGGACATTCTCGGAAACGATTTTACGCAAATTTTGTTCTTTGCACAGGTTAGGCAACTATTTTCTCGAGGAATAGCATCGATTTTTAAACCAAGAACTAATCGCATCTCTGACATCTATCTTAAACTGTTGAAATTGAGATGTCCAAACCGGTTGTTACAGCCTTGCTCACAGAAATTAAATTTCCCTTCATTGATGGCCCGTAAAGGACGTTTTTCAATCTAACTTGCCTACCATTATAATTCAAGCACACATCTCCTCGCCCCTCTCTTCGCTCAACACATGATGTAAGAAACAAACTTTTATCACAGCATAAGGAATCTTTGTCTAAGTCATAACTCGTAGAAGTAGAAGCGAGAATTGAAAACGATTGTTCCATATATGTCTCGCTTTTATTGTCTTTACAATTAGAAGCAAAATGTCCACGACGGCCACATTTATAACACTTGCCTGTGATCTTTTCCTTTCTTTTAGCTCCACCAGACCCACCAGTATGAGTATGATCGTTCGATACAAAATTATTCTTAGAACTGAAGTTCTTTTTTGCATTTGAATAAGCAACATATGCTTGATGACCCTCGCCAACACTTGACGTCTTATCAATTCTCTCTCGCCTCCTTGCCCCTTCTTCGAGCAATTTAACCTTGAGCTTACTTAAAGTTGGTAAAGCATCACGAGTTTCAATGGCTACAACGAAATTCTCAAAAGATTCCGGAAAACTGGAAAGAAGAATAATAACCATTAACTCATCGGCCACATTTACCTCGATTTCAGCTAGCTTATCTATAGTTTCGCAAAACTCATTCACGTGCTCTAACTTACTTGATCCCTCAGACAATTTTAGATTCATAAGCTTTTTAAATAAGGTTACTTTGCGAGCAGGACCAGAAGGCTGATAAATTTCTTTAATTGTGTCCCACGCTGATTTCGCAGTAAGACAATGCCGCACGTGGTTTAGCTGAGTAGGTTTGATGCAGAGTATAATGCTAGCTAGCGCCTTCTCGTCTTTTGCATCAAACAATGCATTCTCGGCTACAGTCATGCCTGCTCGTTTTAAAACTCTTCCAGAAGTTATATTCCAATAATCGGAGTGAATTAGAACGCTCTTCATGTGGACAGAACACGAGGCGTAATTGGAGTCATCCAATTTCTCGATGGAAAATAAACCCGGAATACTCATTTTAATCAGCTTAATAATAATGGCGCAAAATTTTAGACGATTTAGTACGATGTTAAATCATTTTTAGTATGATACTAGGTTAAAAAAAGGATTTTGATAATTTTAAACGAGTTTAGTATCGTACTATCTTCTTAACATTTTACTAAAGTTAAAATCACCAAATGGCTACTTTATCTTTTTAGTATCGTACTAAATCTGTATGACATCATATGTATGTCATTTTTCTCAAATGTGACAAAAGGCGCAAAATTTTAGACGATTTAGTACGATGTTAAATCATTTTTAGTATGATATTAAGGTATGTTTGTTTTGTTTGCTCCACAATCTGTCATTATTTAGATTTGTTTGTTTTTATTTTAATAAAATGGTTTTAGCATGATACTAGGAAGCAAAACAATAAAAAGTGTTTAAAATTAGTGAAAAGTTAGTAGATTACTATGTATATAGCAAATTGTTAACTAGTATTGTGCTAAGGCCTTAATAATAGGTTGTTTAAAATTTTGCGCCAATAACTTTAAAGGAAATAAATCTCGGATTTACTTTAATCAAATAACGCACTAGTTAAATAAATCAATTGGGAAAAAGAAAATGGTTTGGCCTGGGCCCTGGGCCCATAACCTGTTAGAATTTAGACTTAAGGAAATAAAAGGCAAAGACGTTTGTACTAGGCGAAGGTTTATTAACAAGTGAACGAAATGAAAAAGAATACACAATTGTAGCAACTAAGGGTACTGACAAAATGAAATATTAACAATTGTTTGTGTTGCCATTTACGTAAAAATACAAAATATAGTTTTAATATTTTGAGGCTTTCTAAATTTATGAAGTAGCTTTACTCAATTAAATCCGTGATGGTTTTTCAAATATACATATAATCCTTTTCTTCAGTATTCAGTTGAAATATTAATACTATTTTATATGATATTCGAAAATACTTCAAAAGCTGTTAGATTTTACCTATTTTATATGTGAAAAATTAAATAGTTATCAACAGAAAAAGGCAAAAAAGGTTTAAAAGTAAGTTTTGTTCTTGTAACGAATCTATTGTCTAAACAATTCTATAACATCAAGTTTTTGAAAACGAAACATAATCTATATTATGTTTAGATTAAAGTTTGGATTGGAAATCAGCCCTAAACATTATGTCCAAAACGTATTTTTCAAAACTACGAAAATATCAAATTGAAAGTTTTCAGAAACTAAGTTAAATATTAAATTCCTTTATATTTGATCTATGTAATAGATAAAGATTTGTACTTTTCAAAATAATCATACAATTTATAGTTAAGAGATTTTATGAGTTTTAACTAAAGCTTAAAGTAACCCGTTTTTGGTTGTTTTGGACTGTACTGTCCATAATGCAATGAAAATTGTAGTTAAAGCTGTTTTTTTTCACAAAAGCTTCCATATGTTTGAAAACAGTTCATTCTTTAAAAACAATGGATCCATATTCTAGGGACAATGAAATGTCAAGAAATGAGATTTCAAAATTTTCAATTTGAAAAATTTTTCAAGCTAAAACATTGTTATTTTGTATCGAAAAACTAAAATAACGCGATGGTACTCAGGGCGTGTACGTATTTTTCTTTTTTCATTGATTTTTCAAAAAAAAAACAATAAAAAAAGAACACAAAACTTCTAACCAACAACCGAATCGCGAATGTTAATTGAAAGACTATATTATGTCTACTGAGAGTAGCAGCAGCCTGGAGCCTGACCTAAGGCCCTGTTATCCAAGAGCACCGTTTAAATTAAAGCTTCCCTGGTGATTTCAAAACGAACTACGTATACAAGAATATTGTAAACAGAGAAATATAATTTTTGGGAGTGAACATGAATCTTTAAGCAAAATGTTGATGACATCGAGCTAGCCAAATATTTGTTTTGACTGCCTTGAAATGTTTCATTTTAAATTGAAACTGCGACATGACTTACAACCCTTACTCTCGGCTACAGACTTGAACAAAACCAAGTCAGTATGACATTGAAAGTTAGAAAAAAAAGCTAACAACATATAATTTCCTCCACGGGAAGTTTTCACCAGGTATCACAAAGTTCACACCCTCTAGCACAATTGAGAGTTCAGAGAGGAGCTGAAAGTGCTGCTAGCTTAGCCTCAAGTATATCTAACTATAATGCAAGAGGCCATTGGGATTCCCTTTAAAACAAACACTTAACATTTTTAATCAAACATTCACAAGGACATAAACACACAATCACATTGCCCTGAAATATTAACTCTAATCAGCTTATTCTTAAAACTCATTGTTTATTATTATCAAGACAAGAACTCAGTGTCCTTAGATAAGAGAACATGGAACCATATTAATCTACTGAGTAATTTACTTCAACTATAAGCTCACTTCCAAGTAAACCATAAGCATCATCATCAAAGCACTTTTTTAGTTTCCATCAAAGCGAACTATCTTAGGGTTGAAAGTTTCATTTTGGACAATATTGTCTGCTGGAATGATTGTCTTCTTTTATGACTCCGATTATACGGGTGGCTTTTTGGAAAGTTTCACCTTAAAACCATCAACTCTACGAAATTATGGTTTGAGGGACAAAGACGTGTCCTTAATACAAATCAAATGCCATACATAAGAGTATAAAGATTACGTAGGAATTTACGCACATAACGAGAGATACTGTGTGCGAGATATCTAGGTTATGTTACCTAACTTAAGCTGAAACAAAAGACCCCCGTAAGGAATGTTGTGTTAATTAATTTGCTATGTACAACCGAATCGGATAAGTTTCTCAATTATTTGCATTGAATTTTATTGACGTTGGCGGCACAGCGGCGCGCGGCGGCGCGGCGCGGTGGTGCGGTAACGACCGGTGAGTTGGATAAAAGCAAAAGTTGTAATTATGTTTGACATATAAGAATGATAGGTCTTATCATTCTCATGATGTCGGTGGTAATATCTAATATGTATGTTATCGTAGATATATTTTATGTCAAAATGAGAATACGTGCTGCTTATGGTAACATACGTAACCATATTCATTGTATAGTGCTAGTTTTATAGGTTAAGGATGTTGCTATAAAGTACATACATATGTATGTATATAGTGAACAATAAAACATTTTATTTCCTCTTGGTCCTTTTGACATAAAACGTAATTATCTATCATTAGTTTTATTGATAGCATTAAACTTTTCGGCTATTTAAGCAATTATTTTGGGGCGAGGCATGATATTAAAACGTGCGGAATAATACAATTTCTAAATCTGGGTGTTCGATAAGATCATTTTATATTATATGTCACGTTTAATTTCAGGTGTTTGTTAAGTCGAAACGGGAAATTATGTTTTTATTTTCCAGTCCTTTAGATTCATGTTGAACTGTTGTATCGAATTTGAATTAAATATTAAAGAAGTAAAATAAAAGTGATTTTTTGACAAATTTAAAAGCTGAACACTTTGTTTAATTTACGAAATAAAGTTATACATTAAAGTAAAACTCAGAAAAGATTTCATTGAAATATGTTCCCAAGAGTTTTATTCAATAATTAAAGAAGCTGGGTTGTGACCTCACTGATAAAACGGTGTTCTGACGAGATATTTGAGACGTTACATGATTTAATAATATTTTTAGAAGAACTGACACTTTTATTTTTGTTAAAAAACTGTCTATTGAATATTACTAAGAATTAAATAAAATGTTAACAAAAACATTTTGTACAAGTCGTAATTTAAAGTAAGGTACTCTCTTTATTTTCAAAATGTTTGAAATTCATTTTTAACCAAGTTCTAGTTGATATTTGTGTAGCCTTTTTTATTATATTTTTTAAACATTTGACTGCCAAATTTCAGTTCTATTTTCATATTTTGATAATAAATTTGAACGCTTTGCTAACGTTGTTCAGAAGTAAGTTTATTCGTTATGAAATAGCAAACAAATTTCAGCATAAATAAAGCGACAGCTATCAAAAAAAGACCAACTCTGCAAAGGAATTGGCGATTGAAGGCCACACGGCTAGAAAAAAATAAGTCAGAAAGCTATGTTTTTCTACAGCTCGAATACTTAAAGAAGAAGCTCTAAAGACTGGTGCGCAAAAGATCGATTATGGTATAGGTTGTGTGGCATAGCCCGCCATCTTTGCCTGTGCGACACAAAGTTTTTTTCAAGGATACTGCCTCTTTTGAGGAATTGATAAATTTTCCAAGAGTAATTCTTGTCAAATTTGTGTTCTGATTCGGTATAAAACCTGTGATCCCCTTTATCCCTGGAATGAAAGTTGTAAGTCATTAGGCCCTAGTTCTCTATGGACTGTTGATCCACCTAATTGATTTATTTTTTTAAGGTCCAAACTGCGAAGCTACTCGTATAACAAAAAGGATGGTTGTGAGCCGAGTTATGTCGTTTGAAAAAATCGGATCGCTGAATTTTCTTGGACTGAAAAACTAAGACAAAAATTATGAATTTAACTGGCCAGTTTATATTTCCCAGATTTCTTGAAATTTCTAAGTCAGATAAAAATAATTCACTATTAATTTTGAAACAGCTTTTAAATTATCGTTGCATTTCTTCTCTTCCTTTTTAATTTTGCTAAACAGAATATTACATAATAAAACATTCAATCCTAAACGTTTTGACAGCAAATATGAACAAATTGTTAAAGAAATTTTATCTATGTACTGTTCATACAATACTTCCGAGAATACATACATTTCTGAGATCTTAAATCAAATAGGTATAAATTGGTCAAATGTGTGTGCTAAAATTTCATACGAATAAGTATAGATTCATTAAAATAGGACCAAGTATTTAGCTAATTTAAATCATAAAAATGTTTTACAAAGGAGAAAGTCTGACGGCTGGTATTCTGCTAAAAAATAGCTCCTCTTTGAGTAGGTTTCTATTTTCACTTTAATAATAATCGAAAATTTTCTGACAGTTTCTAATTTTTTTTTTGAACCTTAAATCATCTAAAACTGCTTATCTCTTATGAGCATTTAAGCATATTACTTCTACCGAAAAACGATCTGCTGATTTTTCCCTTATTTGTTATTATATAATAAAAATAAACCAAAATATACAAAATTGTATCTGGCTCTTTCCACGAAAAGAAAAATATATAAGGAAGGGGTTTGTGGGGAATTAAACATAAGGGTAAACCAATTGGCATAAATGGCAACATGAACATGAAAATGACAAGGGCTCGTTTTCTGTTTCTAATGACGGCAACATTATCTTTCCAATAAATAAATACATCCATCCGATGATGGTCGTTTTGGGAGAGATTTTATACACTTTTTTGAAAATGTATTTCTTAACGAACATATACTTATGAATGTACATGATGGTTTTAATTCCAAACAAGGTTTTCGTAATAAATTGCAAAAGCACAATGCTTGAACATGACAAGCTCAAATGATAATATTTTCCTCTCTTCTGTTCTACTGTTTTACAAACAAGACAGAAATAAAAATACAAAAAACATTTAAAAAAACACACACAAATAAGAAAAACCCTTTTGGCTTATAAGGACCTAAATATTTACATTTTATATGAATGCAAAACGAGTTTATATCAAAACCAAACCAAAACCACATGTTTAAGTCAAAAACAAAATTATAAATCCCTCCTGCTTTGTAATTTAGACACTAATTTGTGTCTTCTGTTTAAAAACATATTATAGCCCGCCACCACCTGTGCAACCAATTCCAAAAGGTCCAGTTACCAGAGTCGGACTTTAAAGCTTTTAGGATACCTATGTATGTTCAATATTAAATTGGGTAGGATGTTTAATTTTAGTTAAAGAGGAAAGCATTCATCTGCTAGCCAGTCTTTATTATTTCATGGTAACACCTGAGACCCATTGGTTTCTATAGGAGACGGATGAGACTTTTAACTAGCACATTTCATGGTATTGTGGTTCTAGCTGTGCAAATTGGATTCTAGTTTTAATTGAACCACAACACAGATAAACTTCCAATACGAATTTATTTGGTGTGATTTTGATTAGTGTTCTGACAACATTCATTATTTGATAGTTTGTGAGACTATATGGCAAAGATGTTCATTTCCTGTTCAAAAAGGATACAAACATACTTTGTGTTGGGCTTAGGAGTTATCAAATCTAAACTGGGAACTCTATTTATAGATTGAAGCCGAATAAATAAGTTGGCCTAAGTTTAAATCTTCTGAATTGCAGTTGACATCGCTGATGACTTTTAAAGACAAACAATCCTTTAGCTATGATGATATTTCGTTTATGTCCTTGAATTTTACTCCTGTAATTACGATGACTATCAGACCCGTATTTAATCTACCCTGGCTAAATTAAAAACAAAACTAACATTCTGCCAAATTTTCGAATAATTAAGGTCCAATATACGAAACAATGACACTTTAAGGATGAAAAGCTTTTTGAACAATCATTCTTGGATTTTTTAAGCCCCAACACTACACGTGAGTACCCGTGGCATGATGGTTAGTGCGTTGGACTGTCATGCCAGAGGTATTGGGTTCGATCCCTGCCTATGCCATCTAAAGTATTTTTCACGGGTACTGCCTCTTGCGAGGAATTGACAAATTCTCCAAGAGTAATTCTTGTCATGAAAAGTGCTTTCTCAAATTTGCCGTTCGGATTCGACCTAAAACTGTAGGTCCCCTCTATCCCTGACAACAGTACTCGCACACAGGATTGGTTGAGAGTTGTAAGTCACTAGGCCCTAGTTCTCAACGGACTGTTGCGCCACCCACTTTCCTTTTTCTTTTTTTACTACACGTGAAAATGGATCTCTTCGCACTGAAGATGATATTCTATGAAAATCCGGATCAGTTTTATTTGTAGGATGCAATTGGCGTTCATACGACGTTGCATTTAAGAGGCTTAAGTTAAGTGTTAACAGAAATTTAAAAGCATGCAGATATATCTTTATAGAGAAGATGTTGTATTGTTGTTTGGGGTCTACCTATTTTGAAAACCTACAAGGAATCGACAAATCTGGGTTCCCGTCAATACTTCGGGCTATGTAGCAATATTGTAGTTTGTAGGTTGTTTTTAGGCGATGATGCACGCTGATTCCTTTCTTCACATCTCTAACTTATTTCAAATTTTAATTTTTCCACTAACTATGCTATGCGCTTTAGTTTTGCTAAAGGAGACCACAAAATATTCTCCAATCTTGTAGTGAGTTTTAATAACTTCAATAGGCTGTTGATAAGCAGTTTGTTTTCTTTTTATGACAACTTTAAACGAAGCAGTTGCCCAAAATGAATTTTAATTAAAAAATCCTAAACACTATGGTTGGAATGTAACGTCCCCAGCACAATTCGAAACTACAGGGTAGAACAGCGAGATGTGGTCGATTTCGCTTCGTGTGTTTGCCTACAACACCTTTAATGAAACGGGCCGTTGAGTCATTAAAACACAGTGACGATTCCAAAATCCTTTTAATATTGATGGCCTCGATCGTATTCTAAATTTTAATATGATTATGAATTGCTTGAATAGCTTTTACGGAACTGGAGACTTGGAACTGCGCAAGCAGGTGATCAGGAGTGGTTAATAAACAAAACTTCTGTTATTGGGCCTTTGAAAACTTGCAAGAGCTCTATGAACGACATGTTTACAGTCTCAAGGTCATTTTTTGGTGTGGAATTAGTTGACACTTCATTATTGGTCCGTACTTTTTTCGTGAAAATGGTCGGGCTGTCACTGTGTTTGCATTTCGTTACTAACAGATGCTGCGTGAAATTTTTTTCCAGAATTAAAAACACCACCACTAGAATATTATATTACCTATGCTATCAAAAAGATGCGACTTGCCATACATCAAGAGCAACAATGGTTTTTTAAAGAGAAAACTAACCAACCAACTTTGAGTGTAAGCCCTAAGTGGGACAATTACCCAGAACATTCTATAAGATCCACGTCAAATGCTTCAGAGGAGTATGCAGAACTTCTAACAACGTCTGCCGTAGTGTTTTGACAAAAACGGATAGCACTTGACTGTGCGTAATTAATATTTTTTTTTAATTTGTTTGACAGGTTTTGTTACGGCAACGTCTAAGGAATACATTCATAAATAAAATTTGAGTTTGGTTAAAAAATGAGTGTGTGAAAATTTTCTTAATCATAGCTCGCTTACGGGCCCTGTATATCTAAAATATCAGTGAAATTCCTTATTCTTCTTTATTTTTGTTCGTGGAACACGCAAATTGTTCAACTATTTTAGAACGTTTTATTTGTATCGTTTAAAAGGCCAACACCGAAAAATACACAGATAAGCTTAAGTGGATTAAAAAGTTAATCCACTGGTAATCAATAAGTTATAGTTATAATAAGATTAAGAGTTACTTCAAGTTTTTGCTATTCTTGTGGTGCAAAAATTAAGCCCTGTGGAATTTTAGTTTTAATTTAGTAAGTAAAGATCCATAGGAATAGTAAGTTATTAGGCTGGAAATAATTATAATTTAAATAAATTTTCGTACAGTTTCAAGAAAGTTTTAAGACCTCTGATTCGACCATAAAACGCAAAAAACATTATCTAATAAAATATCAAATACAAAATTTCAATAAATGTTAAAAAAAAACTTAAGATAAAAACACAAAAAGTTAATGAAAGCAATTCAAACCATTTTTGATTTAATTAACCCTTTTCACAATAGTTTTCTGGCAGATCCCTAAAACATAAGTTGTGAGCATAACTTCTGTCTTCAATATACTCGTACGCACATATATAGACATTTGATTTAAGACCCACTTTACTAACAACGTACATAAGATGCCATGCGTGAACTTTAAGACTTTAAGGGTTTTAAACCGGGCGCCAATTAACTTCTAGTTGAGACTGCAAAGTCCCAGGGAATACAACATACAAAATGTGTCCTTCTCAGAATTACTCGTATACCTATACATAACATATACCTACTTCTACTTTTCAAATATAAAGATATTTCGTTTCACTAAATGTTGACATTACCTTTTGTCAATGGCCGTAATCCATTCCATCGCCATCTTTTTGTTTGCTTATATATGCGGTTTGTTTGGCAATAAACGAAATAAGGGTCAGTCTGAGGGGCGGCAGCTACGTCAACGAGGACGATGACGATGACGAAACTTTGCTATGAGTATCCTCTTTTTTGTTATGTTGAAAATGTATTCTTCGCACGAACAGCAAAAACGAAATTGAAAGTATACCTACTCCTTGTTGTGTTCGATGCTTGCTTCGTAGCAGCAAAATAAGTGGTGAGCCGTCATCAAGGGCCAAAGAAGCCTCCAATTAAGGCGGTTTATGTATATTGTTTATTCAAAATGTTAAACAAAAAATAATACAGCTGGAGCAGGAGCTGGCCTAATGGTATACGAGCAGTCATTCGAGCTTGCCACTTTTCATTGTCTGCACCTTTTGAATTGTTTCCCTTAGCAAAACAATATTGATATTCACTTGAGATAGAATCCTGACGCCTTTCGATATTCTAAGGACTCTCATTCCTATCCTATTCCTATCTAAAATACACTGTGTTGCTGTTGCTTTTGTTGTTGATTCTGTAGTGTTATCGGTAAGCAGACAAGCTTGTGATCTGAATCCTGGTTAAAGCATGTTGGCAGAACTTTGTAAAGACTACTTTTTCACTTTGGAGTGGACTACTTAAGGATGTGCCACTTTGTCTCGCAGGATGTCCTTTACCTAGAAAATAGAACAAAACAAAAATAATCGTTATTTTTAATTACAAAACCAGATGACCTGTAAATGTGAGAAGCCAAAATAGAACCAAACCAGTCAACACAACACACACATACACAGAACACACCACACAAAATAACTTGCCAAGAGAAAAAGCTTAAAGGTGTATAATCTATAGCATATAAAATGTAGGTTAGGTATGTATTAGTTGGATTGGGAATATCGTTTTTGTTAGATATCCTTCGGCCTTGACTTGACGCTCGTTGGTGATTAAATCAGTGAGATTTGAGACAAGTTTTTGTGTATGTGCTTTTAGTGACACAAGAGTACCTAGCTACTTACCTTACCTAGGTACTTGAATAGAATATAGTATGCAGCCATAAGCAAGCGAGAGGACATCTTTTTTTGCTTTATTCAAGTTATCCTGGAGAAGACTTGCACGTTTCACAAGAAAGCGAGCATCACTTAATTAACTTTTATAAGTGTGCGTGTGTGAGACGGTGTTTTGTGTTGATATATGTAGTTCAATTTTTAAGCACCTTTCTGTGTAGATAGATGGAGAGACTCAAAGAAATTATATTTGCTTGAGAGTTTTAGTTGAAGTGTTGTATAGAATTAATTATTGCTTTAATTAAGACGTCCTGTTTTTATGTGTCACATAAAATTAGAAAAATAAATGTTTTTAAAAGAAAAGAACCAGGGAGAGACGACTTAAAAAAAATGCAAATGTTTCAATGTTTAAATAATAAATTAAAGGATTAAGAAAAAAAGACATTCTCACAAACAACATATTTTGCATGAGACCTAGGACTAGCATTTTCATTTTTACGTGACAACGTCTTAAATTAGGTTGCGGCTGGGAGTCACTTATGAAAAAGTGTAACGCCCGGTAACGTAACGATGAGTCACCGAACGAGAGAGAGGCCCGCCGAATGCCTTGCGTCTCTCTCCCACTCAACTATGATCGGTCTGCCGCGCGTGCAGCACTAGAGAATTAGGCGCATTGAATCGGCGCATGCTTGTGTCTCTGTCTTTGTCTTTCTCGAACGTTCTTGGCGTTGGAAAAACAAGAAAGCGTCATAATACAAGTTCACACGTGTGGTTAAAGTATCGTCAGCTGTGTCTGTAGTGAAAATGTGGAGTGCTTAGATTTGTCATTTACAACAACTACAACAATAAAGGTAAATAATTGTACACTGATATTTCATTATCGTAAACTATGATTGATTGATTAATTGTTAGATTGACACAAAAGTTGAGAAACTGAGTTTATAGGTTATGTCATACTATTGATAAATGTTGATAGTGTTAAGTAAATTATTAGTTTAAAATTAATTAATTAATTAATTATTATTTTACAAATTTTCATTAATTTCAAATTTATTTAGCAAAAATTTGAACCTTCGATCTGAATAAATGTTTTGATTTTCGAATTGATTCTTTAAAATTACAAATATTAAGAAAAAAAATATATTTCTATAGTTAAAATTTGTGCAATTCTTATTTTCATTCAATTCCTTGTTCCTATTGTGCAATTTAATTATATTCATATCAATAAATATTCTACCGAGAAAAAGATGTTGTCACGTAAAATCTTCGCCCGTAAAACCGACTTTACAGGCAACCATTTTTTTTTATTTTTCACAAAGGAATCCTTGGAAACTTATTGCTCTACATTTTCTTCAGGTTTTCGACGTATATAATACACCTTATATTTTGTTGCTTTTAAATTAGTTTCATTTCTTTTTTAACAAAATGTTACTCTTTCAAGCTAGGAAGGGAAGACATCTTTGGTGGAATAATCAGAAAAAAACAGCCTGTACGACAACACTTCCGAAAACGGATTCAGGCTCATCGATTTTGCGCAGTGAAACGTCATGACAGCCAGTGCGAATTTTCTACACTACAACATCCCCAAAGGAACTTAGAGTTCTCCAGATCAATCTATCGTCAACCAGACTGATAATATTACTATCGACGCTAGACACGCTTCCAGCACCACGCATGTCCAAGCTTTCCGCGAAGCTAACATCGACTCGGACCACAACCTCTTTGTAGCCAAGGTAGCACTTTGGGTTTCCAGACCCAATGCAAAAAAGGAAGATGCTATGAGAAGATACAACGTCGAACCGCTACAATCGCAAGAGATCGCCAAATCCTTCTCCGACCAAGTCACCAGTAACCTCTCTCGAAGCAGCCACCAACAAGAAACCCCTGGTTTGATGACGAATGTCGGCAGGCAAATGCAGCTAAACAACAGGCACGTAAAGTGGCGCTGCATAGAAAGACAAGAGCTCCTCGCGAGCTTTATGAGCAGAAGAGCCGAGAGGAACACCGACTTCTCAGAAGAAAAAAGAGAGAGCATGAGAAGCGTAAGGTCGAAGATGTTGAGAGGTTCAAAAGCAAAAATAAATTTCGAAATCTGTATGAGCAGGTGAAACGAAATTCACAAGTACATAAACCTCAAACCGATGGCTGAAAAGACGAAAGAGGAAACATCATAGTGGAACTGCAGTCAACGCTGAGGGTATGAAAGCACCACAACTGCAGACTGTATAACGGCAACGATGAACCGAATTCCACTGCCAGGCAGAATGATCCATTAAACATAGACGTGGAAAGCCAACAATCCCGTCTCCCCGACTTAGACGAAGTAAAGATTGCAATATCTAAGCTGAAGTCTAATACAGCCGTTGGAGCGGATGGCTTGAATGCTTTAAAGCAGCTGGAAATAAGTTAGTTAGGAGGATGCACCAACTTATCTGTAAAATATGGTCGGAAGAAAGCATGAACGATTAATGGAACCTCAGTATTGTTTGACCAATCCTGAAAAAAGGAGACCCTCTAAACTGCACCAACTATAGAGGAATCAGTCTAATTAACATCACCTACAAAATCTTCTCTGCCGTAATATGTGAACGTCTAAAGCCCATCGTCAACAACCTGATAGGTCCTTATCAGTGTGGTTTTAGACCAGGAAAGTCCACAGTCGATCAAGTATTCTGATACTGGAAAAAACCCAAGAACATCAAATCGACGCCCACTATCTCTTCGCCGATTGCAAGGCCGCATATGACAGCATCTACAGGGACGAGCTGTATAAAATGATGTCTAGTTTTGGCAACTCTGCCAAACTCGTCCGTTTGTGCAGAATGACCATGGAGAATTCGCGCTGCTCCATAAAGATTGGAAACAACTTAACAGAACCTTTCGATGTCAAAAAAGGACAAGGTGATGCGCTGTCGATTGGCGCGCACAAGTGGAAAGTGACCGCACCCAACTTGAAGTGCGAAACTGGAGACATCTAGCTAGAAACTGAGCTAGATGGAGAAGTTTGTTGGTTGAGTTTACAGAGTTAGTAAGTAAGTAAGTCACAATAGAGAATGTTTTGCAATACTGCCAAGCTGACATCGAACATGTCGCTTAAAACACAACAGATCGAAACTCAGCATTTGAAAACAAATGAAATGAAGACATTAAGTATTGATGAATTAGAGAACATATCACCATCACCATATTCGTAAGCCACAGTCAAGGACTTTGTCTTTCTATAACCAACACTATTAATTCAAATAATAATAACATGTCCTGATATCAAACTAAAAATAAGTCTCACAAACTACATATAGTATAGTTGTCTTATAACTTATAAGACACGAATCATCCAGTAACATTTATGGTTTCGAAGCACTATCTATTTTAAAGATGAACGAGAAGGCGTTCAAGTTGACGGATATAATACAAATTCAATTAAGGAGATAAGTAGCACTTGAGCAACAGTACTCTGGTCCGGAAAGTAAAGAACAGACGGGACAGTAGAATAGGTAGAATAGTAAAATAATGGAACCAATATGACTTCGTTCTAGATACAAACCGGATTGAAGTGAATAAGCTAAACTTTTTACCAGAAATCAAATTAATATAATTTTTGTATTTAATAAAATAATAATAGGAGGTTTCGTGTTCAGAGTTCAAAAAGTAAGAATGGTGCACTTGGGCGTATACGCACATTTTTATTTCATTGATTGTTTTACCTTTGAATTATTGTTTTTTTTTTTTGTGTGTTTTATGAACTATGCCACCCATTTTCATAAAATCGCAAATGCATGGCCAACCTTACACAACACAGAAATTAATTTGAAATCATTTTTTTCTATGCGTTTCTCCTCTTATTTTCACCGCATATATGTAAGTATTCTAAATAATGGCATTGCAGATTCAAAGAACTAGCCCAAAAAAAATTCCTAAAAATCAACTCAAACAAAATAAAACGTAGCATTTTATTGCTCTTTGAATTTTCTAAAATCGGTTCATTACTTCCAGAATTTACCCTCAAAACAGAAACAAACAAATTTTGTATAAAATAAGCATAGAATCGATTCATAAAGAATTTTTATTAACATGCATAGATTTAAGGAATGTTTCGTGTAACCCATAGACCTTTAGTAAAGGAGAAATGTGGTACATTAAACCCAGTTTGTTTTCTTTTTCATCCTTCAGCCTATGCTCCTACTTTATAAAGTATACATACATAAATATGTGTAAAATAATGTAATGACTATCCCTTCGCATCTTTTACAGCTTTATTTTAGGTATTTCTTTTCTCAAAGGACCACCAAATATTTCGAACTCTAACCTTTTGATAGATTATTTTCATTGTTGATTATGTGTAGTACAAGGTGAAGGTATGTGCTTAGTGTATTTTTCGACGTTGCCACGAATAAATTTACAAAAAGGTTGTCTAAATTTAAACCGTTTTGTAAGGAGCAGGAACCAATAATGTTGTTTTAACCTTTGATATTTTTGATTTTTTTTAAGCCATGTATTGTTGGTTCTAAACGATTTTTTTATAAATTAAAATTTGGATGTTTTAAAAGTATGAGTTCTTCCAAAAATGTGTGGATTTTAATTTACCACCTTCAAATTCAACGAAACGAGTATGATAATTTATTTAATTAGTTCGAATTTAATTATTGAAAAAGAAATAGAATTAATACAACTATTAAAATTATTTAATAAGAAATATGTATTAAATACAAATCAACAGTATAATGAGACAAATAACTGCGAAAAGTATAAACCAACATTTTAAAATCAATATTTTTTTCAATGATAAAAGATATATTAAAAAAAAAAAATAGGTGGCGCAACGGTCCATGAAGAACCAGGGCCTAGTGGCTTACAACTCTCAACCATTCCTGTGTGCGAGTAATGTTGTCAAAGATGGAAGGGACCTACAGTTTATATGCCGAATCCGAACGGCTAATTTGAGAAAGCACTTTTCATGACAAGAATTACTCTTGAAGGATTTGTCAATTCCTCGCAAGAGGCAGTACCCGTGAATAAAACTTTAGATGGCACAGGCAGGGATCGAACCCAAGACCTCTGGCATGACAGTCCAACGCACTAACCATCACGCCACGGGTAATACTAAAAAAGATATATTAAGCAACACAAAATCTATTAAAAAGACAAAATCATTTCTTGACGACGGAAAAGAGTGGATAACATCAATTAAGAACAAAAATAAGAACGCTATTAACAGGAGAGATATAAATGAGTCTGCTACCAAATTTTTCGAAGAACTCTTCAAATCGACAAAAGAAATAAAAGATGATAATATATCGATGGCGGACAGTTACTCCAACTTAAATACTATTACACTTTTTACAAAAACAGATATGGAACAAGCAATTGATGATCTAAAGACAGATAAGTGTACAGGAAACGACGGTATTGTAACAGAAATGCTCAAATATGGAAAACAACCAATTTCTACAGTCTTGACCACGATTTTTAATGACATACTTATAACACAGCAGATTTCAAAACAATGGAAACAAGCTACAATTACGCTTATCCACAAAAAAGGAAATAAAGATGACATAAATAACTACAGACCAATAAGCAAAATTTTTATGATATATATACTGTTCTCCAAAGTAATGTATACAAAAATTAAGGACACATTAAACAGAAATCAGCCAAGAGAACAAGCAGGATTTCGAGAAGGTTTTTCAACAACAGACCATCTACAAACAATGAACCAACTCATTGAAAAAACTAACGAGTTTGAAAAACCTTTGTATCTTTTATATATTGACTTCAGTAAAGCATTTGACTCAGTAGAACATGACGAAATATGGACAGCGCTGACAAACCAAGGCATTCATCCTATCTTTATAAGGACATTGAAAAATAAATATACAGACGGGGTGGCGAAAATAAAAACCGAAAGAATAGGAAGAGAAATAAAAATAAAGAGAGGCGTAAGACAGGAGGATCCAATGTCACCACCATTATTCTCTGCCGTACTGGAAGAAATATTCAAGAAACTAAACTGGGACAATAGATATGGAATAAATATTTGGGGAAAATATTTGAGCAACCTTAGATTCGCTGATGACATAGTTCTCATTTTATCAACTTCTGGACAAATACAAAATATGCTCATAGAATTGACAAATGAATACAAGAAAGATGGACTTCATATCAATAAGTCAAAAACTAAGATAATGACTAACCGTATTAAAGATGACATAATGCTGGATAACGAACACATAGAATATGTAGAAGACTATACTTATCTAGGACAGACTAAGTCATTCATTAACTAGGAGAATAAAGAAGTTTCTAGACGCGTTACCAATAGTTGGAAACAATTTTAGAGTCTAAAACAAATATTACAATCAAATCTAAGGGACAAAACACGAAAATATATATTAGACTCTGCTATTCTACTTGTTATGACGTATGGGTTACAGACTATATCCTTGACTTCAAGTTTACTTGACAAAATAAGAATATGCCAAACCAAGATGGAAAGAAAACTACTTAACCTACGAATTAGCCAGAGAGTGAGAAATAGAAAAAAAGACGATTTGCTGAAAGAAAGACAAAGTTGGTACAATGACGCAAAAGATAGAGATCTTTGGGCAACATTGGGGAATCTTATGCCACCCATTTATTTATTCAAACTTTGCTCACATATTAAAGTTGATTCAAAAAAAAAAAAAAAAAAAATGATGTCAATTTTATATAGTAATTAGTTCAAAAGAAACAGAAAATGTAAACAAAAATGTAATATTTATTTAAAAAATATCAATAATGGCAAATAAAAGCTTATAATAATAATAATAAATAATAAAATAATAATAAAATAATAATAAAATAATAATAAAATAATAATAAAATAATAATAAAATTTTTGTCTTTAGAGATATTAGAAGCGTTACACAAAGTAAGAAGTATTTGACAAGCTTGAGTACAACTTGTATATTTGGACAGTTGGCCAGAATGCAATAAAGAATGTTCAAACTTTGGCGATAGACCTAACTTTTACATCGTTTAAATACCACAGAATATTTTATGTATTTCGATGATTATCCAATATTTTTATAAACAAGAATCTTGTGAAATAGCCAATACCTCTTTAAACGTTTTAGAGCAAGAGCCCGGGTCTGCCAGACATACCTTTTATAATAAAAGCTATAATAAAAGTAAGAACGATCCCCACCCATGATACCTGAGTAGTGGTTCCTTTGGCAGGTAACAGGTAGCAAAGGTGCATAAAACTCCATCTTACTTTCGTTATTCTATAAAACTCAATTTTTCTATATTTCATTCGTAACAACATCAAAATTCGCTTTACTCATTGCCAGACACTTAGTATGGTTCAAACCCCCTGCCGGACACCCCTAAACTATAATATTTTGTAATTCAATGTACGTTATATTATAAAAACTAAATTTAATATATGTTTTTTGGGGAGATATTAAACGATGTTTCCTTAGCAGCTAGACATTTTCGAGGGTTTTATCATCCTGCCAGACACATTGAATTGAGCAGAAGTTTCGAGAGCGCGGAGCTATGTAGTAAACTGTTGTTTATTTCGAATTGTCTCGTGATCTTTTTTTCTAATTTATCAAGAAATTGTATTAAACGAAATTATTACAGTCCGGATAAACAATTTTTAAAACAATATCCATTAAAAGTTTTATAATAAATTTTCAATTATGTGAAAAAATTAATAAATGAATTCATATTTTTCGTAAGTATTTACGTCGTGAGTTACAATATTATTACCACTAACATCCGGTTCAGATAAATCGAAATTACCTTGAAGAGTTGAAGATTGTAGATCTATTAATTCAGAAATTGGAGTTTGCTGCTCCAATTTCTGATGCTCCGCGCTCATAGGTACCCATAGACAAACTTCCAGCTTTTATGATAAAAGGTATGTCTGGCCGCCTGGGCTCTTGTACTATTTCGGATGTTATACTTGAAATTCAAAGAATGTCCATCAGTTTAATCTTGACCTCAATTTATCACGTAATGTGACGTATAGAGATTTTTTTTCCAGCTGCACATCATGAATGTAGAATATTTCACTCACATTCATTTCTTTCCTATTTTCTTACTCAAAACTTAAGGACCAATGACCATCGGTATCTACGCATATATTTTTCTCTCAATTTCCTAAATCTCGCACACTGTTTAAACTTTTAACATTCTAAGGGTAGTCACAACCCCACCTAGTATAAAAAAATATAAACGTTTATCATACAGGATTAAGTCAGACTGAAAGATATTTTAAAACTTTTTTTATACAATGTTTCTTTTATCTTAAGCTATACCAACTTTTCAAATAATCTTGAATAATATCATGAATAATTTTTTCAATGTCGTAAAACTCCGGTTTTAAAATCGATTTTATTGATCTAAAATGTATGTTTTTCGTTTTATATACAAACAAAAAGAAAAGGTTCACATTTTGAATTAGATATATGTCAATAAATCAGTATATCAGATTCAACTAACTTGGCATGTATATTAATTTTAAAACAGGGTAAAAGAGTTATTTTAAGGATCTAATGTATGCAAATAAAGTACCATCACATTCCCGTATCTATGACGACTAAAATAAAGTAGGGATTTTATTGATTTGTAAATGGAATTGAATTTCATTGTCGTTTCTTATCATAATGCTGTATACTATATACCAATCTTAATACATACGTTAGCTTTTATTTACATATGAAGAATATGTTGTAATAAAAACTCAATGCTTATATTAATTTGAAGGTATCAACTTCAAATTGAGCCATTTGGTTTGCCGTGTGCAGGTAAGATTAATGTTTCAATTTTAAATCTAAATAGATCTACTTAAGGTAAATTCTTAAGAATCATTTGAAGCCTTTCACAGGCAATAAATCCAATTTTATAGCTAACTTTATAGACTTTTTTGTAAACATATGTTGTATTGGTGACAAATTTTAAAATTGTTCTTAAAGAAACATGGTAACAAACAGTTCAGGAAGGTAGGCTACAGGTTGTATAAAATAATAGTATAATTTAATTTGCATCCTTAAAATTTTGTGTGTGAAAATAAATCGGAGTAATTTATATTTGTAAATATTTGAGCGTTTATAAACTCTTCACATTTAAAGCTCTTCTATAATCGGTCCGTTTTGCGGAATTCATTATTACATTACATTACACACTACTCAGCACATAAATGTACAGAGTAGAGACACAGCACCTTGAGCGACTAAGACTATTTAAGGTGATAACAACACAAGACATTAATACAAGACAGAAGGACAGAGGAGAAAGAACAAGAGACAGAAAGAACACATGACAACAGCACGCAGTAGGTTTCGAGACGGTCCCCCATTCTTTCTACTAACCACGTTCACTGATGCTTGATTTCGGTGATCGATGGGAACCGAAGCTTTATCAGTGACTAGGCCGTTGCCTTGGAATTAATTATTTTGATGTTTCTCGCCGCCGTTTCAAACCAAACTTCCATGTGTATGTTGCATAATTTATGTATTTTTGTTCGTACGTTCGGGATTCCTTATTCATGTTCTATATCTTGTAAATAAAAAAAGGTTTGCGAAACTAAAGAACTCTTTGGTCATGTCATGAAGCACCTTGGCTGGAAATATTGAAAGATGTTGAAAAATTCCACCTGTTGTTGGGCCAAGTTAGTGATGTGAAGAATTGAAACCATGTATGTTGCTCATGAACAACTGAAAATATTGCCCCTGTAGCCTGCAGTGTAAACAAAAACCATGATTTGACAATGTAGAACTTTGGCGTGATGGCTACTGCATTGGGCTGTCATGCTAGAGTTCTTGGGTTCCATCCCCGCATGTACCACCTTACATTTTGTTTTACGGGTACTGCCACTTATCCACAAAACCTCAAGCTAGTCATATATTTGCTGATTGGGTCATTCAATTACATGCAAATTATTCAGTGATTAGGACCATTTTCACCTCGAAGGCTACATCAAAAAGCAGAATTGTTAAATTTGGTGAACGGAAAAACTAAGAATGATTGTGAAATAGCCCCTCCATCCTTAAAATTTAAGGTTGAATTCAGCTTTTGGTGTATATAGATGTAAAGGATTTTTATTGCAAAATTAAATTAGTCGATTCATTGCAAGTCTGCTCGAATATTGGAAAACGAATTTATCGATGCAAATGTTTCTAAATGCACCACTTTTATTTTCTTTTTTATAAATTTAAATATCATTTTAATTCTGTCAACTAAATTTTAAAATCAGGAAACAAATACCATTTTTGAAATTACCGCCCATTTAGTAAAGTAGCAATGATTCCAAAGCTTCTTAATAAAATATATAAAAATAAATAATACGTTAACTTTCAATATTGTTTCTTCAGTGGTCAATCAACTACTACAAACTTGACTTGCTTTTCTAACCAGATGCCTTAAAGCATTTAAAAAGTGATGTCAATTAGATTTAATGTACACTGATTTTGCAAAAGCTTTCAGTAGAGTTAATTTTAAACAAGAAATTAAAATATGGTTTTGACGGTACCCTACTAAAAGTTTGTTGGTCCTACCAGTACATAGTTAATAGGAAACAAATTTTGAAAATTGGTGATTTGGAATCAAATCCCATTACATATCCCTCAGGTGTTTCTGAAGGTAGGCATTAAGGTCCACCACTGTTTTATATATTCATCAATGATTTTTCATCAGTCCTGTTTCTGTCAGAATGCTAAATATTTGCAGATAATATAAAACTGTTCAAAGTTATTAGGAATTATAATGAACATTACTAAATTTTAGACATAGTGCAAACAAAATGTTTTGCTTCTAAATCTGTCTAATTAATCTGTTTTATCGGTTAGTCGTTTATTAAGTCCAATTGTTTTTAATTAATCTCTACGAAGTTATAAATTGACCAGAGTACTTGAAATAAAAGACATACATAAATTTAGTTTCATATATTGTCTCTTAATCTAATTCTATTTTAGTTTTTTTTTTAAATTAAATTCTGCTGTTTTCAAAGGTCCTTACACTCTGAAAGCAATTTACTGTTCAATTATTCGTCCTCTGTTGGAGTATTGTCCAATTATTTGGATTCCTGACACAGAAAACAAATAATTATTAATTGATAGGATTGAAAATATTTGAAATAATTTTCTTAGATTTGCTTTCGGACGGTTCCCAAAAAATGGTAACACCAATCTTAATTATAACGGGTTATCCATTTTGTGTTTTCAAAAGTATAGGTAATGCTGGAATTCGACATCTTTCCAACTAAGTTGTTAAACCAATTTTTTTTTCAGTTAAAAGTCAGACATTTACAAAAATAGATCGCTTAACTAGAATTGATAATTCTGCCACAGCCACATATCGTGCTTTAAGAGGAGATTATGGTTTACATAATCGTCCAACTACGCAAACAATTGTTAAAACTGTGAACAAATTTAAAGAGACTGGATTGATTGCAGGTATTGTAAGGCCTGTGCATTATCGTTTCGCTCGTACCACTGGGAATATCGCTGCTGTAAGTGAAAGTGTTCCCGAAGACCCGAATGTGTCAATTTTTCGTCGTTCTCAAGAATTTGGACTGTCATGCCAAGGTCTTGGGTTCGATCCCTGCCTATGCCATCTAAAGTTTTTTCGCGGACTGCCTCTTGCGAGGAATTGACAAATTTTCCAAGAGTAATTCTTGTCATGAGTAGTACCCGTAGCGTGATGGTTAGTGCGTTGGACTGTCATGCAAGGGGTCTTGGGTTCAATCCCTGCCTGTGCCACCTAACTTTTTTCACGGGTACTGCCTCTTGCAAGGAATTGACAAATCCTCCAAGAGTAATTCTTATCATGAAAAGTGCTTTCTCAAACTAGCCTTTCGGATTCGGCATATAAACTGTAGGTCCCTTCCATCTCTGACAACATTACTCGCACACAGGGATGGTTGAGAGTTGTAAGTCACTAGGCCCTGGTCCTTCACGGACTGTTGCGCCACCTAATTTATTTATTTATTTAATTCTTGTCATGAAAAGTGCTTTCTGAAATTATCCGTTCGGATTCGGCTTAAAACTGTAGGTCCCATCCATCCCTGACAACAGTACTCGCACACAGTTCTCAACTGACTGTTGCGCCACCCGATTTATTTTACGTCACATTATCGCGTATTTTGCATTTGGATGTACATAAATCTACATCTATATAAAGTCCAGCTGACACAACAGTTAAATCCAGCTGACCATTCACAACGTCGTAAATACGTCGAACAACAGGCGGTGGACGACGATTTTTCGAACAACATTTTCTTCAGCGACGAAACACATTTCTGACTCGGGTATGTTAATAAACAAAATTGTTGTATTTGGGGTTCGTCAAGTAATTGAAGAGAAGCCATTACATTCACAAAAAATCCTTGTTTGGTGCGCTCTTTGGTGCGATTGAACCTTACTTCATCGAAAACGACGATGGAACGACTATCACCGTCAATTCGGAGCGTTGTGGTCATATGATAATAATAACCGACTTTTTTTGCCTTCTATTGAAGAATACGATTTGGAGAAAATATAGTTTCAACAAGAGGGTGCCACATGCCACAGAAATATCACGAAACAAAATACTTTAGATGTGTTTTATTTACGTTTACTTTTGAAACCGCAAAATGGATAACCCTGAAGATGTTTGTCGTTAGGAATACAGACTTTTAAGACAAGACGAAGAATGTACTGTGTTGTATTTTTAAAATGAATTATTATTACAAATAAAATATCAGTGCAAGTCTTAAGTTTTATATTAATTAACAACTTTATAAAAATAAACAATCAAAAGAACACGACTTTGAAGCGATATTCATCACTTGATTATTTGTACAATACAATTCGAAGGCACATACAACAGAGTCCTTAACACAATAGCTATCAATTTGATAAGGTAAAATGTCTCTTTCTATTCGTTGAAATATTGCCAAATCCAGTCGAATTAACGTTAAAAAAGAAGAATTATATATATATATATATAAATATGGTGGCTAAGAAACTATGAAGATTGTAGGAAAAATAATTCGCACTACCTGTAAAATGTGGTATAATAACATTATCAATTTCAATAACAGCATTTACTCAAACTTTATAGCAACTTTATAATTTTTGTATAATGCCTAACAATGCCATGACGTAGGTATTTTTCTTTTTCTCATTTCGTTAACGTCATATTGTTGACTGTTTTTTTAAGTCTAAGTCATCCCCTGTGTTTCCACTTCAATTATAAAGTTATGCAAATATTTTAAATAACTACCAATTTTTATTATAAACGCCATCGCCATCGTAATCATATTATAATGCTTTAAATACAGCAATTCAAGTTCTGTGTAAACGACATGTGACAAAGGTATACCTATACTACACATTTCAATTCATTAAAATTCTGCCAGAAATGCAGAAATATAATTCCTCCCGGGAACTCCTCCTCTGTGCACATAATTTTGATAATTTTTCCAAATATCCGTTGTTGTTTATCTAAATTTTCCTTCATAACCTTTCTAACGAATTCTCTGGAAGAAGAACAACAACAACAAATCGTTTGCCATTGCTTCATGCTAAACCCAGAGGACGTCTGATGTTTAAACAGGTATGAATGTTGTACTTACGTTTACATATTTTTGTTTTTTGTTTTTGTAATACGCTAACTCCACGGGAATATTATGAACTTGCTGGGAGGAAGAATTTAATTTAAATTCCTTGCATATACAATTTTTATATAAAAGAAAGTTTCATTGATTTATGGATGAATAGAACATTTTTAAATAATAAATCTTCCAATTTTGTAAAAAAGCAGACTTTGAAGTTTAAATGCAAGCAAAAAGAACCACCACCTGTTTAATTGTGAGGCAAGAAGTGATTTATGTGTTAATTTTCTAAAAATAACTCACAATACGCGTTTAAATCTTTTGACCGAAAATTTAATTTATTCCGAAGTTGAGAGTTTATTCTGGCTAGACAGAAACTATTAAATGTGGATTTGTGTTTTTTATTAACAATTTAAGAAACACCTTTCAGAGCTCTTTGATGCAAAACAAGATTATGCTTTAAACATTTTATTCTTTGATTGAGGGATTTTATTGGATTTCTTTTGTTCTTTGAGAAAGAGCTTTATAAACAATTAAACCTTATTGAGATTTCGAATGAAAGACTTCTTTTATAAATTCAATCCAAAAATCACACAAATAAAATTGAGATTCTATGTACAAGTACAGAGAAGTGAGAAAAAATGGCGCCCAACAAAGGACCCTTACAAAAAACATATAAACAGGAATCCTTATTGAATAATACATATAATAAAAGGCAAAGAAAACAAAACAAACATGATGACATAAAAGATCTGCCAAGAATGACAAGCAGAGCAGAGCTTCATGGGCAAAAGGTTATTCGAGTTCCTTCAATAATTATACCGCAGAGACGAAAACTCCAAAGTGAAACCTAACAAATTTCTTTTTCCAATGACCCGTCCAGAGATTCACACCTTTTTGTGAGGCCCGCTGCGGCTTCGACACAGGGATTCTAATGCTTATAGGAAAGTACCAGAACCAGGCAGGCAACCAGGTACCTACACTTGCTTTGGGGAAGAATGAATAACACAATTTATGCGATTTAGATTTAGGTGGGCACTATGTGTTATATGATGGTGTGGTGGAAGTGGGTGTATCTGTATATTGCTTAAAAGGATACCAAACCGGCAGCATCTGTCTTGTTTGCCGGAAGACTTGCACGTAGGATGTAATGTCACATCATAATGAAATAGTACCTTTACAGACTGCTAGCCCCGGCCGTGTCCGTATTCCGTGTGCCCTGTCTATGTTTGGATAAGTTGATGCTGTCGTTTGGTTTGGTGTCAGCTGTGAAGCAGAAATGATATTTTGCTCGCATAATAATGTGGCTTATGTGTTGATTCGTATCCTTGAAGTCACATACCGTTCGGCTTTATTTTGTGTTGCCAACTAATTTACATTTGTTTTACCTTCTTGCGGTTGGTCGGAAAAAGATGAGTTCTGCATATGCAAAGTCCAATGAGTTATTTTGGCCATTTTCAAACACACACAAGGTAATGGAGGCCATTTGTTTGAGTCGAACATGGTTTACTTTATCATTTGTCTCTTTTTGAATATGCAAATTACGAGTATTGTTACAAAAAGTAATTTATTTCAAAAAAAATAAAAAAACAGAGTCCTTATTTGGACTTTTTGTTAAACCTTTTTGGATAAAAATATCAATTCTGAAAGGAAAAAAGTTCTAAAAGGTTACATATATTATACGTTTTAAATAACCATTGCTGGGTTCCGAGATTTTTGTTGGTTTTTTGTTTTTCATATTGACTTTTCTTGTTGGATTGGGTTTTCCCTTTTTATTTGAATTCTAGCCAAAGGGGAAAAACGAAAAACCATCACCTGGATTAAGGAAGATTAATGAAAATTGAATGAAAATTTATGGAGGAAATATATACCTATATGTATTTTGTAGGTCGAAATAACTACTTAACTTGGGTCTAATAAGGGTTTAATTGAAATTTCTTTTGATTTTATTTCTTGGATATATATTTTGATAACCCAAAACACGTACCTAGATATTTTTGGTTTAGAGTATATATGTATAGTTTGTTTCTATTTATATGTGGGAAGGTTAAAATTATTTTGGCTTAAATTTGGACACAAACAAAATTAATTAAGAAATAAAATCCTCGCAAAGCTAAAACATAAAACTTTTTTTGATATAAATCCCAAAATAAATTCCTTATATACAAAAAAAGGATAATAAATATAGATGAGTTGATGGTTTTAGTCGTGATGTATTTTTGGTTTTTGTAACTGACACAATGAGTTAAGTTGTTAGTTGTTAGTTCTGGACTAACTTACAGTTAAGAAACTTATAAAATGAACATTTTTTGTTTTGAAAAAATATTGTTCATCTGACAAAGATCATCTTCAAAATGTAAAAGCATTCTCAAAATTTCCTTCATACTTTAAATTGAAGCCTTTTAAGTAGTTAAGTGCTGACAAGTGTTTCCGTTAATATTAGACAAATTAAATTTGGTTCATCGCAAAAAATTACGGCAAACATACTATTAGAGAATGCAATTGCTCCTACTTGGAGAATAGGACATAATCTCCTTTCGTATTTGTGAAGTTGCAAGAGTACTGCAACTGTACTTGATACACGCAAATCTGCTGGCTTAGTAGAATTCCTCTAAATTTTCAGAAAACGTAGTTATTCTCTTTATAGAATTAAGTTTTCAATGGTTTCTGAAGTATGAATCTTACAAAATAAATGTTGATGTTCTGTTTTGTATCTCTTGTCTGCAACTTTAAACTTTTTAGGTGATAACAGTGCCATCAGATTTTATATTCGGTTGGAAGGTCAACTCCCTTGTCGTTTAGTTGTTTAACTTTAATGACAGGCATTATCAGCTCATTACAATTAGCATTTTCCAATGCAAATATTATCCGTGAACAATTAGATGCTCCAAAAAGTTAATATGGTCTATTGTTAAAATATTTGCACCTTCGAACCAATCATGAACCAATCTCCATTTCTCAAGAACCAACAGAGATTAAAAATTATTTTTATTTGCAGATAATAACATCATAATATGCAGACACAAAATTTAAAGAATCCGTTTAGTGGCTTTTTTATTAAACCAGTTAAACCAGAAAGTTAAAATTTCAAGTATCGCAAGAGCCTATCACATTGAGGGTGGGATGCGACCCACACTGATAACTTCCCATCCCGTATGTCGATTAGTCTTGCTTAAAAGGTTTGTATGTTGTCGTGTTTTGTTAAAAAAGTTTTCAGTTAAATAATTCTAAAAACTGAACTAAAAATTACCAAAAATATTTTCGTTTTGTTAACGAGATTTTTAGTCGAAAACCAATTTTCACCAATTTTAGTAGCATTTTTTAAAAGTTTTTATTACTTTTATAAAAAAATACAGAATGGATTCATTTTAAAGTCAATACCTTCTTTAACTCACGAGATATCGGTAACCGAACATCAATTCTTACCAATTTTGTGTACTATTTTTTGTAGATTTTAATTTTTATGAAACAAACTGACTGTCGGATTTTTATAAAAATTGTACTGACTGTCGAAAACAATATTTTCTATAAGATGAAATAAGTTTGACGCCAATACCTTAAATTTTAAAAAAGATATTTGATTCGAAAGTAAATTTTTACCAACTTTTAGTATTGTTTTTTTTTAGGTTTTTATTTTTTGTAAAAAAAACTGTAAATTCGATTTTTCTCAAAATTTTACCGAATGTTCAAAACAATATTTTCTATAAGATAAAATTAGCTTTAAGTCAAAATATTAAATTTTTAAAAAGATATTTGAATCGAAAATCAATTTTTACCAACTTTTAGTAATGTTTATTTAGGTTTTTATTTTTTATAAAAAAAAACTGTCAATTCGATTTTTCTCAAAATTTTATCAGATGTCAGAAACATTATTCTTCGTTGCACAAACTTGTTTTGGAGATGAAATCATATTTTAGTCGTAAAATTTTCGAGGTGACACATTTTTTTTTCAGTTTTTTTGATTTATAAAAAAAAAACGTTAATTGGATTTTTTTCCAAAAATATAATTGTTTTGTATCAGAGACAATATATAATATAAAATTTAATTCAAGTCTCTAGCGTCATTGGTTCATGAGATATTTAGGTTTAACCAAAATTTTAACCTTTTTTTTAAACTGCTATGGTAAAAAAAACAGCCACGCAATTTTCTTGAGAGCCTTTTCTGCCTTATTATCTGTATAACAAAATTTAAAGTCGGTATCCCTTCAGGTTCTTGAGCTATCTTTTTCTTTTATTTCGACTCTAGGACCTTAAAACGTCGAGAAATGTCAAAATTTTCAATTCGACAAATCTGACCCATTACAATAACTTCCTATGGGGTTAATACGAGTAAATAAATAAAATATAAAATAGCTTAAACTTCCGTTTTTGGTTACATACTTTTTGAAGCTCTTTAAATGACATTTCAAATTAAAAAATATACCATATTTCCATTTTTTTAACCTCTAAAGTCCTCTTTTCCATTGTTTGATTCATTTGTGATAAATAATAACTGTAAAAGTTTGTATTTTTCCTTCCAAACAATCGTAACTTTAAAGAAGATTTCATTATAAATATTTTATTCTATTTATAAATAAAAACCTTATTTTTTTCCATTCTTAATTAAAAGTCATTATCAACAATATTCAACAATTTTCCTCTTATTTAAATATTCAAATATTTAAATATTCATATTTTCTGACGTTAGCATGATGTCCTTCCGATGACAGTAATGTGAATTCTTTTTTTTTTGCATTAAATTTCCCACCACTGCAGTGCACTGGCATGATTGGAATTTTCTACCCAATACTCATTTATATAAAGTTCATTATTATACTGTTTGGAAAATTTAATGTGCCAATATGTTAATTACCACCATTTTTCCTGAAGCTAAATATTTACATATAGCAGAAGTATATGTAGCTATTATAATTTATTCAAAGGCTTTTCGATCGCAATTTATTTAATTGCTAGAAAAATGTTCTACGTACGTACACAGAAATGTCTGTGAGAGCAGATCTGCGAATAGCTTAGTTGCAGCCGTTTTGGCTACTTAATTTTTATTTCTAGGTCTATATTCATTCAGGAGTTAATTCACTTAGTGAGAACAAAAACAATACTCCTTTTACGTTCTACCTTGTAAGAGAACTCCCATTGCCACCGCTGCCACCTTCGCCGTCAGCGATAATCCGTATTGCTACAATTATTTAGCTACCTATAACAAGAGGGTTGATTATACGCTTGAACATAAAAATCATTTTTAATAGCTTCATTGCTCATTTGTGTTTACTTTTATTACCACCGCCTGCGCCTGTTTTCTATAGCTGATGGGATTCTGTCCCGCCCGTTCCGTTCCTTTCTGAGTGAATGAATAAGCGTATCTGGCTATTATCATTTTGAGGTTTTTGTTTTTCTTTATTTTGCAAATACAGTCTTCTTACCTACTTTGGAGGTATAAATTTTGTGCGCCTTAGATTGAGGAATCAATACTTCATTCATTCGTTTAGGTTCTATTTTAACGATACTGTATTGCGCGATGGAAATCGAGGTGCAAGAAATAACAATGAATAATTAATGGAATTAAATGTGAACGTCTTCCTTTTTTCTACGCATCGTTGCAGAAATCGAAGAGTTATTTATGTGCAATAAATAAATTGTGTTTAGTTGAAGTTGTCGGTTAAAATTAAATACATACAATTGTAAATAGAAACAGAATTCTATTGGAAAAAAGTACGTATACGCCATACGCCATAGGCTATTGATTTTTGTTTGGGATAGGGCTATTAAAAAAGTTGATTCGAATTGTTAAATTTATTGTGTTTGTATAATGAAGACCATTTTGTATGTTTTAATACCTTGACCTTGAGATCGATTTAAGAATTCATGGAATGTTTCTGCAGCTACATAAATTAAGATATTATCATTTTCATCGCAAAGTCCTAAAAATGAAAGAAATAACATTTTGAAAAGGTAATGGAAGTATTTTCAAAAAGCATACTTTAATTCCTTAATATTGAATATCTTTTAAATGCCTATAGACTTATTAAAGAGGTTATAGATTGAGTACCTGTCGCGTGATGATTAGTGCGAAGGACTGTCATGCGAGAGGTTTGGGATCCCTGCCTGTGTTTTTTTGACGGGTACTGACTCTTGTGAGGAATTGACAAATTCTCCCAAGAGTAATTCTTCTTTTGGCACTTCGTTTTTATTCTTCTTTAAAAGCATTCCATTTATTTATATTCCATAGAAATGAGCAAAAAGTGGAACAGCGTGAAAATCAAATCGAACGCAACTTGATAGAACGCCTTTTAGCAAGTCGTAATACTAAAGCGCACCATACACAGTTCAACTCAATTGTCAACTGAATCAAATCAAATGTAAATCAACCTGTGTGTGGCGTTGTCCTTTCATCGATTTGACACTTGAATGGTTCGTTGAAGAAAAAATCAAAAGATTTTGATTTTTTTTAAGTTGAATATAAAGTCCTTCAACTGAATTGAACTGCATGTGTACGAGTTGGTTGATTTGCTGTCAGTCGCTGTTCCTGTTGAACAGCGTCAGTCGATTTTTGTAATTTAAAGCAAGTTGATCTATTGCTAAAAATGACTCTCAATGTGAACACAAATATTTGGAAAGAAATTTTCCAAATAGTAGTTCAAAATCATCCAGCTATTAAAATAAAAAGCGCCGAATATCGGAATAAAATGAAGAAAAACCAGTCAGGGATTTAATTTTAGAGAAGTATAAAGAAATTGACCCTGACGGTACCGTGGCCACAATTAAAAACAAAATAAATAACATCAGAACGTACTACCGTCCGTCAGGAGCTGAAGCAGCCGATTCCCTAAAATCTGGAGCTGGGGGAGAAGATGTTTATATTCCCTCGTTATGGTATTTTTACGAGTTGGATTTTCTTCGAGACCAAGGAGAGGCTTCCGAAAGCGTCTCAACAGAAATTTTCGATGTTGAGGCGTTAAAGGTAAATATTTGTAAGTTAAGAATTTTTTTCAAATTCAAATTTGTTTTATTAAATTCGGCCTAAGCGCAGCAAGAACAATCGAAAACAACATTTTCTGCAACAAGCCTGCGCCCAACTTGAGTCGATGAACAAAAATGAGGATGAAGATGATGCAACCATCCATGCAAGGTCCTGGGCATGTTCCTTAAGGAAACTTGACCCTGAGCAACGGCTTTATACAAAAAAAAAGCATTGAAGAAATTCTCATTCTTGGTGAACTTAAACAACTAACATTGCATCACCATCAATGCTAGATCATCAAGAACTACAAATAGCTACAAACATTTTTCACCATCATAGGTGCGTTAACAATACCATCAATCACTGTTAATCCAATTATCACATTCCACATCATCGCCTCCATGCAGTTCATTACCACAAAAATATGTCTATTTGACCCAACAGGAAAGTCAAAAAGTTGCTCCCAGAAAATTCTTTGTCCAAATTCTAGGTTTTTTAACACTTTCTTCTTCTTCATTTGTAACACACTCTGTAATGATCATTATTGTAATAATAATTTTCTTTTGTCCATTATTCTTCACTTTAAAATTTCACTAAACCAGAAACCCCATCACAAAAAATAATACCGTTTCTACAACACGAATTGCTTTTTTGACAGTAGAAGCAATGCATTCCAACTCAGTCTATACAGTGTGTGCTCGAACACAAACCTAGTTGACAACTCAGTTTACAATCGAGAAATGTGTATGGGGCACTTAATTTGTGTTGAAAATTAAAAGCAAAAAAATGTCACTAATAAAGTGTAAATACGATTCTGATTCATTTTGCTATTTATGTGGTATAAATAGCAAAACAAGAATCAAAACAAGCAATGGGCTCCGCATGTTAAAAGGTAAAATGTTCAATCATTTTCAACAATTGGTCTTTATTTAAAAACACTTAGTTTTTATAAAAGTCGACACGAGATGTTTTACACATTTTTTACAAAAGAAGATGGGTTTTGTTTTTGCAACGACCGAACAGGTTTATTTGAAACAATTCCCAATTGGGATACCTCGTCTTCCTAGTGAATGGCGCCTGTTTATTTACAGCTCAAAGCCTGAAAGCAGTTTTACTGCACAACGGAAATTTGTTTCCATCTCTTCCAGTTTCCCATTCCGTGCACCTCAAAGAAAATTATGAGAGCATTTAAATTTTACTTAACGCTTTAAAACACAAAGAATATAATTGGGAACTTATAGGAGAATTTAAAATGGTTGGATTCCTGATGGGACGTCAAGGTGCGTACACTAAATTTTCATGCTTATTGTGCTTATGGGATAGTAGAGCAGATGCTCAGCACTATTGTCTTAAATCATGACAGAAAAGGACGGATTTTCAGGTCGGAAACCAAAATGTGAAATGCGAACCATTAGTTAAACCGGATTTTTATGCCACCCTTATATATCAAATTAGGATTGATGAAACAATTTGTTAAAGCTTTGAATGTTGACTCTGAAGCTTTCAATTTTTTAAAAACATTTTTTCCAAAACTCTCGGAGGCCAAAATTAAGGCCGGTATCGTTGGCCCAGAGATTAAAAAAATATTCGACAGTGATGATTTCCCGAAATTACTTACTAAGCCTCAAAGAAAAGCTTGGCACACTTTGAAATCCGTAGTATCTGGTTTTTTGAGAAATAACAGAGCTTAAAATTACAAAGAGCTTATTAAAAATATGCTGACAAATTATAATGACATGGGATGCAGAATGTCGCTTAAAGTGCATATATGACACGCACACTTGGGCAAATTTAAAAACAAAATGGGAGCATATTCTGAGGAACAGGGAGAACGATTTCATCAACATATTGAGGACTTTGAACGCCGTTATCAAGACCAATATAACGAAAGTATGATAGGAGACTATATTTGGGGTCTTATTAGGGAGAGTACAGATAAACATAAAAAAAAGTGACAAGATTCATTTTTAAGTCAAATCATTATTCATTAAGTAAACTCATTGTTAGGTTTAAGTTAATATATATAATACATTAAGCCTATATACCTTAGTATATATTATATCGATACAAAATAATAAAAATACTATTCAAACAAATTAATTTAATTTTTCAATAAATTAATATACAGTTATCTGTGTAAGCAGTAATTTTTATATAATAAAAATACGATCAAGTTGTATTACTTTTTCCAAAAATATTGAGAACAGCAGGGATCAAATAAGCTCAAGCTCCCATTTGACAAAAATTCAAACAAAACGAAATTTTCGATTTCTTTTTTCTTTTTAAATTTCCTGTTTTTTTTTTTATTTTTCTAAAGAAAACAAAACAAAAATCAGTCAAATTGGTTAAGACGTTATCGGGTTTTTGCCAAACTTACGCACGACAATTTTTATAAATGACAGATTTATTTGAATATTGGAAATTGAGCTGAGCTGACTACAAAAGCAAATAAAAACAAATGTTTTCCATATGAGTATCAATATATCTATCATAATTTCATAGTCGCAACTCAAGCACAAATTTTGTGTTGACCTGTGTTATTCGCACAGAGGAATGGTTGAGAGTTGTAAGTCACTAGGCTCTCGATCTCTACACAGTCTTGCGCCACTTAATTTAACTTATTTAATATATTATATTGAAAATGAAAACGTTCAAAATTGTTAACTACCTATTAGTTTTAAATTAAAATTTTTCAAAGCATCAAAATATATCCTGAAAGTTTTAGTCGATGAACCTCTTAAGCATTTCATGTGAAACATTCAAATCACTTACTTAAAAATGCAATATTCTCCCCTTTTTTTGATAGTTTTGAATAAGATGACTAAAATATTTGACTTTTGATAAAGTCACGTCTGCGATAAGCCAGACCAGACATGGGATCACCATAAAGGGAAAAAACTTCATGGTCCTTTTCAGCACATCTTTAAATTCAATTTATATTTGATATTTTTATCAAAGTAAGTTTTTTGTTTATCAAAAATGTCCTTGAACATACAATAAAAAACACAACAAAAGTTCCCAAAAAGGGTCCTTGAATCTAAAACGTGTTTTCTTTAATCAGAAAATAAAATTCAATTATATTGAATTTAAGAAAAAATATTCCATTTCTATACCTTTTTTATGTTCTTTTAGAATAATAATACAAAAGCATCAATGTATGCGTATATATCCAAGGAACCCAAAATTTAAAGTCCTTTTTTGTGTATTTAATTATTTCTTTGGAAAGCTACATTTATTTCAACAAATAAAAAAAGTTTTGCAATAAAAATAAATCTATTTTAAATAGTTTTGTTTACTTTTCAACAATAGCAAGTTTCTTTATTGAATTCAATTGGCTTGTGATTTTTTTCTTTTATAGGCCGTTAATAGTGGCGATGGTTATAAGATTCAATTTTTTCTTACAAGAACTAATGGCTCCAAATTGACTCAAAAACTATGTCATTTATTGAAAGATTAATTTTATCAAGTAATTTTTTAACATTTAGCTATGTTTTTAATCAATAGGTTAAGTTCTCGAAGGTTATCAGAGATTTTTCTCTAGAAGTTCTTTTCTTATATTTTACCTTACTTTAGATGTTTGTCACCCAAAGAGCTGAAAGATAGCGGCTCCCGGATATAGCACCAATTAAATCTATTAGTTTAGAAAAAATTCAATTCAATTCTATTTTTGGTGTCTAGGAAAAACGACCAAACTATTTTGATAATATTCGAGACGTTTTTCGTTAAAATTTCAATCGATTAACAGAAATGGATTGGAAAATACTTAAAAGTCAGCTGGATTAGGAAAAAATTTGTTTGCTGTACAGACAAAATTAATTACATACTTTTATTAGAATATTCAATAAATATACAACCCGTGGCGTGATTGTTAGTGCGTAGGACTGTCATTCTAAAGGTCTTGAGTTCAATCCTTGCATACGCCAAAGTTTTTTCACAGGTATTGTCTCTTGCGAGGAAGTGACAAATTTTCCAAGAGTAATTCCTGCCATGAAAAGTTCTTTCTCAAATTAGCCGTTCGGATTCGGCTTAAAACTGTAGGTCCCCTCCATCCCTGACAACAGTACTCGCACACAGGAATGGTTGAGATTTGTAAGTTCCTAGGCTCTGGTTCTCAAAGGACTGTTGCGCAATCTAATTTATTTATTTTATATTAAGAAAATGTCCATATTTTTTGGACTTAGTATTATCGTTGATTTTCAACCAATGTATTAATAACGATTATTTTCAAAACATTTGAAAACGAGCTATGATCTTGCAAAATTGCGAATATCAAAACTACAAGAGAAGTAGTTTTCGACCTATATCCCTTCTTTCTAAGATTGGTAAAACTGTTTGAGAGGGTATTAGCTGACCCATTGAAAAGCTACTGCGAAGACAAGAATATCATTCCATGCAATCAATTTGGTTTCTAAAAAGGAAATTCAACGGAACATGCTTTGCTTCTATTTCAAGACAAGGTCATTCAAAATCTTAGAAATAAAATGTGCACAGTGAGTCAAGATATTGACATTCAAAAAGCCTTCGATTCACTTTGGCATCGGGGATTTGTATTTACCGAATTGGGTCATCAAAATAATTTTCAGTTTTTTTACAAACAGGAAAAGCTCAATTTGTATTAATTCTGAGCATACTGGATCGATATCGAGTCCATCTTTATTCAACAATTATCTCCATGACTTCCCTCTTTCAGACTCTTATTTTAATGAACCTTGTTCAATCCATTACGCTGCTGATACTATCATATTAGCAAGTGACAGTTGACCAATTTTAGCTTTTAATAAAATTAAACGCAGATTTCCACTTATCGAAAACTATTTCAAAAAATAGAGATTAAAAATCAATATCAATACGTGTGGATTGATTTGTTTCAGAAACGCCAGTGGAAAAGGACACTTTCTCGCTTTTAAAGAGAGCAAGTTCCTAGATCTCAAAATAAATAACGCAGCAATCTCACTATGTCTAGAAACAAAAAACGATTTCAATTCAATAGACATGCTAGGACGGTACTAAAAAAAGCAAAAATGGCTTCTGCATTATTAAAAGTATTGTTTAATTCAAAATTTTTTTTAGCCAAAGCTAAAATTCTTATGTACACGACACTTACTAGGCCGATTCTGACATACAGTTTTTGTACCTGGTTTACCATATTACCGAGCGACGGTTGCAAATGAATTGAAAGTGTTTGAAAGAAAAATATTAAGATTTTGTTGTGGATTATTCCGAAAGCCTGATAAAAAATGGTATTCAAATAACTCAATTTATGAGGGTAATCACACTACACCTTTGATGAAATAACAAATGAGTCTTCTCTTTGAAAAATTTTCAATGTTAAATTTGCATGTAAACCCATTGATAAGATCCCTAATGGACTCTAACGCCAATTTGTCACCATTTAATATTCCTAATGAGAGGTCAATCGTTAACCAAATCCCTTTTTATGTAGAAGCTTCCACTTACAATTACAGATGATGATATTCTTAAAATTTAAAAAAGTGTTGCTATTGATATTTGCAAGGTAAAGTTTCCAATAATTATATATACATATGAAAATGTTATGTAAGGAGAATTTGTATCTTTTGTATTTTATTTTAGATTAAGTTAAGTTTTAGTTTTATTTATAGTTTTAGTGTTTAAGTTATACTAGCCAAAATAGAGCTATACTGATAATGTTCGCCGGGAGCAAGCAAACAAGTTAAAACTTGTATATTTTAAAATTAATAATTGAATCGGTTATGTTTTTGAACATTTAGAATTTTGCTTAAGTCAGACATATCTCTAAGTCGACCAAATTAAGTTTTTGATTTTTTTTTCTTCAAATTGTAGGTACTGTTTTTAATTGTCTCAATAAAGCTTGAACTTGAACTCCAAGAGTAATTCTTTTCATGAAAAGTTCTTTCTCAAAATCCCCTCTATTCCTGACATGTGACATGACTCGCCCACGGGAATGGTTGCGAGTTGTTAGAACTGGGCCCCAGTTCTATACGGTCTGTTGCGCCACCTAATTTATTTATTTATTTAATATAAGCATAGTTATTAAAAATTAAATTATGATGATTTTGCAAAGTAAAATCTTTTTTTCAAAATTGCACCTAGATTCTTGAAATTCTCATAAGCTGTGGGTGTTCACTAAGGCTTCTAATACTCGTATTTTAACGTAATAGAGGTAAAGGCAAGCAACTAATGAAAATTTTTCAGAGAGATTAAAAACTAAGATTTTAAATTTTAATAAACGTATGTATGAAAAGTCTAGAAGAATCCATTGTTGGAACTTTGATATATGATATTTTCCTAATCGGTTCTTTTTACTTGCGGCATATAGGAAAAAAATCTTGAAAATGGGTCATCATTTTTTTACGATATTGAAATGTAAAACGTATATTAACAAGCTCTAAATAACTGGATACTAAAAATATTCTTAAACTAAAATTGAAAAATAAAAATAAGAATTTTGAAAAATTAAGTTTTTTTTTTGAAAATCAAATGGGGTTGAAATTTTTGAAAACAAACTTCTTTGAAGGTACATTTTTAAATCTTAAAATACATAAAATATTTTTTAACAGACTCTTTAGATACATGAGCAATCGAAATTTAAAAGTTGCTCACTTGTATAAATTCAAGCTTTAATTAAAAATTGTTCCTTGTAAAGAAAATGTTAATATGATACCCAGTCATATTTATGTACACAGACATAAATTATAACTTGATGGCGTATGGTTTTATAGAGTTGAAGTTTTTGTCAAATTTTTAGGGAAAAAATGCAAAATTATGAAAATTGTATTACTTAAGAATATACAAATTCTAAATACTGAAAAAAAAAGAACTTTAACAGAATTTCTTTAGAAAAATAAAACTAACGCGTTTTTCAAAAAAGTGATTAAACAATCTAAAAAAGGGATTTAAGAATCAAATCTTATTAACTTATTTTCTTAGCTTGTTTTTTGTTTTCAATTTAATTTATTTGAAACTACTTCACGATCTAAGTTTGAAAAAATTGTTTGATATTGTGTTCTAGACACACATTTTTTTGAATTTAATTCAAGTTTTTTAATTTGAAAAGTAAAACTATTACCTATCACATTCTACTAAACGTGATAACGAAGATAATACATGTGTAATTTTTTTTTTATTTTTAAAAGATGTAACAAAAACTTATTAAAAAGATTGCTAATGACTTCAAGTGTAAAATTTTACTTATTTTTCTATCTAAGTAGAATTGGAAGCAGACAATTAAAGAAATTAGCCTTTTCAAGTGTTATTGATGTAATTGTTCTTAATAATATTCAACATAAATTATTAAAATTATATATATTTTAATTACATTTCTTAAAACAACAAAACGGCGAATCTAACAATTTGACTTTTTTATGTTAAAATTTTGTGGAATTCAATAAGTCATCATTGTTTTATAGAATAATAAAAAGTTTTCGAAGAATTCTGGTTGAAAATCATTTTTTTAAAGCAACAAATTTGTTATATTATTTATCTCTAAACGTATAATACATTATATTATATTAGATTTATATGTACATACATACAAATTTATTTGGAAAAACTTTGCAGCTGTAGCTAAAGCTGTGTTATGATTGATGTCATATCATTTTTTTTATAATTGTATGTCACTCGTTTGCTGAAAATTTAATTGAATAAAAACAAAAAGATTTTAATTCCAATTTATTCCATCACTTGTCATCCATTAAAAAACAACATATGTATGTCATTTGCATTTTCTATTAAAATGAAATATCGTTAGTACTTTTGATAAATCGCTTTAAATTATTGTTTAAAGATGAAAAGTATGACTGAGTTCGTAATTGCAGGCTTAAATGCGCATTCTTTGCCTAAAATATGCTCAGATAAGTTATGAACACAATTTCAATTGCATAGGTGCAGTCATAATGTTTTGTTTAAAATGAGTTAACCGAACATTTTGACAAAATAAGAAATACAAATTATTTTTTAGTAACTTTACATACATTTAAGATAGATATTTTAAAACTTATGGACGAAATCATTTCGAAAGAAAGCGTCTTTTTTTAACATGGGACAAAAATTGGCAGAAATAAGAAAAGAAATTAAAAACCGAAGCAAAGGATAATGTTTTTTTTTTAATATGAAAACTCTTAGAAAGATGGGAATATTTCAATTTCAAGACCTACAAAAACTCCTCAAAACGATGAAGTAATAATTAGATGGCATTTTCAAAACGATTCAAGATAAGTGAAAGATAAATAATTAGTTTCACATTTTTGTTGTGACAGCTTTTTAGGTATCAATTTGACTATCACCTTACATACATAAATCAAATTCGATTATTTTGACTGTCATTTATCAACAATCACCTTAACCCCTGATATTTATGTCGTGTAGATAACATGCCAAGTGAAGCTTTCTTCCGTCCGTCTGTCTTCCTGCCTCGCCCTTACATCAAAAAACCATTCGGTCGATTGACTTCAAATTTTTGACGTTTTTTTTTATTTTTTAAGACTACAGATAACAGTAGTGAACATACAAATTTTTTGGTCAAAAATAGAAAATTCGAATCTTCTCAAAAACAAACCTATCGATTTTTTAAATGTTTACTAACATTTCTATAGATTTAAAAATGCTGTTTTCTGCATAAGCTCTTATACTGTATCAATAATATTTGATGATCAAAAATGTCATTGGTTTTTAATTCTAAGGGGTTTTGTATGAAATTTTTATACTTGCAATTAAAGGCAGCTGCTTGCCGGATTTACAATTGAAAATTTAGAATGAAACAACAACAACTTGTGTGTGCTACCACCAAGTTCAGAGGCTGGAGTTATAGCTATTTCACGGGGGCCAACCCGATCATCAGACTTCTTTAGTGGTGCTTAATCGCTTTATGTTCAATTTAATTTTTTGAAGAACTTTTGCCCGAGCTGGGCTTGAACAAGCGACCTATCGTGTGAGGAGCTAGTTTTTGTGTGTACTTAGAAAAATGCTAATCGGTTCAGTATAGTTCGATAGAACGAAAAAACCTGTAATTGGCTTACAACTTTCATGTGGGTGCGGTGGCGTAGTGCGTAGTGCACTAGCTCCTCACACGCTAGGTCATTGTTTTTTTTTATTAAAAAAAAATATTGAATTTTTGTATCGAAATTCGATATTTACATATAATGTATAGTATTTGGTCGATAATTCTAAAATAAGTGTTCTTTTAACCTCAGTTTCACTCGCGGAGGTCTTTACTCTTCAAATTTCAAAATTAAATGAACAAATATTATACCCACAGACGATACAATATTTTATATTGTGAAATAAATATCAAAAGAGTTACGATTTTCTTCAATAATATTGCACAACTTTGCAATATTATCCCTAGACGCTCAGTAATATTGTGCAATAGCAAATATTGTACAATAATATTGAGTGTCTAGGGACCGCTTTAATAATTTACAAGAGTTCCAACCAATTTTACTTTAAGCTTTTAGTTAATTTTTGTATAGGAAAGAAATTAAATAGAATTATCAATGGCAACGGAATATCGTTGTAGATAATTTACTGGTATTTAAAAACTTTAGAAAAAATCGATTTCTGAACTTATCTGTAAAAGCGTGTTAATGTTTTAACTATATTTAACTTTTTATTTTTTGAGAGATTTTAGAATGTCAGCCATATTATTGATTTTCTTGGAAAAAAGTTTTGTGGCAAAATTAGTTAGTTTCAAAATAGTTTCGAGTCTTAAGTTTTTCACAAATTTGAATTACATTAAATAATATAGCTGATGCTACAATTTTGAAAAGTTTAATTCTTGAAAATATAGACTTTTAAGGAAAACAACCCATTGTTAAATTTTGAAAATTGACGGCTGTCTAAAAAAGTGTTTTGAATTTGTATTCTTTAAATTATCTTGAATTTTCAACTATCGTTATCAAAATCTAGTTAATCCTTGACAATATTACTCGCACACAGGAATGGTTGAGAGTTCTCCTAAGTCACCAGTTCTCAAAGGACTTTAGCGCCACCTTATTTAATTTAGTTAATTAGAATCTTTTTCAGTGTAATTTTGTTATCAAATAATAAAAAAAATGAATATGTACCAAATTTACTTTCGAAAAGATCCAAAATATAATCAAATTCAAAAATTCTTCTTTTCAAAACTTAAATTCTAGAACCATCGAAAAATAGAATAGAAGGTGCCTGGAATGCGACCCACACTGATAACTTCCTATTTGTGCCGCCTTGTGATTTTTCTAAAAGTTTAAGAGAACGTCAATTATAACAACATTTTGTGTAAGATACACAATTTTAAAGCCGATATATCTCTTTGTTCTCAAGATACTTGAGTCGAAATTTTTTTTTTTGCAGTTTAAGGTTGTTTTTGTAGGTTTTTTGATTTTAAAAAAAGGTCATTGAGATTTTTCAAAAAAAAAAACGTAAAGTCAACAATATTATTTTGCTTATATACAAAAATTTTAATTCAATAGGTATTGTTTTTTTCTCGAGGCATTATTTTGTTCAATTCTTATTAACTTTTTTTGAAGGGATGTATTTCTTATGAACAAAATTGCCTATTGTATTTTTCTAAAAATTACCTGATGCTAAAAACGACATTTTGAATGAAATACAATTATTTCATTTATTTATTCTCGAGATATTTGGATTGATAATCAGTTTTTACAAATTTTGTGCAGTATTTTTGTAGATTTTTATTTTTTTATAGAAAAATGACGATTGATTTTTTCTAAAAAAAATACTTAATCTTATAAAAAATATTTCTTATATTGAAAAATAAGTTTTAATGTAATAACTTTAATTGTTGCCAGGATATTCGAGGGTAAAATGTTTTTTTTTTTTTTGATTTTGTGTACTTTTTTTAATATTTTTTATTTTTTGTAAAACAATAACTGTTACTAGGATTTTACCAAATGTCATAAGCGTTATTTAGTTAGTTTCTAGGCATTATAATTTCTTGTATTAAAAGTGAGCAATGTATTTTTTCAGTTTTTTTCATTTATAAATGTATACCAATTTAATATCACGTCACAATAGATATATAAGTAAATAGATAATAAGTATTTGAAAATTTTTCAGAATTTTTTTGAGAGATATTTTAACTTTTTTAAAACTAGTATTTGTTTAATTAATTCAACTTTTTTCTGCATCTTTGGATGTTAATATCTGTAAAATTAAATAATATTTGAAGTCAATATTCCTAATGGTTTTGATATATGACCGTGTATCCCTTACACGCAGAAATCTCTTTAAAAAGCTTTTATTTAAATTCTAGGTACCTTGAAATGTCGAGAAATATCAAAACTTTCAATTCGACAAATCGGACCGGACCAATTACAATAACTTTCTATGGGAAGTTAATAAAATAATTGAAACATTCTTCTTACTCAATTGTTTAGCTTTGCACATCTTAAACAAAAATTACATAAAGTAATTTTAATCACACTTTGAACAACAAAATCTTTAAGAAATTTTTAACAATATTTAAAATAGAAATGACACTAGACTTGCATAGAATGCATATCCCTGGCAATATCACTATCTTAATTTAGTGTACAAGATCAATATTTGTATTTGAAATTAATTAAAATTATTTTATCAAAAAACACAAACGTATTTAAAATTCCTGAATAATGAATTAATAAAAGTCAATAATAGTTTTCTATAAAAAAAAAATCTGAGTATTTATTTTACAAAATTTCACAGTGAAAAAAACTAAAATAAATAATAATTGTTATTTATCGTGATTTCATAAATCACAATCAATAACCGCACAGAACAAAAAATGAATGAATTTTCAATATTTTTTTTTGTTAATTAAAATTCCTAAACGCTTGTATTTTGCAATCAATATTTCATATCAAATAAAAACCAAATAAATATAAATAAAACAATTAAACATCATTTCCTCACGACACACGACACAAAAATATGTACATTTGTACATATCTCCATCATCAACTCACCTCTCTAACTATGTAAAGTGCAATGTGCAATGGAAAACCACAAAAAGCCAACCAAATCAATTCAACCCACTGCCCTGTGCGGAAGTCAATATTTATCCATTTTTCATTTGAATTTTTACACACGATTTATCAGCGATGCAAAACCGAAACCGCAAAATCCATTTACGCTTCACCGAAAACAGTAATCCTCACGTAACGTAGGTTTATCTGATGGTTTGTTTTTGTTATTTTTATTTTATTAGTATTTTTTGGGTAAAATTATTTATCGGGCCAATTAATGAAACAATTTAAAGCTCTTTTAATTCACTAAATTATTACACCAGATACTCAAAACATGCAAGTACATATATCTACTTTTTTCATAAAAAGATACAATTAAAAGAACTATCAAAGAGACTCTATCTTTGTATGCATTTTCTCTTATAGACTTGTCGTGGCCGGGCCTACTCAATTTCAAATTATTTCTTTTTTTTTTGTTTTCTACTTTCAAGATTGAGATTATACCTACAGCTTTAAAGAAAAAATGCGAAAATCTAAGTGAGTAAACAAAACCCTTGCAGTTTTCAATATTCAAACGAACTCACAGCACAAAACAAGTTCCAACCCACGTATCGTCTTCGTTACATCCCAAAAAAAGAAACAGCGCGAGTATACTCGTATCTTTTTAATGGAAAAAATATTCAAAACTCACTTTGATATTGCTTAAAAAAGAGTGAATATTAAATTTTCAAGATTAAGGTACACACTCAAAAGGAAAACATTTTTTAAATCACTGTTTGGCGCCACCTTTCCTTTGTAACAAGGCCAACACTTTCGTTTGTCGTTTCGCGTTTCTGGGATGTATATCTGAATCTCTCAATCTCGTTTTTAAATTGTATCCAAATTAATGAGACGTCACTAAAAGGACCTTCTTTTATCATCAACCCGAGCGTTGATTATGGTTATGGTGTGACATTATAAATAAAACACCTTGGGATTCACCGGGGACGAGGAGACCTGACAAAATTAACTGCAAAGATACAGATACTTTATCTGGTAAATAACAGATAAATAACACGTCTTAATCACATCGAGCCAAAACTAAGACTGCGACAAAGACATCGGTTCGGTTCGGTTTCGTTTCCAATGTGCCCGCACGCAGTTCTTTGAAATCAACACTGAATCTGGTTTCTTAAACTGCCGCCCACAGTTGTAGGACAAATTATTGCCGAAGTGAATAATTAAAGTATCTTTTTTGTTTGTAGACAAAAATCGTTGTAAAACGCACACACAAATGTTTAACCAATAATGAAAAAGAAAAACTAAGAAAAAATCATTGAATATTCAAAGTTTTTGTGCTGTCTGTTGTTGTTGTTGCTATAGAGATCCCGGCGAGCAAGCGAAAATCTATCTATACCACTTCGAGATTTATAATATTTCTAATGTAGTCAATACCGTACCGATCGACAGCTGCTGAACAACTGAAGACTTCCAGCCAGGTAAATGTACCTTTTGACCAACATCAGAGAACGAACCAAAACTTAGTTCTTCTCAGTGCAATAATCCTGGAAAATTGAAAAAAGCTTTTTTGTTTAGAAAATATAGCAACAGGGTTATAAAATACGAAAGTGCGGACATGCGCTGAAGTAGTCAAAAAAGTTACTGCAGTTAATTTTCTCCTGCTTAAATATTTATTTGAACTTCCAGTTTCCAAGATATGAATTTATAACATGGCACAGGGACATGTACCTGTACAGAGTACACCAGGACTGAGTGTTGTGTTTTTTGTATAATATATCCAATGTTGTGACTTGTGGGACTTGAGCTGAGCTGATACCATGATGAAAGCAAGCAGCAACAGACATTTCTTCGAGCAACAGTGTGGTTTTCCCAAATAAGGTAAATACCTATACCTGGTTAAGTTTAAGAGAACGAACGCGCGATGACGCGGCGGCCGGGCGGTGACGACACGGCGAGTGTCTTTGTTTACGAATTATTTTTAGGCATTTTCTTCAGGAGTCTAGCTATATGAAAAAAAAATCTGTTGAGTAGATACATAGGTATGTATGTATGTATATATTTGATTGATGCAATCTTCCTTTAATCTCCTTAAAGCTCAATAAAATATATAAAAAAAAGGCTAAGATAGTCGTAACTTTTCCTCGTATCTACTTACATATTTATCAACAGATACTTTAAATATATACATACATACATATGTATTTCCGTGAAGAAAAAATAGAACTGAGAGCTATTTTAGGCCAATAGAAGTCTTTTCAAGTTCTAAGCTTTCTATAAATACCTATACAATTAGGCTTGTATTTATTGTTTTTTCTTTCCAATCATACAAAAGGTCAAGTGCATACTTGGAATTAACCACCACTGATTTTTTTAAAAAGTAGAATCAGTGCTTTTAAATAATATCAAAATATTGTTAACTCACTTTTTCAATTTTGTGTGTTCGTTTGTTAAATGCACTAATCAGAAGTTGGTCCCAGAAAGGTTTATCTTCTCGAATAATCGTTGATACTTCAAAAATTCTTTTTCTGATCGTTTTTCAGGAGAATATACAAACTATGTATTTATACTAGCATATTATTAGGTTTTGAACTCTTATCTTCCCAATGGATGTAATTGTTTAAAGTTAGAATAATTGGTATGAACCTGTGTGTACGCACGGCTGTAAGTGCTCATATATGTACGTTTTTCAATTATATTTAATAGTTTTAAAATTCAATTGTTTTTTCACAAATTATAATTTCATGACTAGTAAAGTTCTTTTTCTTTTTATTTAGTCGGTGATTTTTATTATTCATTTATATAGAAGAGTAACCTTGGTATTTAAAAGAAGGACACCTTGCTTAATATCCAGCGACAGCAGCGGTTCAAAAACATTTTCCTCACAAAAAATTTACGCATGAATAGCAAACCAATAAAATACGGAATAAAAGAGTTTTTCTTGAAACCAGAAATCCATTCTTGAGTGACCTTTTTAAAAAAAATTGAAAAGTCGTTTCTGTGCATGGATTCAAAAAATTATAATTTTCAAACTAAAAAATAAAATAAAGAAAACAATCGATTTTTTTAAATTAATATATGTACATATGTACAATGTACATATATGGTTTTCTTTTTCAATAGTCTCATCAATGATTACAATAACAACTAGCTTAACCCTCCTTTACAACACGGAACAAATCGGTACAACCGTCTCATGGGGTCCATTTGTACCCCAGAATTATTTCGAAGCATTTTTTTCATGTCAATGCTACGAGTATATTATTCTGTTTTCATTTGTCTAACTTATTTATGAATGATTTTCAAACATTTATCAAATAAATTAAGTTGAAATTTTAATAGAAAATTGATCTTTCTGGTTATTCAAAAATATATTCTTAAATTTGTTTGATTCTTTGTTAGTAACGTGTAAACAATGTTCTACCCTTCTCTGCGTTCTCAAGATCTTGAGTAGATAGATTTATGCTTATACAAAGGTTTATTCTTTTTGATTTGTTATATAATTTAAACTGACAATTTTGGCCAAAAATGTGAAGCCGTATTTTTGTGGCATATGAAAAAAGAAATTTATTGGAAAAACTAAAATAAAGTAAAAAGCGCAAAGTGCTCGCAACCTTACAATCGAAAAGTTACTTACACCTGTGACTAGGCCTTGAAGATAAATGTCAAAACCGTTTGTAGTATAGCAATTTCTTGATGACCAACTTGATTCCGTAAAATAACAGAAAGGAACCACTCATAATTATATTTTCTGAAAGAATGGCATTGGTGCCTTATGTTCAAAAGCGAAACAAACAAGTTATTTTGGTATTGAAGCAACATTAATGTGAGAAAGCCACTTCCGGTTCACAAAAAAAAGCCTGTGATGATACTGGACTACAACAAAACCAAAGATGGAGTCGGTGTTTTCGATCACATTGTTTTTATTTATTCATGCACAAGTCAAGCACAATGCTGGCCGATGCATGGTTGTATTTTACAACTTACTAGACATTGCAGCAGCAGCGACTGGCATAATTTTTTGACATTAAAACCCACCAAGGCAAAACAAAAATTTATTTAGAAAAATTTATGGGAAATGAACGGCCGTTCACAGCCTGCAACGAAAAACACAAAAGGAGAAACTACTTTGGATGCCCTTCACCAAATCTACAACTGATTAGCTCATTCCAACATTAACGGCCAATTTCCTGACGAAGTTCTTAAATAAAAAAAACTCGATCTAGTAAATCTTGGTTTATCTATGAAACGTCATTTTAAAAATATTTAGATTTCAGCATTTCTTCACATCTAATCATATCTGTAGAACTCGGTTAAAAATCATTTCTGATGTATTCTAGGGTCTCGGTTTAATGGAACTAAATTCTAACGTGTTTTTTGCTATTTTTACAGCCCCCGCAGATAGTTCTGACTCAAAATTTTGATATTTTACGAACAATATTAAATATGTACAAGCTGCGAGCAAAAAAATAGCAGTGCATGGAAAATTATTTTAAATAAAACATAAAACATAAAAAGAGTTTTGATGTTGGAAATGTTTTTAAGTAAAACTCCTTAAGATTCATTAAAATTTAATTTTTAGTAAGAATAAAATTTAATTTATTGCTAATTAGCTAAGCAGTAATCCAAAAACAAAATACACCTCAAAATAAAGCGAGCAAAATAATAGCAGTGATTTTTTTTTCTGTTAAATTTAAATAAAACAAGGACACAAAAAGTTCTTTTCAACGGTATTTTATTTAATAAAAACTAGTATTTGTTAACAATTATTATTTTTATTTTTTATTTTTTATTACATATTATTATTTTATTTTTTTTAAACTGCTTCACAACGACGTTTCATTGAGTCCACAAGTCCCTGACATCTTGATGGTGTTATTGATTGCCAAGCCTGCTCAGCAACGCTCCATAGCTCTGTGTTATTTTTTGATATTGCCTTGAATACTTCTTTTTTAATGTCTGCCCAAAGATTCTCGATAGGATTGAGGTCAGGAGACTGTGCAGGCCACTCAATGACCTCAATCCTATTATCTTGAAACCATTGCCTGGCTGCTCGGCTGGTATGCTTTGGGTCGTTATCCTGCTGGAAGACCCATTTCAGGGGCAATTCGTATTCGGCATATGGCAGCATAGTGTTTTGCAGGACATCAACGTAAGAGTGCTGGTTCATAATGCTTTTGATGCAGTATTTTTTTTATTATCTCCAAACCATTATACTGGATCCCCCATGCTTAATAGTTTTTGTAGTGTATCTATTGTTATATTCCATATGCGGGGGTCTTCTCACAAACTGCCGAGATCCTTTACCACCATAGAGAGCCACCTTGCTTTCATCGGTCCAGAGAATGTTTCTCCACATTTCCGGAGCCCATCCAAAATGTTGGCGAGCAAACTTCACCCTTTTAACTACAAGGTGTTTCTTTAAAAGTGGAACCTTTCTTGGACTGCGAGCATTTAAGTCATGCTTCCTTAGTGTTCTCCTCACCGTATGCACACCGTACGGAACCTCAAGCTCGGCTGCAATCTCTGTAGCTGCTGCTGCAGGATTATTCCTTGAAAAGCGACCCACACGTTTTGTATAAGATGGTGTAAGAGATTGTTTCCGTCTATCGTTTCTGCCCTTCTTTCAAAGGTTAGGCGTTCCTTAGCATCTTCGCTGAACAGCCAAGAAGTTCCTGAACCTTTTTGTACGTTTTGCCTTCAAAAATGAGCTTTATTATAAATTCCCACCTCTTCAGTGTGTAGTGTTTACCTCAACCCACTTTAAATTATTAAATTTAATAATTTTATTACAATTTTAACGGAAATATAAAATAGAATAACAGGACTTGTTTTTATAACTTTTGAAATCAAAATTTTAATTAAAACACATCACTGCTATTATTTTGCTCGCCTAAAATAATGAATCACACTACACAAAGCGACATTTAAACAAAATAATGAGAATTTACTGTTAAATTATCAATTGCACCTTTTAAGATAATTATTACTCTAAGTACCAAAATAAAGTAGAGTTGCGAAAAAGTGTCTGTGTTATTGATTTATGAAAAATTATAGCTATTATTTTGCTCGCCACTGTATGTACATATTCCTGTTGCACTAAACATTCAAAAGATCAAAATAAATTGGTTTCGAGCCCTGCAATCTTTGATGCATGTACTGTACATATTTAAATAAAAGAAAATAGTATATTGAAAGTTTCAAGAAATTGTGCGTTAAGTAGATTCAGCCAGAAGATTATTGTCGATATGAAACATGCAACAATATTGATAAAAGTTTAGTGTTTTTAAATATTTTTTCAGATTCACATAATTTCAAAACGGGCGTCTTGTCTTCTATAAACAGACACATACTCGTACATAGTATACTTAACCTACACTTTTATCTGCTCATGTTGTCCATCGTAATATCGATGATTTTAGATTCGATGTTACTTCTCAGCAAAATTTAAATAGCTCTTATGTCATAGTCATAGTAATAATAATATTTAACTTTTAAGCATTTTGACTTATTGTAATACCAGAGTTTGATTTGTTGTAACCTTAATGCCTTATTTATTTTTAAGTTAATTGTTTCCTGCTTCCGAATGATTGTAAGTTTTCATTTCCATACAGCTATCAAAAACTTTTTATCCTGTGAGCAACTCTAACTAGAAAAAGTGGTAATTTAATAAATGCTTATGACTCCATTTCGGAAGTTATTCTTATGAATTTGTTTTGGGTGCTTATTCTATTTAGCAAAATTCTCCCAAAACACTTTTAAAAACCCATTACACTATTTTATCTGTGACTTAATTTGTATTTATTTTTAAAACGATCCGAAGTATTATTTTCGCAAAGTTTGGTTTTTTAATTTTGATTGCTATAAATATTTATACAAAAAAGGTAGATACTTCAAATTTGATGTTTTTGAAATTATTTTCTTTTTTGAGCTTTAAATATCGGGGGTTAAATAAGTTCAAGAGGTATCCTTTGAAAAAAAAGGTATTCATGCCCTCAAGCGTTACCTTGATATAATTATTATTATTGTATACTTCGGACTTCTTATTTTATTTTTTTTAGATGTGTTCTGACATCTTGTTTCTTTTTTCTTTTCGTGTAGGGATAGAAATGAGTATAATAGAACCATAATATTTTTTTTTTGTTTTTGAATTTGTTTGCATGCATAGCTTAAGGGACTTGAGAATTAATTAGATTTTCTTATATAAATACAAAATACGACGCAAAAAATTAGAATGTGGTATCTGTATATGGTGTATATTTAAAAAATCAGTATTCCTAGAAGGAATACTTATGTTTATTTTATTTTGTGGTTTTAATTTAAGATGGTACAATAAAACAATTCCTTATTAATTTAAAAATTCAACTGAAAATTAATAATGTCAAAATTTGAGTGTGAAAGAGTAAAGATTCACTTGATTCGATTGTTTTAATTGGATTAAATTTCTTGCTGGTTCCTACGGCTTATTCTCCCAATATGGTTACACTTAATCACTTTAATCCTACCCAGGGAAGGGTAAGTCGTAAGGGCCACGAATCCCCCTACCCTGAGCCATAGAGTTTAGTAGTACAGAAAATGACTTCATGCATAAATTTGTGTAGATTAAATTAAATAAATAAATTAGAGCAAAGTGACGTACGACTCTCAACCATGTTTGCGATAGATGTAAGGGATGGAGGGGAGTGTGTCAAATTAAAACGTCTAATTTGAAAAAAAAATCTTTTTCATGACAACAATAAGTCTTAGAGAATTTGTCATTTCCTTGGAAGAGGTAGTACCCGTGAAAAAATATATGCAACTGTAGGTGGCACAGCCAGGGATTTAACTAAAAAACCTCTGACACGACATTTCATTTTAGGTTATTTAAGGTTTATCTTCAAAAAATCGGTTTTTTTGTTTTTATAAAGAACAACAAAAAAAATAATAAAAATAAACTCGAGTAATTTTGAACAACGTTTTTAAATAATTTCCATTTATGAAACTCATCTGCAGCTTCAATTAAGTTTCTCAGCTCACACATAAAGTTTGGGGATTTTTGAAAGTTGGTTATTTCTAAAATAAATTGCTTACCTTGCTTTTTAAATCTTATGTGGCCATACTAATGTAATATTTGCAAACAATCATTTTTTATCTAAAAGGCGCTCGCAAGCCCTATTTGGATTGTTTAGCACCTTAATGAACTTAAGAATTTTATTTAAAAGCTTATAGGAATGGTTTTATTCATCATTAAGTAGGAATGCTTTCATAATTAAGAAGTTCATGAAGTATTTAGACCATTAACTCCTAGAGAACAACAACAGTTTAATTTATAAAAAAGTGTTGAGCTTTGCTTTTTGTCCTCTATTTCTGAAACGGTTGAGCGCATTAGAATAGAAACGGAGATATTCACGAGAAGGTGGTTTTCGTGACTTTTTGCGGTCCATAACTTACGAAGTGAACAAGAGATTTTATGAGACATTTTAAACAATGCAATGTTTAATCCTTTCGGGACGGGAGTGGGACGTTTACATATAAATATTCTTTGTTCTGTACCACTCTCGTACCGAAAGGGTTTAAACACCAAAAGGAAAAAATTAACAAATTTCCAGCTTACTAACCGAAATTTCGTTGTTGACACCTTTTTTTGCCTAATTTCACTGTTCTTATAATGTTAAGATGGATTCGCAGTATTAAATTCAAGTAAATTTCAAATTTTGTTAGCTTCGAAAAATTATGTACAAGTATGTGACCCCCTAACTTCAAGTCTGAACTGTATAAGCAAATTATTTTATGCTCAAAATATTGTAAGACAAAATGCTGCATTTCAAGATTCTGGTTGGTCAAAATTCTGTACTTCAAAATGCTGCAAGTAGACAGCCTATTAAAAAAAGATATTTAAACCGAATATTTTTGAGAGTAAATGACCATTTTTCACTGCCTAAATTTAAGCAAAACAATTTAGAACATTAATATGTATTAATATTACTAAAACTGCTTGTGTGATCCTTTAATTTTTTAAGTCTCATGTTAGACTTTTTTAACTTCCTATAGGAAGTTATTGTATTCGGTCCGATTTGTTGAATCGAAAATTTGACATTTCTTGACGTTTTATTGTACATATAGGTACCTAATGTGTGTGCGTGTGTATGCACGTTCGTACGTTTGTACGTTCGGGATACCATTTTTCGTCGTCCATGATTTAGTTTTAAAACTATGGATTATAATCCACAGAAAAAGTGTCGATTTAATTTTTGCCAAAATGTGACTTTACAAATTAATCTCTAACCTTACAAACTTAATATTCTATGACATTGTGCAATACTTCGTATATCTCTTATTTGTTGCTATTTCTATTCTTAAGATATATTTATATCGATTCTATTTTGTAAATAAATACAAAGTTACTCATCATTTCTTAAGTGAAAAAGTTCGTTTATTTTATTCGCTGAATCCCTTTAAATTTCAAATCAAATATATGGTAAATCAAAAATTTAATAGTTTGTGTCAACATACCTAGTAGCTTTAATGTAAACAATTATTTAGACACTTTTGGAATGTAGGGTTCTTATACTATTAATTTTTAAATTCTGAACTCGGCTTATATGTTGTCACTTACAAACATATAAGTAAACTAAGTGCTTTTCATTAACCTATATACATTATTATATATTTCAATTGCCATTATATACATATAATTAAAATATTAAGATTAATTATTTAATTACAAATTGACATGCTTCGTATTCAAGATACATTCATCCTTTTCAATTTAATAATAGTTTTAATGTACTCAAAGATAGATTCTCGTCACAAAATGTGTTTATTGAAAATATTAGCACGCAATACAACATCAACACGCACATTAAATGTGTAACTCTTGTACACGCAATAAATAATAATGAAATGAATTAAATTATAACAAATTATACTTCCTGTCATAATAGAATAAAAACTAATATAAGCCAATATAAATATCTGTAACGTTCGTCCTATTAATGTATATTTATGGTAAAAAGGCTTCTTGTTAAAGTACTTAATATTTCTTTGCTTTTTGTTTTAAAAACAATAAAAAAAAAACATTTTTGTTATGCTAAAGTGCATGGAAACAGAAACTATGTATAAGATCCCATTACCTACTAATGCATTTAATGGTTTTTCGCTCTTAAATTGTTTTAGTCTACACTCGCTATTTCGTACGTGTTAGTAGCTATTTTAACATCAAGAACATGTTAAATTGAATCACTACTCAATAAACTTTAAGGGTAGTTTTGTTCAGAACTGCTTTAAACCACATTTTTTCTTGGTATTTAATCTACGAAAGTCCAGCAAACATACCTTCACTATACACATATCTGAATCGTTCTGGAACCCCTGATCGCACTTGAAAAACCAGCCTTTAAACTTTCAAAAACATTCAACATTTAGTTATAAAAGTGACAAGTTGTTTTTTTTTACATAAAGGGGTCATGAATACCCTTATAATGATAAAACACAATGCGAGCAATTAGGAAGGGACGATAGGATTAGAAAAGAGATGGCAATGCACATTAGTTTTGAATGCCTACACAGTGTAATAAGTTATAAATATTGAACCTAGTAAAGCGTTAAACATTCGTATAGTGAGGCTAAAGAAAGAATCCCTATTCTTAAAAGTACGCCCGAGGTTGGGTTCAAGGGTAAACTGATGAGCATTCCTAGATGTATTGTTTGAGAGGAGGAATACAACTGGGTGTTTAACTAGAGCATTGTTTGTGAAAATATCCATTAAACAATGATATTCATGAAACCTTGTGACGGTGTTCAGAAGAACAAAAAGTCTCAGTAAAGAACGATCGCCTATGATTTTCAAAGCTCTTTTTCAATTCTATCCAAAAGACTCAAGTACGTTTCTGGGGCACCAGCTCAAATATGAGAATTATACTCGAATTTTGGACGAATAAAAGCTTTGTAAATTATAGCCAGATCAGAAGGGGTAAACAAAACTTCTTGCATCGTCGGAGAAAACCTAAACACTTAGCATCAATGTTGGTGACAGTAGACAGCATTGAGTTTTTAAAGCATTACATTTTTCACGGTTTTTGATTCCCCATTGGACAGTGCTGTAAAAATTGGAACTTAATGAGCTTACAAATATGAAAAGCTGAGGGTACAGTCATCGTCGACACAATTTAGTGGGTTAGAAGTTTACCGAAAGGAAATTTCTAACCCAACAAAGAAGAGATTCATTAATACCAAATGCATGCATTTTCGATAAAAGCTTGATGCCGTGCTTGTTCTACTGTTAGGTGAGATGAACCAAGAGATCACCAGTGGACCTATTGCTACGAAAGCCGTATTGTCGGTCATTAAGAAGATATTTCTTGAGCTGATAATTAATCAGCATTTCCATAAGTAAGTGCAATCGGTCGGTAATAAGAGGGTCAGGAGGATTCGCCTTTTTTGGGACGGGCTAAACAAATGCAGTTTTCCATCCGCTCGGAACGAGACCTGAGCAGTAGAACAGATGAAAAAGCTTACGCAGTGGTTTTGCCAGCGTTGAAGAACACCTTTTCAGAACAATAGCGGGGATAGCATCCGGAGTCCGGGCCAGCGGATTTATGTATGTTAAGATCTTTTAGTACTCTCGTCACAGTACGAGTGCAAAAAAAGATTGGGCCAACAAACGCGCTCGATGTAAGGCGGAGTCATAACACTCACCAGTGGATCTATTTTGCTACGAAAGCCATACTGCCGGTCATTAAAAAGCTTTTGTTCTTTAAGATATTTCTTAAACTGAAAATTGATCAGCGTGTACATGACATTGAAAAGAATGGACGTAAGTGCAATTGGACGATAGTTAGAGGATGAGGAGGATTCGCTTTTCTTAGGGATAGGCTGGACAAATGCTGTTTTCCATCCACTCAGAAAGAGACCAGTATAGCAGGACAGATGGAAAAGCTTACGCAGTGGTTTTGACAGCGTTGAAGAACACCACTTCAATACAATAGAAGCGATATAATCCGGGATAGCGGATTTGTGAATGTAAAGTATTTGTGAATGATATTTAAGTATTCTAGCAACTGTACCAGCGCGAAAAATCAATCGAGCTTACAAAACGGGTGTTATTGGAATATATGGGTTTTACACAAATATGTATGTGAATTTCTGTCAAAAAAATAAAACTTGAATCAATTTTTCAATTAAGAATTCACTTTCTCACATTTCACGCTCACTAAAGGGGTTATTACTGCACGTTAAGCAGAAAAAGACGGATTTAAGATTAAATATTAATGCCAATTAGCCTTAAAATTAAGACTTTTGAAAAAATTAAATTTGTTCGCGAAGCTCATAAAATTGTATCTTTATAAGCCTAATTGCCGTGTTTGGAGCGAAGGTAATTTTAAAATCATTCGTGAGCCTTAAAATCTTCCGATTATTGAAGCATTGAAAGCCAACATTCAAGCGATCATTGACACCATATTGACAGAAGTATTATTATGGAAAAATAGTTAAAAATTGGATTGTTAAAATCGACTATGTACATAACTGTTACCCGCGAATGCCTTGAAATTATCTACCAGATTATAATAAAAAAAATGATTCAAACAAAATGTATGTCTTGTATCATTATTTAAGGTTTTAAGTTCTTAAAAAATCATTTTCTATATCGTTTAAACCCTATGTCTTACAGTTTTGTGTTCATAATCAAAAATGAAACTCCATTAATTTGAAGATATTCGAATAATCAAAAGCTTAAAGTCACCAAATCCTGACAAATTGTTCTACAGAAGGAGTTTCAAATAAATTCCATTTACATTATTTTTTGAAAAAAAAAATCTCCACAACAAATTTTAGAAACTAGTTTGTTAAAAAAAAAGTAGAAACTCTTTGCTTATATTGAAAAACCGGGCCTTAGTGTTCAAAAACATAATACAAAATAAGTTTTGTACTTAAAGGTACTATTCGGACGATTTAGTTACAGCTTGTTAAAAAAAATATAAACGACTGATTTTGTATGTCCACGTAATGTAACAAGAGTACAAAGCGCAGATACCCAATGTTCTTTTTTGAGTTTTCGGTTTTTTATAGGTACCGCCGCCGGCCGCCGCCACCGTTGGACCATAAAAAGAGGAAACTATATTATTGGAACGTGTCAAGCTGACTAAGATGAAAATTCACATCAGTGGCATAAAAGATGTGAGTGAGACTTTGTTTGTTTTATTTTTCGAAGTCATTGAAAAAGTTTCTTGTAGCTACCTTTATTTTTTATTTAAGTTAACTTTGTATGATATTTATTTTTTGTCGAGAACGTGCTTTTCACATACTCGCTCGTTGTAAATTTATCGTCCTAATGCAATGGGTAAAGACAAAAAACTGCAGCTCTTTGTTCAAAATAATTTCCGGAATTTTATAGACGGTTTTAGTCTAAACTGAAATATACTCGTAGGTGGATTCATGCTTTGTTAGCTTTTCTTTATTGAACACAAAAAAAACTGTATTGACACAAAATAAAATGTATTGATACGAAATAATGCATTTTATTTTCTTTGAGAAAGAAATAAATTGTACTAACGTACATGATGCTTAAAGGTTTTTTTAGTGTTTACTCCACTTGTCAAGAGTTCAAGGAGTGAAATCAAAATAAATTACTTGCTTTTAGTCATTGTCATCATTGACGAAGTTTTTTGTTGAAACAAGTTCTCTTACAATCGATTCTAAGAAACTTTTTTTCGAAATTTTTCACATTTTAAACTTTGGACAATAAATTACAAACTTCCTTCTTCATTTTTCTTAAAAAAAAACTTCATACATCTATTATATATTTAAAAATGTAGTTGGCTTCAGAAGGTTAGATAACTAAGTAATTAATAGTAAGTGATAGCTGTATACAATAGTAAGGTATAAGTCCAATGTTGGACTATTTCGTTTACTTAATAAATCTCTTTGGTCATGAAGGAAAATTGTGGTACTGAGGTGTAACTATTTTTTTTTGATCACTAACTTACTATTTCCATATAGGAGTAAGTATTTTGTTTATTTAATATTTTATCAGCTAGGATTTTAAATTTAAAAAAAAAAATAATGGAAAAATACCTTTGATTAACTTTTTCATCTAAATGGATGCAGTCAAATAAAAGGTGGTTAAATTTTAAGGGTCAATGTTGATTTTGTGTTTTAAAAACACAAATTACACTGGTCTGCAACGAAATCTTCCTTTCAATAAAGCTTTACTTTTCTAAAGGATTTTGGTATGCTGGGTATGAATCTGAAAAAGATTGACTGAAGAAGAAAAATCAGCTATAGGACCTCATGGATATGGATCAATTAATAAGAGAGGGAAGAGACTCATCAAGTGGCTAGGAGATTTGAATTTTGATTTGAAATTCGGGAGTTCATTCTTCAAAAAGAAAGATAGCAGGAAATGGAAAGACTAAAAACGAAATAGACCGCATCTATATCGCCAAATCTACGTTATCCCTATAAAATGGTTCAGGATCAAAAAATAATGACCTATAACGACAGATAAGAAACCATAGTTTCCAATCTGTGCTATAACGAAAATATAAAAACAAAGATCAATCAGCTTTTAGAACAGTCAAACACCAATATTGATCTTCAAAATAAATATGACAGTTTAGAAAATATTATAAGGACTAGAAATGTCAAAGACACAAAGACTTCCAAACAAAAAAATATCCGACGAAACCAAAAATCCAATTTTTAGAAGTGAAACCTTTTGAACAAAACCATAACTACATAACCAAGAAAAAATAGAGCTAAGCGAACTCAGAAAAACTGTAACATATAAAATAAAGAAAGAAATTCGCGAATTTAATGAAAACATTAAGGATACAATTAGACGAACAAAATGAATTAAAAGGGAAAATATTTGAATAATAAACAAGAATGGATTACAAGAATGAAGAACCAAAACAAAACTGTTATAACAAAACGATTTGACATCAATGAAAACGTAACTAATTTTTTTTGGAAAACTGTTCATCTCGAATAAAAATGCCACAGAAGAAAATACAATATAGATTCAATACCTTCACAAACTCCTATGATCAGCAAAGAATCTATCGAAATGACCAAAGACGATCTGATGAAAGACAAATGCACAGGAAATGATATAATATAATCAGAAATGTTAATTTATGAGAAAAACTCCCTTTCCAACATTTTAACAAACATATTTAACGAAAAAATACAAACAAAACAAATTCCTGAACAATGGTAAGAAACAACGATAACACTTATACACAAAAAAGGAAAGAAGTAACATTTCGACAATTTACAAGCTCTTGACACAAAAGACAATATAACGATGGACGAAGAAAAAATTGAGTACGTAGAAGATTACATATATTTGGGACAGCTAAAATCATTTAAGGACCAAGAAAATAAAGAAACTAACAGACGCATCACCAATAGCTGAAAACAATTCTGGAGCCTTAAACATATTTTACAATTGGACTAAAGTGCAGACACGATGAAGTATACTTTCGACTCTGTGATTCTACCGACCCTTACTTACGGACTACAAATAATGAGCTTGACTGCAAACAAAATTCGGAACATACGACGAAGTCAAAGGGTACGAAGTGAAGAAATTCGAAATAGAATCAGAATTATTGACGTCATAAATAGAACAGGAAGGCTGAAATGGAGCTGGGCAGGACATGTATCTAGACTTCAGGACCAACAATGGACAAAAACTACAACAAAAGACCAGCGAGCAGAGAAGAACAATAGACCAGCAGGACGACCCAATAAAAGATGGAGTAACGATCTATCACAAATAACCACAAATTGGTACAACGAACCTAAAAATAGAGATATGTAGGTATGTACCATGGGGAGGCTTATGCCAGTAACCAACATTTATAACTTTTAAGTATGTAATTATTTTATTTTAAATTCATTTTATTTTTAAATTTATGTTTAATTTAAAACTAATAATTTGTAATAACTTCAAACTTAAAAAACAAAATTGTATTTGTACGTACATAAGTATTAAGTGATAAATTGTTATATTTATGTACATATGTATGTATATTAAATTAACTTCAATGTTATTTGATAAGGAGATACTAATTAATAATTTTTCTAATTGATTAACTTATAATAAAATAACTACTTAGAGTTATATATAAGTTACAAAGTAATATATTTTGTTAAGTGATTTATCATTTCTCCATAAACACAAAACAAAATTATATTGAATTATATTATAATTGGTCGATACCTATTTTCTTTCGTAGTATTTGAAATCGTACGAGTTCAAGTGGTTTTGTCAATAAATCTGCTAACTGGTCAACTCCTGCAATATGCTCCAATCTTAAATCACCTTCCAGGAAACGCTCACGAACATAAAAATGGTGAACTTAAATATGTCTTCTTATGGGTTAAAGTCAATTATAAATGAACCTACGCGAATCACAAATACGTCCCAAACTTGTATCGATCACATATTCTTAAGATTGACACCTGTTTGGTTTGATGGGTTATTAGGTCAAGTAATCGATTTCAAGATCACAGACCATTGCATAATAATCTTAAAATTAAAACGATTAATTCAGAATAGCGTTAAAAAAAATATTCCATTCCAACTAAAACAAGCTGTCAATTTTCCAACTCTTTTGGAGGCATTAAAGTTCGAATTTTGGGATCAGGTTTACAATGAAACTAATCCTTCGCAAGCGTATGACTTATTTATAAGCATTCTTAATTCACATATTAATGAATCAACCTCTTCTCGTACTAATCTTCACAATGCTTGTAATCTAAAACGTTTTAGGCCATGGATTAGCAAGAACTTAGTTACTTTAATTAAAAAGAAAAACTCGGTTTGGAAAAAATGTAAACGGCATCCACGAAATCAGAATCTGAAAAAATACTACTCTAAAGTTAGTGAAAATGTAAAAAAACAAATAGAAATTAGTCGTGATAATTTCTACTCCAGTAAGCTTGAATCCTGTAGAGGGAATATTAAGGAAGAATGGAAAGTGGTTCATTCTATTTTAAACGAACAAAAAAATAGTGATTCCATACAAAAAATAAAAATTAATAATGAAGTTATATCTAATCCATTTGATATCGCTAATAATTTTAATAGATACTTTACTTCTGTCGCATCAAATTTAAAACCTTGTCCCACTTTTAATAACAATTGTAACTGTGATATGTATCCAGATTTGGTAGAAGACCAATTCCAAAGTAATAGTTTTGTATTTGTTCCGTTTACATCTCACGAAATATACAAAAAAATAATGTCTCTTGATAACAAATGCTCCAGTACATCTGATGATATAACCAATTGCCTGCTTAAGCGAATTGCCTTCTATATAGTTGACGTGATTTGCTTCATATTCAATATGAGTATGACCTCTGGAATTTTTCCATCGTCTTTGAAAGAAGCTGAAGTCATTCCGTTGTTTAAAAAGGGTAGTCGTGTTGTTATGAGTCAATACCGGCCAATCTCCATATTACCAACGTTCTCTAAACTTTTTGAAAAACTCATAAAGGATCGTATGGTGGCTTTTTTAGACAAAAATGAGTTTTTCAGCAACGACCAATTTGGTTTTCGTGAAGGTAGGGGTACTGAAGATGCCATATTAAAGTTTTGCAGTGAGGTGAGTGAAAGTTTTAACAACAGTAAAAGTGTTCTAGCGTTGTTTATTGATCTGACTAAAGCATTTGATTTGGTAAATCATCAGATCCTTTTAGAAAAAATTTATAAAGCTGGATTTAGAGGTCCGGTTTTCGATTGGTTTGCTTCCTATTTATCCGCAAGACATCAAAGAGTTAGAATCGATGGAATATTTAGCGATGTTCAGGAGCTTACTACTGGTGTTCCTCAAGGATCTGTGCTAGGTCCAATATTGTTTTTGATATACATAAACTCTGTCTTCAAACAATCATTAATTAGCAAAATAACAGCGTTCGCTGATGATATGGCTCTGACATATGTTAGCAATTCGCTATTTGAATTGATCGCTATGTTACAAAAAGATTTAAATGTACTAAGGCAATGGTTTTCTAGGCATGAGCTCATTTTAAGTGAAAAAACAAAAGTAATGGTCTGCAATTTAAAACAAACAGCTCCAATCTTGGACTGTAATGTTATCTTCCATTCAGGAACATGTAAGAAACTAAGCTTAGCTACACATTCTTGTGGAAAATCCAGCTTTGAACATATGACACCTTGTTCCAATGATTGTTTTAAAATCGAATTCGTTAATAGTTTTAAATATTTAGGTGTTACAATTGACAAAAATTTAAATTGGAAACAACATACTGAGGAATTAAAAAAATACTTAATGTCCGTAACACGTAAAATGTTCTTATTAAAACGAACTTGTACAAAAAATCTATTAACAACAATATACTTTGGGCTCGTCCATTCTAAGCTACAGTATGGAATAACTAGTTGGGGAGGTGCATATCAAAACACGCTTGATCCCATAATTACATCGCAGAAACATATTGTCCGAATCATTTGTAAGAAATCAAGGTTAACAAGTAGTTGGCCTTTATTTCAAGATCGTCGTATCTTGCCGTTGAAACACCTTTATGTATATAAAGTTCTTAAAGTTTATTTCATGAGAAGTGGATACAGTCAGGTACTCAGAAGCTCAAATACACATAGCTTAAGAATTAATAATCTATTTTTAGTTAATATTCCAATGAGTAATAGAACTCAATTCTCAAATTTTTACACTGCAACAGCACCTAAACTTTTTAATCAATTGCCTTTTGAAACTAAAAAACTTCAATATCCTAATTTATTTTTGAAATCAGTAAAAAGATGGCTCTTTGAAATGAACAGTTCGATAGTCAAAAATCTGTTTTTAAGTATAGCATAACTTTTTAGCTTTGTATTTACTTTTCTTTTCAAATTTTGTTTTACTTCATTTAATAATTATTATTTTTTTAACTTTTTGCTATTTGCATGTAACAAAGTACCCCAAATATTCATTAGTCTTTTATACATATGCTTTAAATTTCCTGATATGGTTCATTCGCCTCTAGTTTTTCAACTATAGAATGATACCTACTATTTTTTTTTTCTAAATAAATATTTATGTTAACATTATTAAAATTGTACATAGAGAATGGAATGAAAATAAATAATTTAAAAAAAAAAAAAAAAAAAAATATGCTTCGTTCTTTTGTGAAACTCGGCATTCTTTCCTAGCTTTATAGCACTTGCACTATCGATATATAACATTGGTGCCAGTTCTTTTTGTCGTGTTAGTTCTTAAAATAATACGTTTAAGCCACATAGCTTCTTTGGTTCCTTCACTTGCAGCCATAATTTCTGCTTCCGTTGTTGATAAGGCCACGGTTCGTTGAAGCTGACTCGTCCATGATACAGCACAACCAGCAAACAATGAAATTACTCCAGTAGTTGAACGTCTGGTTTTAAGATCGCCTGCATAATCAGCATCACTGTAAATTGCCAAATTGTCTATAATAATGATTCTGAATCTGAAGTCAGAATTGCTGTAACACGTCAGTTTTTTTAATATTCCCGTTAGAAAACTACAAAAACCCGCTTTTTTGCTGTTTTCCGAGCGATATTTTCAAGTGAAGTAATCTTTTTTAACTAATGGGTGATTTTTTTGAGGTTAGGATTTTCATGCATTAGTATTTGACAGATCACGCGGGATTTCAGACATGGTGTTAAAGAGAAAGATACTCAGTATGCTTTGACATTTCATCATGAATAGACTTACTAACGAGCAACGCTTGCAAATCATTGAATTTTATTACCAAAATCAGTGTTCGGTTCGAAATGTGTTTATCGACAAATTTTGTTCAGCGATGAGGCTCATTTCTGGTTGAATGGCTACGTAAATAAGCAAAATTGCCGCATTTGGAGTGAAGAGCAACCAGAAGCCGTTCAAGAACTGCCCATGCTTCCCGAAAAATGCACTGTTTGGTGTGGTTTGTACGCTGGTGGAATCATTGGACCGTATTTTTTCAAAGATGCTGTTGGACGCAACGTTACGGTGAATGGCGATCGCTATCGTTCAATGCTAACAAACTTTTTGTTGCCAAAAATTGAAGAACTGAACTTGGTTGACATGTGGTTTCAACAAGATGGCGCTACATGCCACACAGCTCGCGATTCTATGGCCATTTTGAGGGAAAACTTCGGAGAACAATTCATCTCAAGGAATGGACCGGTAAGTTGGCCACCAAGATCATGCGATTTGACGCCTTTAGACTATTTTTTGTGGGGCTACGTCAAGTCTAAAGTCTACACAAATAAGCCAGCAACTATTCCAGCTTTAGAAGACAACATTTCCGAAGAAATTCGGGCTATTCCGGCCGAAATGCTCGAAAAAGTTACCCAAAATTGGACTTTCCGAATGGACCACCTAAGACGCAGCCGCGGTCAACATTTAAATGAAATTATCTTCAAAAAGTAAATGTCATGGACCAATCTAACGTTTCAAATAAAGAATCGATGAGATTTTGCAAATTTTATGCGTTTTTTTTTTTTTTAAGTTATCAAGCTCTTAAAAAATCACCCGATATATTTGGAACGGTTTATGAAAGAACTTCTTTTTAACCTTCCCATAGGAAGTTATTGTAATGGGTCCGATTTGTCAAATTGAAAATTTTGACATTTCTCGACGTTTTAAGGTCCTATATTCAAAATAAAAGATTTTTAGAAAGATGTCTGTGCGTGCGTGTGTACGTACGTTCGTACGTCCGGTCCGTACGTCCGTACTACTGTACGTTCGCGACGTTTTTTCCGTCGTCCATAGCTCAAGAACCATCAAAAGAGATATCGACTTCAAATAAATTTTGTTATACCTACAGATAATAAAGCAGAAAGATGCAGAAAGGGCTCTCAAGAAAATTGCGTGGGTGGTTTTTTTAACATAGCAGTTTATAAAAAAAGGTGAAAATTTTGGTTAAACCTAAATGTCTCATGCACCAATGACGCTAGAGACTTAAATACATTTTATATTATATATTGTAACGTGATACAAAACAATTATATTTTTAGAAAAAAAATCCAATTAACGTTTTTTTTTATAAATCAAAAAAACTGAAAAAAAAATGTTACGACTAAAATATGATTTCATTTCCAAAACAATTTTTTGCAATGAAGAATAATGTTTTTGACATCTGGTAAAATTTTGAGAAAAATCTAATTGACAGTTGTTTTTATAAAAAATAAAAACCTAAAAAAAACATTACTCAAAGTTGGTAAAAATTGAATTTGGACTCAAATATCTTTTCAAAAACTTGAGATTAAGGCTACAAATTTTTTTATCTTTTAAAAAAATATTGTTTTCAACATTCTGAAAAATGTTGAGAAAAATCGAATTGACAGTTTTTAAAATAAATTAAAAACCTAAACAAAAATTAATAAAAGTTGGTAAAAATTGATTTTCGACTCAAATATCTCTTCAAAACTTTGAGATAATGGCTTCTAACTAATTTTAAGTTATAAGAAATATTGTTTTCAACATTCTGAAAAATTTTGAGAAAAATCGAATGGACAGTTTTTTTTACAAAAAATAAAAACCTAAAAAAAATGTATAAAAAGTGGTAAAAATTGATTTTCGACTCAAATATCTTTTCAAAACATGGAGATATTGGCTTTTAACTACTTTAATCTTTCAAAAAATATTGTTGTCAACATTCAGTAAAATTTTGAAAAAAATTGGATTGACAGCTTTTGTACAAAAAATTAAAAACCTAAAAAAAAATTAACAAAAGTTGGTAAAAATTTATTTTCGACTCAAAAATCTTTTCAAAAATTTGAGATAATGGCTTCTAATTAATTTTTACTTTTAAGAAATATTGTTTTCAACATTCTATAAAATTTTTAGAAAAATCGAATTGACAGTTTAAAAAAAAAATAAAAACCTAAAAAAAAACAATACTAAAACTTGGTAAAAATTTACTTTCGACTCAAAAAGCTTTTCAAAAATTACAAATATTGGCTTCAAACTTATTTTATTTCACAGAAAATATTTTTTTCGATATTCATATATCATTCGATATAAAAATCAAACAGTCCGTTTTTCATACAAAAATAAAATCTACAAAAAATAGTACGCAAATTTGGTAAAAATTGATACATATAGACAAACTTTTAAGCAAGACAAATCGACAGACGGGATGGGAAGTTATCAGTGTGGGTCGCATCCCAGCCTCTTTTTGCATTTAGATTCAGTTTCAATCTTCTCAATATCACTTTTTTTTCTCCGATATATCTTAAAGTTAAATTTATAGGTTTATATTGTACCATAAAAACTGATCTAAAAAACTTTATATATATCTGCCGCAGGAACAGAATCATACTTTTTGAATGAATTTTGATATGCTAATTTTAAATTCAGATCCCAAAATTTCGACTTTGTATTCAAATTCAGCGTATCAAAAATAGAAGGAAAGTATACCTTCGATAGTGGCACTAAAAAACCTGTAGCTTTGCAGGGCAATTATATATAAAATTACAAAACACGTTTCAGACGGTCCTCAATCTTTCCACCAACAGCGCTCAATGATCTTTCTTGATCTGTCTGAAACCGATGTTTTATATCCAAGTCAAGGCTCTTCTTCATGTAACTTTATTTAATTTTACTAACTTGAGAAAAATATAAATTCTTCTTATTTAAATTAAGTTTATGCAAAAGACTATAAAACTTTTAAACGAACCTAGCACGGCGAAAACTGTGCAGGCGCATGCAAAACTATTAAAACTCAATGCAATTGATATAATTTTCTTTCTTTCTATCAGTGTGAGTCGTTTCTATAAGAACTTAAAACTCGAGTGGGTTGGTGTCGTCTCATATACGCCAATTTTGCTTGTTAACACAGCCATTCATCAAAAAATGCGCCTTGTCACTAAAGATGATTTTTCGGCCAAAATTGGGGTCCTCTTCTAAAAGATTCGAAGCCCAGTCAGCGAACAAATGGCGTTGTCTATGGTCATGAACTTTGAGCTCCTGGGTCAGTTGGATTTTGTACGGGTGTAGGTCCAAGTTCGCCAGGTTGAAGTCTGCGAAAGGCCGAGTTCTTGTGCACGGCGAGGAATACACTGCCTCAGGTTCTGCTGTACACTTTCACGGACCGCGGCGATGTTTTCGGCCGATCTTGCGTTCTTTGAACGTACGGGTGTTGGCTGATTGTTTACTGAACCGGTCGTCTCAATTTTGGCCATCAAACGTTGAAGAGTCGACTTTGAAGTGCCACCACGTCTACCGTGAAATGGACGCAATGTGCGGAACGTTTGTGTTAACGAGGACTGAACACTCATTTTGATAATAAAGTTTTATCATTTGAACGTGCTGTTCAATCGTGTAACTTGCCATGATGATTGGCGCCAAAAAAAACCCTATACATGACGGGCGTTGGGATTTTAAATATCCTCTACAAAATATTCAGGAATGTCAAACCTTTTATAATTTTAAAAAATGATTTGAAGGAGAAAATACAAATTTTGCAGACCAGTGTTATTAAGGAAATTATTTTCGTTTCTTTTCATTATCAAAATATTGGAATGGTTTAAATATATATGGAATAAAATATTAAAGAAATGACGGCAGCGATCCCGTCGGTACACCTTCATCCGAAGGTCCAAATTTTCGATGACGCTCAGGCATAATTGAAGTTCTATGACGTTTATGTACCGAATTATCTCATCCTTTCATCAACATACACCTTTTATTTCAAATAACCCCAAAGCAAGAAGTCCAACGGTGTCAAATCACAAGATCTTGGCTTCCAATTGATATCGCCACCACATGAGATAACACGGTCATTGAATTTGTCCCCCAAAAGGGTCATTGTTTCGTTAGCTGTGTGGCAAGTGGCACTGTCCTGTTATAGCCACATATCGTCCACATCGATATCTTCCAATTAGGGACATAGAAAGCTCGTTATCATTTCACGATAACGATTTCCAGTAACTGCCTGACTGGCCTAATTTTGGGAAAAATACGGTGTCATTTCCAGCCCATAAACAGCACCAAACGGTCACTCTTTGTGGATGCATTGGTTTTTTGATAACTCTTGGATTATCAATAGCCCAAATGCAGCAATTCTGCTTACTGACGAATCCACTAAGCTGAAAATGTGCCTCATCATTGAAGATGACTTTCTCCGAAAATCGATCATCCACTGTATTTCATGTAGCTTCAAGAGGCTTTAGTTCTTAAGTCAATTGCACTTTATAAAGGGTAAATGCAAGCCTTCATGAATAATGTTTTTCAACGAAGAGCGTAAGAGGTGCAATTGTTTTGGACGACGATAAGTTGAGATGGACGGCTCTTCAGCCACACTATCGCGAACGTATTTGTGCAGTACGAGATGTAAGAGCATGCACTGGTGTTTTCACATATCCTAAAAATCCGGTTTGCTCAAATTTGTTCACGACTTTTCCGATTGTACGCACTTTTGGACGATTAAATTGACCGAAAACATCAAGAAGTGCACAATATGCATTTTGATTTGAATGCCCATTTTCATAATAACGCACTACTCGATTGTATATTTTTCCATGATTCAAATTGCATTAGGGTTAAATTAGCAAATGTCAAATAAAATGCAGAAAAAACTTGACGTTTAGGTGTAGTTTACATTCAACATCGGACCTTAAAATTTGAATCCAGTGTTGCAGCCCAAACTTGGCCTATTTGACCTAAAACTGAACTAATTATTTTGAATTATAAATATACCAATTTAATTTAATTGAAGCAAAGGAAATAAAAGAAAAAAACAAATTATAACTTAATTTTAAATAATTAATTGTTGTACGTCCTGAAGTTTGTAATAAAAGCCCAAACTTTAACTCAAATGAATCTATCAAAATAAATCTTCCACCTCTGCGCACACACGACGGCAACGACGCTTGCAATTCCCCCACTAACACAGAAAATTGGCACAAAAACGTCTCATTAAACTATTCACATTGGGTTGTCCTATTGTGGCAAAAAAAGACAAACACAAACAAAATACCGACTGTGCCATCCGTTGTCGTTGCCATTGCCATTGCCATTGTCACATCCTCTTCCGCAAATGGAGTGGATTCCTTATTGTTATTTAATGGAAAATATGAGTATCCCCACGGTTTTTCACTCTTTTTTTTGTATTCCACGTCTCCGGGTATAACTTGAGCTCCATAGTAATTTTTCTTTTTGGACTTTTTTTTTTTGGGTGGGGATAGTGTGATGGAACGTTTGTTTTTCTATATTAGGTATAACCTAAACGTGGAGCGTATAGGTACCGCACAAGCATAGCAAACTCCTTACGACTATACTATATACTCGTAATAGCAAGGCAACTGGTGGAGAATATTTTATTTTGGTTTTTATTTATTGAAATGAATACGAGACAGAAGTCGCGCCGGAATGTCGTCCTTGAAGTAAAAATATTTTAAGTGAGCTAAAATTTCTAAGCAGCAAAAACAAAACAAAAAAAGGACTGAAATTACTTTATATATGTGTAAGTATACGTTTATATGGAGAAAAGGAGAAACACCAACGACAACGACGGTGTCCTCGAGCTTTGTGACATCCTCTTGTATGCTGTGTGTGACTTACATACATTATTAACATTAAGCTGTTTCATAGTCATACATGTATAGCGTTGGTATGTTTCTATACAAAATATGGGACGGAAGGATGTTTGAATGAGCGTGCAGAAGCGTAGGGATGACGTTGGGATGTTGTTTCTATGAAATTCCGCAAATAAAAGAAACAACTCTATTCGCTTCGCCAAATGTGAAGGTGATTATCCTTGGTTTGTTAGAGATAGTAGGTCAATTAGACATTTCCTTAATTATCATGTGGTTAGGAAATAAAATGCTGCACAACTGGGTGGCATCACGTATAGTTGGTATATGGTTTGTACAATACGATAACACTGTAGGTTCTTAGTCCGAGTATAAATACATTTACTTGATTTAAATAGAAATAAATTAGTTATGTGGTAAGTCTTGATTTTGTTGCACTAAAAAGATAGTCTTCATTATCAAAGTACCTATTTATGTGTATATACATATAAGTGGGAAATAAAGTGTCCTTTTTTCAAAATTATTGATTTCTTATGTACACTGCCAACCACTAGGATGAGGCCACAAATGTTTACCTGTGAATAGGTTCGTATTTCACCATAACAAATTTATAAAATTTAAGGGTAAATTGGAATCGAGCGAGTTTTAAATCAGATTGTTACCTTTGGAATTTCCTACCTAGAAATTGTGAAATATTTTCTTGTAATGTACTTCTTCTTCAACTGAAAACAATGAATTTTATTTCCTATAACTTCTTATGTCGAAATTGTATTTATATTTTTCTCTATGCGACCAGTTTTAAGGAGGAGACCCAATAGTTTATATTGTAGGGTTGTAGGGGTCGCGAACCCCCCCCCCCCTGGGAGATAATTTGTTTGTTTTTTCGAAGGAATTCTCTTTAATTAAAAACTAATCGTATTGCTGACCATGACCCCCATTATATTTTGAATTATTAATTTTTTATATATGAAAACAAAATTTGTATTTTACTTCCTTAAACTTTGTTGCAAAAAGTACTAATTTTAACTGAAGACTGGATCAAGAAAATAATATGGAACGGATACTCAGCCCTATTTAAAAAACACAGCACAAATTCGTCAACTTTTGACCAATGAACGATCCAGGGGGGGTCATATGAACCATAAAGCTTATGCAGTCAAGTTGTATAAGTAAAGATTTCTAAAGATTTGTTAGTAATTTAATGACATTCACCAAAAAGCGGTTTGCTGTCAAAAATAACTCAAATTTTTGTTTTCACTCAATTTAGAATTCGAAAAAACTTTAGTCATGCTTCAAATTATTTTCATAAAAAAATTGTTTCTAAGAAAAAGAGCAAATATTCAGGATCTTAAGAAAAAAACTTTAATAAGAAATCGTCAATTTAAAAATATGTGATTTTTTTAAAACTCTTTCTAAATTTTGTATTCTTAATTGGGCTTCTTTCTACAAGAAAAACATATTTTGGTATTGCTCCAGAAAGGTACCCCTCATAAAATCTTCATTTTTTTAAGGTTTCTCAAGAACTAATGGACCGATTTCAATAATCTTCTTTTTCTGTGCAAGCTCTTTTCGATGATCAAATGATCAAATTGATGATGATTTTTGATGATCAAAAATGTATTTTTGCTTTTTAAAAAAATATTAATTTTGTTTACAAAACTCGATAACAAAATTTAAATGTAAAATGTATATCTATAGTAAGCACTTTATTTAGTGCTTTTCAAAAAAATGTTTTTAAGACAAAATTTAAAATGATTTTCGAAAAAAAATAAGTTACATTTTTAAATCTTAAAATATAGGAAATATTTTTAAACAAACGTTTTGGAAGACATTAGCAAGTTCTAGCGAACCAGTCGTGCATTTTATTTCTTTCAAAGTTGATTTTTTGTTGAATACAAAAGTTCTTAAAAAAATGAAATAAATCTACTTTTGAAGTGAATTTGATGCTCTACAACTGAGATTTAAACACGAATTTCAATAATATAAATGTCCCAAAAACAGCAAAAGTGACACTTTTGTTAAGCTAATGGCTAATTGAAAAACTTAATAAACGTTTCATACTTTTATTGATATAAAAGCTTTGAAACTCTTGAGATTTGAAGTGAAAGAGATTCTGAAACGTGTAATTTGTGAGTGCCACACAAACATTTCTTCCCAACTTATTTGTTTACCTTAATTTGTTTTAATTTAATTTTTTAGAGAAATTATGTACCTAAATGCACCTACATCCTCAAATTCAAGAACGAAGCATTTTTCTCTCCACAATTTTAAAGATTTTTTGACTCCTTTAAGGTCAAAATACGAGTAAACAGACTGATAGCGATAGTAATAACAGACTCCCGAAAATTGAGTCCGAAAAAACTACGTCAAAAAAAGCCCGACAGTGCTTCATATCAGATCGTCTCTCTTGAATTTTTGTAGCGTTCTTCGCAGTATTAGAAATGGAAACAAGAAAAGTATATTTTATTTTTCGAAAAAAAGCTACGTTTCAAAATAATTTCTTACATTTCAGCGTGAAATGCACATATGGCTTATTTAGAAAACTGTTGGAATCTTAACATGCCTTCATATGTAGGGAGTCATCCAAATTAAATAGTAAGACCATACCTTGCTGGACAACAGTGTTCTAAAATAATTTGATAACTAAAGTTGGCACTTTAGCAATTGAAATCTGTAAATGTAAGGTTAAGAAACACATTATGTTATTTAAATTTTGTTAGCCTCCATTACAAAACATTAAAAAACATTTTTAAGCGGTGAGTAAAAACTCATCTTAGTGTGTGACCCCCTCCCTCTGAATAAAAGTCTGGATGCGCCCTTGATTATACAAGGTTATCAATTTTGCGGTTTCGAAACTAAACTTAAATAAAACCCATATATTTTCATGATATTTCTTTTTTACTATAAAGTTTGAACGTTGGCATTATGTTTCAAACACTTTATGGTTTAAATGACCAAAACGAGAATTGTTGCAAGCACCCGTTCTTTTCAGGTAATTTTCGACCACTTGGGCGGTATCTCAGCCATAACTTGACGAATGTTGGTTTTTAAGTTCTCAAGAGTTAAAGTTTTATCTGCATACATACAGTCTTTCGCATAGCCCCAAAAAGTCCAGCGGTGTCAAATCCCATGATCTTGATGGCCAGTTGATATCACCACGACGATAAATTATGTGGCCAGGAAATGTCTCTTGCAATAAAGCGATGTTAGCTCGAATTGTGTGGCATGTGGCACCGTCTTGTTGAAATCTCATATTTTCCAAGTCCTATTCTAAAATAGCAGACAAAAAAGTCGGTTATCATATGACCATAACGCCCCGAACCGACGCACTCACGGTGACAGTCGTTCCATCGTCGTTTTCGAAGAAGTAAGGACCAATCACACCTCCGGACTCTTCAATTATTTGAGGATTCTCAAAACCCCAAATAAAGCAATTTTGTTAATTAACATACCCACCGAGTGAGAATTGGACTTCATCGCTGAAGAAAATTTTGTTCAAAAAATCGCCGTGCACCGATTACGCCTGTTGTTCAAGCACCCATTTGACGTATCTACGACGTTGTGAATGGTCAGCTGGCTTCAGTTGTTGTGTCAGCTGGACTTTATATAGTTGTAGGTGTATATCCAAATGATGCCGTAAGACAGTCCTAATTCCTAAGAACGACGATGAATCGACACAACGTTCCTTCACAATTTTGCCAAATTCTTTGATTTTTCGAAAATGTTGACATTTCTCGACGTTTCAAGGTCCCTAGAATCTAAATAAAATATTTTTAGAGAGATGTCTGTGCGTGCTAGTGTACGTGCGTTCGTACGTCCGTACGTTCTTGAAGCTTTTTCGTCGTCTCGTCCATATCGCAAGAACCGTCAGGAGAGATGTCGACTTCAAATAAATGTTGTTTTACAGATAATAAAGCATAAAGATGCAAAAAGAACTTTCAAAAAAATTAAGTGAGTGATTCTTTTACAATAGCAATTTAAATTTGGTTTACCCAAAATATCTCACAAACCAATAGCACTAGCGACTTGAATTAAATTGTATATTATTTATTGTGACGTGCTACCAAATTGATATATCAAAAATCTGAAAAAAAAAAAATAATAATTGTCACGTCCAATATTTTACTAACAAAAAATGATCTTATCTCCAAAATACTTTAATGCAACGAAAAACAACGTTTTTAACATCTGGTAAAATTTTGAGAAAAATCGAATTGACAGTTTTTTACAAAAAATAAAAACTTAAAAAAATTACTAAAAGTTGGTGAAAATTGATTTTCGAATCAAATATCTCTTTAAAAATTAAAGATATTGGCTTCAAACTAATTTTATCAATGAAAAATAAAATCTACAACTTTTGCGTACTATTGTACACGAAAACCTACAAAAACTGATAAGAAAAGTTTTTCGTTTCAAGTATTAAGAAAATAAAGACTTCAAATCAATCTCACACAATATATTGCTAGGAATATATTGTTAAAGTTTTAAGCAATAAAAATCAACAGACGGGATGGAAAGTTATCAGGGTGGGTCGTATCCCAGCCTCTTTTTAAAAAATAAGCGTTGTCCTCATCAATGTCTTTTAATTACGGCTTAAATAAACTATTAACAGTGGTGTATCATAACACAAGGAACCATTCCAATTTTCGAATAAGTAAGATCCGTTCGTCCGCAAAAAAAAAAAAAGTTCCTGTGTTCTTGACGTTATCCATACCTTGTAATGGTGTTTGTAGAATACCTTATTATATACTAAAGATCCAAGGTGAATCGAAAACCCTGGGTATCGGATAACTTATATAATAAAATTCTCACTTGTTCTTGAATGAATGCACACGATTTAGATTTTTAGCATCACTAACTAAATTGTGACCTCAAAATATTCAGCATTTTTGTAGTTTATGTTAACCTTTTATGCCAAAATAGTATTTTTTTTCTGGCACAATAAAATCCTCCCAAGAAAGACAGAGTTTATCTAAATACATAACTTAAAGGTCTAACATGTTTTATAAAAGCCGTTGTAAGAAGCTTTTTTTAGTTACCGCCGTGATTTACAAACTGATAATAAAATCATATACAAATTGGTACAATAAAATTATATTAATTTTAATATATTGAACAAAAATTTCAGTGAAATATTATAAGTCACTTTCAAAAGCCATTCAAAATTTCCTCTGAAAACGACTTATCTCTGATTTAAATATTCACACATTTATCTTCCTTATTCCTTCAACACCAGTTCGGGATACAGGAATTAAAAAAAAATGTTATTCGTCATGATTTACGAATTGCGTACCTAAATCATATTATATCGTTAATATTTCTTCCTTCATACATTATTCAATCACTACAAATCGATGAATACATGCTATACCTTATCTATCTAGCATTGGAATGTTTTTCGGGAGAGAAGACCAAGAACGACATCCTGTCGTCTTCCCACGTTCTTCAGATTTCCGTTTTTTTTTTCCATGGCCTACATAACATCAAGATGAATCTTTCACCCTAATCAATCTTATTCCAACTTATATATGAACGTCTGACTGTATTTATTTGAGGATTTTATTTTTTATCATAATTTAGCTCTGGAACCTACCCCCAATCCACCTGATTGTTCAGTCGAATGAGTTTTACGGCTCATTTAACTGAAAAGCGATTTACAAGGATGAGGCTGACTGATTCTGACTAAGGGAGCTGTGTTGTTAGTAAGAACTTAAGAACAGAGATTTTGTGGCTCAAAGACTCGAGGCTGAGGGTTAGTTATATTATCCTTATACTTAAGGATTTCAGATGTAATATAGCATATAGTCTATGATGAATAAGAGAGTATACTACAAACGCTCACCTTCAAGAAGAGGACAACAAAAGAAACAAACAAATGATAGAAAAGGCCTTCCAATTCAGGTAACTTGCAAATGAAAATAAAATGGCGGTTGTGGTTGTGGTGATGGTCCTTACACAGTCAGTTGTCATAAGGAATTTCTTCAAAGAAATTCATTTGGACAAAATGTATAAATAAATCATTGTGTACCTATTAGCTTTGATTTTAAAATTTATACCAGAAATTGTTCAAAAAAATATAATATAACTGCCTTCAACCTTCAACAGTATCCGTCTTTGGTTTCATCTTATAGTGATGCTTCGAAGAAATGGTTTAATGAATGATTTATTTTCAGAATTAAAGATTTATAAATTCAGTAAGAAGTGATGAATAGCAAATACACACCAAGAACAATCCAAAAGCAATGACAAAGATTTTAGATTTATAATTTTAGCTTTACTTTGAAACAACCAAAAAAAAACAGTAAAATAAAGAAAAAAGGAAGCGGAAACGAGTTTCGAGATTTATGGGTTTTTCCACACTTTTTGACGAGAAAGGAGGGGTGAGTAAAAGTTAATTTATTGGTTTGTTGAACATGTAATTATTCATAAAAAATACAATGCAATATTATACTTTAGGGATTTTATGGCGAATTTGTTCGGTTTGGTTAGGAATTTGTGTGAAATAGGAAAAGAAAATAACTACTTACGATTTTGTTTTATTTCAGGAATAAAAATTGTTGGAGACGTTTAAAACTTTTATATATGACATCACAGGATTGAAAGGAATTAAAATTTGTTATATTTTGGAAATATATCAAAATGAATGGGAATACATTTAAAAGAGTAATTAATTTCGAAAAATATATCTGAAGTGAATTTCTTAGTTTTCGTAGTTCCGGAACAAGGTCTTCTAGGGAATATTTAATAGAAGATTTTCATTTCAAATACTTTTATAACTTACTTTAAACATTTTTCTTTTATTTTGTTTAATTAAGATGGAAATATCCTTTGCATACGATTCGGTAAAAATAATATTAAAAGTAATATCAGAATAATAAAAAATATCAGAGTTTTTAATAAACCCGTGGTTTTAAATAATTTTTTTTTAAGATTATTGAGACAAGTTTTATTGGTATGAATTATGATGTATTAACCGCTTATCTATATAAAATGAAGGTTTTAATCATAATTTTCCTTCAAATGTAATCTCCAATTCAAAATATCTTTAAAATATTATAAAATTTTTCAGTTGTAAGATATAAATTAAACGCGTATTATAAAAACAAAAACAAAAATTTGTAAAAAGCATTTATCTATGAAAATAAAATATAATCTACGAGTATCTATCTAACCGCTTATTAAAGGAAAGTCCTTCTAACAAACACCTCTATAAAAGGAATATCTATTAAATTTGTTTGGAAAATTTCTCACGACCGGTCGTGAACGATCGCATCATCATCAGTCGAATTTAGTAGGTTAAATTCTTTTAGGTACGACCAAAAATTTGCTCAGAAAAAAAGTTTGTTACTTTGCGACCCACAATGATAACTTCCCATCCCGTCTGCCAATTTGTCTTGATTAAATCTTTAACAAAACATTTATAGCAATATTTTGTATCAGATAAATAATTTGAAGTCAATATCTTTCTTTGTGCTCCTAATACTTGAGTTTATCACCATTTCCTATAAGTTTTTTGTTGTTCTTGTAGGTTTTCGTGTTTTGTAAAAAAAATTAGTTATTTGAATTTTTCTTAAAAATTACCTAAAAGTTAGTACAGTATTTTGCATATGATAAAACAAAACTGATTTGTATATTTTTGTTTTGTTTTCTTGTTTCTGATATTTTTAGTCGAAAACCAATTTTTACCAATTTTAGCAGCATTTGTTTTTAAAGTTTGTATTCCTTATATTAAAGATAGATAGATAGATATTTTATTTCTTTCTTAAAATAGTATATTTGGTTTGCTACCGCTCAGTTCACACGGAGATTTGATATTAAAAATATATCTTTCTACTGAGTACGTTATTTTTACAACATTATAATTAATTACAAATTCAAAAAGAGAACATTTATATTTTGAAGAAAAATATGACAAAAACCTTCATTTATTTATCCTTATATTAAAATATTCAGATGTGATTTTCTGATTTTATTTACGAGAAATCAAGAATCGAACATCAATTTTTGCCAATTTTGTGTTGACAAACAGACAATTAGATTTTTATAAGAAAAATAATTGAATGTTGAAAACAATAGTTTTTGTAAGATGAAATTAGTTTAAAGCCAATATCTTTAATTTTTGCCAATACATTCGAGCAGAATATCAATTTTTACCAACTTTTATTACTGTTTTTCTCAAAACTTTACCAGATTCCAAAAAAGTTATTCTTAGTGGCATACAATTACACAGGTCAACACGAAATTTGGTTTGAGTTGTGACTATGAAATTATGATAGATATATTGATACTCATCTGCAAAACAATTTATTTTTATAATTAGATTTTGTAGTCAGCTTAGCAGAGCAATTTCCAATATACAAATAAATCTGTCATTTATAAAAATTGTCGTGCGTAAGTTTGGCAAAAACCCGATAACGTCTTAACCGATTTGGCTGATTTTTGTTTAGTTTTCTTCATTTTTATGATATTTTTATTTATAAAACATTTTCAGAAAACCCAAAAAAAAAGGAAATTTAAGAAGAAAAAAGAAAAATTATATAGAAATTTTCGTTTTATTTAAATGTGTGTCAAATTGGAGCTCGAGGCATTATTTGATACTTTCTGTTTTCAATATTTATTATAAAAGTAATTCACCTTTATGGTATTTTTATTGAACAACTAGCTGACCCGGCAGACTACATACTGCCTCAATCGATAAATAAAAGACCTAAACTTTTGTATAAATTAATTTCAAAACAAACAAAATTGAATAAAAAAGCATTTTTTTAATGAAGCATGAAGTTTTGTTATTATTTTCGACACATCATGTTGCTTACTTAAAAAAACAGAGTTTTCCTGAAATACTGGCTATTTATAAGGTTTAAATTTTTATTAACAGACACACACTGTTATGATACAGTTTGTTAATCAATTTAAAGCTTTCTCATAAACTATATTTTTTGTTTTGTTTTATGGTGCGTAAATAAACAAAGAAGACGGTTTTCCGACGCGCGAACACGCGACGTATAATTATCCATGCGAGAAACAGGGAAACTCTAAGTTGATTCCGCAAACGTCTACAGACTGTCCTTGCGATTTATTTATTGTCATCGCAAAGGCCAGACGTACTGGAAATTGTAAGCGTTCAAAATCGAAAGGTAAATCCGTTGGAATCATCGGTATTTGCGGGATCAAGACATCCTCTCCTTTGTATTTTCCTTTTATGATTGTTGCCTCAATGACGTTATTCATCAGCTTTTTCACAGCCAGTCTTGTTCCATTGCATAGTCGAGTTTGATTAATGTTACGCAGCATGATGACAACTGATCCTACTTTTAACTGCAAATTCCAGTGAATTTAAAAACTCCGTGGGATAGTTGACTACGTCATCCTGGTTCATAACGGTGTCGACTGATTTGAAGAAAACCAACTGTCCTGGAAGAAAATTCTGAATGGTCGCATTGACATCCTCGACATCTTTATTTTTCGCTGCCAATATTGCTCGTTCACCCAGCCAATTATGGTTATTGAACTTTTGCGTTATATCTGCGAAAACACGCTGAATAAGCTCCTCTTTTGAATCTGTGATGTGACAGAAATCTGTGGGTAATGTGATGAATCCGGTCGAGGTGTCCATTGCAATTTTATTATTTCTAATATCTAACAACTGCTTCGCGAACACATTTGCTGTTTCATCATGTTGCAAAAATACTCGCATGTTAGTAGTTAATTGAAGTGTCTTTACGTACTGCCGCAAGTTCGATGATTTTAGACATGCATTTAGTTCATCAGCAACAGTAGATCGGGGAATAACTGGAAGAGTCTGACGAAAATCACCTGACAACAGAATCATGGCCTCAAAAAAAATATTTTGGTTGTCACCAAGATCTTTCAATGTTCTGTCCAGCGCCTCCAGTGACGTCTTATGGGCCATTGTTCATTCATATCCCAAACAATTAATTTGCATCTTGGCCATTGTGCTACTGCGCCAAATGATGTCATCTGGAAACAGTTGTTATATTTCTGAATGTTGGCCAAGAAGTGCTTAGAATCATTTCCAATCACAGAAACTAAAGAGCGTAAAGGATCTGGTGGTGGGACCAATTGTGGCAATTTTACTTTGCCTCCAGCACAACATAATCGAGTAGATTCACTATTGTTTTTTAACGCCTTACAATATTTACAAATTATTTTCATTTCCCTAATTGTTACCGATTTGTCGGCACAATAATCAATTGCCGGATCATAGTGGAATGCAGCTCGTTCAAGATTCACAGGAGCACTACGTCTGCGGATTCGTTCAATTTCATTATGTCGTGCTCGCTGTTGTTGTGTTTGATGTGCACGAACTTGTTGCATTCTAAGCCTATCCACTTTATTGTCACTCACTAAATAACGCAATTCTGACATAGCAATACGACTATTTTCTTGATCTGTCTCTCTCTGGTCATCAGTGCGGTTAGCACGTGAGGTAGTTCTTCGCACATTTGATTGACTGCTACGACCTAAGTCAGGTCGTCTTCTCCACGGCATCGTAACGTAATTAATCAAAGTGAGAAAATTTCTCGCTCACTTAACAGTAAATTAACAGTAGTGTCAGTATCACAAAATATCAAAGATATGATTGAATTTGAACTTTATGCAGCGGTAATAAATTGCAAATTGACTCTTTGACGTTAGGAACACACCTACATTGCTTAGACAACAGTGAGTGATTATAATTTAATACGAACTTTATTGAATAGCAATAAAGTTCAAATTGACTCTAGAAAACGTTTGTATGGGAAATAGAAAAAGGCTGTTCTTAGAGGTTTCCCGGAAATTATTCGATTTTTTCTCGCCTTTTAAACCTTCCCTAGACCTCCACGAACATTTCAAGACTTAGATAAGATAAATCCGTTCAGCCGTTCTCGAGTTTTAGTGAGACTAACGAACAGCAATTCATTTTTATATATATAGATAATAACTGCTTACACAAATAATTGTATCCAAACTGTGGCCAAACTAGTTCATATTAAAATTCTTTATTTGTTAAAAAATTAAATTTATTTGTTTAAATATTATTTTTATTATTTGTGTCTACTGGCTATACTGGCCTTGATAGCGTCCTTAATATCTTGATGAAATCGTTTTCCCTGTTCCTCATAATATGTGCCCACGTTGTTTTTTAAATCCTGCATGCCATGTCATTATAATTTGTCAGCATATTTTTAATAAGCTCGTTGTAATTTTAAGCTCTATTATTTCCTAAGAAACCAGTTACTACGGCTTTAAAAGTGTGCAAAGCTTTTCTTTGAGGCTTAATTAGTAATTTCGGGAAATCTTCACTGTCGAATATTTTTTTAATCTGTGGGCCAACAAAGATTCCGGCCTCATTTCGTAAAAATAAATACATGTTTATTTATTATTCCTCACGCCAGAAAAAATAGTTATCTACAAAAACTTATCTATATTCAAATTTGTACAAGTATCCCTTTAAGAAGTAATAAACAGTTTCATGCGATAAAGAGCTACATTTTGGAATATAAAGACACTTGAATTGAACAAATTACATATGAGTACCTTTAAGAACCTTCAATCTTCAACGCATAGAAAGCTTTCTCTAATGGGACTGATTTTTCTTCAATTCCATAATAGATTCAAAGGTATGATGATGATGATGATGATGATGACATGTCGACAATTTTGAGATTTATGAATTAATAATTTTCTCACTTACTTAAAAACAGCCTTGAACTTTAAAGACGTGTGTTATGTATACATACATATACGTTTGGGGTTTGTTTTTATGAGTTGTTTTTGATTCTGTTTAATAATTTACTATATATTTGTTTATGAAAATGTCAGTAACATGTCATATGTCGTTTTGTTGAAAGAGATAAATTGCTTTAGAATTAGATTTTGGAATTAAGTAGCATGAAGTGGTTGTTAATTAGCAAGATTCGTGAAACTTAATTGGGAAACAAAATTTCTATGAATTTTCTTCTCGGATGTAAATCATTTTAAAAATTACACGCAAAGCCATTTGAGGTTGAAAATTATTGCCAGAAGTTAATGTTAATACGAGTACTAGACCGAGTTTTAGTTGCCCTGACAAATCCCCTTTGCAAATAAAAGAAAACTCTATAAGGCCTTTACAATGTTTTGAAGTTTTTAAAAATTTTACTACAAAAGTCAATTTGAAGATGCTAGCTTTAAGCCAAGGAGGCAAACGCATTGGAGGTTTTGTAAGAGGAAGACTGACCGATTTCTTAAAGTCAAACATTCACCAAAAAACAAGTTAGATGGGTGAGGAAGCTTTAGTACTTTTATTGGAAAAAAAATCTAAATATCCGTCGTTAAATGAAATCTTAGGCCCACAGTCAGAGAAACTGCCACTAACGTTTCAAAACGGTAGAATTAAGTTCACTTAATCAAATATTTTATACTTACAAACAAAATCGAAACTATATTTTTTTAATTGTTTATGGTTTTTTTTCCCCGCCTTTATACCTCAACTTTTCTTTGAACTCTTCAAATTTACTTTATAAAGTTTCGTTCATCCCTAAGAATTCACTACAATCTCAGTTTTTATACTAAACATAGTAGGTATATTCAATATATCATCTTGACATTTAAAACATTTATCATTCTCACTTCATATAATTTAAGATTAATAATAAAATATGAATGAGGCCATCCTGTTTTTGTTTCCTTTTTTTATGAGAAAATAGTCTTTGGTGGAATCGTGGTGAGTCATCTTCTTTTATAGTAGAAAAACTAAAGTAAAAATAATCTCCCGGTTGTACGGTAAATAAACTTTCCGTCAATTACACCCATCATCAGAAGGAAGCTTGTTCCATCTCCTTAAATCAACCTCCAAATGTTTATATGGAATACAGAAACTCAGTTCCTGCACAATCCGGCTAGCTCATAAAAAAATAAGAAAATCATAAGACATCCTGTCACAATGAATCCCTAGCGACCGGCTCCAGCAGCGCTGACGGTGGCGGTGACCTAGGACGAAGACGAAAACAAGAATGACTGCCGTAAAATACGATTCTTATTTTGCTGTTAAAAGCACTTTAAGTGTACCTACGCTCCTTCTTCTTATGAGAAGAAACCACCACACTATATCGCATAAGGAAAGGGCATAGGGGTGTTGGTTGATTTACTCACAATTTTAAGACTTAGTGCGCTTATACTTTAATAAAATTCCATCAAGGATGTTTTTTCTTATATGTACGAGTATATATGAACGAACCACAACAAGGACAGGAGTTTTCATTAGGAAAGTAGTTATTTCTGCTTTTTTGTTAAGTGCGTAAATATGAAAGCGTGTTTGGTTTTTTTAATAGTTCAATTTTGCTTTGAGCTACAAGTATTCTTTGCAAAAACTTAGATAACATAAAATAGATAATATAAAAAATTTACTTAAACCAAAATCTGTGTGTCTAGTGAGCTAGTCACTTTAAAATTGTGTACGGTTGCCGTAAAGTGAAGGTGGACATTATTCTTAATAAAGGAATTATTTGGAAAGTATTGCATTCGTCTCGAAATTTACTCGTTGGTAGAGAAGTCGAAAAAGTGGGTCCGGCGATTCTGTCAGTTTGTCTGTCTGTCCTAAACCCTTCAGCCTTAGCCATTTCGTCGATTAAAACTTAGAAATTATGCGTATAGTCTATAACAGTAGACCCCATCAAATTTTAAGCAAACATCGAAAATTCGTTTCTTTTTTCCAAAACGGCCCGAATATCCTCTACAAATGTTGTACATAAAAATTCATTTTTTTTAGAAACTAATTTAATCCGCACTAACTTTTTAATTTAAATAGAAGAAGGCCTTGCGTTAAATTCGGTATTTCTGATTATTAGTGACTTGGTAATTTTTAATTGCGTCCTATGGGAACTATATATATGTATATATCGTTAAAAATTTTGAAATTGAGATGATGAGAGAAGAGATAGAGAAGTCGAAAAAATGTTGTCCCCTATTCCGTCTCTCCTGGCCCACTGACCAAAGCATTGGGTCGATTGAATTCAAATTTTTAAATTAAGGTCTTGAGACGATTCGTGTAAGGCCTTTTTTAATTTTTTAAGACTAAAAATAACAGTAGCCCCCATACAAATTTTTTGGTCAAAAATCGAAAATTTCGAATTTTCTCAAAAACAAACCGATAGATTTTTTTTTAATTCTCCAAATTTATTTTCCTAATTTGGCTCCTTTCATATAATAAAATATGTTTGTATTGCTCCAGAAGAGTACCCCCCCATAGAACCGTTATTTAGTTTTCAGTTTTATCAAGAACTAATCAACCGATTTCAGTATTTTTTTTAAATGTAAAACGTACATTACAAGTTCTAAATAACTGCATACCAACAATATTTTTAAACAAAAATTGAAAAATTTTATAAAGGGTTATTTTTTAGCTATTACCTTTTTGGCAACACTGGTTTAAACAGCTGACGTACGTTTCGTGTTTTGATTCACTGTCAAACATCTTCAGTTTGGTCTATAATTTAACCATGAATCGTCTTACAAACGAACAACCAACGCTTGCAAATTATTGAATTTTATTATCAAATTGCGTGCTCTGTGAAGAAAATTCATCGCGCGCTTCTTCCAGCAAGCGACGAAGCTCATTTTTGGTCAAGGGGTACGTAAATTAGCAGAATTGTCGACTCCTTTTCAAAATGAACCAACTTTCTCCATCTTAAGCACGAATAAAGTTGAAACCTCAAATTTGCAAAATTAAAAAGTGGTGAATTTAAAAGAAAAAAAAATAGAAAGAGCTGTAAAGAACATTTCTCATTCAACCGAAGTGCATTTTAAAAAGTGAATTTCAATATCCATTATCCAATTAAAAATTTAATCTATCCTGCTTGGCCTTTTATATGAAGGAGCTTGAGCTTTTATGCATTGCATTATTTGTTTAGAAACAGAGAGAGCTTTTTGTTTTTATAGGATAGTGTTTTCTCTTCTCTCATTAAGTGCTTATTAATAGTCAGCGATGCCACAATGTTACAAGTGTAACAAAAGTGTTACACTTTTCTTAATTTTTGTTACAATATTACTTTTTTTTCTTTTTGTTACACTTTTTTTCTCCAAACTTTTTTTTTCTTTAAAAAATTACTTTATGATTTTTTTTAATCAGTGTGAAGTGCGCTATTTGTACACCTACGTCCTAAATTGAGTTGAAATCACCTTCATTCGACTCTATCGAACCGATTTAACCAATAGGTATCACTTGAATACCATTGAATTAATAATGTTTGCAAAACAAAAAAAAGATCAATTCTCTTAATTTGCCTAAACATGTTTTATGTAAAACTTAAAATGTGTCTCACTTATAATAATTTATTAACTTATTATTTAATGTATAGTTTTGTACTGAATTTAAAAATTGTGATGAAGAAAACTTATGTTCCTATTAAAAATAAAAAATTGAGTTCAAGAGCATTCTTTGATCTAAATCATTTTTTTCAATTTGTTAAATTTTTTTCGCTTTTGTTACGTTTTTTAAAAAAATGTGTTACACTTTCGTGAAGCCTAGCGGCAACGCTGAATAGTGTTTATTTTTTAATAATAGCGTTTTATTATAAAAATGATGCAATCCAGATAAGATCAAGAAAATAAAATCATAAAATCAAATCATAAAACTTAAATTATTCATTTGACGTTTGGAGCGAAAATTGCCCCTTGATGTTTTTATTTTGGTTTTTAGGCGAAAATTATACCTATATTTTGTATTTATTTTAATTTCCCAAAACAATGTTTTCTCATGTTGAAAATGTCCATTATTTTATCGATAACATTATAAAAAAAGATAACTGATAACTTCCCATCCGTTCACGTCTGTCGATTTGTGTAAAACTTAAGCAAAATGTTAATAACAATATTTTGTGTGAGATACAAATTTGAAGTCAATATCTTTCTTTGTTCTCACAATCCTCAAGTCGAAAACCATTTCTTTCTTTTTATGAAAAACTGATTGTTGGGTTTGCTTACAAATTTTGCCGTTGAAAATAGTATAAGATGATATTAGTTTGAAGCCAATATCTTCAATTTTTGCCAAGATATTCGAGTCGAAAATAATATTTTACCAAATTTTAATTGGGCAAGAGTACGATAACTTAGGCGACAAGATATTATAACGGTTTTTTTAAGAACAGTTAAAAACAATCATTTTTTACTATGGGAGGGGGGTCTATTTCCCCCGTTTAGGCGGTAGGGGCAATTTAAAAAAGTTATTATTTAAAATGGAAAAAATAGTTAAAAAATAACGGTAATACTTACAATTAAAGGGGAGAGTACGATAACTTTGGCGACAAAGTTTAATGACGGATTTGTATAGAACAGCTAAAAACAAGCATTTTTTACTATAGGAGGGGGGGTCTATCTCCCCCCGTTTAGGCGGTAGGGGCAATTTAAAAAAATATGTACATTAAATGGAAAAAAGATAATTAAAAAATAACGGTAATACTTACAATTAAGTATTGTACATTTTTTTAAAGCCAACATTCTGCTCTATTAGCTAATTTTTTATATCAAGTCAAAACTATGCGTAGTTTAATTTTAAACTCAAAATTTGAGTGAAAAAAGTTACAAAAAGGTTTAAAGTGTAATTTTTCAATACTTCGAGACTATCTACTATTGTCTTTATTTTAGAATTTATTGCTCTTATTTGTTTTTGATCAAAAACTGAAAACTAGATGATTTTACTTCTTTTAGTTTTTGGGAAAATTGAAAATAACCACAACTACTATTTTAATTTAATTATTGCTTTTTGCTTATTTTGATACTAATAATGGTAGATGCGAGTTTGGTTAGGGTGTATGCAACAGTGGGTTGTGTATGGAGGGCATGCTGCCCCCCCTGAAACCCCCTGCTTAGGAACACTATAGGATTTGTGGTGGATGCAAGGTGGAGTGGGTGCAAGGTGGGAGGGTGAGTGCAAGATGGGGTACATGCAAAGTTTCTTTTGCATTTAAATAAGCTGGATTTAAGAAAAATTAATTTATCCTTGGTATATCTTAATCCATATTCGATTATTACTATCAAAATAAGACTACGTAAATACTCAAGCAAGGAACAAGCAATTTAATTAAAATATTTTTTTTTAATAATTTTCAATTTTCTCAAGAACTAGAGACATAAAATCATCTAGTTTTCAGTTTTTGATAGAAAAAAAATAAGAGCAATGAATTCTAAAAAAACAATAGTAGATAATCTTAAAGTTTTGAAAAATTACACTTTAAACCTTTTTTTAAACTTTTTTTTGCACAAATTTTGAGTTTAAAACAATTTTTTTCAAAAACTATGCATAGTTTTGACTTGATTTAAAAACACAAACAAGACAAAAGTCTTGGCTTGAAAAAAATGTATAAAACTTAGTTGTAAGTATTACCAATATTTTTTTATTATTTTGTTTAGATTTAACGTACATATTTTTTTAAATTGCCCCTACCGCCTAAACGGGAGGAGATAGACCTCCCCTCCCATGGTAAAAAATGCTTGTTTTTAACTGTTCTATACAAATCCGTCATTAAACTTTGGCGCCTGAGTTATCGTACTCTCCCCTTTAATTGTGTTTTTTAGTTTTTAAGTTGTTTGTAAAAAAAACCGTAATTTCGATTTTTTTGAAAATTCGACCAGATGTCAAAAACGTTATTCTTCATTGCATACAATTATTTTGGAGGTGTATTATATATATATATATATATATATATATATATATATATATATATATATATATATATATATATATATCACGACGCATAATTTGCCATGTTGTGGTCTGCGATGGGCCAAGTTCTTGTGAGCGACGCCGAATTGACTCCATCGGTAGATCTTGCGTTTCGATGATGTACAGGTGTGTAAGCTGATCGTTCACTGAGCTTATTTTTTTTTACAAAACTGTCTCTAGTTTTTATTTTGATGGCTTCGTTAATTGCCCAAATTGTCGAATTTAATTGTTTATTGTGGTTTTTTAGGCTGAAGGCATTATTGTGCCATTCTTCCGTAATAATTCGGCGAGTTTGGCAGTCAACATTAAAGGTTTTCCTTACTGTAATTTGCCAAGACCTTAAATACATGATATGGATAGAATCAACATGTGGAGAAATTGGACAACTTTTAGAAGAAAAATAATTAGCACTTTCATGTTCCTGATACTATAAACATTATGGAACTTAAATTCTTACGTAAGTATCATAAACATTTACAATATAGCATACCGATGTGATACCGAAGTTGTAAATTTGCAGCCACCGGGGGATTCCCCACTGGCCCCTCTCCAAACAAAAGATACTGCAGAAGAGTATATATCGGTAGAGACCCACGGAACGATATACAAACCTGCACTAAATAGAAGATATGGAATAGTCTTAGTCAAGATATGAAATAATTGGAATTACCTACATTTTATTTATAGCCTATTTCAAAAATCATTTACAAAAAAGATTAACTTTTAATTGAATTCTAAACTTTATTATATATATTTTAAATGAAGGCAAGGAAATTTCGGGCTATTTAATACTTTCCATTTTAGTTACCCATACTATACTCATTTTCTGAAACCATTTTTGTCACCGGAAACATTCGAAAATGGTAATTGAATTCGTGCTCACAGCTATGTACAGTACACACCTTTTCTAACGCTCTTCAAAACGTTTATTTTAGGGCTTCTTGCGTTCAAGAATATCTACATCCTTTCATGTTTTACCAATCTTAACAGACACTCCACTCAACTATAACCAAGTACGCATATACATATGTATATAGATAAGGTAAGGAAATCATATCAACACCACCTTTTTTGGAAATCTATTCCAATGTCTCTTGTATATTCAGGAGGATGAGCATCAGGCACCTTTTTTAGGGATCGGTCGGTTAGAACTACTTTATCTCTCTTCTACAATCATTGATGTGAGTTCTTCTGATACCAATCAATACGAGCAAAATCTCTTGAAAATTTCTTGGAAATAATAATTGAGTTCTATATTTGGTACAACACCTTCCTGCCGGAAATTGTTTGAGACTATTCGATTGCCTAACTTACATCAGCCATTAAGTCTATACCTACATATGTACATGATATATTAGATATAATATAATTCAGTACATCTATTTTCATCCTGCGGCTGACCATTTCTGAGGAAATCCATTATCGATGCGTATCAGTGAATGTTAACAGATAATATTATGGTCTTGTTGTGGCTAGAAGTGAAAATATATATTGTGGTTATACTCGTATACATTTTGTGGAAGGAAGAGGTCTAATGCAGTCTTCAAGATTTTCTTACCTTTGAGGGTATTTTAAATTCTTACAAATAGAACTTTTGTTGACCTAAGTTTGTGTGAAAATTGTGTAGCTTGAGTTATCTCAATTGTTTCCTTTCGTTAAAGGCTTATTTTCATTTTCCAGAATTTTGATGACAAAAAGTAAAAAAACCATATTCCAAGGACTGTTCAATGGACTTTCATCGAAGCATTTAATGTCATCAAATTATTCTCATACTACCAATTTGAAATTAATGCTTTTATTTATGAGCTGATGGCTGCATCATGAACGCTATGATGATAGCTATAAATGATTGACTGGCAATATTATTACCAACATTTTATGGTGTCGGTACCTATGTACGTAATACTCTCATTTGAACCATAAGATAAGGCTCTTAAAATGACAACAACAAAAATGTTGGTACATATTTATTGGCTTAATGAAAAAAAAACTTCTTTAATAAATTGCACGATGGGGCGTTATTGAGTGAAAGTATATAAAGCAATTACCACGCATAGAGTTTCTCTCCCCTAGGGTGTGTTTTATATAGCTCATAAAAGACGAAGAAGATGATAACGATTGGCAAACATTGACATCATCTAAATTAAATTATAGCCATAAGATATCATATATTCTATGTATATATAAAAATGTAAATATGTGTAGATATCTACGCATTAAATCGAACACTACAAGTATCTATAATATTGGTTAACGAAAGATGAAGGAGATGGACTTTTTGAATCAATTAAAATCATTTTGTGTTGACGTCTGGTGCTCTGATCCTATCAATATAGTTAATCCTGATACTCATTGAAGTGTTTGTATGTAACTTTGATTAAAAAAACGAACTTTCGCCATACCTTCAATTATTGCCCTTGGTAACTTTATTCACCAAAATGAAGAAAGCATCTATCTATCAGTGTATTTGGTTTTTCTTGTTTTCGAAAGTTGTTTCATTAGAATATTTCCAGTTTGTTCGCATAGTTCCCTTTTTTTTCTTTTAAAAATATTCAAAAAATGTAGACTTAAAAGACGTTTTTCACTATTGAACATTGTTGAAAAAGTATTATTGTTTTATTTTTCGGATAGGAAAATTATTGCTCTAAACATTTTGGTTAACGAAAAGATTAAGGTCGTATTGATGATAGTACTCGGAAAATGATTTCCCTAAAAATGTTTAAAATTGTCCGACCGGACGGCAAGAGTATTAATTTTAATTTTGAAAAAAACTTTTTTGGTCGTACCCGAAAATTCTAAAACCATAATCTAAAAAGCAAACATATCGAAAACAAAGTTCAAGAATGGAAAAATCTCAAAATGAATGCTGAAATCTAGAACTAGTTTATTAATTTTTGAATCATTGGTTAAATTGTCGCAACAAATAATATAATAATTCAACGAATTTCGCGGCTATTTCAAATTATTAAAGAATGGTTCTACATAAACTGTGGTTCGTGGAACACAAGACTAAACGTTGAAGTTTTTGACAAGGAATCAATGTATTTTTTTTTTTGAAAAAAATTCATAAAATTGTAGAAACTATGATAGGAAGGAACTAGATACCTAGACACTTTATCTAAAACTCAAGCTAGTATTTTTGTTTTTGTTGGTTGTTGATTTTTATATTGTTACTAGTTGACCCGGCCACGCGTTGCTGTGGCTAACGTTTTTGTCATATTACATTATTGAAAACTATTTAAGGTTAACGGTAGGAGAACATCAGACATGAGCACCACCATGCTTTCTTACATAGATACCATTTGTATATTATAAAGTTTTTAGTAAATAACATGTGACACTTAAACTTATAAATGAGGTAGGTAGGGCGGATAGTCTAAAATCTTCTAACATTAATATTTATTATTTTGAATTATAAATACTTTTAATTACAACTTCAATTTCAACAGGTATGCAAAGCGGCGCTGGATAGAAGAACGAGAACTGCTCACGAGCTCTATGAGCAGAAGAGCCGAGAGGAACACCGACTTCTCAGAAGGAAAAAGAGAGAGCATGAGAAGCGTGCGGTCGAAGATGTTGAGAGGTTTAAAAGCAGGAATGAAGTTCGAAAGTTTTATGAACAGGTGAAACGAAATTCGCATGTACATAAACCTAGAACCGAAGGCTGCAAAGACGAAAGTGGAAACATCATAGTGGAACCGCAGTCAATGCTGAGGATATGGAAGGACCACTTCTGCAGACTGTATAACGGCGACGACGAACCGAATTCCGCTGTCAGGCAGGATGATCCATTCAACATAGACGACGAAAGCCAACAATTGCGTTCTCCCGACTTAGACGAAGTAAAGATTGCCATATCTAAGCTGAAGTCTAACAAAGCCGCTGGAGCAGTTGGCTTGAATGCAGAGCTCTTTAAAGCAACTGGAGATAATTTGGTTAGGAGCATGCACCAACTTATCTGTAAGATATGGTCGGAAGAAAGCATGCCCGATGAATGGAACCTCAGTATTGTTTGCCCGATCCTGAAAAAAGAAGACCCTCTAAACTGCACCAACTATAGAGGAATCAGTCTACTTAACATCGCCTACAAAATCTTCTCTGCCGTAATATGTGAACGTCTAAACCTAAAGCCCATCGTCAACAACCTGATAGGTGCTTTTCAGTGTGGTGTGAGAATTCACGCTGCTCCATAAAGGTTGTAAACAACTTAACAGAACCTTTTGATGTCAAAAAAGGTTTTAGACAAGGTGATGCGATTTTTTGTTAACAACATACTTGAAAGAATAGTGCAGAGCTCTCACGTCAACACCAGAGGCACTATTTTCAAAAGTCTGTTCAATTACTAGCATATGCTGATGACATTGACATAATCGGAAGAACTCAGCGTGATGTCAAGGGGCTTTTGTGAGTATTGAGGCAGAGGCGGCAAAAATAGGTTTAACGGTTAATGAGGGCAAAACAAAGTACAAGCTGTCGTCAAGAAAGGACCTACAACACCGACGACGTCTTGGTCAAAACTTCACCATCGACAGACGTAACTCTGAGGTAGTCAAGGACTTCGTCTACCTAGGCTCCGCTGTAAACGCAGAAAACAACACCAGCGCTGAGATCAAACGAAGAAAAACTCTTGCTAACCGCCCACTCTCGAGGGACCAAAGTGTCGCTATATAAGACCCTCATCTTCCCTGTCCTGCTATATAGTGTAGAAGCATGGACTAAAACAAAAGCGGATGAAAGCACCTTTTGTCGTTTCGAGGGAAAAGTTCTTCGTGTGATCTACGGTCCCGTATGCATAGAAGGGGAGTGGAGGAGAAGATGGAACGACGAGCTGTACGGGCTGCACGGCGACGTAGACTTAGCCAGAAGGGTAAAAGTCCAACGACTAAAATGGCTGGGTCACGTAGAGCGCATGGAAACCAAAGTCTTCGAATCCACACCCACAGGACAGCGCAGTAGAGGAAGACCGCGGATCAGGTGGCGCGCACAAGTGGAAAGTGACCTCAACCAACTTGGAGCGCGAAACCGGAGAAATCTAGCTAGGGTACGAGCTAGATGGAGAAGTTTGTTGGGTGAGACCCTAGTTCACACAGGACTGTAGCGCCACCTTAAGTAAGTAATTACAATTTAATTAAGCACAAATCGGTGTACAATATTTTTGGTAAACCTGTCTTTCCCTAACACAAATAAGTTCGACGGTTTTCCTACACGTGAACGTGCAATATATAGCTGCCCATACAAATAACATGGATTTTCCAAACCTAAACCACAAATAATGGACATTTTTTGGTCTTGAGACTCTTTTATAGACATGACAAAAGCTAAACGAATTAGAAACTATAACGTTCTGAAAAGTATGGTAGAATCTGACGGTATTATTGGAATACGTGGCGGCAACGGGACCACTTTTCCTTTAAACTTTCCAGTTAAAATGGTTGCTTCAAGAATTTTTCCGGTGATCTTTTTGATGACCAAACGTGTACCGTTGCAGAATTGAGGTGAATTCAAACTACGCAGGAGAATAATTGGTGAATCGATCTTTAATCGAAGATTATGTGCTGGCATTCCAGGTATATCTGGTGAATTTAAAAATTCAATTGGAAAATGTATACTATCATTTTCATTAACAACAGTATCGATTGATTTAAAAGACATCAGATCGCCTGGTAACAATTGTTGTATCTGAAAGTTAATTTCGTCCACATCAACATTTATGGCTGCCAAAATAGGCCGATGGCTGAGCCAGTTATAAATTTAAGTAATTACTCTGTATATCCGGAAAAATACTCTGAATCAATCCATTTTTTCCTGAAGAAATTGTCTGGCAGTACCCATTGCGTATTTGGGTACAGTTCTATTTTATCGTTCCCAATATCTAGTTATTGTTCGGAAAATATTTGTGCTGTTCCATCATTTTGCAATCGTACGCGCATGTTTATGGTCAATCGAAGAGTTTTATCACTTCGCCATAAGAATGAAGTATAGCGAGGTATAACTGGTAAGGTCTGGCGGAAATAACCAGACAAAAGTAAGAGAGCACCACTGAGAATTTATCATTGCCGTATAAATCTTGCATAGTTATATGCAATGCTTTGAGTGAATATTTGTGAGCCATTGTGCACTCATCCCATTATTAATCGTAACGTCTTTTCGCTCAAATTAAAAATATCATAGCGCCCAAAAAAAATGTATTAACATGTTGTTGTTGTACGATTTCGGCAATATTATACCAAACCTTTGGGCGTGAAAACTTTGTTGAGCTATGTTATATGAAATTTCAAATAAAAAGAAGTGGCGGCCTAGTTGTCCAAAAAAATAACGCCAAATATTAAAACTGTCATTTCACCCAAAAGTGGCTCTATCGCCCAAAATGCCACAAAGCCCAAAATCAATTTTGAAATATCATAACGCCTAAATTCCTAATGGACATATCGCCCAAAACATGTCATGTCGTGTTTCAACATTTCGACACTCTGATAAAGTTTTTGTTTATTTTGGATACTACGACATTTTGAGCTTTAAATTTTACCGCCCACACGCAAACAGTAAACGAAGATCAGATCGCCCAAAAACTCGGATTGTCAAGAAAACGCTTATAATATGTATGGCCTTATTTCACTTTCATAAATCGAAAAAAGATGAATTTGCAAAGTGAAATAACGCGAAATAGTTTTGTTGTCTGCAGTGCGTATATAGACATTGAAATATGTAGGATGAGGCATGCTGCCCCCTGAACCTCCCTGCTTCGACTCACTATAAAATTTGGGCTAGTTGCGAGGTTATGTGTATGCAAAGTTTCTTTGCCTGCCTCACTGTTAATTGTCGTAATGCCCAAAAGAAATGTCACAGAGCCCAACCACTATGTATAAAACTCAAGTTTAAAATTCTTTTGGGCAAAATGGCAATTAACAATTTGGGTGTTCTTTTATTTAAATATTATCTGGGCGTTGCGACATTTGCTTTTGGATTTGGCGATTTTTATAACTTTTTGGGCTTTGTGACTAATTTTGTCTTTATGACATTTTAGGATTTAGGCCTAAGAATTATCTTTCACGTTACCCCCAAAGAAGTCCAATAGTGTTAAATCACAAGATTTCGGTGGCCGATAAATTGTAATCGTGAAATAAAACTATCAGAAAACTTTTTTTGAAAAAAGATAGCGATACAAATTATCGTATTACTCTTTGAAACGCAGAATTCTGCATGAAAACGTTTTCAGATATAAACTACTCTGTTTGGATACATTTGAGTACATTTTTGTTGAAATCATATTTTTCAATTTGACTTGAAATTTAAACTGAGTATTTTTGAATATATTTACTCTACGATGATGTAGGATATTTTTGAATAATATATGACCATTTTAAAGACTTTTTAAAACGCTGTCATTTTTTCAGATATTCAATTTTAAAATACTGTTGCGTTATAATTGAACGCAACAAGTTCTTTTACTTTTTGTTATTAATTTTAATTTTTAATAAAGATGATGCATTTTGCATCCACTTGCTCACTTTTGTTTTGTTTATTTATTTGATTTGACAAATGTCACATTCCTTCTACACGAGGATGAGAGAGAGCGGGACGGCCATAGTCCTTCTGACCATGGTTCTCTCTGTCATTTTCGTGAGGAAAAAAATACCAAGTCTCGTTTCAGGTTTAAAAAGAAGGTTGGTTTCCATTCAAGTGAAACCAAACCAGATGGACGGTCTGGTCGATACGTAAAGTTTCATGAGAAGTCACTCCAAAGGGAGAATGGCCTACGGCCCAACTTAAAGTTTTATGAAAATTGTAAATTTATATTTTTTGGTTAAAATTCATTTTGTACATATTTAATTTCTTTTGTTTACATTGCTAATTTTGTTTGTTTAACGTTTATACTATTAAATTATTAATTATTTGTAAAACTCTAAACAAATTGTATGGACTGATGGACGGTTAAGTTTCGGGTAACTTAGTTCGGGGTTTAGTTAACAGATCCAAAATTGTTACTAGTTTGTTTTTCTTTCCTTTCGCGCGATTGTTTTAAAGTTAAAGTAAAAGTTAAGTTAAAGATTTTTCTCAATCTTAAATTTCTTAGTCTTTGTTCGATATCAAGTAGTCAGTGGGGGTGGCTGAATGCAGCTCCTGGAATCGACGTGACCTGGAAGTGAATCCAGCGGGCGGCGAATTCCAGGATGACTGGCATTTAGCTGTGAGAAAAGAGCGAGTAAGCGGGATCGCGAGAATTTCATCACAAGTTGAGATCAACAAGCCGATCTCCGATTGGCTGTTGATGATGTGATTGAAATCCGCCACTCCATATTGGCTGAAAGCTAAAATTGGCGGGAGATGAAAAGAAGAGATAGGACAGATCTTGGAATCTGGCCGTCAATTCTTACAAAACATTGAAAGTGAGGAGACAGAAAGTTGAGTTGATATCGAAACAAAGACAAAGTGAACAAAAAAAAATTGAGAAAAATTTAGAAAAGTGAGTTGTGTTGAAAAAGAAAAATTTTAAGGAGAAAAGGAAAGGAAAAGAAAGGAAAAATAATACATAACTGGAGTAAAAATTATAAGGAGAGAAAAGATAAGTACAAGTTTTGTTCTGTGATTGAATCGTTTTAATTCTTTTTTTTGTCCCAATTTTATTTGTGGGAATTAAGACCTTAACGGTCCATTGTCCATACAGTTATTTAATATTGAAAAGATCCTGAGTTTTAGTCCTACTCTTGAAAGGTTTCTCAGGCAGATTTAAATTAATAAATTTATCTAAAAAGGTATCCATTCTGTTCTTTTTTTTTATTTCTACAGTGGTTTTATCGTTGTGTTGGTATTTCTTCTCGTTGTTCTTCTTAAAGGTTTGCAATTTCCTTTTTATTATTTTCAGAAAAAAATTGCTGGCGCCCTTTTACTTACTTAACGTAAGAACGCCCCTGTGGCAATTTCAATAAAATTATTTCTTTCTGATATCAAAGTGGTATCAACTAAATCGCGAGCAACTTAATCAATCGACCCTTCGATTAATTAAATTGTGTACTGAACCCACCCCCTTACTGAGCTCGTCGTGGTGGCAGCACTTAACTTGCTGCCTGTTGCAATTTTGCCTCTTCGCCGCTGTTATTTGACAGTTCGGCATAATCACATTTCATTACATCTTTCGCGGTTAAATTTATAAAGTGTTTTCGTTTTTCTTTTCGTTTGTTTTATTAATTTCGGTTATAATTTTATATAAATAATTGCTCGTCGGGAAAAATTGCAACAAATTGGCGCCCAACGTGGGGCTTGTAAAAGGAAAAAAAGTTACTTCATTCTTTTGGAAATTTTGTGTGGAAAAATTTACTTGTCGTTTTTGGGAAATTTTGTGCTGTGTCGTGGTGTCTGTTTTTTTTGATAAGTTTCTGTGTTCTTTTGTTTGCAATTGGTACTGCTAATTGTTTTTTTTTGCTTTTTATACAGGATATCTGTTAAGTTCATTAAGGAAAAATCTTGTGGAATTCGAAGTGGAACAGCGGTGGAAATTCTTCGAAAAATTAACCCAATTTGGTTGGCAGGTTGAAGGTGCAAAAATTTTACGGAGAATCAGTGAGGATAAATCAGGAAAAACGTGTGTGACTGGGAGTTGAAGCAGTTGTGGAAAGTGTCCAATTCATTGGCTATTGAAGGTTTTCAGTATTTAATTGAGTGAGTGATTTTCTTTTTTTTGTTTTCTTGTTTTCCATTTTTATAATTTAATTGCCTAAAAATACATATATACATATATTTATTTATATATATATATATAATATTGAGAGTTGAGATTTGGGGGTTGATTTTGAAGGTGACCTTCCACATACCTATATATTACATTACATTACACACTACTCAGCACATAAATGTACAGAGTAGAGAACACAGCACCTTGAGCGACTAGACTATATAAGGTGATAACAACACAAGACATTAATACAAGACAGAAGGACAGAAGAGAAAGAACAACAGAAAGAAAGAACACATGACAACAGCACGCGGTAGGTTTCGAGACGGTCCCCCATCTGAGTACTAACCACGCTCACTGATGCTTGATTTCGGTGATCGATGGGAACCGATGCTTTATCAGTGACTAGGCCGTTGCCTATACCTATATATATTCGTTTCATACATATACCATTCAATATTAATTCAATAAGAGTTTTTGCGGTTAATAATTTCAAGTCTTTTTTTTTATTGTGGGTTCTTTTCTTTTCGTGCGGTATTGAATTTTATTTAATTTTAATATAAATTTTATTGGTGTTACCATATTAACTTTTATTTCGTTTCTTTAAATTAATTTTAAAATAATTTTTGCTATTTTGACCATATTAATTCTTTTAGGTTTCTTTAAAATTTATCTGATATTTTATTGGTGTGACCATAGTTATTCTTTTTTTTGATTGCTTAAAATTAATGGGAATATTATTATTTTTTTTCTGGTGGTACCCTATTGTTTTTTGTTGGTTATTTTAAAATTTATTTGAATTGCTATTGGTGTTACCATAGCAACTTTTTTTTGTTTCTGAAAATTAATTTTAAATAATTTTAGCTGGTTTTCACATTGATTTTCTTTTAGTTTTTTTTTTTAATTTATTTGATTCTTTTCCTTTACTGGGGTTACCATATTAACTTTGTTGTTTCCTTAAAATTAATTTTAAAATAATTTTTGCTGGGGTTATTGTATTGATTTTCTTTTAGGTTTTCTTAGTTTTTTTTATTGGTGTGACCAAAATATTTTTTTGGCTGCTTAAAATTAATTTGAATATTATTATTTTTTTTTTGCCGGTGTTATCATATTGTTTTTTGTTGGTTATCTCAAAATTTATTTGAATCTACTTTAGTGGTGTTGCCATATTTTCTTTTTCTATTGCTAATTTTTTTTTGTTGTTATTGGATTTAGTTATTATTTTTTTTCTTCTCATTGCTTTTAATTTCGTTTTGCATTGAGGTTGAGATTTTCCTTAAGATTCTCTTTGTTACCAGCATCGATCGTTTTATTAATTTGATTGGGCATAGTAGTCATCGTTGTTTTGTTCCAGTTAAAGGGTGTTTTTGTTTTTAACGGTTTTAAATAAAATTTGTTTTTGTAGTTTGCTTTTGGAAATACTTTTCTTTTGTCAGGATGGATATAAACAGACTTTCTAAAGAAGAACTTGTTTATGAGTTACGAGCGCGGGGGCTAAAGGAAGGGTCTAAGGTGGATGAGATGAGGATGACTCTCAGGGCTAGTCGCATGTTGGAACGGACTGGTTCAATTTCTTCGGATAGTCCTCACTATCCATATTCATTTGAAGAGGATTCGAAGGCGGTTAGGGCGAAAATTTTAGAAATTAGGGATTTGCTTCCAAATGTATCGAAAAATCCGAAGTCGTCGGATTACCAGAAAGTGTTGACAAAAATCGAGTGGTCGTTAGGTAGGATCTCTAGGGCGAAGGCAGAATCGTCTGATGAGGTTAACGAGGTAGCGGATTTAAGGGGGGAAATTTTACTTTTGATGGCTAAATTGTCCGAGGTAGAGGAGGTGATGGAACCTCCTAAAAATGTTAATGATAATAATAATAATAATAATAATAATAACCAATCAACAATGTCGACAGCAGATTTGGAAGCGCCAGCTGCGTCAGTCGGCCAACGAACGAGCTCTAGTGGGTTCCAAATACAGGGTGATACACCCCGTGACCGGAACCCCGAGCGACCATACAAGTGGAACGTGCAGTTCTCTGGTGAACGGTGTGGTTCATCAGTGAACTCTTTTATCGAACGAATTGAAGAATTGAGGGAGGCTCGTGGTGTTTCTGAGGAAGCAATTTACAGGTCAGCGGTGGATTTGTTTACTGGGAAGGCGCTCCTCTGGTTTAGGGCGATTAGGGACACGGCTTCAACATGGAAAGAGTTGGTTAGGGAATTGAAGTTGGAGTTTTTGCCCTCCAACTATGATGATCTCTTGTTGGATGAGGTCAGGCGTCGAACCCAGGGTAAGGAAGAGTCAATAGGCATGTACGTTGCGCTCATGCAGACTCTTTTCAAACGTTTTTCGGAGCCTCTGAGTGAGAATAGAAAGTTGGCTATTCTCATGAAGAATATAGCTCCATTCTACCAGACACAGCTAGGTTTAGCTGACATTAAGTCAGTCAACGATTTGGTGGCCTTGGGCAGAAGGCTAGAAACCATTAGGGCAAATGTCGAGTCTTTCGTTCCTCCACCCACTTATCGCAACAGGTCGGCTTTAGAGCCGGATGTTGCTTATATCGCCTCGGTATCGGATACTCGAGTTGCGGTTAATCCTGATCCCCCACCCAATAGAAACAATCGTTGTTTTAAGTGTAACAGGGAAGGCCATTTCGCTAATACCTGTTCCGCTCCTAGGCGCTGTTTTGGTTGTGGTAATATAGGGACCACAAGACAAAATTGTAGACGCTGCTCGTCGGGAAACGGGCAACGGACTCTTGGGCCAGCAGGGCAAGAGCGCCGGCGTCAGAGTTAGGAAGGTTGCCTGCTGGCGACCAGTTGGCTTGCAAGGTTAGGTTAGGTTTCACGTTAGATTCAAGTGGTATAGATAGACGTCCATTTTTAGGAGTTAATATTTATGGTTTTAGGTTTTTAGGATTACTAGATTCTGGAGCATCGCGAACGATAATTTGTAGGGACGCATGGCGTGTTTTAAAAGATGTAGGATTACAATTAGATAGGTCAAATGTTAGGGAAGTTCATTTAGCAGATGGTGCAAGTATAGGAGTGTTAGGAATAGTTAAAGTACCCATTGTTGTAGAGAGTAGGTCAATTTTGATTGAATGCTTAGTCATTCCCAACCTACCACATGCGTTGATTTTAGGTGCCGATTTTTGGGCATTATCGGGTATAGTCCCGGATTTACGTTCAAACATGTGGAGTTTTTCGAGCCAGGAGATAGTGGCTTCGATAGATACTACGTCTATCACAGAGGAGTCTGAATTAGACGAGGATCAGAAAGGGAAACTAAAGAATTTAGTCGAGAATGCTTTCAAGAATATGCCAGAGGGATTAGGGGTAACAACAATGGTAGAACATGTCATCAAAACTTCGTCGGAGCCTATTAAACAAAGGTATTATCCGGTTTCACCGGCAATGCAGGAACACATATATAGGTCACTTCAGGAGATGTTGGAAGAGGGCGTGATTGAGAAATCAAACAGTCCTTGGGCTTCCCCAATTGTTCTCATTAGGAAAAAAGATGATAGTTTTAGGTTTTGTGTCGACTTTAGGAAGGTTAACCAGGTTACAGAAAGGGATGCGTATCCGTTGCCGATAATTTCGGCTATTTTAGACAAACTTAGGAATGCCAAATTTTTAACATCGTTGGACATTAAGTCCGCTTACTGGCAGATTCCAATGGCATTGGAATCGCGGAAATATACTGCCTTTACGGTACCTGGTAGGGGTCTCTTTCAATTCAAAAGAATGCCTTTTGGATTACACAACGCGCCTGCAACATGGCAGCGTTTCATCGATAGTGTGTTAGGGCCTGAGTTGGAACCGTTTGTCTTCGTGTATCTGGATGATATCATTATCGTCACAGATACATTTGACAAACATTTAGAGATTTTAAGTGAGGTTCTTAGGAGATTACGAGAGGCAGGGTTGAAAGTAGGCCGCGACAAATGTAATTTTTGTAGACCTTCACTCAAGTTTTTAGGTTATGTAGTCGACAAAAACGGGTTACACGTGGACCCAGAAAAAGTAGATGGTATGATCAAAATTCCTGCACCTAAAAATGTAAAACAAGTTAGAAGTTTCATAGGGACAGTTTCATGGTACAGACGCTTCGTACCGAATTTCGCAACACTAGTTAGGCCTTTGACAGATTTGTTGAAAAAGAGTAGGAAATTCGTTTGGTCACAGGAATGTGAAGATAGTTTCAGGAAAGCAAAAGAATGCTTAATCACGGCTCCAATTTTGACATGTCCAGACTTCAAGCTCCCATTTGTCGTTCAGACAGATGCATCCGACTACGGCATCGGGGCCGTACTCACCCAAACATTTGAAGAGGGGGAAAAAGTAATTTGTTACTTAAGTAGGTCACTCAATAGGAGTGAAAGAAATTATTCCACTACGGAAAAGGAATGTTTGGCAGTTTTATGGGCGGTCGAGAAGTTACGGCCTTATATCGAAGGAGTTCGGTTTACGGTCGTAACGGATCACTATTCTTTGATTTGGTTGAGCAATCTCAAAGATCCACAGGGTAGACTTGCACGTTGGGCAGTTCGGCTCCAACAGTTTGATTTTGAAATCATTCATAGGAAAGGGAAAGAACATGTAGTACCAGACATGTTATCTCGGGGAGTTCCAGAGTTAGCTGGGATTTCAGATGAGGATAAGGACCCTTGGGTGGCTAAGATGGTTTCGTCAGTTGAGTCTAATCCGTTAGCTTTTCCGAATTGGAGAGTAGACAATGGCAGGTTGTACAAATTTGTAAAGTCAAATCATGTGATCGTGCATGACAATAACGAAGAGTGGAAGTTAGTAGTAGGAAAGAAAGATAGGATAGAAGTTTTGAAAGAGTGTCACGATAGTCCACTAGCGGGACACATGGGGGTTAGAAAAACGTTCGCGAGAGTAGGAGGTAAATATTATTGGCCTAAGATGAGAGCAGACGTCATTAAATATGTTAGGAAATGTAGTATATGCCAACAAGTGAAACCGATTAATGACAAGCCAGCCGGTCTTATGACTGAGAGAGTAGGAGCATCATCTCCCTGGGAGATGATTAGCGTAGATTTAGTAGGGCCCTTACCTAAGTCCAACAGAGGATTTATGTATATTTTAACAGTAGTAGATTATCTCACCAAATTTCCTTTATTGTTTCCACTTAGGACAGCCACCGCAAAGGCGGTATGTAAAGAATTAGAAGATAATGTTTTTCTGTTATTTGGAGTTCCCAAGATTGTCATTTGTGACAATGGTCCACAGTTCAAGAGTAGGGAGTTAAGGACACTTTGTGAGGGTTATTCGTCGAAAATTAGGTTTACTCCGCATTACCATCCACAGGCTAATCCTGCCGAGAGGATTAACCAAATTATTAAAACAACTTTAAGAGCGTATGTTTCAGAGAATCACCGAGTCTGGGATTCTCAGTTAGCTAAGGTAGCTTGTGCTATACGCACATCCCAACATGAAGTTCTAGGTGTTAGTCCGTACTATGCAAACTTTGGAAAAGAGATGTCAACGAGTGGGAATTACGAAGGTATTAGGAGTGAGAGTATTGAAGGGAATAGGAGAGTCGAAGGAGGAACCATTGAAGAACGGTTCAGGAAGTTAAGAATAGAGATAGCAACAAAATTAAGAGTAGCGGTTAAGAAGTCCGCCGAGACATACAATCTCAGGAGGAGAGATACTCAATATCTCCCGAATGATCTGGTATGGCGAAGAAATTTTGTTTTGTCCGATGCTGCAAATTACTACGCAGCTAAATTGGCACCAAAGTTTGTGGGCCCTTTTAAAATCTCTAAAAGGTTATCTCCTTGGACTTATGTTCTTGTAGATGACAACGGCAAAGATCGTGGCACTTGGCACATAAAAGATCTGAAGCCATTTACGTCGTTAGCGGAAAACGAATAAATATTGGAAGTCCCTTTTTAAGTAATCTTGTTTGTATTATGAACAAACACCTTTTCAAGGAGGAAAGGGTGGGATTTGTTGCGTTATAATTGAACGCAACAAGTTCTTTTACTTTTTGTTATTAATTTTAATTTTTAATAAAGATGATGCATTTTGCATCCACTTGCTCACTTTTGTTTTGTTTATTTATTTGATTTGACAAATGTCACATTCCTTCTACACGAGGATGAGAGAGAGCGGGACGGCCATAGTCCTTCTGACCATGGTTCTCTCTGTCATTTTCGTGAGGAAAAAAATACCAAGTCTCGTTTCAGGTTTAAAAAGAAGGTTGGTTTCCATTCAAGTGAAACCAAACCAGATGGACGGTCTGGTCGATACGTAAAGTTTCATGAGAAGTCACTCCAAAGGGAGAATGGCCTACGGCCCAACTTAAAGTTTTATGAAAATTGTAAATTTATATTTTTTGGTTAAAATTCATTTTGTACATATTTAATTTCTTTTGTTTACATTGCTAATTTTGTTTGTTTAACGTTTATACTATTAAATTATTAATTATTTGTAAAACTCTAAACAAATTGTATGGACTGATGGACGGTTAAGTTTCGGGTAACTTAGTTCGGGGTTTAGTTAACAGATCCAAAATTGTTACTAGTTTGTTTTTCTTTCCTTTCGCGCGATTGTTTTAAAGTTAAAGTAAAAGTTAAGTTAAAGATTTTTCTCAATCTTAAATTTCTTAGTCTTTGTTCGATATCAAGTAGTCAGTGGGGGTGGCTGAATGCAGCTCCTGGAATCGACGTGACCTGGAAGTGAATCCAGCGGGCGGCGAATTCCAGGATGACTGGCATTTAGCTGTGAGAAAAGAGCGAGTAAGCGGGATCGCGAGAATTTCATCACAAGTTGAGATCAACAAGCCGATCTCCGATTGGCTGTTGATGATGTGATTGAAATCCGCCACTCCATATTGGCTGAAAGCTAAAATTGGCGGGAGATGAAAAGAAGAGATAGGACAGATCTTGGAATCTGGCCGTCAATTCTTACAAAACATTGAAAGTGAGGAGACAGAAAGTTGAGTTGATATCGAAACAAAGACAAAGTGAACAAAAAAAAATTGAGAAAAATTTAGAAAAGTGAGTTGTGTTGAAAAAGAAAAATTTTAAGGAGAAAAGGAAAGGAAAAGAAAGGAAAAATAATACATAACTGGAGTAAAAATTATAAGGAGAGAAAAGATAAGTACAAGTTTTGTTCTGTGATTGAATCGTTTTAATTCTTTTTTTTGTCCCAATTTTATTTGTGGGAATTAAGACCTTAACGGTCCATTGTCCATACAGTTATTTAATATTGAAAAGATCCTGAGTTTTAGTCCTACTCTTGAAAGGTTTCTCAGGCAGATTTAAATTAATAAATTTATCTAAAAAGGTATCCATTCTGTTCTTTTTTTTTATTTCTACAGTGGTTTTATCGTTGTGTTGGTATTTCTTCTCGTTGTTCTTCTTAAAGGTTTGCAATTTCCTTTTTATTATTTTCAGAAAAAAATTGCTGGCGCCCTTTTACTTACTTAACGTAAGAACGCCCCTGTGGCAATTTCAATAAAATTATTTCTTTCTGATATCAAAGTGGTATCAACTAAATCGCGAGCAACTTAATCAATCGACCCTTCGATTAATTAAATTGTGTACTGAACCCACCCCCTTACTGAGCTCGTCGTGGTGGCAGCACTTAACTTGCTGCCTGTTGCAATTTTGCCTCTTCGCCGCTGTTATTTGACAGTTCGGCATAATCACATTTCATTACATCTTTCGCGGTTAAATTTATAAAGTGTTTTCGTTTTTCTTTTCGTTTGTTTTATTAATTTCGGTTATAATTTTATATAAATAATTGCTCGTCGGGAAAAATTGCAACAATACTTATCGGTTTTATCTATTACATGGTTTCACATACAAACGGTGTGTTTAAAGACTCCTTATTAAATTGAAGAAAATTACTTTTGAAGTAAATTTTGAATAGGCGCATTGAGCAGCTTTACATCTAAAATTGTATGTTAGAGCTGTGCCTTTGAATTTCTCAAAGATTTTGCCACATTTAGTTGGCGAGTTCTTTACTATATTTTGTCTTTGAATCTCAATTTATGTGTGTTCAAATTTTAACTAAAAGTTTATTATTCAATTTAATAATTTATTTCTTTGAATTTAAAAAAAAAATATATTTTTGTGTTGATAATTTCTTAAATTTTGTTGACGCAGTTTCAGTTTTGATCAAAAAATGCTTGAAAATTTTAATGGAAGAAATTTGATTTTTCAGATAATTCTCGAGAATACACATTGTTCTAATTTGTTTTTAAGCTTTTTAACTTAGACATTAAAATAGTTGTCCAAACTCCAAACTCTAAGCTTATTCTTAAGCAGAAAAATTTAATCAAAATGTATCAAATGTATCTACTATGTTAATACTTATAACTAGTAAGGTCTGGCGGAAATAACCAGACAAAAGTAAGAGAGCACCACTGAGAATTTATCATTGCCGTATAAATCTTGCATAGTTATGTATATGCAATGCTTTGAGTGAATATTTGTGAGCCATTGTGCACTCATCCCATTACGTCTTTTCGCTCAAATTAAAAATATCATAGCGCCCAAAAAAAAATGTATTAACATGTTGTTGTTGTACGATTTCGGCAATATTATACCAAACCTTTGGGCGTGAAAACTTTGTTGAGCTATGTTATATGAAATTTCAAATAAAAAGAAGTGGCGGCCTAGTTGTCCAAAAAAATAACGCCAAATATTAAAACTGTCATTTCACCCAAAAGTGGCTCTATCGCCCAAAATGCCACAAAGCCCAAAATCAATTTTGAAATATCATAACGCCTAAATTCCTAATGGACATATCGCCCAAAACATGTCATGTCGTGTTTCAACATTTCGACACTCTGATAAAGTTTTTGTTTATTTTGGATACTACGACATTTTGAGCTTTAAATTTTACCGCCCACACGCAAACAGTAAACGAAGATCAGATCGCCAAAAACTCGGATTGTCAAGAAAACGTTAATAATATGTTTGGCCTTATTTCACTTTCATAAATCGAAAAAAGACAAATTTGCAAAGTGAAATAACGCAAAATGGTTTTATTGCCTGCAGTATGTATTGACATTGAAATATGTAGGATGAGGTATGCTGCCCCCTGAACTTCCTTGCTTCGACTCACTATAAAATTTGGGCTAGTTTCGAGGTTATGTATATGCAAATTTTCTTTGCATCCAGATTATTTACAGGCAAAGAAACATTGCATGCACCTAACTTCGCACCTAAACCAAATTCTATGTTAGTCAAAGTATGAGGGTGGCAGAAGGCTAGCGTGCACTCCCCCCATACCTACCTCACTGTAAATTGTCGTAATGCCCAAAAGAAATGTCACAGAACCCCAACCCTATGTATAAAACCCAAGTTTAAAATTCTTTTGGGCAAAATAGCAACTAACAATTTGGGTGTTTTTTTTTTTTTGTTTAAAATTTATATAGGCGTTGCGATATCGCTTTTGGTTTTTGGTGATTTTTTTAACTTTTTGGGCTTTGTGACTAATTTTGTCTTTATGACATTTTAGGCCTAAGAATTTACATGAATCTTATCTTTCACGTTACCCCCAAAGAAGTCCAATAGTGTTAAATCACAAGATTTCGGTGGCCGATAAATTGTAATCGTGAAATAAAACTATCAGAAAACTTAAAAAAAAAAAAATAGCGATACAAATTATCGTATTACTCTTTGAAACGCAGAATTCTGCATGAAAACGTTTTCAGATATAAACTACTCTGTTTGGATACATTTGAGTACATTTTTGTCGAAATAATATTTTTCAATTTGACTTGAAATTTAAACTGAGTATTCTTGAATATATTTACCCTACAACGATGTAGGATAATTTTGATTAATATACGACCATTTTAAAGACTTTTTAAAACGCTGTCATTTTTTCAAATATTCAATTTTAAAATACGGTTTTATGTATTACATGGTTTCACATTCAAACGGTGTGTGTAAAGACTCCTTATTAAATTGAAGAAAATTACTTTTGAAGTAAATTTTGAATAGGCGCATTGAGCAGCTTTACATCTAAAATTGTATGTTAGAGTTGTGTCTTTGAATCTCTCAAAGATTTTGTCACATTTAGGTGGCGAGTTCTTTACTATATTTTTTCTTTGAATCCTCAATTTATGATTGTTCAAATTTTAACTAAAAGTTTATTAATCAATTTAATAATTTATTTCTTTGAATTTAAAAAAAATATATTTTTGTGTTGATAATTTCTTAAATTTTGTTGACGCAGTTTCAGTTTTGATCAAAATATGCTTGAAAATTTTAATGGAAGAAATTTGATTTTCAGATAATTCTCGAGAATACACATTGTTCTAATTTGTTTTTAAACTTTTTAACTTTTTTTTTTTTGACATTAAAATGGTTGTCCAAACTCTAAGCTTATTCTTCAGAAGAGTTAAATCAAAATATATCAAATGTATCTTCTATGTCAATACTTAAATGAAAGATATTTAGGAAGCTATTGGAATTTAAAAAGTTAGGAATTGTCGAAGTATTTTTACCATTCTTTGCTGTACCACAGCTCACCTTAAGCTTCATTACTGGTACATGTGTTTAATTTTAAGATGGATATTTATTATTTAATTCAAATAAAAGTTCAATTTCCTTCAGCTACCCTAAGGCATTAAATCAAATCTTAAGGCGCTCATGTATAAACTTTCGATCTTATGGTAAGTTTGTGGTAATTCTCTGATATTGCACAAGCAGTTTCTCTTTCCCCATTTATTGGATGGGTTTTATCTATGACTAGGTTTTTGTATATATATATACATACATATCGTGGCAAATACAAATTCTTTCCAATGAAGAAGAAGAAGTACAATCTGTGATTTATTGCAAGTTTTGCAATATGTCAAACGTGATTTCACAAATTTCTTTGCATCTGCAATCACAATGGGCCGATTTTAACCCTTTTCTGTGAAAAAATAATTAACATAATAGCTCCTAGAAATTTTGTGTAAAAGAGAACTAACAATTAGGTGCTAAGATTGTTGCATGTAAAATCTGTATTTAAAATTTAAAATGGAATTCGTGTTGAAGAAGTATTTTTACTACACCTGCAAACAGTTTAATTTTAATTTAATTTTATTTTTCAGCACAATTAAATAATGGCGTAGGCATTTCCTCCGCAGAAATCATGTGATGGCTTTTACTATGTCAAGCAAACGCCACGCCCTATAATAACCAAGACTTATTTTCAAGTATTATTTTGAGGATATGTTTTTTAAGAAACTTTCACTGTGTGTATATGTGGTATTTAGCTCCAGTTTGTCAGTAATTTCTTTTGACTTATGGTATACTTTGGAATCTAGAAACTTAGGCATGTAAGTATGTTCAAAAGCATTTAATGGCCCACATTTTTCACGCTCTGAGAAAGCATAATTTTATAATATGATCAACTGTGTAAGACGTCAAAAGGGTTGGGTGTTGAATCATTTCTCATCTATCTAAGCTACTGGTCTGACAAATTGATCATAAATTTAAAGAGTTATTAATTTGTGTACACATTATTTTTAAACAAAATGAAGGTTAATTAAAAACACTACTTTACCATACCACCAATACTGTTTGGCTTGCACCTAAGTATATCCAGGGTGTAAATGAATTTCTTCCTCCGTTTAAAACAATTAAAAATTTGATAACATCTCAGAAACTTGATTAACGTTCATTTAAATACAATATTGCAGATATTCATTTCGCCAAAGTAAATGCTATGTTTTAACTGGGTTAGTAATAAAACAAAGCGAACAACATTAAAGTCCCCTAAAAATGTCAAGATATTATTTTATTGCTTGTATACATTTTGCAAATCAGACAAAAACACTTGTTTCATATAAAAGTGTTGTATTTTGATGAATTCTAAAATTAACATTCAACTTGAACACAAAAAACATCAAGATAAAAACAATGAGAATAAGAATAAGAATACAAAGAGATAGCAACTTTTCTACATAATAAAAGAGATATCTTTTAGAAATCCCTGGTCATAAAATCGAAAGGACTTCTCTCACTTAAGTCAAATTCCTAAGAGGCTCTAAGTCCGAACTTAAGCCATTCATTTTCTTGATTAAATATTTATAAAGCAACACAAATTCTTCGAGAAAATAGACAATAAAATGTGTATAGAAGAGTATACCTTACCTACCTACCCGAGCTTTGAAGGAAACCAGGCGGTGAAAAATATTTAATTTTTCAATTCAGAGTTTCGAGTATCGTCCTTAAAATCTTTACATGCATAAATAAAATTTTTCGTTGAAAAATGAAAAGCGGGAATTGAATTTAGTCAAAAATTTACACTATAGAGAAAAGGGTATTTTCTGTGCTACAATTTGTAATTATTATTTATTATTAATTTTTCATTTAAATTATTTTTGATGGGAGAATAAACACTTTTCTGCTGATAAATGGAAGTGAAAGGGGAGGCATACAAGATTTTGCTAAACTATTAGTAATATAATAAATATATATAATATAAAGGGTGTCCGAAAATTAGCCTTGTGGACACTGCTGAATTTTTAAAGAATACAAATTTAAAGTGTAGCTAGCTCACGTGCTAAGAGAGAGTAATAAAATGAATGATTCAACCACTAGAAATTAAGGTTCTTGTGATTTTTGAAATTTCTATTCAATTTCCTGTTGATTAATATTTTTTAGATGATTACATATTTAAATGTGTGGTCCAAATTAAGTTGTATACTGATGGCAAGTAAGGTACATACAAAATTTTCCCTTATACTGATTTCAATCCGGGAATACTTTTTCGTATTTTTTGAAAGCTATCATCTCAGTTTGGTTTGCAATTTTATAATAGACTTACTCCTGAAAAACGTTTGCAAATCCTGCAAATGTAATACCAAAATAATGGCTCGGTTCACGCAATTCAAAGAAAAAATCAATTTTTTAAAGAAAAAAAAAGTCGCTTGTCTATGCATATAAGCCCGAGACAATTGATGGCTTGGAAGAGAATATTAGGCACGTTATTGCCAACTTATGGCAAAAAGTGGTATAAAATTGTGCCTTTCGGCTGGAATTTGAAATCATTCAAAGAACATAATGGAAAGCCCCTATCTTTATAATAAAGCTTAATTCTTGACCACTGCATTAAATCATATGCGTTTTATTTTTTCTTGAACACCACACCTCTTAAAACAATACCTGCACTGTTCTGAAGGTTTTGAGAAATAATCTGTTACACAGATCTCAAACAACTTAAACGAAGCATGGTTGTTCAGCCTCATACATTGTCAACTGCGGTGTACCACAAGGGTCGATATTAAGACATCTTCTTTTTTCCCTCTTTATTTGATCGTCTTCCATCAGTTGTTAATATTCATAATATGTAGACAGATGATGTTTTGTTGTATAATTTTTGTGATTTTTTTCGAATGGATGATTTTGTTCAAAGCTGAAATAACTCTAATAAACTTCAACTTAATCCATCAAAAACTCCTAGTATTGAATATTCAGGAAGAGAAGTTAGATTATAGAATATGTTAGTAAAGTTAAGTACCTAGGTTTTCAAATTAATAGTTAAATGAGCTTTTGTGATATAATATGTGAAACCATTCACATTACAATGGGCTATGTTTCTTGAGGTTCGCCTCCCAGTTTTTGAATTTTTATTTGAAAATAAACTGTAAGAATAAACTTATTTGTTCATTTTAATCTTAATGCAAGCTTTTAACAAAGAAGGACTTAAAGCTAGATTTCCATTTATTCTTTTTTTAATTTTAAGTTTTATATAATGTTTAGGCTTGGGCCCCAAGGCCCACACATAAGTTTTTAATGAACAAAAACTTAAAAAAAAAAAAACTTAGAACGAGTTGTAGAGATTGTTTCCAAGAGAGAAAGGATTAATATGGGAGTTATACATAGGCGTAATGCACGTTGTTAGCTATGCGTAGCATTCTTGTGACAGGGTCATAAAGGATATTATTTGTATGGTGATGAAGAAGGTGAAAGAAAAGGGCCTGCCTGACGTTCCTTGGATTAGTATAAATAGGAATTTTTTCTAGTGAGTCTATGGTTCCTGCTAAAAGCTGTTGTAGAAAGAGAATATTAGCTGCTTCGTATCGTTTTTGGTCTAGGTCGTGAACAGAGCAGACAGAATGAATGGTAACATCTTGTAGACTGTTAAATTCGGAAATAAGGCTATGATCGCTTACGGGTTAATGTTATGAATTGGCATTTAGCAATTTGTCGCACCAAATATAAAACGAGTCAAGATTAATTTGAAGTAAGACAGCATCAGATGTAGTAAAAATAACCTTTGTTATTTTCATGCAATCAGAGTGATTAGAGACAATTAAATTATCAATCACATTAATAACGTCGTTGATAGTTAAGACATTAACGAAGGACCAAGGTCGATCCCTTAAGGAACTCCTGAATTTGCATAAAAGGGATCGGATTTTGAGAACCTGAAAACACCTGAGTCATGAAATAAAAACGTTTGGGAAATCAAGGGCTTTAAGTTTAAGATAAATTATTTGGTGACCAATTTAACCAAAGGCTTTCATAAAGTCTGTAGTGATAACTTCCAATTATTTTTCTTTCTTCAATTCGTTTATAGTTTTGGACACAAATTCAGAAAGTTTGGTTGTAGTGGAGCCATGTTATTGTGAGGAAAATAGGTCTACAATGAAAATAGAGAGAGTCGTGGACAATGCTTTTGAAAAGCTTGGAAATTAAAGAAGACTTGGCTATTGGTATGTAGTTCATAACATGGTTTATTGCTCCTTTTTTAGGAACAGGAAAAATAAAGGAATATTTCCAAAAATTTAGGAAGATAGCTTGAGGAATGGAGAGACGAAACAGTGTTAAAAAAGGTTTTCATTGGAGGGTAGCACACTTTCTTAATAATATTGCAGTCAAAACATTTGGACTAGGAGAAAAATCATCTTTAAGTAGACTTTATTTTTTTTGATATCTTGCATTTTGTTAATTTTTCTAGATATATGAATTCACAAAGAGATGAAATGAGCTTGCTAATTGTTTGAGAAGTCAACACCGGACCTTGTTTTCAAATTTTATTTTAATTTTTGCATAATTCTTTATGAGGAACTTATTTAAAAAAATACAATTTGTATCAAAAAGTTCTCTTGCTTCATAACATAATTCATTGTAATAGTCCAGAGTATATAGAAGAGATGCTTCATTTTGCTTGGACGAGGCCCGAAGCCTTAAATTAATTTTGCTGAGCTTTGCACACTATGTCTATTGTCAGGACACGGAATATTCTTCCTTTTGACATTCGAAAAACTTCGTAACAGAAGATTTTCACTTACCTATTTTTATTTCTCTCACACTTGGCCAACGAGATCTTGTGCTTTAAGACTTTTTTTATGGTCACAAGAAAGATAAACGTCAATGCCGATGCTCAAAAAACCTTAAAGATAGATACAAATCTTTAAAAGAGAATTCCTAATTTATCGATGACATATAGCCACCAATTTTCGAATTTTTCATTAAAAGGATATGTTGCTGCAACCGTTTTGCTAATATCGGTTTTCATTGTTAATGGCATACCTTCCTTTTAAAAACACATCTCTTAAAAAATATTCCTTTTTTGGATGTAAAAATGAAACCTCTTATTATGAAACATCACATATAAAGTGTTCAACTGATATTACTTTAAATAACCCAGAATGTATCAAACAATTTGTGCGTATCAATTTCGTATTTGTTTGTCTTGAAATCCGAATTCAAAATGTTTACAAATCTTGAAATTATCAACAATTTCCATATTTTACCCACAAATATAAATATTATATAATATCCTCTAAAATGATTCTCTGATTTCGCCCTCAAACTTCCAACAAGAAAAAAAAACATACTAATTCTTTAAGACACATTATCTGTAAGTCCTCATAATTTTGGCGTCATTACTTTCAACAACCAACGGGCTTGGCACGGGCATTTTGCCAAATTATCTACCAGATATTTAGGAGGTTGTCAAGACACAAAATACTGATAAATGAGTTTCATTCTATCATCCAACCAAATGGCTTCTACTTGTACATAATTTCCACGGTATAAGATTGTGGTTTCGTATAATATCAGAAATGAGGATCCCTTAGTTCCATAAATACCCCCACCGGATGTTACTTTTCTCAAGCAACCTAAATACCATAGTATACACAGTCGTTTGTAAAAATGAATCCAAAAATTATGAAACAAAAAATATAGATTTAGTAAATTTAAGTTTGAGGTATATAATCTTGAAAATGACGACAAATTTGAATATTTGGTATCTAAATCACTTTAATGTTTGCAGACACATAGGAATTATAATGTTACGAGTATATCATTAAGAGAAAAGGTTTAAAGTATTTTTCTGATTTATCGCAACATTTACAGTCAACGCCAGTGGTATGACGCAGGGCTTATGAACTATTAATGGATTAATATAGCATAGGACGTAATGCAATGTGTTCACTTATATTGCTGATTTTTATTATGGACTAGATATAGATATAAGTCACACCCTTTTAATCGGAACTCTGGATTACAGAGATATTCTGAGTTCTGAATAATACTTGTACTCATGTTCCTCATCGGAAAAACTGAATTCTGGAACTAATAAGAGAAGCTGCTTTCTGGGTAAAAGCTTATTACATATAGGGTATTCACTAAGGAAATCAGAAAATCGAACTCTTCATCCTCACAGCCTCATTCATTCATTTCATTCATTTTTTTTTACCATCCCAGCTTTGCAAGGCTGAACACATGAACTTTTAAAATTTAGGTCGAATATAGTTTAATGAAACTAACTTCATAACGATAATGACATAAGGCACACCAACTGTTTGGTAACAAAAAATCTTAGGAAAAGCGATTCGATAAAACATCAGCAGTTAACTTCTTCTGTCGCTTCTTATATAATTTGTATATGTATAGCTTACAATAATTTCTAGGATGGGGTTCGATATGCTTTAAAGATACATTCCTGCTCATAAAAATAAAGTCAGTCATGGATAGGAAAATTGATGTACAATAATAACTATTCATTGTTAGCAAAGCGATATACAACATGTATATTCATTTAGTATATCTCCAGAACCTTTTTATTTGTGACATTTTGGAACTATATGCCATTCGTCAAAAATTTCGAACTGGAGATTTTAATTAAACATGACATTAATATGATGCAGAGAAGTCGGAGAAAATGGTTCGCCCGATTCCGTCCGTCCGTCTGTCTGTAGTCGCCCATAGAGCCCAAACCATTATCTTGTTGATTTTAAACTTGGAACTTAAGGTTTTAAGCAGATTTCCGTTAATTGTTTTTTTTTTCGTTTTTTTAGACTAAAAATTACAAATTTGGTCAAAAATCGAAAATTCAAATTTTATCAAGTACGAACTGATAGATTTTTATTAAATTTTCTTTATTTTTTTTTTCTTAATTTGGCAAAATTTTTTTGTATTGCTTCAGAAGGGTACCATAGAAACGTTATTTTTTTCTAAGTTTCCACAGGAACTAATGAACTGATTTCAAATTTTTTTCTCTTCAAGCTCTTATACTGTCTTCTTCATAAGTGTTGAACTTGCCGAGTTGTAGAAGTTAAGTAGGGCCAATGATTTTCGAAATATGTTCTCCAAATGAGTCCTGAAACCAAAGGGCGCTTGACAACCTGCTTCCCTGTTTCAAATTCCTTCTTCCCCTGCTAAGGAACGGCAAACAAACCATCCAATGTCACCAACACACCACCACCCCCACCCCTAATATCCTTCCTTCGGAACGGTGCTGTTTGTCTGACTCCTATATCCTCCTCTCTCCTTTCCTCGCTTTCCCAATTGGGCTGGATCTAAGGTATTATCGGAGCGTTATGCTCATATGATAACCGACTTTTGTTTGCCTGCTATTAAAAAATACGACTTGGAGAATATGTGGTTTCAACAAGACGGTGCCATATGCCACCCAACTCAAGGGAATATGGCCATATTGCAAGAGACTTGTCCTAGCCACGTAATTTCTCGTCGTGACGATAACAGCTAGCCACCATGTGATTTGACACCGCTGGACTTTTTTTTTGTGGGGCTACGCGAAAGTCCGTGTTTATGCAGATAAAACTTTAACTCTTGACCACTTGAAATACAACATTCGTCAAGTTATGGCTGAGATACGGCCAAATATGTGTCAAAATGTGGTCGAAAATTACCTCAAAAGAATCGATGCTTTCAACAATTCGCTTGGTGGTCATTTAAATGATGTAGTGTTTCAATTAAACATGACAAATTATATTACATTTGCTTCTAAAACACATTGTCTTGCATTTGTCAATATTTAAAATTCAACTATTTTCATGCACCGTTTCCAAAATTTTTTGAGATCCTCTTGCAGCTCATTACAATCCTTGATAGTGTTAATAATTCGAAACATTTTAACATCATCTGCATAGATGAACAATATTATTATTAAAAACAGAAGGCAAATCATTAATAAATAAAATAAACAGTAACGGACCAAGGTGACTCCTTTGACGTACACCGAAATTGACTTTAAATTAACATGAAGGGTTACTAGTGAACATGAAACTATAATATCTATTTTTAAGATATTGAAAAATCCACATAGCAAAACGGGCGTTAAAACCAATTATACTAAATTTATAAAGAAGAATTACATGAGTTAATTTGTCAAATACCTTGTTACCTTTCTGAAGTCTGTAAAGTTGCATTCTACTTGAGAGTGTTTTTCGAATGCATCCAAAAAAAGTAGAGAATTGTTATAAATTAATAAAAGTAGATTTTTTCAAAAACCCATGTTGATTTTCACATGTATAACAAAAGACAAATGAAAAGAAATTTTTAAACTATATGACACTCGGAAACGAGGTAAGCTGGTTCTTGGATAGAGAACGTTAAGAGGTGGCACAAGAACTAGTTAGTTTTTTTTTAAACAAACATTTTTTCCTGATAAAAATCATACTAAATTTAGGTAAAAGTTTTATAAGAAGGTTACTCGAAACAGAAACCAAAACGATACAATTTTAGACTTAAAATTGGTTTTGAATGTGGTGAAGATTGTGGGATACTCTGAATATAGCTGGTGTGTTATTTTGTACTTCTATAGTCAAAAGTTGAACACTTACTCATTGCATTTCTTCTTTTTTGATTATGATACCATATTTCAATTTTCTTCCTATCAATAATTTAGCGTAGTTTCCACGCCCTGAAAACGAAGTCAATGTTTTTAAATATTTTTGTATGTCTCGTTAGTTTTTTTTTTTTTAAATTTACATGAATATAAAAACAGTTAGATATATAAAATACATAAAATCAACCATTTCAAATAAGAATTTTTGTAATCGTTGTGCTTCTATGAGTCCATACCAAGTTAACAATCAAGGTCATTAAGCACATGAAAACCATTGGAGGACAAAATAAAAACAACCACAATTACTTGACAATAAAATGGCGAATTTTTGTTTCACTAACCTATTGTATTGAATATTTGGTTATTAAAAAAAACACAAATCACGAAGAAGAATAAAAATATCTATACGAAGTATTTCTATAGTCAACAAAAATATAAACGAATGTTTATTTCTCTGATGAATCGCATCCACGTTGATATTCAAAGTTTTAATCTTTTCTATAAAAAGAAAACAGTGTCTCTTAGATAGACAACAAAAAAATAAATTCTTCTGAGAACTCAGGTATTTTTATTAAATATATAACAAAGACATTGAAACTGTTTCATTTTATACTTATTGCAGCTAGATCTGAGTATAAGCATTTTTCATTACAAAATTCTTAAAGAAGACACGTTGAAAAAAAATATCTTCTTTTTTTATGGTGTACATTTGAAAATTAGGACATTTGTAGAGACTTCCTGTCCAAATGTATTGAAATATATTGCAAAACACCCTTCTTCCGCACAAACCAGCAGTTACGTGTATTTTTGCAATTTAAGTTTGTATTTCCTGATCAATTCTCCCCGTACCTTCTTGATACCTACCAGTATAGTGTTCAGGCTTTACCTTTTATCTGGGAATTGTGTCGTCGGACATACCGCCTTCGCCGGCACCCCTCATTGTGAACAATTTAACTAGGACACTCGATGCAATGGCAATATACCGACAGTCGACATTCCCAGCCGTCTCTAGCGACTCAATTGCGGAAAATACACCTTGGAATCTCTTGAACACAGCTCCAGCCTCGTTGACGCTCGTTTCAAGGCTGAAGCTGAACGACAACAAAAAAAAATAGAATGGAGCACAAGCCCCCAAGGGAGACCATGAATGGGTGGTGTTCCGGTATTTTAATTTGCGTGTCGCTTGTTTTTTCAGTTACAGACAATCTAACGAGCTTGAGGTTGAAATTGCTTAAACGTATATAGATATGTTCATTTTATAGTGGGAAGCTAAAAGGATATTCTCACGAGGATAGATACACAACAGAGCTCAAATTGCATGTCTTTCTCTGGGGGGGTGCTTTTTGTCATATTGAAAAAGTTTTATGGGAGACTGTGTTTAAGTTTAGTTTGTTTTTTTTTTTTTAATTTTTGTGCCTGTAGTACTCTTAGTAGTTTTCAATTGAAAGTTGTTAAACGCTTAACAATGCTTTATTTGAGATAGTTAGTTAGCTGAATTCAGGTTTAAACAAAGAAAAAGGATAACACATATTCAGACAAAGGTAAAAATTATATATAAATACATGCAACATGCATGTGCACATGTAGGTTTTGAAAATGTATAGCTATTGAAGATTGAAAACGTTGTCAAATGAAAGTAACATTATTAAAAGTCAAACACATTAGGGTTGTTTCAAAAACCATAGAATTGATATCAGCGAATAATACTTCCCAACGTATAAGGCTTCCGACCTCTACCTGATACATAATGGTCTTCTTTCCTCTATGATCCTGAGCAAGTGCGTTGTTTCCAGACATAAAAAATGATAATTTGATATTCACAAACCAGAGGAGGTTTTGGATTCGGTATGCTTTAGTATTTTTGTCCATCTACTCCATACTCGTATTTTTGTGGAAAAGTTGATCGTAGGTCACTACAATTTTGTAAAAATAACTAATAAATATAACAAGGGCAAAAAAATCAATCCAGCAAAAGTTAAAGTAAAATCCTGTTGTTATTAAAGCAAATACAAATAAAATCAACAAAAAGCCCCACATTTTATCAATTACACTGGTCGGCAAGGTTATCTTCCTGGCAATAAAATTTCACATTTGCAACGGGTTTTGATGGCCTACACTCAAATCCGACTTTAAAATTAATACATGATATCAGGTTTTTGAGATATAACTTTTTAAAATTGTGAATTAAAAATATTTATAAGGCTTTTAAAATTATAATGTAGTTCTTTTTTTTTACAGGGTTATTCATTTTGCGGTTTCAAAAGTAAACGTAAATAAAAACAATATTAAATATTTTTTTTCATGATATTTCTTTTTTACTGTAAAGTTTGAACGTTGGCATTATGTGTGAAACACTACATCATTTAAATGACCGCCACGCGAATAGATTCTTTTGAGGTAATTTTCGACCACTTTTTGAGAGATATTGGGTGGTATCTCAGACATAACTTGAATGTTGGTTGGTTTTAAAGTGCTCAAGAGTCACACACGGTCTTGCGTAGGCTCACAAAGCCCAGCGATGTCAAATCGAATGATATTTGTGGCCAGTTGATATCGCCACGACAAGAAATTACGTGGCAAGTAAATGTCTCTTGCAATAAAGCCATATTCGCTCGAGTTGTGTTGCGTGTGGCACCGTGTTGTTGAAACCACATATTCTCCAAGTCGTATTCTTCAATAGCAGCCAAAAAAAAGTCCGTTATCATATGACCATAACGCTCCGAATCGACGGTGACAATCGTTCCATAGTCGTTTTCGAAGAAGTAAGGTCCAATCACACCTCCGGACCAAAGAACGCACCAAACAGTGAGAAATGTCCTTCGTCGCTGAAGAAAATTTGTTCGAAAAATCGCCGTCCACCGACTACACCTGTTGTTCAAGCACCCATTCGATGTATCTACGACGCACGTTGTGAATGGTCAGCTGGCTTCAGTTGTTGTGTGAGCTTGACTTTATATGGATGTACATAGGTATAGATCCAAATGCAAAATATACCATAATGTGCCGTAAAACAGTCCTAGTTCCTGAGAATGACGAGGAATCGACACATTCGGGTCTTCGGCAACACTTTCACTTACAGCAGCGATATTTTCAGTGGTATACGAGCGAGACGATGATTCTCAGGCCTTACAATATCTGTAACCAGTTCAGTCTCTTCCATTTTCTTCACAATTTGGTAATTGCTTTCGTAGTTGGACGTTTATGTAAACCATAATCTCCTCTTAAAGCACGATATTTTGCTGTGGCAGAATCACCATTTTTGTAGTAGGTTTTAACAATTTGTATGTGTTGTGCAATAGTTAAGCGATCCATTTTCGTTTAAAAATGTCAGACTTTCAACTAAAAAAAAATTGGTTAAGGTAACGAATCTGTTGTCTATACAATTCTATTATATAAATGTTTGGAAATATATTTAAATATAAACAAAATAATGTTGAAAACACATATTTTTATAACTTAAGCAAATAGTTAAAATTTATGCTTGGATTTGAAATCAACACGAAACGAAACGTATTTTACAAATTTATGAAAGTATTACAATCAAGGTTTGCTCAAAACTTCATATAGAGTCAAGTAAAGGCTCATAACTAATGAGAATTTCCAGAAAATAGTAAGAGAATTTTTTTTTTGAAAATTCATCATAAAATTTGTTTTTATTTTTAACTTAGCCTGAAAAAACCCGATTTTGGTTATTTTTAAGCATTTTTAAAGGGGCATATTATAAAAAACCTGATGTGATAGAAAAATTAAAAGTAATGGGTATTTTCGTCTTTTAGTTCAATGCGTTTCACTCAGCTAACACAGTTGGACTCATCAGATAAGATGCTGCTAAGACGCACTCTTTAGTCAACGGCTATCTTATCGACACTACATAAAATTAACAACACATACATATCTGCTGTTAATTATATTTTTTTCTGGGAAAATTTGGTCAAATTTAAAAACCTAGAATTTTAATGTTTAAGTGTTTGCCTAGTTCTAATTGAAGAATTGGAATATAATAAAAACTATAATTATAATATTAACAATAATATTTTTGTATTATAATATTTTTTTTTTCTTTTATTTTTTGTTTTTACCATATTCTCAGTAGCGGCGCATATCTTTCAATGCCTCTCAAAACTTCACTTTTTGGATTTAAAAAATGTGTTTGATATTAAATTTTCTTATAAAATCTCTCTGAATTCACGAGTTTTACCTTTAAAGCGAATAATGTATTGGACGTCATAATTCCAAGAGGATTTTCTCCAAACAAGAACTATAATTCTCATCTAGCGAGCTGCTCGGTTCCTTTTTCTTACAATTTGAACAATGAAATTATAAACTTTTAATTGAAAACTTTTATTTTTAATTTTTATTGATCGTATTTAAAATTACACTATAAAAATAAATTCGTTTAGGTGCATACGCAATAAGACCCAAAGTATTATTCCAGTTTTACGAATATATTTAATTTAAATTTAAAACAAACTTATATCTACTGAAAAACAACAAAGAATGTTTTTATTGTTTTCTATATCACTTGACGATGGAAAATTAAAACAATGTCCGCATTGCGGAGGGAAGATATTAAATAAAAAAAAAAAGAAATACTTATATTAATATGTATTTGTATATAAAATATAAAATAATTATGCAATATATTTCTGCTGCAAGCGACATATAATATGAATGGTAATTCAACGACTATAAAGTATGAATTTCAAACAATAGAGACATTTTGAATGACATCGGCCATGGAAGAGGTTAATTGTTTTTTAAAAAGTCCTTAAATCTTTTTTTTAATTTTAAGTAGCCAGAATATTTATATTGTTTTATTTGGGTGAAAAACAGGTTCGCAATATTTTCAAAAATTACCAATTTTTCAGTGGCACATGTTAAAATTAAAATGTTTGGTTATAAAACTTAAATGAATATATAAGATAATTCACATTGCACGTGCTTATTATTCTTCCTCAAAGTCTGAAAAAATCTTTACTGTCGAGTTTACCTCCATTTCACATCACACGCAAATCATATTTAATTCGAGAAAAAAAAAGAGGAATATAATAAAAAATTATTTAAATTTTAAATTAAGTTTTTGTTTATAAAAGAAGTTATGTAGATGCTCGAGAGAACCTTTATCGAGAATAGCAATAAAATATCGATAATGTGGCTGAAGAGCCGTCCACCTCAACTCGTCCGCGTCGTCGTCGTTCCCAACATTTGCACCTCTCACGCACGTGTCGTTGATAACCCTTATGTATAAAGGTTTGCATTTACACGCTAAAGCCTCTAGACTATTTTCGAAGAAAATCTTCTTCAGTGATGAGGCACATTTTCACCTCAGTGGATTTGTCAGTAAGCAGAATTGCCGCATTTGGGCAGTATTTTTTCCTAAACTAGGCCTGTAAGGCAGTTAATGTGAATGGTGTTCGCTATCGTGGGATGATAATGAACTTTTTATGGCCCGCATAGGAAGATATCAATGTGGACGATATGTGATTTCAACAGGACAGTGTCACTTGCCACATAGCTAACGAAACGAAACAATGGCTCTTTTGTGTGACAAATTCAATAGCCGTGTTATCTCACCTAGTGGCGATGTCAATTGGCCGCCAAAATCGTGTGATTTGACACCGTTGGACTTCTTTCTTTAGGGTTATTTGAAATAAAAGGTATACGTCGATCAGCCAGCAACAATGAAAGAGCTAAACGATGAGATAATCCTGCACATTAACGGCATATAGAATCTCAATTATGCCTCAGCATCATCGAAAACCATCGGATGGAGGCGGCGACCATTTGGCGGATATTTTGTGCCATACCTAGTTGTAATAAATTTACACGAAAGGAGAATGGGCATTTTGATCTACCTATTGCACACAATCAAGGTACTTGTCGTTTGAAAGGTTAAGTCTTGGAAAGCTTAGTTCAAGAACACCATTTCGATAATGGACACAGAATTGTAAGCCAGGGAGATTAGATAGTATACTACAAAATGATTCTTCCTTTCAACAATATAATATTCTATTAGTTTATCGATTTCTATTTTTGTAGTGCATGAAATACATCGATCATGCACTTTAAAGTACCTGCATCTTTTAAAAGATGATTTTAGTTCTAAGTTGCAATAAGATGCAGTCCTGCCAGATACGATAATTTGTACTTATTTTATCAATAATAAGATCAAGAATATTCCTTTAGTTGAGATAAAAGGAACAATTGAATTCTTTATGAAATATTCATATAAATTTATAAAACATTTTGCCTTTATCAAATGCCTAAATGTCATACTTTTTTTTTTAAGTAGTGTCAATGTTTTTGTTTTTCATTTAAAAAAATATTTATAAATATTTATGTACGTAAACGTTGAATTGTAATTTAAAAATAAAAAAATATACAAATCAAATTACTTTTACACGGTGCCGTGACATAAGGGCAAGTGACATAAGACCAAATTTTAGAATTTGGCCTTATGACACTTTTCAAAAGCGTCATAAGGCCAAATTTCAACGGTTGGCCTTATGTCGCTTTCCAAAGTGACTTAAGGCCAATTTGGTCTTATGTCACTTTCAAACTTGATTTTTTGTCTATTAGTTTTTGAGAAAATTGAAAATAACCACAACTACTATTTTAATTTAATTATTTTTTTTTTTGTTTAAGTGGTCTTTTTTTGATAGTAATAATAGTAGGTGTGAGTTTGGGTGTATGCAACAGTGGGGTGTGTGCGAGTTTGGGTGTAGGCCACACCGAGGTGTGCAACCCCCCTCTTGGGGACACTATAAGATTTGGGGTGGGTGCGAGGTGGAGTGGGTGCAAGGTGGGGAGGGTGAAAGGTGCGGTGGGTGTAAGATGGGGTACATGCAAAGTTTCTTTTGCATTGCATTGCACCATCTGTTGTTACTCTTATCATAATTCTAACGGTAAAGACCGGTTTTTGTTATTGAAGAAAATATCAAAACAAATTTGGTCTTAAGTCGCAAAAAAATTTGGCCTTATGACACTTTCTGAAAGCGACAAAGGGCCAAACGTTGAAATTTGGTCTTATGACACTTGCCCTAATGTCACGGCACCCTTTTACACATAAAAACCAGGGTTGTTGCGGATGTAAAAATTTTGACATCCGCAGATGCGGATGCGGATTATTTGAGACTCACATCCGCGGATGCGGATGCGGATTTTAGAATTTATTGAATAAAAACAATTTTAAGTCCGTAAATAAAGGAAAATTTTATTAATTATCTTTGCGTTTAATAATTAAATTTAAAAATGGGTGATTTATATTTAATAAAAAGCAAGATTGCAGCATTCTCAGACTGCAATCTCTTTCGTAGTGGATCGTATATTAATCTAGCTCCAGTAAATAGTTGTTCGCTGGGAACACTGGCTGGTGGAGGTGATAAATACCTCAATGCAACTTTGGATTGATGGATTTTCCACCAATCAAGTGAATTATTATCGAATTCTAGTCTTTTTTTTTATTTCGGTAACATGCTAACTCCCTTCGGAGAAGTGCTTCGGGACTAGCGTTATCAGATTCTTCTTCACCTTCGTCTTCAGTTGATGAATCTAGCATCATTGCCATATCGCTTCTGAAGCAAGCCTTGTAACTTAAACCGGACGTTCCTGGTTCCAAATGTAAAGACTCATCCATTTTCTTGTTTTTTGTGTTGTTTGAATTTGGTGACAACGTAGGAGAACTGGTGCTTAATGGATCATTTATCATCTTTAGAATTACATCTTTTATTCTTTCCTCGGTAATGGGTTTGAAAAATGTATGCTTATAGCGAGGGTCTAAGTATGTTGAAATCGCATACAAATCGTTGTCTTGCAAAGATGAAAATTTTGAAAATTTTTACAAATTTGAAAAAAAGCGTTTTAAAACATCCGCATCCGCAACAAACTCCGCATCAGTTTATGCGGATGCGGTTGCGGATGCGGATGTTGGAATTATTGCGAATAATCCGCAATTGCGGATGCGGATGCGAATATTCGCAACATCCCTGACAAAAACATTAAAATTATAAAATTACTAGTCAGTCTATCAAATAAAAAAAAAAATAAAAAAAATAAAACGACAGAAATCTAAACCAGATAATTTAAAAAGAAATTACAGATATTTTAAATGTCCGCTAAATATTTAAGATCCAATTATGTAGATTATTAACCATTTAGTTTAGAACACAAACTTATGAGTACATAATATAATAAAAAGAGGCTGGCAATAAATTTTGCTATACAGATAATAATGCAGAAAGATGCATAGCTATTTAAAAACTAAGTGAAAATTGTATGGTTAATCAAAAATATCTCACGAAACAATAGGTAATATGCAAAAAGATGAGTTCAAGGTCTTTACTAACTTTTCTGAGAACTTTCTTAGAGTGGTATGCAAAAAAAAATACAGAGGTCGAGATCGATCTCAAGCTGTGAGTTCGAACTCAAAGTGTTGAGATCGATCTTTTGACGAAAGCTCTATGTCATAAAGTTCTAGTTTTGATATGGAAAAAGATGTTCAAACGCTCGATTGCATGAGATCGATCTCACAAATTGTTGAGGATGGGTTTTCCCTTTCTCAATTGGTAAACAACTATCAAAATGGCCGAGTAATGGCTGAATAATTTTGCTACTAATCGTGTTTATAAAAATAGAAGATGTCCAATTGGTGAAGATTGTATAGATTTAGTGAAACGTGTGTGCAATTATTGACAGATGAGTTTTGGGCCCAACCCTGGAAACACGCGGTTGAGCTTTGACTCATCTAGAAAAAATAAGGATTTTTCTGCGTTATGTAGGAGATCCTAGATTTCAAGACGGTGTTCGTGAAGACATTGGTGTCAATCAATCAACGATATCCAGGGTTGAACTCGTTTTTTTGCATAGGAAACTGAGTCCGAGTGTACTCGATCGATCTCACATGCGAGTGCAAGCTCGTCAGCTCTGACTCTGACTCTGAGAACTTTCTCATCTTTTTCGACTTTAATAAATTCTCTTTGTTCCAAGACGTTTTTTGAAGTTGTCTTTAAAACAAACGATTTGTGGGGTTTAGTAAGAAAGAGACATTCTCCTGCACTAAAGAAATAGGTATAATCTTCTGGCATTATAATTTGAAGATGATTTCTGGCATATGACTGTATTGGCTTGCTCGGACGTGATCTAATCTGGAGGTTGGGTTTTTGATGACTTTTTCCAGCATTTGTGGCCGGTAAATGTTGTCCTTCGAAAATAAACCAGTACCATCATACAAAAACTTTTTAAATAAAACTTTAGTATAAAACCGCTTACAAAAAAACCCTAGAATACATAGTATTACAATAAGAAAACGGTTATAAAAACCCGGATAAAGTTTGTTTTCATTGGAATGATAAAAAAGTTATTTTATAATAATCTTTAAGGAACAAAATGGTTTTTTTCGGGCTTAGTCTGAAAATAAAAATATAATAAGCATTAATTTGACATCATGAAGATGGAAAATGCACGCTGCTCTGTCAAGGTGGGAAAATATCTCAACGATGCTTTTGATGTCAGGCGGTGCACTGTCATTCGACTTCTTCAATATCGTTTTGGAATTGTGCAAAACTCAACCGTCAACGTGATGTCAGCGCTGAAATTAAACGAAGAATAACTCTTGCAAATCGCCTCTCCTGATTATCTAAAATTCCCTCTATAAGACAATCATCATCCCGGTTCTCATATATGGCGCTGAGGCCTGGACCCTTTCAAAAAAAGATGAGAGCGTCTTAGGATGTTTCGAGAAAAAAATTCTTCGGATGATTTTTGTTCCCGTCTGCAAATATGGAGAGTGGGGGAAAAAGATACACCGACAAACTTTACGGGCTGTACAGCGACACTGACCTGGCTGGGTCATGTATAGCGAATGGACATCAACGCTCCAGCCCGGAAGGTCTTCGAATCCAATCCCGAGAGACGGTGCAGTAGAGGAAGACCGCCACTCATGTGGCGCATGCAGGTGGGAGGAGACCTCAACCAACTGGAGACAGCTAGCTAGGGACCGAGCTGGCTGGAGATGTTGGTTGAGGTCTAGGCCCACTCCGGACTGTAGCGCAATCTTAACTAAGTAAGTAATTTGACATCAAAAGGTTAATATCATTGTTTTGGTTTTCATGTACAGCTTACCCGTCCGTCGACATTTAAATTTTAACCTACCAAGGAGCTACTTTCATTAAAATTGAAGCATTTAAAAAACTAAAACACTGGCCAAACTCACTGCCAAGAAATCAATACTTTCTAACATTGTTTAAGAATATGACGGAGATGGTACCAATGGAGTGCGAGCATAGCTAACAACTGTAGGTAATAAATAAATTAGATGGCTAAACAGTCTGTTGAGAACTAAGGCATACTTTAAAGCTGAATACGAACGGCTAATTTGCGCTTTTCATGATAAGAATTGCTATTTAAGAATTTGTTAATTCTTCGCAAGAGGCAACAAATGCACTAACTATCATGCCACCGAAACTTCTTCTGAATAAGTTTAAAAAAACGTAGCGGATTGGATATATGAAAAATTGGGCATTTCAGTGCAGGTTCTGAATCCTTTTCATCAATTGCCTTGAAAAATTGAATATAAAGATCATACGCACGTGGAACCAATTTGTACTGCCCTCTTTTAAAATTTTCCCCCCAAAAATAGTTTCTTCAGGTTCAAAATGTATTTTACTGAATACAGAAGCAAACAAAAGATTTAAAACAAAATCTAAAGTTAAAAATTCAACTTTATCAATTCTTGGAAGTTGAAGAAATAAAAAGATGATAAACTTCACAGTTTAATATCTTAAGTTGGGAATGACAACTTCGTGTCAAGAAAAGTGCTTCGACTTGTCCTGAAAGCTGATTTTTTTTTCACAAAAGTGACTATTGCCTTCCCAAAATGCATTCAATACATTGTGGAAACGTTTATCGTTCCATTTCCAGTTTTTGCTTGTCAATTGTTTAAATTGACAGTTTCAAAAAGGACAACTCTCCAAATAGACATGTAAGACATTAGATAATAAAGGGTTATTTTAAGCCATTTCAATATACAGATACAAGTATTTCACATAATAAATAGACATATAACTGACTCAAAAAGAATGTGCATACATTTCAAATTTCATTTTAAGGGTAAGTTCATAAGTTTAGTATGTGTATGTATGTTAAAGCGCAATATAGTAAATCAATTTTCAACTTACTTAAAATGATATGTATGTATTGAAATCATGAAATGCAGATAATTAAATCCTTCAACAGATTGCCCTTCACTTCCTTGTACCTTCCTCTATTGTATACCAACAGACAAGTGTACCTAAATATGTCTCTTAAGCTTATCCCAAAATCAAGGAACTGTAACATCATAACTTACCTATCAACTTCAACATCAACATTATCCTCTTCTTGGAATCTATAATGTATTTAGAGAAAGTCCTTCACATTGGCTTTAGCCTCAAAATATTGGTTTGCATTGTGTTTTGCAAATACGTACAGTCGTTTATGTGTACCTATGTACATACACTACACACAATCCAAATTGTCCGATTGGGAAAGTTGTCAAGTCTCTATATTAGAAAAGCCGATACAAACTAAATAATAAATCAATAAATCAAATGACATATTCACTTCCACAATCAATGTAATATCAATCAATAATGTAATTTTGTTTGTGATAGTTTTGTCAGACATTCTGTTATGAAAATTCAAAACCCACAAAACCCGAAAGCATCCATGTTTACAAAACATTTAAAGGATTTAAAGTGAAGTGTATGAAGGTAAAGTCCTTATGTTAAGTTCAAGTTCTTCATAATAAACCCAATTTCATGTTTTAGGTTTTAATTAATGAGTGTGTCATTACATTAGTTACAGATTGGAAATAATTTAGTTAACTGAAATAAATCATCAAAGCAGTATAATGCATTTTCGAAACTAAATCAAGAAGTTCTAGATAGGTAAGTAAAATTCAGGTAAATCCGATTTAACAATCCAACAGAAATGTTTCTCCAAATATTTAATTGCTTTTTAATTGCAGATGCATTGAAAGAAGAGATCTTTGGTCCAAATAGCTAATTTAAAATATTGTTTGCTTTAAATTGGGGGAGATAAAAGTCCTCCAATATCACCTTTGGATTTTTTTTTTCAATGGAGTTCTGTAGCAAGGAAGAAGTGCAAATTGATCATACTAAGATAGTTATTTTGGTATATTTTAAGCATATGATATTATTCTAGGGTATGTAAAAGATTTTTAAATCCGAGAACCTTACCATAACTGCTTCATCTACAGCAGCATTGTCCTGTACGGACAATGTTTCTGCCAGTACTCAGTACTCAGGCATATATGAATCTAACAGGGCCCCCGAGATATAGGGGCCCCCAAAGATACAGAGCACAAGACGTGTGTAAAAAAATTTACTAAATATTTAATACTCGTAAAGTTTTATTACAAAAAAATGTTCCGGTGATCATTTTTTTAATTGCGTCAAATATTTTTTTTTTCCTGTGTATCTTTTTTCTTTTTTTCATGTCCTACCAACCAACAATATACTACAACTTCAACCTGCAAACACCTTTTTATTCGAGCTTTCAAAATATAGTATAGTAGAAGGTACTATAGTTACCCATTTAGAAAGTGAACTCAACAGTAAAATAACTTTTTGGCGAAATCTTTTGCACCGTATTATAAATGTCATAATTAATTTGGCCTCGTGCAATTTACCTTTAAGAGGACATGATTCAGATGCTGGAAATTTTATATCCATTATTCACTTAATATCTAATTATGATCCTATTTTGAAAGAACTCATTTTGAAACCAAAAGATGAAATAAATTATTTAAGCCCTACAATTCAAAATGAGATAATTGAATTGCTTGGTATCACATTAAGAGAAAACATTGTTTTAGAATTTAAAAAATCTCCTTTTCTATCTATAATTTTGGATACAACACAAGACCTATCAAAAATTGACCAACTGTTTGTTGTTATTAGGTACATATATTTCTACAGCAGAAACCGATGAAAAAGTAAATAAAGATATAAAAATCTGCGAGTCATTTTTAGGGTTTGTACCAATTACTGATGCTAGTGCCGAAGGGCTAAAAACAGAAGTTTTTAAAACAATAAGTGAATATGTACCCGTGGCATGATGGTTAGTGCGTTGGACGGCCATGCGAGAGGTCTTGGGTTCAATCCCTGCCTGTGCCACCTTAATTAAAAAAAAAAAGAGTTTTCACGGGTACTGCCTCTTGCGAGGAATTGACAAATTCTCCAAGAGTAACTCTTGTCATGAAAAAGTGCTTTCTCAAATTAGCCGTTCGGATTAGGCATATAAATTGTAGGTCCCCTCCATTCCTGACAACATTACTCGCACACAGGAATGGTTGAGAGTTGTAAGTCACTAGGCCCTGATTCTCTACGGACTGTTGCGCCACCTAATTTATTTATTTTTATTTTATTTAAGTGAATATGGACTTGATTTATCCAAATGCAGAGGACATGATGGAGCGAATGTTATGTCGGGGGTATATGGAGGATTACAAGCCCTTATAAAAGAGAACACTCCAAATGCCGACTATGTTCATCGCGCAGCACATACATTAAATTTTATACTTAATGATGCAGCAAAAAATATACTTGAAGTGTCTACATTTTTCGATAATTTAGAGAAAATATATACATTTTTTGGTAACAGTATGAATAGCTGGTCTTTGCTGCACAACGATTCATTAGAAAAATATAAAATTACCCTCAAAAAGGTTTGTCCTACGAGATGGTCGTCACGAAATGATGCACTATGTTATGTGGTATAAGATCAAACTATACATTGATAATGAAAACCTTACACCAAATCAATTTGACCTTAACAAAAAAAGATGAACGAGACGAATGTAAAAATGTTATAAACATTTTAGAGACCTACGACTTTATTGTGTTGATGTAATTTTTTTCTTCGCTGTTTAATATTATAAGTCCAGTTTCCAAAGCCCTTCAAGATGAGGAAAATGACTTACAAAAAGCAAGTATTTTGCTTTAAAATCTCTTAGACGGTCTAGAAAAAGAAAGAAATCAAAAGAAATTCAGTGATTTACTTAAAAAGTCCAAGGATTTATCCGACGATTGGGGAGTGACGCCTGTCTTCAAAAATAAAAGGAGGAAAATAACGAAGCGCTTTTTTGATGAGTTGGCAGAAGATCATAGAATTTCTGATCCGGAAATTTACTTCAAAGTCAATATTAACTATTCCTGCTTGGACATTTTGATTGGACAAACTCAGCAAAGATTTCAAAGCCTTCATAGTCTTAGTAATATATGTGAAGTGTTGGAACCGGATAAGCTTTTATCGTTCTCAAATGATGAAATAAATCAAGGATCAAAAAAACTAGTGGAAAAATACAATACAGTTAGACAAAACAACTTGGATACAGGGCCCCCAAAGGTCTAGCTACGCCACTGCCTCGAAGGAATGTTTGAGAGGAAAGTCTTACGAAGAATCGTTGGTCCGTATGTGAGGAAGGAAGCACCCAGAGACACTACCAACATAAACTATGTATGTATTCGCAATCTATGAGCTCGACAGACTCCGGTGGGATGATTAATTGGCTCGCTTGAGTGAAGATAAACCACCTCGGAAAGTCTTTTGTGGTAAATTTTGCGTTAGAAAACGGCGAGCGTGGCAGACCATGATTTTTAATGAATTGTCGAAGACCAGGATGCCCGAAGCCTTGGGGTGAATGGCTGGCTTGCGATCAGAATAATTGTTAATTGATTTCAAGACCAGGTCTAGGTTGTCGAGCTGATGTTGATGGCAGAGGAAGGTCTGCTATTAACAAACTCAATAACGATATCAGCCCAATGGCCGCCAGGGTATAAAATTTTCCTTGACCAATTAAAACATTTATGACTTTATGTCTTCGATTACTTCTCGAATTTCATCGTTAAAGTCTTAAATTGGTTGTGGTACACCTAATTATTTCGGGGCCTCAAAGTAAAGGTCTTAAGGTGTTCAATTATAAGACCTCAGTGGCCAATTGTAATGACTTCCTCCAGAAATACCATTCTAAAGAAAAAAAAAATGTAATATGTTAAAAAGAGATTTAGAAGTTTGGCATTTAGAAGCTGTTAGTAAATTCGAGAGTAAATGTAAAAAAATGTTTTTAATAAAAGGCACAAATTAATTTTATTTCAATTTTAAGTGGCTCTATTCGAATGTAAATATCACCACTGTAAAATTGATTAACTAATTACATTCATTATTTATAGGTTAGTTCTTGAATGTAGTAAATCGATTTTCTATGTAAACGTGTTAATTTTAACTTATTCAATCGAACATATTAATCATCGAAACCAATAAATTATAGGTAAATTAATACAAAACCTTTTTAATTATACATATTTGTAACGAAATTATTACGAAAATTAAATAAAACGATGTTTGAGATGTTTTATAATAGTGTGGGTACGGCGGCGGCGTCGTCAGTTTTAAGTGCCTCACTTTACTATGACAATGGGTCGTTTTTGGATACAAAACGTAAAAACAGTGATAGCGAGTGTAGCATAGTTCTCGCTAGGGATTTTAGATTTGGAAGAAAATAAGGGATTTTGTTGAAAAAAGATACTTTACAAATTTATATAGCCTTAAACAATTTTTTCGAATTTTAAAAAGTAATATTTCAAAAATCTTACGTAATACATTACTTTAAGAGTCGGTTTTGAATTAAGGCCACCAAAACCCATTGAAAAGTACAATTTTATTGCCAGCGTGTTATCATAAGCGAATACCAAAGACAAAACTTTTTCAACAAAAATTTTATTGATCGCATCAAAACTTTAAGATACGGTAGTGCACTTAACAGATTTTAACCACAACTCTTTTTTATACAGAAACTTCTATTTTCAAAACTAATAAATTCAAAAACTTCAAATTTTCAGTATTTTCTAAAGTAGTGTAAGACATCAACTTCACTGACTGGTTTGTAAACTGATACAATTTCTATTTAAAAATGTACACTTACTCGTAAAACCGAATACTATAAAGACCACGTCAATGTTTTTTTTTAGAAAAACCATTACTTATGTTACTTCTTTTGTTTTTGTTTTTGTGTTATTAATTAAGTTTTAAAAACTGAGTAATCTTGTAATGCAAACAAATCGATTTTTCAATGTAATGCAAATCGATACAACATAAAATTTATGAACTTAATATTTATTCATATTTTACTTGCTTCAAAAGGACTACATCCCTTTTATATGTAGTTGTTGCATTTCAAGAACCTCAATCAATATTAAGTTTTTCCTTAACCTCAGATAAAACTTGCATTGCTGACTGACTGATGAACGATGTAGTTACTACTCGTACCTAACCTATTCCCTCGCATTAACATACAATATTCTGCATTCATTTACACATAAGAATACGAAATGATGTTGAAAAATAGGATTTTTACTCTTAGATATACACACACACATGCATAAGTACTTTTACTATACAGTTCATAAGGATAAAGTAAATATTTTCAAAAGATTTCCTTTACCTATGGGATTACTTCTGCTGCACAAATAAAATTCTTTCACACATACATACTTACTTATGGTCCTTACAATACGAGAGTATGTACCTTACCTTACCTATAGATTTCCTGTTGATGCAATGCACTTAAATTTCTCAATTTACTTGATGTTCTAAAGAATTCCTCAGAGCAAATTGATCTGTTGAAAATATGCAAGGAATTTATGGTTTATTTACAATAATTTCAAAAAGAGAACATTTTCAGACAACTTTGATGAAAAGAGATGCTATAACTTATTCTTGCATAGCAAGGGACTCTTTTAAGGCACAAACAGCAAATTGCACGAATGGAACACCAATTGAGAAGCAACATGAATCTTTATTGTGTTTCAAAGAAAAGACATGCTTAACAAATTGGTTTGGTTTTATGATTTAGTTTCGAGATTACTTTTAGAACAATTGAAAGAACATTTTAATATTCTAAAGAAAACCCATCAAGCCACATGTCATGCGTTGTTTTTTAATTTTGTTTCGGTAAATATTTAGAAGACATTTCGCCAACGCATTCCAGAATTTCAAAGTGAGCTGCATAGGGATGAAGGTACTTAAAAAAGTTTCAAAACAAGAAAACCTCTAGCATCCTTCGAAACACTCACGTTGATAAAGTGTTCCTTCGTTTAAGGTTAATTAGTTATATTTAGTTCATCAACTCAAATACAGAAGTTTCGACAGGAAAAACTTCCCAACAGACAATTTCAGCACCAGAAAGGATGGGATAGGTAATAATCAAGGAAAGCTCAAGTGCAGGAAAACGCAAACAAGTCATTATCAAACTAAAAAGTATGTAGGTACCTACCTACATGGTAGTGTAAGGTTAAGAATTTACAACATTTATCATAACACACATACATACATACTTACAACCTGTACATTAGCAGTACCGACATAGATAGATATATAGAACATACATATACATTTATCTAAAAGTTATTCAATTAAACTTTAAAATAATTACCCACCTAGCTAGATATACATGTAGATTGGAGCCATCCAGTTCATTTAAGTATAAGGTATGCTTGAAAGATGGATCGATTTTATGAAAGAAAGTTTTCAACTTTAATGTAGGCTGCTTTACTTTATTGGTTTTGCATGTTAACACTGCTGAATAAAATGCATGATTACACCTCAAGTAAAGTACACAGGTTATTAAATAATTCTACTTTCTTTTTAATAGTTCAAGTTAATTATTGAATATTTTCTCTGAAGAATATAGAATACTTGATTGGGATACATTTTCAGTTGAACTAATTTTCAAAAGTCATAAAATAATTTACATTTAATATTTAACTACTCGGAAAAAGATTGAGCTCAAAATCTAAGACGCCTTTTTAATTCGTAAGGAAAACTAATTAAACAAAAGAATTAATATGTTTTCTGTCTAGTTAAATAAAGGTTCCATTTTTCAATTTTCGACAAGATTTAAATATTTGTGGTATTTCTTCTAGAGAAGTTTCGTAGATTTTTCTTTTGTTGTTAGTCATGTGACAAAAGTTTTACAACAATATAACAATTAGAATGCTGAAACACTATTGTTACCTTTTATATTTTATTAGCGATGTTTTTTTTTAATGAAAACTAGCAAGTGGTTAACTTTTTATGTTATTTTGTACATTAAGAATGTTTAAACATTTTAAATTTGAGAGAGAGATCTAAAGATTGAACTATACTCACTAGTTTCGCTTTAGCTGTTTAGAGATTCGTATCAAAGTGGTGGTAGTAGGGATCATAAACACCCCCCACCCCCGAGAGAGTAATTTAAGTAAGTAGATTTTGCCTTGGGTTCGAAATTAATGGTATTGCTTCAATAGGTAGGACACCCTTTATATTTTAAATTATTTATTTATTATATATACAAATAAATATAAAAAAATAGGCTGAGATTCGACACAAACTGACCAAACTTTAGCATTGTTTTTTTTTTAAGGTTTTTATTTTTTTGTAAAAAAAACTGTCAATTCGATTTTTCTCAAAATTTTATCTAATATTGAAAACAATATTTCTTATTAGATAATATTAGTTTGAAACCAATATCGTAAAGTTTTGAAAAGATATTTGAATACAAAATCAATTTTTACCCACTTTTGTTTTTTTTGTAGTTTTTTATTTTTTGTAAAATAAAACTATCAATTCGATCTTTCTCAAAATTTTACTAATTGTTAACAACAATATTTTAATATTTTTTAAAAGATAAAATTAGTTAAAAGCCAATATCTCAAAGTTTTGAAAAGATATTTAAGCCGAAAATGAATTTTTACCAACTTTTGTAAATTAAAATTTTCGAGATGACAAATATTTTTTTAAGTTTTTTTTTGTATTTATAAAAAAAATCGTTAATTGGCATTTTTTCCAAAAATGTAAAAAAACCACCCACGCAATTTTGCATCTTTCTGCATTATTATCTGTAGAACAAAATTTATTTAAAGTAGATATCTCTACTGGTTCTTGAGCTATGTGTGATGTATTCGTAAGACGAAAAATGAAACACGTGTGTATTCTAATAAGGCTAATTAACAAGTATATCTTTATTTCATGTTTCATTTTTACATTCTTCTTTTAGTACATCTTTATACTACAATAATTAAGTGTTGCCAATGAGGCAATACTCTACATGTCCTCCCCTAAGATACAAATTTAATATGTAATAAATAAGATACAAATTCAATGATATGATGAACTACTACCTAAATCATAAAGATATGTATAACATGATTCTTTAAATAATATTCACAAAATAACATGATTCTTTAAATGAAATAAAAAAAAAAATAATATGATTATTTAAATAAAGTTCATATATTTCATATAATGTTATATTATAATATTCGAGGCAAAAGCTCTTTGTACTTTAAGAAATATAACTACTTTAATTTTTTTTTTTTTTTTATCAATTCATTTTTTTTTTTTTATATTCAATTCAATGTTAAATTATTTATTTGTATATATTCACTTCAATTTTTTTTTTTTTTTTTTTTATAAATAGATAGGTATGTTTTTCTTTTATTCATTTTTATACTGTTCTATATCATTAATTTTAATATTTTTAATAGGTAATAATTTTGTTCTTAAGTGTTTTAATTCATTAATTTTAATACTTAAAATATCTTTTTAAGTTTATTCTTTATATGATATTTTTTTCTGGCGTGGTCTCAATGCTCTACTAGTGGCGTCTTCTGGAATCTGATTTGAAGTAGGAATGGCAGCGTTACTTTCGAATGCCGTTGAATTATTGTTTTCTTGGTCAACCGGTTCCTCTTGAACGTCGATTCCAACTTCTACATTTTGGTTACCGTTTTTATTTCTAATTTGATCCATATGTCGTTTTATTTCTCTATTGTTGTGAGCAATGATACAAGAATACGATCGAGGACCAAGTTGTTTTTTTATAGTAGCTTGAGTCCAGCTTGGTTTGTTAGGGTTTTTATAATCTCTTATCATAACACATTGCCCTGTCGAAAATTCGGCGTTGCGTTTACCTTTAAAATTCGATATGTTTTTATTTTGACTTTCAATTAATTTTTGTCTAGTTGTAGGTGGCTTTAATCCACTTAATCGTGTTTTTAAAGGTCTTCCAAGAAAAAGTTTGGAAGGAGATTCACCAGTCGAAAAGTGTTTGGTGTTACGATAATCGATTAAAAATCTGTTAATAATTGTGTCTAAACACGAGTTATTGTTGACTTTAAGACTAGCTAGGATTGATTTTTTTAACGTCTTTATAAAATTTTCTGCCTGACCATTCGTCGCTGGATGTCCAGGGGCAGTAAGAATTTGCTTTATACAATTAGTTTTTAAAAAAGTTTTAAATTCTTGTGATGTAAATTGCGGTCCGTTGTCGCTGACAAGGACGTCTACCAAGCCATAACGACAAAAAAGTTCTCTCAATTTAGTTATTGTAAAAGAGGATGTGATTTCTTTTGATTTAAAAACCTCAACCCATTTAGAGTAAGAGTCAATTGAAACTAACAGATAATAATTATTAATCGGACCAGCAAAGTCTATATGAACTCGACTCCATACTGAATCAGCAGGATTCCATGGTATCAAAGAAGACTTTTCAGGATTTTGTTGCAATTCTTGACAAGGTATGCAATCACGAATCAACTCTTCAATTTTGCTATCCATCCCAGGCCACCACACATAAGACCGAGCCAACATTTTGGTTTTAACAATACCTAAATGTGAGGCATGAAGTTCATTGAGAACAAAATTTTGAAGCTTTCTGGGTACAATGGATCTATATCCCCATAGAACACAATCATGTTCGACAGAGAGTTCATACGCTTTATTGCGAAAAGGAATAAATTCATCTCCTTTTAACATGTGAACTGTGCCATTTTGAATGGCTTCACTTAGCTTAGACAAAACTGGGTCGCGCCTTGTCTCTCTAGCTATGTCCTTGAAATTCAAAAATACACCAACACTGTTTTCTGATTGTATTAAATTAATATAATTACATTCTGTTTTATCTTTTGCAATTGAGCACTGCGGCATCCTTGAGAGTCCATCCGCATTGTTTAAAGAACCTTTAACATATTCAATAGAATAATTAAAGCCTGATAAGATGAGCGACCATCTTTGGATACGAGCAGAAGCCATGATAGGTAAACCTTTATGCTCACCAAATATGCCTAGTAATGGTCTATGATCAGTACGCAAGATAAATTTATTGCCCAATAGATATTGTTTTAATTTTGTAACACAAAAGACTAAGGCAAGAGCTTCTTTTTCAAGCGTACTATATTTACACTCACTCTTTGACAAAGCTCTCGAAACAAAAGCTATTGGCCTAAGACTTCCCTGAATTCTGTGACACAGAACTCCAGCTACAGCATTATTACTAGCATCTGTAGTTAAAACTATTGGTAGACTTGGATTAAAGTGTGCCAAAACTTGATCGGATGTCACATCAGATTTTATTAATTCATATGCCTTTTGGCATTCTTTTGACCAACAAAACGGAACATTCTTACGGAGGAGCTCGTATAGAGGAAACATTTTTTGACTGAAATTATTTATAAATTTGGAATAATAATTCACCATTCCAATGAAAGCTCTAAGCTCTGAAATATCTTTTGGTACGGGTGCCAAAGACACACTTAAAACACGATCATTATTTTTGCTTAAACCATTTTTATCAATTGAAAATCCTAAATAGCAAATTTTCGGTTTAAAAAACTCACATTTAGTTAAATTCAACTTAAGACCTGCTAAACAAAGTTTCTTCAACACTAATTTTAGAGTTTCAATATGTTCGGCCATGTCTTTGCCGGTTATAGTTATATCATCTTGATAGACCACTACATTTTTAATTCCAAGTAATAAATTTTCCATAACTCTTTGAAATAAAGCTGCTGCAGTTTTAACACCATAAGGTAATCTTTTAACTTTCAAAAGGCCTATGTGTGTACTCCAGGTACATAAAAGCTGTGACTCTTCATCGAGTAATAATTGGTTATATGCATTAGAAAGGTCAAGTTTACTAAATAATTGTCCTCCTTCAAGTGAAGCAAAGATTTCTTTAATTCTAGGGAGTGGGTGAATGAAATTTTCTAAGCATTTATTTATGGTGACTTTATAGTCGCCACATATTCGCAAATCACCGTTTGGTTTTAAAATTGGAACTAAGGGTGTACCCCATTCCGAATTATCTACCTGCTCAAGAACTCCGTCTTCAATTAATTTTCTTAATTGATTTTCTACTTTACTTTTCCAAGCAAATGGTAGTGGCCTCGGTTTAAAAAATAAAGGTTTTGCATTTTCAAAGACCTTCAACGAAATTTGTTTGCCCTTGTATTCTCCCAACCGTTCTTGGAACACTTCTGAAAACTCGGTTTTTAATTGGTCTACAACAATTGATAATTTATTTTCTAGAGCCAAAACCGAATTTACTTGAATCAAATCGAAGTTAAACTGTCTTAAAAATGAACGACTGAGCAATGGTGGACTTTTTGTATTAGTAACAACAACTATTATTTTTTTTTGTGTACCTCGATACGATATTAAAGCATCGTACTCACCCAAAAGTTGGATTCTTTCGCCACTATAGTCAACATATGGAACTTGACATGGTCTTAAGGACTTTGCACTATGTGTTTTTTCGTAAAAAGAAATTGGAACCAACGTACAAGGAGCACCGGTGTCGCAAACAACTTTCATCGGAATACCATCCAGTACAACTTCCAAAGAGTAGATCCCACTAGAAGATTTTGAAGCCACGCTGTAAATAGAAAGATCAAATAAATCATTATTAATATCATTATATGAATTGCTATCAGAATCTGATACGTAATTTACAACATTATTTCTTCTTTTTATTTGACACACTGGTGCTAAATGACCAGTTTTTCCACAGGAATTACACTTGCTCGTTTTGTATTTACAATTTTGCGAATCATGGTTCCGCCAACCACAATGAGTGCAATTTGTTCGCTGTTTTTGCCTGCTTCCACCTACACCGCTGCTGCCACTGCTCGTTCCATGTCCACCGCTGCCTCCTCCAGATCCACTGCTGCTCCCGAAATTATTTTTCTGTTTGCCTCGTGCTTGGCTCTTTGACCACGTTCTTTTCTTCATAACAAGGTTAACATGTTCCTCATTGACGATGTTATTTGCTGTCATCTTTGTCTCCATGATCATCGCTTTTTTTAGTGCATCTGCGACAGTGAGCTTTTCATCTTCTTCACAAAGTCGTTCGAATATTTTGCTGGGTAGATGCATGATGAATTGATTTAACACAAAATCTTCCAGATGATCGCCAAATTTGCAATTCAATGCCAAGCTTTTTACTCTGGCAAACCACTCGGCCACAGTTTCGCTTTCATTTTTTATTGATGAGAAAAATTTTTTTCTTTCGCGAAAAATTATTGTTGGTGGAGTATAATGTGTACTTAAGATTGAGCACAATTCCTTGTATGTTTTAGAGATAGGTGACCCCGGACTACACAAACTGTGCAAGACGCTGTAGGGAGCTGCACCGATTGACTTCAATAGAGCAGCCTTTTTTTGGTTGTCCTCAGTGCAATTGATTTCACAAAAGTGAATATCCAATTTTTCTTTCCAAATCAAAAAAGTTTCATTGTTCGGAGAAAATTCTGGAATGTTTGAAGCCTGGAACAACGTGATTGATGCCGGTGCTGCTGGTGTTTCAGTTGACATTGTTGAGTTAAATGGTTATAATGAGTCAATAATTTAATGCACGAATTTTTTTTTTTCTTCGTAAAACGATGTTGAAAAAAAATTAAGATAATTTTTTTATTTTAATTTAATTTAAACCAACTCGTCGCCAATTTGTGATGTATTCGTAAGACGAAAAATGAAACACGTGTGTATTCTAATAAGGCTAATTAACAAGTATATCTTTATTTCATGTTTCATTTTTACATTCTTCTTTTAGTACATCTTTATACTACAATAATTAAGTGTTGCCAATGAGGCAATACTCTACAATGGACGACGAAAAAAACGTCGCGAACGTACGGACGTACAAAACGTGCGTACACACACACGCACAGACATCTCTCTAAGAATCTTTTATTTCGACTCTAGGGACCTTGAAACGTCGAGAAATGTCAAAATTTTCAATTCGACAAATCGAACCGATTACAATAACTTCCTATTGGAAGTTAATAATAAAAACTATTGAGTTCTAACTCATTTCTTCATCAAGTTCTCAAACGTTAGAACTCTGATTTAGATCTCAATTTGAGATAGAATTTCAATTTATTAGGCCCTCAAATTTGGAGGCATAAAGTATTATTACTCAGTTTAAAAATGTTCTTACTTTTTCCAAACGCCTAAAGTTGCAATTTTTGCCTCGACAATAATCTTTTGGCTGAAACTACTGAACACACGATTTGTTGAAAAGTTCAATACTTGCTATCATTTAAATTATTCCATACATGGTATGATATTTTAGAGATTGCAGATTCTTTAAATCGAAACGTAAATACAGACGGTTTTTTGACTGTATTTAGTTTACCATTATACTGATTCGTCGTGGAAATCGGTTTTACTTAAAGAGTTCCGAGACAGAGGAATATTTGTTTTTAGTAAAGACAGTTTAAGATACTCGTATTATTCCTACGGTGAAGGATCAAATCAACTGTAGAGTTTATGTATTATTTTATTAATGGCTAGTATGTAAAATGTTAACCTGGTGATATCGAGTTAATGTTCCTGAACAGAGTTTCACAATTTTTGCTACAACAGCCATATTCCTTTCGATGGAGACTAAAAGTCTTGTCCACTAGCATTAAGCATACCAGTCTCACGAACTTACAGCTTATTTCGTTTTCTGAAGGTATAATACTGCCTTTTTATAGAGATTTCGAATCAGAAACAGCTGTGCTGTCAGTTTAAAAGAAACCACTATAGGAACCACCTTGTAATTACATCTTACTATCTTAATACTTCTATGAATACAAAATATATTTTCAATACGTATGTAAATAGGTACAAGAAGAATCGTTAAACCTACTATCCTTTTAAATTCACTTTTCATCGAATCGATATAAAGTCGGTAAACCTGAAAACAATCTATACAAAGTGTCAATAAAAGGCTCTGCTCCGAGTATCAACTTATATTGCTAATATTTGAATAAAGTGCTTATATGTAAAGAATTTATATCAAGAACTCAAACACCATACCATATGATATAAAAAAAGAAACACATAGAAAATCTATTCTCGTGTTGCATAAAATTGTTGTAGCTCTAGCATCAGTATGGGAAAAGCTGCAGCTTTACAATGTCCCAACAAAAGGTTTATAGATAGGTAAAGAAAATAGGTATATCAATATCGTTACAAATTGTTAACATATCCACTTTCAAATTCTATAGACTTTTATTTTCAATGTAATACAAAAAAAAAAAAAACAGAATAAATGCAAACTAAAACTGAACCTTATAACAACTTCTATATCTACCTATCAATGCAAATGCTGATGTTACATCAACGAGTTACCAAATCTAAACCTATAGTTTATGGTGCACTGCTCACTCGTTGCTATTTACCCAGTGTCCTCTTATTCCTTTAAATGATTCATATATTTTAGGTGTAGGATGTACGATGAGTTCAATAAAAACATACCCATGTAACGTATGCATACAGTATAGTACATATATAGTTATTTATACCATAGCGTAGATTGTTTAGTTTATTGGGATTAACATCAAGAGTATACAACGCAAATTTACACGAGCGTGATAGACGAAAATATATGAATGGCAGACGATTTTGATCAAAAAGGGTGGGCCATCTAGTGCTTTGTTTTGTTGGTGTGTCATGAAATAAAGTTCAGTGAAAAAAAAACAACTTTTAGAAATTGCGCTTATTTGACTTTACAAAAACCGCAATAAGGCCAATTTTTAGCAGTTAACCATAGTGCACTTTGACAACCAACTTATTTTTACGGTGAGCAAAAGCAAAAGTTCAAATGGTAGACATATGCATTCAAGAGGACACAAGCGTCCACAGGTTTTTTCTCAAAACCCACCTCTGTCTCTCAACTCCTACTCTAACCTCCCGTGGTGAACATCGTACCTAGTACCTCAACTGGAGGTTGGGTTCTAACCTTAGTGGAAAGTTGTTAAGGGCAGCAAACGAGAGAGGGAGAGAGGTGTTTCCACCTCTCCTTATCCAGACGGCAGTGGACAAATTCCCGAGATGGAATCAACGGTGGCGTCTACAGTTCCAGTAAGGTTGAATTATTTAGCGAACACCTTATAGAGCTTCTAAGACATATTCGGCGCCCAGGCCTATAAGGAGCGGTTTATTCGGCTCCCCGTCCTTGGAGCTATACTAAGTATCTGGTCTTCCAGGTTGGGGTTTGCGCCGTCGGTGTGACTTCCTGACCACGTAAAAATACCTTAGTTGCGAAGCACCAACAAGCCTCGGATATGGAAGGATTTACTGTTGACAACCCAAGCAAACGAAATAAGGACAACGAACTTTGGATCTGTACGTGGAAGCCCTAAACTGCTGCATCCCGCCATCCAAGAAGTGCGATGGGATGGACCGGGCAAACGCAAACTAAAAGACTGCGATATATACTACGACGACTGCTACCGAGAACAAAGGCAGCGTCTATTTGGGTGTGGATTTGTTGTTGGAACTAGACTCAGGCAAAAAGTCTTGAGTTTCAACAGTGTGAGCGAGCGCATCACGACAATCCGCATCAAGGCTAAATTCGCCAACATAAGCCTAATATGCGCGCATGCCCCAACAGAGGAGAAAGATGAAGACACCAAAGACATATTCTTCGAGCTCTTGGACAAGACATATGAGCAGTGCCCTGGCTATGACATTAAAATTGTCTTAGGAGATTTTAATGCCAAGCTAGGAAGAGAAGACATCTTTGGTGGCACAATCGGAAGATACAGCCTGCACGACACCACCTCCGACAACGGATTCAGGTTGATTGATTTCGCTGCGGAGCGAGACGTTCTGGTAGCTAGTACGCAGTTCATACATCTCAATATCCACAAGGGGACATGGAAATCTCCTGATCAATCAACCGTCAACCAGATTGACCACATTGCGATCGACGCACGACACTTCTCCAGTATACAGGATATCCGAACATTCCGAGGGGCCAACATTGACTCGGACCACTACATCGTTGTAGGTACGGCTATCAGTGTTGCTTCAGACCAAGAAAGTCCACCATTAACCAAATATTCACATTTCGGCAGATCTTGATAAAAACCCATGAGCTTCAAAACGATACCCACCATCTCTTTATCGATTTTAAAGCCGCGTATGACAGCATCTATAGGGAAAAGCTATACAGAGCAATGTCTAGTTTTGGCATCCCTGTCAAACTTATCCGTTTGTGCAAAATGACGATGGAGAATGCACGCTGCTCTTTCAAATTCGGAAAAGATCTCACCGATGCATTTGGTGTCGAAAAAGGTTTTAGACAAGGCGATGTACTGTCATGCGACTTCTTCAACATTGTTCTGGAAAGAATTGTGAAAAACTCAACCGTCAACACTAGAGGCACAATCTTCCAAAGGTCCATCCAATTACTCGGATACGCAGATGATATTGACCATAATTGGAAGATCAAAGCGTGATGTCAGTGGAGCGTTTTTGAGCATTGCGACGGAAGCGAAGAAGGTGGGTTTAGTGGTCAATGAGGGCAAAACCAAGTATATGCTGTCATCAAAAAAGGACATTGAACAACGACGTCTTGGACAAAACGTCACCATGGACAGTTATAACTTTGAGGTAGTTGAAGACTTTGTCTACCTAGGCATCGCTATAAATTCATACAACGACACCAGCAGCGCTGAAATCGACAGACGGACACGGATAGAAAGTTATCAATGTGGGTTGATTCCCAGTCTTCTTTTTTTGAAACTAGTTTTGTCCGAAAAGTTCGTAAAAACAAAACTATGAGACTGGTACGCTAGTTGACAACACATACATATGTTCACAGTCGAGGTTGTAACTGCTGTAATCACTCAATTCACTTTAAGACCATCCACTCACCATCGTTGACCTCTATGGCTCAACATTTTACGTACTAGCCTGTGGAGAATGTTGCCCAAAGATCTCGCATTTATCGCTTATATTTGTTTTGCTTCAAAAAGGACGATAGCATCACCATTTCGTACAACGATAGATGCTTCCGGAGAAATATTAACCGATTTTTTTACCTGGAATAAAATACATGGATTTTGACAATCATGCCAAAATATATATTTATAAAAAGAAACTTATATTTTTAACAGTATTCCTTTACAACTCTCTGTCTGCAATGCACACACGAAATAAACTAGACTTTAACGTCAAGACAACAGGGTTACCCTTATGTGACTTTAGTAGCTTTTAAGAAGCTTTCTTATATACATAATTATTATTCCCGAACGATTCCATTACTTTAAAAATAAATTTTGCGTGGCTAATTGTCTATGAACAGATAATATCATTAATTTAACAGAGTTTTTTGTGTAATGTATAGGCATACGTCATAAGTTTCCAAAAACTAAATTATTACCTGCAAAAAGAAAATACATTTTACATTAGTTTAGTAGGTCTTCATTAGCCCATCCTGTACTACATAGTACTTCAAGTATTATATGAGTACATACTATTTATACTAAGCGCTTGTGAGTAGCAAAATTCTGAAATAATTGAGTACTTTGTAAACCTTAACCCAAAAATAATATTTTTACCGCTCACATAAAGACACCATTTATCTTTTATGGGTCGATTTCCTTTTTTCCCTCCAATTCAATCAAAAGTTTGCTCTTATTTTTCCCAATCCTTACTAAACACATTTTATAGTTCTTAATTTGATCCCACATATGAGTGGCAGAAGATAAAATACAACAAATTCAATAACGTCTTTAAAGTCCTAATCTAAAAGAGATTCTCATCCTTCAAAACGAAACTCAATTATATCATAACTGAGTGTCATGTCGATTAAGTGAAATCCATCAACCTATTTGTCAATCTCTTCTTACATCCAAAAAATAGCAAAAGCATTAACAAAACTAAGTTTAGATCCGATTTTTAAAAGTTCTGTGGGAATTTTTTGGATGTCCTTCGTCATAAAAGAATGTTGACTTCTCTTTTATTACTGTTTTTAATTTTTTACTTGCGACATATAGGAACTATATGGCAAGTTTTGCATTCGTGCAAAATTTCGAACTCGAGATTTTAATCAAACATGATTGTTTGAGAATGGGCTCAACAATAATTTATTATTCGTTGTCTTTATCTTGTTTTTTTTTTGTTATTCGTTCGTTTATCTTATTTGCCTATTTATGAAAAACTTTGTATCATTTACCTATGTATATAATTTCAAGGGCAAAGCTGTAAATTTGTATCATTTGTATATCATCAGCTGTTCATGCTCTCTCAAATTTGTTAAGTGTTATACTTATTGTTCTTGTAAAGGCTTATCGTTAAAAATTAATTATTTCTCGGTCATTTGGATTTCGACCAGACACAGGGTAATATCTGATAATAAATTATTATAACGTGGTAACCTTTTGTTTTAGTTATTACCTGGTGTAATTTTTTTTGCTTTCTTTCGTTTCTATACATTTCTTGGTCCAAATCGAGCCGGATTCTGTGGATTTTTACCACAATTCGAGCTACAGTCCATTTAAGTTAAAATTTGAAGGTGATCATTTTGTGCCTGTATTAAGAAACTGTTTTTTGGATTTCGCTGATTCAACTAGATGTGATTTTCGTGACTAGAATTCCACGTGTTCTTCGCTGCTCCATAGGATTATCGACGTCTTCGTTACTTTGCTGTTGTGTTGCAATTTGGCATAAATTAATTGAATCATTCGCGCTACAAAAATTATTTTTGGATGAAACTATTTTCGTGTTTCTACAGTTTCTTGAGGAAAAATTAATTTTGCACCTCCACGTGTTTCTTTTTCGCTGCTCCAGGAATATTTTGTTCACGTGTTCGCTTTGCTGGTGTTGCTAGAAAGTTTTAAAAAATATCGACAATCATTAACAACTTTCTCATAGATTGGCGCAATTAATTAGAGATTGGTTTGGTTTCATTTTTCAAAGATTTCTGTCCTTATAAAAATGCCTGATGCACCTTCTCTTGCGGCTCTTCGATCAACTCGTGGTCATCTCAAAGCTTCCTTGACCAAGCTCGTGAAGTTTACTGAATCTATTGACGATAGGATTTCATTAGGTGATTTGGACGTACGCTTGTCTAGGGCAACAGGTTTGTGGGATGAATTCAATGCCTCTCAAACTTGTATGTACGATTTCGCGGAAGAGGAAGGTTACGTAGATCCTGCTCCCGATTATGATGAATTTGAGACGAAGTTTCTGATGGTGCAATCTATTCTTGTGTCTTCGATTAGAGAAAGGGAGACATTAGAAAAGAGCAGGGACGTCGTAGGCCAGCTAGCTGAACAGCAGAAGATTCTACTTGATACATTAGGAAAATCGCATTCATCGGTGGCTAAATCGGATTTCTTTCTTCCGAAAATTCATATAGAACCCTTTTCCGGAGAATATCATGAATGGCCATCCTTTAGGGATATGTTCAAAAGTGCCGTTCATGATAAAACAAACTTGTCTCCAATTCAGAAGTACCTCTTCCTAAAGTCTTCTCTTCGTAGCACTGCGTTAGGACTTCTCAATCATCTGCCGCTTACCAACTCTACCTACGAGGAAGCATGGGACAGATTGGTGAAGCGATTCGAGCGTCCTCGCTATATTATAAATGGGTACATAAAAACTTTCATGGAACTACCAACCACAAATGTTTCTAATATAAATCAATTACGGAAAATTTCGAACGGTGCGGACGAAATAGTGAGAGGTATCACAGCAATAGATTCGCTGAATAGGGACCCTTGGATTATTTATCTCTTGCTTAATAAACTGGACTCGGAAACTCGTAAAGCATGGTCAGAAGACAGCTCTACCGTAGACAACCCTACGATAACCGAGTTTCTCGAATTTTTAGAACGTCGTTGTGATGCACTCGAAAGTGCCCACACAAGCTCCCGTGAAAACCAAAGGTCGAAGAATTCCGTACTAAAAACCATGCACACAACTACATCCTCGTGTATAAAATGCAGTGGATCTCATGGGCTTTCACAATGCCCAAACTTTCTTGATATGAAAGTTAATTTTCGAAGAGATTTCGTTAAATCTAAAAGGGTTTGTTTTAATTGTTTGCGACCATTTAACCCAGTTGGAATTGGCCGATCCTTCTTTCTACAAATCATCATCCGTCGACATTTTGCTAGGAGCTGATAAGGTTTGGGAAATCCTATTCGGAGGTGTCGTTTATAGTAAAAAGGGCTACCCTATAGCACAAAAAACAATCTTTCGTTGGGTGTTAGCTGGACAGTTACCTTCTATCAATGATTCCAAAATTCTATCGCACCCCGTCACTCTGGATGTAGACTCAATCCTTCAAGCGTTTTGGACGATAGAAGAAGTTGATCCCAAATCAATAGTCTCTAAAGAAGATCAGGAGATTGAAGACCACTTTGTTTGGACTCATCGCCGCGACTCAAACGGAAAGTATGTAGTTGACCTTCCTTTCAAATCAACTCCAAAGTTTGCTGATTCATTTAACGGGGCTCTTTCGCGACTTAAATCTATGGAAAAGAAGTTTTCCAACAACAAAATCTTCTTCGAAACTTATTCCTCGTTCTTAGACGAATATTTGGCTTTAGGACACATGACAAAAGTTCCTACTTCGGAAATTAACAGCCCTAACGTTTTCTACTTACCTCACCACGGTGTGTTGAAGCCAGACAGTACCACGACCAAACTTCGGGTCGTTTTCGATGGATCCTTCAAGGATTCTAAAGGCCACTGTCTGAATGATTCGCTGATGATAGGTCCACCAATTCAAAGGAACCTTTTTGCTGTTTGTTTGCGTTTTCGCCGTCACCAATTCGTTTTTACAGCGGACATCGTGAAAATGTTCCGCCAAATTTGGGTGTCGGATAAAGATTCGGATTACCAACGCATAGTCTGGCGAAGGTCTCCCTCGGAACCTTTAGAACATTTTCGTTTACGCACAGTGACATACGGAACGTCTTGTGCTCCATTTTTGTCGGTTCGGGTGTTAGAACAACTTGCAAAAGACTATAAAGATGAATTTCCAGTCGCCGCGGATATAGTACTGGGGCGGTGATACCTTAAGTGAAGCGTTATTTAAACAAAAAACTCTAACTAAACTGCTGTCAAAATGCGGTATGCATCTCAGCAAATGGGAGAGCAATTGTGATGAGCTTCTTCCAAACAATCATCCTGCCGGTAGTTCGAATGTTTCCTTAGACTCTGACGCGGACACGTGGACCAAAGTTCTCGGTCTTTATTGGAATTCGAAGCATGATTTATTTAGTTTTCGTTTAAGTTATACTCCCAACGAGCCGATAACAAAACGCCAAATACTTCGCGACGTTGCACGTATATTTGACCCCCTCGGGTTTCTAACTCCTACGGTCGTTTTGCTGAAAATTCTCTTTCAAGAGTTGTGGCATAGGAAGTTGGACTGGGATGAGGAGATTCCAAGTACAATATCGACTAAGTGGAGTAGCTATCGCAATGAACTTTCGATTCTTACCAAAATCAATATAAGTCGAACAATTGGTATTGCAAACGCTTCCTTCGAATTACACGGATTCTCCGATGCATCTGCATCCGCGTACGCTGCGGTAATATATTCGCGTTATCGGTTACCTGATGGAACTTATGTCACCAATATTGTTGCTTCAAAATCTCGTGTTGCTCCATTAAAACAACTCAGCATCCCAAGGTTGGAGCTTTGTGTAGCCCTTCTCCTCGCTAGGTTGCTCGTATCCGTTCAAGCTGCCTTAAATATCACCTTTTCTGACGTATATGCCTGGTCTGATTCGAAGGTAGTCTTATCTTGGTTGTCTTTTCCTCCTCGTCGTTGGAATATTTTCGTAGGAAATCGTACGTCGGAGATTCTCAACACAATTCCAAGAAACAGATGGTTTCATGTTAGGTCAGAATGCAACCCAGCCGATTGTGCATCGCGTGGCATCTCGCCATCACAGCTACTCGAGCACCCCCTTTGGTGGACAGGTCCCCATTGGCTTCGAAAAGGTTCCGAACATTGGCCTATAATATTGGACGTTGAAGATGATCCACACTGCACAGTTGAGGAGAAGAAACATCCACCAGCATCGTATCTTACAACCTACGAAGACCATCCTTTCGAAATTCTCTCGAGTCGAATATCGTCGTGGAATATTTTAGTAAGAACTGTTGCCCAAATCAACCGTGTTATTGATCGTTGTCGTGGAATTAAACATCTCTCACCTCTGTTCAACCCAACTGAGATTTTCAGTGCTGAAAATCGAATAGTAAGATGGTTACAAGATCGGTATTTCGATGAATTTATAAAATTTTATAAAAAACATGGATTTTTTGGAAAGAATTGTAAAATAGCCGACTTATCCCCGTTCTTAGATAGTGAAAATATTCTTCGCGTCGGTGGAAGAATTGAAAATGCGGACATTTCTTTTAATGCAAAACATCCGATAATCTTGCCAAAGGAACATATTGTTACAAAACTCATTCTCGTTGATTCACACATTCGATTTCTACACCCAGGTGTATCAACTCTTTTCGCTTTGATTAGGCAAGAATATTGGGTTATCGGATGCCGCAATCTCCTTCGAAAAATAACCCATGACTGTGTAAAGTGTTTTCCACAGCGTAAGGCTACCATAACACAGCAAATGGGCAACCTTCCTTCGCAACGAATCCTCACTAGGAGACCGTTCTCGCATTGTGGTTGTGATTACGCCGGTCCATTCACTCTAAGAACGAAATCGGGTCGCAAATCAACATTTTCGAAGTGCTATATATCATTGTTTGTGTGTCTAGTGTCTAAAGCAATTCACCTCGAACTCGTCAGTGACTTAACGACCGATGCATTTCTGGCCGCTTTTCGTCGATTTGTAGCGCGCCGTGGAAAACCGTCAAACATGTATTCCGACAACGGGACAAACTTTCGAGGAGCTGCTCGGTCTCTATCAGAAATGCATGACCTTGTGCTTTCCGAACACCATAATACAATCGTTGCGGAATCCTTAGCTCGTGATCGTATTTTCTGGCACTTCAACCCCCCTTCGGCACCACATTTTGGCGGTTTGTGGGAGGCAGGGGTAAAGTCTGTTAAACAGCACCTTCGACGGGTGATCGGAACAGACAATCTTACATTCGAAGAATTTAATACCCTCCTGACGCAAATCGAAGCAATGCTTAATTCGCGACCGTTGTGCCAAATCTCCGATTCTGACTTAGATCCTCTAACACCTGCTCATTTCTTTCTAGGTGAATCTTATGCTGCTGTCCCAGAGCCGAGTTTGGATATGCCCACAAATCGCTTATCATGCTGGCAAAATTTACAATCGAAGATCCAAGGGTACTGAAAGCGCTGGAAGACAGAGTATCTAACATCTCTTCAGAATCGTCCAAAATGGCAACATATACAGCCTGATGTTAAACTCAATGATCTCGTCGTAATTAAAGAATCGAATTTACCCCCAGGCAAATGGGCAATGGGCAGAGTCGTCGAACTTCATCCGGGCGAAGATGGTCATGTCCGTGTTGTCACCTTGAGAACATCCAATGGCAACCTCGTACGACCCATTCATAAGCTGGCCATCCTACCCGTATGCTGAAACGTTGTTCCAGGGGCGGCGGAATGTTTGAGAATGGGCTCAACAATAATTTATTATTCGTTGTCTTTATCTTGTTTTTTTTTTTTTTTGTTATTCGTTCGTTTATCTTATTTGCCTATTTATGAAAAACTTTGTATCATTTACCTATGTATATAATTTCAAGGGCAAAGCTGTAAATTTGTATCATTTGTATATCATCAGCTGTTCATGCTCTCTCCCGCGATTCCGTCCGGTCTGTTTTGTCTGTCTGTCCACGCTCCTACAGCCTAAACCATTGGGTCGATTGAGTTCAAACTTGGAAGTTAAGGTTTTCAGCAGATTCGCGTTAGGCGTTTTTTTCATTTTTTTTTTAAGACCAAAACTAACAGTGGCCCCCATACAATTTTTTTGGTCAAAAAACGAAAATTCGAATTTTCTCAAAAACAAACCGATAGATTTTTTTTAAATTTTCTCTAAAATTTTATTTTTAAACTTGGCTTCTTTTCATAAGAAAAACATATTTTTGTATTGCTCAGGAAAGGTACCGCTCATAGAACCGTTATTTTGTTTCTTAATTTTCTCAGCAACCGATTTCAATACTTTTTTTTTCTGAATAAGCTCTTATATTGCCTTAACAATATTTGATTATCAAAAGTGAAATTTTTTATTGTTTGGATTTTTAAAAAAATATTGAATTTTTTTTTTCAAAATTCTATATCTCAAAAACGGGTCAACATTTTTTTACGAAATTCAAATGTAGAGCGTATATTTACAATCACTAAACAACTGCATACCAAAAATATTTTTAGAACAAAATTGAAAAATTTTATATATACAAAATTAATTTAAAAAAAAACCGCTCTAACGATTTTCAAAAAATTTTTTTGAAAAATCAAGGGTTTTTTGATTTATAAAATGGCATCTAAATTTTTGAAGACAAACTTACTTTTCAGGTAAAATTTTGAATCTTAAAATATTTTTTTTTTTTTAATTATTTTAACTGTATTAAATGTAACCCCCTCCCATCTCACCAGATCAAATCCTGTGCGTGAGCCCGAAAGAGCGCATTACATTGACAAAACTTTTATTATATTCAGCCCTATCATGAATTCCATCGTAATCGGAAATTTTTACGAATCCCGAAAAACTGTATCATGAAATCCGTTCGTAGTGGAAAATCTCATACAATTTTGCATTACGAACGGATTTCATGATACAGTTTTTCGGGATTCGTAAAAATTCCGACTACGATGGAATTCATGATAGGGCTGATTACCATCTTTTATCCAAATTAGATAATGCATTTGGTGCATATGTATGTATTGTTTATAACTATAACTATTGTAAATACCAATTCATTTCCGGGATGAGTTGTCCTAGGATGAGTTGTGTCTTGGGATGAATCGCGCGGTTTTTTTGACAAATCGAATAGCATTTAAATCTTTGAAGACAAACTTGTTTTAAAGGTATAATTTTAAATCTTATATAGGTGCTTTTTTAAACAGACTCTTTGCATACAGGAGCAAGTTCGTGCGACCCAGTCGTGCATTTTATTTTATAAGGCGTATCGGTTCTTGGATGCAATTCTCATTTAACAACAGGTGCTCCTTATCTTGTTTCTCTGAAAATTTTAGTTTATTTTAAAAGACAGTTGATTTATTGCTGAGACTTTATTTGATCATATGAATTTCAATGTAAGCATTTTAAGAGTCCAAGTAGGAGCACTGTGCAGAATGTTACAGCTGTGACAGCATTTACATCCGGAAAAGGGAATACAATTTTAAATAAATTCATATAAAGATTATTTTTTTAGTTAAACAAAAAAGCCCTTGAACTAATTTTAACTGAAAAAATGGGGTCGTAACTTATTAAGTAGTAGACAGAAAGATTTATTTTTATTTTTTCAGGATATTCACACCTGCTATTCAAGAACTGAACTTTTCTATAACATTCATAGCTACAATCAGCGTTGCCACTGTGGCATCGCATTCCAAGCTGGAATGCGACCCACAATAATAATTTCCCATCCATGGCCCATTTGTCAATTTTTCTAAAAAAAAACAGGTTTGGTTAACGAAATTTTTAGTCGAAAACCAATTTTAACTCAATACCGTCATTTATTTACGAAATATCGAGAATTTTTTGTAGATTTAAATTTTTATGAGAAAACTGATGTCGAAAACAATTTATTTTTGGGATGAATTTAGTTTTCACTTTTTTTGTTAAATTGCTATGATGGTAAAAAAAAAAACAAAATCAATTCTTTTAAAATTCATTTCTACATCTTTATGTGCTAACTAATATACGTATGTATATCAACTACGTGTCACGATGTTTGTCCGCCATGGACTCCTAAACTACTTAACCGATTTTAATCAAATTTGTGCACCGTGTGCAGTTTGATCCAACTTGAAAGATAGGATAGCTTACATCTCAACTTATGATTGCAATATTATTTTATTGCAAATTATTTGTCTATTATTTGACAGTCAGAATTATCTGTTAGCTTCAAACGATTCTAACAGATAGCGACATCTGTTGACTGGATTGAATAAGTAATCAATAGATGGCGCTATGTCAAACTTCCAAACGTTCCATAACTACCGTATGTTGCTGAATCTAAAGTAAAGGTTGCATTTATTTTGTAGTAAACGTAAATACAGTGAATTTTACTTTTTCAATTTTTGGTGTTAGCAATTTAAGGAACAATTACTTGAATTATAACTGGCTCAGTCATCGGCTATTTTGGCAGCCAAAAATGTTGATTTGACGATATTAACAAATACAACAGTTGTTAACAGGCTGATGTCTTTTCATCAATCAATCAATACTTTTGTTAAAGAAAACATTTCCAATTAAATTTTTAAATTCACCACATATACCTGGAATGCCAGCACATAATCTTCGATTAAAGATCGGTTTACCAATTATTCTCCTGCGTAATTTGAATTCACCTCAATTATGCAACGGTACACGTTTAGTCATCAAAAATATCAGCGGAAATATTCTTGAAACAACCATTTTAAAGAAAAAGTGATCCTGTTGCCACGTATTCCAATGATACCGTCAGATTCTACCATACCCTTCAAAACGTTACAGTTTCCAATTATAATTATATTTTGCCATTTCTATACATAAGTCTCAATGCCAAACAATGTCCATTTTAAGTTTAGATTTGGAAAATCCATGTTTTTCTCATTGGCAGCTTTATTTTGCATGTTCACGTGTAGAAAAACCGTCACACCTATTTCTGTTAGCGAAAGACAGGTTAACCAAAAATATTGTGCACTGATTAGTGCTAAATTAAATTGAAATTAAAAGTATTTATAATTCAAAATAATAAATATTATTGTTAGAAGATTTAAAACTAACCACCCTACCTATGTACCTCAAATTTGTAAAGTACTCAAACTTGAATAAAAATAATAATACATTTTAAATTTAATTCTTTTGTATTGATTTTTGCTTTATGCTTGAACTGTACGAACATTTTGATCAATTGTGTTCAAAGTCCTTCCCCTTCAAATCCCAAACCAGTAAATTTGTATTCCAGCTTTAAATTTTCCCTCTTCGTTCGTGAATAATAATTTAATTGTAGTAAGGAGTAACGGTAGTAGTAAACCAGTCAAGAAAGTCGCCATGTTTTTTTACAAATGGTATCCATGTAAAAAAGCATGGTGGTGAACATGCCTGATATTCTCCTACCGTTTGCCTTAAATAGTTTACAACAATACAATATGACAAAAAACATAATCCGGTTCAGCTAGTTATCTATAAAACAAAATTTATTTGAAGTCGGTATCTCTATTTATTCTAGAAATATGGACGACGAAAAATTGTATCCCGAACGTAGAAACGTATTTATAAACGACTAGCGGCCCGTCCCGGCCTCGCACGGGTAGACATAAATAAGTACAGATATTTAAGTTATAAGCATGTTAATTAAAACGGCCATGAATCACTAAATTAGAAAACATTATTTTGTCCTATCATTAATACTCTTCGCAGCGTATGCGATGAAATACATTTTATGGCTAATTTTTTTACACCTTCGGTTGGTTTTAATAGGAATTTCTAAAGATTTCTATAGTAATCTAGTATATTAAATATAGCCTATTTTACTCAGTGATAATGTAGCTTTCTAATGAAAAAAGAATTATTAAAATCGGTCCAGATCTTTTTGAGTTTATTCGTTACATACAAAAATACAAATCTTTCCTCTTTATAATATTAGTGTAGATCACACAGACATCTCAGTGTCAAGAAATGACAACATTTTCAATTCGACAAACCACCGACTGCAATAACTTCTTATGAAAAGTTAAAAATCGTGTTAAAGTTTTGTCAGAATTCAACAGAGTTTTAAACTGATTCCTTGACGCGTTTATGTACAGGGTTATCCAATTTGCGGTTTTAAAAGTAAACGTATATAAAACATATATAAAATATTTTTGTTCATGATATTTCTTCTTTATTATAAAGTTTGAACTTTGACATTATGTGTGAAACACTACATCATTGTGCGGTATCTCAGCCATAACTTGACTAATGTTGGGTCTTAAGTGCTCAAGAGTTTAAGGCTTATCTGCATTAATACGGTCTTTTGCGTAGCCCCACAAAGTGCAGCGGTGTCAAATCTCATTATCTTGGTGGCCAGTTGATATCGCCACGACGAGAAATTACGTAGTCAGGAAATGTGTCTTGCAATAAAGCCATATTCGCTTGAGTTGTGTGGTGTGGCATGTGGCACCGTCTTGTTGAAACCACATATTCGCCAAGTCGTATCATTCAAAAGCAGGCAAAAAAGTCGGTTATTATAAGACCACAACGCTCCGAATAGACGGTGACAGTCGATCATTGTCGTTTTCGAAGAAGTAAGGTCCACCTCCGGACCAAAGAGCACACCAAACAGTGACTTTTTGTGGATGCAATGCCCTCTATTCAATTACTTGAGGATTCTCAGAACTCCAAATACCAAATACGACAATTTTTTTGTCGCTGAAGAAAATTTTGTTCGAAAAATCGCCGTCTACACCGCCTGTTGTTTCAAGCATCCATTCCACGTATCTTCGACGTTGTGAATGATCAACTGGCTTCAGTTGTTGCGTGAGCTGGACTTATCATATGAATGTAAGTAAGTGTAGATCCATATTCAAAATACACCATAATGTGCCGTAAGACAGTCCTAATTCCTGAAAACGACGAGGAATAGACACATTCGGGTCTTCGGCAACACTTTCACCTACGAGCAAAACGATGATGCACAGGCCTTATAATATCTGTAACCAATCCAGTCTCTTCAAATTTCTTCACAATTTTGCCAATTGCTTGTGTAGTTGGATGATTATGTAAGTCACAATCTCCTCTTAAAGCACGATATGTGGCTGTGGCCGAATCACCATTTTTGTAGTTGGTTTTAACAATTTGTATGTGTTGTGTGATAGTTCAGCGATACAATCATCGTAAATGTCAGACTTTCATCTGAAAAAAAAAATTGGTTAACAACTTAGTTTGAGAGATGTCGAATTCCAGCCTTATACTTTTGAAACTGCAAAATGGGTATCCCGTAATTTTTTGTAAGGTTTCGTTTTATAAAGTTATTTTATTGTATCTATTAATTTATTAATTTCATTTTTATTTATTTGTATTATTCCTTAAGTCTAGAGGTGCAATAAAATAAAATTAAAAATTACATACATTTAAAATCTTCGGATTTTTTTACATTTTTGTTGGAAGCATCCAAAGGCCTAAAATGGCACTTTCTATTGTAAGCATTTGCCCTTACAAATAAATTTACGGCAACGCTGGATACATGTATACATTTTCAGGGTAGTGTGGAACCCTTAATACGAGTAGCTGCTCAAAATCCTTCGCATCCTTCATATTAAATTCATTCAAGGCTATAAAAGACTAAAGCAGCACAATGATATTTCTTGCCGTCGCGTCGCGTTGCGTCGTTGTCGTTGTCTTCCTCATCTTATATTGAATTTTTTCCGGATTACCTTTTCAATGGAACGGGACACGACGAAGCTGAGCGGTGCGGCGAAGAATGAAATTTCCACTTTAAGCACTTTACGCCTTCTGCAACACGGATTGTTTTGTTACCCCTTTTTGGATCGTCGAAATTGGTGTGATTCTTTTGGGTGTTAGATATTTGAGGTGTTTGGGAGTTAGGGTATGTAACACTGTGTAAATTCATCGTTTGGGTTTTCTCTTCTCATTTTTCAAAGGTAAATTTGAATAACGGAGAAACGAAATTGAGTCCTTCATTCAAGTTCCATTTCTATACACGAGTCACAAAAACGCTTGGCGTAACTTCTTAACAAGTCGTTTCAGTTTGATTACTGTTTTGTTAGATTTAAATTATTGAAAACTTGAAGAAGTACCTAACTATGTAGTTGGTGTGGGTGAGAAAAACACACGTTTTTCCTTGTGTGCAGAAAAACAAATTTGCCTCAGTGAGTACAGTGAGAATAAGGAATAGAAGATCTCAACAAACATTTTGTATTGAAAAGGGGTTTTCTGTTTATTCCAAACAAACAACTAGATTCTATGTGCACTGAATAATAAATTAATATATTCTTCTATATAATGTTGATACAAACATCAATCCCTTACAGTTAAGACGTGAAGTCACAAATGTTTCAAGACAAAAAGGAAAAATACAAAGGATGTTTTTCATTGACTCAATGAACTCTGTGGTTTTGGCAACGAAATTGAATTTAAGTATTATTTTCACAAAATCTTAAAACCGTTCAAAATACGCATTTTCGGAAAACTGTAACGGATTTTCTAAGAAGTGTCTTTTACTAGATTTTCGTAAAATAGTTCATTTTTGAGAACCTTTTCCATCACTCTGGAAAATAACTGATGTTGGAAATATTAAGTCAGCTATATTGGCTTTGGCACACTGTACAAAATTGGATTTTAAAAGCCGAAAACCCTATGTTATTTGTAAAGAGACTATCCGCGGCAAGGTGGAACTTACAAACAGGTTTAAATTTCGGAACCCGTTAAGCCCGGCAGTTATGATTTATTGGTAATTAATAATCCAAGTTTACGACCTTGAGTCGAATGCTCGCGATTTTGACGTTTTTGGCCGCTTTGTGTTCTTGGCCAGAGGGAGAAATTTGGATTATTTATAAGACAAACTTCATAAACACTTTCGAAAAAAATTGTATGTTATGAACTTAAGGCAAGGACAGCCGTTGGCCAGAGAAACATATGACTTAGTTTCACTAGACGGAATGAGCCAACTCCCAGTTTCAGTTGGATTTAGTTCGTAATTTTTGAGTTAATTCAAATAAGGCCTAGTTCATTTTGAATAAAGTGCTCATAAACTAAAAGGTTTTTTTTTAATAAGGGCGGGCATATGTTGAAATGGAATAAAACAAGCTGTGTGTGAGGTATTAACAAAATTATTTTTTTATTTGAAAAGCGCATATATGCCATTAGGTGTTGAATATGACATCAATCAAATGCCCGCCTTGGCTTCTTACGGTGGCACGGATCCGAGTGGTCCAATTTTCAATGACTCTTCCGCATAGATCCGGCTGAATTTGACCGATGGCCTGTGTTATGTTCACCTTTAGGGCATCGAACGATTGTGGTTTATTTGAATAGACCTATGATTTCAAGAAACCCCACAGGAAAAAGTCTAGCGGGGCAAATCGCATGACCTTGGTGGCCAATTCACATCACCCCTGCGAAAGATAACCTTACCCTCAAATCGTTCATGCAAAATGTCAATCGTTGCGTTTGCTGTTTGGCACCTAGCACGCGCGCGCCGCCGTCCTGCTGGAACCATATGTCGTCCAGGTCCATATGATTCAATTTGGACCATACGAAATTAGTTATCATCGTTATGTACTTAGTGCTCGCTGTTGAAGGTGACCGCCTCACTAACGTTGTTTTCAAAAAAGTACGGACCAATTACGCCGCCGGCCCAAAATCAACACTGAATGGTAACTTTTTGAGGATGCATTATCACCTGGTGAACCTCGCGTGGGTTGCTGTCGTCCCAAAAATGTGCCTCATCACTAAAGTTGATTTTTCGATTCGAAACGATTCCAAGCGCAGTCAGCGAACAATCGACGTTATCTATGGTCATGAACTTTGAGCTTTTGGGTCAGTTGGATCTTGTACGGATGTAGGCCCAAGTCCCGACGCAAAATTCGCCAAGTTGAAGTCTGCGAAAAGCCGAGTTCTTGTGCACGGCGACGAATAGACTGCCTAGGGTTCTGGTGTACACTTTCACGGACCGCGGCGATGTTCTCGGCCGATCTTGGGTTCCTTAAACGTACGGTTGTTGGATGATTGTTTACTGAACCAGTCATCTTAAATTTGGCCACCAAACGTTAAAGAGTCGATTGTGAACGGCCACCAAAAGTATTTTAAGAATGCTGATAATTTTGGCAGTCAGGAATGACGAAAATTCATAAACCAAATTGGAAACTATGGTAGAAAATCAAATAATAGCGTTAGGTCTTTCCGCCCAAATCCTTAAAAAACGCTAAAAAAAAAACCCAAAGCGAATGTCGTTACGCCCAAATAAATTTTAAACAAAAGAATGCCCATATTCTTGTCATTTTGCCCAAAAGAATTTTTAATTTTGAATTTGGGTTTTATGACGTAGCGATTGTGGGCTTTGTGATTTTTATTTTGGGCATTACGACGATTATGATTTCTGTAGTTTTTTATGTTTTATCACCCAAGGGCACAGAACCCAAATCATAAAATAATATAAAGCCCAAAAAGAGAAACGTCGTAAAAACATTACTGAGAAAACGTGACAAAACTTATATGCCATATCACCCAACTGTAACGGCCACTCCTTGCTCATTTTCGAAGAAAAATGGCCCAACTATGCCTCTGGACCGAAATCCGCACCAAACTGTGACTCGTTTTGGGTGTATCGGCTTTTTTCTGTGGTTTTCTGTGCCCTAAATGCGACAATTTTGCTTGTTTACATACCCGACAAGACCAAAATGAGCTTCATCGGCATCTTCTCTAAGCGTTGTTCCCAGCATTGTTCAAGCGTATACATAACCATAACTTTTAGAACCGTCAAATAACGACCTTCAAAATACATATGACAAGTTAGAAAATATCATAAAGACTACAGCAAAAATCTCAATAACGAACATTAAGACTTCCAAAGAAAAAATATCAGACGAAACCAAAGCCCTTATATCAAGAAGAGAACATTTAAGAACAAAAACACAACTACTCAACCAAGAAAAAACAGAACTAAGTGAACTCAGGAAAACAATAAAATCTAAAACAACGAATGATATTCGTGCATATAATGCAAAAATTATAAAAGATACACTAAGCCAAACAAAATCAATAAACAAAGCAAAACGATATTTGAATAATAAACAAGAATAGATAGTAAATATGAAGGATCAAAATGCAGTTAATATAACAAACCGAAGAGACATAAATGAAAACGCTACATTATTTTTTTGAAAAACTGTTCACCTCGACTAAAATCAACACAGAAGAAGAAACAATAGAGAACAATGATTCAATATCGACACAAACCCATATATTCAGAAAAGAAACTATCGAAAGGACCATAGACGATCTGAAGAAAGATAAATGCACTAGACGGAATATCAGCGGAAATGTTAATATACGCAAAAAACTCACTATCCAACATTCTTACAAACATATTCAACGAAATCGTTTTAACAAAACAAATCCCTGAACAATGGAAAGAAACAACAATAACACTAATACATAAAAAAGGAAATAAGGACGATATCAACAACTATAGACCAATAAGTAACATTTCGACAATTTACCATCTGTTCTCCAAAGCACTTTACAGGACCATGAAGGACGATTTCAATAACAAACAACCAAGAGAACAGGCTGGATTTAGAGAAGGATTCTCCACAACAGACCACCTACAGAAAATGAATCAGCTAATAGAAAAGTGCAACGAATTTAAACAACCTGTTTATTTTCTTTTTATTGACTTTAGTAAAGCTTTTGACTCCGTTGAACATGAAATGATATGGTCCGCCCTAAGAAATCAAAACATAAACCCAGATTTAATAGAAACAGTTAAAAACATATACAAAAATAACACAGCACGAATAAAAACAGAGAAAATTGGACGAAAATTTAACATAACAAGAGGAGTCAGACAAGGAGATCCACTTTCACCACCTCTATTTAATGCTGTCCTGGAAGACATTTTTCAAAAAACTAACTGGAAGAACTATGGAATAACGATATGTGGACAGGTCCTTAACAATTTAAGATTTGCAGACGATATAGTTCTTATTTCTGCAAAATCTTTACATATTCAAAAAATGTTGACGGAACTAACTAGATTGTGCAGAAATTATGGACTACAAATGAACAAATCAAAAACTAAAGTCATGACAAATCACACTAAAGATGATATAACTTTGGACAGAGAAAAAATCGAGTACGTAGAAGATTGTATATATTTGGGACAAATAAAATCATTCAAAGACCAAGAAAATAAAGAAATAAACAGACGCATCACGAACAGCTGGAGACAATTCTGGAGCCTGAAAGAAATCTTACAATTGGACCAAAGTGCAGACACAAGGAAAAATATCTTCGACTCTGCTATTCTGCCGATTCTAACTTACGGACTACAAACAATGTGCTTGACTACAAAAACACTTGACCAGCTTATGCCAAACCAAAATGGAAAGGAAAATTCTAAACATACGACCGCGAGATAGGATTAGAAATGAAGATATCCGCACAAGAACTGGAATTATAGACGTCATAAATAGAACAAGAAGACTGAAGTGGAGTTGGGCAGGACATTTATCTAGACTTCCGGATCAAAGATGGACAAAACTGACGACGAAATGGAAACCAGATAACAAGAGACCAGCAGGACGACCCAATAAAAGATGGAGTGACGATTTATCCCATTTAACAACAAATTGGTACAACGAGGCCAAAAATAGAGATACATGGGCAGCCCTGGGGGAGGCTTATGCCAATATTCGACCGACATAATAAACTTTTTGATTTCAATTAATTTATTAAACTTTAATTTATTAACTTTAATTTATTATATTTTAATTCCAATTCAATTTTAACTTAAAAGTATATATGTCTGTAATATTAGATGTAATTTTATGTTAAGTAAAATCTAAATGAAAATTAAATGTAATAGGTATCAATTAATGTATATATATCAAACTTAAGGCAATAAAAAGCTTATAATAATAATACATAACCATATTCGTTCAGCGGAAGGATAAAACTAATTATCTAATTATCTGTCAAATCAGACATGAGCTAAGTATTACCATTCACGAAATAAGCACTAGTAGAAAAAAAAAACTAGTTGAAAAAAAACGTTAGATGGCGGACCCTATATTTGATTTGGATGCGAAGTTGGATACGTTCAAAGTTTCTTTGCATTTAAAGAATCCGGATTTAAAGAAACTTTGCATATACACAACCTCGCACCTACCCCAAATCCTATAGTGAGCTCAAGCAGGGTGTTGCAAGGAGCAGCATGTCCCCCTATACACATTTCACTATTTATAAACTTTAAAAATTGGCCTTATTTCGCTTTCTGAAAGTAAAACACACAAAGTCAAACACATTTGTCACCCTTTCTTGAGGTTCCGAGTTTTTGGACGATTTGACATTTCTTTCGTTTAATGTTTGCGTTCGGGCGATAAAATGTATAACTCAAAATGTCGTAGTACCCAAAATAAAAAAAAAATGTTGTCCGAATGCCCAAATGTTCAAACATATGACATCTTTTGGGCGATATGTCAAATAGTAATTTGGGCGTTATGATATTTGAAATTGATTTGTACAACATGACTTTAATTTTGGGATTTTAAGCATTTTCTTCTGAAATATTGTTTGGGGGATAAAGCCACTTTTGAGTGATGGGACATTTGTAACACCTAGGCGTTATTTTATTGGGCAATAAGGCCAATCGCTTTTTTTATTTGGAATTTCATAAAACCCAAAAAAGTTTTAACGCCCAAAAGATCGGTAGTATTACACAAATCGAACAACAACAAAATGTCATTAAAATTGTCTTGGCTGCTATGACATTTTTAATTTGGGCGAAAAGACCTAACGCCAAATCATTTTTTTCATGAATGTACCCTTATTAGTATTGGGATTTCGTCTTTATGGGTCTTTGTTATAAAAAACTTTAACCACCGTTGAACTTTTTTGATTTTAAGTTAAAAAATAATCATAAAAAAATAATGTCACAAGGTTTAATCAAGAATTGATTTCTTTCCTTACAAAAAGCTTTGTCAAAATAATGGGTGTGATATCATTGTTTTTTCAATCTTTGATTTTGTACGTCAACTTAATTTTCTTAAAAATCGGGCCTCCCACTTAACATGGCGGACATAGAAGTCCTACACCAATACTTTTTCTTTTAGACTAAATTGATTGATCTTGTGTCATATTTATTAAGTATTTATAAATTCGACTCGAAAGTAGTTAAGCAGTTGAAACACATTACGGTCTCCCTATATTTTTGTTTAATGCCGAACCATTTTTATTTAATGGACTCCTATAAGTCTACCAAATGAAAATTCTCCTTGTTTTCTTACATTATTATTCTACTGAAGAATTTACATCATTATTTCATAAGATTTGTGCGTTTATTGCTAAACAAAGTAGACATTAAATATGACCTTGGATTTTACTAAATATACAAATATTCTATTCAAATATATAAATATGTACAATGTACATGCAATGCATAGATAGTAGACTATTCCCCTTATTTTGTAAATGCGTATATCATGTTCGAAATTATATATAAAAAATAAATATTTATCACTATGATAAAGTTTCTGGTGATTAGCACCAATATTAGTTGTTCATGTTTATGATGCCAATTTGTCTGGGGATCAAGACAACCATTAACTCGAAAAAAAAGATACTATATCATACAGAATGACAGTATAGATGTTAAAGTTGCTTTTATTTAAAGATTCGCCACTTAAAAAGCCAATATAAAAATGACTTAGTAAAACAAACAAAATAAAATTTTAACATATTTAAATTATTTCAAAAATAAGAAATTATTAAATTTAGTTCAATTAATCTGTAGTCTCGGGTCTTTTTAAGTTTAGTAAGAACAAGAACCCCATCAGTGTATTTCGTTACGAAAACAAATATTTTGTACCCTCTATTATTAAAACGGGATGAAATCTACTAAATACTTATTGCCGATTCGGAATGTCAAATTTCGTACCTGGCAATAGGTACTCGAATGTCAAAAACAATTGTTTCTACAACAAATGTGATATCGGAACGTGCGAGAAGCAAAAGGAATTTGAAATTTTAGTTGAATTTATGTGTGCTCAAGGTATATTTAAAAACATCTAACGCCAAGCAAACTTCAAATAATTTGTGGCACAGGCTTTAAACAGAATTTTGAAGTTAGAGTTTTTTGGAGGCAACATATTTTCAATACCACTGCAGACTTCTGGAGTAGAATTTGTATTGCTGGGCCATTTTTTTTTTTTTTTTTTTTTTTTTGACAAGAGGAAATCTTCAAAAGACACTTGGCAGTAGTGTGGGACTCTTAACCACTAAAACCACCTCTTCATCAGGACCAATCTTGAAGGATCGACATCAGATTTTTCTTTCTTAACTTTTTACAATCACTTTGGGGGAAGTTTAAACTTTTAATACTTACCCATGTTTTTTTAGACCATAAGCTCATGAGGCTTTGTTCTTCTTAATCTCCGAACATGGTTTCTTATATTCAAGACGGACTCCATTTCAGAATTAGTATGACTTTGCAGTCTCTGGTTGTGCGATACAGCGTATTTTTTAACAACTTCTGTAACCATTTCTATTTGTAAGTCACGATGTAGATCGGTATTTCTTATGTACCAAGGTGCATTAACTATTCCACGAAGGACTTTGTTTTGGAATTTTTGGATGATTTCGGTATTTGTTTTCTTTGTACAGCCCCATAATTGGATTCCATAGGTCCATACAGGCTTTAGTACTTGATTATACAGCATTATTTTGTTTTGGATAAATCAGAGTTGTTACCAAGTAACCAGTACATTTTTCTATATTTCAAGTTTAGTTTTTCTCTTTTCTTTTTGATGTGCTCTTTCCGCTTTAGCTTTGCATCCAAAGTCATTCCAAGGTATTTGGCCGTATTGGCGTAAGGTACAGCTTGATTATAAATGAATATTGGAATATTGTTTATCTTTTTATTTGTAAAGTTTATATGCGAAGATTTTGTTTCATTGAGTTTGATACGCCATTTTTCGGTCCAAGCTCTCACTGTGTCGACGGCATTTTGTAATTTTACTGCTGCCTTAGAGACACATTTGCCATGTAGTAAAATTGCGGTATCATCTGCAAAAGTAGCCATTATGGTGTGATTACCAACTGGAATATCCCTTGTGTATAGTAAATACAGGGTAGGACCTAGGACACTTCCTTGTGGTACACCGGCATCTATTTTCTTCAGTTCCGAGTATTCTTGATCGTACCTTACTCTAAACAATCGGTCTGAGATGTACGATTTTAATATTTCAAAGTACTGCCTGGGAAGATCCCTTTGCAGTTTGTACTCAAGTCCCTCATGCCAATCCTTGTCAAAAGCTTGAGCAACATCTAAGAAAATAGCTGAACATACTTGTTTTTCTTCTAATGCTTTTTCTATTACATCCGATAGTCTATGAACTTGGTCTATCGTGGAATGTTTATTTCGAAAGCCAAACTGATGGTTTGGGATTAACCTTCTTTCTTCTATGATTTTGCTAAGTCTCTTCAGAAGCAGTTTTTCAAAAACTTTTGCCATATTAGTTTGTAAGATGTCACTTCTGTAGGTGGTTTACCTTGCTTTGGTATGACAATTCCTTCAGCGATTTTCCAATGGTGCGGGACATACCGGTGCTTAAGGCATGCATTTATTATATATTGGAGTTTTATGAAGGCTTTCAATGGCATTTCTTTCATAACCTGAGCAGTAATTAGATCGTAACCTAGTGATTTTTTATTTAATAGTTGATGTAAACACTTACTTTTTATTTCTTTAAGTCTTACAATTGGTATTTCACTTTCATCTATCTTATCAACAAACTGTAAGCTGTTTTCAGCCGCGTTTGATGAGTATGGCTTAAAAACTTTCGCAAGATGTTCAGCGAAAAGGTTATAGCTTTTTCTTTCGGGTTACCGATCCATTTCCCATCTTGAGATTTCAAGGGCGAGTTTTGTAACTGCGGTCTTTTCAGGCGCTTGGCTGCTTTCCATAACGAAAAATCGGTTGAAGCATCAGTCGTTAAATTCCTCAGGAATGTACTGAGTGAATCATTTTTGAATTTGTAAATTTGTTTTTTAAGATTGTTGCTTATACGGTTAAACGTTGTTTTATCATCTGGAAATCTAGTATTTTGCCATTTTCTTCGAGCTCTTCTTTCCTCTATTATCAACTCTCTTATCTCTAAAGGATATTTTATTTCTTTTTGTCTTCTATTAGAAAATGTTGGAGTACTTTCTTCAGCGGCCTGTTGCACATCAGCAGTAAATTGTTCCACTTCATGTTCAATTTGCTCGATTGTATCCATGGGAGATCTTAAATTTATAAAACTTAAAAGCCTTTCTCTAAAATCATTCCAGTTTGTTTTCTTATTTACAAGCTTTGGATTACTTTTTTCTAGTACTTCCGATTTATAGCGCCACCTTAAGTAAGTAAGTAAGTACGTCCGATTCACTTAGTGATAGAATCACTGGAGTATGATCTGATAACAGGTCATAATTACCTTCGACACTAATATGATTTCGTTTGATTCCTTTAGCTACGAAAAAGTCAATAAGGTCTGGTATTTTGTTAGTATCGGAAGGCCAGTAAGTTGGCGACCTGGAGGAATAGAATTCGCAATTGTATTTACGGCCTGCTTGGAAAAGTCTTTTGCCTTTTGTTGATATAAGTCTTGAACCCCAATGGGTGTGTTTTGCATTGAAGTCTCCACCAACAAGAAAGTTATGCCCAAGAAGATTAAATAGATCTGTTTAGTCTTGGCCATGCCAATGCAATAGTCATGTCCATGTTTTAAAAACTTTACAAGCACAGTTCGTATTCTGTTTAAAACTGTAGGTCCGCTCCATCCCTGAGAGCATTACTCGCCTACAGAAATGGTTGAGAGTTGTAAGTCACTAGGTCCTAATTGTCTACGGACTGATGTGACACCTTATTTATTTTAGTAAAACCATTTTATGAGAGGCAACAGTTCTGTAGGGAACTGAAATAATAAACAATTATTTTAACAGTGAAATTAATCTTTGACAGCAACCGAATTTTAATCTTTGACAGCAACCGAATTATCTCTCGATTTATTTAATGCTCGATTTTCAGTCTAGGTTTTTTTTGTTTCTTAATGTGTCAGATTTCATAATAAATAGTGCTATGCTCGAAAAAAATGGAAAAAGTATTAAGTACTATGTATTTTTTCCAATTCAAAAGCTTTACCAAGTCGTACCAATTTAAAAGCGGAACGAAAAGCACTTTCGAATAGGATTGACTTTCCGAAAGAAAGACAGAGTAGGGCCCATATCATTCAAAATCCAAGAATGTTTGTGACGTCCTTAACGTGTCACTGATTGGTGCCGTTTTTGAGCTAGCGGGTTGTGTGATTGGAACTTTTTCTAAAATAAAGCTGGTCCAATAGTTACACAAACAATTTTTTTTTCGAAAATCGTTAGAGCCTTTTTTTTAATTCATTTTGTATGTAATTTTGTTCAATTAAGTTAAGAAGTATTTAAGCCTTAGGCCCTAGTGTCTTACAACTCTCAATCATTTCTGTGTGCGAGTGATGTTTTCAGAGATGAAAGGGACTTAATAAAAACTTTAAGCCGAATCCGAACGGCTAATTTGAGAAAGCACTTTTCATGACAAGAATTACTCTTGGAGGATTTTTCAATTCCTCGCAAGAGGCAGTACCCTTTACAACTTTAGATGGCACAGGCAGTTCTACGCACTAACCATCACGCCACGGTTTAAACCTTATAATGTGTCTAAACTTGGAGTTTTAAGACTTAATTCTATTTTGAATTTGTAAAACTTTTTATCTCATTTAACAATAAACTATAACACTACTTTAATTCAAATGATAATCCATACCTTCTTGACTATAAATCATTATCTACATTTTTTATGTGCTTTTATGACTAAGAAAAACAATTTATTTTATCAAAGAACATTGGCCTACAAAAATTCTAAATGTCAATAAATATGTCATTTTAATAAGAACATAAACGATTAAATTATGTACCTATTCAGGATTCTGAAAAAAAAAATTCGTGGCTTTGCCCACGTGGTGAAAGAAAATCAAAATATTAAGTAGAGACATTCCAGGGGCAAGTACGCATGAGTTAGTTGGCAAGCGTTCGATAATCAAAAGAGACAAAAAGAAACCAAAAGTAACGCTTTCTAGTGTTAAATTGATGAAGCACGGCTTTTCTAGTTTCACTCCCGCTACTTTTAGTATTTGCGAAACTAACGTTTTAAATCAAAATGGTAAATCTGTAGGAGTTGTTAGTATTAGAGGAATAATTACATTCCCTTTCCAACGCCCGGCTGGCCTACGCGACGTGCCGTTTAAGATATTAGCATTAATGTTCCGCCCAAAATGACTTACATGACGTCATGTCCCGTAACTTAATCGAAGGGCATAAGCATTATTGGCACGCTTAAATTCAATAACAATAGCAATAACACCGGAAATCTTAAATGAGTAAAGAAACTCTACTCGATAGGAAGTGGTCTATTTTGAGTCCATGACAATGTCTGTTGACAAATACTCCCTCATATCTCCTTCCACTTCATTAAATATGTTTGAATGTACTTCCAAAACATCAACTTTGACATAGAAATAGATATTCGATATATTTTGTAAATCAGGGTAAGCACCTGTAATAAGTTCAGAATTACTTTGTGCCAAATTACAAAAATCTTTAGGTAGTGTCACATAGCCGTCGGCATCAGTTTAGGCCGATCATCTCCTATTTTTTTTGAAACATTTAGGAAGGCAGATAAACTGTACCCAACCCACCGAATAAAGGAAGAAAATTCATATGATTGACAACTTTGATAGATCAAAAAAGCAGGAAACACCTAACAAGTGCTTTAAAAAAAGAAAATATCCAATGTCTAATTATAAGTGTTACCGATGGATCTGCTCGAAAAAGCTGTGAATGAGATATTTTACAGTGGTAAAAAGTAACATAAAACACTCTTCAGCTTTGAAGCAACCTTCACAAAAAAAAATTATATATAATATTGCTCCGTTGTGACATGAAGGACAGCCAAACAAACAAACAAACTCATAGTTTTGTTTTTATAGTAGCCCGAAAATATCAGTAAAGATTCTGACCCATAATTTTCATGGGTATTTTATTCAAGTTTCCAGGAAAATTATTCTCCGAGCGGCTGAAAAGAATTCTTCCAAAACTTTTTTTTCAACAATTTCAAAACACAACTTATATCAGAGGAATATTTCACCACATACAATTATTAATTACTATTTTAGTTAAGTTTTTCAAAACTATATGAGATGAAGCTTTTTTTCTCAAATATTTTTTCCAAAAGTGTTTCACCTATCCTTAATTAATGAGAAACATTTTTGTTATAAGAACTGTCAATATCTATACTTGGAATTATTCAATGAAACTATAAGACAAATGCAACATAATTGTCTTAAAGCCAACTTCTAAAATACTTACAGTTGGGCCTTTTTTCGTGATGATGAATACAAAAACTACAATTCAATACTTAAGTGAAAAAATTAACTTTTGGTTGTTGTTAATATCCTTCTATGTAAGATGTAAGACACACCCTTACATCATTCTTATGGTTGCTTTTATCAGGTTTCACTTAACCTTAACCCATCAGCTGAACTTTATATTATATGGCCTTGAGGCTTTTAATACATATAAAAAGACAGTCACTGCTTGACTTCCTTATATCAAAAGATTTACTCTCTAACTTATGGAATCTCACTGGAATGTCGATTTTCTTGAAGTTGGTCTACATCAATGATTAAAAATGAACCTTAAAGTCCTCCTTACATTGGGTAAGCTATGAATTATTTATACAATTAAATGTTGCTGTAGCCGAATAAAACTTTCTCTAAGGAGAACGACGAAAGAAGGAAGATGATTTTTATAGGCTTTTTGCTAAGGCTTTTGCTACTATTTGCACTATATAGATAGACAAAGTGGATTGTGTAATGATTGGCCGTTACGATTTAAGGATTTCTATAGCTAGGCCAACTTTCACTTATTTGTGTATTATATGATGACAACCATTTCTAGGTCCTGCTAAACAGGCTATGTAAGAGTTATTTTCTTCCCTATTCTTCTTCTTTTTCTATTCTATAATATTTAGTTTTCACAAGTTCTGGAAGAATTTTGTAAGAGAGAACCAGTATTGAATGAAGGGCAAGATTTGTTAAAGTTGATAAATGTATTTTGTTAAAAGAAATACGTATATCCTTTTCATTTGTTAACAGAAGGGCGAGGGGGAGAGCGAGAGAGGGTAAATATGTGGTAAGTGAAGCTATAGCTAACTCCTTTTTTTGTTGTTGGTTTACCTTCTTTTATCATTCAATCCTTTTATTCAATTATATACATGTATACATTTAGGTGGTGTTTGTACTATGTACAGTGTACATACATTTTTTAAACTTCTTTTTTTTGTGTTGTTAACAAAATTCAATTTATTCGAAATAAAGTGACAAAGGATTCAATAAGACATGATGATGGAAACAAACTTTAAAGAATGCTTAACCATCATTTCGGTACTTTCTTTTTCCTTTTCTTTGCCTTTATTGAACTGAAATTGAATTTTTAGGATTTTTGTTTAATTTAGGAAAAGGAAGATACATACATATATACATCGATATAAGACATTGTATACACATCCGATTAAAGGATTAAGCTGGTTTCTTATTGAAAAGATATACGATAGTACGAGTACATAAGGGCAAAATAAGGTTCATTGAAATTTCAAAGAGCTGGTAGAAGGTTTCTTTTTTTGTATGAATAAAGGAAGTAACACAAAATACAAATGTATAATGCTTTTAAATTCAAGTCATATTTTGGAAAAAAAATTGCATACATTAATGTTAATATCAAATACTTACAATGTATAAGCCCTTAAGACAACAACAGACGATTGTCAACTGCGATCAATGTGAATCTCTAAATTCGTTTGTTTAAAGGTGTTATTAGTACCCTTTATACCAACCACACAGTGCGAGCATTGTGAAATAAAAAGGAGATTTTTTGTGTCGGCTCGGCGGCGTTCCTCAGTTGTTTTGAATTAAGGAATATCGCAATGACAGGAAATAAGAGAGTAGGGTAAAGCATTCCCCATACGCCTAGAACATTACGACGGTGTTCCAGTGACGTAAATAAATCAACGATGTTATTGTCACCAATCAGTTTTAGCGCTCTTCTTTTACTACCGTCTGAAAGACTTAAGTAAGTTACTGGATCACAAGCACAGAGATGTGAGTTATACTCAAGGTTTAGACGTACATATATATCTTTTATAGATAATAGGAAAATCAGAAGGGGATTCAATTTAGGAAACCCAAACGTTTGTGCAATTTCTTACGACATCGCGTATGCGATCCTTCCACAAAAACTGGTTGGTGATAACATTTTTTTACAGGCTTATTAATACCCTTACATGTTTATATTTAAACACAGTGCAAGCGTTTGGAGAATGGGAAAGGATTTAAGGAGAGATACCGGTGCAAATTGGTCTTAAAGTTTTGGGTGGGAAAAACAGAGCTTAAGCATTCCACATTCTCGATGTGTGGTTAAAAAAAGAATATCTGTACTTGTTAGTACAGGGTTATCCATTTTGCGGTTTCAAAAGTAAACGTAAATAAAACACATATAAAATATTTGTGTCTTTCTTTTTTTTTATAAAGTTTGAACCTTAACATTATGTGTGAAACACTACATCATTCAAATGACCACCACACGAATGGTTGCAAGCATCGATTCTTTTGAGTTAATTTTCGACCACTTTTTGATACATATTTGGCGGTATCAAATCGCATGATCTTGGTGGCCAGTTGATATCACCACGACGAGAAATTACGCGGCCAGGAAATGTTTTTTGGAATAAAACCATATTCGCTTGAGTTGCGTGGCATGTGGCACCGTCTTGTTGAAACCACGTATTCTCCAAGTGGTATTCTTCAATAGCAGGCAAAAAAAAGTCGGTTATCATATGACAATAACGCTCTGAATTGACGGTGACAGTCGTTCCATCGTCGTTTTCGAAGAATTAAGGTCCAATCACACCTCCGGACCAAAGGGCGCACCAAACAGTAAGGAATGTGCTTCGTCGCTGAAGAAAATTTTGTTCGAAAAATCGTCGTCCACCGACTACGCCTGTTGTTCAAGCACCCATTCGACGAATCTACGACGCACGTTGTGAATGGTCAGCTGTCAGATGTCGAATTCCATCCCTATACTTTTGAAACCGCAAAATGGATAACCCGTTACATCCAGAACTGAGCTCAAGAATAAACTAATGTGCATTCCTGAAAGTACGAGTATTACGACTGAATTGTTAGAGGGGGGTAATGCAACTGGCTAATTCGACAGAACATTGTTTGTAAAAATATCGGTAAAACAACGAAAGGCATGACAAATTTCCGCGGTGTTCGAGCGATGTAAATGTTGCGGCTATAGTTCTATCGCCTTTCATTTTCAAAGCCTTTTTTTAAGGTTATATCTTAGAGATTTAAACAAGTTGGTGGGGCCCAGAATGAAGGTTTTTTAAATTACATCCAGATCAGTAGGGGGACAAATTTCTTCCACCGTCGGAGAAATCCTAAGCACCCAGTGACATTTGAGTACTGAAAATTGATAAGTTCCCTGAAGGCAATTGCCACTCATGAATAACGGCATTGGAGGTGGGTTACGCTACCGAGAATTTCAAGATGTTCAGTTTTCTTGATACAAGAACCATTCCTGGATAGTGTTAAAGGTGGTATAAATTACTCTTTAATAACAAAACAATGGTTAACATTGGTTTTTCGACGCATTTAACAATGCTGCTGAGGTCAGAGTTTAATTACATAGCTGGCAGTAAAGCCAGAACATCATTAACAAAATAAATAAGAATATCGGAGTCAGGACATAGCCCTAGAGCACACCATCCTTTATTTTATGTACTTTTTTTCATCTATTCGGACCTGAATAGTAGAATAAAATAAAAACCTTATGGAGTGATTTTTTTTAGCATTTAACAGAACAATAGGAAGGATTAAATTTGGCCTAGTGGATGTGGTGTAGTGTAGTGGATTACACTAATGAAATCATTAACGATCTCAAGTACAGGCGGAGTTATAACACAGTCTGCAAGCGTTAAATTAGAAACCAACATCCATTTTTTTTCATAATCTCAAAATAATAAAATAAAGCGTCAAACTAAGATTTTTACCAACTTAAATTCCGTTGTATAAGAGGAAACTTATGTATATAAAATATGTTCTAAAATATTTTCTTACTGAAGATTTTATGTTTCTATGTAACTAAGCAAATCTCAAAAAGATATAGATAAATCCAGCAGTCATGTCATTGCTTAAAACATTTGGACTAAAAGCCAAAGTAAATTTTGACAATTTACCGTCAAAATGGTGTTTTTTTTAGAACACCAGTCAATAAAGCCAAGAAGTTAAGATATAAACGATTTTCATAAGAAAACAAAAACTTTTTATTCCATGAAGATACTCAAGACAATCGTAGGCAAATTAGCACTTTCACAAGTCTAAAGTCTACACTTCTAATAAAGTGTTCTTGTCACATTCTATTATTTTTGTTTTTAACTGCTATTTATATTTAAAAAAAAAAACAAAAACAAAAACAAACATAAAAATAAAAATAAAACTTAAAACTTAAAACAAATAATTTTAAGAAAAAAAAAAAAAAAAAGTAATTTGGCTTTCGACTATAATCCAATTTTTATCTTGTTTTGCAGTTTCATCCTCTCGCATATAATTCTTCTTTTTCTAAAATGTAAAGTTTTATGTTGAGTATTTTTGTTTGCTTTTTTTTATTTTCTTTACCCATTCTGGCAAAATTCAAGAAATATAGAACTTTCTCTGGAGGGAAAAGTAGATGAGATAAAAAAAGTTAATAGAATTCAAAAATGTAAATGTTCCCTTACGACCAACGACGACGACAAACTCACTCGAAAAGTTTTTCCTCTCCTCCCGAGGGCATTTTCTTGTTTACAAAACATAAAAAAGATATCTATGCATGTTCCATGTACTTTCTTTGTTGCTATATAAAACTATTTTGATGTCAAACAATTTTGTCTTTGATTATTTTCAATCAATCGGAATTCTAAAGTTGCTTCATTTGAGACTTTTAGAAAACGAAAGAAATCAATATAGTCATCCACGGCGTATACGTACTTTTTGTGACTAGTAATTCAACTTTAAATTTCGTTTTCTCAGCAAATATTTTAAACGTTTTACGAGTCAACAAGTTTATAGATCAACACTTGAATATTTTATATCTTATGTACATTGTCCTTGTTTGTGTCTTTCATACCCTAACAACATAACCTTACCTACATTGATTTCCCAAACAAAGTGTAAAACACGATTAATCTAAGTGATAAAATAAACACAATTGCTCATTGAAGTATGCAGTGGTTTATGATTTAACCTTCAGATAGATACTATGTACATATATAACAACTTATTTTTATCAAAAAATGTTTAAGAGATTTTGATGTTGAAACTTAAATGCTCCTATGAATTTATTTTAAAGTTACGAAAAACTCGTAACTCAAGAAAAATATTAAGGAATCATTAGGTCCGTTCGCGTACTTTCTGCACTAAAATTCGTAAAAAGAAATATTTTAAAAAGTGGGGGTAAAATTCTCTCACCAAAAAAAAAACTACAAAAAAGTAAGCGAACGGGAAAACAACAAATTTTTCACACAATATTACTGTGTTGTTGCTATTCTTTGAAAATTTGTTTTTAAATTTTATAACTGACAGCAAAAGCGAGCAATTTATTTAATTTATTTGAATTTCTATCAAATTTGAAATTTTCACAATCTGCCCAAAGAAATTTCTTGGGCTAAAATTCGTAGGTTGGGGAAATATTTTACTCTCTCGTGAGCGCTCTCTTTTACGAAAAACTACGAAATTTTTGAGTACGCGAACAGGATTTGGTTAAATTTCGTATTTTTTAGTAAAATTTGACTGTTTTAGGAGGGTACGCGAACGGACCTATTGTTGTATATTTAAAGTTCAGTAAGAAATTTTCCTTCTAAATTAATTCATATAAAAATACTTTTGGTTGTTAAAGGCAATAATTAAAATACTTTTATGAGCTTAATATTTTAATAATATGTATTCCAAATGAGATAAAAGTATAATGAACATTTTAAATACATATATGGTGTTTATTTGAATAATGACTAGGTTTAACTTTAAGAGAGACCCTTATTCATATCAATTAATGAATTTATAGAACGTCTTACTTTGTGTGTAATTTATTCTCATACGAATATGTTTTGTTTCCCTTCTTAACTTTCCCTTAAAATGGTTGTTTTAATGGATTTTATAATGGATAAGGATATTTTTGTGCTCTAGATTAAAATAATAATTTATTCTAAACGTAAACAAAACAGACCTTTATTCTTATAACGTATTTTACAAATTAAATAAGCTATTAGAATCTAGAATATTTTATAACTATGTATATAAATCAATATTAATATTCGTTTATAATTTATAATGTATACGAGTAGACCCTTTTTTATGGCTTTAGAGATTTAAGAATTTTATTATTTAAACAACTTTATGTATTTTTTATCAGATTTATGTACTTAATGGGGGTAGATAGTTACTTCAACTTGAGTCAATCCTTTTATAAATAAACTAGCTGACCCGACAAATGTTGTTTGTGTAAGGATGTGGTATATAAGTGGGAGAGATATAGAGCACTGTTAACGGTGACAAAATATTAAAATAACAAATCAAACAAACAATTTTTTTTAATTTATTGAAACAAACAATTTATTTTAATTTATTAAAATTAATTCTTTAAAATTATAAACATATCGCTAATTATGAAAATACTACAAAAAAACAATATCAATCCCTTAATGCAACAGAGTGTACAATATTTTTTGTGATCCCATCTTTCGCCAATACAAACAAACTGGATGGTTTGCCCACTCGAGAGTACACTACGTATAATTTTCCGTGTGAAAAACATGAAGTTCTCAAATCTAAGCCGCTACAGACATCGTTTGACCTTGAAACTTATTGATAGACTATGCAAATGCCAATCTAATTGGAAATTGAAGGCTTTTTAATTGAGTTGGCACATCTATGGGTATAATAGGGATTCGCAGTAATAATATATTTTCACCTCGGAATTTGCCATTTAGAATTAAGGCTTCGATAACATTTTTCATCAATTTTTTAATTACTAATCGCGTGCCGTTGCACAACCGTGGTGGGTTCAAATTACGAAACAAAATTACCGGAGATCCAACCTTCAGTTGTAAACTATGCGGTGGCATGCCAGGTAAATCCAATGAGTTCAAAAACTCAGTTGGATAATTTACAACTTCGGTGGCATCACAAACTGTATCAAAAGATTTGTATGACACCAAGTCTCCTGTTATCAAATGTTGTATCTTGAAATTTAATTCGTTGACATCCACATGTTTTGCTGCTAAAATTGCTCTTTCTGCCGGCCACTCATGATTTGTATCTTGTCTGTGTACATCGGAAAATATCTGGTCAATGAGAGCATCTTGGGAATCAATAATCGTACAGAAATCGACCGGTAATTTTATGCATCCAGTTTTATCTGCAGTAACTTTTCCGTCGCCTATATCTAACAGTTGTTTTGAGAATGTTTCAGCGGATGGATCTTAAAGCACGAACACGGATATTTACTTCCAGTTGTACTTTTGCAACATTACGCCACAGTGGCGATGATTTTGAGCACACGTTGATCTCATCAGTGTAGGTTGAACGCGGAATAACGGGAAGTGTTTGTCTGAAATCACCTGAAAGGGGCTACAGAGTGCCGCCAAATAGTCTGTCGTCAATGCTGTCGAACGTACTGCAAAAGCAATATTTGTATTGCACACTTTTCTTTTGTACTGCATTTTCATTTTTGTATTGCCATTTGTATTGCCTTTGCAAATTTGTTGTTCATAAAACTAAATATGAAAAAAAAAAGTTTAGGATGGCATCACTTTAAATATTTTCCATGAAAGTGCACTTCCAAGTTCCACTATTTTGTCAAAAAAGAATTTATCAATGACGCCTCCCTGAACTCAATAGATTTTTGCAATAAATATTGCTTTTAAGACTCAAAACAAAACTACCTTGGCGCACAAGCTAACATTTTAGTTTGCTCTGGGGGCTTAACAGGTGAGGTTATACAAAATATAAAATAAAAGTGGAGAGATTACTACATCGAATTATGCACTCAAATAAGAAAAAGAATTAAGTTCCAAGAAAAAGTTTTAGAAGCCGTGCAAACAATTGATCCAAAAAATAAATCCCCAAGCCTTACCCCGCTTATACAATTGTTTCCAAATTTAATTCAAGAAGAACTTGTCAATGACCTTGATGATGAACGGAGGGCTTTTTTACATAAAAGTATGATAAGTGTAGCTATCTTTAATTTAAAAAACGCATTAAATGCTCCAATGTTTCCCCTTTTAAAAACATTTGTTGGGTCCATTTTTTGCTTTCCGCATAGCAGTGCAAGTACAGAGCACATAATAATATGATTACTAGTTACCTGAATTTAAAATATAATTTTGTGTTGAGTCTTTATAAAAAAATATTCTTGTGCTAAAATTACATATTAAATGTGTTTAAAAATTCACAAATATGAATTGAAATTAACTGCGATATTTTTATTTTATTTGCATTCATTTATTTTTGTATAATAGTTATATAGCTATAATATATATTTATTTTTATTATAAAAAAGTTCCTATTTTATTAAAAGTGAAATTAATAAAAATATTAATGTTAAAATAAGACTAAGCAATTGAACTAAAAGGCTTATAGATATATAAAGTAGATATTTTTAAGATAAGTTTATTTTTTGTTATAAAGAAAAATAAAAATAAATATGAATTAAAAAAAAAATCTATGCGTATTGCTTTTGTGCAACAATTATGCAAAATTTTTTGGAATGTACTGCTTTGGACTTTTCCAAAACGACAGCACTGTCTGTCGTTGTTTTTTATATCTTTCATTTTCCTGTTCAACGCCTCAAGCGAATGTTTGTGTGCCATAGTGCATTCATCCCAGATGATAATTTTACATTGTTTCAGCACTGTGGCCATAGATGATTGTTTTTTTATATTGCACACGTCTGGTTTATTTTGAATATTTAGTAGCAGTTTAAATACTGAATGAGCTATTCTGCCTCCATCCAATAAAGTTGCTGCAATCTCAGAAGATGCAACAGCCAATCCGATACCAATATTTGATCGTATTTTAGCAAGAATTAGCGAAATAAGGAATGTTTGCCAGTTCCACCTGGTGCATCCTAAGAAAAGAATCCACCTTGTCCTGCCGAAACTGCGAGCATGATGTGGTCATAAATGGTTCTTTGTTCTTCATTCATTAGTGGGACATTGCGAGCAACAATCGCTGCCATTTCTACATTATTTTATTATAGTTCACGATTAAATTCAGTGTCTATTAAATAAGATGCATTTCCATTTGGTGAATGCATACCGAAATGACTGAGTGGTAAGTTGGTAATGATAATGCAAAGATCCTCTATAGCAATCAATGCTTCATTGTACATAGCGTCACTGAATACTATCGTAAGATCGTTGCACCGTGTACGATGTTGATGCAATTAAACCATAGCGCTTAGGAATATGTATAAAAAAAGATAAAAACATATTCTCAGATCTACCGAATATACATACGAGTATATGCAAAATTTCATTGAAAAATGGTTAAGCCGTTTCGGAGGAGTATGGCAACTAACACTGTGAGAGGAGAATTTTATATCTTAGATAGTTTCTATTTGTATGAGGTGAGGAGTAACTAAAAAATTTTGATTACAAAATTTTTTCAAAAATATTTTCATTCAAAAAGAAACAGAGAAAAAATACAGAGACCGACATTAAAATAGGAACATCTACATAATTAGCTTCCAATAAGTTATTGTAATCGTTTCGATTTGACGAATTGAAAATGTTGACATTTCTCGACGTTTCAAGGTTCCTAGAAACTAAATCAAAGATTTTTAGAAATATGTCTGCATGTGCGTGTGTAAGTACGTTTGTACGTCCGTACTTTCGGGATACCATTTTTCGTAATCCATATCTCAAGATACAAAAGAGATATCGACTTCTCTAAGATTTTGTTTTACAGCTAATAACAACGAAAAATGTAGAAATAACTTTTAAAAAATTCGATTGTGAAAAATCGTAAAAAAAGTAATAAAAGCCTAAGAAAAACTCCACCAAAAGTTAATACAAATATATGTATTTTAAACTCGAATATCTTGGCAAAAATTATAGATATTGCTTTTTAACTAATTTTATCTTATGAAAAATATTGTTTTCAAATTTGGGTAACATTTTTTTTAAAAAATCCGTTTTTTACAAAAAAAAAATAATCTACAAAAAAAATACACAAAATTGGTAAAAATTGAGGTTCAATTCGAATATTTCGAGAATATGAAATTGACTTGGACCACAAATGCGGCAAGGAGTGAACGAAATTTTGACCCCAATATTTCACTACATCCACGCCATCCGCTGCCAAAAAATATATATTTTTTCCATCTACCGATTAACTATTCTTATTATTATTATTATTCAAGATTTATTCACTCTTAAAAGTTTAAATGTATATTACTTAGTTAATACGTTTGATGAGCATAAGCCTCCCCCTTTGTATTTTAATTTCTTTGTTCTATAGGTCTATAGGTCTATAGCTTCTCCCCAGTAATTTGGACAAAAATATTGTATTTCGTATTTTGACCTCTTCAATTGTCTTCATACACTTCTTTTCTTGTCTAGTCGAGTTCATTCTGTTGTTATTTTCGTCCATAGATCATTTCATGTCTAAAATATGTGTCCAGTCCAAACCCATTTAAGTTTTCTCGTTTTATAAAGAACATCTTCAAATTCCGTCTGGATTCTTAAATTTCCGTGCTTAATCCGTTGAGATAATCTCTCCTTGAGAATCAATTTTTCCATGGCTTTTTGACAGGATTGAATTTTATTATCGAGGATTCTTGTGGAATTCTATATTTGGTAGACATATGTTAAGACTGGAAGAATCGTCGAGTCAAAACGCATTTCCTTGTTTGCGTCGGGATATTTATAGATCCAGCAGATTCTTCACATTCCAAAATTATCTCCAAGCGTTTATTATTCATCGGTTAATATCTTTCAAATCTTTATCGTGGAATGATATGTTTTGACCCAAATAGTTATAATCTTGAACGTACTATAAAGTGATACCATTTATTTTTATTTCGAATCGATTGCCATTAGCCATTATTTTGGTTTTCTGTCGGTTAACTTATAACGTCTGCAAATCTTAGACTTGATAAATATTTGCCGTTTATTTTCAAACAATTTCAACTTACGGAAAATTTCTTCGCAGGTTGCGTAAAATTAGTGTTGTATGAAACATTGGTACAATGCTTTCCGTTCTGCATGCAATATTATCATTATCCATATTTTGCAGGGTACGAACAGTTTTCTGTTCCACACCTTGCAAGTGTTAATCTTACCAGATAAATAATTGCTTAAATGTATCGAATAGCTAAGCGACATCAATAAATGCTATATATAGCGTTATATTATACAACTTGGACTTTTTTATGATTAAGATCATTGTTTGAATATGGTCCATTGTTAAGAACTAAGCTTTGAACCCAGTTTGCTCAAAAGGTTGATTGAATTTAAGACTTATTTTCATTCACTTTAGCAGGCATTTTGCAAATACTTTATAAACTCAAGATATAATGCTAATGGGCCTGTAGTTGTTTATATCGTCTTTCTTGCCTTTTTTGTGAATGAGGATCGTTTCCGATTGCTTCCATTGTTCTGAGATTTTTTCAGTGACCAAAAACTGGCTAAGAGATGTTCTCAACCAGTTGGCCAATGAAAATGTTGGGTATTTTAAATACTCTGCAGCAATTATCCATCACTTCCGTTACATTTCTCGATTTTTAAACTTTAAATCGCATTTTTGACTCTTGAGAAAATTTGGAAACTGTTGCTCTTCTTACCAATCGGTGTTTGTGTCAGCATTCAGTTTTGTATAAATTGCTGTAAAAGTTTGATGATATCTTGTTAATTTCTCTGTTATGAATCTAACATTGTCGGATAAAGCAACGACCCACTCCTTATAAGGTTGCAAAAGAGCACTTGCGTTTTTAATTTATTGCACTCACACTGTGGTAGCCTCTCTGCTTATTGGTAATTTAAATTAAGCACATCCGAATTCTGTAAAATGACGACATTAACATCTTACATTAAAGTTTATTAAGGAAATCCATGTATTTTTAACTTCCCATGGGAAGTTATTGTAATGAGTCCGATTTTTCGAATTGAAAATGTTGACATTTCTCGAAGTTTCAAGGTCCCTAGAGTCGAAATAAAAGATGTAGAAAGGGCTCTCAAGGAAATTTAGTGGGTGTTGTAGTAGTACCCGTAGCGTGATGGTTAGTGCGTTGGACTGTGGTTCATCCTCTCCCAAAAAAGGGAAAGGACAACTCCAACCCGTCAAATCTTCGGTCGATAAGTCTTCTTCCGAGCATCAGCAAAGTTTTCGAAAAAATCATTAATAGAGCTCTGACTAAGTGGGCTGCGGACAACAAAATAATTCCGGATAAACAGTTCGGGTTCAAGGCGGGTCATGACACAATTCATGCTGCGTCTAAACTCGATTCTGATATCCAATGGAATAAAGCAAAACAACAATGTACAGGTGCGGTTCTGGTTGATTTGGAAAAGGCCTTTGACACCGTATGGTTAGAGGGTCTTTAACTAAAACTGAGCAGGCTTGGCATAAGCAAGCCATTGTTGTATATACTTTATGATATGCTTAACGGTAGAAAGTTTGTAGTCAAAAGTGGCAATGTAACTTCTACCACAACATTCCAAATTAACAATGGTCTTTAACAAGGAGCGGTGAATTCACCGATTCTCTTTAGAATTTACACCAGCGATCTGATAGGTAGTCTTACAAAGGCAATTGCGTACGCCGACGATCTAATTGCGTACAGAACGGCCCGAAAGGTTGAGGTTATTAGAATTCTCTTGCAGCGTGATTTTGACAAGATTCAGCGATATTGCGACGACTGGAAACTGAAAATAAATGTCCAAAAGTCGGAGACAATTCTGTTCCGGACTCCGTTGGCTAGGGCCACGAGGGATACGTGCAAGAATTGGCGCCAGATGGTCATCGTTGATCTTCACGGGCAGCGATTAGCGAGCAAAAGTGTAGTGAAGTACCTCGGTATCTGGTTAGATCAGTATTTATATTTCGACAGACATATAAATGCTGCTCTGACCAGGGCCCGAGGAGCCTTCGCTCTGACGAAACGGCTGTTTTTTAGCAGTCGGCTTGACCCCAGAGTGAAGGTAATTTGCTCCATGGCCCTGATACGGCCGATGATCGTTTATGATTGTCCTGTGTGGTTCAACGTTGCCCCTTCCCAGATGGAGAAGTTTCGGGTGTTCGAGCGGCAGTGTTTACGACGCTGTACCGGCTTATATCTAACAGCCGAATCTTCTTACGTGCACTACTATTCCAACGAGGTCCTATACAACGGGGCTCGAATCAACAGAATTGACAATTTCGTGATAAAACTCGTTCGAGGTCACATTGGAAGAGCTATGTCTCCGACGAACAATTTAATTTTTGGGGCGTTCTATCCGAACGACGAGTATTTTGAAAGTGCACGCTTGAGCGGCTTCATTCTACCAGAGGCATTCCTCTTTTTAGATAGATGCGGTCTGATACAGGATAGATTGGCAGTTCCGCTAATCTACCACGTCAGACGACGAACCGTGGATAGGCGATTCCTGTACAATCGGGACGTCATGGCACAAGGTGGAGCAGAGCTCCTTCGGTTCAGTAGGGCTGTGTCCGAATGGGACCGAACTGATAGGGTGAAGCAGGAGAACCAGTTTTGGTGGCTTCAATCGACACTTGATAGTGGGTAGTCGGGATGGGGTTTAAAGCCTTGGCCGGATTATATACTTGTTTTATAGTTTTAGGGTTTAGTTTTAAGTAGAATAGACATGGCACAAAAAAAATACAAAAAAGAAAAATACAAAAAAATAAAAAAAAAAACATGGGATATAAAAAAAAAATAAAAATAAAAAAAAAAGACAACAAAATATGAAAAACAAAAAACGTTAGATAGTTAGATTTGCTGCTGTGGTTGTTCTAGTTTTAAGTAGTTTATAGGTAGAATAGGTAGTTTTAGTTAGCTTTAAGTTTTATATTAAGGACCTTATTTTAAGTAGTTTTTAAGTAAAAATAAAAAAGGATATTGATATTAGTTTTTTGAAATTTTCTAATGAATAAAAAAATAAATAAAATGGAATTGAAGTTAAATAGATCTTAGGGCCGAAAGGCATTAGCATTAAGTATTATTGTTTAACTTAGAGTGTCCGTATGGGACCAGTAAGTTAGTTGTAAGTTATGGTTAATTAGGCTAGTTTTATGAATTTTTGTCTAGCTTTAAGACAGGTTTAAGATTGAAGTAATAAAAATGAATTTGAAAAAAAAAAAAGGTGCGTTGGACTGTCGTGCAAGGGGTCTTGGGTTCAATCCTTGCCTGTGTCACCTTACTTTTTTCACGGGTACTGCCTCTTGCGAGGAATTGACAAATTCTCCAAGAGTAATTCTTGTCATGAAAAGTGCTTTCTCAAACTAGCCGTTCGGATTCGGCATATAAGCTGTAGGTCCCTTCCATCTCTGACAACATTACTCGCACACAGAAATGGTTGAGAGTTGTAAGTCACTAGGCCCTGGTTCTTCATGGACTGTTGCGCCACCTAATTTATTTATTATATATTGTAACGAGATACCAAACAAATATATTTTTGGAAAAAAAAAAACAATTAACGCCTTTTTTATAAATCAAAAAAATGTCACCCCGAAAATTGTATGAACAAAAAATGATTTTATCTCCAAAACAATTTCGTGCAACGAAGAATAACGTTTTTAACATCTGGTAAAATTTTGAGAAAAATCGAATTGACAGTTTTTTAATAAAAAATAAAAACCTAAAAAAAACATTATTCAAAGTTGGTGAAAATTAATTTTCTTTTTGAAAATTTGAGATTTTAGCTTCCAATTAATTTTAACGTATAAGAAATATTGTTTTCAACATTCGGAAAAATTTGGAGACAAAGCGAATTGACAGTTTTTTTTACAAAAAAAAATTAAAAACCTAAAAAAAATTAACAAAAGTTGGTAAAAGTTGATTTTCGACTCAAATATATTTTCAAAACTCTAAGATATTGGCTTTAAACTAATTTTATGTATTAAAAAATATTGTTGTCATTATTTAATCAAATTTTGAGAAAAATCGAATTGACAGTTTTTTTTACAAAAAATAAAAACCTAAAAAAAACAATACTAAAACTTGGTAAATTTTATCTCACAAAAAATATTGTTTTCAACATACAGCAAATTTTTTTATCTCGTTAACTAAAATAGATTTTGATATCAAACTATTTCATTGTATGCAAAATATTGTTGGTAATTTTAAAATTTTCAAGAACAATTCAACTGACAACTTTTTTAATAAAAAGCACGAAAACCTACAAACTTTTAAGCAAGACAAATCTACAGACGGGATGGGAAGTTATCAATGTGGGTCGCCTCCCAGCCTCTTTTTATAATAATGATTTTGACCTTCAATGTTGGTGGATTTAAATTTGAATATCTAAATTAATTTTTTCAATGTGCTTCTTTTTATGAAAATGCTGATCTGATCATAGCATCACATAAAATACAAAACTTGAAAAATAGCTCTATATCATTACAACCGAGCCAACAATAGGTATACACAAATTTTCACACCGAGCTATTGCTTGCAGATCTTCGTAGAATAGTTAATGACTTTAATGTTTATTTGATCCTTTAATGCAATAAAAAAGGCTCCTAACCGAATATACCGATAGTTGAACTACTGTTGCCATAAATGTATCCTTTACTATAGCAGCAGTCTAAATGGCTTTAGACTTAACACAGCACCTCCACATATACAGAACGCAAACTAGACATGAAGTAAAAACATTTATTCTAAATAAATCATGTCCTTTGGCCAGTCAAAACGTCAACTATACTCTATACCCATACTCAATACCCGTTCACCTTTTAATTTCCATTGATAATTGAGTTCTCATCACTGGAGGCGATTTTAAGACTTTAATTAACGGAAAACATTTTCAAAAGCATTTCCACCACTACTGCCCTGCAGTATCAATTAGTATTGTGGAGAATAAACCGAAGAACATGCCACCAAAAGTATTTTACTATAGCAAAAGGCTCTCTTGGGGTAAATTTATAAATATTTTTCTATAACACTTCGACCATTAGGGTTTTTTTTTTAATGCACAACATGCTCAAGCACAGGTTTTCATAAAAATCGATCCATTTCAATTAAAATCCATTCCAGAAAATCAAATAACTCATTCTAGCCTCATGACCATCACACCTATACAGCCAGCGGAGGTCCGTTCCGATTTGGGACAGAAGAAGGAAAAATATTCAAATTCAATGAATACCAAATTTTTTGCCCATAATGCAGCCATTGTTATTGAAAAATGGAGTTCATCTTAATTCAACTGGACAATAGGAAAATGGTCATATTGATGGTTATGATGATGGCTGAGAGGATGAAGTTGAGAGGATTTCTACTCCAAGACCACATTCAGCAATAATGTTGTTATAGGATTTTGGGTATTGCAATAAAGGCAAATATATGCGTACATAAGCCTCTATATATGGAAATTCCATACCTACACAAAAGAATTCAACAAGTTGGCCAGAAGAAAGTTCCAAAGTCATTATTGTTTTGCCCAAATATATACATACGTATGTTTGTATGGACGAGTACGAAGGTTTGTGAACAGAAGAACATGATTGCTAATATTACCCAGAGGGGATGTATGTATGTATATTTGTTAGATGAGTTAGGTATTGGCCAGAGCAAATCGATTTAACATTTTATTTGATTGTGCAATGTCCTGAACGAAGAGAAGAATTATCAGAAATGTAGTTCTAGTTTTCAAAACCCAACACAATAGTTGGTTGAAGAAAAGAATAGATAAATGCTTAATGACACCCACAAGATTAATTTCAAAAATACGATTATAGTATTGATTTTTTTTTCTTTGTTTTAAGATGTTTAAACTTATATTATTTATAAAACCATAAAAACAATAGGGTATTTTTTGGAATTAATATGGATTTTTTATTTTTTTACTTTTGTACCTGAAACAAAAAAGTTGAGTTTATATATTTTTAACTTCCCATGGGAAGTTATTATAATGGGTCCGATTTTTCGAATTGAAAATTTTTACATTTCTCGACGTTTCAAGGTCCCTAGAGTCGAAATAAAAGATTTTTAGAAAGATGTATGTGCGTGCGTGTTTACGTACATTCGTACGTCCGTACGTTCGCAAAGTTTTTTTCGTCGCCCATAGCTCAAGAACCAGAAGAGATATCGACTTCAAATAAATTCTGTTCTACAGATAATAAGGCAGAAGGATGCAGAAAGGGCTCTCAAGAAAATTGCGTGGGTGGTTTTTTTATCATAGCATTTTAAAAAAAGGCGAAAATTTTGGTTAACCCTAAATATCTCACCAACCAATAACGCTAGAGACTTAAATAAAATTGTATATTATATATTGTAACGTAATACCAAACAAGTATATTTTTGGAAAAAACTCCAACGGTTCCTATAACGGTTTTTTTATAAATCAAAAAAAAAATCAAAAAAAAATGTGTCACCTCGAAAATTTTACGAATAAAAAATTATTTTATCTCCAAAACAATTTTGTGCAACGAAAAATAACGTTTTTAACATCTGGTAAAATTTTGAAAAAAATCAAATTGACAGATTTTTTATTAAAAATAAAAACCTAAAAAAACATTACTCAAAGTTGGTAAAAATTGATTTTCGACTCAAATATCTTTCCAAAACTTTGAGATTATGGCGTCTAGTTAATTTTATTTTATAAGAAATATTGTTTTCAACATTCGGTAAAATTTTGAGAAAAATCGAATTGACAGTTTTTTTTACAAATAAAAACCTAAGAAAAAAACAATACTAAAACTTGGTAAAAATTTATTTCGAATCAAATAGCTTTTCAAAAATTCAAAATATTGGGTTCAAACTTATTTTATTTCACAGAAAGTATTGTTTTCGAAATTCAGTTATTTTTTTTTATAAAAATATAACAGTCCGTTTTTTCATAAAAAATAAAATCTACAAGTAATAGTACGAAAATTTCGTAAAATTTGATGTTCGATTCCCGATATCTCTCAAATTAACTTCATTCATAGAAATTGTATTTGTTTATATAAGAAATAAAAAAATTTAAGAAATGCTACTAAAATTGATAAAAAATTGTTTTCGGCTAAAAATCTATTTAACAAAACTATATTTTGAAATAAAACTATTTCATTATAATGAAAAATATTAGTGGTAATTTTGAAATTTTTGAGAATAATTCAACTGAAAACTTTTTTTACACAACACGAAAACCTACAAACTTTTAAGCAAGACAAATCGACAGACGGGATGGGAAGTTATCAGTGTGGGTTGCATCCCAACCTCTTTTTTTTTAGTGCAAGCGTTAGAAAAACACACATTGGTCTTAAATATTATAATGGAGAGAAGAGCGGATTTTGGTAAAGCATTTCTTTTTCTCTATATGTATGGCTACAATTAAGTTGTAAATTAAGTTCAAGTGGAAATGTTTGAGGGGGGGGATGCAACTGGCTAGTTCGAAGGAACATTGTCAAATAAATTCAAGTTTTGGATAAATGAAGGTTTTGTAAAATACAACCAGATTAGAAGGGGTACAAAATTTCTTGCACCGTCATGTTCCGAAAAGTCGCCTCAAAAATGAAAAATCCGATGTTGTTTTATTGTTAATATAAACAGATCTTTAAAAACAGCTTTCTCACGCCAAGTTGGTTGAGTTCCTCTTCCACCTGCGTGCGCCACCTCAGTCGCGGTCTTCCTCAACTGCGCCGTCCCTCGAGATTGGATTCGAAGACCTTCCGGCTGGAGCGTTGATGCTCATCTGGAAGAAGCGCGCGATGAACTTTCTTAACAGAGCACGCATTTTGATAATAAAATTCAATAGTTTGCAAGCGTTGTTCGTTTGTAAGACAATTCATGGTTAAATTATAGACCAAACTGAAGATGTTTGACAGTGAAACAAAACACGAAACGTGCCTCAGCTGTTTAAACCAGTATTGCCAAAAAGATAATAGCTAAAAATTCACCCTTTATAAACCATCAAACCAGCGGTGAACCTATTGCTATGAAAGCCATACTGACGGTCATTAAGAAGCTTTCGTTCTTCGAGATATTTCCTAAGCTGATAAAAAATCTGCGTTTCAATGACCTTGAAAAAAAGCAATTGGACGATAGTAAGAGGGGAAAGAGGATTCGCCTTTTTTGGGTGCAGGTTGGACAAATGCTGTTTTCAATCCGCTCAGAAAGAGAACTGTAGAGTAGGAAAGATGGAAAATTGTACGCAATGGTTTTGCCAGAGTTGAAGAACATCCCATCATAACAATAGGGGGCATGCTATCCAGGCCAGTGGATTTGTGTATGTCATTTAGGTCTTTATCAGTTATCTTGCAACTGCAATTTTATTTTCAATTTTTCTAAAAAAAAAAGCAATAACTCCATTTACCATCATACATATTTTTGAAATATTAAAAATACTCAGTTAAAATATTTTCAATTATTTATTTATTTTGAGTTTAATTTTAATTTTAACCTTTATTTTTAAAAATTCATAATTAAATAACATTTGGTGCAACCTTCAAATAATATGGCCAAACCAAATACGTTGAATATATTATTGTTTTTGAATTTTTAACCAGAAGATTTTTCACAAGAAAGGTTTCCCTTTGGGGATTTTACTGCTGAATATTTCGGTTAAAAGATTTTGGTTCTTTGTTTGGGAAACAGTATTGGTGAATTTGAAGTTACCTGATTTGATTGATGAGGTTCCTTATAACTTGGCTGGGTAATATACCGTGCACATTTTAATAATGATAAGTTTGGCGGTCTCTAGATCAGAAAATCTAGATTTTCAGAATAGAAGTTGGTCAAATCGTTTAAATTAAATTATTAAGTGTATTTTACTTTACTCATTCACTCTAAAAAACATCAACTCTTTAGTTTCTTTTTGAGGCAATATCAAAAAAAAAAAACTAATTCAACGTTTTCAAAAACAAAAATATGAATTTGATTAAGATTTTCCGACGTTTTTACTTCAGTTCTTTAAGATCCAGACAAAAGGTACTAAATAACAACTATTCAATTAAATGCATTGAGTCCATTCTTAAAATAATAATTCCACAGATTCAAGATTCTTGCTCAAGCAATAATTCCTTAACAGTGTTGAAACCACAGTCGTCATCAGTTGAGCTACCACCGAAAATTAAAACAATTCAAATCTATCGATGGGATCCTGACAATCCCGATGTTAAGCCTTTCGTGCAAACATTTAATTTTGACATGAATTGGTTAATTCGGCAATCTCCAATGGTCCTGACAGCACTGATTGTGATTAAAGAGAAATTAGATGCATCTCTGACATTTCGACGATCTTGCCGTGAAGGTATTTGTGGTTCATGTAGCATGAATATCAATGGAGTCAATACGCTAGCTTGCATTTGGTATGATTCACTTTTTTCTTAAGAAAGAAAATTACTAAATTTGAAATAATCTTCTAGCAGAATTGATGATAATCTATCGAAGACCTTAAAAATCTATCCCTTGCCTCATATGTATGTTCTGAAGGATTTAGTTCCAGATATGACACACTTCTACAATCAATATCGAATGATTCGTCCATGGTTGTGCCGCAAGTAAGTACTTTTAATTTACTTTGTTCAATGAATTTTTCTCGGAAAACCGTTAAACGATCGTTTTCGATGGTTTTGTAATCAAACAAAACAGAAGAAATCTGCAACGAGAAAAGCCTACTTCACTTTAAGGAGCAACCAATAACTTTTATCACTTGGACGTGTTACCAGTTAGGATATTGCAATTTTATGGATGAGAATCTAAATTTGAAAATTTTTATCAGATTTTGTTTCCGCTAAGCCCAAACACTGAGTTTAATACTTCTTATAATAGTTCAATAAATTTTTATTTTATGTCCTTCTCAAAATACCTTGCAATATAATCACACAAGCGATGACGAAATTTGATGCACGATTAAATAGAATTAAAATTTCTTGGATAAACCCCTGGACAGATAAAATACAGAATAGACTCAAAAGATTGATTTACCACAAAGCTTTGTATTCCCTTTTACATAAAAATTAAGTTTGCAATTCTAATGTTAAAGAAATATTAATTTACATATATTTAATTAAACATAACCCCAACACTGAAAAAACCGAAAGTGTGAACATGAGAATGTTCATCTTCATGTCTACCATACTTCCTATAATCTGCATTCATGAAGAAACTTTAAATATTCTGTCAGTAACTAAAAAGCGTAATTCTATATTTAATGCAAATACACTTTTACTCTTATTTGCAGTTATATTTACAACATCAATCAATTGTATTATCTTCGGATAGGAGGTCATGATTTTGTATTAAATATAGGCCCCCCTATAACAGAGTTATGGAATGTACGCTTGTTTACTTTTAAAAAATATTGTCTTCTACATATACACTATCATACTATATTTTTGTTAAACCAAATAGCCACATGAAAATCTATTTTTGAGGTTCTGAAATAAATTCAGTGAGACTGATTATCGAATCCGAATCGAGATTTCAATATGGTGGCACTGAATCGAAAGATTGAATTTTAAACAGCCAATTTGATACTTATATTTTATAGGAACTACTTTCAAATTTCATTATGGCTACAATAAATGTTTGCAATTCCGATCTGAAATTGTTCAATCGCATTGAATTAAGTTCAATCATCTTACACAGACGGAAAGTTCGTTAGCTGATTGCACCCCAGAAAAACTTATCCAGTGTTTTACATCAATGCGTGAATACCTTTAAAGTGGATTTATATAATATGTACATGCATATGCATAATGTAGACATACATATACATAAATGTCGAAACCTGAAAGTTGGAAAGAATACACAAGTAGTAACTCTTTTTACTTCCTATAAAATACTATATTTTTATATGTAATTTATAATCCTATCATCGTGGGTTTTTACGGGGGCAGCACCTTTTGGCTCCGGCAACATAAGCTATTAAGTAGCCACCGCCATCTTGAGCGTACGGTAAACGTAAAAAAAATGCTCCAAGATAACACTAAATTTTATATACAAAGATACTATAACTTTTTGACAGCATAGTGTTGCCGCAAGCCTTACCGAAAGTGATATGAAATAAATTTAAAAAAATAACCAAAACTCAGAAACTGTAAGAAAATTGAAAAATATTTTCGGACAACCAAAAAACATTGCAAAAGAAAAAAAGGTGGCTATAATTAGGTACACAGTGTTCTTCCATAGTCCTAAAATGATAGTTAAAACGTGTTTTGAATTCTTTATAAAGTGAAAAAAAGAATTAAACATCTTTGCTATAATCTTCATCCGATTTTCTATAATCTCCATTTTTGAAGACGTCGGCATTTTTTGATTTGATTATACAGTATGCTCATTGTCTGCAGACTTCGACTGTAAATTCACTATTATTGTTTTACCATCACACAAGTACAGGGTGCGGCAGAGCCGACTGACGAGTGATAGGCTATAAATAACGAACAGTAAAACTTAGAGAAAACATTTTTTTTATTTAAATCAGTATTCAATCGAATTTTTAAAAATTATTTTTTGAAAATTATATCTCCAAGATGGCGGCCGTCAGCATTGATACACTGCTGTAGGCGATCTCTGAAGCTTTCACATGATTTTCGGCACATTTCGACTGGTATGGCCTCGATTTCCGCGGTGATGTTCTGTTTAGTTTCTTCTATGGTATGTGGGCGATGTCTGAAAATGTCTGGATGGAATGTTAAATCTTCGTGAAGAATTCTCCTCAAAGAACGGTCTGAGATTCCCAAAGCTACCAAGTGTTTCCGGGCTGAGCGTCTTGGTGACTGCTCAATTGACTCTCTAACCAACTGCACATTTTCGGGGGTTCTTACCGTTCTGGGTGCTCCGTGTACAAGTCTACTTAGGGTACTTCCAGTTTCTTCCAAATTCCGTATCCACAATTTGATAGTGTTTGCAGAAGGAACAGATTCAGCACGTGGAATGCCGAAGTGTATACGAAAAGCCCTTTGTGTAGCGATCACAGAATGATTATTTTTGTAATATGCACGCACGACGAAACCACGATGTACACCTGTCCAGACCATGTTTACGAATAAAAACGGCATTACCGTACAATTCAAAATATACCACTTAGTAAGGCCTACTCTTATCTTATCACAGGCTAATGACCTCATTAAACTCGTCAGTCGGCTCTGCCGCACCCTGTATGTTGATAACTTTTTTAGTTTAACGACGGTCTAAAAGATTGGCAAGTTTTATAAATACTACTTATATTTATTATACTCGTGGTTGAGAATTTTAAGTCCACAGTGTTTTAATTTAATTTTATATAAATTTATTTAAATTGCATTGAATTTCACTCCAACTCGCAGAAAATGGTTTCATAAGTGAAGCATTGAATTATGATTTAAAAAAAAAACAGGCCTTAAGTTCTACTAAGCTAAACATTTCCCAATAACATATTTTAGTAAAAACCCTATTTTAAACGTATGTTCTTTTTTATTTATAACAAACAAAATATTAACTGCAAACAAACCACCAAAATGCGAACAGAACTCAATGCTATAAAATGCGCAGATGCCATAATTTCCTATCGTCATCTTTTTGTTACAACTGGGAACACCATCTTAATTTTTATCCACACATATCTGACATTTCACATTGTCAAAGTTTGACACACTATTTTGGCAATCAAACAACGCAAGCAAAAGAAATCTGCTGTTGGCGCAGGCAGTCGAGTCAATAAATTTACGAAAAAGTTCAAATTTGTCTTTCATAACTAAAAAAAATTAATAAATTGCAAGCGCAGTGTCGTTTCAATTTAATCAAAGTTAAATTAAATAACAAAAATCTAAACAAACAATAAATCATGGCTTTGGTGAATGAAGCAAAATTGGTACTCAGCCGTTTTGGTGCTTTTGGTCGACAGGTAAGAAAGATTCCTCAAGAAAAGGTGTTTATCGCTCTTTTGTGCAAAAAGAATTTGATTACATAATTTTTTTTCTTTTATTGATTCTAATCATTTTTTGTTCTGCTTGTGTTTATATAAAAAAAAATGTTTAAACATTTTGTCACAAGACTACAAACGTTGACGATGAGAGTAATTTTCATAAATATATTCATTTTCATTGCAACTAATTGAAAGCGGCACGGCACGGTGCAGCGGGTTGTTTTATTATGTAAAACCCGAATTACTGCATTTCACAACAATATGAAATCGAAATTTTCCACTGCCCTGACACAGGTTGGTTAGAGAATTTTCATTCCTATCTCCACCAAAATGTTGAGGGGTTTTCTTTATACGTAGACCAGTAAATTTTCATTGGCACAGCCGCCCCGATGGGACAGAATATTTAGGCTAGGAAGATGTGGCATTTTGTTAGCAAAAAGTCAAAGTCAGAAGAGATTCATTTTTGGTTATTTTTGAATATATCAACGGTGTGCAGGTAGACAATAACAATCCTTATTTATGACTTGTGATTCTAAAGTATTTCATAACAATGTATACCTATGCACCTCTACAGAAAGTGTTTATGATCTGCTTAAGCTCTCCTACATAAAGTTTATTAAACAAATTATAAACCATATCCAATGGCAGATTTTGTTAATCAAAAGATATAAAAATTAAAAAAAAAAAGTATATCAGAAAGTGGACGCATGACTGTAACGAAACTTCGTAAGCAGATGAAATAAATAAAGAATCGTACTTGCTTCCTTTACGAAAATAATTTGTTTATGCTATATTAAGCGCGCACTCAAGGGGTATTTATACCCCTTTTAATGCTCAAGACACAGTGCAAGCATGAGGAAAGGAAGAGAGGGTTTGAAAAGAGCTGTTGCTGCAAATTGCTTTAGAATTCCTGAATATAGCGATGACAGGGAGACAGGGTGTGGGTGTAGAGAGATCAGATACTTTACAGTACCAACCCGGAGACACGCTAAAGTGTTTCGCGACTATTGCTGATCAATTATTAAAATAACGTTGAACAAGATAAAACAAGAGACATTACGATGGTGTTCTAGTGACGGACATAAATCAACGATGTTTGAATATCACCAGAATTATGTAAGCAACTGCAACACCAACAAAAAAGTGACTTACTTAAGGTAGGGATACAGTCATGTGTGAATTAGGACCTCAATCGACCATCTTTACCATCTTCCTAGCTAGATGTCTACAGTCTTCTTCAAAGTTGAGTCAAGTCACTTTTCACTTGAGTGCACCACCTGATCCGCTTTCCTGTGGACGTAAATTCGAAGACTCTTCATACCGAGCATTAGTTGCTATAGGTTCTACGTGACCCAGCCATCTCAGGAGTTGTACTTCTATCCTTCTGGCAAAGTCTACGTCGCTATACAGCCTGTACAGCTCGTCGTTCCATCTTCTCCTCCAGTCACCTTCTATGTTCACGGAACATCACAAAAACTTATGGTGCTTTCATCGGCTTTTGTCGAAGTCCATGCGTCTTGACCGTATAGCAGAACGGAGTTGATAAGGATGACACTTTGGCTAATCGAGAGAGACCTTTGCTACTCAATTGCTTTCTTAGCTTTACGAACCACCACAGCGGTTAGCTAGAGAAATTCTTCGTTTGATCTCAGCGCCGCGCGCGCCGGTGATGTTTTCTGCATTCCAACTGTCTCTGCGTCTTTTTAAATGGCATCTGGCTACGTGCGCAAACATAAAAACCGTATGTGGCCTTAAACGTACTTGCCTAACTGAGTAATTAAAAACTAAAAGCAATTGTTGTATGAGTTGAGCAGGAACCAAAGGTCATTCAAATCCATGCCTTCAATTTCAATATAAAATAAAAGTCCGGTATCATGCCTCTTGAACGCCCACCGTTGACCGCAACGTTGTTCCACTCCAAAATCCGCAAAAACTATCTAAAGTTGAGTCATAGGCTCTCACAAATTTATAAGACATCTGTTATCTTACTGTGTAAGCTTTATAAATAAATAAACTGAAACTGAAACTATCACTCTCTGAGGATAGTGGATGTTTTTCTTTCTAGAAAATATCGTGCTTTTTTCAAGCTCCTGATGCCTCAGTTTTATGAGCTTCGTCAGAAAAGATCGTTCAAAATCGTTGTCAAATCTTTACGCTCAAACTGCAAAGCGATAAAGAAGCGGATTGTGTGCATGTCAGGCTTGTAAAAGAATCCAATCTACCGGGAATGCAATCTTTTTTGACTTTTGTATAAAGATTACATTCATTGAATTCACCTTAAGATTAGGGCTTCAAATTTTGGATTCACCAATCATTTGGCATTGGAAATGCTGCAAAATCCTGGTGCATAATAAGACGACGACAGGCGCAGTTAGTGCTTCATTTCAGCCAAAACTTTTTTTGTTCAAAGAACGCAGTGTTTGGGCTGACCACATTGACTTTGAAAATAAGTTTTCAATATCTCCCAACTTTGTTCAAGCATAGAGCGACTCATTTTATCATATAGTGTATGATAGCCCATCTATGCGTATACTTATCTTACCACAATTAAGTCTTCTTACGTAGTTTGGATTCAAAATCTAAGTGCATACCGCTTCCATTTCCCTTTGCATACAAAACCTTTGACCTGCCAACACTTCTACATCAACAAAACTGAAGAGCACAAACTTATTATACATTATTTTTACATTTATACATTCACAGGTCCGTGCAGTTTCGACCACCACAACATCTCTATCTGCTCCTGAACCCGAAAGGAAAAAGGAACCACAAATTAAAACTTTCCAAATCTACAGGTTTTGCCCAGATGCACCCGACAAGAAACCATTTATGCAAACCTTCAAAGTCGATTTGAGAGAATGCGGTCCAATGGTGTTGGATGCATTGATTAAAATCAAAAACGAAGTCGATCCAACATTGACTTTCCGTAGGTCATGTCGTGAGGGTATTTGTGGATCATGTTCGATGAATATTGGTGGAGTTAACACATTGGCTTGTATTAGGTTAGATAGATTACGATTAAGACAACATCTGAATCGACTCGATGTAGTATTGTATGAATAATTTAATTTATATTTGATGTTTGTTCTTTTAGTGAGATCGACACAAATCTCTCAAAGCCATTGAAGGTGTATCCTTTGCCTCATATGTATGTGTTGAGGGATTTAGTTCCAGATTTGAATAACTTCTATAGGCAGTACAATTCCATTCAACCTTGGTTGCAACGCAAGTGAGTACTAAACTCCTTCCCGGTCCTACCAGCATCATTCATTTTTCGAATAATTCTTCTTCACCTTTTCTATTTCGTTCCCATTTTGATTTATTTACATTTTGGTTTTCCTTTCATCTTTCCATTTTCTTAACCAAATTGAATCTTATTTCTGATATATTTAATATACATATATATTTATGTCTTTCAGAAACGAAGCCACCGAATCAAAGGGTAAGGCACAATACTTGCAATCACTTGATGATCGTCAAAAATTGGATGGTCTCTACGAATGCATCTTGTGCGCGTGCTGTTCGACCGCCTGCCCATCTTACTGGTGGAACGGTGAGAAATACCTAGGACCTGCTGTTCTTATGCAGGCCTACCGCTGGATCATCGATTCTCGTGATGAAAACACCAACGAACGTCTCGACCAACTCAGAGATCCCTTCAGTGTGTATAGGTGTCACACAATCATGAATTGTACACGCACCTGCCCTAAGGGCTTGAACCCTGGACGTGCTATTGCCGAAATCAAGAAATTGTTGTCTGGCTTGGCTAAGAAACCAGAACCCACCATGGAAACAGCTGCTTTGCACAAGTAGAGGGAATAACACAAAACCAAAACAGAAACAAACATCCTTTCCTATTTTTGTCATCATTTTGGATGCATAAGTGTCTATGACTTCTGTGCTGTACTTAGTTTGTCCAACTCAACAATCTCTTCAATTTTAATAGCAGTTGTAATTTATTTTGTTTTCTAAACTAGCCGAACTGTGGCGGATGTTAATAATAATGATATTCAATAAATTTGTTGTAAACAAAAGAAAAATGTAATAATTTTTAATGTCTATAATTTGAAAATTCGATAATTCTATACAACTGTTAGTTTCGAACACCCGATCATGTTTATTTTGTGTGAATTCTCCAGCAGTTACACAGAACTTTTGATGATGAATACTATCATTTGTGTCATTTTGAAACATGGTAGGACTTTTCTTCAAGGTTTGCTCTTAAAGTACTTTGAATAGGATCTTACAAGTTAAGTAACGATATGGTTAGGTTGAAGTGACTTTCCGGGAGGGAGTAGGACACACTTGGGCCAGTTTTTGACCCATTGCGATAGCACATGAATCTTGAGTCCTTCTTCTGAGCTAGTTGGAGTTAGTTATAAAACGTGAAAGACTATATTAGCGTGTTTGATATCGTTATAAAGGGTGATTTTTTAGCTATTATCTTTTTGGCAACACTGGTTTAAACAGCTGACGCACGTTTCGTGTTTTGTTTCACTGTCAAACATCTTCAGTTCGATCTTTAATTTAACCATGAATCGTCTTACAAACGAACAACGGTTGCAATTATTAAATTTTATTATCAAAATGCGTGCTCTGTTAAGAAAGTTCATCGCGCGCTTCTTCCAGCGAGCAACGAAGCTAATTTTTGGCTGGGTATGGGTACGTAAATAAGCAGAATTGTCGATTTTTGAGTAAATATCAGCCATAAGCATTGCAAGAGCTACCAATGCATCCAGAAAAAGTCAAAGTTTGGTGCGGTTTATGGGCTGGTGGCATCATTGGACATTGGAAGACAACATTGAAGCATTTATTCGTTAGATACCGGCCGAAATGTTGGAAAGAGTATCCCAAAATTGGAATAAGCGGATGGACCATTTAAGGCGCAGCCAAGGTCAACATTTGCATGAAATAATCCTGAAACATTAAATTATATGGACGTAAGATTTCATGCATTTTTCTGAATTGTATCCTTTTTTTTTTGAAAAACTTTCCTATAGCTTTTAAAAAAACACCCTTTAGAAGAATTCTCCTATGAAGGTTTTTCGTTTTTGAGCTAGAGCAGAGAATGTACAGAGAAGGTGAAGAACTGTTTTTCCTCGTCCATACAGCTTCTTCAGAAGTCATTTGAGAATTCGCGTGCTTTCCTACTAGGCAGTTCCCGGTTATGACACCGATTGTAGGAATATGCTTTTGTAATATTACTTACTTACTTACTTAAGGTGGCGCTACAGTCCTGTGTGAACTAGGGTCTCACCCAACAAACTTCTCCATCTAGCTCGTACCCTAGCTAGATTTCTCCAGTTTCGCGCTCCAAGTTGGGTGAGGTCACTTTCCACTTATGTGCGCCACCTGATCCGCGTTCTTCCTCTACTGCGCTGTCCTGTGGGTGTGGATTCGAAGACTTTCCGGGCCGGAGCATTGGTTTCCATGTGCTCTACGTGACCCAGCCATCTTAGTCGTTGGACTTTTACCCTTCTGACTAAGTCTACGTCGCTGTACAGCCCGTACAGCTCATCGTTCCATCTTCCCCTCCACTCCCCTTCTATGCATACGGGACCGTAGATCACACGAAGAACTTTTCTCTCGAAACGACCCAAGGTGCTTTCATCCGCTTTTGTCTTAGTCCATGCTTCTACGCCGTATAGAAGGACGGGGATGATGAGGGTCTTATATAGCGACACTTTGGTCCCTCGAGAGTGGGCTTTGCTACTCAATTGCTTTCTTAGCCTAAAGAAACAGCGGTTAGCAAGAGTTATTCTTCGTTTGATCCATAGAGGAAATATATTATATATATACATATATATATATATATATATATATATACATATATTATAATTTATTTCCTCTATGGTTGGATCTCAGCGCTGGCTGGTGTTGTTTTCTGTGTTTACAGCGGAGCTTAAGTAGACAAAGTCCTTGACTACCTCAGAGTTACGTCTGTCGATGGTGACGTTTTGACCAAGACGTCGGTGTTGTAGGCCCTTTTTTGACGACAGCATGTATACTTTGTTTTGTCCTCATTAACCGTTAAACCCATTTTTGCCGCCTCTGCCTCAATACTCACAAAAGCCCCATTGACATCACGCTTTTGTAATATTAGGAGAACATAATGTAGAATCGACTATTTCGAAGAATGCGGCCTGAATATAGCCTATTATTGGAACACAATATACATAGTAAATTAATTACTCTTTAATAAAGCAAACTGTAAACTAGTGATTCTATTACTTTATATTGGACATAAATTATTTATACCGCTTATCAGTTAAATTTGAGCTTAACTTAAAGGTTTCCATTAACGATGTGTTTTAGTGATTTGAGAAATCATGTAAAACTCAATTTTCCCATATTACTCGAACATCCAGGAATGTCCATCAGATTACCTTTGAGTTCAATTTTTATTTCGAACAAAAGCGATCGTTTGTTGTTCAAAAACGTAACAAATTGTGCCATAACGACAATTGAGATTCTGTAATTTTTTTTTGTTTTTACTTCGTCGTTGTGTCATAGCCAATAACGATATTTTTCAAATACTTTTAGGGTTATCGTTTTTTCTTGTTTTTTCTTCTAATTTATTGATAGTCCCCTTCACCGTTAAGAAATAAAGTAGAATTAAACAATTTATCTGAAATAAGGGAAAACCTAGAGTAATGCTAAGGGTTTTATTCGTTTTTCAAGTTACTTGAAGCAAATCGTTCATCATAGCGAAAATACTACTATCATTTTTTTCTCACGCTAATTACTGAAATTTTGTTAAGCATGTTGGTCTGAAAATGTTTCCTCAAAACTAAAAACTTTGACGGACACTCTGTCTTGTCTGAACGATTTGCTTTATGCCTAACCCATTGACGAACAAATTCGATCCGTATGCGTAAAGCGTAACATAATCTCAAATATCGTCATCACACGATTTCTTTCGTTTTTTAAAAACGAACAATCGTTTTTGGTTTTATTTTTTAATAGAACCTGGTCTCAGATCTTCGGAATAACGTTTTTAAACTTCGATACGACTATATTTCAGTTATACGAGTATATAGCGTTTTGAAAAATTACTAAAAGTTATAAATATTTTGTGTGCCCTTAATTTTACCGGGTGTGCATTTTGGGAAATGCATAAAAGTATGTTCGAAATATACATTTAGGGTTGTTCAATTAGAGGTTTCATATTGAATAGTTCGCTATTTAGACAGCTGTTATCTCTTGACATTTAATAAATAAACAATACTCTATTAATAAAAGTTCATGGAAAACAATACATAGTTTTTAAACGCATTAAATTTGTTGAAATTCACCACACGACTTATAAAAAGCGAAATATTAATAAAGAAGGCTAATTTCGTGACCTTTGACGCGTACATGACACAGATGTTGACTTTCAACACGTTGTTAACAACGATGTCATAAAGGTAAGTACCATACTTTAGGTAGGTGGAAATTTTTCAGAACTGAAAACCTAATATCACTGGACTACGCACAAATGGTGAATATTTTAAAGTCACAATTCGCGAAAATGTTTGTGTCAAAAAAGTAATACGAAGGTATCCAAGAATTTCTTGCATATGTGGGTATCTGACAAAACAACTGATTCAACTTATGGTTGAATTTAAGGAAACCCGAAAATTAATTTCAAATTATTTGTATGTTTTTTGGTAAAAATCGGGTGAATTCTTAAAATACAATATTTTTTACCTCCAAATCTTAATGTTTGGTTCTTTTTTTGTGAACACTAGAAAGCTGTTTTTATTGTTTGCCAGCCATCTCCATTTAGGTGTCCAACTTGTTCAACAAGGTATCTAAAAATCCACACATGCATGATAGCCTATGCAACATGAGATTGAACGCAGCCATTGTGTCCTTGAAATCCATAAAAAATATTTAGATCTCATCGATAAATTGTCTTCAGTGATGAGACCCAATTTCACATTGGATGCTACGTTGACCCTTAATATCCCACGAACTAATACCTTCAGTTAAATTGTATGTTATGTAATGTGACGTGATACCAAAAGTATAATTTTGAAAAAGTATTTTTCTATAAAAATGATATTAATTCCAGAATAATTGTATGCAACGAAGAATTACGTTTTTGACATTTGGTAAAATGTTGATAAAAATCGAACTAACGGTTTATTTTCAAAAAACAAAAAAACTACTGAAAGTACTCGAATATCTCGAAAATAAATAATGGCATTGGGCAGGTTCAGCCGACATAAGGGACTTGAAAGTAAGGCAAGTTTCAAGCATTTGCCTTCCAATTAAGGCAACTTTAATGGAAAGTTGACTGGAAAGTTAGTCAAGAAAAATCTCCCTAACTATCAAGTCAAGTCAACTTATGTCAAAATGACAATTGATCATGTTTCTTCATTCAACGAAAAGCTGAACTTCATGACTCTATGATTTATTTATGTTCTGCACAACTTCATTTAATGCTTTCTGTAAAAAGGTTTCTTGTAAATTTGTAAAAGAATTAAGTAATATTTATTTACAATACAAAATACAAATCGTGGTGGACTTGTAGCTTGCCTGAGGAGTGTTTTGTAGACAATTATAATTTTAGTACTTTTTGTACTATGAACTTAAAGTAAAGGTTTGTGAAGTAAAGTCCTGAATTTGAAATTCATGATACTTAAAAAACTAACTAGTTGCCTTGGCCAAAATTTACGTTCAAAGAATGAAGTTGACTGCAAATGAAGTCCCTTATATTGTCTGAACCTGCCCATTGACTTCAAAATTATTTGAATTTGAATAGAACTCAATTTTCTTGGAAAAATCCCGTCGCAACGCTGTTTAAATTGATAAAAATTGGTTTTCGACTAAAAATCAAATATTGAAATCAAACTTTTTTGTAATACGCAAAATATTGTTGGTAACGTTAAGTTAATTTTTAAGAAAAATTAAACAGATTAAGCAGATTTCCAAAGGGTTTTATCAGAATGACAATGAGATATGTATATTTTGGGACTGAAATATTCATAAATTGACTTGAAAGTAAGGAAAGTATCTAGCAACTGATTGGCCAGTTGCCAAAAATTGACTTCCAATTCCAATTAAGGCAACTTTATTGGAAAATTGACTGGAAATTTAGTCAACAAAAATCTCCCTAACTGAAGGTAGAAGTTAGTAAAGTCAAGTTCCAAATTGGAAGTTCATGACACTTGAAAAACTAACTAGTCGCGTTTAAAGAATGGGCAGGATTAGACGACATAAGGCACTTGAAAGTAAGCAAGTTTCTAGTATCTGATTGGCTATCTGCCAAAAAATGTGCTTCCAATTCAGGCAACTTTATTGGAAAGTTAGTCAAGAAAAATCTCCCTAACTATCAAGTCAAGTCAAGTCTACTTATGTCAAAATGGCAGATGATCATGTTTTTTAATTCAACTGAAAGCTGAACTTTACTACTCGATGATTTATTTATTTTTTGCACAATTCTATTTAATGTTTTGTGTAAAAGAGTTCCTTGTCAAATTGAAAAAGAAATAAGTAATATTCTTTACAATACAAAATACAAATCGCGATGGACTTGTAGCTTGCCTGAGGAGTGTTTTGTAGACAAAAATGTGTTTCTTTAGTTTGTGCACGATCAACTGAAGGTTGAGGGTAGTGAAGTAAAGTTCAGAGTTTTAAGTTTATAAAACTTGAAGAACTTACTGGTTGCCTTGGTAAAAATGTACGTCCAAAGAATGCAGTTGACTGTAAATGAAGTCCCTTATGTTGTCTGAAGCTTCCCATTGCATCGGGTTTAACGTTTAACAACCTTGTCAGTGAGAGAAAATAGAAGTTAAAGGCATCTTATCCTGGAGGTGCGATTTGATCTTACTCGAAACTCGAAAACGGGATTTGGCTTAAAATGAAGAAAATTATCATTAGCTTGAAATCATAGAGTGTACTTATTGTGAAGAAACTAACCCATCAGGGTTAAAATTTGGCAATATCTGAAAAATTAACGATTGTCGCTGTTTTGTCAATTTTTTGCCATGTTGCTTTCAGACTTCGAGGTTGAAAATCTGGATTATTTATAAGACCAACGTCATAAACACCTACAAAAATCGGATCTTTAAGATCTCTAGAAGACGGCTCTTTCTATCTAGAGAAATGACTACTTGACTAAAAAATAGTATGTAAAAAACAAATTTTTGTAAGTTATTGATTTTTTTTCCTGATACTATGGACAAAAGTAACACTTTGCAAAAATTTACTGTAAGAATCGATTTCTTGGCTTTAAGAAAAGCTATATCACAATAATGATGTTTCTGAAAATCGTTCTATCTACAGACACAACATTAGGCTAAAATTGGAAATGATTTATTTGCCTTAAGATCGTAGAACATGATTGTATTACAGAAATTCCCCTTCACGATAAATAATACCTTAAATCATTAACTAGGCCAACATTACAACCAATTAACCAAAAAATCAGAATTACCATATTTAACGCAGTTTCCTTTTAATTCAAATGACAAAGTTACTGCACTTATATTCAATAATCAATAATAAACTTGGTATTTAATATCGAACAGTAATAAACATAAAACATTTTTAATGAAAATCCTCCTAAGAATTGAACTTGTCCTAGGACCGAGGGCGGATCCAGATTCCAAACTTTTCATCAGGGGGGGTCACACACTTAGATGAGTTTTTACTCACCGCTTAAAAATGTTCTTTAATGTTTTGTAAAGGAGGTAACAAAATTTAATAATTGCTAAAATGACAACTTTAGTTATCAAATTATTTTAGAACACTGTTGTCCAGCAAAGTATGGTCTAACGACCTCTAACTATTTAATTTGGATGACTCCCTACATATGAAAGCATTCCAAGATTCCAACAGTTTTCTAAATATGCCATATTTAAGAGATAAAACAATAGTTTAGAGGGTTTTCGTGCATTTCGCGCAGAAATGTAGAAAATTGTTTTGAAACGTAGCTTTTTTCCAAAAATAAAATACACTTTTCTTGTTTTCATTTCTATTAATGCGAATAACGCTGCAAAAATTCAAAAATCCAGAAAATGAGAGATGATCTGATATGTAGAAATGTCGGGCTTTTTTTGACGTAGTTTTTTCGAACTCAATTTTCGGGAGTCTTTTACTATCGTTATCAATCTGCTTACTCGTATTTTGATCTTTAAGGCGTTAAAAAATTGTAGAGATAAAAAGGTTTGGTTCTTGAATTTAAGGAAATAGTTGCATTTAAGTACATAATTTCTCTAAAAAACTAAATTAAAACTAAGTAAGGTTAGGAAGAAAAGTTTTTGTAGCACTCACAAATTACACGTTTCAAAGCTTTTATATCAATAGATATGAAACGTTTATTATGTTTTTCACTTAGCCATTAGTTTAACAAAATTGTCACTTGATTTTTTTGGGACATTTGTATTATTGAAATTCGTATTTAAATCTCAGTTCTAGAGCATCCAAAGCAAATTCACTTCAAAAGTAGATTTATTTAATTTTTTAAGATCTTTTGTATCCAACGGAAAACCAATTTTGAAAGAAATAAAATGCACGACTGGGTCGCTAGAACTTGCTAATTTCTTCCAAAAAGTCTGTTTAAAAATATTTGCTATATTTTAAGATTTAAAAATGTATGTACCTACAAAATAAGTTTTTCTCAAAAATTTAAGTGCCATTTTATTTTTCAAAAAATCTAGATTAACTTCTTTTTTTCGAAAATCATTTTAAATTTTGTCTTAAAAATATTTTTGGTAAGCACTAAATAAAGAGCTTATAAATACATGTACATTTTACATTTAAATTTCGTCAAACAAAATTAATATTTTTTAAAAAATAAAAAAAAATACATTTTTGATCATAAAAAATCATCATCAATTTGATCATTTCATCATCAAAAAGAGCTTGCACAGAAAGAGAAGATTATTGAAATCGGTCCATTAGTTCTTGAGAAAACTTAAAAACAAAATAAAGGTTTTGTGAGGAGTACCCTTTTGGAGCAATACGAAAATATGTTTTTCTTTTAGAAAGAAGCCAAATTAAGAACACAAAATTTAGAGAAATTTTAGAAAAATCACATGTTTGAACCAAAAAATTTGTGTGGGGACTGCTGTTATTTTTCGTATTAATAAAATGAAAAAAAAACGCCTCACTAATCGGCTGAAAATCTTAATTTCAACCAACACAATTGTTTGGACTGTAGGGGCCAGGAAAGACAGACAGACGGAAGGAATCGGGGTACCCACTTTTTTCGACTTCTCTACTGTCGTAATTTCATATTTGATTAAAAGCTCTAGTTCGAAATTATTTACTAAAGCAAAACTTGCCATATAGTACCTATATGTCGCCAATAAAAATCACTTCAATGTTCACTATTTATGTGAGTAAAAAAAATGTAATAATAAAATTGAAGGCTAGTTTAAGGGATTTAAAGGCAACTTAATAAAAAATTGATGATGAAATCTTTTCTTATACAACTTTTTGGCTCATATAACCTCCCCCTGGATCGTCAATTGGTCAAAAGTTGATGAATTTGTGCTGCGTTTTTGGAAAAGGCTGAATTTCCGATTCATATTATGTTCTTGGTCCAGTCCTCAGTTAAAAGTAGTACCTTTAGTAATAAAGTTTAAGGAAGTAAAATACAAATGTTGATACGAAATTGAAATTGTGATGCCGTCAGCTCACTAACTCTTAATAATTGTAGTATTTTGTCGTATAATGTGTCGGGTTTAAATAATAAACTCTTTTTCGTAGATTTTTTTAATTATGTTAAAAACTTTGATTTATTCTTTCTGTTTGAAACACATGTAACTAAAGAAAACCTTAGCAAATTTACAAAATATTTTAGTGGATTCAAGTTAGTTTGGGAAGCTGCAATAAAAGTTAATGTTAAAGGACGAGCAAGTGGAGGTAGTGTCTTTGGGATCAAAACTAACTTATTAAGAAACTACAGCTTTGAGGAACATGATAAGGAGTTACGATTGTGAAACTTTTAAATGAAAATAATATGTACATTATCCCGTTCTATATAAACTGCAATCATTGGAATGAAGATCACGAACGTTTGAGCACCATTATGCAGCACCTTGCAGGAAAAAGCGTTCTATTAATTGGAGATTTTAATACGAGAATCAGCAATCTACAAATCACCACGTCTCTAAGTATTAACAACTCCTAACTAAATCTTGATAACAGATCATCAAAAGACAATATTCGCAACCAAAATGGAACACACTTCCTGGAAATGCTTCAGTTGTATGATTGCCTGGTGCTAAATGGATGCACGAAAGGTGATAACGATGGTAACTTTACTTATTATGGTGGACAGGGCAACTCTGTCATAATATAATAACAATTGGGTCAACCTAATTACTAAATTCGAGGTACAGCACCAAAACGTTTCTGACCACATGCCCATTACCGTCGTTTGGGCCGGACAAAAATCCAATCAAGAAAAAATTCTGAAACTTATCCCTGTGTGTTTGAGAAAGAAAAGTGAAGCTCTGGAGCTGGTTGAAAATTATTGAGGAATCTCTTTTATGAATGTCCTGGCGAAATTGTTTTGTGGAGTTCTTGCAGACAGACTGGAATCATGGGTTGACTTCAACAATATCCTTTCCGAATTTCAAGCTGGTTTTAGGAAAAACTATTCAACCACCGACCACATTTTCTCAATTACTTCGATTGTCAAAGCCAGGAACATTCTTTGTAGATTTTAAATCAGCTTTTGACTTGGTGAATCGTAATGCTCTCTCTCTCTTCTATAAGCTCTCGCAAATAGGTATTTCAACTAAATTTATCCATGTTATAAAAGAAATGTATTTTGACTCTCAAGCATCTGTCTGGGATGGGTCAGTTTATTCAAAATGGTTTCCAACAGACAATGGTGTCAAACAAGGATGTCTCCTCAGTGCCCTTTTGTTTTCACTTTTCATCAATGACATATGTAGTGAATTTCCTTCCTGGTGGAATTCGGATCGCTGGAATGTCAATTAATGTACTGTTGTATGCCGACGATTTGGTTTTACTTTCAGAGTCACCCGATGTTTTACAACTGATTATAAATCGTCTATCAGAATATTGCTGCAAATGGGATCTTCTTATAAACACTGATAAATCCAAGATCATGGTATTTTCCAGATCTTCTAGGAGTCAGATTCGTTATAATTGGTACTTCAATGGTAACCTCCTGGAAGTGGTTAACGAATATAAATACTTAGGAGTGAAACTTAATACGAAGATGGACTTTAACGAACATTTAGTTGAGAAAACTAATAGTTGTCAAAGTATGCTAAATATATCATGGAAAAATGTTTTCTCAAACAAACGAGTCCCACTCTCTGCGAAATACAAAATTTTTGACGCTATTGTGAAGACTACACTTTGCTATGCTGCTCAAGTATGGGGTATGGAAGAATACGAAGCAATTGAAAAATTCCACCGAAATTTTAAAAAAAAACTTTTTAACCTGTCTCTGAAAACTCCAAGCTATGCTTTATACATAGAAACAGGTCTTCCTAAACTGTTTACCAGTACATTAAAGACTCAGGCGGATTATATCGTACAAATTTTTTAATCAACCAGATGAGCGCCTATCCAAAAAAATGCTGCGTTACGAAATAAGTAATGAGGATTGGTGGATGAGGAAATGGAAAAATATGGCAATCAGTTTTGATGAAGAAGTTTTGATGGAAGAAAGAAACTTGGTTGATTTGAAGGAGCAGCTCTATCGCATAATTGGAAAGCACGAAAACTCTGTTCGGGATGGTTTTAAAGCTACTGCTCGTGAGTCCCTCAGTAGAGTGTTGTACTCCCAACTCAATATGAGCTTAAATCAAGAAAATTACTTCCAAGACTCACTGAGCTTCGACGAAATCTCCTTAATTTTTAAAGCAAGATGCGAACTCTTAGGACTTAACGGAGCACCTTACAATGGAAGTTTCAACCAATTTTGTTCCTTATATAATCTTAAATCCAAAGAAGACTGCTTTCATTTTATCAGTATATGTCCCATTTCTGCATCTCAACGGATATCGTATTGCGGACAAAGAACATTAACAATGCAAGAAACAATCAAACTTTTGAACGAAACGAACTGGAAACCCCTCGCATCATTCTTGAAAGATATTTCCAAGTATAGGATGTTGCTAATATCTGAATTTGAATAGTTATACTTATTTATTATTTTGTAATGAAAAGAACTTTTTATATACATTTATACCAAATTGCTAACCGAGCTGACGGCAATGCCATAGCTTTAAATTCATTCAATTGTTAACAAATGTATCAAAACAACGAATCAATAAATGAATACTTACTACTTACTTACAAATGTTGTTTTGATAAACAAAAAATAAATAATTTAAAATATAATAGGGGTCATATCCATTAACGCAATACGATTAGTTTTGAATTGAAGGGAATTCCTACGAAAAAGCAAACAAATTATCCCCATTCATGACCCCTACGACCCCCCCCCCCTAGATCCGCCATTGCCTAGGACGAATTGCGTATCCATTTTGTGATTATAAAGAGTCCGCCAAATAACTATTTTTTGGAACATGCTATAAAAACATCGAGTGAAGATTCGGCTGTGTGGAACGTAACGCCGCACAGTGGTTCGATTTGTATGGGAGAGCGGAAAAAAGTCTGTAAAATCTGAACGGTTCAACGGATTTAAATGAAATTTGTCAAACATGTTAAGATTAGTCTTATACATATTTGGTCAAAATTTGGTTGAAAAAAATAATTATAAACAAAGTTATTGATATTTTTCTAAAATTTGAGGGTTTTTTTTTGTATGGGAGAGCGGACATTTTTTTGTAAAATCTGAACTATTAAACAAATTTTAATGAAATTTGAAACACATGTTAAGATTAGTCTTATACAATTTGGTCAAGAAAAAATTGTTAGAAAAAAAGTTATTGACATTTTTAAGGCTTTTGATGTTATATTTAAATAAAAAAAGAAGATTTTGAACATCATGACCATTAGTGATAAGTTCACTACACAACACCGAATAAGGAATTTCGATTGAATGCATTTTAATGTATTGAATTCACTATATATGTATGTTTGTTATTATATTTCACTCAATACCGACTTTTTTTAATTAATCCTTCATATATATAGATTTAAGTAAGAGATTTTATTCTAATAAGCAAGGTAATAAAAAACTACGCAATACACAACAAAACCAAAGCAATAAAACTTTAAAAATAACACCTTTTTTATTTCCAACTGCCCTACTTTAGCGAAATTTAACTTTATTTTGTATTGAGCTCTATCATATAATTTAAAATATCATAAAACTATATTGTTTTTCGTGTGTTGTTTTCAAGAAAATTGAGTTCAAAGTTGAAAAAATTTTCCAGGCAGAAATAAATGGTTTCGCAAAAATCGAAATTTTCAGACCTGGGTCAATACATATATTATATGTATATTAATTTTATTTTATTTTTAAAATAAAGTTTGACATTTTTTTCTTAAAATAATAAGCTTAACCAGTTCATTCTGACAATTAATACCGAAGAAATAAAACTTTTTGATAAAAACCACCGTCAAAACGCAGTTTTTTGAAATCTGATTCAGTGAAACATTTTTAATCATAACTTCCACATCTGCACGTATCTGCAGCTTTAACATGAATGTATGGAGCATATGCTGGCATACTTACTTTCTTGGTATCTTTTGGCGCTTTTTTTTGAAATCAAAAAGTTTAAAAAAAACGCATTTTTTCCTAGTACTAAAGCTTCAGACTACTTATAGAAGGTATCTTTTATAAATAATCAATTTTTTTTTGTTTAGATAATAGAAAATAGACCAATTAAATTATTTAAGAAGCTAGAGAATATATTTAAAGGAACTTCGGAAAAAAACATCTCAAAATTTGTTGAAAATACGGTTCGCGATTTGAGTAAAATTATTTTTCAACTTTGAGGGCTTGTAAATCAGAACATACAATATACACTGCCCGACAACCGATTAGCGCCCCCTCTAATCTTTCAGTGTAAATGCAAATAACTCGGAACGATTAATATGTATAATGCTCAATCTTTTTTTTTTATTCTTCTTTTTTTACTCTATCTCTAAAAAAAACTTGAGTTCTGGAAATGAACCGTTATTTTGCTTTGCTTTATTCCGTCAAATGTGACAAAAATTAATGTATTTTTTGTGCGACAGTCGATTAGCACCTCTACGCTTTTCTAAAAGTTTTTGCATGTAAGTAGTCGTGTTTTTCTTTTTTAAGTTATTATTAGTTTATTTTGAATAATTTTCAATTAAATTTAGTAAAAATGGGGAAAGCAAAACAGTTAAATGAAGCCGAAAGGGCCAAAATAAAGGCTTATAGTGAGTGTGGTCAATCAATCCATCAAATTTCCAAAAAAAATTAACCGCAGCCGCAAAGTTATTTCCTCATTCTTAAGAAATGAGCATAGCTATGGAAAAAATATGAAGGGCCGGCCATCTTCTGTCATTAAAGCAGCTGACAAGCGAATTATTTTGAGGCACGCATCGAATTCACACGACTCTGCAGCCAAGATTAGAGAAAAAACCGGTGTAAAAGCATGCGTGCGGACTGTGCAAAGAGTTATTTCCAATGCTGAACATTTAAAGCGTCTTAAAATAAAAAAAAAACCACCACTTAACCAACTTCGAAAGACGCAACGCCTCGATTTCTGCAGAGCGCATATGTCCTGGACGAAGGAGTGGCAGCTTGTCGTCTTTTCAGACGAGAAAAAATTTAATTTGGAGGGTCCCGATGGTTATGCTTACTACTTTCATGATCTTCGAAAGGAAGAGCATACTTTAGATCGACTGCACAGCTGTGTTGGTGGTGTCATGGTATGGGGAGCTATAACGTACTATGGCACAATTTAATTACAATTCCTTACTCGTCGTATGAATGCCACAGCTTACAATGGTGTACTAAGAACGGCGTTCCCTGCAATCAAGGATATTTTTGGGCCCTTAGAATGGAAGTTCCAACACGATAACGCCCCTATCCACACCTCTAAGGTCGTAAAGTATTGGATTGAGCTCCAAAAAGTACCCTTTCTGATATGACCGCCATACTCGCCCGACCTTAACATAATGGAAAATGTTTGGGGGGGGGTGGCTAGCACGCAAGGTTTACGAGTCTGGAAGGCAATATCCAACTGAAGCGGAACTCATTGAAGGAATAAAAAGTGCCTGGCAGACTATTTCTCTGGACTATATAAAGAAATTATATGATTCTTTACCCAACAGGCTGTACGAGGTCATAGTTAACCGTGGTGGTACAACACATTATTAATTTTTTTAGGAATAAGTTGTAAATATAAGGAATTCAAATAAAAAAAAAACTTGGAAGTATTCTCTGCCCATTTTCTTATGTTATTTGGCATTTTCAAGTGGGGGTTCTAATCAAATGTCCGGAAAAAAAAGATGATTTTTCTTATTTAATTCTTTAAAATTCTGTTAAAATGTTATTTATTGAGATCGTACCGAAACTTTCATTTATTTTCGAGGATAATGTTACAAACTTTCATGGGCAAAAAGTTCGTTTCAAATGTTTTCTTTGATTGGCTGATATTAAGCTTCAAAGATAAGAAGCATAGGGGGCGCTAATCGGTTGTCGGGCAGTGTATATGTTATAAAATACTTTTAAATCATACGCTCGGGGTATATAAGAGTACTTAAACATAAAATTTAAAAGGATAAATATGACTTCTTAAAAAGACTTTTTTCCGCTCTCGCACCACTGTGCGCCGTCCTGTTGAAACCAAATGTTGCCAATATCCTTGTGAACAAAAGGAGGAGGAGGAAGATTAAAATACATTATTGCTTTATTTTTCTTCTATCTGGATGTTAATTTTGTAAATTTTATTAACATTACAATAGTTATATTTTCTTATAAATAATACTTTCTATCTCAGCAACACTTTGTACTTTGCGAAAATGGCAACATTCTTTATTATCGTTTCGTTAAAAAGTTCATCGTACTTTTCGGCTTTCACGCAACCCAAACACAAGTTCACCCCATGGACAATCTCCATGACGTCATTTCTAAAATATCTCACTCACTCACACTAAAATCTCACAAACATACCCATAAATGAAACAGAGATATAATTAAAATTTCAAATACAATTGTGTGTTAGAAGAGATCTACTCGATAGCGCTAAGCGCACTCATGCTTTTCGTTGATTATTTATTTTTGTATTTTTTTTTTTCAAATAAACGAAACCGATAACCAAAATATTTTCGTTCAATAAATTGAAAATTCATTCTCATTAATGAACTTGATGTAAAAGTGTCAACGCGTAGAAGTTGGAATAAGTAAGAAAAGTAAAATGCTTTAAGTTGGTTATTAATCTAAAAATCTAAAGAAAATATTATTAATTTGTTTCGGAACTAAAACAAAAATATGAAAGACTGTGTGAAGAAGATGTGAAATTGCAAGAAATCAATTTAAAAATAACCAATTAATAAAATTGTGTGTGAAAAACTCAGTAAAATCAATTGAATTTCCATTCGTTTAAGGTAAATATTTTACAAGTTTTGTAACTTGAATTCCTTAAATCTCAACGCCGCCGTTCTTAACTGGTGCTGGTTCTGCTGCTGCAAACTGCAGTGGCTATTGTCGACGTTCGTCAGGGCCTTCGTGAATCTGCGGGCTTCCCCACTACCTACAGTGGCTCACAGCTTATTTGACCCACCCCTTATTAATACATTCAACTGAGTATACTTCCGAAACAATACAATTTATTAAAAAAGTACAAACGCAGGAACTTTAATTATGATTTAATCTTTAAAATAACAATTTAACCAACTTATTTTATTTTGAAATATTAAATTTTACCTAAGAAAAACGAAATAATTAGATTTTCCAATGCCACAGCTTATTTGACCCACTGTGTTTAAGGAGCAACTGCTCAATCAAAAACATGGGAATATCGGTGTTTATTATACCAGTCTCTAAGTTGTTATATTTCCAAATAAAATTATAAGTTTCAGTTATTTTTCATTTTTTTTAACATGGGAAAGCGAACAACTATTGAACAACGTGAAATTGTCCTGTTTCATCACAGGAATGGACTTTCTCGGAGGAAAATAGCGGAAATTGTCAATATTCCAGACGGCACGGTCAAGGCCATAATCCACCGTTTTGTTTTTGAAAACCGTGTGGAAAATAAGGGAAGAAATGCTCCGAACAAAATATTTACTGCGTCAGATGAAAGATACATTGTGCGCAAAGTGAAGCTAAACACCAAGTTATCGGCACTAAAACTGACTAGTGAGGTGGAAAACGAGCTCGGAAAGTCTTGCTCTCCCGAAACCATAAGACGCATTTTGAGGAATAACGAGTTTAATGGAAGAGTTGCTCGAAAGAAGCCTTTCATTAACAAGAAAAACCGAGATAGTCGTTTAAGGTTCGCAAAAGAATACATTAAAAAGGATGCTAGCTTTTGGGACCAAGTTATATTTGCGGACGAGTCAAAGTTCAACATTTTCGGATCCGACGGGCGATCTTATGTCTGGCGCAAACCAAATACAGAGCTCCAGGACAAAAATCTCAGAGCAACTGTGAAGCATGGAGGTTGTCATGTCATAGTTTGGGCCTGCATGTCAGCAGCCGGAGTTGGGAAGCTGGAGTTCATTGAGAGTACAATGGATAAAATGGTGTACCTCAATATCCTCAAAAAAAATTTGCTCCAAAGTGCAGAACAATTGGGCATAAGACGCTCGGTTCGGTTTTATCAAGACAACGACCCGAAACATACTTCAGGAATTGTCCAAACATGGCTGATTTATAACTGTCCCCACGTCATAAAACCCCCAGCACAGTCTCCGGATTTGAATGTTATTGAAAACCTGTGGTCCATTTGGATACAAACATTCGAAAACGACACATTTCAAACAAAAATGACCTCAAAACTGCATTGACTGAAGAATGGACAAGAATCACTCCAGAAACAACAAAAAAATTGGTGGATTCTTATCAAAATCGGCTTAAGGCAGTATTAGAAGAAAAGGGTGGACATACAAAATATTAAAATTAACATTAATTTGCGTAATTTTTTTTTTATTAAGTGTTTATTTAAAATGGGTCAAATAAGCTGTGACGCTGAATAATTGATTTAATTTTGTTTTTGTTATCTTGTTGTGCAATTTTGATTTTAGTAAAATAAATGAAGAGATTTTGTTTACGTTATAAACCCACTGGACATTTCTGCGTTTTTATTTTTCTGATACCTTTCTTCGCTTAAGAACTATTCTCTCATAAACTTGTTAATATACGATGGGTCAAATAAGCTGTGAGCCACTGTACATATGCCTTGCCTACCCTATGCTATGGTATCTTTAATTTTCTGTAATTTTTATTGCTGTGTCTATCTCGATCTCGATCTCGATTTTATTAATTAAAATCAAGCTAAGAATTCTTAATTAACTAAACAAATATAGGGCACACCTTAGAGGCTGTGTACCTAGGTTTAGAATAAATAGAAAAAGGTAAAAATATATTAATCTTTACGATATTGAACAACTCATCGTTGCGTTGTTGGTGTGTCGTCGTAGTTTTGAGTTTTGGTTTTTGTTGTGCGAAAATTGTGTTACCGCGCGCCAAACGTGCGTGAATTTATGTTAAAAATAGTATTTTGTTCAAGCATTTGCTTTCGCCTTGAGCAACTAGTCTCTCTCTGTAAAGCACAATTAATATATTAAATAAATCTATTTTTGTAATTATAATTGTGGCAAAAAGCTTGTAAAATGTTGTGTTTGTTGGCTGAAGGGGTTAAAATTACAAGCAGCGAGGAGGAGAGCGTGTTCGATGTCGACAAACGAGAACGACAACAACTGCTATTGCTTTAGGAAGACTGGCAAGAAGACGTCCACGTCTATAGAATACCTAGTGCTAATGCGCAACAATAGATTCATAGCATGTCATATGAAAAACTATCTGGGCGGTAGTACGGCTGCGACGGATTCCTAAGTTGTAATTGCATGCTGTGATATGGAATAATGATAGTTGAGAATCTGTCTTTTCCTTATTTAGATTTGTTTTATTTTTTTTTTCTAAGAATTCACGATGAAAAGTACTCGGCTGGTCATTTCATAGTTCCAACAGCAAAGATTACTCAGCCAAATGGAACGCGCCAAAAAATGCTCGCGGCTTAAACACCTTAAAAAGATTTCAAATTAATTTGTATTTTGTTCTGAACAGTGGTGGCAAACAAGTACTGATTTATGTATTTGTTTATTAAGTAGGTATCTAAGTTCTCTGATGGCAGTTATAATTTTTCAAATATCCACTAAATGAAAAATATAGAAAAATATCAATAATAAAACTTTGTGTTTCTGCTGTAAAGAGGATATCAAAATAAGGGTTCTTTCCAGTACATAAAAAAGTACTCTCATAGTTGGGCCAGGGTCATAAAATTTATAAGAAGTGAAGTACAAAATTACTTGAGCTATCCTATCAATTTTATTTAAACAAATTTTTTTATTGAAAAACTCAAAACTTTTTTTTTTATAAAACAATGAATTCAATAAAGTAACTACATAATATTGTTGGCTTTATAGTTGCGCCACCATAGCCAAACCACGGGAGCGAGGTAGACAATTCACATTTCCATCTCTTGAGATGATTCACTCACTAAACGTTTGGCTCAACAAAATGATGGTTGCACACACTGCAAACCATGTTACGACAACTTGTTGAAGCCATTTCTCCTAAAAATATATGGCCTGTATTAATTGTTATTTTCGATATTTTGGCAACTAGGTATTTGGATTTAAAGAAAATAGAACAATGATTCCTTCGGTATGTAAATCGCAACAAAAAGTTTTTTTTTTGTGATGTAATGGAGTCTCAACAGTTTCATGAGGATTAATGTCACTCTAAAATTACAATTCTGCTTGTTAAATAAGAAATAAGCATATTCCGCGAAAATGATTTGACGATGAAAGAGCTCTATAAGTATAGAGAATTGAGCGCAAAGCTGAGGATTTTATAAACGTTTTTCTAATGTAGGTCTTTTTATGCTGATTTGTTTGTGCGACAAGGGTCGCACTTCTTTTCAATATTAATATGTTAACAAATGAGCATAATAAATATGAGCTTAATTTATCGCTTTTCGAAGATTTATACCTCTAAACAAATAAACGTCAAAGAAAACAATTTTCTTCCACTGTTTTGATATATAGAAAGATTATACAATTGTCATGGTTTTGCTGTCGACTTGAAATTCGTTGTTTATTATTCAATTAGACGATTAAAATAAACCTTTAAAAACTGCGAAAACCGTTTTGTTATATCACCTAGTTACCTACCCAGTAACAACAAATATGAACTAAATAGCAATTTTATTTATGAAGAAATTTATCATTGCAACAAGAAGCAAACGTTCAGAATGTAACTCAATTTTTAACAGTAAATTAATATGTTTTAGAAGCATGAAGGATTTACAAAAGTAAATCTAATGTTCAAATTGAGAAAAACGTTTGCTACAAACAAAAAGGTCTAACAGTTTGACCAAAATCATATTCCATACTATAGACACAAGGGCCTTTAAAATAAACAAAATTAATTTGTTAAAACATCGTGCACAGCATTCATTCTTTTTCGACATAGCATCGATACGTTCTTATTGGAAAACAGTCTCCACCGTTTACTATAGGAACCACCATTTAGTTCTTATTAACAATATTTTTAAAAAGCTTTTGCTACGCCATCTACTAGGATATTGGAAAAAATTGAAACCAGTTCCTAAAAACGCTACAAACGTGAACACAAATTCCATGTCGTTTCCCAAATCCCCTTAAAGACCTCACTGAAACTTTATGTTTCACAAAAACCACATCCAAACTTCTAATCTTAAAAACAAACATTTGTTTAGAAAAAAAAATTATATTGTATGTTTACTTTTTGTATGCTTTCTTATTTTAGAACAATCAACCCATTTTGTGTAATAAATTTGCTGCAATGGGAGACATCGTAAGAGAGACTAGAAATCGTTCTAGATCGAAAACACCATTTCTTAGATCACAATGTGATAATGAGTCATGTGCACATGTTGGCGAAGAAGGGCACTCACATCATCATCATGAAAAAAAGAAGAAAACTCCAAATGTTCAGTAAGTATACAAACATTCTCGTACCTACAAATATGTTTATACATAAAATTTTTGAATTCAAATAAAATGGACCTGCGATTTTAACGATTAACCGTCATCGTCGACATTTAACGCTCAACGCTCAATGACGAGACATTTTAAAACGTGATCCATAAATTAATAAAAAATGCTATTCACATAGCCATGAAACATGCATACATAAAAATATCTTAAATTAAATATAAATATATGAATGTATGTAAAAAGAAACAACAAATAATCATCTTATTATTATGAATTCTGTCGTCACCGTGGTACCTAATGCTCGATATGTTTATTCACTCCAAACACAAATCGATTGGCCTTCATTTGGCGGGCTTAGTTTTATTTTGTCGATGGATGGAGGAAATCGGGGGGGGGGGGGGAGAAATAGATCTCAGCATAGACGCAAATAGTATATTTATTTTATTCAAATAATAACGTTCGCTCTCTTATTTTCTGTTGTTGTAGTTGTAGTTGTTGTTTTGGATTCTCAAAATAAAAAATTAACGGTTGCGTCATGTTTAAAATTTGAAAAAAGCTTTAAATTTCAAGTTCAAAGCTTAAACCAACTGAGTTGGTTGATTATGTAGTTAAGTGAAGATAAAAACGCTAAAGTTAATAATAAAATTAGATTTACGGAAGGTTTATCTTCTATGGCATGATTTTAAGTAGGAAGAATATTTTAAACAAAACAAAAAAGAAATACCTATGTAACTACATTGAAGTATAAAACACGTTCTATTTTAATTTATAGATACTAGAAAAATTACAATACGTTTTAGTTTTGTTTTAATGTGTGTATGTTATCTTTGGATAACGATAAAATCGCGTCATATTTAAAATGATTCATTTCAGATTTCACTAACAAATTTAAATATTTTTGAAGCTTTGAGGTTTTTATAATATATTTTTGTAAGAATGTTTGTTTTTGCAAACAATAATTAATCAAAATGTAGGTAAAAGATGATAGTTCTAATTTGTTACAATAGATCAAACTGTAAAGTAGGAAAGGTGGAAAGATAAACCAAATAAGTTAAAATAAAAACAATAAGAACATCCATAAGATGAGAATAGAAATTAGCAATAGAATGGCAATATTACAAAACTGATTCCATTCCATCCATCTCTATCCTGAACCTCAGTTAGTATTTTAAAGTCAATCAAAGGATTGGGAAGATGGATTTAATCATGGGTCTATCGTTTAATTTCTACCATTAATACTAAGTTTTCCTAGTGCATAGTCTAGCTCGGCCAGGTGCTACGTCTGATACGTAGCAAACAAAACTAGTACCATTATATTTCTTCCATACCCGATTTAACTTCCCAAACCAACTATTTATTACATTTAAAATACGTCGAATTTTGATTATATCGTAAATTGGATTTTCAAATATTATTTATATTTGATATTTCCTATTATAGTTAGTTATACAAAAATATTGTCATTATAAAGGGTGTCCCAAAATTAACGCAAGATTTGAATTAAATAGAAAACGCCGTTTTTAGTCTTTTGATAGTTATATTTTTATTGACTCGTAAAGTACATAGGATAGGGTTATGTATGGAATAACACATCGGACAAATGGCCTCCACGGCTTTGCATGCACATGCGCACTCTTTTGTTGAAATTTTCCATGACCATTCTGCATAAATGTGGCTGAATTTCGTTGATGCAACGTTGAATCTCCTCCTTTAATGCACGGGTGGTTGTGGGCTTGTTGACATAGACTTGTGATTTCAAATAACCCCATAAAAAGAAGTCTAATGGTGTTAAATCACACGATCTAAGAGGCCAATTTTGATCACCGAAACGAGAGAGTACACGACCTGGAAATGTCTCATGCAGTAATTGAATTGTTTCAAGGGCTGTATGACATGTGGCACCGTCTTGTTGAAACCACATATTGGACACATCAATATCATCCAATTTTGGCAGAAAGAACTGTGTAATCATGTCGCGATATCGAGCACTAGTAACAGTCACTGCTTGACCAGCATCATTTTCAAAAAAATATGGCCCAATTATGCCTCCAGCCCAAAATCCACACCATACAGTCACGCGTTGTGGATGCATTTGTTTTTCGACAATCACATGTGGGTTCTCCGAACCCCAAATGCGGCAATTTTGGCGATTGACAAAGCCATCAAGATGAAAATGTGCTTCATCGCTTAGGATGATTTTGCTCGAAAAATCAGCCGCCAAGCTTTCACTATTTTTGAAATATTCTTTAATAATGAAGACACGTTGTTCTATCGTGTAACGCTCCATTTTTAATAACCCTATACTGTTAGCTGTCAAATTGCTTTTTTTTTCAGGGTTGCCAACACTTCACTGCACAAATGGCGGCAAATCCAAATCTTGCGTTAATTTTGGGACACCCTTTACAATTTTAGCTAGCTATTCGTTCCAAAGCAGAAAGATAGTCATTTTCACAGAGAGCCAGGCGGCTATTAAGACTATTGATTCGGTTACATCACCACCTGTACTGTTCTAATAATACAAAATAAATAAATTGGGTGGCGCAACAGTCCGTTGAGAACTAGGGCCTAGTGACTTACAACTCTCAACCATTCCTGTGTGCGAGTACTGTTGTTAGGGAATGGAGGGGACCTACAGTTTTTAAGCCGAATCCGAACGGCTAATTTGAGAAAGCACTTTTCATGACAAGAATTACACTGGAGAATTTGTCAATTCCTCGCAAGAGGCAGTACCCGTGAAAAAAAACTTTAGACGGCATAGGCAGGGATCAAACCCAAGATCTCTGGCATGACAGTCCAACGCACTAACCATCATGCCACGGGTACTACCACTGTTCTAATAATGTTGAGACAAAATATCGAGTCTGAAGATTTGAGAGATAGGGCAGAGTATGCGTTTAAGGTAATAAACGGGTTGACGAAATGGCCCAAACATTATTGAACTTTGATAGCTCACTTGATAATATCTTGTGCAATCTGACTAAAAACAAGTCTCGTAAAGATCACAGGATGACAGCAATACCGAATACTGGTCTATAGGGAAACATGCTGCAAATTTGGACATTCTTTACAATACCCTTGGCGATTTTAATGAGATCTCCCAATTAAAAATCAAAGACCACAATTCCTTGCTTAACGAGAAAATAATTCTGGCGATGATCAGCTGAGAAATTTGTATAGATCAAACGATTTTATGGTATCAAAACGACGACCCCCCCCCCCCCCCCCCTCGCGTTAATTGGGTTACGTGCAATTTCTGCATACCACCTAGAATAGAAAATACAAAATGTAGTTGGCATTTTTATTGAAATATAATAATATTGTTGATACGACAAGTTTCTAATTGACATTAATCTATCAAAAATGTAAAATCTTAAAATGTTTAATTTCAAAAATAATAAAATTTACTATAAAAATTACTCGTGATGAGTAAAGTCTGTCTTGCCAGAGGTGTGGATAACATTCTAGAATTTTTTTAATTACTAAGTTTTTTCACAACAGAAAGTTCATTCTTTCTTCTTTAAAAAACCATTGTACCATCATTTTGGTATGATAAAAACAAATATTTGTATGGTTATAATGTTTTAGCAATCAATTCAAATTGGGCTGAGCCGAATATATATGTACATATATTCACACTTATTGTTAACAATATTAAAAACTTATAAAAGATTGTCTTAATTTGTTATTTTTTTTTTATTAAAAACTGAATGGTAGTCGTTCGGCTTAAGCTTTGTGTATTTTAAGAATAATAATGCTCATTTTCTTAGTTTTAAATATTCCTTTTCTTTCCTTTTCTGCGTCCTATTTCTTCTACCATAGTTGATCGAAGAATCCGACTTTTTTCCATGTTTTCTGATGGAATCTAAACCACTTGCATTTCGACCAGTTTTTTGAAAAAGTTCTTTATCTGGCATTGCCCCACAAATACTGGAATCTAGATATATGGATATATGGATTCTAAGATCGAGAGCTGAAAGCATTTGTGCTTTGCCTATTAAAAGGCGAACATCTTCATATGAAAAACCACCGACTTTTAAGTGTTGTCTTCTTACAGATAGAACAGAGAATCTTTCTCTACATGAGTTTTTTGTTTGTGTAGTAACAAAATACTATCATTTGTAGCCCATTACATGTTCCTAGAAATAACATTTTTCGTATACTCCGTTTAAATTTTGAATGCAACAATTGTTTCATTCAAAGTTGACTTTCAAAAATTTCAAGTAAAATACAAAAATCAAACATTCCCTAATAAACCTGGAGACTTTTCAAAAGAAGAAGAATTTGCTTCTAAATTTGAAAGGTTAGATCCAGACGAAGTAATATATGTATGTATATGCAATCACCTTCATACTTTGAACGTAAATTATACCAAAGCTACTAGATAATTTTTCATATGTCATTAATTTCAAATATGTAAAGGAGAATGGGCATTTTGCCATCGAGGCAAAGCTGTAATCCATTAAGTTAAGGCAGTATTTAACAACAGAGGTTGCAATCAGAGCAAAAACTAAACGAAATAGAAATTACAACGTTGGCCACTTTCGATTAACTAAATATACTCCAAAATAAATCAACTTTTATACCAATGGCCAATAATTGCGAATACATCATGATTTCCAAATAATTCTCTTAAAAGTAAGAACACTATATTTTTTTAATCGATTAAAAGAGAGGGAACAATTGTTCGTTGAGTGCCCACAGATAGACCAGATCCCATATAATTTTGTCCATTCTTCTTGACTTCACTAACCAAAATACAAAAATATTATATAAAATAAATCCTTCCCCAATGTGAGACGTATTTCTATAAAAAAGGCTGTTTTTTTAATCACGTGGTTTTTAAAAAGAAATAAAACGCATGTAATTTAATGTTATGGCTAAATATTTTTCTTTATTACATAGATAAGGGCCAATATGCCAAATTTTCAACCATAGACCCACGACGCAAGATAATGCGCAAGCAAAAAGTTTCCTTCAATGAACTTATTGTTGCGTCGCACGAAAGGAACCATTATTTTGATATTAAATTTGCGCGATATGCATATTTTGTTCAGAAGTAAGTCTATTCACTAACCAAACTGAGCAAGTGACAGGTTTCAAAAAGACCAACTCCAAAAAATTAATAAATCAAAGAAAAATATATTTCAGATTTCATTCGAATAGAAAAATATAATCAACTGATATTTTAACACTATTAGACTTAAATTGATAAGAGGCACACATTTTTTTACTAACTTTCTAGTCAATTTTTAGCAGTTGATAAATGAGATACTGGAAAACTTGCCTTACCTCTTAGTCTTTATGTCCTCTGAACTTGCCTGATGTGAATCAGAAGAATTCACTAATTAATTTGAGTAAATATGAACGTCACACACGAAAGGCACCATTTTTGTATTCTATTGGTGATTTTTGTCATCATTATTTTTAATTTTGAAATGGATAACATTAAGTACATTCTACTAAGCTTCAAAACTTCTAAAGTAACAGAATCAGATAAAAGTGTTCAGCTGGATACCGTTTTCAAATAAAACGACATTAATCAAACCTATTAAAAACATGATCTACATAGGTACAAGCTTTTAATTCTACGGAAATATAACATTAGTCATGAAATATAACAGATTTAGCTGTGCGCTTATTTACATTTAATCCATACTTATCCTATAAACCTATAAAATAATATAAAACTTAACCCTTTCTTTACATATGAATAAGTTTTCTAAAAACACAATCGTAACATTTTATTATTTTTAGAATTTTCAATAGCTGTAGTAAAAAGTGTCATTGCAGTTACAGTTTGAATGAGATATGTATGTATTTGTTATTTTATATTTTTTTCTTGTCTCAGCCCACCTAAGTTCACTCAGAATTTCACAACCGGTATTGAATTTGTTTGAATGCATAATTAGACAATGTTATTTATTTATGCTTATTTGGATTCTAATCATACATTTTTTTGTGTGAAAACTAATTTGGAATTCAAATTTGTTTTTTCTTAGAATCCATCAAGACAACAGTGAAACCGAAAATTGCTTATTCAAATGAAAGTTTTGTTCGAACAAAACCAAATGTTTGAACAACTTTTGTAAAAATCGTTGAAATCATACATCTTTATTATAATTTGTAAATTTTGTTTTACTTTATAGAACCATCACAGAAGAAATTGTTGAAGTAACCACACAAACACCACCGTCTGTAGAAAAATCTAAGAAATCTTCTACCAAAACCGTAACGTCCACCATATCGTCGTCGTCGTCGTCGTCGTCCTCCCAATCTGTGTCTAAATCAAAAGATTCTGGCAAAACAATAAAAACATCTGATTACTCAAGTGAAGATGCAAGTCCAGAAACTCATGCTAGGATCGCTCGCACTGCCATCACGGACACCGAGGGTGCAGCACAATCAACATCATCCTTTTCCAGCTCGAGCATTACCACCAAGACAATTATATCGAGCTCAGGCAGCGCGGGCACCCAGAGATTACAAGGAAATAAAAATATCAAAAATCTTACATCATCAGTTTTGACATCTACACCAAAAGGTCTGCAACAGCAAAACTTCTCGTTTGGCAATCACAAAGAATTCAGCCAAAATGAGATGAATTCAGACTTTGAAAGGAGTCCGCAATTCGGTGTGAGCAATAATAATTTGTCATCAAAAAATTCATTCAAAGAAAACACGACAAATGGCAGTTTGGTTGATCATGCTGCCTACAAGGAGTACAAAGATGCCGGCGAATATTGGAAGTAAGTAGAGTTGAAAAAAAAAAAAAACAAAATTCCTTATGTCAATTTGTATTCAAACAAACATCTCTTTGATAGCAAATATCCAAAAACAGACTACACATATTCAAAACGGTCTCCGCATCGTCGAGAAATTTGCCCTGGAGTTATTGCGATGCCAAACATGTCCCGCTGCAGTCTGGAGAATCATCACGATCGTGTGAATGAAATGATTCAAAGATCCCCAGCTCAAGAGGAATTCATTCGTCGGCGGTATGCATATCAAACGACGACAAGTAATTCTTATAACCGCAGGGCTGCGGAAAAGCTTATCTATGACTCCCAGGATGAGGTTGATATGGCACAGTTTGAAAGCTACCGCAAGAGTAAGCGATATCTCTCGTCCACAGCCAGGTCTACAATCCAGAGTGAATCTTGGTACAGTAGGGTCCTAACAACAGTCGTCACAACTTTCTACAGCTTTTGGAGTGCTATTTCTGGTGGTAGCTCGGAGAGCGATCTTTACAAAACTAGAATTGCACAGGAAGAAAGAGGCAAGATTTAATTTTAGTCTGTTTATTTTCTTTTTCTAACGATGTATTTACTTTAGGTTTCTTTGGCGGCATCAGCCATGCTGTATCGTCAGTGTTTATCGGTTTATTCCGATATGTTTACATGGCAATATCAACAGTGCTCAGCATTGACACATGGCTTTTGAAGTCATCGAACGCTGAAAACAAAAACAAGAAACGATTTCTTCTATTGCTGCTAATTCTTCTTCCTCTTTTATTGCTTACTGGTAAGTTCACGCAAGATTTTCATAACACACAAAAGAAAAAACAACAAACACACAAAAACATTTCATTCCAAAGTCAATTCATTCTCCGTGTGGAGTGCCGTGCAAAGTCATAGAACGAGAATCTATCATTCCAACCGTAGAACATTCTATAAATAGAGTGTCAACACAACAGAAAAGAAATACATTACCGCACAGGTTAAGTCAATCGGACAAGTGTTCATTGGTGCGAAATTTCAACCTATGACCTTGTTCCTTTATGCTGATTCTTTTAAATACAAATAAATTTGAAAGCGGAAAAAGTATGGGGATTGGTTGTGTTGCAATGGGGAGGAATTTTCAAAATAGACTTTATAATGTAAACAAAAGAAGAGTTCATATAGTAGTGTCATGACAAACGAAAAACACAAGTTGAATGTTTATTCGAATGGGTAGGGTAGCAAGTTTTGTCGGTGGTGTCAAGAACAATCGGTGGAATGTTTTTGTTTTGTATTTTAGATGTTATCTTTCTAGGTGGTCTACTTTTGAGAGTTTGAATTTAAATTAAGCGAATTCGTTTTTATTGACGATTTATGTGCACGCTATTCCAAGGCAATGTCACGTTACTTTCAAGCTAGGATGCCAAAACAAATTGATGAGTTATTTAAAAGAATGTTTTGTTTTGTTACACAAATTCAGGGGAGGAATTAAAGATGTAGATCCAATAAAAACTTGATAGAAAATATGATAAACTCAGGCCTAATGTTATACGAGCGAACGTGAATGATGATCAAAATAATACCTTCGATAATTTTGCTACTGACAGAAAGTAGATAGTTTAATAACGAATTAAACTGGAATAGTTCTTTTATACCAAGTGTATACTTATCATTTGTGCCATTTCATATAACTTCGAGCAGTTAAGAAGAATTAGCATGATTGCAAGTTATGCATGAGTACAAGTATTATTTGAAAGGTCTTAATACTTTCTGAAAGTGGTGCTACAGTCCGGGACGGACATGGGCCTCAACTAACATGTGTGTTCAACCAGCTCGTTTTCTAGCTAGTTGTCTCCAGTTTCGCACGGTTAAGTTGATTAAGGTTCTCTCCTACCTTTATGCGCCAACTAAGTCGAGGTCTTAATCTACTGCCCTGTCTTGCGGGATTAGATTTGAATACCTTCCGTTTTGGAACGTTGATGTCCATTCGCTCTTAATGGTGATTGATTTTTTAATAAACATAATTCTATGCATATTTAAAAGTCACCAAACCGCAAGGTCGACAAAAAAAAACCTACTTTAAATTTCTTTACACCCGTCTAGACCTAATTCGCCATTCAAAACGCACAATACTAAGTAAGATAAAGGGGACAGTTATACCTACATATCATTGAAATCGATCCGGAAAAATGTTTGAATCGATATTTGACGATGTTTCCGTTTGATTAGAAATAAAAATTATATACTGATAGTTCGCAAATCACACAAAGAATTTTTGTTGAAAAAAAGCATTTATTTTTTGCTAAAAATGTATTTTTCTTTTTTCCGGGCGGAAATTCATTTTCCTGAACAGCTGATACTTTTATGTTCAAAAGTGAAACGAATAGTTCCGCTGATTTGTGTTCCAATTTCACACAATTCCAATGGCAGATTTCTGTCAGTAAAAATTGTTCGGTGGATTTTAATCAGGAATTTTGTTTTAATGACAGAAATTTTTAATGATGCTATAAACGGCCTGCCAAACAAATTCCAATGTTTGTTTTCAATGATGAAAACCAATGATAGCTATAACTAGCGCCAAACTTGGAATTCTCTTAGAAAGTGGTACTTTACAATGATATGATAGACATCCTCTCTCTCATAAGACTACAAAGGTTGAGAAAGTTGTCAGTTCAGGTCGATGCGGAATCTAATTTTACTTAATTATTTCTCCTCTCATTTTAAAAATTTAAATTATCATTTTAAGAAGATAGTGGTTTAAAAAGTTCAGGTTTAACGGAATGTAGATCAAACTATTCTGAGAAGATTGCGCATTCAACAATATTAAACATTATGCGTTTTGAAAGTAGTTCCTCCTGGACTCGCTAGTAATGATGTGTCCGTATTAATTCGCACATTCTTCTTAAATCCAGCTCTTTACTGCTCCCACTTTCTGACAAGATTACGTCTTGATGAAATTATGCTTTTCATGATCAGCTTGGGTAGTCTTCCCATTTCATCATCTAAGATTTGAATAACATAATCGAAGTATAATTGGAACACGTCCAAAAACAATTAGAAAATGCATTCAAGAAAGTATCTGAATATTATTTCTACGTTTTCAGAATAGGAATATCCCCAAGCTTGTGCAACATACATAAAAAATGCAATTGCTCGAATCGAAAAATGTAATCTGTTTACGTTATCGATGCAACAGCTTCAAACAGCCTCCGATAACTTAAATTTAATGTGATTTTGTTTTCATATTTAAGCTTGAGGTGATGAAATTACCCAGATATTTGTACTTTCGTGTGATTGTAATAATTAGACCTTTGTAATTCCACTTTTTATTTCGAAAGTATTTACCGCCATTTTTTTTTTTAAATTTCCAGATTAACCGAAATAGCTCTTGAGTCGGTCAATCATTCGTTGCTTTCCCCCTACAGACTCTTCCAGAGAAACTATGTCGTCGGCAAATAACACACATGAGACCCGTATCCGTCCAAGATTTGTTCCTCTTCCAATACATTCTACTTATGAATAAAATAAATACCGCCTTGTATAACTCCAATTTTGGTTGCGAAGTTTTCTGAAATGAATTCCCCATCCCATACATACGAGGCATGTTAGTCACGAATTATCGTTTTATTTAACTTTTAATTGTTCTAACACTTATATTCGGCCAATATCACAACAAGTGTTGGACGAATCAAATATTTAGAACTTTTTAGTAAAAATAGCTTTTATCCGTTCGCTCTAAAATTTAATTTGCATTTAGCACTAAGCTCTCAGAAAGAGTGATAATTCATTCTGTCAATTGCAAGAATACCGTAAGAGGTACAAGTCAGTAGTTTTTTTTAAGTAATTTTATATCGATATCATGACAATATCGATATAACCAGAGCTTTCAAAAACAAGGAGTTTTTACTATGTTGAAAGAATTCGCGCAGTAAATTAACATGATTAATCCGAGTTTAATAACTATTAAGTTTTATGACAAGGTTTGTAGCAGTTTAAGATAAGACTATTTGATTAAACCCAAAGTACTATCCTCTCTAAATTATCTCACGAAATAGAGTTAGGCATCATTATCTCTTATTGAAAATGCGTTTTTCCGTTTTTGATGTTGTGCACTCTCCTCAGTTGGATTAACAATTACATTTTGAACCTATCTATACAAATTAGGTTCGATGGTTTCAAAATTGAAAACCATAAAACGAAGGGCTTTGTCCTGTCTCTGAAACTTTCTCAGTTTTTTTAATGATTTTCTGTCTGACATTTTCAAGCCACTTACCTAATTCGCTGACGACAGTTCTCGTTGTCGTTTATATTTCTTGTCTGGTTATTTATTAACAAAACAAGTCCCATCATTGGTCTGTTGCTTAAGTAACGTACTTAAAAGTCTTTTAAAATATTTAAGGAAGCTCGTTCAAAATATTTGGTGACAGTAAAATGTTTCAACCTGTTTAACCATTGTTTTAGATGATATATCGTCACCAGGAATGCTCATCAATAACCCTTAAACCAAATTTCGCTAGTACTGTAAAGTTCAAAGCTTCGTTCTTTTGCCGTACAGCGCGAATGTGAAATGCTTAATTAAACTCTGTCATATGACAAGTTAAGTCTGTGAAAGATTAAATGTGCTTAGATTTCGTCGTTGTCAAGGTTCATCTCGGGTTGTTCAGTCCCGGTTGTCCTGATGGAGGTTGGTTGGGTGTGGCGGCGTTCAGCCGCGGTAGTATGCTGACTCCAGGCCAGCATAAAAGGAGACGTCGTCGTCGTCGTCGGTGGGGAGTTTGTCCAAGATATCCATACCACAAAGGTATCTGGGGTCCGGGTGTCGTTCCTGATTGGTCATCCTTCTCATTAATTGGTTAGGGTGGCTGGCGACTTTGGTGATTATCTTCCTTGCTGCCTGTGCAAGGAACTGGTCAAGTAGCTTGATTTCAGCTTCTTCGTAGACTCTTCGATTGCTATGGTGCTTCTGTCGTTGACGGTCGAATTGTAGATCAGTGCATATCCTTAGTATCTTCCTCTCGAAGACTTTAAGTTTTTCCATTGCAGTTTTTGATATGGTGGACCATATCGGAAAACTGTAGGTGATAACCGGTCTTAGCAGCTGTTTGTATATCAACAGTTTCGTTGATTTACTTAATCCTGTTTTCTTCTTCAAGAGAGGATGAACTCGATGGAGTGCGATGTTGGCTTTTGTTATCACAGCCTTAGAGTGTGGGTTGAAGCGCAGCAGCTCATGGAAGTGTATTCCCAGGTATTTGGCGTTCTTCTTGGATTTAATCCTTGATCCATCCGGAAACGTCAGAACAAGGTTTCGGGCTACTGCCGCCGATCTACAGCGGCTGTTGTTGGTGACGGGTCTCCGGAAGCACACCAGTTCCGATTTGGAGGTGTTTATCCTTATTCCCCATTTCTGGTATTATTCGTAGAGTCTGCTTATGTGTGCTACTCTTCGGGCTGCAATCGTAGGAAACATGGAGGACGAATAGGTGAGTGAGTCATCTGCAAACAGCAGGTTCTCACAATCCGTTGGCACTGGCTGGTCAGATGTCATCAGGCTGTAGAGGAACGGTCCAAGTTTTGATCTTTGGGCGACTCCAGCCTTTACGTTTCTAATAGTTGACTTGCAATTATCGATTTCTACGAAGAAGTTTCTGAAAGAAAGAAAAGAAAACAATTTTTTTATTATTGGCTGTGGGATATTAAAAGTTCGGAGCTTATAGATGAGGGCCTCAATCCATACGCTGTCGAAAGCTTTCTCGACATCCAGAAAGCATCCAACTGTGGCTCGGTGGCTATTGAGAGCGGCGGTGACGTCGGACTGAAACTTAAGAAGTGGATGGATCGTTGAGTGATAACTAAAAGAAATATTCTTATTTAAATGGTACACTTATTTGGTGTTTTACGAATAAGCATCAATACCTTATTTTTTGTTTGTCCAAGCCAATTCTTTCTCTATTTGCTGGAAAAACTCACGTCTTTCGGATAGAATTGCACATTTTGAGTATCACCGCAAATTTTCATATATCGGGATCCCTTAACTCTTAAAATTCAAGTTTATGTCCACACCTAGAAATTCTCGTCGTCAGTTTACCCGAAAACTCAATGCTGTCTCCTGTCGTTAAAGCGTAACACACCCCCGATGCCACTATCTATGAGTGGCACTTGCATCCAGTAAACTAATCAACTGTCAGTACTCGGTATGTGTATCACAGATCACCTTTTATGGAATGATCACATATTTGACATTGCCAAAAATGCTGCCAGTTGCTTAGGATTTCTCCGACCGACGACGGTGCAAGAAATTTTTCACCCCTTCTGATCTGGCTGTAATTTACAAAGCTTAAATATAATTCGCATCATATCTGGGCAGGTGCCCCTAAAACAAGTTTAAATCTCTTGGATAGAATTCAAAAAAGGGATCTAAAAATGATAGGCGATAGAACTATAATCGAAACATTTACATCGCTAGAACACCGCGCAATGTCTCATGCCTTTCGTTGTTTTATCGATATTTTTACAAACAATGTTCTGTCGAATCAGCCAGTTGCATTCCATCCCTTAAACGATTCAGCCGTATAACTCGCACTTCCAGGAATGCTCATCAGTTTACCCTTGAGCTCAATTTCGGGCGTACTGTCAAGACACAAAAAAAAAAACAAAATTTACCCATTTTGCACTACTACTTCTGAACTTGAGTAATTTTTAAAATCGGTACCTTTAGAATAACTCAAACAAGGTAAATTATATATTTTATTACGTTGAGGAACAAAGGGCTCTTTTATACATTATTATTAAGGCAGTGCATCAAAAAATTAAATGATTAATCTATGACTTTGCATTTTATCTCCACCGAAGCCTTCACATCAATATACGAAACACACGTTCAACTATTAGACTCATACATTCATTTATACATCAATCGATTTATTTGACGTTATTGATAATTCGTGTTTTGATTATTTATATATTTTTTTTTACAGGCCTATTTTATTATTTGAATCCCAATGAACCCTTCCCACCTCGTTCCTTTTCCGAAATAACATACACTCTACCAAAAGTTGATTTGTCTGAGTTCTATAATGAAGAAAAATACGAAGCAATTAAATCAAGTGCATTAAATCGTCTCGATGATTTGCGTGATTATACTCATGAATATTTTGCTTACTTAAAACAAGTTTCAATGAATATTGTAGATGAAGGTAAAAAAATATTCCAAGAGAATGTTTATTATGAGAGAATTTAAAAATAACAACAAACAAAATCAAAAACAAAAACAAAAATCATTTCAATTTAAAATCTGCAAACAAAATTTAATTGCATTTAGTTTTGTTTTCAGTTTATCATTTATTTTTTTTAATTTAATTTATTATTTTGTTTTTAGTTTGTTTTCTTTTTTTTTGCATAATATAATTTTATTTTTATTTTTTTGTGTTACTCTCAGTTACTTACAAAATGAGTGGTTTCAGTTTTTGGACCCCATTTCTTTAATTCCTAACGAATCCTTTAAGCCTTGCAAATTTGTATCTGTTCTTTAACAATGATAGATATTTTTATTTGAATAAGTTAGGGAAATTTCATAACAGAAGGATAAGATTTAAGCAAATCAACGGTTTAAGATAAAATTGTTGTATTTTGTTTATGTTCGTCCCTGCTTTTGGATTACATGTACTCCTACTTTTCATTAAGTTGCTGTTTTGTTTTTAACGAATCACAGATGCTTCCCATTTTTTGTATGTTTATCCTATTCATAAGCTTACAAAACAACATATTATAGCCAAACAATATTGAATAGAAAAACAAATTGTTGTTAATCTATTTTTTCTTTATTTACAAAAAATATCTGAAATTCTTTTAATGATCCATGTTTTGTTTAAACAAATAAAGTATCAAAGAAGCCACTCAATAACCTTATTCTAGAGATAAAAAAATCAATACAAAAGGAAGCTACTAATAAATATTACTACTTTAAATATTGCGTACAAAATAGAAAATAGAACTCACAATTGCTTTTCCACTAACACTTTATCCTTATTCACCATAAACAAACAACTACAACCAACCAAACCAACCAAGAAACGAAAAACCATCCAATTTTCCCTTGAAGAGGATAAAATCCATAAATGTTATAATTAAAAATATAAAAATAAAAACTTAAAAAAACGCAGAGAGGAGAAGGATAGAGAGCTGCAATAATTTTCAATAAACTCAAATTAAAACAAAAATATTTAAGAACAAAAAACAAAATGAAGTTAAATTGTTTAAATATATTAACTTTTATCCGTTGCAATTTAATGTTGTTTAACAACAATATATAATATACATTATTTAAATATGTTGCATTCATTTATATATTAAATTTAAACAAAAAACAATACTATGTATTTTTGTAGATCACAAAATAAAATATAAATATGTTAATTATTTTCTGTTATATAATTATATAACCAAGAAAACCGCGTTTTTATTTTCAAAAAAGAAAAGAAAAATAATAAGGAGCTAGATATGTATGTTTTTTTTATCGAGAATTTATTTTCCTTCATTAAGAGTCTTTTTAGGATGTCTTAACGATGGGGTAAGTTTTCGTCGCTAAGTTACGATTGTTATTATTTTAAAATTATGTACTTTATACAAAACTCTATCCTTCTTCATTTGTGCAATTTTTTGATTACAAGAAAAGAAATGGTGCAGTGTGATTGGTTGCTTGTTTAGTTCTTTTATTTTAATTTGTTTAATATGTAATTTGCTTTAGTATAATATTTTTCTTTTATTTGCTTCTTTTTTTAACGCATAATTTATTTGTTTATTAATTTTTCTCCAAATGAAGAAGGATGTCATCTTTTATATTGGTGGTGGAAAATTTAATTCATTTTTAATGCATACTAAGCCTTTTTATTGGAACTGTCACAGAAATAGGAAATATCTCGAAAAAATATTAAAAGGTGAATAAATTGCACCTTTGAGGAAAACTCTTTAACTAAAGACGATTTAATGCTTCATTCTCTCGAAAATATGGTCCCAAGCCCACTGAGAACAGAGTTTTATAATTTATTGGTCTTTTTTCTCGCTTTACAGAGGAAGAATTGGGTTCTTATTAAGGTTGAGGTACTAGCTGAACAAAATGTACATTATATGCCCTATAGAGAAGGGTACAAGCATTCTTAGTGTAGAGTTGACGAATTGCTAGAAAATATAACTACTCATGGAACATATTATATTGGCATTGCTAATTCAGAGGCAACGATTACAAGGAAATACATAGTTTCCATTTGTCACATCTACTAACAGAAGATCAGTACCTTACAAGAAGCCTAACACCGGCTATCGGGAAAAATAATCGAAACAAAGATGGAAGTGAATTATATAAGATTTGGTAGCTGCATTAACATACTAGATATGGACTGCTTGTAATAGTCATCTATTCCTCATTCTGTAGGTTTAGTGGAAATATTGAGACACTTTTGAAATTTGACTTTTGTATTTTGTTTGTTTTTTTGTCAAACTTTATAATAATAGATGTCCCTAGTTTATTTGAAAAAAGGCTTGTTAAGGCCTAGAAACAAGGGAGAGTATTTCAAAAGTAATTATTATTTCTTACAAGAGGCTAAGCATAGTTAAATAGGTTAAATCACTTTTAAAGGAGAGTTTCTATGAGAATATGAATCGACTTGCAGTCCAAATCTATCAATGAGTAGCTGTCTAAAAGTCCACAGCTATTTTAGTTAAATCCAAGAATGTGATTCCAATTCTGCTGAATTTTCTATCCATGTTTTAGGTTGTTTCGACTTCTTGTGAATATCATGTTCTGCCTGCCTCCACCCAAAGAATATTCTCCCGGTATCCTCACACTGAAATCATAATTACGGCCGATTTCAATTTTTACAATTATTCGTGCTGAGAATTGAGCTGAGTTTAACCATTTTACACAGCTTGTCAAGGACATTAATAGCCGAACAGAAAATACTCTTGACTTGTGCCTCACTGCCGAACCTGATAAATATACAATCAGTGTATACACGCCTCTAGGTACATCAGACCATGTCTGCTCATATCTCTTGTCAAACAAATCCATTTAGAGAAAGAGCTCTAAAGAGGATCGTTTGGCAAACGAGAAAGCCAACTGGGACGGCTAACTCAACTTATCACTATGCTTCCTTAATAGTAACGTAGACTCCAGAGCAGGTATGATTACTAGTATGATTCATTTAAGAATGAAAACCTTTACGCCGAATATCATACCCAAAACTAAGTTATGGTTTCATTGGAGCTGCAATGAGGTTGTCCAAGAGAAAAGGGTGAGTTTCAGGTGGTTTTCAGCCACCCCAACTGAGGAAAACTGCAATGCCCATATTTAAAGGGGCAAATTTTTGCATTACCAACAAATACTGAAATTTTGGTCATTGGTAAAAAACATGAGGAATTCTTCTTCTTCCTCGATCTCTAGGCTTGTTGTTAATGAAACTCATTTCAGTTAGCTCTATTAAGAAAGCTTATGTGTTTGCAAGGCAATTCGCAGCAAATTCCAACTTAGCTGCTAGTGTCATAGCTCTTCCAGTTCTTGAGCGCGTTAACGATTCTATTCGTACTCGTACTATGGCGAGAGTCCAAAAGGCCTCACAATGCATAAATCCGTTGGTTCGGATGTTATCCCCTCTATTTTTATCGACCGATATCACTTAGATCCATTCTTTTCCAAAGTTATGGAAACGCAGATTAATTAATTATCGGCTTAAGAAATAACTTGAGGAACGCAAGCTTCTTAATGATAGACAGTCCGACTTTCGTAGCAATAGGCCCACTAGTGATCTCATGGTTCATCTCAGCGAACACTAGAACAAATGTTTACATAGTTTTGGAGAAAATTAGGTTATTGCACTTGATATTTGAAAAATGGTCCAATGATTTTTTCGCCCAATATCGTTGCCCTGTTCTAAGGCCCAAAAATACTTTCCAAAATCTATTATTGTTAGATTTACCGACATTCTAAGGCATAGCACCATATAAAAAATAAGTCACGAAGCTAAAAATTTAAGTTAAAAAGATCAGGGAGGCAAAATTACTAAGAAATTATAACCAATAACGTTTCACTAACCATTAGAAAAGCTTGATCACATATTAGTAAAATGTGATGCACTCATGCACCAATGGAGAAAACACCTAGGACAGAAAACAACTTAGACTCCATAATGGTACTCCCAATACTCAAGTTTCTCAAAGAAATAAATTTGAAGGCAAAACGTTCTAAATGGCACAATAGAGCTTAAGGTCGCCGTAAAATTACACCAAACACAATACCTTAATTCATTTGTCCTCGACTTCATCGTAGTTTTAATGTTAGCCTAATTTCAAAGAAGAATTTCTTTTCAAAAACTAAGGGTTAATAGTAATAATAAATTAATAAACAAACTGTAATCCTAGCACGTTAAGTAAAAAGAATCGCATGTGCGTTTCAAGCGTGAATTCATTGTTTGTTGTCAATGAAAACTTTTCGAGTCCATAAGTTCTCTAATCAATTTACGATGGTTTATTAATTAAAATACTAACAAAGTTTTTGAATGCTAAGAAAAAACGCTTTTAGTTATTTGTTTCCACCATTTTCTTATTTTTTTCTAATTGTTGTTTCAATTTCTTTAAGATGTTTTTATGTATACAAAAATACTTGTAACTTTACAGCTTGGTCTCTACTGGAAGACGATGAACGTCAATATCGCCTAGAACGAGCCTACAATTTCTTGCCATTAACATTAGCTGGTCTACGTCAAACTATGTCCAGCTTAGATCTCAGAAACCTCTTTACCCGTCCTAATTTAGAATCTAGTCATAATCAATACAATGAAATCATCAGTGAAGATATAACGGGCAATTTGAAGAAATCACTAAGCCCCGAAGAGTATGAAAACATACTCAATCATGTAAATATTTATGTACAAAAATTAGTCGATGCTAAATTGGAACAACAACACAAAGTCAATGTAGAAGCTTCCAAGACAAAGCAACAAAATGCTGTATCCAATGAAATGCTTATAATTATCGCCAATACAGTTCGGGAAAGTATACAAAAACTCGAACCAATTCTGGTCAAGAAAACCCAAAGTGATTTGCTGGGTGACAAAATGATGAAAAGAATTGTTGAGAATGTTCAAGTGGAATTGAAGGAGAGTCAAAGGGCTGCGTCGTCGACAAGTGAACCTGCGACTCTTTCAGCGGAGCACATAAAACAAATCTCGAATATGATTCGAGAAAACATCGAGGTTAACAATCATGAGTACAATATTATCGAGAGAATAGATATAGACGGTTTGCTGTTAAATATCTTACAGTCTCCAAAACTAGCTCAGTTCGTTGATTCTAGGATATTGCTTGCCAAAGAGGAATCAAGCGAGGCGGAAAAAGAAGTAATTGCCCGCCAAGAATTGATCATCAATGAGTTGAATAAGGAAATTGAGTTCATCAAGGCGTCTTTGTCCGACAAGCTGTCAGAAAATCAAGATCTCCATTACTCCATCAGCAACCTCAAACTCAGCCAAGACAACTTACTAAAGAGAGTCGATAGTCATGAGTCGCTGGTTTCGAATCGTTTTGGAACACTGTTGGCCGAAATCGATGAGAAGTTGTCTCTGCTAAGGGACGATCAATTCGCTTTGATCAATAAACAGGTTAAATTGTCACTAATCGACATATTAGGTTACAAAGATTCCGGAGACGTTGAAAACATCGATCTACATAATTGGATTCGGAATACGTTTGTGGCCAAAGAATTCCTCGAACAGAAACTAAGTGAACTCTCAGCGCAATCTAGTGACAATATGAAAAAGGAAATCGATCGTTCTGGGATGATTCTTATGAAGCAAATCAGTGAAAAGCTAAAGATTGAAATTCTAAGGTCTGTCGACTTGAAGCAAAAACAAAGTGCAGCTGCAATAAGTGGCGAAATCGAGATGGCTCTTTCGGAGAATGAGATTAAAAAGATTGTCAAAGGGGTTTTGGCAGTTTATGATGCTGACAAAACAGGTCTTGTCGACTATGCTCTGGAGTCAGCTGGCGGACAAATCCTCTCTACTCGGTGTACAGAGAACTATCCGATAAAATCAGCTCAGATTTCAGTTTTTGGAATCCCCCTGTGGTATCCGGCGAATACGCCTAGAATAGCAATTTCACCGAATGTCCAGCCTGGCGAGTGTTGGGCGTTTCAGGGTTTTCCGGGGTTTCTAGGTAAGATGTTTGGTTTTTGTTAAGTTGCAAGCGAATTGCTTTAATGAGTTTTTGTATTGTTTTAATTGCAGTCCTTCGATTGAATACGTTAATTCATGTGACGGGATTCACTCTAGAGCATATTCCAAAAACCCTCACACCAAACGGAAAAATTGATTCTGCTCCAAGAAATTTTACAACTTGGGTAAGGTTTTATAGATTTTCAAAAACTGAAACCGACACGAAATTAATATCATTAATTGCTTCTCCTTTACAGGGTCTTGAGCATGAAAATGATCATGAACCAGTTCTCTTAGGTGAGTATGAGTATGAGGACAATGATTTACCATTACAGTATTTCCCAGTGCAACACGATGTCAACGGTCGTTTGTTCGATATCGTCGAAATGAGGATAGAGTCAAATCATGGAAATCCACAGTACACGTGTTTATATAGGTTTCGGGTGCATGGGAAACCACCCACGTTAGAAGTGTAAATAATAGTTTATAATATATATTATGTATGTGTTCAAATAAGTCCCTGTGTCCAAAATGTGTGTAACTACTTAAGTAAATAGGTTAAGTGAATAACTTTTCAGAGTGATTTGCAGCTTCTTAGTTTGTGTAGATGACTTTAAGTGGGTGGTTGTCTTCTGTAAATACATATTAGGCTTAAGATTCTTTTTTAACGCTGTTAATTATGCCGTAAAAATTCAAATTCTATTGGATTTCCTTAGATTAAAAAACAATTAAATATGTGCCTTAACAATTTAGCTGCAACTAAATAATAATAACTATCAAAAATTTGAAATTTTATAAAAGACGAAAACTTTATAACAAAACTGAATTAAACAATAGTTCCTTAAATTTGATATCTGCAAATTATTAAATGTTTTTTAAAGACAATAACATTTTTCATTTTGATCATCCTTCAGAAAAAAAATATTGTTTGATTCTTTTCTTATCCTGTGAGTACATGCATGTGTATAAAAGAAAATTGTATTAACATACATAGATTCAGTTCTTTTATTGCTTTCTTTATATTGAAAAACAACCCAGTTTCTGTGACAACAATAGTTTCCCATGTCTTAATTATATTTTTGTATCATTATTGGGTTTATGGTTATTTGTTTAAACAGAATAAGCTATAAACGTATGTTTACTTCAATCTCTATAAACCTACGAGTATGTTCTCTTTCTTATAACAATAATAACGCCAAAGATCATTATAATTATAAAAAGAAAAATTGTCAGCTTGCTACTTTCTGCTTAGAATTTATTTACTTTCAAAATTGTCATTTAATATTTAAAGTATTTGATCTCTATCCCTGACAACAGTACTCGCACACAGGAATGGTTGAGAGTTGTAAGTCACTAGTTCTCAACGGACTGTTGCGCCACCCGTAAATAAAAAATAAAATAAAATTTGATCTCTATGGTTTACATTTAGTATTACAAGTATTTAAATCTTGCAAGTAAACATGTAAATACAGTCATGGAAAAAAATAATAGAAACGATCTTAGCTTAATAAATAAAAAGCACATTGGGAAGAGTTTAAACAAATTAAAAAAAAATATCTTACAACTCTCCATACGTTAGTTAAAAAATATAATATTAAATTGTGAAACTTAAATAAAAGGAAATAGTTATATAAAAATCTCTGAAGTATTTCACACTAATTTGCCCTGGAAAAAATAATAGAAACGAATTAAGAATGATACTTTATTTTTGTAATAGAATTATTGAATGGTTAAAATTGTTGCTAATCCTTAAATTACATGATCGTTGCATATTTATTCTAAATAGCATAATCGCATCTTTCAATATACATAGATCTGACCAGCTTTACACATGTCTTGAAAAGTGTGGAATACCATTAAATAAATAAATTAGGTGGCGCAACAGTCCATGAAGGACCAGGGCCTATTGACTTACAACTCTCAACCATCCCTGTGTGCGAGTAATGTTGTCAGAGATGGAAGGGACCTACAGTTTATATGCCGAATCCGAACGGCTAGTTTGAGAAAGCACTTTTCATGACAAGAATTACTCTTGGAGGATTTGTCAATTCCTCGCAAGAGGCAGTACCCGTGAAAAAAGTTAGGTGGCACAGGCAGGGATTGAACCCAAGACCCCTTGCATGACAGTCCAACGCACTAACCATCACGCTACGGGTACCATTAATTTGTTTTATTTTTAACCTTAAGATGTCCTTGTCATTCATCCTGCAGTTTCTTTTAAGTTCACAGACATATTCCATTATTTTAAAATCAAATAATTTTAATGAACGTTCCATTAGGTATATTGTATTATGGAGATTATATTCTTTCTACCTCTTTTAATGAGTGATTCGGTTCATTATCTTGCGTGAATTCTCATTAATTGGCATATCCTCTTCTGCAAAAGGCATTATTTCGATGTTTAGAGTCCGAACTTAGTCCACAGCACATGTTTTTCATTTAATTCAAGAATTTGGCTTAGCTTCAGTTGGTACAAAAACCTACCAAAAACTCATAAAGCTTCCACCAAAAACCTTAACTATCATCTTCGTGTATTTGGGATTGAACTATAAGTTTCTTGATTGTTTGACATGATTTTGTCCATCGAAACAAATTTGTCTTTGTTTTTCTAAACAGACGATTAAGAAACTCTAAATTCTATCCCAAATACACCGAGATCATAGTTTAGAATTTTGGCTAGTTTTTTAATCGTCTATTATTTATTTATTAATCTATTATTTTTCATTCATTTCATTTTCATTTCAGTTGATTTTAAAAACTGCCCCAAATGATTAAGAGCTTTCCTTGGTCAAAAAAGACGATAATTAACTATCCACTATTTCCGATTAAAAGTAGTTATTGTTTTATGCATCGATTACGTATCGATATCTGCATAGCAACTTATTTGAAAAAAATAACGGAAAATTTCGAAGGCTCGATAAGTATTTATCTTTTGGTGCAATTTTTTTAAAATAAATTTTGTTATGATTCAATGAATAAATAGTTGGAAAAAGTAAAACTTTGTCAACACTACAGGTTTCTAAACGTAATTATTTTAAAGTTCAATCTTCCTGCGGACGGATAATGTTTGATTTCTATTCTATTCTATTCTATTCTATTTGGAAGAACTCTTAAAAATAAATTATTCTTTGTTTCTTATGCCTGTTTGAAGCTTCTTAATTTTAAAATTCATAATTTTTCAAAAACTTATCCGATGAACTGCAAGGTAAAATTATTTAAAATTTTTCAATTTTTCATATAATCAAACATATTTTTAAAATTTTAAAAACTGAGCTGTAGAAGAGGAAAGAGATTTATAGAAATTAATGAATTTTTTAAGTAATATTAAAAAATATCCGAATTTTAAACTGACGGCTCTAGCGAGGTATCTGTTCCAAACGAAAAATTGAACGTAACTTCATACTTCGTCGAAGAGAAGAAGTTACATCCGAGATATCTATCATTGGAAAGGATCATACCACACTAATGCTTTATAAACGCTCAACAGACGTTTCTACTGTTGCCTGCTTGTTTTTTCGTTTCCGATTGCCCTGGAAACACAAATTCCAGTTTTTTAGTTTCTTACATAATTTCAAAACTATTGAACACGCATTTCATCAGGGTGCGTTCAAAAATGTGTGGAAGAATGACTCGAAGCAAAAGTCATACGGATCGTATAAAATTGGAGAATACTTCGCTCCGAACGGATACCTCGCTATGGCTGTGAATACATGTACATTCATTCAAATATGATTGATTTTGATACTAACTAACTAAACAAAAACCTATCACATGCAATTCCTGGCCTTTAGTTTAGACTATATTTACAAAGTAACAAAAGACATTTCAGGTTCAAATTAAAAGTTAAAGTATAATAGATTTATAAAACAGCGTTAAACTAAGTTAGTGTTATCATATCTTAGTACATAATATTATAATAGATTTAAATAATTAGGCTAAGAGAATTAATTTTAAAATTCTTGAAATTATGTTAAACACGGCAAAGAAATGAAAGAAATTAACCACAAACTTATTTAGCTTTAAATTGATTTACAGAAAGTCTTGTAAATATAATTTTAATTTTGTTTAAAAATAAAATTAACTTGTCCTAAGCACGTAAAATAATTTTTAAGATGTATTACTATTTTTTTTGCTTTACTAATTAATTTATTCGCTTTAATTCATTCTTCTTCAAGACGGCAACAATAGACAAATTATAAAAATAATAAAATAAATTTTGTTTAAGTTAAAGTTTTTTTTATGTTCTTGTATATTTCCTTAGTTTATAAAAAATATTTGTGTAGAAAAACAAATCTGATTTGAAAATTAAAAAAATAATTTTATATAATCGGTACACAGCTATGTATTTTATGTCAATAGATAATATTTAAGGTTTGTGTTTAATTTTATTTCCTAAGATTTTTGTTGTTAACTACCTGAATAAAATCATTTTAAATAAACAAAAAAAAAAACAAAAAATGATAACAATAAATAAATAACTATTCCTACGTGTTATTTTCTTTAAAAAGGTGCCTGTTGAAATACCTTTGGTATCCTTTGAGATATCTTCATAGAAATTTGAAAATGGAGAATTGATTTAGTTTGGTACGGGGAAGACAATTGAAGATAAAACATATTCAAATTTATTGAAAAATTCTCGTGAATTGAAATATTCAATCGAATATTGCTGTTTGTTTTCAAAGTGAATCGAAAAGTGTGCCCATCTACGATGAATGTTTGAATGTTTTGGAGTATTGATAAACTGTAATCTGTAGATTTATCAGGGCATTTTTGGCCAAACTGGATGAACGGCGGCAACGTCGGAATGAAGGCGGGATATTGAGAACTATAATAGTCTAAAAAGATGGAGTTCAGCTTTGAAACTTAATTTTTCATGAATTTATGTACATATGTTAACTTATATCATGTAAGAGAAATGATTAATAATTATTGGTCTTTTAGAATAGTTTCTTATTAGCTTAGCTTTTTATTAAAATCATCATTTGAAATAATAGTAAACATACGAGTACGAACATCATGATAAATAAAACATACCTAAACAATTTTTAACAAACTTGAGACAAACATAATAAAACAAAAACACTGCTAACTTAATTTTAAATAATAACAAATGTTTACTTTGCAAAGAAATCAAATTCCGCTTAGGTCAGCTTAAACGTCGCACCAAGTCAGACCGAATGTACTCTCAAAAGTGCTCTGCGAGTATATTCCCCTTTCGATAAGTTTCTTCGGATCAACACAATCGACAATTTCTATTATTTTATTAAGGGCAATATCAAAAGATTGTTTTGCTGCCCAAATATCAATTGGTACATAGTTAAATGACAGAGGTGTTTCAACTGAAGGCAAATCCAATGCACGTATGGCAGCTGTAGTTGCTAAACCAATCTCACTGTTGCCCAAACTTGCATAATACCCAACGGGAAAACGTTCTTCTGGTGAAAACATTCTGGCGGGCAATTGAATATCAGTGTATGAAGCACGCAAGGCATTACGAGCTGACTCGGAGAAGAAGTCCAAAACTATGGCCTTGCTAACCCAATGATTCAAGTCCAAGAAATGCATGAATTTTTGATGAGACATAAGTTTCATTGATTCGTTGAATTGTTTGTATGAACCCATTTTTTCCATTTATAAATTTACCTAGATGTATATAAAAGTGACTAAAATTATTTATAAATGTAAGCTTCTTCTAGTTACAATACCTTGGAATTCTAAGTCTTCACAAATTAAATATGTAGATAAGAGGTTTCAATTCAATTCTTGTTATTTTATAATAATAATAATTGGTTTAATAATTAATTTGGCAATAATTATATAAAACAATCGTACAAATAAAATAATACAAAATGTTAATAACTAAAGGAAGGTGCCTTTTTTTCTTTTTTTTTCTTATCTGATTTTAGTAGGTTCTGTTATTTTAAATTACAACTTATTTACTGTCGAAAAAGAAAAACAACAAACTAAACGGAATAGAGATCAGCCTTGCCAGATTGAACTTTTCCCATAGTTTTAGAGAAACTTCTCTATTGACTAAGTAATTTAGAGTTTTTAGTGAAGAGTGCAAACATTTTTATTTATCGTCGAACTCCACGTTGAATTGAAACTTTGGTGTATGTTTTATGTGTCTAATATTTTTCTCTTTATGGGTTCATAGTTTAAAGTAAAAAATCCAATTATTCGAACTACTTTGGCTAGCTGAACAATAACGAGCATATCTTAACTGAAGAGATAATAGTTAGTTAGAAAATTCCTGCTACTTGTAATTTACAGTGGAAGTATTTAATTTATAATTTTTTTTTTATAAAAGTTTAAGAACTTCAGTATAGTTGTGAAAAGTTTTAATTTTTAAAACATCAGGGGAGTCATTCCGTAATTTTCAAAACGATTTTCATTAACGATCGTCAAGAATTTGCTTAACGTAACTATCGTCTCGTCAATCGTTTGGAGTGTAAGATCTTTGATGTAACTATAAATCTAAAACGTTAGATATTTATGTCTGATATTGTAAATTAATAAATCTACACAATTATAATGTCAGTACGAGTAACATAAAATCAGCTGCACATGTGCACATTTATGGATGAGCATTCTTCCAAGCCCAATTCTGACCAAGAAAATTAAGAAAAGACTCCATTTTATTCACAAGTGATAAACTATTTTGGATAATTTGCTTTGTGCAAGAGCAAGTTCAAAATCGTTCCCTGTCAACTCAAAGGCTCTAAACGCGTTGTTTTGTAATTGTATTCGTGTAACTTCGTATACGTGTTAAACGAGTGCGGTAGATTTGTCAAATTGCCACCTAAACATTTTAAAAATTTGTATTTGTGCAAAGAGAGTTAAATCTGCAGAAAAATCCAGATCTGAAGATTTGATTTTAAATCAAAAATTAATCAATTTATTTTGTCCCATGGAATGCAAAAACAGGGTAAATTTGTGTTTTGTCAGATCTAGATCAAGAATGGTTAGGTTAGGTTTGGTTAAAGCGCTGTCCATGATGGAATCGGACACACTTAAGCCAGTTTAATGGCCCATTGTGATACCACATGAATCTTAAGGCTTCCTCCTAAGCTCAATGGAACCAGTTTGAGTCCCTTACGAAACGTGAGAGGCTGATTATGCTGATATGATTTAGATCGTTAAAGAAGAATTCTCCTAGGTAATTCTTGCGTTTTTGAGCTAGAGCAGGGCATGTACAGAGAAGGTGAAGAACTGTTTCCTTCTCTTCCTCGTCCATACAGCTTCTGCAAAAGTCATTTGAGAATACGCCTAGCCGCGTGGCGTGCTTTCCTATTAGACAGTGTCCGGTTATGACACCTATTATCGAGCTTATATGCGATCTGCTTAGAGATAGCAAGCACCTTGATAGCTTTAAATCTAGTGTTGGCAAGATGTTTTTTTGTGACCTGACACGTGGTGATGTTGTTCCATCTGGTGTTTGCCTTCTCCATAGCGTCTTGCATTAGCAACAGTTTACAAGTAGCGATTGGTATGCCAGCATTTGCCAAACGTGCTAGGATGGGTTGCACTGTACCGTTCCTGGAATGTCTCTATGGCTCAGCACCCAGCCATCTCCATTAGAGATGATCGACAGTTATGGACTGTTATAGAGTTTGTAGAGACAGAGTCCAGAGATTTGATAGCGGCCTGACTATCTGAGAAAATACGGATATCAGATGTTGATATCACGTTTTCTTTAAGCCAGGACAAGACTTCTTTTATCGCCAAAAGTTCCGCCTGGAACACGCTACAATGATTGGGAAGGCGGAATGAGAGACTTAATTTCAGTCGTACAGAGTACACACCTCTACCAACTCCTTCTTTTGTTTTTGAACTATCTGTATAAAAATGGATTGATTCGTCTTCCAGGAACGCCCTATCCTCCCAGAAGGATCTGGAAGGTATATAAATCTGGAAGTTCCTGTCGAATTGCAGTTGGGGGGTGGTGTAGTCTGTGTGCTTTGGAATTGATTCTAAATACCTAAGAATTACGGAGTGGCCAATGTTGTTGTTATTCCACTACGACGAAGCTTTGAGGCGAATAGCAGAGCTTGCAGCTATTTGTTTGCTTAATATATCAAGAGGTGTTAGTTGGGTTAGGTGAGTAAGGTGTCTAGTGCCGCAGATGGGGTCGTGCGAAGCGATCCACTTATACATAGGCAAGCTGAACGTTGGACTTTATTTAGTTTGTTGCGGTTTATAGCTTTCTCTAAAGCAGTCCACCATACTGCCACACCGTACATTAAAATCGGTCTAATTACCGATGTGTAAAGCCAATGCGTGATTCTGGGTCGTAAGCCCCATTTATTACCAATAGATTTTTTGCAAGAAAAGAGAGCTCCAGTAGCTTTTTTGACTCTTTCCTTTACATTGCGTTTCCAATTTAGTTTTTTATCTATAACAAGACCCAGGTATTTAGCCTCGTCCGAGAATTTTAATTGGATTCCTTTTACGAGTATATAGGGAGGGTTGACAAATGGAATTTTGTATCTCCTCGAATATAAGACTAGATCGGTTTTGTGTGGGTTAACTCTCAGTCTACACCGATCAGCCCAAAGTATTAGTTCTAATGCATTTTGACAGAGTTCTTTTAAGGTGTTAAGATGCTTTCCTGAAACTGCTATAGCAGCGTCGTCCCCATAGGCGATCACCCTGGAACCCTCCGCATCCAGACTAGTTAGGATTTCATTCACCACTAGGTTCTAGAGGAGAGGGGATAAATTGAAATATTTAACCCATAGAAAACTTCCTTAATATTGAACGACAACCGTCTGGAAAAAGTATTGTTGCCTCTTTTGAAATTCGAAAACGTTAAACAATACTATAGTTGTTTAAATTATTTTACAACAAGTAAGAAAGATTACTTTTGTACAATAATTTGTACATACATATGTACATACATATGGGTTAAAAGAGATAAATTAATTTTCTTCGTAATCCTATAAATGGTATTTTATTTTTGACTTTTCATTTTTACTTTGTAACAACACTAAATTGCCCCGAAATATTTGTACTCTAATTTCCTTAGTTAACATTTTTAAATTAATGATAGACGATTTGCTATCGTGCAAACGCTATCGTTTTGACGTTGTCATTTTGACGATTATTGTCTTGCTTGAAGTGAGACCCCTCAGACTTCTTTGTTTTATTGTCTTTTTTAATAATAACTGACTTTTAACTAGAAATAAAAAGTAATATTTAATAACCAAAAAATGGCGGGTGGAACATGTAACATTTAACGCTTCTTCCCTGGTTATGTTGGCCCCTTGGAAATTATTGAAGAAGTGTGGGTTTGAGTTGCCAATGATATTATGCATCCATTTGTGAGAAGGTCTGAAGCTGAATGTCTGCATTGGGAGTCTTTTTTTATCCCTAAAACTGTCGAGTAGTATCACATGGAATAGAATATTAAGTACGTTCGGAAAAGATTGAGTTAGAGTTAAGTGATAGTCTAACGCAGAACAAAACTGTTTATTGGATTTTGCAAGCTTATCAAAATGTGTCGCTATGCCCAACGCAGTCCATCATATTGCTATTCCATATTTAAATATGGATCTAATTAATTATATGAAGTGCATAATAAGAGGTTTAAGCGTGTAGTTTTCATCTGTTACCAATTTGCAATGGCAAGAGTATATAGGTACTGTGGTGTCTCTCTATGAACGCCTCTTAATTGATAGGCGGATATTTCAATCATCAATTTTAAAAAAATATACTTTTAAGACATTGATTATGAAGATTGTAACCGTTAAAAATGTTGAATGATCTATTGTTGATTCTTAATAAGATATTATTAGTTCAATTTATATATCTTCCTTAATTATTTCCTTTTTCTCAATCAAATTAGGCTAAGCTTTATGAGACTGAATAAATTCGCTAATTATTTTTTATATATAATTTGTGATTACATATTTTAAAAATTTCTAATGCTTGCACTTTTATCAAATTTTACTCAGTTAAAATATACACTGTATCTGATTTTCTTTTAGAAAAATCCTTAAAACGCGTGTTTTTTAGGACGTGTGGTATTTAATCCGAAAATATTTGTTTTTGAAGTTAGTCTTTTTGACTGTCACAGTGTCACTTAATTTATGTTCAGCTCGGTTTGTCATTTGATACTCAATAGACTTATTCGTGAACAACGTTTGCAAACCGTGCAAATTTATTACCACAATAATAGTTCGGTTCGCGTGACGCAACAAAACTTTCAATTCATTGAAGGAACCTTTTTGTGAACGCATTATCTAGCGTCGTGGGCCTGTGGCTTGACCTCTAAGATCGTATAATTTATCACCGCTGGATATTCACGCAGATAAGCCCAAAACGGTTGACGCCTTCGAAGGGAATGTTCGTCGCGTTATTGCTGACATACGTCCCAAATTGCTGCGAAGATTGGTCAAAAATTAGGCCGCTAGACTGGAATTTATTCGAGCCAGCTGCGGTGCCCACTTGCCCTAGATAGTATTTAAAACATAGCTGTCAAATCGTATCCTTATAATAAAGCTAAACTCTATATGCCTTTTATTCCTTCTTCAAAATCACACGTCAAAAAAAGACCTTGAGTAATGTTGATTATTAATGGGTCCTAATTTAAGAGATTATTTGTTTTAACGAACTTAATCCTGTATCCGGGTACCCGTGATGTGGTAATCGTCAATTCTATTAAATTAAAACGCAATATTATCCTTTTATTCAAAATGTCCCCTTTTATTTCTCGAGTCCGTTATTCTAATAATCAATCCACTTATTCTAACCCAACTCTCAGATGGGCTCATTAATTATAGATACAACAATTACATGAGCAGACGTTTACACTAGTAGTCGCCGCTGCCTGGGTTTTTCAACTGTCATTTCTTGAAAACTGCCATCTGTGTTATTATCTTCTGACATATCCAAACTCTCTGCAGCTGGTGTTGATAACGGCAATACCTTTTTCACATGAGCAACATTTCTGTCGAAAAGAGAACCTGAAGCTTTATCTTTTATAGTTACCTTTGGTCCAGTTCTGTTCAAAACCGTAAAGTCGTTAGGTTGGAAAGGAGTATCTAACTTCCTTAATGGCTCTGTCCTTTTGGCCAACACCGTGTCCCCAACATCAATCTCACCCTTTCTTTTCTGGATAGTATCTCTGTCTACAAAGTCTGTATTCGGTGGTGCTGTTTCCAGGTCATTTAAAGATGGTACCTTGGATCTAATCGTTCTTCCATACATAAGTTCCGTGGGTGTCTTCCCTGTTGTTGCCTGCGGTGTAGTATAGTACAACATTAAATAATCCTTCAAATCAGCTTTCCAATTACGTCCCAGAGCATTACTTATTTTTAAACGTTTGTTGAGTGATCTGTTTTGTCGTTCTATTTCACCATTGGCTTGCGGCCAGTAAGGAATCGTAAAGTTGAGAATTATACCTCTTGACTTGCAGTAACTTTCAAATTCTTCACTTGCAAATTGCTTTGCGTTGTCCAGTGTTATTGTTCTTGGATACCCTAATCGGTTAAAAATGTTGTCTAGTCTCCCAATAGTTGCTTTTGCTGTGATCGTGGACATAATTTCGATTTCCATATATCTGCTATAATAGTCAATAATAGCTAATATCCACTCACTGCTTGGCAACGGCCCTAAGAAATCAATAGCAATATCACACCAGGGCATTGTTGGAAACTCCCTCCTTTGCATTGGTAGCGGTCGAGATGGTAATCCCACTAAGCGACAACCTTCACACTGTTTTACAAACTTTTCTGCGTCCTTATCAATACCTGGCCACCAGACTCTATCGGGCAATCGTTTCTTCATGTTAGTTTCCCCCGGATGGCCCTCATGTGCTAAGGTAAGCATACGTTGTCTAAGAGCATTTGGAATAACAAGTTTGTTTCCTCGGACAAGTAAATCATCAATTACACATAAATATGACTGAAAAGGTGCGTATTGTTTTGCTTCGGCAGAATCCCATTGACCTGATTGTAAACAAATTCTTACCGCTGCCAGCTCTTGATCCATTTTAGCCTTTTCTTCAATTTCAGATATGTCTATAGCCGCTGATTCTAAGATCGCCAGAACAAAAAACTCACTGTCTCCGTCAAACTCTTTGTCATCACCACTTGTTGCTAATCTGGATAAGGGATCCGCGATGTTTTCACTCCCCTTTTTGTACACAACGGTGAAATCGAATGATTGTAGTCGAAGCAGCCACCTTTCAATACGAGCACAAGGTCTAGATGTAGAATTGAAAATTGCTTGTAATGGACGATGATCTGTTTCCACCTCAAATCGTCTACCCAGCAAATAAATTGCAAATCTTTCTACGGCCCACACAATAGCCAAAGCTTCTTTTTCTGATTGACAGTAGCGGCGCTCGGTCTCTGTTTAACTTTTACTTGCATAACAAATAATTTGTGGACTCATCTCATCACCATCAGGGTTTTTATATTGAACCAAAACTGCACCGAGAGCATCTGGACCTGCGTCTGCTATTACCCTAGTACGAAGGGAATTATCGAAAAAACTCAAAGTATTCATGTCCGACAACACACTCTTTAATTCTGCAAAAGCCTTTTCATGTTGAGGCTGCCAGTCAAATTTCACTTCGGATTTGATTAATTGTCGTAAAGGGGTAGTTATTTGCGAAAGATGTGGTATAAATCGGGCTAGATAAGTAGCCAAACCCAAAAAACTTCGGAGCTCTTCAGTAGTTCGAGGTATTGTGAACTCTTTAATAGATGATATTTCATCCAGGGAAGGTCTTATACCCTCGGCAGATATAATGTGCCCTAGAAACACTATTTCGTTCATTGAGAATTTGCATTTTGAGTGGTTCAACAGAATACCATATTTCTTAAATTCATTTAAGACATTATACTGTGACTTCCCAAGGTCTTCTTTAGAGGTGCCAAAAATTATGATGTCATCAATGTAATTTAAGGCATTTGGAATCTTCGCCAATATTTGTTCGATGACTTTCTGGAACATCTCTGGAGCACACGATAAACCGAACATCAATCGTTTGTACCGGAACATTCCCAGATGTGTTATAAATGTTGTGATGTATCGACTCGATTCATCCAGTTCAATTTGATGGAAAGCATCTTTAATATCAAGTCTCGTGAAATATTTGGCATCCTTAAGTCTGTGAAGGAAATCCTCGAATGTTGGCATTAGGTGGTTTCCGCGTTTAATTGCCAAGTTTGCACGCCTCATGTCGACACATAACCTTAACTCGCCATTATCTTTCACGATAACAACCAAAGGTGATGTCCACTCGCTAAAATCGTTCACTTCTTCGATTATATCCATAGCCAAAAGTGATCTTAGTTTGTCCTCAATCTTGGTCTGTAATGCAATTGGTGGACGTCTTGGATGTTGCTGCACTGGTGTTACTCCTTTATTTATTGGTATCTGCACTTTAACTCCCTTCATTTTTGGAAAAGGACGTTTATCATCTGTCTTTATGTAATGTGTTGGTTCTATAAGAGTACTTGGCAACCCAATTTTAACAATACCTAGCTCTTTTGATGTTGAGTAACCTAGAAGTGGCCTTGATCCATTTTGCACAACGTAAAACCTAGCATCTACCTCAATAATTTGTCCACAATCATCTAAAGATACTGTGGTGTCAACGACCTCCAGAACATTTAAAGAATCAGAATTCTTAAGGTAACCTTTAAAGTCGTATTCTGATTATTTTTGTTTGTAGTTTACTTTCAAATGCTGTCGCTTTAATTTTTCATAAGTTGCATCGTCAATTAAATTTCTTCTTGTTCCGGAGTCAACAAGCACTTCAGTTAATACACCTCCAATACGAACTAACACCATTTCATCTCGATCATCTGCGTTTGTTATAAAATTTTGATTTTTGTTGAGGAAGATATCATTAACGTTATTAACTTTCTGAAACTTGCTACGCCTGTCAGTCACCGTTTCATTTCTTTTCCGTTTTCTGTCGTTCAGGTAAAGTTTTGTTTGACATTTAATCTCAAAATGATTTGGCTTGCCACATCTCCTGCATTCTTTGCCAAGTGCAGGGCATTTTGAATTATTATTTTGGTGACTCTTTGACCCACAGCGCGTACAATCCATTCTTGTTTTCGTGTTAGTTTGAATTCTATTTACATCCGAAATCTCTTCAGAATTATTACCATGAACAGTCATTTGACTAGCTTGATATTTTACAGCCTGATAAGAATTTACCATTCTCATGACATCATCTAAAACCAAGCTTTCTTTTTGTAGTAACTTTTCGCGTAAATCCTGTGGAGCCAGGAGAATTGTCTTGTCTATAACGCTTATTTCGCGGCTTTCGGTTTCACTTTTACCAAAATTACAACGGCCAGCCTGTTCTTGTGTTCTTAGTAAATATTTACCAAGAGATTCACCCGCTGTGGGTTTAAGGGTCCAAAATTGATTTCTCTCGAATGTGTCATGTTGTTTTGGTGCGAAATATTCACAAAGTTTTTCTATTAATATGCCGTAGGAGTCAACACCTTTTTCTTTATCTTCTACAACATCTGCTCCAGGTATTGTGTAGAACACATTCTTAACATCTGGTCCTGCCTTTGCAAGGAAAATGTTTTTAAGTCGAGTCTTGTCAGTTATCTCATTTGCTGCCGCAATGAAATCAAAATTTCTTGTATACTTCTTCCACTCATTTCTTAACTGATGTGGTTGAAACTGCTTAAAATTGAATTGACAAATATCCCATTTGTCCATTTTGGCCGTATTTAAACTAAGAAATTAGGATATATTTGTTTAGCCCATATTACCATTATATACATATGTATTTGGGTACTCTACCTTGTAACGCTTAACACTTTTATAAATTGTGTTCTTGCCTTGTCTTCCCGACAGCTTATAAATTGGCTTATCGCCTTGTTTTGGTCTTCTTGACCGTTTTAAAGATTTTGATGTGGTCTCAAGGACTCTTTTGCTATGGTCTCACGGACTCTTTTGATAAATTCTCACAGACTTTAATCTGTTTCACTTCTGCTGAGTAGGTATGCTGCAACCACAAAAAAAACAAAACAATTAGAACTCATGGTTCTCAACGTACATGCATGTTTGCATTTTATCATTGTTTTTCGTGTCATTTTTTGTTCATGGTTTTCTTGTTTTTCGTAGTGCCCGTGGCATGATGGTTAGTGCGTTGGACTGTCATGCGAGAGGTCTTGGGTTCAATCCCTGCCTGTGCCACCTTAATTAAAAAAAAAAGAGTTCACGGGTACTGCCTCTTGCGAGGAATTGACAAATTCTCCAAGAGTAATTCTTGCCATGAAAAAAAAAGTGCATTCTCAAATTAGCCGTTCGGATTCGGCATATAAATTGTAGGTCCCCTCCATCCCTGACAACATTACTCGCACACAGGAATGGTTGAGAGTTGTAAGTCACTAGGCCCTGGTTCTCTACGGACTGTTGCGCCACCTAATTTTATTTTTTTTCTTGTTTTTCTTTTTTTTTCATAATAACTTACCGATCCTCGTCGCCAATGTGGTAATCGTCAATTCTATTAAATTAAAACGCAATATTATTCTTTTATTCAAAATGTCGCCTTTTATTTCTCGAGTCCGTTATTCTAATAATCAATCCACTTATTCTAACCCAACTCTCAGATGGGCTCAATAATTATACAACAATTACATGAGCAGACGTTTACACTAGCAGTCGCCGCTGCCACACGTGGCATGATGGATTAAAAATGGTCTTCAACAGGGAGCGGTGAATTCGCCGATTCTCTTCAGCATTTACACCTGCAGCGATCTGATAGGTAGTTACAAAGGCAATTGCGTTCGCCGACGATTTTTTTGCGTACAGAACGGCCCGAAAGGTTGAGGTTATTAGAATTCTCTTGCAGCGTGATTTCGACAAGATTCAGCGATATTGCGACGACTGGAAACTGAAAATAAATGTCCAGAAGTCGGAGACAATTCTGTTCCGGACTCCGTTGGCTAGGGCCACGAGGGATACGTGCAAGAATTGGCGCAAGATGGTCATCGTTGATCTTCACGGGCAGACATTAGCGAGCAAAAGTGTAGTGAAGTACCTCGGTATCTGGTTAGATCAGTATTTATATTTCGACAGACATATAAATGCTGCTCTGACCAGGGCCAGAGGGGCCTTCGCTCTGACGAAACGGCTGTTTTTTAGCAGTCGACTTGACCCCAGAGTGAAGGTAATTTGCTACATGGCCCTCATACGGCCGATGATCGTTTATGGTTGTCCTGTGTGATTCAACGTGGCCCCTTCCCAAATGAAGAGGTTTCGGGTGTTCGAGCGGCAGTGTTTACGACGCTGTACCGGCTTATATCGAACAGCCGAATCTTCTTTCGTGCATTACTATTCCAACGAGGTCCTATACAACGGGGCTCGAATCAACAGAATTGACAATTTCGTGATAAAACTCGTTCGAGGTCACATTGCAAGAGCTATGTCTTCGACCAACAATTTAATTTTCGGGGCGTTCTATTCGAACGACGAGTATTTTGAGAGTGCACGCTTGAGCGGCTTCATTCCACCAGAGGCATTCCTCTTTTTAGATAGATGCGGTCTGATACAGGATAGATTGGCAGTTCCGCTAATCTACCACGTCAGACGACGAACCGTGGATAGGCGACTCCTGTACAATCGGGACGTCATGGCATAAGGCGGAGCAGAGCTCCTTCGGTTCAGTAGGGCTGTGTCCGAACGGGACCGAACTGATAGGGTGAAGCAGGAGAACCAGTTTTGGTGGCTTCAATCTGCACTTGATATTGGGTAGTCGGGATGGGGTTTTAAGACTTGGCCGGCTTACATACTTGTTTTATAGTTTTAGGGTTTAGTTTTAAGTAGAGTAGGCATGGTGGCACAAAAAAAAAAATACAAAAAAATATACACAAAAAAATACAAAAAATAACATGGAATTAAAATAAAAATAAATAAATAAAAAAAAAGACAACAAAATATGAAAAATAAAACTTTAGATAGTTAGATTTGCTGCTGTGGTTGTTCTAGTTTTAAGTAGTTTATAGGTAGAATAGGTAGTTTTAGTTAGCTTTAAGTTTTATATTAAGGACCTTATTTTAAGTAGTTTTTTCAGTAAAAATAAAAAAGGATATTGACATTAGTTTTTTCTAAATTTTCTAATGAATACAAAAATAAATAAAATGAATTGAAGTTAAATAGATCTTAGGGCCGAAAGGCATTAGCATTAAGTATTATTGTTTAACTTAGAGTGTCCGTATGGGACCAGTAAGTTAGTTGTAAGTTATGGTTAATTAGGCTAGTTTTATGAATTTTTGTCTAGCTTTAAGATAGGTTTAAGATTGAAGTAAAAATGAATTTGAAATAAAAAAAAGTGCGTTGGACTGTCATGCCAGAAGTCTTGGGTTCGATCTCTGCCTGTGCCACCTAAAGTTTTTTCACGGGTACTTGCGAGGAATTGAAAAATTCTCTAAGAGTAATTCTTCTTTCTCAAATTAGCCGTTCGGATTCGGCATTTAAACTTAAGGTCCCCTTCATCCCTGCAATTACTCGCACACAGGATTGGTTGAGAGTTGTAAGTCACTAGGCCCTGGTTCTCTACGGACTGTTGCGCCATCTAATTTAATTTTAATTTAATCCTGTATCCAAAGATTCTTGTTTAAAAACATTACATATATTTTAACATTTTATTTCGTTTTTAATGTTGGCCCATTTTTGTGATCTGACTTTAAAAAAATAAATATATTTCTTGGAAAAAATTATAGAGAAAGTTTCATTAATTAAAACCTATGGGGCCGTCATATGCATTTCCGATTTTCCGATGTTTGACTAAAAACTTTGTGTGTGAACTACTGTTATTTTTAATTTCCGAGTTTGAACTCAATCGTCTTAAGATGTACGGTGTCACGTTTTATTAAAATTTTGTTTACGAATCCAATACTTGCCACACAATATATATGTACATATGTATGTACGTAATGTAAAATTCTGCGACCACCTCAGCCAATATACAATAAATTTACATGACAAATTACATATTAATATTACATATTTGATGAGAGCTGATTTTAAGAATCTTAACCAATGAAATAAGAAAAATCTTTGAAAATGGTTACCAAAGTGATGTAATATATGGGTGATTATACAAAAGTTAGGTAACTCGATGTCATCAACCAATATATACAAAGTCTGATTATTTATTGAGATTGCAATTTATTTTAAAACAATGGAAAGACCTTTATTTAGTCACCCAATTTCAGTTCTTCATTTTGAATACAAGTTATTAAAAAAACACAATTAGTTCTTAAAACGTCAGTCCTCTGGCATGTCACAACCCTGAAAACGAACCATTAAGTGACTGTCTATTAAACATTATCATTGATTTGAGAAAACTTATCAATTTACTACAATCTGTGATGTATATAGTTAAATATATACTACAACTTTCATAATGCAGTGTTCTCCACTTTATTTAAAAAAACAAGAAATTTTGTGTTCAGTTTTATTCGTCAGTTTGGTGAATCGTTATTTTTTTGTTAATCTAAAGTTTATTTTTATTTATTCGTATTAGACTTTGATTTGTTAAAATGTAGTTTGTTGATATTTGAAATTACAAAAAAAACATTAGTGCAGATTATAGTCTCAAATTTCGTCTTTTTCGTCAGTAATGTGGCGTCAGTTCTGTGTCAGGTAAATTGTTATTGTTCTTCATTTCTTGATCATTAGTACTTTTAAGATGAATATTGTTAGATTTTGTTTGTTGATTACTTTGAAATATTTAGTAAAACTATGTGAAAGTAGTAAAAGATAAGTGAATAACGTTACGTTAAATGTCAAAAGTTTGTTTTGAAAACTGATGTAGTATTTTCTCTAATTTACATATTAATAATTATTTTTAATTGTTTCTAAGTGATTATAAGTGATCATTATTAAAGTTTTACTAATTTGATTTAATTTCATTATAATACTTTCAAAACTGTGTATACTCGTCAGTCCGCTGGCAGTCAAATTCTGAAATTTTTAAGTATCTTACAATGTACTCAAAAAAGTGACTGGCCCGATTGGGAACAATATATTAATTAGATTAGCTATCATATACACCCGAATTTATAGAAGTTTGATTTAAAAACTATCGTAAACAAAATATCCTCAAAAGTTACCCAACTTTTGTATAATCACCCATATTCTGATTTTTCTAAGGCGTTTGATAGTGAATCACACAGTCTTGATAAAGAAGCCTACTCCACATATGTAAATGTACAGAGTAGAGAACACAGCACCTTGAGCGACTAGACTATATAAGGTGATAACAACACAAGACATTAATACAAGACAGAAGGACAGAAGAGAAAGAACAACAGAAAGAAAGAACACATGACAACAGCACGCGGTAGGTTTCGAGACGGTCCCCCATCTGAGTACTAACCACGCTCACTGATGCTTCATTTCGGTGATCGATGGGAAACTATAACACACCAATGTATTGAGATGGTTTGAATCTTTTATAAAAGCATTGTTTATACATATATTTTTATAAAATATATATAAAATGATAAAAGGCCGCATTCATTACGGGTGTATTAAAAACATAATATTTGAACGCATAATTGCGAATTGTGGAGTACCTCAAGGAAATCATTTTGGTCCACTAATTTTACTGATACTTATTAACTATGTTCTCGATTGTTTTAAATCTTCTTATTGCCTTGTGTTCGCTGATGATATAACAATATTTCGATACATTAAATCCGCCGACTGGTGTAACTCAAATCAGTTGTTTCTAAACGTTGTCACAAGTGATTTTATATCTTTCAATAAGTTAATAACAGGGCGTCTTTGAGAGGCCAACGCATTTGCCAGTCATATTGACTTACAGACTTACATAGTTATAATAGTTGAGATACTTTTAAATGTCTTATTATTGATTGACTAACTTTTTTAAACTCTGGTGGTTAATTGTTTAATTATTATTTATATATAAGTATTTAATTATTTTTAGGCATTTATACAAATTTGTATCCCGTGTTGCTCAAAACCTAATGAGTAGTTTTTCAGTCTATATATTTGTTTTTAATTTAAAATGTATATTCGACTGAGAGCGCATTACCACAATAAGAAAAAAAAAAAAAAAACAATAAGCAAAGAGCCCTTAAAACGTTCTCATCATTTCATAATTTTTAAAGAGCATGCTTCAGTTTGCTTAATTCAAAATCGGCATTTTTGCCAATGCTGAATAAATCTCTTTTAAAATCTCCAATCGAAAATTTAAAGTTAACCAAAAATTTAAACAAGTATGAACCGTAATTGTTTGCAATTTTTATTTGGCATAATACATTTATTTCTACATTTTAATATATATATATGTTTGTTTATTTTCTTAAAATTAGTGTTTTTTTTTCTTGTCTACAAAAGCACACAAATAAAGCATTTTTTTCCCTTCAATATAATTTTACTACGCTGCGCGTAACATATACAATATACAATACATATTAATAATAATTTATAACTACCTACTATATAAAATTAATACTTTTTTATCGTTTATTTTTTGTTTAAATAAAATAAAATTAAATGAAACTTTAATATTAGAACAAAATTAAATTAAATTTACGTATTTTCTTTCGTTTGTTATTTGTTTGTTTGTTTGTTTTGTGTTATTCGTTTTTTGGTTGTTTAAAGAATTAATTTCTGTTTTATGTTAAATATTCTTTTTTTAATTTTTGGACACTTAACACTTAAATTATTGTCATGTTTTCTGTTGTTTATTTATGTCTGTTGAATTAATTATTTGTGTAAATATGTATTCGGTTTTATTTTGTGTACATTATAATATTTTAATCCACGTCATTTAAATAGAATTAACTTATTATAGTTTTGAAAATCTGGTTTTTTAGAGTCCATTTAAGTCATTTGGCAAAAATTGGTATTTCAAGCAAAATTTTATTCTTATGGCTTTTTGTATTTAATGGGTCCTATTCAAAATTTCTATTCCTTAAGAAACATTTCTAAACTTAACAATGTTTCTGCTATCCCTATCGTGAATCACAATCGAACAAATAATTGATTCAATTGGGATTGAACTCTCTGAGAATATTTTTCGCCGAACGTTTCCTGTGAACGTTTCCATCGGAAACTAATTCATCATTGGAAAACGATTTTCCGTGAGAATTAGTCTTTTATATAACATTTTTTTTATTTTTTGAGAAAGATTCATGACACAACGGCAGAACATTTTTTAGTTTGAAATAAAATTCCTGGTAGGAAAAGGGTTGAATTTACGCCAAATGCTTCAGGATTTTTTCCTGATATTTTTCCTGAAAGAAGAAAACTTTTATTTTTGATTGCCCTCAATATTTCAGGTTCTAAAATAAGTGCAATGTTTTGCATAGATTAATTATTTTTATATTTAATTTAAAATTTTAAGTAAACGAGTACGAATATATGACATTTTTTTAATGCAGTTATATTTTACAATTTAAAGGCTATAAGGTTAACATTTACTCGAGGTTAAGATTGTGTCTTAAGAGTCACAGGTTTCCAATTTAAAAACTTATCGAGCAGCCTTTAAATCGAGGAATATAACTGTGTGAAAGAATATGTCTTTCTAGCATTAAAATCACCAATGAACTAAAAATGCTAAAAAAATTCTCAAATTTTCTGATTTTTTACTTTTGGCGGTCGACGTTTCATTTCATTTCATTTATTTCATTTCATCTTTTACAGTAGACTTAAGTCTATAGAAGCAAAAGTTACATTTATTATATACTATAGTTACACTATAGCAAGCTTATCCAAATTTAGATTTACGTCGAAAAGTTGGATTATTAATCAGGTCAATCTTTTTGTTTTCTTTATAAATTGTATGATATTTGATATAGGATGTTGGATTTTCTTTCAAAATACTGTTGGACTTAATTTTTGATACAAATTTGACAAAACTTTAAAAACATGGTTTTAATATTTGTAAGGTTGTTTTGTTTTTGTCTGAAATTTAAAATTGAATATTTTGGCTGAAAGAAAGAAAAGTTTTGTTTCTCTTAAATGGCGTAGAGTTTTCGTGGAATGTGTAGTTTTGAAAATTGTGTGTTTATTTTTTTTTTCTTGAATATACAGCGCTTTTTTCAGAGTATAAATATTTATATCATTTTTAAATATTATAGTTTATTTAGTTTATTTATTTATTTATTTAATTCGTTAAACAAACTAACGTTAGAACTTAAGACTAATATTACATTTATTCTTAGATTTATAGATTTACAATGCAAAAACAAAAACAAACAAAAAAAAAGAAAAAAAAATGCTAAACTGAAGTATTGAAAAAATTTACTTTAAATGTTTTACTTTTAAAATTATCGCTTACGGAATATACCAAAAAGTAATACTTGTTGTAAACTGAAATCAATTGGTTGAGGGGACTGTTTTTACCATAGTTTGATCTGCTTGATATAGGACGTAAAGGAACTTGTCTTCTAATGCTTGAACGGCTATAAATAAAGTTTAATTGTTCCAAACTTGATGGTGATATGACTGACCCATTGATTAATTTTATAATAAAGCACAGCTGAATGTACTCTCTGTGTTTAGAAAGCGATGGAAGATCTATGAGCGTGAGCCTATGATTGTAAGGTGGAAGTTCGAGCCTATTGGACCATGGGAAGAAACGGAGGCAGAAGCGCATGAATCTTCTTTGTACTCCTTCTATTCTGTTTATATGGACTGAATAAAAGGGAGCCCATATTATGCAGCCATATTCCAATATTGGTCTTACAAATGATATATAAAGAATTTTAAGAATATAGGGGTCGCGAAAATCATGTGAAAACCGTTTTATAAATCCGAGTGTCTTATTTGCTTTTTTAATAATATAGTCATAATGATTTGTAAAAGTTAATTTTGAGTCAAGAATAATACCTAAGTCAGAGAAAGTAGAGAGTTTAGTCAAATAAGAAGAGTCTAATTGATAATTGAAAGTCAAAACATTTTGTTTGCGTGTAAAACACATTGATTTACATTTGTCTGTGTTTAGTAAAAGCTTATTTATTAAACACCATTCGCGAAAACTATTTAGATCATCTTGTAGGAGTAAACAGTCGTCAAGTGAGTCAATACGTTTGAAAATTTTAATGTCATCAGCGTAAATTAAAACAGATGAGTGTTTTATAATAGAAGGTAAGTCGTTAACGTACAATATAAACAGTAAAGGTCCTAAGTGGCTACCTTGTGGTACGCCAGAGTTGGTATAAAAATATGATGACCGCTCATTCCTAAAAACTACGCTGTATGATCTATTATATAAGTACGACGAAACCCAACTAACAAATTTATCGTTAAAGCCTTGGGATTTAAGTTTGGAAGTTAATGTTTTATGGCACAATTTATCAAAGGCCTTACTGAAGTCTGTGAAGACACAGTCAACTTGTTTCCGTTTTTCAAACGAATCTAAACAAAAAGAACTGAAATGAAAGAGGTTAGTAACTGTTGACTTATTTTGAACAAAACCATGTTGACTGTCACAAATTATAGACTTACAATTAAACGATATGACTTTACAAATAATGGACTCAAATAACTTAGGGATGACGGACAGTTTTGCAATGGGACGATAATTTTTTATTTCATTTTTACTACCCTTTTTATGTATCGGTGTTATGTATGAACTCTTCCAAATTTCAGGAAAAACTGAAGATTTGAGCGATTCATTAAAAAGAATATGAAGAGGATAGGATAAATAGGATGCGCATTTTTTCAAAATATAAGAAGGTACACCATCTGGACCAGGGCTATAACAAATGTCAAGTTCTGAAGCTTTGCGAACGATTTCATCTTCAGAGATCCAAAGACTAATTGAATTCAAATGAGGGAAATTTTGTGAGAGGGCCAATAACTCAGGCATTTGACAGGAGTTCGCTACTTCGAAAGCATCTTTGAAAAAATTTGCAAACATATTTGAAATTTTTTCAGAGTCATGGCTAAGTTCGTTGTTGAAAGACATGCAGTTTGGATACCCGTCAGTATTTCTCTTACTATTAACATAGCTCCAAAAGTTTTTTGGGTTGTTTTTTATGTCGGTTTCGGTATTTAAAATAAAGTCATTATAAAGAATATCTGAATAGTCAATAAACATATTTCTTAGCTCATTGTATATTACCAAGTCATTATCAGCTTTTGTTTTATTATATTTAATCCAGGCCTTGTTTCTTTTATTTTTTAAGTTTTTTAGGCAAGAGTCAAACCATGGAGGAGATTTAGAAATATTGCGCGGTTTTCGCAATGGTGTGGTCTCATAAAAAAAGTTAAAGAGAACACAGTAGAATTTAGAGCACATAACATTAATGTCACAGTTCTCAAACAAATGATTCCAGTTAACATTACATAACAGGTTGAAAAGTTCATTAAGTCTGCATTTTTTAAAGTTAAATTCAAGATTTTCTTTGGAGCAATTAGGAACATTACATACATTTAAATTAAAAGATAGGTCTAATGCTGGGTGATGTCGGTCTTCTTCGACAAGTAGGGTATTGGCTGAATTTACAGCAATATCAACATTGAGTGTGTCAGAGAAGAATACAAGGTCCAATATTTTGTTGAAGTTGTTGGCAATCCCATTAAATTGGCTTAGTCCACATGAGGAAAGACCGTCAAATGTCAAGAATTCTTTGGTAGAGGAGATGTTAATAGGAGATAGATAGCTCTCATTCGTCTGTTTAGTCCAGATCAAGTTTGGAAGATTGAAATCTCCTAAGACTAGTAACTCGTCTTGTGGCTCAATTTGATCGTTTATTTTGTCTATGCAATTAATAAAGTTTTCATAAACGTTGTTAGGAGAGCTTGGAGGTATATATGTGGCGATAATGTATAGCAGTCCTGTCGCAGTTTTAACTTTTATGCAAATTATTTCAACATCAGATTGATGAAAGTCGTCAACCAAAGTGCATATCAAGCAATTTTTTACGGCAAGCAAAAGTCCACCTCCTACAGTGCTGATGTCATTTAAGCAGTGTCTATCACGTCTGTACACTTGATAATTCGAATCGAAGAGTTCCGTATCCAAGAATGTATTGTTTAGCCAAGTTTCAGTCAAAATGATTATGTCGTGTGGTAGAATGGTTACATTTTTGTAGACCTTATTGATCTTTGTCCGTAGTCCGTTGACATTTTGGTAATAGATTAGAATTTTTTGAAGCTGCTTCTTTGATGATTAGTAATGAATATCATTTAAAATATTTGTAACATAAAACTCACAATGGTATGTATGTATTTATTTATAATATAATTATATTATTTTGTGTGTGTATGTGTACATAGATACTTTTTGAACTTTTATTATGTTATTTTGTTTTTATTTTTGTTATTGTAGTGGGTTCTTTTTAAATTTAAAATAAATTTCATTGTGATGTATGTTTAAATAAATTAAATAAAAAGAACTGATTTTTAATGTGTTTGTCATTTTTTTTTAAATGTTTAAATTTGAAGGTATGTATATTGGGGTTTTTCATTTTCAATGTTTATAAATATTTCTTCTTTTTTTTTGTATTTACAAATAATTGGCATATGTTTTTCTTTTTTTAATTTTATTTTATTTTGTTTCAGGCAAAAATCACATTAAAAACTGTATAACATTTTAATTTTATTTATTTGTTTTTTTTATTTTTGTTGTTGTTGTTTTTTAAATTGCAGGTACCATTTAATACACATTTTTATCAAGCTTTTCTACTCACATAATGTTGATTATATTAATTATTGTTCTACTGTATGCATTTGTATATAATATTAAATATGTTTTTCTATTCATTTGTGATATGATATTGTCTACATTTTCATTTCAAACAAAAATTCTAATATATTTTTTTTTGTTTTTATTTTTTTTTTGAAACATGCATTTACAACAAGAATAGTGTTAGTTATCTACTTTAGTTTTTTTTAGCTTTTTTTCTTTGCTATTGTGCTCTTAACATTAAATGCTGCGAAAACTATTGTTAAAATTGTTGGCAATGCATTTGTATTGAACAAAAAATATATTAAAATAAAATTTTTAAGAACATGCATAAAAAATACATGTGATAAAATACTTTTGAAAGGTTGGTATTCTGCTATTAATTAAAAACTGCAACTTTTTAGTGTTCTCTTTTGAAAACACAGATCAAGATATAAAGTCAAAAATTTGATATTTATTTCAACGTTACGATAAACAGTGTTTTTCTTAAAATCCAGCTCTTCTCGCCGATTTTTATCAATGCTATAGTTACAGAAAAAAGCTCATTTGCTCTTTTAAAACTATGTTTGAAGATTTTATTATTTAGATAGTTAAAAGTTCACAGAAGTAGAGTTTTGCATTCTTCAGTGGGAAACGTTTCAAGTTCAGAAATTCTCTACCAATAAAAACCTCTAACAGCCATATTATGAAACTTTTAAGTTTTTCTGAAACATGACTTTAATGTCAATAGTTTCTTAGAATGATAAAGAATGTAAAGATCAAATATATTTCTATTAAAGGATTTTTCAATAAGAGGTTTCATATTAAATAGCCCACTATTTTGGAAGCTTTTATTTTGATGTTATCATGTTTTGATGTTCGATATGTACGAGTAGAAAGAACGTTAATACCAAAAATAGAGCGACACACTCTTCAACAACGCATTGAAATTGTTAAAACTCACTTCAAACACGCCGAAAAATGTGTAGTTTTACATTTCGCAAAAGTTAAGCACTTTTGATGCGTTGTGAAGCTTCTTTTAACGCCGCCCTTGCTCAAGAACAATTCTCAGTTGATCTTTTTATACAAGAATGATTTTATCGAAAATAAAGCTAGTATTTGGTGAATTTGAAATTGATATTGATGTTGGACGACGTTTATTTTCAACAAGATGACATTACGTGCATTAAATTTTTTTCTCGATTAAGTGATTTAACACCTTTTGGATTTTTTTTGGTCCCTCGCGAACGATAAGATACATATATGCTGAAGCTCCATGGAAAATTTCATGAAAAGGATATTGTGGCAGTCTTGGAAAATCCTTTATATACTATTCAAATGGTCATCATTTGAATAGTATATAAAGGAAATGTTAGAAATGTATTTTTAAACAAATATCTAATTTTACAAAATATGTTAATAACTTCTTATGAGTTATTTAAAATTTTCTGATACAAATTTCTAAGCGTATAAATCGCACAACAATCTTAAACTTGATATTAAGTTGCCTCATTTATTTTTTCTTCACTTTATGTGATTTTTCTTTGGAAATTTAGTTCCCTGTCAGTTTATCCTCTCTGTTCAAACGATTAACTGAGAAATGTTAAAAATTATAAAATTAAAAATTTCTGGGCAAATACTTTTTCGTTAGTATTTTATCACATGTTAAACAAAAGACCATTAAATTATAAAATTGCTTTGCAAACAATATAATTAACATACAAACTATGGCATTTTAGCATTTTTCTTAGTATATTTTCATTTTGTGTAGTATATTTGGCAGTGCTGACAATAATATACATTTTAAAAAATATAAAATATTAAATTTTTTCATTTTTTCTAAAATAAAACAAAAATATATTAATAATTAAATCAAAAGTTAATTATATAACACAACCACATCTATTAAAACAAAAATAATTTAACTAAAATAACAATGAAATTTAAATATGTCGCTTATATAATAAATATTAAAACAATTATAATTAAAATAAAATATTTTTAAAACATGTAAAAATAAAACGATTGCAAAATAATAATTCTTTTATCTTTTCGCTAAGCAAAAAACATTATTTTCGGCAAACGATTTTGTTTAAAAAATAGCAAAGAAGCTGAGCCCCAAAAGCTTTGTTGTCTTTTAAACAAAATCTTCTCTTTCCTAAGGATTTGCCATTGCACCAGGGCCTTGGGCAGCTTGTCTCTTCAAATCCGATCCAATGAGAGCTGTAACAACGGTTCCAACACACATCATTACCGCCATTGTAACATTTGCCGGTACATCACCATATGTACTTAATAATTCTGAATAGAGCATTGTAAAGGCAATTCCAAAAACTTGTGCAGCTGCATTCAATAAGCCAGCGGATGTTCCCTCGGGTTCGGGGTAAGTTAGCTCGGCGCCAAATTCAAAGCCAACCGGAAGGTATCCTGTCATGAAGAAACTATAAGGGAAAGGAATAAAAAAAACGAATTTAAATTATTTTCTACACAGTTAAACTTAAAGACATAAATGGTTAAAAATCATATGTTGTGTATTATTTTGTATCTCTTCCATGTAACTTTTTCTTTTCAATTTTGAATGTAATTCAATTTCTTCAACAATTTCATTTGATATATACTGTGGCGTATGTGGAATATTTTTTTTATTTTTGTTTATTCTGCAACAATTTTCTTTCTGATTTTTTTCTTTTGCGTATAGCTTATGTGATGAATAGGTATCTACTTATTTGTTTTTTAAGGATTCTGTAAGAGCATCCCTTTTTTTATCATCCTATTTACCTTACGAAAGGGCACCCGAGTGGAACGGCGATGATTAGTGTTTATTTTTTATTGTTACCTTTCTGGGAATTATTCATAAATTCATGTTTTATTCACTTTAATGGTTTCTACTGGACAAGCATTTTATTTTATACAAGGTAATTTATAGGTGATGATTTTGGTTTTACATTGATTATGTTTGCTAGATGAGGTGTTGGGCGATGTTATCAAGAATTTCTATGGCAAGCGTAAAATTGTGTTTTTCATTGATATCGTTTTTATTGTCTGAGGCAAGTTCATAGGACAATTTAATGTTAGTTTATTTCTAATTTAATTTATGCATTAAAAAGACATTTTGTTGAAGAAGCATGAAATGCTTTTGTTTTTAATGTTTTATTGGAGGTATTTGTTTTGTAATGAGCTATTAAAGATAACTTTATTGATAAGAATTTCTCTTTTAACATAAAATTAATGTTAGAAGAGTTCTTTTTTTAATGATAAAAGGGAAGTCAAATATTCCTGATGCTGAGTTTTAAAACAAGATGGGTCATAAATGTTTAGTGGTTTTTAAAAATACTTGGGAATAAAGAAATATTTTTAATTACTAATATCTTTTATTTTAAAGGTTCCAATTTAATATAATGGTGGACTCTACGATCTTATTGTTGGCGTGTACAGTTCATTTAATAATATGGGTATAGCTCGTGTCTTAGATATGAAGAACCCTAGATCAAGTGTAATATTTTATTTATACGACTCCATTTGAAGAAAATCTGATTCTCACTCTAAATTAATGGATTCTGTGCCGTTTTATGGAACCAACCAAAAATAAAAATGTTTTCTAATGTGGCACCAAAAAAAAAAAAACTGCTCCTTGTGAGAAATTGACAAATCTTTTAAGAGTAATTCTTGATATGAAAAGTGTTTCCCGAATTCAGCATAAAACTGTAGGTTCTTCTTCTGACTTCAAAATCATTCTATCACGTCTCAAAGATGAGATATTACTATTTAAACTTCGAAGTAACATGTACATATATAAGGCTTTTTGAGGCTAAACGCTTAACCATGTATACTAAACGCTTTTCAACAGAAAAGAAGCAAAACGGTTTAAAAGTAAGTTGTAATGAATCTGTTGTAATAATTCGATTATATCAGATTTTTGAAATACATGAAATAATATACAAATAATGTTGAAAACGAGTATTTGTAAAACTTGAGCAAAATTGAATTCGAAATCAGCTCTAAAAACGAACTCCAAAACTATGATAGTATCAAATTCAGGGTTTTCTCAAAACTCCATAAAGAGTCTAATAAAGACTCATAACTAATGGAAATTTTCAGAAAAAGTAAGATACTAAAATGATTTTAATTGATATTTTGGTTGTTTTTAGCATATTTTAATAACCTGATGTGGTAGAAACATTTAAATGAAGGATTCGAATTTTAGGCATCTTAATCCTTCAAAAAAGTATTTTTTTTAGTTGTAGGGCAGAAGTGTGCAAGTAATTTCGTCTGGGGATCTATAGTTCTAAGCCGAATCCGAACGGCTTATTTAAGAAAGCACTTTTCATGACAAAAATTACTCTTGGAAGATTTGTCAATTCCTCGCAAGAGGCAGTACCCGTGAAAAAGCTTTTTTTATTTTACTGAGGTGGCACAGGCAGGGATTGAACCCAAGATCTCTAACGTGACAGCACTACGCAAACCATCAAGTACAATTATTAATATTTTGGCTGAACCCCATAGTGTTGACTGTAACCCAGGTTCGTTGATTACTCATCGATCTTTAAGCATTTCACAAATGACATTACACCGTGTTTTGCTTAAAAACTTATGTCTTTAGGCTTTTAGAGTTCAATTAACCCAAGAACTCAAGAAGCTCAGTGATCAGAAATGTCGTATCTTTGTTGATTGGTTGCTAGAAATACATATACAAATGATCTGGATTTTCATCGAAAAATTATCTTCAGTGGCTAGGTCAGCAGTGATGAGGAGTGGAGGCAAAAAAAGTTTCCCGGCCGTGTTACTTCTTTACAATTGGCCACTAGATCTTGTGATTATATACCTTAAGACTATGATTTGGAGCAAGGTGAAAGATATAATCTATGTAACTTTTCCACAATCGATTCAAGACCTTAAAAATGGTGTGGAAATACGAAACAAAATAATTGACAAGTGTTCTAAACCAGTATCAGAAACTCAATAATCCATCGGCTGCTAAATATCAGATAACTGAATTGGAGAAATGTGCGGACAGGTTAGGTTAGGTTGAAGTGGCTGTCCGCAATAGGCCAGTTATTGGGCCATTTTGATACGATATATGTAGATTTTGAGTCTTTCTTCTGAGCTCAATGAAACCAATTGGAGTTCTTTATGAAACGTGAAACACTTATATAAGTGTGGTTGAGATGTTAAAATCGTTATAGAAGAATTCTCTTAGTTAGGTTTTTTGGTTTTTGAGCCTAGTCGCGTGGCGTGCTCTCTTATGGTGTATGATCATGACTCGGGTTATTAAGCTTATATGCAACTTGCCAAAGAGATATTAAGCACTTGAGCGCTTAAATCTAGAACAGGCCAGATATATTTTGTGGTCTGACATCAGGTGATGATGGCATTCCACCTGATTTGGTTTTCTTTATAGCTTCTTGTCTTGTGATAGAATGGGTAGTACTGTACCACTTTTGGCGAGTTCGTCTGCTTTACAATTTCCTGGACTGTCTCTATGGCCGAGCATCAGAGATGATCAAACATTTTGGACTGTTATAGGGTTTGTAGGCAAAGAGTCAAAAGATCTTATGGCAGCCTGACTGTCTGAGAAAATTCGAAGATCGGATTTTGATATCACGTTTTCCTTAAGCCAGGACAAGATTTATTTTATCGCCACAAGTTCTGCCTGGAACAGGCTACAGTGAGTAGTCCTTTAGAGTACACGCCTCCACCAAACCCCCTCATTACTTTTCGATCCATCTGTATTAAAGTTGATTGACTCGTCTTCCAGAAATGTCCTATCCTCACAGAAAGATACAGCTCTATAGATATTTGTTCTCTGAAAATGCCCACAAGAGACTATTCAATCCAACGACCTGATACAAAATACAAAGAATGTATTTTAAGCCAAATGGAAATATGTCTTATCAAAAAAAATGTCAAACACCCGAAACGTAATTGTCACTTTTTATTTTCTGTAAAAATGAGGTCTCAATAAATATATTGCTTAAATTTTCTCTAAGAACCATTTTTAAAGTGGGTTAATTGTTATGGTTATAATTCTTAAAAGTAACAAATATAGAGACTAACTAATGTCTCCTTGATTTCACTGCTTACTCTAATAACTTTACCCCGAGAGAAAGATTAAATTAAACTGCTGATAATGAGTGCACGTAATAAATCCTAGATTTACGAGTAGATATACATATACATATATGTATATTGCAATTTGTTTTTGTTTTTTGTTTTAATTTCAACAGAACAAGTATACGTCACAGTGTACCACTTGTATACTCTTAAGAACCCTTTAAAAATATATACTTACCCCAATAACGATGCTGTTATGTAAACAACAGCAATATGCCCGGTATCCAATGTGAAAGAAAATACCCACATCCCCACCATGGAAAAAGCGTAAACAGCTAAAGTTGTTTCCCTAAAGAACAAAAACAAAAACGAAACGAAAAGAGATGATGATAGGTTACTCCATGATTATATAGAAACATGAAATAGTAAAAGTTTTTCTTTTTTAAAGTTGCAAATCGCATGATAGAAATAATGCTTTAAAAATAGGATTATTTTTTACAATTTTGTTTTTAAATTTTATATTTCAAGGTGTGTGTCTTTCTAAGATTGTTTTTCTATTTCTGTTGTTGTTTATATCAAAGTTCCTATTCTTATTACAAGAAACCTGTGAAACATACTTTTTTTGTGTCTTGTCACTTTAGTGCATTTTATAATGAAACAAATGTACCCGGGATGTCTGTGGTGTTAGGAACTTTTCTCTCCCTGTGAAGATTAAAGTTCGATTTGTTTTGCAGGAAGTTGTCGGAACTTTCTTGACACCAAGAAGTTGGAGCACTAAACGTGTTCACCTCTGCATGAGATATGTATATGTTTTCTTGAAATTTTACCAAAGAACTCAGGCTCCATTGAAGAACAAACTTTATCATCCAGATATCTCTAGCTCTTCCATACTAAATGAATATCCCTTTTAGTCTTTGACATTTAGCAAAATTTATCATGCACGAGCTTAATTTCGAAGAAAACACAAAGTTTCCAACTACATAACATACCTAGCTACATCTGATTGGTTGTACTTACTTAAATCGATGGGTTTTATCTAAAACTATTCCACACACGACGGAGCCCAGCATGCCAGCCAACACAATGCACAATCCGATGCGTCCGGTGTCAACCTCGTGTCCAGGATAATATTTCAACACCACCTAAATGAAAAGACAAGAAAAGAGTGAATACAAAGCAACCCCTCCAACATAACAAGGTCAACAACAATTATCCCCACACAAAGAACTAATTAACATCATAAAACCATATAATTACCGGATTGAGAAGCGTAGAGATGGCGTAGAATACACCGACATTCATGCCATACGACGTCAATAATAAAATATAATTTTTATTCAGGACGAGATTCTTTAGTGATTGCATGAATGTTGATTCCCCATCTGCGTTCGGTTGAGTTGCCTCCTGGGCTGCTGATGGTGGCGTTGGCGGTCTGTCTTGGAAAACTAATTATTTCCCGGATAACAGCATAAAGTGAAACATGGAAAAAACGAAATTGAAAAAAACAAAATGAGATACAAAAAGAAAACAAAATGAATGAAAAAAAATTGCACTATCTTCCGGAAAATTAAAAAAAAACTGTAGGTAGATAAATAAGCGGAGTGCGATGGTTGAGGTGTACTCTCTGATGATTGTACTCTATACTTCGTACTATAATATTTATGCTTACACAAGACCATTAGGACAACGAGAACCGTTGTTAGTCCAGCGACCAAGTAGAACATGAGTTTCAGATCGGCACCAATTTCATCAAGGTTGTCCGAGTTGGAGACAAGCATCGGTGGCAGGACAAACCCAACAGCGATTCCAAGCTGAAAATGAAATACAAAATTAAAATAATCTGAAATACGAGTACGTTCAAATAAAAATTATAATAAGTTCCTAAAAAAATGTTAGGTAGACACTATGTGACTTTTTAGCGGGTCGAGTTGGAAGTCATTGCAATTGGCTAACATTTTCTTAGCCATTTGGTTATACTCAATTAAGGCTGATTTTAACAGTGCATATCTCAAAGAATGGTGCAATTAATAATTTTCCTCATATAATACACATACATACATATGTTTATAGTACACCAATATGTATGTACGTAGCTTCAAAACTAGGTTTAATTAAATTCGCCCATATCTGTTACTCAAGGCATTCAGGTAGAAAATTATGTATTTTATCAATAGAACATTTTATGTTTTAGCTTAAAAGCTTTTTTAACAGTTCAAAGAATTGTATCAAAAATTTTATAAAAAATTAAATTCGTGACATTTAATTATTATTACATGATTAACTCATTGTAATTATATTGTATTTATTAAATACGTTAAACGCAAACATTAAATTTACAATATTTACTTAAATCTAAACTTAAAACTAACTTGATTTCAACTACTTATAGCAAAACAATTCAATTTCGAGCTTGCTGATAAATTTATTAAGAGGACAGTTAGAGCTATAGTTTGATCTGCTAAAACAAATTCTAAGGTGTAAATTTCTCCAACTGTCCTGACTCAGATTGAAATACAAGCAACAAAGAATAGATGGACATTAAATCGTTCTCATCAATACACGAGCTATAAAGTAGAACTTAAAATGCTCTTTGTCCCCAGAAAGAGATAGGAGACTTATCAAGGAGAGCCTTTGGGTGTATAAATAAAAATAAATCGGGTGGCGCAACAGTCCGTTGAGAACTAGGGCCTAGTGACTTACAACTCTCAACCATTCCTGTGTGCGAGTACTGTTGTCAGGGATGGAGGGGACCTACAGTTTTAAGCCGAATCCGAACGGCCAATTTGAGAAAGCACTTTTCATGACAAGAAATACTCTTGGAGAATTTGTCAATTCCTCGCAAGAGGCAGTACCCGTGAAAAAACTTTAGATGGCATAGGCAGGGATCGAACCCAAGACCTCTGGCATGACAGTCCAACGCACTAACCATCATGCCACGGGTACTTACTTTGGGTGTATGGAAGTAATAAAAGTCTTCGGCCAGGGAAAAAAACGAAGACAAACCTTAAAATCTTCGTTAAAAATGTTCTATTCTATCAATATGATCGGAATAGTATGATTCAAGCGTATTCGAGAATCGGCCTGACAAAAGAAACATATAGAATTTTAATAACGGCTCACGGAACTCTCAAGAAAATTTTTTCACGAAACCAAATAATATAGTAATCAGTATTATGATCCTTGATGGAGTTATAATTCGAAAAATGTTGATATCATCTGCGTATATTACCGATAAAGAATTATTTAGAACAGAAGGAATTTCATTGATAAATAAAATTAACAACAATGGACCAAGGTGACTCCCTTTAGGTACATTAGAATTGTCTTTAAATTGACTTGGAGGGTTACTCCTGAATATGACGCTATAATATCTATCATTAAAATATGACGAAATCAACAAAACAAAATGGTCGTTTAGTCCAGTTTCACAACTTATTTTGTCAAATGATTTGCTAAAGTCTGTAAAGATACAATCGACTTGAGAGTGTTTTTCGAATGCATCAATAAAAAAAAAGTGGAGAAGTGTAAAAAATTAGTAAGTGTAGATTTTTTTTTAACAAAAAAATTGATTTCACATTTTTGATTTTGATTGATTTGATTGATTTGCACATTTATCTTAAAAAGGAGTCTTAAAACAATCTTCCAACATGTTCGAAATTGACTGTGCAAGATGGGTTGAAGAACTTTTAACAGTCTTACTAGCTGCTAGATATATCCAGAACATTTCATTTTTAGATCACACTCAGTGTTAGAAATAATTTGAGAGCACAAAAAGTTTGAATAACTTATAAAGTCGTATTGCTTTTCTTGGTAAACTCTAAGCATCTCATCACTCTTCTATAGATTACACTTCAACCAGGCCTTATTTCTTTTATTTTTTAAAGTTTTAGATACCAATCAAGCTATACCTATAGCGGGATATCATTTAAAGTTTTCAATTCGGGTATTATCTTAAAATATCTTGCAGACTTCGTTCAAATAGTGAAGTCAATATACTCGTAGTTGTGAACAATCTTGAAATATTCTATGGTGATATTTTGAAGACAAAAATTGTTTTTAAAAGATGCTCCTACCATTTCAAACAATAACACAAATATTTTTGCGTTATTTAGACTTGAAAACATTTTAAAAGTAGTTTTGTTGTTAGTCAAAATTTTAAGAAACCTAATAATGTGTAGAGTTTTACAAAATCGGATGAATAGTGTTTGTCTTTAATCCCAGTGCCAAGTCAAATTGATAAATACGAAAATCAAAGCTGGACATTTTCAAATCAAGAAATTCCTCAAGTTGATTTCTGTTACACTTGTGAAATCACAAAAACATTCATTCAATGATAGATGATTGAAATTTTGAAGCAATTTACCAGCAGGCCGAGAGTATTGCTTTCTTATTAGAGCGGTGGACTGTTCCACCAATGATTTAATGGTTTATCTAACTAAACAGTGTCAAATACATATATAAATTTTCTCGGATCTTGGAGAAAGTAGGTATTGCACTTGATATTTTTTAAAGTATACTAGTATGGGATTGATGAATCTTTTTTTCATTAGAATCTTCATACCAGTTCAATGCAAGCAGTATTGGATGGATTTATGCCTGGAAAATACTAAACAAATGTTTATGACATTCCTCAGGGCTCTGTTTTGTCTCCAAATCTCTTTCTTATATTTGTTTGCAATTTTTAATACCTACATTAAACTGTACGTTCAGTTTTTCATATTTGTTTTCACAAATTTATCTTTTGAATGTGGAACTTCAACGGTAGCGTATGATAACCTTATTTCGTTCTAATCTCGACATCATTTTGCAATGGGGACTTAACTTAACAAATTAGGTTTCTGTACTCGATATGTGCTGTGCATCACACATTACCTGTTGTAGGATGATCACACATTCGACATTAAAAAGAGTCTGAGATAGGACCCATTCTTATAACTTACATTCGTATTAATATTAATCTGTCGACATTTTTAAAAGTTCTACAAAATATTAAAAACAACATTTTGGGTAAGATAAAAAGTTTGAAGACAATATTTTTACCTTTGTTCTCAAGGCAGTTTAGTAGAAAACCATTTTTTATCAATTTTAAGTTGTTTTTTGTAGGTTTTCGTTTCTTTGTAATAAAACGTTATCAATTTGATTTTCTTACAATTTTTAGTAACGTTTTTGAAAGTTGTTATTCCTTATAAAAAATACCGCTTGGATTTTTCTAAGAAAATTATTATTATATATATAATATTATATTCGAAGTAAAGGCCGTTGAACAGAATTAATTGTGTAGCCATCGACATTGATAATGAATTTTCACAAAAGAAAAGAAAATTAAAATTTTATTTTTTTCACACTTATTTGCTCAATTTCCTCTTTACCAGCTATCCTGACTATGAGAAATTCACATAATTTGAATTTTTTTGTCAGAAAGCTTTTTTTTATTATTTAAACGTTGAATTGTTTTATGAATCACTTTCAATGTTAATATAATTCTTATCCATTGGGAAAATTACTGATTTCAGTCAAATAAAGTTTTACGAGTATTACAATAAAAATCAGTAATTCCCACCAACACTTCTTAGTAATTTAGTTTCATTGGAATTTCTTCTTCATCATCAAACATATGTATGTATGTACATACATATATCAGTTTTCACAATTCGAAGGCATACGAGTATGACTTGAAAACCACTTCGATAATTTTCCTTGAATTTCATATCCTTGCCATTTAAAAGTTGTTTTTCTATTAAGAATATTATCAGAAATCCTTTTTTTTCTCTGATGCTGAAACAAAAAACTTACTCAAAATCCTTGTTAAAAATTTTATAACAAAAACTATTTTATTAGAACATGATGCTTCTTTCAATTTTATATCCTTTCTTTTCTTTTGTGAAATGATTTTTCCTTTCGTCGTCGTCGACATTGTCGAATAAAGACTAAACCATTTTACAAGATTCCTTTCATTGATCGCCATCGTCGCGTCTTCCTAATAAAATATCCTTTTTCCCTATTCGCTTGGGTAACGATAGTTTAACCTGCTTTATAATGTATCATAGTATGTGTGCATTGCGTAGGACAATGCATTTTCTTCAAGGAAGAATCGGCTTTTTGTGCTTCGTCGAGCATGATTTCTCGACAAAAAAGTAAGAAGAATAAGAAAAAAACAATCTTAAGGAATGTAATACAAATTGGTGAACTATTATTACTGACATTGATGGATTGGCCGGATGGTAGATGCATGTTTCCTGCATCACATGGAAGTAAACTTTCTGTAATATGTTTTTTTTTCTTTGAGAATTAAGTAATGTTGTTATCTTTTAAAACAGCTGTCGGAGACCTTATTAAGAGGAATGTAAAGTTTTGAAAAATATATTCTTTTTTGATGGTTGCTATTGAATTTAAAAAAAGCAAGAGTGAAGTGTTTAATAGAGCCAAAATTAAAAAAAAAAACCAACAATAATTATTTTAGCCAATTCAAATCCACAACTATTAATTTCAACAGCTCGCTACTATCAATCTTTTACTAAAAATCCAATGATACATTTTTCAACAACGCATTGAAATTGTTAAAAATGACTCAGTTCACAATTTTCCAAAAAAATCATATTTCTCGATCTCAGTGATCACAATTCATCAATAAAAGATCTTGTGATTTAGTATCTAAATTTTTCGACGCACATAAAGAATAATTTCAATGCCAATGTTCCACTATCAATATTTCAAGCTATTAAAGTTGGATTTCATATAGTTATTGAGTAATAGCTACATTTTTTTTTGTTCTTCGTAGTTGCAGACCTCAAAAACTATCACTTCTTGTTGATTCTAATTTTTTTGAAAAAAAAACCGACTAGGATTTTTATAAAATTTGTACTGAATGTTGAAAACAATATTTTATATAAGATGAAATTATATTCAAGCCAATATTTTTAGTTTTTGCCAAGAATCGAAAATCAAATTTTACCAACTTCAATAATTGTTTTTATTTTTTGTAAAGCAGATGTCGAAAATGTAGTTCTTATTTTGGAGGTAAAATCAATTTGTGTTCATAAAATATTCGAGAAGACAAATATTTTGTTAACTTTCACATTATATAATATACAATTTTATTGGTTCGTGAGATATTTTCCGTCAACCGAAACGTTGACCACCCAATACAATTTTGTTTTACTTCTTCCTGTGACGTTATCTATATAACAAAATTTATTTTAAGTCAATATCTTTACTGGTTTTTGAGATATGGACAACGAAAAGAGGTTCCCTATTTTGGTTTGCATGTTGTGAATTCCATCAGCTCCTCCGCCAATACGATGTGCTTATCGTTCCTGAATACATTTTTGTTTTTCCTTGTTGGGTTAAAATATCGAAAAATTATGACAGGCGACAGTCACTAATGCTGCTACGTAAGTAAGTTGTAAAATACAACAATCGGCTAGCATTGTGTTTGACTTGTGCAGGAATAAATAGAAACCGAAAACATCGACTGCACCTTTGGTTTTTCCAGTATCATCGCAGGCTTACTTTGAGAACCAGAAGTGGCATTCTCACATTTATGTTGCGTCGATAGCAAAAGAACTTATTTCTTTAGCTTTGAAACATAAGTCACCAGGTGAGTGGACTGCCCGATACCGTTTCCTGTCATTAAGAAATTCCTTTACTACAGAGGGCGTTAGCACGTATCTTTTGTCTTCGCGGATTTTTCCCAACGTGGTGCGATTTTTTATCGGGCAACTTCAAAGCAAAGTCCACGAGTGTGAAGAGGTTATCGATTGTAACGTTGTGCCCGGTGTTAAAATATGATGGCATCACCGACATAACCACATTATAAGCACAACCAAGTCCTGCACTTTGATGAGAGCTTAACTATTACTAACCACTAGTTTTACCAAATATAAAAAAGTCATAAGATCTTAGCACTCGAGTTATTACTCACTTTTTGCCCTTTTCTTTACTTAAGTATTTCCAATAAAATTTTGTTAGAAATACGATTTTACATTTACAGCCAAAACTGTCAATTGTTATAATTGAATAACAAATTAGAACTAATGCATCTTTGAAATTTATGGCGCTTCCTGCCAGTTTTCAAGTCAAACAAATTTAAGAATATATTTTTGAATGACCTGAAAAATTTATTTTCTATTGAAATTTTAAATTTACTTATCTGATAAATGTTTGAAAGTCATTCATAAATAAGTTAGAAACATCAAAACTTAGCATTGATATGAAAAATAAAATTATCGAAAACATTCTAGGATACAAATGGACCCCATGACACGATTGTACCGATTTTTTCCGTAATGTAAAGGAGGGTGAAGAAAAAAAATACAAAATAAATTAATAATTTTTTCTAGTTTTCTTTCCCGAAACGAGTGTTTGAATTTGTTTTGAGTTGCAACAAGATGTTAAAGTGATTGTATCTTCTCCTTTTTTTGTTCGTCTTAACCAAACTAAAAGCCCTTAAAATTAAAAAAAAAAAAAAACTTGAGAAATATGCGGTTCTTTTTCCTATTTTTTTTATCAATATTTTTTTTTCTTTAATTTTTTTGTTTTGACTAAACTAAAAGTCACACTTCTTATTGAAAATATAACTACCTGGTATTGCTTTTTTATACTATATATATATCAAAATATACTTTAATGATGAATATTAATTCCATATGGTTCAATGATTCTTTTTTTTTTTTTTGACTAAACTTAAAGTCACATTATGAAAATAATAATTAATAAAATTTTTTTTCTTCTTTAATATTTATATTATTACATATTTTTTAACTATGAAACTTATTTTGTGAAATATTCTCTCTTTTTACTCAAATATTGTATTTTTTTTGTCTTTTTATTTAATTAGTTTTTTTTTCCGGCAGACGGCTTATAAAGCCATGCTTTGTATATCTTTTATTATGAAATATTGTACTTATAAGAAAATTGAAAAAAAATAAAGAACTTATCTACTTTTATCTACATCTATCTAACCTATACTAATATTATAAATGCGAAAGTAACTCTGTCTGTCTGTCTGTTACTCAATCACGCCTAAACTACTGAACCAATCTGCATGAAATTTGGTATGGAGATATTTTGATACCCGAGAAAGGACATAGGCTACTTTTTACCCCGGGAAAATGACGCATTCCCATTTGAAAATTCAGGTGGGCCGATCGCTTTTATGCCTAAGCTACAGAACAGATTTAAATGAAATTTGGTAAGGAGATAGTTTGAGACTTAAGAAAGGACATGAGTTACTTTTGACCTCGGGAAAACAACGCATTCCCATGGGAAATATTACTTTCCGGGGAATCTGATCGCTTTCACTCCTAAATTACCAAAAAGTTGAATAATATTTGGATAAAATTAGTATTTCGGGAAAACAACACATTCCCAACCCTTATGAAATAAGTCGCTGGCGACTTTAGACAGACCCTGCCGGTAATTACTAGAGGTACACCGGTAGATGAAATAAACGCATGTTTGAAAGCATATGTGTTATGGGTACATGTAAAAAAGTTTTGTCTCACTACGAATATGCGAGTACAGCTACACAATGATTCTAAAGCTGGACAATATGCCGCTGCTCTTCTAAAAATCGGAGAAGATTGTATGCCAACAGACTGTAACGGCTCGATTACGTTGAGTCATGAATTCTGTCAAATTGTCTGTAGCACAGATGAATTAAAAAGTAATGTCTATCCAAACCTGCATATAAATATGGGCAATTGGGAGTGGTTGTGTGAGAGGGCAATTTTAGCTCCAACTAATGAGATAGTTAGCCAGATAAACGAACAACACGTATGTCGGACGTGTAGGGAGATATCGTCGAGTACCCCTCAGTAGACAACGTTATGGACACGGAGGAAGTAACATCATCCCCCATAGAGTTTCTTAATTCTTTGGAATTATCAGGGGTGCCTTCTCATAAGTTGAGATTGAAGGTTGGTGTTCCAGTCCTGTTAATGAGAAATCTTGACGCACCAAAGTTATGTAATGGTACACGGCTACAGATTACTCACCTAGGACGAAATATTATAAAAGCTATAATCATGACTGGAATAGCAAAAGGAAAAAATGTTTTAATTCCCCGCATTCCGATAATTCCAACCGATTTGCCGTTTCAGTTTAAAAGAGTGCAGTTTCCTCTGAAAGTAGCATTTGCAATAACAATAAATAAAGCTCAGTGGCAAACGCTGAAAGTTGCAGGTGTAAATTTGGAAAATTTCTCATGGACAATTATATGTAGCGTGCTCACGAGTCTCAAACCCACAAAATCTTTACGTTCTGGCCAAGGAAGGAAAAACAACAAACGTCGTATATAAAAATGTATTGCAGTAACCTATCTTCTTCTTAAAATGTATTAACCTAACCTAACCTATGACAATCACACTTAGTATGGCCTCATCCCATCTCGGCACAATTCAAACATACCTACGTACAAAAAAGTACAGCTCAGGTTTTTTCATACTACTATCCAAAAAAACTATCTAATGCGGACGAAGTCGCGGGTAAAAGCTAGTAATAAAATAAATTAAAAAAAACTTCATGTGTTAAATTTTGAATTTTTTCTATGTAAAGAAAATAATTTCAAAAGAAAGGCAAAGCCTGCAAAAAGAAGCTTTTACCTTAAATTAGGAATCGTGTTTGCGTAAAGATAATATTTTCTTATGATAACGATAAAAAGACAGAATCGTGTTTTGACTATGAGACAAACCAACTACATTAAAAAAAAACTCTTTTATTAAATAACAATAGAAATACCCTATTTCATTCTGTTCAAATTATACTCTACATCATAATTGTGTAATTTCTTTTGATTTACGTAACCCATTGAAGGCGGTTTAACTTCAAACTCAAGTAAACTCAAACGGCCCTTAGAGCTTAAAGGTGACTAAGTTTGTGATTATGAGTTTTTTTTCACTGATTTTCCCTAGATTAAAACACTTCTTAAATTAAACTCCAATCTAAAATGCTTTCTTGTGTACATAGCCTCTTGTGAATTGAATTGACAAATCTTCAAAGAGTTTTTCTGGACGTAAAAAAGTTAAATAAACCAATCGGATTTGCCAAGCAACCAATTAGTATTTAGAAAAAAGAGGCTGGGATGCGACCCACACTGATAACTTCCCATCCCGTCTATCGATTTGTCTTGCTTAAAAGTTTGTCTAAATGTATCAATTCTTGCCAAATTTGCGTTCTATTTTTTGTAGATTTTATTTTTTTTATGAAAAAAAACGGACTGTTGGATTTTTATAAAAAAATTACTGAATATAAAAAACAATATTTTCTGTGAAATAAAATAAGTTTGAAGCCAATATTTTTAATTTTTGAAAAGCTATTTGAGCCGAAAATCAATTTTTACCAACTTTTATTAATTTTTTTGTTTAGGTTTTTATTTTTTGTAAAAAAACTGTCAATTCGATTTTTCTCAAAATTTTTCCTAATGTTGAAAACAATATTTCTTATAAGTTAAAATTAGTTAGAAGCCATAATCTCAAAGTTTTGAAAAGATATTTAAGTCGAAAATCAATTTTTACCAACTTTTGTTAATTTTTTTTTTTCGGTTTTTAATTTTTTGTAAAAAAACTGTAAATTCTATTTTTTTCAAAATTTTACTGAATGTCGAAAACAATATTTTTTGAAAGATAAAAGTAGTTTAAAGCCAATATCTCAAAGTCTTAAAAAGATATTTGAGTCAAAACTCAATTTTTACCAACTTTTTTTTTATTTTTTTTTAGGTTATTATTTTTTGTAAAAAAACTGTCAATTCGATTTTTCTCAAAATTTTATCAGATGTCAAAAACATTATTCTTCGTTGCACAAAATTGTTTTGGAGATGAAATCATATTTTAGTCGTAAAATTTTCGAGGTGACAAATTTTTTTTTTCAGTTTTTTTGATTTATAAAAAAAACCGTTAATTGGATTTTTTTCCAAAAATATAATTGTTTTGTATCACGTTACAATATATAATATAAAATTTAATTCAAGTCTCTAGCGTCATTGGTTCATGAGATATTTAGGTTTAACCAGAATGTTCACCTTTTTTTTAAACTGCTATGGTAAAAAAACCACCCACGCAATTTTCTTGAGAGCCCTTTCTGCATCTTTCTGCCTTATTATCTGTATAACAAAATTTATTTGAAGTCGATATCTCTTCTGGTTCTTGAGCTATGGACGACGAAAAAAACGTCGCGAACGTACGGACGTACGGACGTACAGACGTACGGACGTACGGACGTACGTACACACGCACGCACAGACATCTTTCTAAAAATCTTTTATTTCGACTCTAGGGACCTTGAAACGTCGAGAAATGTCAAAATTTTCAATTTGTCAAATCGGACCCATTACAATAACTTCCTATGGGAAGTTAACAATGCTAAAGAGTTAAGCTTATTGTAGATATATCCAAGGAATATATAGCTGGCAGATTACTCGTGGCAAGGCCCATGTATTCCAAAGATTTGGTCAGCTATAGGCAGCACCGGCCCCAGCCAAACTTGCGCCCTGTGCAAGATTTGTAGAAAGCGCCCCCCTTTTTTTATATTTTTTTTACACATACACTGATACACAAGCATAAGCCTTTCCCAGATTACCCAGGAGGTAGACTTTCAATGCGTTTTTTTATTGAGGTATCCCCAGGAGGCCTAAACCATTCAACTAAAACGCAGCGAAGAAATGAGAAGAGGGGAAACTTTTAAACTTGGGAACTTACTTTTCTGGCCTTACATTTTGCAAGTTCAGAAATGAGATCATCAAAGTCTAAAGAATTTAATAATTTCTTTTCAATGGACATATAGATAAACCTACCAATCTCTCTTGAGTCATGGTTGTCCTAAGATAATTTTTAATAATTTTAAGTTTAGAAAAACTACGTTCTCCTGAAGCTACCGTGACTCGTGACCGGGATTGTATTAAGAATTTGGAGAGCAATTACTAAATTCGGGGCAAAATCTTCAAGGTTTGAACTAAAAATAAAATTTAACACATCTAAACTTGAGCTGTGTCGTGTAACAAGCTGGGATATTACGGTAAACTCTTGAAACAATTCTTCTCCAACTAAATCTTTAAAACATTCTGCAAATTAAGGCATGAAGCACGTACATTTTTATTTTTTAAACATTCGCTTATGTTACTTAAAAATGAAAAATTGATACTATACGTATCAAACCTTTCAAGTATTTAAAAAAAAATTCAACTTTAAATCTTTGTTTCGGGTCTAATATAGTTTCAGGACATTCATCAGTATAAAGTATTTTTCTCCGTTGAGATCGCAATGATGAAGCTACAGGAAATATATTTGGTATTTCTAGGGAACTAGCAATACGCTCGGTTAATTGAACATACCTACTCATAAAATTTTTCATCGGAACGCATTAAAATCAAACTGTTTTTTGTATTTTCTAAAACTGTTATGCCAAAAACAGATTAACGGACGGACTTTGCAAATATTTACTAGTTTAATTTATATTTTCTAAAATATCAAACCAAATTAGCAGGCAGCAAATAAATGTAAAATCAAAAATTTTATTTCCTAACGATTCTGCAATGTTTTTTGCCTCTAGATTTCTTAATTCTATAAGGGCTTCATATATTTCTTCTTAATTCTTAAAGGCCTCAATGCATCTAACCTGCTCTCTCATCTAGTCTCAGAAGGGGGTTTCAAAGTACGACTTGGAATTTTTTTCTTATAAATATCCCACCTCGTTGTGGAACTTGAAAAAAAGTTATACAAACATTGAATTGTATCTAAAAATTTAACTGCATAAAATGAGCACCGAGCAGCATCATTAACCACTAAATTTAAGGAATGCGGGCAACATGGAACGAAAAATGCTCTTGGTTCCAGGGTTCGAATTCGATTCTGAACACCCGCTTATTTTCCTTTGATATTCGAACCATTATCATAACTTTGGCTTTGACAGTTACTTATTAAAATTTCATGTAATTCAAGCTTGTCTAAAATCGGTGGAGTGCCATAACCCCCGCGGCATTAACCCCCGCGGGGGTTAGTTCCCATTCAATTGGGAATTAACCCCCGCGGGGGTTAATTCCTTTTTCAAATGGCATTAATCCCCGCGGGGGTTAATTCCCTTTTTATGTGAGGGTTAATGCCAAATTATAACTGGAAATAAGCCCCACGTTAATAAAAAAAACAACAAACATAAAGGAACAAAATTATTTCTTCATTTATTTTTCAAAATAAAACAAAGATTTAAAAAATAAAATAACAACTTCAACAATAAAAAAATGTATCTTATTCATTTTGAATTGATAGCACGGCGCGGCGGCGGCGTACTAACAGCTTGGTATATAAGGGGGGGCATGCTGCCCCCCTGCAACCCCCCTGCTTGGGATCACTATAGGATTTGGGGTGGGTGCGAGTTTGGGTATATGCAAAAAACTCTTGCATTTGAGCACTAAAATCAAAGAAATTCCCAACAAAAAAAAAGCAAGTATGGCTCACAGTTATGAAAGAATCACAACGCATTCGTGTTCTTTGCATATACCCAAACTCGCACTCACCCCAAATCCTATAGTGATCCCAAGCAGGGGGGTTGCAGGGGGGCAGCATGCCCCCCCTTACATACCAAGCTGTTAGTACGCCGCCGTGCTATCAATTCAAAAAAACTTTTTAGCAAAAGTAGCTATTCTAGACAATAAATCAACCATTTTTGCGTGTTTTGTATGTAAAAAAGTGGACTTTAAATTTTTTTTTATTAAAGTTTACGAATTTTAAAATATTCGGCGTTGTTTCCTTTATTTTTTGGCCTTATTTCTTTTTATAAATCGAAATAAAGCCAAATTGGTTTTATTTCGTTTTGAACAACAAAATAAGGCCAAATTTGAAATTTGGTGTTATTTCATTTGGTACTATTTCACGTCACCCGTATTTTTTGTTTATTTGTTATAGGAAGGTATGTCATAGCTTTCTCAATTCCATTTTGAAAACTCACCATTTCTAAAAAGAATAGATATGTACTTTATTTCTGTTTAAGTTAAAGGTTTAAGTACATTTAAAAATGCGTAAAACAAAATAAGAATTATTTTCCAAAAATATTTAAATACATTATTTTAAACTTCAACTCAAGGAACAAGATCGCAACTTTGTTGTGCATTTTATACCTATATAATTATTTATTTTTCCTTTATTTGTTTACTATTGTACAGCAAAGCTAAAACAAAAGAAAAAATGGGGGTTAAAGCCATTTCTGAATGGGAATTAATACCCGCGGGGGTTATTTCCTTTTTCTTGTGGGGATTAATGCCACTTGAAAAAGGAATTAACCCCCGCGGGTGTTAATTCCCATTCATTTGGGAATTAACCCCCGCGGCATTAACCCCCGCGGGGCACTCCACCGTCTAAAATCAACTGAGTCAGTCACATTACGGTCTTGTCACAAAATACTTCACTTCTATTAAAAACTGATAGCTTTTTATTTAATATTAATTAACCAACAAAGCGAAAAAACAATTGAAACAATCTGCATTCTGCACCAGACTAGATATAGGACATTAAAAATAGCCGTTACAACAGTCATCAACTTAAAAAAAAAAAAAACTGCCTGCGCAAGAACAATTCGACTCCACATAGAATCATCCCTCTTTAATTTTTAAGCTCTATGCTCCTTTTCCATTCTATTAAAAATTTCATCTCCTGTAATCAGGCACTTAACTCTTACACAGTGTGCAATAAGAAAACCTGCATGCTCTGACCCATATGATTCCGTATAAATAAGTTTTTTTTTTTAAATATCTCCCATGTTAGTTTCGATAATCAGTGTGCAAAAAAGAAAACTTGCACATCAATTGACCATTTGTAGCAAAGACACCTACCTACCTCATTTCCAAATATTTCACCCTGTTCGTACAAGAAAAAAAAGAAAAAATCTCAACACAAAAAAGTTTCATGCAAGAGAAAAAAAGAAAAAATCTCAATACAAAAAAGTTCCATGCCATCTCATATGTGCAAGACATATTTTATGCACACCGAGTCCCAAAATTAACATAGAGAGTATGACAAAGCTAAATACTTATTCATATTGAATCGTATGGGCTAGTACGTGCAGGTTTTATATCACGCACGTTCCTGAATGTGAGTTCTCATATACAAAGATTCTACTGTAATTTAAATTAATCTCTGTCCTAAATTTTAAAGTTTCCAAATTGCACAAAACCATTAGAATTTAATTGAAGAACATTCCAACCAATTTACCAAAACGTCATTTAAGGTATATACTTTGAACAAGTTTAAGGATAGCCTTAGGTTCTTAGGTATTCATTTACTAATATTTTATGCGTGATGTCCCATTAAGGGATCTCTTTTATCCCCAGAGGAAGCAGAAATGTAAATAGATAAAAAAATGAAAGATCAAAAAAAAAAAAAAAAAAAACACTAGGGAAATTACTTTCTCAGCTTTTCCTGGTATTCCGAAGATGAATTAGAAAATTAGAATACTCTACTACTCAGTCGAGTTCGAGTCGAATAACACTGAACTGGCGGTAACTAGTAGAATTACTTACTGCTGCTGGCCTTGTAATTTCAAATAAATTACATTTGAGAGAACCCACACCCAATCCGACTTAGGGCTTAGAACTAACCGATTCGGAAATATGTAGATTCTGTTCTGATAAACGAGCGTAATGCAACTTCCGTCTGGCTTTATACCCACTTTGAAGAGCTGTAGCTATAGAATAAGCCAGGTATATATGTATAGATATCTTTGGTTAGATTTAATGGATGTAACAAAGATGCTTTGAGGTTTGTGGTTTCAATATTTGAATAGGAATTGAGGATTCCTAACACGTACTAAACTAGTTCAAATGAAGATGACGAGAAAACTTGTGGTAAAATGGTTTTGACGAAGGTTCCCCCGTTTTTTTTTTCTCTTGCGTTGCTTTGTTTTTATTGAAATACATTTTGTAATGCAAACCTGCTCAGGTGCGAGACCATTATCCCTTAACATTCAATAAAGCTTTCAATGGTGAATAAAGGATGACACCAACACGAAATAAATTAAACTAAACTTATACAGAAATTTCCAATCAGCAATTACGATACCTACGAATGAGGAGTATGGCCGTATATGAGATGCGACTATCGGAATGTTTAAGCGTCTATAACACATTTACCGTAATCTTCCTTGCGGGCATAAACATTCAAAATGACGTAAGATTTTATTCTTTTTGGATTAAGGGGATAACAGATCCGGATTTTCGGATTAGATTTGGGAATGTAATCCTGGTTTGTTTTTGGATTCGAAAAGGTACTTATCTATCTACAAATGTATAGGTATATTTGTACGCTTGTAGATGATGCTTACAAAATAATCGAACCAAAAGAAAGTTGTGTTTTTTTTATTTTATTTGTAGATGGTGGGATTTGAATTATATACTATACATAACTCCCTTTACACAATTTGGATTCTATGATTGCTATGTTGTGTTTTTGAGGGATTTCAATAAATGTAAGGCATAGCTGTATTTAAGATGATTGGCAGAGAGTTGGGTTTACTTTAATTTAGTAAACAATTTAAACTGTTTAAAATAATGTTGAATTTTTTTTACAAAATTACACAAATCATGTAAAAAGATAATAATATAAGATATAAGAAGAACAATTTACGAACTTCAAAATAGCAATTCCTGCTATATATTCAACTTAAATGTATCTTTTATTTAAAATGATGACGAAAAAAAGCTTGGACAAGAAAAAAACCTTCCGTAAGTTGATACATAAAGATAGCCTAATGGTGCTTTTAATAATATAGACAATAAATGGGAGGGTTAAATTGGACTTTCATTTATTTCAATTCACATGATAAAGCAGCAGCTTTCTTAACCATTTTAAGTCCTTTGTACTTTTGTTAGAATGTCTTGGAAGTCCTATAGAGCAATTCTCATTACTGATTTGAATTTAGAATTTCAAAGAGAATCCAATTTTAGTACAATTCACTTTACCTATATTAAATTTAAATTTTTGGACCAATATTTTAATTTTGGCTGGTAAACAGAATACTGACTTTTACGTTATTATTTAGCAGAGTAATTAATTAAAGTTTTTGTTTTCCAAAGTATTTTTAAAATATCAAATATACCCCCCGGATCATAAAAGAAAAATTCACTTAAATCTCTTTTTCAGAATTTGATTGAAAAATTATTATCAGATATTTACAAATGTACTCGCAAATAAACAATTTATTAACTTCCTGTTTTTTTACAAAAAATAAAAACCTAAAAAAACAATACTAAAACTTGGTAAAAATTTACTTTCGACTCAAATATCTTTTTAGAAATTAAAAATATTGGTTTCAAACTTATTTTATTTCACAGAAAATATTGTTTTCGACATTCAGTATATTATAAAAATCCAACAGTCAGTTTTTTTATAAAAAATTAAAATCTACAAAAAATAGTACGCAAATGCTACTAAGATTGATAAAAATTGGTTAACGACTAAAAATCTCGTTTACACCGTATATCAGGACGGGGATGATGAGGGTCTTATATAGCGACACTTTGCTACTCAATTGCTTTCTTAGCCCAAAGAAACAGCGGTTAGCTAGAGTTATTCTTCGTTTGATCTCAGCGCTGGTGTTGTTTTCTGCCTTTACAGCGGAGCCTAGGTAGACGAAGTCCTTCACTACCTCAAAGTTACGTCTGTCGATGGTGACGTTTTGACCAAGACGTCGGTGTTGTAGGTCCTTTCTTGATGACAGCATGTACTTTGTTTTGCCCTCATTAACCGTTAAACCCATTTTTGCCGCCTCTGCCTCAATACTCACAAAAGCTCCATTGACATCACGCTGAGTTCTTCCGATTATGTCAATGTCATCAGCATATGCTAGTAATTGGACACACTTTTGAAAGATAGTGCCTCTAATGTTGACGTGTGAGCTCTGCACTATTGTTTCAAGGACGATGTTAAAAAAATCCCATGACAGGGCATCACCTTGTCTAAAACCTTTTTGACATCGAAAGGTTCTGTTAAGTTGTTTCCAACCTTTATGGAGCAGCGTGAATTCTCCATGGTCATCCTGCACAAACAAGAGCTCGGCATTCAATCCATCCGCTCCAGCAGCTTTGTTAGACTTCAGCTTAGATATAACAATCTTTACTTCGTCTAAGTCGGGATCACGGGATTGTATGCTTTCGTCAACTATGTTGAATGGATCATCCTGCCTGACAGCGGAATTCGGCTCGTCGTCGCCGTTATACAGTCTGCAGAAGTGGTCCTTCCATATCCTCAGTATTGACTGCGGTTCCACTATGATATTACCACTTTCGTCTTTGCAGCCTCCAGTTTTAGGTTTATGTACTTGTGAATTTCGCTTCACCTGTCCATAAAATTTTCGAACTTCATTCCTGCTTTTAAACCTATATACCTATAGTATTTTGAAATACAGTATTTTGAGATACAGTATTTTAAATACAGTATTATGATCCATACAGTATTTTGACCCCAACCATGCTAAAAACTGTTAAAACTTACTTGTACCTGATAAAAGTTAGTAGAAATGTTCGATTTTTCATGTAAACTTTAATGAAAATATACTACAAAAGTGCTTCAAACCTAGCAACTTTTCGTCCACTTCACGATGATTATAGTCGTCATAATCAACCGATTTCTCAAGTAATCGGTAAAGTAATTTGATCAAAGTGAAAGACTCCGGCGATTGAAGATCTTGGAACTTTATAGGTTTGTTAGGTGAAAAGTTTCTTGGTAGCATAATTTCATGTCCCGGCATCCTGAATAGGACAACAAAATCATGCGGTGTAATATCGTTAGATTTTTTCTGTGGGGTCAATTAAGAAACCGTGTTAACGCCAATAATCCTAGAATTCTAGACGCACTACTAACTAACCTTTACTGTACTGAAGTTATGGCAGAAATATATAGCAAACAATGTGTGAAAATGTAGTTACTTGAATTAATTTTCCCGATGAGGTAACATTTAAATAGTATTGTTTCCGCTCTTAACGTTCAAGTACATACTTTGTAGTGCTATACAATATTTATTAAAAATGTATCACTTTGTGTGTTACTGAGATATTAAGACCGTAATTTCATGAATTAAAATTTTATTTGACTTTCATTTAATTTAAATTTTTATTCAAAAAAATTTTTCAAATTTTTAAGATCAAACGTAACAGTAGATCCCATGATGAAAATCAAAATTAAAATATTTGTGTTGCTCCAGAAGGGTATCCCCAATAGAACCGTTATTTTGTTTTTAAGTTTTCCCAAGAATTGATGAACCGATGTCAATAATTTTTTTCTGCACAAGCACTTATAATGTCTTAATAATATTTGATGATAAATATGTTATTGTTTTTAGTTTTGATTTAAAAAAATGTTAAACGTTATTTTTTTACGAAATTGAAATGTAAAATGTATATTAATAAGCCTTAAATAATTGCATATTAAAATATTTTTAAACTCAATTAAAAAAAATTTATAAATACAAATTTAATTTTCAAAAAACCCACTCTAACGATTTTCAAATAAAATTTTTGAAAATTAAACTTAAAGTGCTGAGAAAATCCAAATTCTACATTTTTTTTTCAAGGAAAAAGGACAATCAATAGATAAAAATCAAGTTTTGAGAAGCAAAATGAGCCAACAGGATGTAGCCAACATAAGCTGAGCGAGCTACACCATCCAGTAAATTATCAAACTTCCAGCAACCCGAAACTTGTGCACCATACATCATGATTGAAGAAACAGTGACAGGAAATATCTGGATCTTTGCGCTGTAGTCCACAAAACTGCTCTCTTCACAACCTGTTGACGGTTGAAGGAATAGCTCTTTTCTCCTAAGCTAATTTACTCTAAAAATGTTTTTTAAAGTTAAGGTTAAAACAAATCAATACACCAAAGGTACTTGAACCCTCGAACAATTTCCAAATTCTGTCTTTTGTAGGCCCACTTTTCTTTTCTCCAGTATCTACCTCGTCCATCCCTGAAGATCATTTGCAAGGTTAACAGTCAGGTTTCAAAAGTCTCGTTGTTGTTCAGGGGATAATTAAAGCAGACTTCTTTTGTTCATTTAGTGAGGTTATCTTTTCATAAAAACTAGGCAGTTCTATTTTTATCTTAATACCTTAGACTTACTTAGTTAGTTATCAATTTATAAATAGTTTTAAAGGACTTTATAGAAAATTTTATTTAATTTGAAATTTCACTTTCAAAAATAATTTTTCAGTTTAAATTGATTTGATTCATTCATTTGATTAATTTTCAAATTATTCAAAAATGTATGCAATCAGCAGTTTTTAACTTCCCATAGGAAGTTATTGTAATGGGTCCGATTTGTCAAATTGAAAATTTTGACATTTCTCGATGTTTCAAGGTCCCTAGAGTCGAAATAAAAGATTTTTAGAAAGATGTCTGTGCGTTTTTTTTCGAAATTCATTTTTTTTTATTCATTTAAACTTAACTCTACTTACATGCTAGACAAAATGGGAAACTAGCCTAATTAATTCTACTTAAATATAACTTACTGGCCCTAATCGGGCGCTCTAAGAAATTCATGATTCTTAAAATTAATGCCTTTCGGCCTACGAACTAAGATTGTTTTATTTATTTCATATTATGTTTTTTTTTTTTTTTTTTATAAAAGTTTAAAAACTAAAATCTTTATCATTTTTTGGGGTTTTTACTTACATACTAAAGTCCTTAAAATAAAACTTAAAATTACCTAATCTACCTACAAACTACTTAAAACTAGAACAACCACAGCGGCAAAACAACTATGTCCTTCTATTTGTAATTCCATAGAGGATTTTTATAATATTTTCTGTGATATGTGTTTGCATTTTTTTTTTTTGTATTTTTGATTTCTTTTTTTTGTTTTGTATTTTATGAGATTTTGTTTTTTTATTCTTTTTTTTTTATTTTATTGTGCCACCATTCCTGCTCTACTTAAACCTAAAACTTAAGACTAAAACAAGTTTGTAAGCCGGCCAAGGCAAAAATACCCCACCCCGGATTACCCATTATCAGTTGCAGTTTGAAGCCACCAAAACTGGTTCTCCTGCTTCACCCTATCTATGCGGTCCTTTTCGGACACAGCCCTACTGAACCGAAGCAGCTCCGCTCCATCACGAGCGAGGATGCCCCGTTCATACAGGAGCCGCCGCACAGTGGGGCATCTTGTATGGGGGAGCGGACAAAACTCTATAAAATCTAAACTAATGAACCGATTTGAATGAAATTTTCAGGAATGATAGCCAATAGCAAGACAAATCTACACCGCCCATTTCCACGCCCACTAAAAGAGAAAATGGCTTTTTTCGGAAAACATATCTGAAAACAAAGATTTGTTTACCGAATTTAAGGTATATTGCGAATATAATAATAAATAGCGAAAAAAGAATTTTAAAAGCATTGTAAATTATTAAAAATTCAGTTTTAATATGCTTAAAGGTGAATGGTTGTGAGTAAAAAACATCTTTAGGTTTATTTTGTTTGCAGTTGTAAGGATAACACATTGGATTTACAATGACATAGATAGTTGGTGTTTTCAAAGCTTACCGTTTGATTTGTTTTAAATGTAATATAAAATAAATTTAAATAATAAATACAAAAATAATTCAAGTAGGTAAATAAAAAAAAATAATTCAAGTAAATAAAAAAAAAAAATCATTTAATCTTAATAAGCTTATTCAAAATAATTCACATAAACTTAATTTGATATATGCAAATCTATGAAGTTTCAATTTAAGGCATTTCTGATGGACATTTAATTCTTACATCCCTGGTATTATTAAAACTTGTTCAACGAGAAAATGAAGAAAAATCTTCGACCATCATCAACCCATCATTCACCAGCTCTTCAATTTTTCTTTTCGAAAGAAACTCTGCAAGAAGGTAGAAAAGAAAAAGACCGTGTAGAAGCTGAAATTTTGTATCTCCGAGATACAGAAATTGAGTTCAATGGATTGCTACAAATACAACTTCTAGTAGTAATTGTACCATTTGCGGGGCAAAGCCATCGGAAATGAATGACATTGCAAAACTCCAGTGTAAACCAACAGATGAAAATGCTCTAAAGTTGGGAATGTCATCATCATCGTCAGAACTGGTGGGGAGAGTACGATAACTTTGGCGACAAAGTTTAATGACGGCTTTGTATAGAATAGTTAAAAACAAGCACTTTTTACTATGGGAGGGGGGGTCTATCTCCCCCCGTTTAGGCGGTAGGGGATATTTAAAAAAATTAGTATTTAAATTAGTTTTCTCAAAAACTAAAAGACATAAAATCATCTAGTTTTCAGTTTTTGATCAAAAACAAATAAGAGAAATAAATTCTGAAATAAAAACAATGGTAGATAATCTTGAAGTATTGAAAAATTACACTTTAAACCTTTTTTTAACTTTTTTTTTACTCAAATTTTGAGTTTAAAATTATTTTTTTCAAAAACTACGCATAGTTTTGACTTGAATTAAAAACTGGCTAATAAAACAGAATGTTGGCTTAAAAAAAAATGTATAAAACTTAATTGTAAGTATCACCGTTATTTTTTAATTATTTTTTTCCATTTTAAATACTAATTTTTTTAAATTGCCCCTACCGCCTAAACGGGGGGAGATAGACCCCCCTGCCATAGTAAAAAATGCTTGTATTAAAACCCTCTACCAAAAACCGTTATTATATCCTGGCGCCAAACTTATCGTACTCGTGCCGAACTGGTTAAAAGGCATAAATATCGATTTTGTTTTATATGACTTCCCAACTTAAAATTGCTCTAAAAACCGCATCCGGACGTATCCGGATGAGATTTTTACTGAAAAATGTTGCTGATACCCTACACTATCTATTGGGAATAGTTTGCTAACAGAGGCAAACAGAGGCAGTAGTTAAAACCTTATGCGAACTAAAAAAATCACATAAATAGAGTGTTTCTTCGTCAAAAAATACCTTATCCAATTTTTTTTTCAATAAAATAACATACTGTATTGTTTATCTATTTATTTCAATCATGTAAGCAGACAAAATTGTTTAAAACTTTCAAATTTCACAATATACTGATCATTTAAGAAATACCAATATTTTATCAGTTTTCACGATATTTGAACTTTGAGCGAAAATCTACTGGTCTACAATTTTTTTTTTGAAAAACGGTTTTCATTTTCTGATTCTACAACCAATTAACTATAAGAAACACTTTCAGTTTAAAAAAAAATCCTACTTTCAGAAAAATAGGTTTTGTCCGCATTTTCCCCACTGTGCGCCGGTCTACGGTTTTTCGCCTGACGTGGTGATAAGCGGTACTGCCAATCTATCCTGTATCATGCCGCACTTGTCTAGATAGAGGAATGCCTCTAGTGGGATAAAGCCGCTCAAGCGTGCATTGTCGAAGTAGTTGTCGTTCGGATAGAACAGCCCGAAAATCAGATTGTTGGTCGAAGTCATAGCCCTCGCAATGTGACCCCGAACAAGTTTTATCACGAAATTGTCAATTCTATTGATTCGAGCCCCGTTGTATAGAACCTCGTTTGAATAATAATGCAGATAAGAAGATTCCGGTGTCCGATACAAACCGAGACAGCGCCGAAGACACTGTCTCTCGAACACCCGAAACTTCTCCATTTGGGAAGGGGCAATATTGAACCACACTGGACAACCATAAACAATCATTGGCCGTATGAGGGCCATGTAGCAAATTACCTTCACTCTGGGGTCAAGCCGACTTCTGTAAAACAGCCGTTTCGTCAGAGCGAAGGCTCCTCTGGCCTTAGTCAGAGCAGCATCCATATGTCTGTCGAAATATAGATACTGGTCCAACCAGATACCGAGGTACTTCACTACACTTTTGCTCGTCAATGCCTGTCCGTGCGGGTCAACAATGACCATCTTGCGCCAATTCTTACACGTATCTCGCGAGGCTTTAGCCAACGGAGTCCGGAACAAGATTGTCTCCGACTTTTGGACATTTATTTTCATGTTTGTGCGTGCGTGTGTACGTATGTACGTCCGTACGTTCGCGACGTTTTTTTCGTCGTCCATAGCTCAAGAACCAGTAGAGATATCGACTTCAAATAAATTTTGTTATACAGATAATAAGGCAGAAAGATGCAGAAAGGGCTCTCAAGAAAATTACGTGGCTGATTTTTTTACCACAGCGGTTTAAAAAAAGGTGAACATTTTGGTTAACCCTAAATATCTCACGAACCAATAACGCTAGAGACTTGAATTAAATTTTATATTATATATTGTAACGTGTAGTACCAGTGGCATGATGGTTAGTGCGTTGGACTGTCATGCGAGAGGTCTTGGGTTCAATTCCTGCCTGTGCCATCTAAAGTTTTTTTCACGGGTATTGCCACTTGCGAGGAATTGACAAATTCTCCAAGAGTATTTCTTGTCATAAAAAGTGCTTTCTCAAATTTGCCGTTCGGATTCCGCTTAAAACTGTAGGTCCTCTCCATCCCTGACAACAGTACTCGCACACAGGAATGGTTGAGAGTTGTAAGTCACTAGGCCCTAGTTCTCAACGGATTGTTGCACCACCCAATTTATTTTTTTTTTATATTGTAACGTGATACAAAACAATTATGTTTTTGGAAAAAAATTCAATTAACGGTTTTTTTTATAAATCAAACAAACTGAAAAAAAAGGTGTCACCTCGAAAATTTTACGACTAAAATGTGATTTCATCTCCAAAACAATTTTGTGCAACGAAGAATAATGTTTTTGACATCTGATAAAATTTTGAGAAAAATCTAATTGACAGGTTTTCTAATAAAAAATAAAAACCTAAAAAAAAAACATTACTCAAAGTTGGTAAAAATTGAATTTGCACTCAAATATCTTTTCAAAAACTTGAGATTAAGGCTAAAAACTTATTTTATCTTATAAGAAATATTGTTGTCAACATTCTGAAAAATGTTGAGAAAAATCGAATTGACAGTTTTTTTTACAAAAAATAAAAACAAAAAAAAAATAATAAAAGTTGGTAAAAATTGATTTTCGAATCAAATATCTTTTCAACACTTTGAGATATTGGCTTTAAGCTACTTTTATCTTTTAAAAAAATATTGTTGTCAACATTCAGTAAAATTTTGAAAAAAAATCGAATTGGTAGTTTTTGTATAAAAAATTAAAAACCGAAAAAAAAATTTAACAAAAGTTGGTAAAAATTGATTTTCGACTCAAATATCTTTTCAAAAATTTGAGATTATGACTTCCATTTAATTTTAACTTATTTTGAGAGCTTCTACCTAATTTTAACTTATAAGAAATATTGTTTTCAACATTAGGAAAAATTTTGAGAAAAAATCGAATTGACAGTTTTTTTACAAAAATTTAAAAACCTAAACAAAAGTTAGTAAAAATTGATTTTCGACTCAAATATCATTTTAAAAATTAAAAAAATTGGCTTCAAACTTATTTTATTTCAAAGAAATATTGTTTTCGATATCCAGTCATTTTTTTATAAAAACCCAACAGTCCGTTTTTTTTTCATAAAAAAATAAAATCTACAAAAAATAGTACGCAAATTTGGTAAAAATTGATACATATAGACAAACTTTTAAGCAAGATAAATCGACAGACAACATTCCAACATTCCATCTCTGACAACATTACTCGCACACGGGGAAGGTTGAGAGTTGTAAGTCACTAGGCCCTGGTTCTTCATGGACTGTTGCGCCACCTAATTTATTTATTTATTTATTTAAATCGACAGACGGGATAGGAAGTTATCAGTGTGGGTCGCATCCCATCCTTTTTTTTTAAAGTTTTCGATTGCTTTTGAAGATTTCTTTTAAGAAGAAACCAAATTCCTTAGCATAACTGTCTAATAAATAATAATTGCCATTTTCAATTAAGTACTTGCAAAATATAGTAACATTAACATCCAGAGGCTAAACTTTGACCCATTTTTCTATTTTCATTTTCAATAACTATTCAACAGAAAAGATTTTATATCTCTGCTAATTGAAGTCCTTCAAAGATATTGCCTTTTTAATGGCAAAGGTAAACCTCTAGAAAAAGAATACCTCGCCTTTTTCCAACTACCTATATAATTAATGTCCTCGTCCTTAATATCATGATTGCGACGAAATGAAATAAATATTTCGTTATCGCCCAAGCTTTTCAACATTGTAAATCCTATTATTTCGCATTCCCTATATTTCAAGTTGCTCAATTTGATGAAAATACATTTTTTTTTTAGCTGAATTCATTTTGTGTGGAAATCCTTTACATTTTCCCTGTTACAATTTCCAAAGTTGGTATACAAAGCATGTACTGAAGAGTGCGAGGAGAAAGAAAATAAAAATAATAATAATACAGGAAAAAAAATAACACTTGAAGTGAAAAACTGGAAACAGTGGCAACCGAGGCGAAAGGCTTCACCAGGCTAAGAGGTTGACATTTTACCTACCCTTATCCGCATGTCCCTCTCTCTCTCTCCCCTTCTCCTCTCCAGCCTGCTCTAAACTGCCTCCTATAGTTGACTTGACACCACCCATCTAGGATACATACAAACCCCCGCCCGCAAAACTATAGGAGGTACATATATAGCATCAGCTAAATCCATAATGCCTCACAAGGTTGAGCTTTCTAACAAGTGCCTACTCCTACACTTCTCTCAGTGAAGGCAGAAGCATCACAGGTCTCAGCTTTAGCATCAGTATGCTTGACGCTCGACGCTCATGCTCGTCCGCATTCCAATTCGAATATAGAAGTGTTGACTTTGACAACATCCTGAAAATGCTAATACTAATAAAATATACAAAGATTATTTCTGCTAGTATTGTAAATTCCTCTGTATGTAGTATGTATCTAGATGCTCATCTACGTTATGTATCTATGTAACATTGGTTTTGTTCTTTGATCGGATTGTTCTTCAATTATTGATGTTTAGTCAGCTAAATAAATCGAAATTCATAATCACACTGCACAATCAACTAGGTATATAATATGTTGTATAGTTTAACTATTGTTCAGTAGCTGCAGTTTGTACTGTAAAATACTCTGCGAGTAGGTGGAGCTGTTGTACATGGCAATGGACCACTTGAGCCTCAACATTGCGGTTTCTTTTTTATTGTGCACAATGTACATTATGGTGAGCTAAAACTGTTGGAATTCAATGCACGAATTTACCACAGCAAAAAAACGTAAGACTAAGGATTTTACATTATTCTGTTAAACGGCTTGAAGTGGAATCCTTTATTCGTTTCAAACCGCGTCGTCGTCGACGTCGTTACCGTCATCACCACCACCGCCGCGCCGCCGCCTGCGTCTGGTTTTTAGTTTATTTTCACAAGAGAATTTGTGCAAGAAATACAGTGATGATATGCAAAAAGACTTTTGTATATACTCGTAGAAAAGAGGAAAACACAAAATGTGAGAACTGTTGCAGTTTGAGTTAACGCTGGATTTAAGTTTAATTAAAGCTACCTAGATGCAACACAAAATGATATGCCTGTTGTAGGTATAATAAAGAGGATGATGGTGAGAAAAGCAAATAATAGTGTTAAGCCGATTTCAGAGTGCCGTCAGTTGAAAATACCAAAATAATAGTCTTTTATACTCTTAACATATTCAGAGAATGTATCATGGCATCTATAGAAATAATGCGAGTCTTTTAGAGTCTAGGATCAAAATACGTACATTATAATTATAAATAAATTTATTCAAAACAAATTAATCCTTTTAAAATCTGTTTAATTATTCATAGGTACGCTTGATGTATGTGCTGTGCATAGGTGTGTATAGTATATACATTGAGTGTTCTAGAATACTTTCTTGAAACTTTTCTTGATGGAATCAGCGTAATTTTGGGTATTTGCTTTAAACACGTTGCTAATGAAAACTTCTTGGAGTTTAGTGGTGTATGGTTTAAGAATAAGAAAAATTTTGGATTTTTAAAAGAATTCAAAAAATTAGCTATGGAAAACACTATCAGCTGAAATAGCCATCATGGCTACGGCTACAGTACTAGGTACATATATTTCTCTATTCATGAAATTTTCCATGTCCAATAAAACTGGTCGAGAAAATAACGTTAAAACGTCCTAAATTTGAACCTTGCCTTTAAATTTTTCTATCATATCAGGTTTTTCTAGATACACCTCTTTTTTCAAAAAAATGCTAAAAACAATCAAGAACGAGCTTTTTAAAGCTAAGTAATATAAATTAAATAATGGTTTCGTCATTGTAATATTCGAACATTTGCAATTATATGCCCTCTTTGACTTTAGTCTTTAAGTGGAGAATTGTTTTAGTCCTCTCAGATACCCTTGAATAAAGAAGTCTAAATGTGTAAAGCCACAAAATGTCAACGTATTACATTTTTGACCAGAAATTACGGCAAAAATACTACAATGTTTGTAAAATTAATTTCTGGTCATTTGTAAAAAATGTGCGCAACATTACTTCATGGTCAGTTCAGAGCAGAGTTGCAAATAATGCATGGAATTTTATAATGCATTTTGAATAAATTAGAAAATATTTTTCAATTTTTAATTCTATTTTTTTTAAATTATTTATTAAATTTTATTTTTCAATTTTAATGTATGGCATTAATTATTTAATGTTATTTTTTAATTGTGTTCTATCAAATTAAAATATTATTTTCCAATGCAAAACTATTAAAATAAAAATACTTATTTTTATTTTATTTGGCAGACTTTAGCAATTATTAATTAAAATACTTTAAGTTTTTATTTCCAAAATTTTTAACCTGATTAATGTTATGACTTACGGTTATCACGCAATTATAACACAAAAAACAACAATTATTCAAATATTATAATTTATTATTATTATTGTTCGACCGAAAAACGATTTTTTTTTCAAAATTTATTTGTTAGTATCAGTCAATCTTCAACCTGGGACATTTTTACGTCAAGATTTCGAATATTAACTCAAATAAATGGAAATAATTGAATAAATTCCCACTAGGCATTGAATTAAAAAATTGTAGCTCATTTTGAATAGAAGTTATTTTTTAATTTTAATTCAATTAAACTTGCAATAAAATAACATTTATTTACTAATTCAATAAAACTTGCAATAAAATAATTTTTAATTTTTAGTTTAATATTGATGGCAATAAATTAAATTTTTAATGGGTAATTCATAGATGTACAATTAGCACTATATATTTTATTTCAGTCAAGAACAATATCCATTAAAAAAATTTTGAGTAATGCATTGAATTGACATTGGAATCTTTGCAACTCTGGTTCAGAGGCTGCCAATGAGTGACATGACTCCTCCTGTACTCTTTCCGAGTGGATGGAAAACAGCATTTGACAAGTCTATCCCTTAAAAAGGCGAATTCTCCTCCCCCTCTAACTGTCGTCCAATTGCACTTACGTCCCTTCTTAACAAGGTCATGGAAACGCTGATCAATTTTAAGCTTAAGAAATATTTTGAAGAACGAAAGCTTCTTAATGACCTGCATTATGGCTTTCATATCAAAAGTTCCACTGGTGATCTCATATTTTATCTCACCGAACAGTGAAAGTAAGATTATTGCACTTGATATTTCAAAGGTATTTGATAGAGTTTGGACTCAAGCTCTCTTATCGAAAATGCGTGCTTTTATTATTGATGAATCTCTTTTTGTTGGGTTAGAAATTACCTTTCGGACCGTTCAATTCCAGTAGTATTAAACGGCTTCAAATCTAATATCCACAAAATTAACCCTAGAGTCCCCAGGGCTCGGTTTTGTCTCCAACGCTGTTCCTTATTTGTATAAATGATCTTTTGTCTGAAACTTTCCACCCAATAAACTGTTTAGCTGATGACAGTACCCTCAACTTTTCATACTCGTTTGTAAATTCTCATCCTTGTTCTTCAGATGTAGACTATTAACGGCAGCATTTCCAATTTAATTAATTTCTGATCTTTTGCAAGGGGGAATAAAAAATCATGTAGAATTTAATGCTTCGAAAACTCAACGCTGTCTTCTTTCCCAAAAGCGTAACCCTCCCTCAATGCCACTAATGATGGGTGGTACTTGCATTGAGGAAACAATACTGCTTTCAGGTCTAGGTATGTGCATCACAAACCACTTGTTGTGGAGTGATCACATATTCGACATCGCCAAAAAGGTTTTCCTCTGAAGAGGCAAGAAGTTTTATAGCCCATCTGATTTGGCTATAAATTACAAAGCTTTTATTCGCCTAAAACTCGAGAATAATTCTCATATTTGGGATGTCGCTCCAATAACGTACTTGAGTCTTTTGGATAGAACTGAAAAGAGAGCTCTAAAAATGATAGCAGATCGTTCTCTTACCGAGACATTTGCTTCTCTTGAACACTGCGCGCCACAAGGTCTCACGCTTATCATTGTTTTATCGTTATTCTTATAAACAATACTTTAGTGAAAGAGCCAGTTGAATTCCTTGCCTTAAACAATTCAACCGTAATACCCGTACTGCTAGGAATGCCCATCGGTTTACCCTTAAACCCAATTTTAGACGTACTGGTAGGTAAGTACAGGAATTCTTTCTTTAGCCGCACTACATGAATGTGGAATGGTTTACAAGGTTCAATATTTCCCAGTCAACAATCCAATACTTATTAATGAAACCCCTAAGACTTCTGTGTTTATGAAAAATCCGTTGTAATGTTTTTAATAATGCTACAAGCAAATAAGCAATATTCAGTTGTTCTTGAGTGACTTACTTGTCCCAAGACCTCAAATTTTTCCACAAGTTTCAATATTACCGGGAATAATGGTGTTCCACTACGCAACGAACCACAAGTGATTTGATTTAGTTTTGCGCACTGTAACTCTAAAATTTTCATAATTATGCAGCGAAATTTAACAGTTTTAATTCGTCGTTGAAAGGTATTTTTACCGTTTTTAGTAATGGCGTAGTTTGTACTTGTTAAATGTCAAAATGTGGAAGGTGGCAGCTTTAAAAGTTACAGCTGTTGAAATAAACTAACATTAAAAAACATACACCATAAAAAACACTTATTAGAAAATTCTTCTTCACACAATTTTTTTTTAAACAAATTATTTTCTCAGAAAACTTTAACATTTCCAGTGTTTTCATTTTATTAATAATGCATAGGTAAAATTTTGTGTGTTTAAACAAATAATTTGAATGTTTTATATTAAAATTGCTTTTTTGTGGGGGTGACAAATTGAAATTGAAAATGCTGAATTAAAGATGATATATTAGATAGTTTTTGTTAGTTTAAAGTAACCAAGTGAGTTGGTTATTTATTATAAACAGACTCGTCTAACAATAAATTTATTTGAAAATTTAATTCAGTAAATAATTTTGTATTGACTGCGGTTCATGTTTCAAAATCCAGAAACTGCATTAAAATTCATAATTTTCGTCGTACCTAAATTCAAAAGCTACAAATGATAAATGCAGACATGTGGTTTAACAAGGACATGACTACACAACACATGCCACACAAAGGGCAGTATAATGAATTTTTCAAAAAGGGCCATGTCTTTTGTATGTTTTGATGCCATTAAAATATTATTTATCATATGACCTACGTCGTCGATGAACCAAGAGCAGTTAAGTACTTAGGAGCTAACATTAGACGCTTTATTGCAGTTTTACTGCAAACATAATGTTTGTGCTGTGTAAAAATTAGACCTCCAGATAAAGACGTACGTGCTTAAAGTCAATTCGACCATTAATGCATTATGTAGCTTCAGGCAAAGCAAATTTAATAAATTTTAATTTGAACCCTTTAAATTCGTTGTTGAAGCATGTATCATTCTATTTTTAGTCATAGCGTAGTTTTAAGTTGTCAAATGTTAAAAGATTACACTTTCAAAATGAAATATCTTTTTTGGAAAATCCTTTTTAAATTATTTAATTTTATAATTTAGGTATTTACTGGTCGAAAAAAATAGTTTTTTTCGGTCCAACAAGAAAACAATATTTTTTTTTTAAATTATTTAGATATCCTTAATCTCGCCTTTTATTTTTTTTTATTACATCAGGTTTTTAAAATATTTTTAAAAAATGCTAAAAACAATCAAAAACTGGGTTTTTATGGCTAAGTTAAAACTCAAAATGTCTCTTAACAATAAATTCTATGACGATTTTACAAAGAACAAATCTTTCTCTTCTAGATACAATTTAAATCATTTTAGTATTTTAATTAGTTTCTGGAAATTCACATTAGTTATTGGTCTTTATTTGACTCTATATAAAGATTTGAGAAACCGTGAATTTAATACTTTGATAGTTTTGAAAAATACGTTTTGGACTTAATTTTTAGTGCTGATTTCGAACCCAAACATTTAAGTTTTAACTATATGTTAAAATATATATTTTTTTAATATCTTTCAAAAACTTGATATAGGTAATAGAATTGTGAAAATAATAGATTCGTTACCGAAACAGCACTTACTTTCAAACCGTTTTGCCTTTTTCTGTTAAAAGCCATTTTAACAGATTTTTGAAAGAAAGGTGAAATCTAATAACTTATTAAGATTTTTCGAATATTATATGAAATAATATAAATATTTCAACTGAATATGGAAGAAAAGGATTATAGATTCTGAAAACTGTCACGCATTTTATTGAAAAAAAAAAAACCTGACGTGATACATTAATTTTGAATTAAGGCCATCCCCATTGAAAAGAGCGATTTTATTGCCAGGAATAAAACCTTGCCGACCAGTGTTTCAGGTTGTTAGTATCTTCTTTCATTTAAAATAATTCTGATAAATTCCTTAATTTTTTCATTTAAATAACAATGAAGAGAGTTTGCGGAAAACGTACCTTCGTATTCATAATTAATTCAAAACATTAGAATACAAAAAGAATTCGAAAAAATACTTTTAAACACCATGAACACATTTGGATACATTACCTATTCACATGTCTATAGGTATTTTAAATTTCATTTCACTCACAATATCTGCTCTGAAAAGATATAGCACATGTATAAAAAGCCTTAGCTGATTTGGACGAAAATACAAGATGAAGATAAGAAAGAATTTGTTGACCTTGTTCAAATTTTCTCAAGACACAAAAATACCTGAATAAATCACTTTTGACATTCCTTTGAAAGGATCTACGAGTATGCTCCAATATATAAGAAAGGTTTTGTAATCGAATTTACAAAATCGAACAAATAATTTAATCCGCTTTTGTTATACTTCTAAAAATGTAATCGCACAAATTCAAAGAGAAGAAAGATAAAGAAATTTATTTATGTTCAATTCCTTGTTTTATAAAATCTATAAAATGTCAATTTGAATTACACTCTTATAAAGAAAAAGAGGATAACTTGTGAAATTGTGATTGGGAATGAATTCTTGATGATTATTTTATGTAAATCATCCAGATAATGACATTTTAAAGGCATAGATACTTTCTTAACGTTTTATTTTTTTTAGAAAGTACATTTTATTACATACATAAAAAAAACATGTATAAATTATGTTAATGACAATATTTTTTGGCTTACAGAAGATGTAGGCTTGAATTAAGGGTAATTTGGAAATCTAGTAAAATTCAAGTCCAGAAAACGTATTAATAGACAAAAAAAACGTAAGAAGAGGCTATGATTCAACCCACGCATAAAGTTCCATCGATTTTTCTAAAACTTCAACAAAATATTTATAACAACATTTTGTGTGAGATGCAAAATTTTAACTAAATATTTTTCTTTGTTCTCAAAATACTTGAACCGAAAACCATTTCATATCTACGAGTATTTTTGTTGTTTTTATAAGTGTTCGTGTTTTGTTAAAATTTTAATAACTTCAATTTTTCGAAAAAAATAATAACTACAATTTAGCAACAATATTTTACACCTGATAAGATAAGATTGATTTTAAGATCTTGTTATGTTAACGAGACTTTTAGTCAAAAAACAATTTTTACCAATTTTAGTAGCATTTTTTTAAAGTTTTTATTTCTTATATAAACAAAATATAGATTGGATTTTTCTAAAACCATTAATTTACTTGAATAACAAAACTTAGCACAGAATTGAATCATTTTGAAGTTAATGCCTTCATTTGTTCACGAGATATCAAGAATCGAACATCAATTTTTACCAATTTTGTGTAATATTTTCTGTAGATTTTAATTTTTGTAAAAAAAAAAAAATGACTGTTGGATTATATATTTTTATAAAAATTGTGAACTGAATTTTGAAAAACATTTTTTTAAATATGCAAATAAAGTCAATATCTTTAATTTTTGAAAAGATATTTGAGTAGAAAATCAATTTTTACCACTTTTAGCAATTTTTGTTGATGTTTTTATTTTTTGCAAGGAAATTGTCAATTAGATTTTCGTCAAAATTTTACCAGAAGTCAGAAACGTTTATTTTCGTAGCACAAAATTATTAACATTTTTGGTTTTTAAAATATTCGAGGTGATAAATATATATTTTTTCAGTTATTTTGATTTATAAAAAAGCCTTGATTTTTTTTTTTCAAAATTGTACTAATTTGATATCACGTCACATTATATAATACCCGTGTTTTGTTGGAAAATCTATCCATAGTATAGTAGGATTTTACACGAATAACAAAAACAATATCCATAGTATGAATACTACCGATAAAAGTTAGAGTAGAATCTTACTAGGGATGGGTTTTTTACATTTATACGATGTTGTCTCAAATGTTGGTACGATTGATTTTGTATCTCCATGGCTGTGTTCGTTGAGTAGTTGTTCAATTGGAATCATGTGTGTTTTCCATTGAAAAAAACAATCAATCTATTACTGTTGATATTATTTAGTTTTGTTAGTGAAATTGGACTAACTGGGCTTATTTTGCAAGAGAAAACAATAGAAAAGATATTTATGTTTTGCTATGTTTCCACCAAAGGTTTATCTCAGTTTAGATTAAATAAATCTTTTTGGTGTTTCCACCACACAAGAAGATTTAAAAATTAATAAGTTTGACAGCACTTTTTAAATGCAAATGGTGTTTCGATGTTTTCGATGTGTGAAGTGCAAGTGAGATAGTTTGATTCGTGTTAAACAATGAAGAACTGATTAGTTCAGCACCATATAAGAATATGCTACCTACTCCATGTCCATTTTAAAACTTTATTTTTGGTACACAAACATGCAAATAAACAGACCATAATGCATTATCTGTTAAACCAACTCCTCCACACGGGTTTTTCTTTTTAAATTTTGACTCGACTCCGATCTCCGACGGGAATCGAGCCAAATCAAGCTGATTTCAACTCCATTCAGGTATATAAAGAATTGAGGCTCGCTTCAAGCTCGCTTCAACACCACATGTTAATGTAGTAGTCTACGAACAAACCCCCTCCTTGAAGCAATTGTTAAATGAACTTTTTTTTTATAGAATCTCAATTTCCAGATGTTTTCTTACCATTTATTCTTAAAAATTGTCCATTTTATTAGTCTTAGTTAGTTTTTTTGCTAAGTTAATTTTAACATTTGATTTTCACAAAACTTTCTTCTATTTGTGTGTTTTTTTTATTATTATTCTGACAGATCTTCTTTCAGTTGTACCAATTTAAAAATACAAAAATCTGGCTACTGCGGATCGTTTTGTTGGCAATTTCTCACTGTACTATATATGGAATACCAAAAAACGCACTTAATATAACATTAATTTGAAGTAGTTAGCGATATTGCTTCTTGAAATTTATCTGTTTTTTTTTAAACACCCACTCAGTTTTTTCGAAAATTCTTTCTGTGTTATTATCTGTAATCAAAAATGTGTTTAAAATCAATATCACTTCTGGTATCCCGAACGTACATAAGAAAGATAGACATCCCTTCAAAAACCTTTTATTTAGACTTATAGACCTTGAAACGTCGAAAAAAGTCAAAATTTTCAATTGGACAAATCGAACAGATTACATAAACTAAAATACTTACTTACTTATGGTGGCTGCTCTACTGCGCTGTCCTGTGGATGTGGATTCGAAGACTTTACGGGCCGGAGCATTGGTTTCCATGCGCTCTCCGTGACCCAGCCATCTTAGTGCTTGGACATTTACCCTACTGGCTAAGTCTACGTCGCTGTACAGCCCGTACAGCTCGTCATTCCATCTTCTACTCCACTCCCCTTCTATGCATACGGGACCGTAGATCACACAAAGAACTTTTCTCTCGAAACGACCCAAGGTGCTTTCATCCGCTTTTGTCATAGTCCATGCTTCTACACCGTATAGCAGGACGGGGATGATGAGGGTCTTATATAGCGACACTTTGGTCTCTCGAGAGAGGACTTTGATACTCAATTGCTTTCTTAGCTCAAAGAAACAGCGGTTAGCAAGAGTTATTCTTCGTTTGATCTCAGCTCTGCTGGTGTTGTTTTCTGCGTTTATAGCGGAGCCTAGGTAGACGAAGTCCTTGACTACCTCAAAGTTACGTCTGTCGATGGTGACGTTTTGACCAAAACGTCGGTGTTGTAGGTCCTTTCTTGACGACAGCATGTACTTTGTTTTGCCCTCATTAACCGTTAAACCCATTTTTGCCGCCTCTGCCTCAATACTTACAAAAGCCACATTGACATCACTCTGAGTTCTACCGATTATGTCAATGTCATCAGCATATGCTTGCACTATTCTTTAAAGTACGATGTTAAAATCGCATGACAGCGCATCACCTTGTCTAAAACCTTTTTTGACATCGAAAAATTCTGTTAAGTTGTTTCCAATCTTTATGGAGCAGCGCGAATTCTCCATGGTCATCCTGTACAAACGACCAGTTTTGGCAGGGATGCCAAAACTAGACATGGCTCTATACAGCTCGTTCCTGTAGATACTGTCATATGCGGCCTTGAAATCGATTAAAAGATGGTGAGTATCGATTTGATGCTCTTGGGTTTTTTTCAGGATCTGCCTTAATTTGAATATTTGATCGAATGTGAACTTTCCTGGTCTAAAACCACACTGATAAGGACCTATCAGGTTGTTGACGATGGGCTTTAGACGTTCACATATTACGGCAGAGAAGATTTTGTAAGCGATGTTAAGTAGACTGATTCCTCTATAGTTGTTGCAGTTTAGAGGGTCTCCTATTTTCAGAATCGGGCAAACAATACTGAGGTTCCATTCATCGGAAGCTTTTGGAAAATTTGGCGCTGTTGGGAAGCTGGTGAAACCCGTAGAGTGGAAAACCCAGGTTTCTCGATTTCTCGGTTGATCACCAGCATCGTCGTGTCTTTTATAATTCATTCGGATTTTCACAAAAAATCGTTATCAATGACGAGACCTATTTACACCTTGGGCTCCTACCTACATTTGGGCTCTTGTAAAAATGATTTCTGAAAAGCCTTTTGCAACGTGTTAGTGTTACTGTTTGGTGCCGTTTTTGGGCTGGCGGATTGGATCTTACCCTGGATCTTATCTGGTGCATTATTAATATTGAGTTATTTTCAAGATGTTTGATACGCTATGTACTACAAAAGTAACCAAAAAATCTCAATTTTGCTAAAAAAGTGACATCGTGGTTTCTCGAAGATGTGATCTATGTTGGTCACGTACAAAATAAGGTTTATGTCCATGTTTCGCAATCTATTCAAGACCTTAAAGATAGATTTCGTGAAGCTATCTAGGAGTTTAGGTTGCAAATGTGTGAATTAGTCAAGGGAAATTCATGAAAACTATACAGTGCAGCTATTGTATGTCTGCCATTTAGCTGATATTGCTTTTAACTGTTAATGGCATTCCTCTTTTCAATGAAATAAACATCCATTTATTTTTTTAGTAAAATATTAGTTTTGTACAATATATCAAAACTCGTTTTGGAAAAGCATTTACTCAAATACAAGCTTTTAAAGTCAAAGAATATTTGTATTTGAGTCGAGAAGCATGTTTAAAAAAAAAATCAATGATTTTTCTTGAAGTCTCTTTAAATAAATTTTATTACTTCATAGATCTAAGATTAAGAAAGAAAATGATAATATATATAGATGGCTTTCTATAAGTAATCTCAAACCCTGGTAATGGTGTATATCAGCGTATGCACCAGTAAAAAGTTATACAGTATCGGTATTATTTGTTAGATTGAATGTATATTTTTATTTCAAAAAGAATGCCTAAATAAAGATTAAAAAGGCTATGAAAGCTTAAATTCAAGATAGAACAACCAAACTATGACGACGTATCTCCATCGCCATTCAGTGAAGAATCTAAGACCCCATCTTTCAGAGATAAAAAATTGAAAAACTTATAGACAACGAGATTCAGTGACTCTACTGTGGAAATGTGTTTCGCCATAATACCGATGGCATTTGGTCCGTTCCTGAATTTCTCCAATCTCTTGAATACGTTTTTGAAAAGTTTGCACAAGTTTGTCAAACCAATAGTGTTTTTTAATTCTCTAGTTAGTTTGTGCAATCGGTTTTTAGAAGAAATATTTCGGACGAAATATTAATATTTACCTTGCTGACTAAAAATTTCTTTAAATATATTAACAAAAACATAAGTAAACCATTTAATATTTTTCAAAACTATAAAAAATAATCAGTTAAAAGTCTTTTTTTTTTCAAATAATGTTTGCTTTGAATAGAAAACTTCGTTCGTCGCGTAGTTGTTGTCATTATACATACATACATACATTGATGTACATTTTGGCTCGAATATTCAAAAAATAAAAATAATGTTTTGGAATTGGTAAGTGAATTAATATAATCTTAAAAATTTAATTGGAGTTTGTATGTACATTTATGTATGTATGTACATATGTATGTATGTATAACGTTATTTTGTTTTAACATAATTCAAGTACAAATTGCAATCTATTTGAATTTAATTTTATAATCAATCATCATACATTACGTACATAATGGTTTAAACTGTAGAGGCGAAATCGCATGACGACATTTTTCAACTTCTTTATATGTATGTACATATGTATGTATGTATGTACATAAACTTCATCTGTACCTACTATAGGATTTTTTGAAAAGCTCATTGAACTTATTAGTTTCCAGTTTAAATTTGAAATTCAATTTTTAACACGTAGTATTTACTTTTTGTTTGTTTGTTTGGAGTACATATCTAATTTTTTTAAAATGATTAATTGTATATTTTTAAATTACAGGTAAGTCTTGAGACGATTTACTTTAAATAGACTAGACTAATAAATTTGGTGAGTTATTTTTTTTTTTTTTTACTTTTTCTTTCTATTAACATTACTTAAAGGCGAACCCCAATCTAAAAACTATAGTCCAGTAGAGAATTACAAATTCATTTGTAATTCTCTACCTATGGCCTAACAGAATTTGGTAATTTGTCTGTACTAAAGGTTCTCGAGTTTTTTAACTTGTTCATTTTTTGTTTTTAATATTTTGTTTAAAAAATAAATCGTACAGTCTGTTCTGCAGTCCTACATTTTAATTAAATTTTTTATGTATGGTATGCAACTGGTTTTGAAAGATTCGCATGTAAACATTACACTAGATGTTTTTGTTTTAATTTCATTAAAACAGTCGTTACTTAAAAACCGTTTGGATCCGTTATAAACAACTAACGGAATTCTATTAGGTTATTACAGACCATTCAGTTTGGATCAGTATTTGTAGGACACTCTGTGTAATTGGATAATTGCCAAGAAATACAATTATTCTTTAAATTTAATTTTATACATCAAAGATAAACCTGAACATCTCGTTTAGATTTAAATTTACAAATTTAATACTAAGATGCATAACGAGATCTTCGTTATGGGCCAGTCTAGGTAAGGGTTTTTTCTTACATCTTTTCATATTAAGTTTTAAAAGCTCAGCTCGAATTATAGTGGTATGTACAAATGTATTAAAGCTGTATGAATAAATTCAGCCAATAAATTCGTTTTAAGAAAAGAAAAATATTCTACAACTGAGTCACTTATCAGTTACTTATCATGAAAATGAATGTTATGTGAAAACATAAAAGAAGATGTTTTTTATAGAAAAAAGAACACTGAGAGGTGCGTTTTCTGAAATAAGGGTTATTTAGATCCAAAAGTATAAAATATAAAAATATAATAAAAATTCTTTTAGAAATGTTGCTTAATTTGTTCACTAAATATGAACGAAAATTAATTCACACTATACAGTTACCCTAAAGGCCACACCACGTATTGTATTTAAAGGTTGAGAATTGTTTATGTTATTTAATTCAGAATGTTGCTAATCGCGACGGAGCCCTAAAATCACTTTGTTTCAAACGACTTTCCCAATTTTTTCACTCGAAAATAAATGGAATATGTACATATGTATGTACATAATATGTACAAAATTGAAAAGATTTCTTGATTGATATGATTTTTAAAATCAATCCAATTTACTCGTTTTACAAATTCGATTTCAATCGATTTTCAGATCCTAGCGAATAATACGAATTTTTGAATTAAATAAAAAAAGTGGTATACACACTTTTATTCACCTTTTTACTAATTTTGGTATCTATTTCATAAGTCTTTTTAACTTCCCATAGGAAGTTATTGTAATGGGTCCTATTTGTCAAATTGAACATTTTGACATTTCTCGACGTTTCAAGGTCCCTAGAGTCGAAATAAAAGATTTTTAGAAAGATGTCTGTGCGTGGGTGTGTACGTACGTCCGTACGTTCGCGACGTTTTTTTCGTTGTCCATAGCTCAAGAACCAGAAGAGGTATTGTTATACACATAATAAAGCAGAAAGATGCAGAAAGGGCTCTCAAGAAAATTGCGTGGGTGGTTTTTTTACCATAGCAGTTTAAAAAAAGGTGAAAATTTTGGTTAACCCTTAATATCTTACGAACCAAAAATGCTAGAGACTTGAATTAAATTTTATATAATATATTGTAACGTGATACCAAACAAGTATATTTTTTGAAAAAAATCCAGTTAACAGTTTTTTTTTATAAATCAAAAAAACTGAAAAAAAAAAATTTGTCACCTCGAAAATTTTACGAATACAAAATGATTTTATCTCCAAAACAATTTTGTGCAACGAAGAATAATGTTTTTGACATCTGGTAAAATTTTGAGAAAAATCGAATTGATAGTTTTTTTATAAAAAATAAAAACCTAAAAAAAACATTACTCAAAGTTGGTAAAAATTGAATTTCGACTCAAATATCTTTTCAAAACTTTGAGATATTGGCTTAAAACTACTTTTATCTTTCAAAAAATATTGTTGTCAACATTCAGTAGAATTTTGAAAAAAATCGAATTGATAGTTTTCTTACAAAAAATAAAATCTTAAAAGAAAATTTAACAAAAGTTGGTAAAAATTGATTTTCGACTCAAATATCTTTTCAAAAATTTTGAGATTATGGCTTCCAACGAATTTTAACTTATAATAAATATTGTTTTCAACATTCGAAAAAATTTTGAGAAAAATCGAATTGACAGTTTTTTTTACAAAAAATAAAAACCTAAACAACAAAAATTAATAAAAGTTGGTAAAAATTGATTTTCGACTCAAATATCTTTTTAAAAATTTGAGATATTGGGTTTTAACTACTTTTATCTTTTTAAAAATAATGTTGTCAACATGCAGTAAAATTTTGAGAAAAATCGAATTGTTAGTTTTTTTTACAAAAAATAAAAACTTAAAAGAAAATTTAACAAAAGTTGGTAAAAATTGATTTTCGACGCAAATATCTTTTGAAACTTTGAGATATTGGCTTTTATCTTTTAAAAAAAATTGTTTTCAACATTCAGTAAAATTTTGATAAAAATCTAATTGACAGTTTTTTTACAAAAAATAAAAACCTAACAAAAAAACAATACTAAAACTTGGTAAAAATTTACTTTCGACTCAAATAGCTTTTCAAAAATTAAAAATATTGTCTTCAAACTTTTTTTATTTCACAGAAAATATTGTTTTCGATATTCAGTGGTTTTTTATAAAAATCCAACAGTCCATTTTTTCATAAAAAAATAAAATCTACAAGAAATAGTACGCAAATTTGGTAAAAATTGATGTTCGGTTCTTGATATCTCTCAAATTAATTTAATTCATCGAATTAGTAAAAATTTAAGAAATGCTACTAAAATTGGTAAAAATTTGTTTTTCACTAAAAATCTATTTAACAAAACTAGATTTTCAAATTAAACTATTTCTTTATATGAAAAATATTGTTGGTAATTTTAAATTTTTTAAGAATAATTCAACTGACAACTTTCTTAACCCAACACGAAAACCTACAAACTTTTAAGCAAGACAAATCGACAGACGGGATGGGAAGTTATCTGTTCAAGTATAAGCTGAGCATAATAGTCGCGTCGCCTATGTTGTTAACACCTTTAAGGTGGAGATTTAGAAAATGATCGGCTCACGGCTTATTTTCTGATAGGCTTATGGCTTATTTTCTGACGGCGCGCGGCTTCTCAGCAAAATGTCATACATTCATTCTATTCTATTCTCGATTCTTCTTCGCTCGACAATCGACATCGTCACCACCCAAACAACACGCAAAGTTAAAAACAACCCAAAAAAAGTACCTTAAAATTAAATAAAAGTTAATTATCAACATTCTTAAAAGTTAAAAAAAAAGGAAAATTAAAATCTACGTATTGTGAAAAGGAAAAGTTTGTTTCTTTTTGTACGGCAATATATCCGTGGCAGTTAATATCAAGGGAAGACCAGAGGTCTTCAAAATATTAATAGCTACCCCAACATTTGGTCCATTCGAGCCAGATAGCGCCATTTTGTGCTAAATAAATTCTGGCATCGTCCTTAATAACGGCACGGCCGCACGTTTGCTTCCGTCCCGTAACAACGGCAAGCTTTGCACCGTCTCATATTAACGGCTTGTCTGCACGTTTAGCACCGTCCAGTAATAACGGAGCGTCCGCACGTCTGGCACGTCCCTCAATAACGGCACGTGCGCACGCTTGGCACCGTCCCATAATAACGGCACGTCCGCACGTCTGGCACCGTCCCGTAATAACGGCAAGTTTGGCACCGTCCCGTAATAACGGCACGTGCGCACGCTTGGCACCGTCCCGTAATAACGGCAAGTTGGCACCGTCCCATAATAACGGCACGCCATCATTACCCAGTAATCATCAAAGAAGTCCCCAGAAAGAATTTACATCTGTAACCATTACATCTGTAGCCTTTTTTAATCGATGTCTGGAAAATTACATCTGTATAACCATTACATCTGTAGCCATAATTATCGAAGTCTTCATCAGTTCCAGTGTCATCATCATCATTGCAGCCATCGTAAATTTTGTATTGTACAGGTATTTATCCAATTTTTTCCAATTTGCTAAAATTTGTTTTTTATATATACGTGAGGTAGTTAAACGGTAAAATTGGTACGTTCTACCACGCGTTAAAATATAAAGCGGTAAAATTTGGAAGGGTTTATATCCTACGGTAAAAATAAAAATCGCCTTAAATTTGTACGGTTAAGTTTCGGCGTTATAACGGTGGTGAGCAATTTTCATTTTCAACATAAATTGGGCGCGTTTCTTTTTTTCATTTTTGCTATGAGTTTGGAGAAACTTATTTTGGCATGCGACACGTTGGTCGATTTTCATGCAACATTTAAAGAAAAACCAGTCATAGGGCTTTCGCAATCGACGATTGAAGCATTTCGGATTGAGCTTCAAGAATTATGGTTAGAAGTTAAAAAGGCTTATAGCCATTTTGTTTGGGCGGCGACTGAGGATGACGAACTTAAGGCGTCACTCGTTGAGGTTAAGGGAAAATACAAAAGCTCGTCCAATACCTATATTGAGTTTCTTAGTGAGATTCTCGAAGCCACGCGGCCATTAGAGGGCGAATCAAAAACTAGGGATGATAAAAATAAAGATAAAGTGAGTGATGAAAACAAGTGTAATGGTTTGACGCATAGTATGCATGTTCCGCCGTGCGAGACTGAAATTTTTAGTGGGAATTTTGTGAAATGGCCTGCATTTAGGGACATGTTCACTGCACTGTATGTCCGGCACGCAAAATTAAGTCCCGTTCAAAAACTTTTTCATTTGCGTGCCCGGACTAAAGATCATGCTTTGAATATTGTCTCTAAATTTGAAATTACAGACGACAATTTCGAGGCTGCGTGGTCGGCTCTTAAAGACCACTACGAAAATAAAAGAATACTCGTAAACAGCCATCTTGGTATTTTGCTCGGGCAACCGTGTATTCAGGTAGAATCGGCCGCGGCATTGAAGGAACTGCAAAGCAATATCAACGAAGCTCTTATTGCTTTAAAGTCACATAGTATCGAAGTAAAAGCATGGGACGCGTTTATAACCTACTTTTGTGCAACTCGCCTTCCAACGCAAACACTTTCTCTTTGGGAAGAGTCCCTCGACAAACCCACAGAAATTCAAACGTGGGAATGTATGAACAACTTCCTCACCAATCGGTATCGCGTTTTGGAAAACGTGGCCGACATGCAAAAGGTTAATAAATTTTCGCGAACTATAGTGTCTAAACAGCAGTCTTCGAGCAATGTGCCTCGTGTTCGTGCACATCATGCTCAAATAAATTCCCACTGCAAAATTTGCAAAGGGGAACACTCATTGCGCCTATGCCCAGAGTTTTTAAAAATGACCGTGGCTAAAAGGAGAAATATCGTACGAAAATTGAAATATTGCTTTAATTGTTTAGGTTTTACCCATATGGTATCCGCATGCAAAAGTGAAAATACATGTTTTCAGTGTAAGGGAAAGCATCATTCACTCTTGCATTTTGATAACACTCCACCGGGGAGTGTTAACCCAAATGTACAGTCCACTCAAGCTGCAACTACAAGTTCAAGCAATACTTTCCTAAACTCGTATCGAATTGAAAATCCCGGCGTTCAACCCACTATTCCGAAAGACAGTTCAAATCTTTCAAATCCTACTGAAACCCTTAATGTAAATGCCCAAGCCTTTTTTGCCAAATCACAGCGAACAACTCTTTTAGCTACGGCATTAGTAAGAATTCACCAAAATCAAGATGATTTTGAGTGGCGAGCGCTGATTGATCCGGGGTCAGAAATCTCTTTCATTTCTGAAGAAGTCCAAAAGAAATTACAACTACCCGTACGATCAGTGCAAGCCACGGTGGCAGGCATTAATTCAACGGTGACGGCAACTTCGTCGAAAATGTGTTCATTTACACTTAAATCAAAAACTGATAAACATTTTATTCTCTTTGCTCAAGCTCTTGTTCTCAAAACGGTCACTGACAATTTACCCTCGGCGTCAGTGGAGCTAAGAGAATCCCAAAAACTTTTCGATTTCCCATTAGCGGATCCCTATTTTTCTCAAAGTTCCAAGATTGACTTACTAATTGGCGCGGATATATATCCCTTTATTATCCGTGATGGTCTAAAACCTATGGTGTTTCAGCAACTTATGGCTCAGAACACAGTTTTTGGATGGGTTCTACTAGGCCCATTGCAAAACCCCAATTCTGCAAATAATATGCAATTTTCTAAATCGTTATCGTTTTATAACGAAGTTTCTTTGAATGATGAAATTCAAAAATTTTGGCAGCTAGAAGAGCTCCCAGAAGCTCAAGTATGGACAGCGGCAGAACAACATTGTGAAGATCTTTTTGAAAAAACCACATATCGGGATAAAACCGGTCGTTATGTTGTGCGATTACCATTTAAGCAAGATTTTTTGCAAGATCCTCGTTTAGGATTTTCTTATGGCAACGCACAACGACAATTCCTCAGAAATGAGAAGCGTCTTTTAAGCAACCCTAGCCTTAAACACGAGTATGATTCGGTGTTATCAGAGTACGTTGACCTGGGTCACATGAAGCCAAGTGATACTTCAAGAGCTGTTTTGAATGATCAAAAGTCATTTTTTATGCCGCATCATGCAATCATAAAGCCCGAAAGCGTAACGACAAAGGTTCGTGTCGTCTTTAATGCGTCATTTGCCTCTTCAAACGGGAAAAGTTTAAATGACGTATTGTATCCGGGTCCAGCGCTGCAAACGGACATAACACTCTTGATGTTGAATTGGCGACTATATAAATACGTTTTCAATAGCGATATAGAGAAAATGTATCGCCAAATTAAAATTCATTCCGATCAAACACCCTTTCAAAAAATTTTATTTCGTGAAAGCTCAAAAGATCTTCTCAGTGTTTTTGAAATGACGACACTAACATTTGGTGTGTCTTGCTCGCCATACTTAGCCATTCGTTCGTTGCATCACTTAGCCAAATCAGTTAAAACATCGTATCCTCTGGCTTCCAGTATTCTTCAAAGAGAATTGTTTGTAGATGACGTTTTATCGGGAGCTCATGATATCTCCACGGCGTTAAAAGCGCAATCCGAATTAATCCTTGTTTTGCAATCGGCTGGTTTGAACTTGAGAAAATGGACGTCAAATTCAAAACAGTTGTTGAAATCTATACCCAAAAGTTCACTGCTTAATGAAGATTTTTTGAAATTTGATGACAAAAGTTCAGTTAAAACTCTGGGTATACAATGGAAGGCAACACTGGATACCTTTTCCTTCTCCGTTCAATCAGTTCCTCAATCTGTCTCTTTCACTAAGCGTTCAGTTTTATCAGTGATAGCGAAACTGTATGATCCGGTAGGGTGGTTGGCCCCTGTCGTGATTGTTGCTAAGATACTGATGCAACAAATATGGAAGGATAAGACAGATTGGGATAGCTGCCTTCTTCCCAGCACGGAACAAAGGTGGAAATCATTTGTTTCCAGTTTGCCAGAAGTTGTAAACATACGTATTCCTCGATGGGTAGAATTTAGTCCACATGGTGTGTCACAAATACATGGGTTCTGCGATGCGTCGGAGAAGGCGTATGCAGCGTGCATTTATTTACGGGTGCAACATACTAATAAAGTCACATCCCATCTTTTGTGGGCCAAGTCGAAAGTAGCCCCAGTGAATACCATCTCGCTGTCCAGATTAGAGCTACAAGGTGCTGTCCTTTTGTCTAGGATGCTCAGATTATCGACAACCTCACTTCAAATTCAAAACCTATCGTCAGTAAATTTGTGGACGGATTCCACTATAGTACTGGCCTGGCTTCAAAAACCTCCAAGTTCGTGGAAAACCTTTGTAGCAAATAGAACAGCGGAAATCTTAAAACATTCTTCGGCGACAAACTGGTCACACGTCATTTCATCTGAAAATCCAGCTGATTTAGCTACCCGAGGGGTTTCTCCATCCGATTTAAAACTAAATTCTTTATGGTGGAATGGTCCTCAGTGGTTGGTTCAACCAGAGTCACAGTGGCCAAAATCGAAGCATAAACCAGTGGATGAATCAGTTTTAGAGATGAGAAGTGTTAAAACCCTCGCGGTACAAGTTGTCCAAGATTTTGAAGAGGAGATTTGCAAGTACTCAAATTGGCATAAGATTGTTTGCGTTATCGCTTACATTTTTCGATTTTATCACTCCTTCAATAAGCGTGGACACAAAAAACACTCAAGTTCAGAACTTTCGCACGAAGAAATTGTCTTCGCAAAACGAAAATTCATTGTCCTTACTCAGAAAAAATATTTTCAAAAAGAGTATACTGATTTGTTGTTGAAAAAAGAGTTAGCTTCGAAGAATTGGTTGCAAAGGTTCAATCCTTTTATTGACGAAAATGGTATTTTGCGCTCCAATGGAAGATTGTTTTTGTCGACTCTGTCCTACAATGAAAAATTTCCGATTTTACTTCCTACGAATTGTCTTTTCATACAACGATACGTTGAATATGTTCACGAACTATCTCTTCACGGTGAAATTCAACTCATGTTACGGATGATTCGATCGGAATATTGGACACCTCGTATCAAAAACCTTATCAAAAAATGCATTATTAAGTGTGCAACTTGTACTCGGTACAAAAAACATGTGCAAACGCAATTAATGGGTGCGTTACCCCACGAAAGAACCGTTTTAAGTCGTGCTTTTACGAATGTAGGTGTTGATTTTGCAGGCCCATTTTTGATAAAAACGTATTATGGTCGAAAATGTCGGTTAGACAAAGGATACGTTTGTATATTTGTCTGTTTTGCTACACGTGCAATACATTTGGAACTGGTGAGTGATCTCACAACCCAAGCCTTTCTGGCCTCATTTACACGTTTCGTGTCCCGAAGAGGAACGCCTGATAAAGTATTCTCTGATCACGGAACTAATTTCGTCGGAGCTTCTAAAGTTCTTTTATCGAACTTTCATAAATCACTCAGGCATTGTCCTACTGCCTCCGCCCATCAGTTTTCGCAAATAAAGTGGAATTTTATCCCTCCCGGATCGCCTCATATGGGTGGGTTATGGGAAGCGGGCGTTAAGAGCTTCAAAATGCATTTCCGAAAAGTGGCAGGTAATGAAAAATTCACGTTTGAAGAATTCGTTACTCTGCTCACTAGAATTGAATGTAGTTTAAATTCTCGCCCCATATCCCCCATGTCAGAAAATGTGGCAGACATCGTTCCATTGACCCCTGGTCATTTTCTCACCGGTGACTTAATGACAGGTTTGCCCGAACCGTCCTACCAAACGGAATCACTTAGCGTAATGAATCGGTGGAAAAAGTTAAAAATTCTCCATCATCAACTATGTGCTCGGTGGAAAGAAGAGTACTTAAAGGAACTCCATAAGAGGTATAAATGGAAATATCCAGCAAGAAATATTGAAGTAAATGATCTAGTTATTATTCGAAACGAAAATTTGCCACCCAACGAGTGGCGCCTGGGTCGAGTTATTAAAGCTTACGCCGGTCATGATGACAAAATTCGGGTCGCAGATGTAAAAACTGCGAATGGTATCGTCACACGTTCGATTGCCAAACTTTGTATCCTCTTACCTCAAAAGTAGAATGAAATCGTTTACAAATATCTATTTTCAGAGTATTCAGAATGAAATACATTTTTTAAAGCCGAAAAAGAAAGTTGCGATCTATTTGTTTAAAAAAAAAAAAAAAAAAAAAAAAGTGTAAAATTTCCTTAATACAATTATATCCAGTAAAGCAAATTGGAAAAATATTGGATGGTATCTCTAAGTTTTGATATAAAAATTAATATGTATATCATTAAAAATTTCGTTACTTTATCTTCAATTGTTCTCACAAAATTAATATTAATTAAAACGTTGCCTTAACTTATCAAATCAAATTTAATTGTATTTGTTGTTGGTGGGTGACGGTTGTTGTATTTTTATCGATAGCTTGTTTTGCAACAATTATTATTAATTATTGCAAGGCGGGCGGTAATGTTCAAGTATAAGCTGAGCATAATAGTCGCGTCGCCTATGTTGTTAACACCTTTAAGGTGGAGATTTAGAAAATGATCGGCTCACGGCTTATTTTCTGATAGGCTTATGGCTTATTTTCTGACGGCGCGCGGCTTCTCAGCAAAATGTCATACATTCATTCTATTCTATTCTCGATTCTTCTTCGCTCGACAATCGACATCGTCACCACCCAAACAACACGCAAAGTTAAAAACAACCCAAAAAAAGTACCTTAAAATTAAATAAAAGTTAATTATCAACATTCTTAAAAGTTAAAAAAAAAGGAAAATTAAAATCTACGTATTGTGAAAAGGAAAAGTTTGTTTCTTTTTGTACGGCAATATATCCGTGGCAGTTAATATCAAGGGAAGACCAGAGGTCTTCAAAATATTAATAGCTACCCCAACATTATCAGTGTGGGTCGCATCCCAGCCTCTTTTTTAATTTTGATTTACTGAAGTCAGTTCTTGAATTGAAATCCATTTAAAATGAAAATTAGAGTTCTGAAATTCACTTTTATCGATATAGTCCAAGTTAAAATCAAGTGAATTAATCAACTAGGTTCTAGATCTCACTTTCACTCAAATAAAATTAAAATCGATTCAAAATAAAAACCGGAGTTCTGTCCGAACTCAAAACGAAGTACAGTTCCGAGTTCTATATTTCAATACATGCAATTTTCAAGAGATTTGAATTCGACCAGATTAATTTGGCGTGATTTGAACTCAACAAAAGGAAATTGTTTAAATATAGTAATAGTTTTACTTAAAGGAAATAAACCTTGGGTTTTTATACTTGAGTCATGAGAAGTTGTATTGAAGTTTTTCAATACACCAATTGTCTTCTCTAAGACAAAAATATATTTCTTTCAAAAAAATTGAAGACGCATTCAGAAACTATACTTCGATACCAGAGTCTTTCCCAACCGGAAGACTTATTGCAAAAAACCGTAAATCTGCAGCAAATGTTCATCAGCACAGTGTGAATAAAAAAACATTATTATTTTATATTTATTTTATTAAAAAGCATATATCAAATTATAACAATTAACACAATATTGTTATTGACTGATGTGATATGCATATGCCAGCTGGTTTAATATCCCTTGAAGCGATTTTGAAAAGTAAGAAATTATGAAATCGATTAAATGATAGAACCCTGAAAACAATTTTACTGGATTTTCAATTTAGGTTTTTATTTCATTTCACTCGATTTTGGAAACCTAGGTGTATGTGTTCTACATTTCGATTTGTGTGGTTTTCAAGAGATTTCAATTCGACTAATCTAAGTCGCTGCAATTTTTAAGGACGACAAAAGGAAATTGTTTTAAAACAGAAGTAATTTCATCTGTAGCAAATTATGCTAAACTAATTTTTGGAAAAAAAAACTTGGTTCATAGAAGTAATATTTGAGGAAACGAAAAAAGCATTTAAAGCAATTTCTTAGCAGTACAAATATCTCCTTGTATACATAATTTTTAATAAAACTATGTTCCTTCAAAACTTTCAAGACACTTTTTTGATTGTGCTTCGGCCCATATCAACATCAGTTTTTTTCAACTGGTATTTGACAATATACAAATTATAACAATCGGCAAAATTGTTTATTGACGATATGATATGTGTCAACTGCTTTAGTTTCACTTGAAATGATTTCAAAAAGTATTCAAAATTCGATAGAAAGATAGAACCCTGAAAACAGTTTCATTACCTTTTCAATTTAGATCTTTCATTTCGCTGAATGAATGAACCAAACATGATAAAGAATGTAGCATTTTACAATGGAAAAATATGAAACTGATGCAAATCAGCAAGAACCTTATATTTTACGAAATAAAAACCAAACCACCAAAAAAGTAATCTTCTGCGAGCTTACTTCTTTTGTTACATTTCGGATGAATTTTCTAGTGAAATTCTTACATATTTGTCAGTTTTATCAAAATGCCCCTCATTCCATTGTACTTAAAATCTATGGTTCAAATCGAATTTGATGTTTTTCCAAGTAAGGTTCGCTGTTAATCTAAATCAGTTATTTCCAACCTATCCCAGTACTATGTATGTACATATGTATATCCCACATTTACACGTGTAGTTGATTGCTATAGATCTTAGAGGTTTGTTAAAATTTTTATTTTGAAAAATGTAAATAACTAACAAAATGATATACATATATGATTTCGAAAGTTACAATTGGATACACTTATTTTTTCCACTCACTTCTAATAAACAATACTAAACTTGATTCCTGGAGTCCAATATCCGTATTTATTTTGCTATATGTTTCATTTATCAAGGTAGCATTTGGGAAGCTGTATTGTTTACTTCTAAAAAATTCCTAGAATATCCAACCAACCAACAAAGATATTAAATAAATATAGATACCTACACCTAACGTTGCTTTGCTTTGCCGAGAGAATGTACATTGTAATTATTTATTTTCTAAGAATGTTTTCTGTTCCCTGAATAAGATTGTTGAAGTATGTATACATTTTCTGAATATTTTCCTACATTTTCTTAAAAAAGACAACGAAAACATAGGTCCATGAAAAAAAGCCAGACAACGTTCCTAGTTGTGTTAAAAATAAAAATCAAATAGAACAAATCTTTTGGTAACAAGGTTATTACGAGTATTTGTTCAACTCAAGTCTTAAGGTAATAAACCATGTCAAATCATCCATTAATACAAAAGATTGTTATAATGGTCATTGAAAACTGATAATTTATTATACTTTTTTCTGAGAAATTAAATGACATAACACCAAAAAAAGTTAAAATTATGAGTTTTAAGACATACATATTTTAAATAAATAAAATAAAAAAATTGCATTATTATTTGATCAAATTTAGATTTTCGTAAAATGTAGGTATAAATGATACTTAATGATGAATTAATTTTATGCATACTAACAGAAACCTGACAAGGTATGGTAGAATAAATAAACGATTATACTGCATCAAAATTTATTAAAAAAGTTGGTTCATTTAAGCCATAAATGTTAAATAGTGAACAATTCGTGTTGTACGTCATTAAGTACTATTTTTTCAATTATTTTTTACAGCTATCGGCAAAAACTTTGGTTCTACGGTACTGCTTCTTTTAAATATTGTTTTATTTTGGTTCAAAACTGTTCTTGGTCTTAGGGTTTCAATATCACAAGCAGACTTCTGAGTAATACTGACTATTGTCTTATACAAATCAAGACAGAAGATTCGGCAGCTCATATTCTAAAAAATATAAAAGATTAATATAGAAAAATTCGGAGAGCGTCTGAAATATCATGAAGTTTATCTATTACTGTGACCTGCTTAATCTCCTGCCTAAGCTTATAAAGCGCGTTTTTTTTAGATCTGTGGTTTTTAAGAAGAAATAAAACGCATATAACTTAATGTTATGGACAATAATCTAGCTTTATTATAAATGTAAGGGTTTGCCATTATGTCTTACAATTTATTTTAGGCAATTGCCCGCAGTGGCTGTCTCGAATATATGTAGACAAGTGACGTCGCATAACACCACATAAAATAGTGATAACGTCACAGGCCCACGACTCGATATATTGTGCTCATAAAAAGTTTCCTTAAATAATTTGATTGTTTCGTTGTATCTCGCGAACTGAACAATTATTTTGGTAATAAAATTGCCCGATTTGCAAACGTTATTCAAAAGTAAGTCTAACCAAACTGCGCTTAAATTAAGTGACATCTGTCAAAAAGACTCACTCTTAAAAAAGTATTGTCAGATTGAAAACCACACTTCTAAAAAAACATCTGTAATTATAATGTTAATATTACTCAAAAGTACAAAAAATAATTTGTTCATCTATCCCAAAAGCCTGTTTAAAAAATATTTCCTGTATTTTAAAATTTTAAAATTTACCTGCAAAAAAAGGTTGTTTTCAAAAATTTAGATGCCGTTTGCTTTCTCAAAGAAATGTAATTTTTCCAAATCGTTAGAGGTTTTTTTTTTAAAATTAATTTTGTATACAATTTTCCAGTTCTAGTTTCAAAATGTTTTTGGCAAGCAGTTATTTAAAGCTTTTTACCTTACGTTTTACATTTAAATTTCGTAAAAAAAACAACGACCCCTTTTCGAGATATAGGATTTCGAAAAAACATATTTATTATTTTTTTTTTTAAATCAAAAATAAAAACTGACATTTTTGATCACCAAATATTATTGAGACGGTGTAGAAGCTTGTGGCTTGTATGGGGACGCGAATTAGTTACATATAGGGTGCGCCAAATAACTTTTTGTTTTTGAAAATGCTATAAAAACATCGAGTTAAGTTTCGGCTGTGTGGAACGTAGCGCCACCCCGCCGCCTGCCGTCCTGTTGAAACCAAATGTTGTCAATATCCTCCTCTTCAATTTTTGTGAACAAAAATTCGTTCAACATAACGATAACGATCGCCATTGACTTTTTTTACGAATGCAATACTTGCCATATAGTTCCTATACGGATTGGGTTCGATATCCCGGTTTTTATATTCCCTTTTTTTAAAATCCCTCTTTTTTATAAACCTGCTTTTTATAATCCCGCTTTTTGTAATCCCGTTTCTTATAATCCCTTTTTTTATAATCCCGTTTTTTACTATCCCGATTTTGCAATCAAACCTAGTTGTTTAATTTAAAAAAAATCGCGTGATTTTTTAAAATTAAACAACTAGTTTTGATTGCAAAATAGAAATTATAAAAATATTATTTATTAATATTACATAATAAAAATGAGAAATTTGTCTAAATTCATTTCATTGTAACCTTTAACAAATGTAAGATATCAAAAAAATAATAAAATTAAGTAAAGTAGCATTCTTTTAGAGAGTAAAGTAGCATTCTTTAGAGGTGTTTCCACTAAGGCACCTCTCCTTATCCAGACGGCAGCGGACGAATTCTCGAGATGGAATCAACGGTGGCGTCTACAGTTCCAGTAAGGCTGAACTACTTAGTGAACACCTTATAGGGCTTCTACGACTTATTCGGAGCGCAGGCCTATAAGGAGCGGTTTATCCGGCTCCCCGTCCTTGGAGTTATACTAAGGATCTGGCCCTCCAGGTTGGGGGTTGTGCCGTCAGGGTGACTTCCTGACCACGTAAAAATTTTCTAGTTGCGAAGCACCAACAAGCCTCGGATACGGACGGATTTACTGTTGACAACCCAAGCAAACGAAATAAGGACAACGAACTTCGGATCTGTACGTGGAATGTTAGGTCCCTTAACAGACCACGTGCAGCCGAACAATTAGCGGAAGCCCTAAACTGCTGCAAGGCAGATATTACCGCCATCCAAGAAGTGCGATGGGATGGACCGGGCAAACGCAAACTAAAAGACTGCGATATATACTACGGCGACTGCTACCGAGAACAAAGGCAGCGTCTATTTGGGTGTGGATTTGTTGTTGGAACTAGACTCAGGCAAAGTCTTGAGTTTCAACAGTGTGAGCGAGCGCATCACGACAATCCGCATCAAGGCTAAATTCGCCAACATAATTTTAATATGCGCGCATGCCCCAACAGAGGAGAAAGATAAAGACACCAAAGACATATTCTTCGAGCTCTTGGACAAGACATATGAGCAGTGCCCTGGCTATGACATTAAAATTGTCTTAGGAGATTTTAATGCCAAGCTAGGAAGAGAAGACATCTTTGGTGGCACAATCGGAAGATACAGCCTGCACGACACCACCTCCGACAACGGATTCAGGCTGATCGATTTCGCTGCGGGGCGAGACGTTCTGGTAGCTAGTACGCAGTTCACACATCTCAATATCCACAAGGGGACATGGAAATCTCCTGATCAATCAACCGTCAACCAGATTGACCACATTGCGATCGACGCACGACACTTCTCCAGTATACAGGATATCCGAACATTCCGAGGGGCCAACATTGACTCGGACCACTACCTCGTTGTAGCCAAGGTACGACTACGGATATCCCGGTCCAAGCCAAAACAAGGTAGTACTGTGAGAAGTTTCGACGTTAGACGGCTACAATCGCAAGAGACTGCCATGTCCTTTTCCGATCGAGTCTCTAGTAACCTCTTAAGGAGTCCATGCATTAAGCATTGAAAACCAGTGGCAACATTGCCTTGCAGCCATCAGAGATGCCGCCTCTGAAGTGCTAGGTTTCACACGTCCACAACAGCGAAACCCCTGGTTTGACGACGAGTGCCGGCAAGCGCACGGAGCGAAGCAAGAGGCATACAAAACGGCCCTGCACAGAAGGACCAGAGCTGCTCGCGAGCTCTACGAGCAGAGGAGGAGAGAGGAACACCGGCTTCTTAGATGGAAAAAAAGAGAGCACGAGAAGCGCGCGATCGAGGAGATAGAGGGATGTTACAACAGGAATGAGGTTCGTAAATTTTACCAAAAGGTAAAAAAGAACTCCCAAGGGTACCAGCCACGAACCGAAGCCTGTAAAGACGATCAGGGGAACATCGTAGTAGAACCGCAGTCTATGTTGAGAATATGGAAAGACCACTTCTCCAAATTATATAACGGCGATGACGAACCGAATCCCGCTGTAAGGGAGGTAGAACCACTCAACTTAGGCGACGCAGATCAACAATTCCGCCTACCCGACCTAGACGAAGTGAAGATAGCTATATCTAAACTGAAGTCAAACAAAGCTGCTGGAGCTGACGGCATAGCTGCCGAACTATTTAAAGCAGCAGGCGATGACTTGGTAGGGAGCATGCACCAACTCATCTGCAAAATATGGTCGGAAGAAAGCATGCCCGATGAGTGGAATCTCAGCATAGTTTGTCCGATCCATAAAAAAGGAGACCCTTTAAATTGCGCCAACTACAGAGGGATCAGTCTCCTTAACATTGCATATAAGATCCTTTCTGCCGTACTATGTGAACGTCTGAAGCCGTTCGTCAACAACCTGATAGGTTCTTATCAGTGTGGCTTCAGACCAGGAAAGTCCACTATCGACCAAATATTCACATTACGGCAGATCTTGGAAAAAACCCAGGAGCTTCAAATCGATACCCACCATCTCTTTATCGATTTTAAAGCCGCGTATGACAGCATCCATAGGGAAGAGCTCTACAGAGCAATGTCTAGTTTTGGCATCCCTGTCAAACTTATCCGTTTGTGCAGAATGACGATGGAGAATGCACGCTGCTCCATCAAGGTCGGAAAAGATCTCACCGATGCATTTGATGTCAAAAAAGGTTTTAGACAAGGCGATGCACTGTCATGCGACTTCTTCAACATCGTTCTGGAAAGAATTGTGCAAAACTCAACCGTCAACACTAGAGGCACAATCTTCCAAAGGTCCATCCAATTACTCGGATACGCAGATGATATTGACATAATTGGAAGATCAAAGCGTGATGTCAGTGGAGCGTTTTTGAGCATTGCGACGGAAGCGAAGAAGATGGGTTTTTAGTCTAAAATCACCATCTATAAGACACTCATCATCCCGGTTCTCATTTATGGCGCTGAGGCCTGGACCCTGTCAAAGAAAGATGAAAATCTTAGGATGCTTCGAGAGAAAAATTCTTCGGGTGATTTTTGGTCCCGTACGTATAGATGGAGAATGGAGGAGAAGATATAACGACGAACTGTACGGGCTGTACAGCGACACTGACCTAGTTAGCAGAATAAAAGTCCAACGGCTTAGATGGCTGGGTCATGTAGAGCGAATGGACATCAACGCTCCAGCCCGGAAGGTCTTCGAATCCAATCCCGAGGGACGGCGCAGTAGAGGAAGACCGCGACTCAGGTGGCGCACTCAGGTGGGTGAGGACCTCAACCAACTTGGCGTGCGAAACTGGAGACAGCTAGCTAGGGACCGAGCTGGCTGGAGACGCATGTTGGTTGAGGCCCAGGTCCGCCCCGGACTGTAGCGCCACCTTAAGTAAGTAAGTAAGCATTCTTTTAAAACAACACAAAAAACAAACTCAAATCCATTAACAAAGTATACTGTTTTCATAATTATTTTAGTTCAACTGTTTACTGTACGCAAAAAAGCAAGTTTTACTCGGATTTTAAAAAGCGGGATTCCGATATGCTTCATAATTTAATATTCAAACCTTTAACTCCTATTATTATTTAGTTTGATTTACGTTTTTGGAAAAAGACGGCATCGTGGGGATTTGACGGGATTTTAAAAAACGCGATTCTAATTGGTCGGGATTTTGAATAAGCGGGATTTTAAAAGACGGAAACTTAAGAAATCGGTATTTTAGAAGACGGGATTTGAAAATTTTTTTTTCGGGATTTTTTAAAAGCGGGATTCCGATACGATCCCTTCTTATACATACATATGGCGCAAGTAAAAATCTGTGTTCTAGTAAGACAAGTTTTTGGCAATAATTGTGTAGGCAAAATACGAAGGCTATATAAAGGTATGAAACCAAACCATTACATAATAAATTTTCAACATTCTTTAAAATGGTGCCGTTGTTTTTTTGAGGTTTTATATCAGATTCAAAAGTTTTCGAAAAAGATTTAATGCATTTATCTCAGCCTGGATGTAATAAAAGTAAGCCATCACGGCTGACATTTTGACTCGATCTCTCTTTAGGTTACTCAAATCATGACAAATTGTGATCCTTTCTTATTTGTAGCTTATCCAAAGAAATCAAAAGTGGCTGATGCCACAAACCCGCATAGATTTAATATTCTTAGCCTTAATTTGGTAAAATTATAGCAAATTTATTGTTCATAGAAAGCAAATATATATCAGTTATCGTTATGCTTACCCGGTGGGATCGTAAGCTTATGCAGCTTATTTCAAAACAATGCCTTAAAACCTTTCAGACCAATATCAAAAGAATGTTTGTATCTATAAACAATTTAACTAGAAGAATCATTCAAACTATTCAATCAAAATGAAACCATTTTAACGTACATATATAAAGGTAAAAAAATATGTTTTATGCATCTATAATAATAATAATAATCCGTAATCCATCAATTATTCAAACAATTTAATACGAGTATTATTACGTATGTACGTACGGTACGGTACGTATTTATATCTTAGCCAATCTCGAAAAGGACAAAACAAATAAAGCTTTTGCTTGATGTCAATAATTCCTAAGAAGTCTTTAATGATTCCTCATAAAAAGAAAAACACAGAAATACCATCTGCCTGACATTTTCCTGGTTGAAGTATTCTAAAAAGGAAAACCTCAGCATCTTCGGCTTGGACCAAAATTCAATTTATCTGTATAGTATATTGGCATTGGCATTGTCTTTGTCTAATGTCTACGTCAGGTCCATTATCTAGAAAGACAAAACTAGAGGATATCGTCGAGTCGAATTGACGTTGCCATGAATCCAATTAATTATGTGTTGTATTTCATTTGTTTATATTCATAGTAGTCATATAGTTAAACCATATATGTATGTAGCTACAACAATAAGGAAAAATTGTTGCTTGTGTCTTCCGTTGTAGTCGTCAACGTCGTCGTCGTCACCGTCGTTCGTCGTGGTCCTAGACGAGAACAAACCGAGGAGGCTTTTCTAAAAATAGAGTGTCCTTGGTTATGGTTGGCACACTTCTCTTCTTGAAGATTTTCAAAAAAGAAAAAACGACAAGTGGGTCGACAATTCAGTTCACTTGGGGTTGCGTTTGCTTTTATTAATTCTAGGATCTGGGTGGCTTTTACTCTCTCTGGTGTTTTGAAAAATAAAAAGTTTTCATACTCTCGCACATCAAATTCCATAACATTTTAAAAACATAAAGGAGCATGGAATAAAATGTAAATTGAAATGAATACATACGAGTATACTCGTATACCATGGAGAAAGGTATATATGCCACTTCAATAACACCGAGGTGAGGGACATTATTTCAAAACGTTGAACATGTGCAATGCATGAATGTGGGTGGTTGACTCTAGAGGAACATCACAAAGTGTAATGATATTCTTTTGAATTCTTTGTCATTAATTGCAGGAAAAATTGAAAGTCAACCCGTTCTCGTTCTCGATCTCGTCCTGCGTGCTCGTCGTTTTCGTCGTCGTCGCTTTAAATGAAATTAAACGTAACAATTATTTTTAATCCTTAACGACTCGTGTAGGATAATGGTACTGAGACTGGTACTGCGAATGGGATTGGGACTGGAACTGGAACTGGTAGTAATCAATGCAAGGTTAAAGAAATTGTAGTGTATTCCTGTCATAATAAGTCTGTTTTAGTGTAAATCATGTCTTTTGAGACTTATCTACAAAGTTATTAAGAATCGTTAAAAACGTACAATGATTTGCCCTGAAAATTGAAATCTTACGTTAATAAATGTTTTTTAAATATTGTAAATGTTTACACGTAAGAAAGAAATGAGCCTGATAGATTGGCTTCTTCCATCAGAAACCAATTAGAAATGATCCTGTGACTTCTTCAAATTATTTACTATAATTTATTTTCACCAAAATTCAATAGATGAAGGTGGAAATAATTTGTTAAGAGCAAAATAGGTGATCTTACTAAAAGTGAGCAATTTATAGAACAATCGTGTAGAACTCTAGAACCTCACAAACGAAACATTCGAATCAGTAGGATGCATCCTTTCAATTTCTGAAGCATTTCTTGAAAGAGTGTACAAAAAGTATAGAAAAAAGTGTAAGACAATTTTTGAAAAATGGAGGCCGCCATTTGGTAAATACACAAAGTATAATGATAATTTTTGGAAAACTCATGAGTTATTTTGACACTGTTTACTGCTTGAAATTTTGACAGAAAGCTAAGATCATACTCTGGATCGAAATATCGCTGTGCTCTTAAACAACATAGAGAAATATTGAGAACATTTGCAAGTGATTGGTAGCCAAAACAGTGTGTTTTTTTTTATAAAGAAGTTTTGGCCAACATGAATTACCCACTAACCTCCCTGTACAGATACTATGAAAATCAATTCGAGAACATCAACTTGAAGTCGATCTCAACAACTCAACATATCAAACACTATAGCCTTTTTTATAAGCTGCAATAGACTCAGCAATTGAAGACGTATGGGCTTACAGCTTGAATTAAACAGCGATTTTTTACATGTTCTCTGGCAAAGTACATTTTCATCTCAGCGTCTACGATTTCTTAAAAAAACATTGATTTTTCAAAAGTCTATTTTGAAAGTCGTTAGAGCGTTCTTTTTTTTTGTTTTAATTAATTTTGTATTTATAAAATTTTTCAGTTTTAGTTTAAAAATTATTTATTAATATACATATGTACGTCTTACATTTCAATTACGTAAAAAATGATGACCTATTTTCGAGATATCAAATTTCGAAAAAAAAATATTTAATACTTTTTTGAAAATCAAAAAAAAAAAAATATCATTTTTAACTTCCCATGAGAAGTTTTCGTAATCGGTCCGATTTGTCGAATTGTCCCTAGAGTCGAAATAAAAGATTTTTAGAGATATGTCTGTGCGTCGTGCGTGTGTACGTACGTCTGTATGTCCGTACGTTCGCGACGTTTTTTTCGTCGTCCATAGTTCAAGAACCAGTAGATATATCGACTTCAAATAAATTTTGTTATACCGATAATAATGCAGAAAGATGCAGAAAGATGCAGAAAGGACTCTCAAAAAAATTGGGTGGTTTTTTTACCATAGCAATTTAAAAAAAAGGTGAAAATTTTGGTTAACCTTAAATATCTCACGAACCAATAACGCTAGAGACTTGAATTGAATTTTATATTATATATTGTAACGTGATACCAAATAAATATATTTTTGGGAAAAAAATCAAATTTACGATTTTTTTTAAATAAATCAAAAAAACTGAAAAAAAAAATATTTGTCACCTCGAAAACTTTATGAACAAAAAATGATTTTATCTTTTAAATAATTTTGTGCAACGAAAAATAACGTTTTCAACATCTGGTAAAAATTTTGAGAAAAATCGAGTTGACAGTTTTTTTTATAAAAAATAAAAACCTAAGAAAAGTACTCAAAGTTGGTAAAAATTGATTTTCGACTCAAATATCTTTTCAAAAATTCAAGATATTGACTTTAAACTAATTTTATCTTTTAAAAAATATTGTTGTCAAAATTCAGTAAAATTTTGAGAAAAATTGAATTGACGTTTTTTCTACAAAAAATAAAAACCCAAACAAAAATTTATATAAGTTGGTAAATATTGATTTTCGACTCAAATATCTTTTCAAAACTTTGAGATATTAATTTTGTTTTATAAAAAATATTGTTTTCAACATTCGATAGGTACAATTTTTAGAAAAATCTAATTGACATTGACTATTGGCCTCAAACTAATTTTATCTCACAGAAAATATTGTTTTCGACATTCAGTAAATTTTTATAAAAATCCAACAGTCAGCTACTAAAATTGGTAAAAATTGGGTAACGACTAAAAATTTCGTTATAAAAATAGATTTTGAAATCAAACTATTACATAATATGCAAAACATTCTTGGTTATTTAACTGAAAACTTTGTTAACAAAACACGAAAACCTACAAACCTTTTAAGCAAGACAAATCGACAGAAGTGATGGGAAGTTATCAGTGTAGGTCGCATCACAGCCTCTTTTTGATCATCAAATAATTATTGAGGCAGTATAAGAGCTTGTGCAGAAAAAACAAATCAGTTGATTAATTCTTGATAAAACTTAAAAACAAAATAACGGTTTTATGTGGGGTACCCTTCAAGAGCACTACAAAAATATTTTTTTTATTAAAAGAAGCCAAGTTAAGAAAAAAAATGTACAACAATGGTTTGGGCAATAGGGCCAGGACAGACAGGCAGACGGAATGGGGGCACACACTATTTTCGACTTCTCTATCATTTTGATGTTATGTTTGATTAAAATCTCAAGTTCGTAATTTTTTACGAATGCAATACTTGCCATTAAGTTCCTATAATTCGCAAGTAAAAAAGAGTGACATTTTGGTGCAGATTGGGTGAAGTGGTGGTACCATTGCATCATTTTTCTTGAGAAATGAGACTGCGAAAACGTTTTGGTTAACTGATCTGGATTTGGATGACCTTTGTTTCATGCAAAAAAGGGCACCGTGCCACACAAAACATGCCACAATCAATCTTTTTGAAAGCAAATTTTCAAATTGTGTTATCAGTTGTTTTGGCGCTGTAAATTTTCCCCCTCGGAGCTGTGATTTGACCACTTTCGCCATGTCATAATAGATCTTTTAACAACAATCTGGAAACCATTCAAAGCCACTTAAGACCAATATCATTCTTTCTTTTTTCAAAATAATCATAATTCTCTAAAAACTTTTTCAAATTTACAAATAACACCATGCGTTATGGTTGGATCATAGAATATTAATTGTTAACAGAAATGTATTTGAAGATTTACAAAAATAAAACTATATTTCCTTTAATAAATTCGAAACTTCTGACGTCAAATGCAAACATAAATTCCAAAATGAAGAACAATAATTTCAACCCTATGCAATTCAAAATGAAATCAATTTTCTAAAAAATATTTAACTTCAAAACATCAACACAAAAAAAAATGTCCATCAATTGCACACACTTCCCTTAATAAATGAATTCAAAAATCTAAAGAATTTCCTTTCCAGTTCTAGTTCCAGGAGTAAAGCACAAGCACCAGTCTTGGTATTTAAGTTCTGCGGTGCATTCATATTATTTCATTTTTTTTTTATGAACGCACAATATCTTCCAGAACAAGTCTGCTGAATTATAGTTGTTGTTAAGCCAACTGGCAGATGAATAATATTTTCCATCAAAAATCCAAAATAAGAACAAATATTATAAAAGGCTTTGCCTATACCAACGGATACTTGAGTTGAGTTTTGTCGAAGTTTTATCAAACTTGTGCCGTATTATGCCGTCCGTCATGTTGTTGATTGCGGCAAGAGTCCAAGTTTTACAAAACTAGTACCATTTTAGTGGTATGTAGTTAGGCACATACATACATATAATTTTTTGAACAAAGTTCTATGGATTATTGTGAAATGTGCAATCTGACGATGGTGACTATGGTTATTTGGTAATAAAATATGAGAAACTACTCCCTTAAAAATAAAGTCAAGTGGATTTGAATGAAAAATTAGAGCAAACTTTAAATTGTGCGAGCAGAGAATATTGGTTGAATTGATTTTCGAGTGCAAACATAAGCATATAACTTTATTAATCTGAAATACATAGGTACATACATATATCAAAGCAAAGGATTACAAATATTTAGCACATTTTGATTGAAATTCATTCCGATAGAATTTAAAAAGTTATTACTCTAAGTAATGTACATAATGTACATGTCTGAGAAGTGATCGTTTTGACGATAGAAATGGGCTATGTTAACATACAGTATAGTAGCAGTGGTCCATTAAAAGTTTGCTTTGTGAAATGTTTGTATGAATGAGGTCTATACCTAATACTGATTGATAAAAATTAAAGTTTTTTAAAGTGCAGAGTGTAAACACTACGGAAATTAACAAAAGGTTCTCTAATAAGAGGTGTCACTTTCAAAGCTTCATCTTTGACATTTGAGTAGTTAAAACTAAGCTTATTACTAAAAATGGAACAAAACACCGTTCAAAAAAATTGTAAAAATTAATAACAAAAATGTTGAACATATTTGCAGCAACAGTTTGCAAACCTAAATCACTTTTGGGTCGTTTTGAAACACCTTTTCGGTCTCTAATTGGGTCCTTGAAATGTATCAAAATTGTCCTAATTTGGATCTGAATTTTCGCATAATAGGCTCGAAAAAGCGGAGGATAATTGTTTAAAAGCTCCGGTAAATGGCAGAAAATGAGGCGGGTGCAACTGTTACGGTGAATTAATTGCGATATAGAGCTCAGATTTATTATATTTTGTGACCGAAATTGGAAGGAATTGATACGGACGTTATTTATTTTTATATTTTCGATAATAGTTTTTTAACATTGTTACTTCCAGAATAAACAAATGCAATTGTGGCAAGTGAGGGTTTGTGATTAAACTAATCGAGATATTTATTTTCAAAAATTTTCAAGGGAGTATAAATTAAAACATTTTTTTTAAAGGAATAAAACTCCTAAAATTCTTTAATTGTAAATTTGATTAATACAAAAATATCAGGATCAAATTTATAGAAGTTGGTTGTTTGTTTTAAAAATTCAAATATTAATAAGATTACGGAAATTAAAAAAAAAATGTTTGCCCCATAATTCTAAAACAACAATTTCTGTAAATCTTCTTATCAAAAAGTTTGCATCAAAATCAATTTCAAATCCCCAAGGTCGTAGATGTATATTGTTTTACTAAAAGGTTGTTTTATGAATATAAATTACTTGCGTATGCCATTACTAGTTATGCCTAATAGATGATTCGCATGACTGTTTATAATTAATTGATGAAATCTGTCTTCCATGATTACTACCATACGACAGTCCAGGCATCATCAGCGTCATAGTTACTCAACAGACAACAAAAGGTGTCAATCTATATTTCGCACAGGAATATGAACGAACATAGGTATAATGGTGTATAAGATCCATTACATTCATCACACGCTAACATAAACCAATCTTTATATCTAAGCTTATATAATTTTGAGTTAACACAAATTGAGGTACGAGTACTCTGGCTTGGCAATCAAAAATCTGATTTAAAATGTCACCCCTTTTAAGCAATTTATCACATTAAATAATTTAATGTGCTGGATTTCAACACTTGTGTCACCCCTCTATCTGTTTGTGTGACACATTTTTATCCATTGGACTACCCAACCCAACCCACCTAGCCAGCCTGTGAAAGAATATAATGTCTCATGGCTCAGATGACAGCAAATTTAAACTAAATAAAAATAAAAATAAAACGTCACTCTTACCTGATTGCCAAAGACACCGACACTACATGCTGAAGATACTTGATCTGGGCCAAACCAGACAGCAGCCACCCGGGCCGGAAGTGATAAGATGCAAACCTTCAATTAAACAAAAATAGGGGTTGTCTATCATATCGTCTGTGTGTAATGTATTTTATTGTTTTGTATAATGTTAGACATTTGTGTGTATTTTGGGAGTTAGGATGCATTTATATGCAATTACCTGTGCAAATGCCACAACCGCTTGTCCGATAAAACTAACATAGAACAATTCCGGATCTACGGAGAAAACTTTTATCCATGCTCCTATGCAAGTACCACAGACACCAACCAGAGCTGTTATCCGCAGACCCTAAGTCAATTAATGAGATGCACTTAATTATTAAAGAACCGAGACGTCTTTTGGATAGCATTATATTTACCATTTTATCAAGGAACCAACTTCCAGGAAAAATCAAAGGAATATAAAGAATCATGTATATCATAGACGTCCAATCGACCCATTTATCACTTACGCCATAGTATCTGAAAAAGTTTTTGTATTTTATTTTTGTTTTGTCAGAGTTTTTATTTTAAGAAAAAGTCAACAAATAAAGCTTTTAGATACTCGTAGGTATAATTATTATGGTTATAATTACGATGGGAAGAAAAACTAATTAGCAACTTACTTTGTGACAATATTGTTAATTATACTGTATTGGATCCATTGCATGGCATTTGAGGCAGAGTAGAATGAAAAGAGGATTAGGACTGCCCATCGCCGCTTGTAGACCTTGAATTCTGTAAGATATAAAGGAAAAGATTAAAGTTTTCATATTTAGAGTAGTTTTTTTGATGAAATGCAAATTTAGTTTTGAAAGAATTTTAAGTTTTTTTAAGTTCTAAAAAGTACTGAATGATTTGGTGGTATTTCAAAATTGCATCCATTTTTTATATTAAGGAAACTAGGTTTCGTAAGTTGATAATTTTGATTGTCATTATCTTGCAATAACGATACCCTAATTATGAAAAATTATATAATTTATAAAATTTGAAGATTTTGAAGATGCAAAAAACAATTTTGATAATTTTTAACTACATACATTACATAGCTTAACATAAAAAGCTTTTTTTTAAATGTTATAAAAGTTTAATTAGACACTATATTCATTAGTATCGTCCTAAAGGACCACCTTTAATGTAACACTTTGACATTTATGGATGTCAGAAAAGGTGTATTTATGTTTATTTACTAATAAATTATACTATGCTAGCGGCCCGTCCCGGCTTCGCACGGGTAGACATAAATATAGGTACAGATAGTGTAGCTTTCTAATGAAAAAAGAATTATTAAAATCGGTCCAGTACTTTTTGAGTTTATTCTTTACATACAAAAATACAAATCTTTCCTCTTTATAATATTATTATTATTATGAAACTGTAATTTAGTAGTTGAAAAGAAATATTCAGAATTATATAGAGCACATGAAATTAAATGAGAAATAATCCAGAAAAAGCGATGTTACGTTATAGATCGATCAAAATATCACATTGCACCACGTGTTGTTGAAAAAGAAATTTCGAATTCCAACGTGGTGCCATCTATGAGAAGTTCACGATAGATGGTCCGACAGTTTTCTGTAAAAAATCTGATTTAAGGCGCCATCTGTTCGAGACTTATGAAACTTACGATTAATAACAAACATCAACATTGACAATCAGTTTATTGTTAATTATAAATTATTAAGACCATTAATCGAAATATAAACGATCCTATATCTCAATTTAGACCAAATTACACATAAAATTCCAACTTTCATCGAAATCGGTTGACTTGGTGAAGAGTTCACTGGGAACATACATATGACACTGGATTTTTATATATTAAGATTATAAAAGTAACTTATCAAAATAAAAAAATAAACTGTATTTCGTTTATCAAGACAGGAATTACCTGTGTGACTTACACCAAGAAATATATAAAATTTATAAAAATGTTACCAAATCAAGAACTTTAGTCAATATAATCCTGTTCAACTCAAAAATTCTTACACAAGGAACAGACCTTTTAGTTTGACTTTGATTTTAAAATGGGTCTTCCAATTTATGAACACGTCCAACTTACAAAATAAAAAAGACACTGGGATGCGACCCACTTTGAAAACTTCCCATCCCGTTTGTCTTCCTTAAAACTTTCTTTGTTCTATCTTAATATTTGAGCCGAAAACCATTTCTTATCAGTTTTTTTGGTTTTCGTGGTTTGTTAAAAAAGTTGGCAGTTGAATTTTTTTTAAAAATTAACTATGTACTAATTAACAAAAATATTTTGTATATGATGAAAAAGTTTGATTTCAAAATCTATTGTTGTCCAAAACCAATTTGTTAGCAATTTTAGTAGAATTTCTTGAAAGTTTTTATTTCTAATATGAACAAAACCAGATTGGATTTAGCAAAGAATGAAATCATTTGAAGTATATACCTTCATTTAATCACGAGATATCGAAAATAGTATATATCAATTTTTACCAATTTTGCGTGCTATTTTATATAGATATTAATTTTTATGAAAAAACTGAACGTTGGCTTTTTATAAAAAATTTACTGAATGTCAAAACCAATATTTTCTATAAGATGAATTTAGTTTGAAGCCAATATTTTTAATTTTTGAAAAGATATTTGAGTCGAAAATTAATATTTACCAAGTTTTAGTAATGTTATAATATGTTTTTATTTTTTGTAATAAAATTGACAATTCGAACTGTCCCCAAATTCTACTGAATGTTTGAAACTACATTGTTTATAAGATGACATTAGCTTGAAGCCAATATCTTACATTTTTAAAAAAATATTTGAGTCGAAAACCAATTTTTACAAACGTTTAGTAATGTTTTTTAGGTTTTTAGAAAACTGTCAATTCGATTTTTCTCAAAATTCTACCAGATGTCAATAATGTTATTCTTCGTTGCATGCAACTATTTTGGAGGTTTAATCATTTTTTATTCGCAAAATATTCAAGGTGCTAAATATTTTTAAATAGCTATAGTAAGAAAGACACTCACTCAATTTTTTATACTTTTTGTGTTATTATCTGTTTAACAAAATTTATTTGAAGTCGATATCTGTACTGGTTCTTGAGATGTGGACGACGAAAAATGGTATCCCGTAAGGGTGAGTCTCTTTTTGAATATATTTTGGAAAACAATCTATTAGTATCAAATAAAGGGAACGCACACACTTTTCTTACTAAAAACCGAAAGGAAGTACTTGACATTTACTGTAACCCCTAATTCAGGAACTTGTATTATTTACCAATAGAGAGTGTTAGAAGAACCCGCAATACTAATTGGCAGAGTTCCTATAGGAAATTAGGTAATGATATAGATCATTTACTAGGGTAACATATCTGAGCCGAAATGTTTAGATACAGTAACAATTGAGCTTTCAGGAATTTTAAGAGAAGCTTTCAAAGTTAGTTTAGTTCCTAGGGCAGGCGAAAAACCACCTTGATGGACTGAAAGCAATGTAAAAGGAATGAAACAAGAAGATATTTCAATGTTGCCAAACGCGAAAACTGGGACTCTCTCAAGTCAAGTCAAAATATTGAAAGCAGAGTCACAGAGAGCCAAAAGAAGTGCTTGGAGAAAAGTCAGCGAGACATCGAAAAATTCTAGCAAAAGAACCTACGCCACCTACTAAGAAAACCCACTGGTCAATGTATAGCATCTTTTCGGGATAGTTTAGAACTCATGTTAGCTAGGTACCTACTTTCCGGGCTGCAATCATGTTAATAACGAATCACAGCTATCAACTTACTATGAAAACATAGTCTCAGTGGATAAGAAAATGGGCCATAAGGTTCTTACTATTCAAATCGTTAGGTCCGGACATCATCTTACCTACAATGCTGCAAAAAAACACAGATCTAGTAATCCCACAAATTTGCAATATCAGATATAATATAAGTCAGAGTAGTTTTCACACGTAAAGCTGGAAGCCACAATATTGCTAAAGACTATAGACCAATTAATTTTACATCGTTTTTCTAAAAACGTTAGAGAGACTCCATATCCGCTATAATCTCGGGCCTGAAGTTCTGTCTTCTTTACAACACATCTATTCTAGAGGCAAAAGTGTAGAAACAGCCCTACACTGCGTGATGAGAACTACAGGAAATACACTTCATGAAAAAGAGTATCCACTGGCAGCGTTTTAAGACATTGACAATTACCTAACCTAAACTTCTAAAAATCTTTGATTTAGATTCTAATGACTCAGAAATGTTAACATTTTCAATTCAACAAATCGTATATTTAACAATATTTAACAACTTTCTTTACCGTTAAAAAAAACACCATTTCAAGATAAATATTTTTATAAACAATTCTTGTTTTGTATAACACATTAAAAGTTTTATGTAAAGAGCTTTATAATACTTCATAAGCAAGGCTATGCTTTGTCTTCCATTTTGATTATAATTGAATTAGATGTAAGGACTTAAAATTTAAAAATACCCTAGAATAATTTATTTTATCAATGCGTCGATTCTTATCATAAAATTTTATGAATAAAGTTAAACTCGAGGAATGGCCAGTTGAGTTGATTTGTGTGTATTTTATAATTCATGAGCTATAATTATTGTTTTGTTTTAAATTAATAAAACATTTTCGGTAGACGAAGATTTCGAAAAGTTTTGGTACCAGAAAAGTAGATAATGTAGAATTTTACCCCAGAAATAGGTTCGGTTCATGGTTGAAAACTTAAACACCTAAGTCCGAATTACAAGCCATTGACTTAGTTTTCACCAGAATTACAAGGACTTTTATCACTATACTTTTGTAGAAATATGCCTTAGGCTGATATCGGTAGGTAAACTTTCTAATGGAAAACGAGGTTTTACCTATGTACAATTAATCTTATAAGAGCAGTGGATTGAAAGGTTCTGTTAACATTTGGGATTCCATTAAGAAGTCGTTCATGAAAAGAAGCAAACAAACAAACTTATTGTTTCCTTTGCTTCTTTCCATCAACTGACTCTGTTTATAGACATGTTCGGCTTTTCGTTTTTCAACTAAAGGTAACTATCAATTAACTAGTTAGCAAAACGAAAAGAAACTTTAAACATTTTTTCAGTCGCTAGCTAATTGCAAAGTATTTAGGAAACTGTGAACCATCACCAAACACTTCTGAAAAAACTTGAGATTTTTGGTTTTCATTCTCACTTTCTTCGTTGGTTATCGTCATATTTATCTTGTAGAACACAACAAGTTAAGATTGGAGATGCATACTCAAAGGAAATTCAGTGTACATCAGGTGTCCCGTAAGGTAGCCACCTAGGTCCGCTCCTTTTCATAATGTTCGTTAACGATATTGTCTCGGTCTTTAATTATTGTGAATGCTTATTATATGCGGACGATCTGAAAATATTTTCAAAAGTTTCGAGTTTGGACGATTGTCAACTTATGCAATCTGACTTTGATTCTTTATCAAATTGGTGTCACATCAATAGCCTTAAACTGAATATCAAAAATTGTAACACGATTTTTCATATTTTGTTATTCAACTATGCAATTGAATCTGTGGATTTAGATAGGGTTTCAAGTATTAAAGACTTAGGAGTTATTTTTGATTCCCAACTTTCTTTTAAACGTCATTTCGATTATTTGGTTCCTAAGGCCAACTCGCTGGTAGGTTTCATAAAACGAAATGGAAAAGACTTTAAAGATCCTTTCGTGTTATTATCCTTGTATATATCTCTCGTCAGATCAATTTTGAAATACGCAGATGTTATTTTTAGTCCTATTGATATAGTTCATTCTGATCGGATTAAAAAGATTCAAAGACGATTTACAAAATATATATTTAAGAAAATGGGTTGGAACTTTAGTCCTAGTTATGAGGCTAGATGTCAATTACTTGGAATAAAGTCGTTAAAATCAAGAAGAAAAATTCATAGTGTAATGCTTATTAGAGACTTACTATGCTACCATATTAAATGTCCATCTCTTCTTGCCTTGGTACCAATCTATGTTCTCGCTAGGTCTAAGAGAGCTAGAGTCTTCTTATTCCAAAGAATTCACATGACAAATTATGGTAGTAATGAAACTTTATCAAGATCTATTGTATATTTCAATGAAGTGTCTTCAAATATTGACTTTTTTAATCTTAATCGTAATAAATTTAAAACTGAAATATTATATTTATTCACTTTTTAATTTGCTCTTGGAGTGCTTATATCTATAATATTGCTTGTAGATTAAATAAATAAATAATTGGAAACTGCTGACGGATTTTAATAAATTTGGTTAATATCGTCTTCGGTTGTTAATAAACTCTTTTAAAAAATATTTTTCATTTCAAATTTAGTTTCAAAGTATCATTGACTGTCAAATTAGAATAACCATACTTCTTTGTTTCTTTTACAACATTAGGTCATTGTAATGTATGTGTACAGACGCATAAATTGGACTAATATTAGTCTGGTAGTTTTATGAGGCAAATTGAAAACCATTTTTTTTTTAATTAATAACAAAAAGTCAGACTTAGAATGACTTATATATCTTTTGAACAGCTGTGAACCATAAAACTAATAAGGCAATTAACTAATGATTTCTGTTTTATGATTTAAGCCAGTTATAGTTCTTTTAAATCATATATTTTTTTTATTTTTTTTTATAAAAAGCACACACTCAAGGTCAAGGGGATATTACTACCCTTATTATGCCGACACAGTGTGAGCACTAGGAAGAGGAGAGAAGGTTTGAAAGGAGATGTCGGTGCACATTGGTTTTGAATTCCTGAATATTGCAATGACTAGAAAAAGCAGAGTGTGGTAAGGCATTCCACATTCGCGTAGTACGGCTAAAGAACGAATCTCTGTATTTGACAGTACGGCCGGAGTTGGACTCGAGGGTTTACTGATGAGCATTCCTAGAAGCGAGAGTATTACGGTTGGAGTGTTTAAGAGGAGGAATGCAGCTGGCTATTTCACTAGAGTATAAGCCGTTAAAATAACGGTTAAAAGGGGCAGACAAGAAACCTTACGACGATCGATGTTCAAGCGAAGTAAATGAACTTATGATGATATTATCATCTATCAATTTAAATGCTCTACGTTCAATACTATCCAAGAGGCTAAGTAAGAGGTGCAGGAGCACCAGCCCAGAGATGGGAGTTATACTCAAGCTTTGGACGTATATAAGTCGTGTAGATAACAGCCAGATCAGAAGGGGTGAAATATTTCTTGCATCGCCTAAGGAAACCCAAACACCTTGCGGCATTTTTGGCGACATCGCGTATGTGATCGTTCCACAAGAGGTGGTTGGCGACACACATACCGAGAATATCGAGATGTTCAGTCTCATTGATGCAAGTGCTATCCATGGATAATGACAAGGACGATACAAGACAGCATTGGGTTTTCGAAGCATTAAATTCCAAGCGGATTTTTAATCCCCATTGTACAATGCTGTTTAGTTCGGAATCTAATGAGCTTATCATATTTTGTCGTTGCTGTCCCACATCCGAAGAAGAATCCCTCTTCTGAAAACGAATATGAGAAGCTAAGAGTACTATCATCAGCGAAATAATGTATTGGATTAGAGGTTGCACACAGAAGATCATTAATAAAAATGAGAAAGAGTGTTGGAGATAGAACAAATTGAACGATCCGAAATGTAATTGCTAATCCAATGAAGCAGAGATTCACGAAAACCGAAAGCACGCATTTTCGATAATAATGTTAATGATACCAAACCCTATCAAATGCTTTTGAAATATGTAAAGATTTGCTCTACTCATGAGATGAACCATGAGATCACCATTAAGATTAAGAAGCTTTCGATCTTCAAGATATTTCTTGAGCTGATAATTAATCAGCGTTTCCATGACCTAGGAAAGAAGGGACGTAAGTGCAATCGGTCGTTAATTAGAGGGTGAGGAAGATTCGCCTTTTTTGGGGATGGGACAAATGCAGTTTTCCATTCTCTCGGAATGAGACCTGAGGAGTAGGACACATGAAATAGCTTACGCGGTGGTTTTGCCAGCGTTGAAGTACACCTCTTCAGGACAATAGCGGAGATACCATCCGGACCAGCGGATTTTTGCGTGTTTAGGACTCTTGACACAGTAAGAGTGCGAAAAAAGATTGGTCCCATAGAATCACTAACTCGCTCAAGTACAGGTGGAGTCATAACACTCACTGGCAGCGTAGAATTGGTGGCGAACTGCCTAGCAAAGAGATTAGCTTTCTCCAAAGAGCTAACAAAAGAAGTGTCCGAGGAAGAGGAAGAATTCCTCATGTTTTTTTACAAATGACCAAAAATTTGTACTGCTTTTGGGTCATTGCAGTATTTTTCCGGCTTTCCTCAGAAGAGTTGGCTGTATAGCAACGGAAAATTACTTCTTTGGCTCTGATAGCCTCTTTACAGCTCGCATCAAACCATGCGTTTTCCTTAGGTCTGATGCTTTTAACCCCGTTCAGGATGAAAGTTCTCACTCCCAGGAGAATTAAACTTGTGATCATATCAGCGCTGGCGTCAATGTCACTATCGAGGAAGCATAGTGACCAGTTAAAGATCCTGAAGTAATTATTGAGACCGTCCCAGTTGGCTTTCTCGTATTGCTAAACGGTTCTCTTTAGAGCTCTTTCTTTAACTGGACAGTTTTGACACGAGGAATTTGCTGATATAATACAATGGTCAGATGTGCCTAGAGGAGATAGAACACTCACAGTGTATACTTGTCAGGGTCAGAGGTAAGAAACAAGTCAAGAGTGTTTTCTACTCGACCTTCCAAGTCCGATATTTGGGTGGGCTCGTTGACCAGCTGAGTTAGGTGGTTCAACCCAGCGAAGATTTCAGCACACACTCAATCGGGTGTTGTCTGGCCTGAATGTTGAGGCCATGAAGAATTGTGTTCATTGAAATCGCCCGTAACAACGATTTCAGTGCGAGGATAGGACGAACAAATTCTTTGGATAGAATCAGACAAAGCATCAAATTCACGAGAAGTTGATACTCTGTCTAAATTAGGGCTTCGATAAAGGAAGCAGTAGTGAATGATTTGCTTATTTACGGAGAATTTAAACCACATATAATTAAAAAAGGAATTGGTACAAAGACCATATTGTGGTAAGAGCTGATAAGCAATATCATTCCTAATGTATATTGCGAGGCCATGGTGGGAAAAGAATAAAGGCACCAAGCTATACCCATGAATAAAAAATTCAGCAGGATCGGAATCCTCACCTACTTGGGTTTCACTTAGAGCCAAAACAGCTGGCCTGTATGAAACAGTATGGCGGTATGCCAACATTTGAATAGTGACCAATTTAATCCAAATCACCAAAAAACGAAAAGTCCCATTCACCCAATTCGTAGACTAAATATTTGTTTTGAACAACTTTATAAACGTCAACATATAATATTGAGTAAAACATAAAAGACTATAAGCGTTTTCTGTATTTTTATCTAATTTTACATATCTATTAGACACAAAAATGTTACACACTGAAAGATTTATATTTACATTGATAAATATTTCAAATGAACCAAATTCAAGATTTCTTTACAAATGTTCGCTTTCATATTCAGCGCTTCCTTTTTGATTCTTTTAATGGTCTAGTCCTTTTTTAATATTCCATTAAGGATGTGGTTTAATTCTGCAGAATGCAATGCAAATACAAATATCAGGATCTATTTTTAAATCAAACTTATAAAACATTATGTACCTGATACTCGTAGGTGTAAAATAATAATAAGTGTACATAGAACATTGATGCTAACTTTTATTCAGTGATATATAATGCTGACAACTTTCAGGGTCAACAGTAAGAACATTGAAAAACAAAGACAACAAAAATAATAAAAAGCGCCTAGAAAGTCTAGGTCAAGTTGCTCTTCGACCCCGGTAGCAAAGGACTTACAACATTTCATTGCATCGCACACAAATACTTAGTTTCCTTATTTTTGTTTTTTCTTCTGTTCAAAAGTCTATTTAATTTTTAACTTAGATGTGTCGTGTCGTGTGAGTCCTCTCAAGGTCATTATGTTCTTCATCACATATCACATTTGTGTATGTCTGTGTACCTATACATTATTCGAGGATATGATATTCATAAATATACTTTTGTGTATCATACATCATAACCCGCTGACGTTTGTTGGCTGTATTAAGTATGATTGTATAGGAAGGAAGGAAGGATATTTTGAATGATTCATCCTTTATGTGTTTAAGCTTTGTAAGCTTGAGCATACGTCTGTAAAGTAAGTGTGTGCAATGCATTAATTAATGTGAAACTCACAGATTGGTGTGTAAATTTAAATTTAAAATTCGAAAAGTCCATTATTATTATATATTTAATGTTGTTGATCTCTGTATAAAAATATAAAAATGTTGTTGATCTCTGTATAAAAATATAATAAATTGCATTTTGCATATACATACTCGTATGTATACATAATATGATATTACCTTCAGACTTTCCATGTCCAGTTGAATCCTTTGGTCGAATCAAATCCGTTGACTTGCAACCTTGGATGTAGGTGTCTGTTGACACACTCATCTCAGTTGTGTTTCTGAGATCCATTTTTAATGTTTATTAAAAAAAATAAATAAATAAATAATCGGGTGGGTTGAAAAGAAGCTTAAGTTTTGCTCTTCTTCAACTTCATTGGGTTGATTTTTTTAAATACGAAACCCGGTTACTCTGAAATAAAAGAAAAAACAATCAATTATTACACTGGTGCACTTAGGCGAATACGCACTTATTTTTAAATATAGTTTTAAACAAAATTAAAACAATTAAAATTCATTTATTATCAATTGATATTTATTATTATTATATACATACATTTTATCACTTTCGAAGGTTGGGGAAATTTGTATTGTTTTGAAAAACTATAATATTGCTCTAAAAATGTTTCGATTGTATTTGGAATATTTTTTCTTAGAGAAATCTTTTTCAAATTCGTCAAAAAATGATTACTTTTTGATTTCTTTTAAACCTTTACAATTAAGCATTCCATTACACCCCATTTTCACCTCGGGGCTTGAAAAGCCTCAGTTGCTACCATCGATTAGAATTGCTTGCTTTATTAAGCTACATAAGATTAATGATTTTTTTTGGCATTTTTTCATTAAGGATCTTACTAGTGGATTTGCATGAAGACTTATTCGTTCCATTTTTTTAGAAAGCAGCACTATTTGGTACTTAATTGATGATGTAGCCTGAGATGCTTCGTATATTGTTTTACTTGAAAACCACTTCCTATCTGGTTTCCTAAACATTCCACATCAAAATCTCAATATTTTCCGTTCAAAAATCTCCAATTTTTTTACTACACTAGGTGAAATTGTAAACCAAGTACAAAAACTGTATGTTAGTATCGGTCTAGTAATCGTCTTGTACATCAGAATTTTAGTTTTCGCTAACATGGATTTCGAATTGAATAAAGTTTTTAATGACCCTATTACCATCCTAGCCTTTTTAAGATTTATGCTAAGGGGGTCGTCTACCTTCGCGCTCAAATTTTGGTCTTAATATTCAAGGATGGATTGCAAAAAAACTACACAAAATTTTTTTTATTTGATTAGTCAATTCTTTAACTTTATTGAAAAACAAAAAAAGGATGATTTTTTAATAAAATTTGTCCTTGATGCGTCGCTCGTTGAATGCACTACTGCCAGGGCCGGCCCCAGCCAAACTTGCACCCTGTGCAATATTTGTAGAAAGCGCCCCTTTTTTATATTTTTTTTACACATAAACTGATACACAAGCATTATTCCCACATTACCCAGGAAGTAGACTTTCAATGCGTTTTTTTTATTGAGGTATCCCCAGGAGGCCTAAACTGTTAAACTAAAACGTAGCAAAGAAATGAGCAGAGGGGAAACTTTTAAACTTACTTTTCTGGCCTTACATTTTGCAAATTCAGAAATGAGATCATCAAAGTCTAAATAATTTAATAATTTCTTTTCAATGGACATTATAGATAAGCCTACCGATCTCTCTTGAGTCATGGTTGTCCTAAGATCATTTTTAATAATTTTAAGTTTAGAAAAACTACGTTCTCCTGAAGCTACCGTGACCGGGATTGTATTAAGGATTTGGAGAGCAATTACTAAATTCGGAGCAAAATCTTTAAGATTTGAACTAAAAATAAAATTTAACACATCTAAACTTGAGCTTTGTGGTGTAACAAGCTGGGATATTACGGTTAACTCTTGAAACAATTCTTCTCCATCTAAATCTTTAAAACTACTTTATGTTAAAACATTCTGCAAGTCAAGGCATGAAGCACGTACATTTTTATTTTTTAAACATTCGCTTATGTTACTTAAAAATGAAAAATTGATACTATACGTATCAAACCTTTCAAGTATTTAAAAAAAAAATCAACTTCAAATCTTTGTTTCGGGTCTAATATTGTTTCAGAGTATTCATCAGCATAAAGTATTTTTCTCCGTTGAGATCGCAATGATGAAGGTGAAGGAAACATATTTGGTATTTCTAGGGAACTAGCAATACGCTCGGTTAGTTGAACATACCTACTCTTTAAATTTTTCATCGGAACGCATTAAAATCAAACTGTTTTTTGTATTTTCTAAAACTGTTATGCCAATAACAGATTAACGGACGGACTTTGCAAATATTTACTAGTTTAATTTATATTTTCTAAAATATCAAACCAAATTAGCAGGCAGCAAATAAATGTAAAATCAAAAATTTTATTTCCTAACGATTCTGCAATGTTTTTTGCCTCTAGATTTCTTTATTCTATAAGGGCTTCATATATTTCATCTTAATTTGTTTTTAAAGGCCTCAATGCATCTAACCTGCTCTCTCATCTAGTCTCAGAAGGGGGTTTCAAATTATGACTTGGAATTTTTTTCTTATTAAATATCCCACCTCGTTGTGGAACTTGAAAAAAGTTATACCTACAAACATTGAATAGTATCGAAAAATTTAACTGCATAAAATAAACACCGAGCAGCATCATTAACCACTAAATTTAAGGAATGCGGGCAACATGGAACGAAAAATGCTCTTGGTTCCATGGTTCGAATTCGATTCTGAACACCCGCTTATTTTCCTTTCATATTCGAACCATTATCATAACTTTGGCTTTGACAGTTACTTATTAAAATTTCATGTAATTCAAGCTTGTCTAAAATCAACTGAATCAGTCACATTACGGTCTTGTCTCAAAATACGTCACTTCTATTAAAAACTGATAGCTATTTATTTAATATTAATTAACCAAAAAAGCGAAAAAAACAATTGAAACAATCTGCATTCTGCACCAGACTAGATATACATTAAAAGTAGCCGTTACAACAGTCATTAACTTTCAAAAAAAAAAAAAAAACAAACTGCCTGCGCAAGAACAATTCGATTCCACATAGAATCATCCCTCTTTAATTTTTAAGCTCTATGCTCCTTTTCCATTCTATTAAAAATTTCATCTCCTGTAATCAGGCACTTAACTCTTACACAGTGTGCAATAAGAAAACCTGCACGCTCTGACCCATATGATTCCGTATAAATGAGTTTTTTTTTTAAATATATCCCATGTTAGTTTCGATACTCAGTGTGCAAAAAAGAAAACTGCACATCCATTGACCATTTGTAGCAAAGAGAAAGACACCTACCTATGTACCTAATTTCCAAATATTTCACCCTGTTCATACAAAAGAAAAAATCTCAACACAAAAAAGTTCCATACCATCTCATATCTGCAAGATTTTTTTCATGCACACCGAGTCCCAAAATTAACATAGAGAGTATGACAAAGCAAAATACTTATTCATATTGAATCGTATGGGCTAGAACGTGCAGGTTTTGTATCACGCACCGTACCTGAATGTGAGTTCTATACATAATTGAACCATAACAACATTATCATAATAAAAAGAAATGACTATAATTTTCTAAATAATTTGTGTTTTATTCGAAATCAATATCGGCCCTTAAAATGTAACCACCCTCTAAAAACAGATATCTACTTATATAGACAAACAAATTATTAAACTATTTTGACTGTACCAGCTCAGTTCTAGATCTGGATTCACAAAAAGTCTTCACACACTTCAACAATCTCTAAAAAAGTCCTTGCCTACCGCAACCTACAGGAATCAGATAGTAATCTCTAAAACTTTAACTAACCACCGCCGTGATAACAAGGTTCTTGATCCCATCATATAGCTATAAGTAAATTAAATAAAGTGCTCCAACTCTAGAAAGTGATTCATATGGTGTATGCATGTGTATTTGTGTATATTTGTCCACGAATGTATATGTACACATTGTTATGTGTTAATACAAACATAAAACACCAGGAACCTTTTAGGAACTTAATTTTATTCATAGCAACTAAGTTGAATGCTTTTTGTTTCACGACTAACAATAACAGCAACAACAAGAACAACAACAGTGGAAACAATACTAACAACTTCCATTACAAAACAAGCTTCTTCCCACGCGCTGTGGTTGGTTGTGATGCTTATCCTGAAAAACCCTTAAATAACTTCATCTTAAATTTTCCTCCAATTTTCAAACTCCCCAACATCACAACAACCTCGATGCTGGATTCCGAAAACCAGCGAAAACATCATCACACCAAATGTACGTAGGTACATCCATAGGTATATGGAGCTTCGTCTTCTTCTTTTTTTAGTGCTATAATGAAATTGTGTGATTTATCCCCAAAAGTCAACCCATGAATAAATCATGAAGTGAAAGGGGCTTGGTATAGGAGAAGAACAGGAGGACAGAATAAAATTTCCATTTTTAGCCCTCGAGGATTCTACTCTGATTTGAAGTATGTAAAGTTTACTTGGACAATGAAATCTCCCAAGCACGCGGTAAATTTATTCTCACTGCGGAACCACTTTTAAACTATACTTTATACTATGACGTGAATGTGGTCGGTTGATGCACAACTATCGTTTCTTTACTTGGCTATTAAAGTTCATATTATTCTCGTAATCGATTAAATCAGCTGCTTATTCATTTGGTCTTCACAAATCCTTTAAGTGGAACTCATCCTGAAATTCAAATGTATACCTAACTCTCGAGGTATGGTAATATGTTTTAATTTTACTACTTCATTTTTAGCCTTTCAACATCATGAGAGGAATATTTTTTTAAAATTCGAATTGAATTAATTTGCATAATGTCAACAGAACTTAAAGAGCATGATAAGGGTCATTCTTATCAACCATAGTATCTATTTACAGTGCAGTCCTTAAAGTGTGTAACTTATTGAGTGTGTAAAATCAAGTGGATTCATACATCTGGTACGTTTTGGATGGAATTTATAGTGTTTCCTTTCGAAACCCAAAATATAAAAATATGCTAAAGTCAACACAATATCAGTTCCTAGGGCCAGATTAAAATTTTTGAAACAGCTGATGATTTAATGAAATCTGTTCAAATCGTAAAGTAGTTTAACTAGTTCAGTCATTTTGAGTAACATAAATCAAAATGCGTATACGCAATTTTTTATTTTATTAATTGATGTTGGGAACAACATGAATGTATGTAATTAATCACAGCTGTTGATGAAATAGTCAGCGAATGTATGTCAATTATTTAAAAATAATTAAATAATTATATGAAGACATTTTATTATATTAACTAAAAGCACTTTTAAGAAGTTTAGGGTATAAGTGCTAACTTTGTTGTTGTACAATATCATGCTTTTAGCATTTATAATAAATTCACTAAGCACATGAAATTGTGAGATAATGGTCCTGTCATAAAATACGGAAAACATTATTATTTCAATAAATTAAAAGGTTTTTGCAAAACTAAGCTACATACCCCAAACTATTCAAGACATACATAGGTTAACGAACATGCATTGTACTTACTTACTCCTCTGATAAATGTTAGGAACTCTAAGTATACAGATTATGTGATTCTATAAATAACTCTTAATGTGAGAGAGCAAATGGTTCTCAAATATTTGATATATTTCAAAAGGTTTAACTTCTACTATATTCATATACATATATTATATGCATGTATGTTCAAGTTCATATTATATGAGCCCATATAATAGGTGTTTTGTGAAAGAGAGAAAAATGAGATCATTTATCGTCTTGTTCATTATAATGCTTATTACATTTAACGAGTGTGGTTTAATATTTTTCTGTACGAAAAAACAGCTTAAGGCACTTAATAGCATACTTAATATCGATACTGATTGATATTTACTGATTGAAAGGCATGATGAATTTCTATAACAATGGAAGATGGATGTTCAGGGCGAATAGTGTTGAATTTTATTGAGCAATATTTTAATTCTTGAGTGTAAGAACAGTAAACATACAAGATCAAAGTTTTGACAACTTCTAACTTATAACTTCCCAGTGATACTCTTACATTAATTATAAGCCAAATTTTTATCTGAAGAACTATGCCATCAATTATTGAAATTTAACCTGATTTTATAAAGATTATTGGGACTTTAAACCAATTTAGTGTTGTATTTTTGATAGAATTCTACTATCTTGTAAAACAAATGTCAATTATTTTTTCTAATTTAACGAAAGTAAATTTAAACATTCTGTATACGTTAAGTAAGTTTTAAATCAAAACCAATTACGACTACGATTTCACTAATAATGTTTGTTTAAGTGTTTTAAAAAAATACTTTATTAAATTTGTATTACTAATTAGGTATGAGTGCACAATGTAAAGGGTGATTTTTTAAAAGCCATGGGAAAGTTTTTCAAAAAAAAAAACACATCCAATTAAAAAAAATGCATGAAATCTCTATTTGAATCGATAGTATGGTCCATATAATTTAATGTTTGAAGATTATTTCATGCAAATGTTGACCTTGACTGCGCCTCAAATGGTCCATCCGCTTAGTCCTATTTTGGCATACTCTTTCCAACATTACGGCCGGTATCTCACGAATAAATGCTTCAATGTTGTCTTCCAATGCGTCAATTGAAGCGGACTTGTCTGTATAGACATGAGCTTTAACATAGCCTCACAAAAAATAGTCTTAAGGCGTTAAATCGCACGATCTAGGCGGCCAATTGACCGGTCCCGAACGTGAAATAAAATGTTCACCGAACTCGCCTCTCAATAAGTCCATTGTTGCGCATGCTGTGTGGTATGTGGCACCGTCTTGTTGAAAGCACATGTCATGCAAGTCAAGCTCGTGCATTTTGGGCAAAAAAATGTTGGATATCAACTCACGGTAGCACTCACCATTCACAGTTACGTTACGATTCGCATAATCTTTGGAGAAGTACGGTCCAATGATGCTACCAGCCCAGGTCTTTCGACTTCAATTTCTGCACCAGCTGTATTTTGAAAGGCATCACACCTAAATCCTTCCGCAAAATTGCCCACGTTGTTGAGTAACAGAGGCCCAATTGCTGCGAACGCGACGAATCGATAATTGATGGTCATCATTAACACTGGCCGATACAGCTGCGATATTTTCTTCAGTTCGCACTCTACGTAAGCGTGTTGGTGGTTTTTTGATTATGATGATGATTTTTCTTAACAAAAACACGCATTTTGATAATAAAATTCAATAATTTGCAAGCGTTGTTCGTTTGTAAGACGATTTATGGTTAAATTATGGACCAAACTGAAGATGTTTGACAGTGAAACAAAACACGAAACGTGCGTCAGCTGTTTAAACCAGTGTTGCCAAAAAGATAATAGCTAAACAATCACCCTTTATAATATAAAATTTAAACTAAAAAGTGTTAGGGGTTTATGAAAAATGTAGTTGCAACCGAATTTCGCATTTTAAAAAATTGTGGCAGTAAAAAGAACTCCCTCTAAATTTTTGATTGTAAGTTCTTTCGGCATGTTTTGATATTATTTATCTAAAACTTTTTTTTTGAAAATGATTTATGGAATTGAAATTGTTGTTTTGATCTCTGAGTTTTCTTTTATAATCGCTCTGATTTGTCGAATTGAAAATTTTGACATTTCTCGACACTTCAAGGTTCCTACAATCTAGATCAAAGATTTTTAGAGTGATGTCTTTGTGTACCTTTTTTATAGCAGTGTCTCATTTTATTTACTTCAATCTGTAGTTATTTTTATAATTTTATATTAATTTTTTAACTTCCCATAAGAAGTTATTTTAATGGGTCCGATTTGTCAAATTGAAAATTTTGACATTTCTCGACGTTTCAAGGTCCCTAGAGTCGAAATAAAAGATTTTTAGAAAGATGTCTGTGCGTGCGTGTGTACGTACGTTCGTACGTCCGTACTTTCGCGACGTCTTTTTCGTCATCCATAGCTCAAGAACCAGAAGAGATATCGACTTCAAATAAATTTTGTTATACAGAAAATAAGGCAGAAAGATGCAGAAACGGCTCTCAAGAAAATTGCGTGGGTGTTTTTTTTATCATAACAGTTTAAAAAAAAAGGTGAAAATTTTGGGTAAACCTAAATATCTCATGAACCAATGACGCTAGAGACTTGGATTAAATTTTATATTATATATTGCAACGTGATACAAAACAAGTATATTTCTTGAAAAAAATCCAATTAATGGTTTTTTTAAATAAATCAAAAAAACTGGAAAAAAAAATTGTCAGCTCGAAAATTTTACGACTAAAGAATGATTTCAACTCCAAAACAATTTTGTGCAATGAAGAATAATGTTTTTGACATCTGGTAAAATTTTGAGAAAAATCTAATTGACAGGTTTTTTAATAAAAATAAAATCCTAAAAAAAAACATTACTTATAGTTGGTAAAAATTGAATTTCGACTCAAATATCTTTTCAAAAACTTGAGATTAAGGATTCAAATTTTTTATCTTATACGAAATATTGTTTTTAACATTCTAAAAAATGTTGAGAAAAATCGAATTGACAGTTTAAAAAAAAAATAAAAACCTCAAAAAAATTAATAAAAGTTGGTAAAAATTGATTTTCGATTCAAATATATTTTCAAAACTTTGAGATATTGACATAAAACTAATTTTATCTTTCAAAAAATATTGTTGTAGCCATTCAGTAAAATTTTGAAAAAAATCGAATTGACAGTTTTTGTACAAAAAATTAAAAACCTAAACAAAATTTAACAAAAGTTGGTAAAAATTGATTTTCGACTCAAATATCTTTTAAAAAATTTGAGATAATGGCTTCTAACTAATTTTAACTTATAAGAAATATTGTTTTCAACATTCAATAAAATTTTGAGAAAAAACGAATTGACAGTTTTTTTTACAAAAAATAAAAACCTAAAAAAAAACAATACTAAAACTTGGTAAAAATATACCTTCGAGTCAAATAGTTTTTTAAAAATTAAAAATATTGGCTTCAAACTTATTTTATTTCACAGAAAATATTGTTTTCGATATTCAGTAATTTTTTTTATAAAAATCCAACAGTCCGTTTTTTCATAAAAAAATAAAATCTACAAAAAATAGTACGCAAATTTGGTAAAAATTGATACATATAGACAAACGTTTAAGCAAGACAAATCGACAGAAGGGATGGGAAGTTATCAGTGTGGGTCGCATCCCAGCCTCTTTTTTTATGTTATATTATTTTATCCTCCCATTATATAAAATAAAATAAAATAAAATAAAATAAAATAAAATAAAATAAAATAGAAACGTTGAAATAAAAATAAAGGAAAAAAGTTATTCTTTAAGTTCTTCAATTTGATTTCATTGATTACATTATAATTTGTACAATTTTATTTTTATTTTGTAAATATTATTCTATTCTGTTCCATTGTATTGTATTTTATTTTTATTATTTATCAGTTTATTTTTTGTATTATTTTATATGTTCCTATTTTAAGAAATGCTGTTTTATTTTCTTTAATTCTATATCAAGGTAATTTTATAGGTATACCTATATACATACATATTTAATTTTATTACATTTTTCCATAATTTAAGCCAAACAAGTAAATAATCTTCATTAGCATTCACATTGCATATCATATCATTGTAACCCATTTATTTATCATAATCTACTATTTACAAGCTAACCCAACATACTCGTATGTACAGTACATAATGCTACCAACCTTTTTTCCAAGTTCAATAACTCTACTCCGAAAATAAATAAATATCAGTATGGAATATTTTTTTACAAGTTTAGAAAATTAATAATAATCACTCTCACTCGCTATCGATTATGGTGTAATACATATATTATTATCGATTGTTATTATTATTATTATTACCACTTGAAAAATGATCTTTTTTAACAAGACAGAGATTACGGTAAGACAAGGCGTCCGCGTCATTAAATAAAATAAATTAGATAAACACACGAGGCTTATTAATTGGCCTTAAGCACTCGTTATAGAGTCCAGCAAGTGCAATAATATTAAGTACTTGAGGTCTTGCAATAATCTATTTCATTCAATAAAAATACATTTATGAAAAAAAACTTCAAGGAACTCACTTCACAAATAACAGGAAACAGTTGGAGGCGGCACGCGATAAACCACAGCAGAGATTTCGCGGAAAATTTATATGAGCACAAAAAATAAAAATATTAAGAAGAAAAAAAAAACTGTTCATAAAGTCTGACAATGAGTTAAATATGACAATAATAACAATCTATAAAATTTTATTGCCCAACAATGGAACGTGCAACAAAACATTACCATACGTTCAATACCGGAGAAAGACGAAAGAATTTGCGAAGTATCTTGCAGTCAAGGTGAGCGACGACGACGACGAACGACGACGACGCTTAAACTTTCTTAGAAAACTGTCAGCTGTCACAAAAAGCACAATATCATTTCCAGTGCTGTCAAATCGGAACTATATTTTGACAAGTTGATTTATTCGCCTAAACAGATTGAAGCTAAACCCGTTGCCCACGTTAGTGCAACACGTGATGAATTTATTGCAGATTTAAATTATTTATTCGAATCAGTTATTATTATTTTGGTGCTTTTAAGGAAAGCTTGCTTCTGCACAGTCAGCGCACTTGTCTGTCTATAATCGTTGTAAGTTGTGAGCAGTTCTGTTTTGAGTTTATTCTGATAATTGGGAAATCTTATCGAATTAAACTTTTAACGCCATCGGCATTTCAGTTAAGGTTTTATTCTTTATGTTTATTCAAGATGTTAATCAAAATTCGGTTAATTTCTTCACTTTTTTTAATACTTTTATTTTGCCCTTTCTTTTTTATACTGTTTACTAACATTTGATTTCGGTTATGCCTACGTTAAAGAGTAGTGTTGGTTAAGAAAATAAAAAGAATGTTGTCGATTTGCAAAATTTTATCGCATAGGCATTTGGTGACGCAAATAATTTTGTATATTTTTTATGATAACATTTATTTTAAGAGGTGGAATTATTGTTAAGAATAAAAAACAAGATACAATCGTTAAGTTTTACTATATTAAATTTTTTATAAATATAATATGCCGATAAAAATGTGGCCCATATAGTGTTTTGTACAAAAAAGTTTAGGCAGGTAGTTATTAAAACAATTTTTGTTTTTTTGAATAATTATGTGAGTGCATCATTTGCTAACTCTTTGGTGTTTTCCTGTCATGTCAGCATGTAATACAAATACAACATTTTCAAGGACAATGAGAAGGAGAAGTTGAGTAGGTAGTGTTACCATGGCCTTAGACTGAAGCTCAACTGTGTTCCAGGAAAATTAGACTTGCAGATTTAATAAAAATAAATAATATGTTTCGATAATAGTCTGGAAAAAGAGTTACATTATCGGGGTTTAAGCAATTTGATTCCGGATTAAATCAGGATTTAAAATCATTTAAAAGAGGCTGTGACGCAACCCACACTGATAACTACCTATCTCTGCCCGTCTGTCAATTTTTCTAAAGCTTTAACAAAATATTAATTACAATATTTTGTATGAGATTCAAAAATTGTAAGTCAATGGCGCAAAATTTTAAACAACCTATTGTTAAGGGCTTAACCATTTACTAGGTAGCAATTTGCTAAACATTTAGCAATTTATTGAGGGAGTCCAAGTTTTAAACTTTCGCTAACTAGTGAATTGCTTACTGTCTTTAGGTAAAAACCGAACACCCAAACATGTCTAAAAAGTGACTGTTCTTGAAAATAAACAAAGCAACTGCGCTTAAACGGATCTATTAATTGGAATTCCCAAGTGTTGACTGGACTATTCTAACCACTTCTCTTATAAGAATAATTGTACAAATGTTATATGGATGAAGCAAATTTCTAAAAGTTAAAGATGCGATTCCATGATTTTAACTTTATTAAATTGTTAAGAGAAAGTAAATTGTTAAAATCGTTTAAAATTATTTAAATCATCTTTCAAACATAGTAAATTGCTAAAAATTGATTTAACACTTTACTAAATCGTTTAAAATTTTGCGCCAATATCTTTCTTTCTTCTCGTTTTCGTGGGTTTTAGCAGGTTTTTTTGAAAGTTTTTATTTCTTGTAATATTGAATAGTTCTAAAAACATTATCTTGCGTTAACAACAAAATTTTGCATAGAATTAAATAATGTTTAAGTCAATGCCTTTGCCTGTAATATTTGAATTGAATTATATAATATAGAATTTAATTGAATTCGCTAGCATTATTGGTTCGTGAGATATTTGGGGTTAATCAAAATTTTCAATTTTTTTAATTACTTTAAAGTTAGTTAGTTAGATTTTCGACTTGGAAAAAATCAAAGATATTGGCTTCAAACTGAGTTCATCTTATAAAAAAGAGACTGGTATGCAACCTACACTGATAAGTTTAAATCCCGCCTGTCAATTTGTCTTGCTTAAGATTTTAACAAAATATTCATAACAATATTTTGAGATAAATAATTATTAAGTTAATATCTTTCTCTTTTCTCCTAATACTTGAGTCGAAAATCATTTCTTACAAGTTTTCTGTTGTTTTTGTAGGTTTTCGTATCTTGTTAAAAAGTTATCAGTTGAATTTTTCTTAAACGTTAATTAGGTTAGGTTAGGTTAAAGTGGCTGTCCAAAATGGAATAGGGCACAATTAGGCCAGTTGTGATACCACATGAATCTTGAGGCTTCCTCCTAAGCTCAATGAAACCAGTTTGAGTCCCTTACGAAACGTGAGAGTTTGATTATGCTAATATGATTTAGATCGTTAAGATCATTATAGAAAAACGCAAGAATTACCTAGGAGAATGGCAATTCTTGCGTTTTTGGGCTAGAGCAGTTCATGTACACTCTACAGAGAAGGTGAAGAACGGTTTCCTCCTCTTCCTCGACCATACAGCTTCTGCAAAAGTCATTTGAGAATACTCCTATCCACATGGCGTGCTTTCCTATTAGACAGTATCCGGTTATGCCACCTATTATGGAGCTTATACGCGATCTGCTTAGAGATAGCAAGCACCTTGATCGCTTTAAATCTAGTGTTGGCAAGATGTTTTTTGTGACCTGACACGTGGTGATGTTGTTCCATCTGGTGTTTGCCTTCTCCATTGCGTCTTGCATTAGCAACAGTTTACAAGTAGCGATTGGTATGCCAGCAATTGCCAAACGTGCTAGGATGGGCTGCACTGTACCGTTCCTGGCGAGTTCATCTGCCTTACAGTTACCTGGAATGTCTCTATGGCTCAGCACCCAGCCATCTCCATTAGAGATGATCGACAGTTATGGACTGTTATAGAGTTTGTAGAGACAGAGTCCAGAGATTTGATAGCGGCCTGACTATCGGAGCAAATACGGATATCAGATGTTGATATCACGTTTTCTTTAAGCCAGGACAAGACTTCTTTTATCGCCAAAAGTTCCGCCTGGAACACGCTACAATGATTGGGAGGGTGGAATGAGAGACTTAATTTCAATCGTTCAGAGTACACACCTCTACCAACCCCTTCTTTTGTTTTTGAACCATCTGTATAAAAATGGATTGACTAGTCTTCCAGGAATGCTCTATCCTCTGGAAGGTATAGAAATCAGGAAGTTACTGTCGAATTGCAGTTGGGGGATGGTGTAGTCTGTGTGCTTTGGAATTGATACTAAATACTAAGAATTACGGAGTGGCCAATGTTGCAATGTTAATCCACTGCGACCAAACTTTGAGGTGAATAGCAGAGCTTGCAGATATTTAAACATTAACTACCAACTACCGACAATATTTTGCATATGATGAAATAATTTGATTTCAAAATCTATTTTTGCTATCGAGATTTTTAGTCGAAAACAATTTTAACCAATTTTAGTAACATTTCTCGAAAGTTTTTATTTCTTATGTTGGTAATTTTTATGAAAAAAACTGATATTGGATTTTTCTTAAAAAAAAATATATTAAATCTTGAAAGCAATATTTTTCATAAGATGAAATCAGTTTGAAGTTAATATTTTTAGTTTTTAAAAATATACTTGAGTCCAAATCAATTTTTACCAAGCTTAATAATGTTTTTTATATGTTTTTACTTTTTGTAAAAAAATCTGTCAATTCGATCTTTCTTAAAAGTTTACTGAATGTTAAAAACCATATTTTTTCTACGATGGAATAAGTTTGAATGTGTTGTTAAGAAAATGATAATGTTCTTAGAAATATCCAATCCGTATTTTCTGGTACCTACAAGTAATAAAAACTACTGCCAAAATTGATAAAAACTGGTTTTCGACTAAAAATGTCGGAAACAAAAATAGGTATTGAAATCAAACTTATTTTTATATGAAAAATATTGATGCAAAACTTTTAGTTAAATTATTAGTAAAATGTAATTGACGTTTTTTTTACAAGACACGAAAACCTACAAAAACATCAAAAAACTGAAATAAATGGTTTTCGACTCAAGTATTATGAGAACACAGAAAGATATTGTCTAGAAATGTTTGTACGAGTATCTCACACAAAATAAACAATATTCTAATTAATTAATATTTTCTTAAAGTTTTAGAAAATCAATAGACAAGCACGGATATGAAGTTATCAGTGTGAGTCGCATCCCAGCTTTTTTTTTTATTGTTGATGTAACCAACTTTGTTATTTCCAACAATACCGTGGGGACTATAAGGTTTTGTTCCTTTTTAACACGAATAACATTATAGCTTTTGATATATTATAGCTGTAAAATAAAAGTGTTCATAAAAAATCCATGTTAATGAACTTTGTGGAATAAATCATTGATTTTAACTTTGTTTTTCAGCAAATTTCGTAAAGCTTTAACTATATAACTGTTAACTCATATGAAATGTTTGATATGAAAAATCAAAGAGTCGACAGAAATGTCAAGGAGTAAGTTTGAGGGATGACAGCTGCATAAATGTCATTACTTTGAATGCAAAAACCTGTAAGCAAACGTGACAGTCTTTGTTAAAGGTGCAAGTTTAAAATAACTAAGACTTACACTGATAACTTCCCTCTGGTGCCCTGTTAAATCATATATTTTTTTAAATTTTCATTTACAGACATTTTAAACTTTACAATCAATAATAGTTATAGCTTCATTTTAACTGTTTGGAATATTTAAAAAGCTAAACCTATTCAGTAATATTTTTATTATGTTTTTAATTTTTGTAAACAAAACTGCCAATTGTTTTTTTTCTCGAAATGTTACATACCTCAGCTACATCAGTCTTCGTAGTAAAAAATTATTTCGAAGCTTATATCATTTTAATTCGTACAATATTCGGGCTGCAACAAAATTTGGTTTTCCAGTTTCATTTATATAAACTGTTAAATGAGATTTTGTTTAAATTCATAGAAGTTATTAGCATTGTTAGGCAAGATGATATGGGTTGTAACACAAACCTTAGGACTTTATTATTAATTTTTTTCAGAACAAGTTTAACCGTAAAACTTGTTTAAGAAACTTTTATTGTTTTATGTATTTTTTTTCAAGAACGTTAAAAATAATAATTGTAAACCCATTTTAAACTAGTTTTGAAGAAAGTCAAAAATGTAGTATTTAATCTAAGGTCTATAATTACGATGGTTTAAACAATGGCATATGAGGGGAGTTTCAAAATGTATTTGTTAACGTTAAAGCAGAAGTAATTAATTAATTTAATGAATATATAAACGGGAATAAACGATAAACGATTAGTAACTATTTTTGCTATTTTTTCACCATGTTTGATCTTTTCGCTACTTTTTTATGTACATACATAACAAATTATCATTCATAACAAATTGAGTTTGAATAATGTGCTTTATTAAGAGAAATCGTTAAACCATCTGTTGTTTAACAGAATTAAAATATGTTTGTTTTATAGATAACATTATTTTTCTCTTAATTTTATTACAAACAAATTAATCACTTGAAAATTTAACCGTAAATATAGAGAATAATTGCTGAAAACCCTTTCAGTCTCCAGCTGCAGATCAATAGACTCAAGAGCTTCTGCGAGATGTGGGGACTACAGGTAAACACTACAAAAACGAAGGTTATGGTTTTTGAAGCACGCCAAAGAAGGAGATTGCCTAAAGAACAATGGTCTCTCAACAATATACCAATTGATATCGTACAGGAATTTAAGTACCTTGGAGTCATACTTACAAGTAATTTGAAGTTTTCTAAACATGTTAAAGATAAAAGCTCTGAGGCTAAACTAGCTTTAAACTTGATGTGGCCCAAGTTTTTTGCAAACCAACAAGTTGATGTAAAGTCCAAATACCGTGTGTTTCATGCAACTGTCAACACCTGTATGTGCTATGGTGCTCAAGTTTTTGGTTACTTGCCCCTCGAAGAATTCGAAGCAGTTCAAAGGTTTTTTTTCAAACGCCTTTTTAGATTACCGACGTCAACTCCGAATTATGCAATCTATGTAGAGTCTGGTATTACACCCATATATACTCAAAACCTTAAAACTAATGCAGATTATATAGTACGAGTTATGAAAAGAGAAGAGAGAAGCCTACACAAAACCATCATGTTGCGACTATTGCTCACCAATTCAACACCTTTTAAAGAATGGAACCAGCTTGCCCTATCTCACGAAGTGAACTCTTTACCGACTGAGTCAAATGTGGACCAATGGCCAGCTATATTTAACAACATTATTGCTAAGGTAGACGAAAAAGCATACAACCAACATCAAGCCAGAGCAGCATCCACGACATCCAGAAACGTCTACAGAACTCTCAATCACCACTTGCGATCGGAAGACAACTATTTCACCAATGAATTATCTGCTGAAGCAATAAGCTTAATATTTAGAGCACGGGTCGAAATTCTAAATCTCAATTGTATGCCACATCGCCCTGATCTGTCACAAATTTGTGGTTTGTGTAACAGACGAGAAGCTGAAGACACTTTGCACTTTATTGCTGTATGTCCAATTCTGCAAGAGATACGACGTTTACATTTAAATGAGAGCTTTATTTCACCAGTTCGTTTGCGCGAAATACTAAACGGTGCCCTAGGTTGGTGTAGCCTATACAAATATTGTAAACATGCGTTGACCTTTAGAAATAGCTACCTATGAGATATTTTAAAGTTATTGCAGTCTAAATTATATCACTTTGATTTTTATTTTGTGTTTCAAATCACTTTAAAATTGAAAAAAATTATTGTGTTTCATTATGTATATTATTTACTTTTGTATTTAAAATCACTATAAAATTGTTAACATGTTTTAAGATTTTTTTATGAATTCTGAAAAAAAAAAAAAAAAAAAAAAAAAAAAAAAAAAAAAAAAATGTTTTTTGTGTTTCAAATCACGTCAAAATTGTTACTTATATTTATAACTTAATGTCAAATGTATCTATTGAATAAGTTTTTTTTTTTTGATTATTCTGAATTTGGTTTGTCATAAAATATTCAAATATTTTCAATATATGTACATATATTTCTTTAATTTATTATGAAATGTCATTTCAGGCAGACGGCAGAATTGCCACGTCCTTATTCTTAAGAATAAATATTGTGAACATTAGTATATGAAATAAAGAATTTTATCTATCTATCTATCTATCTATAGAGAATAATTAATAAAAAAAATGTAAATAAGAAACAATCTTGTGAAATAATAAAATTGACACATAAACCTTATTTGCAAGTTGTTTTGGTAAATAAGTAATACAAACAAAACTGAATAAAACAATTTTTTTTAAATGTAAGGTCTCACGTACTTGTTTTCTTGGCATACCCTCTTGTAGGCAACATGTTTATTTTTAATGAAACAAAATTTAAAAAAGGGATGCGACCCACACTGATAACTTCCCATCCCGTCTGTCGATTTGTCTTGCTAGAAAGGTTTGTAGGTTTTCGTGTTTTGTTAAAAAACCTATCAGTTAAATTATTCTAAAAAATTTAAAAATTACCAACAATATTTTTCATATGATAAAAGAGTTTGGTTTCAAAGTCTATTTTGGTTAACGATATTTTTATTTGAAAACCAATTTTTACCAATTTTAGGAGCATTTCTTTAAAGTTTTTATTTCTAAACCAATGTTTTTTTATTATTCACGAGATATCGAGAACTGAACACCAATTTTTACCAATTTTGCGTCCTATTTTTTGAAGATTTTAATTTTTTATGAAAAAACTGAACTGAGTTGGATTTTTATAAAAAAAATTACTAAATGTTGAAAACAATATTTTTTATAAAAAAAATTAATTTGAAGCCTATATTTTAAATTTTTGAAAAAATATTTGAGTCGAAAATCAATTTTTACCAACTTTTTAATCGATTTTTCTCAAAATTTTACCTGATATCAAAAACGTCATTCTTCGTTGCATACAATTGTTTTGGAGATAAAACCATTTTTTATTTTTTTGTTCAGTTTTTTTGATTTAAAAAAAACGTGTCAATTGGATTTTTTTTCCAAAAATATACTTGTTTGGTATCACGTTTCAATATATAATATAAAATTTAATTCAAGTCTCTAGCGTTATTGGTTGGTGAGATATTTATGGTTAACCAAAATTTTCACCTTTTTTTAAACTGCTGGCTGGTAAAAAAAAACCACAAACGCAATTTTCTTGAGAGCCCTTTCTGCACTATTATCTGAATAACAAAATTTATTTTAAGTCGATATCTCTACTAGTTTTTGAGGTATGGACGATGAAAAAACGTCGCGAACGTACGGACGTATGGACGTACGTGCACACGCACGCACAGACATCTTTCCAAAATTCTTTTATTTCGTCTTTAGGGACCTTGAATCGTCGAGAAATGCCAAATTTGTCAATTCGACAAATCGGAGCCATTACAATAACTTCCTATGGGAAGTTAACAAAACATTTATGTTTATTCATAAATTATTTAAGGTTTTATGAATACAAATTCTGATAAGAAAAATGGCAAAGAGAAGACCAAGCCGGAGATGGCCTGCCACAGTCACATTTGTAAATCGCAACTGTGACAATTTGAAGTGAAGCTGTGTTTGAAATTGGCGGTAAGGATATAATACGTTTACACTTTGGTTATGAACTTACTTGAAGACACGCTACAAAAACCTACTTGTTATAACAATCACACACTCAAATTGTTTTGAAAACGGACTTTTATGTACCAGAAACAAGTGTGAGCATTAAGAAAAGGGGGAAGATTTAAAAAAGAAATTTCGTTGAATATTGGTTTTGAACTTTTGAACATTGTAATGACAGGGAAAGACGGAGTGTGGTAAGGTATTCCACATTCGCGTAGTACGGCTTAAGATCGAATATATATTAAAGTCACAATTCAACTAAAGAATCTGGTCTAAAATAACAAAATTAAAAAGCTTGGTATGACATCTTCTAGATTCATAAAAACGCAATGAATTTAAAGGCAAATGATTATTAATTGTTAACGTACAGTAACAATTTCATATAATTCCAGTGTTTAAAAATAACGATTATTTTTATTCTTATAATTGTTTTTTTTGCCGAATCCGATAATATGTTTAAATTTGATACAAAAATAACCATTACGTTTTGACATGTGTATGTAAGTATTTTAATTGTAAACGTGTGACTGAGGGTTAATAAACTAAAATTTCGAAGATAATGCTAAATACTCGTAATCATCCCACACAATTCCTTATAATAAAAATAACCAAAAAATAATTCTTTTTTTTTTTTGAGATAACAAAAGATTAAAAAAAAATATATGTATGCAAAAGAAGCTATGAGAGGAAGGAATTGATAATAAAAATGGGTTAGGTATTTCAAAGCTAAAAAAACAGGGCTCAAACTGTAAGCAAACATTTTTACTATACCCTATTTTCAGAGGAACTAAAACAAATGACAATGGAATCATTTTGTAATATTTAAACCACCAGCCATCAAAATTGTTTAAATTTAAGGAAATTAAATTTAAGAAATTGTTTTTAAGCATAAATCGTTGTAAATAAATTAATAAATTAAGTGATGCCACAGCTCGAAGAGTATCAGGGTCTAGTGGCTTACAACTCTCAACCATTCCTCTCAACCTTCAGTTTTTAAGCCGAATCCGAACGGATAATTTGAGAAAGCACGTATCAAGACAAGAGGATTTATCAATTCCTTGCAAGAGGCAGTACCCGTAAAAACTATTAATGTGGCACAGGCAATGATTGAATTTAATACTTCTGGCATGACAGAAGTCATACGCACTAATCAACACATCACGGGTTTTATTAAGGCGTTGTAAAACAGGTTTAAAGCGTTTTTCTTCAGTCTTCTAGCGTTTGTAAGGCTGTTTTTTTTTTAATTCAGCTTTATAATAAACATTAGAGTTTGACATTATAAAAAATAAATAAATTGGGTGGCGCAACAGTCCGTTGAGAACTAGGGCCTAGTGACTTACAACTCTCAACCATTCCTGTGTGCGAGTACTGTTGTCAGGGATGGAAAGGACCTACAGTTTTAAGCCGATTCCGAACGGCAAATTTGAGAAAGCACTTTTCATGACAACAATTACTCTTGGAGAATTTGTCAATTCCTCGCAAGAGGCAGTACCCGTGAAAAAAACTTTTAGATGGCATAGGCAGGGATCGAACCCAAGACCTCTGGCATGACAGTCCAACGCACTAACCATCATGCCACGGGTACTACAAAGAGTTTGACATTATGTTTAAAAAAAAAGTTTTCGGGTAAATGTTCCCTTCTGGCTCCAATAAATTTCAATATTTTGGTAATATATGTGCACGATTTGCAAACGATGTTTAGGAGTAAATCTTTCAATATGAAATTGTAAACCAAACTACGCATAAATCAAGTGACAGCTGGCAAAAAGATCAACTTCCAAAAAAGAACTGCTGCATTGAAAACAAAACGTCAAATAAACCTCCCGTCATTAGGTTTTATACAGAGTTTTTCAATTAGCGCGGGTAGATTTTGATGCCCCTGGCGGCCATTTTGTTTTGGTGACATCTGTCAAATCTTTTGTTTATTATTCAGTTGTTTATGCCAAATCATCATGGCAAGTTACACGATTGAACAGCATGTTCGTTAACGCAATCGTTGCGCGCATTGCGCCCATTTTACGGTAGAAGTGGTGCCCCTTCACAGTCAACTCTTCAACGTTTAGTGGCCAAATTTGAGACGACCGGTTCAGTTAACAATCAGCCAACACCCGTATGTTCAAGGAACGCAAAATCGGCCGAGAACATCGCCGCGGTCCGTGAAAGTGTACAGCAGAACCTGAGGCAGACTATTCCTCGCCGCGCACAAGAACTAGACCTTTCTCACACTTCAACTTGGCGAATCTTGCGTCGGGACTTGGTCCTACACCCGTACAAGATCCAACTGACCCAGGAGCTCAAAGTTCATGACGATAGACAACACCGTTTGTTCGCTGACTGGGCTTCGAATCGTTTGGAAGAGGACTCCAATTTTGGCCGAAAATAATCGAATTTTTGCGTGAATGGCTGTGTTAACAAGCAAAATTGTCGTATATGGGCGACACTAACCCACGCGAGGTTCACCAGGTGATAATGCATCCTCAAAAAGTTAGCGTTTAGTGAGGATTTTAGGCCGGCGCGGCGTAATTGGTTCCTACTTTTTTTAAAACGACGTTAGTGAGGCGGTCACCGTCAACAACGAGCGCTACATAACGATGATAACTAATTTCTTATGGCCCAAATTGAACGATATGAACCTAGACGACATGCGGTTCCAGTAGGACGCGCAACACAGCAAACGCCATGATTGACATTTTGCATGGACGATTTGAGGGTAAGGTTATTTCTTGTACGGGTGATGTGAATTGGCCACCAAGGTCATGCGATTTGACTCCGCTAGACTTTTTCGTGTGGTGTTTCTTGAAGTCGAGAGGGGGGGGAACCCCCGGACCCGGGATTTTCTAGGGGCCTCGTAAAATTGAAAGCAATGAGGAGAGTGTTTTTTTTTTTCTTTTCAATATACTCTATATTCATCGTCATATACCTAGTCCCAGTTATTTTTAGGGGCCCGAAAATTTAAAATCATTCATGCTTTCGCAATCGGGTCCCTGTTTGCATGTTATCTACCAATCTATCAGTCACAAGCTTGCCAATCTGGGCCCCTGATTATTATTAGCGTACATTTTTGTTAATATTTAATGAAAAATTGGGCAACTCTGAACTATTGAAAGAAAGTTATAATAAATTGTTTCGCTTTTATTATTTAATTTATCGTAAATTTCAAATTTATTCTATTTTAAAAATTTTTAAAGTCGAAATAAGGGGCCCGGCAACTTAAAACAAAACACAAATATTTATTTCGGTTTCTGTTTTTATAAAGTTTCTTTTGTTCTATTTTGGTTTCTGAAATTAGAACGTACCATATCTGTAGGCATGAACTTTGAAAAAAATAGTAAATATTTGTCCGTCCCGGGCCCGGAATTCCTCTCGACGGCCCTGGTTCCATGCATATAAACCACAATCTACCGATGCCCTAAAGGTGAAAATTCCATAGACCATCGCTCAAATTCAGCCAGATCTATGCGAAAGATTGAAAATTGGATCACTCGGATCCGTGCCACCGTAAGAAGCCGAGACGGGAATTTAAATGATGTCTTATTCCGTACCTAATGGCATACCTACATGCCTTTTAAATAAAAAAAAGACGTGTGGCACTCGGGGACTGTCGCGGTAAAGATATTGCATAGCATTTTGTATCAACTTATGCAATTATAATTATTAATTTATTTTATTTATGCAGTATTTCTTTTTCTTTGATATTAATTCAAGTTCCACTTTTTGAGCGTGTTGACCGATAAGAAAACAATTTTTTTTCTTTTGTTTAATAAATGAGAAGTTATATGGGTTTTATTATTTTACAGTAGCTGTTGGTTATTCAGGAATATTTATTATTGAAACTATAGGTTTGTGATAACTTAAATAATTTTTTTTCTTTTTAGCTCTTTACGCTTTTCTTCTTTATAAAACGAAAATATCTAGGTATAAATAATAGGTATAAATAATTAGGTATAAATAGTGTAATGACACACCAAAACAATTATTCATTTTAAAAATTTGAACAAAAATAACGATATTAAGAAGTGATTATGGAATTTCGCACGATGTACATTTATGATATAATATCATATATACTTTCTCTGCGCGGCATTCATATGCATTATCTATACACCAAAAACAAGGGGTACTGAATAGTACACGTGCTTGTTTTGATGGTTTCTGTTATATACATACATAATGAAGAATGAAATTACATATATATATATATATATATATATACAATATATATATATATACAATATATATATATATACAAGCGACGAACACCGTGTCGAACTAGTCTAGGTCGGAGTGGGTGGCGTTAGGTTTTTTTTCGTTTCGGAATTTCTGGATTCGGTCCCCGCGCTCAAGGCCCGCGATAGAATCTATGCAATAGCTTAAAAATAATTTTGTTAATAACTCACACCCAGCTTGTTTTATTCCATTTCAACATCTACCCGCCCTTATCGAAAAACCCTTTTAAAAAATAAATTATTAATATTTATGTAATTTTTCTAAAAATAACTGAGTTTTTTTAAATCAACTAATGCAACGAATTTGACTGAAATCTTTCTTAATCACTTTTATAAAAAATGAGATAATGAGAAATGATTGTTGGTAAAAGTGAAAAACCCACAGCACTGGCTGTACTCATGTTTGTACAAAAAGTTATTGAGAATGCTTACTATTTTCTTTGAAATTGAAGTTGGGAAGTTGTCTGAGAGTCACTAGGACCTAGTTCTCTACGAGCTATCGCTGTTGCCTTCAAGTTGCGTTTTGACACCTTCGGACTTTGTTTTTGTGTGGAACCGTAAAGAACCGATGTTATGGCAACAATCCGGAATAAATTCAAATTCTTAAGACCAATACCATCAACAAGCTCTTTTAAAGTTGGAGTGACAGAATGTGCTACTGCGGAGCCAACCTACAACTGTTATTTTGCCGCCCTTATAATTCCACTAGTAGACATATAAACAATCTTCGATTTAATTCTAAATTAATTGGTATATTGACACATACATTGAATTAAAGCTGGCTTATGTTAAATATGAAATACTACACTGTTAAAATTTCTTTAGTTTAAAATGGTTTGAATTTAATACATTTTTGAGGGTTTTGTTCACATTTAAAAGTACATAATCCCCAATTAGATGTAGGAACATAAAAGATAAGCGCAGCGGTTGGCCGTTAATTAATTACCTAGATATCATTACTAAACCTTTAAAAACGTCCTTTTGAACACAAAACAGCTGAATCACTTTTATATGGGAAACAATAAAGTTTTCTCTTTTAATAGTTTAATTTCCCTACACCTACAAACAAAAGGGTTGAAATAAAATCCATACGGTTGATAAGTTTTGTTTTTTTGTTTTTAGTTTCAAATTTTGATGACATAGTTTACCTTTCTCAAAGTTTTATCTCTGATTTTAAAATAATGCCTATAATATGGGTTGTTCGTAATCATTTATTATTAAAATAAGTAGGGTTATGTTCACCTTTAAAACTAATGAGTATAGTTCCATTTACAGAAAGAAAACGAATCCTTTTGACCTTTACTTTACTTTTACTCCAATTGATCATCTTTTTTCTCTGAGCTATCTACATATAATAAATACCCGAATCGGATATTAGATTTTGTCACATTCACACAATCTGTTGTAACATAAAATTTGCAAGGCAGGATCTAACGCCCCCAAATCAGCTCTGACATGAACACTCATTTCCTTAATGTTTTAACCCTCATTTAGACCTTTTACAAAGTTTGTAAAAACTAAAAAAAAAAAAAATAAAGAAAGAAATTCCTCATTTAATCTCACGGTCTTTATTACTTTCCTCATGTCTCATGTGGGTAAGGGTTGTAAAATAAGGCATACGTAAGGGATATCTTTTCAAAGGTAAATTCTAAAAGAAGAAGATGACTTTCTCATTATGTTCATCGTTGTTGTTGTTGTTGTTATTGAATTCTTTCAATCTTGTTTAAAACCGTTCTTTCGATGAGTTAAGGAATTTTACTTCACATAAAGAATCCTTTTTGATAGGTTTAAATTTTGTATTCTTTATAACTGCCGGTGATTGATCGTATGTTGTATCTAGCTAGGAACAGACCTCAGACCACAAAGACGAAAGGTTTAACGACTGTACCTATTCTTTGTGTCTTTGTTTCTATCAACATCATCATACAGGTTATTTTATGTTCGCGTATAGTAAGATCTCATTTTCTCAATGAACAATGAAATTGAAGTTCTAGCAAGTCTTAGAAGAATGAATATGCATAAGCTTTTTTTTTAATTCCAATAGCACAAGTTAAAAGATCCTTTGTGTAAAACCTTTTGTAAATTTAGTGGATACGGTTCATTTGAAAAATTGAATTAAAGAATGAAGAAGAAAAAGCAGGCTTGCCTTATAAATTAGAGAGAAAACAGTCGTCTATTTCTATTGTTCAAATATCAAGAACACTTCCTTTTTTTATTGTTCATTATGCCGCATGTCTTAAGCAAGAACAATATAAATTAAGGCGCTGTGACAGGAGCAGCGTGAGGCGTGTTGTTGTTATTTAGATTTTTAGAAATGTTGCGAAAATACCACATCATCAGTATGTATGATTTGTATTAGCTTGGTTGCTTTTAGAGGTCAAGTGGAATAAAATAATGGACAATGTATCACAATTTTATAAAAATGGCTTAGTGATGATAATATTACAGTACAATTATAATGAAATTTAAATAGAAAAGTTTCAAACTTAAAAGAAATGAGATTGATGCAGCAGGTGGTTCAGACTGCCAAAACTACCCTACTAACAGGTCATCAGAACTATACATATACACGACACTTTACTTCACCTTAGAATTTCGAACTTTTACATCACAAGAGTATTTCTTGCGAAGCAAGCAAAAGAATAATTCTTGGAAAATTTGCAGTTTTCCTTATTAGGCGCGTGGTAACCACCCACTTTTTAAGAACTGCTATCAATTTGTTTACATCATTTCGCAATCATGATGAAAATTTAGTAAGGTTATATTTGATAGGAATTGAAAGACAAGGAAAAGTTAAAAAAGCCGCTGACTTTCTCAGAATTGGTATACATTAGAATGATGAAAATTAATAGAATGCTGAAGGACTATTTAAGAGAGAGGCAAAGCTTCTACCAACTTTTTTTTTCAACATTTATAGATGATATGATAAAATAAGTTTGGTTTCAATATATATTTTTATTCTCGAGAATTTTAGTCGAAAACCAATTTTTAGCAATTTTTAGCAATTTTTTAATTTGATTGTATTTTATAAAACAAAACTTTTTACTTGCGATATATAAAAACTACATACAATGGTAAGTATTGCATTCGTAAAAAATGTCTAACTCGAAAAGTCGAAAAATGTGGGTCCCCCGATTCCGCGCGTCTGTCTGTCCTGGCCCCTACAGCCCAAAGCATTAGGTCGATTGACTTCAAATTTGGAGATTAAGGTTTGAGCCGATTCGCTTTAGGTGTTTATTTCCTTATTTTTAAATACTAAAAATAACAGTAGTCCAAAAACGTTTTGGTCAAAAATCAAAAATTCGAATTGTTTAAAAAAAAAAACGATAGATTTTTTTTAGATTTTCGCTAAAATGTTTATTCTTAAATTGGCTTCTTTCAATATGAAAAAACTATTTTTGTTTTGCTCCATAGAACCGTTATTTTGTTTTTAAGTTTTCCCAAGAACTAATCAAACAATTCAATATTTTTTTCTACACAAGCTCTTATACTGTTTCAATAATATTTGATGATAAAAAATGTCATTGTTGTATTTTTGAGTTTTAAAAATGTATACATTTTTTTCGAAATTCGATATTTTCAAAATGGGTCATCATTTTTTTACGAAATTAAAATGTAAATGTATATATGTAAATAAGTTCTAAATAACTGCACACCAAAAATATTTTTAAAGTAAAATTCAAAAATTATGTAGACATATATACAAAATTAATTATAAAAAAACTACTTTAACTATTTTCAAATAAGAAAATTGAACAATTGAATTTTTTTTTTCAGAAATCAAATCGGAAGTAAATTTTTGAAAACCACATTTTTTTGCGGGTACATTTTTAAATTTCAAAATACAGAAAATATTTTGAAACAGATTCTTCGGATACATGAGCAAGTTGGTGCCACCCAGTCGTGCATTTTATTTTAAGATGAAATTATTTTGAAGCCAATATATTTAATTTTTGCCAAGATATTCGAGTCCAAAATCAGTTTTTTTTAAGCTTAAAGTATTGTTCTTTTTAGGTTTCTATTTTTTGTAAAAAAATTACTTTGATTTAAAAAAAAAAAAAAATTTTAGAAACGTTATTCTTTGCTGTGCATACAATTATCTTGGAGGTAAAATCATTTTAGGTGATAAATATTATTTTTAGTTTTTTGTATTCATAAAAAATGTTTTTTTTTTTTAATTATACTAAATTGGTATCACGTTACATTATAATAATGTAGAATTTAATTGAAGTGGCTAGCGGTTTTGCTTCGTGAGATGTTTTGAGTCAACCACAGCGTTCACTTTTTTTAAACTGCTGTAAAAACAATTGAATCTTTCTGTGGGGAGCGTATTGGAATTCAGCTTTTTATAATCCGGTTCTTACGAAATCCCGAAAAAAAAGTATTAAAATCCCGTCTTTTTTTTAATACGGATTTTTTAAAATCCTGTCTTTTAAAATCCCGCTTATTCAAAATCCCGATCAATTAGAATCCCGTTTTTTAAAATCCCGTCAAATTCCAGCGATCCCTTTTTTTACAAAATACATGATAATTATGAAAACAGTATTCTTGAAAAGAGTATACTTTGTTAATTGATTTGAGTTTGTTTTTTGTTTTGCTTTAAAAGAATTCTACTTTACTTAATATTATTATTTTTTGATATCTTATATTTGTTAAAGGTTACAAGAAAATGAATTAATAAAAAGACGTGTGGCACTCGGGGACTGCCGCGATAAAGCTATTGCATAGCATTTTGTATCAACTTATAGTGTAATGACAAACCAAAACAATTATTCATTTTAAAAATTTCAACAAAAATAACGATATTAAGAAGTGATTATCGAACTTCGCGCGATGTACATTTACATACATATATATGTACATAGATAAAATATCATATATACTTTCTCTGCGCGGCATTCATGTGCGTTATCTATACACCAAAAACAAAGGTACTGAATAGTACACGTGCTTGGCTTGATGGTTTCTGTTATATACATAATGAAGAATTAATTTGTATATGTATTTATATATAATTTAAACTATACGAGTGTGTGTATAAAAAAGGGCTACTTTTAATATCGCTCATTTTATTATATTTTCAATTCAAAATTAATACTGCATTCGTGATAATAATAAAATGTATGTATATAGACTACTCACTCATTTTCTTTCACTATTTTTTCGTGACTTTATTATTAACCCATTAGTTCCCAAGGTTGAAAAAAAAAACAAATTTTATACTTTCACTGCATTTTATTAGTTTAATATATACTTAAATAACAATTTTTAAATTGAAAAAAATTCTGAGGTTTTTAGTTTTTTTACAATAAAATTTTGCGTATACGCAACATTGGGATTAACAATGTACATACATTATTTAGTGTGAAATTTTTCAAAGCAGTTCGCGTGAAGATGCACTTGACACTTGACACACATGTATATAGTGTTGTTTTTACACTGTCTACATCGTCTTCTCGCTTTATTTTTATCTTTTAATATCACGTGACCGACATTGTCAACTCGATATTCCATGGGTAAGGCGCTTTTAGATGGTCGTCCATAATATGGATTTGAAGGTAAATTTATTTGGTTACTTTATCCTGCAATATCTTGGCCTTGAATATTATCTTCCATCACTGGTTCGTTCATTTTCATAAGAGTAACTGCTATGTAGGACTTGAAGTCTAACTGTGACATTTTTGATTTGTTTGCTAAATTGTATATTTTCCAGGAATTTACAGTAACACTGTCGATCAAATTCACAAAGAGTGGCCACCACCACTTTTTTCCTTTTACATTGATTCTATAGTTACATATTCCGTTGTCATGCAAATCAACTCCTCCCATATGTTGATTATATTCAGCTATACATTTTGGCTGAGAAATTGAAACGGTCTTTTTTTCTTTTCTGTTGTACCTTTTTGCACTCACGAGAGGTTCAATTGTACAGTTATTAGTAGCAACGATCACCACAGAATTGTCGTTCCATCTGACCAACAATATTTTTTGATCATTTTCAAAAGAAAAATCATAAGAACCACGATCTTTTTTTCATATTTTTCACACTTTCTATCACAGTATTACATGTACGGTTTTCACGTATTGTTCCGGTAGCATAAAACCCCTTTTCGTTCAGCAAACCGAATAACTTGTATGAAGAAAAGAAATTGTCGAAAAATACACGATGAACTGATGGCTGCTGAACAACTGACAATAATTCCAGTACAACATTTGCTCCCAGTCCTAATTCATTTTCATAAGTACTTGTTTTTCCACCATAAGGTATGAATTTGTACAAGTAACCATTAGAACTGGATAGACACCATAATTTGAAGCCAAACCTGATTGGTTTTCCCTTGATGTACATTTTACAACTATGTCGACCAAAATAAGGAACCATTTCCTCATCGATAGAGAGGTTATGAGAAAATACCCCAAACTGCATATTCTTTTTATTTATCAAATCAAAAAGAGGTCTTAGTTTTGAATATCTGTCATTTTTATCAAGTTGATCGTTATCTGATAAATGTATGTTTCGCTTTATATCTAGAATCAAATCTGTTCCTACTCATACTCTTTCTAACCAGTTCAATTCCTTTATCCTCATCTTTAGACCAATAAAGTTTAGTAGCAGTTAATGTATGATACCCCGAAAAAATAAGTATACCAAAAAATCGCTTTAGGCTAATTTTGTCAATTGTAAATGAATGACGATTTTTATCATTAGCATATTTTTTGTATACAAAATTATTTTTTCGTAAACATCATCACTGAAAAACAATGAAAAAACTTCAATCGCCGTTTTACCACCAATTCTATTTTCAATATCCTCTAAACTTTTTTTTCTTTATTTTGTGGTTCTGTTGTATACGCTGGAACCTCTTTTTTCCATTTTGGAAGAGCAGAGCTGTCTTTGACTTATTTATAATTTTTTTACTTACTTTTGCTTTTTTTGAAGTTGACGGTAATGATTGACTGTCGAATTTTTCAGATGTATCAGGAAAACTTGCATGGATTTCATAAGTTTCGGCGATATCTGGTAAATTTATAACATTCTCACATATATCGTCCTCAAGCTCTTCTTCGTCTGTAACTTCGTGTACAGGTGGTGGAATGTACACGGCATCAACGGTATCAGTCTGCAATAAATCCTCATCTTCGTTCAATATATCCAATAACTCAGCAGTAGACAGTCTTTCGTTTTTCCAAGACATCGCAATAACGATAAAAAATATTTTAGGAAAAAAATTGTGTTGTACAAGTCTAATTAATTATTTCAATTCAATATTTTTTAAAACTGCACTTCACAAATCAATATTGGTCATTTATATTTTATTCATACAAGTATAGAACAATTCACTATGAATAATTGCACGAAACTGATAAAATTTTACTACACGTGCGTTTGAAATAACGGCGCGACACAATTGACGACTAATTACGTTAGAATCCCAATGTTGCGTAAACGCAACAATAATAAAAACGATTAGTTACGTAAAAATTATAAATAAAAAGCCGAATATGATATTATCTCTACTTTACTAATGACCTTGTAAATATAAATTGGTAATTTGGAAAATCCCATTGTACTCCGAGTCAAGAAAATAAACCGACGAAAATATAGTAAAGGAAATTCAAATTTTCGTCTAAGTTCATAAATATGTAAAAATTAAATCATGTTATTATAATGAATTAAATCATAATAAAATTAATTATTGTTCTGTTAAGAACAATTTGTAAAAGCTAAAAAGTAATTTGGTACAATAACATAATAATAAAAAATAATTTTTGAAATGTTTCGTCTACGCAACGTTGGGAACTAATGGGTTAAATGCACTTTGTTCATTCATATTTAAAACACTTTATACACAAATTTTACAAGTACAGCTATTCACTGTTGTACATAAATACCTATACACCTATATACTTTCTCATAGACAGCTGCTTATGTATTCGTCCGATTTCGGAGCAGCTCGTCTCGATTCGTGCGAGCTTCGTAGAGTCGTACAATACGTCTAGTTGCACGCGCACAAACACCGTGTAGAAGACTGCCGAACTGAAACGACGTTAGACGATGCATGGAATTCAAGTGGGTGGCGTTAGGTTTTTTTCGTTACGAAATTTCTGGATTCGGTCCCCGCGCTCAAGGCCCGCGATAGAATCTATGCAATAGCTTAAAATTTTCTCATTTTTATTAATATTAATAAGAAATATTTTTATAATTTCGATTTTGTAATCAAAACTAGTTATTTAATTTTAAAAAATCGCTCGATTTTTTTACTGACAAATCGGGATAATAAAAACGGGATTACAATAAGCGGGATTATAAAAAGCGAGATTCTAAAAGCGAGATTTTAAGAAACAGGAATATAAAAACCGGGATATCGAACCCAACACCTTTCTGTGTTATTTTCTATATAACAAACACAGATATACATATCTGTAAAAAAATTGATTTAAGTTCTAGGGACCTTGAATTGTCGAAAAATATAAAAATTTTGAGTTCGAAAAATCGGACTGATTACAATAATTTCCTATGGAAAGTTGAAAAGACTAAGTACACCATGGAGTAAGACTGTTCCGACACAAATGGGGACCGTATCAAAAAAATATGAAATAAGGACTTCACTGAGTGCGTCGGTCGTGTCGAAAATTAAGAAAGCGATTCCTGGGACTACAGAATGGGGTTGGGTTCGATATTCCGGTTTTTATATTCCCGTTTCTTAAAATCCATAATCCTACTGTTTATAATCCCGATTTTTTATATTCCCGTCTATTGTAACCCCATTTTTATTATCCCGATTTTACAATTAGTTTTGATTGCAAAATCGAAATTATAAAAAACATTGAAACAAATTAAAAAATGAAAGATTTTTCTAAATTAATTTGATTGTAACATTTAACAAATATAACAAATATAACATAGTAAAGTACTATTCTTTTAAAACAAAATAAAAAACAAACTCAAAATCATTTAACAAAGTACATAATTGATATCGGTAAATCGTTACCGAGGGGTAGATTTCCTGTGTTGTTAACAAAAACAAATGTTTACGTACAGTAAAAACAAAAAAAAAATAAGATATTATTATATTTTATTCAAGTAATTTAACATTCAAACCTTTGACTCCTATTGTTATTTAGTTTAATGCACGTATTTTGTAAAAAAAAGCACGGGATTGTCGGGATTTGATGGGATTGTAAAAAGTGGGATTTTAATTGATCGGGATTTTCAATCAAAAAATAGGTATTTTAGAAGACGAGATTTTAAAACTTTATTTTTTTTGGACTTTTTAAAAACGGGATTTTAAAAAGCGAGATTCCGATACGCTCCCTGCAGAATGTATTGTCTCGTATGAAATGCGGAATGCCTTTCAATATACCAACCGAGTGGTGTTATCTTCACTTAATTACACTAATCTTTTCTAGGATTTTCCAATAACTAGTAAGTTTATTTTTTATTTAAGAAAATTAAATGTTTTTAAAGATAAATTAATAGATATTTTTATTTTTTTGTAAAGAGGAAGGTATGGCAATTGAAAATGACATTAGAGTTAAATATCCGCCAAGGTTATGACATTTTTCATAGCCAATTCAAACATTTGCGGCTGTCTGTTTCCGACAACTTCACAAATCCTATGTTTTTAGACTTGCATCGGTTTTGTAATATTGGCAAAGTCTTTATCTTTTACTTTGCCCCAAAGAAAAATGTCTAGAGTTGTAAAATAACAAAATCTAATGGCCAATTGTGATTACCTCTTCGAGAAATAACACGGTTAGGAAACTTTTCTTGCAAAATTCTGATTATTTCATTGCTTGCGTAGCATGTAGCTCATTTTCTCAAAAAATTGTGTATGTTGTTTTGTTTTGATTATATGTTCAATTAAATAACTTATTTACCGAAGGTTCTGTACAAAATTACAACGCTGTGAAATCCACTAGGGTTTCTATGCGGTTTTCTTATACGAGGGATGCTTAAACCTTTTCCTTTTTTTCCTTTATTTTTGGAATTAAAAAAAAATATAATAATTTTAAATCAAACAAAATTATGCTGAAATGGTTTTGGCACCGATAATATAAAAAATTCCGGTTGCAGTCATTTCATAATTATCCGTTCTTTAAGGGAAATCCTGTCCAGATAACATACAGAGTGTTTAAAGTATAAAAATATATATTTCCTACTAAAAAATTGGAGTTGTTTCTTAGAACTTCCAACCTAAAAGCTTCATTGACGTGACTTCAGTAAATTTTTTCAGTTTTTCAAGTCAAATACGTACAGTTAAAATAATTGTGGGTTGACTTGCATACTTTTGACGAAGCTAAATCAATGCGATCTGGTATACGAGTATAATTTATTTGAAAAGCCTAATAATTAAAAACTACATTTTTCGATTGTCCGAAGAAGTCTAAATACATTTTCATTTTCCAAAACTAAAAACATCATACAGTACAGTCACTGATCTAGTTCTGAAATGCTCTTTACGTGACAGAAATCCATGAAGTGTTAAAAAAAGTATTAAAAATGATTTTCTCAGGTTATTTTATCAACCAAAAAAATTAACTGTGGTTTTTCTTTTTTCTGAAATTTAGAGTGCTTTAGAGAATTTAGAAAATCACGGAATCGTATTAAAAAAAAGAATGCATTATATCGTATATTTCCACACGATTCGTATTTTTACCCAAGAACGCATCAATCATTGAGAAACCTATCAAATTAAACACTTTTAAGCTTTATATTTGCTTTTGCATTAATTTTAAGTTGATCAACCAATTAAAACCGACCTTTCCAAAAGATAAAAAGATACAGAGTAAGTAAAAAAGTGTTAAAGAATTTGTCTATTCAATTTAAAGCACACTTTAACAAAACGTCGATATATGGTTTTAAAGGATGAAATAAATAATGTCATGGCCATCGCAGGGATATAAAACCTAAAATGGGCCAACAAAAAATTACGTTGAATCGGACACTAGAAATTGGAGAATAAAGCAAGGTAAAAGATTGGAATGTTGAACTTTCCCGTCAGGATGGTATAGTTAATATAGTGAAGGCTATTTTTAAAGTTATATATACAAACCTCTCTACGAATACCTGTCTCTGAACTCTCTGAGATTGATGTTGTTTCTTTTTAATGAAGTTCTTGGGTAGAAAAATAAATGTTCAGATGTAGAAGACGTCCACAAATAATTACTCTACCCTATCACTCGCCGTATATTGTAAAGCGTTTTTCACTTATGAAGCCACGACGACGATGACGAACGGTAGAAAAATGCAATCGACTTGGACACAATATACGTACATAGGTACTCGTGCTTGCCTTTACATGGATTTTCACCCACATTTTTATTTCTTGTGCATGAGTGCCTGGCTTTTTTGAGCTAATTACACAGCCAAGTTGGTCTATAAGAGAGTTTGTGTCATTCTTTGTGGAGTGCGATTTTTCATTTTTATACATCAAAAAGGCTAAAAAGCACTTGGAAGCATCGTTGCCACCATGCCTCGTTGGTCGTCACAGGGAACCAACCCGTGTCGTTGCAAATGAGCTGGAATTGTTGGAAATTTATAGCCCTTATGATGCAAGGTAATCATTGTAAACTATTTTAGGAATTAAGTAAGCACCAAGTCAGTTGTGAACTGATGGCGGTACGGGAAAAAGAATTAATGACATTTTTGTAAAATTAAAATTATCCATTAACAATAAAAAGTATTCTAAGGTCATGAAAAATAATATCTTCTATTATTCTATCACATTTAATGGTGCTGTGTTATTAGAAGGATGATAATATCCTTGAGTCTTGAGCTATTCTTAGAGAAACATCTTAAGGATTAATTCTAATTGTATTAAAGTTTCAGCACTTACCTAAACATAGATATTCTGTGATGTTAAACTTTTTGCGTTTTAAATTAACACCGAAAACTTTTATCCTTAAAATTAGAGATAGTATGACTTTTAATTGTTTCGAATGAAAGTTGTTGCAAATGGTAAGGAAATTCATTTTAATTTTATTTAGGACAAAAATATGAGGAGTCCAGTTAGAAGTTTAAATTGAATTACACCTACTAATTAGATATATGTACATCAAAATTGTTTAGGTAAGTTTAAGTTGAGTACCTCCTCCTGTCTGCCAAAACCAATGGCTAGAGCTTTCGATATAAGCATAAGATAATATACTTAAATCGTTTGCTTCAATCGTTTGAACCAACCCAATTAACTTGATATTAAATTGTAACCTTAAAAGGCGTATTTAAAAAAGGTTTAAATAGTGGCCCGGAGTATTCCTCAATATCTCTGAAGCTACTTTAAAAAAACACACATTCTTACCTAATAGGCCATCACAAATTTATGTTGGTAATAGTGTTTTTAAGATACTTAGATGTCCTCTTGAGGGAACCATCATACCTTTATGTTCCTAAACAAATTGTTTCTCAGACTTTGATAATTGGACTTTAAAATAATAAAAAAAAAACATAATTTATTAAAATGCTTACTTACTTCTCTAGGCTTTATTTTATAACGCCAGAAGATTAGGTATATAGCAAAGCTTCACAATCGACTAAGGCCTTAAAAATGATTTGTGAAGTTATCGATGACAAACAGACTCAAATATCCTAATTTGACATGGTATATGTATATCATGGAAAGGATATAATGTTGCAAACGTAGCTATGGTGGCTATTCAGCTGATATTGTTATTCTTGGTTAATAAAATAGTTATCTAATAATTTCTATTCAAAAATACTATTTGTTTTTATTTCAAAATGAAACCTCTTATTGGAGACGTGTTTTTCAAAATTTAGATTTTTTAGTCATCCTTCTTTCTTATTAATTATTTTTGTATTTAGTTAATAAATTTCATTGTTTTCAAATGTTGAAAGTTCATTTGTCCTTCAATAAACAATCCCTTATATTTTATAACTAACTAGCAGACCAGCCCACGCGTTGCTTTGGCGGAATGATTTAAGAAGGATTCAAAAGACAAAATTTAATACAAGTAAATACTTATTTAATTAATACTCTTATTTTTTTTTAATTCTAATAAATCACAGTTCCTGTTTAATGAAGCTCCAATTGTTGCAAAATATTTTTGGTCAATGGGTCCTTTATTAATACCTACAATTAAACTTGATGGCCTTCTTACAATTTCCCAGAAAATAGATCTGAACAAATTTTGGATCTTCATTTGGCATTGGCATCAATGATCCAATTTTATGGTATATTTCAATCATTAATGTTGTTTAAAAATTATGACTATCCGATGACAGATTACAAACTTTGGATGCTTCAAGCAAGAATGACTTTTTTTTGGCACTTCGTACCAACTGGATTCATATTCGGTAAGCGATTTGGAAGAAATGCTTGAGACGCTTAAATATGGAAAAGCAGCCGGCTCGAATGGTATTCCAGTGGATTTTTTTAAAAACTTTTGAGTACAGTTTTGAAGGGAGAATTTTCTCCAGAGGAATTTCGAGATGTCATTATATTCATATAAGGGTCATTATTTGATGCAGCAAGCTACTTTTTAAATGCATCTTATAAGGTATTTGCAACGATAAAGTATAAACGTTTTGTTATTTTGATTGAGACTGGAAACTTGCTGAAACAGCTTTTGATACAATCGATCGAGGTGCACTACTCTATAAGCTGTACACTTGTCCAGTCTAAGGTTATCATTGAATTTTATTCGCGTTCTTGAAAACTTATATAGAGGAACCAGGGCAGCAGTAATGACAGGTGAAGAACTCTTTGATTGGTTCGAAACCTCATCGGGAGTGCGATAAGGTTGTACATTAAGCCCTACTTTGTTTGCACTATTCATAGACGACCTACCCGTCGGATGAAGTAGATTTCGCAGGTAATTAGGCACTCCTGTTCGCAGACAATAAAGATAAAGACATGTTTGCGTATTCTCGGAGAAAACTCTGCAGCTCATAATTAACAGGGTTTACCAGTATTGCCAGCAATGGAATTTAATATTTAATATTGATTAATCGAAGGTTATAATTTTAAAAGTGGTGATGGACGTAATACATCAAACGAAAAATGGAACTTTAATCGCTAAAATATTAAATATGTGTGTTACAACAAATACCTTAGCATTACTGTTACAAATATTTTTTTTTAAAATGGAGAAACACTTGAAGGAGAATTGATGGAAAAAACGGCTACTAATATTGGGTGATTTTTAGCTATTACCTTTTTGGCAACACTTGACTTGCTTGACGTTCAATTGGCCGCCTATAATATAAAATTTAATTCAAGTCGCTAGCGTTATTGGTTCGTGAGTTATTTAGGGTTAAAAAAAATTCTCACCTTTTTCTAACCTCCCATAGGAAGTTATTGTAATGGGTCCGATTTGTCAAATTGAAAATTTTGACATTTATCGACGTTTCAAGATCCCTAGAGTCGAAATAAAAGATTTTTAGAAAGATGTCTGTGCGTGCGTGTGTACGTACGTTCGCGACGTTTTTTTCGTTGTCCATGGCTCAAGAACCAGAAGCGATATCGCCTTCAAATAAATTTTGTTATGTAGAAAAATGCAGAAAGGGCTCTCAAGAAAATTGCGTAGATGGTTTTTTTTCCATAGCAGTTTAAAAAAAAAGGTAAACATTTTGGTTGACCCTAAATATCTTACTACCCAAAAACACTAGAGACTTGAATTAAATTTTATATAATATATTGTAACGTGATACTAAACAAGTATATTTTTATAAATCAAAAAAACCGAAAAAAAATTTGTCACCTCGAAAATTTAACGAATACAAAATGATTTTATCACCAAAACAATTGTGTGCAAAGAAAAATAACGTTTTCAACATCTGGTAAAATTTTGAAAAAAATCGAATTGACAGTTTTTTTATAAAAAAAAATAAACATCTAAAAAAAAACATTATTCAAAGTTGGTAAAAATTGAATTTCGACTCAAATATCTTTTCAAAACTTTAAGATTATGGCTTTAAACTACTTTTATCTTTTAAAAATATTGTTGTCAACACTCAGTAAAATTTTGAGAAAAACCTAATTGACAGCTTTTTTACAAAAAATAAAAACCTAACAAAAAAACAATACTAAAACTTGGTCAAAATTTACTTACGACTCAAATAGCTTTTCAAAAATTAAAAATATTGTCTTTAAACTCTTTTTATTTCACAGAAAATATTGTTTTCGATATTCAGTAGTTTTTTTTTTTTATAAAAATCCAACAGTCCGTTTTTGCATAAAAAAAATCTACAAAAAATAGTACGCACATTTGGTAAAAATTGATGTTCGGTTCTTGATATCTCTCAAATTAATTTCATTCATCCAATTTATAAAAATTTAATAAATGCTACTTAAATTGGTAAAAATTTGTTTTCGACTAAAAATCTATTTAATAAAACTAGATTTTCAAAATAAACAATTTCTTTATATGTAAAATATTGTTGGTAATTTAAAAATGTTTAAGATTAATTCAACTAACAACTTTTTTAACCCAACACGAAAACCTACAAACTTTTAAGCAAGACAAATGGACAGACGGGAAGGGAAGTTATCATCCCAGCCTCTTTTTTAAATTGCTATGGTAAAAAAACCACCTACGCAATTTTTTTTAGAGTTCTTTCTGCATCTTTCTGTATCTATCTATATGGGAAGTTCATAAATTAAACTCTGATTCCAACTCTGATGATACAGAAAAAGCAAGGTTCAGACTTATAAAACTTATATTACAATTTATACTGTACTAAAATTTCATGCTTCTAATACTGCACTAAAATTTCATCATCATTGAAGATGAATTATAAGGAATTACTTTAGGAACTCTTCCTCAAAGTGATAGCTACGAGCTATACATACATTCACAGAGTATAGTTCGGTTATTCTGCTGTACTTTCCTTAACAAGTAAGACATGCATCGCATCACGCAGAATTCGAAATCTAATTCTAGATTAATCACGCGATTTTAATTGTTAACTGAATGCACAATTCGAATGTTTCCATTTTTGTACATATAGATATTCCCATCCAATAAAAGTTTGGTATAAGCCCAATCTGTAACTATTTTTGAACATGCAAAGGATGACCTACAATTGGCCCTATTTTAAACAAAAATTGACAAGTGTGACAGGTGACAAATTATAAATTGACAACTTATTAAATGTCTGCCCAATGAATAATTTAATTTCAAAATATGCGACAGTTGTCATATTAATAAACAGCTGTCAAAAATGGGCAAATGTCTTTGACATGTCATTCCCAATCAAAACAAAAATTTAAAACGAAAAAAAAAGAAAATTAATAGATATTTATTTAATTGCAAAGAGGACTTTACGCCGTTTACAATGAAACACAATGTCAGTTACAGCAACAACTCTTTTCATAATATTTCCATGACCAATTTATGTCCTCAATAATTCCACGAATTCCATCTTAAAGTTCTTGAATCGATAGAGAAACTATGGTTAAGGCCTCATCTTTCACGTTGCTTTAAAGATATGTAAAATTACAAGATATCGGTGGCCAATATTGTGATTACATCTGTGATTGCACTTTTTTCGTTGCTTGCGTCGCACGTAGCACAGTTTTTGAAGTGAATTTCTATAATTTTAACATTGAAGAGTATTTCACTTTTGTTATGGGGACAATTTGCTTCAGTTTGCTTGATTTTTCTGCAAAAATATTTCAAGGCAAGGCTACGAATAATAACTTACAGAACTCACCAAAACTAGTAATTTTACATTTCCCTATCATCGTCAAACTTCTGATCCTGTCCAAATTTATAAACATTATTTATACAAATGAAATATTATTCTGAAGGCTAAATAAGTAAAAGAACTACATTTTTTTTTGCACTATTGGTGTTTCAAATTTCATTTTAAAAATTAAACGAAAACGACTTCCACAAAGCAACACCAAATTTTTCTCCCAAGAAAACAACAGAAGCAACTGTCAATCCCGACAAAAGACAAGTCCAAGCAAATCGCAACTGTTTAACCGTCAGAGGGAACAAAATATCCGACGACTCAGGCTTAATCTTCATATATTTCTTCACAATTTGAGATCCCTGCATAACTGCGTCCTGCGTCCATTTTATTATTAATCCATAATCAGAAATTCTTATTATAAATTGACCCAAAACTTCCTGAAGTGGTGCATTTTGGGCCCAAATAAATGCATACAAGGCCTGATTCAAACTTGCACTTATCCACTTGAACTTTGGCCTCGAATATCTCGCGACCACACTTTGTAGAAAGATAGAAGCATCTATGCCTCCACCATAGGCATAGGTTGTATTTTGCACTGAATATCGCGTCTTAACCAGCTCATCTGCCGGAACAATTAAAAGGATTTTCTCAAAGCCCTTTGGGAATATTTTATGGTCAGTGAAGTTCCAATCGTATTCGGCCATCATCACAGGAAAACCATCATCGATGAGCTCTTCAATCGAATCGTACTCCTTCACTTTTATGTAGACTGTCAGAAATGATGTCAGAAACACCAGATAGAAATTCACAATGATGAAGGCGAACATTTTTTGAATTAACTGGAAACGATAGGCCCTGAAGTATTCCTGATCCAAAGACATATTCAACATTGTTAAATACATTTGGGTAAATGAATGCCAAATGTTTGGTGGCAAACCCAACAAAATGTTCATCAGCATGTGCATAAGGATGATGTATAAGCAAGTCAGTCCGATGCAAACCCAGAGTGTCGGTGAAAACGGACGTAAGAAGTACTCATTTGGATCTAAGAAGCCCCTCAATGGAACTATTATCGTCCATCTGCTCAGTTTAACAGGGTAACTTAGTTGAATGCCCTCGGAGGGAATGTAAGGGTTCATAGTGACATCCATGTTACCCTTCACAACTGCGTCTAGCTCCTTCATTTTTTCAAAATTATTCTTCAGAGCATCGACGAAAGTTCCATTGTACTTTTCAAGAAAATGCGTCAGCACTTGGGCAACAAAGCCCCCCACTTTCCGAACACCGCGATTGTCAGTATACCAAAATGACCGAGGCAGGTCCAATTTGACAGCAGTGCGGATAACGTGTCCGTTTAGGTTCATCTGTGCATTCGGGAGAGGATTCAATTTGGTAAACCGAAGAAGTGTTGAATCTGCATACGGAAAGTATGCATAGAATGTTCCATTGACAATTCCAAAAGTCCTCCTAAATTTCTTCTCCCAAAGGAACGAGAAATACCTTCGTAATCTATCAATATCATCTGCAATAATGGTTGCGAAATTTCGAACTCCAAGTCGGAGAATTAATTCGTGCAGGACTTCGATATCATTTGGATCCTCGCTGACAGCTTCAAGCACTATCATCACGTGTCCGTAGAGACTTTTGCTGCCATTCGAAGAGATATTCGGTGAATGCGAATCAAAAATTACCACTGGAATATTGGAATGTATTTTCAAAAACAAACTTAAAAATGCACCGTCAACGCAAACGAAACAAATCGCCTCCGCAAAACTTTCTTCGTGAACTTTTTCAATGAGTTCAACTGCAGGTGAGTGAAAATATTTTTCACAAATTCCAATACTCAAGCCGAGTGTTACGAACGTCACAGTTATGAGCTTCATTTTTGAATGTCTAATGAACTTTGTGAAAAGGTAGCAAGTTAAACTTATACACCGCATGCAATCGGATGCCCATTTCGTTTGTTTGCTCTTCGTAATTATGGAGGGAAGAATAAGAATGGTCTTTGGGGGATTGAGAATTTCAACTACGGTTACGTATGTATACAATACAAACCTGGATAGAGCACATGTTTGGTTTTCATAATAAACTATCCTCGTATGAATAAACATGATATTCAACTAAAGCAAGGTAAACATTTCGATTACCTGCTTTTTGATGTAGTGATGATGCCCAAGGCAATAATTAAGTGATTATAGGCATACAGTTTTTCAAATGCTAAACGTTCCAGTTTATTATCGTTCAAAAAATCAGTATGATTATAGACGGTGGCGAGGGCTTAGAGTGAGAGTTCAATTAATAAATTTTGAGACGTATTAGAGACAATTATTTGTATCATATTGTTTAAGCAAACAACATTGACTGTTCATAAATAGCTTTAAGGTTATAGGGACTCAGGATGAAAATTAATTTGTATAAAATTGAAAGTATTCGCATGTAAACATGTTTAAATTGCAGGTTGGAATTGATAAAGAGTGCACACATTTATTAATTTAACATTGAATTCAGTCAGCTCATTGTTTAGATAGTATACAAAATAAAACACCTTGTGGGTGGTCTAAAATCATTAAAAATAAAAGGAAAAAGGTGGAAGGTTACATCAGATATTTGTATGCACTCTTTTGATTCTTATTTTGTACCACAAATTTCGAAGACTAATTGACCTGTCATTACTTAAAAGGTTTTTTTTGACAGTATAATGTTCTTGCTAACACGGGATGGTTCTTGGGTAGGAAGTCGGAGACAATTCTGTTCCGGACACCGTTGACTATTGCCACGAGGAATACGTTCAGAAATTAAAACAAGATGATCATCGTTGATCTTCACAAAAAGTGATTAACGAGCAAAGGCTAAGTGAAGCACCTGAGTATCTGGTTAGATCAGTTTTTTATTTCGACAGGCATATATAAATGCTGCTCTGACCAGAGCTAGAGAAGCCTTCGGTCTTACGAACCGGATGATTTACAGCAGTCAACTTGACCCCAGAGTGAATTTAATTTGCTGCATGGCCCTCATACGGCTGATATGATCGTTTATGGTTCTCCTGTATGTTTCAACGTTGACCCATCTCAGATGGAGACAATTCGGGTGTACAAGCTTCGACGGTGTGCCTGCATTATTATTCAAATGATTTCTTATACAATGGAGCTTGAATCAATATAATTGATAATTTCGTAATAATAATTGCTCGAGGTCACATTGTGAGATCTTTTACTTCGACCAACAATTTCACTTTCGAGGCGTTCTATTTAAACAAACAAGTGCACTCTTCAGCAGCTTCATTCCACTGTCCTCTTGTTAGACCCTCTGATACAGGACACATTGTCAGTTCCACTTATCTATCTCGTTAAAATAAGTACAATTGAACTACAGCTGCTCCTTCACTGTTGAGACGTCCTGGAACAAGACGCGCAGGGTCCTTCCGTTTAATAGGGCTGTGTCCGAACGGGACGGAAATGATAGGCTGAAGCAGGAGAACCAGTTTTGGTGACTTGACAATATGTAGTCGGGGTGGGGTTTTAAGCGTTGGCCGGCTTACGTACATGTTTTATAGTTTTAGGGTTTAGTTTTACGTAGAAAGAGCATGGTCACACAAACAAAAATTAAAAAGATACATTCGCTGCTTTGGTAGATCTAGTTTTAGTCATATATGGATCAGCTCCTTTCATTTTTTTTGAAACTATTTTTGGCTAAAACATAAAATATGGAGCAGTCCTTTTAAACGTATTCCTGAGGTTAACATTTTTTTCTTAAGACCTGCGGTTTTTGTGTGTCTTTTATCAACACAATCAATCAAACCACCTTAGGAGGAGTATTGGCGTTATTCCATAATTGAAAGGTTCACCACGAGTACAAAAGTAGCAAAATAAACCCAAACACACACAACAAAAGTGTTTTATTTTGTTTAATTAAATTTGTTTACGTAAATATACATTCGTTTTTGCATTATTTTGCATGCAGTTTGTTTTTTTTATTTTTTCATATTTGAAAAATGTTACACCTTAATAAATATTTAAGAGAGAAGCATTTCAGCTCGCATATATTAAGAATTATTATTTAATAATTGAATTAGTCAAATGGTGTAAGAGTAATATTACTTTAATCTTAACAAACTCAAATACTTAGTAATTAAACTTCTATATTGTTAATAAGTAGGTACCTTTGAATTGAAAAACGTTATTGTTATTATTAGAGAATAATTCATCTGAATTCAGAGAAAGTTCATTAAAAGTCAACAAGTCTTGTTATTCTGAAGTAGTAAAGTAGTGGGAGGTAAACATAAATTTATGAATGATAAATTTAAATTTAAAAAATTATGCAAACATAATATCTAAGCCCATAATTGAATTAGATTAACATAGGAGAAGACAACATAACTGAAATTTTAAGTACCAAGAAAAAATTTGTTTTCTTTGAGTTTCGAAAGATTTGCATGTTTTTGTGCATTATTGTTTATTGACTTTTTTAAAATTTATTCAAAACAAAACCAAAGTTCAATGATCTAAGCTTAGAAAATGAAAAAGTTTTACAATCTCAAAAGCAATATACTTGAATCAAAATTGGTTTGTTGTAACATCTATATGCACTTGGGTGAAATAGAGTCGTAAGTTACAATTTGCTACTTTTCGGGTAAGCCCATTTTAAGTTCAAAATTTCTTGTTAACTTATAGTTTACGTTGCTTTAAAAAAATGATTGCAGATCTGGCAATTCAAAACCATGAAAATATATTATTGGGTAATAAATAAATAACTACAAAGGAATGTTTGTTATTTTAGTCTAAGAAAAGTTCCTTGCAGATACGATGTTTCACCATTTTTGCATTAATTTAAAATTTAAGTAACATCACTTCTGCGTTTACTTTTTTAAGCTTTGAAATTATTTTTTTTATTGAGATACAACATTTTGAAAAATCATTAGAAATTCTGAACATTGTTTGTATTTCCTTAGTTTAGCCCCCAAGTACACATGGTGGACCATTTAGTTAGTAGTTTCTTGTAAGATATTTTTGACAGCTGATTCCATTTCGAGATCTCAACAAAAAGTAAGTATCATTACTTCGCGGAACGAAATAATTCGCTTTACCCTTGAACAACGTTAGGACTATTTCCAAAATCATTGATCTGTATTGTCAAAACAGTGCATTTTTTTGAAAAGAAGTTTTGACTGACTTGAATGTGGCTGCTGTTACCATTAATCTCAATAGCTCAAATCAGATATTGGTTTATTCGCAAACCATATTATAAGCCGTCAACTGACCGCCTTGGAGCTGAGTTTTTATACGAATGACCGATGTAATTCCAAGAATTTGAATCGATTTAAGTACTTAATAGAGCTACAGCTCGAAACTGTTATAAAATTAGAATGACAACCAGCCGAGGTAGCCACTTGAAAGACGTTGTGTTAAATAAATTAATTGAAATATGCTATTACTAATGAAGGCATAGAACATGAACAAATTTAATTTGAAAATAAAAACTTATGTTTAGCTTGGCTTGCCCAAAGACTTAATTATTTAAGAAAGCAACCATCAAGTTGAATCAAACCGAATAAAAAAGCTTATTTGTTCATTTTTGTAACGCTTATATTGATTAATATACACATATGTATGTTAGTAACAAGCTCCACTATAACGTTATTTGCGAAATTGATTTCAAACCTTCTGAATCTGAATAATATTTATGATATCTTGAACATTTTCATTAAATTTTTAATTTATTGACTAGTACAGTTTAAACCGCTTGTAGTGCATACGCCCTTATTTCCCATCTCGAAAAACCGATATTTGTTTAGTTTGGGTTCATTATTTACAATTGCTAAAAGTAAGTAAGGCTTTTTAAGAACGAAAAAGGATCTTTTCAATTCAAGATTGTCTATATTTCTCAGAAACTTAACAAATGTATTTGAATATAAAATTTATATCGTTAATTTGAATAAACGAAAACCACACAAAGAAATTGATTTGAATTTAATATAACTATAAAAATGCGTCTACGCCACAGTCTCCTTTTCCTATTTGCTATCCGATTCTTTTGAAACTCTTGAATTACTTTAATACATTTCATTAAAATTCGCTTCAAATTACTCTTTCAAATCTTTTTTCTAAAGAATTCTAATTTGTATTAATTTTGTGATCTTGAAATTCTGTGAAGAATACAGTTTTGTTAAGAAATTAATTCTTGTAGAAAATATTTGTATCAACAGTTTTCCACGGTTGCATAGCAAAGAAAATTAATTTAAGTGGATGTGGGAAATTGGTAATTTAGTAATTCCGATTTATAGAATTGAACATTTTGAAAAATCTTTACTCTTCGATGTTTCATGAATCTAGATTAAATCTGAAAAAAATATTTTTGAAAATATTGTAGTCATACTTTATTATTACTTTATGTGAAGAAGAATAAAATTGGGAAACAAAATACAACTGTCAAATAACTAACATTTAATTTACAAATTCATTTATATTTTAGTATTTAAAAATTATAATAAATACGAGTACGTTAGAATCAATTCTTCAATATAATCAAATAAACACATCAGAGAAACAATTTTGAACAATTTACTATCCATTAATTTCCTATTAAGCACTCAAATCGAAAATATTATCCCAATTTCATATAAGCATCTATTTATAAGGAAATCCTGAATCACCTTCTTGATTACTTTACTTTACTTTACTTTCAATAATTCACCTTCAAATAATCCTTTTGACACAGGATACAATATTCCCTGATGGAAAAAATATAGGTACCAACAAAAACCCAATCATTATCTTTCGCCCTCGTTCATGCAATATTCTTGACCCTTTACTGAGTGAGTGAGATTACGGAAAGGTCAAAGATCAAAAATATTGTATTCGTGTGGTTTTTCATATTGTGTTTCGTATACCCGGAAGTACAAACAACATACATATAGAATCACCCAGAACATCATGCTTGATAAAATATTCAAAAAATAAATAAAGTTTCTTTAACAATCATTCAGTAGAAATTTACCCATATGGATCACAATAAATGTAAATAAACTTAAACATTTTTTCAGAACTTAAATCCTTTTAATCGTAACTTTTATATATGTATGTAAGTTTTTGACAACAGGAACCTGCCAACTCCAAGCAGCAAGTATAATATTTTCTAAACCCTCGAATTGCAATAAAAACACAGAATACGTTTTCCGAAATTGCACGAAATAAAAATGAACAAAACTTAACCCTCTATAACCTATAACCAACCAACCCTACATAACTTTTTATATATTGTACGAGTATATGCAAGTCTCGGTTGAATGTCAAGTTCAAACTCAACTCTATTGAATAAAATAGAAAAGAAATATTTATATTCAACATCACGTGTCTACTAAAACTATCTACTGACTTTTAGACTATTTTCTACACAAAACATACATAACATACCTCTTTAGCTGCTTTTCGTCATTCCCTCGGAAGGTCGGTAGGTAGAATGTTTTGTATTAACCTGAACAGCCTCCTCTTAACCACCAAGGACGAATTCTCCTTGAGAACCAAATTAAAATTCAACACGTACTCAGTAAACTTGAGTTACTCAAGTATAGGCATACTTGTACGACGGATATAGGTATAGAAAACACACAGAAAACAAACTAAAATAAACACTAAACTTTTTTGGCAATCAAATGAAAGTTACACAAAATCAACCAATAATTCGTTTGGCACACACAATTTAACTCACGAATCACGCTAATACCTAAAAGATGCAATCTATATGTAAAAAAGATACTCAAACAAGCAAATAAAGGTCTGCCCACGGCTTTTATTTGGAATTCGTAGACAATCTTGCGGAATTAATTTACCGAATAAATTGTAACGAAAAATCAAAAGATAATCTTCGTTCAGAAAAAGATACACTTATTTGAAAGTACTCGTATCTAAAACTGAAAGTAAACTGCCGAAGTCCTTACGACCGACGATGAGACGAGCTTACAACCCAATGACTACGATCGGAATTGTTATCTGTATGAATGGCAATCTCTTTCCCCGAAATACCAAAAAACGAAACGAAAAACCCCACAACGAGCAGCGAAATTGTAGAAAGATAAAAAAGGCAGTAAAAGATACAAAAATACTCTCAGATATTCAGTTTAACATTCAGAAATTCAGAACTACGCGAAATCCAAGCGACGACGACGCATTAAACACAAACAAAACCATCCGAATTTTATTTTGCATGGAAAGCACCTCTGGAATTTACGACGATTCGATTAAAACGTGTTAGCTAGCGTCTGAGAACGTACTGTCGTGGGTCGCCAACATTCGTCGGAATCAAAGTACTGGACCGGCTTTAAAGTTGCTGATGATGATGATGGTGACGATTCATTTGAGGCTCGGGGTACTTTTTGTTTTTTTTTTTTTTTGTTTTGTTTGCGGATTCAAATTGCTGCCGATGATGAGGATGAAGAGAGTGGGGGTTATGGGGTGAATAAATCACAAGGGAAAAAATATGATTGTACTAATATAGCGTTTAATTGGATAATCGCAGGCGAATTCATTTAATATACTCGTGTATGAGCATTTGAAAAAAGAGCTTATTTATCCATGTGCTCCAACAAAAAAGAAAGCAAAAACTGAACCTACTTCTCAAGACCGTTTAAAGCCAGGGGTTGTTTTTGTTTTTTTTTATTTTTGAAAATAAACAAATTAAATTTAACCCGGAAGCGCGTCCAGAACAATAAAATTCATATAACAAATGCACTCAAGTCGGTGACCTGACGTGGACGACGGACGTTGGCGTGTAAAATAAACCAAAACTGAACGCAAACTGGAGAATTTGCTTGGCTTGAGATGACTTTTATCCTTGTTGTGCAGCATCAGTCTCCGCGTCCGCATAGACAATTTTGTTGGTGGGGTTGGTTAGGGCCATTTGCGAGAGAGCACAAATCCGAAGGATGTACGGCTCGCCATGTTGGCTGATGCGCAGGTACAAACAATTGAGGAATTCCTTTGGTGAAAAAGGTGTATTTTTGGGGGGGCTTTGTAGGAATGAAGAGGATGTAGAGAATTTCTCAGACACACACACTAGACTGAAAGGGAGCAGTGTTACCAGATTCAATCATAGTTGTTATGGTTGTTTAAACTTCAAAGAGCAGCAGCAAGCAGCATCGTAGTGGGATTGGTCTTGGCTCTCAAGGAAGGAATGGGTTCAATGTTCTTTGCACTGTGTTTGTTGTATTTTGGGATGGAGTTCCCACTGCAATAATAACCTTCCTTTCCGGTCGAATGGGCTTACATTGGGAATTGTGAAATTCACAAGTATGTTAAATGTCGGAGTTAATTATATACGGAACCAAAAGTTAAAGTAATATTTTGTAAGTTATTAGTTCTGGGAATGAAGACAACTTGCCAAGAATTGTGGTTTTGTCTATAACTTATAAATATTGAATTGAAGTTTGGCTTAAGTTGTGAAACTTATTTGAATATTGATAAACATTTTTCAATATTATTTAAAATCACTTTTGAAAAATTAAAAAAAAAAGTTTTAAAATGGTTCATAGAAAGTATTTTTTTTATTTGCTTTTCATGAAGGGGTTTCCTTTTGATATTAAACATATTTATGGGAAATAAATAGTTGTTAATATTATGGTAAAGTTGAAGCAGCCAACTGAAACAAAATAAGAGATTTAATAGGAATGTGTCCTATAAGAAATTACATGCCTTTTAAATTACTAAACTAAGAAAAACCAACGACAACCAACAAACTTACAAAACTCAATTTCCAACAAAAGTATATAGAAAAGACTTTTTAAGTCTTAAAAGTACCATTCTGACAGTGAGCACCTATGATAAAATTCCACTTTTTAAATTAAAAATCTCCTTTTTTAAATATTAAATTTAAACCGTTTGGGCCGATGTTTAACAATTATATATGACAACACACCTTGTTAAGAAAAAGTAGGTTTTTCAAAATAGATATATGTATCTTAACATTTAAACAACTACCTTAACGGATTACAAACGGGGAATTCGAATTTATCTATATATGTACATGTTCATAAATAATTATTATGACTGTACTTTGTTTGAATTCAGGTGAATCAAGTCTTAAAAAAAGTACCTCCCTCATGGAACTTTATTTAATTTTCTTAGTAAACTTACAAACATTATGAGTATTTTATGAATTTTATTATCATCATGGAATCAAAATAAAATTTCAGAACAAACAAACTGCAAGAAATTCAAGCCTCATCAGGGCATAAAGTCTTTTTTTTTCACTTCAGAATTTTCAGATAGTAGTTAGCTTATAGCAAGCTTCAAACTACGATCAGAACTCATCATAAGTGCATGTGTTAGTTGTTAGTAAGAGAATAATATAATTAAAGCCTAACACACGCACAAAATACATAACATAATTAACATTTAAAATTAATTATTACAGAACAACAAAAAATAAAATAAAGACGTTTACGATAGTGGAGCACTGGTTGTAAACAATGATTTTAATCCCACCTTATTTAAATTTAAATCTGTCGATGTACAGTTTAAGTTATATAAAATGCTCATTCGACTTAAAGCTTCATTCTTCCCATAGTTAGTTCTATGGAAGTCAATATGTATAAAATCAAATGAACGTATGTAGGTGATGAGTTCCGTCTCGGTAATTCAAATGTACACAAGATAGCAAATAAGGTGCATCAATTTCACCATTAATGAGTTGATGAAAAAATACTAAGTCATTATTAACACGCCTTTGATGGAGAGATTGCACTTCAAGAAGCAGAATACGATGTTCGTAGGGAGGCAGATTATAAGGATCTTCCCAAGGAAGACCCTTTAGGGCAAAGCGAATGAAAATATGTTGAATTGATTCAATACGTTCAAAGAAAGAGTAACATAGAGATCATTGAACTCCTTTGCCCAGCGCTTTATAAATTCAAGCATAGAACTTGCCCTATTGACAGTAAAATTAAGGGTTGGTGATAATATCCCCCAAGATATAATCCCCAAAGGAAAATCCCCAAATCCATAATCCCCAAAACGAAATGCCCAGCAGCAAAATTCCCAAAGAGAAAATACCCAGGGCGAAAATCCCCAAGTGAATATCCCCAAAACAATTATATTCAAGTAGTGAATCATGCGATTAAATTGCGCGCGCAATTTCAATTTTTATTTCAAAATTAAAGAAATACTCGACTCTACAAAACAACACTTAGACAGCACTAAACAAGCACTACGAATACAATGATTCTCTATCAATACTAAAGTCAGAAATGAGAAATACATGCCTTCATAGTGATTTTTTGTTTAGAAACTGTTTATCATTATCATTTATAAATATCACAATAAAAGAATTTCATAAGAGTTCTTCTAAAAACTGCATGCATAAATGAAGATATGCACGGATACTGGGGATATGGAGATTTCGTGGGGATTTTGGCAAAATAAATTATTTAGTTGGGGATTTTGTCCATTTGTCTTATGTCTCTGGGGATATTATCAAAATGGATTAAATTTGTTTGGGGATATTATCCCGTGGGGATTCTTTTTTTGGGGATTCAATACGACACCCTAAAATTAATGTGATGTGTAAACTCTAAGTTGGAACAGAAATAAACACCTAAATCTTTAAATGTGGAGACGCGACAGAGTTTTTGCTGTGATGTACAATAATAAATTACACTAACGATTCAATTTTTAGTAAAAGTTATCGTCTGGAATTTTAAAGGCTTGAGGGCAAGGCTATTTTTCCACACCAAAATTTGAAACTATCAATTTAAAAGGATACGATACGTCGTTAATAGACAGGATGAACAGAATAGGGCCAAGATGGCTTCCCTGGGGAACACCAGATTGAGCAACAAAAGGTTCAGAAAGACAAATTCTAAATTTTACCTCATAGGATCTGTTTTCAAGGTATGATTTGATCCAAGCTAAGAAAAATGGTGGAAAACCAAGAGCTTTGAGTTTAAAAAAAATAATTCCGTGGCTAAGTTGGTCAAAAGCTTTAGAAAAGTACACAGTCCACTTCATAACCTTGTTCTAAAGCGTTTGAACCATTTTCTGCAGCGAACGTGATTTGGCCTTGAATGCAACACTTTAACAGACATATGTACCTACACAGTTGTTATTGTTGTTTTTTATTCTAAATAACAATATTCCGTTATCTTTCTCGACCATAAATTGTGAGTAAATTTCCCATAAGGACCAACATTTGTAAAATTGGGTGTTGTATTTGATAGACTGATACAATAACTCGCCGTGCGATACTAGCGACTTATGGGCATTTGAAAAATAAGTGTCGCCATCTAGATCAGGATTTGCCCGGTGTCCCTTCTATTTGTAATTATTCAATGGTTTGAACATATGTTTGAGAATGTGAGGAGATTTGTAACGGTTGATTTTTTTTCACAAAACAATGTTGCAAATAAGATTTTTACTAAAAAATGCTACACTTTCACAAACAAGGAATGCAAGAAAGCTTTGCAATGGGCCTGTAGTTGGTTATATCCGCCTTGTAACCTTTCTTGAAAATTGGTGTTAGAAATGACTTCTTCCATATACTGGGAAATTTGCCTGTTTGAAGAGAAAGTTTGAATAAGAACGTAAGGGGTCCAACTAAAGCATTACTACACTTTTTTAATACTATCGGGGAATACCATCGGGACCGGCTGAGCAATCTTCATTCAACGCGGATAAAATATCAAGGACCGTGCTCTGTAGCACAGGGATGTGACTACAGCTAGTTTGCGAAAAGGAGTAAAGATTATGAAAATATACTTCACCAACTTCTTGAGGGCTATTAACAAATGACTCACGGAAATTTGTTGCGAAAGCGTTACAGATATCAACAGTTTTATCCAACGAAAGGTTCTTGTAAGTGAAGTAAACTGGAAAGCCATCTGATTTTTTCTTTAAGTTTACAAATTTCCAAAATCAGTAACATAACTAGCGTATAAAAAATTAGAAAGAGACTTAAATTCATTAAAGAATTCAACATAAACAGAGAAGTTGATTGGAGACAGAGTTTGGTGATATTTATCAATATAAGTAATTCTGATCTAGATTCTAGAACAAGAGTACTAATAGCGTCACAAGAAAATACTACGAGAGTTCGATTTTTTAAGTTTCTAATACAGCTTGTTTGCTGTAAGTCAGTAAGAAGGATTTTATCGAGAAAAGATAGTTCCAATTGTGAAGAAGAGAGGCTTCAAGGCAAGATTCGTCTTTTGATTGAATCCAGTGAATGTGTGGTAAATTAAAATCACCTAGAAGTAAAATGTTGGTGTCAGCGCAGGACAAACTTATCAGTTATATGAATCTTGATTTAATTAGTTGCTTAACCCAGATTGAGATCAGAACTCAGCACTAGTGGTTGAATAGCAAAAACTTACAACTCAGATGTGGTTTTAATTTGAATAATGGACAGAAAACTTGTATGTTATAATATTTACGTATTTTATTTTTATGTAATTTTTAAGTTGTCAAAAAATTGTCCTTAAGGTTATAGCTGAGCTTAAACTTATTTATGCATATACATATATGTAGTTCTCCTTATAGTAGAAAGTGTTTACAAATTAAAAAAAAAAATGCTCATAAAGTACGTCCGAAAACGTAGTTTGAAATATCCACCTTTTGTGTAGTTTTCGATATCTTTTAAAAAAAATCAATTTTAAAAATGATTTTAATGTGAAGTAAAAATGGACTTTTAGGCAAGAACAAAATTTCAAAAACATTTTAACATATTGAAATGTCATTTTTTGTACGTAAGAAGTAAAATTGTGATTTGAACACATTTAAAAAGTATACTCACAATTGATAAATTGAAATTTAAGCCGTTTTTTCGGTGAGATAACGACGGACACTCAAAGAACTGTACAAAATTTATAAAATGTTAAAAATTATATTTTGTATATGATAAAATAAGTTTAAAGCTAACATCATTATTTGTTTTTAAAATGTTCGAGTCGAAAATCAATTTCTACTAATTTTAAGGACTATTTTTAGTTGGTTTTATTTTTTAGTAAAAAAACTTTCAAATATCGACTTTAAATAAATTTTGTTATACAAATAATAAGGCAGAAAGATGCAGAAAGGGCTCTCAAGAAAATTTCGTGGGTGGTTTTTTTACCATAGCAGTTTAAAAAAAAATCTGAAAATTTTGGTTAACCCTAAATATCTCATGAACCAATGACGCTAGAGACTTGAATTAAATTTCATATTATATATTGTAACATGATACAAAAGAATTATATTTTTGAAAAAAAATCAAATTAATGTTTTTTTTTATAAATAAAAAAAACTGAAAAAAAAAATGTGTCATCTCGAAAATTTTACGACTAAAATATGATTTAATCTCCAAAACAATTTTGTGCAACGACGAATAATGTTTTTGACATCTGATAAAATTTTGAGAAAAATCTAATTGACAGTTTTTTTTTTATAAAAAATAAAACCTAAAAAAAAACATTACCCAAAGTTGGTAAAAATTGAATTTCGACTCAAATATCTTTTCAAAAACTTGAGATTAAGGCTTCAAACTTATTTTATCTTATAAGGAATATTGTTTTCAACATTCTGAAAAATGTTGTGAAAAATCGAATTGACAGTTTTTTTTACAAAAAATAAAAACCAAAAAAAAAATTAATAAAAGTTGGTAAAAATTGATTTTCGACTCAAATATCTTTTCAAAACTTTGAAATATTGGCTTTAAACTACTTTTATCTTTAAAAAATATTGTTGCCAACATTCAGTAAAATTTTGAAAGAAATCGAATTGACAGTTTTTTACAAAAAATTAAAAACCGAAAAAAAAATTAACAAAAATTAGTAAAAATTGATTTTCGACTCAAATATCTTTTCAAAAATTTGAGATAATAGCTTCTTACTATTTTAAACTTATAAGAAATATTGTTTTTAACATAAGGAAACATTTTGAGAAAAATCGAATTGATAGTTTTTTTACAAAAAATAAAAACCTAAAAAAAAAACAATACTAAACCTTGTAAAAATTTACTTTCGACTTAAATAGCTTTTCAAAAATTACAAATATTGGCTTCAAACTTATTTTATTCCACAGAAAACATTGTTTTCGATATTCAGTAATTTTTTATAAAAATCCAACAGTTCGTTTTTTCATTAAAAAATAAAATCTACAAAAAATAGTACGCAAATTTGGTAAAAATTGATATAGACAAACTTTTAAGCAAGACAAATCGACAGACGGGATGGGAAGTTATTAGTGTGGGTCGTATCCTAGCCTCTTTTTTAGTTTCAAAATCAGCCTTAATAAATTGCATTTAGATTATTATTATTTCTTAAAATTCGCTTAAACACTTCTCAACAGTTACGCAGACTAGGATCGTATTTTTGTACATTCTATTCAACTTTGTGTAGAGCCTTATTTATAAAACGCTTCTGAGTTCAATTCGACATAACCTTTATAATTAACTTTTTGCCTTGTAAAGGCATTCAACTTTACTCAACCTTTAGTTTATAAACTCGACTGCTAATTTGCATACTCTTTAACAAAATTAAAGTGTTTAAAATGTAGTTTAGGAAATAAAATTGAAAAGTTTAATGTAAAGATTTATAATATTACATCATGAGTAAATCATATTATCAATAGTAAAAACATTTATTCATGTATACCTAATTAAATAATAGCAACTTTTATTATTATACACAACCCTTCCATGCTGATGAAATTCACATTTCAATCATCATAACATGACTTCTGACATAGCCAGACAGCTTATGACAGGAATTAGTGGTTGCTATAGGTATAACATGTCTACATGGATTTATTTTAAGAAGTTCTTATTTCATTCATCATTATTTTCATTAAGAATTCCTGATGCAAAATATTTTCATATACAAAGTTACCAACTTCAAACCTACTTCTTTTTTTATATACATATGTATATAAATGTCAATGAAATAACGTTAACATTTTATGACATCAAATAAGATCAATTCAATCTAACATCTCTAAGGGAATAAAGCTGAAATTCGAAACATTTTTTAGGTAATAAAAGGGAAAGGTATATGATGACATTAATAATTTGAAAAATTGCTCCAGAGTTAGGTATAGGTACATATGTAGTACATATAAATATATATGTAAGTATGAAGGTTTAAAGTACTAACGTGACCTATTTTACGAAGGAATAATGAAAGGACCACCAGAGTTTCAGTTAGGGAAGGATTTATTTTTATCTCCTACAAAAAGTCACCCCCTTATACTCATCTTTTGTCAGTGTGTCACTTTTGTCCCTCTATGTGTATCTTTTTGTTCTTCTGCATGAAATGGGATTTTTTCAACGAATACCCTGAAGTTCAAGTGAGTACAAGTTAAGAGGCTTAAAATCATAAAGTTCTGTATGGTAAGTATAAAGTTTATGGATCATACTTCCATACTATGGTTAGATGGCGTAAAAATAGCAAAATCTAAATTTGTTCACATTAATTTAGACGAGAGCATAGGAAAAGGTATAGTCTTAAAAGATTGACTAACACAATTCTTTTTTTTTTAAATATTTCTATTCTCCCATTGAATAGAAATTCGCCAAATTACATATTCTTATAATAAGAGGAGATTTAAAGTTGCCGATGAAGTTTAAACCAAGTTAAAAACTACTATTGGAAGCCTGAGAAACAGAAAAGTGTTTTACTTTGTGAACTGATCGCATACAAAGAATTGTGATTGTAAACACGAGGGAGGTTCTTTTGAGCTTCACAGCTTATTATACAAATATTACACTTAATTTACATTGTAATTTTATATCAAAAAAAAATAACAAACAAGTTATTCTAAAAAAAAGTATCTATCTCTTGAAAGATATCTAGATACATAGGTATATAGTGTATGTCTTTATTATATAGTTTAAATAAATTGCAAACCTTATAAAGTCAGGAATATAGACCTATAGTGACGGAATCAGTTTCATTTTTATTAGCCAAAATAAAAAGGGCTTTTCAGTGTGAGTTTTCATTTTGTGAAAAAAAAACAGTATTAAATAAAAAAAAACTAATCGGCAACATTAAGTTTTGTTTGTTTTTTCTTCCCCACAAACAAAACAATACTTTTATAAATAATTAAGATGTCCTTAATTCAAATCTCACTTTTAAATTTTTCTATCAAATTCTAAAAATTTTAAAAACAACCAGGAGCGGGGTTTGTAAAATTAAGCTTATACTCAAAATATCTCCTAACAATAAATTATTGTAGGATGATTTTGCAAGTTAGCAAACCTTCTCTTCTAGATAAAATTTATATCATTTTAGAATCTTACTTAGTTTCTGGAAATTCTCATTAGTTATGAGTCTTTATTTGACTTTATTTGGGAAAACCTAAAATTTGATACTTTCAGGGTTTTGAAAAATACATTTTGGACTTATTTTTTTGCGCTGATTTCGAATCCAAACTTTAATTTCAACTATTTGCTAGTTTTAAAAATGCCTGTTTTCAACATTATTTTTATATTTTTTAATATATATAAAAAACTTCACATAATAGAATTGATCAGATAATAGATTCGTTACAAGAACAAAACTTCCTTTCAAACCGTTTTACCTTTTTGTGTTGAAAACCATTTTAGCATATTCTTGTAAGACAGGTGAAATCTCATCACTTATGAAGATTTTTGAATAGTATATGAAATAAAACGGAACAAGAACATCAAATCGACACCCACTAGCTTTTCGTCGATTGCAAGGCCGCATAAGACAGCATCTACAGGGACGAGCTGTATAGAGCCATGTCTATTTTTGGCATCCCTGCACAAACTCGTCCGTTTGTGCAGAATGACCATGGAGAATTCACGCTGCTCCATAATGGTTGGAAACAACTTAACAGAACCTTTCGATGTCAAAAAAGGCTTTAGTCAAGGTGATGCGCTGTCATGCGATTTTTTTAACATCGTACTTGAAAGAATAGTACAGAGCTTTCAAAAGTCTGTCCAATTACTAGCATATGCTGATGACATTGACATAATCGGAAGAACTCAGCGTGATGTCAATGAGGCTTTTGTGAGTATTGAGGCGGAGTCGGCAAAAATGGGTTTAACAGTTAATGAGGGCAAAACAAAGTACATGCTGTATGTCGCCAAGAAAAGACTTACAACTTCGTCTACCTAGGCTCCGCTATGAACGCAGAAATCAACACCAGCAGAGCTGAGATCAAACGAAGAATAACTCTTGCTAACCGCTGTTTCTTTGGGCTAAGAAAGCAATGGTGTAGCAAAGTCCTCTCGCGAGGGACCAAAGTGTCGCTATATAAGACCCTCATCATCCCCGTCCTGCTATACGGTGCAGAAGCATGGGCTATGACAAAAGCGGGTGAAAGCACCTTGGGTCGTTTCGAGAGAAAAGTTCTTCATGTGATCTACGGTCCCGTATGCATAGAAAGGGAGTGGAGAAGAAGATGGAACGACTAGCTGTACGGGCTGTAGACTTAGCCAGAAGGGTAAAAGTTCAACGACTAAGATGGCTGGGTCACGTAGAGCGCATGGAAACCAATGCTCCGGCCCGGAAAGTCTCCGAATCCACACCCACAGGACAGCGCAGTAGAGGAAGACCGCGGATCACGTGGCGCGCACAAGTGGAAAGTTACCTCAAACAACTAGGAGCGCGAAACTGGAGATATCTACCAAGTAACCGAGCTAGATGGAGAAGTTTGTTAGGTGAGGAGCTAGTTCACACAGGACTGTAGCTCTACCTTAAGGAAGTAAGTAAGAATATGATATAAAACAAATATTTCAACTAAATATTAAAGAAAAGGATTATAGACTATAAAAACCATCACGGATTAAAAAAAAAGAGGCTGGGATTCGACCCACACTTCCCATCCCTTCTGTCGATTTGTCTTGCTTAAAAGTTAGTCTATATGTATCAATTTTTACCAAATTTGCGTACTATTTTTTGTAGATTTTATTTTTTTATGAAAAACGGACTATTGGATTTTTATTAAAAAATTACTGAATATCGAAAACAATATTTTCTGTGAAATAAAATAAGTTTGAAGCCAATATTTTTAATTTTTGAAAAGCTATTTGAGTCGAAAGTAAATTTTCACAAGTTTTAGTATTGTTTTTTTTTTAGGTTTTTATTTTTTGTAAAAAAAACTGTCAATTCGATTTTTCTCAAAATTGTATAGAATGTTAAAAACAATATTTCTTATAAGATAAAATTAGTTTGAAGCCAATGTCTCAATTTTTTGAAAAGATAATTACGTCGAAAAACAATTTTTACCAACTTTTATAATTTTTTTTTAGGTTTTTATTTTTTGTAAAAAAAACTGTCAATTCGATGTTTCTCAAAATTTTTCCTAATGTTGAAACCAATACTTTTTATAAATTAAAATTAGTTATAAGCCATTATCTCAAATTTTTGAAAAGATATCATCATCATTTTCAATTTTCATTTATTTTTATATAAATCGTCAATATTTCTATCCTTCAATAATTTGTCAAACTATTGATACAAAAAGTTCAATAACTTCGGGAAAACAACTTTTCAGAAAGCGTTATTATTCAGAGATTTCGGGAAGTTGTAGTTTCGAAAAATTTACTGGAATTTTGTTAAAACAGGCGTTATCCAAAAACCGGTTTGAATTCAGTCACCAATTGGTAAAACCAATTTTCAAACAAAAACACAAATTATTAACTGCACTTAAGCCAATACAATAGGACAATAGGTTTTATGACTTCACGTATAATGAGCAAATTGTAATAATAAGTGTCGCTTACGATAAAACTGAGGAAAGGAGTCGATAGAAGCTGTCGATTCCCTGCAAATTTTATTCTTTCTAACTCTTCTTCCTCTTGAAGCTTTGTCTTTTGATAACTTATCTTCCAATATTCTCTATATACACTATTTAAGTTTGTACATAAACTAATACCTTTATAGCAGGTATCATATTCCAAAACTGAATTGTTTACTCTATGATACCAGTTTTTTTAAATTAATTTTTGTTTTCTATAGATGTTTCTCCCAACGAAACGCCTTAGGTCCAGTACTAAGAAACTTCTTCAAAACTGGGTTTCCCCATTTCATAAGCAGAGTTCAATATCATATAAATAAATCAGTTGTAGATAATGACTCACATATTACCGATTTAATATGAACGAATAAATATAAAAACAGTTTTACTTTTTTTTAATAAATTTTTATTATTATTATTTGCATATACAGATTGTCTCAAACTTGATTGAAATTATTATAAGGTTTTTTTTTTTTTTTTGGGTTGTACTGATGAAAGGGAATATTATATATCTCCAATTTTGATTTTCGGGTATCCTATTTACATAAATTGATTTTTTAATTCTAGTGTATATAAGAAACTTTTGCGTTAAGTGAATATCGTGTCTTTGTCTTGAGATATCAAGCTTTCAGTTTCTTTAAAAATATTCTTTATAAAACAATGCTTTACTTTTTTTAAATTAATTCAAATTAATGGGACTACTGCGGAAAAGCCATAGTTCTTAAAATACTACTTAAAAGGTAAACACATTATGAAGGAATTTAATTATAAAAATAATTTTGGAAGGCTTTAGATGATTTTTATCTTACAGTCATAATTAGGGCTCAAAGTTTCTTTTTTGATTTAGGTTTACTAAGACTAGCGTTTTCTTAAATTCACTATTTATAATGTCAAAATCCAAGAAAGGCCTTTACCGTGTGACATTTTTTTAACAGAATATAATCAAGAATTTCAACTACAACGTCTGGAACACCCTGAATAAAAACCAACAACAAAATTAAAGTATTAGACATCAATATAGTGAAATTCTAATTTCGCAAATCATTTTTAATGTACTAAACTGTAAATCCATTAATTCATTACGACACACGATAAATTCAACACAATACTATCGCTATACAATACCAAACAGTCTTTAAACCTATAGGTACACGAAATCCATAAACAACTCATCGTCAGAATGTAAATTAATGTGAAAATTATATTAAATTATCAGTGATTTTCATTTAAATTCTATTTACAAAATTTAATCTAAAGCTTAAATATATACAATTTTATTATTATCCATATTAAATGTTGTTCGGAAATTGAATAATAACATAGACACACTAATTTATGCATATTACCTTACTATTAGTGTTCATTTAACGTTTATGATGATAAAATACAACATAATTGTGATGTTTGATGAAGAACCTCATTGTAAATTTGATATAAAAGCTCTAATGGCTTATGTTTATGTCAACACAAAGCGTGTGGCTTTTATGAATATTTTTAGACTACATTAATCAAATTATATTATTTAGCAAGAACTTGTATTTTTTTGACGTGACAACGTCTTAAATTAGGTTGTTAGGGAGTCACTTATGAAAAAGTGTAACGCCCGGTAACGTAACGATGAGTCACCGAACGAGAGAGAGGCCCGCCGAATGCCTTGCGTCTCTCTCCCACTCAACTATGATCGGTCTGCCGCGCGCGCAGCACTAGAGAATTAGGCGCATTGAATCGGCGCATGCTTGTGTCTCTGTCTTTGTCTTTCTGCATGCTTGTGTCTCTGTCTTTGTCTTTCTCGAACGTTCTTGGCGTTGGAAAAACAAGAAAGCGTCATAATACAAGTTCACACGTGTGGTTAAAGTATCGTCAGCTGTGTCTGTAGTGAAAATGTGGAGTGCTTAGATTCGTCATTTACAACAACTACAACAATAAAGGTAAATAATTGTACACTGATATTTCATTATCGTAAACTATGATTGATTGATTAATTGTTAGATTGACACAAAAGTTGAGAAACTGAGTTTATAGGTTATGTCGTACTATTGATAAATGTTGATAGTGTTAAGTAAATTATTAGTTTAAAATTAATTAATTAATTAATTATTATTTTACAAATTTTCATTAATTTCAAATTTATTTAGCAAAAATTTGAACCTTCGATCTGAATAAATGTTTTGATTTTCGAATTGATTCTTTAAAATTACAAATATTAAGAAAAACTGGCAGATATAAGAAAACTTGATTTAAACTGTGTTGAGCAAGAATTTTAACGTTGTCACGTAAAATCTTCGCCCGTAAAACCGACTTTACAGGCAACCATTTTTTTTTTGTAGGTTTACCATTTTTTTAGAATGAATAATAATATCCTTATGATAAATGCTTTTTTTATCTGCTAAAAAAATCTATTTTAACGAATGACCTTCACCTTCACTTAACACATATCAAAAAGTATGTTTTTGAATATTGAACAAGAAAAGTTTAATATAGGTTCCAAGGGTCTTTTATTATTATTTCTTTGCTAAAAATATTATTTGCAAAAATGTAACTCGGAAACAATTGAGAACTTAATACAAAAAATCTCATTTGAGTATTTTTTGAGCAAAGAAAAGCTTATAAACAGCTATAGAAGGTAGGTAGGTAGGTTGTAGATGGAGCCATCAACACAAATTATCCTTATTATACTCTTTATAAAATTCATTAATAATTGCATCATCATCAATTACACTTGTTATTTTGGATTTCAGTTTTAAAGGACATTGTAAATTATTTTCGTTAGGTTTTACTTGATTTCAGAAGTGCAAGTATTATTAAATTAAACAAAAATGAGTGGGAGTTATTAAAAGATTCTTATATGAACACAAGATTCATTTAAATGAGAACAAACTCGGGATATTAATCTAAACATTCTAAAGGGTGATTTTTTAGCTATTATCTTTTTGGCAACACTGGTTTAAATAGCTGACGCACGTTTTGTGTTTTTTTTTCACTGTTAAACATCTTCAGTTTGGTCTATAATTTAACCTTGAATCGTCTTACAAACGAACAACGCTTAAAAATTATTGAATTTCATTATCAAAATGCGTGCTCTATTAAGAAAGTTCATCGCACGCTTCTTTTATTTTATGGTCAGTTTAATCGACCCAATGAAGAGGCTATTCGAGCTATTGTGACTAAATTTCGCACCAAATTTACATTGTTGGACATTAAACTACCAACACGCTTACGTAGAATGCGAACTGAAGAAAATATCGCAGCTGTATCGGCCAGTGTTAATGATGACCATCAATTATCGATTCGTCGCCGTTCGCAGCAATTGGGCCTCTGTTACTCAACAACGTGGGCAATTTTGCGGAAGGATTTAGATGTGATGCCTTGCAAAATACAGCTGGTCGCAAGAATTGAAGCCGAACGACCTACTGCAACGTACAATTTTTGGTGATTTGCCACTTTTTTACCGAAAAATTGTGTTCAGCGACGAAGCTCATTTTTGTCTCAATTGATACGTAAATAAGTAGAATTGTCGATTTTGGAGTGAATATCAGCCAGAAGCATTACAAGAGCTACCAATGCATTCAGAAAAAGTCACAGTTTGGTGCGGTTTATGGGCTGGTGGCATCATTGCACCATACTTCTTCGAAGATGATGCAAATCATAACGTAACTGTGAATGGTGAGCGCTACCGTGAGATGATATCCAATTTTTTTTTGCCCAAAATGCAAGAGCTTTGACTTGCATGACATGTGGTTTCAACAAGACGGTGCCACATGCCACACAGCATGCGCAACAATAGACTTAATGAGAGGCGAGTTCGGTGAACATTTTATTTGACGTTCGGGACCGGTCAATTGGCCACCTAGATCGTGCGATTTAATGCCTTTAGACTATTTTTTGTGGGGCTATGTTAAAGCTCATGTCTTTACAGACAATCCCGCTTCAATTGACGCATTGGAAGACAACATTGAAGCATTTATTCGTGAGATACCGGCCGAAATGTTGAAAAGAGTATGCCAAAATTGAACATTTGCATGAAATAATCTTCAAACATTAAATTATATGGACCTTACTATCGATTCAAATAAAGATTTTATGAATTTTTCTGAATTCTATTTGTTTTTTTTTTTTAACTTTCTTATAGCTTTTAAAAAATCACCCTTTATAAGTAAAGTTTGGATGTTTTGAACATATTCGATAGTCACATTTAAAATTATTTGAAATCAAAAATCAAAGGAATGCTCCCGAATACCAATGGAATAAATTTGTTACTTTAATCAAAATTTATTTTTACGAAAAATAAAATGCTTTTTTGTTCATAAAAACTGAAGAACAACCAATTCGTTGAAATGTTGGAAATGAGACAGTAAATATGATTTAGCAAAGGTTATAAGAATAACAAAAGATATAAAAGTAAAGTTGTTTATAAAATACCCTTGGCTGTAAAGATTACCTTGGTTATAATATAACCTTAGTTATAAAATAATCTAATTCATAAAAGTACCTTCGTTATAAAATAACAACAGCCAGTTGCCAACTAGGGCATAGTGACCTACAACTCTTAACCATTCCTGTGTGCGAGTAATGTTGTCAGGAATAGAGGAGACCTACAATTTTAAGCCGAATCCGAACGGATAATACATATTAAAAAAGCACTTTTCATGACAAGAATTGCTCTTGGAGGATTTTTCCATTCCTCGCAAGAGGATTTATAAAATTGTATTTCGAAAATCTTCAATCGCTTTTTTAAATTAATTTCAATTTTAGTTTAAAAATATTTTTAGTATGCAGTTATTTAGAGATTATTATAAGACGTTAACCATTTGATTTTCGTAAAAAAATAATGACATATTTTTAAGATTTTGGATTTTAAAAATCCAGATTAAAAAAAATCCCTAAAAATCAATGACATTTTTTATCATCAAATATTATAAAGACAATGTAAGACCTTTTGCAGAAAACAAATTATTGAAATCGTTTACTTACTTTTTGACAAAACTTAAAAATAAAATAACGGTTATGTGGTTCTGAAGCAATCAATAATTTTTTTTATTGAAAAAAGCGGTTTGTTTTTAAGAAAATTCGAATTTTCGATTTTTTATCAAAAAATTTTGTGATGCTACTTTTATTTTCAGTCTTAAAAAAATGAAAAAAAACTAACGCAAATCTGCTCAAAACCTTGTGTAATTTCCAGATTTGAACTCAGTCGAAACAAAGATTTGGGCTGTAAAGGGGAGGACAGACAGACAAACGGACACACGGACGGAATTGGAAGTCCCACTTTTTTAATGCTTTCTACCATCGTTATGTCATATTTGATCAAAATCTCAAGGTCGAAAGTTTTTATGAATGCAATACTTGCCACAAAGCTCCTGAATGTCTCAAGTAAAAGAACCGTAGTTTTAAAATAACCTTGGTTATGAAATAACTTTCGTAATAACCGTTTTCATAAAAGTATTGTGTTTATAAAGTACTCATAGTTATTTAAACTTGGTTATAAAATACCGTGGTAAAAAAATAACCTTGGCAATTCGAAAACGTACTTATAAAATAACCTTCGTTATATGTGTTTTTTTGTAAAAGAAAAAATCGCTAAAGACCACTGTAATTTTTTTTTTGAAGATATGGATTTGGACGACCCTTACTATACCACTGAGCTTATGCTACAATCGATCTTTTGTGTAATTTCCAAACCGTCTCTCGAATACTTCAATTGACTGCTTCGTAGATGCGATTTGACAAGGTCCTCGAAAATTGGAGAGAAGGCAGCCCTTTGATCACCGTTGTGTTCTATAATTAAATAGAATGTTTCCTCTTATTAATAAGGCAATAATACGTTGAAAAAACACTGAATTTTGATATTTAAACAGAAACTTGTATTTGGGCCACCCTGTACAATTATTCAAGGCAAACTATGAATTCTTTATCGTTTCTCAGTATTTCATATTATTTTTTTCTAATATCTTTATTTTAATTAGAATGAGATTCATCAAAAATGTATTGAAAATAATTTCAAGCAGCTTGTTGCAAATCAAGTAATAATTACATTATTTTGATAAAAAACGCTTCCATCTGAAAAATAACTACTTCCATGTGGCTAAATACTTCTAAAGTCGGTACATACAAAACAACCGACAACTATCTTGAAATTAATCATCTTCCAAACAAAACCATGTGACGATAATTTGTACTTTGAAGTTTAAGCTTTGAATAATGTCAAGTTCAAGTACATTTCAAAATGTTATAACAAACAAAATAGAGAAGATTATATTATTTTAAGTATATTTAAACTTATTTTCTTTGAACTGAAAATAGAATACGATAAGAGATTAATATAAACTTGCATTATTTGAAAAACAAGATATGCTCGAAAGTATGCAACACTTTTAGTGAAATGCCTGGGTTCATACTATTGTTTGTATTTAATGTAGACAAGATACAGAAGAGTCCCATCAAATATGAACATTAAATGAATTATAGAAAATAACAATAATATATTTGATATTTTCTTGCAAAAAGAAATTTTCACGACTGTCAAGTTAGCACTACATTTTTCGAAATTTAAAAAATTGAGTATGCAGTTAATTGAAGCTTTTTTGTTGTAAATTAGTTGTGAAAAAAAAAAATTTGTAGCTTGACGATTTTTCAAAAAAGTGGTATGTAGTGCTAGGTTGATATCAAGTTAGCACTACACTTTTTGATTTTGTTGAAACTAAGTACGCAATTAGTTGATAATTATTTGTTGTTAATTAGTTGTGGAAAGAAAAAAAAATCAAAAAATTTTGTTTACTTTGATTTTTTTTAAAAAGGGGGTATGTAGTGCTAACTTCACACCGTGAGTCCAGGCATAAAACAAGGATATTCGAAAGCAAGAATTAATTGCATCGTTACATTTTCCAATATCCTTGTTTTATGCCTGGACTCACGGTGTCAAGTTAGCACTACATACCCCTGTTTAAAAATATCTTGACAGTCGTGAAATTTTCTCAAAAAGGACCCATTTTGGACAATTAGGTTAAAAATTATCGTATAAATAATAATCATAATGAATTTGTGGCCGTGTTCTTAAATCAAAATCAAAACAATTGAAACAATCGTAGTAAAAGTTTTTAATTTATTTATTTCGCTAAAAATATTCATAAGAACCCAGAACCATACGCAAAAGATGTTTTTACGAGAAATAAAATCTTATCTGTCTTGGAAAACAAGAAAATGCTTTCACTCTAAATTTTCAAATCCATAATCTTGTAAATTTGATTTTTAAAACTGGAATGTTGAGAATTACAATTACAATTACAATAACAATTACAATTACAATTACAATTACAATTACAATTACAATTACAATTACAATTACAATTACAATTACAATTACAATTACAATTACAATTACAATTACAATTACAATTACAATTACAATTACAATTACAATTACAATTACAATTACAATTACAATTACAATTACAATTACAATTACAATTACAATTACAATTACAATTACAATTACAATTACAATTACAATTACAATTACAATTACAATTACAATTACAATTACAATTACAATTACAATTACAATTACAATTACAATTACAATTACAATTACAATTACAATTACAATTACAATTACAATTACAATTACAATTACAATTACAATTACAATTACAATTACAATTATAATTACAATTACAATTACAATTACAATTACAATTACAATTACAATTACAATTACAATTACAATTACAATTACAATTACAATTACAATTACAATTACAATTACAATTACAATTACAATTACAATTACAATTACAATTACAATTACAATTACAATTACAATTACAATTACAATTACAATTACAATTACAATTACAATTACAATTACAATTACAATTACAATTACAATTACAATTACAATTACAATTACAATTACAATTACAATTACAATTACAATTACAATTACAATTACAATTACAATTACAATTACAATTACAATTACAATTACAATTACAATTACAATTACAATTACAATTACAATTACAATTACAATTACAATTACAATTACAATTACAATTACAATTACAATTACAATTACAATTACAATTACAATTACAATTACAATTACAATTACAATTACAATTACAATTACAATTACAATTACAATTACAATTACAATTACAATTACAATTACAATTACAATTACATATATATATATGGAAATGCAATCATGTACATATGTATGTATGTACATTTTACATATAGTGTGATATACTCAACTTCGTTATAGCATAAAGTTCTATTTCTTTTAAGCAACAACATTATTTCATTCATAAGTTTGCTGGAGTTCAAAACAAGCCACAATAAAAAATGTAATTGTGCCAATGACACTGATGTTGTCTGCAATATGCATGAAGGCACCTATGCAAATTATTTTATCATAAAACAGTTGTTGATTACAAATAAACTTCACCACATAGTATATCTTCATTTTTTTAGAAAGGTTTAATCAATCGCGAAAACTTCAATTTTGATTTGAAGTTCGTTCCAATGAATTAAACCAATACATTCAAGGTGTGATTGGCGTCCGTCGGCGGCGTTGGTTGCGTCGTCGTCGCCGATCATAGTAAACATTATCAGAAGTGCTTGTTGGCCATATTTTCACATGCAGAGTCATTAAATCGAGGTAAAGTCTATTAACTGTTAGTTTGAACTGTGTTCTATATCTATCAACTATGGAACTTGTAGTTTCTTACGTTACAAAAACTAACCTATAGCAAGAATAATAAGCACTCTCTCTCGGTGAATATGCTTGTTTAACATAAAATTATAATTATTTAATTGTGTTCTTTTTTAGAACCAAAATGATAGGCAGTTTGATTATGTGATTCACGAAGGCCGTCACCTTCCATCGACCATAATAAATTTCCATCACAACACAGACTTTTGAACGTTCCTATACAACTTCGCTGAATTGGATTCAACTTTAATCGAATTCTTTATGTTACGGGTGGAAATTTCTGCATTCACATTTGAAATACGAACATAAAAATGAAATCGTCATTGGCAGAGGTATTTATCTTGGTATATATGTATGTATGTATACATATGTACAAATCGTATCTAAATTTCATGGTCAAAAATTTCTTTGCATGGAAATGTTTGCATTAGTTTTGAAATTAGAGAATATGAGAATGAAATGAGTGAGATAAATTTAAATCGATGCAAATTCAAATGGAAGAGAAGTTCATGTGATTTATACGTTGTATGTAATATTTAATTTTACATTTTTAATATATTACGATTCATACTTAGGAATGTATAGCGTAAATCAATAATTAAATTTTTTATTTGCAATGTACTGAAACTAAGACTCATCAGGTCAAAACAAAATTAGCTCTTTGTTTATTTTTGTAGAGAAATTTATCATTGAGAATGTTCAGATATCCACAATGTTGAAAACTTTTCCCTTGCAAACTTTTTTTTACTTTTCTTAACTTAATTTAAAATACTTATTGAACTGATTTTAGACTAGGACATAATTATAAACAAGCTCTGAAGTATTTCCCACTAATTTGCCCTGGAAAACATAATTTTGTATTTTTGTATTTGAATTATTTAATGGTTAAAATTGTTAGTAATCCTTAAACAAATTGTCGTTGCACATTTATTTTAAAGTGCATAATCGCATATTTCAATATAGGATAAACAACCTTGACAAATGTCTTGAAGAGTGTGGAATATAATCAATTTGGTTTTATTTTTAACCTTAAGATGTCCTTGTCTTTGGTCTTACAGTTTATTTTAAGTTCGCCCCAGACATATTCCATTATTTTAAAATCAAATAATTTTGATGGGCCTTCCATTAAGTATATTGTATTATGGAGATTATGTTTTTCATTAAATTCTAAATTGGCCCAACTTCAGGTGGTGAAAAAAAACTAGCAACAACTCATAGTGCTTCCATTAAAATCCTTCACAATTATCTCCATGCATTTAGGGTCGAACTAAAGTTCCTTGATCGTCTGACAGAATTTTTTCCAACTTATCTGTAAAAATGTGTCTTTATTTTTCACTCTAAATTCGATCCCAAATACACATAACAATTTTGGCTAGTTTTTTCATCGTTTCTATTATTGTTTCCATCACTACATATACATACATACATATATACATACATATATCAAAATTCAAACTGAAAATCTTAAAGTTTTACTACAAAAGTTTTTCATACAACACCTTTGAACATGAACCCTTTGGGGACTGCCTTTTTGTGGACTAGCACTTAAACAAATACTACTTTTTACTAGAGATTTTGTTTGGTGATTATTCAACCATGAACATAAAAATAACTCCTAGTATTTGAAATTTTATTCCAAAATAGTTATAGTATTAAGTAAAGTTTATTCTGAGTATCCTAAAAATCTATGGTGACTTATGTATGTGATACATTTGAATACTACATCACTTTCTTTAGAGAGAAAGATAGAGTTTCTTTATCTTTCTTTAATAGGATGTTTGGGCCCTGATCAAATTAAGATACAAACCAAATCTGTGTATTTATGCCATTTTTTAAGTGAAAACGTTAGTCGTTATTGCGCACCTGGATTGGAAAACGTCTTTTCCGAGATAGTAAAAGACAAATAACTTACCAAAGGGTTTTTCATCAAGAACGGGTAGATCTTGGAATGAAATAAAACAAGCTGTTTGTATAATATTAACAAGAATACGAGTATATTTTTTTAAATAAGTGGAATATGCCATTTTTCAATTGCCTTGTCTTCTTACAATAGCCCGGATCCAAGTGGTTCAACTTTCACGACATAGATTAGTCTGAATTTTATCGAAGGCATGTGTTATTTTCACTTTTGGGGCGTCGATTGTGATTTATTTACGCAGACCTCCGAATTTAAGAGATCCCACAAGAAACAGCCCACCGAGGCCTATTCACATCTACTCTGCGGACGTTCAAGAGAAAAAAGGGAATGAACGATTTTAGATATTTTCAAAAATGTTTTTTTTTTTAATGATCACTGAAAGAAGATTATGTATAGTTAAAGGCAAATAAACAATAAATAACGCAAATAAAACAAAAATTACGTAAAACACAGGTTATTAACTTTCCATAGGAAGTTATTGTAATCGGTCCGATTTGTCAAATTAAAATTTTTGACATTTCTCAACGTTTCAAGGTCTCTAGAATCTAAATAAAAGATTTTTAGAAAGATGTCTGTGCGTGTGTGTGTACGTTCGTACGTTTGGGAAGCTTATTTCGTGTTCCATATCTTAAGAACCAGTGGGGACATCGACTTCAAATAAATTTTTTTATACAGATAATGATGCAGGTTTACCCAAAATATCTCACGAATCAATAACTAAATCAAAAAAAATCAAAAAAAAATTATTGTAACCTTAAATATTTTACGAACAAAAAATGATTTTATCCACAAAATAATTTTGGTCAAATTTTCAGAAAAATCGAATTGACAGTTTTTCTTACAAAAAATAAAAACCTTAAAGAAAACATTACTAAAAGTTGGTAAAAATAGATTTGATTTTCGACTCAAATATCTTTTTAAAAATTAATGATATTAGCATCAACCTAATTTCGTAAAAAATATTGTTTTCAACAATCAGTAAAATGAGGAGAAACATCGAATTAACAGTTTTTTAACAAAAAATAAAACCCTTAAAAAACATCACTTGGTAAAAATTGATTTTCGACTCAAATATCTTTCCAAAACTTATTAATATTTTCTTCAAATGCTCATCTTAAAGAAAATATAGTTTTCGACATTCATTCGACATCCATAAAAATTGAAATTTACAAAAAAAAGTACGCAAAATTGGTAAATATATAATTCTCGATATTTCGCGAATAAATGATGGTACGAGTATTGTCTTCAAAATGATTTCATTTTGTGCTTAATTTTGTTGTTTACGTAACGTTAACATATATTATTCTTAGAATAATCTTATCAACAAAAAACTAATAAGAAATGGTTTTCGACACAAGTATTAGGAGAACAAAGAAAGATATTGACTTCAAATTATTTATCTTATACATTGTGGAACTTATCAGTTAGGGTTGCATGCCAGCCTCTTTTTATATAATGGTTTCAAGCTGGTGGCGCTGGCATTTGACACTTGTCAAACGCAGCTGTCATTTGAAGTGTCATAATATCAGTTGAATGTTTACCATTTATGATAATAGATCATCACTTAACAATCGAACAAAGCGTTAAAATTATTAAAGCTTACTACAAAAGTGTTGATTGAAACGTTAGCTACTTTGCGCACACTACGCGTTGATTATGGTCATCATAATTAACTGACTATGCAAGTTATTGATCTAATTATATGTAAACATAATTGAAGAGACTGAAAGAGTTATTGCATTGCAAGTGTTGCCGATGATCGGAAGTCATCGATTTCCTGGGGAGAGTACGATAACTTTGGCGACAAAGTTTAATGACGGATTTGTATAGAACAGTTAAAAAAAAGCATTTTTTACTATAGGAGGGGGTCTATCTCCCCCCGTTTAGGCGGTAGGGGCAGTTTAAAAAATATGTACATTAAATGGAAAAAAAATAATTAATAAATAACGGTAATACTTATAATTAAGTATTATACCTTTTTTTAAAGCCAACACTTTTGTCTATTAGCTTGTTTTTAAATCAAGTCAAAATTTGTGCAAAAAAAAGTTAAAAAAAGGTTTAAAGTGTAATTTTTCAAAACTTTCAGATTATCTACTATTTTTTTTTTTATAATTCATTACTCTTATTTGTTTTTGATCAAAAACTGAAAACTAGATGACTTGATGTCTTCTAGTTCTTGAGAAAATTGAAAATTACCAAAACAAAATATTTTAATTAAATTACTTTTTCCTTGCTTAAGTATTAACGTAGTTTTATTTTGATAGTAATAATCGAATATGGATTAAGATATACCTAGGGTAAATTAATTTTTCTTAAATCCAGCTTATTTAAATGCAAAAGAAACTTTGCATGCACCCCATCTTGCACCCACCGCACCTTGCACCCTCCCCACCTTGCACGCACTCCAACTTGCACCCACCCCAAATCCTATAGTGTTCCCAAGCAGGGGGGTTGCAGGGGGGCAGCATGCCCCCCTTACAGATGCCACTGTTGCATACACCCAAACTCGCGCACACCTTACTGTTGCATACACCCAAACACGCATTACGCATACGCAAATACCATTATTACTATCAAAATAAGACCACTCAAGCAAAAAAAATTAAAATAAAAATTAAAATAGTAGTTGTGGCTATTTTCAATTTTCTCAAAAACTAAAAGACATAAAATCATCTAGTTTTCAGTTTTTGATCAAAAACAAATAAGAGCAATAAATTCTGAAATAAAAACAATGGTAGATAATCTTGAAGTATTGAAAAAGTTACACTTTAAACCTTTTTTTAACTTTTTTTACTCAAATTTTGAGTTTAAAATTAAATTTTTATTTTCAATTTTCTCAAAAACTAAAAGACATCAAATCATCTAGTTTTCAGTTTTTGATCAAAAACAAATAAGAGCAATAAATTCTGAAATAAAAACAATGGTAGATAATCTTGAAGTGTTAAAAAAGTTACACTTTAAACCTTTTTTTAATTTTTTTTACTCAAATTTTGAGTTTAAAATTAAATTTTTATTTTCAATTTTCTCAAAAACTAAAAGACATAAAATCATCTTGTTTTCAGTTTTTGATCAAAAACAAATAAGAGCAATAAATTTTGAAATAAAAACAATGGTAGATAATCTTGAAGTATTGAAAAAGTTACACTTTAAACCTTTTTTTAACTTTTTTTACTCAAATTTTGAGTTTAAAATTAAATTTTTCAAAAACTACGCATAGTTTTGACTTGATTTAAAAACTGGCTAATAGAACAGAATGTTGGCTTTAAAAAAATGTATACAACTTAATTGTAAGTATTACCGTTATTTTTTAATTATTTTTTTCCATTTTAAATAATAACTTTTTTAAATTGCCCCTCCCGCCTAAACGGGGGGAGATAGACCCCCCCCCTCCCATAGTAAAAAATGCTTGTATTAAGACCCTCTACCAAAAACCGTTATTATATCTTGGCGCCAAAGTTATCGTACTCGTGCCGATTTCCTCGTGACGTTCGAAGATCCTTCATATATTTAAGTTTAATTGTCATCAAAAATGTGTTTTAAATAGGTTTTCAATGAGGACTTGACAACTTGTCTAATTGGATAACATACGATGCTTCAAATGATCCATCAGGTTCAATTCTTGAACTTGTATGGGAGTAAATTAAAATCCTTATGTTGTTTGAGCGATGGATAGTTCTTGAGAACGCCTTGGAATTGAATATATGTAGTTTGGATCGTTGACTACGGACGCCTGAACGGCAATGATATTTTCGGCCAACCTTTTGTTTCACTGATACGACAACATCATAGTACGAATATGTAGACTTAAATTTGTGCACTAAAGTTCTTATTGCCTTACTACTAGCCCGCGAATTACGTCCGAAAATTGGAGTTAACGCTCTTAAAGTTGACGTCACCGACTCAAAATTTCAGTAGAAGCATGATACAAATGTTTATGTTACTGAACAAATTGAAAATAACAGTTCGATAGATAGTTAGTGAAAGGGTACGTTCACGAATTAAATTTAATATTGTCAAGCCCCTATTAGAAAACCCGATATTTAGCTTTACTTCCGACATTGAAGAATGAATGACGCTGTAGTTTCTTCATTTATAATTGAATAAGTCGTAGCACGCAAATAATCGATGTATTATTGGAATTTTCAACCAAATTTAAACATTTCAAAACCGTCACTTAAAATCATCCCGCAGATTCGTCTTTTTTGTTAGTGTAATTTTTTACAAATTAAAAACAGTTCATTCGAAAGTATGTTCCCTCATTTAAAAAGAATAACAACTTTATCGTTTATAACCTTTCAAACAAAAAATCTTCTTGATTTCGTTAACATGTTCCTTCTAAATTAATTTTTCCAACTGGATTCTTAATTGGATACCAAAACTTTTAGAATAAAACAATCTAACCCAATTTGTTAATTCAAGTAAATAACTCATTAGGTACCTAATCAAAAGTGCAAAACCGCACAAAGAAAACACCATAGGTAGGCAAGGTACGTACCTCCTACCCAACGTACTTCCTCCACCTCCAATTCCCAGATAATTATATGTACCCTTCTGCTTGTTTCATTATCTTCATTAGCACAGTTTCAAAAACATAGAAAACAGCTTAAAACCACATTTGTACTAAAAAATAAAACAAAAATTCAAACAACTTTTCTACCTGATAGCACTCGACTCGCCCTCATCGTCATCCACAAAAACAACAAAAACCCCTTCTATAGCAACACTCCTGAGACTCAGAGTAAACATTAAATTCGCTAACTCGGCGTCTCGGCTCGGTTCACCACACTTCTACCAAATATCTCATGATGTGAATAAGTGCCTGTTTTGTTGTACCTAATGTAAAAGAAGATATTTTTGCGCGTGTTTCGGCGTCAAATCAATTAAATATTTAACCCCCCCCCCAACCCCCCATATCCCTTACACACACGCGTGCACAAGAACAGATTTGTTTAATTCAACTCTTCCGCACACAAAACAAACAACAAAAACAGATAACCACAACAAATTCTGGAATTTTCTATCTCACCGAGCGAGGCCCTGAATCCGAGTGGCAATGGGATTCCTATCATTTCAAAGCCAAAACGAAAACAAATTCCAAATTTCACAACCCTATCCACTCAACAACACTCCCATCTTTGGTTAAGCTTCAACTTCAACCACATGCTGCTCCTTAGTCGCAGTCCCAGCCCAGCCACAGATCGCAGTTACCACAGCTACAGCTCAGATTCAGATAGCGACCGACGACCGTTCAACCTGTAATCACTGTCATCACCGCGAGTCATAGCCAAATCCGTTCCGTTTGTTCCGCGTGCAGCCACGAAAAACAAAACAAAAACCTTAACCGGTCTTTTCGAAATCTCCAAATCCCCCCTTTCCTCTTCCAAACACCAAACTCCAAACTCTTTTTAAACCCCACCAACCCTAGTTGATGTTCGTCGACCTCATTGTGTTGTGCCCCATCAGCTGGTGAACCGACGACTTCACTGAACCGAGTGTTGACCACTTGATGTCCGGTCCCGCGTGTAGTCTTCCGTGGGCTCTCCAATGCTTCACACGTGAACACCATCGTTGTAGTTTTCGTCGTCGTTCGCATCGTCCGCGTCGCGTCGTCGTGTCGTTCGTGCTTTTTACCATTACAATGCCGCGAGACAGTTGTTGTTTGTGTTGTTGCTCTTGACGTTCGGTCGCATCGGAATTAAAAAAAGTCCAGCTATCAAGTGGTCCACCATCATTGGCGCTGAGTGCGGTGCAGGTAATGTGCCTGATTCCTGTGTCGAGATTAATTTGTTGCAACTTTCTTCCGGATGAACTGCCGCAACAAGTGAGTATAGGTAATTGAGCGAAGTCGCAACGCAATGAGTGCTCTTGCTCTGACTCTGTCTCTACCCCTGCCCCTGCCTCTCCACTGTGCTGCTTAAAACAAAAGATTCAATCTTACACAAAATTATATTCGTTTTGTACGTGATTTCGATGGGAAAAAAAAATAAAGTTATACTGCATTTAGGTGCGCTACGCCGCAACGCCGCTGCAGCTGCGAAACATCAGAGATCAGAGTGCAAATTCACATGCGCCACGATAACCAAGTGAATTACGGTATTGTTCTGTGTTTTGTAAATAAAAGTCAGTGCATCAGTGACCAGTGAGTTCTTAAAATTGTATGCGAAACAAAGGAATACCATTAAAAGTTTAAAACTCTTTAAAACTTAAATTTCCCTAATGGATAGATGAATGTGAAGCCATAAACGGATTAATAATAATTGTGCATTCTTTCTATGAATTTTGATTGTGCTCCCCCACCCACCTGAAAGGTCAGTATCAACTTCAATATCAAAATATGTATATCATGTAAACATGCGTATCAGTTTTGATTATGTGTCACTATGTCGTCGACGACAACGACGTACAACGTACGACGGACGCGAAAGACGGGAGTTTCTCTGAATGACCGTAGTAATAATTATAAACTGTTTGAAGGTGAGGCGTTAAACAGTAGAACATTTTTTACAAAATTAAGGATTTATTTAGTTCCTATTTCTAACAATTAAATAAATTACTTTTTTGTTTGAATTCATCATCTACTGACAAATGTGTATGACACCAAAAATATTTATTTTTGGGTTTTTGGTTTATTGTGCTCAAAATTGCTTTAAAACAAACAAAATTGTATAATTATTGTAAAAATTGATATGAAAATTAATTTTAAATTATTTTCTGCTCACTTAAAAAAAATATTGCACAAGAACTCAAGTCAATCAAATCAAAGTAGTGTTTTAATAATAATAATTGTATTGACTTTTAAACGAAAATTGTGAATAACTTAAAGTTCGAAACCCATTTAAATGTACTGGGTTATCCATTTTTCGGTTTCAAAACTAAACGTAAATAAATTGATATTTCTTTTTTATTATAAAGTTTGAACAACGTTGAAATTATATGTGAAACACAACATCATTTAAAGGACCACCACGCGAATTGTTCTTTTGAGCCATAACTTGACGAATGTTGGTTTTTAAGTGCTCAAGAGTTAAAGGTTTATCTGCATTAACACGGTCTTTCGCGTTGCTCCACAAAAAAAAGTTTAGCGTTGTCAAATTGCGTGATTTTGGTGGCCAGTTGATATCGCCACGACGAGAAATTACGCGGTCAGGAAATGTCTTTTGCAATAAAGCCTTATTCGCTCGAGTTGTGTGGCATGTGCCACCGTCTTGTTAAAACCACACATTCTCCAAGTCGTATTCTTCAATAGCAAAAATTCGGTTAACATATGAACATAACGCTCCGAATTGAGGGTGACAGTCGTTCCATCGTCGTTTTCGAAGAAGTAAAGTCCAATCACACCTCCTCCGGACCAAAGAGCGCACCAAACAGTGACATTCGTCCACCGCCTGTTGTTCAAGCACCCATTCGACTTTTCTACGACGACGTTATGAATGGTCAGCTGGCTTGGATGATTGTGTTAACCATAATCTCCTCTTAAACCACGATATGAGCCGTTTATTTTGAAAGTGGCATAAGTCACTTTTTCAAAAAAATCGAGTTAATGGCAACACTAAATACAATTGAACGGTATCTTTTCATTTTTAAAAAATTTGCACTCAATAAGTTGAGAACTATTGAGATTTCTTCGAGAGAAGTATTGGTAATTAACGGTATAACAAATATCTTAAATATCTCGACTTAAAAAAAAGTGACTTATGCCACTTTCAAAATAAACGGCTCATATGTGGCTGTGGCAGAATCACCATTTTTGTAGTAGGTTTTAACAACATTTATGCGTTGTGCGATAGTAAAGGGATCCATTTTCGTAAGTGTCAGATTTTCAACTAAAAAAAAATTGGTTTAACAACTTAGTTTTACAGATATTGAATTCCAACCCTATACTTTTGAAACCGGAAATGGAAATGGATAAATGGATAATCCGTTAGCTTTGCCGTAGAACTAGTTTTATAGAAACTCATACACAAACACAACACAAACAAAACAATACTTTTTTTTGAGATCTAAGATGTCCCTAATTTGAATCTCGCCTTTAAATTTTTCTATAAAATCAGGTTTTTAAAATATGCCCGTTAAAAAATTTTAAAAACAATTAAAAACGGGTTTTTTTATGGCTATGTTAAAATTCAAAATATATCTTAACAATAAATTTTATGTTGATTTTGCAAAGTAGACATTTTTAGCTTCCCATAGGAAGTTATTGTAATGGGTCCGATTTGTCGAATTGAAAATTTTGGCATTTCTCGACGTTTTAAGGTCCCTAGAGTCTAAATAAAAGATTTCTAGAAAGATGTCTGCGTGTGCGTGTATGTATGTCCGTATGTCCGTACGTTCGCGACGTTTTTTTCGTCGTCCATAGCTCAAGAACCAGAAGAGATATCGACTTCAAATAAATTTTGTTATACAGATAATAAGGCAGAAAGATGCAGAAAGGGCTCTCAAGAAAATTACGTGGCTGGTTTTTTACCATAGCAGTTTAAAAAAAAGGTGCAAATTTTGGTTAACCCTAAATATCTCATGAACCAATGACGCTAGAGACTTGAATTAAATTTTATATTATATACTCTAACGTGATACAAAACAAGTATATTTTTGGAAAAAAATCCAATTAACGGTTTTTTTTATAAATCAAAAAAACTGAAAAAAAATTTGTCCCTCGAAAATTTTACGACTAAAATATGGTTTCATCTCCAAAACAATTTTGTGCAACGAAGAATAATGTTTTTGACATCTGATAAAATGTTGAGAAAAATCTAATTGACAGTTTTTTTTATAAAAAATAAAAACCTAAAAAAAACATTACTCAAAGTTGGTAAAAATTGAATTTCGACTCAAATATCTTTTCAAAAACTTGAGATTAGGGCTTCAAACTTATTTTATATTATAAGAAATATTGTTTTCAACATTCTGAAAAATGTTGAGAAAAAGCGAATTGGCAGGTTTTGTGCAAAAAACAGTTTTTGTACAAAAACAAAAAAAAAATTAATAAAAGTTGGTAAAAATTGATTTTCGACTCAAATATCTTTTCAAAACTTTGAGATATTGGCTTTAAACTACTTTTATCTTTCAAAAAATATTGTTGTCAACATTCAGTAAAATTTTTTAAAAAATCGAATTGACAGTTTTTTTTACAAAAAATTAAAAACCGAAAAAAAAAATTAACAAAAGTTGGTAAAAATTGATTTTCGACTCAAATATCTTTTCAAAACTTTGAGATATTGGCTTTAAACTACTTTTATCCTTTAAAAACTATCGTTGTCAACATTAAGTTAAATTTTGAAAAAAAAAAAAAAAAACGAATTGACAGTTTTTTTACAAAAAATTAAAAACCGAAAAAAAATTTAACAAAAGTTGGTAAAAATTGATTGTCGACCCAAATATCTTTTCAAAAATTTTAAATAATAGCTTCTTGCTACTCTAAACTTATAAAAAATATTGTTTTCAACTTTAGGAAATATTTTGAAAAAAATCGAATTGACAGTTTTTTAACAAAAAATAAAAACCTAAAACAAAAATTTATAAAAGTTGGTAAAAATTGGTTTTCGACTAAAATATCTTTTCAAAACTTTGAAATATTGGCTTTAAACTTTTATCTTCCAAAAATATTGTTACCAACATTCAGTAAAATTTTGAAAAAAAACGAATTGACAGTTTTTTACAAAAAATTAAAAACCGAAAAAAAAATTAACAAAAAGTAGTAAAAATTGATTTTCGACTCAAATATCTTTTCAAAAATTTGAGATAATAGCTTCTTACTATTTTAAACTTATAATAAATATTGTTTTTAACATTAGGAAACATTTTGAGAAAAATCGAATTGACAGTTTTTATACAAAAAATAAAAAACCTAAAAAAAATATAAAAGTTGGTACAAATTGTTTTTCGACGTAAATATCTTTTCAAAAAATTGAGACATTGGCTTCAAACTATTTTTATATCTTATAAGAAATATTGTTTTCAACATTCTATAAAATTTTTAGAAAAATCGAATCGACAGTTTTTTTTTACAAAAAATAAAAACCTAAAAAAAAAACAATACTAAAACTTGTAAAAATTTACTTTCGGCTCAAATAGCTTTTCAAACATTAAAAATATTGGCTTCAAACTTATTTTATTTCACAGAAAATATTGTTTTCGATATTCAGTAATTTTTTAATAAAAATCCAATAGTCCGTTTTTTCATAAAAAAATAAAATATACAAAAAATAGTACGCAAATTTGGTAACAATTGATACATATAGACAAACTTTTAAGCAAGACAAATCGACAGAAGGGATGGGAAGTTATCAGTGTGGGTCGCATCCCAGCCTCTTTTTTGCTTTTAGATACAATTTAAAACATTTGAGTATCTTACCTTGTTTCTGAAAACTGTCATTAGTTATATCTATATGTCTTTATTTGACTCTAAATGAAGTTTTGAGAAAATCTTCAATTTTATACTTTCATAGTATTGATAAATTCGTTTTGGTTATAATTTTTGGTGCTGATTTTTGAATTTTAACTACATATTTGTTTAAGTTTTAAAAATACCTGTTTTCGACAATATTTTTATATTTTTTAATATATATCTGTGTTAACACAACAGATTTGTTACAAGACCAAAAAGTACTTTCATAACGTTTTGCCTTTTTCTTTTGAAAACCTGCTTAACATAAATGGTTTAAAGTTTCTTTAAAATTCTTGTAAGAAAGGTGAAATCTTAACAACTTATGAAGATTTTTCGAATTATATATGAAATAATATAAATATTTCAACTGAATATTGAAGAAAATAATTATAGATCTGCAAAACCATCACGGATTTTATTGAAAAAAGCTACTTCATAAATTTAGATAGCCTCAAAAAGTCTTATATGTGGTTTTTTTTTTCGAATATTAAAAAGTATTATCTCAAAAACCAGACGTGATACATTCATTTTGAAGTCGGATTTAAATTAAGGTCATCAAAAGCAAAACCCAAAGATAGGATAAGTGAGATTTTACTGCCAGTAAGAAAACCTTACTTCGACAAGTGAAGTGGTTTCCTATGATATTTGAGTCGTTCTATAGTATAGTACACTCTGGCCAAAACATACATTGTACTTATTTAAAAATCAATAAATCTTGATTAATTCTTTTTAATTAATTATATTTTCCCCCCATGTTGCAAATTTCTCTTTCTTGAATTCGTTTTTCGTTTCGGTTTATATCGCTTTTATGGATATACAACGATGTTGTACAGCCCATGAATTGGTCTTTTAAGTTAAGTGAATAGGCATAAGCCACATGGTTCTAAGTCGAGCGAATATTGTATTTGTGGAACGATATGGTTTGAGTTTTTTGGCGAAACCATCAAAATTTATGAGTGCAGTGTGAGAGTGTTCTTGTCACCACCAAATGGTCATTTTCACTGATTATTACGTTATTCCTACAGAATCAGTAAGTTTTTTATGTTTCTATGTTTTTTAAATGTTTCAAAAATATTTGTTCGATGTGGGCACATCTTTAGATTACTTTAGTTTATTTAAATATATACATTTTACACAAAATATATTAGTTATTTTTAACAATTCAATATACTTAATTTAAATATCTTAACGATTAGAGACTTCAGTGCAATAATCTTATAAAACATCGTGTTATTTCGATTTCAATTTTGAGCCTTGTAGTTTTGTAAATAAAGAACTAGACAACGTAAAAAAACAAACAATCCAGATTTTTAGAGGAAATTCAAATCTCTACAAAAGAAGTTTATTTTACAAAATTTCAATGCTTAAGAAAGTTTCAAGGGATGCATCGATGAGAAAGAACACGAGGACACACAAGATACAAATTCTAAGGAAAACACTTCTTCGGTAGTATTGAAGAATTCGAAGACTTAGCTTTTATCAAAGCATCTAAGTGGCTGTAAGGTGACAACATGTTATACACTCACTTTTCAGGGAAGTTATAAAACTTTCAGGGTATCACAAGGGATCAAATTAATCGCCAGCCCAGACCTAAGTACTGTTTTCGACCCAAATCTTATTATTCTCATACGGAAAAACTGTAAATATGCATCATCCACTGAAATCATTTTTTCAGAAATAGAACATTCGAAATGCATTTGTATTTAATAATTCTTGATTTTAATATTATAATAAACCTGTTAAAAGATTAATACTAATAGAAAATAGAACATCATCACCATTATCAAATTTATTTATGATCAATTCTGTATTCTTTACAAAAACGTAGTTTTCCTGTCTGAAAAGAATTTTAAAAGTAACAAAAAAGAGTCAATAAGAAAAATATGAATATTTTCTGTTACTTCATTGTTGGAATAATGATTGTCTATGATTCTGGTCACACTCAAATAATCGAATTAGTTTTCAAGATAAGTTTCCAAGTAATAAAAGCTGTCACATAAAATGTTTCTATATTATATCATCAGAAGTATTAAAAAACAGCTGCATAAATTTTTTTAAGAGACTTGATAATTTTTGTTGAAGTTAACGCTTTTATTTTATTATACTCAAAACTAAAATTTCTTACCTATATTTTTTTATAATTGAAGTTTTATACATTCTTAACAGTACCCTTAAATATAATTATTTTTCGATATATTATGAGGTTTTGGTATTTAGGGACACCATAAATATTTTAATTTAAAAAAATTAATGCAATATCGAAGCAAAGTGTAGAAATTTCTGTAAAACAGAATTTTCTAGGAAATAATTTTCTTTCAAAAACAATATTAATTGATCCTAAAAATCTGTTTGCAAAAACAAATAATAAGTTTATTAGCTCTAATTTGTGTATAATATGAAGACAAAAAATATTTTTGTAATAAAATAGAATTTTTCATCACACACAAAACACATTCCGCAATTAAATTAAAAATTTAGATGTGCATTTGATTCGAACTACTGACTTGTATCGGGTGATTTTTTTGAGGTTAGGATTTTCATGCATTAGTATTTGACAGATCACGCGGGATTTCAGACATGGTGTCAAGGAGAAAGATGCTCAGTATGCTTTGACATTTCATCATGAATAGACTTACTAACGAGCAACGCTTGCAAATCATTGAATTTTATTACCAAAATCAGTGTTCGGTTCGACAGTGTTCGGTTCGACAAATTTTGTTCAGCGATGAGGCTCATTTCTGGTTGAATGGCTACGTAAATAAGCAAAATTGCCGCATTTGGAGTGAAGAGCAACCAGAAGCCGTTCAAGAACTGCCCATGCATCCCGAAAAATGCACTGTTTGGTGTGGTTTGTACGCTGGTGGAATCATTGGACCGTATTTTTTCAAAGATGCTGTTGGACGCAACGTTACGGTGAATGGCGATCGCTATCGTTCAATGCTAACAAACTTTTTGTTGCCAAAAATGGAAGAACTGAACTTGGTTGACATGTGGTTTCAACAAGATGGCGCTACATGCCACACAGCTCGCGATTCTATGGCCATTTTGAGGGAAAACTTTGGAGAACAATTCATCTCAAGGAATGGACCGGTAAGTTGGCCACCAAGATCATGCGATTTGACGCCTTTAGACTATTTTTTGTGGGGCTACGTCAAGTCTAAAGTCTACACAAATAAGCCAGCAACTATTCCAGCTTTGGAAGACAACATTTCCGAAGAAATTCGGGCTATTCGAAATGCTCGAAAAAGTTACCCAAAATTGGACTTTCCGAATGGACCACCTAAGACGCAGCCGCGGTCAACATTTAAATGAAATTATCTTCAAAAAGTAAATGTCATGGACCAATCTAACGTTTCAAATAAAGAATCGATGAGATTTTGCAAATTTTATGCGGTTTTTTTTAAAAAAAAGTTCTCAAGCTCTTAAAAAATCACCCGATATAATTTAGTTAAAGACACATTTTGTTTGGTTTGTTTTGGGCCTAAGTCAAGACATTTAGTCACGTAACTGATACGAATCACGAATTCATCATGAATGTTGCAAAATATATATGTACATACATATATGTACATTATGTACATAAGTAGAACAAGAAAAATGTAGATTTTGCGAAGTTTATTGCTCTTTTGTTTTTAATTTATTGTTAGAAACCAGGGAATACAGTTACAACTTACAACTAAATGACTTCTTATTTTACTTTTTGCTACCTATCCACCTGGGAAGTATGAATGTAATAAATTATTTTGATGAGGTTTATGTGTACTACATGTGTTCGAAAACTTCTTGAGAATTCTGTTTTTAAGAAATAATTTAATTTTGGTTAAGTGACTTTAAATTTTAATGAATATATTACTTCGGATTTTTAAAATATCTATGGTGCAAGACTAGAATTTTGTGTGTAGGAAATTTATGGAAGATCTTTGGTTCAAGCTTAAAGAGAGTTAGTTTTTAAGTAAAAGATGGCTCAGATATTTTTTCCTTACTTCCATTTTTATTATAGAAAAACATAAGTATTTTCCAACATGATTGTTGTCAAGAATAAGATGTTTTTTAACTTAACTTAACTTTTTTAATTACATTTTGCCCAAATGGATTTGGTTTAAGTCATGAAACCTCTAGGAAAATATCAGCAAAGTATCAACTTTGTGGTTCCACATGGAAACAACTAGGAAACAAAAGGTAAATAACACTGGTTGACATATGGTTTTGTTCTTGGCTTTAAAATTGCACAAGTTAAAATCAAAGTTCGGATTAATACCAACTATAAAACTAAGGAAGTATTATATTCAAGGTTTGCTCAAAATTTCATAATTAATAATTAATTTCTTGCTTAAAGTGCAACAAGGAAGGGGTTTTTAAAGGTTTGCGATCCAAGCTATTTTATTGTTAGATTTTACTTGTCTATATTTTAGATTTATTGGTACCTTTTCAAAATAAAATTCAAGAAACAATTTTTGCTCAAAACTCTGCCACATTGTAGTCCACCATATCAGTAGTTACCAGATTTGATAGAATCATTTGTAGTAGCAATTTTTAGACGAAAAGAAAATGATCCTCTCTTCTTTGGTTATAGAGTTATTTGAATACACACGAACAGATTTCCGATTATAGTAATGTCAAATGTCAATTTTTGATTTGATGATTTATTTTGTTACTATTCACGAAAAAAATATAAAAAGTTAATTCTCCCCGACGGGGAATTGAACCCCGGTCTCCCGCGTGACAGGCGGGGATACTGACCACTATACTATCGAGGATATGAATAAACTGTACAAATACTTTTTTTCGAAATTTCAAATATGCTCTTTAGATGATGTTTTCTGTTCTGTTTTAAAATTGTCTCTAATATAAAAGAATACTGACTACATTTAAATATGCATATTATGTACATATATGTATATATAAATACTAAGATAATTGTATAACGATCTCTCCTTGGCATTAGACTATATTATAAATTTGTCCGGCTCTGACACCAATATTTTACTTCTAGGTGATTTTAATTTACCTCATATTGACTGGATTCCATCCGAAGACGAATCCTGCCTTGAAGCCTCTCCTTCTTCTTCACAATTGGAACTATCTCTTCTCGATAAAGTCCTTCTCACTGACTTACAGCAAACAAGCTGTATTAAAAACTCAAAAAAAATCGAATTCTCGATTTAGTCTTTTCTTCTGACGCTATTAGTACTCTTGTTCTAGAATCTAGATCAGAAATTACTAATATTGATAAATATCACCCCCCTTGGACATTTTTTTGACTTAAGTAATCACCTTACTGAATACAGTAATTCCTTTGATTGCTTATATAATTTTGATTTTAGAAGAGCTAATTTCCAGCAGTTGTCTGAAGATTTAACCATTTCTGGAATTGCTGATACATTAGCATTTTCTAACATTGACGAAGCAGTTTCAAATTTTTATAAGATCCTTAATTATTGTTTGGAAAAAAATGTACTCTTAAAGAAATCAAGAAATACAAACTTTAGCCATCCTTGGTACACGAAAGAATTGCGTTTACTGCGTAACAAAAGAAATAAGGCATGGAAAACGTATCTCAAAACTCTGTCTCCAATCAACTTCTCTTTTTATGTTGAACTCTTTAACCAATTTAAGTCTCTTTCTAATTTTTTATATGCTTGTTATGTTACTGATATGTGATCCTCTTTGAAAGAGAATCCTAAAATATTTTGGAATTTTGTAAACTTAAAGAAAAAATCAGATGGCTTTCCAGTTAACTTCACTTACAAGAACCTTTCGTTAGATAAAACTGTTGATATCTGTAACGCTTTCGCGACAAATTTCCGTGAGTCATTTGTTTATAGCCCTCAAGAAGTTGATGAAGTATATTTTCATAATCTTCACTCCTTTTCATAAACTAGCTGTAGTCACATCCCTGTGCTACAGAGTACGGTCCTTGATCTTTTATCCGCGTTGAATGATGACTGCTCAGCCGGCCCCGATGGTATTCCCCCGATAGTATTAAAAAAGTGTAGTAATGCTTTAGTTGAACCCCTTACGTTCTTATTTAAACTTTCTCTAAAAACAGGCAAATTTCCCAATATATGGAAGGAGTCATTTCTAACACCAATTTTCAAGAAAGGTAACAAGGCGGATATAAGCAACTACAGGCCCATTGCAAAGCTTTCTTGCATTCCTAAAGTGTTTGAACAAGTTGTATGTGAAAGTGTAGCATTTTTTAGTAAGAATCTCATTTGCGAACAGCAACATGGTTTTGTGAAAAAAAGATCAACCGTTACTAATCTCCTCACATTCTCAAACATATGTTCAAACGCTTTAGAATAAGGTTATGAAGTTGACTGTATATACACTGACTTTTCCAAAGCTTTTGACCAACTTAGCCACGGAATTATTTTATTTAAACGTAAAGCTTGGTTTTCCACCATTTTTCTTAGCTTGGATCAAATCATACCTTGAAAACAGGTCCTATGAGGTAAAATTTAGAAATTGTCTTTCTGAACCTTTTGTTGCTTAATCTGGTGTTCCCCAGGGAAGCCATCTTGGCCCTTTTCTGTTTATTCTGTCTATTAACGATGTATCGTCATGTCTACGCTCAAGTGAAGTACTCATTTTTGCTGACGACATGAAGTCCCCCCATGATCGTATTCTTTTACAAGCCGACATTGATAGTTTCACATTTTGGTGTGGGAAAAATAGCCTTTCACTCAACCGTTTAAAAAGCCAGACGATAACTTTTACTAAAAAACGAATCGGTAGTGTATTTGATTATTGTATATCGCAGCAAAAACTCTTTCGCGTCTCCACATTTAAAGATTTAGGTGTTCATTTCTGTTCCAACTTAGAATTTACATATCACATTAATTTGATTGTTAATAAAGCAAGTTCTATGCCTGGTTTTATAAAACGCTGGGCAAAGGAGTTCAATGATCCCTATGTTACTCTTTCTTTGTATAATTGCCATGTTCGTCCTCATCTTGAATATGCATCGCAAGTATGGACTCCTTATTACGAAATTCATAGAAAACGTATCGAATCAATTCAACATAACTTCATTCGCTTTGCCCTAAAGGGTCTTCCTTGGGATGATCCTTATGATCTGCCTCCCTATGAACATCGTATTCTGCTTCTTCAAATGCAATCTCTTTATCAAAGGCGTGTTAATACTGACTTAGTATTTTTTCATCAACTAATTAATGGTGAAATTGATGCACCTTATTTGCTATCTTGAGTACATTTGAATTACCGAGGCGGAACTCATCACCTGCGTACATTTGATTTTATACATATTGACTTCCATAGAACTAACTATGAAAAGAATAAAGCTTTAAGTGAAATAAGCATTTTATATAACTTAAACTGTACATCGATAGATTTAAATTTGAATAAGGTGGGATTAAAATCATTGTTTAGAACCAGTGCTCCACTATCGTAAACGTTCTCATTTTATTTTTTGTTCCGTAATATTTAAAAGTTAAATGTTAATTATGTTTTGTATTTTGTGCGTGTGTTAGGCTATAAATGTATTATTTTTTTACTAACAACTAACACATGCACTTATGATGAGCCTCTGATCGTAGTTTGACGCTTGCTATAAGCTTACTACTTTCTGAAATTCTGAAGTGTATTACACTGTACGGTTTATTGACAAAAACACACATTATCCACAAATACATACGAAAATATCTAATGGAGACGATTTTTAAATTAAATGATGCCGTGAAATAAGGCCTTTTAAAAATTGCCCTTACAAACTTTACAATTGGTCTTATTTACTTTACAAAAGTGAAATAAGACCAATTTTCAGCAGTTGGTCATATTGCACTTTGACAAATTGAAATTATTTTGAGAAATAAGACCAACTTCTTTTTCTTGTGAGGTATGTAAGGGGGGACATGCTGTCATGTCATTAAGGTTTGTTTTTGAATTCTAAGGATCCCAAAGGCCATATATAATTGCATTTACATTTTTGAAATTTTAATGTTGAGGCTTTTATTAATCTTCATAACTGTAATGACGCATTACAAATCTACCATGAAAACACCAACAAATTACATGCGTTCGGTTACTACACCGAGCATAGAGTTCACACTCAATCCAACGGGGCCAATACATGGTGCCATTAATGGACCAAGCTGATTTTGTCATTCGCAAAAATATAATTCACACTAGGTTGTTACCAAAAGGTTGCCTAGTAGAACCGAACAAAACCAACGAGATAAGATTAAAACGAAGGAGTGAACGAAGAAGATAGACAAGAAAGTTCAACGTTAAGCGAGGATTAGAGGTAAGTAGCTTGGATATACACAGAGGCTTCCCCCCACCAGAGGTAAGGGGCTTTTGTGAAATATCCAAGTTTAATTAATTTACCAGTTCAACATTTTAGCAAGTGGTAAGTAGTTTTGAATATAAACAGAGGCTTCCCCCCACCAGAGGTAAGGGCCTTCTTGTTTAATATTCAAGTTTAATTAAGTTACCAGCTTCGGCTGTGTGTTACCAGCTTCGGCTGTGTGTTACCGGCTTAGGCCGTGTGTTACCGGTTTCGGCCGTGTGTTACCAGCTTCGGCTGTGTGTTACCAGCTTCGGCTGTGTGTTACCGGCTTAGGCCGTGTGTTACCGGTTTCGGCCGTGTGTTACCAGCTTCGGCTGTGTGTTACCAGCTTCGGCTGTGTGTTACCGCCTTAGGCCGTGTGTTACCGGTTTCGGCCGTGTGTTACCAGCTTCGGCTGTGTGTTACCAGCTTCGGCTGTGTGTTACCGGCTTAGGCCGTGTGTTACCGGTTTCGGCCGTGTGTTACCAGCTTCGGCTGTGTGTTACCAGCTTCGGCTGTGTGTTACCGGCTTAGGCCGTGTGTTAACGGTTTAGGCCGTGTGTTACCAGCTTCGGCTGTGTGTTACCAGCTTCGGCTGTGTGTTACCGGTTTAGGCCGTGTGTTACCGGTTTCGGCCGTGTGTTACCAGCTTCGGCTGTGTGTTACCAGCTTCGGCTGTGTGTTACCGGCTTAGGCCGTGTGTTACCGGTTTCGGCCGTGTGTTACCAGCTTCGGCTGTGTGTTACCAGCTTCGGCTGTGTGTTACCGGCTTAGGCCGTGTGTTACCGGTTTCGGCCGTGTGTTACCAGCTTCGGCTGTGTGTTACCAGCTTCGGCTGTGTGTTACCGGCTTAGGCCGTGTGTTACCGGTTTCGGCCGTGTGTTACCGGTTTCGGCCGTGTGTTACCAGCTTCGGCTGTGTGTTACCAGCTTCGGCTGTGTGTTACCGGCTTAGGCCGTGTGTTACCGGTTTCGGCCGTGTGTTACCAGCTTCGGCTGTGTGTTACCAGCTGCGGCTGTGTGTTACCGGTTTCGGCCGTGTGTTACCAGCTTCGGCTGTGTGTTACCAGCTTCGGCTGTGTGTTACCGGTTTCGGCCGTGTGTTACCAGCTTCGGCTGTGTGTTACCAGCTTCGGCTGTGTGTTACCGGTTTCGGCCGTGTGTTACCAGCTTCGGCTGTGTGTTACCGGCTTAGGCCGTGTGTTACCGGTTTCGGCCGTGTGTTACCAGCTTCGGCTGTGTGTTACCAGCTTCGGCTGTGTGTTACCGGTTTCGACCGTGTGTTACCAGCTTCGGCTGTGTGTTACCAGCTTCGGCTGTGTGTTACCGGTTTCGGCCGTGTGTTACCAGCTTCGGCTGTGTGTTACCAGCTTCGGCTGTGTGTTACCGGTTTCAGCCGTGTGTTACGTACGGTAAGTGGCGATTCTCCGCGTAACGGCGATTACCCCAGTCTGGACCGAATGGACGAAAGAGACGAACCCCGCGCCGCCTGCTGACCGACACCTACCGCGGAGACTACTTTGGACCAATGAAACAACCCGAGATCCAGATGAGAAGAAGTATTATTACTAGAAATCTGAATTAAACAAAAAAATGTTAACCGACTAATGAAATAAACCCCAAAATTATATAAAGTTAATTAGAAATAAAGACAAGGACCTATTGATGTTAAATTTCGGTGTTTTACTTAACTAACCCTGGACACCGTGAGCATACCCCAGCTGAGAAAATTTAAAACACCCTCACATAACAATACTACGAGTATGTTGCGAGGTAATACTTGTTGATTTGAAGTATACTAAGGATTCGGTAAGTATATTATGGCCAAAATTCGAAAACTTGATTTTTCTTTAAATTTTTTTCTTAATTTGGCTTCTTAATAAAAAAAAAGTGATAATTTCAAGCCGAATTTCTGCACAAGCTCTTATACTGTCTCAAAAATATTTTATAATCAAAAATGTTATTGTTTTTATTTTTGATTTTTAAAAAAATATTAAACATTTTTCGTCGCAATTCGGTATCTCAAAAACGGGTCATTATTTTTTTACAAAATCGATATGTAAAACTTATATTAATAAGCTCTAAATAACTGCATACTAAAACTTTTTTCGATAAGCGTTTTTTTTTAAATAACATTGCTATCTTAAATGTAATGTGAAAAATGTTAAAAGAAAGGCATGAAATAATTCCCTGGCTCCGTGAAACAATTCCCCAAAAAATTGTATTAATTTCTTGGAAAGTTATTGCACGGAACCAGGGATTTATGGCTCATGCCTTTTGGTTTTTTTTAATTTTTTAATTTGGGGATTTTATAATTCAATCAAACCTCGATTCGGTGGTTATTTTACGGAGCCATTAACTATAATCTTCGATTCCTAAAAAATTCGAGCGTGAAATTTTCATTCAAATGAATGAATGACACAAATTTACTTTTTAACGTCATCAACAAATTCGAAGAAAGTTAGTTTCAAAATCACAGCAGGTACTTTAGTTTTCTTCTTCGTACTGTTTATTTGAAACACGGTTCTGTGATTTATTTTCAAAATATACTTTTTAAAATGGGATTACTATGAAATTATGTTTATTTATTTTCATTATTTTGCAAGTGACTTTTCAAAACATTTTGAGTAAGTTCATTGCGTTGCCCATACAGCTCCAAGAATCGTATTTTTCCCCAAGTGAGTCCACACTCCCTAAATTTATTTCTGGTAAATTGACGTTAGAACCGTGTGTGATTTGTGATTGATAAAAACACAATCTTACTTTACTTTTAATGGTCCTAATCAATCAATTTCTTTTACTTTGCGATTTCTGTTTATTTATTTGTTTCTAATAATAACACAAATGTGTTCTTCGAAAAAAGAGTATCCTCATTCAAAATACTACTGTAACATTTATTTGCATATTCCAAAAGTTCAATTACCTAAGTAGCTCACGTTTGATTTTTAAAAACATTTTATAGGTTTATGTTCCAATAAAATACAAAATGTAATAGATTATTTGGGGAGAGTACGATAACTTTGGCGACAAAGTTTAATGACGGATTTGTATAGAACAGCTAAAAACAAGCATTTTTTACTATGGGAGGGGGGTCTATCTCCCCCCGTTTAGGCGGTAGGGGCAATTAAAAAAAATATGTACATTAAATGGAAAAAAATAATTAAAAAATAACGGTAATACTTACAATTAAGTATTATACCTTTTTTTAAAGCCAACATTTTTGTCTATTAGCTTGTTTTTAAATCAAGTCAAAACTATGCATAGTTTTTGAAAAAAATTGTTTTAAACTAAAAATGTATGCAAAAAAAATTAAAAAAAAAGGTTTAAAGTGTAGTTTTTCAAAACTTGCAAACTATTTACTGTTTTTTTTTTTTAGAATTCATTGCTCTTATTTGTTTTTGATGAAAAACTGAAAACTAGATGACTTTATGTCTTCTATGTAGTTCTTGAGAAAATTGAAAATTACCAAAATAAATATTTTAATTAAATTACTTTTTCCTTGCTTAAGTATTAACGTAGTTTTATTTTGATAGTAATAATCGAATATGGATTAAGATACACCTAGGGTAAATTAATTTTTCTTAAATCCAGCTTATTTAAATGCAAACGAAACTTTGCATGCAGCCCATCTTGCACCCACCGAACCGTGCCCCCTCCCTCTCTTGGACGCACTCCAACTTGCACCCACCCCAAATCCTATAGTGTTCCCAAGCAGAGGGGTTGCAGGGGGTAGCATGCCCCCCCTTACAGATCCCACTGTTGCATACACCCAAATTCACACACACATTACTGTTGCATACACCCAAACTCGCACCTACCATTGTTACTATCAAAATAAGACCACTCAAGCAAAAAGAAAAGAATTAAATTAAAATAGTAGTTGTGGTTATTTTCAATTTTCTCAAAAACTAAAAGACATAAAATCATCTAGTTTTCAGTTTTTGATCAAAAATAAATAAGAGTAATAAATTCTGAAATAAAAACAATGGTAGATAATCTTGAAGTATTGAAAAATTACACTTTAAACCTTTTTTTTAACTTTTTTTACTCAAATTTTGAGTTTAAAATTAAATTTTTCAAAAACTACGCATAGTTTTGACTTGAATTAAAAACTAGTTAATAAAACAGAATGTTGGCTTTAAAAAAATGTATAAAACTTAATTGTAAGTATCACCGTTATTTTTTTCCATTTTAAATAATAAATAAATAAATAATAAATTAGGTGGCGCAACAATCCATGGAGAACCAGGGCCTAGTGACTTACAACTCTCAACCATCCCTGTGTGCGAGTAATGTTGTCAGAGATGGAAGGGACCTACAGTTTATATGCCGAATCCGAACGGCAAATTTTTGAGAAAGCACTTTTCATGACAAGAATTACTCTTGGAAAATTTGTCAATTCCTCGCAAGAGGCAGTACCCGTGAAAAAAGTTAGGTGGCACAGGCAGGGATTGAACCCAAGACCCCTTGCATGACAGTCCAACGCACTAACCATCACGCTACTAATAATAATAATTTTTTTAAATTGCCCCTACCGCCTAAACGGGGGGAGATAGACCCCCCCTCCCATAGTAAAAAATGCTTGTATTAAGCCCCTCTACCAAAAACCGTTATTATATCTTGGGGCCAAAGTTATCGTACTCGTGCCGATTATTTTCATGATGAGTGCTTTGATTATTGGAAAGTTTATATCAACTACTGGAAGATAATAAATTTATTATTATTATTATTATTTATTTATTATTATTATATTATTAATTACAACAATTCACATCATGAAAAAAATTTTACTCACAAAGAAATGTTTGACTAAAAGACACGAACTTTTGTTTCTGCTATCAGAACTCAATTTCTTAAACGTTATCCTGCATATCCATGTAAGTCTTTGAATGGTAATTTGTCAAAGAACACTTAAAAAAGTTTATAAACACTTTATTGGTATGACAACTTGTTCAAAAGTTATGTACATTTACATACCTCAAAAAAGCACACGACATTTTATCAAAAACGTAAATTTTTTTTTATTTTTTTTAGAAAACTCGAAGACTGTATCTCATTTTGAGAAAATAAAAGAACTTTAAGCGATGATGTTGGTTTATTAAAGTATTCTCCTCTTAAATAATTAAATCGTAATACGCACGCCTTTGGAAATACCAACAGTGTACAGAGATTCATTCCTTTGCCGTACTACATGAATGTGAAATACTTTACCAGATTTTGTCTTTACCGGTCAGGGCATTATTTAAGTATTCAAACTCTCTATTCCTTTCCTAATGCTCGTGTTGCGTCTTGCGTGTGCGCTCATCATAAAAATATACTCATTTTCATTCCAAATGCAAATGAGGCTTCTCAATATTCTTTTAACCTTGTTCTATAAAACAATAAGCTGATAAAATTAGTTAAATAGTTTATGAGAACATAATTGATTGAATAATAAACTTAGTTTTTAACGTCTAACAATTTAAATATAAGAAATATCAAAACAAAACAACAAAATCAAATAAAATAATAACATTCACTTTTAATAAAATATGCTAAATATATTTTAACAAAATTTAAATTTAATTTAATACCTTCTCCTCTCAGTTTAACAACCAACTAAAAATCTCAGCTTACGTAACATAATTCTCAGATGTTTACAAATTAGTATCAATGTTTTTGTTAGCATATTTTATATTTTAAATTTATTGTTTAAAAACCAAGACAATGTACATACATACATACACATAAGTATTAATAAATTAAAACTATAATTAATGGGATTAATTCAATTCAAAACAATATAAAAACATCATCCAAAAGTTTTTGCTGAATTAAAATCGAATCGTGTGAATTTGATTACCACATCAATAAAAATAAATCTCAAATTATAGCCTCAAGGAAACTATATGGCATCGGCTTTATGTGTTTTTGATCAATCGCTGATATCACTTTCAGTCGTTGTTGCACTGATGTCAATCAAACAAAAATAAAAACAAAAAACAGAACACAAAAAACAAAAAACAAACAATAAATTACAACAAGAACCATCAGAGAGGAAGTTGATGATTAAGCATCCAAAAAACTACCGAAATGGCACGTTCGGCATTGAAGTCGTTGACTTCTTGAGATGCTCACTTATTTTTCGGTTTCTTCATCATCCATATGCGATACAATAGTCGAGTCGATGCGATGGTTGGAGTTAGATTGAAATAGACTTTCAGACACATTTTGATTGTGATTTTTCTTTTGTATCGAGAAGTTTGAATGTTAATTAAATGAATTCAGTCGGAAGAACTTTTGTGAAGTGAGGTACATACATATATAATTAAGTTGTCAATAATAGGGTATTTTTTGCTGATAAAAATTAATTGAGTTTAATAGGTCAGAAAATATCTTAGTAAAGATCCAAAATTTGTGTACTTTTTGTTTTTTTTTTTTTTGATGTTGTTAAACTTCAAAATATTCTGATTTCACAATAAAAGTACCGTTTAAGAAAGTGGAGCTAATATAATGTAGGTCATGGATGATTAACTTATTCTTCAAAATTCCCAAATTTACACGGCGTATGAGTGTTTTTTACTTCCTATCCTTTATGAAAACCAAAAACTGATTCAGCTTATGGTATTTTACATTGAAAAAAAAAAATAACTTTAAAAAAGTTATAGTAACCAAATTATACCAAATTCCAATTCAAAATCAAAACATTAAATCAGCTTCGTAAGGTATCTTACTTACTTAAGGTGGCGCTACAGTCCTGTGTGCACCAGGGCCTCACCCAACAAACTTCTCCATGTAGCTCGAGCCCTAGCTAGATGTCTCCAGTTTCGCGCTCCAAGTTGGGTGAGGTTACTTTTAACTTGTGCGCGCAACCTGATCCGCGGTCTCCCTCTACTGCCCTGTCCTATGGGTGTGGACTCTCTACGTGACCCAGCCATCTCAGACGTTGGACTTTTATCCTTCTGGTTTAGTCTAAGTCAACAACGTCAGCTCGTCTTGGGTTTTTTCCAGAATCTGTCGTAATGTGAATATTTGATCGACTGGGGACTTTCCTGGTCTAAGACTGCACTGATAAAGATCTATCAGGTTGTTGACGATGGGCTTTAGACGTTCACATATTATGGCAGAGAAGATTTAAGCAATGTTAAGCAGACTGATGCCTCTATAGTTGGTGCAGTTTAGAGGGTCTCCTTTTTTCAGAATGGGGCAAACAATACGGAGGTTCCATTCATGGGGCGTTCTTTCTTCCGAATTTATTTTACAGATAAGTTTGTGCATACTCCTAAACAATTATCTCCAGCTGCTTTGAAGAGTTTGGCATTCAAGGCCTTTTGCTTCAGCTGCTTTGTTGGAATTCAGCTAAGATATGGCTTAGATTGGCTTTCGTCGTCTATTTTGAATAGATCATCCTGCCTGACAGCAGAATTCGGTTCGTCGTCGCCGTTATATAGTCTGCAGAAATTGTGTTGGTGGCAGAGAAATTCGAAAGAGGTTACTTGTAACTCGGTCCGAGAAGGATTTGGCGATCTCTAGCGATTGTAACCATTGTAGACGTTGTATCTTCTCCCAGCATCTCCCTGTTTTGCTTGGGTCTGGGAACCTGAAGTGCTACCTTGGCTGCAACGAGATAGTGGTCCGAGTCGATGTTAGCTCCTCGGAAAGTTCGGACATCCATGATGCTAGAAGCTTGTCTACCGTCGATCGGAATATGTTCAATCTGGTTGACGGTTCTGGAGAATGTTGAGGTGTTGAAAACGCTTTCTGGCTACCATGAAGTTTCGCCCGCTGCAAAATCGATGATCCTGAATCCGTTATCGGAAGTGTTGTCGTGCAGGCTCTTTTTACCGATTATTCCACCAAAAATGTCCTCCCTTCTATCTTGGCATTAAAATCGCCCAGGACAATTTTAAGTTCATAGCTACGACACTGCTCATATGCTTTGTTTAAAAGCTTGAAAATCATATCCTTGATGTTGTCATCCTTATCTTCTGTGGGAGCATGTGCGCATATTAGGCTAATGTTAACGAGTTTAAACTTGAGTGGATGGTCATGAGGCACTCGTTGATGCACCTATAGCTCAAGACTTGTTGCCTAACTCTAGTGCCAATGACAAAGTCGCATCCAAATAAGAGCTGTTGGTTTTTTCGGAAGCAGTCTCTATTGTAAATATCGCCGTTTTCCATCCTCTTTTTGCCCGGTCCATCCCATGGTGATGTCTGCTTTATTAGCAGTCTAGAGCCTTCGCTTATTCTTCGGCTGCAAGAATTAATTAATGAAATTTTAATGACTTTAATATGATATTATTCTTTGCTAAATTTTGTTGTTATCGTAAAAGAAAAATCCAATCTGTATTTTATATATACATAATCTGTATTTTTTCAATAAGAAATAAAAACTTTCAAAAACTGCTACTTAAATTGGTAAAAAATATTTTTCGACTAAATTCTCTTAAACAAAATCAAATATTAAAATCATCATACCTATGCAAAATATTGTCGCTAAATTTTGGTATATTTTTGAAAAATTTAATTGACAAGTATGTTTACAAACCTTGAAAACCCACAAAATCAACAAAAACTGATAAGAAATGGTTTTCGACTTAACTATTAGGAGACCAAAAAATGATATTGACTTCAAATTTTTATCTCACACAAAATATTATTATTAACATTTTGTAAAAGTTTTGGAAAAATCGATAGACTGTATGGAAAGTTATCTGTGTGTGTCGCATCCCAGTCCCTTTTTTTTGAAGCTTTCAAAAAAGTCAGTAGCTCGGAAGCTTGCTATTAAGTTGAATAGACATTAAAAGAGAAGTCTGATATATTTTTTCAAACATTTTAAGTTAATGTTTAATGCAAAAATTGTACTACCCATACTCGTATGTATGAATTGCATGTAAAAATAATGTTAAACATATTATTTATATTTTTTTCCAATTTTATTTTAAGTAATTTACTTTTTAAATACAAAAATTAAAATCGTTCAAATCCAAATATAATGCATTATCCATTCATTCTTTTTTTTTATTATTAAAAAGCTTTCAAAACATCCTCAATTTGTATTTTGTAAGTTTATAAAAAAATTCTTCTTCCATTCTGAATTTATTTATATGCAACAAAATAGTTATAATGACTTTTTATGTTTAATTAATCTTGTCGAGTTTAACAGTATCTAGAATTTCATTGCGAAACTGATGGTTTTAATGTCATTGTGTTAGTTTTAGATTTAATAAAGGTTGTAGGTAAGGTACGTCATTTCCATTTTCTAATAGGAAATACAATACATCACATATATTTAATAAAATGTTACTTTAATTGATATTGACGTGATTTTGTTTACATGTACATATGTACCATATGTACACCATACACTCAAACATAAGAATTTCAAAAATTAACAAAAAGTTATTTAAGAAGTGTTATTCAAGTAGTATTTTGAATCGCATTTGCAAAATTTGAATTATGTTATTAAACCTACTTGCTACTAAACAATTGAGTAAAGATTCGTTTAAGGTTCGTTCTTGAAAACGCCGACAATTCAAAAATGTTCAAAATCACTTCTAAAAACATGCCCATCTCTTAAATGTTAATTCTAAACAGGTAATGTTGAGTAAAGATGAAATATTGATATTGAAAATTTAGATTTCATTCAGTGTACTTAAGGTTATTTCAACTAAAAGGTTAACACCTGCATCCAAGGCTACTAACAAATACATTATCTACACAACACCGATGTATCTTTCTAAAAATTTCAGGAAGCACCGATAAAGTTTTACGTTGAACAATTTATTTATGTATATTTGTGTATGTTTGAGTGTATATATATAAAAACATCGATTAACACTTTACGGCATAAAAGTTTTAAAACAAGCTTTAACTTTTCCTCACCAGAAATAATAATTAAAGTGTTGATAATTTTATAATAATTTATGATAAAACTAAACACAATTTTAAAAACCTTCAAGGAACTTTCTTCAACTCTTTAAAGCGATGAATGTCTATTAAATTATTTATAATTTTTTTTTTTTTCATTAAATTGCTTATTCACTTAAGTACGAATACGTTGCATAAAATTCCAAAAAAGATGAATGTACTAGCTTTTGTACTTTCTATAGGAAATTGAAATATGGTTGCCAAACGAAACCGACATTGCATTGCATCAAACAATTTTCCTAAGCTGGGATAATAGAGATTTTTTCTTTTCTTTATGAACTTGTACTGTACATAGCGAAATTATAATTTTCTTCTGACACACAAATCACAGAAATGGCCAGAAAAAAATTTCCCCATCATGGCTTGGGGTTTTGCAGATTCACTACCGTCAATGCCGCTGCCGCCAGTGCGGTGTGTCAATCAAAAAAGAAAAATATGCCATCAACCTGTTAAAGGAAGATTGTGTACACTCCGATTCAGTTTTCATGATCTTTAAAGTTTTTCGAGAGATAGTGTTGAAAATATTTTATACTTATTACTGTCAAAATCTTTTTTTACATATAAAATTATAGACTTTTAGTAGCTTCACGATAAAGCGCCAAACTATGTATGAGGGCGGAGATTTCCCGAGATCTGTAACGCCATGTTGTCTATAAAATCATGAAAAGTCCACAAATTGCCCTTTTCACGACAAACATGAGACAGTGACCGACAACCGTTTCAGAAATGTGAAATAAATTTTCTATGAATTTTAAAAGTCGCAGTATTTAATAAAATGAGGTTTTTATGTATGCATATAGTTTGCTCCCACTTAAGATATTATGACGATTTCGAGGTTTAAACAGATTGTTTTTAGAGTTTTAATAAATTAAAGTATTAAGTAAAGAAGTTTTGAATCAAAATGGGAGACAATTTTCTTGCACCACCAACGAATCCTGAACCACTTGGCAATATTCAGTAATCAGATCGATGGTATTTTGGCTTTTCAGGATTTTGGAAGTTTGGAATTTTTGATTTTCGGGATTTTGGAATTTCAGGATATTGGCTTCTCAAGATTTTGTAATTTTTGCATTTTGATTATTTTGGATTTTTGAGTTTTTTTGAATTCGGGTTTTGGGAATCTATCCAGAACCTCAGATAAATTCCATGGATTGAAAGTTGCAGCCAAGAGATCGTGTATGAATATTAGGAAGAGAATAGGAAGTAGAACGAAACCCAGGTTAACACCAGTATTTATTTTTTTAGTTTTAAACTTGAAACCATCTAACATGACTTGTATTGAAGCATTAGAAATGTAATTTCTAACAATGCCGGATCCAGAGGGGTCGTAGGTATCATGAACACTCCCCCCCCTGGGAGATTATTTTGTTTTAATTTTCTCAGGAATTCCCTTGAATTCAAAACTTATCGTATTGCGTTGGTTTTTAGTTATTATATTTTTAATTATTTATTTTTTCTAAATGAAAATACAATTTGTATTTTATTGCTTTAAACTTTGTTGCTAAAAATACTACTTTTAACTGAGGACTGGATCAAGAATCGGAAATCTAGCCATATTCTAATCGCTCAGCACAATTTCATCAACTTTTGACCAATGAACGATCCAGAGAGGGTCATATGAGCCATAGAACGAACTTAGTTGTATAAGTAAAGATATCATCTACAGTTTTTAAAGTAATTTTACGATATTCATCAAAAAGCAGTTTGGTGTCAAAAACAAGTCTTTGTTTTCAATCAATTAAGAATTTGGAAAAACTTAAGTAATGCATAAAATTATTTGCATAAGCTCTTTTCTGAGAGAAAGAGCAAATATTCAGGTTCTAAAGAAGTTACCTTGAATAAAAGATCAACAATTTGATACTACGTCGTCGCCTTTAAATTTCTTAAACTTGTCTTCAAGGCTTTCTTAGAGTGTTTTTTCTTTCAAAATTGATTTTCTATAACATACAACAACTTTGAAGATCTTAAAAAATTAAAGAAGTCCACTTTTTGCAGTGAATTTTCTTTGGATGCTCTAGAACTGTGATTTAAACACGAATTTTTATGAATGTTCCAAACTTCCCCTCCTAGTGCTCACTGTGTTTTAACATAATAAGGGTTTTAATATCCCCTTGAGTGTGCGCTTGCTGCTCTTTTGACATTTCTCTTCAGTTAGGTTTGCCATTTCATGATGAAAAAATATACAAGCCAAAAACGCGTCGATATTAAATTAACTAAATTAATTAACTGTTTAAAATTCACTACCGAAATTCGGAGTCAGTGGCCTCAACGTTAAGAGCGCTACGTCCAATTCATGGTCTTCATAATCGTCCTAGCAGAACAATTGAGCGTCTAGTGGACAAATTTGAATCCACAGTACAAAATGTTCACGTGCCAGTGAGACAAAGAAGTGCCCGTAGTGTCGAGAATATTGCTGCCGCAGAGGCTTAAGTTGCAGAAAGCTCAAATGTGTCTCTCACACGTCGTTCTCAAGCGTTGGGCATCTCTGTGACGTCGTTGTGGCGAATTTTGCGAAAAGATCTTGGCTTACATCCTTAAATAAAAATAAATTAGGTGGCTCAACAGTCCATGAAGAACCAGGGCCTACTGACTTACAACTCACAACCATTCCTGTGTGCGAGTAATGTTGTCAGAGATGGTAGGGACCTACAGATTATATGCCGAATCCGAAAGGCTAATTTGAGAATGCACTTTTCATGACAAGAATTACTCTCGGAGGATTTGTCAATTCCTCGCAAGAGGCAGAACCCGTGAAAAAAGTTAGGTGACACAGGATGGGATTGAACCCAAGACCCCTTGCATGACAGTCCAACGCACTAACCATCACGCTACGGGTACTATCCGGAGGGGCCTACATCCTTACAAAATTAAATTGACGCAAGAACTGAAGCCGCTTGACCACCAGAAGCGTCGTATGTTCGTGAATTGGGCTGAGCAACAACTTGAAAATGATTCGGATTTCCATCGAAAAATCATCTTCAGCGATGAGGCTACAAAAACCTTTGTAGCGCTCTTATTAAAAACCCAAAACAAGTAAGCAGACTGATTACGATATTAGTAATAGACTCCTAAAAATTGAGTCCGAAAAAAATATCAGAAAATTCTTCATATCAGATTCTGTTTTACTTTCCTACGAAAAAAGATCACATTTTTCTGGAAAACTTTCTCATTTTCTGAGTTTTTGTAGCGTTCTTCGCATTTATAGAAATGCCAACAAGAGCAGAATATAATATTTTTGGAAAAAAGCTACGTTTCAACACAATTTCTAACACTTCTGCGTGAAAGGCACCAAAAACCTTCTAAACTATTGTACGAGTATTTTAGCTCTTAAGTATGGCATATTTAGAAAACTGTTTTATTATTGGAATGCTTTCATGTGGAGGCAGTAGTCCAAATTAAATAGTAAGACCATATCCTGCTGGACAACAGTATGTTAAAACAATCTAATAACTGAAGTTGTCACTTTAGCGCTTTAAATATGTAAATGTAAAGTTAAGATACACATTATGTTATTTAAATTTTGCCAGCCTCCTTTAAAGAACATTTTAAAGCGGTGTTCAAAACCTCATCTTTATGTTAAGTGTGTGACCCCTCCCCCCCCCTGATTTAAAGTCTGTATCCGCCCTTGAATTCTAAGAGATTCATAAATACCTAAAGGACACTTTTTCTAGAAGTGAACTTGCCGATAAACACTGTTGAACGCTTTTGAAATATCAATTGAAATAATCTTTCTTTCTCCAAAACGATGTAAGAATTTGTTTAACTGTTCAGTTAGATAAACCACCAATGCCAGTCTTTCGTTTTTCAAGATATTTAAACAGTTGATGATTGTTCAGCGTTTCCATGACCTTGGAAAGTGCTAAGTTTTCGCAATTCGGTGTTTTTTTTTTTCTTTTTAGTAGAGATATGTAGCAGCAGTTTCGATTTTCTAATAAAACCAAAATATACTGCAATACATTCAACTTGCATTGTAAATTATTTCATAAATTTTTAACTATAAATTGCCCCTTTTTTAACTTTTGTATTCATCATCTTAAATCTGGACAAAAATTCGTTAAAAATAGCCATTAACACCTAACAATAACTAACAACGAACTTACTAACTCAATGCAGACCCATAAAACGATATATTTCAAAATAAAGCTAGCACAATCGAATGTCCTGGACTGTGTATTAAAAGATGCCAAAGGAAATAAGCTTGAGAAAAAGTAATAAATGGACAGTTAAAAAGATCTTGAGATGGAAAGTATGAGATCACATAAATTTGTTATTTTTATTATTGACCAAGTACTTTTTAAGAATCAAGAATTATTATTTATACATACGTTTCTTTTAACAGGTTTAAATGAATATATGACTGAAGTTAGATAAATGCGTACGAGTATGAAATGATGAAGATGATGTAGCAAACATAAAATTAGAACTCGAGTTTCTATAAGAATACATGTTTTGAGAAATTTGTATTTGATTGACGGTTACGTACATTAATAGTAGGTCTTCAATAAAGTTTGGAACACATCGAACATTATGGGAAAACCCACTCGATATATGTAATTGAATTAAATTGTTTTTTTTTATTTATTGCAATTTTGTTTATTGTAATATTTTTGTACTTTCTCCAAGATAGAGGTCTTGATGATGTTTTCGATTTTCTTTAAAACGACACGTTTATACTAGAATGAGTTTTTATGTTGTATCAATTAGTGCAATTTTTTTTAGAATACAGCCCATTGGACCTGGATATCACTTAAATTTAGCTGCATTATAAAAAGGCGGCTGAGTCCGTGAAACAAAACTTTCTAATAGTGCCCTTAAAAAAAATTTAAAAATCATAATTTTTTTTAATTAGCTCCCAAAAATATGCATTCAAAAAGCGAATATTAAGTTGCTTTCTTTGGACGTATGTCTGTACATAAGACATTTTGAATTTATCCTTACATTTTACTATAAGCGTAAGTTTTCTTAGTTCAAAATTGTTAAGAAGATAAAATTAGTTAATTAATAATTTTTTGTTCGTAAGATATTCGAGCTTTTCCGAAAGCCGTGCACCTCGTGACATTATTGTCTCGGATACAATATACATATATCACTTGTAATTTTAAAGATTTCTTGGAGGGATAAATGAATACCGAACGTACGAAGCTGCATGCACGCTCTCTAAAACCGATGTGTTTGTAATGCAGACAGGGACCATGAAATTTCAAATGGAATCAGAAAAAGAAAGCATTGTTTACAAAACGTTCCTTAAATGTTTCCCATTTGCTTAAAAAACGTTGCTGGAAAGTTTCTGATTTGTTTTTTTAACTTCCCATAAGAAGTTATTTTAATGGATCCAATTTTTCGAATTGAAAATTTTGACATTTCTCGACGTTTCAAGGTCCCTAGAGTCGAAATAAAAGATTTTTAGAGAGATGTCTGTGCGTGCGTGTGTATTTACGCTCATACGTCTGTATACGTCCGTCCGTTAGCGATGTTTTTTTCGTCGTCCATAGCTCAAGAACCAGTAGAGATATCGACTTCAAATAAATTTTGTTATACAGATAATAATGCAGAAAAATGCAGAAAGGACTCACAAAAAAATGCGTGGGTGGTTTTTTTACCATAGCAATTTAAAAAAAAAAAGGTGAAAATTTTGGTTAACCCTAAATACCTCTCGAACCAATACTGCTAGAGACTTGAATTAAATTTTATATTATACGAGTATATTGTAAAGTCAAACAGATATATTTTTGGAAACAATTCTAACTAACGGTTTTTTATATATCACAAGAAAATGATTTTATCTCCAAAAAAAATGTGTGCAATGAAGAATTACGTTTTTTATATTTAAATATCTTTTCAAAACTTGAGATATTGGCTTTAAACTAATTTTATCTTATGAGAAATATTGTTTTGAACATTCGATACAATTTTGAGAAAAACGGAATTGACAGTTTTTTTTACAAAAAAATAAATATCTACAAAAAATTAATAAAACTTCGTAAAAATTGATTGTCGACTCAAATATCTTTTCAAAAATTTAAGATATAGACTTCAAATTAATTTTATTTCATAAAAAATATTGTTTTAAACACTATCTAGCAGTCGGTTTTTTCATAAAAAATTAAAATCTTCAAAAAATAGTACGCAAAATTGGAAAAATTGATGTTCGGTTCTCGATATCTCGTGAATAATAGAAAACATTCACTTCAAATTGATTTCATTCATGCAATTTGTATTTGTTTATATAAGAAATTAAAATGATTTAGAAATGCTACTAAAATTGGTAAAAATTGGTATTCGACTAAAAATCTCGCTAACAAAAATAGATTTCGAAATCAAACTTTTTCATTATATGCAAAATATTATTGGTAATGTTAAAATTTTTAAGAATTATTCAACTGACAACTTTTTTAACAAAACACGAAAACCTACAAACTCTTAAGCAAGACAAATTGACAGACGGGATGGGAAATTATCAGTGTGGGTCGCATCCCAGCCTCTTTTTTTTTGGTGTTGACGCTTTGAGAAATATTTCTGAAATATTTCTTGTTTCCCATGTAAGCTTTCAGTTTTGTAGTGAAAAAATGACTGTTAAGCAAGTATTACCGATAGTGCCGTGTTTTGTCCTCGTGATTTCTTTATCTACCTCGTCTTTTTCACAGTTAATATTTTCAGAAATTTGGGACACATTGTTGGCTTTTTTGATTTTATTTTCAATATTTTCGTCAAGCGGATCTAAAAAAAGCTTTTTGTATTTCAAATATATTTGTCAATTGGAAAAATTTTTCGTTGACCCACATTCTTCGCGACATTTTATATTTACAACAACAATCACTGACTTACTTTCGACCTATGCAAATGCTTCTGAAACAAATAAAGTTAATACAGAGAACATTTTATAAACACTTCAGAAATGTTTTACTAGCGTCCAGAGCAAAGAAAACATTTCTGAAATCTTTCTTTGTTTCTGAAATGTTTTCAAATTTCTCTGAAAAGTTTTTTAAAAATTACAATAATAACAACATTTTGTGTATGAAAAAAAATTGAAAATTCCGAACTTAATGATGTACGTTTGGACGAACGTACAGGCACACGCAAACAGAGCTTTTGATTAAGATTCTTTGGCCCTTGAAATGTCGAGAAAAGTCAAAATTTTGTATTCGAAAAATCTGACTGATCACTATAACTTATTAATTAAAAATTACAATAATATCCCATGAAAAGTTTAAAATTAATTTTAAGTTGAATTAATCGAACATTCAACAATCAAAGTTTTAAAATGTTGTTTATGAAACAGCCTGCAAACCTTTATTCAGCATTAAAAAAAAAAAATTATTGAACAAAACCCCGCAAATATGAAGAAAAAGAACACTTTAAGTTATACGACCTTAAATCAAAAGTAATTTCTCAGATTTGGGATTTTCAATTTCCTTATTAGAAATGTTATATCTTTTCCATTTCAATTCAAAAAAATTCTCTAAAACACTATAACTAGCAGATACACCTTATCTATACAAAACCCTAATTGTTAAATTATACCAACGCAATGTTAATGGCAACATAACCACCACCACCAATTTGCTAACTTTAACAAAATAAATAAAGTAATAGTACTTAAACATAAAAATGCTTAAAAATAAATGTAATCAGTAATCACTATATTTTTTGTTGAGATCCAAAACAAGTACATGCTATGAAGCCGCTACTCAAATAAACTTAAAAACAACTTAATTTCATGTCACTCATTAGGCCGCCCTATACAGGTGAGAGATGATACAACTCTCTGTGTATGTGAAATGAGCCATACCCAAATAATAAAATTAATACTTAGCATGGCAAAGACAATTCAATTGCTTTTGGTTTTGGTAGAGGTGGAACACACCTATGGAAGTAAGGAGAGGGTGTTGTGGCGGAGCAGTAATTAGGAAATCATTCAATTCTCATGAATAAATTAAAAACGTATAGTGCCTTACTCTGACTCAGAAATCTGGGTGACCATATTTTCTAGATCCCAAGTAATTTCATACATTTTTTGATTTTGTAAAAAGTTGCTATGTGTCATTACAATTAAGTAAAGCCATGGAAATGTTGAACTATTTTTAAATTATTTTTTTTTTAAATAAGATATTTAGGTATAAATAATTTCATAGATCCTATGTCTCTATTTATTTAACCAGAAATACACTTAGTCAACTTATTTTGATTTGATTTTTTTATGGTTAAAATATGACTGTTGAATTTTGACGACGTTTTTAAAAACTGTTTTATTTTCTTTTTAATGAATTGATGTTAACGTTCTTGATGAAAAAAACAAAAAATGTCTCAGATTCAACTATCACTCTGGACACATGCATACATATCGAGCTCGAAATAAAAAATTATATAAATGTCAAAATGTGGTTCCTTGTAGGTACATATTTCAAGTCATAAACTGTCAAATCGTATTGAGAATAGTTATCTTACAAAAGCATGGCTTTAAATCATTAATATTATTTAGACTTAAGATAAAGCCTAAAACCTTAAATATAAGTACAATCTAGAAGTCTAGACGAGGCTACAAATTTAACTCTTTACGAGAAAACTTCAAGACTGTATCCGACGTGATGTTTAATTATAGGTGAGTGATAGTAACAAAAGCCGCGTCGGGCTCCTAACGTGGCCATTTATTTTCAGTACTAATTAGCGGCAAATTATTATACATGTCTTTTTTGTATAGTGCTTTAAAATTAGCCCTTTAGTATGAACATCAAATAAAGTAAAGTTTGTGCCTAAAAATAATTAGTACTCCAAAAACCTTTGGTGAGAATAGGGGATCTAGAACTGATGGTGATACTTTGTCGATATTCATGATATAGGACTCATTTTAAAGGTTGTTCTGTGCACTATAAAAAATCTTCCATTATCCGAACAGAAATCAAAGTCTTTTGAGATATACCACATAAATAGTCCAAGTCTTCCCTCCCCCATCTTGACGAAAAAACGATGTTTGACCGCTAAATTCACATATACACGTTATTCTTTTATCATTTAAAGATAAAGTGATTGCCTGCTCAGATCACTAGATAATTATTTCAGGATGGAACTTAGCTTTTTAATTAAAAAAAAAAACATTTATGCAGATATAAAACAGAACTCCACACCTAAGAACATGACTTTATTGGCTGAATCACATACACGCTTCAGCTTCGGCTTCGCCTGACGTTTACGAGTTCAGCCATAGGAATTCAATGCATGCTATCACAATGGAGCTTCGACCTCACGTATCGTTTGAAAATCGTAAGGAAAAGAACGTAATGTAACGTAATGCGACTCCAAACGGAAGCTCTAGTTCAATTATCTGAACATTTGCTTTGTCTGACAGCTCAACATCTGTAAAAAAAATGTCAACAAACAAAATATTTGCTCTTTGGAAGGATGAAATAATAGAAATGTCATTCAAAGCAACCTCGAAGCATGCCCAACGTAACGCAGACGAAGCCGAAGCTGAAGCGTGTATGTGATTCAGCCATATTATACATGTTTGACTTAATTCACTATACCACCTTGTTAAACAAATTATTCAAATTTTGTTAACATGGTCACCATAATTAAAAGTGCCCTCTCTGTTGAATGGATTGGCGGTGGCGTCAATCACAATACGGCCTCTCCCATCGCTGTGGGTGAGATGTGCTCATCATTCTGGGCCTGATTCTAGGAGTCCATCATCATTAACATCATAATCATCATTATCTGCAACCTAACACATCCCACCTGCACCTGCTGTTTTTCTCTCCGTCATCGACGCTTTGCTTGTCGCGTCTTACATTATGGAATATACATTAATAGCAAATTTTGAAGGTCTCATCAGTTGCGCCTAATCGCTCCTAAGTACACATTTGATTGTTTCAGATTCATCAGATACTTTATCCGTTGGGACACTGCGGTTTATCTTTATCTTGAATTTTTATGTTGCAAAGGGAACGACAAACATGATGAGCAACAAGAGACGCCACCGACGAACAACAACGCCGCCGCCCTCTCCGTCTCCTTATCCGTCACCGGCAACGATGACGATGACGAGACTTTTTTATTGTTGTGTTTTTGCTCTCAAGTTCAGACGCTTGCTTCTACGAGGCTGTGTCATTGTGTATCTGAACCTGTGAGAAAAAGATACTCTTCCTTCATCCATTGTTGTGTTATAAAGAAAAAATATTATAAATTAATTTTAATCGCTAGAAAAATAATATTATTATAAATAATTACATGGATTTCATTATTGTAATATTTTTTCCTGCTTATTGCGTGTATCTTTCAGATGACAGTAAAATAAAACACAATAAAGTATCTGTCTACCTAGGCGGGATCGGAGAAAAAGACAAATAGAAGCTGTGTCGGTGTGGAGCAGTTATGATAACAAAGCTACGATTTTATCACCTGAGAAAAAATATTTCATAACCAAAACAGCGAAGCGATACACTCGTAAAACAAAAAAGCTACAACAACAACAAAATAAACAAAAATTCAAAAATTTATATACTCATTCGAATGAGTTGAAGATACAAATTGTATCTTTTTTACTCCACACGTGTAAATACTAAGATTGGAGGTTTTTCAAATAATTTTGTACTACTCGACGACGAGATGAATTATTATTTTTATGTTTTGTTACCTTTTTACTTAAGAACATAATTTTCAATTACAAATAATTTAAGTGCGTGCCAAGTGTTTTAAGTTTGCGTTCTTATTTCATTAAAATAAAATATTGTTAAGTTTAATTGTACATAAAACAAAAAAGAAAATAGAACAAGTTAAAAATGGCCGAATTGGATATCAGTGGTAATAGCATACAGCTGGACTGTAGTGTGGACAGTGGAATATGTGTTGAGGGTGTAACAAAGGATCTTAAGAAGAAAATCCAGGAATTCAAAAGGATTCTATTTATACTCGAACGAGACAAAGAAGCGATGAGATTACTCAGAGAACGACTGAGGTAAGTTAATTAAGATTATTCACTTTAATTATACCTTATAGTATATATATTATACTCCGCATGACTCGGGTCCTCTTCTTAATGGCATCTGATGATGCTGACGATGGGTTCTTATCTTCTTCTTTATGATGAAGGTTAAAGACATTTGGGTTAGTCGAATATACGAATGGATGATTCAGAATTAGAGTGGATTCTTTCGATTTTGGTTGGAGGTGATAAAAAAATAATGATGATCATTTTGAAGACGCCCAACTTGAAACAATGATGGGAAAGTATAGTGAACTATTAAAGAGTTGAAAGAAATAGAGTAATGTGTCTTTAGCTTTAAACAGTTAGCTGAATTAGTTTTTTTCTCACGTAGTTATTGGTGTGTTACCTTGAAAAAAGTTTTGGCTTGAAATATTTTATGATTTTCGTTTAATTTTCTTAAAATACATTGCAAAACAAAAGCAGTTTAAGTATGCATTCGAACAATTTGGCATTTCAGAAGCACGTGTGAGCATATATGCAAAGTTATGTCTCACGCCCCAATTAATAGCAACGATACTCACAAAACAAAAAATTGTAGTTGCCCAATTTTGTTAAACTATAGGTACATAACGTATGTATATGTAGCTAGTGAAGGTTTTTTTTTTTTCATTTTTTTAGGATCAAAATAGTAGTAACAAATATTTTAGTCAGATCTAATTTCTAGTTTCTAATTTTCTCAAAAACAGTTCTAGCTATATAAAACAGTGCTTCTTATATAATTTTCTCTAATTTTTGATTTTTGTAATTAAATTTTTGAAGATAAACTTATTTTGGAGGTATGTTTTTAAAACAAAGGTTTTTTTAAATAGACTCTTAGGATACAGGAGCAAGTTCGTGCAACTCAGTCATGCATTTTATTGTTTGTGAATTAGGTAGTTATGAAATACTAAACACATTTTCCATTACAGTTAAATAACAAATTAGTTCAAGGTCGATTAGGTTTTTGATTAAACAATTCGAATACGCTATTAAGTTAAAATTTCTAAAAGTATTGTTTTATTTCAAAATTATAGGTACAATATTTATTCAGCTTTGTTTAAATTCAACATTGGGAGTTTTTTATGTTAAAAGTTATGTACAAAAACCTGTCTCTGTAAATTGTATACCATAAATTCTCCAGTTTTTTTTTTCAACTTCTCAATCAGTAAATTTATTATATTTGTGTATATTACTGTAGATCACCTAGTTCATAAGTTTCAAAAATACTACCAAACTACGTAAATGCAAAAAATAACATTTATACAAAAAATTAATAACATTTAGAAAATATATTTAAATTGATCTTCGAATCATATACATATTTTGAGAGCAATAAAAGATATTGAGTTAAAAATAGTTAATTTTATAAGACATTCTTGCTTTGATACATTTTTGTTGAAAATTGTCAATTGACAGTTTTTTTTTACAAAATTAACCACAACCACCAAAAATAATACTAAATTTTTCATCTTAAATATCTTGAAAGAAAGCAACTTTTTACTTTTACTTTGCAAATAACGTTTGATTGAACTTAAATTTGCAAAGAGGAAATTATTGAATTTTAATTGTTTTAATCGTTGCGAAATACTTTTTACCAAACTCAAATTTGAAAAATGCAAAGTCTTTTCTGAAAAGTGAAAAATTTTGCAAAGTAATAGTTCGTTCTGTTTTACCAAACAATAAACTTTGCAAATTATATTTAGAACTTTGAATAACTTTTCAGTAGTATGCAAAGAGGATTATTCATTTGCAAATAAGAGTTTGTTTTAAAAAGATGTTGAAAACTAATAAAAAATAAAAGAATCGTTTTGAAAATGAAAAAATAAATAATAGTTAACAAGACAATTGACATAGGCTTTTTTTAATTTTTTTCGAATTTACCAAAGAACATGAATTTTTAATTTTGTGGTTAACGCGTTTATTCATCTCAATTTTAAAAACGACTGACTTTGTAGAGGTTTTTTAATCCATCATCCATCCATCAGTTTTTACCAAAAAAAAACATTTCTTTTGAAAAGCTGCTGTAAAATAATTTATAAAAAAATTAATCGTTTTGAAGAATGTTTAGAAAACGAAGAAGTTAATAGTAGTGACCAAAGAGTAGTGGAACTTCAAACTGACCTCACTATCGGAAATCAACCAATTTGCTTTATATGAGATGAGAGAGGGTTGTCGATACGAAAAGTACCATTGAATTTGTGTTGTCCAAAATTGATGTAATCTACAATTCAATAGCCAAAGGAATATGTTAAGTTCCTTGCAACAACTTTTGCCTATTTTTGTCTGATGGACTCAATTTGTATTTTTAACAATAGTTATAGAAACATACAACTGTTATATTTGATCTTAATAAACACAATTTAAAATTTACTTTGCAACTTTTGGAATTACGAATTAATTGCAAAGTTGTATTTTCAATTGGTGAAACACTTTTAGTTTTCACTTTTCAAATAAAGTCTGAAAATTGAAAAGTATTTTTACTTTGCAAATTTTGTGAAACACTTTGCACTTTTGCTTTGCAGGATATTATTTTGTTTCAAAGTAAAAAGTGTGTGAGAAATAGGCCCCCGTGTAATCGTCAACAAAAAATGCTGTCAAGCCGTTCACGGTCACGTTAACGGTAACGATGGCACTCATTTTTGAGTCAACACGTTAACTCTATTTTGTGACCGTTTTTAGGACGGTCGGTTTAACGGTTTTTTTATAAATCAAAAAAACTGAAAAAAAATTTGTCACTTCGAAAATTTTACGACTCAATATGATTTCATCTCCAAAACAATTTTGTGCAACGAAGAATATTGTTTTTGACATCTGATAAAATTTTGAAAAAAATCGAATTGACAGTTTTTTTAAAAGAAAATAAAAACCTAAAAAAAAATGTATGAAAGTTGGTAAAAATTAATTTTTGACTCAAATATCTTTTCAAGACTTTGAGATATTGGCTTTAAACTACTTTTATCTTTCAAAAAATATTGTTTTCAACATTCAGTAAAATTTTGAGAAAAATCGAATTGACAGTTTTCTTACAAAAAACCTAAACAAAATAATTAATAAAAGTTGGTAAAAATTGATTTTCGGCTCAAATAGCTTTTCAAAAATTAAAAATATTGGCTTCAATCTTATTTTATTTCACAGAAAATATTGTTTTTGATATTCAGTAATTTTTTTTTTAAATCCAACAGTCCGTTTTTTCATAAAAAAAATAAAATCTACAAAAAATAGAACGCAAATTTGGTAAGAATTGATACATTTAGACAAACTTTTAAGCAAGACAAATCGATAGACGGGATGGGAAGTTATCAGTGTGGGTCGCATCGCAGCCTCTTTTTTGATACTAATTTCTATCAGAACCATAAGCCTTGAAAGAGCGACTGGCAGTGCAGTGGCAAACTAGCAAGAGAGAAGACTGTATCTATCTCTTAATATATGTATATGTATGTATTTATTTATTTATTTATTTATTTTATTTATTTATTCAATTACGTTAAATACTAACGCTAGGTTTACAAACAAAACTTATATCTAAAAAAAAATATATATATATAAATATATTCTATACATTAAAATATACTTTAAAAATTACTAATAATAATATGACACATAAAACTAAGAATTATTTAAATAGTGAGAGAAAAAATGTATTTTGAAGCTATCTGATTTGATATTTTGATTAATAGAATTTAAAAGAAAATTATTTTCATTATATATGCTTATTAACTGGTTAATTGTACTGTTAGAAGCATAGTTTGATCGGCTAAGATTTGCTCGAATTGGCACTCGATTTCTGAAGTAATTTCGGCTTACATTAATGTGGAATCGACACAAAACTGATGGAGATGAAATGGATCCATTCAGAATTCCAACAAAAAAGCAGAGTTGCAAATACTTACGGTGACTAGTAAGCGATGGAAGACCTATAAGTTGTTGCCTAACGGAATAGGAAGGCAAAGCTAATTCATGTTTCCGTGGCAGAAATCGTAAAATAAATCTTAGGAATCTTCTTTGAACATCTTCAAGTCTATAGATATGATTCGAGTAATAAGGGGCCCAAACTATACAACCGTATTCAAGAACTGATCTGACAAACGATACATACACAGTTTTAAGAACATAAGGATCTCGGAATTCCCTTCCAAATCTTTTTATAAAGCCTAGTGTCTTATTAGCTTTTTTCACAATGTGGTTGAAATGGTCAGTAAAAGACAGTTTTGAGTCCAAAATGATACCTAAGTCTGAGAAGTGAGTCAATTTTTCGAGGTTTGAAGAATTTAACCTATAGTTATAGTCAAGATGTTAACGATTGTTGTTTGTAGCTATTAATTAAAAATAGTTCATTAATAATAGCTAAAAAAAAAACTGCAAGTTCCAAAAAACTAATTGATTGATGAATTGTTTTGACTAGAATCGAGACAGAGATTAACCCTGTCTGTATACAATCAACCAATTAGCTTTTTATCTAGATGCATTTTAATAGGAAAGTTATCCAAGTAATTAGTGCTGAGATTATAGTCATATTTGCCTTAAATCAAATTAAATTTGTTTCTAAGTCAAATTATTTTTAACGTTTGATCAGATGGAATCAAACTATAAACGCATTATATAAAAAGTTATGGCCCCTTTTGAGGTAACTAGGTACATTTCCCTACAAAAACTATCCTTTTAAATTTTTTTAAAGAACCTAGATTATTGAACTATTTCAAATTTCTCTGTTATTGATCACTTTTCAACTTAGTACGAGTATCTATTCTATTTTCTTTGAAAACCAATAACCTTTAAAAGCCTCTTCTACGCCACAACTTATTATAGTTTGGTGTAAACAATAAATTGCTATTTTATTTGTTTCCCACTTTAAAATACCTAACAACTTATCATCTTTTTTCTGTCAAATATTTATCGAATTTCCCTTGCAAAAAGAAAATTCATTCAATAGAAGATGTAAGAAAAGGAAAATGCATATCTATAAGAATAGGAAATAAAGAAAAAGTATTGATTACAACTCAAGAATATTTTAAAGTTTCTACCTATATACAACTTTGTCAATAAATAAAAATCCTCAAGCAACCCTTACTTATAGTATAAAGAAAGAAACCACCATTTGTACATATTTATTTATGAAGAAAGTATTAAATTCCATTTTTTCTTTTCTTTATAATTTCTCAAAGCCAATGGACTTGTAATCAGACTTTGCATTGGACATAATGTCAAAGGAATGCAAAAAATGAAAAAAACAAAAAAACTAAACACTCATATTCATCATGTTCTTATGGAAAATAATGTAGTTTCTAAAAGGTTTTTCATACGAAGCGCACACAATTTTTTTCGTTTAACTAAAAACTAACTATAAAATTCTTTATTTAAAAAAAATCTTATTTTAAAAAAATAAATGCTCTAAGTTTGTCTAAATTAATAACTTGCAATAAGTTAATTAAAAATGATCAACGATAAAAAAAGAAAGAGAGTGAGAATCTAAACTTCATTTTTAATTTGAGATACAACCGTTTCTAAAGCTTATGGGGCTTCACATGCATACGTCTATCACAAGTTATAGCAAATCGTTTAAACTCTGGTTTGTTTATTAATTTTATCTCACTCACGATAAGGTGCGAAATTTTGCCATAATTTTAAACAAAAAATAACCATATCATTTTTGAATCTTATCGCGCCCGTATAGCGAGGCTTTAGTTGTGCCCTTACTAAAAGAAAAGCTTTAGTGAAGCATCGCATTCGAATCCAGTAAATGTGTTTTTGTTTTTGTGTATCGTTAGTCAATTGGTTTTAAACAAATTTTCGGTTTATCACTTGGCGGTTAGTGCACAAGAAAATAATTATAATTTTTTAATAATAAAAACCCTAAATTATTATTTGTTGAATTTAATTTTTAAAAAATACAACGAAGAATAACAACAACAGAGTTTGCAAAAAGCTGGAAAATCTAATATCTTAACACACGCGCAATATTCTTCACAAATAATATAATTATATTGTGTAACCTTCTTTAAACGTCATGTGTTTACATTTCTCGCATAAGTCATGCAATATTTCAAGTAGCATGTGATTTTAAATTAGTATTTTTTCTTCAAAAAGTTATGGTTTTTGTAGTGATTTGAAAAATATACAAAATGAAACACAAAAATAAATAAAACAAAGTGATTAAATTAGGTATCTGTTTGATAAGTGCCATTCATCAATGTCAAAAAACTGTTAATTATTTTAATCTACAAAGAAAAGTCAACAAACATAATGTTTTTTTTTTTGTATTAATATGTGAATCTGGTTTAGAATCAGTGGCCTTGAAAGATTGAAAACTTTTTTTTGGTTAAATATTTTTAAAAATGCAAGTTTTGTTTAAACATTTGTTTTTATTCCATTTGGTTGCGTTCAATATGTTTTAAAGTCCAAATTTACACTTCTCTAAAAAGAATTAACATTAAAAAACAAACAAAAATCAGATGTTTTGAATTCTTTGGATTCTGTATTGGATTGTATGGATTGAATAAACAAAATATCTGATACTTAACTTGGCTTACTCTCTTTAAATTCGTTTTATTTGGTAGAAGGAGATAAAGGATGTTCTATATCCATTTTAAGGGATAAGATATAAATTTATACTGTACCTGAGAATAATTCGCAAGTACACTTCGATTAAGTTTGTTGAGGAAATATAAGTCACTACATTTTCTTCTACTTTTTTTCAAGAGTGTCCTGTGGTGTTTAAACAGCCAAATGTGACCAATTCAATTCATTTGTCATTTTTAAAAGCTGAACAGCTGTCTAAGCTACAATGATAAAGTTAATTTCATAGGAATGTTAGGCCTTTGTAGCAATGTGAAAAAAGTTTCCAGGCGCTTGCAAAAATGTTACTTATAAAACAAATATTCTTCTGATATGAACAACTTGTGGCTTTCAAAAAGAGTTCCATTTGTTTCTTCGATTTTCATATCTTTTTGAAATCCCGACAAAAAATTTTCATGGTAACCAATTTTTTTAAACTAAAATTTAAATTAAAATTGTTTAACCCAATCTTACGCTGACACAGAGTTCGTGAGTATCAAATTAGATGACTAAAATTTACTCATCGCCGCCTTAGCCGATTAGAAACCTGCTGATGTCACATAAGCGATGGGAGCAGAAATATTTATGATTGAATATATGATCATATAGTTCGTAGACGCAAACTGAACCACAAATCTATCGAAAAATATCATTAAATTTCGAAGAACTGAAGAATGTATATGTAGAGATGGTAGTCACAAGCAGCCATTAGCAGCCATTGCTGTGCGACTCGATTCCAGATCTTTTACAAATGCTATGCAAAGATTTGGAATCTTGTTTAGTTTGGATTTAACTATTTGACCAAATTTTTTCCAGATAGTACGTTTAGGATTTCTATAAGGGAGAGGAGCTTCTGACTTAAAACTTCTGTTGAAGAGAGTAAATTTGTGATCCGATTTCGGTTGTAGCTAAAAGTAACTTCAAGTACATCTCCCCAACCATCATAATTTTCCAAACTCGGAAAGACGATGGTGGGAATATTACCTCTGTTACAGACAATTACGTTATTATTTATGATAAAATCAAAAAGAGACTTACCTCGTTCGTTTATCTCCGAACTATCCTAGGGAAAATGCCGTGCACATGTGTTCGCATCACATTCAATCGAAGGTTTGTTCTTAGTGACTCCGCTTCTCTTACCAACATGCTCACCTCCTCGGGCGATGATTGTCGGTCATGGGTCGTATTTTATCTTATAAGTGTTTCTTAGCTAAAATACAAGTTCTAGGATTACCTTGGTTTTGTTTGGGATTTTGTAGATAAGTTCATATTGGCTATCTCTCGCACTCTGAGACCATTAACCCATGGTTCTTGTATAAAGCTGACGTCGATATTTTCCTATCTTAGGAACACTCATAGATTATCCGAAGCACACTTAGAGAGCTTCAGATTAATCTGAACGAAGTTCAGCGCGTTTTTAATTTCCAGTGAAGCCTGCGCAACTAGAAACAAAAGTGTCGTCGATAACCTCGTCATTAATGACAACCCACTCATGCATGGAAACAGTAGATTTAACCTGTAAAGACCGCTTGCCTTAATGCCCAAAACAAGCTATCAAAAGCGTACCTAAGACTGTCTAGGGATGTCCTTAGCTGAGATGAGCTTTAGTTCTAATATAATATTTGCCTTAAAAGTGATCAAGATATTGAACATTGCGTTTCCAACTGTCGAAACACCTCAAGAGTTTAGAAATATAGACGTTCCTCAATTGATTTCAATATACTTTTTCGACCATTACTTAGGTCAATGGTTGTCATTCAGTTTTGTTAGATTCAAAAATATAATTTATCATATATTAAAATGATTACATGTCTATATAAAATTCTCTCTTACCACTGAGATCTCGACCTGGGCTTATATCATGGAATTTGAGATTAAATTAATTTTTAATGAAAGATAAAATTGCACCAAAAACAAAATTTTAGTGTTGCCAATTTCAATATGCTTACAAGCACGTTTTTCGTCATAGCTTGAAAAATAATGATCTGTGGAAAAAAATTAGAAAATCTTTTTAAAAATAAAAATTTGTGTAGCCATTTTAATCACAGATGCGGATTGGAACACGGAGCACCAAAATGTTCCACTGTTGTCAATTAGCAAGAATTAAGTTTATAGAAACCCCTTCAATCTATTTCACTTGCGGCATGTAGAAACTTTATGGCAAGTATTGCATTCATATAAAATTTCGAGCTCGAAATATTAATCGATGCGTAGAAATAAAAAAATGTGGGTCCGGCGATTCGTCTGTCCATCAGTGTGTCTGTATGTGATCGCCCTTACAACCTAAACCATTGAGCCGATTAACTTCAAATTTGAAAATTAAGATTTTATGTACGAGTATAAGGTGTTTTTTTATATATTTTTTTTGTCAAAATTTGAGAAATTGAATTTTCTCAAAAACAGCATGATAGATTTTTTTGGAATTTTCGCAAATTTTGTATTCTTATACAATATACAAAATAAATGTTTGTATTGCTGTCATAGGGGAGATACCATCCTATTTTGTTGTGATGTTTTCACAGACACTAATGATCTCCGATTATTTTATTCTGAACGAGCATAAGAATCAAAGTAGTATTTGACAATTTTTTTTTGATTTTCTTAAATATATATTTAAAATTGGATAGCTCAAAAACAAGTCAACATTTAAAAAAAAAATTAAATGTAAAACATACATTTAAAAGCACTAAATAACTGTATCAAATATTTCTAGGAAAAAAATAATATTTTCATATTATAAAAACCGCTCTAACGATTTTCGAAGCAAATTTTTAATAAATTAAGGTTTTTTTGAGAAATTAAATTGCATTTATTTTGCACGGATGTTTTAAAATTTTAAAGCAATTTAAAATGTTGAACTTTGTTTTTTCCATTTTTTCTGGCATCTTTTTAAACAGAATCTTTAGATAAAGAGCAATGTTCGTGTACTTTATTTTTGTAATCTTCTTGTTATAGACTTTATCCAATTTGTTGCAAATTTTACATGATAATATTTACATTCAACTCTTTTACTGATGAAAGGACCCTTAATTTATTTTACTTGCTCCCTCATTCCTTGAGTGTGAACTATGAATGCCCTAATAACCAACGTTTAATTAGTCAAATAGTTTAAAGTAAAATAAGCTACCATCATATTATTTATTTATATCTTAATGCTCTAACATTTTTTACTGTGCCCGTGATTTTAAAGTCTTGTGACTCATATTTATATTTTTAAGGCATTGCAAAATGTTTTATTCAGTAATAATCAGTAAACATTTTTCTCGCAACTGAATAAACGACTTAAAATTATACGACTTGATCACAGTCTAAAGGTTATACAAACCTATTAGCTCCAGGGCTAAAGAACAATTTAGTAAGTTTGAAAAAAAGCATACTAATCTCAATCAATCAAGTGTTCCACTTGATACTTCCTCAACGATGCCACACACATTTCCGCCAATGGCTGTTTTTGGCAAAGCCTAGCCAGACCATATATGATATGGAAAGTTATAGCTTCATACGTTTTCCTCAACTTCGACGATACGATGGAGTGCGCCAGTGCCAGCTGTATGCGTTGCAACTTAAATCATAGCCGACAATTTGTATGGCATGGTTGGTTGGGCTGGCCGATGCAATTTCCGTTGATCACAGCAACGTTGCTTAGTGCTTCCATTGCAAAGTATCTATACATAGTAAAGCAATCTGTTGGCCTTTGAAGGACAGGAGTGATGCCAATATCTCATGCTCTTGGCCTTCCGAAGCTGAAACACAATGATTTACATTACATCATCTGTGCGGATTTTGACCTTATCGTGCCGAAACGCTCTCCTCCCTCTTTTGACTTACTTGATAAAATATGGTTAATCTTTTATAGTGCGTTTACTTTTGTATTTGCCCAAACTTTGGAATTCTATCACGCACTTTTCCAACATCCCAACGCACGGGAGGATTGTCAGATGTATGTGTATTGTTAAGATATGTATATGCGAAGTAAATGGTGTGCCATGTTACCACCTCTTTTACAGGAATACTTAGAATTCCCAACACAATCAATCATCTTCTGGGACACTATATAAGTGCGGTGATGCTGAAAAGTTCCATTTAAGCTACGGAATTCTGAGCATATAGCACGAGACTCATTCGTACTTCTTTTGATTCCGGGTTGAATTAATGATGTCCCTTTACACCAATCTACTGAAACAGAGGAATTGTTTTAATGATAAAGAAGGGCAGTTGGGTTTTGGGTTAAATATAAGAAAAAGTTCAATAAAAGACAAGTTAACGTCATTAATTTTGGAAATATAGGAAGTCTGTTCTGCTTGGAGGACTTTATCATCAGAGGTATTCTGTTGTCTGTTTGATATTTCTTTTTGACCTAATTTAATTTGTTGAGGTTTACATTCCCTACTTTAATTAGAATTTCCTTTGGCATAAAATTGAAATCCATGAAATATCTTTGAATTAGAAAATAAATATTGTATTGGAAAATGCCATTAACTTATCAAACTGAATTTATAAAATCCTAGACAGTTATTTTGCTTATGTTTTGATATCTCTGCCGGATATCTATAACTAATTGATAATATCCTATCAATCAAATCAATGTTTCTCCTTATTTTTGTAAATCAAAAGAAAATTTAACATTGATTATGTTCTTATCGCTTTTCAAGTTCAATATCCATCATGTGAGACATAAAAGTAAAAAGAACCGATAATAGCTTTAAAGCGTGAAAATATCAAAGAAGTACACCTGAAAAATTCTCCAGGGTTAAAAATGATACTCCGTCATTTTCACGGTCATATTTGCTTTTGCTCTGCTGTTTTTTTTTACTTTAAATTTTTCGTCAATATTTTGTGAAAATCGAAAAGCAATATAAAAGGTTTTAGAGAGAAAAGGGGTAACTTTTACGTGGTAGAAATTCGACCTCTGGCGATGCATGCAATGACCTATATTTCCTCAAAAGAGAATATAAATGTTCTCTTTTTTTGCTCCGTTAATTTGTACGCTATCTTTTTCCTTGAAGGTATATTTCTGTACTTTTTTTCTATTATAGTCAATTTTGTATAACAATATATTTTTATTCAATTATAAATTTTATTTCAATACAAAAAATTCATTTAGGCATACGGCACAGCAAGTAACTTAAATTTGGTCACTATAGCGCGTCTACTTCGCAACTTAGTTGTCGGCAAATTAAAGTTGATAGTATTTTACTGCTCTGTCTTGGCGAAAATCACTATGAAATAAAGTCCATTTTTTTTAATTCTAAAAAAAAACAATTAGGCTGAACTAATTTTAACAACATCGAAGGAATGATATTTTCTCTTTAACAGAAAGTTCAGAATTTCTGAAAACTATTAATAACTTGTACGAAGTTAATCTTAATACGAATGTTATCTCTAAATGTTTTGATGGTTTCCGAAATTAATATCAAACATTTGAATCTACTTTTTCAGTAATTTAGACTCTGACCTGAGTTGTGGTTAAGTACAAGTACCAGTACAAATCCTAATTATTTGAACTTGAATATTTTAAGTATACCTACCAGTACCAGACTTGTACTTCTTTTTTTCTGCCTAAAGTCATTTAAATTCCTTATTAGCTTTAATTCGTTTTTTGTAAATAAAGCTCTTTCATTTTATTTTGTAATGTTTTTTATATATCCGATGACAAATATTCAAAAGACACTCGGTAAGAATCGGTACCGTGTAGAGGGGGACTCTTATCGTACAAAAACCACTCATACAGTAAAAATCTATGAAAGATTTTTCTTTCGCTATTTATAATTCAACTTAGGAGAAGTTTATGGTAATAATATTTTCTAATAGCTTTTAGACCATTAGCTTATTAGGTTTGGTTCTTTTTTGTGTAGCCTTCGTAACAGATTTATTTGGCAGCAATATGCAATTCCATCATCAAAGGTGGCCACTAGAATATCCCTTGTATATAAAAGGTACAAAGTTGGTCCTGGGACATTTCTAGTACACCGGCTTCAATTTTTTTAATTTCGAGTAATTTTAGTTGTTCAGAACTCTAAAGGCTCAGTTGATAACATATGATGTCAGTATTTTTAAGCCTTACCTTATAGGAATTCATCAACATCTATGAATAAACTTGAGTATACTTGTTTTTCTTCAAGTTACGCTTCAATCAAATGGATCAGACTTTTTTTAAGACTATAAAAGATAAAAGACAAACTTAAGCAGTTATAAGATCGTTCTCTGGTGATGTTTTAATAGATATTTTATGAAGACACAGGTTTCTTTTGTAATTAAAGCATATATTCAAGTACATGAACAAAAGAGTTGCACTGTAGTACATATATGTATATATGAAATTACTTTATAGGACTGCTTACACTTTTCTAGGCTATAACAATTGCCCTTTGCCAAGCTTTTGAATTTTCTACGGTCTCTATCTGAACTACTTTACGGATTTGTTGTTAAGTTTTGTTACTAATAACTCTATTTGCAAATTAATGCAAAGTTCCAATCTTACAACAATGCAACTAACTAAAATGTAGCTCAACTTAGAAAGATCATACCCAAATAGAATAACATACATAGATCCCTTAGATTTAAACCTCTAAGGTTTCATTTTTATCCACATTCTTGTTGTTACTTCTTCACAATCGATAATGGTAACTACTGATAACTTCTCGATATAAGAAAATTTATTTCAGAAAATGAGGTGGACATATGTTTGTACATGAAACCGATTCTGCCGGGAGTTTTTGCTTATCAAATCAAGTTGGTACTTATGTACTTATATTGCTTTCTCGAGAAATTTCTGAAAAACAATCATAACATGTGTTTTTTTTAGTAATCAAACCCATCTATCGATAAAAGTTATCAAATCAATGGTGTCTTATCATTATTTGATTAAAACTTTTTTGGAACAACTAGCAAATGTAAATTGTTCCTTTAATAAAAGTAAAACTATAGAAAACTAGGCTGTTTGAAATTGAAGTTTACTTCCACTGAGATTAAAAATAAAAAAACTTGAGTGTTTGCACTTTGTTCCGATTGTTTTGTTTGATAACAAATGATTTTGATACTGGTTTCGTTCTTACTTTTCCAAAGGTTATTCCTAAAACTTTCTGGTTTAGAGCTAATTAATACTTGATACTTAAACGCCAAAAATCAGCTACAAAAATCAAAAAAAAAAAAACCTTTAACTCTTCTGTGTAAAATATGGACCAAGGCTTCTTATTACATTTAACATTCCTTTTAATAAATTTTTCAACAAAAATTGCGATACTTTCGTTGCTTATTTAACGTTGTCCACTTTAATATCCTCCAATTCCGGTAGTGAAAAATCATAAATCAGATACGGTAGCGCAATTCATTCACCGTAACAGATGCACCAGTCTCGTTTTCGCGTAAGTAAGGGCGAATCACACAGTGCTATGCTTTATGCCAGCTAAAAGCCACCCGAAACCGTTACATTTTAAGGATGGAGAGGCTTTTGCCCAAATGCGAAACTTCCGCCTATTAATGTATTCTCCAAAAAGAAAATGTTCTTCATCATTGAAGATGTTTGTTCTTATGAAAATTCGGATAATTTATATGCATTGCGAGAATTCTTGTATTAACTGAACCTTTAAATCCTTGAGAATTAAGTCATTAGTCAAAATTCGATGCAATTTCGTTGTCAAATGCCTAATTTCAAAGATCGATGAGTGATCGACAATTCTGGGTTTTCGTCAAACTTCTACGGGCAGCAGCATTATCTTGAGCGAAGCACACGGTTTCGATTTTTCACATCACTAACTTGGCCTTAGCTCAAATTTTTAAACAGGTTGCACTATTGCCGGCCAAGTACTGGCTTCACGACGAACCAATACTTATTTAGTTTTGTTGACTTAGATTTCAAAATATTAACAATTTTTAAAATTAATCTTAACAATTTGAATAAGTTGTGAAAGAGTTTATAGTTTTACTTCCAAATATCAAATAAAGTGCACAACTGAGTCGCACGAACTTGCTCCTATATCCAATAACTCTGTTAACAAAAATGACAGTTTTGTAGTGCTTATAAATAAAAATTAATAAATGTTTTTTAAATCCAAAAAAAAAATGACATTTTTTATCATCAAATATTATTAAGATAATATAAGAGCTTGTGCAGACAAAAATTATTCAAATCAGTTCATTAGGGTTTGAGAAAACTTAAAATCAAAATAACGTTTAGATATAGAAATCCAACCCCACTTAAGAAAACCGGAATGAGTTAAAACACGCTAGAAAGACCTGTAACGGACATATTTGACGCATTAAATTTTTGCATGGCCAGAAATTACTACAATATCTTAAATGTAGACAAAATTTATGTTGTAAAGCCTGTCCCTGAAAAAGGCGAATCCTCCTACCCCTCTAAATATCGTCCAATGGCACTCACTTCCCTTCTTGCCAAGGTCATAGAGATGCTGATCAATTTTTAGGTTAAGAAATATCTTGAAAAATGGAAGCTTTTTAATGACCTGCAGTATGGCTTTCGTAGCAATAGATCCATTGGTGATCTCATGGTTTATCTCACCTAACAGTGGAACAAATCTTTACATCGTTTTGGAGAAAGTGAGATCTTTGCACTTAATATTTTAAAGGCATTTCATAGAATTTTGCATCAGGCTCTCTTGTAGAAAATTCGAGCATTTGGTATTCATGAATCTCTTCTTTGTTGGGTTAGAAATTATATACCTTTCAGACAGTTCAATTCAAGAAGTATTGGACAAGTTCAAATCTGATATTCACAAAATAAACGCTTGCGTGCCCAGAGATCCGTTCTGTCTCAGACACGCTTCCTTATTTTTATAAATGATCTTTTTCCTGAAACTTCTAAACCACTAAATTATTTAGCTGATGACAGTACCCTCAGCTTTTCATATTCGTTTTAGGATTCTCATCCTTGTCCGTCGGATGTAGACTATCAATGGCAGCGTATGATTAGCTCATTAAGTTATCATCTTGACAGCATTATCCGATGGGGAATCAAAACCCGTGTAGAATTGAATGCTTCAAAAACCCAATACTGTCTACTAACACAAAAGCGTAACCCTATCCCAATGTCACTATCCATAGGTGGTACTTGCATCAGGAGACTAAAAAAAATTCAGTTCTAAGTATGTGCATCAGAAACCATAACTTGTGGAGCGAGCACATTTATGGAGTCACCAAAAAGCTGATAAGTGTTTTAAGTTTTTTCCGCCGCAGTTTTTTACAACTTCTGCTCTGGCTATAATTTTTAAAGTCTATATTCGTCCGAAACTTTAGTACAATTTCCATATCTGAGCAGGTGTTCCAATAGCCCACTTGCGTCTCTTGGACAGAAAGAGAGCTCTGAAAATGATAGGTGACCGTTGTTTGCATCTCCTTTCTAATCCTATCCTCCCTTCATCATTGCTCGCAATGTGGTCAACCATAATCATATAAGGGTATTCATATCCCCTTGAGTTAGCGCACAATACAAAATAAAAACACTTCTGGAACAATACAAAAATTTCCATTTTTGACGAAAATTTTTTATGGAGACCACTAATATTTTTGCTTTAAAAAAAAAAACATCACTGGAATCTGCTAAAAACCCATAGTTTCGGGCTGTGGGACAGACAAACAGACGGTCAGGGGGACTGACATTTTTTTCGACTCGTCTATCATCTTAATGTCATGTTTCAATAAGATCTCGCGTTCGAAATTTTTTACTAATTCAATACTTGACACAATTATGGTTTCTATACAACGCATGAAAAAATGACAGATTCAAAAATGACAACTGCAAAAATAACGGTTCATTCTAATGAAACCTCTCAATGAAATACCTTTTTATAATTTTTATTTCAATTTTGTTATTTACATATATTTTATTTGTCTGGACATCTTCAATATGGCTGCTGGTTTGTTCTCCTTTTTTATATCTCTTTTTAATTCTTCAACATCAAATTCAACAAATAATAATTTAAAACAATTAACACAAATTCTAACAACACAAACCAAAATCAAAATCAATTATGGAAAAAAAACTCACTATTTTACAGTCAGTTCTTAAATGAAAAATAATAATTAGTAAGTTAAATTACAAAAAAAAAAAATCGAAATTCTAAAAGTTATGAGTAAAATTAATCAAATCGAATAAAATGTACAATTTAAATGACGTGACCCCTTTTAAGTGTAATAATGTTGTCCTTGGCGCAACAGCTGTTATTGGAATAATTGGTGGTATTTACCTAATAACACAGAGCACCAGAACAACTTCTCCAAGGTAAGTACCTACGTAGAGTTTAGTAACATAAAAATTAAAGAAACAAAAACGCATTATTACGAGTACAACACAGCTTGTCTGTAATTAAAAACACACTCCCAAGTCCCGTTGACTCTCATTTTATTATATAACAAACAAAAGCTTCCGCGTGATTACGAGCATTCTTCACTGGGTATTGTATAAGTTGCTATAGCTAAGCCATTCGATTTAAGGCAATGCAACATATTCCGGCTAATGACTTGCCCCAAAACAGGCTATTCACGCATGCTCATTTTATTCGCTGTGCGAATACCAAACGTTGTTTTGATCCAAAAAAGGGTGGCGTAACTTAAAAGTAAATTCAAATAATTTAATAAAGAAAAAAGAAGATATGTAATCGAATTTTAAAAAGAAGTACCTATACAAATTGCGGCAGTTGACCAGTAGCAGCACAGACATTGTTGTTGTTGCTGTTGTTGGTAAACGATAACTACCACGAGTACGAGTCCACGATGACCAGAACGAGGGTTGGTTTCGGAATCACCTGTCATGCAATCGTAACTCCATTCAAGTGCGGCCAAAAAAGTAGTGGAACTTCATTGGGAAGAAGTTGGTATAGGTATAATAGATCCGACAACAAGAGCCTTAAACTGTCTAAGCATTATCTGCCCGAATTTGTATGACGCGACGACCGACCGACGACGACGCGACCGGTCGATGGTGTGGCTACATACGGCTCCTTACCACACTCCGCTCCGAAACGTCACACGAATTTGAATCGAAATGTATGTGACTTCATTTGGCCGCGCGGCCGGCGGCGGCGGCGCGGCAATAACCTGTCAACTGTGAAGACCAAAACACTATAGAACGGAAGTACAGAGATATAAATTGTTACCATGTGAGTTGGGGAACGAATTTAATTTGAATGTAGTTTTGTGCAGTTTTTTTATTCTTCTTTTTTAATGGAAGAATTATAATATTTATTGTTTAGGATTCTGTGCTTTGATGAGAAAAATGTGCTTCATAAATTTTAAAAATATGCAGAAATGTACTGAACATGGCATAAGTTTAATGTTAAACCTTCTCTAAGATTTTTGTTTTTCTTCTAGTTGCCTAGATTAGTTTTAATTATTGTCTCATTTAAAATCCATTTATCACCCTGAGCTTAAATTAAAAAGTAAAACACTGGCTTTAAGGGGGTCGTCCACCTTCGCGCTCAAATTTCGGGCTTATTATTTAAGGATGGATTGCAAAAAAAACTACACATGATATTTGAACAACATTTTTTTTTATTTAATTAGTCAATTCTTGAACTTTAATGAAAAAATAACAAAAATAGGATGATTTTTTTAATAAAATATTCCCTTGACGCGTCGTCGTTGAATGCACTACTGCCGGTGCGACGGGGTAGGACCGCTGGCACAATATCTCAGCTTCAAAACCTTGAAACAACAAAAAAAATGTTTTCACTTAATTTTTAGAACGTTGATTACGTTAGACACAAGCTTTTTTGAATATTTGAAAATTTCACAAAATAGCAGCGATTTGAAAAAAAAAATAGCATTTTTTACCATTTTTTTCAATCTAAAAAAGACTGTAAAAAATCAAAAAAAAAAAAAGACCTAGGGAGATGTTTTGTGAATAAGTAACGCTTTACACATTAAGGATATCTTCTATAGTTTCGTCAAAATCTTGCCAACAGTTTTGAAAAACACTTCTTTTGGGAAACCGCGTTTAAAGATAAATGTTACAATGTAAATAGGCAGGGTTTGAGGATGCTTTTGATCAAATCCTTCACAGAGCATGTTTTTAGTTATGTCTACATTAGAAATATGCAAAAAAATTCGATTTTTTCAAACCGCGAAGGAAGCCGGCCCCCTTAACATTATAAAAGAACATTAACATCAATATTTCTATGGCATGAAACAACTTGGAAGTCAATTCTTCTTTTATTGTCAAGATATTTAACTAACAATTTATTTTTAAATACTTTTAATTGTTTTTTTCCATTAATTAATTTTTTAGTAATTAATTACATAACTAATAATAATAACAAATTTTTTAATAAATTAAGAGAGCTTGATGTCAATAATATATTTTTTTTATCAAGATAGGTACTTGATTCGAAAATCAATTTTAATCAGTTCTTTTTTTCGAAATTTTCGCTTTTGTAAAAAAAATATAAATCGGAAATTTTCCAAAAAAAAACTATATAAATGTCAAATAATTATGAATTAAATCCTCTAATTTTATATATATATTTAATATTCGAGTCGAAAATAATTTTTTACCAAATTTTAGTAGTAATTTTCTTAGGTTTTTATTTTTTTGACAAAAAAACTTCCAGTTCGGTTTTTCTAAAATTTTTACGAAATGTTTAAAACGTTCCAGTTCAGTTTTTCTAAAAATTTTACGAAATGTTTAAAACGTTATTCTTCGTTATATACAATGATTTTGGAATTGTTCCATAAATATTCTTGAAACCCACACTCAATTTTTAAAGTCATCATTTCCGCATCTTTCAATGTTATTATGTTTTAGTTTTAGTTTTAGTTTTAGTTTTAGTTTTATTTCATCAATCAGATTACAATCTTTATAGACTAGAAACTAAATAATACAATTGTTGGGGGCTGTATGCTTATATAAATAAATAAATTAAATAAATATTACTATAAGTTATACATTATTATTCGTAATTTTACAATTAATAAATATAAGTTTATGAAAAAAAAAGATTAATTCTTTAAATTTATTAGGAAATTGCAGTTTAATATTATTAACAAATATTTTTTAAATAAATCTCTCGAAACATCAATATTAAAATCAATCCTATTGCAATCCTATTCACTTCTCTAGTGCAACGCGCGATTGGTTCATTACGGCCATAATTTGTACGATGAAACTGCTCATAAAATTGAAACCGATAGCGTGTAGTTCTAGAGGGTACGTTAACACAATTAACTAATGTTAATAAAGGAGGGCAATTTATATGAAATGTAACTATATCTCTCATAAACATAACTGAAAAATAAACCCGACGATCATAAAGAGAATGCATACCAAACAATAAGAAGGCCTTGCAATCCTCCAATTAAGCTTATAAAACGCATATCTTGTAAAATTCTTTTGAACTTTTTCAATTCTGTCAATTGAATTATTATAATAAGGGTTCCAAACAATGCTACAATATTCAAGAACTGTTCTTACTAGAGAATTGTAAAGGGATTTTAAAGTATATGAATCTGAAAATTCTTTTGTGTTTCTTTTAAGAAAACCAAGCATTTGATTTGCTTTGTTTATAATAAAATCATAATGCGGTAAAAAAGAAAGGTTTGTATCTAGAATTACTCCTAGATCTTTCTTCCTAGTTACACGTTCTAAATTTGTGTAGTTGATATTATAGTCAAACACTATAGGATAAGAATTTCGGAAACACGACAAAACTTGACACTTCGAAACATTTCAGAGAAGGTGATTTTGCTTACACCAATTGTCAAGCTTCGACAGATCTTCCAAAAGAAGAAAACAATCAGTTTGACAAGAAATCTTACGGTATAGTTTGAGGTCATCTGCGAAAAGAAGGCAGTTTGAATTTTGAAATAGATCAGGTATATCGTTTACAAATAACAAAAGAAGTAATGGACCCAAATGGCTTCCTTGCGGAACACCAGATGGAACAGAAACAAATTTTGAGAGCGAATTATCAACTTTTACTATTTGAACTCTACCAGCTAAATATGACTCAACCCATTTTAATAGAAAAGAGTTAATACCTAGAGAAGTTAATTTATTTAACAAGATTTGGTGGTTGACTCTGTCAAATGCCTTATCTATTAAAAAAACATGTACATATTTGAAGTCAATATCTCTAACTAATAAATTGGACTTAAGTTATCAAGATTATTACTTCAGATTAAATGTGCATTATTTCCAATGACAACTTGTGCTTCATGCATAATAAATTGAGTTTTGGTTGCATTAAAACATTTTCAATAGTCTTGAATTAAAGTTTTTAGGTTTTTTTTTTCTATTTCAGAGCGTTCAGAAAAGCGAATGTCTTTCCCTTCATACCCTCTTCTCCACATTTCGTTTTATTTTAATTATCATATTACCTATCCTATATATATATAGTCTTTGACTTGAAACCGAAGAATACAGTATCAAAATGTTAATTCAAATTTATTTATTTAGAAAAAATTAATAAAACAAATATATTTTTTCTGAAATGTGCTTCAACACTATTCCTTGATGCCAAGACTCATATATTTTTTCGTCGTTTTTTCTTCTGACCAACCCTCATCGTCAATGATCAGGTGCGATTATTCTTTGAGCTCACCTTTGTTACTCTATCGCAGTTGCTAGTCAGAATTGAATTTCCGTGGTTATCTGTTAAAAAATGTAAAGAAAATATTCACTAAGTACACAAATATTCTAAGATCCTTTTTTAAAGTGCAAACTGAAGAATCCTTTTCAATTCTCTTGTAAACAGTGAAATAATGTAATTAATCTGTGACAGTGTTTTTTTTTAGTATTTTTATTATAATTTGTGTAAATATCAAATGTTAAGTGATGAGTATTGAATTCTACGCTTTTCCCAGAAGGTAGGTCAAGAAGTCAAAAAGCATTTTTGTATATTTTTGTATTTTCAATCTGTAAGAGAATTTTTTTTAATTTGTTATTTTGTTTGTTTATATTCCTCAAAAGCTGTTTTCAATTTTCATTGTTTACATTCAAAATTAAGAACTAGGCCAATGTTTGTATGTTATGTTAATGATGTTTTTTTGGAAAATTCAGATAAGCAGTGATAAATGAGTTCAACACTTGCTCTTGCTTACAATGATCATATGTTATTGTCAACTCAAGCGCAAATAACTCAAATAATGTTCATTAGGGTGGTTACCAAGTAAGATAGAAATAATTTAAAATTTATGAAATCTATACCTCTTCAGTGTCTGTTTTTATCATGTTTCTTAAACAAAAAAATATTTAAATTAAATTAAAAGGAATTGTGATCAAACATTTGTGTTGCTTGTCATTATATTGTTGTTGTTCTGTTTTTTGAGTCGCAAAAATCAAAGACAGGCAATTCAAGGGAAAAAGGTAATTTGAAATAATTGTCCTTAAGTTTATAAAAAATATGAGTATGATTAAAATGAATAAATTCGGGCTATCCAAAATTCATGAAAAATTATTCAAAAAAGATATATGTATATAACTAGTAAAAAAAATAAAAGAACATGGAAAATAATATAAAAATTAACTAGCAAGAAGGAAAAATATGTCCTGAAACCCGACAATAGAAGTTCTAATGAAGCAAGCACCTTTTCTTTTATTATTAAATTTTAGATTTCTGAGGCCTTTATACATATATACAATATTTTATAGCTAAATGATTGTTTGAGTCCTGCTCATGATACCAATATCATCAACTATGTTGAAAAAAGTGTGCTTATGTTTCCTATCCATTGTCTTCCTTTCAACAAGTCTCTGAAATGTTCTAAGTTCGCAGATCTTTTGAAATATTCATACCTTACACCGCACCAGTCCACAAAAACAAGTTCTCAAAATTGAGTAACGAATTATCGTTCTACAGCGAAATTGTCTTCTATTCATAAATTTTGTACATTCCTTGTCTCTGACATAATTTCTTTTAAAAAAAAATCTACAAACACTAATTTATTACAACTATATACTTTTTTTTTGATGCATTCGATTGCATCTTCACAGACTTTAGCAAAGCATTTGACAAATTAAGTAATGAAATTCTTCTTAATAAATAAGGTAAAACTGGACTAAACGACCGTTTCGGTGTGTGGATTTCGTCATATCTTAAAAAGAGGCTGAGATGCGACCCACACTGATAACTTCCCATCCCGTCTGTCGATTTGTCTTGCTTAAAAGGTGTTTTTATGTTTGGTAAAAAGTTGTCTTTTTAATTATTCCTAAAAAATTAATAATTACCTACAATATTTTGAATATGATAAAAGAGTTTGATTTCAAAATCTATTTTGGTTAACGAGATTTTTATTCGAAAACCAATTTTTACCAATTTTAGTAGCATTTCATAAAAGTTTTTTATTTCTAATATAAACAAATACAAATTGGATGAATGAAATTAATTTGAAGCCAACGTTTTCTATTATTCACGAGATATTGAGAACCGAACATTAATGTTTACCAATAATTCGTACTATATTTTGTAGATTTTATTTTTATAAAGATATTTGAGTCAAAAATCAATTTTTAATTTTGTAGGAATTTATTTTTTGTTGAAAAACTGTCAATTCGATTTTTCTCAACATTTTATCGAACATTCAAAACAATATTTTTTATTAGATAAAATTAGTTTAAAGCCAATATCTCAAAATTTCAAAAAGATATTTAAGTCGAAAATCAATTTTTACCAACTTTTGTTAATTTTTTTTTAGGTTTTTAATTTTTTGTACAAAAACTCTCAATTCGATTTTTCTCAAAATTTCACCTGATATCAAGAACGTTATTCTTAGTTGCACAAAATTGTTTTGGAGATATGTAAAATCATTTTTTATTCGTAACATTTTCGAGGTGACAAATTTTTTTTCAGTTTTTTGATTTATAAAAAAACCGTTAATTATTTTTTTTCCAAAAATATACTTGTTTGGTATCACGTTACAATATATAATATAAAATTTAATTCAAGTCTCTAGCGTTATTGTTTCGTTATTTAGGGTTAACCAAAATTTTCACCTTTTTTTTAAATTGCTATGGTAAAAAACCACCCACGCATTTTTTTTGAGAGTCTTTTCTGTATTGTTCTGCATTATTATCTGTATAACAAAATTTTTTCGAAGTCGATATCTCTACTGGTTCTTGACGACGAAAAAAACGTCGCGAACGTACGACGCACGCACAGACATCTTTCTAAAAATCTTTTATTTCGACTTTAGGGACCTTGAAACGTCGAGAAATGTCAAAATTTTTAATTCGACAAATCGGACCCATTACAATAACTTCCTATGGGAAGTTAAAAATAGATATTATAGCTTCATGTCATGAGCGACCCTTTATATCAATTATGGTGTACTTCAAGGTAGTCACCATGGTCCATTTCTATTTGTTTTATCTATTAATGATTTGCTATTTTAAATAATAACCAAAATAGATTATGAAATCAAACTCTTATCATATGCAATATATTGTTGGTAATTTTTTTAGAAAAATTTAACTGATAACTTTTTTAACAAAACACGAAAACCTACAAACCTTTTAAGCAAGACAAATCGACAGACGGAATGGGAAGTTCAAGTTATCAGTGTGGGTCGCACCCAGCCTCTTTTTTGTTCTGTAATAGCTCATGTTAAATGTTAATTATGTTTTGTATTTTGTGCGTGTGTTAGGCTTTAATTGTATTATTTTCTTACTAACAACTAACACATGCACTTATGATGAGCCTCTGATCGTAATTTGAAGTTTGATATAAGCTAACTATTTTCTGAAAATTCTGAAGTGTAAAAAAAAATTATTACCGAACCTTTGGGCATGTATACACTTTTTTGGGTTTTATGACATATCAATTAAAAAGGAGCGTTCGGTCTTACTGCCCAATAAAATAACTCAAATTTTCAAACTTAGTTTTGGGCGTTATGCCATTTCTTAATTTGGGCGTTACAACATTGTTGGTTTGGATGATATGACATTTTATTTGGCCTTGTGACTTTCTCGTAGTGTTATTTTTTACGACGCGTCGTTTCTCTTTTTGTGCTTTTAGCCATTTATAATTTGGGTTTTATGTCGTAGGGTGATAATTGTTGTAATGCTCAACATAAATGTCACAAAGCCCCCATGCCATAAAACCCAACTTCAAAATTAGAAATTATTTTGGGCACACTGACAACTTACAATTTTTGCGTTATTTTTATTTAAAATTTATTTAAGCGATACGATATTCGCTTTGGGTTTTTTGGCGTCTTTTTAACTTTTTGGGCTTTGTGACTAATTTTGAGCCTTATAATATTTTAGAATTTGGTTTGTGGCGAAAAGACCTAACGCCTTCTTTTGTCAGGCCGATTCTTGAACACACTTGCTTTGTATGGGAGCTATACTATTCCGTTCATATTAATAAAACAGAAAGTATTCCATATTTTTTTCTTCGTTGGTTGTTCCCCTGCCCTAAAAGACTTTTATTAACTCCATACACTCAAAGGCTTCCAATCTCCCATCTCTTTTTGGTCAAAGACAGTATTTACAGTTCTGCTTTATAGCTTACTTACCTCCGTGAACTAGGTCCTCATCCAACAAACTTCTCAATCTAGCTCGGTCCCTAGCTAGATGTCTCCAGTTTCGCGCTCCAAGTTGGGTGAGGTCACTTTCCACTGCTGCGCTGTCCTGTGGGTGTGGATTCGAAGACTTTCCGGGCCGGGGCATTAGTTTCCATGCGCTCTACGTGACCCAGCCATCTTAGTCGTTGGACTTTTACCCTTCTGGCTAGGTCCACGTCGCTGTACAGCCCGTACAGCTCGTCGTTCCATCTTCTCCTCCACTCCCCTTCGATGCATACGGGACCGTAGATCACACGAAGAATTTTTCTCTCGAAACGACCCAAGGTGCTTTCATCCACTTTTGTCATAGTCCATGCTCCTGCACCATATAGCAGGACGGCGGCGATGATAAGGGTCTTATATAGTGGCACTTTGGTCTTTCGAGAGAGGACTTTACCACTCAATTGCTTTCTTAGCCCAAAGAAACAGCAGTTAGCAAGAGTTATTCTTCGTTTGATCTCAGCGCTGGTGTTGTTTTCTGCGTTTACAGCGGAGCCTAGGTAGACGAAGTTCTTGATTACCTCAAAGTTACGTCTGTCGATGGTGACGTCCTTTCTTGACGACAGCATGTACTTTGTTTTGCCCTCATTAACCATTAAACCCATTTTTGCCGCTTCTGCCTCAATACTCACAAAAGCCCCATTGACATCACTCTGAGTTCTTCTGATTATGTCAATGTCATCAGCATATGCTAGTAATTGGACAGACTTTTGAAAGATAGTGCCTCTAGTGTTGACGTGTGAGCTTTGCACTATTCTTTCAAGTACTTTGTTCAAAAAATCACATGACAGCGCATCACCTTGTCTAAAAACTTTTTTGACATCGAAAGGTTCTGTTAAGTTGTTTCCAACCTTTATGGACCAGCGTGAATTCTCCATGGTCATCCTGAACAAACGGACGAGTTTGGCAGGGATGCCAAAACTAGACATGCCTCTATACAGCTCGTCCCTGTAGATACTGTCATATGCGGCCTTGAAATCGATGTCGATTTGGTGTTCTTGGGTTTTTTTCCAGGATCTGCCGTAATGTGAATATTTGATCGACTGTGGACTTTCCTGGTCTAAGACCACACTGATAAGGACCTATCAGGTTGTTGACGATGGGTTTTAGACGTTCACATATAACGGCAGAGAAGATTTTGTAGGCGATGTTAAGTAGACTGATTCCTCTATAGTTGGTGCAGTTTAGAGGGTCTCCTTTTTTCAGGATCGGGCAAAAAATACTGAGGTTTCATTCATCGGGCACCTTAATTCGTTTGCGTAGGTTGTCAACAGTAAATCCGTCCATATCCGAGGCTTGTTGGTGGTTCGCAACTATTATTTTTTACGTAGCCAGGAAGTCACCCCAACGGCACAACCCCCAACCTGGAGGGCCAGATCCTTAGTGTAACTCCAAGGACGGGGAGCCGGATAAACCGCTTCTTATAGGCCTGGGCTCCGAATAAGTCGTAGAAGCCCTATAAGGTGTTCACTAAGTAGTTCAACATTACTGGAACTGTAGACGTCACCGTTGATTCCATCTCGAGAATTTGTCCGCTGCCGTCTGGATAAGGAGAGGTGCCTTAGTGGAAACACCTCTCCCCCTCACTCGTTTGCTGCCCCCAACAACTTTCCACTGGGGTTAGAACCCAATCTCCAGTTGAGGTACTAGGCACCCGATGTTCACCGCGGGGAGGTGAGAGTAGGAGTTGATAGACAGAGGTAGGTTTTGAGAAAAACCTGTGGACGCTTGTGTCCTCTTGAATGCACATGTCTACCAATTATAGCTGGTGGATTGAATATAACGATTTAATTTCTATTCTTTGTCGATTGTAATTCAATCTGAGTCAGGCTAGCTTAAGAAGAAACGTACTCTTTAGAACTATTTTTAGCAGATCAAAAAAAAAGCTAAAATCCTTCATCATTAGGAGTTTGTTCGACGATTGTGGTCTTTTAAACTTAATAAAATAAAATGAGTTTAAAGAAAAAAGTAATTAATATCGAAATTTATACATTGGCATTTTTTCAAGCTCTTGGTATGGAAATAATTTAAAGTGCAGCGTCAGAGGATTTCATAGACATTAAAATTCTTTTTTTATTTTATTTTTGAAAAAATTAGTTCGCAGAATAAGTTTATGTTTGCTTTCATTTTAATCGATGAGTATTACCCCTAAGAATATGTAGGTTTCGTTAAGCATTAAATATTTCTTTTTTTTTTTCCTTTGTGGTTAAATGAAGTAGATTTGGTAAAATAATAAAAAGAATCAAGGTCGATATCATCTAATTTGCGCTAATTTAAATTGGATTTCATCATTGGTCTATGGCTAATGTGGCGTCGTTGTCAAAAACTATAAAGGATCATACCACGAACTCAATTTTTAAGTGTTGACCATTTCAAATTCGTTAGTATGGTTGTTGACTATTATGCTATAATCAAAATGTTGTTCTTATTTATTAATTTATTTATTATTTAACTCTTGTTGACTTGGATAAATGTTGTTGAATGTTGCAGACAATTTGACAGATCAATTTGAGCTTCAACAATGTGTTGGAAATAGAAATACCCACGACGGCGGCATAATGATCAGTGCATAGAACTGTCATGCGGGAGGTCTTGGCCTCTTGGGTTCATCCCTGAATGTGCCATATAAAGTTTTTTTTAAGAAATGCTGCTAAGATAGATAAATATTGGTTTTCGGCTAAAAATGTCAAGAACAAAACCAACAATTGAAATCAAACTTATTTAGTCATATGCAAAAGATTGTTGCTAATTTTTTTCATTTTCATTTTCATTTTTTTAGGAAAATACAATTAAAAACTTTTTTTACAAAACATGAAAACCTACAAAAACACAAACAAACTGATAAGAAATGCGTTTCGACTCAAGTATTATGAGAACAAAAAAAGATATTGATTTCAAAGTTTTTATTACACGCAAAATATTTTTATTAGTTGAAGCTCAAGACAAATCAACAGACTGGATGGGAAGTTATCAGTCTTGGTCGCATGTCAGCCACTTTTTTCATTTCTTTTATCACCAAAGCCCGAAATCTTTTTAAATCTCATTTTTTAACCTCTGAACCGACTGTTATATCGGTCTAAATGAATTTGAATTCTAAACGTACACCTGGCATGATCAATTTTTCTTGTGGTATATTTACAGGCGATCTAAGTCATTCAGCTTAGATATTAAAAAAAAGCTTTCTGTTAAGATTTATTCAAGCTTTATATTTTTTTTTTTTTTTTTTTAATTCAATGAAGCAACAATTTTATTAAGTCTCTATTCAGTTTTGCAGCCATACAATTTATTATTATCTAATTGAAAGCTATAGGACCACCAGTCCAGTAAGACGAAACTAATGCAACTTTGTAAGCTTAATTGCCTTTGACTAGTTCAACGAGTTATTTCTTCCGTGACGCCCCTAATATGTAAAACCTACCTTATAGATCTTTTAAACAAAAAAAATCGCGCAGCGGCAGACAACGACGAACGATGATGCGGCGGAGAAGCGGTGAAACGCGGCGGCGCAATTGCATTGCAACGATTTGAAAAGTACCTTATGCGATAAACACTTTCGCTTCTAGCATCGAAGAAAGATAACTTAGCTAGACATTATGATGATGATGATGATATTACATCGTTAAAAATTGTAAACTCGCAAATTCATATAGTTAATTATAACTTTAATAACTTGTTTGAGGCTTGATTTTTATGAACAAAAAAAATATTGTTATGTTTTTGTTGTTCCTGTTTTTGTTGCTGAAACAAAAACTGGTTTGTAATAAGACATTCATCATGTATGATATTAAATACATAAATCTGTGATTGATAGCAACATCAAATTATTATATTGTTCCTTGTTCATGACGATGTTTTTTTTTTGTTTAATTTATTCAGAAATCTATAAGAATTCTAAAATTGTTAGATGATATAACTGCAATTAAATGATAATTAGGCATCATAATATGTAACACAAGTATGAATACAAATAATAATATGATTATGAATAATAAGAATATTATTTATATTGTTTTTGTTTAAGAAGCATGATTATTTTGATCAGATTTAATTTACTCTTTAATAAAATACACAGAACACATCGGATGGTCATAAAATCACACAAAGGAAAGACTTCCAAAAGGAAAAAGATATTGTAACCTCTAAAAATCGATACCAAGCATATAAAACGAAATTTTCTAGCGGTTCAGGATCTGCCTATAAAAATTAGATTGTGTTTAGTCCCATTCGTCGGATATTTAAAAAAGAGTTTTTTTTTTAAATAGTTATTTATAAAGCATTACTAACAATTTTGTTTGAAAATTCACGAACTTCAATGATCACTTTGTCAAGTTTTCTGGGTTATTTCTCTCTCTGCGACTAATAAAATCTAATATCTGCGACTGCACAAAAATATAGAACTCCAATGATCGTACTCGAACTTCATAGGTGGAAAGAAAATACTGATCAGTTGAAAGATGTTTCGCGTAGAGCGAAATGTAATGACCATCGCTTGACGGCTTCTATTTTAAAATAAAAGAGACTGACAACTTCCCATTGGTACACGCTCAAAATTTACAAATGGTATTTTTTCTATGAAGTCAATTTTATTATTAAGAGAAATTGAAATTGCATTCAAAAATTCAACTTACTTAAATCAATACATTTTAAAAGGAAAACAATGTCTTTGTTACAAAAAATTAACAACAATATTTAACTTAAAATTTAATTTTTAATATTTTTTTTGTTTCAGGTTTTTATTTTTCTGTCAATTCTTATTAAATATTAAGACAAAATTTTGTATAAGATGAGGATAGTTTGTAGTCAATAACTGTTTTAAGTAGTATTTTTGGAAAATTTGTTTTGAACAAAACTGACAATTGTTTTTTAACTAAACTATTACCTAATATTGATAATAGTATTTTGTACAAAATGAAGGAGTTTTGAAGGCAGCAATATTATTGCTTCCCGAGATATTTGAAGATTTTATTAGGTTCCAATACCTTCATTTTTTCCCCTAACACTTGAGTCGAAAACCATTTCTTATCAGTTTTTTATATTGTTTTTGTAGATTTTCATGTTGTCACTTAATTTTTGCTAAAAAATTAACTAAAAATTACAAATAACTTTTTGCATATTATGCAATAGTTTGACTTTTTCAATCTATTTTTGTTAACGAGATTTTTAGTCGAAAACCAATTTTTAATAAATTTAGTAACATTTCTTGAAAATTTTTATTTATGATATACAAAATTAAGATTAGATTTTCCTAAGAAAATTTAGCACAGAATGAAATAATTTTGAAGTCAATACCTTCATTCATTCACGAGATATCGAGAATCCAACATCAGTTTTTACCAATAGCACGCAAATAACTATTTTTTGTAGATTTAAATTTGTATGAAGAAAGTGACTGTTGATTTTTCTAAAAAAAAGCACTGAATGTCGAGAAAAATTAGATTAATTTATGAAATTATCTTGAAGCCAATATCCTAAATTTTTAAAAAGATGTTTTAGTAAAAAAAATCAATTTTTACCGACTTTCTTTAGGTTTTGATTCGATTTTTCTCAAAAATTTTTAGATGGCAAAAATTGTTGTATTCAATGAATACAATTCTTTTGGAGATAAGATCTATTTTTTTTGGTAAAATATTTTAGGTGACACATGTTTTTTCAGTTTTTTTGATTTATAAAAAATCCGTTGCATGAATTCTTTTTCCAAATTAAACAAGTTTTGGATCACGTCACATTTTATAATATAAAATTTTATTGAAGTCGCTAGCGGTATAGGTTTGTGAGATATTTTGGGTGAACTCTTTTTTTAAATTGCTATATTAAAAAAACACCCACGCAAATTTTTGAAAGTCCTTTCTGCATCTTTCTGTATTATTATCTGATAGAGATATAGACGACGAAAAAAGCTTTCCGAACATACGAACCTACGGACGTGCGAACGCATGAACGTACAAATGAGAAATATCAAAATTCTCAATTCTCATTTCGACAAATCGGGCCGATTACAATAACATTGTGGGAAGTTAATGAGTGTGATTTGATACTTGGCTTGCATGCTCGACTATTGGTCTAACAAATGTGGTAACATCACGTAAGGTTTGGAGAATTCATTGGACTAAGAGGTCGCTTTAGCAATATTATGATGATGAAGTGGGAAGGCAAATTCTTCATCAAAGTTTTAAATAGGTTAAGGTTTTGAATTGAAAATTTATTTTTGAATATATGTATTTAATTTCTTGTTTGTTCATGTCTGAGGTCTAAGCTATAAGACTTAAATGCATTTGTAAATACTTAAATGTAATACATTCGTTCGAAATTTAAGTTTATTGTATAAATGATTGTTTTTATTTTAATTTTTAAATTGGTTTTAAACTGGTGTTGTGTGAAAATAAAGTGCAATTTGTTAATTTTGCTGTTTTTTAAAAGTTATATGTTGTTATGTGTCGTTCAGTAATAATGTCCTTTTAGACTAAAGATATAATGATGAGTGATGTATCACTAATGTCACAAATCAGTCTTCAGGTACCTACTTAAAGGACAATTTCAATTCGATTGAATTCAATTCATTCTTTATTGAAGCTTTTAAATCACAGTTCTCTTATGTATCGAAATGCATATAATATTTTGTATACAATATTTAGACAATTTATTGCGTGGTTAATTTAGTTTAGTGGAAAATTAATCAATTCTAGGCTTGGTTTGGATCAAATAGTGATTCATGTTTGGGCAAATAAGTCTGACATTTCATTCTCGTCAATGTCACTGTGTTTCCATTTCTCATACTAACCTTAAAATACAATGTTATAATATAATCCAATTCTCCCTGGAATAGGAATTTCTGTTAGAACATCTGTGTTAAAATCTAAATAGTCTTTTTTAATGTCTAATTATTGCTCATTAAGGCTAAATCTGAGGAAGAATCATAAAACATTTATATTGAATGCACGCTTACTACAATTAAACCTAAACTAGAGTTAAAGTTCAGAAAAATTGAAACAATAGTGTTGCAAACTAAGCAATTTGTTAATAAGGCTTAAAATTGTTTTTAAGCAAAATTTTAAATTTTCAACATTTCAATCAAATTTAAACTAACATATTCAAAAGCTTAAAGTTTCATAATTTCAAAATTCTCTGGAAACCACTACTTATTGTTTTATTACCTTATTTGCTATAATAATAAATTCCAAGATTTATTTTTTCTCAACTTCTAAATATGGAAAACATTTTGTAAAAAATCAATGTCACGCAATAAAACGACATTGCCTAAGTGGGTGGTATTGTATAAAATTTCGATTAAATTTATATTAAAATAAAACCTATATAGACGACTCAAATAAAATATAGAAATAAGTTGTAGATTGATAATGTGACTTGAATTTTATACACGCAAATTTTGTATTGATTTTTGTTTTTTTTTTTTTTATAGGCGCAACGTGTTGCCCCAAAATAGATTTTACAATGAATTCATTAGAAATTCTTGACCTAGCTTTAGAGAGCAGAAATATAATAATTTGTTGCTTTATTAACTTATACGTATGATAAAAAACAATTCTTAAGAACTACGAATTATTCCATTGAAGAATTTATTTTAAGAGGAATTTAATTTGTGATACTAGTTTTTTGAAATGATAATGTTTTGAGTTGATTTAATTTAAAAATTTAAACCTAGCTTTCAGTTCAAACGTGCACTTGAAAGTTTAATTTATGGCACCAGGATTGTAGTTCGAAGCATGCGATTCTTCTGAGTAAGTTTGTAACCACTTTTTCTCAAATTTCGGGAGGTACCTCGGCCATAGCTTAGTAATGTTTTCGGTTTTAATGCGTCTAGAAGGAATTGATGTCTCTAAAACGTAAAATCACGCGTTGTTGGTACCAAATATTGCCCAACCCAAGACCTTCAATCGCCGCGCGCCGGCAAAAAAATTGGTTATCATTCGATTATTGCTGAAAATATTTAGACAATTTCAATGACAGCTGTGTTTTTTCAAACCACAAACCAAATGAATAACGCCTTAGATGAAAAGTGGCATTTCTTTTACTTTGATTTTTAATTAAATACCATTAAGCTTGACCTATCTCAAATTCAGGAATCTCCTCTATCTCCAACTGTATTTAAAATAATAGCTGCTTAACTCCACACGAAAGCTTAAATAAAAAATGTCATCTAGTATTTCACACTTAAAATTATTCAAATTATAAATAAATCAGGTTAAACAACAAATTTATGTGTTCTTAGTTTGAATTTAATAATCAATTTTTTAAAAAATTAAGCAGATATTTTCAAAACATAAACAAACAAATAAAGATTAAAAAAAACTCGTGTTTTGATTTAAATGTTCTTAAAATAACTTTTTTTGTTTTTTTTTTTACTATTTTTTGCAAACAAATGCATTTTTCTTTTTCTATATAAAATAAATAGTTGAATATATACATACATATGTATTGTATATATATATATGTTTGTTTTTGTTTTTGTTTTTTGAATGATTGATTTATGTTTTGCTTTTACCACCCAAGATGTTATGTCTGAATTTCAAATCAAAATTCGATTTTATTTTTCTAGACACTTTATGTTTTTTTATTTCCTTTTGTCTTCTTAAGATTCAAAGTCTAAATTTATTGTTTTTTTTTTCTGTCAAAGTCTGTATAGATTAGATACAATGCTTCAATACAATTTAGATTTAAAATGAAATGAAAATGAATCATGAAATTCAAATTAAAATAATTATTTATGGATCTGTTTCAGACTGGAATTCTTTTAATAGTGCTTTTGAACTTATATTTTATCAAAACTGGTTCGAAATACCTTTTGAAGTTATTATTTCATAGAAAAATTAGTCTTTAGAAGAAATTTGATGAACGATTTATTGATTTGGTTTTATTTTCTGTGCCAATTCGCAGGAAGGTAATAAATAAATTTAGATCAAGGGTAGGGGAAGTATAGGCAAAATTTACTTTGCATGGCTATTTTTATTGAACATTGAACCTGTAAGATTTAGGCAACAATCGAACCAAAATTAAATTGCAGTTCTTTAAAAATAAAAACGCCAAAGCGTTTAAATTTTTTTTTTTAAAATTCAATGCACTGATAAAGTTGATGTATCGTTCTATTATTCAAAATGGCTGATTTTGTACTATTTAAAACGAAACATCGTTATTGAAAACCCTTTCGTTTTTTTTAACAAACCCATAGATAGATAGATAGTTTATTGATTTTGTTTAAATTTTACAATGGTTTGTTACCGCACATTTTACAATATAGTGATTTGATACAATGTATCTTTCAACTAAAATAGTATGTATATAAGTTTTATAATTTATCAATAAGGTTTATATAATTTTGTCCGGAGAAAAAACAATAAAAACCTCCATTTAATGTAAGAATATAATAAAATCTTAAAGCTAATGACTAGTAAGGGTATGAAGTGTAATAGGTTAACAGATGAACCAATAAATGAATAAATGATAATTTTTGAACAATAAGTATGCGTTAATATATAATAAATTACATAAATATGTAAATAATTGAATAAATAGAATAAAATAAAATAAATAAATAAATAATTATTTAAACAAAAATAATAACAAGTAAATAAATAAATAAGTAAGTAACTAAATAAATAACAAATAAATAAATAAACAAATAAATAAATAAATAAATAAATAAATAAATAAATAAATAAATAAATACATAAATGAATAAATAAATAAATAAATAAATAAATAAATAAATAAATAAATAAATAAATAAATAAATAAATAAATAAATAAATAAATAAATAAATAAATAAATAGATAAATAAATAATCAAATAAACAAAGAAACAAATGAATAAATAATTAAATTAATAAATACATGAATTTATAAATCAGTTTACATTAATACATAGATATCACAGGTAAATTTTTAATTTTGATTATTTAGTTCACTAACCAAATTGTTCTCAGCAAGATCAAGTCGATTGTGAGTTTAATTATTCTATCTTCGATCAATTCGACATTCGCTTTTACGTGGAGATCTAAGGTGGAATGATGCCAGGGTAGATTGAGCATCATTTTTAAAACTTTATTTTGAGCAACTTGTAGTTTTTTTTATATGAGTTTTAGCTGCATTTTTCCATACTGGACAACCGTACAAAAGTATTGCCTGAAATATAACCTTACAAATTATCGTTTTATTCTCAACTGAAAGTAAAGACTTCCTATTGATAAAAGGGAACAGCAGTTTGGTCGCTATCTTGACTTTTTTTAGTGATTGTGAAATATGGTGATTAAATGTTAATTTAGAATCAAGGAAAATACCGAGATATTTCACTTGATTGTCCCAAGAAACCGCTCTACCTAAAATTTGTAAATTATTTCTTGGGAGATAACAAGCTTTTCTTTTTCTCGTGAAAAAGATGGTTTGTAACTTGTCAGCCTTAAGTTTGATTTTCAATCGATTGTAATATTGGTATAATATTCTCATCGCATTATTTAAGTTCGTCTCAATGTTGAGACCAAACGTATGCGAAGAAAGTATTGCAGTGTTGTCAGCAAAAATTGCTGCTTCACAGGATGGTAATTTGGGAAAGTCAGTGGTATACAGGTTATACAAGGTCGGTCCAAGGACAGATCCTTGAGGGACACCAAAATCAAAGTGTATTATTTCCGAAACACTACTATTTACATGTAGGTACCATAAAACATTTACTTGAAAGAAAACTTTGAACAATTTTACACAGATAAGGTGGAAAATTGAGGGAAATCATTTTATAAATAATACCATTGTGCCAAACTGAATCGAACGCTTTTTCGATGTCTAACAATATCATTCCAGTAGACATACCTTGGGAGCGATTGCTTTTAATTAAGTTACTTATACGAAGCACTTGATGAGATGTACTGTGGTATCTCCTGAAACCAAATTGTTCATTTGGATATAAGTTGTTATCAGTTATTATTTTAACAATTTTGTTTTTAATTATTTTCTCATATATTTTGCTGATATTGCTGAGTAAACTGATTGGTCTATAACTTTCAGTCCTAACAGGGTTTTTGCCAGCTTTGAGAATTGGTACTCGTATTACCTTACCTATTTTCCAAGTAGTAGGAAAATATTGCATTTTCAAGCAAGCATTTTACATATGACGAATGTAAGGAAGATTATTCCGATTTTAGGCAACATTTTTAAGTAAAGATTTTTAACTTGATCGAGCTCACTAGATTTTCTTGATTTAAGTGTTTAAACAACTGCAGCTACTTCTTCTTGAGTTGCTAAAATATGTTGTGGTGTGTCAAAAATCATCTGGTTTAAGTTTTGAACAGTTGTATCTACCAGATGATCTGTTGAAACCTCGCCTAGGTATTGTGCTACAGAATGGTTTTGGGAGAATCTAAGAGCAAGAGCATTTGCTTTTTCCAAATCCGTATAATGGATTCTTGAATCCCATAATTGAATTTTCCTATAAATTCTTCTTGATTTAAAACGTCATTCGAAGCATAAAATTTTCCTGAAGTTTTTTTATTTTTTTATTTTTTTTTTAATATTCGTGAATAAAGATTATTTTTGACATTTTTTTTTTGATTAAAAAAATGCGTTTCAAGGTTTAAATAGGGTTTGTGTGCCACTCGTCCGTACGTTCGGGATACCTTATATCATATAACACCTTCAACTGCAACTTATTGAATACGAATATTTTGTCTGATAGCATGCATTCGCTTAGTTTAAGTCCAGTCAACACCAGGAATCGTGTTTATTTTTCTGATTGGGGTGCAACTTTGTTTGACTTGATATAGACGATGAAGCCTAGTATGATCAACTTTCAGCACCTGCCTCTTCAAAACATAACTTAATATTTTGACAATCAAATTTGATTTTAAATATTTTGTGAAAAAACATTTTATACTGTGACTTCAAAAATATCAATAATAAACTTCTTGAAGAGCATACTGGAGTCTCTAACTAACGATTGCAATTTCTAACGAATAACATCCACATCTTTTACGATACTCATGTTCCTTTGAAAACTAAAACTCTTAAACAAAATGATAAACCATAGTTAACGCAAAAGTTAAGACTATTAACGCAACAATGGAATAATGCATATAACAACTTATTTTGTTCGTTGCGAAACAAATTCACAGCTGAAATCCGTTTAGCCAAATTCCAGATTTTGTCTAAACAACTGAATTCTTCATTGAATGAACGTTAACTGTGCAGGAGTCTGCGTTACGTTGGTATTGGTAAGGCAAGAATTATGCCTGCTAACGATATTGACGTTAACTTACTTAATAAACCATTTACCTCAGTGCAAGCAACCTCGCCTTTGTCGAGTTTATCGGAAAATATTTCGTTTAGGGAACATTTAGATTACCCTAGTTACAGTTTTCGTTTTGTGGATGCAACTGATGCTGTTGAAAGTCTGCTTTCTGTAAAGTCAAGTTAGTGCTGTCGGTCTGGACAATATAATAACTTGTTTTGTTCGTTGCGAAACAAATTCACAGCTGAAAATTCACAGTTTAGCCAAATTCCAGATTTTGTCTAAACAACTGAATTCTTCATTGAATGAACGTTAACTGTGCAGGAGTCTGCGTTACGTTGGTATTGGTAAGGCAAGAATTATGCCTGCTAACGATATTGACGTTAACTTACTTAATAAACCATTTACCTCAGTGCAAGCAACCTCGCCTTTGTCGAGTTTATCGGAAAATATTTCGTTTAGGGAACATTTAAATTACCCTTAGTTACAGTTTTCGTTTTGTGGATGCAACTGATGCTGTTGAAAGTCTGCTTTCTGTAAAGTCAAGTTAGTGCTGTCGGTCTGGACAAAATTGACTCTAAATTTTTCAAAATGATTTTGTCAATTTTGATGCCGTACACTACATATGCATTAAATATAATTTTGATGTTTGGAGTTTTTCTGGACCTTTGGAAGACATCAAAAATCATACCACTTCCTAAAAATGCTAAAGGAATTGAATAAAGACCTATTTCAATTCTACCCTATTTGTCCAAAGTCTTTGAGAGAATTTTGCAGATACAAATCAATGCTTATCTTACAGCAAACTCTTTGGTCACTCCAAAACAATCTGGCTTCCGGATGTGACGTGACTGAAGAAATAAGACGAGAGCTGGATAAGGACGATGTAACTTTCTTAGTCCTGCTTGTTTTTTCTAAAGCTTTTGACACTGTCAACCATGTCATTATGTGCAAAACAATATGTTTTTGGAAAATATGAAAATGTATCCAATTTTGCTACCCTTCTACTAAATATGTCCTTTGATAATTACCTTAAACCTCGTAATCTGTTGCTACTCTCTGATGTATGTACTTCTTACACACTAACCACAATACAGAATAAATTTCCCTACATCTAGAAGATCTCGTCAACTGATTTATCCTCGTTTTACATGTTTAAAATCTGAACGTCAGTTTTTTATAAGCTCAGACCGACTGTGGAACTCTCTCCCACGCGCTATTAAGGATATCTAAAACAGTCGAACTGGTCAGTGACAATTTAACCGCAGCCATTACGGGTGGTATTGCTTTCGTTGTTAATAACATATCCTCCTCTTTACAATGAAATAAACCCTAGATATTTTTTTATTGTAAAAACTATTAAAAGTTCTGCGGTACATGTGCATTGTGCAGTGCACTCGATAAGAACTTTCTAACATTTCAAATATCGATTTTGCGTTTCTATGTTTTATAATAAAATGACATTCATTTTAAATTCTTTGACCTTGAGACACAATTTCATTTTTATAGAAATGCAAAATTGATTCCAGTATGCAAATTCTCCGCATTTGACTTCGATTCAATCCTCCCACTCTATCAAAACCAAATGACATAATTATTATAATTAATCCACTCTTTATGGTAAAATAAATGACAGAGCAGACGGGTTATCTTTTCTATATATTGAAAATTATATGGAATTCATAATTAACGTGTATGGAGTTAAAACTTATTTATAGAAGATTGAATGTTATCGTTAAATTGAATTACCGGCCGGTGGATACGGTGGCGGCGCAAGGTAGCAGCAAACGCGTGGCAGCTTAGCTAGCGGCAGTTTCGTTATTTTTTACCATGAGAATCATAAACAAAAATTGCTAAGCTCTTAAAACTCAACTATATTTCCGGGTTCAAGAAAAACTTGAATAGCGATGTCATGAACAACTATATTATAAGAAATGCGACACATCATTCAACATTTTGTTTGTTTTTACGTCAATTTGCTTTGAACATTAAACTCATCAAGTCTGCATAAACACTGTTTTTTTCCTTAAAGTAAGAAATCGGAAAGTTTTGAGTGCACTGTGTATTTACTCAATTTTATTTAGAATACTTTTTTCAAACTTAACGTTTTTAAATTTCGCATTTGAATTAAAAACTATGTTAATGCGTCTTATTTTTGAAAATCCTATCACAAAAGTGACCTCATAAGGGCTAGAATCATCATCATCATCATCATCAAAATATGTGTCAGAATAAAATTAAAATATCTTAAGCTTTAAGATATTCAATTTCTCTTCTAAAATTGTCTGAGATATTTTAACATTTTTGTTCAATCTCATTAATATTCTAAACGAAATCTGATAAATTCATTATAATAATCTTATTTCTATAAATATCTTTTTTGCGAAATGTATCTTTGTTCGAATGATTATTATTTCAATAAATAAAATCGTTGAAAAAAAACTGTATCACTTTAAATTGTTCATTATTCTTGGTTTTTATCATTTCTAATAATACCTTTTTTGAGGCAGATTTCAAATTAATTATGGAAATATTTAACTTAAGCAGCTTTTGCTAGTAATAAACCTATGACTTTTCATTTCTTCCAATATAAATATGAGTTTAAAATAAAAATAAAACCTGATGAACATGCCCAGTAATTTTATGTAGTAAAATAGTTATGGTAAATATACCCGGAAACATTTGCTGATTTCAACAAAATTATTTATTACAAATATAAGATTTAAAACAAGTATTTTTTTGCTGATGATATAAATTAAAATATGATGCATGATGCAAATTATGTTGAGAGCAACATAAAAAGAGAATTAATTGTATTTTTTTATAAAGTTTAGTAAAATCGTTTTCTTCTTAAATAATCCCCAAAGCGGATTGAAAGATATTCTATATGACGTCAAATTTATATAATTTGCGTTTATTCATAACAAACATAAATAATAAACAAAAATTCATATAATTACGCTGACTCACTGTATTATTTAGTTAATCGTTTATTTTGCCACGAGATATAAACTGATGTGATAAAACTCCATTATGATTAATAAAAGAGAGTGCGTTGCTTTGAAATTAATAATATTCAAACGCATTCACTTCCAGCTAACCTTATTTCAGTCAAGTGTTTGGAACTGGTACCTTACTATACTGTAGTAGAGGTACGTCAAAAATGACGAGTTTTCGTATTTTTAATAACTTGGATACAAGTACCAAATATCAAGTAGAACTACTTCAAAAATACCTTAAATTTCTTTAGTACTTCGAGTACTTAGTCAGTACAAATACTTTAAAGCACTTTTTAGCCCATTGAACAATTGTTATTGTAGCTAATACAACGTCGATTAAAAAATCGATGCATTTCATCAAAAAACAGAACTGGCCAAGCAAGTACTGGTCAAGCGTTTGCAAGTACCTATTGCTTGAGTAGTTTGGAATCCAAGCAAGCGATGAATTACTTGAAAAATAGTGGTGCTTGGCAGTATACAAGTATTGAAGCACAAGTACAATATCTGCAACTAGTACTTATATCTAATTGAATACAGTTATAATATCGTATGATATTACGCTATGGCCGAAGAAAATTTTTCTTGTTTGCTTAAACGTATCTTTTATTCTTTTTATACCTTAATCATTTTAATAGTTTTTAGAATTATTGAAAAAAAAAATATTAAATAATTATAAAAGCTGAGCTATAATAATCTAAATTGAATTAAGTATATTTTGTTTTGTTGAACCACCTAACTCAGCTGGTCAACAAGCCCACTCTAATATCGGACGTGGAAGGTTGAGCAGAAAACACTCTTGACTTGTTTCTTACCTCTGACCCTGATAAGTACACTATAAGGGTTTTATGTCTTCTAAGCACATCTGACCATTGTGTTATATCAACAAATTTTTCGTTTCAAAAATCGCCAGTTAACCCTTTGGCAATCCGGGAAAGCCAACTGGGACGGTCTCAATAATTAATTCAGGATCTTTAACTGGTCACTATGCTTCCTCGATTGTGACGTTGATGCCAGCGCTGATATGATCACAAGTTTGATTCTCCTGGAAATGAGATATTATATCCCGAGCAAGGTTAAAAGCATCAGATTTAAGGAAAAAGCATTGTTCGATGCGAGCCGTAAAGAGGTTATTAGGGCTAAAGAATTAAGTTACAATGCCCATATTCAAATGACCAAATTTATACATGACCAAAAATTAAGGCAAAAAATACTGCAATGTCCCAAAGGCAGTCAAAATTGTTGGTCATTTGTTAAAAACATGAGGAATTCTTCCTCGGTTCCTACGCTTTTTGTCAATGAAACTCTATTTTTGTATCTCATTAGAGATAGCTTATCTCTCTGCTAGGCAGTTCGCAGCCAAGTCAACGATTTCAAAACCACTGCGTAAGCTTTTTCATATGTCTTACTCCCGAGCGGATGTAAAACAGCATTTGTCCAGCCCATCCCTAAAAAATTCAAGTCTTCCTAATCTTTTAATTACCAACCGATTGCACTTAAATTCCTTCTTTCCAAGGTCATGTAAATTCTGATTAATTATCTTAATTTTTTAAGCTTATTAACTATATTAATGACCGACAGTACGGCTTTTGCAGCAATAGGTCCACTGGTGATTCCTGGTTTATCTCACCGAACAGTGGAGCAAATCTTTACATAGTTTTGAAGGAAGTAAAATTATTGTGCTTGATATTTCAAAAGCATTTGATAGGGTTTGGCATCAGGCTCTCTTATAAAAAATGCGTACTTTCGGTTTATATGAATCCCTTCTCCATTGAATTTGTAATTACCTTACGAATCGTTCAAAACAAGTAGTATTGGATGGGTTTTAATGAAAACCACAAAATAAATGCTGGTGTGTCCCAGGGCTCCTGTCTGCAACTTGAAATCTAATACATTGTTTCGCTGACGATAGTACTCTTAGTTTTTCATATTCGTCCTTAGACTCACATCCCTCTTCTTCGGATGTGGAACTGCAACGACAAAACATGATAAGCTCATTAAATTTCGACCTAAACAGCATTTTATAATAGGGAATAAAAAACCTTGTTCTTGCTTTAATGTTTCAAAAACCCAATGCTGTCTTGTATCGTTTAAGCCAAATATATTCCCCTTGCCTTTATCCATGGATAGCACTTGTATCAATGAGACTGAACATATCTCGGTAGGGGTGTTTCCAATCACCACTTTTCTTCCCTTCTGATCTGCCTGTTATCTACAAGACTTATGTATATACATACGTCCAAAGATTGAGTATAACTCCCATCTCTAGACTGGTGCTCCTGCAAATTACTTAAGACTCTCGGACAGTATTGAACGTAGACCATTTACATTGATTGGTTATAATAGCATCATTGGTTCATTCACGTCGCTTGAACATATTCGTTAGGTTTATTGTCTAATCCTTTACGCTACGTTCGTACTTCCAAACATAGAGATTCGTTCTTTATCCGCACTACGCGAATGGTATCAAAATCTCCTTTCAAACCCTATCTGCTTTTCTAGTGCTTACAATGTTTCTCTGCATAAATAGTTATAACCCCTTGAGTCTGCGCTTATTATATAAAAAAATACCTATGGACAACTGTATGAGGTAACAAAGTTCAATGAAAGACCGACCCTATAATACATTCAATAGATTCAACCGTCAGATTTATATCATTGGAAAAGGTTGACACCAATTTACATTCCATTTTTTCCATAAAGCTCACATCCCTGTCAAATCTTTTCTTTTGCTAAATTATTCTTATTCTTCTTTAAATTTATGTATTTTTTATGTCATTGCACTTTGCTCTTCTTTATATTTTTAACCAACATTGTATATTTATTTAACCTAAAATAACTTAGTTTTTAATATGTACGTACATCTTTTGTAAATAAGTATAATGATGTTATTGTTGTGTCTTTAATCATAAGGGCAATGCCATACAAATGACTACGTTTCTCATCAAAATAATACAATTTAATTAATTAAAATGAATCGTACAATCCAAATATAACGAAACAAATCACATAATACTAGCTCATTTTTTCCCTCCAAAGTTGTTTTGATATCTAAATTACCTATCTAAATTACCTATCGGAAAATTTTGTATTTATACGATTTTTATAACGTATAATTAGCCTTTAATTCAAATATAATTTGGCCACCTTTAAGTCTTACAAAACCAAAGGTAAACCCTAATCATTTGATGAGGCCTACTTTGCAATCTAAGCACATTCCAATTTAATTTCTCTGATGTGATAGATAAAATAAAACGTGTTTTTTAATTAATTTTTTATAATTTCATACTGCTATTCGTATATATGTATAATCGTACCTATGTATATTAAAGCAATTTCTTCGAAAGTATAAACAACAGCATAAACAAAATAATAAATAAAAAAAATAAACAATAAACAAAACGGGCAACAAAATAAAATAAATTAAAATAAAATATACATATGACTTACAACAACAAATATAAAAACAAAACATTCAGCATCACCACAATACGCGGTCTATCTATTGCCTTCACAGTTTAACCCAAAGTCATGATTCAAACCTCTATCACAACCAAGTCAGCTTTGGAACCGCAAAGTCGTGTGAAAGTAGATATCTCGCAGAGTTTATAATAATAATCGCTTAAAAATTGCGCTTCAAAAAAAATAATAATAATAATCCGCATCAACGAACGATTGAAAATAAGTTGAACTTTTAATCCAAGTTTATTTAAAATAGAAAAAAATATCAATTTATTCAAAAATTATTATAATACGTCTCGTGTAAGAAAAATTTAATTTTCATAAACAAATTAAAAAAAATATTGATTAACTTGTTTTGAAAAATTATTCAAACAAATAAGAAAAAACGGTTTATATAGTGTTTGTGTTTTGTGACGCAGATAGACTATTCAATCACAACAAAAATAAAAACAACAAAAAATGTCATATGTAAGCAATTATTGGCAAGAAGGACCACTTCCGTCAGATGGTTCAAATTTTGCCGTCGCCATGTTTCTCGTTATGGTCTGTACAATGGAAGTGATTTTCTTAAAACTTACCGTTGCACCAATGTTTAGTCGTGATGTGGAATATGATAATTCAAGTGAATATGAAGAAGATATTTATTATGAAGAATTATATAACAATAGCAGTTTATGGCCAAGTAGACGAAGAAATCAGGAAACAGGATATGATGATCTGGATTATAATGCTTAAATTAATTCAGATGCATTTGTTTGATATGTGATAAAAATTCACACGTAAAGTGTGATAGCGACAGTGATTCGACTAACTCGCATGAGACTGTTTGTGGTTTATATTTGTTAATGTTTATTTGGAAAAGTACACTTTCAAACAACTTATTTAACCCTACATAATATTTAATCTAAAGAACAAAACACCATCAAAATTTTCAACAATTAAGTACCTTCTAAAAAACTCAAATGATCCTAATAATTCCTGAAAAAAACTTGATGAAAAATTGATTAATCTTAAAGTGTGGCAGCAAAGAGTGAAACAGTTCTTCGATATTGTCATATTTTTTGGAAATGTTTACAACAATAGTGATTTTGATTTATCAACATAAATGAACAATGCAATTAATTTAAGGTCATTTTAATTCTTCTTTTAGTATTTGCACATTATCCATCGACTTAATTTTAAATAGCATCATAATGTAGAATATATTCGAAATCGATGAATCTGAACTTAAGAATTCAACACAGACACCGGTTAATAAAATTTATATTTAGTATTTTTGTTTTGACGCCGAAGGAACGAGTTTAAATTTTATTTCTGAGCAGCATTATTCGGAATTTCTAGTGCTTCAAAAGTAACAAAACAAGCACCACTTGCAAGGAAAGGAAAAAAAAACAAAATCAGTAGAAATAATTTGGTTTGAAAATTTAAAATTTAAGAAGCTTAAGCACCTGATGAGTGGAGTACAAAAATGTTTGAGGTATCTTCTTGGGAATCGATTAAAGTGCAAAGCATGGCAAAAGAAATTAAGATGTACTATCCCACTTTGTCTGACCTGCTTTTATTAAATTAAATAAATACAACATAAATTAGATAAACAATATTTATCATTCTATACGTTGTAGTTTTGGCGAAAAGAAAAGCTAAAAAAAAACAGTTTCAAAAACACTCTTTTTTAAAGCCAGACCATCTGAACAAATTTAATATTATACGTTTAAATTGAGATTTGCTGAAAAACGCCATTATTGCATTATTAACACAGGTAAAATGTAATTAAATATTTCTAAAAAAAAGCTTAAATTTAAACTAACATAAAATCATTTAATTTTCTTAGCATAGAATGTTCTTGCTGCAGAATGAAGACATCATCGGCTGGATTTATCTAAAATAATTTGAAGAACTACATGAACTATCTTTGAAGGGAAATAATTTAAATGTTTTTAAAAAAATGCTGAATTTGAAGAGACACAAATTGAAAAACTGTACTTAGGTGGAAAAAACAAAAATTAAACAATTCCATTCGGTCTTAAATTATATTCACAAAGATTGACATTAAAAAAAAGAAGGATTGTCAAAAAATCATGGTATGCAAAATTTGCATCTATTTGGAAACTAAAAGAATTTACTTGCATATGTCAAAAACTGTATAACAATAATTTCGTCTGAGAAAATTCGAACCAAGTATACTAGAAATTCTTAAAAATTAAATAATCAATTAAAATAAATTAATATAGGGGTTTCCAATAAGAAGTTTCATTTTAAAATTTGAAAAAAGGGATATTTTCTTTGAGAGAAGTGAATTAATGCTTATTTCATTGTAAATAAGAAGAACAATTAAAAACGGTTGCAGAAATATGTCATTTTCAATTTGCTCGATGATCTTCAGTTAAATGTGGAGCCTTGACATTGATCTTAAAATCTTAAGAAAAAAGTCCTATTCAATATAACAGTTGCACCAACCTCCTTTTCGAAAATTTCACAAATATTGTAGTGTATTTGAACTTGTAGTTACCTACTAATTGTACTTTTAACTTCTCAAATGTCAAACAATGACAGCTTCAAAGTGGCAGTTGCATAAGAGATGGAATACACAAAAAGAAACCTCTTATTGGAGATTCCTTTTTCAATATTAAAGAATAAGTTTAACCTTTCCCATTTTAAGAAAGTGATGATATTAATATAATTAACTAAATTAAAATATAAGACAAAATTAAAACACTGTTCACTCTGAAATGCTGAATCTAATAAATGTTGTTAAAAAAAGGCTTGTTTGTGAAAAAAGACTGCGAGCATGATCTCAATAATAATCTTTTATATTTGCCAACAATTTTACTAAACATTGTCAACTTATTCCTATAAATATCCTTAAGATTATTGTTTTCTACTTTTAGAATATAAGAATTCATTTTATCACAATTTTTGTCTCATCAATTATTCAAAAAAGAAAAAATACCTGCTTCTGAAAAAAATCCTAATATTTTTAAGAACATTTTATTTTTGTATTATTATTGCGATGCATACCTAATTTATTGCATTCTGATTTACATTTTAAAATATTTCGATGTCATATAAACATTAAAATGGAATATAACCCAACAAAATTGGCATCTCAAATGTTGCCTTAAAACGACTACAGCTTAACAGTGAGGATAATATATGTATGTAGTTCTGTAATTTATAAGCAATTCTCTTAATGTGATTTAAACCTATTAATTTTAAGTGTATTTTTTTTTATTTGTTCAATGTTTTTCTGATAAAAAATAAATTTAAAATAAAAATTAAAAATAAAAATAAAACTCTAATTGCATTTTGAAAACAAAATTAATTAAGATTGACTTTTATACATTTGTGCAAGGTTTTGTCCTCGTTAGTGCTCCGGATATCATTCAGTGATGAAGCTTTTAACTTTGTGGTAACAATGAACCTTCAACCATCGCCATGTGTTAGGCACATGCATAGATATAGCCCCTGTATTTTGTATATGATGATGAAGGGTTATCATTTAAATGCATTAGTGAAAGGTTTTCACCGATGCGATAGCCGGAAAAAAAAAGAAATTCTTTTTCAAAAAGCACCGCATATGCATGTTGGCCGGCCTTGTGGTATATAGAAAGTCTCTAACGGCTGATGCAGCGCTGTGTTGCGCTGCACTGCCTCGTGTAGCAACTAGCAACTCTGATGGCAACCGCTTAATTTCCTGAAAATGGAAAAACTGCTTGCGTAATATAGTTTGTGTGAAGTGGAAAATATATAGAAAAAAAGGAAAAACAAAACTTTTAGCAGAAGAAGTGACCATAGATACAGACGGAATGTGTAGATTTATACAAACTGCATGCCGCATAGTAGGTATGTGCTGGGCTCATGATGCTAGTGATAGATGTTTGATGTTAAAACTACCATTTACGTTTTTCTTTTTCAAGAAAGGTACTCTCACAATATAAGGTCATAGTAATGGAGTCATAAAAAAACTGAGATTTAAATACATTGTTTTAATATTTCTGCGCAAGATTTTTTGAAGTTTGTATATATAAGGGGTGATTTTTTAAGAGCTTGAGAACTTTAAAAAAAAAAACGCATACAATTTGCAAAATCTCATCGATTCTTTATTTGAAACGTTAGATTGGTCCATGACATTTACTTTTTGAAGATAATTTCATTTAAATGTTGACCGCGGCTGCGTCTTAGGTGGTCCATTCGGAAAGTCCAATTTTGGGTAACTTTTTCGAGCATTTCGGCCGGAATAGCCCCAATTTCTTCGGAAATGTTGTCTTCCAAAGCTGGAATAGTTGCTGGCTTATTTGTGTAGACTTTAGACTTGACGTAGCCCCACAAAAAATAGTCTAAAGGCGTCAAATCGCATGATCTTGGTGGCCAACTTACCGGTCCATTCCTTGAGATGAATTGTTCTCCGAAGTTTTCCCTCAAAATGGCCATAGAATCGCGAGCTGTGTGGCATGTAGCGCCATCTTGTTGAAACCACATGTCAACCAAGTTCAGTTCTTCCATTTTTGGCAACAAAAAGTTTGTTAGCATTGAACGATAGCGATCGCCATTCACCGTAACGTTGCGTCCAACAGCATCTTTGAAAAAATACGGTCCAATGATTCCACCAGCGTACAAACCACACCAAACAGTGCATTTTTCGGGATGCATGGGCAGTTCTTGAATGGCTTCTGGTTGCTCTTCACTCCAAATGCGGCAATTTTGCTTATTTACGTAGCCATTCAACCAGAAATGAGCCTCATCGCTGAACAAAATTTGTCGATAAAACACATTTCGAACTGAACACTGATTTTGGTAATAAAATTCAATGATTTGCAAGCGTTGCTCGTTAGTAAGTCTATTCATGATGAAATGTCAAAGCATACTGAGCATCTTTCTCTTTGACACCATGTCTGAAATCCCGCGTGATCTGTCAAATACTAATGCATGAAAATCCTAACCTCAAAAAAATCACCCATTATTTATAAAGTTATAGTAGCATCTGTAGCGTAGGTTAATGCGTAGGACTTTCATGCTAGAGGTCTTGCGTCCAATCCCTGACATTGTCATCTAAAGTTTTTTCACGGGATTTTTCCAAGAGCAATTATTGTCATACAAAGTGCTTTCTTAAATACGTTGTTCGGATACGGCATATAAATTGTAAGTCCCCTTCGTTCATGGCATTACTCACACACAGGAATGGTTGAGAGTTGTAAGTCACTAAGCTCTGGTTTCTTACGAGCTGTTAAGCCTATTAACTTAAATTTATGTATATATTTATAAAACTAGAAAAAAGTACTAAAAACACGTAATACTAGAAAATTCTCTTATTATAAAATTCATTGTCATTTATTGTTTTTTTTTTGGGTTGAATGGTAATTTAATGTTACTTTACAACTTATTTGTTCTGCGGTATAATTAAATCAAGCTTCAAACCATATAGCAAACCCATTCATCCACTAAAGTAGAAATAGTACACGGGGCGTATAAGCATTTTTTTTTCTTTATTTCATTGTCTTTTTAATAAAACTTGGTCTAATTTTACTGATGAGGTATGTCATATACCTGTTGTTCTAAAGCTTGATTTTATTATACCGCTTTGTAAGGACTTCAGATATAAAGTATATACAGAATACATTGTGTCACTCCAATTTCCTAACACCTTGTTGATGGATTACTTTGATGATATTGGACTGTTTAAATTGCTTCCGGAATGTTGACATAACATGCGTCATTCATAGTTTTCCAAGGTGGCCAAAGACGCCTCATAACACGATTTGGTAAACTGCCTGCATCCTGCTTGAACTATATATCATCGAAATGCATGTCTTCAATTTCAGTAAAACAAAAAGTATAATCATGTCTCTGAAACGTCTCAACGTCTGTCGACCAAAAAACTTAATGGTTTAAGAAAAATGATGCCACTACTCTACAATGTCTCACATAAAATGTGTTCAAAGCTCCAGATTTTGTTTGTTATCGTAGCCGCAAAGATAGAAATACGCCTTATCAGAAAAGATACTGCTCTAAGATCCAAACCAATTTGACCTTACCGAAACATTTGTACAGAAATCTCCTTAAGCTATTGCGTGAAACGTTTATGAAATGTTGTAATCGAAGGCTTTAGTTGATGTTTATTCATTAAGTTCGGCATAGCCACCACTTCATTTTAGCAAAAATTTCTTTTAAAAAAAAGCACTGTTTAGAATATTTACCAGCGTTGTTCAATTGTTAAACGACTCATTTAATTTCTTAGGCATATGATATTGACTAACTGTCAGGCTTACAAACTACAAACAGCTGCCACTGTCAAAATAACCTATGTATTTGTGTATTTGTATCTCATAACAAATAAAACCCCTTATATCAGCAAAATTTTGTTTAGGGTTCATTCTATACTCTTACGGCATAACTTCAAATGGAACATTAAATGAAGAGTTACGTTTGATTAAATCATCAATCTTTAACTTTTATCACTTTATAAGATGTGCAATTTCATACGCCTCACATGTGGCCCTAATTTTTGCATCAGGTGAATTTTTGAATTTTTATTTTTGATTCAATTAGTTGATGCGATAGGCACAATATTTTCTACAATTTCTTTTTTCCTGATTTAATTGCATTCAACCTCGCGGTTGAAGATATTTTACTTGGTTTACACTTTTTACATCAAAGCACAAAAAATAAGTACAGAGATGCACAACACATCACCTTCACCGCATATCAACCAAATCAAATCACAACAACAACACTAACAACTATTTTGCTTCCTTAATTAAATTTATTAATAATAGTAAGTGAAATTGTTTTTATTATTCAATTTGAGTTGAGTCTTGCAATCAATGATGGCAATGCATAGTGCGAGAGGTGAGAGTTGCAAGGTAAAAATAAATTGGTAAGTGCGGCACTACCGACCCCACCGCTTCATGGCGGTGCGCAATTTTTAGTGTGATACTATGTTTGATGTAGAGTTTACGTAGAGTGGACTTGTAAGCTTTGTAATTTTATGTTTGGAAGTTAGGTAATAAAATATGTGTTGCATTGATGAGTTGTTTTGCTACATATGGGATGGAAATTAAATCATGTTATTTATGTTTATACACATATGTACATATACATATATGCATGAACATATATTTGTATTTATATGGATTAAAATTGGTTTGAAAAGGTTTTTTAAGTTAGGTTGTTTAGTTGAGTGATTTGATGGAAATAGTCATTAGTTTATGATTAAATTTGATGGAATTTGTTTTCCTCCGATTGGCAGCTATACCTTACCTAATTGAAGGTACTATGGTTAAGATGGAGCAACGCGCTAAAGATTCACATATCTTACGACATGAATTTATTTTAATTTGTAATTGGATTTTGAAAAAAAAATTAAATAATTAGTAGACAAATAATCAAGCTCGATTTTGTAAGACAGGAAGTATATTTTATTTAATTTATTAACATTACAGCATACATCGTTTGTACATATCAGACCAATTTATTAGAGTTTTTTTTTCTGGTGATATTTCTTCATTAAATTGGTTGAGGAATTATTGTAGATTCATTTTGTCACATTGACATAGTTAAAAGTTCATTGGAAGTGCATCAACAATTCATGGAATATTCAAGTCTTATTGATCTTTAACTATATGGTTCGTAGTTGACATGAGTTATTCCTTAACTTGAACGCAATTTTATGTGGAGTTTGAACTGTTTGACTGGGTCATGGTCATGTTTGTGACCAAACCAAATAAGTTTACCTTCAGGTTAAAGATTAAACCCTTGTTTTTATTCGACAAGCGACACTATTGTCCAATTTTGATAAAATTAATCACATAAAATTGTAACGTTCAATACTTCAATGTTTTGACAAAACCCATACTACCAATCCCGCTATCCATCCAACCAAAACATCGCTTGAAGACAATGTTTTATGTATTTTATTGTTTTACTGGTATTTTAACACACAAAATTCTGCGTCATGCTTGAACTTCTAGAAACACACATCACTGATTCTTTTTTCAGCCGCACATCAAGAACATACAAGTAGAATGTCTACGCAACAATGTCTATCTTCCCATTTCAATATTAAACTGTTAAAGATCAATGTACACTGATAACTTCCCATCCCGTCTGTCGATTTGTCTTGCTTAAAAGTTTGTCTATATGTATCAATTTGTACCAAATTTGCGTACTTTTTTTTGTAGATTTATTTTTTTATGAAAAAACGGACTGTTGGATCTTTATAAAAAAAAAAATTACTGAATATCGAAAACAATATTTTCTGTGAAATAAAATAAGTTTGAAGCAAATATTTTTATTTTTTGAAAAGCTATTTGAGTCGAAAATCAATGTTTACCAACTTTTGTTAAACTGTTTTCGGTTTTTAATTTTTTGTAAAAAAAACTGTCAATTCGATTTTTTTCAAAATTTTACTGAATGTTGACAACAATATTTTTTGAATGATAAAAGTAGTTTAAAGCCAATAACTAAAAGTTTTTAAAAGATATTTCAGTCGAAAATCAATTGTTACTAACTTTTATTAATTTTTTTTGTTAGGTTTTTATTTGTTTGTAAAAAAAACTGTCAATTCGATTTTTCTCAACATTTTTCAGAATGTTGAAAACAATATTTCTTATAAGATAAAATAAGTTTTTGAAAAGATATTTGAGTCGAAATTCAATTTTTACCAACTTTGAGTAATGTTTTTAGTTTTTTATTTTTTATAAAAAAAACTATCCATTAGATTTTTCTCAAAATTTTATCAGATGTCAAAAACATTATTCTTTGTTGCACAAAATTGCTTTGGAGATGAAATCATATTTTAGTCGTGAAACTTTCGAGGTAACAATTTTTGTTACAGTTTTTTTGATTTATAAAAAAGCCGTTAATTTGATTTTTTTCAAAAATATACTTGTTTTGTATCACGTTACAATATATAATATAAAATTTAATTAAAGTCTCTAACGTCATTGGTTCATGAGATATTTAGTGGTAACCAAAATGTTCACCTTTTTTTAAACTGTTATGGTAAAAAAACCACCCACGCAATTTTCTTGAGAGCCCTTTTTCCATCTTTCTGCCTTATTATCTGTATAACAAAATTTATTTGAAGTCGATATCTGTTCTGGTTATTGAGCTATGGACGACGAAAAAAACGTTGCGAACGTATACGGACGTACGAACGTACGTACATACGCACGCACAGACATCTTTCTAAAAATCTTTTATTTCGACTCAAAGGACCTTGAAACGTAGAGAAATGTCAAAATTTTCAATTCGACGAATCGGACCCATTACAATAACTTCCTATGGGAAGTTAAAAGGTCTTTAAAGCTTCATCAAAGTCGCGAAGGAGGTGTTGTGATATGGAAAGCTGTCAGTTGTAATGGAACAGTTAAGTTTGCGGTGGTTACATAAAAAAGAAAAACTAGTGGTTCTTTTTGGATTATCCTTTTGAAATTCTTTTCCCAACATGTAATGAGAGTAGTTAGCATCAACAGATGGCACAAAAACCCTCAAAATTGGAAAAAAAATCTAAAAAGTATTTTTAAAAATTTGTATATTTCGAGCAAAGCTCTTTAAATTCGGAAACCTAACAATAACTTCTAAGCCGCTGCTGTTCAGACCCATGATTATGTTTATAGTAATAGACTCACCCTGTCTTATAACTAGTTTTGAAAGAAAAGTCTTACGTGGAAAAATGAGACCCTGCAACTCAACTGTTTGCAATCTATGTAAGTAGTACATAAACTGAAGCATACATCGTGACAGATTAAGCTCGGTAGACTGCGGTGAGGAAGTCACCTATTCTGCATTAGGAACCGTCTGTATGGTAGCCAGTATGACAGACTATATTTACTTCGCAGAGATAGCATAGATTTAAAATTTAAAATTTGTATTTCCAAGCTACCAAAAAAAGAATCAAAGTTAATTGAATTCAATTTTGGCTATACAAAATATCACATTTGTTGAATCAAAGTTAACTTAAATCCCAAGCTTAAACATTTAAACCCCAACTCATGACACATTTTGCTATATTTTGAGTGGTCTATTTAAGTTTCATTCAATTTTTGATTTCTCGTCATATTTTGTATTGTGTTAAATTTAAGTGAAAGCGATTAAGTTTCAAACTATTCCACAAAAAAAAAAATTCTAATATATTCCATCTTTTTTTTTATATGTTAATAAAAAATATAATTTCATCTCGAAAAACCTGAATTAGTTTAAAATAAGGAATTCCCTAGAATATTGAATATTCCAGTAATAAAATTAGTCAATTCATTGTACTGAATTGATCAAAGATGTTGTTTACGTTTATTATTATTTTTATTATTGTTTTATAAAACAAATAGAAAATATATATTCTTGCAAACTTTGCACACAGATATTTTAATTCAGTATGAACCTTATTCAGTCATAAATTAATTTTAATTAAAAACGATGCTTTTAATGATTCATCAGAAATTTATTCTTTCACAGTTAGATTGGCAATAAAGTTTTCAATAAATTAAGCAAGACAAAGACATAAAATATGTCAAATAAATAAAGTTTTACTTTTATTCTAATCTGCAAATTAATATTAAAAATTATTGGGGAAAGTTCCTCACTAAATTATTCATATTTTTCACATCAAAATAAACCACCGCAGATCGTAAACAAGAACCGCTACGTAATAATTTTCAATCTTACGATATAACCAATGGAACATGAGACCTTGATCTTGACTTTCAATTATAGCAAATCAATTTAAAGTGCAGCGAACTTCATGTTCGTTCGATTTCTATCTTTACACACAATAAACAATTTTTATTTATAGTGTCATTTCGTTTATCTTTTCTTTTCAGCCGCATCGCAGAACGCAAAATAGTCAAGAAGAAAAAAGATGGCCAATCTGTGTGCAATGTTTGCTTCACACAAATCGATACCGATGATTCAAAAACGTAAGTACTTACGCTCCAAAAATATACAAGAAATTCCAGTGATTTATGTTATTATTATTACTCCAAACTTATTCCTTTACAGATGCGTAGTGTGTTATTCATGTGCCAAAAATGTTTGCCGGGGTGAAAAATGCTCCGAATGGGTCCCGCACGATGGCGAATGGAGATGTCAGTTGTGTGCCGCTCAGAGGGATTCCTATGGCAAGGCATCCACATGGGTGAAGGAACAGCAGGCTGTGAAGAGGGCTAGTTTGACGGAGTGTTCTTATCCAATGCGTGCAAGGAGTGAAATATACATTCCACTGTGTGATCCCAATGAATCAGCGTTTTTATGTAGTGAGTTAAGTCGACATTAAGATAACGGCAACTGATTGGAATTTTTGTTTTGGAATTCGTTTTTATTTTGTCTCTAGATTTTGAAAGTGTAAGCGAAGTCGCGTCACCAATTAATCCAAATCAAAAACAACACATCCGAGAGTATATTGAGGAGGTGTTGGCTGAGATGATCGGGGGATCTTTGGAAAATTCAACAGTGGAGCAGATTTCTACAAATAAAGACTGTAAGTAGGCAAATAAAAAAATCTATTAACCATACAAACACATTTTGTTGCATATTTTTCGGTGCAAAATCATTAGAAATACATGTATGATAGCAGCAAATATAGCTTTTAGGCTGGCAGGCAAGTCGTCTATACATTTACAGTATGGATGACAAGAAAAAAATTTAATTTTTATTTCTCAGTTAAGAGTATATTTTAGTAATTTGAAAAAATATGACCAACTCAAACATAACATAACATATACGTGCTTTTTTAGGAAATTTGTCTACACTTTTTTAAGCAATGAAAATTTTATAAAAAAAAATGTCCATAAAATCTCTAAAAGTTTGAGCTAACTATGTTTGAATAGATGTTTTGAGTTTTTAAACTTATATTCCAATATGATTTAATGAAGTCTAAATTTTTTGTTTGAAAATATTATTCTTTTGTTAGTGGCATACATTATATAACTTTGTTTATTATATTGTGTATCTTGATGAGATGGTACCTACAATTTTTCTTCTTTTTTTCAACTCATCTCATTTTTATTTTATTTAATTTTATAAAATTGATATTTTTTGTATTTTTTGTATTAAAATTTACAGACATCAGACTTTTTGATAAATTTCATGAAAATTTAAGTCGACATTTTATTGTGCTAGAACATTTTTTATATCGATCCTTTGAAGGTGAGTTTACACAGAGACTGTACGTTAAAATAATACCGCACAAAAATGCTGCATGCAACACAGTTTTACAAATAAAATAAATTATTTAATTCTAATCGTAATTAAAACAATTAACACCTAACTAATTAACTTATCGAATTTATGAATACGAATATTTTCAAATGAAATGTCCTTGTTTCGTCATTAAAAATCAATTGACTGAAGGTTTATTTATTTCAATTCGTTAAAGGCGTGAACAATGAACAAATGTTTAAAAACTACTTAACATCTAATTTTAATCAAAACTGTTTTAAAACATTGTTTTTTTTCTATGATTTCTCAACAAAGGAAGAGAACGGAGACAAAAACGCAAAAACCTTCACTGAATTCTCTTAATTCTCGTTTCGTGTATAGAATAATAAGGGGCTCACATTACACAGGCATATTCCAGAATTAGCCTCAAAAATGAAACAAAAAGCTTAAGAACATACTGATCACGTAAATCGTTACGAAATCTTTTAATGAAGCCAATTTATTTTTTAACAACAAGGCTTAAGGCTTAAGTTTCGAGTCTAAAACTATACCCAATTCAGTAATAACAGATACTTTGCTCAGTGAACAAGATTCAAACATGCAATCAAAAACATTTGGGACTTTCTTGGGTGTAAAACTCATGGTTTTAGATTTGTCAACATTTGAAACGAGACTATTTAAATAATATAAAGTCTTCTTAAAAATGTAGGCAGTCAGATGTAGTGTTTTCGTTTTGAAAAGCTTAATGTCATCAGCATAATAATATATAAGGACAGACGAATTTTTGTATGATCGAAACCAAGCCGTTTATAAATAAAATTAATAAGATTTGGCCTAAATGACTGCCCTGGGGAAAACAAAATTTTTTTAATAAACGTACTAGAACATAAATTTGAAAGTATAACACTGCCTTGTCCATTTTCTAAGTATGATGAAATCCAATTTATGTCGTTAAAACCTTGAAGAAACAGTTTAAAAATTAGTCATAATTATGTATGACATAGCTTATCAAACGTTTTATTAAGATCTGTAAATACAAAATCTACTTTTTCACGTTTCTAAAAACAAAGAGTTATACATGAAAGGTTTTCCAGATAATTGGTAAAGGTGAACTTTTTAAAGATGTGTTACGGAGAAAACATAAATGGTACGATAAATATGAAACGCATTTTTTTTTTAAATAGAGGATGGCACGCAATCAGAACAGAACTAAAACACTCATCTAGTTTTATGATTGCATTATATATTATCTGTTAATTGAAATACAGAAGCAAACACCAACAACTAAATCTATGATTAGACTTCTGATATCGCTTAAGCCTTACTCCAATACTTATTTAATAACTTTCACTTTAGTCTTTAATCGAAATGCTATTAATTATTTTAAACACTTCTGAAATATGTATGAACATTACCTAATAATGTTTTGAGCTTAATAGGGCATCATAGCCCCTCAACTATGATCTTTCTGATTGTTTTAAAAGAAACCTACAATTTTATGCCGAATCCGAACGGTTAATCTAAGGTGCACACTTTCATAGAAGAAGCTATTTTTGTCATTGCTCTCAATTACAATTATAAGAAGCATTGCCTGTCAAAAAATAATTAGCAAAGGCTCGGAATTTACTCCGTCTTTATGACTCACAATCTAGGTACATAATTTATTATCAGGGTAATTTAATTATTCATCAAAAATTTGGTAACTATATACCTTTTCAAGTTCGTCCAATTTTCTTTTCCCAACATCATGCACCACAATATGGCTACGTGATTTTTTTACCCTACGACGCGACGATAAACTATTTTTCGTGACTAGCTAATTTCATATATTAGGTCTTATGTTCTGTGTTATCATCTTATAGATTTTTGATAAAGCTAATAAGTAATAACATCGGTTTCGTCCCTGACCGTCCAAGGAGCGATAATACTCATACATATAAATGTTTCTCTAAATCTAAAAAACACAAAAAATGTTCGTACTATCCAGGTATGTATAGACGTTATCAAAAAGAACCATAATCTACTTCATTTTCTTATAATGATTTGGTCTAATCAATAAATTTTATTATTTAAGTTTCTAAAGACTGAAACTCCGTAAGATCAAACATTTTTTTCATCATGCATCGTATTTGGCTACTTTGAAAAATGTCTCTTTTGTTTTTTGAATTTCCACACAAATGAGTTTCAATCAGTTTCACTCAAGTGGTTTTTTCGTTAAATAAAAATGTAAGCATATTTTTGCCTAAATGTCCAATATGGCATCTTAAGAATCTTGCAACACTGATAAGTTAAGTAATGTCTGTGTGTTCTTTCGAAAAAATCTTCAAAAGAGCGCCAAAGCTCTTATCATTTTGTTACAACAGAAAATAAAACTTTTATCAAAAAACAAACTCACAATTATTGTGCATAAAGTAACTACCTATGTGCGTCGTCTTAAGCAATTAATCATCACAAAATGTTTTTTTATTTTTTAAATAACTTATGTAGGTAAACATATCAAAATGTTATGAATTTATTTATGGTAGACCTAGACGTATTATATAAGTATATAGATACTCTCTACTCACCTGTCACTTTCATCCTTACCTATTTATTACGTTTTGTTTTATTTTTGGTAAATAAACAACCCTAACCTTTAATTTAAAAAAAAAAAACTCAAATTAATTTAATACCAACTTACAAGGTCATTGCTCAATTTTCTTGAATTTAAGTTAGGGCAAGACCCTCCTATTATTTGAAAATATTTTGTTTTAAGGCTTGAAACCGAAGAACCTGTAGAAATGTGGCTAATTAATCGAAATTCCTTAAGTGTTTTTCTCAATATTGATTGACCAAGTTCCTATATGAGTATTTGGCTTTTGGTATAAATTGAAGCTATTTGATACTTGAAATTGTTATCTTTCATTGAAAATTCAACACAACAAAAAACAAACTATAAGAGGGTACGCGTAATGAAAACTGACATCATTTTCAAGAAAACTGTGCTAACATTCAGGGGGTTGAACAAAATATTTTCTAAAATTGGTTTTATTTTTACCGAAAAAAAAAAACTAAGGGAATTATTTTCCTCACTAGATGTCTATGTACAAAAATGATGGTGTAGTTAAAAGTCGTATATGGAATTGTATTTACCATCAAATGCTTTAAAACTACTTAAGACAAACTTAAAACGTTCTGAACTTATAAATAAATTTATAAGGTTTTCCAATACGACTTTTCACACTGATAAGTTCTCAATTATGTCCTTAAAAATGTCTAAATGACACATTTTTATTTGGGGAATTTCAATCAAATACAATCAAAAATTGAAGTTTAAGCTGATTTTTGTCAAGATGATCGGAACATTAAACCAATTTAGTTATATCTTTGTCAAAATTTAATTTTTTTTTTTAAGAAAAATTGTCAATTATTTTTCTTTTCAATTATTTTATTATTATTTCTTTTTTTTTATTTTCTTTTTTATTGGACTACCCCATAGAAAGTTATTTTAATCAATCCCTTTTGTCGAATTGAAAACTTTGACATTTCTCGACGTTTCAAGGTAGAATATAATTTAAAGATTTTAGAGAGATGTACGTAAATTCGTAATTCCGTACGTTCAGGATAATACACAGATATTAATTTCAAATAGATTTTGTTTCACTAAAAATAACAAAAGCAGAAGAAACATTCTAGGTTGTTATATTATACATTGAAATGTGATCGGATAATGGATTTAAAAAATTGCCTATAATTAAAGAAGCCATTCCGTGATTTTAATTTTAACAAGACCTTAAGATAGTGAGATATTAGAATCATTAAAATTTTACCAAATGCTCTTCTTAGCTTAGTAAATTGGTACAAATTGCTTTAACATTTTACTAAATCACTTACAAAATTTTGCGCCAGTGTTTTTTTTTTACAAAAATTAACGCTCTATTTAATTTGAACACTTTAAGCGGGTATCAATGTTTATTTTGGAATTATTCCAACATCAGTAGGTGGACGAATAAAAAAGTAGTGGCAAAGAAAAGTCAACCTGCTAAGTATTCAACAGAAATGTCTAATATTTGTATGACTTTGCTATTTAAAATGTTTTAACGAATAAAATTTAAACTGCAAACAAATTGTTCATTGACATTCATATAATTTAACATTTTTAAAAATAATTTTGTTCCCGACATTTTTAAACGCAAACCAATTTTTATCAAAGTTAATTTTTTGAAAGTTTTTATTTCTAATTAAAAAAAATACCGCTTGGATTTTCTTAGATCATTACATTACGCTAACAACAACATTTTGCATAGAATTAAATAGTTTGGAAGTCAACCCCCCTTTTACCAATTTTGCGTAGTATTTTTTGTATATTCTTATTTTTCCCAAAACAAAACTCACCGTTGGATTTTTCTAAAAAAAAAATAAATCGATTTAAAATTAATATTTTGCAAAAGATAAAATTAGTTTGAAAACAATATCTTTGATATCTAAAAAGATATTCAAGTCCAACTTTTATAAGTGTTTTTTTTTAGGTTTTGTATTTTTTTAAATGGGTTATTCGATTTCAGTCGAAATCTTACCAGTTGTAAAAATGTTGTTCTTCGTCGCATAAAACATTTATGGTTCGTAAAATATTCGAAGTGACCATTATTTTTGTAAGTTATAAAAAAACCTTTAATTGCTTGTTTTTTTTTAAATTATACTAATTTTGTATCACATTACATTATATAATATAACATACAAAATAAAATTAAATATTATTATTTTGAAGTTGATATCTCTACTGGTTCTTAAGATATGGAAGACGAAAAATAGTATTCCGAATGTACGGACTTTGATTTAGATTCTATGGACCTTGAAACCAATGGCGGATCCAGGGGGTGGCATGACACAAGAGAGAAAGAGCAAATACACAAACTAAAGTTGCCTTTAAATCCCCGAAACTCGTGATCAATTCCATCTTATTTTCTTAACGCACACAAAGGGATTTTTTAATTTATTATCTACTAGCGGCCCGTCCCGGCTTCGCACGGGTAGACATAAATAGGTACATATTTAGGTTTTAGGCATGCTAATTAAAACGACCATGAATCACTAAATTAGAAAACATTTGTTTGTCCTATCATTAATACTCTTCGCAGCGTATGCGATGAAAGACATTTTATGGCTAATTTTTTTACACCTTCGGTTGGTTTTAATATAGGAATTTCTAAAGATTTCTATAGTAATCTAGTACTAAGTAAATATAGCCTATGTTACTCAGTGATAATGTAGCTTTCTAATGAAAAAAGAATTATTAAAAGCGGTCCAGTACTTTTTGAGTTTATTCGTTACATAGAAAAATACAAATCTTTCCTCTTTATAATATTAATATTCCTCTTTATAATATTAGTGTAGATTAAATACAACAACTTTTAAGATACTAATACATTGAAAAAATCTTCTTTTTGAGGTGAATTTGCATTGAATGCTCTAAAACTGAGATTTAAACATGAATTTCAAGAATATAAAATAATAAAATAAAATAGAGCTCTTCCATTTCTAAAGAACTCGACGCCAATATACTTCACCGACAATGAAAAGGCTGAAGAACTTGCAAGGAATTTTTCAAAAAACCATCTGGTTTCAAAAAGCTTAGGTGACAGGGAGACAAATGATCTCGTCAAACTCCAAATTCATAATACAAATGCTCTTAACGTGGCAACACCATTAAATGCTTTTGTTAACGAAGAAAACATAACGAGTATTATCAAAAACCTCGAAACACGGAAAGTCGGAGGCTTAGATGGTATCAAAAATGTTTATTTGAAAAACCTATCGCAGAACGGAATTAGGTACTTAACATTTATAATTAATTCATGTCTTAAACTTCAATATTTCCCCAATGTTTGGAAAAAAGCAAAAGTTGTGCCTATTTTGAAATCTGGTAAACCTCCAGATATTTCTTCAAGCTACAGACCCATTAGCCTACTAAGCAGCATTAGCAAAATATATGAAAAAGTCATAAAAGATCAAATTTCAACGTTTGTTTCAAATTCAAATCTCCTTCCTGACGAGCAATTTGGTTTTAGAAGTTGTCACAGCACATCCCATCAAATACAAAGAATTTGTAACCATGTTAAAGAACATCGCTCACATGGACAGTCAACAGGAATGATAGTGCTAGATATAGAAAAAGCTTTCGATTCTGTTTGGCACGATGGTCTTGTATATAAAATGATTAATTTTAAATTTCCAGTGTACTTGTGTAAGATCGTTCAAAGTTTCCTGTCTGGTAGATGTTTTCAAGTGCATGTCAATAGTGGTATTTCAAACTTACGTTTTTTCTGTTTCGGAGTGCCACAAGGATCCGTCCTTGGACCATCTCTGTACAATATATATACTTCTGATTTCCCAGTGCTTCCTTTTTGCAAATCAGCATTATTTGCTGATGACACCGCAATTTTTTCATCGCATGCACTTTCTCTCAACATTGAGACAAATCTAAAAAATGCGATTGAAATTTTAGAAATATATTATAACAAATGGAAGATTAAACTCAATGCTGGAAAAATGCAAGCCATCTTTTTCTCCCGAAAAAGAAAATCTTGTTTCCTTCCCAGTAGCCAAATCCATATTAATGGAAATATAATCGACTGGAATCAGACTGTTTAGTATCTTGGAGTACATCTAGATACCAAACTTACCTTTAGGGTTCATATTCACACCACATTAAAGAAAATTAATCTTGCTATTAATATGCTTTATCCATTTATTAATAGAAAATCACCACTATCTAAAAAAAATAAAATACTAATTCATAAACTCATTTTCCAATCAATACTGCTATATGGGTGCCCTATTTGGAAAAATGCAGCAAAATCTCACATTAAAAAACTACAAATCTCACAGAATAAGATTTTGAAGATGATGTTAAATCTTCCTTGGTATCATTCCACCCTTGATTTGCATTATAGAGCGAATGTCGAATTGATTTCCGATAGGATTTATAAGCTTAGGAATAATTTTTACAACAGTTGCGAGATTTCGGAAAATCCACTCATACAACAGCTTACTTCCCTGTGATAATAAACTATTAACTTATTTCGTTTGTTTTGCTCTTTCTACATTATTTATTTTTGTACTATATGTGCTACATGTTCAATTGATGTCATTTATTTATTTTTTTGTATCTATTTGTATCATTTATCTATTTGTTTATTTATCTATTAATTAATTAATTTATTTATTTACTTATTTATTTATTTATTTATTTATTTATTTATTTATTTATTTATTTATTTATTTATTCATTTATTAATTTATTTATTTATTTATTTATTTATTTATTTATTTATTCATTTATTTATTTATTTATTTATTTCTTTATTTATTTATTTATTTATTTATTTATTTATTTATTTATTTATTTATTTATTTATTTATTTACTTATTTATTTATTTATTTATTTATTTATTCATTTATTTAATTTTTTTTTGTTTATTTAATTATTAATTTATTTATTGATTTTCATCACGTTATTTATTTTTGTTTGCTTTTATGTACATTATTATTTATTTGGTGTGTATTCCTTATTGTATTTATTCATATCTTTAAGTTATTTATTGATACTATTTTGTTATTATTTAGATATTATTTATTTACTTGTTATTTATTTAACTAGTATTACGTTGTTATTGTTATTTTATAATAATAAATAATAATATATACGTTTGTGCTATAAACTCAAATATCATGTATCCTAGCGTATACAAGTATGTATATTAGCGTGTACATACATACATATTATTTTATTAATTTAACATTTTTTTTTTTTTATAAACTATATGGAGGTTTTTCAATCGTGTTTTCCTTCTATTAAAAAATTTACTTTGTTTGTTGTTCTTTTTCCTTTGTTAAATAATGTTTCAGTAGTAAGAAAATATATTTCATATCTCTGAATGTAAAACGTGCGGTCATAGGCTTTTGAAAAAATTATCACGAAATAAAAAAAAAAAAAAAAAAAAAAAATATATATATAAATGTCCCGAAAACAAAAACTTTAGGCTAATTGAAAAACATAATGAAGTTTTCATATCTATTAATTGAAAATAAAAGCTTTGAATCTCTCGTAAATGTGAGAAGATATTCTTCCACAGTATAATTTTTTCCCACCTTAGTTTGTTTGTTTTTTATTTTTAGTGAAATTATGTATCTAAATACATACATCTTTTTCCTTAAAATATGAAACAGAAATGTTTTTCTCTTCAATTTTTAAGTTTTGTTGAATTCTTTTTAATCAAAATATTTTCAAAAGTTCATGCAAAACAGTAATTAAGTATTTAGAATTTGTCTCCTTACATCAGCTCCAGTCTAAGAATAGGCAGGTTGAAAATGGTAGTAATAATCTAAACTCCCGGAAATTGCATCAATACGCCAAAAAAAGACAGAAAATTCTTTATATAAAATTTTGTTTTATTTTTTTGGCAAACTTTCCCATTTTCTGTTTTTTAGAAATGGCAAGAAGAGCAGAATATATTATTTTTGAAAAGCTATGTTTCAACTTAATTTCTAACATTTTTGCAAGAAATATACTCAAAACCCCTCTAAACTATTGTGTTTTAGCTCTTAGATAAGGCATATTTAGAAAAATGTTGGAAAAATTATTAATACACGTTTTAAATTTAATTGTTGATAAAAAAAATACTAACCCGTTTTTGAGAAATAAAATTTTGAAAAGAAAATTCACATTTTTTAAAAAATCCAAATGTTAAATTTGACATTTTTGATCATCAAATATGATTAATCGGTTCATTAATTCTTGAGAAAAATTAAAATAATAACGGTTTTTTGTGACCACAAAATGTTTTATGGAGACTACTGCTATTTTTAGTCTTTAAACAAACCTGAAAACCCTTAATTTCTAAGTTTGAACTCAATCGACCCAATGGTTTGGGTTGCAGAGGCCGGGCGTGGACAGACAGACTGGGAGAATTGGGGAACTCACTTTTTTTGGACTTCTCTACCATCGTAATGCCATATATGTATGATTAAAATCTCGAGTTCAATTTTGTTTACGAATGCAATTCTTGCCATATAGTTCCTATACATATATCTATGTAGCAAGTAAAAAAATCTCATAACACAAATTGTCACTCCAACCTCCTTTAAAGAAACTTAAAGAACATTTTGAGCAGTTCCCAAAAATTCGTCTACATATTAAGTGCGTGAAATTCCCCCCCCCCCCTCCTGATTTAAAACTCTGAATCCACCCTTTCTTGAAACCTCCAAAAATGTAAAAATTTTCAATTCGACAAATCGGACCGATTTCTATGGGAAGTTAAAAATAAAAATAATTATTACAAAAATTGCTTTTCAAAATTATAAATTAAAATGTGTTTGTTTAAAAACACTTGCGTCATTGTTTTTTTATTTACAAATCCTAATTTTAATCGTTCATTTCTATTCAAAATTCTTAAATATTCTATGAAAAAAAACAACAAAAACATCCCTTAATTCTATTCGGCACCACTGTTCTTAAAGAATGATTTCATGTTATCATCACGGTCTCATGCGCCCTATCTTGTATACATATGTACATACATACATATTGTTATATACAATCTATAGTATTGTTTAAATATCGACAAAAACAACAAATGTAATGAAATATAAAAATTAAAATGAACACCAACGTTACTATTTTTCTACTTACATACTATACGAACCACGAGTCTAATATGAGTAATTGTTCCCCTTAATCTAAAACCTACTAGCACATCTATTACTTAATATAAATATAAAACAACAACAAAAATAACAATAACAACAATAATTTTTGCGGAAAAAAGCGAAAACGATTTGTTCAGGTGAATATTTTATCTGATTACCGAACTTTAGTTTGCTAAGAGATACGCTCACGTTCGTTAGTTAGTAAGTTTAGATAAAGGTAGCGAAGAGAAACAAAATATTAAAAAATCTTTTGAACTTTATTCTTTACCGGCTTAAAAATTAAATATCTATTATACCAAAAAAAGAATTGCTAGAATTTAAGGTTTTTAATACATCTTCGTTCACAGTTCGAGTTCGAGGTTTCCGATTCGAACGCGACGGACGCTATTTTTGATTTCGGTTTCGATTCATTCCGCTCGCAGTTACGTTCGATGCGTGCAGCATTTTGATTTGCTTGATTTGTTTGTTTGCAGTGTGATTTAATAAACCATTTTGATCGGCGGGAAAAACCGTTAATTGAAATTCACATACAACTTGCATTCGATTGTATATATTGAATTTGTTTGTTTTGATTTCGGTGAATTTGTCGGTAAAAAAAAAGAGCTTAATAAGAGTTATTTGTAGAATTTCGAAATTGATCGATATTTTTGCATTGTTTCATCAAGTGTTTATGTTAATTTTTTGAAAAAGCAACAATGAATAATCATTAACTGTGTGCAAAAGTGACAGATTATTTTAAATTTGTAAACTTACGTTATGTGTCATGTTTAGGGCCTTGAACTCTACCTTATCCTCATCCTCATACGACTAAAGCTTTACCGACAGCGACAACGACGAGTGTGTGGTGTTAACGGTGTAAATTTGATTGTATATTGTTTAAAGTTCATGGCCTTTTAAAACCTAAGTTAATTTAGTCAATGATTTTGGAAATACTAGTTTCTGTTTGCTGTCAGAACTTTTTTGTGTAGCATATACATCAAAATGAATAGTTTTGATATTAATGATCGATAAGCATTGAAATTTTATTAACTCTTCAACGTTGGTACCATAAAATAATGTTATGTATCGTTAGTTAGCATCAGTGAGTTTTGACTTTATTTTATTCAGGAAGACATAATCACACCTGTCAGTTTTAGCACTCTATTGTTAGATGTTTAAATTATAAATAACTTAACACAAAAGTTAATTATTGCATCAAACATCGAACTATGTATCTATATTGTATAAACACTCGTAAGAAAAAAAGTTCAAAGGTTCAATCGTGATATATATTTAAAATTAAAATTAAAAACAAAAACAAAAACAACAATTATAATTAAAACTTAAAGTGTGTAAAATTATAAGTTCAAATGGCAACAAAATATTGTAAAACCAGAATAATTATAATTATAGAATGAAACCAATTATTTTCAACTTTTTAGCTAATACGAGTTTAATAAAGTTTAAAGTCTAAGAAGTAGTGGCATCAGTAAATTTTAAAAAAGTATTTTTCGACAATTGTTATTGGTGACGTTAGGCGTGATTGTTGAAGAAGCAAAATTTGTTTAAACGTTTTTTATATCTACTTTCAAAAAATATTTCCTATCAAAACTTAAAGAATATTTTGCACTTTTTTAATTACAACAAAATTAAAGCTTGTTTAAAAAAAAAAACCGTTAAATTTTAAAGCCTTTGAGTATGAATTTTTTTGTGAACATTTTTCAATTTTCGACAAAGGTGAACTTGCTAGAGAAAGTATCCTAAGTCTTGAGTAGAGCAAACATATTTTGAGGGGGTGAGGGGAGGAAAGTGCAATTTTATTTAAATTACTACCTTTTTGGAAAAAAAATTGTGTGTGAATTCTATATAAAAATTAGTACACTTTTGGTGATTTTATTGAAAACCTCTTGTTAAATTTTTAGTGTTGCTTGATGTTTGAATAGGTTCATATGTTCTTTTAAAAACCTAGTTATAGTATGCAAATGCCAAAAACCTAATGTTTTCTATTTTGTTTAATAACTCGGTAGAAGTTTTGCTTTTAATAAAATTCTCAAGAAACTTGAAAAGATATTTGAGTCAAAAATCAATTTTTACTAAGTTTCAGTAACGTTCTTATTTTTTTGTAAGAAAACTGTCAACTCGATTTTTCTCAAAATTTTACCAGATGTCAAAAACGTTATGCTTTGTTGCATTAATTTATTTTTTAGGTAAAACCATTGTATATTCCTAAAATATTCGAGGTGACAATTATTTTTATCCAGTTTTTTAATTTATAAAGAAAAACAGTTAGTTTAATTTTTTTTTTAATTTTATAAGTTTAGTATCACGTCACAATATATGATACTCAATTTAATTCAAGTTGCTAGCGTTATTGGTTCTTGAGATATTTTGGGTTTACCAAAATTTAGAAAAATTTATTTGAAGTCGATGTTTCCACTGGTTCTTGAGATATAGACCAGGAAAAAAAGCTACCCGAACTTACGGACGTACGATCGTCGTACACACGCACACACACATCTCTCCCTAAAAATCTTTTATTTAGATTCTAGGCACCTTGAAACGTCGAGAAATGTCAAAATTTTTAATTCGACAAATCGGACCGATTAAAATATCTTCCTATTGGAAGTTAAGAATTAAGAGAAATAAGAAATAAGAGAATTATATTTATTTTTTTTTATGTTTTGAAGATCTAATACAATAATGTTTGAAATATTTTAAGGATTTCAAATATGATGATCATGGGTATTAGACCACCTTTTCAATTGTAATAATAAATCTAAACATAGCCACCCAAAGGCAATGGGGACACTCAATTTTAAGCGAGTCGTACAGTTCAGCGTAGTATTTAACTTTAAAATACTTTTTAAACAAAAGAAACAAATTATTTCTGAATTTCGTAATATTTACAAAACTTCGAATGTATACAGAAAACGAATAAAATTATGATTTTGATTCCAAGATAAACCTAATAAATTGTAAAAAATCTTCCATACACAATAACTATAAACTAGCCTTATAATATAATATTAAAGTATAGACAACTTTTGATTTGCTTTGAAAATTATGGATTTAATTTATTCTAAACTAATAATAATTTATTTTATAAGCTTTTATTTAGTATTAAGATAATTGATAGCATATTATCATTTAATTTTGATTGAACAAAATATAATATATAGAGAGTTAAATTTATTTATGAAGGAGTAGGAATTATATTTGTTAGTTTGTGTAAAATACTTGCTAATTCAATTTTAACCCCGAAATTTCCGCACTTTTTTCGCTTTTTATTAAAGTTTGAACTCTGAAGGACAAGTTTCTTGTATAAAATTATGTCCTACGTTTCTTTTTGTTGCTTTGATCTTGTAATTGCAAATTTTAAAAATTTTCTTAAATTGCTATTTTAAAACAAGTTAAGGAATTGTAGTTTGCAATAAGCGTATTGTAATTCATCAAAAGCGTAGTTCAAAAGATAGTTAACGTTTAAAAAATTTGAAGTCTAAATGTCAGAAATCTTTTGTTAAATTGTTTGTTTTTTTTTTTTTCTTAATGAAGTATCTTTGTCGTCAGACATTGAAAAGAAAATGATTTCCAAACAAAACCTCTGTTTTAAACAATACTTTTGTTTTTACTTTGTTTTAATCAAATCAAACAGAAAGAAGTCAAATCTAAAAAAAAAATGTTTAGAAAATTTCGAGAAATATGTATGTTGACAGAATCAATTCATTTGACATCAAGCATTAAAGGCAACATGCCCAGAAATGGACTAGAGCAAAAACCTCTCGTTTCTTCATTTATTGGTGAAATTGACTATTACTAAACCTTAAGATTTTTAGATTAGTACATTCTGTATAATGAAACATTTATTTTTCACTTTTCTAATATACTCGTAGATAAACGAGTATATACTACATATGTATGTACGTACTTTATTTGAAAAAAATTACAAAATATTATGCCTTTTTTTAATGTTACTCATCATTTTTATGATGCATTTAAACGAAAACTCACTTGTTTTTGTCACCCTAGATCTTTATTGTGATTTGTGTGAATTGAAATTAATTAAAAAGACAAGAGACATATTTGAGCAATAAAATAAATAAATAAATAAATAAATACCAATGTATTTTTATATTTATCTTTTATTTAGTCAAAAAAAAAATAAGTATAAGATTTCGCAAATTAGCATACATAAAATTTGATCTGTTTAAGCAATCTTCTAAGTTCAAGGTGATTAAATTAATTTAAAGAAGAAATCATACATTATAGAAATTGTTTATATAATATTTTTTCAGTTGTATATTCGTATATCAAAAAAGCTCACACGGGTGCAAACTTCTATAGCACATGGAAGCATCTTTCACAGCCTGGTGTCCTTGAGATTTTATATAAAAAAAAATGTGTCTTGAAATTTTCTTGAAAGATTGTTTCAATGACAAAAATAAAGTAGTTAAACATTTAATAAATAATGTCCAAAACTAAAACAAAAAGAAAATTATAAACATTGGCATTCATTTAAAGAACCATGACCATCAAACTAAAGTTGCACTTCATTTCACTATATCTGTTGAATACTTACTTAATTGTTATAATCAACTTAATTATGTCATTGAATATTAAAATAAATGATGAACTAAACAAGTTTTTTGTTTGTGTTTTTAAAAAGTGCACTAACTACTCGTACACTAAAAACGAAGTGAGAAGAGAAATAAATAAATTCAAAACCAAATTGTCAACTTCATTAATTTTTTCCCACGAATGCTATTGCTCTTTTAATGCAATGATTGTGTATGTTTACCCCTTGAAAATTTAAATAGGTATTTCGTGAAAAAATATTAAAAAGTGTTTTTCATTGAATAATAATTATATATTATGTACTAAAAATTATTAATTGAATATTGATAGAGAGAGTAAAATCAGTCTGTGGAAAAAGAATTAAAAACCCCCTCACACAGAATGTTGATCATTTCAAAGAAAAACAATTCTAATTTTGTAAATATTCAAACTATTTTCATTCACATCTTCATTTTTCAAACCATGTATGATAAATTCTTTTTCTGTTTTATTGGTAAATCATTGAAATAAAACAACATGAGTTGGCCAACATAAGATGACCTTCTTTAGCGTCAACGAAAAGTATTATTTCCGATAAATGACTTTTGAGTTAAAATTTAAAATTAAGTCAAATTTTCGAGTACAACCATCTAAAAATTTGCACATAACAATGTGAAATTGTTGCATCACTTTTTCGAACACACCGATCTTATTTCGTCTATAGATGACCAAAAATTTTTCGCACTGCAAAGAAAAGTATTCGAAAAAAGTGTTAAATCACACGTAGGACTTATCCAATTCTTGCACAAGTATATTTCCTAAAAATGTTCTAAAAAGTGGACGGGAAGAGATCGAGTTGTTGAGAATGGCCGGGAGTGTATCGATAAATTCGGGCCCACTGTCACACTCATTTCAATACAGCGGTAAATAATAGACGATAATTAACCTTTTGGAAGTAAATCTGCGCTATTTGTAAATGTTGTCCTGGTGTTAGTCATTGTATAGTGATTGTCAAATTATTATTAATTTAAAATTGAAAGAAAAAAATAGCTGTTCAGAGAGTTATCCTTATTGAAAGTTCTTTACCCCTAAAAAAAAAGTCGTTATTACAAAACCTTTCCAAAGATTAGTTATAGATGCCAACAAATTCAATGTTTCGAAAATAACGCAAAGCTTCTACAAATAGCAGATTTTTCCTCAATCATTTAAACTATACTTTTTTTGCTATTCACCATGTTACTATATTTTTTTTAAAAGGTGCTTGCATTCAAGAATTGTGAATACGCTTAAATTGTTTAAACGCAGTGCGAGTAATTAGGAAAGAAGGATAGTATTAAAAAGGAGAAACCGATGCACATTGGTTTTCCTGCACATTGTAAAGCATTCCACATTCCTGCTGCGCTGCTGAAATAAGAATCTCTGTACCTAACAGTACGTCTGAAATTGGGCTTAAGGGTAAATTGATGAGGATTCATAGAAAAACGGATATTGAAGTTGAATTGTTTGAGGGGAGGAATGCAACTGGCTATTTCACTAGAGTATTGAGGATTATAGCCAGATCAAAAGAAGTGACAAAACTTCTTGCATCGTCGGAGAAAACCTAAACACTTAGCAGTGTTTTTGGCAATGTCAAATATGTGATCACTCCACAAGAGACGGTTTGTGACGAACAAACATTGAACTCAATTTTTTTCAGGTATTGGGGGGTGTTACACTTTTGCGACAGTAGACAGCACTGAGTTTTCGAACAACATACTTTGAAGATAAGATCGTCAACAACGGTGCAACGCTTATTGAACAAAAAGCTAGTTTCGAACAAAATAACAAAACCGTTAATTTTGGTCAGCCAATCATAGCTCATTTTTGGCGTTTCCAGTACTTTTGGTGAATTTTAATGTGAGACAATTAAATTTAATCATTCTGCATATTATGAGATGTTTATACTTTTTACATCTACTCGTAGTTCCATTTTCTTGAAAAACACACTTGTAAAAGAATGTAATCAATGATGACTTTAATTTTATTCACCTAGTCTTCACTGAGACTTCAAATGTTGCAAATGTTGTAATCAAAAGATTACAATCTTTTGACTGCAATCATTTGAGACTTAAAGCCTTGATTTGTTTCTATTATAAGTCCTTACAACCAATTGCATTCTTTTGTAGTTTTTGCATCCCAAATATTACATTAATTAAATGCAATCTTTAAATTAAAAGCTTTAAGAATCAACAAAGAATAACTCAAAAACAAATTGTTTTTATCTTTTTCTTAAAAACAATTTGTGCTTATTGCCTCTGAAATAAACCCATTTGTTTCATTTTAATCCTTTCTATGTGACTATTTATAGATATTTTAAAGCAGAGCAAATCTTTAATAAAAAAAAAGATAACCTAATGTAGATATACGTTTAAAATTTATAGTATCTGCTCAGAAACAAAGATAAGTCGCACAAGTTCCAAATTGGGGCTTCTCAGATGTAATTTATAGCAACTATAGAATATTATGGTTGGTAGTTTTAATTACTCACTTGTCTTATGTACACAATACGTACAAACCTGACTACCTGACCCTAATATTATGGTAAACAACAATACTGGGGCGGCAGACATTCATCGATGAAGCTCTATAAAATGTAAAATACATTTTTTCTTCATTTTATTTTCTTTTCTTTGAAGATTACTGCAAAGATTATAAAAAAATGTATTTTGTTTTATTTTTTCCTTTTTTATTATTTACTTTAGTACCTATTTACAACATTTATTCTCAATGTCATTATTATTGTACTCGTATATACATATTTGTGAATGAACTGGAAAAATAATAAATAATATCTTTTTTGTTTATATTTAACACCATTTTTGAACTTAACAATAACATATGTAGAATGGGTAATGTAATGTGTTATGACCTGATGACATTTTAAAATAGATATAATGAGATAACAATTATTATTGACAGAGTCTATTCTGTTATGTTGTATTTATTTGCCTTTAGACGATTTTTGGGCAAATAATTTGAGCGAAATATAATAAAAATGCAAATAAATGAGAAAATAAGTTGTGTACGTATAGAGGGTAGTATTTAGTATGTTATTGCTTTTGGTTTGGCCTTCCATAAGTTTTAGGGTCATGCGGTGTTTTTTTAAATAATGTTTTGTTACCCATCTGCATCATATTAAGAGCTATAGAATGTAAGGTGATAATATATCATTTCGGGAGCTGCCATATTCAAAATTAAAGAAATAAAGAGTCTGGGTAGATCTAACAAAAGTTCTTTTAGTATAAAATAGTTATTCTAAGAGTGATATTATTTTTCTCTCATAATTTTAAAGACAAAAAATAATTTTGTTTAGTTTTTAATTTATAAAAAACTTTCATTTGATATTTCCTAAATTTATATCTATTTTGAATTGCATTAAAATTTAATTTGAGTCGTTAGATTTTTTTGTCCATAACATATTTAACCAATTTTTTAAAGCCCTTTGTGAATATTTTGTTGTTATCATCCGTAAAATCGATATCTCTGATCGTTCTTTAAATATGGAGAGGATAAAAAGATACATCTCTCTTAAAAACATTGTTGAATTATTGAGAATGTTAATATTTAAAATTCAACAAATTGGACTAACTACAATTACTTCTAATGGGAAGTTATTAACTCTTTCAAAGCTCTACTTCTGCAGGCGTAAAAGGGAATGAGATGCAAGCAGATAAAATTTTAATTGATAACATTTTAGTACTTCTGGCGTGAGTGTGTGGTTAAATCCCTGCCAGCTAAAGTTTTTTTTAAATTGTTAGAGTTCTTCATTAAGAAGAAATAGACACTAATGGTATCCTACTTAAAGACTTTTCGTTTTAACAACGACGGAGTATGGAAAGCCCACGGCTCAGTTCTCATGTTATATACAGAAGTGGAACAGGAGCTAGAAACTAAATTCGTTTGGATACTCGAGAGCTCTGTTGGTTTGAACGCTGGCGCTGAGACTGGCTCGGCTTCAGATTGTGGTTAATACGTAAACAAACTTCAATATTATTTAGAGCTATGAGCGTTAGAACTCTGATTTAGATCTCAGTCTGTGATAAAACTTCGATTTATAAGACACTCAAATTTTAGGGAATAGGATACTAGACATTTTGTTTGTTTAAATAAATCAATTCATCTGTGTGGACATTATGTCCTTTTAAGCAGCCATAATGTTCATTTTGTTACAAGTTTTACTGAAATTTTTTGGTAGTACCCGTAGCATGATGGTTAGAGCGTTGGACGGTCATGCCAGAGGTCTTGGGTTCGATCCCTGCCTGTGCCATCTAAATGCCTCTTGCGAGGAATTGACAATTCCTCCAAGAGTAATTCTTGTCATGAAAAGTGCTTTCTCAAACTAGCCGTTCCAATTCGGCTTTAAACTGTAGGTCCTTCCATCCCTGACAAGATTACTCGCACACAGGAATGGTTGAGAGTTGTAAGTCAATAGGCCCTAGTTCTCAACGGACTGTCGCGCCACCAAATTTATTTTATCTATTTTTTACTGAAAATTATATTGCAGAGTGAATTCCGTGTCACTTTCATCAATGTTTTCCCAACAACGGATGCGACCCCTTTACCCTCGCCATGTCCTATGAACCTATTTTTATTTCTGTAACCTTAAGGTCCATGGACATTCTAACCGCAGATATTATGATAATCAATAATACCATAGGTCTAGTCCCAGCGAGCCCTTCAAAATTTACTAGAAACAAATAAGCAAAACATATACTCATAAAAATGTCACATAAAAGACATAGATTTTAAAATGTGTGTGTTTGTATATTTAATTTACTAGAATTGTCCACATAAAGAACTTTTTAAGTTTTTGATTACCTTATTTCAATACGCGAATAGAAAAAATGTTGACGCTCCAACAAATTATTTTTAAACAACCTTAATTTAATTTTTATGTTAATAAAAAAAAATTGTTTGTTACATTTGTAACACTATTAAAACACTCTTTATCGGTTTAGTTGCTTTTATCAGAAAATAATTTAATATTTGTATTCATAAACGTATTTAATTATAACTGTAGTAAGAAAACTAAATATATTAATACTAACATTATATAAACGTAATCCAAAGTTGAATTAACTCATAAAATTAATAATACTGACCCAATATGTGAATTTTACTGCAATAGCAAGGAAATGATTTTTTTTGACATCTTTTTAAACACGATTTACATAAAATAATTATTTTATTTAGAACAAACATTAAAATGCACAAAGATAAATGAAAGCAATTCAACAGGAGGCCTTAACAAGTATAACATTTTTTCCCGTCATACTTCCTCTTTTACGTTTAAGCCTTGATTTTCCATTAAATTTATCATTATTATGTACATTATATAATATTATGTTTATACCTACAAAATTGAGCGGTAGAATTTTGTGTGTGTTAATTTTGTATATAGGCTAAAGGATATGGCCTTAAGAGAATATCCCTTGAAAAATTAAAAGCAGTTCCTTGTTTGCGTTGCCTGCCACAAGAATTATATTAAAACAAATTAAGATTTGATAATCTCATCTTGGAATTTTAATTATGTACCTGAAAATATTCCCTCCAACTTTTGCGAACAAAAATATTTGAAGATTTTTTCCAATACTAAGGGATTATGAAATTTTGAAATGAAGCATTGATTTTTACGTTCATACTTGTACATAAACCTCAGTTTATCTGTGTTCAAAAGGTAGTGGCTCTTAAGTCGATTCAAGTTAAGTTAAATCATTTTTTTATATATTCTTTAAACAAACTTAACAACTTAAGTAGAGGATGATTCGTCTCAGGCAAAAATGATTTTGGTAAAATATCTTAAGTTAAAAATAAAAACATTATAACTGTTTTCCGACCTAAGAACATCTTAGGATCTTGGTAAAAGCACTTAAGTCGAGTAAACATTAATACATTTATTAAACACTCCACCCATCAAAAATTTAACTCAGGGAGATTGAGTGGGTGTTTTTTTACTATATCAATTTAAAAAAACTAATATAATTTGGAAAAAAGTTCAAATTGTGTTTTTTTAGAAATCAAAAAACTTTGCCACCTTACGAATAAAAAATTATTTTACCTCTAAAACGATTTCATGCAACGAAGAATAATGTTGTTGACATCTAGCAAGGTTTTGAGAAAAATAGAAATAACGTTTTTTTTTTAAGTTGGAAAAAATTAATTTTGACTCGAATATATTGGCAAAAAAAATCAAACTATCATCTTAAAAAAAAAATATTGTTTTAACATTCAGCAAAATTTTAATAAAAATCCAACAGCTAGTTTCTTCATATTCATACAAATTAAGATCTACAAAAAAATTGATATTGGTCTTAGAAAAGTCCAATCGGTATTAAAAGATATAAAAACTTTAAAAATAAGCTATCTACTGAAATTGGTTAAAATTGGATTTAGACTAAAAATATCGGGGACAAAACAGATATTGAGCAAAAACTTATTTTATCATATATAAAATATTATTGCTTGCTTCTAGTTATTTTTTTTTAGAAACATTCAACGGATGAAGTGTTTTTACAAAATACGAAAATCTACGAAAATTTCTAAGAATAGTTTCTGACTCAAGTATTATGGGAACAAAGAAAGGCATTGACTTCAAAGTATTGTATCTCACACAAAATATTGTTATTAACATTTTTAAAGTTTTAGACAAATCTGCTTATCGATTTTGATGGGAAGTTATCAGTGTGGGTCGCACCCCAGCCACGTTTTTTGTTTGCATTTTAAAGAAGTATATTTAAAAAAAACCTGAACTATTAGAGAAGTAAAAAACAAAAAATTCAAATTCAAAACCCCGTTAAAAATGTATTGTTTGGTTAGTGTCGAAGAAAAAATACATTAAATATTGTTTACTATAGTGATATCTAGCCTAAGGCTGCTTTTTCTGTCTTTATTTTAATTAAACAATATAATATTGGAAAAAATAAAAATACATATAATAATTATATGTTCAAATAATCGTAACTTTATCAACTCCATACAAATTTAATGCCCAACTATACTCACTTCAGACTATCAATGCTAATAAAACAAAAAACCTTATATCAACTTATTTTCATACTTTAAAGAGTTATTTTGTAACATATATATATATATACTTATTGCATAGAACAAGTGCATCATTTTTACTTAATTAACAAACTATATGTGTAACAATTTTGCACAAATTTTCTTCAGACTAAAAAAACAAAAGCAATTATGACGTAATAACAAGTAAACTATTAAATATGAACTCAAGTGAAGCATGTCATAAAACCCAGCACATGTAATAAAAATAATTACAATAATTACAAAAATATAGTAAAATTCCAAACTACATATACATATATCTATATACAAATCGTTTCTAACAAACCCAGTGACAAAAAAAACTATAATCTCAAAATAACTAACATCTATATAAAAAACACTTAATAAAATAATCGTATCCATAATATTTGACTAAACGGGTATGGACTGTACCACTGCAATAATTGCCGGTGTTTATGGCGCAATTGCATTAACAATTTTCTATGTTGTTTATGTCATTGAAGAACTTAAATTAGGTAAGCACTTTTGACATGCATGATGTTATTCATACACTAACTTATAAGAGACTACAGAATTAAAAGAGAAGAACAAAACAAAAATACCCAATCCACTTAAATGTATTTATATATATTTTTAATATTTTTTTTTCTTTTATTGTTCTTTCTTTTATTTAAAGGGGTAGTATGTGGTATACCCCCTAATACATCAAGTAATATGCAAATGACCTAGAGAAATTAATTCGGCATATATGTCATGTTTTTTAACTAACATTTGACCCGTTTTTGGTTCTCTTTTTAAGCTTAACAAAATCATCATTTGTTTTAGTTTAAATTTTTCGGATTTTCTTTTTTTATTTTTTCTTACAGACCAACAAGTCAGAAATGGACATGAGCTTCAGGGCGTATCAAATGTCAGGCTACGAAGACTAATTGAGAGTATAATTGCCGAAACAATTCGTCAGCCACCATTTGCATCGGCGGGCTTGATAACAACAACAAGTGCAATTGAATCGAGTGATATTGATCATGATCACGGTGGTGAGAGTTTACCATTGAATGGAAACGCAAATCACTGTAATGGAAATGGTGGTCAGTATTTTGAATCGAAGCAATATCACGATTTGCTGGCAACTGCTGTCCTAAATAGGGTGAGTTATTTTTGATTTGCAAAGATTTTAAAAACTTTTCAATTATTCAGAAGTCTGAAAATGTAATTGACGTTAACATGACGTACAGAAAAAAGAAAGGGAAACATTTTTTTTGTACCTTACCCTCTGATTCCCATTGAATTTACTAACCAATATTACCATATTCGCGGGCCAAAAGTGCTCTAAAAAATTTCCCACGTTTTCAGGATATTTCTACCAATACAAAAGTCGTTTCTTTGGCCTTAGATATTTCCACCTAAATCATTTCCCTATTCGAAAGTTTTCGGGAAAAAATTACCAATACTTGTTCATAATTTAAAATCATTAAAATTTAAACAAATTCATATTTTAATTGTATTCATCAAGGGAAGGAAGTGATTTCCACATTACTCTGATATACGATGTTTAACCATTCAAAACCAAATGTAATAACTACCTTTGTGAATCCAAGCTTAAGGGCATGTAAATACTCGAATACGACACCTGCTCGTTCAATTCTGCCTATGCAAATTGTGAGCTTATGATTAAAAAATACAACAAAAAAACCTCTTTGAAGGACATATTCTTATTTTTAAATACAAGGGTATGGATATACAATACATAATAGAATATAGAAAAGCAAACGGAAATGAGTATACGCAAATATTACCGTCATTATATGAGTATTTGCTTTCTAATTTTCAGTTTCCATTTTTCCATCCAACTGACTACTAAACGGAATAAACAAACAAAACATGAATACATATTTATGTGAAAGGAAATATGTAATATGTATCTTTCAGTTTTTTTCTTTGTACCTTAGGGATAAATATTTAAACTGTATAAAAAGTATACATACTTATATCGCTGTTATCTTCCTCAACGGCTTTTCAATAGGTGGATAGATTGTTGCGGTTATATAATTCATTTTGTTTCCGCCATCAATTTCCGGTGCAAGGTCAATTCAGCAATTTATGTCATCGTTAAATACACCTCCTCATTTTCTTTTGTGTGTGTCTGGCTTAAATCTCGGAAGTTTAAATAATTTTTGTTGATATTTAGATGTGCTTTATCGATTTTTTTTATCCAGTAGATACGTTGACAGTTTAATTGACAACTTTATTTTTGGCAACTAGGTTAAAAATATAATCGGTTCATTTTCTACAATTGGTTATATTCTATTATCCTTGTGACTCAATTTAAATTCAATTTTAATCGTGAAACAATAGTTTTCAAGCAATTGGTTCGAGAACTTATCCTTCAAAGTGAAGTGAAATCAAATTATTATATTTTATATACAGTAATGTCCAATAGGTGGTTTAATTTCGATATTTAAAAAAAGCTGTATTTTTAATCATCAATGCAATGGATGTTTATTAACTTCCATAGGAACTTATTGTAATGCGTCCGATTTGTCAAATTGAAAATTTTGACATTTCTCGACGTTTCAAGTTATACAGATAGTAAGGCAGAAAGATGCAGAAAGGGCTCTCAAGAAAATTGCGTGGGTGGTTTTTTTACCATAGCAGTTTAAAAAAAAAGGTGCAAATTTTGGTTAACCCTAAATATCTCATGAACCAATGACGCTAGAGACTTGAATTAAATTTTATATTATATATTGTAACGTAATACAAAACAAGTATATTTTTGGAAAAAAAATTTGTCACCTCGAAAATTTTAGAACCAAAATATGATTTCATCTCCAAAACAATTTTTTGCAACGAAGAATAATGTTTTTGACATCTGATAAAATTTTGAGAAAAATCTAATTGACAGTTTTTTTATAAAAAATAATAAAAAAAAAAACCTAAAAAAACATTACTCAAAGTTGGGAAAAATTGAATTTCGACTCAAATATCTTTTCAAGAACTTGAGACTTAGGCTTCAAACTTATTTTATCTTATAAGAAATATTGTTGTCAACATTCAGTAAAATTTAAAAAAAAATCGAATTGACAGTTTTCTTACAAAAAATAAAAACCGAAAAAAAAATTAACAAAAGTTGGTAAAAATTGATGTTAGACTCAAATATCTTTTCAAAAATTTGAGATAATGGCTTCTTACTAATTTTAACTTATAAGAAATATAGTTTTCAACATTAGGAAAAATTTTGAGAAAAATCGAATTGACAGTTTTTTTCCAAAAATTAAAAACCTAAAAAAACAATACTAAAACTTGGTAAAAATTTACTTTCGACTTAAATAGCTTTTCAAAAGGTTAAAATATTGGCTTCAAACTTATTTTATTTCACAGAAAATATTGTTTTCGATATTCAGTAATTTTTTTTATAAAAATCCAACAGTCCGTTTTTTCATAAAAAAATAAAATCTACAACAAATAGTACGCAAATTTGGTAAATATTGATACATATAGACAAACTTTTAAGCAAGACAAATCGACAGACGGTATGGGAAGTTATCAGTGTGGGTCGCAACCCAGCCTCTTTTTTCATTTCCCATTAACAATGGACAACTATATTAGTTAAATGGCCTCAAGAATTTGGTTACAGTACCATATCTTTTTCATGATGTTTTATATGACCAGTTTAATTTATATGCATTCATCGTCACATAGAAGCATCATTTTCGAATAAGTAAAGTCCAATCACAGTGGCACGTCAAGGATGAAAATGTTTTTCAACAATCGTTCTTGGATTTTCAAAATCCAAATTCAAAAATTCTCCTGAATTCCAAGCTGAAAATGGGCCTCATCATTAAATATGATTGTTGATGAAATTCCAGATTATTTTAATGTATTTTAAGGACCGACCCAAGGAACAACGCAACATTGTTGCTGAATTCTTAAAGCTTGAAAATCTGAGCAAAAAACTATGTAATGTCGTTTGTGAAAAATCGAATTCCAGAGATCAACAAGGAATCGAAAAACATGGGTTTTTGTCTTTTTTTGTTTTACATTGTCCCACTACAACTTAGATTTGTCCAATAGTTCACATTGTCGGCCAAGAAATTGATTCACGAAAACTATGAAGTATGACTTAATAATTTCCCCATTCCTGTTTAAATTTTATTTGTTTTAATGGCGTTGTTTTTACTTTTTAAATGTCAAAAGATAATAGTTTTAAACGTAATATTTACCCAAAAAACAGGCTACACAAAATGAAACCTTCTTCTTGGAAAACCCTTTACATCTTAATACGCCTCTGGGTTAAGTAATATCGCCTTTTTACGTCAAAAAGTTATTTATAAAGATTATGTAATATTGAACAGGTGACAGAGGACATTTAAGCTCAATGTGTTTAGAAGCTGCTAAAAGTTTTGTTTTTTTGAAACATTTATTTACGCAAAGTTAAATAGTGTTTTAGCGAGTTCTAAGAAATATGACTGCTTGCATATTTTGTTTTTATTTAAATAATAAAATTCGAAATCAAATAAAGAATATTAGTTTATTTATATTTACATGGGCATGTTAAAGATTAATCTACACTCAGTTTTGTTTATTTATTCTTTTGTTTAGCACAAGTGATGGCCCAAGGCACTTGACCTTTGATATCAAATACCCTTTTAACGTGTGTGAATAAGCAAAAAGCTTTGATTGTTGACATTTGACAGTGATTTAACACCTTTCAAAGCTAAAACTTGTAAATTTAAAGCTAAGCCAGTTTAATTTATTACAAGACAAATGTGTTAATATTTTTCAATATAAGTTCTTATTAAAGCTTTTTAATTTTACTATACTACTTATTTTCACATACCCTTACTTATGATATACATATGTTTTGATAAATTTTCGGTGTTCTTATTTTAGTTGCAGGGTTATGCTACCCAACATACTTTACAACTTAACCTAACAATTTCACATATGTACATGTTTTTTTTTTGTCATCAATTTTTGTCTTGGCTATGAATTTATTATAAAAAAGATGTGTTTTATTTTGGTGACACCTTTAAGACTGAAGCGGATGGGAAATGTTCATGTTTTCGGAAAAAAAAATATTTCTTACAAATATTTCAAATCTGTCGTCTATTTTAAAGTAGATCTACGACCTAAAAGTCCATCATCATTCCTTCTTAAGACCTTAGAAAGAAGTAATGATACGAGACCACTGTCTAAGTCTCAACATGCCTACCGTAAAAAAGGCAAATCGGTCGAAACGGCGTTAAATACCATCAAAACTGCCTCCACATAAAGAGGCACTATGGTTGCTTTTCTTGTAATTAACTCAAAGCTAACTCTGCTGCAAGAAGATTAGTTAGAAGAGGGACGCCCCGCCGTAAGGTGGTGTTCTATTCCCTCTTCTCTGGAACCTAATGGTAAATCAAATCCTTACTGGTCTGGATGCGAAGAGTTTCAGACTAATTGCCTATGCGGATGACGTCGCTATATCGATTTCAGGAAAGCATCTTAATACCCTAAAAGAACTCATACAAAACGTCTTGTTAAAAAATGGGGGCTTACAACCCCGAATTACGCATTGGTTATATAAATCGATAATCAAACCGATTTTAATGTACGGTGCAACGGTATGGTGGATTGCTTAAAAAAACCTATAAACCGCGACAAACTAAATAAAGTCCAACGTTCAGCTTGCCTTTGTATAAGCCGATCGCTTCGCACGACCCCATCTGCGGTACTGGATACCCTACTCTACAGAACACCTCTTAATATACTTAGTAAACAAATAGCTGGAAGCTCCGCTATTCGCCTCAAATCTTCACCACAGTGGGCCAACAACAACATTGGAAACTCCGTAAATCTTAAGTATTTAGAATCAATTCCAAAGCACACAATTCCCAATCCGCATATTCTAAGCGGAACTTAAGAAGTTTTGTCCTGGCTTAAAGAAAACCAGACTTAAAGAATATCAGATAGTCAGTCCGCTATCAAATCTCTAGTCTAGACTCAGTCTCTACAAACTCTAATGGAAATAACAAAACAGTTTATTATTCACCTTTGCTGGGTGCCGGGCCATAGAGACATTCCCGGAAATCGTAAGGAAGATGAACTCGCCAATAATGGTACAGTACAACCCATTCTACCACGTTTGTATAATGCAGGTATACCAATCTCTACATGTAAACTATTGCAAATTGCAAGACGCTATGAAGAAGGCAAACATCAGGTGGAATAACATCCCCACGTGTCAGATCACGAAAAACATCTGCAATACACTAGATTTAAAGCGCTTAAGGTGCTTGCTATCTCTATGCAGATTGCATATAAGCTCGATAATCGGTGTCATAGCCGGGCACTGTCTAATAGCACGCCACGTGGCTAGGTATATTTTTATAATATTTTCTAAAAACACTCAGCTATAAACATTCTAGTAGCTACGAGTATATTGCAAGACCAATTAAATCAAAACTTCCATGTCAATACACCAAACATAACCAATCAATTAAATTTGCATCTAAACAACAAATTGTCAATCAATACCTAAAAATAAAAAAAAACACTACCAATCTATTGTACCTTTCGAGAAAAGCTGACATTTTTCAGTGAGCAGCATTTCACATAATAGCTACACACCACCTCGTTACCTATTGTGTTTGTGAAAAAAGTGCGAAACTAATAAATCAATTTGTTTATTTGAAAAAAAAAAGCTCAGACATCTCGCACTCGTCATATAAGTTCGACATTCGATTCAATTGCAATGGCAAACCTCACATAATACATGCGTTACATAAAGACCTAAAGGCATAAAGTTTGAATGCATGTAGGTTTCGAGAAATCCTGCCTATATGGCGCCTCTCTTACATTGTGTTTCGAAAGAGAAATCCAAATGAATTTCCATTGGAACATAGAAAAATTAATCTATTAAAGAAAAGAAATAAGGTCTACTATATACATATGTATAAATTTATGTAAATAGCTCAGAAGACTAAAAGTTACGTCGCACTTTGTATATATAGAAACACAGTAGATGTATAGACTAAACCATTTACTCCTATGACACCCTCTCTAAACACTTCATCAACTAACCCTTCACTGTCGTCAGAGGGTGTTTTGTTTTTTTTTTTGTATTTTTTGTGGGTGGATAGAACATCTCATCAACATAAATGTATGGCTTCTTTATAATGTACGGCCGGCGACGAACGGCGACGATGGCGAACAACAACAACAAAATACACTGCACCTACAATGCACCGTATAGTCTCTTTAATTACAGCACCAACGTACCCCTAGCTAAATCAAATACCCATAAAGGGTGCATACATTAGTTTGTGGTAAACTTTCAAGCTAACAGCTTTCGGTAGTTCGTGCAAATTTCAACATACAAAAATTAAATATTTAAAACATAAATTAAAATTTAACCTTAAACAATAAAAAAAGGATTGTTTTGGTGGTTGGACCAAAGAAAAAAAATAAATTAAAAAAAAAAATCAATTAAAAAGGATTTTAATTGAGTGCATTTCACAGGACATTCGGATAATGGAATAAAACACCAGGACAGCACAATGGATAATAATAATTTACACGTACGAGGATAATTCAATTTTTTTGCCTATACATATTTTGTTGCTTGAGTGATTATGGTGGGATATCTAGGAACATTCCATAGACATAAACGTATCCTTTTTTTATTTTAAATCATCCCATTTTTTGTTGAGTTCTTTAATTTATGGATTTTTAAAACGGGAACAAAAATATTGAACAAGAGGATTATCAGAGAAAAATTAAAATTAATAATCCTTTAAAAAAAAAATCTTTTAAAAAATCTGAATAATTCAAAGTCAAAGCGGAAGCGAAAGCGAAAAAGAAAACCTTTTTAACTACCAGGACTTTCGCATATCCTTAATTGCAATTTATCATACGATAATTTCATGCATCAACTTACATGAATAGGTACTTCATAATATCCTTAGTAAACAGATTCTACAATGATGTAAAATTGGAATATTATAATTTTTACAACGCAATTTACCCACATCGATTTTCTTTCATTGACTTACATAAGTGCGTACCTATAAGGTTTTAAGTACTTAAGTTATTTTGAGTACATTTCAACGATTCGAATAAATTTTTTGTTTTTTCAGACTAACAGAGAATTGGAAATTTTAAAAGAAGATTTTATCAAAATATCAAGTTCGATTTTTCGATAAAACAATATTCGAGCTATTTAGCTTATATGAGGGTGATCTTATGGACTTGTTTACCAATATTTATTATTATAGCTGAAATACTTCAATATTCCTTAATATCTATAAACCTTTTGTATTCTTGCATACCGTATATCGCAGATTATTTTATATTTTATATGAAGTCAAATCACATCGTGATGGTACACTCAGGCGTATACGTAATGCTTTAATTATTGTTTGTAGATTTAAATTTTGAAATTTTTTCAAACGTTTGCCGAGCAGTTTGTACGAAATATATTAGTTTTTAAAGCTATATTTTTATTTATGTTTTAATCATTTATAAAAGTAAAAATTGTGACATTTTAAAATCCAAGGTGTTTAAAAAAAATACTATAGGTTAGGTAATTCAAAATTAGTTTAAGTTTTGTGTCTGTTGGCGATACAGCTATGCGATAAAGCCCTGTTCTAGTTCAAAGAACATATGTAAGTGATATCTGCTTTACTCTTATACTTTCAATTTTAGTCTACTGTTGTTTTTTATTTTAAATCATCCCATTTTTTGTTGAGTTCTTTAATTTATGGATTTTTAAAACGGGAACAAAAATATTGAACAAGAGGATTATCAGAGAAAAATTAAAATTAATAATCCTTTAAAAAAAAAATCTTTTAAAAAATCTGAATAATTCAAAGTCAAAGCGGAAGCGAAAGCGAAAAAGAAAACCTTTTTAACTACCAGGACTTTCGCATATCCTTAATTGCAATTTATCATACGATAATTTCATGCATCAACTTACATGAATAGGTACTTCATAATATCCTTAGTAAACAGATTCTACAATGATGTAAAATTGGAATATTATAATTTTTACAACGCAATTTACCCACATCGATTTTCTTTCATTGACTTACATAAGTGCGTACCTATAAGGTTTTAAGTACTTAAGTTATTTTGAGTACATTTCAACGATTCGAATAAATTTTTTGTTTTTTCAGACTAACAGAGAATTGGAAATTTTAAAAGAAGATTTTATCAAAATATCAAGTTCGATTTTTCGATAAAACAATATTCGAGCTATTTAGCTTATATGAGGGTGATCTTATGGACTTGTTTACCAATATTTATTATTATAGCTGAAATACTTCAATATTCCTTAATATCTATAAACCTTTTGTATTCTTGCATACCGTATATCGCAGATTATTTTATATTTTATATGAAGTCAAATCACATCGTGATGGTACACTCAGGCGTATACGTAATGCTTTAATTATTGTTTGTAGATTTAAATTTTGAAATTTTTTCAAACGTTTGCCGAGCAGTTTGTACGAAATATATTAGTTTTTAAAGCTATATTTTTATTTATGTTTTAATCATTTATAAAAGTAAAAATTGTGACATTTTAAAATCCAAGGTGTTTAAAAAAAATACTATAGGTTAGGTAATTCAAAATTAGTTTAAGTTTTGTGTCTGTTGGCGATACAGCTATGCGATAAAGCCCTGTTCTAGTTCAAAGAACATATGTAAGTGATATCTGCTTTACTCTTATACTTTCAATTTTAGTCTACTGTTGTTGAGGATACGACTGTAACTTCACAGCTTGGTTACAATTCGATTTGGTTTTGAAAACATTCTTTCGCAAAATACCCGACCAGGACACTTCTCAAGCAATAAATCCATAATTGATCGTATTGTGTAACTTATTGCCCATCTTTTTGAAACAAATTATAGTCCTAGCCATGATCTTCAATTTCCTGTATATTGATAATTTCGGGTCATCAGCATATTTTGTACTTGCAGAAGTAATTTTTTGACTGAATGATGTTTAAGTCTTACGACATGTATTATTTTCTTCACAATGTTTTCGAATACTTGCGTAGTTGGTTGTAATGACGAGCTTAATCATCGCGTACTACGCAAAAAGTGGCAAAACCTTGAATCATCACTTTTGATAATTTCCACGCTTTGGTTGACAGTTAAGCGATCCATAAGGAAAATATTCAACTAATTTAATGGCACTTTAAATTTTATTTTTTATATTTTATTTCGATTTTTTTAATGGGTTTCCACTTGGTTATTCTTCTACTAAAGTTTAAATATTGTTTTTTTATTAATATTATTCCTATTTTTTGTTTGATAGATTGTCAATACTCACGGAAATGGAAGGCTCTCAGAAAGCAGCCCTGACTTAACGTCCTCATCAATCTTAGATAGCAATCACAATGCTATCAATCTTAATAAAACAGATGAAAGTGTTTCTTCCAGTAGCTCTGTAGAGCCAAGAAGTGAAAGCAGTTTAACTGATCCTATTCGCAGTGTAAGTGAAACTCAATACTCACTTGACCTATATACCTAAACGAATTGTATTCAATTATCAATTTTTAACTTCGATCTGTAGATCAATAAAGATGAAGATGGTAATTTTGGTAGTTTTTATCATGATGATGTTGCGAATGATAACATTGAAGCCGATAGAGAATCTGTTCTTAGTGACTTTATCTCATCGCATATGGTACCGCTGCCACATATTTCAGCTGAGCCAGCATCCGAAGAAGATGAAGACGAAGAAGGTGAGAATTCTTCAAAAGCAGAATAACATGAAGCACAATTTTTATTAAATTTTCTTTGATTTAAGATTATATATCGGTGGCATCTAGTCGTGACGCAAATTGGGAGGACAATTGGCTATTCAAAAAGAAGAAGTCCAACAAAACTTCATCTTCCAGCGTTGGTATGCTAGTACCAGCTCCAAAAGAAGATATCCGAGCTTTAATTGGAGACAAGCCAACCGATGAAGTTAGTGATCTATCTGAAATCGGTTCGGATACTGATGATTCGTCCCTGGAAATGATAAGTGCCAGTTTGGAACCTCTAAATGATAGACTCGTGAATAAACATTTGATTGGTGGAAAGAATACAAAAATCGTACTCGATGAACTTGTCGACAGAACAAGTATGATTTCGACGTCTTCCCTTCCTGATAATGAACCGCCATATACTGAAACCAAAAATGAATTTGTGGTAAGCAACGATGGACTCAACGAATCACAATCTTTGAAGATATCTGTAAATATTTGCAATAAAGCCATCAGCAATGAAGCAATCAATTCAAATGTTACAAAAGCTATTTCCGCAAAAGTTGAGAAACTAACGAAGGAAGGTCAAGTTACAGAAGATGAGTCAATTGTTCCGCCTCCAAATGATTTTACCGATGACGAGAAAATGCGTAACTTACTGGCTAAATTCAATGAAGAACAACACAATAAAACGGACTCAGGAGATGATAACTCTTCTTCCATGTCACCACGTTCATCGATAAGCTGTGCTTTATCAGGTAAGTCTATCAGGTTTCCAATACGACCCCTCATTAAATAAAATCATATCATTCATTCATTTAAATGCTAACAAATGCTAACAACAACTAAATATAGAAACTAGTCGTTCTCGGTAGCTGTTTATAAATCGTAGGTATATTTTTGAAGTAATGTAGTTAGGCTTTTATCTCTATATAAGTAGTCTCATGTAGTACTGTGAATCACATCAGTCTCGTAGGTAAGTCCTGTAGAATCAAACCCTGTCCAAACTTAAAACCACTCTGTATGGGAATTGAGAGTCGTTTGTGTTTTCAGCGGGAATCGAAAGAGCTCAGTTGGACGCTTACGAAGGCATTACTGATTTCTCTGTTGAAGACGAAGAAGGCCCGGCCTCTGAAATTGACCCAGAAATGGCTGAGAGCTCATCTCGGCGACCATCGGTTATTGAGATTCTAGCAGCTATTGCCCTAGGACCAATGTTAGCTGTTTCAGCCTCTGATGATCGGAATATACTGACTGAGCTTGAATTGAGTTCTTTAATGGAACTAAATGAGTTGGCTATGGCCCAAATGAGCGCTAAGACTAATGAAGAACGAAGACTGGGAGTTATTGCTGAAGAATCTTTCGACATTGGTCCTGGAGATGACCATAGGATAGAATCAATTGAATGCAATGAAGAAGCTGATTTGCTGAGCTCGCCGAAAATGGTTATGGATGCTATAAGGGAACTTGTAGGTAAAGATCTAATGAGATCAGAGCAAAGTGAAGAAAGTTCAATTCAAATTGAAGAAATAACCGACGATTCTATCATTACTGAAGAAATTGGCCAACAAAACATATTAAATGATCCTGCAGAATCAATAAAGAATTCTGCACAAACAAACCAAGAACAATTGCAAATCGAAGAATCTTTTGAAATCGTTCCTGTTCAACATGAATTAAAAGAAGGTACGATGCAAATAGGTACTTTACGCCAATGTCAGACGGAAGCCGAAGAAGAAATGCAGCAAGGACAATCAGAAACAAAGATGGCTGATAGCGAGTTAGGACAGGCTCATATACATGTGATTAAATCAAATGATGATGACAATGGTATTACAATGAACATCCTATCCGAAGATTTTGGTTTTGAAAAAGTCATACCTGACGATACAAGCAGCATCTCAGATGAATCTTTGCATACCATTGGATCATCGTCAGAATATTCTGAAGATCTCGATGGCGATACAACCTCCTTTTTTGTTGACGAACACAAAATCTCAGTTATAGCTGAAATGTCTACTGAACAGAAGTTACAGGAAAAAATTGCAGAAAATCAATCAAGTGAAAGCGACAAAACTGTGAATGAATTTATTTTACCTCCACCTACAGCATTTTGTGATAAGGAATCAAGAAAACATGATGAAGATGGTGGTGGCAGTGAAAAAGATCAAATGATAGAAGCGCACATTAATTCTGAAACAATACAAGATATAAATCAAATTACTTCCGAAAACAGTGACAATGAAATCGAAAAAACCGCGACTGATGAAGAAACGCACAATGAAAAACCCTGTACCGAAACAGAAGTGATCGAAAATACTAAATCTATCCCAAAAATTGAAATTGTTGAAATATCAACATCAGAAACTAATAAGTCAGACGAACCACCTGATAAAGAGGCTTTAGACGAGACTCTACCCAAAAATGAAGCAGATCTTGTATCTTCAATAGAAACAGTCCAAAGTGAATCCATAATAGATTCTGAAATTGAAAATGAAACAAAATGTAAGCAGAACCTAGTGGAAATTAGCCAAGAAAAAGTAGTTACAAATATTGATGAACTAACTGAAGAGAAACTACAAGAAAAATCCGAAAAAATAATTGTAGAGCAAACTGCTCCCACAGTTACAAATGAACCAGCAGCCTTAAAAACTCTATCTGAAGCTCAATTAGCTTTACTAGAATTAAATTATAAAGTATTGAATGTGGAAGAATCGATAGTACCAATTAATTCTCAACAGATTACTGGAAAGGCCTTTAAAGATTCCCAAGAGGTAGAAGAAATCAAGGATGTATCAACACCAGAAGTATTGCCACATGAAAAACAAACTAATGAACAACATGTAAATAATCAAGCAAATGAAATTTCTGAAGAAACATCTTCTATCCCAGCAAATGAAAGTTCTGAAGTTCAACCAATCGAAGAATCAGCAAATGAGCAAAATATTATTCTTAAATATGAAATAATTGACACTGTTAGTGAAAGTCTTAATAATAATTCTGCTTCTGAAGTAATTGATTTAGTGGAATTAAAACACCAAGAAACTTCTGAAAAACAGTCTGAAGAACAGATTTTTGAACAAACGATTCAAGAAAATGCAACAGAAACCACAACTACTGAAGATATAAGAGTCTCGGTAGATGACATATCAAAAACTGAAATTGAAGAAAATCCCGAGCCTGAAGACCTGTCATCTGAAATAAAGTCCAGTGAACCAACAGAAAATTTAAAAACTGAAGAAACTGAGTTCAAAATTGTTGAAGAAAAAGGTAATGATGTTATTGTTGAAGAAATCGTTCCTTTAATAGAAACGTCACCTGATTCACAAAATATCGGAGAACAATATACAAATTCTTCAAGTCAGGCTAATTCTGAATCTGAACCCAAAATAGAAGATTCGCTTGTTGGAGATAATTTGGTTCCTGAAAAATCAAGTGAAGTATTTTCTAAACAACTATTAGAAGAAGTAGAAAATGCCTTTAAAAGCCAAAGTAATAAGCAAGACACAGAAGAAGATGAACAATTACAGAAAAAATTAATATCTCAAGAGCAAGAAGCATTTGATGAAGAAATTGCGAATACTCTTGATAGTGATACTAAATTATTAGCAACTAACGTTGAGGAACCTATATCAAGTGATAGAAAAGAAGATTCTGAAAAAACATCTTCCGAGACAATTAAAAATGAAAAGAAACCAGCTAATGAAGAAACGCCTATTCAAACTGAATCTTCAAATCCAGAAGAACTTCAAACTGCTGATATTGATGAAACTAAGGATCAAAATGAGGATGAACAAGCTTCAATTTTAGATCCAACGGATGGAGGAAATATAAATGGGATTGAAAGTTTTCCAAATGACACATTGAACGACACAACTAATTTAGAAGATAATCCAGACTCACATATACAAACAATTGATGCTGTTGTTACCGAAGGGTCACAATCTGAAATCACACTTACTGTCCAAGCTTTACTTGAACCATCAAATGAAGAGCCCTCTGAAACAAATGCAATTCAAATCTTGGAATCACATAAAGCTGAAGATGTTAACAATATTTCACACAACGACTCAAAAGCTTCTGACAAATCTTCAGAAACTTCCATTGAAGACAAACCAAATGAAAGCCAAATTTTATTGCTAAATCAGGATGACACTATTGATGTTACAGATAACGCAGAACTAGAATCTACACAATCAAAGGAACTTATCACTGGAGACTTATCAGATACTGAAGCAGCAGAAAAGGAACGAAAGAAGACATCCGAAATTAGAAATTTGCAAGCTAAACTTCATACGATAAATGTTGATGAATTCAATTTAAATACAGAGGAACCAAATTGTGAAGAAACTTTATTACCAATACAAGAGAAGGAAGTTTTAAATATGGCTCTTACTGATGCTACAAATAACAATTTAGAAGACCAACAATCACAAAATATTCAAATTACTGATAATAAAACTGACGACAAACAAGTTGAAATTGAAAATTCAAATCTAACTGATCATGAAAATATAACCAAAAATATAACAAGTAATGAAGAAAATCCTGATAATCAAATTCAAGAAAAATCTGCAGTTGAAGCCGGTACGGATTTGCTAAGCACACCGTCTAATGAAGAAGTAAAAAAAGCAGAAAAAGGTAAAAATATTGCTGAAAAAAGCTTAGAAGTATCTACTACTTCTATTACTAAGAAATCAGATTCACTTACAGAAGAAGCAAATGATGAAGACGCTAATGACTTAAAAGAAGAACATCAAATTGAAATTTCTGAAAACTTAAAAGTTGAAGAAGAACAAATACAACAAACTGAAATTGGCGGAGTTAAAAAGCCATTAGACGACATTGAAAGTCAATTAAAATCTGAAACCACCACTTCAAGTCAAATATCTTGTACTGAAAAAGTTAAAGGGATATCAACCGTAAACGTTTCAGATCCTGAATCAATGAATACAGGAATAGTTCAAGGTGAAACAAAAGAAAAAGAAGAAACACCCGGAGAACTTAAAGACAAGCTTGTTGAAGAAATAAAAGAGTCTTTATGCAATGATATGCAAATTGAAAGTGTGGATGTTGAACAATTAGAAAAGGATGCCAAGGAAGTGGTTAATGATTTTAATGCTAGTAACTTAGAAGCTTTGCCATCAAATGACGAACAAGATTTGGCTGAACCAAATGCTGAAAAATCAATGCTAGATAATGATGATATATCTACAGAACCAATTAAGATGGAATCGGTGGCCGATACCGCTAGTACCGAAGAACAATGTGTGTTTTTATCTACTGAAGAAAAAGTTCAGAAAATTGAATCTAGTGAAACAAATAATGGGCAAATTCAAGCGCAAGTGGTTACTACGGACACAAAAACAGAAATATCAACTCAAACAATTGCCTGTGAAGATCCTACTATTGAACCAGCGGATCTTAAATCTGATACAGTTTCAAGTGTTGAGGGCAGTGTTACAGATCTAAAGATCGAAGGACCTGTGCCTATGCCAACAGGTAACAATGAAGAAACAGATGCAACATCAGCTTCTGGTTCTAAATTTGAAGTAAAGGTTGAGGCACCAGAAGAAAATGCATTAACAGGAGAAAATAAAGAATCTTCAGCAGCAGACGTTGTTGCAAAAGAAACAAAAGCACAGCACATTCAAATTGAAGTGGTTACTGAGGGCTCAAAAACTGAAGTATCAACTCAAACAAATGCCTGTGAAGATCCTACCATTGAACCAGTGGATCTTAAATCTGATACGGTTTTAAGTGTTGAAATCATTGTTACAGATCGGAAGATTGAAGAACCTGTAACAATGCCTAAAGATTACAATAAAGAATTAGATGCAACATCAGCTTCTAGTTCTGAAGTTGAAGCAAAGGTTAAGTTATCAGAAGAAAATGCATTAACGGGAGAAAATAAAGAATCTTCAACAGCAGACGTTGTTACAAATGAAACAAAATTTCACATTCAAAAGGCTGACCTTGATTCAAATCATCAAATAAGTGAGCTGGAAAACCTACAAATAAATTCTGAAGTTCAATCCAAAATTAAAAATTCTGAAAGCACAGAAAAACCAACTGAGCAAAAAACCGTTGAAAAGTCTACCTGCACCGATCCAGAAACCGTAGAACCAGAAATTGAAATACCAGAAATAAAAAAAAGTCAAATTGAAGAAGCTGATAAAGAAGAAAACACATCCAAACCTAACGATCAAACACTGATTTTAGAAGACTCTAGCCCTACTGAAATTTCTTCGGATGAAAAAGAAAGTCAAGAAACGAAACAAATAAATACTGAATTGGAGCAAGCTAAGGAAACTCTTAAAACTGAAGAATCAAATTGTAATACGGGAACATTTATTTCAGAAAAAACAATTCCTACCGAAGATATTTCAGAAAGGAAAAAAAATCAAACTGTCAGACAAGATGCAATTGAAGAACAGCCAGAAAATAATAGCACAGAATCTAAAGTAGAAGATAACTTACAAACGACTGATGACTGTGGTATCCAAACATTGACTTCGGAAGAATCTATTGCTGCTAAAGATCTTTCAGGAGAGCAAGGAAGTCAAGAAAGCAAACAAATACATACTCAAAGTGATGAAGACTTTGAAAGAAATGCAGAACATCAGGAAGAAGGAATTTTTATTCCAGTTGATGAACCAAAAGAAGAGCTACCAGAAAACAAATCGGATGAAACTGTTTCTACTGATGAAATCTCGGGAAGAGAAGAACTTACTAAAGTTGAAGGAATCATAAAAGTGATAGACAAATTTAACCAAGAATCTGGACAAATATGTCAAGAGCCAGGACTGCATAAAGATTTGCAAGTGCAAGAAGAAATACGTAACGCAGATGAAAAAGTCGTTGGAGAGAACAAAACGAAAAAGAGTAAGGCACATAATTCCGAAGAAACTGAAGCAAAAGTAGTTGCATTGGATGCACCCGTAGAAGAACCAACATCTCTGAGCTCTGAAGATACCTCATTATTGAACAAAGGAATTAAGAAGCAAGGAGAACTAGTATCTGAATCAACTTCCAGTGCTGAAAACACGGAAGAAGTACTTAAAGAAAATGAAAACATCAACAAAACAGTACTAGTTGAAGAAAATGCTGAAGAATCAATTTGTGAAGTAGCACATGAAATTCGATTAGAAGAAATTTGTACAGTTGAAGATACATCAAACCAATCAGACACACCGATACTAAAACCAGATGTAGAAAGTTTAAATAAAGAAGTTGAAGTAGAAACGCAAAATTGTGTCTTAGTTGATGACTTGACTTTAAGTACTGATGATGAAAAAATTAGATCAATTCTCAGTGAAAGTGCATTGACTCTCAAAACTGATGATGAAAAAATAGAAGATATTCTGGTTGTTAAAAGTAAATTTACTAAGGAAGAAACTGGTGATCAAACAGCTGAAGAGGAAATAAGTTTAAATACACAAGAACCTGTACCTGACAATAAAGATTTGTCTGTACTTTTAGAGAGAGTAGATGAAACTGCTACGATTCTCTTAGATGCCATTCAAAAGGAAGTCAACTCTGAAATAGAAACGACATTATCGAGTGAAACAGAATCTCAAACAGCTATTGAAAGTAATGAAGATAAAGTAGTTCAAAATGGAGTTGATGCAGAAAAGATAGTCAAAAATGAAACTGAATCTAACATCATTTCTGACTCAGAAATGATAACATCACATGAAACTGTACCTAAAATACCTACAGAAAGTTTAGAAGATATAAATGTTGAAAACGAAGTCCGTCCTAATGAAGAAGTAACACTATCAAATGAAACTGAATCTCAAATAACTACAGAAAATGTTGAAGATAAAGCCGTACAAAATGACGACAGACCTGATGCAAGCACGACAGTCTCAAATGAAATCGAAATTGGTGTTAGTATTCAAATATTTGAAGATAAAGAAGTTCCAAAGGAAATCATCTCAGAGTCAGAAACGATAATATCAAATGAAACCGAATCTGAAATTAAAGTCGAATATGTTGAAGATAAAACAGACGAAAGAAGACCTGATACAGAAAGCATATTATCAAATGAAACCAGAGATAAGGCAGTTAAATTTGAAAGTTCAAATGCCGAAACTTTATCATCAAACGATACTGAAACTGAAGTAACTACAGAAAATGTTGAAGACAAAACAACTCAAGATGAAGTGCGACCTGAAACAGAATCTCAAACAAATATAGAAAAAGTTAAAGATCAAGACGTGCAAAATGAAAGCAGTCCTGATACAAGAACAACAGTCTTAAATGAAATCGAATCTGGTGTTAGTATTCAAATAGTTGAAGAAAAAGAAGATCCAAAGGAAATCATCTCAGAGGCAGAAACGATAATATCAAATGAAACCGAATCTGAAATTAAAGTCGAAAATGTTGAAGATAAAACAGACGAAATAAGACCTGATACAGAAAGCATATTATCAAATGAAACCAGAGATAAGGCAGTTAAATTTGAAAGTTCAAATGCAGAAACTTTATCATCAAACGATACTGAAACTGAAGTAACTACAGAAAATGTTGAAGACAAAACAACTCAAGATGAAGTGCGACCTGAAACAGAATCTCAAACAAATATAGAAAAAGTTAAAGATCAAGACGTGCAAAATGAAAGCAGTCCTAATACAAGAACAACAGTCTTAAATGAAATCGAATCTGGTGTTAGTATTCAAATAGTTGAAGAAAAAGAAGATCCAAAGGAAATCATCTCAGAGGCAGAAACGATAATATCAAATGAAACCGAATCTGAAATTAAAGTCGAAAATGTTGAAGATAAAACAGACGAAATAAGACCTGATACAGAAAGCATATTATCAAATGAAACCAGAGATAAGGCAGTTAAATTTGAAAGTTCAAATGCAGAAACTTTATCATCAAACGATACTGAAACTGAAGTAACTACAGAAAATGTTGAAGACAACACAACTCAAGATGAAGTGCGACCTGAAACAGAATCTCAAACAAATATAGAAAAAGTTAAAGATCAAGACGTGCAAAATGAAAGCAGTCCTGATACAAGAACAACAGTCTTAAATGAAATCGAATCTGGTGTTAGTATTCAAATAGTTGAAGAAAAAGAAGATCCAAAGGAAATCATCTCAGAGGCAGAAACGATAATATCAAATGAAACCGAATCTGAAATTAAAGTCGAAAATGTTGAAGATAAAACAGACGAAATAAGACCTGATACAGAAAGCATATTATCAAATGAAACCAGAGATAAGGCAGTTAAATTTGAAAGTTCAAATGCAGAAACTTTATCATCAAACGATACTGAAACTGAAGTAACTACAGAAAATGTTGAAGACAAAACAACTCAAGATGAAGTCCAACCTGAAACAGAATCTCAAACAAATATAGAAAAAGTTAGAGATCACGACGAGCAAAATGAAGGCAGTCCTGATGCAAGCACAACAGTCTCAAATGAAATTGAATCTGGTGTTAGTATTCAAATAGTTGAAAAGAAAAAAGATCCAAAGGAAATCATCTCAGAGGCAGAAACGATAATATCAAATGAAACCGAATCTGAAATTAAAGTCGAAAATGTTGAAGATAAAACAGACGAAATAAGACCTGATACAGAAAGCATATTATCAAATGAAACCAGAGATAAGGCAGTTAAATTTGAAAGTTCAAATGCAGAAACGTTATTATCAAACGATACAGAAACTGAAGTAACTACAGAAAATGTTGAAGACAAAACAACTCAAGATGAAGTGCGACCTGAAACAGAATCTCAAACAAATATAGAAAAAGTTAAAGATCAAGACGTGCAAAATGAAGGCAGTCCTGATACAAGCACAACAGTCTCAAATGAAATCGAATCTGGTGTTAGTATTCAAATAGTTGAAGACAGAGAAGTCCCAAAGGAAATCATCACAGAGGCAGAAATGAACATATCAAATAAAACCGAATCTGAAGTTAAAGACGAAAATGTTGAAGATAAAACAGTTCAAGACGAAATAAGTCCTGAGACAGAAAGCATATTATCAAGTGAAACCAGAGATAAAGCAGTTCAAAATGAAAGTTCTAATGCAGAAACGGTATCATCAAACGATAACGAAACTGAAGTAACTAAAGAAAATGTTGAAGATAAGTCAATTAAAGATGAAGTCCAACCTGAAACAGAATCTCAAATAAATATAGAAAAAGTTGAAGATCAAGTCGGCCAAAATGAAGGCAGTCCTGATGCAAGTACGACAGTCTCAAATGAAATCGAATCTGGTGTTAGTATTCAAATAGTTGAAGACAAAGAAGTCCCAAAGGAAATCATCACAGAGGCAGAAATGAACATATTAAATAAAACCGAATCGGAAGTTACAGAAGAAAATGTTGAAGATGAAGTAAGACTTGATACAGAAACCACATTATCAAGTGAAACCGGAGATAAAGCAGTTCAAAATGAAAGTTCTAATGCAGAAACGGTATCATCAAATAATATCGAATCTGAAGTAATTATAGAAAATATTGATGATAAAACAATTCAAGGCGAAGTTCGTTCTAATACAGAAAATGGAACTCAACCATATTCAGAAAATGTTGAAGATCAAGCCGTTCAAAATCAAGACACTATTGATACAAAAGCGACCGAATCTGATGTTACTATTAAACAATTTGAAGATAAAGTAGTTCAAAAGGAAATCATTTTAGACCCAGAAACTATAATACCAAATGAGACCGAATCGGAAGTTACAGAAGAAAATGTAGAAGTTAAAGCAGTTCAAGGCGACGTAAGACCTAATGCAGAAACTACATTATCAACAGAAGATAAGCCTTCTCAAATTGAAAATCCTACAGCAGAGGCTGCATTATCAAACGATAACGAATCTGAAGTAGCCACAGAAAATGTTGAAGATAAAACAATTCAACACGAAATCCCACCTGAAACTGAATCACTAATAAATATAGAAAAAGTTGAAGATCAAGCCGTTCAAAATGAAAACAGTCCTGATGCCAGAATGACAGTCACAAATGAAAGCATATCTGATGTTAGTAATGAACAAGTTGAAAACAAAGTAGTTCGAATCGAAATCAACTCTGAGCCAGAAACTACAATATCAAATGAAACTGAGTCTAAAGTAACGTCAAATGAAAATGTTGAAAATAAGGCAGTTCAAAACGACGTTAGACCTGATATAGAAACTACATTATCAAGTAAAACCAATGATAAGGCTTTTCCAAATGAAAGTCCCAATGCTGAAACTACAATTTCAAACGATACCGAATCTGAAGTAACAACAGAAAACATTGAAGATAGAGCAATTCAAGACGAAGTCATACCTGCAACAGAACCTCAAATACATTCTAAAAAAGTTGTAGATCAAGCCATTCAAAATGAAAACAGTCCTGATGCAAGAACAACAGTCTCAAATGAAAGCGTTAATATTGATCAAGTTGAAGACAAAATAGTTCCGAAGGAAATCATTTCAAAAACCACAGAAACCACATTATCAAATAAAACCGATTCTGAAGTAACTTCAGAAGAAAATGTTGAAGATAAAGCAGTTCAAGACGACGTAAGACTTAATACAGAAACTACATTTTCAAGTAAAGCTGAAGATAAGGCTCTTCAAAATGAAGGTCCTTCTGCAGAAACTACATTATCAAACGATACCAAGTCTGAAGTAATTACAGAAAATCTTAAAGATAAAGCTATTCAAGACGAAGTCCCACCTGAATCAGAATCTCAAATACCTACAAAAGAAGTTGAAGATCATGCCACTCAAAATGAAAACAGTCCTGATGCAAGAACGATGTTTTTAAAAGAAAGCGAATCTGATGTTAATATTGAAGAAGTTAGAGAGAAAGTAATTCCGAAGGAAATTATCTCAAAGCCAGAAACTACAATATCAAATGCAACAGAATCTGAAGTAACTTCAGAAGAAAATAATGAAAATAAAGCTGTTCAAGACGAAGTTCAACCTGAAACAGAAACTATTTTATTAAGTAAAACAGAATCTCAAATAACTACAGAAAATGCTGAAGATAAAAGCGTACAAGACGAAGTACGCCCTGATGCAGCAACTACATTATTAAGTGAATCCACTTCCGAAGTACCTACAGAGAATGTTGAAGATAAAGCATTTCAAGCCGAAGTCCTTCCTGATTCAGAAACTACATTATTAAGTGAAACTATATCTCAAATACCTACAGAAACAGATGTTGAAATGACAGTCTCAAATGAAACTAAATTTGTAATAACTGCAGTAAATGTTGAAGATAAAACCGAATTTGAGGTAACTACAGAAAATGTTAAAGATAAAGTAGTTCTAAAGGAAATTATTTCTGATCCAGAAAACATTATATCCTCTGAAACTGTGCCTAAAATTTCTATAGAGAGTGTTGAAATTAAAGCAGAACACGACGAACTTATTCCTGATGTAAAAACGACAGTAACAAATGAAACCGATGATAAAACTGTTCAAAGCCAAGTCAGCCCTGACGTTGAAACGGTAGTATTAAGTGAAACCGAATCTGAAGTAATTACAGAAAATGTTGAAGATAAAAATGAATATGAAGCAACTGTGGAAAATAGTGAAGATAAAACAGTTGAAAACGAAATTAGGACTGATGCACAAACGACAATATCAAGTCCAATTGAATCTGAAATTCCTACAGAAAATGTCGAAGATAAGGCAGTTCAAGAGGATAGTCCTGATGTAGAAACGGTATTAGCCAACAAAATCGAACATGAAAATACAGCAATTTTAAAGAAAATGATCTCTGAGCCAGAAACGAAAATATCAAATGAAACCGTACCTGAAATACCTCCGGAAAATGTTGAAAGTGAGATAGGTTCAGACCAAGCACATCCTGATTCCGAAACCACTTTACCAAGCGAAAATGAAATTGAAGTAACTACAGAAAGAGTTGAAGAAGAAAAAGTTCAAAAGGAAATCATCTCTGAGCCAGAAACAATAATATCAAATGAAACTCTACCCAGAATACCTATAGAAAATGTTGATGATAAAACTATTTTGAATGAAGAAAGTCCTGGAGCAGAAACGACCCTATCAAGTGAAACCGAATCTAAAATACTTATAGAAAATATACAAGATACAAAAGTTTCAAATGAATTAAATTCTGATGGAGAAACGACTGTGTTAAGTGAAACGGCATCTAGAATAGGAACTGATAATGTTGAAGTGGAAACAGTTCAAAACGAAGTCAATCTTGAAACCGAAACAATGATCTTAAATACAACGGAATCTAATATGTCTACAGACAAAATTGAAAATATTATATTTCAAGAAGAAGTTAGCCCTGATGCAGAAACAATAATATCAAACGAAAGCGAATCTCAAAAACCTACAGCTATTCAAGAAGAAAGTTCTAATATTGAAAAGGTTTCAACAAATAACAAAATACAAGTCGAAAATAATATTGAATTGATATCCACCGATTATAGTAAAATGAATGAAGATTTAGTTATTGCAAGTTCTAAAGATGATGTCGAATCCTCGAAACCTAAGGAATCACTTTCCGAGGTTACTCAATTAATTTCAGAAATTGTTCAATCAGATACAACTATTGAAGCATTAGATTCAGAACCCGAAATTTCAAAAGATGATTTAGAATCGAAAGATTCTTCAGTTTCAATAGAAGAAAAGCAAGATTATTTAGAAAACGCTGAGGTACCTCTATCTGAAAAAGATGCTGAAGTATCACAGACAAACAACTTGGAAAAACTGGAAGAAACCCAAAGTGAAACATGTGTTGAGAATCTAACAGAAAATATTGGTATTCAATGTTTTGAAAAGGAAGCCGAATCGAAAGATACAAAAGAGCAAGATTCTAAAGCAGACAATTTAAAAGCGGACATAATTCCAAAAGAACAGATAGTTACAACTGCAACAAACCAAGTTACAAATGAATTTCAATCTTTAGATGTCATAAATTCTGAAGACACAAGACACACTTTAGAAAGAAGGGTTTCTAAAACTAAAGAATCTGAAATACCAGATGTAATAATAAGTACAACTGAAATAATTGTTGTTGAGGAAACAAATGAAATATTTACTATGGACCACAGAAATGACGCAACTAATTCAACAACTCAAGGCGAGATGAAACTAGATTTAGAGAATATTATAGTAACAGAAACTGAAACTGATAAAGCATCTTTGAAAGAAGAGGCAGAAATCACGGAGTCTGACGTTAAAAATTATGAAAAACTTGAAACTGAAGATTTTTCCACTGCATTACAGAACCAAGTATCTGATAAAGCATCAAGTGAAAACATAAAAGAAAACTCTAAACTTTTAAATACTACTGCAGAAGCAGTGGCAGACGCAGACGCAGATAACAGAGAAAATTTGTGTGCAGATATTTTCGAATCACAAAAAATGCAAGCAGAAGTAATAGAAGTTCAAAATGAGCCCGTACAAAGCAGTGAAACAGTCTCAGAAAACGAATTAAATGAAGAACCACTCCTGAGTGCTTCATTTTCCATTTCGGAAGAAATATCTGCTGAGGAAAAATTTTATACTAAAGAAGAGCAAGAAAATGAACCAATTATTGAAGAAGATTCTGAAGTCACTGAAGCAAGTAAAACTGATAAATTAAATACTCCAACAAAAACTATTGAAGAAACTAATTTAACACTACAATCTCAAGAACTAAATACTGACTCTAAAATTGATTCATTTCCAGATGTATATGATATTAGCGAAACCAACTCAGAAGATTCTTTTCAATCTGCAGTTGGGGATGTCGAAATCATTTCAGATCTTAAAAAATCTACTTCAATATCTGAAATCACATTAAAAGCATCTGAAGCTGTTATTCTCAAGGAATTACCAGAAGTTTGTGGAATTCCAAAAGAAATAGCAAATATTGAGCTATCTATAGTGACCAAAAATGAAACTGAACAAAAAACAGCAGTTTCTTTAAGCAAAATTGAACCCAACAAAGAGTCAAACATTTCTGAAACTGAAACCACTGAAGGATCGTTAAACACCTTAGATTTACAAAAATCTGATATTATTGTAACCGGTGCGATAGCTCTAGCTGAATTTAAGGATATAGAAAAAACCTCAAGTATTGAAGAAACAAATATTACAGAAGCTGTTTCCAAAGTTGAAGGCAACCAAGTCAAAGCAGAAGAAATTCAAAATCAAGAAACCTCTCTTTCCGAAATAGAGCTTGTTTCTGATGGAACAGAGAGTCTTTTTTCAAAACAAACTGATAATTTGGTAGGTGATGTAGAAAATGTGACAGTACATTCAAATTCTAAATTAGACCCAAAAGATTTAACGAGAGTACCAGAAGAAAAACCAGAACCAAAAGCTCAAGAAGTTCCAGAAGTTGTTATAGCTGCAGAACCAAACGTTCCAGAAGCTGTTGTATCAGAACCAGAAAATCAAGTTCATAATGATTCAGTCGAGGATTTACCCACACAAATACCACTTTTGGAATCTAAAGATGCTTCAATGCTATCAGAAAGTGAAATAAGCATTAAAAAAGAAGAAAGTGTATCAAAAGAAGGGTTTTCTATAAGCCATGAAAAAATAGCAGAAGAAGTGAGTGGACCTATTCCAAACTTATCAAAAGAACTTACCATAACAAAAGACTTAACTGCCAGTTCAAATGACAAACCAAATAGTTCCATAGTTGAAGAAGTTCAAAATAAATCAACAACGCAAGGCACAATTGCGGAAAATAGTGAAGTAGTTATTCTGGGAATACCTGATGGAAAAAATAGGGGGGAAGACAGTGTATCAAAAGAAGAGCTTTCAGTAAGTCATGAAAAAATATCAGAAGACTTATCAACATTACTTACCATAACACAAGACGCACCTGTCATTACAAATGGCAAACCAAATGAAGAAGTTCCTAATAAATCAATTACGGAAGCATTAATTGCGGAAAATAGTGAAGTAGATACTTTGGAAATATCTGATGGAACAACAAACACAATAAAAGATACAAAAGTATCTGAAGAAACTATAGTAGTTTCAATACCTCAAGAATCAGTTTTAGATTCAAAAGAAAGATTCGAAGTGATAGAAGAAATTAAATCAAAAGAGATAACTGCTGACCCTTCTAAATCATTGGAAACAACGAACGATATTGAAGCTGTTGCAGCTATGGATACTCAGAATAAACCTTTAGAGGGAGAAATAGTTGCTGAAATTATTTCTGAGACAGAAATTCTCCAAGAAGAATCAAATAAAGTGTCTGCTAAAGCCGAAAAGATAGAAAACACAATACCAATCAAGAATAGCGATGAAGCACAAACATCTGCAGAGGTGATTTCGATTACGGAAAAACCTGAACGAGTAAAATCGGACGCACCCAACGAAAATATCCAAATCCAAAAGACTTTCGGTAAATCGGAAGAACAATCCTTGAAATCAATTAGTGGTGACATTGCAATGGAAGATAAATTATCTGAAACCATGACCGAACAAGTTGCTGAAGTTGTGGAAATACCCCCAATTGAAGTGTTGACAGCAACCTGCAAAATCATAACGCACCCACCACTGCAAAAAACAGAATCTCTTATTGAATCCGCACAATGCCTCTATGACGAAATATCACACCAAGTTCTGGAAACTAGTCCTGAAATAAATACGCCCACTCTCGCCGAGGAACTAAGAATGGCTGCTGATAGAAATGACAAAAAATCGTCAAAATCAGAACGTGTTATCCCGCAAAGCATAGCATGTGAAAGTCGTTGCTTTACCCCCGAACCGCAACCTGACGAATCAATTGCAAGCGATTCTGTTGTAGCAACAGAACAACCGAACGCACAAGATGCCGCCCAAGGTAATCAAATCAGCCAAGTTGCCAAGCAACTTATATTTGCCGAGCAATCTGCGAAAAAATCGAAAGCAAAACACAGTGGTAGTAGCAAGTTTCGGAATTTAACACTCCGTGACAGACGCTTCTTAGCTGAATTGGAAAAACGTCGAAAACAAAGAGAACTCATTCAGAACTACTTAGATTCTTTAGATTGTACTGATACCCAAAGTTATCTTAACGAAGACTTGTACCTTTTTGAAAGTAAATGTTCCATAGAGCGATCCCCTTATAGTTTGTTTATCGAACCATCAGACTATTGCATTGTAGGCGCCACTAGTCCATCACCAATAGCCAATACGCATTTTCTAAATACTAACATTCTCTTCTCAGATCGGATAAGTTCTGAATCAAATTGTACAGACGATAGCACAACAACGGTAATCGATACATTCGGTTCGATGGAGTTCCGATCGAATTCGGACTCTTCAGGCGAAGAGTTCAGCCCAGATGATTCGACTGACCGTGATAGTTCTGCTACTGCTACCACTGCTAATAACAGTATTTTAACTACTACTAACAAAGCTACTAACCAATCGCACATTTATTCACCACCACCACCACTACCACTGCAACCACAACCTGAGCTTAGAACAGAGTCAGCATGTTCCAAGTTGCTTCAGACCCGGACTTCAACGGGGGGAAACGAGGAACATGTTGATGATGATCCATTGAAACATTTAGTACCAGGTAAAAATATTCACAGCTCGTTTAGAACAATCTTTCGTTTTTCCTAGAACTACTTTACTAACTACTAACAAAAATACTAATCTTCTTAGTGCTTTGCGGTGATAATAAGAAGCTTAATGAATACTATTTCGTTTGTTTTTTTTTGCCTTATTTTTGTGTTTGTGTTGAAAAATATAGGTTCGATAGCAGAACGTGAATATAAGAAATGGTACAACGCGGTTGACATGCCAAACAATCCTTATTCAGTGGAAGCTCTCAGGCGCAGACTGAGTGGAGGGCTTGATCGAACTCTCGATCTGCCTAATATCAGTCCGTGTAATGAAGACAACCCACTTCAGCTTTCTGAAAGTCCAGCTCCAGAAGCAGAAACTAAAGGACAGGAGAGGGATTATTCAAGGTAAGGTGTTATTTAACATCGGTATTTTTAGAACCAATTTTTTAGCGGCCCTTAGGCAATTATTTTACAGAACATACTAAACTTAGTTACTAAATTTAAACCATTTCATATTTTAAGATACAGCAGAGACTACTACATCAATGATGCTAAACAGGCCAGTGGAACAACAAAGAAGAGTCCGACTTCACCGCCACAGGTTTCTTCACCAACTTCAACTGCATCATCAATCGAGGTAATTCGTAATGGATTTGAGAATAGAAATTCCAAAGATTGGACCCTATCCACTCCAGTTCGTCGAAGTACTTCTTTAAAATATCCCAAACAATTTCGCTCTAGTGTTATCCCTAAGACCCACAACGACAACACAAACAATGACGACAATTACGATGATGACGGTGACTGTGACGATGACGACACAATGTCACAATACTCATCGCGAAGTCTTCGAATGAAATCAAATCAACGAATATCTCCTAGTCCTATTGTTTTAACACATTTCGAGAAACAATTATTGCATAAAGATTTGAAACGCAATAGTTTTCGTGCCATTTCTTCAACGACCAAGGATTTTGTTCTGAATCCAATTTTTGATCAGAATGATTTTTTTAAAGACACAAAATTATCTATTCCCAAGGATAGTAATAATTTGTCGGATGGCGATACAGCGGATTCGGGAGTGGATAGTTGTTTAAATGGGGTAGCCGGCGATGGCACTAGAACGAATCTTGTATTTTAGAAATTATATTAGTTTTTTACTTATATATCAATTTATTTTGGGATAATGAATTTACATCATAAAATATTATTTATAAGTCGTATTTTTCTTCATTTGTTATTATATTATTTTTAGTTTATATAGTCATGTTGTAAAATTTTTGTTAATAATAATATTTCGACCAATGTAGAATCTTATTGATTTTTTAAAATTATTATTAAAACGCTAGTTGCCATTTTTTGGGAAAGAGAAAATTATGTTTTCGAACAAAATTTTTTAACGCATTTGTATTCTGTCCTCGGTGAATGGAGATTCATTAAAAGTTGTATTAGTTCATACTTCTTAAAACTATAATTTTTTCTACTGAGCTGTCACATACTCAAAGTTTTATTTTCATACGTCATCACGCGCAAAAGCACGTATTGTCAGCAGTTCAGACGCTTTTGATAAACATTTTCTGGTTAAAAAGGAGCGTTGACAATAGGCCTCAACCAATAAGCCAAGCACAAGCCGTGCTGGCCGGATAAGTTGGTTTCATACATTTTGTATTTTCCACTTTATTGTTCTAATTCTGATGTTTATATTCAAACTAATGAACGTGTGAGCGAAAAAGGTAGTACATACCATTTGGCTCCGACTCTACGTTGCTCGATCATCTTAAAATTCCCACACACTTTTGTAAGACTTCACTATTTTAAAGTTATAAAAGTTACCTGTCTTTGTGTATCACTCTTGTCCATTTACGCTTATGCTCATGGCCCCAAACCTCATACAAATCTATCATTTCTAAATCAGTATGAAAGCAACAAAATCAAAATCATTGCCCACAAAGTAATTCTATTCTACTTTTTTTTGGAAATAAGCAAATATCAATTAATTTATTCTGAAAATAATATGGAACATAACATAATCTCATAAACTATTAAAAACAAAAGAGCTGAGGTTCAAACTTCAAAATTGTTGCTCTATATTTTGTACGTTTTATTACCAGATTCGCACTGCACTGACTTAAAAGTCTATCTCCACTTATTGAAGTTTACCTCAGCTTTGGACTAAGAGGCTAAATACAGGGTTTTCCATTTTGCGGTTTCAAAAGTAAACGTAAATAAAACACGTATAAAATATTTTTCTTTCATGATACGTTTGAACATTGACATTATTTTAAGTGCTCAAGAGTTAAAGGTTTATCTGCATAAACACTCTTTTGCGTAGCCTCGCAAAAAAAAGTTCAGCGGTGTCAAATTGCATGATCTTGGTGGCCAGTTGATATCGCCACGACGAGAAATTACGCGGCCAGGAAATGTCTCTTGCAATAAATCCATATTCATTCGCTCGAGTTGTGTGACATATGGCACCGTCTTGTTGAAATCACATATTCTCCAACTCGTGTTCTTCAATACCAGCCAAAAAGAAGTCGGTTATCATATGACCATAACGCTCTGAATTGACGATGACAGTCGTTCCACCCTCGTTTTTGAAGAAGTCAGTTCCAATTACACCTTCAGTGGCTTTTTGTGGATGTAATGGCTTTTTTATATGGATGTATAGGTTTAGATCCAAATGCAAATACGCCATAATACCTAAGAACGACGACAAATCGACCATTCGGGTCTTTAGCAACACTTTCACTTACAGCGGCGATATTTTCAGTGGTAAGAACGAAACGATGATGCAAATTTTGCCAATTGATTGCGTAGTTGGACGATTATGTAAACCATAATCTCCTCTTAAAGCACGATATGTGGCTGTGGTACAATAATCATTTCTAGTTAAGCGATCCATTTTCGTAAATGGCAGACTATCACCTGAAAAAAAATGGTTTAAAAACTTAGTTTGTAATATGTTGAACTCCAGTCCTATACTTTTGAAACCGCAAAATGGATAACCTGTTATAATTTGTTTCTTTTCCTTGTGCTTTTTTTCTTTCCATTTCTTGTTAATTTATATGACTTTCTTATATGTATTGTATACCTGTCCTCTACTACCTCTACTTCCTTCGTATATCCTTCTATTTTTGTATACTTTGGTTGATACCATTTAAGGTTGTTTCTTTATGGTTCTCCATAAGCCTAGATTTTTCATTTTTAAAAGCTGAACCGTGCCTTTATTTCTTTGCTCCGGATAGCTCTTCAGTTTCATGTTGCTGTTCCTGATGGTCCGGAACATTTGGCATTTTTATCTCTTCCACTTGATGTTTAATTTGCAGTTGGTTTTGGCCTCCTCCAGTTGCTTTAATTACTTTGAATTGTGGATTACTTTTTTTTTAAACTTTGAATTTCAAGTCGACCCAAACATTAAAATGTGTGTAAACTAATGGAATAAGCAATTCAAACCTTTTGCCAACCATCTCCATCTCTTATTGGAGGACCCTTGCTTTTCAGCTGCTCAGCTATGTTATTCCATTCCTTTTTTAAATTTTTGTAGCTATACCCTTCAAAGAACACCTACCCAACTGCTCATTCATTAACAAAAAATCAAATGTATTAAAATTGTTCTTGTTTTATTTATGATAAAACAAAATAATAATCAATTTCAAAAATAATAATTTGACAAGAATAATTACAGTTTTTCAAATGTTTGAAAATTTTTGAATTAAAGATAACGTCGTTTTTTCATACTTGTCGCTTCCTTTCGCTTTATAGAATGCTGAACGAAGGTTTTAAACGACAACAAATCAAGTGACAAAAGTTGAAAACAACTTAGGGTTAGGGAATGCAAACTGAGACGTTTACAACATTGGTAAAAGGGATGATTGTTCAGAACAAAAAAAAAATACTCGCACGTTACTCTATAAGTACCTAATAATTTTCATAGGCCTCGTGTCTGGGCACTAGGTACATATAGATCAAGTCCCATTAATGTTTGTCAATTCTACATTGTATCGTTTATTTTTAGTTACTCGTTCAGTTCAGTTACTTTATTAACTTTCGAAATATCTCAAAATTAAAATTGAATATTTTAAATGATGAGTTTCAATGATATTCAAAACTTCCGCCTTAGTTGAAGTGAAAAACCAAAAAAAAAACGCATGATATTTAAATCACATGATGACACACTCTTAACTTAATTTTTATTTCGATTTTTTTTTACTTTTTCTTTCTTTTTAACTTTTCTTTCAAAACTAAAATCTTTTTACTAAAAATTATTAATTTCATTAAGATGAAGCAAATGTTTTAGTAAAATTGCATTCAAAAGATAAGATGCTTTTTAAGGCAAGTATGTTTGGACAGTAAAAAGATTTAAAATGAAAAAGTGTTTTCAATAGCTAAGTTTCGTGAAGCACAAAACTGCTTTAAACAAAATGTTGTGTTTATACGAAATTTGTAGATTTTAAAATGTATTCCAGAATAAATTAATTAATTAATTACAATTGTTAAAATTGCCAACACCAATTAAATCGCAGGTGAGTATACATTCTGTGTCAAATTATTTTATATGTACGTATACATATTCTATATTTTGAAGAAGAAAATATATGTATGTATGTATGTATTTTTAGATCGTGCTATCCGTAAACTTAACATAGCGGACAATTTTACTAATAACATTTGTTTCGCATTTTATTATAACATAACAAACAAAAAAAATTAAAAACGTGGTGGCGAGCAATTAAATACATTTTCAACCAAATCAATTTTAAACTAATTTTCTACATACACTTATACCAAATACATTTCTTAATTCTTTAAATCTATATGAGCAGTGATGACTGGTGTAGGGAAATTTTTGGATTTTTGTTAAAATTTATTTGTTGGTAAAATAATTTGATTTTAGTGTTTTGAACTCCAAATTTATGTTTTATATATTCTATTATGGACAAATTGCATGGATGTAAAACAAAATATTCATTGGAATAAAAGCCATTTAATTTCATTACAAACCTTTCAATCACCCTTAAGCCTTTATAATCCTCTTCGAATTGTTATCATCTTAGCTTTATTCTATCTAACACAATACTCCTCGTTATGAACATTTTTATAAATATGTAAATGGACTTTCTTAGTTCTATTTTTAACCAAAATGTAAAATTTGTAAATATTTACCTGAATTTAAAAATTGAAATTATAATTTTCTCACAGTTGGATGAACGAGTAAAACACAATTCACAGACTGTAGAAACAACACCCGTCAAAGAAATGTGTCATAAACTGGAGAAACAATGCCGGATAGAAGCTGACATTTACTTAGCAACTCCAGTGCAGGTTATCGAGGATATCGACGTACCCCAGGCATTTGCCGATAAGAAACCTATTCAAACAGTTGGTAGGACGATAACAACCTCACTTACTACAGAAGCTGTTAGCAGACTTTCTAGTGACACCAGTTCAATTCTCACAAATGAGAGTCTAACACCCAGTGAAGATTCCGATACCATTCGTATTTATGATCTGAAAAAGCAAGAAACACGACTCGTGAAGGAAACAACTCAAACAACAACAATTACAGTGCCAAAATCTCCAGAAAAGAAAGTTCGTCCAACAGAACTTGATATAATGCCGACACTAGCACCACCAATTGCCACAGTATCGGCAAAGTGTTCCACACCAACTTCGTTTAAATTCTTACAACCCAAAAGGAAGCTAATTAATCCTAGTCAAGTGCTGTCCATCGACCAAGATAGCACTCCTGTAATTTTTTGTTTTTCTTTTTATAATAAATGTTTAGCTAACTGAGCCATCTTTTTCTTAGTTAACACCATCTACCCCAGATAAAACAGTTATTGAGGCTGAAGTTATCCATGCAATGCCATCAGTTAAAGCCTTGGCAAAGGCCTTCCTTATGACTTCATCAACTTCATCATCGGATAACAAATGGCGCAAGGTAAGTGTGCTTAACCGGCTACAAGGACCAGAAGCAGGAATATCAAATTCTTTTGTTAAGGCCCGCGCAAAAACACCCATGCAGTTCTTCAAACCTACAACGCCAACTGCAACGGCAGCGGCAGCGGGAACAGCAGCAGTAGCCAATATCAACAGAGGCATTCAAAAGCAACCAGAATCAGTAATTCCAGATACAACTAGTCAAGGATCCGAGGACGCAACAATTGCTTCCGATTTATCGTCACTCGAAACGTAAGCTTAATATCATAATAAAATATATATTTTCTAATCCATTTGATAAATTTTTGTCTTTGTTTCTAATTTTTAAAGAGACCCACCATCAAGAATTGACGGCGATACTTTAGATGAAGACAGAGTTGTTCTATCAGGATGTTTGAGAAATAATATTGCTTTCTTTGAGAATTTAAAGAATAAGTAAATATTTATGTTTATGGGATGAGGACTTATTGTTAAGTCTAAATCGGATTGGTTATAATGCCTGTGTACTTAGGATTTATGTTTAGGTATCTTCATACAAATTAAAAACAATGAAGATATTTTGAAGCTTAAATTAAAAAAGAAGTAATATATTATTACAAGAACATCCTGTAGAAAAAGTATTTTATATAAATACAAACATATATAAAAGCAAAGAAAACAATATTTATAACCAAACAAAAAATGTTTTAGTGCCATTGGAATATTATTTTATGATGAATATTATAAATTATGTGCCCTATTATGTCAATTTTATATACCTTAATGTATCTAACCTATATAGATATAAACTTAAATGGAGATCATTATTTATTTTGTATACCAAAGATGATCGCCAAAAAATGATGCCTTCAAAAGGCGCCAAATAGATCAAAATGTTAAATTAATAGTCTTAAAATGTTAAATAAATACAAATAAAAACATATATGTACCTACTATATTTGAATTATTTTTATTATTTTGTTTTACTTGTTTTGATTCTGTTTAGATGAATCCGTCATGAAAATAAAATTATTTATTTAGTACGTTACCGTCGGATAAAAAGTGAATAATTCCAACTCTTCCTTTCTCTATAAATATGATAAAGACAGCTACCTCCACTTTAATCAAACGATTATTTGTTGAATGTGATTTAAGCCCAGAATAACATGAAGACACTTTTACAATAGAACTGCCGCATGACCCAGTTTTCCATTACTGTTTTCTAAAGATGCAGCCACTAATCTCAATAAAACCATACAAATTGTTTAATACTATATTAAATAACTTACAGAATTTAAGCGAAATAAGATCAGTTTTTGTCAGAATATACAGCAGAGCTTCAATTATCACTATCAGTAAAGAAATCATGTCAAGTCTCTTTAACGACGCACCCTCCAAATGTTTATAATCGTCCTTAATTAAGTTTATCATACAGTTTCCAGTTAAAGGCTTAAAGAACAATTATTTTTTTTTTCTGGCCAAAAGTGTACACCAACAAAATTGGTCTCATATGAAAAGTGACATATTATATCTGTTATATGGATGCAATATTTTGAAAATCCTTAAAGTCAAATCTGAGATATTCTAGATTTTAAAAACATTAACTTAGAGCAGCTTGAGAGCGATGTTGCTTATACTGACTGTAGTTTTTTTTTTCAAGAAAACGTTCGACAGCTTTTTACTTCCAACGTTCAGGTAAGAACAAAGCAAATAGCAAAAAAATTCTATACTTTGGTTCACTATTAAAATAAAGAACTTAATTAAAAACATGACATACATAAAGTGGAAGAGATACAAGCTCCCAGAATTCTATGACCTTTATCGGATGGTAAGAAATGGGGTAAACTCCAAAATAAAGGAATCAAAACGATTATTTTATTCCAAACGGCTCGATATGAAATTTCTTGGCAATGAAATCTCGAAGAATATGCGTGAACCTGGTTGTGGACGAAACAAATCTGTAGTATCTAAAAATGTTGGCCATAGTAAATTAAATAGTGCTTTTACAAATATTCAATCGATGGTAACTTCAAGTGCATCTACTCATTGCAATTATAACCAGTTTGAGCCTAATGGTGATTAGATTATGGTTTCTTTTATTAATCAAGAGTTGATGATTGTGATGTCTTACACGCTGCTTTGAAAATAAAGTCTAAGTCAACTAGCTTTGACGAGATTTATCATTTTTCATTCATTAAAATTATTGTAACTTATATAAATATGCTGCAATTTTTAACTGATCTTTTCTACACTGTCATAACTACGTCTTCTTTTCCTGTTTTATGGAAATAAGCATAATGCTTCCACTCGTCAAAAAAAAAGAGCAAGACGTAGTTTATCAGCAGAGTAGAGGCATATTTCAATATATTACCATATTTGTCTAAAGTGATGAAGAAACTGTTGCACAACAAAGGGCAAAGCATAGTTTTGCTATATCATTGATTAAGGTAACAGAGGATATACAAAATGCAATTGATAAGGATCAAGTAACTTTCCTAGCTTTATTAGATTTTTCAAAAGCATTTGATATAATCATCCACAAAATTTTATTATAAAATTGAAAAAAAGGAATTTAGTTTTTCCTCATTTGCATGCAGCCAGATATCATACCTTTGTGGTGCTCTACAGGAAACAATTTTAGGCCCCCTTTTGTTTACACTTTTCATCAACAATCTGCCTCCTTGCATATAATAAATAATTGTTCCAAACATTTATATGCTGATGACTACCAGTTATACTTCAGTTGCAAACTGCGCTGCGACTGATAGAAGATGGTTTATGTAAAATAAACGAAGATCTTGAAAGTGTTAAGAAATGGTCTGCAGAAAATGAGCTCAAAATAAATTCTTCAAAATCAAGCTGCATTGTTTTCTGTAAAAACGAACTTAACCTGAGCTATTTTCCTCCAGTTTTTCTTATGTTGAAAAAGTTAAAACCTTAGGAGTGTATGTTAGCAGAATGTTAAGATGGGATGAACGCATTCAACAAATTATTGGCAAAATTGTATATGGATTTCTTAGGAACCATTCATTTCATCGCAACATTTTACACCTTTTGGTTATAAAATCATGGTGGTAAAATCACTAATAGTTCCTATAATAACTTATGTTGCGAGATTCTTTGTTATAAAAGTGCTGAAACTAAGTATAAATTAGTTATTACTTATAGCAACATTGTAGGATACTTGTATAATATTAATTGGAGTGGTGATCACTCCAATTAATATTATACAAGTATCATGGTATCATTTCTTTGGTCTACTTGGAAATTGGAATCTCTTTATAAATCCTTAAAAGGTAGAATTTTTGAAGTTATTTTGAAGGCTGGTGGTTGCACACATTATTAAAAACCTAATGAATACTAAAAAACAATAAAATACAAATAGGTACTTGCATTATAACTATTTCCATTTATTTCATGTGCTTCTAATCTAATGACCCGATTTATTTTCGCATATTCTTTACTCAATTAACAATTTGCCATGAAAGTTCCGTTAGCTAAATCTCTCCAAATAGTCTCTAACAAAATAGTCCCTCATTTACCATAGTTGTTTTTTTCTAATCCATCATGTAACGGGAGAAATGACAATTTTACTTCTCGAAAATGCCTGCTTCTAACCTTATGACCGGCAGTGTATATAAAAACTATAGTACTCTTATGGAACATGAATTTTTAGTTCATTGATGGTTGACAGGCGGCGCGGCGGTCGCGCCGCTTCGTTCGTTCCTCTTCATGATAGTACTATTCCATTTCATATACAAAGCTGAAATGTTATTTTCATCCATGCCACTAGATTGTTTGAGTCGCTACCACAAAGCATCTGGAGTCTTTTTGACACACGTAACTTTGAGACCGTTTTGTTTGAATAAATGAGAACTAATTTCATAAATATAAGTTTCAAATAAATTATTTTATTTAAAAGGTACAGTCTCAGATCCGGCAGCATATTTTAGGAGTGGAGTGAATACCAAAATTCCTTTGTATGAATGTGAGCGTTCGAACATGGTAATTTTTGCCGATTTTGAGGTCCAAATGATAATAATTCAAAAAATCAGAAAATACATATCTCCTGGTTATAAAATAATGGTTGCAGCCTTGTGCTTGCCAGACGTATTTTAATAGTTTTTTAAATGCGTTTTTCAACTTAAAACCCAAATAACTATTTTTTTCCTATTATGTGTAACCAAAAGAATGACAATCTAGAACATCAAGAATTTGTAAAGCACGTTATGAGTTCTTGCACAAAACATACAAACCAACTTCGGACACTAATTTTTAAAACATTAAAAATTAGTTAAAAGTTTTAAATATTTCTGTAAGACCTTAAGTAAAGTATACATATGCTTAAACATTTTATCTGCACGTTTTAAGGGAATTTTATTGTCGCCAAGTAGAAGCGTTTTATTGCAACAAATAAATTGTTGCAACTATGGATGCCAAATTTGGAAAAATGCGGCTATAAATATAGACATAAAGTTTTCCCCATTTCACTGTTGTTGGACATTGAAGGGCAACATTGTTTAACTGAAATAATTTGACGAGAATATCGATATATTCAGTCTCATTGATAGAAGTGCCATCCATGGATAATGGCAAGGGGAGTATACTTCGCTTTAAACGAAACAAGACAGCATTGGGTTTTCGAAGCAGTAAAGCAAAAATAAGGTTTTTTCCCCCATTATAAAATGCTGTTTAGGTCGGAATTTAATGAGTTAATTATATTTTGTCATTGCAATTCCAAATCCAAAGAAGACGAAAGCTAAGAGTACTATCGTTAGCTTAACAATGTATTGGACTAGAAGCAGACAGAGCCCTGGGGCACACCAGCATTTACATATTTTTTGGTTTTCCACACTTGAACCCATCCAATACTACTTGTATTGAATCATCCGAAAGGTAATTACTAATCCGATGAAGAAGGTATTCATGAAACTTAAAAGCATGCATTCTTGTTAAGAGCCTGATGCCTGAGAGCTGTTTTCCATTTACTGGGAACAAGGCCTGAGGAGTCGGACAGATGAAAAAGCTTATACGCATTGGTTTTGAAGAACACCTCTTCAGAGCAATAGCGGGGATATCATCCGGACTAGCGTATTTATGTATATTTATATCTCTTAGGACTTTCCCCACAGTACGAGTGCTAACAAAGATTGGTCTCATAGAATCACTAACGCGCTTAAGTATAGGCGGAGTCATGACAATGACTGGCATCGTTTAATTGGGGGTGAACTTCCAAGCACAGAGATTAACTTTCTCTAGAGAGCTAACAAATGGAGTGTCATTGACATTGAGCGGAAATTTGTACTGCCTTTGGGAAATCGCAGTATTTTTTTCCGTAAGTTTTAGTCATGCATAAATTTGATCTGTAGAATATGGGCGTTGCAGGCCTTCCTGGCTTGCTTAAACTGCGTTTGAGTTTTTTAAGAACTTAAATTCAAATATTTCAAAATCTGTTCACTGGAAAACAAAAACAACTTTTTAAGCTAACAAAAATACCCTTCATTGCAAGGTATTATCAGTTATTCGGCAAGAAAGAGAAATGTTATTTTTAGTTCTATTATCTCAGCTTACCCATTAACCATTTAGAAATGTTGCCATCATATTAAAAGCTCAACTTCACCCTTTATTTCATACCAAACTTAATCGTTTACACTCTTGGTGAAGGATGCATATTAAAATAGGAATTCCGCTTCTTTAAAGAAAAAAGTTCACTCCAGTTTATGTTTAAATAATAAATTATTGTCAGATTAAAAATATAAAATTTTATTTTATTTATTTGATTTTTGTTTAAGTGGGGAATACATAATAATGTTTATAAAATCCCTAAATTCTTTTTTAATTGTTTGCCTTTATTATGTGGCGGCTTATGTGATGATAGAATTAAACATAAAAATACTTGTATAGATAAGAAGAAAATCCAATTAAAAAGAAATAAGAAAAAAAAACATTGAATGCAAGAAAGGCACTGTAAAATCGCTGTCATCGGGAAAGAGTTTACTATGTTATAAACATTTTCAAAAACCTATCACGGTTTTTCATCCATCAACATAGTAATTTTTTTTAATTAACTTATCAATTAAAATAAAGTTGAATAGAAAGTAGAAAAAATAATGGAAGTCCAATTACATTATTATAAATATTCTTCTAGGGAATGATTAAAACTTAATAGCTCTAGTCAAAGAGCACTGTGATGGATTTTCTTCGGATGCTCGGCAATGTAGAGGACATAGATGAGTGGAATTGCGAAACATAATGCTAAAATTAAAATAAATAAACACACCCACGACATGTCACAATCTGATCCTGACCAGTCCCAAGGACGAACAGCCGGTCCGGGAATTATTCTTGGTTGAGGTATTGAGTCATCTAGAACGCCACTCATAAGGGGCTCATAGGGATCTGAATGATTGTTCCCCATTGATAGGCTGTTATCTGCAAAGAAATTAAAAACACGAAGGATAAAATCAATCATAGATATTTCATGTTTCTGTGGAAATTGTTGATACTTTCAGTGTGACCACTACAATATTTTATTTTTAATTTTTACTTTTTGTAGGAAATAAGTTTTTAAAATAATAAGTTACCAAAAGGAACCATATACTTAGTAAAGAAAAAGCTGTTTTTTTTTCAGAAGTTGTCTTTCGAATTTCCTGTACAAAGACACGCTTCAGACATAGAGAAAGCCATGTATCTGTTTAAAAGCGCCCATGTAGAGGATTTTTCAATAAGAGGTTTTATTTGAACAGCCCACTTTTTGTGCAGATGTCAATTTTAAAGCTATCATCTTCGGAGATTTGATATATAAAAACTACTTCACTAATAAGAATAGAACGAAAATTCACTATAAACATGGTATAAATACTGGAGCCATGGTTCTTAGAACTAAACAATTTTTGGGTAATTTTCGAGCACTTTTTTGGCCGATAATAGTGAAATTGTTGGACAATTTGAACTGTTGGTACAAGTTAACGATGCACAGTGCGGTATTTTGGTCGAAAACCTGGCCAAAAATATTTGGGCACATTTTTCATATCAAATAGGTACCAAATGACTAAAAAGTTATTTGGAAGGATAAATTTTCATTTTTTAGGTACAGTAAAACCCACTTAAATGCCCATCCCGATTAGCCCAAAGAAAAAAAATTATTAAAAATCAAAAAAAGCACGTAGGTACAACATTGCGTTATAATTTTTTTTAAAGCTAATATTTTATTCTTTGTTTTGTTTTTTGATTTAAGTTGTTTAATTAAATAGTTTTTGAGAAATTAAGTTTTAAAGTTGAAATTTAGGAAAAAAAAATTTTGTTTCGGTTTTTAATTTATTTATTTTTAAAAATGTGTTTATCAAGGACATTTTTTGTGTCAATATTCAATGACCAGATATATTTTTAGTCAAATACAAAAAACCTCATTCCGATAAATGTCATAGTTTATAAGAAATTAGAAAAAAACTGAAAGATACTTTTTCCTAGAAAATCCCTTTTTCCTTTTTTTATGAGTGAAGTTTTCTTAATCCGGGTGTTCAACTTTCATTCCAAAATTGTATGTCCCAGTATACAGGTAACCAAGTCTAAAATACCTGCGACCCTCTGAATCCAAAATACGAAGAATTCGAGATGTGGATTAGTTGTATATTGTATGAGTACAGGTCAATTATTGAATAAACAGATTAATCCTTTTTTGTTTTTCCTTCCGCAACTTAGCAAGTAATAAAAAATGACCAGGATTAATTTAATTTTATAGTTTATATTTTATTAGTTATTGTTTATCTTTCATCATTAACATCTTCATCATTGGTATTTACAATCAAAAATTCGAGAGCCTCCTTTGAAAACGATTGTTTTTTTGTCTTGCTTGTCCTTAAACTACTGATATAAGGGTCTGACGTCAATAAAAGCCGGTTAAGCACATCCTCGTTGCATGCAGTCCTGGAGAATTTTCGTGAAAAGTTTTCCCTGTATTGGCGGAAATGCTTATTTCTAGCTTCAGCAGCTTCTTCGGACAACTGGCCGATTGGCAACAATGCATGGGATATGACACTGGTAGAGTGGATTGAAATCTTATGCACTGTTGGAGACATAGGCTGCCATGGATACAAGTTAACGTAATATTAAGCAGTATCTATCGTAAATTTTGCGAATTTTTGAAGATCTATCTCATAACCAGAGGATATCACCTCTAATATAATTTTGAATTTTTGTATCAATGATAAATCCACGCTTGTAATGGAAGCTGCTTCTTCTTGGCTATTAAAAAATCTGCGCGAGGTGTTGCCATCATTAGTGTTGCCATACCCAGCCTTTGGAATGTCCACCAGTAAGCCCATTTTATCGTGAAACTCGTATTGACTAGAAGTTAAATTAGCTTCGACGAATATCCTCAAAGCGTTTTCAGGAGTGTGTTTCTCAGTTTTCGGGGTTTTACTGCCAATCGCAGCTGCTTTCCGGAGCTTCATAGCCCTGGTTGGAGTTTGGGTCGCAACCTCCATCACTTTTGCGACATCAATATTTCCCGCTGTTCGTTGACTCATCTGTGCTGCGTATGTCAGTTCATCAAAAGACACACTCTTTCGAAGTTCATCTGTTTTTCGACGTTTTGTTCGGTCACTTGATTCCCCGACCTCTTTGCTTGGGCGACCTTTAGACTTTCCGGGAAGTATGCCAACAGGTAGCGTTACTTCTTCGCTAAGCCACTCTTCATTCTTATCCAAGAAAGGCTTTTCTGTGCAGTTGCAGAGTTGCCATCTCCGTTTATAGTTTGCTTTGAACGCCTTGATAATTTTTGTAAGTTCATCTATTTTCTCTGGGGGACAGTTTGTGATATCCATACATTTTTTATCCAAATCTTTAAGCTTACCGTCAAGGAGTCTTTTTGAGCTTCCTCTTACCAACTCATGGAGCTGTTTCCTGGTCAGAGACAAGGTGGAATTAGAGTCATCTGGAATAATATAAAAAATGTTTAGTTATGGTCGCTTGAAAGGAGTTTTTTTCAAATGCTTTGTTTTTTCTTAGGTGAAAACTTGTGAATGGTTCTGAAATGCAGGATTGTTCTACATATCCAGAAGTTAAATAATATATATGACAAACTTTGTTGCGGGGTGTTGCCAATATTCAAAAACACTAATGTTTGGTAAAAACAACGGAAAAAGTGCAAATTTTGTAAGTACATTCTTTAACTCATCGATATGAAGAACTTAAGTTGAATATATAAAAATTTCTTTGCTTAAAATATTGTACATACCTTGATTTACGATATCCATATCAATTTTTTTCACAAAAGTCACTTTTAAGATTAAAAAAAAACACTTAGAAAATACACTTTTTTTTTAAAAATCGCAAACAAACTCGTGCTTATTCAAAAAGTGCAAGTTGCAACTGATGGTGTCGCGAACGGGGGTGACGAACTTATAGATAGACTTCACTAATAAGTAGCCTGGATATACATATACCTGTAATGGGACACATGTTTAATCCTGAGGGTGAAAGTTGACAAAATTGATTTATGGCCACGTTTCAGGTCAAAATACCACACTGTGCGATGTGAAGAATAATAGCCGAATGTGTAGCTCTTAGTGTTGAAGAAAATCCAGGTTTGTCGATTTGAATAAGACATTCCAAAAACGATATTACACCTTATTAGGACTTTGATCTTAAAGTTTTTAAAGTTCAGCTAATAAAAGAACTAATGCCGCCGATTAACAGCGATTGATTTTTAACGAAAAATAGTTAGTTAGAGTAATTGTTAGTTGGGAATCCTATTTTACAAAAAAAGTTTCTACACGATCAACGAAACAGTTAAAATTTTGCAGGATATTTAATAAACGTGTTCATTCGCGAAAAGATGATTAAATTGGCCACTGACATCTTGAGAATCAACATGTCTACACTTTTTTCTTTGTTATCTATGCCAATGCACCACAATTAATTCAAGACCTATTAAGGACGGAATTCGTAATATTATAGAAGATATTGCACGAATCGGCCATGGAAAACTTCATGAAAAGGACATGGTGCTGCAACCATAGCCGTAGCGCCATTTGGCTGATGTCGATTGTTAATGGCATACTTTTCTCTTTACAATGTAATAAACGCCCAATAATTAGAATATTAAAGGTATTCAAAACCCTTTTAGTGTGCGATTATTATAGTACAAAAATCTCTTAAAAAATAATCATTTATATAAATATCAAAATGAATCCAATAATTGGAAAACCCTGTATGTCTATGGCATAAGGATGGCATACAAATATTCTTTTTTGACAAAGCCTTAAGAAAGAATTGGATACAAAAATGAATATGCAGTTGTACAATTGCGTGTTAAAAATAGCAATCTTCAATTTTTGGAGAAAATAATTATAAAAATATCCTCTAAAACAGTTAAGGCACTTTCGAAAGTGTGAGTGACAGCAACCGAACCATTTGATAGACAACGCAGTCTAAAAAATCCGCAAAATTCCAAAGTATATACATATACTTTTATTGTTTGTTGATAAATAAAAATAATCTTATCAGAAGAAGGGTCATCTTTAATCAGCAAAAAAAGTGTTTGCTCGGAGCGTTGTCCGAATTTTGAATGAATAATAATAATTTAAGAATAATTGTTTAAATTGCTTTTTAAAAAAGCGATAACATTCTTATTATATGCCAACCAAATTATACCAAACGATCTGATTGCACTTACTTGGCCCATAAAAAGTTCAAGATTATGAAGTAATTATGAAAATTAGGCGCTCCTATTATTATTGATTGATATAAATTAATTGATTTATTTTTTGAAAGATTGAAAATTCATACGTAAATATTATTGCACGAGATTTTTTAATCAAAATCATTGATTTGTTTGATATGTTTCTTATTTATTCTATAAATTTATGATTTAAGTATAATCTAAAGTTAACATCTATTTATCTATCAAGTCTTAGAGAACATTATAAACCGGCGGATCCTATAGAAATAATAATTCTACCTACGCAATCATCGAACTTAGAGAAAACAACGAAGAAACCATCGTTTTTCAAGGCATCAAATACAACAAAACTAAAATCAGAGAAGAATGCATAACTTTATTCCAGATTAGAGTCGGAAAAACTCTATTTCCAAGTCGTCACTATTTTCCTAACGACTCCCCAGAAGAACGCGAATAATGTAGAGAGATCCTATCACCTTGGCACATACTTGCCGATTGTCCGATTTCTCGCCAAACTAAAGATAAAGATTGCATAGAACTTAAGAAGAAGCAAATAGCAGAAATACTTGATCCATTCGATTTCCAAACCTTTCAGCATTAATGTAGCCACAAACTTACACAACAAGTCTAAAGACATTTAAAGCATTTACTATAAATTTACTATTAATACTATAACTTATCTTCAATTTGAGAAGATATACATAGTATGTGTTATTACTTTTTTTACTTTTTATTAATCAAATCTAAGACCAATCAACAATATTAACACGACATCTATGGTCTAGTTGCCCTCATATCTTCCATGTAAATAATTTTACAAATTAATTTTTCTAAGTTTTTTTTTTTGATAGATATGTATATAAATAAATAAATATATTTTTAAAATGAGCTAAGGCTTTCTTAGCATTTGTACCTACCATTTTTAATTGATTTAAAAATTCACTTGATTTTTTTAATGTTCGCAAAGTCGTTAACAATTTATAAGGCAGCTTTTTTCAAATATAAACAACTCAAGGTTTATAGAATGTTTGGATTTAAGAGCGAAGAAACTGCGAAGTCCGATTTGGATTCAAAACCTTCGAAAAAGTTTTGTTCGTAAAATTTTAAATCGTAAAGAACGAAATCCTAGTTAAAAGCTTCACGAGAGTTGGAAAGGACAATGACACGAATCTATCTAGAAAGATTTGTTAAATCCTTGCAAGAGGCAGTACTCGCGACGGTCCTACGCACAAACCATCACGTCACGGGTACTGTAGAGAGTGTAGCTCTTCTTTTAAAAAATCACAGCATAGTAGAAATATGAAGTTATTTTTATAAAGTTTTATTGATGAATGAGGGCATTTTCAAACGAAATGTTTCGTCACAAAAGGCTTTCCGAAGTAGTAAACTCACAGCCAGTTGAGATGTTTTGTGGGTGGTACATTCTTTCAACTAATTTTGTTCACATGTTTGCGGCTAAAATTTGTAAACAGTTATTAAATCCAGGCAAACTAAAAATCGAGTGCACAACATTTATTAGGTATTGGACTTATTTATAACGCGTTTTTCTCCAAATATTAACTTGACGTTTATTTTTTGTACTAATAAAGAAACCTTACCTCTGGTAAGAAGGGAAGAAGAATAGCGACTGATTACTTTAATGCAAATCGTCTTCTTTTATATTTTCAGCTTTTAGCACTTTATTCAAAGCACTGATCATAATATTTTGATAATAAATATGACATATGCTACTGCGGGTTGGCGGCGGCGGTTGGAAAAGATTGTCGCCAATCGTAGATCACGATTGTGATACAAATAAAATGTGTATTTTAAGAACCAAGTTTATTTGGAAAGAGTTAGAGGCTACCGAGATTTAAAGGTTTTGAAACCAATTCTATCAAATCCAATGATTCAACCAATGTCATTAGTGTTAAGATTTAAGAATCACCTAAGTACATACATTATAAACAAACAATAACAACAAATATTTGTGTGCAACAAATACATACAGCACATAATTAGAATTAATACTAACCTTCAATAGAATCATCTCTATAAGCATTATTTCTTACTGAGGATTTGAGAATAATATCGTTGATTGTATCACCCGCTGAATTAACCGACGCAACAAGCAGTTTCTCACTCAAACTGACATTCTCTAGGGGATTTCGTTGGGCGCCCGTTTCACTGATCTGTGGGTGTTTTGGACTATTGTTTCCGCTCTTATGCACCGCAGGAAGTGTTTCCAGCAGCACTGAGTGAACTGTGACAGGAATTTTAACAACCTTCCTTGCGTGTATTTCGTTATCTTTGTCGATTTTATTTAAGCGTTTAATGTCAGCGACCTTGACAGAGAATACAAAAAAAAAAGAATCATAAAATAATCATCACAACAAACTCACACTTATGGGCTAATAATTGATTTGGCATTAGCACTTACTGTGCAATGGAAACGTAAGGCAAGTGCTTGAAGGGTATCACCATCTTGTACTTGAGCTTCGATCGTGTTTTCGAATTTTTGCAGGGATTGTGGGACTCTTTGCATTGGTACGAAATCCGTTTCATCGTCAAAATGTTGGGTATATTTCCTAAACAAAACCACATTTCAAAAAACAAAGTAAACATTGATTAAATTGTAAATAATGGAGTTGACACGACACAATTCTTACTTTTGTCTTTTCAATGCCATAATTTGATTATTTGGGGGGAATTCCAAGTAGGAAGTTGTTGTTTTTTTCGTTTTTAGTTATTCTTGGTAGTGTAATTTAATTTTCTTAATTTACTCTATGCACTTGAGACATTATCTAAATATATTCTAGCTTTATTGTAATTGTAATAATTCAAATTTGTTGTATATTTTTATGGAAAAATGGGGAAAGCAGAATTTTATTACAGAATTATAAAAAATCTATCGAGATGTGCGAATGCGAAATGCACAAAAGCTGACAGCTACACAGATCAAATCGCAGATGACAACACAACATGTAAAATGTCAAAAGAGCGGGCTCGTTCAGAAATTAAACTTTCACAATTGATGGTCGAATTTTAAAAATAAATCATTTATTAAACCTTATAGAAACCCACAGACAAAATATTTTGATAGGCTGGCAATGACAAATTTTGGCATTTTCTTCAGTGATGCAATAGTTGCATCGGCTCGTGAATACTTTATTATTCAATTAAGGTTTTTCTAGTCACTTTTACTCTAAAATCTATGAATCTGTGATATAGAATAGCTATTTTTTAATACTACGATATATTATAAGAAACTATTTTCTGTACATTGGGCCCTACCAATTATTAATATTAAAACTCACTTAAATATTTCACTGGACTAAAAACATTTCTCCATACCAAACTTGCTATATTCTTCATTCATCTTCTACATTTTGATCTTCTTCATCTATCGAACAAATGTGTTGTTGCACACACAAAACACACACAAACAAAACTTTTTTAAAGGATTAAGGTGCCCTAAATTCTAATCTCTTCTATAAATTTTTCAGGTTTTTATATATACCCCTTTAAAAATGCTAAAAACAACCAAAACCGAGGTTTTTGAGCCATAGTAAAAACTTAAAATATCTCTTAACAATAAATTGTATGATGATTTTGAAATTTCAAATCTTTCTTATCAAACTTAGTTTAATAGTTTTGGAAAATACGTTTTGGACTTAATTTTTAGTGCCGATTTTGAATCAAAATTCTAATTTTTATTATTTCCGTTATTTTGATATTTTTTAATAAATTTCAAAAACATGATATAATAGAACTTTTAAGACAGATTTTTGTAGGACAGGTAAAATTGAAGTTGTTTCGAATATTATATATATAAATATTTCAGATGAATATTGAAGAAAAAGATTACGGATTTGGAAAACCATAACGGATTTTATTGAAAAAAAGCTACTTCATAAATTAAGATAGCCTCAAAAAGTCTTATATATGTATGTGTTTTTTCGAATTTTAAAAAGTGATATCTCAAAAACCTGACTTGATACATTTAATTTAAAGTCAGATTTGAGTTAAGGCCACAAAAACCCATCGCAAAAGTTCAACTTGAATGCATGTAAGAAAACCTTGTCGACCAGTTTTATAATCTATATAATATATATAAAAGAAAGTCGTGTTTGTTACAACACTTATAACTCGAGAACGGCTGGACCGATTGCCATGGTTTTTGATTTGTTGGATTTGTTTCCGTCCCGAATAGCAGAATACATCTTATAAACAATGGAAAGCTTATGGCCTGGTTGCTGAGACCTTTAAGCCACAACTTTATTTTTTTCTGAAGACATCATGTGTGCGTTGTTTTAGACATTAAATTTCGAAAATTATTTATTAATTATTTAATTTTTAATTCCCGAAAATTGTCTTTTTATAGGTTGTCTATGATTTTTACCGCGAGTGCACATTTTAATATTAATGCCGCGTCCTAGAAGATCTAACCTTTCCCAGCGAAGCCGTAATGCAATTAGGCAACGGAATATCGCGAGTCAATTATCTATTATTATCGCTGAAGCAATTATTTCTGGATCTCCAAGTCAGATATAATGTGCCACATTGTTGAATCCTAAGCAGAGGGAAGCCTATGATACACTGATTAATGCAATTGATGATGGAAATGGCGACTTATTTTTTTTGGATGCCCTCGGTGCAACTGGGAAGACATTCCTCATGTCATTGATTTTGGCCACTGTACGTGCGAGATCCGAAATTGCGGTAGCAATTGCTTCTTCTGGAATTAAAATTGCCATTAAACCTTCAAACTACTGAACAACCGACATGTAACATTTCGAAACACTCCGCAATGGCCAAAGTTTTAGTAGCATCAAAAATCATCATATGGGACGAATGCACAATGGCGCAAAAACGCGCATAGCACTAGGCCGAACATTAAAAGATCTGCGCAATGACTCGAGATGTTTTGGTGGTGCAATGATTTTATTATCTAGCGATTTCCGACAAACACTACCAGTCATTCCAAGATGTACTGCTGCCGACGAAATAAACGCTTGCCTCAAAACATCAAATCTGTGGCGATATGTAAAGAAACTTCAACTGTCTGTAAATATGAGAGTTGCATTGTTCTCGAAGCAATTGCTGACTATCGGTAATGGCCGTGTTCCTGTTGACAAATCGAGCGGTTTGATTTCATTTCCTCCAAATTTTTGCAATTTCCTATCATCAAAAGACGAGCTTATCAACAAAGTATTCCTGGATATCATTGCTAACCACAAAAATACTAAATGGTTAAGTGAGCGAGCAATTTATGCCGCTAAAAATAAAGATGTAGATGACCTCAATTTTATAATTCAAAATCAAATCGTAGGTACTCTGTATTCATTCAATTCTATCGACTGTGTAACAAACGAAGAAGAAACCACTAATTATCCAACTGAATTTTTAAACTTCTTGGATGTGCCTGGTTTACCACCCCACAATTTAAAACTTAAAGTTGGCTCGGTAGTCATCATGCTTAGAAATTTAAACCAACCAAAACTGTGTAATGGAATGCGTTTGGTGATAAGAAAACTGATGAGCAATGTGATTCATGCGGCGATACTTAAATTAAAATTTAAAGATGAGGAAGTTCTTATTCCAAGGATTCCGATGAACCCAACGGATATGCCCTTTGAGTTTAAACGAATTCAATTCCCGATTCGTCTTGCCTTCGCCATGACGATCAACAAATCACAGGGCCAATCCTTGACTATTTGTGGCCTCAATCTAGAAAATGCATGTTTTTCTCATGGTCAATTGTACGTGGCATGCTCACGTGTCGGCAAACCATCCGCTTTATTTGTTTTTGCGCCTGACCAAAAAACAAAGAATTTCGTTTACCACAAAGTACTTGAATGAAAATCCTATTAATGAATTAATCCGAGTTTTATTTTTTTCTCAATCTGCACAACATAGTTTTCAATCATTTTTTTCTGGCAAGAGTTTGAAGTACTTAATTATTATTTTTTATTTTTTTTTTATTTTTATTCACATTCTGTATGTATGTTTTCATCATCATTCATCATAATAAAATACTTTTTTGTTTCTATCTATATAAATATATTATTTTGTATCATTGTTTTACGTTCATCAAAGCCTAAATAAGTTCAGCTAAAAAGTAACACGACACTTAATGACTGTTAGGCGGTACGAAGTTCGCCGGGTCAGCTAGTAAATAGATAAAAACATGTTAATCCACAATTAAAGCTGTCATTTTTTGACATTTAACAAGTACAAACTTCTACATTACTAAAACGAGAAAATTGTACGCTCTACAATGCAATGAAATGGAGGAATTGTACGCTCTACAATGCAATGAAATGGAGGCAATTCACTACAAAACTTATAAAGTTATAAAAAAAATGATTGAAAATTCTCTATTATCAATGGCATTCATTCCTTTTTACAATTAGTTAAACATTCATAGATTTCTTTTTAAAAATACTCGTTTTAATATCAAAATGAAGCTTCTAATTGGAAAACCCTTCATAACATAAAAATAATAATTCTAAGCTTAAATTTGACAAAAAAATTTGATGGTATAAAAATGTTCCAATGACTTATTTACTTTTCTAACTTAAAATGTCAATTACGAATGAATGGCTAAACGGAGTCAATAAATATCATAAAATCATTATTGATTATTATTATGAAAATAATTACACGCAAGTGCAAAATCTTTACATTACGCTCTTTTGATGCGAGTTATTTGTACGGTTAAAGTGGGAGAGAATAAACCAGAGGTAATTTTTTTTACACTTCAGAATTTTCAGAAAGTAGTTAGCTTACAGCAAGCGTCACACTACGATCAGAGGCTCATCATAAGTGCATGTGTTGTTAGTAACAAAATAATACAATTATAGCCTAACACACGCACAAAATACATAACATAATAATTATTAACATTTAACATGAATTATTACAGAACATCAAAAAAAAATAAAATAAAGACGTTTACGATAGTGGAGCACTGGTTCTAAACAATTATTTTAATCCCACCTTATTTAAATTTAAATCAATCGATGAACAGTTTAAGTTATATAAAATGCTCATTCGACTTAAAGCTTCATTCTTTCCATAGTTAGTTCTATGGAAGTCAATATGTATAAAGTCAAAAGTACGCAGGTGATGAGTTCCGCCTCGGTAATTTAAATGTATACAAGATTACAAGATAACAAATAAGGTGCATCAATTTCATCATTAATGAGTTGATGAAAAAATATTAAATCATAAAAATATTAAATCATATTATAGGGATCATTGAACTCCTTTGCTCAGCGTTTTATAAAACCAAGCATAGAACTTGCTTTATTAACAATAAAATTAATGTGATGTGAAAATTCTAAGTTGGAACAGAAATGAACACCTAAATATTTAAATGTGGAGACGCGACCGAGTTTTTGCTTTGATATACAATAATCAAATACACTACCGATTCGTTTAGTAAAAGTTATCGTCTGGCATTTAAAAGGGTTGAGGCGAGAGTAAGGCTATTTTTGCACACCAAAATGTGAAACTATCAATGTCGGCTTGTAAAAGGATGCGATCTTGGGTGGACTTTATTATCTTAAAAATTTTCATCACATCAGCAAAAATAAGAACATCACTTGAGCGTAGACATGACGATACGTCGTTTATAGGATGAATAGAATAGAGCCAAGGTGGCTTCCCTGTATATACTTCCTATAAAATACTATAACTTTTTCACAGTACAGTGTTGCCGCAAGCCTTTAGGAATGTGTATTAAATAAATCAAAAAAAAACTAACAAAAGCCTAAAAAATAGTAAGAAAATCGGAAATTTTTGAAGACGTCAGCATTTTTGATTTTCTCCCTCTATCTAACCTGTGCGATTCCATTACTTTGTCTTCAGACTTCAAACTGCAGATACCTGTAAATCCACAAAAAAAAAAAGAAATTTAATGCTTTTTCTTCACTTCCAACATTGTGGCACAATGATACAAACGAAGATGCTATAATAGAGATGAAAATATTCACTTCCAAACTCTTAACTCGTACACTTCCTATAATGCAGAAATGAATATCTTCTGCATTTTGGTCTTTTCTCTCTGTCTTATAAACATTTATTTTGTATGTAGCATCCCTCCTTTTTGCAGAAATCAATTGCAGATACATGGAAATCAACCATGAGTTGATCTCGAAATCAGTCAAAAAATGTTCAGTGCCAAATGCAAACACAGTCAATGGGTACAATTACATTTTATACATTCCGCTTACGCGACAATACGTTATGAGCTTAAAACATTTACTCGGAGTTGACAAATCTCTCAAATCTTAACAAATTGACAGATCATGTCTTTGTTTACAAATATAACCAAATTTAAAGGAGTAAATAATTTATTTAAAATGCATATTCAGTGTATAAATTTTGTTTTTTTTTAATAATGTCTTCGAATACAGAAATGAACCATCATTTACGACAAGAATATTGTCAAACCCGCCCGAGATATAGACAAGGAAAAAAGTTAACTGCTGTTAAGGTTTGCAAATAAATATAAAAAAATTCTATTCTTAAAATTTTAATTTATAATATTATTTTATAATTAAAAGGTTTATACAATTGCTAATGAATCTATACACCTATTAGTATTCGGTGTCCCTAAAGTTAATTTACAAAGCGAACTAAGACGAAAGTTCTTAAGAAACGGTCCCTTGGAATTTGTTCGATGTGTTACAAAAGAAATCAGCGAAAAAAGTTTGTTACATTTTTTCTAAAAAATATTTTATTGATAAGTCTTATATCGTTCAATCTTTATCCTTCTATCTAACATTTGACAAACATAATTATTACCATGATACTTTCTTTTGCAGTGGAAATCGAAATGTTCACGGATGTTTTTCATATAAAATTTGAAAAACTTGAACATGCCAGACGAGCCAAACGTTTTCTAGATGCACAACAGTTTTACGGTGGTATTTTACATATATCCTATGCACCCGAATATGAGACTTGTGATGAAATTCGTTCTAAATTGGCTAAGCGGAGAATGGAAGTGAGATATCAAATGAGAATAAACAAAATAGAAGCCAATGAAGAAAGAAATAAAACAACAAAAGAGCCTATTTAAAATGTCCGTTTTTTTTTTTTATTAAATATGTTTTACAAATAGTAACATGTAAATAATTAAAAGAATAATTATTTTGAACTAATAACTTACAAGTTGTGTTTTTTTTGTGTTTGGTTTGAACACTACCTAATGACTTGTTTTTCGCCAATCGTGGTACATGCTCAAGAACCTTACTCGCCTTTGCCAAACTTCATGACCATAGTAAGCCCAAAATCTGAAAATAAAAAACAAAAGAAATGAGTTTTTTAAAATTAATTTCTTTATACAAAACTTATCAGAGAATCCTAAATGAAAATAAATGCAATGCAATTCGCTTTAGAAAAAGAGACAAAAAATGAGAAAAATTGTATACCAAACAGAAGTAGTAACTTATGGCATACTGAAGGCTTTTAGATTTATTAGAGAATGGTTTAAGGAAAAACTGCTTATTTAGGCAAGAGGCAACCACTTAATTCAAATCATTTAAAAGAGCTCAGCTTCTAACTAAATAGTCAAAATGTTTCATATTGAAAAATATTCAAGCAGCTAAAAGTAGAGGAAGAAAACTTTACGATAAGCGCACACTCAAGGGAATATTACTACCCTTATTATGCAGAGACAAAGTGTGAGAATTAGAAAAGGGAGACAGGATTGGAAAGGAGGTGTCGGTGCACCATTTGAATATGGAAAAGACTAGGAAAGGCGATGCGGTAAGGAATTCCATATTCGTGTAGAACGAATCTTGGTACTTGACAGTACGAGCGAAGTTTGGCTCGAGGGTATACTGGCATTTTTGGCGACATCGCATGTGATCGTTTTACAAGAGGTGATTGGTGACACACATACCGAGAATATCGATATGTTCTGTCTTATTGATACAAGTGCCATCCATGGATAGTGGCAAGGAGAGTATAACTCGCTTTAACGATACAAGACAGCATTGGGTTTTCCAAGCATTAAATTACACGTAGTTTTTTATTCCTTATTGTACAATGCTGTTTAGGTCGGAATTTATTGAGCTTATCATAATTTTTTCGTTGCAGTCCGAAGAAGAGGGATGTGAGTCCAAAAACGAATATGAAAAGCTAAGCGTACTATCGTCAGCGAAACAATGAATTGGATTAGAGGTTGCAGAGCCTGATGCCAAACCCTATACAACGATTATATCAAGTGCAATAATCTTACTTTCTTCAAAACGATGTAAAGATTTGCTCCACTATTTGCGGAGATGAACCATGAGATCACCAGTGGACCTATTGTTGCGAAAGCCGTACTGCCGGACGCCGGTCATTAAGAAGCTTTCGGGTTTCGAGATATTTCTTGAGCTGATAATTAATCAGCGTTTCCATGGCTTTGGAAAGAAGAGACATAAGTGCAATTGTCGATATTTAGATGGTAAGGATGATTCGCTTTTTTTGGGGACGGGATGGACAAATACTGTTTTCCATCTACTCGGAACGAACCCTAAGGAGTCAGATGAAAAAGCTTAAGCAGTGGTTTTGGCAGCGTTGAAAAACACCTCTTCAGAACAATGGCGGGGATAACATCCGGATTTATGTATGTTGAGATCAGGACTCTCACCACAGTAAGAGTACGAAAAAAGATTGGTCCCATAAAATCACTAACGCGCTCAAATATATGCGGAGTCATAATCACTGGCAGCGGCGAACCTAGCATAGAGATTAGCTTTCTCTAGAGAGCTAACAAATGGAGTGCATTGATAACGAGCGTAGGAACCGAGAAAGAGGAAGAATTTTTCTTGTTTTTTACGAATGAATGAGAAGGAATTTATAGAATGAATAAGTTGTGTTTGGGATAAGCTCACTACGGTCGTAAAACTTATTGGGTTCCATCATAGAATTAAGTAAGTTTGTCAATTTACAGTTTTGCTTTTGGGTTTTTTTTTTGAGAAAATATAGTCCTTGGGAGTACCTTACAAGATTTTTTTTCTTTGAAATTGAAATGTAAGAGATGTTACCCTTTTTCTTATCAGAACACATTTTTTTCAATAAATGGTCATGATTTAATGTTACAAAACCAACAACCAACACTATTTTTAAGGCATAGAATTTTCAAGTACCTCTTCAAGTCCGTTCACTACGGCACACAATACCGTGCTATTTAAATAAAAATAAATTAGGTGACGCAACATTTCGTTGAGAACCAGGGCCTAGTGACTTACAACTCTCAACCATTCCTGCGTGCGTTGTCAGGGATGGAGGCTACCTACAGTTTTAAGCCAAATCCGAACGGCTTATTTGAGAAAGCACTTTTTATGAGAAGAATTACTCTTGGAGGATTTAAAATTCCTCGCAAGAGGAAGTACACTTGAAAAAAAAATGTTGATGGCACAGACAGGGATTGAACGCAAGACCTCTGACATGTCAGTCCAACGCACTAACCGGGTACTACTACCGTGCTGTTTACCACCTTCTAATAAAGATATCTGAATGCGTATTTTGCTATGGCACATTATTCAGCATAGAAGATGTAGACGGTCCTTAAACAGGTTCTTTTTTGCTATTTAACTACCTTTGTCATCTCTTGGAATGTCGATAATACTTGTGACAGGAAGTTTTTTAAATAAATAATTCTAGTTTCAATCTCCACTTTTAAATAAAAACACGTAATTCATCCCAAAATTATGACGCAACAAATGAAGAACCTTGATATATATACTTACACTCCAAACATAGCTCCTCCTAAATGTGCAGCATGATCAAAGAACTTCCATCCCAAAATTACACCAGCCAAGTCAAGCCCCATTATTACCTTTATCGCCTGGAAGAGAATACATTTTTGTTTGTTAATCCCAATACCTAGTCATTTACAATTTATTTTACTTTACCGCTCCCGCTGAAAAAGTGACCATTGGCAGAAACAGAATGCTCAATTGTGTATCCGGGTATTGTGTACAAACATACGCTAGAATCGTCATAATCGCACCTGACTTAAAAAAATCTAATAATTTAGAATATTTTGTATGGATTAGAGATATTGGTAAGACATACCGCTCCAATGGACATTCCAGCTGTGGAAGTTATCGCCTTGACAAAAACACTGGACAAACTGGCCACGACTCCGGCGCTTAGATAAAGAGCCATGAATTGTTCTTTGCCTAATGCCAGAACCGCTCCGTTACTAAAACTATGTAAAACGTACATATTGGCGAAAATATGGAAAAAAGAATAATGACTAAATGTAGAGAGGAACATGGGCCAACAGACAACACCTGAAACAAAAATGAACAAATCTTTGTTAATGACTGTTTTTTTTCAGTGATTATGTTTATAATAACTTACGGGCAGCAGGATTTGAACAGAAATACGTCAACATTATATTTCGCATTTGCGGAACTCTCCAGAGCCCAAACACTAACAGGTTTAAGGCACACAACGGCACAAACACCTTCTCTCCAGCAGTTAATTTATCCCATAATGTTGTCAGTTCTCTTTTTATTTGACTATATTTGCTTCTTCCTTCGTCTGATCTTCTCAACCATGGAAATTTAGATTTCTTTGCCATCTCAATCATATGATTGCGAGCTCTTTCATATTCACATATTGTGGCGCCTAAAAAGCATCCTGCACTAAACTGGATAGAGACATTATGAACGAGGTGTTTTTGATGACATAAAAATGAGAATAATTACCGCGCCTGTGAATAGGAATGCTTTGACGAGATTTCTTGAAGGTACCGGTCCCGTATTCACTGGGTAATTATCGAATGGGGTTGTTTCCAAACGGGCTCGAGGTGCATTGTTATTTCGCACAGTGCTACGTATAGCCCGGGATGTAAATTGGGGAATCTTTGAATGATGCAACATAGGCATTTGTGCTATGTTGGGAGCTTGCCTAATAAAGTCGATTAAATTATCGTCATTTTGTAGTTATTTTGAATTGATATTACCTGAGTTGAGGGGTTAACCCTCGATATATAAAGTTGATTGCTAACATTTCCCAAATTAATGTTTTTTTTTTCTATTTTAAATAAGATCCAATTCGAAATAAGATCGGTTTAGGTAGTTTAGCTTAGCTGCATCTGTTAACTCGTCGTCGTCGGAATAGTTTGACAACTGACAGATGACATGTTTTCATTAGCAGAAATTAATTTGACGTTTAAGGCCATGGACACAACAGATGGTAGCAGTCATGCCTTCATCAACACTTGGCAACTCACTTATTTGCTGACAACTTCTGATGGTCGTCTCGACAACATAAAAACTTAACTTTATAGCTTGTTATGAGCGTTTTAAGAAAATGGGCTTTAAAATCAAAATAAATTGCGTATAAGTTATGTTTGTTGTTTCAAGAATTAAAAAGTTATTGGGCGCATTCATAAAGCTAGTGACTACGTAGTCAAAATTCAACTAGCTTTTTGAATGCAAAATTGCACTACAAAGCTAGTCAACCCGGAACTGTTATATTACTGACGAATGTAAATATATAAAATAAGACAAATTTTTGATATAATTTGTGTTTTTAAATTCAATAAAATCAAATATAAGGCACAATTTTAGTGATTTATATTTGTATAAATACTGAACGATTAATTTCATTTTGAATTTGTATGACCGTCAAACGTCAAAATCAGTGTGAACTAACTTTGCAGCTGAAAATTTTACACTACGCCGAAAGGGAAATTTCAACTAATTTTGTAGTTGCATTTAGCCAATCAGAATGCCTTGACTACGTAGCCACTAACTTAGTGAATGCCCCCATTGTTGTAACATCATCGATGCATTCACAATACGTCAATAAGCAACAAAAAAAAACAATTTAAAGGCAGAAGCTGGGATGATTCGGCACTGCACCTGCTACAAAAATTAATTTTATGTTCAATCCAAACAAATTATAACTATTTCTATCAGAAACTTTGGCTCAAAAGTGCGAAAAGTAAACTATTAAAAAAAAACTTAACTAAATGTTTAAATAATCTTACACTTCCGCAATTATTTCTTTGGGGTGTTCATTCAATCGTGCGTCTGGGGTAAAATAAAACTTGTATGCAAAACTTTGCTTGAATACAATCAGGCCTAGTTTGTTCATACTGGGTTTAGTTTTTCACCAAACTTTCAGAGATTCTAGTTTATTGATACTAATTAATCGACATAAATTGATTAGCATAATCCATAATTAAGGACTTAAATTATGAATTCTTTTAATAAAATGGTAGCACAGGAACGGATTGAACTAAATACCTCTGGTTTGACAGTCCTACACACTGACCATCACGCTACGTATACTGCTCTATTTTACTTCCTATACAATATTTTAAAGAAAGTTGAATGTATAGTGTAATTTTATAATAACAGGAAATGGAAAATTATTTTCGGTCAAACAAAAACTATTGCTTTACAGATAAAAGTAGGTCATATTATAGTACACAGCGTTTTTCCATGACCTTTAAAAGATAGTTAAAAGGTTCTTATACTTCTTTAAATAGTAAACACGCCTAAAGGTTTGGAAAGTTATCCATCAAATGTAAGGAAAAAATTGCAACTAGGTTGCATGAACCTCACCATTAAATTTGAATTAAATTCTTGAAAAAAGTGTAACAAACAAACATTTTAAAATAAAGAATATCTCACGAGCAATAATTTTATATGTTACATCTCTTTTTTTGCAGAAATCAAATGCAGATCCATATAAATCAACCATTAAATATAAACAACAGTGAACAAATTATCCCAAAGACGTTTAGAAAACTGTTTGTGACTTGAAATAATATTTCGAAGTTCATATAAAATTAAAACAAGACATTTTATGGTAAATCAAATCTGAAAAGTATGAAGGATTAACTAAAGAAGTCAACTGCTTTGGTTGAATGGTGGAGCTTCTCGATTATGTTCAACTGAATGCATCCATTCAATATGTCAAACAATGAAAAATGAAAATAAAGAAAAGTAAGATTTTTCCCTAGACTTGAATTGAAATTGAAAAAGTTGTGCAATTTGCGACATTTCATACATAAAATTGAAAAGTTGGCATTTAATTAAAAACATCTAACATCCATTTCAAAATAATTAACTTCCCAAGCTTGTATTAATATAAACAAAATTATGTTGGGCTATTTAATAATTATGAATTGAAAATCGTGAAATTGTGAAATTAAAACAAAAAGAATGCAAACATGCATCTCTAGGTGTCTCATTCTGTTCACTTTAATCGAAATCTCATTTGTGAGATGGCAAATGCAAAGATTACAGTGGCGTATGTAAAATGTATCCCGCCCAAATGTAATGTATTTAAAAATGATCACGTCTTCAACATAGCGGCGCGGCAAATGCAAAACTAAAATCATTTTGAAATTGACTGTCGATCGGCTCGTATGGTCGTGTTTAGAAAAACTTAAAACAAGAGTATTATATATATATATATTATTCAATACTGAGAACTCCAACTTACTGGAAAATATAAAGTGCATTCTACTTTAAAACTAAAGACAAAAATCTAAAACAAAACCTCATAAAATAATGGCTTTTATTGCTGGCAAAGAAAATATCTCAGAAAATATGGAACGATTTTCATTGAAGGTAACTGAAGGCTATTTATTAACTGTTCCACGTTCAAATCGTCTAATTTTATTCTAATTTTTCCAAAAGAGTCCTAGGAAAATCTTGACAGACAACGTTTCCAACGTTCGCAATGGACAAATTCCTATGTTTAACGCCGACTCTCAAATGAAAATGCAACAGCAAGTGCTACCGTCATCAGCACAAGCAACAGCAGCAGCACCTTCAGAGGTCACCAGTTTGGCTAACAAGGAAGCTACTCCTTTTGATCCTCAATTGGAACCATTGTTGAGAGAGAATCCTCGTCGTTTTGTCATCTTTCCAATTCAATATCAGGACATCTGGGAAATGTACAAGAAGGTGAGTGGTATTTTTCTTCATTGATAGAAAAAAAGTTCTTCCCGCCAATATTATCTGTGAATCATAATTGCGCGCCTAAATTACGCGGTAAAATTCACTTGAACTTTATTGTATTTATTTTCTTGTGCTAAATATTTTTTATCGCAAAGTATTGTATTTCTTTTTCATAATCGAGAATTTCTTGCATGAACATGTTTTCCAATTTTTGGCGGGATGTATTGTTTTATTTGTTGCTAATTTATTATTGTAAGAGGTTACATAGAAATTTATATAAAGAAATGAGTTCATGCATTTCCGTTTCTATTGTGCTACGTTGGCAAGAATAATTAGAAAGGTTTATGGAATTTTTCTAAACTTCAAGTGCAATGATCTCAAAAACCGGTTTTGATGAAGATGAGGAATAGATACAGGTCAAACTTAAACAAGTCCTGGATGTAAAATAAAATAAATAAACAAAGGGATGAATTCAAAGGACTTTGTTTTTGAATGGTGAAATTCATTGTTTATGTTTATGGCTTGGGGACGCGAACATGATGCTTCGGGATTACGAAACTATTTCACAACAATTTTTCCTTATTTAAATAAAATAACAGTTTACTATGGCGATTAATATGGATTCCCAAAATTCATAATTAATTTTATGATCATTTATATAATATTTTATTGCTTTTTGTCATCGTTTTTTTTTTAACGATTGATGTTAGATAAGAACGAATCATTAAACCAACGAAATAATGATTTTTTTTTTTGTAATTAACTTCAACTTTCATTTCAATTAGTTGTAATCGTATTTGTAATATAATTCACCTATTAATTACATGTAGTTAAAAGTTTTTTCAAGTTCTTGATTGAATCATTTTTGTTTAATGATTACTGGAAATAATAATCTTTACTTTTTTAATCGTCACTTTTGCATTCAATAACTTTTAAGTAATTGACCCTTTTAATTACATGTAATTAGTAATTGAAATGTTGCAACTACATTTTAAGGTAATTGAAGAAGTGAAGGGGGATTTCAATAATAATTATCGCTTATCCCCTACTCTGCTTTATTCGGCATATAATTCTAATTACTCATTTCACCAGGCCGAGGCATCATTCTGGACAGTTGAGGAAGTAGACCTATCTAAAGACACGACTGACTGGGAAAACTTGACATCAGGAGAGCGTCACTTTATTTCGCATGTACTTGCTTTCTTTGCTGCATCCGATGGAATTGTAAATGAAAATCTAGTAGAACGGTTTAGTCAGGAAGTTCAAGTGACTGAGGCTAGATGCTTCTATGGCTTTCAAATTGCCATGGAAAATGTGCATTCTGAAATGTACAGTATTCTGATTGATACCTACATCAGGGATCCCAAAGAGAGGTTCGTTGATCAACAATACAATTTTCCATTTCTAAAATTGCATCTGTTGTAATTCTCTATTTTCAGAGACTATCTGTTTAATGCCATTGAAACATTGCCATGTGTTAAGAAGAAGGCCGATTGGGCAATGGCATGGATCTCAAGCAAATCGGCTAATTTCGGTGAGCGTATTATTGCCTTTGCTGCTGTTGAGGGAATCTTCTTCAGTGGTAGTTTTGCGTCGATCTTTTGGTTGAAGAAGCGTGGCCTTATGCCAGGCTTGACATTCTCGAATGAATTGATTTCCCGTGACGAAGGTCTTCATTGTGACTTTGCTTGTTTGATGTTCCGCCATTTGGTGCAGAAACCAAGCAAGGAGCGCGTAATTGAAATCATCTCCGAAGCAGTGAAGATTGAACAGGAATTCCTTACGGATGCATTACCCGTCAATCTCATCGGCATGAATTGTGAACTTATGTCGCAGTACATTGAATTTGTTGCCGATCGTCTACTTCGTGAATTGGAAGTTGGAAACGTAAGTAAAACAAAAAAATATATGATTGTTTAAGGTGTAAAAATAATATTTCTTATTTTTTTTTATATCTTAGGTTTATAACACACCTAATCCCTTCAGCTTCATGGAATTGATTTCTCTTGAAGGCAAGACAAACTTCTTCGAGAAGAAAGTGGGTGAATACCAAAAATGGGGGGTGACAGCGAATCCATTGAACAATGTTTTTACCTTGGACGCAGATTTTTAATCCCAAATCTTTCATACCTGATTTTAGATATTTAATTTTAATTTTTAAGTCGTTTCTTCTCACATTGTCATTTTGGGTTTTTCGAATTGGTATGTTCACATTGTCGAATTTTTTTTTCTTCCTTAAACAAATAGTTTTTAAACATTTTATAATAATTAATATCAATATTTGATTTATTATTGTTTGTTTTATGAAAAAAAAATCTTGAATTACCTATTTTATTTTTCATTGTAAAATTTCCTTCATCACACGTCATTTGACACAAATCTATTCATCCTAAACATAGTAAATAAAATGTGTACTAACACACACATGTTGTAAATATAAATAACTATAAATAAATATATATAAATAATTACAAAATAAAAACTAAAGATTAATGTTTGTTTTAGTTGGTTTCCTAGGTGGAAACTGAATATTTTTATTCAGTCGAAATGCTGTTTTTACTGGTATTAATTACATGAGACACGTTCTACGAATAATAAAATTAAATGTTATATAGCCCTCATAGCTATCAACTATCAACAAAATACTTGATAGATAGGTATAAACAAATTGAATAAATGAGTTGGTATTTTGACTATAGTCTATGTGATCGACTGTGAATTTTATTACATTTTATAATTATTGTAAATGGTTTCTTTTGGTAGACATGGTATTACGGATATGAACAGCACAATTTGTTGTTTCTGAATTTTTAAAAGGGAACACATTTAAGAAAGGATAAGGACTTCGATAGAATTGTTTTTTGAAGAGATTTATGATGAAGCTAATGTAAATCAGCAAATCAAAATCCTACGATAAACGATATTTATAATAAACTTAAACTTAAATATACTTAAATTGGCAGCCGTCTTAAAACTCTGCTAAAGGAAGTTGCCAATGGATCGTTTGAATTGACTTTAATATTGGCATGACATCATCAACAGTTTCAGTCGTTCTAAGTGAATTACTCTTGGGTATTTGAGACTTATGGGTTTTCCATAAGTAAAATGAATCAATTTATTCTTGATTTAGATCTGCCAAAACACCAAAAAATCAATTACCACTGCTTTTGCATTCCATGGGGCAAAGGCGCCAGTTATAGCTATCATTGAAATCGATCCGGAAAAATTTTTGAATCGATATTTGACGGTGTTTCCCCTTGATTAGAAATGAAAATTATATACCGATCGATCGGAAATCACACAAAGAATTTTTTTTGAGAAAAAAAGTTTAGTTGCACATTTATTTTTCTCTAAAAATGGGCAGGTTCAGCCGAAATAAGGGACTTGAAAGTAAGGCAAGTTTCTTGCATCTGATTGGCCAGCTGCCAAAAAATTGCCTTCCAATTAAGGCAACTTTATTGGAAAGTTGACTGGAAAGTTAGGCAAGAAAAATCTCCCTTACTATCAAGTCAAGTCAACTTATGTCAAAATGACATTTGATCATATTTTTTAATTCAACTAAAAGCTGAACTTTATTACTCAATGATTTATTTATTTTCTGCACAACTTCATTTAATGCTTTCTGTAAAAAGCTTGCTTGTAAATTTGGAAAAGAAATCTATACTAATATTATAAATGCGAAAGTAACTCTGTCTGTCTGTCTGTTACTCAATCACGCCTAACTACTGAACCAATTTGCATGAAATTTGGTATGGAGAAATTTTGATAACCAAGAAAGGACATAGGCTACTTTTTACCCCGGGAAAATGACGCATTCCCATGGTAAAAATTCAGGTGGGCCGATCGATTTACGCCTAAACTACTGAACAGATTTTAATTAAATTTTGTAAGGGGATAGTTTGAGACTTAAGAAAGGACATGAGTTACTTTAGACCTCGGGAAAACAACGCATTACCATGGGAAAAATTACTTTACGGGTAATCTGATTGCTTTCACTCCTAAATTACCAAATATTTGAATAATATTTGGATAACATTGGTATTACGGGAAAAAAACGCATTCCCAACCCTTCTCATAAGTTGAGATTGAAGGTTGGTCTTCCAGTCCTGTTAATGATAAATCTTGACGCATCAAAGTTATGTAATGGTACACGGCTACAGATTACTCACCTAGGACGAAATATTATAAAAGCTATAATCATGACTGGATAGTAAAAGGAAAACATATTTTAATTCCCCGCATTCCGATAATTCCAACCGATTTGCCGTTTCAGTTTAAAAGAGTGCAGTTTCCTCTGAAAGCAGCATTTGCAATAACAATAAATAAAGCTAAGGGGCAAACGCTAAAAGTTGCAGGTGTAAATTTTGAAAAAAAAACTGTTTTTCCAATGGACAATTATATGTAGCGTGCTCATGAGTCTCAAACCCACAAAATCTTTACGTTCTGGCCAAGGAAGGAAAAACAAAAAAACTATCTAATGCGGACGAAGTCGCGCGTAAAAGCTAGAAAGTAATATTTCTTTAAAATACAAATCATGATGGACTTGTAGCTTGCCTGAGGAGTGTTTTGTAGAAAATAATGATTTTGGTAATTTGTGTACTATGAACTTGAAGTAGAGGTTTGTGAAGTAAAGTTCTGAATTTGAAATTCATGACACTTGAAAAACTAACTAGTTGCCTTGGTCAAAATTTACGTTCAAAGAATGAAGTTGACTTCAAATGAAGTCCCTTATGTTGTCTGAACCTGCCCAATGTATTTTTCTTATTTCCGGACGGAAAATTATTTTCCTGAACAGCTGATACTTTTATGTTCAAAAGTGAAACGAATCGTTCCACTGATTTGTGTTCCAATTTCACACAATCCCAATGACAGATTTCTGTCAGTAAAATTTTTTCGGTGGCTTTCAATCAGGAAAAATTTTTCAATGACAGACATTTTTAATGATAGCTATAAACGACCTGTCAAAAAAAAATCCAATGATTGTTTTCAATGATGAAAACCAATGATATCTATAACTGGCGCCAAAGTACATTGATTTATTTCTGATTTAAGATCAAATCTGCCGACTTTTAAAAATTGTATTAGTATTGGTGTAACAATTTTTAAAAAATGTTTAGCTGGGAATTTGACAGCTCTACTGCACACGTTAAAACGTACATGAAGTTACACTCATACAATGACAAAAAGAAAAACAATTCCAATGTTGTTCCATGAGCCAGGAAAAAAAATCAATTTTTGAATATGTCCAAATTAACTTTCAATATTCCTAGGAAAAAGAACGTGGAACAAAAATATACCTTTTTGAAAAAATGAGGGATTCCACATGTAGTCGCAGCAGTAGATGGAAAGCAATTTAAAATTATTAGACCGAAAAAGGCTCTTCGGAATGTTTAATATAGTAGAAAGGGACGATATACATTGGTCGCATTCACAAAGCTAGTGGCTACGTAGTAAAGGGATTCTGATTGGTTAAATCTAACTACAAAGTAGTTGAAATTTCCCCTCCGACAAGTGTAAAAAATTCGGCTACAAAGTTAGTAGTAGTAGTATAAATTTTTATTGAGTTTTCATTTTCATTACATATGTATATTATATATAAGTCTAATTCATGAACTTAAAGATATTTATTCTATTTGCCGACTTAGAAGTGGTCTGGCTACACAACTTTTAAAATTCTATTTGCTTCACAACACAAAACTGAAATGTTTTATTGTTTTAGGCTTTATATCCACTGGGATTAAATAATAAAATCGTCCACTCAACAAGACGATGCAATGAGAAATTAACTTAACCTAAAAATAGATGGAAGAAGAAGAAAGAAAAAGAGATAACAAATAAGATGCAAACATGAGACAGAAATATAAGATATTATATGTCTGTCTCTTACACTGCTTACGTGTACTACTGAAAAAGATTGAATAGATGAGGCTATAGATACATTCAAAATACATTGATTTGACATTAATCTAACCCTTTACCAACATGTTTGTTCGATAGTTTTCCTCATCAAGTGTTTATGGTTTATTTCAGTTTTGTTTACAAATTCTATTTAAGTTTAATTTGATTTTTCTTTTCCATAAGGAAGTTTTAACTATTTCTTAGTAACACTAGCTTTTAGATAACTTAACTTATTTATATAAAGTAAAATAATTACACATTTTAGGTATTCAAAAGAAAGCCTATTTAAGTCTTATTTATATAATGTTACACTAGGAATTGTATTTTAATTGGAATTGATTGTGTCAAAGAAAACTTATATTTAATATTACATTAGAATTTATATAACTAAGATATCTTAGATGTATTTGTTACAATAATTTCACAGCTTGTTTAGTAGGTATTCAAAGGAATGCCTTTTTAAGTCTTGTTTTAACAGGTAGTTATTACATAGTTTCAAATTGAATTTACTTATTGTAATAACATAGGTTTTAGGTAACTTAAGTCTAATAGTAACTATAAATTCACAGCATATTTTGTAGGTATTTAAAAGAATACCTTTTTCAGTTTTGTTTTAGTAGGTATTTAAGAAGTTTTGGTGATAACTAGATACCCCTTAGGAAGGTCTTAAATATACATTTTTGTTTTGTTTCTTTTTTTTTTTTTTTCTTTTTTTTGTGTACTAATACATTTCATATTTCTTTTTTTTTTTTTTCTTTTTACTTGGGATGTTGAGTGTACTTATTAGCCTCTATAGCTATTGATTGAGCGCTTCTTATAGAAAGGAGCTAGGAATAAGTTGTCATCCTCTTGGATTTGAAGAGCAAGGTTGGAACCCTCATTCAAAATGCAGATTGGTGATGAATAAAATCTATCATTAATAGAGAAGTCTATGTTTTCCGAAAATATGTCCCGGAGGATAGGGTTGTCATGGTGTTGAATAGCTGAAATTCTTCTTTTCGCAAGTTGTGTTAGATAGCTTAATAGAGGAGGAATACCAGAGGTATCATAAAGTGATTTGTTACTATACCATTTCCCAGATGGTTTACGCCGTTTGGAAATGCAGTTTCTGATTATTTTCCTTTCGAACTTCTGCAGTTCAGCAGCTACACTAGGTGTTATTTGATACCATAATAGAAAGCCATAGGCCATCAGAGGGCGGATTAAGGTTTTATACATCAAGTTTTTGGTTTTGGCTTCGACATGTTTAGAATTCAAAAGTAGTTTGAGCATTGCTGCCGCTGTTTTGCTTTTAGCCAAGGCCCTCCTAGCGTGGAAGTTCATTTTAAGTCTTTCGTGCATAAGTACTCCAAGGTATTTGGTGTTTTGCTTCAAAGGAATTAGGTTTCCTTCAATGTTGAGTTTGAGGTTTTTACTTTCGCGCACTGCAAGATGGTGGCCTCTGCCAGAGGCATTTCTAAAGCAGATTAGTTCGCATTTGTCATAATTTAGGTGTATGCCCCATTTTTTATAAAACTCAGTCACAACATTGAGATGACATTTTAGGTTGTTGAGGGCTTCGTGAGGCCTTTCATGGGAGCTGAATAGAACAGTGTCATCTGCATAAAGTATAGATTCAGAGTTATTGAAAGTGATTGGGAAGTCGTATAGGTAGAGATTGAAGAGGAATGGTCCAAGGATCGAACCTTGGGGGGACTCCCGACCGTATTGGAATAGGTGATGGATTTAAATTGTCAAAGTTAACGGATAGATATCTATTTGAAAGAAAGCTTTGTATAATTTTGATAAAACAGGGAGGAAAATTAAGTAAGTTTAATTTGTATAGTAGACCGTTGTGCCAAACTGCATCGAAGGCCTTCGCAAGATCTAGAAAGCATGCAACAGTGCATCTTTTTTCTCTTAAATTTTTGAAAATACTGTTGTGAATTGCAAGGAGGGCGTGCTCCGTGGAGTGACCTCGTTTAAAACCAAATTGTTGGGCTTGTGTGAGTTCTTCGTTAAAGAAAGACTGAATTTTAGAAAGAATCACTTTTTCCAGGATCTTACCTAGGTTTGAAAGGAGAGATATTGGTCTAAAATTGGAAAGAGTATTGGCACTATTATTTTTTTTAATGGGGATTAAATTTGCCTTTTTCCAGGATGTAGGGAAGTAGCAGTTATTAATGCAGTTATTTATTAACGGAGTTATGAATTTAGCTAGAATGTTCTTAGATTTTCTCAGAATAAAATTGGAGATTTTGTCAGGACCGGTTGACTTTTTATTGTTTAAAGCTGCTATTAGAGATACGATAAGGTTAGTTGAAGCAAAAAATTCATTGGCAACCGAGTTAGAATTAGACTCAGGAGAAAAGTTTGTGATTGTGAGGTTGTTGTTCCAAAAGGAAAATGCATTACAAAAGGTGTTAACTTCAAGTAGGTTCACCTCATCTGCATCAGGCACTTTGAGCGAATAGAGTTCAGTGTAAAAGGTTTTAAACCCCTCTAGCTTTTTACTAGTTGTAGAGAAGATCCTGTCATCCTGAGATAAATTGGGAAGGGAGGAACATTTGTTCTTGCGACCAGTGATCTGATTTATTACTCTAAAGACGTTAGATGAAGGCTTAAGGCTACTGAGTTTGAGTCTAAACTGTTCGTTGACTTCCAATCTCACCCTATCTTTTATAATTTTGCTGAGACAGCTTACCCGTGACGATAACTCCGCGTATACATATCCAGTACGGTCCCCAAATCTGTGGAAAATTCGTTTGAGTTTGACTTTCCAAGCTTTTCTGATTTTAAACAATCTCAGAGTTTCGGCAGAAATTCTTAGATGATTGTGATGCCTTGGATTATACTGACTAAATGAGTCAGCACAATTAACAATTATCGATGAAACCAAATTGATGTATTCATCGATTTCTGTATTCGACAAATTTCTTGTAGTAGGAATGTTTAAGTTATCTAATTGACTGTTAAGAGAACGGTTGAAGTTTACTCAGTTTGTGTTTTTAAAGCTGACATACGGTTGAGGAATTGTAGGAAGAGTGACATCATTTAGAAGTTGTATATTTAAAAGTACCGAGAAGTGATCGGAAATCAAGTCTAAGGTTAAACATCGGATATTATTGTTGGATCTGAGATTAGCAGATATCATAAAGAAGTCAATATGCGAACCCGACGATGGTCGGGTGGGACCTGGTGCAGCCACTAGGTCAAAGTCCAAGAAGTGATCATCTAAATACCATTGTGCAAAGTGGGAGCCGTTGAGATTAGTTTTTGAGTCACCCCAAAGAGTGTGGCGCGAGTTAAAATCACCACCTATGATGATATAATCGTAATTGTGCAGCGAGGAGAGAAGGTTGTCCAAAGCCGGGATGAGATTAGAACCGATGTTGCAAGGGATGTAAATGGAAACGAGAGCAAGTTGTTTCCAAGTATTATGTGAAAAAATGGGTATAGCAGCTATTGAAGCGGAGATTATTTGACATGAAAAGTGTATTTGTGAAGATTGGAAGGAATTTTTCAAAAAGATTCCGGTTCCTCTCCCATCGTTGTTTCTTATGAAGTCATAATGCTCATTGAAACGCAATTTTGGTTTGTTTTTTTGTAAACAGGTTTCCTGCACTAGTATAGCAGATGGTAATGTATCTTTTAGAAGAAGATCGATTTCTATTTGTTTGTCGTATGAAATAAAAGAGTTTATATTGGCTGTTATAAAATTTAAATTCATGGTGAAGGGGGGGTGAGGGAGGCAATAAAACACAGGTAAGCACCTGGTTTTTTGTGTTCTTCTAGCTTAACATAATTAGGCCAGAATTCTCTGATTTTGGAAATTAATTGGTGAATGGGTACACCAAACAGTTTTTGAGATTCATCAACGAAGTCAGACATCTCACTTTTATTAAAAGTGTTTGAAACATTCTGCACCTTCACAACCGGAGCAGAAACCTTACCACCTCTTATTGCATCAGCATAAGAGAAAGAATGTTTGGGCACTTTGTTAACCATGTTCACAATCGCATTTTTAATACCCTCTTTACGGGTTTTGGCTGCATACACAGTGGCTTCTTTCTTTTTCAACATCTCCAGTCTTTTTGGGCAGCCTTTATAGCTGGCCGGATGACCCGACAAACCACAGTTAACACAAGCTACCGAATCATTTTCTTTTTTTGAGTTTAACTCACACTTTCCGCGCTCATGGTCGTTCAGACACTTTACACATCTAGGCGCGAACGAGCAGTACTCAGATACGTGACCGTAACGTTGGCACTTGTAGCATTGCCTAGTGCCCGAATTTCTGATTGAGTCCCATTTGATGCTATGTCTAAACAACATCTTAAAACCTTTTATTTTTACTAAGCTTTCCCTATCCCCCAGGACACATTGGAAAAGATCTAGTGGAAATTCATTTTCTTTTGACCATTTGGTCTCAAATTTTTTAACAATTAAGTTAAGTGAGGGGTCCAACTTTAGGAGCTCATCTTGAACTTCAAGAGGAGAGAAATTTCCCGATAACCCTCTCAAAATAACGTTGTGTTTTTTTAATTGCTTAGGAGTGAAGGAGAAAGCTTCAATCTTACACTCCGTGAAGTGTTTCATAAAAAAGGAATGTAGCTCAACATCCCTTACAAAAATTTTTAATTTACCAAAACCAGTTGAAATAAACTTAATATTATCTAAACTAAACTTAGACTTACTTATAAAATCCATTAGAGTTTTTGAAGATACGCCTTTAGTGAAGATTGGTGGGCACCAGGTCTTGCTTTCATCTTTTTTGTTGCTTCCGTCCTTCACTGCTTCAGCCGAGACATTAGCAGCATGGATGAACTTCTTGGCCGTTGGATTACCCAGGGAACTTTTCATTTTAGCGTCGTTCTCCTCCTCTATGTCCAGAGGAGTAAAGCGATTAGATGTGTTTGGCTCAACAGCCATTTTTTTCGCACCCTTGACTGGAGCGACATGTCTCCTCTTTCGAGCAATAATGTTGGAGTACATATCCTTGTCATTAGAAAGGAGCTCATTGAGCACATTTTCGTTTGCTGATTTAGCATCCATTTTACTCGCAGCCGTTGAAGCCCCGTTGGTCCTACCAATATGCACGCAGTTGAAGCGCGGCATGGGTATTGTCACATTAGACACTATTTTCTCGGTCATACCCTTGCCGTAGACATAGGGTGCCGGAACTGTCTCGCTCACACTTACTGCAGCGGTACTTGATTGGTGTGTGTGTGGTGTTTCAACGGCGACGCCGCCGCCATCAAATTCATCGTCAGCCCAGCTAACGGATCTTTGGATTTCGGAAATATCCTCACTATTTAGTAGTTGCGATGGGAGCACTAAATTTGTCCTCATAAATTTATCTGGCGGCACAGATGGCCGCAAGGAAGGAATGTTATCTTCCTCCATTTCGAGAACCTACTCGAACTTTTTCTTTTTTTTTTATATTTTTTTCAAAATCGAAAACTTTAAGAGCACAAACTAGATATGTCTTAACACGACGAGAGCACAAACCAGACCCGGCTACAAAGTTAGTAGAGAATGATTTTGACGTTTCACAATCAGCTGCTCGGTAAAGTAACACGAATTCAAAATGAAATAAATCGTTCAATATTTAAATACAAATATAAATCATTCAAATTGTGTCTTAAATTTGATTTTATTGAATTTAAAAACACAAAAGATAAGTTAAAGTTATCAAATCAAAAATGTTTCTTATTTTATATATTTGCATTTGTCAATAATATGACAGTTCCACATTGACTAGCTTTGTAGTGTAGTTTTGCATTTACAATGCTAGTTGAATTTTGACTACGTAGCCACTAGCTTTGTGAATGCGACCATTTTCACCATAACTAATTACACCATACAAAGTTTTGAAAAGTTGATTTCATTTCCTATTGCTTACAAGACAATTACACTACATGTCAGAAAAGCACCGCAAATAAAAAACGTATGTGCAGCTCTGCATAATATTTGTATTAAGTACAGATTACTAAATCCAGAACATTACAATGAGGGAGGAATGGGAAACTGACAACATTTTAGAAAACTATGATGTCTCACCTGATCCAGGAAATCCAACATTAGAGACTACATTGCAGGTTTTATGCGAAATAATGAAACATATACCAACAAATTAAAACTCAACAACTAATAACTTCTATCATAAAAACCCCAAAATAAATTCATTTTTAATGAGTAACACATTTTTTTAAGTAGGAAAATAAGGACTCATAACATTTTTCTTTGCTTCCTCAATTTCAAAGAGTTGCCGGTACCCCGAATTGAACCGATTATAGCTTACGAAAAAACGCAAAATGCAAACTCAAAAAATTATATGCGTTAGAAGAAAATACCCGAAAAAAAGCCAGAAAATTCTTCATTTTAGATTCTGTTTTAATTTCCTAGGCCACAAGTTCAAATTTTTCTGTCAAACTTTTCTACCATTTTGGTATTTTGCATCTATTTCTTTGTAGCGTTCTTCACATTTCTAGAAATGGCAACAAGAATAGGAAATATTAATTTAAAAAAAAATCTACTTTTCAACACAAATTCTAACAATTCTTCATAAAATGTAACCATAACCCCTCTTAACTATTGTATGTTAGATCTTAAATAGGGCATTTGTACACTTTGTGGCACATGAATAGGGACAAGCTTTTTCGTTTTTTATTTTACCATATTTTTCAAACCCTTATGTTTTTTTTTTTTTTTTTGGAAAAATCCAAATGTAGAATGAATTAAGTTCTTCTAATTCTGCTAGCTATAAAACGGATGGTTTTGCCCAGATCCCGGTAAGCTCGAATTTGGCCTATTTCCTCTTTGGTTGGATCCTTACCTCTACCCAAATTAATACTCGTACTAAGCTTTTAAACGAGTATACTTTTAGTGATTCAAAACACGCTAATAGGCTTGTCTCTATCCATGTGACACAAAAAAACATATACTTTTTATGACCTTCTTCGGCAAAACTGCCATACAAATTTTATTTATCAACTTAATTTTCATTCATTCCACATTTGAGTTTTTCCAAAAAACCTAAGGGTTTGAAAAATATCGTAAAATGTTTTTTTTAATTTTGTCAGCCTCATTTACAGGACATTAAAGAACAATTCTAATCGGTGCCCGAAAACTTGACTTTCTGTTAAGTGTGCGACACCCTCATGATCAGTCTGGATCCGCCCTTGGCCTAAACCAGCTAAAAGTTTTTTTTTCATGGACACTGCCCCTCGCGAGGAATTAACAAACCAGAATAATACTTGGTAGGAAAAAGTGTTTATCAAATAACCCTTTCGGATTCAGGAGTGGAAGCGGCCTATGTACATATATGTGCAGTTGCGCCCCAATTTGTTATTTTATAAAACTACTGTGAATTTTAGTCAGGACAGAACTAACGATGACAAGATATTTTGGTCGATCATCGCAATTCGTATTACTGTCCCTCCCGTATCGAGATTTCCACAAATATGGCGATTAAAAGGCAAAAAGTAATTATGCAGAAGTTTTATTAGGTATCTTTAATAATAACATAAAATTAATTGTAGGTAGATTTAAGTGTAAAATTTATTGATTTTGATGAACAAATTTTCTTCGCTTTGAGATCTAAATGTTTCACTTTATTATTTGCTCCCATTTATTTTTTTTACATTTTGACAATTTTTTTTTAATATTTTTAGTTTTAGGTTCATACCTAAAATAAAATTTATCACAATAAACCTTCAACCACTAAGCCGTGAACAAATTGGGTCCTTACAGAAATTGACACTGATAAATATAATTCTGTCACAGGAAAACCTAGTGAACACATTTCACTTTCACTGTCTTTCAAATTTCAATGCCAAAAGCTTTAACGATTTACCCTTAACTTAAAAAGCTCAAATTAATCTACTTTCGATTTTAAACAAATATAGGGTGCAAGATTGGTTGGACTAATTCGCTGGCTCGTCTAGACATGAATTTCATTTCTTGGAAATTTTGTCCGCTTTATATAAAACTGGAACTGAATCAACCGATTTTAAAGGATGTTAAAAAAAAACGAAATTTCGGAAAATTATATGAAAAGTATTAAAGTTAAGAACGAAGACTTTAATTTTGCTTCATGTTTTATGAGTGACAATATAAAGGGTTTTCTAACAAGAGGCTTCATTTTGAGTGCATCGCTATTTGAACAAATGTCATTGTTAAAGATTTCATCTTTTAATATTTGACTAGTGAAAACTAAATCTAATATAAAATCTTTACAATGCAACAATCCGTAGAGAACTAAGGCCTAGTGAACTATATTTAATTTCTTTTAATAAATACTTTTTTATTTTAAATGAAATCACTGATTGGGAAACCCTCTATAATTTACATATAACAGCTGTGTTCTGTAATTTAACCAATAACTTAACTCATGTGTAAAAATAATTTTCAAATTTAAGTTACAAGTACAAAAGCTTATTTTTAAGTAAGCTTTAAAGCCAACTACTACCTTATATTCGTTTATACCACTTTCAATATACGAAGCAAAAGCATATCAACTATCAACCAACGTTTCCGCATCAAGTTGCAGTGCTGAAATACCTGCTATCAAAGTAGGTCTCCCGGTCAATTTAGCTCTCTTACAAATCAATTTAAACAACCCCTTTTCCAAAAACATACACAGAACCCAATTGAAGAAAATAAAATTAATACGAGTATCTAGAAACTTATTTACCTTTAAAGTGCCTGTGATTACAATATTGTTTATAAAAATTAAATCCGTCAAGTGTGAATCATATTTTAATTGTGTCGAATTTAACACAACATAATTGGTTTAGCATTATTTGGTAAAAATAATAATAATTCAACCTTAACTCAATTATAACGATTGAGTTAAAGCTTAAAGGTCGGTCGGTCTCATATAATTTAAAAGTGGACAAAATAGGGAGGTATGTTAATTCATTTATTTAAATAAATGTACATACATTACTTACCTACTTTCTTAATGGTAAACAGAAAAAAGTGCATGGAATACTTTCGATTCGAAAATAGCTGATTTTGCTTTTTGACTATTTGTGTTATGGTATTGATTTTTGCATTCCTGATTCCAAAATCAAGGAAAAATCTTTGAATTGGAAGCAGTTTATTTATCATCTAAGTATTTTCTTTTATTAAAACATTTAATAATGCATATTTAATCCATAAGCAATTAAGAAATTATCAACTGAATTTAAAGTGAAACAGAAAATATAGGCCAATTGAAGTTCCGCAGTGACTTAGAAAATGTCCTTGACTTTGACTTTACATAACTTTATGTGTGGTTGCCTTGACATTGCTTTAGCAGATCATATAGGATGGTACATAACGTAGATGTTTGCTTTCAATGTGCCTCATGGTATTGAGAGAAATAATTTGATTTTCAGGAGTGCGGCTGCTTGCCAAATTTTCGGAGAACGTGTGTGAATAAATATGTTTGTTAGTAATATGAGTTTTAGGACCAAAACTACGTCATACAAAGGACATAGAACAAGGATACGTTCCTTTTTGTTTTTGTGGGCAAGGTAAACAAAATAATATATTGACATTTATATTGATTCCATAAGGTAATTAGAATTTCGGTTGGATTTTATTGAATTATGGTCTTTGAAGATATTAGAGTCCTCTTTTATCTATGCTATACACACATACACTATTATATAAATTCAACTTATTTTAGATTTATGAAGAACATTATAAAAAAGTTAAGTAAAATTATAACAAAAGTCTTATATTCACTCATGTAAAAATAATCAAAACACATTTTAATAAGTAGTTTTTTTGAACCTTTGAACCTACAATATTTACATGTACAATCTGCCCAAAAATAAGACTAAAATATTTTCACGAGATATGAGAGTTATAAAAAAAAGTAATTATAATCATAAAATTGTGCGAATATATCGATCAATTAAGTCATAGCTATATTATATTTTAAAAGCGAATAACTTTAAAGCCTATTGATTATTACTTTCGGTTAGAATACGAGTAACAGTCGTAAACCTAAAAATTGAGTACACATTTATTCGGTAAGACTATGATCAATGAACCATATGCTATAAACGCACAAAGGTTTTCAAAATAATAAGGAAATCAACAAACGGACTAATTTATAAGCATTTTGAAAAATTATAGAAACAATTAGAGACATTTTAGTATTCTTGCAATTGCAATTTCTTTTTTTTATCAAATTCGTGTTGTGTGTGAATTGATCAAATTTAATCAAGAAAAAGTCAGTTTTAAATTAAAAAAATGCCAGAACGGCGGGCGGCGCGGCGTCCTTTATTATTTTACCGCCTTTATACGATGCGGCATGAACTCAACAAGTTTTTGGCATTTACTTACTGGAATGGTTTTTCATTTATTTTGTTTTTTAAACCATAGTTGTTGTTAATTGCTGAAAAAACTTGGTGACTAAAGATTTTTTTGAATCCACCCACAAATTCTCAATTGGGTTGAGATCGGGGGACTGAGATGACGAGAGTACCAAAGAGATTCTATGATTGCGAAGCTAAGCACTTCCAACTTTGAAGAGTGCTTGGGATTGTTATCTTGCTGAAAATGCAATCTTTATGGCACATTTTCCTCAACATATGGAGGAATTAACTCTTTCAAAATATCAGGATATGTTTACTTGGTCATATTATCATGAATTTGCAGATCAGTCCAACACCTTACCAAGAAAAGAGGCCGGGATTCTACCCAAACTGATTACTTTCCATCCGTGCTGGTCTGTCGATTTTTCTAAATCTTTAACAAAATATTGATAACAATACGAACTTGCTAATGTATCCAAGAGTCTGTTTAAAAATATTTTAAGATTTAAAAAAGAACATGCAAAAAAAGTTTGTTTTCAAAAATTTAAATGCCAATTGATTTCTAAAAAAAACTCAATTTTCAAAAATCTTATTTGAAAATCGTTAGAACGGTTGTTTTTTAAATTAATGTTTTATATATAAAATTTTTCAATTTGAGTTTAAAAATATTTTTGATATTCGGTTATTTTGAGTTTATATACGTTTTATATTTCAATTTTTTTGAAAAAAAAAATGTTTAATGTTTTTTTTTTTTCAAATCAAAACTTAAAACAATAGCATTTTTGATCAATAAATATTATTGAGACAGTTATTAAGATCGGTTGATTAGTTCTTAAGAAAACTTAAAAACAAAATTACGGTTCTTTTGAGGGTGCTCTTCTGGAGCAATGCAAACATATTTTTATTGAACGAAGCCAAATAAAGAACAAATTTTTTAGCGAAAAATTATCTATTAGTTTGTTTTTTTTTTTGATTTTTGACCAACAAATTTTACTACTTTTATTGGAAATTTCTAAGATCACTATCTTAGATTGAAAACAAAATTTTTTTTTTTTTTTTGAAAAAAACTGGCTGTGGGATTTTTAATAAAATATTACTGATTGGTAAAAACAATATTTTTTGTCAGATAAATTAGTTTGAAGAAAAAATCCAGGATATTTGAGTCGAAATTCAATCTTTACGAACTTTAATAATGTTTTTTTTTTATTTAAGTCGCTAGCGTTTTTGGTTCATGAGATATTTTGAATCAACCAATTTTTGAATTCTAACTACATCTGTTTGTGTTATCTTCTGCATAACAATTTTTATTTGAAGTTGATATCTCTAATATTTCTTGAGATATGGAAGTCAAAAAGTACAAACGCACATACAGCTCTCTAAAAATCTTTAATTTAGATTCTGTGGACCTGAAACGTTGAGAAAGGTCAACATTTTTAGTTCGGTAAATCAGAAAAATGTTTTGTCACATCGCGTAAAATGTAATTGGCGATATTATTTCATTATATTTTAGTGTAATGATTAGTGGAAAAAGCAATAATTACTGATTTTTTGATAATTTCTTTTGTTTTCAATTACATTTATGTAATTAAATGGCAAGTAGTTGACGCTTTTCAATTACAAGAATTTTATAATTGAAATTCTTTAGTTACATTTCAAAGTAATTGGAAAAGTGTTTGGAGATTTAATTTACAAGTATGTACTTGTGATGTAAGTTTTCATATAATTATTTTTTTCACAAAAGTAGCCAACAAAAGAATTCTGTTTTCAACTTTTATATTCAAATATATATATATATATATATATATATATATATATATGTGTGTGTGTGATATACATATGTATGTAAGAATAAGTACATACTTTTAAAACTCGAAATTTGATGGCATCTAAAATCTTTACATTCAAATGAAAAAAACGTTTAATTTTTCACAATAAATTAAGGCTCACTTGTCGGTTGAATACTCGTATCGATCTCTTGTTCATCTCCTGGTCCTGATCTGTCGGTAAACTTTCGGCATAGAATTATGCAAAACTGTTTTTAAATTTGTAAATAATGAATTAATCTTAACCTTAAGGAAGAAATTAATATCAACTGCTGCAAAGGATAATTCATTTGTGTTTATGTTTCCATGCTCCTTTGAAATGCAACACAAAATGAGAATATTTTTAAATTGCGGTGTTTCAAATAAAATTCCTAAACAAAAGTGAAAATCTGAATGAGTACAAAATTTCTATTTAACAGATAAAACAAACAAAAGAAAATTGAAATTTTACTTTCCTATATTATCCTCATTACTTATTATACATATGTAGGTTTACGTGTTGAATATGATGTAATTCACATGCTACTTATTTGTAGTTGATCCACATTTTAGAATGCCTTTTCAAGTCTTAATGCCAAGGGATACTCGAAACGTGGGTCAATGGTTTCTTGAGCATTGATTTTATTTTATTTATTGAAGGGACTTGGAAACTTATTATACAATGCCATAGTTAAATGGAAAAAATTGTGTACCTGGAAACAATATGCACATATTGCTTTGTTAATTCCTATACATTGTGTAACACTTATGGTGAGAATTTTTTCAAAAAATAAAAGTCTTTTTGTTTGATGTTTCAATGGGAAGTTTGTTTAACAATTGATTGCAAATGAATGTTGTTCTTTTTTTTTAATTTACACTCATCCATACTTCCGCTCCCGCTGTGAAATTTTAATGGTGTTAGATTTATATACCATATACTTAAGTTGATAGGTATTAAAGTTCTAACACAATGTTTCATTTGAAATTCAAATTAATACATAAGTTGTAGGTTTTTTCAGTGTTATTTGTCGGGTTCAAAATAACAGTATTTTATTAGGTTTATTCATATTATATGCTTGCGTTTTTCTTTTTATTTTCCTAGAAGTCTAGATAAGTCAAAAGAAGATTGGTGGAGAATTTTCCAATTAACATCCTTCACAATTACTTATCTTTCAAACGTTATTCCCTTTCAATTAACTTAAATACTTTTAATAGAGAAAAAAACTAGCCAGGCATGATGCATATGAGCCATCTAGTACTTTATTTTTAAGTTATAGGTGATCTTAAAGCTGAAAAGGACAACAACTGTTTCCCGCCCAAAATTTTTACCAGCCAGTATAATTGCCCCTCGGAATAAAATGAGTCGCCTTTATGCTTTTGAATTGCAAACTTATTTCCATCGCTAGCGTAATGTACCTACCCTAAACAGTGCGATTTTTGAAAAAATGTTATTGCTGAAATGAAGCACCACCTACTCTGATGTACGCAAATTTGTGCAAAAAGTTTGTGATCTCGGTGCTCGTACCATGCCAGCGGACGAGAATGTGTCTGCTTAAGCCGAAAGTGTTCAGACTTAATTCACAATCATCAACTAGCCATCAATTTGAAAATGTCACGCATTAGCCGAAGGAAAAATTTTAGCAAAGATCTTGAATTATTCTCTTACAAGGTCCAAAGTAGTCAGTACGGTGACTGCATCATTTGACCATTTTTCTTTGAAAATGAGGTCAAGAACAACGTTTTGATCAACGGTGAGGCATGTTAACCGATTTTGTTTAACTTCCCATAGGAAGTTATTGTTATCCGTCCGATTTGTTGAATTGAAAATGTTGACATTTTTCTACGTTCCTAGAATTTAAACCAAATATTTTTAGAGAGATGTCTGTTTGTGCGTGTGAACTTACGGTCGTATGTCCGTACGTCCATATCTCAAGAACCAGTAAATAAGAGACTTAAAATAAATTTTGTTATACAGATAATAATGCAAAAAGATGCAGAAGGGACTCTCAAAAAAATTGAGTGGGTGTTTTTTTCCCATGGAAACTAAAAAAAATTGTGAAAATGTTGGTTAGCCCAAAATATTTCACGAACCAATACAGCTTTCGACTTGAATTAAATTTTATTTTATATTTAGTAACGTGAGACCAAACCAATATAATTCAAAACAAAAACCAATAAACGTTTTTTTTTATGAATCAAAAAACCTGCAAACAAAATAATTACGACCTCGAATATTTTACCAACAAAAAAAATTATTGATAATAACGTTTTTGACATCTGATTAACAGTTTTTCTTACAAAAAATAAAAACCTAAAAACAAAACATTACTTAAACTTGATTTTTAACGTTAGATTATGGTCTTAAAAAATTCATATTTATTGTTTACATAGGAAATTGAAACTTTCAACAAATGTTACTAAAATTATTAAAAATTGATTTTGGACTAAAAATCTCGGGAACAAAAACAGAAATTGAAAAGAAGGGTTGGCTACGAAATCCCACATCACGAAATCCCGGGTAACGAAATCCCGCGTAACGAAATCCCGCAAAACGAAATCCCGCAGAACAGAATCCCGCATAACAAAATCCCGCGTAACGAAATCCCGCCGATTCGCTCCCTTTTCAAATTATTTCGACACCGCTGTTTTCATAGGAAAGGAGACACTCTTCGATGAGAATCATGGATACTTTTTAGATTGTTTGGAAGACAGCACTGTATTGGTTTTGGTGTATCAAATCGTGAGAATCTGTGGAACGAAGGAAAAAAATTTGTCGTTTCAAAATTGTACTTAAGCAAGAATATTTTTGGAAATTATTTAGTAGACTAGACAACGGGATTTGTTCCAAGGTGGTTGGTCGCACATGAATGCTTCTGTAACAGGTAGCGTAGATATGGAGTGAGGTTTGTTTGGTTGGTTGTTTGGTAAGTCTAAGTAGGGTTTATGGTAAGTAACGCATTGCTTAGGATGTTCTCAGCATTCAGGAATAGCAAGATTCCTTGGATGCGTAAAGGACATTTTAAGCATGCCTAGGGGTTGGGTTAAGGACGCTTAAAATGGTGTTTAAGCGTTTTAGAATTCCGTGGGATGGAATTATCTTTTTCGCTTGGATATCATTTTAAGCGTTTTGTGGGGATTAGGTTTGGGGTTGAGAAGGCTTAAAATGGTCTTTAAGCGTTTTAGAATTCCGAGGGATGGAATTCTTTTTTTCGCTTGAATATCATTTTAAGCGTTTTGTGGCGATTGGGTTTGGGGTTGAGAACGCTTGAAATGGTGTTTAAGCGTTTAAAAACTTCCATAGATCAAATTTTCTTTTTCGCTAGGTTTTGAGGTTGAAAACGCTTAAAATTTTGTTTAAGCGTTTAAGAACTTCAGAAATAGAGTGTTAAAATGTCCTTTTTAGGACTAAAAAAAATTGTAAAGAGTGAAACTACATAATTTCAAAAAACTTTTCTTAAAAAAAAACTTTCAAAAAGTGAAAATCTTTTTTGAATAAAAGCACTTGTGGGTGGCAGGCGCCACTTCTTTCAATAAAAGCACCTGTGGGTGGCCCGCTTCGAGGGATCTCAGGATTTTAACTCCACTTTTCGGGGTTCACACCCGCTCACGCAACTCCGTTGCTCCGCTTAGGGTATGTAAAGTCGCCAGGCAGGCGCCTATATCAACAACTTCTTTCAATAAAAGCACCTGTGGGTGGCCCGCTTCGCGGGATCTCAGGATTTTAACTCCACTTTTCAGGGTTCACACCCGCTCACGCAACTCCGTTGCTCCGCTTAGGGTATGTAAAGTCGCCAGGCAGGCGCCTATATCAACCACTTCTTTCAATAAAAGCACCTGTGAGTGGATTTCAGGATTTTAACTCCACTTTTCGGGGTTAACACCCGCTCACGCAACTCCGTTGCTCCGCTTAGGGTATGTAAAGTCGCCAGGCAGGCGCCTATGTCAACAACTTTCTTAAACAAAAGTAATTGACTGTAATCCTATATGATTGCTATCGCAAAATTTCCTACCTCACTCTCAATCATGAGAATCAACACGTGCGAAGGAGGCGTATCCAAAGCCAATTGAAAAACAGCCATGCATGGATGCATGGATGCATCCTTTGAAAAAAATATAAAAGTAGTGCTCACTTCGCATTATTTTCAGTTCATTCATTCTTTAACCTTCAGTCAGTGCGAACGGACGTGAGCGGATTAAAAAATAAAAATATAACACAAATTTAAAAAGTACCCAAAATTAACAACTATAATCCGGTAAATCCCAGAAAAGGTTCAGCAGTGCCATTTCTACCTGCGCTACCTGCTTTAAAGAGGATTACGGATACTCGGTGGATTCCAGGAACGAGTTCAGCATGGATCAGCTTAACACGAACGAAGCCCTAGGTTTGCTCACTAAGCTTCTCAAGAAGATTAGGATTGACCTGGGATCGCAGTTCACAGCTAGGATGAACCAGGGTTTTAGAAACGTCATGGACGAAACCAAGGAAGGAAAAAGTGCCATGGATCAGGAAAACAATGCAAACACAAGCGAAGAAGAAACCGCCAGTGAAGACGAAGCGGTCAGCGAGGAACAATCCAGTGAGGATGATAGTACCAGTTCGTCCAACGAAGCTGGTGAATCACCCCAACCCGCACAAAAGAGGATTCGGAAGAATCAGATGAAGGGGAAAAACGTCAAAAAACATTTGAACGAAAATAAGACCCCTGCAGCCCCAAAGACAAAGGAGCAACTAGCTTCTGCAGCAACATCAACAGCCACTTCATCTGAACCAAACACATCAAAGCCACAGACAAAGGAGCAATCAGCTCCTGCAAAATTATCGGCAGCCACCTCATCAGCAACAGCTTCAGCATCTAAACAACAGACAAAAGAGCAACCAGCTCCTGCAACAGAAGCAACTCAACCACCGACAAAGGAGCAAACAGCACCTGCAAAGCCACCAACACCACCAACACCAGCTACATCAAAGATGCCACCTATTTTCTGCTACTCTGCAAACATTGCTGAAATCAGCAGGTTTTGCAGAAGCAAGAACTTACAGGTGACATTCAAGAACAGGAACAGTAAGTCAACTATTATCAGCGCAGCCAATAGAAGAACATTCGATGAGTTGAAGGACTTCCTCAAGGACAGGAAAATTGAGTTCAACTCCTTTACACCGAGGGAGGAAAGAAAGAATTTACTTCTTCTGAAGGGTATTCATAGTACCTTTGCAGCCATTGAAGTGGAAGACGAGCTCAAGATTGAAGGGCTGCCAGTCATCAAAGTGATTCCCTTCAAAACGAGGAACCAAAACAAGATCTACAACAATTTTGTTGTAGAACTCAGCAAGAACTACGAAGTCAACGAAGTGTTCACAAAAACACTCATAATGAACCAACGGGTTCATTGGGAGAGGCTGCAATCCACAGACATCGTACAATGCCGGAACTGCAAACGGTTTGGACACGTAGCAACTAACTGCGGACGTCAATATGTCTGCGTTAAGTGCAAGGAGACACACGAACCAGGCCAATGCAAAAGGACCGTCAACACAGGACTCGACGTATGGTGTGCCAACTGCCAAAAGACAGGACATCCAGCTAGTTTCAAGGGCTGCCCAACCCTTATAAAAAAACGAACGGAAAAGAACAAAATGGAAGCTGAAAAGAAGGCACGGCAATTATACGCAACACAGTCAGCTTGCAAGGGAGTTAATCCATTTATATCGTTTGCCAACACACTCAAACATGGACCAACCAACACACAGAAGTCGCATCCAGCAAAGACCTCAGCCTCAAAGGCCCCAGCAAGACCAACTCCAACCCACTCAGGACCTTCCCAACCAAGACCAAGACCAACATCGAACCCAGCCCCTTCGATGAATCTCAACACAGAAGTCCAGCGAATCTTCGGAAGCAATCTTCTTTCTGTAATGCAGAAAGCTAAGAATGCCGTACCCTCGAACTACGCCCAACTGAGTGAAGGAGAGAAGTCCGTGGCCCTGGCCACCTTCCTGTTCCAGATATGCAATTAAAGAAGATCCGCATACTGACGTATAACGTTAATTCGTTATACAGCCTGGATAAAAGGACAGCCTTCAACATGTTCATGAGGAACAACAAACCGGATATTATACTAATCAGCGAAACCAACGTAACTAGGAGGAACAACATAGACATCGTGGGATACAAAACCTTCCGACAAGACAAAACCGATGACCGAAGAGGAACCGCCATAATGATGAGGGACTTAATCTCCGCATCAAGCAAGGAAGTACTGATTTCAGGACTCCGTACAAGTGAAGCCACAGCTGTCCGTATAGATCTGGGATACGGAGAAACACTAACCATCGTCAGCTCATACTTCAAATGCGGCTCCACCTCTGGAAATATTCACATCGACCTGCACACCCTCAACCGAGCAGTAAAACAATCGACATATGGGCTCATTGGCGGTGACTTTAATGCGAGACATCAACGTTGGCTGGATACTTCCGACAGCACCGAGGGCAAGGCTGTTGTGGACTGGATGGATACCAACAGCGAAGAGCATTCTTTGGTCGTGGTCTCACAGCCAAAACCAACGTTCCCAAGAACACCATCAACATTAGACTTCTTCCTTGTAACATCTAATTTTGTTTTTATACTTCCAGAGATTTGCAACTACACCTGCTCCATAGTTCCAAGTGACTCGGACCACGAAGCAGTTTTGCTTTCAGTGAAACTGAATCAACCAGCCATACTAACAGCAAGGCCTCAAGCGGAGTTTATCAACTACAGGAAGCTCAACATCGAAAGACTGCAGAGAGACGTCGAAGACAATCTTGAACTACCACCCACAAACAGGAACCTAACCACCGAGGAAATTGACAGCGCGGTCGACAACCTGGAATCAGGTCTTTCTAATGCACTTGAGGTACAAAAAGTACCCAAGTCATCGAAGGACCGTTACCAGCATCTACCGGAGTATGTACAAGTATTATACGCCCACAGACAGAGGATAAGGAAGCGCCTCCAAAGGATACTGCATCGGGAATTCAACACCGTCAATCTGGAATACAGGATAGCCAAAAAAGAACTGGAGCACACCAACATAATGTTCCGAAACGCTATTCAACACCACAACGACATCGCGTTCAAGAAGAGGCTGCAGGCCATTAAACCAGGACCAGACGCATTCAAGGAAATAAACCGCCTTATTGGGAAAAACAAGCCACTTCCGGAAGTAATGCTCAGAAACAACATAGAGCTTACAACAACAGCAGACAAGGTCGAAGCCTTTGCCAACCACTTTGAGCAAAGCTTCACACCTTCTCCATCAGCAGACCAAGCCTTCCGTATGGAAATCGACGCCTCCATCCATTTGATCCAGCAACCCAATACTGAAGCAGTTCAGTTCAACGATGCCTGTCCAGCTGATGATCCAGCAGAACACCAGCAATTCTGCAATCACGTGGAGATTGCAGAAATCATCGGCAGTCTTAGGCCAAAGAAATCAACTGGAATGGATGGTGTTTCCAACTTTATAATAAAGAAACTTCCGCAAGTTGTGATGATAATTCTAGCGATTATCATCAACAACTGCATAAACAACTGCTACTTTCCACAAAAGTGGAAAACAGCAAAAATCGTGGCCATCCCGAAGAAAGGAGCAAGCAACCTGGTCTGCAACTACCGGCCTGTATCCCTTCTTAACAACATGAGCAAGATTCTGGAGGAAATTATACTCAGGAGACTGAAAAGATTTTGCAACGAGCGCAGCATCATCCCTACAATGCAGTTTGGTTTTCGCAAAGGTCACTCCACATTACATCCCTTGGTGAAATTCCAAAACGACGTCACCTCAGCTCTCAACCGTCACCGTGTCACAGTAGGATGCTTTCTGGATGTTGAAAAAGCATTCGATAGCGTCTGGATTGAGGCTCTCATCCACAAGCTCCGTATTTTAGGTATCCCTCAGGCACTAATCAAAATATTATTTTCTTTTCTTTCTTCCAGGAAATTCTTCGTGGAAGCTGATAATAAGAAATCAACAACAAGGAACATTTTGGCTGGAGTGGCGCAGGGATCGAAGCTCGGACCCTTTCTCTACAGCTTAATGACGTCAGACCAACCTGTGCCATCAGACTGTGAGAATCTGCTCTTTGCAGATGACTCTCTCACATACGCCTCATCCATCTCACCTGTCCTAGCAATCCGAAAGGTTGAAGCCCACGTATGCAGACTCTACGAGTACTACACCAAATGGGGAATCAGGATAAACACCGCCAAATCGGAGTTGGTCTGCTTCAGGAGACCGGTTTTCAACCGCAGCCGCTGTAGATCGGCGGCAGCATGCAGGAACCTATCACTGAAGTTCCCTAATGGATCAACCATCAAATCTAAAAGGAACGCCAAATACCTGGGAATTAACTTCAACGAGCTGTTTCGCTTCAACCCGCACTCAAGAGCTGTGCTTGCCAAAGCCAACCTAGCCTTCCACCGCATCAATCCCCTATTGAAGAAGAGGACCGGACTCAGTAAGCCAACCAAACTGCTGATCTACAAGCAACTCCTCAGGCCAGTGATCAGCTACTGCTTTCCAGCATGGTTTACGATTTCGAAGACAGCGATGCAGAAACTTCTTTTATTCGAAAGGAAGCTGCTAAGGATTTGCACTGGACTACATTTTGATAGGCAAAGGCGCAAGTACTACAGCAATAAGCGGCTCTACGAGGAAGCCCGGATCAAGCCACTGGACATATTTCTAGTTGACGCAGCTAGAAAGATCATTGAAAACATAACCAACCACCCCAATCCGCTGATGAGAAGGATGACCAACGAGGAACGACATCCCGAACCTAGGTACCTGAGTGCCATGGATATCCTCGAGAAATTGACAACGGACAACGCTGAAGCAGTTTCCTTTTATGCTGACCTGGAGTCAGCATATCAACGCGGCTAGATGCCGCAACCCAACCCAAACCAACCAACAATATGACAACCAGGACTGAACACCCTGAGATGAACCACGCCATGGAATATAATTTAAGCCAGTTATAATTAAGTATATTAATATCTTAAATTAAGTCATTGTAGATTTTTAGGCCGATTTTGTGTCAAATTACCTGTATTGTTAAGTGTTAAATAATTTTAGGAATAAGTAACATTGTATATATATCATTATTTTCAGTTCTTCTTAGAACTCCGTGAGGTAAACACCTCACCAGAGCACTGTTGCCATTTTGACTTGTTTCCAGTCAGATTTGACTGGATTTTTTCTTCGTTAAGCTTAGTACGCTGCTGATGCGAAACGAAATTTCCCATACAAAAATGACATGACGAAATCATAAACGAAAAATTTCGCTGTGCTTTTCGTTTTTCAGTACGCTGCTGAACGACGAAATGTGTCATTTTAGTGGATAGCTGTACTAGATTTCGTAGTACAATTCTCCACTCTTTTCGTTCTCAATTTAATTGCCCGGTATATTAATTGCTTGCGAAATTTTGACGTTTTATTTATTTATTGAAAAATTTTTCGAATATTTTCGTTTATGATTTCGTCATGTCATTTTTGTATGGGAATTTTCGTTTCGCATCAGCAGCGTACTAGGCTTAAAATTGAACTTCAACTTCCAGACAGAACTCTCCACAAATATTTTTCCGCTGTGGTTTTCGTTTTAATTTCGCTCTGCACTTGGAGACTGCCGACAAATTTCGTTTCGCATCAGCAGCGTACTAGGCTTTAGCTGGAAATAAAATACAGATCAAGTCAACATTTATTTTTGACTGGAATAAAAAAAATTCGAAACACTTTCTTTAATTATTTAGAAGAACTTCAAAGGGTTAACAAAATATTTGAAAGTGAAAAAGGGGATTTTGTTAATGTTTTGGGTGATTTGTAACTTCTCATATTAATGCTTATCAAAAAAATTGTTATGCCCCACTGTGATTATGATTTTAGTCCTGATTTAGACATAAGTTGCTTAAGGCTACAAACAAAGCCTTACCTCGGAGTCGAATGCGAAGAAAAACTAAATGAATTAGAATTAAATTTGGAAGTAAACAAGGAAGATATTGATGTATGTAGACAAAACTGTTAACATTTGATTATAAAGCTAGTAAAAGAGTTGCAGCAGAGAGTGCCAAAAAATTTTATCATTTTAAAGCAGATAAGAATGCTTTCGGTAAGCGAATGCCTTTCAATGGGACAATCTAAACTTTGTAAGATGGAACAACATAGAGGAAACAGTACCTTTTTGGTGTGAAGCTTCATCTTATAAAGATGCTAGTTGAGAAAATCTTTTTAAAGAATTAGCAAAGTTCTCTATTTCGATATTGGTATTGTCACTGTGAAATATAGAAGACAAGTTATTTTTTGTTAATTTTTCTATTATAGTTTTAGTTATTGTTATTGTTATTGTTAAAATGTTTTTATTATTTGACTGGATTTTTGACTGTTTTTTGTTTTTAATTATGTTTAACTGTTTTTTTTGACTAGATTTAAATAATCGAAATCCAGTCAACAAGTCAGATCTGACTAGATTCCCAATTTGGAGCTGGCAACACTGCACCAAAGATATGGACTTGATGTTCAACCAGCGCTCTATTTAGAGTGGCGACATCGCTCGGAGTGCTTTTTGGCGTTTTGGTTGATTCTTATTTTTTAAGCGTTTTAGAACGTTAATTATGGGAATGTTCTTAAGCGCTTAAAAATTGAATCTAGACGTTTACCAGCTTAAAACGCTGTTTAAGCGTTTTGAAAGTTCTTTTTAGAGCTACAAAAAATATTCAAAGAGATGAAAACAAGATTTCTAGCTTCTGGAGCGTTTTTTCCAAAAAAATCGGTTTTAGCTTACGACTCTAAGCGTGCTAAAAATCGATTTTTTCCATACAAAGAAGAAAGCTAATTTAGCCGGAATAAGTTTTAAAATCAAATTTGCCATACGAATAGCCTAACAAAAAAAAAGACTACTCCATCGAACTAAATTTTCAATGAAAATAATAAGCTAAAAGAAGGAAAAAATATTTTTTCAGAGCAAAATACTTTTCACTACTTTTCCAGAAAATATTTTTTCAAAAGTACTATCTTATGCCGTACTAGAAATCCTGCCAAAAAGGAGTAGAAAAATCCCGCCGTGATCGGCGGGATTCCGTTACTCGGACCATTTTCTGTGCGTGTGTCTTACAAAAAATATCAAATTTAATCGGCGGGATTTCGTTACGTGGGATTTTATTTTGCGGGATTTTGTAACGATCCCAATATTCTTATTAACATTTTGTTAAATTTTTGACAAATCGACTAATGGGATGGGAAGTTTTCCTAGCCTCTTTTTTTTTAATTATTTTTAGCTTAAAATGAGGCCTTTACTTAGATAAAGCATACATATCGTTAGTCCAAATGTTAAACATTCTAAGTACAGAAAAAATCGTACAACAAACAAAAATAACAAAATAGATATTATTCGCAAACAAAAATAAAACTTAATTCTAATTAAGGATAGCGGCAACCCTGCAGAAGGCTTATAATTCAAAAATCGAATTTGACCTCGAATAATAATTTTGTTTAAATACTAATATTTATAAGTTCAGGAATGTAATAGGTTCTTAGTTTTATAAGGCTCCAAGAACAATTTTAATTTGATATACATATTTATGTACGTATGTACATACATACATGTGTAAATTTTATCACTAATCTCAAGAACTTAAATAAAAATATTGAAAGTATAGGTACTATCTTGTCTTTATTTTGCGCTTACAACTTAATAATACTAAAGACAAGAAAATAATTTTTATTGTTTCCTAGTTACTCAGCATTATTTTCTAATGCATACAATAATCAATGAAAACGTTTAAAGGTACCAACTATGTATGTATACATAAACCAACTTATTATCTATAATATTTTCTTTTTAAATAATTCACAGTTTTTTGTTTATGTTTATTTCCTCATCGTTCTAACATCATCAAACAATAATACAAAAATTATGTAATAAATAGATACAAATAGAAAAGAACCTCCAAAAAATACAAAAATAAACAATAACAACAATAATTTTATCTCAAAACATTTTAAATTGATTATTTTGAGTATTTTTTAATTTAATGAGTGTGGAACAACGTTAGAATGATCAAAAAATGAGTATTTGAGTTTCAGTATCGTAGAAAACTTTGTAAGCACATGCTGTGCTTTTTTTATGGTTTGAATTTTCATTTTCAATCCACCACACGACGCGACGACCAACACCGCAACCGATCCGTTCACTGTAACCGTCACCGACCAGACCAAGTTTAATTTCGTCAAAGAGAAAATTCTCAATTCCACTCGATTTAGTTTACGATCAACCGTGAATCGGTGAGTGCGAATGTTAGTGCTACCAAAATCTTTGCTAAGAAGACCGGTCTTCTTAGCTACTTCATTTAATGCTGCTGCATCGACGAAAAGCGTTCGCAAGACAACAGAATGGAGCTACCCGCGCCGCCATCGCCACCTGCCTCCAGTTGCAACCCAGAGAGTTCAAAATCCATCACAAGCTGAATCACAGCTACGCTTTGACTTACGTCATAAAAGTAGCCTTTTAGCTCTAGTCTACAACGAGTATGTTTAAAAATGTTGTTTGTTTTTTGTATTTTATTCGTATGATTTATGTGAAAATACTTCCAATAAAAGTCAAAATAATCACGTGGACGTGGCTTGAGGAAAATGCCTTAAAACCACTCGACTAAATCATTGTTATCTTTATCAATATTACCTACGCTACACTCACCAAGCCAAGCTACAATCACTATTGCTAAATAATGTTCCGCCGTTCATCGTCGTTTACGTTGTCGTTTCGTTGGACTTTGTCCCCCAAACAAAAAAACTAAGTTTATTTTTATTTTTTAAGCAAGATGTGTATATTTTGTTGTTTATTAGGAAGAACGCTTTCTGGTTGTGTTATTTTTTGTGTGTAAGAATAAAATCATAACTAAAATGCTTTGACAAGAAAACAAATTTTGGATTCTACAAATCTTTTGGCAATTTTAATTAAATGATTCGTCATATCTATGTACATATATTTACGATTTATAATTTATTATTAGTCGTATCTTTGGAGCAGACGCTGCTGCTTAAGAGAATAGCTTCTGGTACTTGGCTACCAACTGATTCACTATAGTTCGTTCAGTGATTCGGAACTGTTCTATTATTCTGACACCTGATCGCACTGACCGACCGACTGTGTGTCTTCTAACTTCTGTGTTGGTAATTAATTAGAATTGCATTTGGTTTGGTTTTTATTTTATTATGGATAAATTAATGAAGCTATTTAATTGAAGCATTAAATTAAATGTGTTATTTATAGCGAAGAAAAACCCTTAAATTTAATTTATACATGCAATGAGATCGTGTTTAAAAACTATGCTCTTAAAAGCACTGTTATCAACTTATCAGTTTGTTATTTATTTTATTTTCTTAAATTTAGTCGAAGTGAATATTGTTAAATAGTCTGCGCTTCTGCAGTTCTACTTAGACAATCGAAGTAGACAGTTGTTGTGCGAATCATCATCAATTTCATTGTGCTTAGTTTTTTTGTTTGATTATTTTAATATTAATTTATTAACAGAAGCAAATTTTTAAATTTCAATAAATTTCTGACTGATTGAACTTTCAAAACAGAAATAATTACAAATGTTAGTGATTTTGGTGATTTTTTTTAGTATTTTATATTAATTAATTAACAACATTTTAATGAAGTCAAAAATGATATTTTTAAATATTTTTGGGATTAATATACATTGCACTTATCGCTAGTTTAAAGGTTTAATTCATTTAGTAACAACAACAAATGTTTTTAAATTTGAACGATGTTGAGACATAGTAATTCATCATACAAATATTTTAATAATTCTATAAATATCTCAACGAAAACCGCAACTTTTTCGAGTAAAGAAATTTGTTTGGAACTCAATTTGTGAACCTTTGGACCCTTACACCTACATGTAACTTCTTGTAAAGAAAAAAACTTTTTAAGTTACTACAAGCTTTACTATTCAAAGTTTCTTTCTTTTAAACAAGATATTATTTTTGTATGACTTTTTATTTTAAGACTTAATATATATGTATGTTATTTGTCAGTAAAACAAAAGGTACCTTATTAAGTTTGTTAAGTATGCAGTAAAATGCTTAACTGAAAACTTGCTCTTTAACGTATACAATCTCTGTTGAAGATTTCGAGTGATATTAAAAAATAATCAGTTTTGTGTCCACCTTTCAAACGATTTCAATATTTCTAAAGATGGTGGGGCGCGATCTTCATTGTTTCAAATTTGATTTTCAATAAAAAAATAATAATTATGACTAATTGTTAAGCCGTTGAAAATATGTCAATTTGTTGCCCATTATTTATTCTAAATATGTTCCAACAGCAAAACTATTAATTTTTTAATAGTTTATAGATTTTTTTTATCTGAAAAGAAAATTTAAACTTCAAATTATTTGTCAGGAAAGTATTTAAAAACCCATTTTCAGAGTGATACTTTACTGAGACAAAACAACAAATGTACAAGGAAATCATTGAACGACAATGTTATGTTGGCTAAAACTCATTGACATTTGATGTAAAGAACTTTTTTGTACCGTTAGTTTCCTTAAAGATTTTTTAAGTTTTGTAAAATCTATAAACATATACATATGTACATATGTATGTATATGTAAATAACTTAAAATCTACACTTAAACCTAAAGTTAGGCTTTCAAATCATATTTAATTTACGGAATATAGGATAAGAAAAATGTCAAGAATACAAATTATTGGTGAAAGAATTGAATGTTATACTAAGTTGATCATTAAAAGCAAAGATGATGGTGTGACTGTAAACGAAATGAAAGACCTTTATAAAATAAATTTTGTTTCGATTCAAAAATCAGATGTTCCTTGAAAATGTTATAATAATTTAAAAAAAAATAAAAGTGAAGTGAAAGAAAAGTTTTGGGTCGAATAAAGTATATTTTTTTATTAAAACAGATTTTACAGCTCACAACTAAGTTATAGTTGTGATGCAAATAAAAAAATAAAAAACATAATAAAAATTAAAGCTTGCTCAATTGATTTTTTGATAAATAAAAATTCCAATGGCGGCAATTAGTGATAGTGATAAATAACCATTAATTCAAGATTACATATTTTTCACTATTTTATGTGTTTTTAATTTTGACATTTCATCAATTTAATTGATTCATCAAAGGTCAACCTTTAAGAATCTCCGTTATTTCTTCAGAAGTGTAAATCAATTTAATGGAACCATAAACAAAAAATATAAACAAACAAACTTAAGTGCAGTCATAAAATACGACATTAATAGGAAAAATATAAAACCAGTTTTAACGTTTTGCTAGATTTTAAAAATCTCTAAAATATCATTTTAGAATGTACCTTAATTATCATAATATGGTCGTTCTATTTTATGTTTCTAATTAAATTAATTAATAATTCTTCATACTTTATCTGTATATGTGCATTTAAATCATTTTTATTATCTTCCTCGTATTCTTCCTTCTTTACATGTTCTTTTTACATACATTAATTATTTTTTTCTACTTAAATCAAACATTTCAAGCATGAAGGTCGCACTGTGGCGTATGAGTAATATAATTTCGGTAAAAACTACCACGTTATAAAATTCTCTTTCATTTCTGTAAACAACAATAGCTATTTATCTATGTAAATGTTATACTTATGTATGTATGTACAGGTACACTAATGTATTAGTGACAGAATTTTGTTTTTCTTTTTTTAATTTCAACAAATCTATCCTTGAGTAAGGTCGTGTCTGTTGTAAATTAGCTTAGAAAATGTGACCGACACAAACAAATCTACCAAGCCGGAATAAAATAAATCTTAATCAGCATAAATATTTTTATATATATTATAAATAAAACAATACTAAATACTGTCTGAGATGCTTGTTATTATGTTGATATAGATAACATTTGAACTCTTTAAATAAGATAAGATATGGTTTAAAAGTGGGATACAAACAAAATCGATCGGCAAGAGGAATTGATTTTCTATTTGTAATGCAATGAAGGCGATTTCACCAGACAAGATAAAAAGCATAATACTTTGTTTTGAGACTTGAGCTTTTTTTCCTAATTAAAAATAGTAGTACCCGTAGCATGATGTTTAGTGCGTTGGACTGTCATGCCAGTGGTCTTGGGTTCGATCCCAGCCTATGCCATCTAAAGTTTCTTTCACTCGTACTGCCTCTTGCGAGGAATTGACAAATTCTCCAAGAGTAATTCTTGTCATGAAAAGAGCTTTTTCAAATCAGCCGTTCGAATTGGGCTTAAAAAAACTATAGGTCCCCTCCATCCCTGACAACAGTACTCGCACACAGGAATGGTTGAGAGTTATAAGTCACTAGGTCCTAGTTTTCAACGAACTGTTGCGCCACCTAATTTATTTATTTTTATTTTTTTAAAAATAGTAGCACTTGAATATTTTGTATCATTGTTGCAAACAAAAAATGCAATTTTTCTAAAATTAAAATAATTTTAAACAAATTGCACTTGAAAATTGATTGCCACACGTGACTCTTTCACGATTAACTTAATTTGAGAGCTTTTTCTTCGTGTAAATTGGCGCGAGAGAATAATAATTCATATATGTAGCTACATCCATATGCACTCTATATGTACATGCATAATGATGTATTTTATGTGTTTATATTATACAATATACATGACGTTAAAACAAATTGAATATAATTATTTTTGCCGGCTTTTGTTGCAGATGGTTTGACGCCTTATTTAAGTGTTGACATGAAGTTAATTTATGATTGTATACTTTTTGGATTTAAAAAAATATAAACACATCATGCAAATGAATGCGATAGTAATATTTGAATTTATTTTTCAGGAATTCTGTAATGTTCGACTACCTGTATTTCTATCTTTCGAATCTTCCGAGATGGCATGTGGTAACATTCGCTGGATTTGCGTATGTCGTTTATTATTTTATTCAAGTTGTTAAGGTGAGTAAAGCAATTAGTTAGAATTTTTGTATAGTGTACACAACCTTGCGTTTATTTAGAAATTCATTGATCAAAGTTCAATTTAAAATGAACAAAGAAATGCAATTTTTCAAGTAGAATAATTGTAAAGTTTTATTATTTTGGGTAAAGAGTAAATTTCAAAAGAATTTTCTACAATAAAAATAAACACTCGAACTAACGTTGATTTCAGAAAAAAAACTTAGTTTAAATTACTGTTATTAAAATATAATGTAAATAATATATTGCATATGTAGGCAAATTTGCCTACATTTTTCTAAAACATATTTTTTAATTTTTAGAGACACAATTGGCTTTTAAAAAGTGATGTATAAGTGTAAATATTACAACACACAAACATACTATATATGTATCTACATATATGAATATTTTGCTTGGCCCTTCTACCATTTTTTTTTTAATTAATACGAATCAGATACTTAACATTTGATCGAATTAAGAATTTATTTTGGTCTAGATTACAAAAAAGTGCAAAAAATCATGGAGGAAGGATTGTTTCGGTAAAATTTACCACAACAAGTTTCACTAGATTATCTAATATACATTTTCCTTTTTAACCTTCCTTTCGTCGTTGCGGCTCCAAAATATTTTAAGAGTTCAGATGAATCCAGATTTTCAAAAGAGATACTTAGGAAAAATTGTTGACCCACCGAACCGAGTCTAGAATCGATTGGTGACTCTTACGGTCAGTAAATAAGTAGAACTCTCCTTGGTGAGTCCTGTACTTTTGTGGCATAGCAGTTCTTATACTGAAAAAATACTGTACGGCTTCTGCAAAATCATTTGCATTGTGTCTAAATAATTTGAGAATTTCCTATATTGGTTTGTAGAGCTCAGCAGCTTTTCAATTTTCCTGGAATGTCCCTATGGCAAAGGTGAACATAGAACTTCTGTACCATCTCCATAACAAGATGGATTAAAAATAAATGAAGGGGTTGGTGTAATCTGAAATACTGAAATTAAGACTCTTATTCCGCCTTCCCAATCATTGTAGTGTGTTCCAGGTGGAACTTTTGGTAAAAAAGAAGTCTCCTGGCTTAAAGAAAACGTGATATCCGTATTTTCTCAGATAGTCACGCCGCTATCAAATCTCTAGACTCTGTCTCTACAAACTCTACAACAGTCCATAACTGTCGAACATCTCTATTGTTTAATACTCACATTTATTGGGTGCTGAGCCATAGAGACATTCCAGGAAATTGTATAAGGCAGATGAACTCGCCAGAAATGGTACAATATAACCCATTCTACCACGTTTGGCTAATGCTGGCATAATCGCTACATGTAAACTATTGCTAATGCAAGACGCTGTGAAGAAGGCAAACCTCAGGTGAAATAACATCACCAGGTGTCAGGTCACAAAAAACATATAGCCTACATTAGATTTAAAGCGCTCAAAGTGCTTGCTATCTCTAGATTGCATATAAGCTCAATAATCGATGTCATAACCGGGCACTGTCTTAAAGCAAAGCACGTCACGCGGATAGGCGTTTTCTCAAATGACTTTTGCAGAAGCTGTATGGATGATGAAGAGGAGGAAACAGTTCTTCACTTCGTCAAAAATGCAAGAATGATCTAGCAGAATTCTTCCATAATGATCTAAACAATCTCAATCATATTAATATAATCAGTCTTCCACGTTTCGTAACGGACTCAAACTGGTTTCATTGAGCTTAGAAGAAAGCCTCAAGAGTTTTGTGGTATCACAATAGGTCATTAAACTGGCCTAAGTATGAGGTGTCTCAAAATTAACGCAAGATTTCTTGCGTTAATTTTGGGACACGTTAATTTCAAACAAGTTGAGATTTCTTGCGTTAATTTCTTGCGTTAATTTTGGGACACGTTAATTTCAAACAAGTTGATATACATATTTATTTAGAAACGAAATCTCATCAAATGGTAACCTTTTTGGATTGATTAAATGTTTAAAAAAATACTTGTCTTTATAAAGGGTGTCCCAAAATTAACGCAAGAAATCTTGCGTTAATTTTGGGACACCCTATATGTCCTACTCCATTACGAACAGCAACGAAAGAAGTACATGTGTTTACAATTTGAGCAGAATTATAAGAATTATTTAAAAAAAAGTACACATTAATAAAATAACCTTAAAATAAAGACGTCAAAAACGTCGAATCCATACTCATACGTACATTTTTTTGTAGTAATTGAATTAAAAATCGCCTTTAAATTAGTTAATACAATTAGGCATACCTTTAAAGCAGTCAATTCTAGCTTTTACTTTATAGAAAGCTTTTTTGCTTTCTATTGTTTACTTTTTTGAAGGCCAGTCATAGGAAATCATTGGTTTTCATCATTGAAACAAATCCCTGGAATTTTTTCACAGAAAATATCTGTTATTGATTAGAGTTGATCGTTGAAGCCAAAACTGATAGGTGTAAATACAAAGAAAATTGAAAGCCTTCGATAGAACGATTATATTCGAAATTGTTAAATCAAAAATCAGCTTCATTTTGACACCAAACACACAAAATCTGACTCTCTTAATCGCTTTTAAATGTTTAAATTAATTGTTCAATAATGAAAACCAATAATATATATGTATAATATTGGCCCTTAGCCTAAGTAGCTTAAGATAAAAATGGTTCTTTATTGACGAAGAAAGTAACTAAAAGGGATTTTTCTCGTTCGCGTTTAAACAGTTCTCTTAAAATTTCACTGATTTGGCCATATCCCCATATAACAATAAACGATTTTATATCGAAAAGATTTTGTTTTTGATTTTTACCTTGTAACTATTAAAGCAACTTTAATTAATCTGTAATTTGAATTTAATTCAGAAACAGAAGTTTCAGCTACTCGGTGTCAGAAACTGCTCAAACCATTTATTAAAGATATCCATATTGCAGTGGCCTTTAAAGGTTAACGGAGCAATTATTTTTCTTCCACTTAAGGCTGCAACCATGCTAATTCGTTGAGTTTTCTTTCCAGATTTTAGGGCATAAAACCTTGAAACTAGTAATTGGTGAATTTAGTAATTCAAAAAATTTCTTACAAATAGATGTTAGAATCCAAATATGTATGGTTAAAAAACAATATGTAAATATTTGCAAATCCCTTCATAATTATGTGTGTAGCAGACTAATCAATCAATTAGATAAGAGATAATAACCCTGTACTCAAACAGTTATTGGTTCTGCAAAAATAGTTTTGAATAAAACTTTATGACTTGACTGTGCCAAAGTTCAATGATTATGAACTGTCTGCAAATAATCTTATCTCGCGTGGGAGCTGATAACATATTATAATGAATGAAAACTTTACTTTTTTACTTGCATAATGAGGCAAGTATAGGTTTCATTTGATAAAATTGGATTTTCGTGCTCCAATCTCATTTGATATATGTACATATGTACATATATTTTTTTCATTTTTCCTTTAGGAGATTTTAACTTATTTTTTAATCTTTAAAAAATCACTAACATTTCTGAACAATTGTTTTCTTAAAATGTGATTGTAAGAAAGCTTCGTCTAAGAAAATCACGACGATATATGTAAGGTACATAAATTACATAGCTACTCATAACTATTTGTCCATGTTTATTTCTTGAAACAAAATTCTTTAACACTTTTACATATGTGAATTAATCTAATTTTATTATTTTGTATATTTTCAGAGACCAATATTGGCAGTATCCAATGGTCCCTTCAAAGATTTTCTCATTAAAAATGTACCCACATTAGAGATGAAATTTTGGCCAACATTTTGGTGTGTCGAAAGTCGAGCACAGACAGTTTTTGCCAGTATCATTCGTGCTTCAAATTTAGCAAATATCGATTATAGAAGGTATGTAAATACATATTTTCATATCATATTCAAATTAATTTTAATTTCGTGTGTAATATATTTTTTCAGGGAGATATTAGGCTTAAAAGATGGTGGAGAAGTAGCTTTAGACTGGTTAGAAAAAGGTTGTGATGAAAAAGCTCCTGTGATAATTATTTTACCTGGTTTAACAGGTACTTTAAAAGCTCGATAATTTAACAATACGAATATTTTTAATTAATTGTCTACATTATTCATATATTTTAGGTGAATCTCAAGCTGATTATATTAAATGCCTTGTAACGGCTGCCAACAATGAAGGCATCCGAGTTGTGGTGTTTAACAATCGAGGTTTGGGAGGTGTTGAGTTGAAAACACCACGTTTATATTGTGCAGCAAATTGTGAAGATTTGTCTGAAGTCGTTGATCATGTTAAAAAATCACATCCCGATGTGAAATTGGGCGCTACTGGAATATCAATGGGTGGATTAATTTTAGGTAAAATTTATTTAGAATAACTTGTATAGAATATTTGCTAATTTTGGAAATTATCACAATAGGAAATTACCTAGCAAAACACAGTGACCAGTCCAATAAAATTCTAACAGCTGCGAAGATTATTTCAGCACCTTGGGATGTCGTAAAAGGTATAAGTTCAAATAGAATATTGGTGTAACATAACATTGAAGGCATATTTAAACTTTTCTTTTGGGTTACAGGTTGTGCAAGTATTGAGAAACCGATATTAAACAGTCTCTTAGGTCGGCATCTTGCGTCGAGTCTTTGTAAAACGTTAAGTAATTGTCAAATTTTCCGTGATACTGACGTTGATATTGATAAGATTATGTCGGTAAGAAAAGATTGTTACAATCAAAATCAAGGCCCAATGAAATTAATTTATATATTTTCCCAATTTAAGGCTCGTACAATAAAAGAGTTTGATAGTATGTTTACATCGAAGCAGTTTGGATACGCTGATGTTGACGATTATTACAGTGACGCAACATTACACAACAAACTGCATAAAATTTCTGTGCCTTTACTTTGTTTAAGTGCAGCGGATGATCCATTCCAACCCCTAGATGGTAAGACACCTTTAAACAAAATGAATTCCTCCATTTAAAAATAAAATGTGTGTGTTTTTTTTTTAATTTATAGCAATTCCAATAAAAGCAGCTGAGCAGTCAACCCATGTGGCTATAGTTGTGACAGCTCGTGGTGGTCATATTGGTTTTTTGGAAGGTTGGTGGCCATCAACGAAGGACCAATATATGGGCAGATTGTTTAGTGAGTTCTTTTCCAAAGCATTATTTGACGTGGATGGTGAATTCGATAGAATTTCACAAAATCTCATTCAAAATTACTACACAAAACAAATGCTGCCGGAAATAACTAATCCTAAATATAAGATTATTGAACCTGAAGTCAAGTCTCTAGAAAAGTAAGGAATATCAAAAAAACACAAAAGGCTAAAATCTTTTTAAGCAAACAACGATGTAATAAGCAATAATAGTTTCATAGAAATATTTATGTTTTTCTTCCTCAAGACTTTTTCAAAAAATACATAATGCCTAGATTAATCGTAGTTAGTTAAGTTCTGAATTTTATAATGCTAAGATATTGACTAAAACCTTTTAAACAAAAACAAACATTTAAGAAAAACGTACTCGAAAATGTGTTAATTACAGAGTAAAGAAACGTGAAATGGCTTTTAATCAAAGTCCAAAGGCTAAGAAGTCATATGTTAATTAATTAAGGAAAGTGACTCTGTTATTGCTGCATCAAGAATATCGTTTGTTTCTTTTATGAATTTATTGTTAAAAAACTACTTATGAATTCAAATTTAAGAAAACAATAATTAAATATTGCTTATAAAATATTTTCACATAATAATATCTACTTTGTACCTAAAGAAATGGAACTTTGTCTTAAATATATAAAACAAAAAATAATTATAATTTTTTGCATCTACATATGTAATTTTCGAAAAAAAAGAAAAACAGTTCGAGACTACTTGGCTATGATTCGAAAGTAATTTTTAAAAAATGTCATGTGCCGAAAGTGCCTAATTTGGAAATGGTTATGTACATTTGACATTTTGCGTGGCTTTGTTCAGTATTTCAATAAACAATGCAAAGCGTGGCATGGCAATTAAATGCAACATAAAATTATAAATGAATTCAATGTAAAATGGGTCCAAAGTCTGAAAGTAGGTTTTTATTACGAAATTAATAATAAATTAACTGTTATCCCAGTTGCATTAAAGTAATTTTAAATTGGGAATTTTAATTTTAGTTGTTATTAATAAAAAAAATATTATTTGTAAAATTATTTTATTTTGTTCAATTTTTACTTATTTAATAAATTTTAACAAAATCATTTAAAAATTTTAATCTACTTATTTGTACCAATTTGAAAAAGCTTTTTTGGAAAATATGTATGTGATTATTTTTACAACAACATTACCTTTTAACACTTCATTAGTAAGTTTTCAGACAAGATATTCAAAAGCTTTAAAACGATAAATGGAATAGTTAAGCAAATTACATAGATTCTTCCTTAATTAATGATAATGAATAAGAATTAACTGAACATTCTACCATCAAGAAACCATAATATAGTTATGCTTACTAGAGCTCTTGATTAGCACTGAAAAATTCCCTAGGCTGGTGGTTAATTCTATAAAGGGTCAACGTAGCCAAAAACAAACAAGACATTTTGACTCCTCACATTTATTTTTGACCGAGTGGTTTTTTTTAATTTTGGTCTCTGCCTATTCAAATATAAATAGTTCCAAATGACTTCATCTAGCCCAAACATACAACGCAACAGCATAGCATCTTTGATCGAGTATAGCAATCTCAAGACAAGAACTTTGATCGTCAAAACGACAATATTCGATGGTTGTAATTTTGCAAAGAAACCCACTGTTTTACCGCATAGTTTAGTATTTGGTATAAAATACTTGTGGACAGTATATTTGAAATTCAATATATAACCTTAAATTTTAAATAATTCAATATTAAATATGTACATAAGAGTTTTTCAAAATCTTCCATATTTTGGAATTGAACTAGAACTATAGTTTCCATTTAAAATTGTATAAGTTAACTGAAGTTAAACCTTAAAATCATTGAGGAAAACAAAACCTTAGTAAAATAAACTCAAATACATATATAAAATGTGTTTATTAATTCATTATTAATATTTTAAAAAAATATGAAAATACACTAATATGTACTAGATTTTAGATATACATACATATTCGAGACTAAACCTCTGGACATTGTACCCAAAAACATGCGGTTGACCGGATGAAAGGTAATCAAGAGCTCTTATTCACGTTCATTAGGTTTAATTTAATTAAAAAATAATAATGCAAAATTAAATCGTCCTAGAACATATCATTATAAAAGAAAACAAAAAAAAAACATTTTACAAGAATAATTGTTACTTTTCAGAAAGGAATTCCACAAATTTGTTGTTGCATATTTTTATTAAAACGAAAACTTTAAATAAATTATATTTAATAAAAATAATTTAAAAAACAAACTAACTAACTATTGGAGTTTATGTTAGTTCACAAAAATATTTAATAAAATAATTAAAAAGAGGATTTATATAAATGCAAGTAAGTAGGTATATAACTTAAAAATCCATCAACTAACTAAAAATATAAAAGACTCGCCTAAGAGCAATCACAAGGCACAGTTTTTATTTAAGCAAACATAACTAGTAGGTATGAATTTTAAAATTTTAAGTGCTGCAACCCGACTTTTAAATGATTTTTCTTTAAATCTTTTTTAAGTAATCAGAATTGATTCTACAAACAAAATTAAATAGGTTGATATTTTTGACAAGAACATGGCCAAGCATTGTTATGGTTAGAATTTAATGTTTCATTAATATTGCACATTAAATATTAATAAAACAAAGTTGTCGTCAACAATTTTATAATTGGTTTGGAATAGAAATATTGTATTCAAAATACTCTGTCATAATACTGTATAACAAAATACTATCTGTACAAAATACTGTATTGTCAAAATCTTGTATGGTGAAAATTCGGTTTGTAAGCCCAAGATCTGTATTTCAAAAATTCTTAAAATTCAAAAAGCTTTCTAAATTAAGACAGGCTAAAACATTACTCAGGGATTAAAACCAACAGCACTTCATATACTCCATGCTAAAGATGGTAACAAACCTAGATACCCTTGGTGTTACAGAGAGTGCCAGTTGTAGATTTTGTATTCTTTTTCCATGCGATATTATCGGGTGGGAGATAACAATCTGCCCTGGTATTCTGGTATTCAAAATGCTTAAGTTTCCTTAAAAATATAAACTCAAAAGAAAAATTGTAAAAAAACACCTCAAACTGTTTTAGACGGAAGAAAATAGATTTTAGGTCGCAGTGCATTAATACCAAAATAAAATAATAACAATAATCATAATAGTGTTTCATTCTTCAAAACCTTGGCAAATAAAACCACCTAAGATATTACCTTTTCTATCGATTTCAATGTTGAAAGTTATTTTTTTAAATTATTGATTGAAGACCCAACCCAAACCCAACCTTACAGAATTAAATTGAGCGAATTTTTGCCAACTCTGTAACTTTAAACTCGGAATATTTGCTTAGATAGTGACGGACATCCATTCTTCCAAATTTGTACTATATAGTACAAATGAAGCACTACAAAAATCGTAAAGACCGTGAGTAAATGACCAAACCGACATACATACATATGTACATATAAACAAAATTGTGAAGCACTTCAAAATGTAGTTTGTGTGTTGTGAACATAATTGATTTATGGCTCACGGTATTAAGCTTCTTCTCTTGTAATATAATATTGTCTGATTTAAATGTAGTGAATTAATTCAGCAAGTTTGAAATTTTAATCAATTTGGAAGTGTTCAAAAAATTGAATAGTTAATCTGTAGTTATTAAACAAATCAATAACTTTCTGTCATAATTTTGAATTCACTTGAAACTGAAACTATTTTTAGATATTACAAGTTTTTCTGTAAATAAGAGATTACTATATAATAATAAAACTTCAAGGGACTCACAAAAAACACTTAATTAGCTTTCCATGTGTAATATTTGATAATTTTACAATACTTATTTTGACTCTGAAATATAAATAGAAAATAATCCCTTATGGAAGGGCTTTATGCATAACATATAGCCACAATTTCAATTTTAAGTTAAGACAACAAATTTTAAGTTGATTTTTTTTATAACAACACGATAAGCTTCTAAAACTACAACATTAATTTCGCACATACCTCAGCAATTTCTGATGATTTTTTTTATAATTAACGGGCACTCAAGGGGTTATTAATACCCTTAACATGTTTAAAGTTTAAACACAGTGCGAGCTTTAGGAAAATAGGGAAGGATTAAAAAGGAGATACCGATGCACATTAGTCTTAAAGTTTTGAATATCAAAATGATAGGGAAAAACAGAGCTGGGTAAAACATTCCACATTCTCGATGTGCGGTTAAAAAAAGAATCTCTATATTTGACAGTACGTCCGAAATTGAGCTCAAGGTTAAACTGATGTGCATTCCTAGAAGTACGGTATTACGGCGGAATTGTTTGAGGGGGGAATAAATAAAATTAGGTGGCGCAACAGTCCATGAAGAACCAGAGCCTAATGACTTACAACTCTCAACCATTCCTGTGTGCGAGTAATGTTGTCAGAGATGGAAGGGACCTACAGTTTATATGCCGAATTCGAACGGCTAATTTAAGAAAGCACTTTTCTTGAGGGGGGAATGCAACTGGCTAATTCGACAGAATACTGTTTATAAAAATATCGGTAGAACAACGAAAGGCATGAAACATTGCGGCGGTGTTCGAGTGACCTAATTGTTCCGGTTATAGTTCTATCGCCTATCATTTTCAAAAGCTCATTTTTGGGTCCTGTCCAAAATACTTAAACTTGTTTTAGGGGACCTGCCCAAATATGCGAGTTATATTCAAGTTTTGGACGAATTTAGGCTTTGTAAATTACAGCCAGATCAGAAGGGGTGACACATTTCTTGCACCGTCGGAGAAATCCTAAGCACCTAGCAGCATTTTTGGCAATATCGAATATGTGATCATTCCATAAGAGGTGATCTGTGATACACATACCGAGTACTGAAAGTTGATAGCGGGATCGGGGGTGATGGGTTACGCTTTAACGACAGGAGACAGCATTGAGTTTTCGAAGCATTTAATTCTACACGGTTTTTGATTCCCCATTGTGAAATGCTGTCGAGATTAGAATTTAATGAGCTTAACATATGCTGAAGTTGAAAGTTCCGAAGGACAAGGATGTGAATCTAGGAACGAATATGAAAAGCTGAGGGTACTGTCGTCAGCGAAACAGTTTAATGGGTTAGAAGTGGCAGATAAAAGATTGTTGAGGAAGAGATTCGGAGACAAAACGGAGGCCTGGAGAACACCAGCATTTATTTTATGAATTCCAGACTTGAAACCATCTAATAAAACTTGTATGGAACGGTTAGAAAGGTAATTTCTAATCCAACGAAGAAGGGATTTGTCAATACCAAAAGCACGCATTTTCGATAAGAGAACCAAACACTATCAAATGCCTTTAAAATTATTTATTATTATTATTATTATTATTATATAATATTATATTATTTATTAACATCTCATGGTCTAAAATCAGCATCAACAATTCTTTTATCGTAATCTTCGGAAAAATTTTCCATATTGATTGTTTCTTCAAAATAACTTATTTTTTTGTGAAAAAACAAAATTTGATTAATTTTCATTTGTGGCTTATTACGTCACAACTGAATAATTCAACGAAAAGTCTTACGGGAAAAGTCACTCAAGTAAATACCAAAGACCTCTCTAGTGGAATAGCCATAAATTTAAAAGTCTATGTAGATAGATTTAGCTAAAAAACGGACTTTTAAAAAATGTGTGACTTATCAAGTTATTCAAATAAGCCCTTCAATGGTACCTAGCACCTTTCATTCAATCTGTTATAATATTGTTTCTGCCCAAGTTTTTATACCATAACCAGAAGATACCAACTGTAGTCCCACCATTAACCCGACACTTTTATACTCCATTCTCCCCTATCAAGAAATCATATGATTTTGACATTTCCTTTTTAAATGTCAACTTTGTTTTTCATGTAATCAGGAAAAAAATATCAAAAGAAAAGAACACAAAGAGAGGTGCTGATAAAAATATAGTAAAAATTGCTTTTTCTGCAACTCTATTTTTTATTTATTTAACTTAATTTTCAAAATCCTCCTTCCCTTAATATTTCGGTTTGAATTTATACAAATAAAATCGCCTGTTATCTTCCATATTCTGCACTCGAAAGTCGAAGCTCTAGTGAAATTATTTTACCCTAATCTCATCTGTTACGCAGTGCACTATTTTTCTTTTATTATTTTGTATTTGGAAGAAAATCCCATAGTTGCCAAAAACTCCAAGAACAAAAAGAAACAAACGATTTGAAAACATGGGAAATGCAGGGAGTGCAAACATTGCGAGAGAACGCCACAAGTCTGCCGATAGTACTACACCAAGTTCACCATTTCGCGACAACTCCGGCGGTGTCCTTGGGGGTGGTGCTGGTGGCGTTGCTAACAACAACGCAATAGGCGGTGGTGTGGGTGGGCAGGCGTTTGTTTTTGACAAGAAACCAGACACGCGCCTAGTACTCCATGGAACGTCACAGGACGACGAAGAACAGCCATACTATACAAAGCCAGTATCGTCGTCAATTCACGACGACTCTGAATTTACCACGCCAGCTCCGAGGCAACGTTCTAGCACCGTGTCAGAGGGAACAACTCCAACGGCAATGTCAGGTAGTTTAGCTGAAGCTGAGGACGACCCCAATAAGCCAGCACTGCCAACTGTTTTGCGTTGGGATGGCGGTGGTAAGCAAGTTCTCATCAGTGGTACTTTTACAAATTGGAAAACATTGCCAATGGTCAGGAGTCATGGGAATTTTGTGACTATTATTGATCTACCCGAAGGTGATCATCAGTATAAGTTTTGTGTGGACGGCGAATGGAAACATGATCCCAAATTGGTGAGTTTAGTGAAAGAATGTTGTATTCTTTTTTCGGTAGAATAGAAAGTGAGTCATTGGTGGAATACAATAATGGGAAAATCAATAATAAAGAAGATGTCAGCGGAGTTCTTTTGCTTTTAGTTGTTTGATGTCTCCTCTAAAGTAATAATAATAACAAAAGAGAGAATATCTAAGCTATTTATGGTTTTGTGTTTTTAAACTTAATTAAAGAACTAAGCTACTAATAACTTTATATCGATTCGTAAAAATGTTCCTTTAATAAAAAAAAGGGAAGTAACTCACGAAAAAAATAAAATCTTTTATTTGGTAATGAACATTCAAATCAAATCCACCCGACGAAATACTTCAGACTAAAAATGATTCCCTCATGTGAATACGCTCCTTTAAATATTTACCATGGTCGAATTAATAAAATTATTATTTATAATCTTTTAATCATGCATGTTTTATCGCACTGTTCCATTTTTTTAAAAGTATTTCTCATTCAAAAACTTATTGCGTATTATTGTTTGCTTTTTACTTTTTAAGTGTTTAAAAAACACATAAAGAATTTTCTTTTTAAAATCATAGAAAAGCATTGATGATCCCAGTGGAATAAAGAACAATCTAGTTTCCGTTCGCCAATCGGACTTTGAAGTTTTCCAAGCTCTCGCTAAGGATAGCGAAAACGTCATAAATTATGCCGAAAGAGAATACTCTCAAGAGGTGCCCCAAGCAAAGCCATGGGAAAAAGTATCCGGACCGCCAGTTTTGCCGCCACATCTACTCCAAGTTATTCTAAACAAGGATACTCCAGTATCTGTGAGTATAAAATGTAGAATATAAATTTAGAACGTACATTTCAATATTTATATTTTTTATTTAAATCATAGTGCGAACCAACTTTGCTTCCTGAACCAAATCACGTGATGTTAAATCATCTGTACGCTCTCTCCATAAAAGACGGTGTCATGGTACTTAGTGCTACACATCGCTATCGAAAGAAATACGTTACGACACTCCTATATAAGCCAATCTAAGAGAAGTTCATTACTTTTATGTTTTTCTTCTTTAATGAGTCTAGCAAAACCAAATTGTTTGCAATTCGCATTAAGGCGAAGTTATACCATACGTATCTAAAAATAACTAATCATAGATTTTAACGAGTATTTTCTGAATAAAACAAAAATAAAAAATTGCTCTTGACAGCAATAGCAATACCTTAAATGCTTAAAATGTAAAATAGATTGAACATAATAATAGAATGCGCTTCGATAAAATGATTAAAAAATGTTCTTTCGACGAAATTGGTCATTTTAAATTGTACAATCTGTATGAAACCATTTGAAGTGCAATTAAAATGTGTTGTTTTATTTTTGTTTAATATTATTTAAAAAAAATATTCCCTCTCCAATAAAAATGAATAAATATGTATTTTAAAATATAAATGACAATTTGTGATGAAGTTTTATTTTCTGCATTTCAAGGAATATTTTCTTATGTTTTCAAACACAGTTTGGAACTCTTATGAAAATATTCTAACCATTTGTCATTAAATAAAGATTGAATCTACTGTTTCCCTTCGTTTTTAGAGTTGAATATAATTAATTATCGTGTCAATAATTAATCAAATTAACTGCCTAATGATAGCCACGTACAAGTATATTTAAGTGCTATCAGAGTTCCATTTAGTACAAGTTGACTTTTAATCTACGATGACAGCAGTTTTACCAAAATCTTTTCTATTCAATCTGCTCTCGTTATGTCTATCAATTTCACCATTTGGAGTTGAAATAGGCAAATCTTTTTTAATAATCACCGTTAATATAGTAATTATTCTAATGGAAATCACAATGGAACTCATTCTACATAAACAAATATTCGCCTTCGTTGGTCAACCGGTCCTTATGGTTTTGGATTGTGCTGCAATAATAGGTCCAATTTTAGTACATATTTTAATGGTTTCGGAATCATTGATAAAAAAGAAATGCGATGTAAAAATTTGGAATCAAATCAACGAAATCAATAGTAAATTGGGCCCCGATTCAAGCTCTCTTCAAAAGGTTTTTCAAAGGGATTTCCTCCTGATAACATTCATACCGTCGATTTTGTATATTGCGGCTATGCTGGCTACTTATCGAACTCAACCTAATTGGGCATTGGGTATCATCTGTAATCACTTATCTGGAATTATCTTCCGATGGGGAATACTCATGTTTATGTACTATATCCGATATCTAAGTGACAAACTTAACTTAATGGCTCAAGAAATTGAACATCTTAATACATTGATCGAGACATACAAATTTTCTTGGAATACAACAGTTGAGAGACTTCTACAAATGAAGAGTTTATTTAACATGGTGTGGTATCTCCATGGCCTCGTGAATAAAAGGTTCGAAATCTTTTTCGTATTTTATGTAATCCTAAGCTTGTGCGGACTTACAACTTCTATGTACTTTTTGGGCGTTAGATTAATTGCAAGAAATTTTTCATATGCATTCGGTAAGAGATATGGAAACATATAAAGTTTATATTGACATTTTAACCATACTGAATAATTAATTATGTTTTTATTGGTAGAATCCGCAATTTGTGTAGTGCCGTATGTTTATATAAATGTACACATAAGTCATGTTGCAGCGAATTTCTCTCTTAAAGTGATTTTTTCGCTAACTTACTATTTCAATAATATGAATGGTTTTTTTCTTATTTTCAAGGTTGAAAAACTATTTAATGGACTACAATTGCTTTCTGACCAGAATTGGAACTGCCCGGAAATGGTATCAGCAGTCAAATCGTTTAAATATCAACTTATCTCTGCAAAGTTAACAACAGACGTTGGAGGTCATTTAAAGGTCGATTATTCAAATATTGTGTTACGCGTGTTTTCGATTTGTACAACTAATATATTTATATTTTTATTTTTTTATTAATTTTGTAAATAAAATAAATAAAAGTTCTTGAGCTTTTTGTAGCTTACTTAAAACGTGAATATCCACATAGATAACAAAATTCAATGTCAAATTTGACTTTTCTACCATAGAAAAAGTGTCAAAAATTCTCTTCCATCCGCAATTCATTCATAAAATTCCGTAATTATCCTTATTAAATTAAGGCCCTTTGCTTAAGCGAACTACATGAATTTTAGTTTCTTTGGAATTCTGCTATCTGGGTTTAGTTTATTTAGTTACAAAATTTGTTTTTCAACTGAATAGCAGTTAGGTGAACATTTTGTTACGGGAAATTAGTGTGAATTATAGTATACAAATTAAATATGAAAATGATGAAAAATAACCAAAACATCAGAAGAAATCCGGTAAATATAAAATCATCCATTACGTCCGTTTGCATTGGTATCATTTTATTGTTCTTACTTTAACAACGAAAATTATGTGCAATTCTAATAGGAATAGATGTATGCCAAAAACTCGAATGTGTAAAAGGGTATGCCTTATCTTCATTATAGTATTTCCTTTAATATGCGTATACGAAGACCTCTTCATTTTTGACATACTACCTCTATCTATTTTATGAAACTCTACATGTTTTATAGTAGCTTTGAAAGTGTGAGTCCACCATAAAATTTCCTTTAATATGCGTATACGAAGACCTCTTCATTTTTGACATACTACCTCTATCTATTTTATGAAACTCTGCATGTTTTATAGTAGCTTTGAAAGTGTGAGTCCACCATAAAAACAACTTCACTTCACAACAATTCAAACATTAACAGTCATGTTAATGTGTTTGCATAAACTCCCCTGAGAAATAATTGCGGAGATGTAAGAATAGTTATGTTTTATTTAATTTTTTTGCAGACAGAAATTCCCATACGTTTCAGTCAAGAGTTTAAGATGAAGGCAGATATACATATATGTCAAAACCCGACAGTGAGAGAGAACACACCAGTGGTAACTCTTTTTTACTTTGCTATAAAATACTATAACTGGGGCGACTTTCCATTACGACAGCACGAATTTCGGTCTGATTTTTTTTACAGTTAGGTAGGGGTCTCAATAGAACATGTTTTAAATATTAAGGCGAGGAAACACCTTTAAGTCATAGAAAAAAATATTTTCTTTTTCGGACTTAACCCTACTTTTTTATATCATTTTTTGAGCCTAAAACACGTTTTTTTGAATTGAAAGCACAGCTAGGTATGAAAGGGGGCATGCTGCCCCCCTGCAACCCCCCTGCCTGGGATCACTATAGGATTTGGGGTGGGTGCGAGTTTGGGTATATGCAAAGTACTTTTTGCATTTGAACACTAAAATCAAAGAAATCCCCAACAAAAAAAAAACAAGTATGGTAACACTGAACAAAAAACAAGGAAAAAATGTCAAAATCAACCATTTTTGCGTGTTTTGTATGTAAAAAAGTGAACTTTAAAAATTAATTTAAAATCGAAATAAATGTTTTCTCGCTCTAAAATTGCTATAGTTATTATTAATTTGCATATATCTATCGATTAAAAAAAACCGCGTGTGAAAATTCGTGCTGTCGTAAAGGAAAGTTGAGCCCTATAACTTTTTGGCAGTACAATGTTGCAGCAACCAATTTGCAATAAATAACTATATAATCCATTTACTGCGAACTAGTACCGTTTTTTGCAAAGACAAACTTTAATATTTATTAAATTAATATTGCTAAAAACGAAGGAATTATTTATTGTTTCTTCAAACTTTGTAGTGCTGAATGCTGCAGCTTTCATTCAAAATTCATGAAGAACTGAACATTGCCATTTTCTTGACATTTCTCTCTATTTCATCACCTTGTCAAAAGTTGACAAGTAAACACAACACTCTTTTTGCTAATACAAAAATCGCATGTTATAAATAAAATATTCTTTTACAAGTTAAACCCACAATGCCCGTGAGTTGCAAATCTAATTGTGGCAAAAATGCTTCTATGAAGGTAAAAATAATGAAAACAAAGTCGAATAAATTAAGTTCTTACAAATATTCTCTCTTGTAGCGTCCAAAGACTGGAGATGCCCTTTGCAAGGAATGTTTCTTTGCTGCCTTCGAAGCTGAAATCCACAACACAATTCAAGACAGTGCGTTATTTAAGAAGGGAGAAAAAGTAGCTGTAGCTGCGAGTGGGGGCAAAGACTCCACTGTCCTTGCCCACGTCCTTAAACTCCTCAACGACAAGTATGATTATGGTCTTGATTTGGTACTCCTTTCAATTGACGAAGGCATAACTGGCTATCGGGACGATAGTCTGGAAACAGTCAAACAAAACCGAGATGACTACAAAATGCCCCTGAAAATTCTCTCCTACGAAGAACTTTATGGTTGGACAATGGACCGAATTGTAGGGCAAATCGGTCGTTCAAATAACTGTACATTCTGTGGGGTTTTTCGTCGCCAAGCTCTGGACAGAGGAGCGAAACTGCTTGAAGTTGATTGTATAGCAACTGGACATAATGCAGACGATATAGCCGAAACTGTGTTGATGAATATTCTGAGGGGAGACACTGCCAGGCTACGAAGGTGTACTGACATTAAAACCGGAGGTGGTGAGGATACCATACCTCGCGTCAAGCCTCTGAAATATGCCTATGAAAAAGAAATCGTGATGTATGCTCACTACAAAAAACTAGTTTACTTCTCCACCGAATGTGTATTCGCACCAAATGCATATCGAGGTCATGCGAGGGCGTTCCTTAAGGACTTGGAAAAAATACGACCATCTGTGATCATGGATATAATTTATTCCGGAGAACAATTGGAATTTAAGGACACAGTTAAAAAACCTGTACAGGGGACATGTGAACGTTGTGGATTTGTGTCATCTCAGCAACCGTGCAAGGCTTGCGTGCTATTGGAGGGACTCAATCGAGGATTACCCAAATTGGGTATAGGAAAGAAATCCAAAGGCGATCGGATGATTGCGAATCAGGATAAGGAGATTGCATTGCGAGAGAGAGCAAACTTGGTGAAGAACGATTTTTAAGTTTATGTGCAATAAAGTATTTTTTATATACAAAAACAAGAGTGGCTTTTTATTTTTAATCCTTTTAGCTATAAGCAAACTAAGTAAGCCTTGAGTTTATGTGCAATCAAGTTTTTAAAGTGAGATATTTTAATTTTGCTGAAATTGTCATGTCATAAAGATAAACTATCCCAAAGACTAGATTTTTTGATTGTCTTGAATATATTTACTCTTCGACGATGTCGGATATTTTGGATTGAATACAAATAGTCTATGTGGCATTAAATATACGACCATTTTAGAGGCAAGGAAACAGACATTGATGTCCCATTTTTTTTTAAATATTGACATTATTCGAAAATCTTTGGTTGTCGTTCATAAAGTATCTTACATCATAACAACATTTTATTTAAGTTTCTACTCCGCTAGAGATCTTAACATTTTAAGCTATTAATTTTTCTGCTACAAAGGACTTTCGAGCCTGTTCAAATTCATTGTTCTTAATATTCCCAATCTAACAATATGTACAAATATTCAACAAGACGAGCGATCACTTCAAATTTATCTAAAATGTGATTTTATCTTCTTCCGGTGTAGGAAACCGTTTTTCAAAAATTTTATTTTTTTGTTTGGGGACAAAAAAAAGTTGTTAGATGTAATATCAAGACTCCTGAGTCGATGGCCTACAAATGATAAAGAAGAGTTTTGATGTCTTTTATAGGTTTGTGCTGTGCAGTTTCATAGTTATTGGCATAGATCCATGCTTCAAAAACTGTGACTATTCTACCCGGATTTTGAGCGCATGTTAAACTATTTGAATTGGAATATTAATTTATCTCTTTCACAAATAAGAGTTAATGCAATCAGTAATATTACGTAATGCCATCGTAATTGGAAACTATTACAAATTCCAATAAAAACAATCACCAAATCCGTTAGTAATGGAAAATTGTAAGAAATTTCCCACACCATGTGATATGTTTTTCAAGATTCGGTAACTATTTTCTTTATATTTGTCTTCTTTATATGTTTCTAAGCCAATGGGTCAAAGCAAATCATATTTTAAATGAATTCTAAGCTGCATACAGAGAAAACTACTGGCAAGAGTACGATAACTTAGGCGACAAGATATTATAACGGAATTTTTTAGAACAGTTAAAAATAAGCATTTTTTACTATGGGAGGGGGGGTCTATCTCCCCCCGTTTAGGCAGGAGGGGCAATTTAAAAAAATTATTACATAAAATGGAAAAAAATTCTTAAAAAATAACGGTGATACTTACAATTAAGTTGTATACATTTTTTTAAAGCCAACATTCTGTTCTATTAGCCAGTTTTTAAATCAAGTCAAAACTATGCGTAGTTTTTGAAAAATTTAATTTTAAACTCAAAATTTGAGTAAAAAAAAGTTAAAAAAAGGTTTAAAGTGTAACTTTTTCAATACTTCAAGATTATCTACCATTGTTTTTATTTCAGAATTTATTGTTCTTATTTGTTTTTGATCAAAAACTGAAAACTAGATGATTTTATGTCTTTTAGTTTTTGAGAAAATTGAAAATAAAAATTTAATTTTAAACTCAAAATTTGAGTAAAAAAAGTTAAAAAAAGGTTTAAAGTGTAACTTTTTCAATACTTCAAGATTATCTACCATTGTTTTTATTTCAGAATTTATTGCTCTTATTTGTTTTTGATCAAAAACTGAAAACTAGATGATTTTATGTCTTTTGGTTTTTGAGAAAATTGAAAATAACCACAACTACTATTTTAATTTAATTCTTCTTTTTTGCTTATGTGGTCTTATTTTGATAGTAATAACCCAAGTAACAAAATCTAACCACCGTCGCAAAATGACTGAGGTCATAAATTAACCTAAGTTAACTGTGGTCATAACAGGGCGTTAATTGAGTTACTTAAAAACTGTCGGTTAATTAACGGTATAAATAAAGCCAAATTATAATTAAGGTTTGACTTGGGGTAAAATGTTCTCTCATTCTAACTTTGAAGTTGATTTGCAGTAAGATTTTTTCTCAATTTGAACTGTTTTCTGAATTCCGGTTCAAAAAAACTCATTTACAACCTTGAGGTCAAATGTTCGATATTTGTTGACCATTTTCTAAAACGTCCTTCATTTTTATGGTTTAAAAATAACTATTATATAACCTAGGTCAATTTAAGGTACTTTTCCCACTCATTCTTAATTTCAATAGTTTGAATTACGTTTTTCATTACATATTTTTTAAACACTCATTGTCATATGTTGGTTGAGAACTAACCGAAACTAGTCTTCAGTTGTTTATTGGTTGCATATCAACCAAATCCAAATTAAAGTTTTGAATAAGTCAACAAAATACTTTAATTTAACACTGAGTATTATTTATTGGTTAAAGATCAACCAAATCTAAATTCACGTTTTGAATAAGTCCTTAAATTACGATTTTTCAACACAAGTATTTTTTATTGGTTAAAAATCAACCAAATGTAGACACAAGTCTGAATTAAGTCCTTAAATTACTATTTTTTTTAAATACAAAGTTTTGTATTGGTTAAAAATTTACCAAATGCAGACACAATTTTAAAATTACCACTATTCCTTTCAAACACAGAACAGGTTAAAAATTAACGAAATCCAGACATACGTTTGGAATAAGTTTCAAGATTGCGCTTTATCAACCTGCAACACACACATGCTTAAAATAAGTCCTAAAATAACTATTTTTTCAACCCCCGGTATTATTTATCGGTTGAAAGTAAACTAAATCCAGACACACGTTTGGAATAAGTTTCAAGATTACGCTTTTTCAACCTACAGCACACACATGTTTAAAATAAGTCCTAAAATAACTATTTTTTCAACCCACAGTATTAATTATCGGTTGAAACTAAACGAAATGCAGACACACGTTTGGAATAAGTCATCAAATTACGCTTTTTCAACCCAAAACATTATTTATAGTTGGAAATCGACCGCAAGTAAACCTCAGTTATAAATTTGTTTTATTTCAAGCAATTTACAACTCAGGTAATATAGGGTGTCCCAATAAGAGCGCACTTTTTAAAATTGAAATAATTTCTTTGTCATGCAAGTAGGAACTCTGAAATTTGGCAGATGTCACCTCTGTTTGTTCCGATTATACTAAAAAAGGAGCGCTTTTTGAAAGAACAACACGTTATAATGGTAAAAACTCATTGCAAAATCCAACGTGTTGTCGGTGAGATACAGCCACATCTCTGTGCAAAAGTCATGGAAAATTTCATGAAAATAGTAATGGCCTGTCATCGGAGCCGGAGGGGTCATTTGCTGGATGTTTTATTCCATATAGACTGCTATTACACGGTGACTCATGTTTCAAGATTCTTCTTCGAATTTTCTTTTGAAATTTTATCCTCTGAGTCGAACTGTATTACACTATGACTTTTAAGTCAGGACTCAAATTTTGGGAACACTCTTTCATTCACATTCCTTGAAATGAAATAAAAAACATTCTTTCTCACTTTTTCAAATAGCAAGGACATGGTGAACTAAAAGCAAGACGAATTTAAATAAAACAGAATCAAAAAATATAAAATGAGAATAAAACAAAATTAATTACCAGTCGTACGAAAATTTGCCAGCGACTCACCGGGCAAATTATTTTTCTTTTCAGCTTTTCGAATTTTGTATTCCTTTTACACCAACGTAGTAAAAAAAGTCTGACTCATGAGTCACCGTGTAATAGCAGACATACTTAATCGGAACATGTCTTCTTTACAATACAATAAAAATATAACGTACACCTCTGTCATAAAATACTTGGTTTTATTTGCAAATTAAAAAGTGTACTCTGATTGGGACACCCTATATTTCATTTCATTTGCAACGACTATTCAACTGAAAACAAGTAAACAACCCTTCAGATATACCCATCTCGCTCTCGCATTGCAATGCAAAACTGATTTCGTCATGCGCATGTTTAATCAGTTTATTGTTTTGCGTCGTGCCAGTCGGACGTCGCGTCGGTTCAGTTTTCTTCCAGTGTTATTCTGTGAAAAGTGAATTTGTGAAATATAAACAATAAATTAAAGTGCGTACGTGTATTTTATTCCAGATATTGTTCATGTAAGTAGCTTATGAGTTCAATAATAAAAAATAAATTATGTAGTTTAGTGTCATTTTGTTGGTATTATCAAAAAAATTGAGACGCATTTCGTTACGTATTGGTTGAAAATTGACCAAGTCTGGTTCTGAGTCATAAAGTGCACATATTTTAACCAAACCACAACTCATGTGTATATGTTTGGTTGTTTTCTCAACTTTTTTTGACCATTTTATAATGGATTTTTTTCACGGCTGCGTATTTTGGTTATAATAACCAAAAAATGACTCCTTCTTGACGGTAATTAAACCTAGAGACGCCATCAACGCCATTTTCTTTATTGTATGCATTTTTCGTTTCGGGATTTTATTCCGATTGTTCAGTAAGTGTTTTCTTTTTCCAAGTAGCTATCTGATATATTTTTAGTGTGTCGTTTCTAGAAAATCGTTTATCGAATTCAATAATGAAAAATAAATTATGTAGTTTAGTGTCATTTTGTTGGTATTATCAAAAAAATTGAGACGCATTTCGTTACTTATTGGTTGAAAATTGACCAAGTCTGGTTCTGAGTCATAAAGTGCACATATTTTAACCGAACCACAACTCATGTGTATATGTTTGGTTGTTTTCTCAACTTTTTTTGTACATTTTATAATGGATTTTTTTCACGTCTGCGTATTTTGGTTATAATAACCAACAAATTACTCCTTCTTGACGGTAATTAAACCTAGAGACAACGCCATTTTCTTTATTGCATGCATTTTTCGTTTCGGGATTTTATTCCAGATTCTTCAGTAGCGTTTCTGTATTCGTGTTCGCAAGAGTATCTGATAGATTTTTGGTGCGCTGTTTCTTAACAAATCATTATGAATTCAATAATTAAAAATAAATTATGTAGTAGAACTACGTATAAAAAAAAATTAAAAACATTTTAGTTAAATTACGCGAAGAGGCAAGAAAAAATCGTGAAAAGCCATTACAACAAGTCGAAGATTCACATTCATCGGATGTTACTGATATTATTATAGATTATTATATATTGAAATTAATAATAATTGATCATGAAATAAGATTACTTATTTTTCGTGTATATTCAATCTTTTCAGTTCCCACCTATAAAATGCTCTGAAGGAGTTTGAAGTAAAGCTGGAGCAGGTGCTAGAAAGCCACAACAAACTGGCAAGTGAGATCGAAGGCCTAAAGACTCTGATTCACAAGTTTGCTGCAACAACTGAAGTTTCCCTCAATTGCCTTGTGAAGAAAATGTGTGAAAATGTTGGCCGGGAAGTTGTGGCGGAACACGTGCTCCAGGAATTCACAATTCTTGATACACCGGAGCAGTTGGAAGATCTGGAGAGCAAGATTAGTAGGGACATCCACTATAAAAGAAAATTGGTAAGATAAAAACATATTTTCCACTATTTTTTGTATTATATTGACAGAATAATCGGTACCAGCAAAAAAGTGCCGATTAATAAGACTTTCAAGTATAAACTTTCATAATATTATCCTGTTTTTTCTTTTTTTACTATAGATCCAAAAGTTGTCGACATTAGGGGGGTTGGACGGAGTGAAATCCATGAGAACGGTTTGTAGGACAATGTTTTCTGACATTCTGCTCTCCCTTTATTCCTGGCATGGCACTTCAACGAAAAAAAGCTTCAACAAATTTCAGGCAACATTTTCTGCCATTATGGAGGCTTTGAGGGTGCGGTACCCCAGCTTCACCGATGTCGAGGGGACGACATTTTTAAAAAATTATTTGAAGCACGCTCCTTTCAGAGCGGGAAAGTCAGTCCTGTAAGTATTTAATTTACTATTACTTAGTTTAGCCTAGTCAAAATTACTTCATATACTTTTAGATACAAACTAATACACATTTGCTTCATTTTTTTTTGTTTCTTTTTAACAGCAACCAATCTTCTTCGAAGCCACCGTCAGCTACACCACCACCAGTGACACCACCACCAGCGACACCACCACCAGCGACACCAACACCTTCAGCGGCACCACCCACCTTAATCTAAATCTAATCACCACCAGTGACACCACCACAAGCGACACCACCTTCAGCGACACCACCACCAGCGACACCACCACCAGCGACACCAGTCCTGTAAGTATTTAATTTACTATTACTTAGTTTAGCCTAGTCAAAATTACTTCATATACTTTTAGATACAAACTAATACACATTTGCTTCATTTTTTTTTGTTTCTTTTTAACAGCAACCAATCTTTTGCGAAGCCACCGTCAGCTACACTAAAACCAGCGACACCACCACCAGCGACACCACCACAAGCGACACCACCTTCAGCTATACCACCACCAGCGATACCACCTTCAGCGACACCACCACAAGCGACACCACCTTCAGCGACACCACCACCAGCGATACCACCTTCACTGACACCACCACAAGCGACACCACCACAAGCGACACCACCTTCAGCGACACCACCACAAGCGACACCACCTTCAGCGACACCACCACCAGCGATACCACCTTCAGCGACACCACCACCAGCGATACCACCTTCAGCGACACCACCACCAGCGACACCACCACCAGCGACACCAGTCCTGTAAGTATTTAATTTACTATTACTTAGTTTAGCCTAGTCAAAATTACTTCATATACTTTTAGATACAAACTAATACACATTTGCTTCATTTTTTTTTGTTTCTTTTTAACAGCAACCAATCTTTTGCGACACCACCACAAGCAACACCACCTTCAGCTATACCACCACCAGCGATACCACCTTCAGCGACACCACCACAAGCGACACCACCTTCAGCGACACCACCACCAGCGATACCACCTTCACTGACACCACCACAAGCGACACCACCACAAGCGACACCACCTTCAGCGACACCACTACAAGCGACACCACCTTCAGCGACACCACCTTCAGCGACACCACCACCAGCGATACCACCTTCAGCGACACCACCACCAGCGACACCACCACCAGCGACACCAGTCCTGTAAGTATTTAATTTACTATTACTTAGTTTAGCCTAGTCAAAATTACTTCATATACTTTTAGATACAAACTAATACACATTTGCTTCATTTTTTTTTGTTTCTTTTTAACAGCAACCAATCTTTTGCGAAGCCACCGTCAGCTACACCACCACCAGCGACACCACCACCAGCGACACCACCACAAGCGACACCACCTTCAGCTATACCACCACCAGCGATACCACCTTCAGCGACACCACCACAAGCGACACCACCTTCAGCGACACCTACACCAACGATACCACCTTCACTGACACCACCACAAGCGACACCACCACAAGCGACACCACCTTCAGCGACACCACCACAAGCGACACCACCTTCAGCGACACCACCACCAGCGACACCACCTTCAGCGACACCACCCACCTTAATCTAAATCTAATCACCACCCAGTGACTCCACCACAACCGACACTATAACATTTATAATTTTTTTTTTTTTCAATAAACTAAAACTAATGTAAACTTAAATTTATTCTTATCATTTATAGAAGAGAAGGACTTCACTTTCAGATGGGAAGAATTTCGAGCTACTGGACGATGGTAATTTTAAGATGTTATTTTCATAGCTTTTTTAATCATTTCTTTTCAGTGTTCAGAAAACTTGGCCCAAGATCACCCAGGTCTAATTGAAACGTGTAGTACTTTTGGCAGTTGTTCTCTCTATCACATCTGGAAATATGAAAAGAGCAATTGTCAAAACTACTATCGTTCAATTTGGACGTGGGTGGCATTGGGCTAGGTATTTTGAATACTGTATGGAAACGGTTTATAAAAGCCGTTAAAATAACGTCTCAAAATAACCAACGGTTTTATAGGTTTTTTTGAGACTATTTCTGAACGGTTTCAAAATGACGTCAAAATACGGTTTAAAACTAACCGTAACGTAACTATTTTGAAAAGGTTGCAAACATACGTCGTAATAACGTTTAAAATGACCGTAACTCAACAAAGTAGGGTTTTTTAAAAACCCTATTTAAACGGTTGTGTAACGGTTGTGAAATAACGAAAACCCAACATTATACCGGTTTTTTTAAAACCATTTTTAAACGGTTGCAAACTTACGCCGAAATAACGTTTAAACAAACAAGAAACAGTTATTTACTAACTTCATTGTAACGTTAATTATAAACTTGTTTAAGCCTGAGGTTAAATTTTACCTGACCATTTACAGTCACGGGAACGTTTCTGTAAAGTGATTTATACGTTCCTGAAACCAATTTATAACTGGGAAGGTTTATTTACCTCGGTTGACGTCCGGTTGTTCAACCGGCTTTTGAACACAAATTGTTACTTGGGATGGTATTTGCGTATGCGTAATGCGTGTTTGGGTGTATGCAACAGTAAGGTGTGCGCGAATTTGGGTGTATGCAACAGTGGCATCTGTAAGGGGGGGCATGCTGCCCCCCTGCAACCCCCCTGCTTGGGCACATTATAGGATTTGGGGTGGGTGCAAGTTGGAGTGTGTGCAAGGTGGGGAGGGTGCAAGATGGGGTGCATGCAAAGTTTCTTTTGCATTTAAATAAGCTGGATTTAAGAAAAATTAATTTACCCTAGGTATATCTTAATCCATATTCGATTATTACTATCAAAATAAGACTACGTTAATACTTAAGCAAGGAAAAAGTAATTTAATTAAAATATTTATTTTGGTAATTTTCAATTTTCTCAAGAACTAGAAGACATAAAGTCATCTAGTTTTCAGTTTTTGATAAAAAACAAATAAGATCAATGAATTCTAAAAAAAAAACAGTAAATAATTTGAAAGTTTTGAAAAATTACACTTTAAACCTTTTTTTTAACTTTTTTTTGCACAAATTTTGACTTTAAAACAATTTTTTTCAAAAACTATGCATATTTTTGACTTGATTTAAAAGCAAGCTAATAGACAAAAGTGTTGGCTTTAAAAAAAGGTATAACACTTAATTGAGGGTATTACCGTTATTTTTTAATTATTTTTTTTCCATTTAATGTACATATTTTTTTTAACTGCCCCTACCGCCTAAACGGGGGAAGATAGACCCCCCTTCCCATAGTAAAAAATGGTTGTTTTTAACTGTTCCATACAAATCCGTCATTAAACTTTGTCGCCTAAGTTATCGTACTCTCCCCAAACTACTCAACCACGGACCAAATCTTCAATCTCTCCTGCCTTATAAGCCTTCAGCTTATCCGGAAAAATAAACTGTATGCGTTTTTCATAGATTTGAAAGCTGCGTTCGACAATATTAACAGAAACGCATTGTTCTACAAACTGACTCAGCTAGGTATATCTACAAAAATGGTATTGATTCTTAAAGCACTCTATACCAACAACACTGCTACAATATGGAACGGCACTCATATCAGTGACTTCTTCCCTATTAATCAAGGTGTGAAACAAGGATGTGTTCTAAGCGCTCTGCTATTTATCTTGTTCTTAAACGACCTTGATTCTGATTTGCCGTGTGGAGTTACTATGGAAGGAGTATCAGTAAAAGCTCTACTTTACGCAGACGACATAGTGCTACTCTCAGATAATCCTGCTTCCTTACAGATAATGATAAACAGCTTTGCAAATTATTGTTCCAAATGGCAACTGCATGTGAACCTAACAAAATCAGAAATATTGAGTTGATTTATTGACCAATTTGTGTACTTATTTTGATTATTGGAATTATAGTTTTCCGTCGGCTTTTTGGTCACTATAGTTTTTGCAATGAAACAATTACGTTACATTAACTTTCCCAACGTTTCGGCAGGGGGTTGCTGCCTTCCTCAGGGGAACTTTATTAACACAAAAATATACAAATAATTTAAGTTAGATAAATAGGATACAATTACAATATAGTTTACTCACTCAAGAAAGATTAAAAAAAAACAAAATTTAATATTAATTACATTAATTAATATGAATTAAAAATAAAATTATAAATGTAGTTAGCACTTCGAAGAGTGAAGTTACGTCTTTTATCACTTGGGAAAAAATTCACACTTCCAATTGATAAACAAAGTTTTCCTCTTTTTCAACTCATAGCTGATGGAGAAGAAGTAATTCGAGGCATACAAGACGAAAGAGAACAAGAACTCATGAGAGCACAATACAGCAACATGTTACACTCGTTCATACGTCATCATAAAAATGATAGATTTGCTAAATATGTATTGTATGTAAACAAACTAACAATTAATTTCCTTAAACAGCACAAGAATATCGTCATTGTACCAGCTGATAAAGGTAACGTCACAGTCGCCATGAAACGTAAAGATTATGAAGATAAGATGGTTGAATTATTGTCTGACCGCAACACCTACAGAACAATAAGGAATAATCCAACAACAACACTTCAAACGCGAAACAATGACATAGTCAAATGGCTTAAAAACAACAATTGCATTGACGATAGAGAGAAAGCAAAGATGACCACTTACACCGCCCAGCTCCCATCCATTTACGGACTGCCAAAAATTCATAAAACAGACATGCCACTACGACCGATTACGTCATCCATGAATGTACCATGCTATGAGCTATCTAAGTATGTTGGAAAAATTTTACAGTGCGTGACAACAAATTCAAGCTACTCTATAAAAAATTCGTTTGAATTTGTTGAAAAAGCAAAGAATGTAAAACTAAGTCCAAATGATGTTTTAGTCTCGTTCGATGCAGTTTCATTGTTTACTAACATCCCCGTTCAACTGGCTATCACCATTGCCAAGAAGAAATGGGATATAATAAATAAAAGCACAAAGATCGCACAAAACAAATTTATTGAGATACTAGACTTTTGTCTTAAAGAAAACAATTTTCTTCAATACAAAGACACTATATACAAACAAATTTTTGGGATGCCAATGGGCAACCCACTATCTCCGACTATTGCAGATCTGGTTTTGGACCACGTTTTAGACGAATGTTTAAACAACATTGAAGAAAAACCTGTGTTCATAGCAAAATATGTTGATGACATATTTGCAGTAATAGATAAAAGAAACATAGAAAAAGTACTAAAAATTCTAAACGGATTCCACCCAAAAATTCAATTCACAATTGAAAATGAGTTCAACAAAACAATATCGTTCTTAGATGTAAAAATATACCGTGAAGAAAATTGTTTGCTTTTCGACTGGTATCAAAAACCAACAGCATCTGGAAGACTATTTAATTTCCGATCAAACCAAGCAAGGCATATCATCATTAATACTGCGTCCAACCTCGTGAATAAAATTTTCAAAATAAGTGATGTACGATTCCACGTCGCCAACGAGAAAAAAGTCATCAAAATTTTAAGTGATAATGGTTATCCTTCTACCATAATTCAAAGCCTCCTTTTAAAACACAAAATGCATATTCCACGACAAAACATTGATGAACCCGTTAGAACGCACCACAAAACCATGGTTTACGTCCCAACTTTATCTAACAACTTCAAAAAATCGATTTCCAAAAAATTGACAGAGGTTCGCCTTGCTTTTAAATCAAACAAAACACTTGACCAATGTTTTACTAAACTCAAGACGAAACCGGATAAGGACAAACAAACAGACGTAATCTACAAAATTAACTGCAATGGTAAATCAAATGAACTGTGCAACCTGTGTTACATTGGGACCACTAAACAACTTCTTAGACAACGCATCTCGAATCATAATTTCGACATAAAATTAAAAAATTCTGAGAAGACAGCCCTGGCCAGTCACTGCATTGAAAGCGGTCATTCTCCAAACTTTGAAGGCGTGGAAGTTCTACAGACAGAGAAACATGTTTCGAAACGATACACGTTAGAAACATTACATATTCTCAATAACAAAAACAACATGAACCGAAAACAAGACACACAAAACATTTCTGCTGTATATTGCTCTCTTCTTTGTTCTTAAATGTAAATTGTGCTTTATTTAATTTTGACGTAACTTCACTCTTCGAAGTGCTAACTACATTTATAATTTTATTTTTAATTCATATTAATTAATGTAATTAATATTAAATTTTGTTTTTTTAAATCTTTCTTGAGTGAGTAAACTATATTGTAATTGTATCCTATTTATCTAACTTAAATTATTTGTATATTTTTGTGTTAATAAAGTTCCCCTGAGGAAGGCAGCAACCCCTGCCGAAACGTTGGGAAAGTTAATGTATCGTAATTGTTTCATTCACATACAATATGTCTGGACGGATCATCTTACGAAAAGGCTAGTAATGTCTAAGAATTCAATTAATGCTACTTGGTCAAACTTTATCAGAAATAAGAACATACACAACACTCAGATAAATTCAAAATATACGAAGCTGCTTCAAAGTCTATAATGAATTACTGTGCCCAAGTTTGGGGATATTCGGAGAATGACGAAGTTAAAAAGTTGCAAAGGTTTTTCATTAAAAGATGCTTCTCCCTTCCTAATAACACGCCAAACTATGTTCTCAATATTGAAACTGGACTAAGAAAAGCTTATATTACGACACTAAAACTCCACTTTAAATACATCCAAAGGGTAAGCACGCTCCCTGAAAACAGACTGCCAAGAAGACTTATGGATATCATCGTGAGAAAAAAGATCTACTGGGCTGACAAATGGTCAGAACTCTTTATCGATCTGAACATTCAGTTTGACTGGAACACTAAGTCTGAATGGAAGGCACTGCACGCAGAAACTTGCGAAAAACTTGTAGAAAGACATTGGTCGGAACACACTAATAGAGCTATACAATCACGATTCCATGATGAATATTGCAACTTGAACTATGCTGAGGTACCAAACTATTTCAATGATAGTAACTCGCGTGAAATGATAAGTATGGTATTAAAGTCCAGGTGTGGATTGCTCAACCTCAATGCACGAGCATTTAAAAATAATACAGATGGAATTTGTACGATCTGCAACCTTGACGCTACTGAAAATACGTATCATTTTGTAGGAGTGTGTCCTTGTTTCCGAACTTACAGAAAAAGATTCCTTGGAAGCGAAAAACCGTGATCAGTTCCTAGAAATCCTGAATGGCCAAAACTATTTACAACTTTACAATTATTAAAAAAACGCTCTAAGGTATAGAAAACTAATAATTAATGAATATTCTTAAAAAATACACCAATCCAACGCTTAAGTAAACAATTTAACCTGACAGGCAACATAATATGTTATTGTCATTCATTTAATTTATATTATTACGAAAACCATGGAATTGTTAATATTCAGAAAATAAAAATTTTTTATCTATCCATCTATCTATCTATATTTGTCTAACGAAAGTTTAAGTTAGCTCCGATAATATCCTCCATTGCCAATTATTTCACAGGGTCCATTCGTTTCTGGAACAAGTTTTGGATGATATCCACAAATTTCGTTAGTCAATTCGTCCAGAATTGAATGCGTTATTCCCAGATTTAAACTGATCAATTCACGAAAATGAACTACTGAATTTCATATGAAGACAAAACTTTATGACTGCTACTAGCGAAATAAATTGCACACAGATATCAATCCAACATCCAGGATAGTAGCTCCCAAAAATACTTTGGAGGTTATGTCAAGAAGCATTTAAAATGTGAATGTGCCAAGGCTGGATACACAGCATATAATAAGCAAGTGTTAACCAAAGAAATTTAAGGGATCTTCTCAGGATTACTTACTATCCTTGTAAATATCTGTTTCTATGGGATGAATCTTCTTTTACACTCGTACAGTTGCTAGAGTACCTACTTAAAAATCTGGACATTCACTTATCCACCGGGCAGTATATTATCCCCCCTACAGTTCTGAAGAGGTGTTCTTCAACGCTGGCAAAATCGCTGCGTAAGCTTTTCCATAAGTCCTATTCCATAGATCTCTTTCCGAGTCAATGGAAGACAGCGTTTTGTCCGTCCCTATAAGAGGCGAATTATCGTCCGAATGCACTTACGTTTCTTCTTTACAATTGTCATGAAAACGCTGATCAATTTTCAGCTTAAGAAATATCTTGAAGAACGAAAGCTTCTTAGTAACTGGCATTATAGCTTTCGTAGCATTAGGTCCACTGGTGATCTCATGGTTTATCTCAACGAACAGTCCAACAAATCTTTTCATCATTTTTGAGAAAGTAAGATCATTGAACTTGATATTTCAAAGGCATTTGATATTAATGAATCTCTAACCGTTCAATTCAAGTAGTATGGGACAAATCTGATTTTACATAATAAACGCTTTTGTTTGAAATGTCTAACCCACTAAATTGTTTTGCTGATGACAGTATCCTCAGCTTTTCATATTCGTTTCCCATTCTTGTTGGATTCGGATGTGGACTATCAACGGCAGTGTATTAAAAGCTCATTAAATTCTGATCTTGACAGCATTGTCCAATGACGAACCCCAAACCGTGTAGAATTTAATGCTGTCTACTGTCGCAAAAGCGTAACCCGCCTAATGTCATTATGCACGGGTGGTACCTGCATCACGAGACACAATTAGTCGCCAAAAACGATGGTGTGTTTAGGTTTTCTCCATCGATGCAAGAGGTTTTATACCCTTTCTGATCTGGCTATAATTTATTCGTCCCAAACTCGAGTATAATTCTCACGATTTTGGTGCCTCAAAGACGTACTTAAGTCTTTTGGACGGAATTTAAAAAACAGCTCTAAAAATGATAGGTGATCATTCTCTGAGACATTTGCTAATCTTGAACTTGGTATTCATTCCTATCATTGTTGTAACGCTATTTTCATATGCTTTATTTTCCCCACAAACAACCAGGGGTGGAATCGCGTAAGGCGATAGTTGATTGTCACTGTTTTGATAGTCAATTTTGATCATCACCTTTTCTTTGTTCTGTGTAAAGTGATCGCTAAAACTTTACTATTTGCTGGCAGCACTTACCCAAGTTTGGGAAACTTGGTACAAATTGCAACACATAAATGTCATTTCGATCAGCTGTTGTGTTGAATTTTCAATTTGCAAAGTTTTCTTTCTTTAAAAAATGTAAGTATACCTATAACTATAATTAATAATAGTTATAAATTAATAAGAATGTTTGTTATATTTTGCAAAAATATATTCTTTTCTTGAATCCAAGGGCTCAAATTTAATGAAAAGTGGACATAGAACCGACTACGTTTTCTTAATAACTGCAGCGCTTATTTCAGCAGTACTTTGTCCCATCAGTGGAGCTCAATCAGCCGCAACTTGTCGTTGATAACCACCACCTCCATGAAGATTTAAAGTTGCAGCCTGTTGAAGGATAGGTGGAATATGTGTTGATCTTATTCCTGATGGTAAATCGAGCAACCGCAATACATACACAAACGTTTCTTTGTTCAATCGAAAATTGTTCAAGAATCTGAAATAAATAATTTATACGTACATACATTATGTTGTAAATAACTTATTTATAAATATTCATAGAAAATTTCATAGTTACATTGGGTTAGAAAGTTCCAAAATATTTGCTTTATTCCTTAAGTTGGTTCTCAGCAATTGAACTTTTTTGTAATCATTTCTCGTTCTGGTGCATTCATAGAAAATTTGCATTGAAGTAGGTATACATTACTGTTGACTTATTTTTATTTTAACTTTGATATCTTTTCACTTTTTTCACTAAATTTAAAGTGGAGCTGAAGTTCACACAAATTATCTTTCTCACAAAAAATTAATCAAAATATATGAAAGTGACACCTAAATAGCTGTCACTAACAAACCATAGCAAAAAAGTGATAGTCAATTTGATAATCACCTTACGTGGAGCAAAATCATCCATTTTGATGATCAACAATCACCTTACGCGATTCCACCCCAGAATACTCTTCAACCTTGAGCCCAATTTCGGACGTAAATAAAAAGCGATTCTTTTTTTAGTCGCTTTACACGAATGTGGAATGCTTAACCATGCTCAAAATTTCCCACTCATTACAATTGTGCAGACATTCAAAACCAATGTGCATCGGTTCTCCTTTCTAATCCTATCCTTCTTTCCTAATTGCTCACACTATGTTTAACCATACAAAAGGGTATTCATAACCCTTTGAGTGCGCGCACATATAAAAAAGCACACTCTTTAGTTAATTACCTGGGAAGCTGAAGTTCAAGACGCAATTTTAAAGTATTTCATAAAAAATAGAAACACAATTTTGTTCATTACAATTTTTGTTTTATTTTATTTTATTTTATTTTATTTTATTTTATTTTATTTTATTTTATTTTATTTTATTTTAATTTTACAAAATATTAAATTGTTATTCCATCTTTAACGAGGATCAGCTTATCCCCTTTCACATCGTTTCAGCATATACGACGATTTATCTACAAATAAAAGAAAGTTCTTTAAGTAAAGGATAAATTCATGGCAATTTTTTTTAGTCAATCTTTTAAATTAAAAATGAAGAACATCAGATTTTATATTAACTTTGGAATCACATTGATTCATATGAGGTGTCAGAAATTGTGTTTCATCAGTGTCTTGTCTTCAATTTATTTAAAATGGTTGATTTTTAATTTATTTAGAATAATTACCTTTTTGTTTCTTTTGTAGAAAATTTGAAAACGATCATAAAGTGAAGTAGGTTCATCATTCACTCAATCTAAAACAAAAAAAATAAAACAAATTAGTGATTTCATAGATTAATTAATTTATTAAGAATGGAATTTGTTCTGATTCGGTGATGGATGTGTTGTAATTTCCGCGAAAAAAATATGCACCGCAAAACATGTGAAGATGAATTTGGGTTATGCTTGGGCGGGAATCTTTTTTCTACGAGCAGGTAAAAGCACTAGCAAAAGTGGGTAAATTTTCTTTGAACCAGCGACTCATGCTCGAGAAGTCTTTTATGTTATACAAGCCATAGGCTTCAAATTTTATTAGAACTTACTTTCTCGGAACAGGTACACACTATTTCCGATTCGATCATTAACATTTCTCGGAGGAAGACTTTTAAGTGGTTACCTGAAAATAGGAATAAAGTATTATTTATCAATTCAAACAAAGTTCTAAGGAATTAATATGTAGCTTGAAGATTCACCCATTTTAGGGCTTAAATTACCACTAAATGGTTCAAGTCACGCATTTTTATTGCAGAACGTTTGTTCTACGGTTAACAAATACGTTAAATCCGTAGTTATATAATACTCTGCTTAGTGGCATAAAATTTTATAATTATTATAAATAAAACTATGAACACACGAGGTGCAAATTATTCCCACTTAACAAATAAAAATATGCATTATTTTGAAAACTTACATTGCGAAGTGCGATCCAATTTTTGAGAAAAGATTTAGTTTATTTAAGCCACATTTTACATTTGATTTTAGTTTCGACTTCATTCAATAATTTTATTTTCAACATGAAAGAGCACACAGCACAACCTTTCATAGTGGAACTTAATCAGAAAATGGAAACAATTTTTGATGTTCAACTTGAAGCGGAAGGAAATAGTGTTTGATGTTTAGAAAAAGATGGTATTTTTTCTAAACACTTAGTTCAACTAGGTGATTACAGGGGGCCAGAAATGTTAAGGTTGTAGCACAAGAATTATGTTGGATTAACGTATATCTGCACTTCTAAGTAGGTATGCAGACAAAGAGGATAGAATCTAATGAAATCAAACTATTTGGATAGAGAGAGAAGTGTGAAGGGATCGCACCAGCGATCACTTAATTAATTGCCTCAAACCTCAAAACAATTAATAGAACATTCAACCTGCTTCGATATTTAATATCCATATTCCCATCGCATTACATTTCATTATCAGCTATAGCAAAGCCAAAGCACAAACAATACAACATTCATATTTCCGTTGGCACACTCAGTGCATTGTGCATATAGCTATAAATAAATGCTCATATAGTTCAACTGGCACCTTCAGTGCACAAGCTATATAATATGACACCAAATATACAACAACACTTTCAGTGATTGAAGAAACAAACATAATTAAGGGGAGTCGCTGACTTATGGTAGTAAAATATGCATCATAAGCAAGCTAGCCCAAAACACTTGAAGTGAATGGTTATTATGCTGATGCTGCATTTTATGGGAATTCTTATTGAATATCGAAGTATTGTTGAATACCAATACAGGCAGTATTTTATTGACAAATTTTGTATAAAAAGAGAAGAATAAAATTAAAAGACTCACTTCTTATTCTACACTCAAAGATTGTGTTTTACTTTATTAAGCAACTCGCTGGAGTTAAACCAATTCTTGATATAGTAATATAGACGCCCTAAAGAGCTACTCGCTTTTGGTTCAAGGTTTACCAGGCTACTCGCCGGACCACGTCTAAATTACTAAGGAATAAAAAGTAAAAATATATATATAGCGTTATCCAGTTACAGACTTTGCAGAAGATACAAAATTCCATCGTCTTCAAAAATACAGATTATAGGAAACCGGATGAAGATTATAGTGAAGCCGAACATGCTCATCCACGATATACGTACGCACCGAGCAGAGCCCGAGCACACTAACTGACTGACTAATTTTATGAAACAGACTGGAGAAATTGAACTGTCAATAGCTTAAGAACTTTCCATCTGTCTCTTTCATACCACACGAAACAAACGTGAAGTCAGCGACACTCAGCTTTTTACTCTATTTGCTCGGTCATTATATTCAAATCCCATAGAGAGCACTCCGAGCTAGCTCTGATTGAAAAAAGAAACACAGACCAAGCGTTCTAATATTTTTTAGAGAAAAAAGAAACACAGAACTTTTTTGACAGTTCAGTTTTCTGCTTTGTGTTTTAAAAAAAAAACGCCTAATGTTGCAAGTGTAACAAAGCGATATGTTTCTTTTCTATTTTTAAATTTTGATACTTTTTTACGTTTTGCAAGATCAACGCTTACCTCTCCCCTTAGCTCTATTTTGGTAAGCAGTATATTTTAGCACTGTACACAAATTGGCGAGTTAATTTGTTACCTCAATATTGGAATATTGTGTATGTTTTTCAAAAAAGTGCCATTATGTTTGTACCAAAAAAGAAAGGTAATAAGAGTCAATCCTTTGAATATGCTGAAAGAAATGCTGGAGTTTTTTGAAAATAATCGAATTTTAATTTCTGATAGTGATCGAGAATTTTTTAGTATTTATGTTTCCAAATGTAGAAAGAAGCATAGTTTAGAATCTGCATTAATTCATTATCATAATTCTCTGAATGCATTCAAGCATTTTTGTATCACTTCTGCCGGCCATGTGTCAAATTTGACATATCCATTTGTCATCAGTCCCACGTGTTGTTGGTGCTGCTCAAGTTTAAAAATCAAAAAAGTGTGGCACACGTTTTTGATTAAAAAATATTTGTTTTTTTCAATAAAGAAAAACATAATTTTAAAAATACAAAATGGGACGCAAAGCCCAATATTCTGAAAAACCTAAGAAGGGTCCTGGTCGTAAAGCCAGAAAACAAAAACCGCCAACATTCACTAAAGCAAGTTTCGGTAAGTTTATTTTGTGTTTTGTTTTTTTAAAATGTTTTCTGAATTATTTTATAAATTAAAATGTTACCCGCAGCTCCCATGGTGGACACTGATAAAAAGCTATCCCATCATCAAAAGCAGCGATTAGCAAAGCGAGTTGCCAAAAAAGATGAACAAAAGAAGAAGCAGCAGCAAAAGAAACTTCAACCCAAGAAGCAGCAACATTATGAGAGTGAAAGTGAGGAAGAGGTTAACGCTTCGGCCGAGGAGCAAGAGGAATCAATGGAAGAAAGTTCAGCTGAAGAAGCTGCAGCTCCAGTCAAAGGCTTTACAGACGAGAACAAATCGTGGTTGACGCCTAAGCAGAAGACACAGAAGAAATCGGTTGTTCCTCAGGGAAGCGACGGTGAGAGTGACGTTGAAGAGGAAGAAGATGAGGATGAGGAAGACGATGAAGGTGATGAGGAAATTGATGGAAGTGATAGCGAAGAAGAAATTGGGGACGAAGAAGAGGAGGACGAAGATGATGATGATGATGAAGAAGGGGAAGAATCCGAAGATGAATCGATGGATAAACTAAAAGTTGGAAAACTAGACGACTTATCCGAGGATGAAGCGAACTCTGATGATGATTTTGATGTCTCTGACAAGGAAGATGAAGATGAGGACGATGACGACGACGACGATGATGATAGTGATGACGATGACAAACTTCCAATTGAAAAAGCCAACAAGAAGCTGAAGAAGAAGAAGGAAAAGGAAGCCAAGGAAGCTCAGGCTGAAATGCAAATGTCTGTCGATAATCAGGAAATCTTTCGATTCCCCGAAGAAGACGACGAGGAAAAGGAAATTACCCTACAAGATATCCAACAGAGAATAAAGGACATCACCCTGGTTCTCTCTGATTTCAAAAAGTACCGCCAAGAGGGTAGAAGCCGTCCAGAGTACATTGAAATTCTTAAGAAAGATCTATGTATGTACTACAGCTACAACGAATTCTTAATGAACAAGCTTATGGACATGTTTCCCCTCAATGAACTTATGGAGTATTTGGAGACATCTGAAGTGAGTTTTTAGGGTTCAAATTATTAGGCATTTATTCTTAACCTGATGAAAAAGTTCTTCTCCACAAAACTTGGTTACTTATAGTTCCTAGTTAATATTTATTTCTATTTCAGGTCGCTCGTCCACTCACTATCCGAACGAACAGTCTTAAAACCCGGCGTCGTGACCTTGCTGCCGCTCTCATCAACCGTGGAGTCAATTTGGATCCTCTTGGTAAATGGACGAAAGTCGGTTTGGTAGTGTACAGTTCCCAGGTGCCTCTGGGAGCAACTCCAGAATATCTAGCGGGTCACTATATGATTCAGGGTGCATCAAGTATGCTGCCAGTCATGGCTTTAGCTCCTCAAGAAAACGAACGAATTTTGGATATGTGTTCGGCTCCAGGCGGCAAAGGATCGCATATTGCGGCCATCATGAAGAATACGGGAGTTCTCTTCGCCAACGATGCAAACCGCGACCGAATCAAGGCCGTCGTTGCTAATTTCCATCGTTTGGGAGTGATAAATGCCGTCGTCAGTTGCGAAGATGGTTGCAAGTTCCCTAAAATTATGACTGGATTTGACAGAATTCTATTGGATGCTCCTTGTACCGGAACCGGAGTGGTGTCGAAGGATCCCAGTGTGAAAACATCAAAGTCCGAAACCGATGTACAGAGGTGTTACAATTTGCAAAGGAAGCTCCTGCTTACTGCAATCGATTGTGTCGATGCCAAATCAACCACTGGAGGATACATTGTCTATTCGACATGTTCGATTCTTCCTGAGGAGAACGAATGGGTCATTGATTACGCTTTGAAGAAACGTAACGTTAAACTCGTTCCAACTGGATTAGATTTCGGAACTGAGGGCTTTGTGAACTACAGACAGTTCAGATTCCATCCGAGCATGAATTTGACTAGACGCTACTACCCACACACCCATAACATGGATGGATTCTATGTGGCAAAATTGAAGAAGTTCTCCAATCAAATTCCGATAAGTAAGGAAGAGCAAGAGGAGGATGAAAAGGAACTATCTAAGGAAATCGTAGAGGAAAAACCTGAGGGTGATGATGTCGAAGATGAGGAGCCCAAACTCTTGAAGAAACTTGGCAAACGTGCTGGCCATCCCAATTTGTCTGAAGCTGAAATACAACTTAAGAAGAAAAAGTTGAAGGAGAGTTCAAAGAAATATGTGGCCAATGTGTTTGAGAAACCTGTCAAAGTGGAAAAAGTAAAAAAAGTTGAGGAAGAGAAGCCAAAAGAAGATGAAGATAAGAAGAAGAAAAACGGACAACAAAACCAAGAAAAGAAGGGTGCAAGTAAAGTAGCTGGTGGTGTAGGTAATGGTGCAGCACCACATCAAGGAAAGAAGAACAAAAACCAGAAGAATTTTGAAAGTCAGATAAAATCAAAAGAAGCTCTTCTGCAGGGTAAGAAGGGCAAAAATCATTCAGCAAAACAAAATAATATTGGGGAGTCTTTGGCTACAAATGAAACACCGGCGTCACAAGGAAAGCTAAACAAGAACAAGAACCAACAACCAAACCAGAAACCCAACAAGAATCTGCAACAACTACAGAATCAAAACAAGAATCAGAGTCAAAACATAAATCAGAATCAAAATAAGAAACAAAATCAAAACAAGAACCAGAATCAGAATCAGAACAAAAACCAAAATCAAAACAAGAACCCAAAACAACAACAACAAAAACAGAAGCAGCAAGAACAGCCAAAACTATCTCCACAAAACGGAACTGCTGTCCAAAAGAATAACAAGAATCAACACAAAAAGAACAAGTCAGATGAAAACGTGAGTAAATCAACGCCATCACCCAGTGTGCCCAAAAGTAAGCCCTCGCCTCAGAAAAAGCCATCCCCAAATTCAAATGACAAAGTGCAACCTCAAAATGGCCAAACCTCTAAGCCCAACAAGCATAAAAAAGAAAAGAAAAATGAATCAGAAAAGCCCCAAAACGGATCACCTGCAAAACAACAAAAACTAAAGGAAATCGTGCAGAACAAGAAAAAGATCGATATCGATGATTTACCTGTGCTAGAGGGTAAACCAATTAAACTTAATAAAAATAAGAAATTCGAAACGAAGAAAATAGGACAATTGAAAAAGGATAAGAAAGATTTTAATAAAAATAAACAATTCAAAGGAAAACCAGGAAAACAAGGCCAGAAACAGAAACAGAAACAGAAATAGATAAAAATAAATATTGCCTTGTTAGATATTTAACTGTATAAAAATTAATTATTTACTTCACTTTTTAGAATGCAAAACTATTTTCTAGATTTTGACTTAATTTTTTTTATTATAACACTAGATTTTATTGAAGAAAATAAAAATAATACGCTGATGTTAATGATAATGATAAATATGTCTTTCATTTTTGAGTTAACGCAATTATTGGTTTGATCTTAAAAAGAAGAAGACATTTAAGGTAAGACAAGCATAGCGGTGATGTTGCTTTTGGAAAACATTGGTTTAACCACTTTACCCTTTGTTGTTTATATTTATTCAATTTGATTATTGCATTTATTGAATTCAATTTAAAATTTTCAAAATTATTAACGGATAATTACGGCCACACAACAGATCTATTGAAGATTGTTAACGAAAATACCGCCATGAAGGAAATTCAGAGCTTAAAGTTTTATGTTTTATAAAGGGTGTTTTTTTAGACGATGGTTCTTTTCAAGAAAAACATATATTTAAAATAACACAAGAATTTAGTTTAATATAAAAGATAAGGCAAGTGGTCGCCAAGGCTGGCTCGAATAATTTCGAACCGCGAGACCCAATTTACGACCATTTTTGCACTGATTTGGGCCGTTTATTAGCAATAACGACTACAAGGTCAGTCGTTTTTAGTTAAGCGCTGTTAAGCCACACGATCTTGAAAGCCATGCCATTGGCCCACGACGCGATACAAAGCGCTCACCAAAAGTATCCTTCAATAAATTGATTGTTTCGTTGGTTAAATGGCATGTAGATGGTATTGTTGGAATCAAAGGCCTCCCCAACAACATCCTCCACTTCAGACACGAAAAAGTCATTTATAATGGCTCTATAGCTGTTCCCTGTTGACTGTGGCATTATAGCCGGCTTCATTTTTGAAGAAATATGGACAGCAATGATTCCCCCTATCAATAGGTCAGACCAAACAGTGACTTTTTGAGGATGTAACATCGTTTCAACAAAGGCTTGTGCATAAACGAGAGGGGGGGGGAGAGGTGTTTCCACTAAGGCACCTCTCCTTATCCAGGCGGCAGCGGAGGAATTCCCGAGATGGAATCAACGGTGGCGTCTACAGTTCCAGTAAGGTTGAATTACTTACGCCCGATTTCTTGACAAAGTTCTAGCCCTTAAAACTCGGTTTATTTTAAATTTCGTTTTTTCAACGAGCGAAATGAAAATGAATTAAATTTCTAATCATTTTCGGAAAATATATTAAAAGACAATAAATAGCGAATATCCTACGAAAATGGATCTTATTTTTAATGATTTCCTTTTTATGGACGATATCCTGGAAGAACGGCGTATTTATCGAATGCCAATACGTGCAACAATTAACAATTAACAACTGGCAACATTGTGAAAAAGGGACTTTTTTAATAAATATATAAAATAAATCTATACTCTATACTAATATATAAAGCTGAAGAGTTTTTTCGTTTGAACGCGGTAATCTCAGGAACTACTAGTTCGAATTGTAAAATTCTTTTTGTGTTGGATAGTCCATTAATCGTGGAAGGCTTTAGGCTACTTTACAATAGGCTGTGACCAATAGGACAGAAGAATATATGGAAAGTGTTGAAAAAACGGCAACAGTATTAACCATGAAAATTTCACAAATATCAGTTAGGCTATTTTGGAATCTAAAAGAGACATACAAACAAACAAACACAAGTCCATTTTTATACATTATAGATAGATAATTATTTCATGAATGATAAAAACATATATGTAGGTATACAGTGAGAAAAAAAAATAAACAAAACGTAGAAGTCACTTCTTTTGCAGGCGGTTTCCTTCACATATGATACACGTTCCTCAATGCTTCGCTGACGACTGAGTCACTTTGAGGTGATAAGTCGAGCAGCACTGAAAGCTCATCACCGCAGTTCCTTGTATCATCACTTGCATTGGTGGCTGCCTTACAAAATGTTATAATGTCACCAACTCCCAATACGTTGGATTTTTTTTCGATCGCAACTCCATCTGCAAAATTGCGAGAGTTTTTTAATTCCTGCAATGCATCAGTTGCAGATTGCCAGAATTCCATTTGTTTTACTGCTAAGGCTTCTTGCAGTTTTTTTCGTTGCTGAATTTCTGAAATTCGCTCAGCATGCTCCAAGCGAAATGAATTCATCCTCAATTCATGGAATTCTGCAAGGCGACTTTCTTCCTTTGTAATCATTTGCTGACGCATTTCCGCCACAGTAACTGAATGTAAGCTACTTTTTTGATTTCGTATCGGACGACGACGTTGACCGTTGGTTGGGAAAAATTGATATTTTTCTTGTCCTTTGTCCTTGTCTTGTCCTAAATTGGTGTTGTCACACGGCTGCGGTACCGTTGTCGTACCCACGGCTTCGGTGGACAAAGCTGCACACATATCAGCTATCGGTGAAGAGTTGACGGTTTGAGATGGCGGCGTTTTTTCACGCAGATTTTGGCAATCGTCTGTACTTGTTTCTTTACTACGGGAAAAGGTAGTGTCACTACCTTTTCCTGGTTGCGGAAGTAAAATTTTACTGCTGTCAGCAACAATTGGAGGCATTTGGCCAAAATCTGTTGGCATTGCATCAGAATCAAAAGATTCCAACCCTGTGAGCAAATGACCGTAATAATTTTTCAATTGAAGTACTTCGCCGGTCATTTCAATTTTCAGCACGGGTGGTGTATTGGCCGGTCCCCCACCAGTTTGCAGCGCACTTTGTTTTGCACAAGTGGTAAACTGACGCAATGCCGTTACAATTTTCTTATGCCTTCCAATTAGTGCAGGAACTTCTCTTTGGGTCTTTATCTGAACGAAAATGCTACGTTAAAACTGATCAGGAAATGAAATTATAACGCACCTTTGGGTCTGTATTGAAATGTGAGCGAATTATGCTCCACTCTCTTTTTTTGTTGTCATTAGTTGCGCCATTAGTCTCTTTGTTCAGAATTCCCTTTTGACCAAATTTTACCAACAAATTACACAGCAAGTTCGTGTCCTCTTGAGTCCAGTTGTCGCCTCTGTGTTTTCTGCTGGCGGGCAAATCACCATCATTACCGCTTTCTCGTTTTCTTCCTTTCGTATTGTCCTTGTTCATATTATCTAAGAATATTATTGATAAATGCACAGCAAATTCACTATAATATGCATAAAAATAGGCATACATACCAGAAAAGAAAATAGGCGCAACAGAAATATTTATTTTGTATTTTGAATTGAATAATATAAAAACGGAAACGTCTGTCAAAATATTCTGCCGCGTGATTCAAAAGTTTCAAAAACATTTTAAAACTAGGTTCTAAAAATAACAAGTTCTAAGCGCTTAGAACTCGATGATGATTTTAGATCGAGTTCTAGAGAAGTGAAGAAATGCCCGAGTTCCAAATATTTTAAAAACTAAGTTCTATCGTTAAACTGAGATTCACTAGATCGAGTTCTAAAGGGAATTTAGAACTTTGTGAAGAAATTGGGCGTTAGTGAACACCTTATAGGGCTTCTACGACTTATTCGGAGCCCAGGCCTATAAGGAGCGGTTTATCCGGCTCCCCTCCTTGGAGTTATACTAAGGATCTGGCCCTCCAGGTTGGGGGTTGTGCCGTCGGGGTGACTTCCTGGCCACGTAAAAACTTCATAGTTGCGAAGCACCAACAAGCCTCGGATACGGACGGATTTACTGTTGACAACCTACGCAAAAGAAATAAGGACATCAATTAACTTCGGATATGCACGTGAAATGTTAGGTCCCTTAACAGACCACGTGCGGCCGAAGAATTAGCGGAGGCCCTAGACTGCCATAAAGCAGACATCACCGTCATCCAGGAAATACGGTGGGATGGGCCGGGCAAAAAGAGGATGAAAAACTGCGACATTTACTATGGTGACTGCTACCGAGAAAACCAACAGCGCTTATTTGGATGCGGCTTTGTCGTTGGAGCCAGACTTAGGCAAGAAGTCTTGAGCTATAGGTGCATCAACGAGCGCCTCATAACCATCCGCATCAAGGCTAAATTCGGCAACATTAGCCTGATATGCGCGCACGTCCCCACAGAAGAGAAGGATGACAACACCAAAGATATGTTCTTCGAGCTCTTAGACAAAACATATGAGCAGTGTCCTAGCTACGATATTAAAATTGTCCTGGGCGATTTTAATGCCAAGCTAGGAAGGGAAGACATCTTTGGTGGAATAATCGGGAAAAACAGCCTGCACGACAACACTTCCGACAACGGATTCAGGCTCATAGATTTTTTTTTTTATTAAACTTTATTTAGCTAAAAAAAGCTACATATTTAAAAATACATATTTTTGTCTAAAATCTATTTTTAACATATATTTTGGTTAGTCTTTCAAATTTATCTATTGAACTCATTCTTCATTTCATTTGGTAAGCTATTAAAAATAGATAATCCTTTATGCATTACCATATTCCTAGTTCTTTGGTTTCTATAGTTTGATAATCTATAATCATTTGCATTTTTTAGTTGATAAGAATGGACTTCATTTACATAAGTTAAATTTTCACATAGATAATTTGGCAAGAGGTTAAACTTCATTTTATAAACAAATAACAAAACATTAAATATAATTCTTTGGTTAATACTGAGCCAATATAATTGTCTTAACATGTCTTCTATGTGCATCAGTCTATTGCACAACAAAATTACTCTCATTCCTCTATTTTGAAGTTTTTGCAAGCGATTCATCATTGTGTTATTGCACATAAATAAGATGCTAGAACAATACTCAAAGTGAGGTTTAATAATAGTATTATAAACATTTATAGCAGTTGATTTTGAAATTCTTTTTCTGATTCTACCAAAAAAGTGAATTTTTTTGGCAATCTTCTTACAAATATAATCAACATGAGAGTTAAAACTTAAATCATTATCAATCAAGACTCCTAAGTATTTAATCTCACTTACTATTTCAATTTTTTGATTATTTATGCAAATATCACTGTTTGATTCACCATTTAAAATCATTGCTTTTGTTTTATTAATATTAAGTTTCAATTTGTTCATATTGAACCATCGTTGCAAATTTTTTAAATCATTATTTATCTTTATAATGCATTCCTCAGCAGTGTCTCCTGAAGCAAAAAGAAGGGCATTATCGGCAAACAATACCAGCTTGGAAAATTCAATAACTTTTCCATATCATTTATGTAAACTAAGAACAAAATGACTCCAAATAGAGATCCTTGAGGTACTCCACAATTTATATCTATAGAGTCTGAAAAACAGTATAAATAATCGAAACCAATTTTGTTCGTTTGCCCTAATGCCATATTTCTCTAGCTTCATTAAGAATATCTTTATCTACTGTTTCAAAGGCTCTTTTCAGATCCAAAAAAATTGCAACAACTATCTTTTTGTCATATATATTTCAATTTTCCATTTAGTTATTATTAAATTGAGAAGAGATTCACAATTATGGTTTTTCCGGAATCCTGATTGATAAACCTGCGGGGCGAAACGTCATGGTAGCCAGTACGCGTTTTCCACACCTCAACATCCACAAAGAACTTGGAGTTCTCCAGATCAATCTACCGTCAACCAGATTGACCATATTGCGACCGACGCCAGACACGCTTCCAGCATCATGGATGTCCGAACTTTCCGAGGAGCTAACATCGACTCGAGGCAAAACAGGGAGATGCTGGTAGAAGGTACAACGTCGAACGGCTACAATCGCAAGAGATCGCCAAATCCTTTTCCGACCGAGTTACGAGTAACCTCTCTCGAAGTTCTGTGCCGCCAACACAATGTATCGAAAACCAGTGGCAACATTGACAAGATGCCATCACAGAAGTTGCCTCTGACGTGCTGGGTTTCAAGCAGCCACCAACAAGGAACCTCTGGTTTGATGAGGAATGTCGACAGAAAAATGCAGCCAAACAAGAGGCACGCAAAGCGGCACTGCATAAAAGGACGAGAGCTGCTTATGAGCTCTATGAGCAGAAGAGGCGAGAGGAACACCGACTTCTCAGAAGGAAAAAGAGAGGGCATGAGAAGCGTGCGGTCGAAGATGTTGAGAGGTTTAAAAGCAGGAATGAAGTTCGAAAGTTTTATGAACAGGTAAAACGAAATTCACAAGTACATAAACCTAGAACTGAAGGCTGCAAAGACGAAAGTGGAAACATCATAGTGGAACCGCAGTCAATGCTGAGGATATGGAAGGACCACTTCTGCAGACTGTATAACGGCGACGACGAACCGAATTCCGCTGTCAGGCAGGATGATCCATTCAACAAAGACGACGAAAGCCAACAATCCCGTCTTCCCGACTTAGACGAAGTAAAGATTGCTATATCTAAGCTGAAGTCTAATAAAGCCGCTGGAGCGGATGGCTTGAATGCCGAGCTCTTTAAAGCAGCTGGAGATAAGTTGGTTAGGAGCATGCACCAACTTATCTGTGAGGTATAGTCGGAGAAAAGCATGCCCGATGAATGGAACCTCAGTATTGTTTGCCCGATCCTGAAAAAAGGAGACCCTCTAAACTGCACCAACTATAGAGGAATCAGTCTACTTAACATCGCCTACAAAATTTTCTCTGCCGTAATATGTGAACGTCTAAAGCGCATCGTCAACAACCTGTTAGGTCCTTATCAGTGTGGTTTTAGACCAGGAAAGTCCACAGTCGATCAAATATTCACATTACGGCAGATTCTTTAAAAAACCCAAGAACACCAAATCGACACTCACCATCTTTTCATCGACTTCAAGGCCGCACATGACAGCATCTACACTACAGGGACGAGCTGTATAGAGCCATGTCTAGTTTTGTTATCCCTGCCTCGTCCGTTTGTGCAGGATGACCATGGAGAATTAACGCTGCTCCATAAAGGTTGGAAACAACTTAACACAACCTTTCGATGTCAAAAAAGGTTTTAGACAAGTTGATGCGCTGTCATGCGATTTTTTTTAACATCGGCTGCGTTCAATCTCGTATTGGATATGGGATGGGATATGGATATCTTGGATAGATGGATTTTTAGATACCTTGTTGAACGAGTTGGATAGCTGTATTGAGATAGCTGTCACAACCTAGCAAATTGGTCATCTACAAAACGAGAACAAAATAAGTCAATTTTGAAGTTTAAAAAAATAGATCATAATTGCTTTCTAAAATTCGGAGGCAAATAGCTTCTTCATCGTCTATTATGTACAGAACATCCTCAAATACAACTTCAACTAACATTTTTTCTTGAAATTCAACCATGTGTTGAATCAGCTGTTCTGTCAGATACCTACGTACCCCAGAAATTTTTGGATACCTTCCGATTCCTTTTTTGACATCTCAGCTGTTTTTGATCAGCTGTTATTTTACACGTAAAACACTAACAAAAAGGTATCCGGATACAGTATCTGTCTGAGATTGAACGCAGCCATCGTACTTGAAAGAATAGTGCAAAGCTCACACGTCAACACTAGAGGCACTGTCTTTCAAAAGTCTGTCCAATTACTAGCATATGCTGATGACATTGACATAATCGGAAGAACTCAGCGTGATGTCAATGGGGCTTTTGTGGGTATTGAGGCAGAGGCGGCAAAAATGGGTTTAACGGTCAATGAGGCAAAACAAAGTACATGCTTTCGTCAAGAAAGGACCTACAACACCGACGTCTTGGTCAAAACGTCACCATCGACAGACGTAACCTTGAGGTAGTCAAGGACTTCGTCTACCTAGGCTCCGCTGTAAACGCAGAAAACAACACTAGCGCTGAGATCAAACGAAGAATAACTCTTGCTAACCGCTGTTTCTTTGGGCTAAGAAAGCAATTGAGTGGAAAAGTCCTCTCTCGAAGGACCAAAGTGTCGCTATATAAGACCCTTGTCATCCCCGCCCTGCTATACGGTGCAGAAGCATATGGACTATGACAAAAGCGGATAAAAGCACCTTGGGTCGTTTCGAGAGAAAAGACCTTCGTCTGATCTACGGTCCCGTATGCTTAGAAGGGGAGTGGCGGAGAAGAAGGAACGACGAGCTGTACGGGCTGTACAGTGACGTAGACTTAACCAGAAGGATAAAAGTCCAACGACTAAGATGGATTGGTCAAGTAGAGCGCATGGAAACCAATGCTCCGGCCCGAAAGTGGAGACATCTAACTAGGGACCGAGCTAGATGGAGAAGTTTGTTCGGTGAGGCCCTAGTTCACACAGGACTGTAGCGCCACCTAAGTAAGTAAGTAAGTTGTGCATTATGATTACTTAAAATATGGCTTATCCATTTAACCAAAAGTGTGCTTAATCAAAATGGACGTTAGTGAGCGATATGTGTTTCGAACAGACATTTGATTTTAAAAACCAATTTGCACGATTTAAAAAAGATGTTCAGAGGTAAGTCTATTTATTATTAAACGGTCAAACAAACTCACGTTTGAAGAAGCAACCGTTATTTCTTAATATTATTTAGAATGGCGATAAAATTATAAACTTTAAATTGTTAGTGAATTTTATTGGTAGAATAATTTTTGTGGATGATGCGAAACGTCTATTTTTTTTAAAATAAAATTGAATTTCGTTTCAGTTTCAGTTTCAATTTCAATTTTTTAAACATTGTCGTTATTTCAAAAACTTCAAAGCTAAAAAGTGGAATAAAAAAAAGTATCAATGTCTAGGGATTTATGACTTGGTTATGGTTCGTCCCACGAAATTTGTCAATTTGACCTTTTTTGTTGGACATTTAACTTTTACATCAATAATTTGGAAGTTTCGTTGTTAATATTGCTAAGGAATTAAAAATATAAAATAGCAATGATGAAATTCTCTAAAATTGTATAAAATAATATTTTGTCTAGAGCATTCAAAAATTAAATTAACAACTTTTTTTGAAACAGGATGTAGTGTTCATGAGATTTTCATATTCAGCGCCACACACAATATTTGATTAGGTACTCACTGTGGAGCTTTCTTAATTTTGGTAAACTTTTTAAATAAATTCGTTAAGCTATAAAATTAAACTGTTTTGTAAATTGTATGTACATATTTTTAAAAGACTGCTCCGAAATGCCTACCTTTGCAAAGTACCTTTCATGCCATTGCCCCTCCTTGCTACGCACCTCCTGTGTTGAAGTTATTAGGAACCATACAGTGTTTTAGACAATTTTAAGAAAAATTATAAGTAACCGAATATTTAAATAGCTCATTTAACAATATTTATACTATTTATTAATGAGGAAAAACGAATTCATTAAAAATATTTATCACCTCACTTAAAGCATTTAAAATAAAAAAAAACTGTTGTTAATTTACGGCCTTATGAACTAGTTTCGTCTTATCATAATTTAGGTTAAGAATTTTCTTTAATTTGAGCCTATAATAAGCGCTGTAGACCCAATGGTTTGCCTTTTTCAAATCCAAGCAAAATTAAATTTTAATATTAATATGGTATCTATTTGCAGTCGCAATTTTTAAAGCAATTAATCATAATGATAACTTTATTTTAAATCACGATATTTCTATTAGGTCTTATGAAATGGTTTTTGGCTTGAATATAAATAAAAGTATAAATAAATTAGTAGTACCCGTAGCGTGATGGTTAGTGCGTTGGACTGTCATGCAAGGGGTCTTGGGTTCAATCCCTGCCTGTGCCATCTAACTTTTTTCGCGGGTACTGCCTCTTGCGAGGAATTGACAAATCCTCCAATAGTTATTCTTGTCATGAAAAGTGCTTTCTCAAATTAGCCGTTCGGATTCGGCATATAAACTGTAGGTCCCTTCCATCTCTGACAACATTACACGCACACAGGAATGGTTGAGAGTTGTAAGTCACTAGGCCTTGGTTCTTCATGAATTGTTGCGCCACTAATTTATTTATTTATAAATAAATTATAATTAAACAGTTGAAAACTAGTTCCTAGTGACTTACAACTATCAACCATTCCTGTGTGCGAGTATTACTTTTAGGGATGAAGGGAACCTACAGTTTTAAGCGGATTCCGAACGGATAATTTGAGAAAGTTCTTTTCATGACAAGAATAATAATTGGAGGATTTGTCAATTCCTCGCAGGAGGCAGTACCCCTAAAAAAAACTTTAGATGACACATGCAGTACAACGCACCAACCATCACGCCACGCTTACCACAGAAAATAATTTAGATTAAATTCGTAAAAAGTTATGAAAATAAGTCCATTAGTGTTAAAGTTTCCAATAACTAAAAAAGACAGAAACTTCACAAACAGCTCCAAAAAAATGTGTCTGTAATATGTAAAACAAGATCATTTTCCTGCCCGTATGTAAGGCTACCTCATTGCATCCAATTCTCTAAAAAAAAACATATTTTTACAGACTTTAGTCTAATAACTTTGGCATTTAAGATATATATTTCTTTTGTTTTAGTATCAATTCATTTTAGAAAATTTCGCGGTTTTGAAGATTTTTGGTCATGTTGCATTGGGAACTCTATGTAGGAAACTAGGATTTTGGACAATTTTTTTTCCGAATCTATGGATAGAACTTCTACCTGAGCGTCGAACTTGTCGAGTTGTAGAAGCTGAGTAAGGTCAATGATTCTCGGGAATTATTTCTCCAGAAGAGTCCTGAAACCAAAGGTCGCTCGCCCCTCCCCTTCCCAATCCTTTACCCCCTCCTCCGTCAGCTCTGTGCTATTATGCTGGCTGATGTCTCCTTATCCCCTGACTGTATGGTGTATAACTGTCTGTCAATGCCTAGTTTCCTTCCTGGGACGCTTATGGCTTAATTGCTGTACGTCTCTCCTTTTCCAAAACATATTCTTTCCTTAAACTTCCCAATTGGGCTGGATCTAAGGTGTTATACGACCCGTGCCGATGATCAGCCAGGCTGAGGGCCCAATTAAAAAACTAGCTCAGTCGCGAACGGAGTATCCGGATACCTGGCGACCTCCGGATTAACCAGCCTTATCTGTATACACGGATCTCTGTACACATGGACCACCCTTTATCCGCTACTCGTGGGACTCTAAATGGACTTAAATAAAACAAAACAAACAAAACAAAGAAAACTAAAACAAAATCAAAAGACCGAACCGGCCAGCAGTACGACGGCAAAGTTGTCTGCTGTTTATCCCTCTTCCACTGGTGCCGACAAGGCTGTGGACACTCACAGCCCTGTTGTCGCCAGTGGAATATCGGATAAACAGGTAACATCACCTTCTTCCTGTAGTGAGGCAGTTGTGAAGAACGGCTCCTCTACTACCACAGAGAGTAAACCTCTCGTCTCTTCTACACCGCGTGTCGGAGGTAGTAGGGCTGTGGTGCCAGGTCCTTCTACCTCCAAAGCAAATAATTCTAAAGAAGGTCCTGGGGGAGATGGGCGTAAGCTCAGACCCTCCAAGGCCTACTACAGGGACATGCGTAATGCTAAGAGGATTCTCCAGACGTTTGGTGAACAACTAGGCGCTGGAGGAAACTCTCAGCATGACGCCAAGATAAAATGGGCCAAGAATTTTCTGGCCAAAAATAATTTGAAGACCAGCCAAGACTCAACGTCGAAGCGACAAAGGTCTATGGAAGGTAGTGTTTCACTACCTAAACGCCCCAAAGTGCTAAACACCAGCACTTCTCTTGACCCTCGCAAGGCAAAAATGTCCTTCAGTGACGTTCTGAAGGACAAAATGGTAGTCGCGATTATCGACAGAAATGATGTAGATGGCACGATCTCTGCCGAAAACTGGACATTGGCCAAAGGACAGCTGGCCTTCAGTTTTGTCGAGATCATGTATGACAATCCGGGACCACCGCCCATCACAAAAGATGGCGGTTGGCATCAGGGACACATCAAGTTGATGGTCTGTGATGATCAGAGGTCGTGCGACCTACTGACGCTGGCGGTCAACCGACTTGGAGAGGTCTGGCCTGGTGCTAAGCTGGCGCAATCAAAAGGTGTGATTAGGTTTGGGTTCGATGAAATTACGCTGAGGGTCTATAAAAAAGATGGGGTCGAGGCACAAACCCTTCCCCCTCCCCCACCCACACAAGCGGAAACTGCTGCTGAGGAACCTGGTGCATCGGTCACACTTCCTTCATTGGAAGACGATGCATCTCAGGTATCCCCAGTAACAGAGGAAGCTCCTAACACCGACCAAGGTTTTTCCGCAATGGAGGCCGAGGTCTACGACAGCGGAGATGAGGACATTCTTTTAGAATCGTCCTCTGATATGGATGACTCCGACATTACTGTGTTGGAGGCTGATCGGGAGTGCAGTAGCAAAAATGCTGCGGTTACTCCAGATTAACCTCCAACACTCCATAAAGGCTTCGGCCTCCCTTCTTCTTCGCCTATCCAGCAGCGATGAAGATATTGTCCTGATTCAAGAACCCTGGATTGCTAAATCCATTGTTCGAGGAATCAGGACTCCCAGATACTGCGTGCTGTATGCATCAGGTGAAGATGAACCCAGATCTTGCATATTAGTAAAACGCAGCCTAAATGTATATTTACTCCCTAATTTCAGCGATCGAGATATCACCGCCGCAAGTCTGGAAACAGCCAGAGGAACATTCTGGCTGGCGTCGGCGTATCTTGGCCACGACCATCTTGGCCCTCTCCCGGGTGACACTCTGGAGAGATTGATAACTGAAGCACAAAGGCTCAACATCGGCCTCATCATCGGTAGTGACGCTAACGCCCACCATACAGTATGGGGTAAAAAAAAAAATAAATTAGGTGGCGCAACAGTCCATGAAGAACCAGGGCCTAGTGACTTACAACTCTCAACCATCCCTGTGTGCGAGTAATGTTGTCAGAGATGGAAGGGACCTACAGTTTATATGCCGAATCCGAACGGCTAGTTTGAGAAAGCACTTTTCATGACAAGAATTACTCTTGGAGAATTTGTCAATTCCTCGCAAGAGGCAGTACCCGTGAAAAAAGTTAGGTGGCACAGGCAGGGATTGAACCCAAGACCCCTTGCATGACAGTCCAACGCACTAACCATCACGCTACGGGTACTACACACAGTATGGGGTAGCACGGATATAAACGACAGAGGTGAGTCTCTTTTCGACTATATTCTAAACACTAACCTACTCGTAAGTAACGTTGGTAATGAGCCAACCTTTATTACTAAAAATCGACAAGAAGTTTTAGATATAACTCTTGTCTCCGACTTCATTAATAATAATATTTTGAACTGGAAGGTATCTAAAGATCACTCCTTTTCTGATCATAGATACATCCAGTTTGACTTTATAAATGAATCACCTTGCCAACCGATCTTTCGAAATCTGAAAAGAACAAATTGGCAAAAATACAAGAGAACGTTAAACAGTTTAGTAAAACCTGAACTTTTTAATACTCCCTCCAACATCGAAGATCTTGACGACAAAGTCAATAATCTAACATTAGCCCTAAACAAAGCTCTAGATACTGCATGCCCTCTTATACAAGTAAGAGGTAAAAAGAAGCCACACTGGTGGAACTCAGGGCTGGATCCACTTCGAAAAGAATGCAGAAAACTCTTTAACAGAGCGAAAGCTTCTAGAGACATGTCTGACTGGGATTCATATAAAGAATCACTGAAGATATATAAAAAAGAACTGAGGAAAACCAAACGATCGTCCTGGAGAAACTTCTGCAGCAACGTGGAAGATTGCTCCGAAGCATCCAGGCTGCGCAAAATCCTCTCCAAAAATCCAATCATGCCAAGCTGCTTGAAAAACGCCTCTGGCCTCTGGACCAATTCAAGCGAAGAATCGCTCAACTTGCTACTAGACGTCCACTTTCCTGGTAGCTCTAATATTATTAATAACATTGCACTTAATAATGGTGACAATACTTTACAACCCCCACAAGGTCTAGTCACTAGGGAAAAACTCAAATGTGCTATTAACAGCTTTAAACCATATAAATCTGCTGGTCCGGATGGTGTAATTCCAGCCGAACTGCAAGAAAATGCAAGTTTTCTAATACCCATCCTAGAAAACATCTTCAAGAGTTGCCTTAATTTGGCATACATCCCGATGTCTTGGAGACAAGTTAAAGTTGTTTTTATTCCTAAAGCTGGAAAATCCAGTCACGTAAACCCTAAAGACCTAAGACCTATCAGCTTATCATCATTCCTTCTCAAAACTTTTGAGCGTTTGATCGATATTCACTTAAGGGCAAGTATTGATAAGTCCCTCCTTTCAAAGGCTCAACATGCCTACAACAAAGGGAAATCAGTTGAAACGGCTCTACACAGTATAGTACGTACAATCGAATATTCCCTCCATCATAAAGAGTACACCTTAGTTGCCTTCTTAGATATAGAAGGTGCATTTAACAATGTCGACACATCTGCAATTGCACGTGTATTGACATCTCTGAAGGTAGATAAGTCGATCAGCGAATTGATTAATCAAATGCTGATAAGCAGGATTATCAATTCAAAACTGGGCGATTTTACTACACAAAGGGGTGTCAGTAGAGGTACGCCACAAGGTGGTGTCCTATCTCCTCTCCTCTGGAACTTAGTAATAAATGAATTACTAATTACTCTAGAAAGAGAGGGATACAGAGTGTTTGCCTATGCGGACGATGTTGCTATTGCGGTAACGGGTAAACACCCCAATATACTAAAAGACCTCTTACAAAACGCTTTAAATAAGCTCACCAGATGGGCTAATCGGTGTGGACTAGGCGTTAACCCACAAAAAACCGACCTTGTCCTCTTCACAAGGAAATACAAAGTCCCACACATTGACCCTCCCCTCATAAACGGTGTACCACTTAAATTCTCTGATCAAGCAAAATACTTGGGTCACATTTTAGATAAGAAATTAAGTTGGAAACCTAATATTCAAGAGAGAATAAACAAGGCCACAGTAGCCCTGTTCTCCTGTAAAAAGGCCATTGGTAATAAATGGGGCCTACAGCCTCGCATTACACACTGGCTATACATCTCGGTCATAAGACCGATCCTTACTTATGGAGTAGTGGTATGGTGGACGGCACTAGATACAGCGACAAATCGCGATAAACTCAGCAAAGTCCAACGAACAGCCTGCCTGTGTATGGGAGGAGCACTTCGCTCCACCCCCTCCGCCTCACTAGATGTTCTGTTCCATCTAATACCGCTGGACTTTTACAGCAAACAAACGGCCGCTAATACTGCCATACGGCTTCAGGCCTCCTCTCTGTGGATCAATAATGGCATTGGCCACACTACTATTTTGAACTCGTTCAGAACTATAAACAGTAATATTGACTACACCATACCCCATCCTCAGTTTAATAACTATAGCTTCCAAGTGACTATACCTCCCAGGTCTTCTTGGGAGAATACATCATTTTTGAACAATGGTCCTATAAACTTTTATACAGACGGATCAAAAACAGAGGATGGGGTTGGTGGAGGCGTATACTCAGATAGACTTAACTTAAGTCTCTCCTTTCGTCTACCCGATCATTGTAGCGTATTCCAAGCTGAAATCCTGGCTATAAAAGAAGTCCTATCCTGGCCTAGAGAAAACGTTATATCAACTAATGATATACGCATCTTCTCGGATAGCCAAGCTGCGTTAAAATCCTTAGACTCTGTCTCTACAAATTCACTAACAGCCCTAAATTGTCGATCATCTCTTACGGAGATGGCTACACAGTTCAACATTCACCTTTTCTGGGTGCCGGGCCATAGAGACATTCCAGGAAATTGCAAAGCTGACGAACTTGCAAAAAGCGGAACAACTTTACCTCTGCTGGCTCACAATGCTAGCATAGGTATCCCCTTAGCTACATGTAAACTCATGCTAAAGCAAGATACCATAGAGAAAACAAACTTCAGGTGGAATAACACTACCACCTGTGTAGCGACTAAACGAATTTGGCCTAATCTTAGCGCCAGGCGCTCAAAACAATTAATCTCTCTGAGTAGATTGCACATTAGCTACGTTATAGGTGTCCTGACTGGGCACTGCTTAATAGGAAGGCATGCTATTCGACTTGGAGCCCCTGCAAATGATTTTTGTAGGAGTTGCATGGACGAAGATGAAGAGGAGACAATCTCTCATCTTTTGTGCACATGCCCTGCCTTATCACAAAGACGTAGAATCCACCTTGGAGACTACTACTTTAACGATACCAGTGATCTAAAAAATTCAGACATTACTTGTCTCCTACGCTTCATTCGAAGCTCCAATTGGTTCAACGAGTTAAGCTGATTAACTGATCCATGTGGTATCACAACGGACCATACTTTGGTCTAAGTGTGTTGGACGTCCCAAACCAACAGCCACTTTAACCTAACCTAACCTATGGATAGAAATAAAATTGGGTGGCGCAACAGTCCGTTGAGAACTAGGGTCTAGTGACTTACAACTCTCAACCATTCCTGTGTGCGAGTACTGTTGTCGGGATGGATAGAAACAACTTTATTTAAAAATAAAAATAAATCAACAATGGATTTATGCCTTAAAAAAAGTTGCATTATAATAATATACACTGCCAACCACTAGGATTAGGCCACAAATTTTGGAATCATTTTCACTTTTTATACTACACCATTTGGGAAAAATCAAGAAGGGTACAAGGCAGAAGAAACAACATCATGAGAAAAGCGGTTAATTCTCAAAAACACTCTAGTAAAGATATAAATCCTCGGTAGCCATATTGGTTTGCCTACAAGCTAAACCGGAAACTGGTATCATAAAGTATTTCTTAGTGTGCGTGTAATTTCTCCTCTAATTTATGAAATTTCCCCTAAAAACTCAGTAAATGTGTCTATGTATGCGTGAAAACACGTCAATTTTACTCGTTGAATTCTTCCACATTACAAATACAACAATGTAAACAAATGGGTTTTGAAGGGTGTTACGTACGAAGGATTTATATCTTCATTAGAGTGTTTTTGCTACGGCTTGTCTCAAATTCCACTCTACCAGTGAGACTAAAATAAGGCCAAAAGCTAAGTATCAGCCAGAATAATAAAGGTTCAAAAGATAATACAAAAAAGTGATACTACACTGAAGAGAAAACCAAAAAACAAACCTTTTTTTGAGGCAAGTACACAAGTTACTTGGAGCAGAGAATGGAAACGCGTTGTCTTTTCGGGTGAAAAAAGTTTAACCTTGACGGCCCGTTGGTTACAACTTGTATTTCCATGATCTGGAAAGGGATGCGCATATTTTGGAAAGACAGGGAGCTTTAACCTACTAGACACAATAGACTTTTAGTTTTTGTCAACAAAAATGAACGGGAAAAACTATAAATTTTTGCGGGAACCGTCATTTCCAAAAATGCTAAAAGCAGAACTGAATGTTTCTATATTCCAAACCGTCTTATAGAAGCTAATCCGAAAATGGCGGACATAGTCATTAAATAAAATGTAAATATTTCATTAATTTTTTCTTTTTTTTTTGAAATTTTTAAGCCCTTTTTAAGTAGTTTATTTTTTGGTCTTGAGGAATTCCAACGCTCGTTTCCAAAATACCATTTAATTTTATAAATTTGTAATGGTGAAACACGTACCATTCGCAGGTAGTAAGCGTTTCCTGGTACATTACTCCCACCAGCTATATTTTGTATGTCAGCTCCTTTTTGTGACATAGATCCTAGATCACATACCATTGTTTTCTTTTTTAGTGCCAGTCTAATCTCTCTCCACTGGCTTTGTTAGTTATCTTACTATACCTATTTTTTATTTATTCGTTCAATTAAGCCAATATTTGGATAATTATAGCTTAAAAAAACACTGCTTATTACTACAGAAACAATCTTAGAATCAAATTTTAAAAAATTCTTGGAAACTTGAATTATGTACCTATAAGATCAAAATCACAGATTTGTCACCGAAAAACCAAAACATCCCTATTTGACTGAAGGTTTCATATGTAATTACTGGAATTAAATATAAATTATATGTATAGAAATGTTCAGACAAGAATACATTTTATAAAATAAATTTATTTATTTAAAATTCATTTAAGGAAAATATGTACATATCTATGTAGATACTAAATCTAAAACATACATACTTATGTAGATAATGTATATTTTTAATGATATCAAGACTATTTCCAGTGTTTGTACATATTGTGACTGTTTAAAATATAAGAATCTACTTTTAACCCTTATAGTCATTTCCACCGTCCATCAGAATATAACATCACTTTTCCAATTTATTTGAAATAAAACAAACAAGAAAGACCCAAAAAGTTCCAAGATTAAAAGAAATTCAATAAAGTTAAGCCCTCAATTCACCACATAAACAATAAATCTCAACAAAACTTAATCATATGCGCATAAGTATATACCACATCTACATCACAATGCACTTATTACTCTCTTTGCATACTTATATAATTAATAAATTGAAAACATAAACCGGCCGGACCGTCCATTCAGAGCTCCGACGAGCCACCGACGCGACGACGACGACGCACGACGACGCATTTCCAGTTCCAATTCAAACAACTCAATAAAACCCCACTCTAATTACGAGAAAAATTGTATACAATACAACACCCTTCCGATGTAAACAACTTTCCATTGCTGATAAAGCGTCTAATAAAGCGAGCTCCAGGCTCTCATGAATACAGGTGAATCTCCATTCCCAGTTTTCCCACCCTCTCATAGTAAAGCAATAGCCATTTCACCACGAGCACACTATCGCCATTCAAAACTCACCAGAGCATATTTTCAATTCCATTGGGAAAACTAAATCTTCTCTGAGTTATGGATGAGAACAATTTTCTGGGAAAGTCGGAAAGTTCTCTGTAAATAGAGAAACACGCCGCCGTTTTGTGGAGCATAAAACTCCACCGGAAATACAAAATAGAGGAGATGACGATGGACGACTTTGACACGATAGACGCTGCAGCGCATAGACAATCCGAAGAACATCTACTCTCTACATGACAACACTATCTGTGTATCTACTATCAACAAACAAAGCTAGCAGCGGCGGCGGCGGATGCGGCTGCGGGCGGTCCAAGTCCATATCCAAACCCCAACACAATCGTGTGTATCTTCCGTTGGACTTCACCGTCACTGATGCCAATGCTAGCCGACTACGCTACGAGTACGACACCGAGCACAGATTCGAGATTCTATTCCAGTTCCAGTTGTAAATGTTAACTTGAAGTGGTCGCTTGTGCCAACGGTGAATTTTGTTCGTTATTTCGCCCCGGAAATCCTCTCAGTATATTTGAAAAAATTGATTTCGAGCTATATTCCCCTTTATACAGGATATCGTGTTTGGCTTGGGATTATTACTAATTCGACAGATAAAGTGGTCTACTATTTCATTTGGAGAACACCTCTTTGCATCTTAATTGAGTTCAGTGCGGTCACCATTGGTGTTTGGTGTTTCGGGTTTGGTGTTTCTGGCAAGGATTCTCTGTTTGAGTGATAAGGCAGAATTTAAACTTTCGGTTCGAGGGTTGATGAAATTGGAGCGTTTTATGCATCAGCAGCGTTTCTATTTCTGTATGTGTTTTTGTGTGTTGGTGTAATTGGGTAAACTCGTATATATTATAAAAGCTACCGCCCTAATTTTAAAGGATTTTTTTCTTATCGTGGCCATAGAAATAAAACCAACCAACCGACTTCGTCCTTTACATCCATTGCTCCGGCTTCAGCTCCTTCTCCTTCTTTGTCTATATCAAAGTGAAGTTTTTAAGTGAAAAGTGATTTTTGCGGTGGTGCTCGTTTGGTTATCAAATAACGGTTTTTCGGCTTGTCGGCTTGTTGGCTTGTTGGTTTGTGGGTGGAATATAATTAAAAGAGGTACTTTTGAGCGCGGAAAGGCAAATCTAATTGGAATAACGGTTTTTATATTCATAAAGTAAGTATCACTTTTGTGTTATGATTAGTTAAAATTTTTAATGTGCTTAGGTACCTACTCTTGGTTTTCTTTTGAAAATTTCTTACAAGTTTAAAATACCTCGTTAGTAGAGGGGTGTTGAAGAGATTTTCTTGTAACACTTTCTTTTCCTTTTTGTGTTAATATTTTTCAGCTTTGTGTTCTTTATAAGTTCTTAAGAAAGATTAAATCTACGAAAGGGTCGTGTTAAACTGCTTAAATATTTTGAGCTTCAAATAAATCTACCTTAAATTGTCTTTAAATTATTACCCCGTTTTTTTTTTCATACAAAAATTTGGTTTTAATTTTTTAAAAATTATATAAACCTTTTTTAGTTTCCTACACGATTTTAAAATGGCTAAGTTCAAAATACTGTACTACGAAATCCTGTAATCTGTCTAAATAATGTCAGACAAAATTCTGTATTTTAAACTGCGGTTGGTAAATATTCTGAATTTCCAATTTCTGAAATGAGCTTAAAAAGAAAAACCTTTAAAAAAATCATGAAAAAAACTATTTTTTGGAAGTTCTACTTTAGATACCTCTTAAGTATGTACTACACATATTTGTATAACATTTTCTAAAGCTGTGAAGAAGTGAAAAAAGGAAGATGCTCTTTTAGTATTTTACATCTTTTAATGGAGCGGAAGTGGCATCTTCAAAATTTCCTTTTGGGTTACTTTTAAAAGTCATGCTTGTAGGTGATAAGTGTTGCCGTGTTGGGTTATCATTTATAAATGTCCGGATATACCTTAAGTATAATGTATGTATGGATATCTGTATTCAAAGTAATAAAAGAGTAATTCTTTGGTTTTCATTTAAAAAATGGTACTGGATCCTTAACCCATTAGGAATGACAGATATGAATGGGTTGTAATAAATCTTATTAAAAGTTCAAGGGACTGCAAGTAACTATTTTTGTTTTAGCTGTGCGAGTAAATTATTTTAAGGTAAATGGCTATAGACGAAGGGGCCTGGTTTGTAGATGGGGTAATATATACTACCCCACCGACAAAGAGTAGAAGGCTGTACATTAAAGTTTACAAACTAGGATACAATTATGTGGAAGAAGGATTAAAGTTGGAGTATATCCAAATTAAATAATGTTTTTCTTTTGATATAGGTATATCAATATCAAAATGACCTTTGAAGTTACTCATGCCATATCCAATTTCGTCTTAAAACGAATTTTTAAAAATGTCCTTTTTGTCTGAAACTTTTATTGTAGTTTCCAAGATATTTTCGTTTAAAATTTGATTTCCACTCTATTATGAAACAAACATTAAGAAAGCAAAGTTATATACATAGCTAAGTAATTCATTAACTGATATTTAAAAACTTTAAAGCATGACGATTATAATATATCAATCATGTCATATAAAGGGTGATTTTTTAAAAGCTATACAATTTTTTAAAAAAAAAACATACAATTCAGAAAAATGCATGAAATCTTTATTTGAATCGATAGTACGGCCCATATAATTTAATGTTTAAAAATTATTTCACGCAAATGTTGACCTTGACTGCGCCTTAAATGGTACATCCGCTTAGTTCAATTTTGGCATACTCTTTCCAAAATTACGGCCGGTATCTCACGAATAAATGCTTCAATGTTGTTTTCCAATGCGTCAATTAAATCCTTCCCCAAAATTTTTCACGTTGTTGAGTAACAGAGGCCCAATTGCTGCCAACGGCGGCGAATTGATAATTGATGGTCATCATTAACACTGTCCGATACAGCTGCGATATTTTCTTCAGTTCGCACTCTACGTAAGCTTGTTGGTGGTTTAATGTCCAACAATGTAAATTTGGTGCGAACTTTAGTCACAATAGTCCGAATAGCGCCGTTTCAGTGGGTCGATTAAATTGACCATAAAATGGAAGAAGCGCGCGATGAACTTTCTTAACAGAGCACGCATTTTGATAATGAAATTCAATAATTTTCAGGCGTTGTTCGTTTGCAAGACGATTCATGGTTAAATTATGGACCAAAGTGAAGATGTTTGACAGTGAAACAAAACACGAAACGTGCGTCAGCTGTTTAAACCAGTGTTTCCAAAAACAAAGTAGCTAAAAAATCACCCTTTAAAAGTTTATGTCTGTATTTGCAATATATGCAATTCGACATTTGGTATCATTTATTGCAAAAATAATTAAACACAAATCGTTGCTAATTTATACAAATAAGTAGAACAAAATAAAATATGTTGTTGTTGTTTTTTATTTGGGATCAAACATTGTTTAAAAATTTGCAAAAATGTTTGCTCTTTTATGACATAACTATATGTAAAGTTATACTAATTTAATTAACATTCTACAATCAAAACGTGTTTGATAATAAATTGCTAGGTATTAAAAAAAACTTAAAAACGAAAGTATTTAAACTGGATTGTGTTGTCATTTTTGTGGAAATTGCGAAAAATCACAATAATTTTAACATAAACCAAAAAATGTCACATAGTAACAACACAAATATCGAGTGTGGCGACCAACTTAAGTCAATTGTAGTATATAGTAAGATATTAACTATTTAAATTGGTTTCTTAAAATTAAAAATCACAACGATTAAATGACCAAAATTTGACTTTATTAGCTTATAAATTTTATGAAATTTGATGTTAAAAATAATTTCTGTCATATGCGGGCTCTGTGACTGTGCTTGATAAACGAAATCATAATAGGGCAATTTTAGTTAATAGTGTGACGGATGTTGGCTTCTTACTGATCAATCGTTGTTTTATCAGCATAAACATAGGAGTTTTATGTACCTCCACAAATAGTAATAAAAATGTGTTAAATCACACTATAACAAGGTCGGCCATTTAAAGACACATTTCTTGTGAAAATTTGGAGACCAAACGTGAAGCTTAAAAAAGTGGTGGTTGTTGGAGTCACTCCTACTCTCTAAATGATTTGCAATAACAAGGAATACAAAAATCACTAATAATTTGACAGAAGCGTTCACCATTTTAAAATAAATTGGACAATGGCGCCTAAACCATACCAAACAGTGATTGGGGTATCATTCAGACTCAAGAGTCCCATGAAGATTTTCTGCACTTTAAAAGAAACTTAAGTTTATTTATTTCTTAAAATTAAACTATAGCTGTTATATAATGATATTTATTATTACTTAAAAAACACTGATAACTTCCCATCTTTGCCCGTCTCTCGATTTTTCTAAAACTCTAATAAAATATTTATAATACAATTTAAATCTTTCTTTTTTCTCATAATACTTGAGTTGAAAACCATTTCTTATTAGTTGTTTGCTATTTTTGTATGCAGTCGACTTTTGTAACAATAACAAAGTTAGCAACAATATTTTGCATATAAAAGAATAAGTATAATTTCAAGATCTGTTTTTGTAAATTTAGTAAATCGTTATTCATAAGATAAAATTAGTTTGAAGGTAATTTCTTCAAAATGTTGACAGGTTACATTATAAAGGGTGATTTTGTTAGCTATTTTCTTTTTGGCAACACTGATTTAAACAGCTTACGCACGTTTCGTGTTTTGTTTCATTTTAAAAAATCTTCAGTTTGGTCTACAATTTAACCATGAATTTTATCAAAATGCGTGCTCTGTTAAGAAAGTTCATCGCGCGCTTCTTCCATTTTATGGTCAGTTTAGAGCGAACTGAAGAAAATATCGAAGCTGTATCGGCCAGTGTTAATGATAACCATCAATTATCGATTCGTCGCCGTTCGCAGCAATTGGGCCTCTGTTACTCAACAACGTGGAACATTTTGCGGAAGGATTTAGGTGTGATGCCTTTGAAAATACAGCTCGTGCAAGAATTGGTGCCTGTCTACACGCGTTGTGCCCACAACGTTGTGCTCACAACACTTAACACTATGTGTCTACATGTGTTGTGACTACTCATGACCCCTTTTCCATTTTGTGTTGTGGAACGACAAACTTGAAACATTTGTGTTTGAAGCCGAACGACCTACTGCAACGTAAAATTTTTGGTGAATGGGGTCTTGAAAAGTTGGTCGAAGATCAATTGTGTTCAGCGACGAAACTCATTTTTGGCTCAATGAGTACGTATAAGCAGAATTGTCGATTTTGGAGTGAATATCAGCCAGAAGCATTGCAAGAGCTACCAATGTATCCAGAAAAAGTCACAGTTTGTTGCGGTTTATGGGCTGGTGGCATCATTGGACCATACTTCTTCAAAGATGATGCGAATCGTAACGTAACTGTGAATGGTGAGCGCTACCATGAGATGATATTCAACTTTTTTTTGCCAAAATGCAAGGGCTTTCAACAAGACGGTGCCACATGCCACACAGAGGCAAGTTCGGTGAACATTTTATTTCACGTTCGGGACCGGTCAATTGGCCGCCTAGATCGTGCGATTTAACGTCTTTAGACTTTTTTTTGTGGGGCTATGTTAAAGCTCATGTCTATACAGACAAACCTGCTTTAATTGACGCATTGGAAGACAACATTGAAGCATTTATTCGTGAGATACCGGCCGAAATGTTGGAAAAAGTATGCCAAAATTGGACTAAGCGGATGGACCATTTGAGGCGCAGTCAAGGTCAACATTTGCATGAAATAATCTTCAAACATTAAATTATATGGACCGTACTATCGATTCAAATAAAGATTTCATGCATTTTTCTGAATTTTAAGTATTTTTTTTGAAAAACTTTTCTATAGCTTTTAAAAAATCACCCTTTATAATATAAAATTTAATTAAAGTCGGTTATTGGTTCGTTAACTATTTGGGGTTAACCAAAATTCTTCCTTTTTTTAAATCTTTGATTTTAAGATTCTAGAGGGATCTTGAAACGTGGAGAAATGTCAAAATTTTCAATTCGACAATTTTGACTGATTATAATAACTTCTTATTTGAATTTTAAAAAAAATTCACATTTTATCGGTGAAAATGCAAAAAAGATATTTTTATAAATAGTTAAATACAAATTAAATAATGTCACAATTATTTTTACTGACATTTGTTGTTATTGTCTTCATTTATAAAATTTAAATTAAAAAGTTCTTTCATAAACATTTGTTTTCATTTAATTTTTTACACATAATCTATTCTGTTTAAGAAACTGAATTCATATTTTCTTTTTTGATGTCATCATTTTTGGTGAAATTTTTCGTTTTCCTTCTGAACCCTTATGTTACTTTTTTAAAGCTTATAAGTAAATACGTACATATATGCTTAATGCAACTCAATCATAATGCTTGCACCCCAGGAATACTCAACAGCATTTTCTTGAGCCCAACTTCGGTCGCATTGTACAGAGATTCTTTCTTTAGCCGTACAACTCGTATCTCAAGAACAAGTAGAGATATTGTTTTTTAACAATATCACTTAAAGATGCAGAAAGGATTTTCAACAAAATTTAGTGGGTATTTTATTCCTATAGCAATTTAAAAAATAAAGCAACTGAAAATCTCGTTAACAAAAACCAGATTTTGAAATCAAACTTATATCATATATTTTAGAGCATTCGCACTCTTTTTTTTTCATTTTCTTTTAAACTAAGGAAAGAGTATAACCCATACGAACGTTAAATGAAAACACAAAATCAAGGGCTTTTCTTGCACATATGTACGAGTACTTAGTTTGTCAAACTGGAATGCAAATCGCTCCACCACTGATAAAATTATTTTGTTTAAAGTTCTTAATTCAAATACAACACCACCTCAATCCAACTTCAGTAGCGCCTAATAATTATTATCTCTAAAAACAATGAAAACCTGAACCAAATTTTAGGCCTAGGTTAGTGCTTGGATCTTTTTAATTAAATTTCATAGATCTAAATTTGAAAAAGAAGTATCATTAAGAAATTATAGAATGTTTCCAGAGTCAATTTTATCTTCTCAACATGTGTGTACCTAATTCAAAGGCTATTGCCATGTTCATGAAATAAAAATCCCTCTTTATAATTAACTTTCCATTTTTCTCAAAACTCACGAAACTATTGTTTTTATTGTGCTTGAAACAGCCAGATTAACACTTTCGAGCAATAAAAAATACATTTTTAAACCCTTACCCAATTCTAAATCCAGCAGTTATAATAACTTGCCACTTGTATGTATTATTTCACTGTACTTACCTTCTTGTTGTAAATATGTAAGATACGTAGAATATGTGTATGAACATACTTACATACCTACATTTTGATGTTATTATCGTCCATTTTATATTTTTCTTCTTTTACCACAAACTTAAATCGACCTAGTTTCCTATGTGTAATAATAATGACAAGAGAACACACGACGACGCACTCAAAAGGACATTGACGCTTTGACCCAGAATCACAGAATGCATAATCATTTGAAATTTGTTTTCTGGGATTCTGTTACGACTGTACGAGCCTTCTGCCAAAAGCACTCTCCTATAAACAGGGACAGCATCACAAAAAAGAAGAACTAAGCTTGAAAAGATGTGAATTTATTATTAAATATTTATGTCCAGCTCCTGCCTTTAGGGATTTCATTTATAGTATGTACCTTCTATATGCATGTAGGTATCTAGGTTTAATCCACCAAGAGATGAGATGAACGAATACTTTTTACTTATAGAATACAACACCATCTGGAATAAGAATGAACAATAGAGACCCATATGATGGGGCGAGCGACGGGTGAGTCCTTAAGCTAGCAGCCTCGAAGGGCTGAAGGGCCCCGTTCGTCGTCGTGGGATGGGATGAAGCTGCTGTGAAAGTTTCATATAGAGTAGTATAAGGAAATGCCGTGATTCACATATGGCTTCCAAATGAGGGTGTGTTGGGATAAGTCCTCGGGGTATAAATATAAATGCAACATTCTCTGAAACTGAGTGAGGGTGGAATAGAAGTTTTCCCAGGTGGAAAATTTCCCACATCAGGTATAAAGAACCTACATCTGGAGTAGATCCTTGTAACACAATCAGGGAGAAAAATATATGCTGTGCATGATGCGAAGATAAGGATAGCTAGTTACAAAAAGTATGATTTTCTTGTCTGTGTTGTATTCTATTTCCAGGAGATATGAGCAAGCATGTTCGCTTGAGGCACACTCTGCCACCAAGCCATTTTCTCAAAATTCTCTGGATATTTCAAATACGTTTTTACATTTGAAAGACTCCAATTGTGTGTTGGTTAAAGTATCATAAACTGTTTATTTAGACAATTTTTAATATTGACTGGGGTTAGGTTACGAGAGAATTGGTTACACATGCAAAATGCTACAAAAAAAAGGTTTTTAGTTTTGTATATTTTTTTGTTTGCCCGAGTTTTTCCATCGTAAATGAGTCAAATATTATTCGAACTTAAGGTGTAGTATTACTGAACTTTTATTTTTAGATATGTCTGCAAGATTTGTAATGTTTTTTGATTTGAAGAATATTCACGATTCTAATTATAAAGCTCTTTTTGAAAACGTTTTTGTGAATTGTTGTGTCTGGTATTTAAATATCAATAACTAAGGTATCTATTTGCGTAAATTCATAAAGTTATTAATAATGTTTACTCATCTGGAAATATGTTGTTGAAATTTGGTATCATAATTAGTACAAGTACTTGTACATATATGACTTTTGAAATTCGTTCCAGGATTTTGTCCAAGAGGTCTTATTTAAGTCTTTTTCATATCAATTTAATTCTTTGATGTGTTTGAATAATGTTCTGTTTTTGTTTTGTCTTAAAAATAGTATTTGTAAAATTATTGTCCTCAAAGAAGAAGGGACAAAAAAAATGAATTAATTTAGTTTGAAATAAGTAAGCAAAGCATGTACACAAAATACTTTCTAAATGTTGAATTCCAATCTTTTCTTGAGGCTGGTCTTAGAAAATCTTGAAACTGCTTTTTAAACGCCAATATAGACTTATATATTAATTTAGATTTAAATGAGGGCATGTCCACGGATGCGATAACGTCATAAAGAGAAACACATATCAACAGATGTACTTGTCATTAGAACCGTATCAAGGATAATCATAATACTAAAAAAGAGGCTGGGATGCGACCCACATTTATAACATCCCATTCGTGCCCATCTGTCGATTAGTCTAAAACTTTAACAAACCTACAGTTTTAGGCCGAATCCGAACGCCTAATTTGAGAAAGCACTTTTCATGACAAGAGTTAGTCTTGGAGGATTGATTAGTCATTTCCTACCAAGATGCAGTACCCGCGGTTTTTCAATAAGGGCGGGTAGATGTTGAAATGGAATAAAACAAGCTGTGTGTGAGGTATTTACACAATTATTTTTTTATTTGCAAGGCTCATGTATGCCATTAAGTGTGGAATACGACATCATTCAAATGCCCGCCTAGGCTTCTAGGTCCAATTTTCAATGACTTTTCCGCATAGATCCGGTTGAATTTGAGCGATGGCCTGTGTTATGTTCACTTTTTGGGCATCGGTCGATTGTGGTTTATTTGCATAGATCTGCGACTTTAAGAAACCCCACAGGAAAAAGTCTAGCGGGGTCAAATCGCGACCTTGGTGGCCAATTCGCATCACCCCTGCGAGAGATATCCTTACCCTCAAATCGTTCATGCAAAATGTCAATCGTGGCGTTTGCTGTGTGGCAAGTAGCTCCGCCGTCCTGCTAGAACCACATGTCGTCTAGGTCTATATGGTTCAATTTGGGCCATAAGAAATTATGTAGTTATCATCGTTATGTAGCGCTCGCTGTTGACGGTGACCGCCTCACTAACGTCGTTTTCAAAAAGGTACGGACCAATTACGCCGCCGCCGGCCCGAAATCCACACCAAACTGTTACTTTTTGAGGATGCATTATCACCTGGTGGAAATCGCGTGGGTTGGTGTCGTCCCATATGCGGCAATTTTGCTTGTTAACACAGCCATTCATTCAAAAATGCGCCTTGTCACTGAAGATAATTTTTCTGTAAAAATTGGGGTCCTCTTCTAAACGATTCGAAACTCAGTCAGCGAACAAACGGCGTTGTCTATGGTCATCAACTTTGAGCTCCTGGGTCAGTTTGATCTTGTACGGGTTTAGGCCTAAGTCTTGACGCAAAATTCGCGAAGTTGAAGTCCGCGAAAGGTCGAGTTCTTGTGTACGGCGAGGAATAGACTGCCTCGGGTTCTGCTGTACACTTTCACGGACCGCGGCGATGTTCTCGGCATATCCTGCTTTCCTTGAACGTACGGGTGTTGGTTGATTGTTTATTGAACCGGTCGTCTGAAATTTGGCCACCAAACGCTGAAGAGCCGACTGTGCAGGGCCACACACGTCTACCGTAAAATGGGCGCATGAGCACAACGTTTGCGTTTACGAACACTCATTTTATAATAAAGTTTTATCATTTGAACGTGCTGTTCAATCGTGTAACTTGCCATGATGATTTGGCATAAGCAACTGAACAATAAACAAAAGATTTGACAGATGTCACCAAAACAAAATGGCCGCGCCAATTGAAAAACCCTTTAATATAAAAATTAACTGAAGTCGGTTGTGTTATTAGTTCGTGAGATATTTTTGGTAGACCAAAAATTTTATTTTTTTTTTTAAATTGCAATATTAAAAAAAATCAATCACTCAGATAGTCCTTTCTGCATCTTTCTATGTTATTATCTGTAAAACAAGATTTATTTGAAATCGATATCTCTACTGGTTCTTGAGATATGCACGACGATAAATGAACGTACGAACGTACAAACACACGTACACATGCACACACAGACACCTCTCTAAAAAAGTTTGATTTAGATTCTAGGGACCTTGAAACTTCGAGAAATGTCGGACCAATTACAATCACTTTTTATGGGAAGTTAATAAACATCAAGATCAGGCAAATTAATTTCCTTGCTTGTTTTTAATAATTATACAAAAGTATTAGGGTCTGCACTTATCTATACCTTTGCACCCTACCAGACGTTACTAAGACTAGCACATAAATAAAACAGCCGCTTGTGTTTTTAACTCGCACAGCCGCTGCCATTTACCCTTGAGTTAAATTTTTGACGTACTGTCAAGTATAGATATTCTTTTTTCAGTCGCACGTCAAGAATGTGGAATAATTGTACAATCAAATCTTGATACTTAAGGTCATAAGTATTTTGAAAATGCACTTTCTTTAAACAAAGATGAAGATATTTCTTGATAAGTTCAAGATGTATCTCTTAAGATGTGTCTTTTAAGATTTATCACGCTCATTTTCTCACTTTACCAGAGGCATAAAAATTATTACTCAATCAATAAGTTAAAGTTGATGATTGAGCACGGGAAAGTAGTTGAATAATATAATTAAGTTAAGCAACGAAATAGAACATAAAATATACTATTTTATTTTACAAGGTTACATTTAAATCGCTTAATACTCTAAATCCCTGTGCCTTATGCGTGTAGGATATGAGCTGCTAGGTGTACTCTCATAGAAGAAAAACTTCGTCGCCATTAATTTTCTTAATGCTACAAATTAAATCCACATCACATTAACGAAAAATCATCCATGGGAATGCATACATCACCTCACCAGGTCCCAAAATGTGTCATAAAACACACACAATCGTTGAGTTGTCGTTGTCGTCACAACAAACAGTTACAACACCCTCACCCGCAGGTCTTTTTAATAGCATAAAACCAGCATTAAAGGTTTTACAAGGGAAATTAATTGCCCATCCGCAGGGTTGGGCTCTCAAGTTGTTAGCATTTTGCTTCTGCGTTTTATTTGAACTCAACTCTCAAACGTTGTGCATTGTGACACTTTGGGGATTATTTCATTGAAATGGTTTATGCTTCTGTCAAAAGGTGTTCGCTCTCCCATCATCGCCAAATACTCAACATTAGAACCCCCGCACTTTTCATATTTCACTTCTATTCAATATATGATCTGTCTTGTAAAGGTATATACTCGTACATATATCTTCTACATGCTCTATTAATTCATTGCCACCCTTCAAAATATGGCTGCTTCCGTTTCCCTACATGAGCATAATTTCATTTGGAGCTTGAAGGGTTCTTCTATGCGAGTAAGTTGTGTAGAGATTTAATTGTATATTTCTATATTTTTTGCTATGACAATTATGGAGAAGAAAAATATAATTATGGAAACTGTTGTGGGATTCGATTAAATATTGAGAGGTGTTGGAGCGTATAGCGCAATGTGATGATGTTTTTTCCTCAGTATCGCTTCAGATCCACTTCTTCCATAAGGTATAGGTACTCTCATTTTATTATGAGTTGGCAATATTCCCTTAAGCCAGTGTATCATGCTTGGGAGTACAATGGTCCCGCTCTGAAGATTTTATTAATAAAAAAATCTCGCTCATTCCCAGATGATCCTCCGCCACCGCGCCGTTCGTCGGGTTTTCAAATGCACTTTTTCCGATCCGAGTATTATTTGTTGTATGTTTTTTTAATCTGGTTTGCCTCGCTTGAACATGAGTATGAGCAACTACGACGTCGACAACGTCGACGACGACTACGACTGCGACGTATTCATCGTCGTGCACTACATCTAGTTTTTATAACGAATTGGTAATTTGAAGTCTGGGGTAACATTATCCGTATCCATGATATAAAATTGTACACGCGGAGTTGGAATTGAGTCGAATTCGTTAAGATAGATTCTGAAGTGCGACTTTCAAATATTATTGCTTGCAACAACGACGACAGCCTTAGCGCTGCTGGTAGTGGGGGTGCTAGATTGAATAATACCGACAACAACACAAATGACGGCGGCGCGGCGGCGGATGAGATGCAATTTTTGAACTAATTTATATATTTTTTATAGAGTGTGAGAAGTGCTTTGGGGATTATGAAAATTGTTTTTTTTAGTAATCTTCTCTGGGAAGATGTTGGATTTCGAGAGCAAAGGAACTTTAGAAATACTGCACGAAATGCTTATGGAACAAATTATAAGTAACTTGTCCATAATTTAGTTAATATATTCAAAGTGTATGCAAATAGTGTTTGAATTTGTATTTTGGTCCAATTAAAGGAAATAAAAGCAGCTTCGTTGCTAATAATTTGTTATATTGTGTGAAAAAAAATTAAATCAAACATGTTTCAAGATATGATTTGTGTGATATTTCAAAAGTTTTATGATCACATCTCGTTTAATAGAATTCTTGTAATTTGAATAAAGTTCCAAAGTCATTAATTGCTCGTGAATGAAATATTTCAATCGTTTTTTTTTGTCTGATTTTTGCTATACGAAGCTGATTCGACAGACGTTATTGCAATCGTCAAACTATAAAAAAAAATGTATGGAACATTTTTAGAAACTCCAATAAGATCTAATGTATACGCCTAGTGGGACATATTATCGTTTTAAGAATATCAAAGACAGAAATGTTAGCTCATGGAAAACAATTCTTTAGTATTAACTTTAAGAGTTCTTTCAATTGAAAGTTATTGTAATCGATCCATTTTGTCGAATTAGAAATGTTGACAACTGTCCACGTTTTAAGGTCCCTAAGGTCCTAAAACCCATAATTTTGTTGTATAGGGATCCTATTGTTTCTATAGTTGTTCAAATCAATTTTTAATGGCACAAAATTGCTGTTCTTTTTTAATTTTATTAAATTAGCATTAGAGTTTATATTAGTACCCGTAGCATGATGGTAAGTGCAATGGACTGTCATGCCAGATGTCTTGGGTTCGATCCCCGTCTAAGTTATCTAAAGTTTTTTCACGGGTACTGCCTCTTGCGAGGAATTGACAAATTCTCCAAGAGTAATTCTTGTCATGAAAAGTGCTTTCTCAAATTAGCCGTTGGGATTAGGCTTAAAACTGTAGGTCCCCTCCATCCCTGACAATAGTACTCACACACAGGAAAGGTATAAGTCACTAGGCCCTAGTTCTCAACGGACTTTTGCGCCACCCAATTTATTTATTTTCATTAGAGTTTATAAATACATACATAGATACATTCAAACAAGCATTTATATATACTATACTGCACACATATTCAGGGTGAACACAGTCCTCGCAGTAGAACACAACCCATACTTTCTGAGGTAATTTTAAGCCGAAACCTGTTGCCGTCATTTTATCGTTTCGTTTATATGTATATAGAAGTACGAACGAAAACCTTACGAATACACAAAATTGGTTTAGTAATAAATTACGGGAAAACAGTTATAACTGTTTGAAAAAAAGACAAAAATCAAAAAGATTCTGTTATGCGCTACCAAAACTGATATCTTTCCATTTGTGCCCTTATGCCAATGACATTTTTTACTTACGACATATAGGAACTATATGCCAACTAGGTACTATAAACTATATAAAATTTCAAACTCGAGATTATAATCAAATATGACATTACGATGGTATAGAAGTCGAAAAAAAAGGGTCCCCAAATTCCTTCCATTTGTTTTGTCTGTCTGTCCTCGTCCATACAGCCCAAAAACCTTTGAATCCATTAAGTTCAAACTTAAAAATTAAGAATCACATTCGCGTTAGGCATTTTTTTCATTTTTTAAAGACTTAAAATAACAGTGGTTCCCATACAAATTTGTTGTTCAAAAATCGAGGCTCCTAAAAAAACGTATTCAAATTTGTCTTAAAAAGTTGTTCTTAGTTTGGATTCTTTCAATAAGAAAAAATTATTTTTAATTGCTCCAGAAGAACCGTTATTTTGTTTTTAAGTATTCTTAAGAACAAAAAAACCATTTCAATACATTTTTTCCTGCACAAGCTCTTATACTGTCTTAATAATATTTGATGATCAAAAATGTCTAATTTTTGTTTTGGATTTTAAAAAATATATTTTTTTATTTTTGTCCAAAATTCAATAACTCGAAAATGGGTCAACAATTATTAACGAAATTCCAATGTAAAATGTATATATAAGCTCTTCAAAACTGCATACCAAAAATGGTTTAAAGAATAAATTGAAAAATTATATATATACACTAGCTTTTACCCGCGACTTCGTCCGCATTAGATAGTTTTTTTGGATAGTAGTATGAAAAAACTTGAGCTGTACTTTTTTGTACGTATGTTTGAATTGTGCCGAGATGGGATGAGGCCATACTAAGTGTGATTGGCATAGGTTAGGTTAGGTGACGAACCGAGTAAATTAGTAAGTATTAAAGAAACAATTAAATTTACACGACAAATAAAATGTTTGCAGGTTTTCTCTGTAATTTGCATGCGTCCGATAACGGCGTGTGCCCTCACGTGTGTGCCCGTTCGGGTAGACCCACTCAGTGATGTCCTCCACCCGCGCCGCACTACCGCCACCACCACCTGGCCCGTCTACCGCGTGCGACCCCCGCCCGCGCACTCGCCCCGCGATGAAAGGTTGAGCATAGCAAAGTTTAGGTTTAAAATTATTATTTGTGGAACTTGGTGGTAGCCACAGTTTGCGTTGAGGGCTAAATTGTGAATCTAAACCATTCTCAGATCCCCTTGAACACACACACACAAAATTTCATCAAAATCGGTCCAGTCGTTTAAGAGAAGTTCAGTGACATACACACTCACAGAAGAATTATATATATTAAGATATACAAAATTAATTAATAACAAAAAACTACCGCCCTAACGATTTTCGAAAAAAATAAATCAAGATTTTTTCGATTGATTAATTGACATTTAAATTTTTGAAGACAAACTTATTCTATAGGTACATTTTGACATTTTAAAATATAAGTAGTATTTATTAACAGAATCCTTGGATTCGGGAGCAAGTGCGACTCAGTCGTGCACTTTTTCAAAGCTCTTGTCATTCAAAGAACTTCAAAAAGTATGCAACCCAAAATTTAAGGTAGAGCTGTTTTCGGTCAGGAACTTCAATTATTACCACATATTAAAAACCTAATTTTTCGTCATATAAAATTATTTTGAACGTAATTTAATTTTTGGTTCGTAAAATCTTGGACAAATCTTTTTTATTTGTTTTGATTTATAAAAAAGTCATTGGTTGATTTCCGCTGTCTTCTACCATAAATCGTACCGCAAAGGATTTTCTGGGCGGGCTCTTCTTTGCTCGTACGTGCTACGTGCCCAACCCCAGGTTTATATTTTTTTTATATATCAGCTTCGTGGTATATTTCCTATAAATCATGGTTATACCACATTCGGAATTATCCTTTCTCACAAATGGAGCCAACTATTCTCCGCAAGACTTTTATGTCGAAGTGAATGATTGGATCACTTCAAATTCGTGATCACTTACCGTTATTGGAGTTAGGTTTCCAACGTTTCCCGTACATGGCAAAGCCACCATGTACTTTGTTTTTTCCCTCATTTATGTGCAGTTCCAGTTTTTTTTGCCACTCGTTCAATCTGGTTAAATGAGTTCTGTATAACTTGTTGGCCTATTCAAGAGATTTCAATGTTTTTTGCGTAAACGATGTTCTTTTCCCAGGCAGTCTTCTTTAGTGTGTCAAGTTGTTTCTCTATCTTTCAATAACTTCCTATGTGAAATTAAAACTCGTTTTAAAAGTCAAGAAGTCAATTTAAAAAAGGATTCCAAAAATCCAGAAGAGGCTTTGATGTGACCCACAATTATAACTTCTTCTTCTTCCTATAGAACAGTTATTTTGTTTTTATGTTTTCTCAAGAACTAAAGAATTGAATTAAAATTTTATTTTTCTGTACAAGCTCTTATACTGTCCTAATAACATTTGATGGTCAAAAATGTAAATTTTTTTTTATTTCAAAAAAATATGTTTTATTATTTGAATATGTAAAATTTGATGTCTCGAAAACGGGTCAACATTTTTTAACAATATACATAGTATCGGGTGATTTTTTTGAGGTTAGGATTTTCATGCATTAGTATTTGACAGATCACGCGGGATTTCAGACATGGTGTCAAAGAGAAAGATGCTCAGTATGCTTTGACATTTCATCATGAATAGACTTACTAACGAGCAACGCTTGCAAATCATTGAATTTTATTACCAAAATCAGTGTTCGGTTCGAAATGTGTTTCGCGCTTTACGCAAATTTTATGCGTTTTTTTTTAAAAAAAAAAGTTCTCAAGCTCTTAAAAAATCACCCATTATGTATTTATTGTCTTCCATTGAAAAGAGGACATTGTTTAATATAATGGGTGATTTTTTAAGAGCTTGAAAACTTTTTTTTAAAAAAAACGCATAAAATTTGCGTAAAGCGCGAAACACATTTCGAACCGAACACTGATTTTGGTAATAAAATTCAATGATTTGCAAGCGTTGCTCGTTAGTAAGTCTATTCATGATGAAATGTCAAAGCATACTGAGCATCTTTCTCTTTGACACCATGTCTGAAATCCCGCGTAATCTGTCAAATACTAATGCATGAAAATCCTAACCTCAAAAAAATCACCCGATACATACTCGTACATAAGCACTACAAAACTGCAAACCAAAAACATTTTTAAGAACAAATTAATCCCCTCAGTCAATTTGTCTTAAGCTTTAACAAAATATTAATACCAATATTTTCTGTGAGATAAGAAATTTGAAAACCTGCTCTCCTAAAACATGGGTTGAAAACCATTTTTTATCAGTTTTTGTAGGTTTTCATGTTTTGTAAAAAAATTGTAAGTTGATTTTTTTTAAGAAATTAACTTAAAGTTAGCAATAATATTTTACATATAATAAAATAACTTTAGTTTCAATATCTGTTTCTTTTTCCAAAATTTATAGCCGAAACCATTTTCTCAAATTTCAGGAGCAGGAGAAAACAACAACAATCAACACAGAATGAAACCATTTTTATAAGTCAATACCTCCATTTATTCATGAAATATCATGAATCTAACATCAATTTTAACCAATTCTATGCAGTATTTTGTGTAGATTTTAGTTTGTATGAAAAAACTTGCTGTTGGATTTTTATAAAAATTGTATTGAATTTTGAAAACAATATTTTTATAATATGAAATAAGTTTGAAGCATATATCTTTAAGCTTAATGCTTTTTTAACGTTTTTAATTTTTGTAAAAAAAAAACGTTATTGAAGTCTCTAGCAATATTGGTTCGTGAGATATTTATGTTCAACCTACATTTTTCCTTTTTGTTTAAATTACTGTAGTAAAAAAAACCACAAACTCAATTTTTTTTGAAGTTCATGTCTGCATTTTTTGTGTTATTATCTGTATAACAAAATTAACTTGAAGTTGATATCTCTAATGGTTCTTGAGATATGGAAGATGAAAATGGTAACACAAAATGTTTAGATTCTAGGAAACGTCGGGAAATTACAAAATGTTCAATTCGAAAAATCGTACTGATTGAAATAACTTCCCATGTGAAGTTAAAAAAAAAAGTTATAACTGGAAAAAGAAGCGGAAAAATTACTTGAAAAGTTTTTCACCTTAAAATGACGTCAGAAACTCATGCTTGTCTTCTGTGGCGAGGACAGTGCGGGACACCCTGTATGTATATGCACAAACATATACAATTCCAAAACCTAACAAAATGTTTAAGTATAATCATAAAAACACTTCCTGGCTTAACAACCGTGCACACAGAAATAGTAGTTCTAGTCATACTCATAGTCATATGCACTTATAAAACGCTTATAGCATTTCAGTCTAACATCATGACATCTCTGAGTGCAATTTCTCTTAATTAATTTGGCGGGACTTTTAATGTTTTAATGCATTCATATGTATACACACATGCATAAATCTACACATAAACTAAACATATTCAAAAAGCACAACCAGGCGAAAATCCAAAGCAAAATAGAAAATAATTATTATTAAAGGAACAAAAAATAAAAATAAAAAATTGCACACAAAAAATATTGAAATTGAATACTTGCCAAGTAGCAGCCGCAAGCGTAGAGTTGGCAAATTAAACTTCGGATCTCATATTCTTTTCTGTCATTATCCATTTTGCTCCTTTTTCTATGCCCAACCGTGCGCCTATTTGTCAACTAGGAATTTATTCTCATTGAAGGAAGGAATCATCATTTATACGTACATACATACATACTGAAAATATAATATATGTATGAATCCTCAGGGGATTTAAAAAAGTTGGTGGTTCTTGCTCTGCCGGATATGTACAAACAAAGCTTGGTTGGGCTGCGGGTCAATAACTTGTTAGAGTTGCAGTATTTTCATTGGGAAATCAGCATCAATTGACATATTTATGTACACGTACAGTCCGATTTCATCAATTTGACATACTCATTAATGTTAGCACAAAACAATAACACTCTATGTGTTGTTTATTATAAGCTCAAAGTTAATAATGGTTATTTTGTACAATTTGCAGAAACGAGCTATGACATTTATAATAATTTGCGAGCACAGAAGGGGCTCTGCTTAGGTATTTTCTGTTAAATTTTAAAGTATATTTTTAAATATTCTATCTGAGACTAACATTATAAGTAGCGGATGGTGTGAGCAGTACCATGCGTCCTTGCCAAAACAATAACATTACAATTACAATAGCATATCTTACCATCTGAGAATCAAAAAGAACAGACGAATTTAAATTTTTGTGTATAGCTTTGTTTAACAAAGATAGAACTTGAAAATAAAGATCTGTTATTTTTCTTATGTTTGCAAAATGCAATGTTGTTTATCTAAATTATTTAGTGTCGTGAGAATGTATGTGTCTTTGAAAATGTCAGCAACAAAATGTGCATTTAAAGGATTTTCTAATAAAAGGTTTAATTTTAAATAGGCTGCTAGTTGGGCAGCTGTAAGTTTTGTAGCTGCTGTCTTCTAGTATGAACATTTTACATTCACTGTTCGCAAAACTAAAGTAGTTGTGGATCCTGTTTCGTAAAGAATCTTCTCAAAAGATGTTTTAAAACTGGGTGAAAAATTGAGGTGTTGGGACAAGTTAGTAATGTCAAGAATTAAAAATTTGAAAGTCGTTCAAGTATTATAATTAATATTGCTTTTACAGCTTGTAGTGCTGACGAAAACCCAGGTTTGTCGATTCTTTGTGGATATTTAGAAATGAATGTTCCACAAACGACATTGACCCGTATTTTGCATGAAGACCTAAGTCCTTTGAGGCTTTCAAAGTTCAGTTAACACAAGAACTCAACCTGGTTGATCACCATCAGCAAAATCGTATCTTTGTTGATTGGGTTTCTGAGAATTAATCAAATCTTGGGGAAGATATTAACAGTTAACTGATGTCATATTATTAAGAAACAATGGCTTCATTGCCGACATTTTAAAAATCAACTATTGAAAACCGGCAAAATAATCAGTCGATTCTTAATTTGATATTTTTAAAATCTGTTAATCGTACTCAACCCGGCTAACACGTTTTCAAGAAGACTGTGTAGACGGCTACGAGTCACTCAATCAACAAAACAATAGTAATTTTGCAAGAAAAGTTTCTTGACCGTGTTATTTCTCGAAGAAGTGATCATAATTGACCATCGAGATCATTTTACACATGCAAAATAAGGTCTATACCAATGCTCTACAATCGTTTCAAGACCTTAAAAGTTGGAACTCGAGATGTTATTGAGCCTAAACAGCTGACAATATACAAATTAAAAATATTATTGAAAAATTATATATTTGAAACTGAAAACAATATTTGGTAATTTATTAAAATGCACCTAACCAAGTGAACTTCATTGTATGAAATATGCAAAAGTTGAAGTAGGGCCTTAGAGAGAGAGTGAATCAAATCATTTGCAGTGCAAACATAACATAACACATGTGCTTATATTCTATTGAAGTTTACTTTGAATCGGTTACGCTTGAGTGCATGTCTCCACTTTGGGTGATCAGAAATCAATCAAACGTAATGGCAGACATGCAGATGTAAAAATTCAGGGAGAAAGAATAAATGTATCTAACTAAGTACATATTTTTCTTTGCACTGAAAAGTTAAGCCGTCTCTAAAAAAAAGATGCACAGACATCATCGGCTTCAACGACATCAACAGAGACGTACCGCGGTTCGATGGCAAGTAATTTTATCAGTTTTATACAAACAGATGCAATTTCAATCGGTAGACATTAAGAAGGATGGCATGTGGGGGTGCATCACTGCAGCGTCAGTATGACAGGGAAAAGGAATAGGAAAAATGCTTCTGGCGTAGATTGCACGATTAAATGAATGAGAGTGAGAACTGAGTGCTTCAATATCCATGAAGGGAAACAATGATGGATTAAATTTCATGAGACGGACATTGCAAAAGAAAATTAAATAATCTGTGGATTGGACGGTTTATAGACAAGTGATTGGAAAATTTTGTTTTATTTCTTAAGTGAAAAGGGGTTGATGAATCTTTCCTTGACATCTTTATTAACAATAATTTCATAAATTAATTTTAGAGGTAAAATTGAATTGAATTGACAGCGCAGGATGTAATTTTAAACGAATAAAATAATTTAACAAATTAATTAAAAGAAAAAAGAAAATTAAATGAAAAGTAAGTACACGCCTTGGGTAACTGAATGAAATTATATATGGAAGATTTTTTGTTGTGAACAGTTTAAAGGTTTAGAAACAAGCAAACGATAATATATTGTACAATATATCATGTAAATAGTATGCGCAATAAATAAATAAATCCTGAATGAGACAGTTAATCGTGATATGTGACATAGGTTCATAGTTTTTTGTGGAAATTTATATTTTACTGATTATCCTGATCGATTTTTATTGAATTTGGTGGAAAGAAGTATTGTTAACATTGCTAAATCTGTCTGCCTATTCTTTTATAAACATAAATTGGGAGCTCATTATGTTAATAATTAATTTTTAAAAAAATCGTACAAACGATACTATTTACATGACGGTTGTTTTTTTAGACGTGTGGTTTTTAGAAGCAAAAATAAACCGCATACAATTAAATGTTATGTCCAAGAATTTGACTTCATTATAAAGATACGCGCTTGTTGATTTCGCACAAGTAGCCGTCGCGGCTAGCTCGAATTAATTCCACCAAAGAGGCCCAATTTTCTTATACTTTTTGCAGCAATTGGATCCGTATGTGAGCAATAACTCGCCGAATATTCTCTTGTGAGATAATGCGCTCATAACAACAGCGAAACATTTTTGTGGGTTAGAAGTTTCAAACAAAAGATCATTTATAAAAATAAGGAAGAGTTTCGGAGACAAAACGGAGCACTGGGCACACCAGCGTTTATTTTGTGTATATCAGAGATTTTAAAGGTAATTTCTAACCCAACGAAGAAGAGATTCATCAATACCAAATGCACTCATTTTCGATAAGAGAGCTTGATGCCAAACCCTTTTAAATTATTTTGAAATATCAAGTGCAATAATCTTACTTTCTCTAAAACGATGTAAAGATTTGTTCCACTGTTCGGTGAGATAAACCATGAGATTACCAGTGGACCTATTACTACGAAAGCCATACTGCCGGTCATTCAGAAGCTTTCGTTCTTCAAGATCTTTCTTAGGCTGAAAATTGATCAACGTTTCCATGACCTTGGAAAGAAAGGTCGTAGGACAAATGCTGTTTCCTATCTACTCGGAAAGAGACCAGTAAAGTAGGACTGATGGTAAAGCTTACGCAGTGGATTTGCCAGCGAAGAAGAAGACCTCTTCAGAACAGAAGCAAAAATACTATCTGGGCCAGCAGATTTTTGAATGCCAAGGTTTTTAAGTACTCTAGCAACTGAACGAGTGTGAAAGAATATTCGTCAAAAAGAATCGCTTACACTTAACTAAGTACACTTTCAAATACAGGAGGAGTCGTGGCAGCTTTGAATTAACAGCAACTGAATTTAAAACATTTTTTAAAATGTATCTACTTAGGATCACGGCGCGGCGGCGGTCAATAACCGTTGTCATTTATTGAAAAATATTCTTTTCATCTCTCGTATTCAACACCAATTTATTAAGCAAAGTTACTCACTCTATTAATTTTTCCTATAATTTAATTGTTTACTATGGAACAGAAAGCTAAAATAAAACTTTGTAAAGTTCTGACTTTTAATATCGATAAATTGTATACTTCCATTTTTACAAAAGATTTGTGTTCGAGTATTGTTTCTTTTCGAATAAGAAGAAGAAAAAACAAACATTTCTTCTGAAAGAAAAAGTAAAGTCATACTGAGTGTTGGTCCAATTAACATGATCTCAATTTTTGATATCGTGTCTATTAATATTTTCCCTGAAAATATAAGCAGTAGCGTGATATAGAGCTAGATCTAAGCCCCTTTCTTAATGAATTTGTTTGCGTGTTGAGAAGATTACTTTCGATAAAAACATAATGTATAAATGCTTCCACAGCAGTGCTGACTTTTCAACATATTTTAATTATAAAATGTATGCAATGCATATATGCATATTGCGTTGGAATATTGTTAGCAAATAGAAATTATAGCACTCGTATGAAATGTCTTATGAAAAATGTGATGTGAGAAAATGTGCATTTGAAATGAGATGTTAGATTTTTGGACCCTTATTCATGCTCTTTTTCGTGTGGTTTAAAAAAAAACGTAGGTATTCTTTGCCAAACTACACACAAACAGAAACTATTAATCAGCTTTACGAACAAAATTTTATATGCTTTTTTCAAATATTTTCAATTTAATAATAATTTAAGTGTAAGACATTCAAAAATAAGTATTCACAAACTTAAATCTTGTTACTTGCACCTTATATAATAAGCCAAGTTTGTATACGATTATTGAGTATGGAATCGAAATGTTTTCATTCAATAAGTGAAAGCTTTTCACGGTTTTCCATATTTTGAACGCGACGTGTTTGGAGCTTGAGGCTAAACACTTGCAGTCTTATTTAATAGAATTCGCTAAACAGATGACATTTATAAAAAAATTCTGATATACATTTTAGTTATACAATGCCTATATCAAAAAAGTACCAAAATGGAGCAATCTATTCCATTTATCTGTCTATCAAATCAGCTGTTTGTCATAACAAATAAAATATAAAAAAATAATTCCAATATATGTATATTTTTTATAAATTCTTCGTTTCTTAGGCTCATTGGGTTGAACCTTTTTTTATAAACTTTCCGCCTTCTTGGAGTCGGTAAAACGCGATTTTAATTCTTTAAATCATTAATAAACGAGCTAAACTGGAGAGGCATTATTGTTTTTATTTTAATTTGAAAAATGGAGAGAAATCAAAATGACATTTACCAAATAATAATAAAAATAATTTCCTTATGTAGGCTCTATTCAACCTCAAAACGCGTTTAGCTTATTATGGGACTATGCAACCTTGCATAAGTTTTATAAATAGCATTTTTGCGTTTAGAGGCATTATAGAGATTACATAACTTTATGTAGGCTCTATACAGCGTTTTTAAATAAGACTGTTAGATTATAAATTCAACAAGTATTTGATGAAAATCTTTTGAATTAAGTTAAAAAGCTTTTTTTTTCAAAAGTATAGAATGAATCCAAGTCCCAAATGAATGAAGTTCAGATTTGTCAAACTTCAAATTTAACTTCATTTTTATTTTTACGTATCAACGTCCTTAGAATCTTAATAATTATAATTATATATGTATAATAAAAAAACTTAAAATATAAATTTAGAAAAATCACCTCGAATATTTTATAGCGCGAAACATCCTTGAGACCGAATCAAATTTTTAGAAAAATCTAAAGGATATATGTTTGTAAAAAAAATTTTATTAAAATTGTTTAAACATCTATTTTCGACTTGAACATCTCAAGAAAAAATAAAGATATTGAATAATAATGTTCGTATTTCATCTTATAAATAAAGTGCACGAATGAGTCGCACGAAATTTCTGCTGAATCAAAAGACTCTGTTAACAAATAGTGCTTATATTTTTAAAAGTCAAAATTTACCTATAAAATAAGTTTGTCTTAAAAAATTTAAATTCCATTTAATCAATCAAAAAATTTTGATTTATTGAATCTTTTTCGAAAATCGAAAGAACGGTTGCTTTTAAAATTATTTGTATGTACATATGTACATATATACAATTTTTACTTTTGATCTTAAACATATTTTTAGCATGCAGTTTTGCAATGCTTATATATAAACATTTTTCGTTGGAATTTCCTTAAAAAATGTTGACCAATTTTCGCGATATCGAATCGATATCGATCCATAAAAATATGGAAAAATACATAACGTGAATCTGCTTAAAACCTTGGTTTCCAAGTTTGAACTCAATCAGCCCAATGATTTAGGCTGCAGGGGCGAGGACAGACAGACCGACGGAAGGAATCGGGGGACCCACTTTTTTTGATTAAAATCTCGAGTTTGAGAGTTTTAACGAATGGAATACTTTTCATATAGTACCTATATTTCGCAAGTAAAAATATTGTTAACATTTTGTAAATTTTGTTTACAAAAATTCACTTGACAGTTTTTTTTACAAAAAATAAGATCTGCTACCAAAATGGTTGGACACCAAGAATATTTTGACATAAAATAACTAAATCTTCAATAATTGATTGCATAATGTTAAAGTTCTTATCAGCGTGATTCGCATTATCATCTCACACTCAGCTTTTCTATTTGAATCGGGTGCTTTTTCCCACTAAGCTTGAGAATTTAAACATTTCATGTTTATAGCTAAATGTTTATAAGCCTTTGTTAGACTTTCAGTTTGTTGTTTACATCAACTTATGTATGTTTTAAAAACACTTTTTGTACACATTTTTATATTACTCAACTTCACTTATAGCTCAAAACTCTTATTCATGTTCAGTGTTTATACGTCGGGAAAAAACTGCTCCCAAGTCGAATTTTGTTGATCTATATCCGTTGTCAGAAATCGCATGCCTGAGGATTCACGAAATATTTATAAAACTTAAACCTTAAGAAACTAAAGATGACAACAACAACAAAAACTAAGAAAAAAATCTTCCAAAACTAAGTTTTCAACAACTTCCGCAATTATCTTGCCCTCACAACAAATCCAAGTCCAAATTTTAAACTTTTCCATCCACTGGAACCACAAAATGCAGCACTTAGGAAACAAAAGTGCCATGCACCACACACAAAACAAAATGTCGTTGACCTGCTTAAAGAGCTAAGTATTCGAAATATCACAAACCAAGGCAACTTGGAGTTCTATACACGAGTGACAAAACAAAAAACAAAATTCCAAAAAAAGATGCTATCCGAAATTCCCTTGCAAATCAGGATGACTCCTTCCATCATCATGCCAATATATGTTTGTAGGTGTACGAGAAAGCTGAACGACAGCTAACAAAGTCCAAAGGATTTAGAAAATACAGAAAAATAGTACGTCTATTTATGTGTAGATAGGTAAAGCAAAATATAACGCGCGTATAGTATAGGGTATACGTATAAAAGGCAAATGATAAACGAAGCAGAATTTTTCATTCCAAAAGGAAAAAACTTGCTATCTCTGTCCTATTGGAAGTTGTTTTTTTTCTATCCTTTGGGACATTTTTGCTGCTCCTTGTTCAGATTTGGAATCTTATCCATTTCTTACTTCCTGCAAAAGAAAATTTTCATTTTCTTGAGAAAACTTTTAATGTACAGTGGGGTAAATTTTTTAAGAATGGAACTAAACTTAGTTCGAATGTTAACTCTTTAGCTAAAGCTTGAAACTATTAGGAATCAATAAAATAAATTTTGTTGAGTTGGTTTTAAACAACAACTTAAGGACAGGTTTTTGGTATTTGAATTTCTTAAGATCAATTTCTTTGTAAAGTGTTTTCACATTTAAAGGTTTAATTATGAATACGCCGCTTTTCGGGCAGCTGTCACCCTTGAAGCTACTTTTTTTTAAATCACATTATAATCGTTAAAACATTTGGCATTCACCAGTTTGCAAACTAAAGGACTTTTTTGTCGTACTGAAGCACCTTCTCAGTGGGCAACTGGAAGTTTTTGGGACAAGTAAATGATGTGAGAAACCGAAACCGGTGTGCGTCATTCAGGTTTGTTAAATCCTCGTTGATCTATGTAATTAGACATTCCACAAACGACATTACACCTTGTTTTGCATAACGACATAAACTTCGTTCGACATGAATAGGAAGAAGCTTTTTTCGTTTTTTATTTGACGATATTTTTCAAACCTTTAATTTTTTTTGGGAAAGTCCAAATATGGAATGAATGAAGTATGTATTAAATTTATTTTGCAAACAACAATGTTGGATTTAATTTATAAATACAAGTTTCATGGTGGTTTTTCTGGAGAAGGTCATAAAAAGTACTTGTTGTTTTGTGTCGCATGAATAGGGACAATATCTAAATTTACCTAATAGCGTATTTTAAATCAGATAAAAAGATACTCTGATTATTTGGGAGCTTAGTACGAGTATTAATTTGATAGAGACAAGAAGTATGGATAGAGGTAAGGGTCTAACCAAGGAGGAAATAGGCCAAATTCGAGCTTGCCGGGATCTAGGCAAAACCATCTGTTTTATAGCCAGAAAAATTAGAAGAAGTTTAAACTTTGTATGCAGCTTCCGCAAGCACCCAAAAAAGTATGAACAAAACACAAAGGAAGAGTCAAGAAAGCCACATCATGCCAGGAAAGGCGGGTTATAGTAAGAGCTGCTTCAAATTGAAGACTTTTCATTAGTAACATCAAGGTAGAAGCTGGGGTAAATGCTAGTAGATCGACTGCTGCTCAGGTGATACAGAAGGCAGACCATATATGATACCAAAAAATGAAGAAAAAAAACACCATTGAATATTGCACACAAGAGCCAACGCCTTAATTTTGCAACAAATCACATCAGGTGGAGTGCGATGAAAAAAAAAATAATTTGGACGGACCTGATGGATATACATAGCTGCTATTTCCATGATTGAAGAAAGGAATAGATCTATCTTGAAAAACGGGACAGGAAAGGATGCGGTGTAATAGTATGGGACCGTTTAGCTGTATTCTCAAAGCTCTAAAATGACGGCAATCACTTACAAATCGATTCTAAAACGAGATTTTCCGCAGTTTTCTGAATTATTTGGTGGACAACGATGGACTTTCTAAAAAGAAAATGCACGAATACATACCGCACAGTCAACAAAAGCCTGGATTCAGGGGCAAAATGTAAACCTATTACCATGGCCTGAGCATGGAAAACGTGTAGGGACGGCTTTCAAGAAAAGTCTACGAAGGAGGACGGCAATACCAAAAAAACGAAGAGATTATTGAAGCCATAAAATGGTGCTGGGCCCGAATTTCAATCAATTATCAGACAGCACTCTATGAATCCATACACCACAGGTTACTTGAAGTAATTCAGAAATAAGGAGGGATCACACATTACTAAAACTTATTTCAATTACATTACACCATTCAATAAAGCCATAATGTACCTAAACAATAAGATTTTTTTGTTATTTTCTTTACATTAAAGGATTTACAGGTAAATTTAGATCTTGTACCTATTCATGTGCCACTGTTTGCGGTTTGAAGTGGTTTTTGAGCTAGTTATGCCAGTGTGAGTGTACCGTATTTGTACGTTAGTGAGGCTTAAAAACTGTTGCAGTGAATGGATGGCTATGATTAATGAAAGTTTATGATCGGAAGTATTTTTTAATATCAAAGTTAAACCTCTTATTGGAAAACGTTGTACTTGATAATTTAGAATACCTTTTAAGTATTTCAATTTCAGTTCCATTCCTCAATTTTCTAATTTTTTAATACCTAAAGAAATTGAAATAGAATTAAAACACAAAAAGAATTAAAAGCACATGGGTTAAATTATAAAATAAGTATAAGTCTCAGCATACAAAATTGAGTATCAATTAATTGTTCTCTGACTTAACTATTAAGTAAATACGTTAAGTTTTCATCTTTTCATATTTCTTGTTCAATACAAATTTTCCTGACCATGCTCATACACTTTGGTCTACTGTAATCTTTTCTTATTTTCCTGTTTCAAAAAACTTTTAGCATGATTTATTTGCGTCTGTCAAAATACAAGCGATGTACATAATAAAAAATGTAAATGCCATCTAATATATTTACGAGTACTTTTTTTTTTTTGTTCTTTAAGTGTTGTCTCTTTAAATTTCTTATTCTAATAACAAAATTATACAAAAATCATATTCATGAAATGAAATAAGATTCCTTAATTTCTGACATTAATTGGTAATTCAAATTTTAACGGCTTGTTTTTTCTTGACAAGGACATTTCATAAGTTTAGCAAGGTCGATGAAGGAGGGAGATTTAGAATTGTTTTTTTTTATTTGCATATAATTTTCATTGGTTATTATTTTTGTATGTTTTTTCTTGATAGGTTATTAAATTTAATAGTTAATAAAAACAATTTCTGTTTTTAGGTATACTTTAGGAGTATTTTACTTCACATTATTATTACAATTTTTTTTTAATTCAAAAGAGCTGAGGGGAATTGAACTTTAAAACGGATGCTGTTTGGTTCATAAGAAGGCGGCGTGGCGTTTTCTTAATGATTCTATTTATTTTGTTGATAAGTACAACCACAATAAAACACCTTAAGAAAGACGTTATGGATATATATATATATTTCAAAAAGGGACATCACTTCCTGACAAATATAGCCATTGATAAAACCTAAACGCATTACCTATACGTTATTTTCTTAAACCGATATCAATTTCTAGATTCAACAACAATTCAACTTATATAAAAGGCAAATGATATAATAGTTAACTTGATAATATTGAACCCTTGAAGCTTTAGGACATTCTGTCACATCTTCTCACAAAAAGTATAAAAGAAAATTTCTTATAAGATGTTATCTATAAACACAAGCCATTTCTATAAACATTTTCTTGACTTGAATTTGTATGTTTTTGACAAAACTTCGTATTTTCAAAGCAACATCAACAACAAACAAAAAGAAAACTAAAACATAATAAAAGTTATATAAATAAATAGCACTTACCTAAGGGATAACTTACAATAAGAAAGAATAGATTGGATAATGGATATACACTTCGTATACACAAACAAAGATACATAAATAAACACGTACTGAGATGTTTTGTTTGGTATATGAGAGTACCCTTTAGTAAATATATAAGGCTTAAAGGTCCCCATGATCCTTTTTTATAATACAAATTTTATGTTTGCTAAGTTCATGATATCGAAAAGTGAACAAGGTTTTTGGTAAATTTAAGTATGTACTATAAACTAAACTGTTAAACAAGCGAAAATGCGAATACATAGTTTTTGGAAACCAAAAGGATCCTATTTTAGATGGTTACATTTTATAAATAAATGGGCTTCCAAAGTATTATATACGTAGAATATATTTGGTTTTAGTGTTTTTACTACATTTTGTATAGTTTCTTGATTTTTTCGTAAAAGGAATCCAACAGAGTTTTGTTGGTTCCTATCAACATTTGTAAATGTGAATGATTCAGACAAATATTAAAAACTTGATATAACAGCTACCAGGGTAAAATTAATATGAAGAACAAGCTTGAAGATAAAGGTTTTTGTCAAGGTCATAGTAAAACAAAACATTCACACTGATAACTTCCCATTAGTGCCATGTGTCGATTTTTCGTAAACTTTAATAAAATATTAATAATAATACTTTGTGTGAAATAAACAAATTTTAAATTAGTATCTTTCTTCTCATTCTCATAAAACTTGAATCGAAAACCATTTGTAATTAGTTTTTTGTCGTTGTAGATTTTGGTGTTATGTGAAAAAAATTGTCAATTGAAGTTTTCAACAACATTTCAATAATATGCAAACAGTTTCAAGCAGTTTTTGTATATAAACAGTCTTAACGTAAATATCTGAAATAAGATAAATAATTCTGACATTTAAGAATAAAGCCATTTAACGCTACCCAGACCTGCATCACGAATGTCAATCAAATAAATATGTCCGATCTTAGTCGGGTTCGATTTTTCACGGGTACTGCCTCTTGATGTTGCGATAAGTTGACAAATCCTTCAAGAGTAATTCTTGTCATGAAAATTGTCTCTAATTAGCCGTTCGGATGCGTTTTAAAACTGTAGGCCCCCTCCATCCCTAACAACATAACTCGCACACAGGTATTGTTTAGAACTGTAAGTCACTAGGCGCTAGTTTTCAACGGACTGTTGCGCCACCTAATTTATTTATTTTTTAACTTCTAAATATTCTAATACCGCGAAAAATAAGATTTTAGACGTGTCTTAATTTTTTAGAAAACAACAACTGACATTTTCTTACTAAATAATAATACCTACACAAAATATGACTTAAAATTGAACATTTTGTTTCCAAAAAACTAAAACTACTATTGAAATCGTAATTATTAGTTTTAATGCATAGGTTTTGAAAATTCTTATTACAAAAAATGCATTTTTAATTTTTCGAGGGCATCAATGGTTAGTTAACAGTTTGGGTTGCTTTCTAGCTTCTTTCTCTTTTGTTAACCACAAGTCCCACCTCTGTTGTATTATTATTTTTTGTGTTGTATTGTTATTTTTTTTTTAATTTTGCATCATTCCATTTCTGGAATTGCTGATACATTACCATTTTCTAATATTGACGAAGCAGTTTCAAATTCTTATAAGATCCTTAATTATTGTTTGGAAAAAAAATGTACCTTTAATGAAATCAAGAAATACAAGCTTTAGCCACCCTTGGTACACGAGAGAATTGCGTTTACTGCGTAACAAAAGAAACAAGGCATGGAAAACTTATCTCAAAACTCTGTCTCCAATCAACTTCTCGTTTTATGTTGAATTCTTTAACGAATTTAAGTCTCTTTCTAATTTTTTAAATGCTAGTTATGTTACCGATATGGACACCTCTTTGAAAGAGAATCCTAAAAAATTTTGGAAACTTGTAAACTTAAAGAAAAAATCATATGGCTTTTCAGTTAACTTCACTCACAAGAACCTTTCATTAGATAAAACTGTAGATATCTGTATAGCTTTTGCAACAAATTTCCGTAAGTCATTTGTTAATAGCCCTGAAGAAGTTGATGAAGTATATTTTCATAATCTTCACTCCTTTTCGCAAATTAGTCGTAGTCACATCCCTGTGCTACAGGGTGCGGTCCTTGATCTTTTATCAGCGAAATGATGACTGCTCAGCCAGTCCCGATGGTATTCCCCCGATAGTATTAAAAAAGTGTAGTAATGCTTTAGTTGAACCCCTTACGTTCTTATTCAAACTTTATCTAAAAACAGGCAAATTTCCCAGTATATGGAAGAATTCATTTCTAACACCAATTTTCAAGAAAGGTAACAAGGCGGATATAACAAACTACAGGTCCATTACAAAGCTTTCTTGCATTCCTAAATTGTTTGAACAAGTTGTTTGTGAAAGTGTAGCATTTTTTAGTAAAAATCTCATTCGCAAAGAGCAACATGGTTGTGTGAAAAAAAAGCTTTTGAGCAACTTAGCCACGGAATTAATTTATTTAAACTTAAAGCTTTTGGGTTTCCATCATTTTTCGTAGCTTGTATCAAATCATACCTTGAAAACAGATCCTATGAGGTAAAATTTAGAAATTGTCATTCTGAGCCTTTTGTTGCGCAATCTGGTGTTCCCCAGGGAAGCCATCTTGGCCCTTTTCTGTTCATCCTGTCTATTAACTACGATTTTTAAGATAATAAAGTCCAACCATGATCGTATCCGTTTACAAGCTGAAATTTAGTTAGTTTCACATTTTGGTGTGGGAAAAATAGCCTTGCCCTCAACCCTTTAAAATGCCAGACGATAACTTTTACTAAAAAACGAATCGGTAGTGTATTCGTATATCACAGCAAAACCTCTGTCGCGTCTCCACATTTAAAGATTTAGGTGTTCATTTCTGTTCCAACTTAGAATTTACAGATCATATTAATTTTATTGTTAATAAAGCAAGTTCTATGCTGGATTTTATAAAACGCTGGGAAAAGGAGTTCAATGATCCCTATGTTACTCTTTCTTTGTACAATTGTCATGTTCGTCCTCATCTTGAATATGCTTCGCAGGTATGGACTCCCTATTACGAAATTCATAAATTCATAGAATTTGATTGAATCAATATAATTTCATTCGCTTTGCCCTAAAGGGCCTTCCTTGGGATGATCCTTATGATCTGCCTCCCTATGAACATCGTATTCAGCTTCTTCAAATGCAATCTCTTCATAAAAGGCGTGTTAATAATGACTTAATATTTATACATGAACTCATTAATGGTGAAATTGATGCACCTTATTTGCTATCTTGTGTACATTTGAATTACCGAGGCGGAATTCATCACCTGCGTACATTTGATTTTATAAATATTGACTTCGCTAGAATTAACTATTGGAAGAATGAAGCTTTAAGTCGAATGAGTATTTTATATTACTTAAACTTAAACATCGATAGATCTAAATTTAAATAAGGTGGGATTAAAATCATTGTTTAGAACCAGTGCTCTACTATCGTAAACGTCTTTATTTTATTTTGTTTGTAATAATTCATGTTAAATGTTAATTATGTTTTGTATTTTGTGCGTGTGTTAGGCTTTAGTTGTATTATTTTCTTACTAACAACTTACACATGCAATAATGATAAGCCTCTGATCGTAGTTTGAAGCTTGCTAACTACTTTCTGAAAATTCTGAAGTATAAATAAAATCAAATATTATTAAATAGAGAAGCAAACAATCCAGTAGCTTAAAACACCCCAATATTACTGATTGCGGAGTAGAACCACCTATGTTTTGACGAGTTCAAGACTTAATTTTGTTTAATTCCTTCTAAAAGAAATACCTATAAATGATGATCTCCCTTTGTATTACCTTCAACGATTGATTTGACAAAATTTACTCCTATTGACTTGTACTTATAAAACAAAAATGGAGTAACATTTGTAGAAGTTTCCATGAAAAAAGTGAGTATACGCCCAAGTGAACCAATAGGAATATACTCACTTAAATACATATTATGGCTACATTTGTTTAGTAAAATTATAAATTATAAAAAATAAACAAACATTTAAATTAATTATTTTTTTAAACATTTCAATTTATTTTATGGATCAACTGTGATTTGTAAAATGTATGTGAAACAAAACTACTCAGACTATAAGTTTATCAAATACGAACAAGCCAAAGGCACACAATTTCCTACTGCCTTCTGATTTTGAATAAGCGTCAGATTGAAAATTCAATTATACGTGTACTATGCCACCCAACGAGAAAAATGATTTTGAAATGGATTTTAAATTTCCACTCGTTTTTGTATCCTTTGACATTTTATGACAAGATCATGCTAATAAATTTCACAAAACCATCATGTGTCATCGTTGTCATCAGCCATTAGAGATGATGGAGGTGGTAGGATTAACTTTTTTTTTTTTTTTTTTTTGAAAGTTTCTCAATGAAAAGCGTCCTATTAGATCCATTTTTCTTTGTTATTGTACTCTCAATAAGAAGTTGATTTTAATTGAATATAAAATAAATGAGATTATAACTTCTTTGTTTTTATTCTTATAGAAATCGACGCGACCGAGTGACGACGAGAACGAGAACGACAACAAGGAAGGAAACGGGAAGCCAGGAAGTTTTAGTGAATTTTCCAATTTTAACCGGTTATACAAAAATCCATCAAAATTTTCACACTAAGAATGGACACGAACTCAGTGAGTCCACTGCCACCGCCTGAAGCCCCATTAGCTATGATGGAAAATGAAAAAACACCACCTGGGAGTCCCTCGGCCAATGATATGCCACCACCTCCTGATGAAAAGTAAGTATTCCATATGCTACAGATTTTTGTCTTGTCTATATTTGATTGAGTGAACTTTGAGTACACAGAAGGTACATTTTACTAAGTCCACATTATATGGCTACAGCGCCAGTGTTTAATATTCCACATCAGTTATGTTATGATAAAGTAAGCTTCAATGATGTGTATCTACTGTCTAAATATGAGGAAACTTTCCGACATGGTTTTGCTTTTGTTTAAGTTTTCCTCAAGGAAGTTAGATTTTGGGTGGGCTTGGGTTGGTTAAGGTTGGTTTAGGTTGGAGGTGGATTTTCGAAGAATATAAATCTACATTTAAATGAATTACAAATCAACTTGAACATGTATCACAGAGGTTGTTCTATTGTTTTCACAATTGAAGTGGAATGACATGTGAAATAGAAGGAAACATGATGCATTTTGAGAAGGAAGTGAATCGGAAGAAGAACACTCTTCCTGTCGATCACGTTTTTGTTCTATGTCCTACGATGAATTGTCTGTACTTTTGTACATGAGGCAATGTGTTGTATTTCAAAATGTTCATGTACATGTACTTGGAAGCTTAACGGGAAAACGTGTAACATTAAGGATAACTACGCATACATACTTCAAAAAAATAAAGTTTCACATCTGCATGCAAAGACAAAGGTGGATGTACTTTTTTAAAGAACATCAACATTTCTTAGCTTAAGTTTTAAGTTTTCAAAATTAAATTAAACTTATTTTATTTTGCATTTTTATAATTTTATAATTTAATTTGGCGCAATATTATGAATTGGCTTTTATTATTATTTATTTTTAGCCTGGACGATTCGATTTCAACAAAAAGGATAGTAAAAAGAAAAGGGTATGTATGATAAAAATTGATCAAATTTAATATTTAAAGGTATTTTTTTAATAGTAACGTGTCATGTAGGTTTAAAGAAACTAAACGCTTTTTAAAAGTAGAATAAATGAAACAAAAACAACAAATCTCAACTTATTATTATGTAAATGATTATAGTTTTGCTTTTAACAAAATTTTGATGTTGATGAAATTTCATATTAAGGTAATAATAAGGGCTTAACAATTGGCTTCCTTGTTGAAGCTGTCCCAAAATTAACTCAATTTGGTTTTGTCGTGAATTGTGTATTTAGTCTACTCATAGCTCTGTTGGTGCACGAAAAATTCTTTTAATATTAAACTTTAATTTTATTAGTGGAATACAGAAATGTCAATATGGTTTTGGTTTTGCTTCTAAACAAATCGACTATCAATCGAGATTTTTGAACATTTTCATAGTATTTTGTTTATTCATAAGCTCAAAGTTAAATGTATGGTTATAATTTACAGTTTAAAGGAACTGGGGGGATCTGCTCAGATACCTAGTTTGTTTATTTTGAAACAATTAAATTTTGAAATATGAGAACTGTGACTAACGTTTTAAATTTATTTATAAATGATGATGAGTAGCGGTTGGTGTGAGCAGTACCATGCGTCCTTGTGGGTTGTTGTTGGGTGGGTTTCTGGAATGGATCCCGAGAGGGATCAGCCTCTTTTGTGCCGCGGGTCGCGGTTATGTAAAAGGTGCCGAAGCTTTCATTGTTCGATATTCCAAGTGAGGGGTCCGTTATGGACAGCACATTTGGATTTCCGTCGTCTGGTATTAAATTAACATGGCTTAATATTTTCTTTAACATTATAGTGCTAAGGATTGGGATGATGTCAACAGCTTCGTAGAGTCGCGAATTGTTTTAATAGCTGAAATAATTTTGTTTCCTATAGAGTAAAGTGCAAGCTTGGAGAACCTTACGTTCAAGGACTTGAATCCTCTTCATGTAGGTGGAACTTATTGTGTTCCATAAAATGAAACAGTACATTAGGTTAGAATAGCATAATAAGTTGCTTATAAATCAAGAGATTCATATGGGTTTGAAGACCGCCTCTTTTGCGTATAAGAGGGTGTATGAGAGAAAAGGCAACACTTGCCTTTCGTATAGTTAAGTTAGCGTGTTGGTTGAATTTAAATCTTTCAGGAAAGTGGATTCCAAGATATTTCACGCTTTGTTTGGGTCTTAATTCTGCATTGTTGGGGATAGTCAGGGATAAGAGTTTACATTTTGTTGCAAAACCATTCTTTGGCGCTGTTCTAAAACATGTTATTTTTGGTTGATATTAATTCCCCATTTGAGGTAATACTCCCAGAGTCTAAAAATGTGTTCTTTTATTCTACGGAGAGCTGTTTCAGGCATTCTAGAAGTACTATAAGTTACTGAATCGTCGTTGTTTGTGGTTTATCGAAAGTGTAGAGATTGAGCAAGTCAGGTCCAAAGACCGATCCTTGAGAAACCCCCGCTAGCACATTTTTAAGAGTGGAGTCGGTGTTTCCTTCCGAAAAGTAAGACATATGATTTGAAAGGAAACTGTGTATAATGCGGACAAGGTGGACAAGGAAATTGAGCTTCTTATGAAACGGAATCAGATGCTTTGTTAATGTCAAGCAAGCAGGCTATTGTCGTTTCGTTATTGTTAAGACCAAAAGTTGCGTCAGCGTGAAGCTTCATAAATGTGTTTAATGTAAAATGTTTGGATTTGAAGCCGAACTAGTTATGCTGCACTAGACCCAGTGATTGGCTCAGTGAGCGAAGTTTTGTAAGGATGAACATTTCCTTACGACCAAAAACAACAAAATAACAGTTCCGTGAACATATGAGAATCAAAAAGAACAAACTAAATTTTGTATTTTTTTTGGCAAAGAAATCAATTAACTCCCCTTTTTTTCAGAAAACGGAAGTTCTAAAAAAATGCTAACTACATATGTACTTATGCATTTTATATCATCTACCTACCTTAGGACGACTGTACCCAAAAGTCATGCCATTACTAGTACATACCTACCTAAATTCTAAATGGTGACGCTAATGATGATAAATTATGCGTTTATTTGCATTTTGTGCGATTTAGAGAAAGAAAGAACTATTTTGCTCCTAAGTCATTTAACTCAAAGGAATTTCTTCCTCTCTCAAAAAGAAAAATAAAATAATAGCCTCACTTATTCACTCATCCAACTAACGCTCCATATATGAGCGTTTATAATATTACAAACTTACTCCAGAACATGGCATTCACTTCCTTGACCTGGTTCTACATACCTTTCCATAATGCCTCTAAACGCTGCCATTTTTTATAGTAGCTAAACATAAATGACGAGCCATATTGTCTTGTACTAATATGTCTTTAAGAACGAACAAACGCTTATGTTTTTCAATTTCATAAATTCCCCTAAGCCACCCTGAACTAAAAAACAAAAATAAAAAGAAACAAAAACAAGAACAAAATAAATATCTTCGTCAAAGTATAGCCCCAATGGCCATTTGCGGTACGGACGCACAATGGTGGTGGTGAGGTGGCGGGTGGTGGCGGTACCGGAGGAGCTTATGGTGCTTTATCATTCAATCAACAAAGATTACCCCTAAAACATTCTACACCCTCAAAGACCTCATCTCGTTTGTCTTTCTTGTATCTTGAGAGAAAGATTGCGTTCCCCATGTGAGTAAATATCTGCCAGGCGGGGATGAAGGCGGATGGTTGTTTGTAGTTCTTTTTTCGACTTATAGTCAGCAAATACATTTTTTTTTTGGAGTTCAGAGACGTACAAGTGCTCATATATTATTTATTACATCATGTATTTTGAAGTTAAGAAATAAATATTTTGTTCTTTCTTTCAAGCTCAGCATCAGCTGAGTTGCAAAGTTGCAATAAGTGAATTTGACGATCTATAAAATAAATAAAGTTCCTTCTCTATCCTCCCACGCCCACATCTAGTGTCTGTGCCTGTTAGGAATACCAAATGTTTTATGTGCGCGAACTGCGAACTTCTGGCAACCCCCAAATGCAAAATATGATTTTGTCAAGCTGATTTTATTCATTTGCTTTCCCAGCTAGACACTTTTCTCGTCATTGTTGCTGTTGTTGGCACAAATATTTGCATAAACGGGATGCAAATATTTTTTGTTTGTGTTTTTCTCGTTTAGAAAACTTAAGTGTTTATAAAGAGATATACAGTGATGTGTAGATATATTTGACATTAAAAATGTATTTCTTTAAATCATTCTTTTTCTCGTGCATATAATGGGGATAGAGATAACCGTGTTTATAAGTTTGATTGCAACTTTTAGGAAACCTTAAAATAGCAGCCTTTTTAGAAATGTAATATAAATTTTAAAATAAAATAATTGAAAATATTTGTATGTATGTATAAGCAAACATGATAGAATTTGTAATAGCTTTGAGTTTTTAAGCAAATACTACATTAACCTGTAATTATTAAAATTAAAATGAAGAAGAAGTCTTTCACTTTAGGAAGATAGACTGGAAAAATCCATAAATAATTCTTACAATTGCCTGAAGAAATGTTTAATTTATAAAATACTAAGAGCCGTCTTTTTTTACGCAGCTGTAAACAAAATAGAAACTATACTGGGTCATTCATTTCGTGTATTTGGATTTGGACGATATGTGGTTCCAACAAATTACGATCCAAGATTAAGCGATTTGCTTAGTATCTCAATTAAGCTAACCAACTCCTTTAATAAGGCATCTTATAGTTTACCTATTCGGGATAGTCTGTCTAACGAGAGATTGAATGCATATTGAACTATTGAGCTCTTTTAAAGTGGCTTTGATTGACTTTTATTGATTCTATCTGGCTCTCTAAAGCAGATATTTTAGTAGAAGTAAGATGAAATGTGAAAATAAGTGGCTTCAAAAAAGACCAATGTGAATACCTTTAAAGAGCTTAATTTGGTCACCGTACAAGATTTGCCAATTGATTTTAAACTATAAAAGTGATAAATTAATAACCTCCACACAAGGATAGGTTTTGTTATTAAAATACCGATTATATGTGTATGCACATCGAATCAAGTAAAGTAAATGAATAAATTAGGTGGCGCAACAGTCCGTTGAGAACTAGGGCCTAGTGACTTACAAATCTCAACCATTCCTGCGTGCGAGTACTGTTGTCAGAGATGGAGGGGACCTACAGTTTTAATCCGAACGGCTAATTTGAGAAAAAACTTTTCATGACAAAAATTACTCTTGGAGGATTTGTCAATTATTCGCAAGAGGCAGTACCCGTGAAAAAAACTTAAGAAGGCAAAGGCAAGGATCGAACCCATGTCTCCAACGCACTAACCATCATGCTACGGGTACTATCGAGTAGTTTATAATACCCCTTAAGCAAAACAGTGTCGTAATGTTACACTAGAATTTATTTAAGACTTGATCTGTAAAACATTGTTTGTCAGATAAACTTTACACAGCATTATTTATGTTCCCATACAAAAAAGCCGCGAAAAGCAAGAGATGAGTGCGTGTATTTTCATACACATTATTTTATAAAGTAACTTTATAAAACTCTCGTTTAATTCAGCGGTTACTTTGGTAAAAAAAAAAAAATAAATTTCGTTGCATTTATAAAGCAAACAACGACATCCGAGACGAGAACCAACTATGACTGCTTTGCGTTTGCGGTAAGAGCCACATAAAGGATATTAATAATTTATTTTTTTATACATCTAATAAATGAAATAAAGTCGTTGTGCATAATTTGTTTGTTTTTAATGCATAAAATAAACGAATAAAAGTAAGTTTAAAAATTGCATTATGGATCAAGGACTTATTATTGAAGCAAATGTTTGTGTTTTCATGATGTTTTAAACACACCGAGTTTAAATTAAAAGCTTTTGTGTGAATATTAAACAGAATTTACTATAGAATTTATATTTGGTTCAGGTAAAATCTTGGTAAAGAATAACGGTCAAAGTCAACAAATTTGATCTATATGATAGCTAAATACCTGACACTTTTCAAAATAATGGAGTTTCTAATGCTTTATGAATAAAGCTGCTAAAAGTAAGCAAAAAAACTCAAACATTTTCTCAATTTCCTTTCAAAAAAAGTAGGATTATTATCACAGGACAGCCAATTTAATACTTTTATATCGATCTTTTACAGAAACAACTCCAAAATTTCACCATGACAACTATATTATATCGAAAAATTGGAAATTATGGTTAATACTCTTATTGTTTTAAATTAGCTAAAATCTTTTTTGGCATATTGGTTAGATTTTCAACTCGCAATTGAAAAATTAATATAGTCGGTCTAAGTTTTAAAGTCCAAAAAACTAAATCCATGATTTTTTAAAAAATGTCAGTTTGTGTGAACGCACGTACGTACTTAAGTTCTTCAGGATACGTTTTAATACCTCTTTAATAATGCTACCGACTACAATTATACCTATATTGTACTTTGAGACGTCAATCAGAATACATACGATCTTATCAAAAATTTAACAAGCAGTTTTTTTTGTTGTAATATCTAACGAACAGAAACGGCAGTACAGTGAAGTAAAGATATTCCTTCTTTCCCTGTTTTTGCAATGTTCAAGAATTCAAAAACAGTGTGTTTTTAATTTAATTATTAATTGCAACTTGTTTGAAGTCCTTACATCGACAATTATGTAGGTTTAATATCATTTTAAAGGTCATAAATATAAGGCCTCTTTCTTACATTAAATCGTTTAAGAAGTTCCATTGTATGCAAGCAAGGGCGGACTTTTGATCAGAGAGGGGGGGAGGAGGGGAGGTTCACACACTTAACAAAAAGACGATTCTTTGAGCACCGCTTAAAATTTTTCTTTACTGTTCTGTAAAGGAGGGTGACAAAATTTAAATAGCATGATGTATATCTTAACCTTACACATATTTCAAGGGCTTAAGTGACAACTTTAGTTATTAAATTATTTTCGATTTTTAGTTTGTTGTCCACCAAGATATGGTTTGACTATTTAATTTCGGCGACTCCCTATATATGAAAGCATTCCAACATTCTAACAGTTTTCTAAATATGTCATATTAAGAGCTAAAATACAATAGTTTTGATGGTTTTTGGCGTATTTCACGCAGAAATGTTAGAAATTGTGCTGAAACGTGGCTTTTTTTCCAAAAATAATATATTCTGTTCATGTTTGCATTTCTATAAATGCGAAGAAAGCTTCAAAAATATAGATGCAAAAATGAGAAAATGAGAAAGTTTTAATAGGAGTCAACTTAAAAGTTGTAAGGAGAAAAATGTTTGGTTCTTGAATTTAAGGAAGTAGGTGCATTAAAGTATATAATTTTTCTAAAAATTAAATAACAACAAATCAAGGTAAACCAATAAGTTGGGAAGAAACTTTAGTATGGCACTTTCAGATTACAAGTTGTGGAATCTCTTTTCACTTCAGCTTTCGAGAGATTCAAAGATTTTATATTAAATTAATAAATATGAAACGTTCATTATTTTTCAATTAGATATTAGTTTAACCAAAGTGTCATTTTTGCTGTTTTTGGGACATTTATACTTTTGAAATTCATGTTTAAATCTCAATTCAAGAGCATTAAAGGCAAGTTCAGTTCAAAAAGTAAATTTATTTAATTTTTTAAGTACTTAAATGTTTTTGTATTTTATAGAAAATCAATTTAAAAAAAAAACATTTAAGAAAGCCTTACACTATTTGTGTGTTTAAAAAAAAAATAACATGGAATTTAAGACTAGTTTCGGGATTTTAAGGGCAAGCTCATGAATATTTGCTCTTTCTCTTAGAAACAAATCTTTTGAAAATAAATAAAAACAATATTAATGTTTTTTTCAAATTCTTAATTGCGAGAAAACAAAGATTTTAGATTCTTTTCGAAATAAAAAAAATAATCTGACTCCTACGACCTCCACCACCCCTCCCAAAAAAAAAATCGGAATCTGTTTAATCGCGTTTATATGTACTCGCCTTTACATATATTCATTGGAACTCTTTCGAATATTGTAGATACTTTTAAGAAATTACATTACTGACATGAAAAAAGTCGAAGAATAACATAATGTGTATTATTATTTTATTTAAATGCAATTATGTACTCAATCTATGCATTACACATTTTCAGATTGCACTTTGTATGATTTAATTATCCAGAAGTGTGCATTTTCGAAGTCATGTCTTCTTAAACCATAACCCAACAACTCCAGCATTTTAAACATAAAATCCATTAGCTATGTGTGATTTTAAATTTCGATTTTGTGTGGCTGATTCAGCCTTTTTATCTATCATTTACATTTAGCCTCATTTTCTCATAACCTCAAATTTCCGTATAAATCCTTAGAAAACCTTAAAACCCCAAAATGAAGAAACGTTCCTATAATGGCGTACTCACTGCATATAGAATACCTACAAATGTATTTTATATCACTCTTAAGCACAACCCCATATCAAAAACGTGCCACTTTTAAAAACCCAGCTCGGCTCGGCTTAGGAATTCCTTATGAAACATATTGTATAGTGAATTGGTGCCACATTAGAAATAAGGTTGAATTGTCAATCGTAAAACTGTCGACTAAGGAATAAAACGGAAAAGTTTTGGTTGCCAATTTGGTTTTTTTTGTTCCTTTTTTCTTTACTAAGTAGCTATGAATTGAAGAAAGTTTAAGGACATCGTATCGTACATTAAAGAATGAAAGCTAGTCCTTGTAGGATTCACCTTTAAATACAAAACATGTGCATAAATATTATCAAATAACGTTGAACAGAAGAAAAAAGTTATGTAGTACCTACTTCAATAAACATTCATACATATGTACATATGTACATATACGAAGAAGCTTGAAACTTTTGGTAGAACGATTCTTGAACTACCTATACGTGTGATAAAGCAAAAACTATTTTTAATCGAGTTTGTCCTTTTAATAAAGTTTTCTTTTTGCAAATAGACTTAAACCTTCTCTTACTACAAGATAGAGCAAATATTGTGCGGGAAAAGTTCGAAAGCGATGATTTACTTATGTAAGTTCGCCGGGTGACAAGTTGTAAAATATATTCAAAAAGTTTGTCTACGAAATGTTTTAAGAGGAAAAAAAGTTGTTATGGATGAAGTTGAAGGAGCAATAACCGTATAAGATTTGATAGTTTTGCCTTAAAGACATTTTTGTTCGTAGGAACCCGTACTTGAATGAAGAATCAAAAAGTTCCTTAACTACATTTTTTTTTCGATGAGTATAACAAATTTGGAGAAGTTATATTTAAAGAAGAGTAAGCTTAATAATTGGCATATCACAACATTTTTCATAATACGATAACTATGAAATGACACCATTCTTCATTTAGAACCACATCCTCTTTAAGCCTAATAGTTTCAATTTGGACACAAAAGATTGGTTTTAAATGTTGTATTATATTTATTAAAGACATTTTTTTCTTTTTCGATTAGAGGCTTACGTAGAAACGCAACTAAATGTCAAATTTTAATCACACAAAAACGACAACTTAATCAAATAAACTTTAAAAAAGAGGGTGGGATGCAACCCACACTGATAGCTTCCCTTAAAAGTTTGTATGTTTTCGTGTTGTGTTAAAAAAGTTGTCAGTTGAATCATTCTTAAGAAATTTAAAACTACCAACATTATTTTGCATTTGATGAAATAGTTTTATTTCAAAATCTAATTTTGTTAACGAGATTTTTAGCCGAAAACCAATTTTTACCAATTTTAGTAGCATTTCTTAAAAGTTTTTATTTCTTATATAAAAAAAAACAAATTAGATGAATTAAATTAATTTGAAGTCAATATCTTCAATATTGTTCACGAGATATCGAGAACCGAACATCAATTCTTATCAAATTCTCTTCAAATTAACGTACTATTTTTTGTAGATTTTAATTTTTTATGAAAAAACTGACTGTTGGATTTATACAAAATTTACTGAATGTTGAAAACAATATTTTCTGTGAGACAAAATAAGTTTGAAACCAATATTTTTAATTTTTGAAAAGAAATTTGAGTCGAAAATCAATGTTTACCAACTTTTAGTAATGCTTTTTTAGGTTTTTATTTTTTGTAAAAAAACTGTCAATTCGATTTGTCTCAAAATTTTATCGAATGTATAAAAAAAATTTTTAAAATAAAATTAATTTGAAGCCTATATCTTAAATTGTTGAAAAGATATTTGAGTCGAAAATCAATTTTTACGTTAAAAACAATATTTCTTATAAGATGAAATTAGTTTGAAACCAATATTTTTAATTTTTGAAAAAATAATTGAGTCGAAAATCAATTTTTACTAACTTTACTTAATTTTGTTTTAGGTTTTTATTTTTCTCAAAATTTGTCTGAATATTGAAAACAATATTTAATATAAGATAAAATTGGTTGCAAAATATCTTTCCAATCAATTTTTACCAACTTTTGTTAATTTTTGTTAATTTTTTTAGGTTTTTATTGTTTTGTAAAAAAACTGTGAGTTTGATTTTTCTCAAAATTTTACCAAATGTTGAAAACGTTATTCTTCGTAGCACAAAATTGTTTTGGAGATAAAATCATTTTTGTTCGTATAATTTTCGAGGTGACAAATATTTTTTTTTCAGTTTTTTTTTTGATTTATTATAAAAACCGTAAATTGGAATTGTTTCCAAAAATCTATTTGTTTGGTATTACGTCAAAATATATAATAACAAATTTAATTCAAGTCTCTAGCGTTATTGGTTCGTGAGATATTAAGGGTTAACCAAAATGTTCATCTTTTTTTTAAACTGCTATGGTAAAAAAACAACCTACTCAATTTTCTTGAGAGTCCTTTCTGCATTATTATCTGTATAACAACATTTATTTAAGTTGATATCTCTTCTGGTTCTTGAGCTATGAACGACGAAAAAACGTCGCGAACGTACGGACGTACGAACGTACGTACACACGCACGCACAGACATCTTTCTAAAAATCTTTTATTTTGACTCTAGAGACCTTGAAACGTCGAGAAATGTCAAAATTTTCATTTCGACAAATCGGACCCATTACAATAACTTCCTATGGGAAGTTAACAAAGCTAACTGCTGTATATTATGGAAATATCTGATTTGATTTTTAATTGTAAACGGCTTCCCTATAAAAGGTTTTATTTTGAATAGCTCGCTTTTGACATTTGACAAAAACAAACTACGCCATTGCTAAAAATGAAACGATAAGAGCTTCAAAAAACGGAATGAAATTGTTAAAATTCACAAAAACTTAAGCACTTCTGGGTCAACGTGATTGTAAAGAAAAGCATCTTGTATCTGCTATTTTTCGAAGGGGTGATCACAATCTTACACCGATATTTTGGTTTCAAAAACTTTTAGACTAGAAACATAACATCTATGTTAATGTTCCAAAACGATTTAAGGATGGAATTCGTAAAGTTCTTTTGGATGTTAATATGTACGAAGATTTGGTATCTTCATAGAGAGTGTTTTTGGTTGAAGGTTCATACGGGATAGGGAAGCGGTTGCGGTAATCCACCACTTCGTCAGCCGTAGGGCTTTAGACTCAGACTGAGAACTCCTTTTAGAAATTTTCGCAATAGACCAAGCCGAGTGCTTTCTGTTCAGAAGAAGTGTGTCCTGATACTTAAAAGGGGCATCTATGGAAGAAGTGATTGTTTAAATCTCAAAATTCACAAGATACGAGTAGGTACATCTGTGGGTAATTTGTTATTAGCATTAATAAGTTATATCTCATTGAAAACACTGTACTGTATTTATAAAAAATGAATAATGACAAAAATGTTACACCCAGCACTGAAAGTGTCAACCATCACTCCAATAAGTTATAAAATGCATGCGATCAAGTCGTGCTGTTTTCCTAAAAATAAGTACGACATGACTGGGATATTCCTTATCCAAACAATTCTATCCTTGTTAAGCTTGACATTTTTGCCGCCGAAAAATTATCTTAGCAATTTAGGTGAACATTTTTCTTCTATGTAATTTGACCTTTCTTCTTTAACTAACTTATAAAATCCAACAATGAGGTTCGTAAAAGTTCATGTTCTACTGCCAGTTTTATTGCTATACTTTTGTATGATTTTGTTAAACATTAAGTATTCCATCCTGGACACAGTAAAATATTTGATGAGAAATTAATGGAAACTCATCGCGGCGTCCGTGTCGTCGTTGGCACGCTATCAACTGTTGAATAGGCTTTTTATATGAGCTTCGTCCTAAAAAGTCCATAGTCCACACCTCCTTCTCACCGAAACATTACTATTAAGAACAAAAATAATAATAATAATAAGAACACGATTAAGTTAGACACCAAAAAACCCACAAAATAGTTCAGAAAGAAAGACCAGCAGGTGAGTGACTTGTCGTGTTGACGCGGCTCGGTAACTTTCCACTAGGGCACTATTATAAACATAGGTAAGGATTTGACATTGAGGGGTTGTATTAGCTTAGTCTTGCTTGCCTTTGCCAACCATCCAACCCTTGGCGTTTTAGGGTAGTGAATTTTGAATTTGTTTGATTAATTTTATAGAAAGGATGGTCTGGTCGTGCTCAGTTTTGTTGGTTTTGGCACCACGATAGTGTTATCCCTTTAAACAAAGATATTCCAGGACACGCAAACTAAAGTTGAAGTTTAATGATTCAAGGTTTTAATGTTGCACGCCATATACATGCCTACACCCAAGGCACGTTTTTTCTTGGGATTGAGTGGGTGAGTTTACATATAAAATATATAGTTGAGCCAGCTAAGTATTGAAATTAGGAAATTGTGTTTTTGGAACAAATAACACAAAGACGTCAACAAGTAGCTAAGGAAGTAAAGAAGAAAATAAAAAAGTAAACGTTTAATGTTTTGTGTTTCCTTCCAGCGTGAATTTAAGTTATCAGAATTACCAACATAAATTTGTAAAGTGAAGACGGAAGTAATATGTATAAGTATTCGGAGGGTGGTTCTATCGTTGTTCAACAATTTCGAATAAGGCTTCAAATTACATTGTTTATTGATAAAATCTTTTAGTTACCCACATGATTCCAGGAAATGGACAATACACATATAAAGAATAGTTAGCGTGTCGCGTGTTCGATGTACTTAAGGCATTAAGTGTGAAACAATTTGATTTTTGTTTTATTCTGTTCAAATTATCTTTTGAAGTGATTTAATATAACTGAAGACTCAGGGACTTATGTTTAGTTGAAAGCTGAAAGGTATGTAGCTTTATTTTAGAATAATATTAATAATTTAAGTATTTAAGTTTTAAAAAATAACATTAAGTGTAATTTTGTAATTTGCATGCATCCGACAACGGCGTGTGCCCTCACGTGTGTACCAGTTCGGGTAGACCCACTCAGTGATGTCCTCCCCTCGCGCCGCACTACCGCCGCCGACACCTGCCTAGTTTATCGCGTGTGACCCCCGCCCGCGCACTCGCCCCGCGCCTCAGTCGAAACAGAATTATCAGAAGTAGAAAACAGACCCAGTGAATTATTTGTTGTACCTACATGGCTCGTTTAGGTTTAAAATTGTTATTTGTGGAACTTGGTGGGAGCCACAGTTTGCGTCTAACGTTGAGGGCTTGAGGCACGTGACGCGCGAAGCCCGCGTTAATATACGTGTATGATATAAGTTTAACATGTTCGAGAACTTACATATTTCATAAGTTGTTTTCCCGTAATACCAATTTTATCCTAATATTATTCAAATCTTTTTGTAAAAGCGACCAGACTCCCCGGAAAGTAATTTTTCTCCATGGGAATGCGTTGTTTTCCCGAGGTCAAAAGTAACTCATGCCCTTTCTTAAGTCTCAAACTATCTCCTTACCAAATTTTATTTAAATCTGTTCAGAAGTTTAGGCGTAAAAGCGATCGGCCCACTTGAATTTTCCCATGGGAATTCGTCATTTTCCCGGGGTAAAAAGTAGTCTATGTCCTTTCTTGGGTTTAAAAATATATCCATACCAAATTTCATGTAAATTGGTTCTGAAGATTAGGCGTGATTGAGTAACAGACAGAGTTACTTTCGCATTTATAATATTAGTATAGATATGTTATTTAAGAGTTAAAAAAAATTGTTTTTAATTTTCATAGATTTCCTAAAATCTAATTTAGTTAAATCTCTGTAACCTGGAAATGAGTAAGAAATACATTGATACACTGGATATTTAAACGCATAAGAAGGATTAAATGGGAGTGGAAATCTTCTATTTGTGAACCCTTAGATAAATCTGCAATTTTGAATCTGTTAACTGAGATATTTTTTTCGTTTCTAGACATCTTTAGGTAAATATACTTGGTTGTTAAATACATTTTGAATGATTTTATTCAAATTATACTTTTCTGAAAAGTTAAAAAGACGCTGATGCAGAAAAGCCTTTCAAATAATAATTGAGTGGGTGTTTATTTTTACTATATTAATAAAAATATTTTGGTTGATCCCAAATATCCCACAAACCAATAGCGGAAGTGACTTCAATTAAATTTTATATTACATAATGTGATACCAACAAAATATAATTTTGAAAAAATCAATTCACGCTTAAAAACTGATGTTTGTGACCTCGAATATTTTACAAAAAAAAATGACATTGTCTCCAAAATAATTTTAATGGACGAATAATAACGTTGTTGACATCTGGTAAAATTTTGAGATAAATCGAGGTAACACTTTTCTCACAAAAAATAAAATGCTAAAGAAAAAACACTGTTAAAAATTGATAAAAATTGATTTTATACGTGGCAACATTTAAAGATATTGCCTTCTGGAAAAATCCATTTTTTATAAAAAATAAGAATCTAGATTAAAATATTAAGCGAAATTGGTAAAAACTGATGTTTGATTCAAATATTTCGAGAATGAATTAAGGCATTGACTTCAAAATTATTTCATTCTGTACTAAATTTCAATTCGACTTTGTATAAATTGGAATGAAGACTCATCCGTTATCTCATAGGTAACGAAATCTCATAAGTAACTTCAGAAGATCAAGATTCGTATTTTTATACAATAAATTGATGAGATCTGCTTTATGTTACCTTGAAAACACGTTTTTTAGTTCGTATCGGGTTTTTCAATAAGAGCGCTACAAAAGTTTTTTTTTTTAATTAAACAATCAATAAAATAATATCAATGAAATTCTTTATTTATTTGAAAGTACGTTTGATGCCATTATGTATGAAATTCGATTTCTTTTGCATGGCCACTACGGGCACGCTTGCAGATGAACAGACTGTGAACCCAATTTTCGAAGGTTTTCAAGCATAAATCGGCCGATACTGCTGCAATTTCATTCGATATTCAAACGAAGTTCATCAATCGTCACTGGCTTGTTGGCATAGACCATAGCCTTGACGTAGTCTAACGGCGTCACATCGCACGGCCAAGGCGGCCAAGCGACTGGACATTTCGTGAGATAACACGTTCATAAAACTTGGTTTAAAATAAATTGATTGTGACATTCACTTTGTGGCTTGTGGCGCGCGCCATCCTGTTGGAACCACATGTCCTCCAAGTCCATATCATCCACTTGGGGCCAAAAATATTCGGTTATCATTGAACGGTAGCGATCCCCATTCACATTAACGTGCCGGTCTTGATCATCACGGAAGAAGTACGGCCCAATGACGCCATCCACCGGCCCATAAACCGCACCAAACCGTAATTTTTTCGGGATGCAATGATGACTCATGGAGTATGTGTGGATTGCTGCCTGAACAATACCCCATATTTTGTTTACTGACGAAGCCATTCAGCCAGAAATGAGCCTCATCCCTGAAGATGATTTTTCGATGAAAATCAGCCCAATTCACGAACATACGACGCTTCTGGTGGTCAAGTGGCTTCAGTTCTTGCGTCAATTTAATCTTGTAAGGATGTAGGCCAAGATCTTTTCGCAAAATTCACCACAACGACGTCACAGAGGTGCCCAACGCTTGAGAACGACGTGTGAGAGAGATATTAAGGATTTCTGCAACTGAAGCCTCAGTGGCAGCAATGTTTTCGACATAACGGGCACTTCTTTGTCCCAATGGCAAGGGAACATTTTGTACTGTACCTGTGGTTTCAAATTTTTCCACTACACGCTCAATTGTTGATCCGCTAGGACGATTATGACGACAATAAATTGGACGTAGTGCTCTTAACGTTGAGGCCACTGACTCCGAATTTCGGTAGTAAATTTTAATAATATCGACTCGTTGTTGGCTCTTATATATCTTTCCATCATGAAATGGCAAACCTTACTGAAGAGAAATATCAAATCGCACGTCCCTGTCGCTCTACTTTTGTCCCTGTTGCAAAACCCGATATTTATTGTAGGTTTGGGTTTTTCTAAAAACTTTACAAGATGAAATTAAAGTCATTTTTCAAAGTATAAAATTATTTAAAAGGTTAAAACATTACATTCTCGTAAAAACTTGAGCTTCACAAATATTCTGTTTGAAATAAATAACATTTAAAAAATTTACTAGTTGCTTTGGTCTTATTTTGCGTTCAAAGCACGCGTTTGACTGCAAATTAAGTCCCTTATGTTGTCTGACCCTCTAGATTGGTTTGATGGGCAGGTTCAAACAACATAAAGGATTTCATTTGCACTCAACTGAACTCTTTGAACGTAAATATTTACCAACGGTGATTTGTCAAGTGTCATAAATTTAAAACTCAGAACTTTACTTCACTAACCTCTACCTTCATTTTATCGTATAAGAACTACCAAAAACATTATCGTGTAAAAAACACCTTTAAGACAATCTAGAAGTCCTTCACGATTTGTATTTTGTATTGTAAAATACAATATTAGGTACTTATTTCATTTCAATTTTAACAATTAACCTTTTTATAGAAAGCATTTAATGAAATTGTGCAGAAACTAAATAAATCACAAAGTAATAAAGTTCAGCTTTCAGTTGAATGAAAAAACATGATCAATTGTCATTTTGACATATGTATTGATAGCTGGGAAATTTTTGTTTACTAACTTTCCAGTCAACTTTCCAATAAAGTTGCTTTAACTGGAAGGCAATTTCTTGGCACCTTGACTTGAGCAATCAGATACTAGAAACCTGCCTTACTCTTAAGACCCTTTTGTTACCTGGACCTGAACCTGCCCATTTATTAATGTATATCTTCAACTCCTTCAAGTTCTCTTTTAAATTAAATGTTAATCATTTCTTGCTCAAATATAGCAATGACATAAACCATATTTGAATATAAAATCAGTTACGAATTTTACGATCTTTTCCCGCATCCATTCGAACTTACGTTATTGTTGCATTGCAACCAAAACAAAAACCGATCATCAAACTCCAACTTCAAACATGTTTGATTTAATTAATTCTTTTGTATTTATATCAATACATTTAAACTTGTGCATTGTGATTCGTTTACGTCGTTCGGCCTCGTATGTCAGTGTTTTGTTTTGCTTTTGAATTCTGATTATCCAGAGCTCTTCAAACTTAGCAACCGCAAACCAGTCTAGAAACCAACCACAAACAATTCGTAACTCGTTAGTCGTAACACGTAAGACGTGAGGCTCTTTTCGCTCTTTTATCATTTGTTTGAACACTTGTTGTCAGTACGCCAGTGGACTCGTGATCGTAAACATTAATTCCGATTTATGATTGGTTTTGGTGGTTGACGTTGAATGCATTTTTCTCAGCGATAAAGTTGCGTGGTTCCTACAAAATTTGTATCTTTTTGACAAAATTTACAATAAATTCTTTCAATTGAAATTATGAATAAAATGTGTTGAACAAAACTGGAGTTTTCGTAACTACAATTATTATATCTGAATAGTGCGCCCGTATTTTCCTGTTATTTCTGAAGTATAAAGCAAACAAAAAAGTGGAAAGAATTTCAATTTAAATAATTAAATTTATTTTGATCTTCCCGGATATTATCAGTCTGATGTGAATTCTCTTATGTGATTGCTAATTGATTTTATCGAATTGAATAAAAATTGTTGTCACAGATACCAAAGACCCAATCACGCACGGTCCATCTATATCGATCTAATTTTGGATTATAAAACGACAAGCAAAAATAACACAATAGTGCACAAGCGGATAATCTACATAATTCGTTGATACTAAAGAACAAATATTGAAATATATCCTAACTATTTGATGCGAGAACGCAGAAACAGAATGCCGCGTGGTGGAACAACAACTGCGTAAGTAGACACGTTAGATATTTTATATTCATGTACATAAACATGCAAAGTCAAATAAAAGATACAATTTTTATCTACGAAAAGTACATAATAACTAATTTAGGTAAGGTAATGTGTTTTTGGGAAAAGATACAATAAAATTCAGAGCCAGACATAAGGGTTGGTCCCAAAAGAAAGAAAACAAATAAACAAAATAATTAGAAAAACATTTTATGTAGCAAAACACTCCTTGCTAAAATGAGAATAAAATTACCCAAAATTAGAGGTATTCAATCTCAATTGTTCTTTTGCAAATTAGTCTATGTTAAATAAATTTGCACAGTGTGCCTTTATATCTTAAATTTGGGTACAATAAAGTCGACCAACCCGACAGGCAAACAAAAACGATGAGGGTCTCCCTGTTCTGTTCCTTAATTTTCTTCACTCGTTTACTTCTTATACTTTTATTTTTTCTCTTCTTTACTGCACTAAGTTATTATTAAATGACAGCCAAGCCAAGGCAAATAAAATGCCTCTATGATAGCAGAAATTCCAGCTTATAGTTAGGGAGGTAGAGTTTTAGTAATATGTATAACAAAACATTTACATTAATAATTAAATGTTTGTAAATTAATTTTATGAGATTATAAATCTAGTTCTTAGAAATGCATTCACTTATTAACTCATGTGAAGACTGTGTATTAGTATTGTCATTGTTTGTATATTATTTTATGTTATGGTGATAGGTTTTTTTATTGATTTTTCCCCCATTTTTTACTATAATAGATTTTACACACAATAAATAACTTTATTGGTGAGATCTCTTAGGGCGATTTGTTTCAGCCCTGATCGCTCTAAAGTGCTCTATTTTTAATTTGTAGTTCGAAAAATTTAAAATTAAACAATCTATCCACTCATTTTTGTTTAACTTTGTATTTATATTTGTTTAACTTGTCTTCGATAAATATTTTGAAAAGATTTAATAGCTGACTTTTCCTTGTGTACGTGACTAGGTAGCATTTCTTTTTTGGCACGAGTTTGATTTTTACTTAAAATAGTTTAATGATAAATAGCGCAACTGTCAATTAATACAAGAGTTGAACATACTTTAATATATTCAAATATTCTTTAGAAGAATATTGGAAAGTAAACTAAGAATAATGGTATTTCTAATGGCTTCATAGAGACGCAGATGTCAAGATGAGTCGCAATTTTGTCTTCAAAATCGCAATTCCCTCTTATTTCTCGCTGTTTATCGTATTTCATTGATACCTTAAAAGTTTTTTATTCGTAATAGTTTCTTAATAACTCAATAATAAGTTTCTGGTCTTGAACAGACAACAAATTATCCAATTTCACATACTTAGACTTCGGGCATCCTGTTAAAGTGAAAGCCAAGCCGTTTTGCCTTTTATACAATATAAATATACTAAAAGGATTTGCAATTTATTTTAAACAGCCCGCTATCGGGCAGCTGTCATCATGTAGAATTTACGCCATTACTTAAAATGTAACGATATACGCTTCAACAACACATTGAAATCGCTTACCAATGTTAATAACAACTTTCCTCTAAATTATTGAAATAAAAATCGATTGGTTTCTTCTGAAAATATTTGCTTTTTTGTAATAAAATGAAACCTCCGAAAACCCTATCCTTTTTAAGTATTTTTTTATAGTTTTTCAAAAATAAATAGTTCAAACCCTTACGTTCATATTCAAACTTTCTCTAAAAACAGGCAAATTTCCCAGTACATGGAAAAAGTCATTTCTCACGCCAATTTTCAAGAAAGTTGTCAAGACGGATATAACAAACTATAGGCCCATTGCAAAGCTTTCTTGCATTCCTTAACTGTTTGCACAAATTGTTTGTGAAAGTGAAAGTGCCACAAGGAAGCCCTCTTGACCCTTTTCTGTTCATCCTGTCTATTAACGACGTATCGTCATGTTTGCACTCAAATGAAGTTCTTATTTTCGCTGGTGATATGAAGATTTTTAAAAAATAAAGTCCATCCATGATCGTATTCTTTTACAAGCCGACATTTCGGTAGTGTATTTAATTATTGTATATCACTGCAAAAACTCTGTCGCGTCTTCACTTTTAAAGATTTAGGTGTTTATTTCTCTTCCAACTTAGAATTTACACATCACATTAATTTGATTGCCAATAAGGCAAGTTCTATGCTTGGTTTTATAAAACGATGGGCAAGTGCGTCAATGGTCCCCATGTTACTCTTTCTTTGTACAATTACCATGTTCGTCCTCATCTTGAATATGCTTCGCGCAAGTGCTCCACTATCGTAAACGTTTTTATTATATTTTTCATTCTGTAATAGTTCATGTTAAATGTTAATTCTGTTTTTTTTGCGTGTGTTAGGCTTTAATTGTATTATTTTCTTACTAACAACTAACACATGCACTTATGATGAGCCTCTGATCGTAGTTTGACGCTTGCTGTTTTATAGTATTTTATTGATGGCTCAATAGTTTTTTATTCGATCTGTTCTGATCAGAGAACAAATTATCCAATTCTACATTCAACTTTCATCATGTAAAATGAAATTGATGATTTGGTATCAAAATAAAACCTTTTATTCGAAAACGTCGTCCAAAATCTTGAAGAGGAGCGTGTTCCTTTTCTTAAGCGGGCCTAATCTGAGAACTCAATTTATGTTTTAAGTGATCTCTCCAGAAAAGTCTTTCATATCATATGAGGCAACAAATCTTGAACGTAGCTTAGACACCGCAGTAGTCGTCTGGTGGTGTTTTTAGGAAGCTTGACAGTCCAGGCATTCATTTGCGTATTTCTTCATGTTACCATACTTATTAGTCACTGACCCATGATAATTGAAGGATACTTGCTTTTTGTTTTTAACATTACCGTTTGGACTATGAGTAAAACACACAAATTTCCATCAAACAAAAAAATTCAAGGCACAACCCCATGCTGGTTCTATGTGTCGCATTTATACGGTATTGTATGTACATTCAATGGTACATCTACATCACAGAACCTATATGAATCTAGAGAAAAAGATATGCATCAATAAAAAGTGACCAAACTGAGAAAATGGTCGGGTCAACGAGTTGCTTGCTTTTGTTCTTCAAACGACTAACTTGTCGTTTTTCGAGTGTGTGTTTGTGCAGCACTTCAGGCTAATTGAATTTTTCCTCCAATTTATGTTTCAATTCAAGTCGTCCTATCCTAACTCACGAGGCCCAGAAGCAAAGCCCAGCCCAACTCAATGCAATACAGATGAACGTAGGACGACATCAGCGACAACCAACGACGCGACGAACGTAGAAAATGAAATTCAGATTTGATTGAAATTATGAGATGCACAGCATCTCACACATTATAAAATATAAGAAAATAAACCTATAACTTCTTATATACGAGTATGTAGGTAGAAAAATGAAGGAAATGTCTAATTTAATCAAAATCTGTTTTGTTGTTTCCTTAACGAGACTCATTTTTTTTCTTCGGATTAATTTTCCAGACAAAGAGTTTTTCTGAAATTATCATAGTACAGCGGATTATAGGGCACGCGTGTACCTATCCTCCAATGCCTAGGGTTTGTTTAAGTTCATTTGAAAATAGAATAATTATATTTAATTATTCACTATAGGTTTTTGCACACAATGATTGTCATATGTATGAAATCCAAATACAAAAGATGATATAACTTGTGAGTGCTGTGCCTGATATTGCTTTAAATGAAAATTGAAGTCAATTTAAAAGAATTACAAAATGTTTACACTTTTTTTTTTGAGTCATCTGTTGACAAGAAGATTTCAATGCATTCAATTAAAAAAAAAACGAAAGGAAATCTTTACAAGGGAATTGTGTTTATTTGGGTTAGGTATGAATTTATGAGACATGAAGTTTTGTTGTGTTAATTTGATTCAATAGTTTTCTTGTATTTAATTTGTATTTATGTTTTGATTTCAAAACTTTTAGCTACAGGTACTTAATGAAATCTAAACTTTTTTGTTTAAATTAAATGATTTGTTTCGTTAAATTTTGGATTACCACGAATGATAAATTTCGATTTGATAGAAAGTGTACCTTCTATTTTCTACGATTGCCCTATGTCATTCAGATTAGGTGCTCTGTCATCTGCAATTGCTTTCTTTAAATCGAAGGATAAGTGGTTATAGGTATAATTTTGCTTCGTAACCCAATTAGAGCTATTAAAATAAATGCGTTTTCATGAATGAGAGTGACATTATCGCTAGAACCATTTCGGCCAGTTCGTTAAGGAACATCTTTTCTTTCTAAACATAATTCAAGCGGCTATAGACTACTCCACAAAAGGTTGCATTCTTCATGGATGCAAAGGAATTTCATCCATGAAGAATGAAGAATGGCAAGTGAGCCATAAATAGACAACGTGGTTCAAGTTCGTCAACCCGTTCGTTACCCTCATTGCCACTATGACCTGGAACTCGTATAAGAGTGACCTACAGTTTAATTTTCAGACGCGATAGATCTTTTCAACATTGTTAAGCCAATATTAGTACCATAGAATGACGAAGCCATTTTCAACTGCAACACGAACCCTCGGGATTAGACTCAAAGACTTTAAAAGCTAAATTGTAATCGGTTCTATTCGCTCTACATGACGAAAGCTACACCTGAATCGCCAGTTTTATTATTAACATAGGGTTTTTCAACAAAGGGTTTTTCACATTCTAATATTTCTAAGTCCGTGGAGTATAGGTTGAGACATTCTAGAGTTTTTCACATTCTAATATTTCTAAGTGCGCGGAGCATTGGTTGAGCCATCCTAATCTTCTGCAATGTAGATAGGCACACAATTAATTAATAAATAAAATGAACGACTGCGTGCATTTTCATTTCAAAATCGTTAAAACTGTTTTTTTTTTAATTATTTTTGTATGTATAATATGCAGTTATTTAGAACTTACATATATACGTTTTACAGTTCAATATTGTAAAAAAATGACGACCCGTTTTTGAGATAACGAATTTCTTAAAAATCAAAAATAAAAACAATGACATTTTTAAGCATCACATATTATTGAGACATTATAAAAGCTTGTGCAGACAAAATTTATTGAAATCGATTCATTAATTCTTGAGACAACTTAAAAACAAAATACCGATTCTCTGGGGGTACCTTTCTGGAGCTATACAAACATATATCTATACTATTATATAAAAGCGAAACCATTTTAAAGTTCGTAACGCATGATCTCAGAATGTAGTCAACCGATTTATTTGAAATATATTTTATTATTTTCTACATTGTTATGAGAGTGTTTATGGCTTTAATTTTTTTTCATTAATTATTTGTCAAACTTAAATATTATTAATTTTACATTTTTTGTGCATTTTTTTTCATTAGTTGACTTATACAACCACTCATATCTTAAAACCTATACAATAATCGACAAAGATTAGCATTGCTTCATAAAGTCAATATTGTTGCGCAAATTTTAAGCCTAAAATCACTTCTAAGCTAAACATACAACCTGAGACATAAATAAAAACAAATTATAAAATTATAAACTTTTTGAATTTATTTTATCCAGGAAATTAGATTCCATCACAATCGCGAGGTCGCTGCTTTGTTTCATTTCATTATCATTCCAACATTTTTAATTTTCTTTTCTTCCCATGCTCTTTCTCTCTTAATATGGGTTCCATTTAATAGTTACGTTTTTTCTCTTACCTACCTACCTACATATTCAATTTTTCATTGTATAGTTCATCAACTAACCTACACACACACATTATTTTTTTGTTTCTCTAATTCTTTCGTCAGGGCCGTCACATTGCTGAGTAGTGTGGGGTCTTTTTTTTAAGTTACTATGGACATTTAATAAAAATAAATAAACAGTGCCGTGCACATGAAATGCCGATTTATCTAAAGAACAATTAGATCTTTTTTATTTTTCTGGTTCGAGGAAGTGAATAGATTATAATTCTACCAATTTAAAAGTAAAAAAAGTTCTATTATAATAACTTGAATTACCAATTTTGTATCACTTCCTCGAACAATAAAACTGAAATTAAGTTAAAATTTTCTTTACAAATAACTCAAAGAAGGTACTTACAATGACGTCGATAAAAAGAGCACACAAATGTAGGTAGGTTAAGTCAGTTGCACTGCACTGAACATGAGCAGATGAATAAAAAAATGTGTCTATGGATATTTACACACGCATACCTATAGATGTATGAGAACATTAAAAACACAAATTTGTTTTTTTTTTACCGCAAACTATATTTTTCGGTTGCAAAAAAACGTTTCTAGGTATGAATAAAAGAAAGAAAAGACGAAAATAGACAAAGATTTCGTTCTGTTTTCAACTAAAAAATTGAAATGGTTTTGTATTTTGTTTGTTTTCACGTGCGGCTTGGCCTTTACTACGTAATATTTTACTTAAGTTTTTTTTTCTAAAGTGTTAATTTCGGTAAGGAAGTGTTTTTTGATTATAAACTAAAATTAATATTATTGTAGAAAATATGCTCAGTCCCATTGAGAAATTTTTTCATATGCTAATACTAATATTCAAAAAATGTTCGTGGTTACAATTTGCGAAGCAACGCGAGCACGGGTCGGCTAGTTTTTTATATTGAAAGAAGCCAAATTAAGAAACATAAAAAAAACGAAAATTTAAAAAAAAATCGGCTTGTTTTTGAGAAAATTCGAATTATCGATTTTTTACGCATACAAATTTGTATGGGGATTACTGTTATTTTTAGTCTTTAAATGAATTTAAAAAACAAAACGCTTAACGCGAATCAGCTCAAAACCTTAATTTCCAAATTTGAATTCAGTCGACCCAATGCTGTACTGGCCAGGACAGACAGACAGGCGAAATAAGAGCAACCAATTTTCTTTACCATCGTAATGTCAAGTTTTATTTAAATCTCGAGTTCGAATTTCTTTACGAATGCAAAACTTGGGGTATAGTTCCTTTACTATGCAAGTAAAAAGTAATAGCTTAATTGTTGGCACAAAAGTTTGAGAAATTAACTATGTATGACAACAAACTACTAATAGGTATTAAGAGGTAACAAATGAGGACTTTGCATCAAAGATATTTGTATCCTATTTTGCAGATCCAAACCTTAAAACATCACAATATTCTTATTGCTTTTTTACCTCGAAAATCTTTCGATTCCTCGATGAACGATTGGCGGATGAATTTGAACTGATTTTTTGACATTTTTACTATGTACATATGTACATATGTATGTTTTAAATGTCAAAAATGATATTTGATTCCTTACGCAGCCTATTTGTCGTGTTTTGTGATCAGCGTGATTAATGATTTCCTGACTTGATTCCTCAGTGATGATCTTCCCAAAAACAAACAAATTCTATATTTTTCATTATCCAAGAATTGTATGGTATTTTATTCCAACTATCTGCTTTAAAAAAAGATTTGAAAAAATTAAGTTCAAACATTTCTTTACCAAATTTTTTATCTTGTGACAAAAAGAAATTAATTATCATCTTAACGTCTTCTTTGTAGCATCATGCACACAAAAAAAGTCGTTAAAAAAGTTTCCCTTTTTTCATTTACCAACAACACCACAGGTTTCCGTCAAAAGAAAACTAATTGCACATACTTTTTCTTTTGCCACCACCCAAATGTCAAACTCACGCTCTCTGTGAGGCATATTAAGTGCATTAACAACTGCACTACAGATACAAACATATACGAGTAGTTTGTGTATTTAACATCTTAGAAGGAGAAAATTTCTGAATTCATCTTCTTTGTACACAAAATAAAAAGAAAAAGAAAAATTACAGAAAAACAATACCACCTCACGATGTTATAGCGGCAATGGCAAACAGTCGCAGTGATAAAGCAGTTATAGCCGCAACTAACTTTATCAAACTAACAATACAACACCTGGATTGGGTGTACAATATATCCCGCAACTTTTCCCACGCTTTATGCTTGTTTGGAAATTGTAAATATATATTTTTTTCACAAAAATAATAATGAATGTATTTCCTATTGTATATATAGAAAGTTTAAGACTTTTCACTCTTATTTGTAGTAGGATTGAACTTTTTCAAATGCCCAGAACAATTGAAAAGTAAAAGTGTAATTATAAGTTTAGAAACGAACAATATTTTTTAGGTTCTCTCTTATTGAATGCTTGGGTTGCAAGTTCTTACGAGAAATTTAAATATTTTTAAAAGACTAATAAATAAAAATAATAACAGGTTAATGTTACTATTTTTAAGTACAATTTTAAAATAACTAAAACAATTCTTTTTTGTCTCAAAGAATCCCTTGGTAAACGTTAACCTAAATTCATGTTTAAAAGACATTACTCCATCTGCAATAGTCCCTTGAGAAATTGGTTCATTAGTCTCACTGACTTTGAATAGCCTTTGAACAAACAAAGAAAATAAGGCAGGGAGACATTTAGCAAGATAAACAAAATACATAATTCTCTGGAAAGACCAGAAACTTCAATTTAAATTTAAGTGAAATATTTAAGAAGTGATTGGGATGCGAATGGATGCGACCCACATTGATAAAATTGTTGTACTAATGAATTCCAAATGGTATGTTTTTGCAAAACATTAAGTAAAGTGAAATTTTATCCGTTTTCTCTCGAGGTAATTGATATCAATTTATTAGAATTTTAATAAAAAAAAAACACTTTTTATTGAATTTGTTTTTTAATTTTACCAAATGTTAAACAAAAAATATTTTGTAAAAATATATGTGTATATTTTCTCAAAAATTGCTTGTTTAATTATAAAGTATGTAAGTAGTCTTGAAAATCAGTTACTTACTTATGCCATTCACTGTGGCGTATACGTATTTTTTTCTATTGCAAAGTTCAATCTGTGCGTTTGTTTAAGTTAAGAAAAATTTGTCAAACAGGAAATTTTCAATTCCATTCTTCCTTATGTTTGAAATCAGAGAATACAAATATTATTATAAAAAAATATTACAAAAGAAGCAATAATATGCGGTCTGACGTGTAAGAAAATTACAATTAAAAAATTACATTGAAAAAGAAATTTTTCAATTTGTACTAAGTTAATAAAATAAAATTTAAATATTATATAAACTTTTGTGACATTTAGTTTAGTTAAAACAAAACAAGATAATTAATATAATTTAAATGATATAATTTAAATTAATATGACAAGCATTTTTATTTGTATATAATAATTTCTGGGCCAGATTATTAACATTGACTTTTAGTTTAGTCAAAACAATAGGATAAGGTTATTGTTTTTTTTATAACTTGTTAAAAATAGAAAGGAATTTGTATTTTTTCAATGTTTTGAAAAGCGAGCTTTAAAGTGATTTTTAGCTATTAATTTGTAGGTCCCACGTATGACAATATTGTTGAAGCTTGTTAATATTTATTTGTAGAGTAAATGGGTTATCAGACAACATAACTAAATAGTCTTCGTAAAGGAGAATTTTGACAGTTTCATCATCTATCCTAACTCATTATCAAATGGTTTAATTTTTTAAAGCTAAAGATATCTTAAACCGATTTTTTTCTTAAGAGTTGCAGTCTTGGAAAAGTATGACTAATATTGGAAAATAGTTAACACCAAAATGGTGTCTATAACATTTTACCCCTTACTTTTTAAATATTTTGCTTTCGTTTTTTTTATTGATTTTTAAAACGAAAGCAATAATAATTTAAAAAAACGAAGTGGTAATGTTTTATCAGTTCATATTTAGCTGCGATGTCCTTAGTATTTTTATATTTTTTACAAAGCGTTTTTAGTCATGAAACATTTAATTTAGAAATTAACACACTTCAAGATCTTATAGTTAAATAATATCCCTAAAAGCTTATGCGGAGCTACAATATTAGTTCGTAACAAAAACGGAAAATGTATACAACGATCTCCACTTTAAGTTCAAATGATGTTATCTGAAGCAACAAACACAAAATGATAATAGAAAAACCACCAATATCAGCCTCAAAGTGTTAAAGTCAACCAAGATATTTTCATCCTACTGTCACAAATGTTATAATATAGGATCAGTTTTTAGCTAATTAAAAAGCCACCATATATTTGTATTGGTTTAATAAACTTTATTGGCATTTCCTGACAATAGAATTGAAGTTTGACCTAATAACACGTACAACATATTTATTTCGTGTACTTTGGGCAATTTATTCACAATCTCATTCAACTACTAAGACTACTATTACTTATTATACAAAAATAAATTCTGAAAAATAATCCAAAAATTAATACAACATCTGATATCAATAAACACTTCCAAGCTGTTTACACTTCATATCCCTAATAGCACATTTCAAAAACAAGCAAAAACTAAACTCATAAACATCAACACTGCTTAAGTGGCACAATTTCGGAGAAATCCCAAGAAGGAAAACATATTCACCCAAAAATGACGAAAAAAGCTTACATTATACAAAAATCCCACGAAATAGAAAAAACAACATCATAATATTTCAATTTAATCGTCTATACCTCCCAAAAGATCAACGAGCCATCGATTCGAATTCAACAACATTCCTTCCATCGTTGTTGTTTTGTGTTGCTGACCCAAATCTCAGCAGCTGCATTTCCAAAATACGAGAGCACAAAAATCCAAAACATATCAGCTAAACCATACGATGGTGATACAAGCAATCAATTTCAAAACTCCCCATGCATTGCCCCATCGACTTTAGCCCTTCGGCTTTCGGTGATTGTTATTGAAAGTTCCATATTGTCGGTACAGCCTCTTATCGATCTTAACGATATGGGGGACTGACCCACTAAATAAAAGTCGACTGGAATGAGATTTCTTGCCCAAAAATGGGTCCCTCTGTGTGTACTCACAATCAGCTATGCACTGGCAGTGGCACATGTTTGTTTGCCGCCTTCGAAGGCTTGTTGAAAGTTAAACACCTTGTAGTTGTGTTTCATAAGAACCATCAGCATCACGATACCAATCCCATCGTGATCATCATCGCGTCCGTCGTCGTCGTCGTTGTCAGTAGTCCGATGAACACTTGACTTGTGTCACTTGTGATCCATTCGCTACGTTAAGATACCCGATTTGAGTTGAACATGACATAGCCAAAGCCACAGCTTTACAGCGTCAGCACCACAGCACTAGCTTTTGTCTGAAGAACCTAAAAGAAAAGTGAAAGATACAGGCATGTCGTATATATCTTGGCAGCAGCGTGGTAGTGTGATAGCTATATATAACGCAGAAACCAAACCCGCTGGCTCTCGAACGGGCTATAAACATGGTGAGAGATTTATCGGATTGCGCTTGCCGCCATACCGGCCGGGCCGCCAACCGCCAACTTGCCGCTCACTGCACTGCACCGGATACATATGACCATATGTGCTCAAGCTGTAGAGGTCGATGACTTTGTAGACCATTAGGTCGCCGGATTTATTGTTGCAAACTATTATAGCTGGCGATTAATTCCTCAAAGTAAATTGTACGCGGGAGACCGAATGCTGCATGCCTCATGCAGGAAACTGGTAGTGCAAGCCGTGATGGTCGTGGTAGTCGAAAGTTCATTTGGCACGGTGAATATGGCGATAGCAGCGCGTTGCTGTTGCATTTGCTTGAAATGATCAATGAAACAACTCTTGATGCTAGAGTTGTAAATGATGCGGCGGATGATGATGATGGTGCCTCTTCCACTGCCTCGTCTTCTTCGTCATACAGCTCTTAAGACTACACAAGCTACATACATATATATATCTGTTAGATTACTGCGGTGCATATATAAATTTTAATTTATTTTTGTTTTTGTGAAATATTTTGTTTCACTTTGTTGTGGTAATTGATTTTTGTTTTTACAAGTGCTCAGCACCAAAGAAAGTTTTATTGGTTTTCAAGACAGCGAAGAAGAAGCAGTTGTATTTAGAGTTATTCAATGGCGGGGAGCACGTTGATGAATTAATCGGAAATTTGTATCTTGTTGTACGGAGTGTTGATAGAGTATTTAATTATAATTTTAATAATGATTGTATAACTTGCATTTTTGTTTTAAACAAAAAGAAATATGTAATTTTAAAAAAGAAATGCTTATGGTATAGTTTTGAGATAATGCGGGAAAGTGCTAATCTTATATTAAGTCGAAAAACTTTCTTTTATTTAAATTTACATTATATTATGTAAGTATTATTTGAATTAAAATTAGCTTTGAGATTAAATCTGTTTAAATTCAAACCATTAAGCTCGAAAAGTATTATTTTTATTTATTTCATCTTAATGTATAAATATGTACTCTTGTAATATTGAATAGGTGACGTGAAATAGTGCCAAATGAAATAACACCAAATTTCAAATTTGGCCTCATTTCGTTGTTCAAAACGAAATAAAACCATTTTGGCTTTATTTCGATTTATAAAAAGAAATAAGGCCAACAAAATAATGGAAACAACGCCGAATATTTTAAAATTCAAAAATGGTTGATTTATTGTCTAGAATAGCTACTTTTGCTAAAAAGTATTTTTTGAATTGATAGCACGGCGGCGTACTAATAGTTAGGTATGTAAGGGGGGGCATGCTGCCCCCTGCAACCCCCCTGCTTGGAATCACTATAGGATTTGGGGTGGGTGCGAGTTTGGGTATATGCAAAAAAACTTTTGCATTTGAGCACTAAAATCAAAGAAATCCCCAACAAAAAAAAAAGCAAGTATGGCTCACAGTTATGAAAGAATCTCAACGCATTCGTGTTCTTTGCATATACCCAAACTCGCACCCACCCCAAATCCTATAGTGATCCCAAGCAGGGGGGTTGCAGGGGGGCAGCATGGCCCCCCTTACATACCTAGCTGTTAGTACGCCGTGCTATCAATTCAAAAAAACTTGTTTTAACATAGACAGAAAACAAAAGATAATTTTAATTTATGTTTTTTCCTAATTCTGCAAAATTTTAAATCGAAACAATGCCAAATTGCTATTATTTCGTTTTCTAAAGCGAAATAAACCCAAATTGAAAATTTGGCCTTATTTCGTTTTCAAAAACGAAATAATGCCAAGTTTGTTGGATTTGGCTTTATTTCATTTGGCGTTATTTCACGTCACCTATTGAATACAATGCAAGCAATACTAAAAAATGTTTCATAAACTAAGTTCAAAGTTTATAGTTTACAATTATTTAAAATAAAGAACAAATAAATAAAAACAAAATGAAAAATCAGCCTTGAGCAAAATATTATATAACAACCTTTAAAAATAAAAAAGAGGAAGATAACAAAATTGTATTTAAAGAAATTTTAACTATTATTAAAATGTCATATATTAATGGAATCAATAAACATTTTTATTGTAAAAATGATATAATAAAATTCATCCTGAACGATTATTTTCAGTTTTTCTAAAAATTTGTTTTCTTATTTTTTTACAATAAACAATCAAGTACAACTATTCAATCCGAGTTTTGTGGCAAGTTTGTAATTTATTGAATTATTTTTTTCTTAAACTGGGGAAAAAGTAAAGACTTCTTAAACTTGAGGTTGTCGTTTTGAAAATCACACTGTTTGTGCAGTTGTCACTTATGAAGTTGTCATTATTTAATAAGTAAAAAGAGGCTGGGATGCGACCCACACTGATAACTTCCCATCCCATCGATTTTTCTTCCTTAAAACTTTAACAAAATGTTCATAACAATATTTTGTGTCGGATAAATAATTTGAAGTCAATATTTGTCAACAATAGTTTTCATATGATGAAACAGTTTGATTTAATGAGATTTTTAGTCGAAAACCAAATTCTACTAATTTTAGTTGTATTTCTTGAAAGTTTTTATTTCTTATATAAACAAATACAGACTGGATTAATCTTTGAAAATTTGCACAGAATGAAATCATTTTGAAGTCAATACCTTCATTTGTTCACGAGATGTCGAAAATCGAACATCAGTGTTTACCAATTTTGCGTACTATTTTTTGTAGAACTTAATTTTTATGAAAAAAACTGACTGTCCGTTTGTATGCAAATTTTATAAAATATCGAACACAACATTTTCTATAATATGAAATTAGTTTGGAGACAATATCTTAAATTTTTGAAAAGATATTTGAGGCGAAAATCATTTTTACCAACTTTTAGTAATGTTTTTTTTTGGTTTTTATTTTTTTGTAAAGAAACAGTCAATTCGATTTTTCTCAAAATTTTAGCAGATGTCAAAAACGTCATTCTTCGCCGCATGAAATTATTTTGGAGATAAAATCGTTTTTTGATCGTAAAATATTCGAGGTGATAATTTGTTTTTCAGTTACATATTTGATTTATAAAAAAAACGTTTAGTTGATTTTTTTTTCCAAAATTTATTTATTTTGGTATCACGTCACAATATGTAATATAAACTTTAAATCAAATCGCTAGCGTTACTGGTTCGTGAGATATTTTGGGTTAGCCAAAAATCACCCACTCAATATTTTTGAGAGTCCTTTCTGCATCTTTCTGCATTATTATCTATATACAAAATTGTATTTGAAGTCGATATCTCTACTGGTTCTTGAGTTATGGATGACAAAAACTCTAGGGACCATTAAATGTTGAGAAGTGTCAAAATTTGCTATTCGGCAAATCGGACCGATTACAATAACTTTCTATGTGAAGTTAAAAATACACCACTACTAAAAATAGAATGACACACGCTTCAATCAAGTATTTAAATAGTAACAATTCACTACAAAAGTGGTGAAATGTTTGAAGCCATATTTCGAAAACAAGTGAAACTGGTCTAGGGTATTTTACAAGCGACAAAACAAGTATTTTTTTAGAAACTAAGGTCTTAAGGCTTTTAAAATACAAGAACTTAAACCGTTCCATCGCCATGGGTCCTTGAAATACAGCAAAGTGATCCCGGGTTTCATAGAAAAATCATATTTAGTGACAAAGTGATAAGGCCCACAACTGTAGCATTTGGAGATACGCCTATCCTCACCGTATCAATATTTGATGCAGTTTTTGGGATGACGTTTGATGATTGGACCTTACGTATCCGAAAATGAGGCTGGCAACTCTTACGGCAAATGGATTGCACTATGTTTAATGATTTGTATGGCTGAAATGAAGATATTGATGTGAAAGACTTATATTTTTAACTAGATAGTGCTATGTGCCGCATAAGAAACGATACCATCGCAATTTTGAAACCGTGTTATTTTCTGAAGAGGTGGTTGCAGTTGGCGACCGAATCTTGCGATTTAATTCCTTTACACTTTTTTCTTTGGGATAAGATAAGGTCCTTGTGTATGCCGTACGACCGATTGAAAGACTTTAAGTGGAATTAATTTATCGAATTCATTCATCCGCAAATTTTCCGGACTTCTTAAAGAAAATTCAACAAAATTAAATTCAAAAAATGTATGTTTGAAGCAAATGCTGGCCAAGGCTCCGACTCAAATGTTTCAACCGCTTCGTCCAATTTTGTCATACTATTTCTTACATTTCGGAAGGCATCTCAAGAATAATTGCTTCAATATTGGCTATCCATTTGGCGTTTAATCGCACGATATAGGCAACCAATTGACCGGTCCCAAACATGAAATAAACTGTTCACCTAACTCACTTCTCTATTGGTCTATTGTTACGCGTGCTGTGTGGCATGTGGCATATTTGAAGAAATACGGCCCAATGATACCGCCAGCCCATGACCAAAAGAAAACTGGCTTTTTCTGGTTACATTGCTAGCACTTTTAATGCCCTTCTCTCTAAATAGAATTTTGAGTGTAGTCTTTGAAAAACAGGTACATATGTAATATGTATATGAAAAAGCCTGCTGAAATTACCCCTTTTGAACCGCAATATTTTAGCCAATTCATTATGCATATTGTTAATTTTGGACACATCCATCGCTTGAGTCACATTACAATCTTTACCCTAATAAGCTGAACGATTTAAATTCAAATTAATTAGGGACAAACAAATCCAAAAAAAAAAGTACAATTTCATTATTTCAGTAAGTTTTTGATCATCAACATTTTATCAGTATTTCGTTAAAAAAATATTATGAAATATTATTCAAACAACAGAAATGATAATTAGTTGCACAACTTTGTATTACTAATTATAATGTTCTATCCTTAAATCATAGTAGAGGTAGAGATATCTTCCCACTACATGTTCCTATGTTTGTTTAAAACAAACATTATTAAAACATCGTTTTATTTGAAGTAGAACAATGCAACCAAATTCCCATTACAATTTAATTATACACTCCAAGTCATAGTGATAGAAGCAGGCAGTGTTGTTTATGTAAGATCGCCGAGAAAAAGGTATGCAGTGAAAGAAAGTAGAGCAAGGGATTGAAAGATTTAAGTTAAAGGGATTAAGAAGGCTGACAAAACAAATATTTAATAAACTTGCCCAACCTCTTCCTTATCCCTTATATATTCTGCAATCTTTTCGAGTTTTTTAAGGCGATAGAGACAAATTAATGTTTCCCTCTTAATTTATCTCGCAGGCTGATGAAAATGTGATCACTGCTTTGGGTTTCGCGAGCTATAGAGCGCTTCGGAATACTTTTATCATAGTTAACATCGATTTTGGGTAGCTCCTCTTATGTCAAATATTATTTTCTATTTATTCAATTCTGTTTTGCGTCTATCCTTATGACTTGGAGTGTAGTACAGTGTGGATAACATCATCATCACAACAGTACTATTATGTACACTGTTCCATACACTTTCATAAAGAACATTTCAAGTGCATGTTCTGATAGAATCTTCAATATTATATAGCATATTCGTAGCATCTACGTTTGATTGCATTAGCTGGTAATTCCGATTATATTCATCACCTAATTGTTTGAAAATCATGCACAAAGTGATAATTTCAATAGACACTATCACTTAAAATACTTACAGAATATTTTGTGTGCTGTTTGAATGGTCTTTTCAAATGGTTATATTTATTATATAGTCACTATAAACATCCACTATGGGTTGGTTATTCAAGTTGAGCACTCCTGGCCTTTTTACATACGAGTACATGCTTCCATGCCTAAAATCCTATACGTTATTTCATGTTGTGTTTGCTTTTTTCTTATTTTTGTATTTCGTATTGAAAATGGTTAACCAGGGTGTGTAGATAATGTCTGGGCTTACAGTAGCTCGTATACACAACATGTAAAAATGTTCAATTTTTGATATCAAAGAGAAATGGACGTATATATGTACGAGTGTAATAGTCAAGAGTGCATTTTGGGTTCAAGTATTTTCATCACGTAAATCTCATTCAATATGAATATGAATAAAAACCATATATAAAATAAGAGTGTTAACCACCTTTGAAAAATACGAAACATTAACTAATTGAAGAATTGTGCGATAAAATATACTACTATTTGGTGCATGCAGGAAATGTGTCAAATAAAGAAAAGCTTCCTTCCACTTAAAATTGATGTTTACTAAGCACACAAAGTGCAAAATGGACTCAAACAATTTAAACACAAATTTGATGTTATTAAAAATTGTTAATGTCTTTTATGTCGTTTGTCAAAGACTTTTGCATACATCAAAATCTCAACATATTCATTTCTTAAATTTGTCGATCAATGAATATTAATCTATGGTTCTTAAATTTCCAACTATTCAGGATACCTTTTTTCATCGTCCAAATCATAACTTCATTATATTGGGTGGTTGAAAAAATTAAATTATAATTTTTCTTATATACAAAACAAAAAATAAACAAAAATATTTGTTAGAATAACTTTATACCCTACGCAGAATTAAATTCTTGACATCCAGCAAAACCTCCCGAAAAATCCATTTGACGGTATGTTTTTTACAAAAAAATAAAAACCTACAAAATTAATTAAATTGAATTGGTTAAACTGAAGAGAAAATTTTCAGAAGATTAGGATTTTAGACATAAAATTAGTGCAATAGCTTAAAAATGGAATTATTTTTCTTTATTTACTTAACATCACATTGCGAGAGTATTTCTCAGATCCAAGGGAGGATCTAAAATAACATAATCTAAGTATATCTTAACTTAATATTTATCTTCTTAAGTAGAAATGTGTGTTTTAGATTTTCTTAGAAAACTATTTAATTTCTACGACTAACTACATATGAAAGCATTCCAAGATTCCAGCAGTTTTCTAATTATACCCTATTTAAGACCTAAAATACAATACTTTAAAAGGGGTTTGGAGTGCAAAAAGCCAGAAAATGAGAAAGTTTGCCAGAACAATTTAATTTCTCTTCCTAGGGAAATAAAACGGAATTCAATATGAAGAATTTTCTGTCTTCTATGGATTATTTCCTAACGCAATATTGCTAAAAGACAAATTCCAAACAAAATTCTGTTTTGTGTGAACTTTTTGAAAATATGTTGATATAAACAAATAAGAGTTGGAGAAAGAAAAATATTTGGTTCTTGAATTTAAAGGAATTGGTGCGTTTTTGCTCTAAAAATTTCAAACAAACAAATAAAAGTAAACAAAAATATAGTGTGACCCTCACAAATTAACGTTGCAAAATCTTTTTTCACTTTAATTTTTGAGAGATTCAAAGCTTTTTATGTTTTTAATTAATAGATACGAAATGTACACTATGTATTTTAATTACCCATTAGTTTGACGAGAATGCCACTTTTGCTGTTTTTGGAACATTTAAATCCTTGAATTTCAAGTTTAAATCTCAATTCTAGAGCATAAAAAGCAAATTCACCTCAAAAAGTAGTTTTCTTCAATTTATTAAGGTCTTTCAAAAGTTTTGTATTTAATAGATAATCAATTAGTAGTACCCGTGGCGTTATGAATTTTTGTCTAGCTTTAAGATAAGTTTAAAAATGAAATAATAAAAATTTAAATTTAAAAAAAAAGTATGTTGAACTGTCACACCAGGGGTCTTGGGTTCAATCCCTGCATGTGTCATCTTAATTTTTTTTGTCACGGGTACTGCTTCTTGTGAGGAATATATAAATCCTCCAAGATTAAATCTTGTCATGAAAAGTGCTTTCTCAAATAAGTCGTTCGGATTCGATTTTAAGGTATCCCTGACAACAGTACTCACACACAGGAATAGTTGAGACTTAAGTCACTAGGCCCTAGTTCTCAACGGACATGTGCGGCACATAATGTATTTATTTTAGATAATCTATTTTCAAAGAAAAAAAAAAACACTTTAGAAAAGCCTAACCTTACACTCTTCATCAAATAAAATAAGATGGGATTGAAGAAGAGATTCAGGAATTAAAGGTAGCTAATATCAAATTGGCGATTTTGTATTCAATGTCTTTTCTTAAGAACCTCAATATTCATCCCTTCTCTCAGAAAATATCTTATAAAAATAATTTAAAGCATTACCTACTAAAGTTTTTCCAAATTTTAAATTTTAATTTTAAACTTTTAAAATTATTACAAACATTTTAGTAGGTTTTCCAAACAAAACAAACCACTTTTTTGCTGAATTACTACAAAAAGATGAAATCTTTGCTTAAACAATTAAACCGTATGAGCTTTATGGCTAATATGACCCCCACTTGATCGTCCATTGGTTAGAAGTTGATAAATTTGTTCAGCACGATTGGAATAAGGCTGAATTTCCGATTCATATTATGTGCCTAGTCCAGTTCTCAGATAAAAGTACTACTTTTGCAATTACATAAGTGGAATAAAATACAAATTTTAGTTTTATACAAATTTAATAATTTAAAATATAAGAGAGGTCATTTACGCAATACGATTAGTTTTGAATTCAAAGGAATTCCTACGATAATTTAGGGGGGTGGTTGTCATGACCCTTACGTTGCTTAGATCCATATTCTTATTTTACAATTCCGTTTAATATTGTTTTGGAAAGTCATTTCACAAATAAATATTTACAACCGTCTATACTAAAAAGGTGACAATATTAAACACTTTTTTAAAAAAGTATGATACATCTATGATACATCTATACTTAATATTATAAATGTGAAAGTAACTCTGTCTGTCTGTCTGTTACTCAATCACGCCTAAACTACTGAACCAATTTGCATGAAATTTGGTATGGAGATATTTTCATACCCGAGAAAGGACATAGGTTACTTTTTACCCCGGGAAAATGACGCATTCCCATGGGAAAATTCAGGTGGGCCGATCGCTTTTACGCCTAAACTACTGAACAGATTTAAATGAAATTTGGTAAGGAGATAATTTGAGACTCAAGAAAGGACATGAGTTACTTTTGACATCGGGAAAACAACGCATTCCCATGGGAAAAATTACTTTCCGGGGAATCTGATCGCTTTCACTCATAAATTACGAAAGATTTGAATAATATTTGGATGCAATTGGTATTACGGGAAAACAACGCATTCCCAACCCTTATGAAATAAGTTGTCGAACATGTTAAACTTATCAACCAGCATTTGCAATAACAATAAATAAAGCTCAGGGGCAAACGCTGAAAGTTGCAGGTGTAAATTTGGTTAAAAAAACTGTTTTTCCCATGTACAATTATATGTAGCGTGCTCACGAGTCTCATACTACTATCCAAAAAAAACTATCTGATGCGGACGAAGTCGCGGGTAAAAGCTAGTAAAAAATATCTTTTTTATTCGAATACAAAAAATGTCAAAAAAAAATTATATAAAAATGATTTATTACAGTGAAAAAAAGCCAAAAGGTCACATAACATTTTTCACTAAGCTTATAATTGAAGTTAATATATTTTAACATCAAATACAAATTAAATTCTTAGAAAATAATATTTTTGAATTTTTCATTAAACTTTTACACTTAATTCAACATGCACAATAAAGTCAATGTATACTCTAATTTTTCTCGGAATCAAAACCTTTTTCCCCTGATGGAATCTTCAATACGTACCTACATAATATTATATCAAAGAGCAACAATATTCTAAATTCAAAAAGCCCGACTCATGTAGAAAGGTGATAAATAAAATTGCTTTCAATATAAATATTTCTACTTTAAAATTTGTTCCCATATATAAAAAAAGGTACATGTATAATTTTCTAAAATGTATCTCTCTCAATTTTTCAATACCTAACCTGCCTACCTACGTTTTAAATTTTTAAACTTAATTTACATAAATAAGGTACACAAAAAAAATATCAAAATTAAGAATTGATTTTTGGTGTAGATCATCATATTGATGAAGCCATAATAGGGCTATAATATCTATATATCTAATATATATAATATAATATCTATACCTAAAACATTAGACATGCCAGGTGGTGCGGTTCATGCAATCATTCTATGAATAATCAAAGTTATGATAAGAGAAACACACTCTATCTATTTGCATTCTGAATTGAACCTGCCCACAGATGGATATTGAATTACTAGAAGAGAATTTTAAAATGTCCAATTCTCTATATTTGAGAGTTGTTGATTGATATAAAGAATTCAGAATGCATAATACGATGAATATTTTACACTTTGGAAGGACTTAAAATGTGGATTGGAATACGAGTATTTAAACATTTCAGGAAATGTCTTTTTTTATTAAACACAATTATGGCCAATATTAACAAATTGAGTTTCATCTGGGTTGTCGAAATACTGCCTGAGTAAATAATTTATTTTATTTCTCAATTAAACTATTTTAGTAAAGTACATTCATTCTGATTGAACCCTTTTATTATGAGTTGTCAAAAAAACTCAGGGTTAAAAAGAACTCAAAGGAATCCATATTTCGACAGAAGCATCATTTTTTAAACCAATTTAACACAGATATTTCCGGCTGAGGGGGATGTAAAAGAATCGCGACACAAATATTATTATAGCCCCTGTGTGTCAATAGTGCGCCGCGACAATACCGGCTTCTCCTGATGCATTTCTGTTTCTGTTGCTATAGATATCAACAATTAAAATGCAAGTAACATATATGTATCATCAAGCGGTTGATTGCACTTTAAACCAATTCAAGGCAGGAGCCGCATCGTGTGACGGTGTTTTGCAAATTGCAATTTCAATTGCTATTATTCACTGCAGAACATCAGATAAATCCCTTTTATATTCTACGTCAACCCCTTCTCTACTCGTAAATATGTACTTTTGAGAGTCTGTGAATTATTGAAACAGTTTCGCGCGACAATTATCCAACACATTTTGTGTGAAACAACATAAAGGAGATAGAGATGTTAGCATTTTTGATAAATTGATATAAATTAAAAATGAACATTTTGTATTTATTATTCATAATAATAATATTAATGGGAAAGCACGAAGAACATGTGGTGGTTGCAGCCGCTAAGCCCTGAAGTTTATAAAACTAAAAAACTTAAACGAAAGATGACACTTTATAAACTTATACAGTTTTTGGTATCTAATTTCATGTGACCTATAAAAACTTATTCTGATTATTCTCCATCTGCCATATGTATGTATTTTTAAAAGAGTGAAATTAGAAAGATTTTCTTTTTTGTTTATGATAATGATGATGACACATTCTAATTAAGTACATGCAGTGCATTCATTCAAAATCTAGGATAGTCCAGACTCCAGAAGTGAATCCGTTTCTGTTATGCAAATATATTAAAAGTAAACAACAGTAATTATTAAGTTTTATATGGACTTAAGTTAAAATCTGACACAGTTTTCAAAAATAAAACCATGAGATATTAATGTTAATTAGCATTTTAACTGCATAAAAGAATTAAAAAACTTTTTTTCTTGCACTTTTTCTCTGCCAGTTGTTTAATGGCAACTATTTGACTGACTAAATTTGTTTAATAAATCATACAAATTTATTATATTTTTTTTTTACATTTTAACGACATTAGAAACTTTTAGACATGTAATTTCTTAATATTTACAAAATGAGTGTTATGCAATTCATCTTTGTAATGGATGTAAATTTGAGATCAATGACTTGTACTTGAAATTTCCCCAACTACTTGTGTATCTACAATAATAAGCTTGGAGAGAAAATTATTGTGTCTCGCTTGAAAACACAATACATCTGATGATTGGGGGAAAATTGTTAAATTATTTCCTTGGATCTAATTTGATAAAATTGTTAATAAGATCAGAAAGAAAGACAATTTATAAACATACAATATGGTTATGGGTACTTGATTTTAAATCAGTTAATTAGTTTTCTTGCTTGATAAGAAATTTAAGTAAATTTAATACGAATATTGACTGGTATAAAATTAAAAATAAAATGTTCACACTCAAATGGTTTGACAAGAAATTAAAAAAGATATTGACTTCAAACATATTTGGTTTTTACAAAACTAAAAATACATTTTATGTGCCGCAACAGTCCGTTAAAAACTTGGACCTTGTAACTTACAACTCTAAACCATTCCTGTGTGCGAGTACTATTGTCAGGGATGGAGGGAACGTACAGTTTTGTGCCGAATGCGAGCGGATAATTTGAGTCAGCACTTTTCATGACAAGAATTATTATTTGTGGAGGATTTTGTCAATCCCTCGCAAGAGACAGTATCTGGGGACATACTTTTTAGGTGGCACTTGCAGGGATTGAACCTATTTCAACTTCAACATCTTAAGGAAAAACAATAATTACATTCACGTAAAATAAACCATATTTTGTACGTTTTACTAAAAAATAATAAAAGGTTTAAATGTTAACGTTAAACAAAACTCTTAGTTAAACGTCATGAATATACACTTCAAATTTGTATTTCATACTTTTTGAAAAGCTTTATATGAAAAATATCAATTGCAAATTTCTTCGCGTACTTTCTGCACTAAAATTCGTAAAAAGAAATATTTTAAAGAGTGGGGGTAAAATTCTCTCACCAAAAAAAAAACTACAAAAAGTAAGCGAACGGGAAAACAACAAATTTTTCACACAATATTACTGTCTTGTTGCTGTTCTTTGAAAATTTGTTTTTAAATTTTATAACTGACTGCAAAAGCGAGCAATTTATTTAATTTATTTGAATTTCTATCAAATTTGACAATTTTCACAAATCAGCCCAAAGAAATTTCTTGGGCTAAAATTCGTAGGTTGGGGAAATATTTTACTCTCTCGTGAGCGCTCTCTTTAACGAAAAACTACGAAATTTTTAAGTACGCGAACAGGATTTGGTTAAATTTCGTATTTTTTAGTAAAATTGGACTGTACGCGAACGGACCTAATTATTTTGTCATTTTTTTTATTTATAAAAAAAACCGTTATTTTTTTTCAAAATTATATTATTTTTGTATCAAATCACAATATACGTATATGATATAAAATTTAATTCAAATTGCTATCGTTTTTGGTTCGTAAGATGTTTTTGGTAAACCAAAAAATGTTCACTTTTTTTTAAATTTCTATGGTAAAAAAACCACCCACTCAATTTTTTAAGAGCCCTTTCTGCAATATTATCTGTATAACAAAATTTATTTGAAACGTCGAGTAATGTCAAAATTTTCAATTCGACAAATCGGAACAATTACAATAACTTCCTATGGGAATTTAAAAATGCTAACGCTAATTAAACACTTTAAATGAAAAATTGCAGATTTTAGGGTAATTTTAAGTGTGGAACGCATGCCAGACTAGTTTTTCATTTAAATTACATTAAATAAAAAAAATTATTTAAAACTAAAACTAAAATTAAAATTATTTAAAATTAAATTAAATTTTTAAAAATTTTAGAAAATGAAATGCGCATAGAAAGGTAATACAACCATAGCGTAAAAAAACGTTCAATTCTAACGTTAAGTTTACAATATTTACAAGATTAAGATATGCCATTAATGAAGCACAATGTCGTTATTTATCAAGACAGTTCGTGAGGTTCAGGTGAGGTAAGAATAATCCTTGGATTTTTCTTGCCCCCAATACGAAACCTCTAATGTTAAAATGGGCCTTATCACTGAAGATGATTTTTCTATAAAAATACGGTTCATTTTGATGCATTTCAAGAAAAAAATCAATAAAGATAACACGATGCTGGTGATCGACCGTTTTGAGTTCTTGTACTAAACTTTAAAAGTTTTAATTCATAAGTCTTAATGCAAATTACGATGTAATGTAATTTGTGAAATGACAAAGATCGACAATTAATCTTCATTACCACAACAGGGTTATATTCTCAGTTGTTTTTGATCACCACCCACGTTTTCCTTTCTTCACATTACGAACTTGTCTCAACAGCTCAAATCTTTCCAATTGTTTAACTATTTCCGGCCGAGAAGGTGCTTCACGACGAAATACGAAATTTTCACCACGTCTTCCCATTTTAAGTAATGACATTGAACAAATGTCAAAAGATGACGGTTTGATAATAATTGATACTCGTAGTTGTCCAAATAATGCACTATTCATAATAAAACCTCTTATTCAAAAATCTTTTTTGAAATCCTTTTTTTATGAGATTTTTGGACAAAAAAGTTGAGTTTAAAAATTCGATCTACATATGTATAGGTTTCTTTCTTATTATTCATTCATAAAACTAACAGAAATTAAAAAAAAATGATTTGAACTTAAAGGAGAATAATATCAAAAAGCCTTCTAAGAGTCATCTAAATACAAACAGATTGAATTCCCAATAAACTCTTGACATTCACAAGACAAGACATGAGCCATGACAACGCATAGCCACAAATAATATAACAACATGGTCAAATATTAATTATACAGAGCACACATTTATTGAAGAATTTATCGTTTATCTTCACTTCAAATAAAGTCAGATCATTGTGGCAATTAATACATGACAAATGAATTCCCTCCTCATAGGTTCCTTTTTTTTTGGTTGCAAAAGGCAGATCTTGGGTATTTATTAAATTTTTGTCTCTTATTTAAATTAAACATGAATTAAGGGTAAACGATTTTTAACATAAATAAACTGTAACTTTTGACGCAGCTTATTTTTTTTTCTTGGAAATTTTCCAAGAGTATTGAAAGTTTAAATGAAGCAGAAATATAAAATTAAGTGTGATTATACCAAGTTGGAATAAAACCAACTCGTAAATTGTGAACTGCTAAATATTTCAATGCAGATTAAATCCAAATTAATTTAAATATGTAACCATGGTCATCGGATTCTGAAAACCTCGATTTTAAAAAAAGAAGAAACTATTCAAATAAAACAAAAATACTTTCTGGCTATTCTGGCTACAAAATTATGCAAAAGAATCTGGCGCCAATTTTCATCCACAGTCAATTGGTTGATAAATTACTTCCAATGCAAAACAGTCTTCAACTTTGTCTAGGTTTTGAATAAATTTTTCAAGCGTACTTCGCATCTTCATCTCATCCGAAGATTCTTTTTTCGCAATTTTACATCAGATTCTTGCCAAGGCAAAAAAGATGGAGGCGGTCGGGCTTCTGAGGCAGAGCTGTCTACGATCTTTTAATCTTCTGGATAAAGGAGATTATTAGTAATACAAATTCTGTTTGGGGTTCTACAGTTTTATTATCTACAAGTCAAATTGTTTTTCGAGATTTTTTTCTTGCTCGTTTATTCTGGAATCTCTTAATTTTAAAACACCACCCAGACCTAGAAGTTTTTTGTTTGCTCTGTTTTTTGGTGCGGTTTTGAATGCAAACAAAAAAAAAAAACTGAATTAAGGAACATTCTTCTATTCTTTTATTAACTGTTCTGTACTGCATTAAATTAAAACAGCACTATGCATAAAAGACCTAGAATCTGCATAATGATGGGGGAGCTGGAGAATGGTCATTGACTGCATGCAGGGATTTACGTGTATTTTTGTATTCGTTGTTTTTTTTTTACAGGACGGACTGTGAATCTTTTTAAACGGTATAGTATACATATGTATACTATTTTTCTTTAGTGAAAAAAGGGTTTTTTATATTGATAGCCCGAAGCTATTTCACAGCGGTTTATGCTTTTGTTCTCATTTATTTTGCAGTTGAAATCCACTTCCCCCTCCACTGTGAAGATTAAAAGTGTGTTTTCTTTTAAAATAATGCGAGAATGACCATGGCGTGGTCGCAATTAATTTTTCACAACTATTTCTCTTTGTTGAGATTATTTTTTTTTTGTAAAAAAAAGTGAAATAATGGGGACACGAGATACTCGTAGCTTTAGGTGGTACCTACTTCACAATGGTCTAAAAAACTGGGTTTTGGTCTCAGCACATCAACGATATAATACCAAGGGTGATAAATTCCTTTCTTCTCTTTCAGTAGCATCAGAATATTTGAAATAGGGGGGTTGGGCAAGAAATCTGAAATAAACGTCACCTTAAAGTACTTAAGTGTACTTAAAAAGGTTCGTTCGGTTAAAAATTGTGGCAGGTTGATTCTTTCTTGAAAAATTCTCCTTTTATTTGTATTTTACAAAAATAGGAAAGGCTTTTAAAGTTTAAAAAAGGCGTGTGTATAAAAGCAGACTGCATTATAATGTCAAACATTCAATGTCAAACCTATTCACCAGGATTCATCAATAATCCGAACCAGGTAGAAATAATTGTTAAGTTACATTAAAATCAGCAAACATATTATAAACCTCTGGATCTGAATTGCTTAAAAATAATATCAGTTATTTTCAAGCAGGTTTCCAGCCAAACTATTCGACGGTGGATCAAATATTTGCCTTAACTACAGTGGCACGACATTTTTAAGACAAAAAAAAACTTTATCTGTAGTTTTCATTGATTTTAATGCGGTATTTGTTAATATAAACAAAAGGTCTTTATTACATATATAAACTCGAAGTAATGGGTGTGTTAACAAAGCTTATTAGTATCTATGAGCAATTGCTACTGAATATGTCTGCAGTGGTATGTGTTGAAAAAAATGAGTCAAATTTATTTTGTTTAGAAACTGGTGTCCCACAGGAAATGTTTTAAGTCCGTCAATGTTCACCTTGTTTATAAACGATATCGAGGGATATCGAAAGAAGGGATTTTTTTTTGGCGATATATTTATAAAAATGTTATTTTATGCTCATGACCTTGTTATTTTTGCTGACAACCCGGTGACACTTCAGATTCAAATACACAAAACTCGAGGATCTGGACATTAGATGACACCAGCATCGAAGTTTTCAATGGATTTAAATACCTAGGTTTTGTTATTTCGAGTAATTGAGTATCAGTGCTCGTACAAAAGAAAAACTGGCTGAAGCCAAGTCAGCAGTTAATTCAATGTAGTCACAATTTTTTTCGAAGTGATAATAACCCTATTTGTGGCTTATGTAACTTTACTCAAAATGAAGACCTCTATCATTTCTTAGCAATATGTCCCATTTTGCAAGACATTCGCAGACTTCATTTCAATAAAAATTATCTTTCGTATGACCAATTTGTGAGTGTCCTCAATGGAAAATATGGATGGAAGTTGCTGGTTCGTTTTATTTCTCAAGCGAATATTTGAAAATGTACATATTAAAATTTGTCGTGAATAGTATATAATTTTGTTTTAGCTTAACTAAAAGCCCCTAGAAATTGAATTAATTTTCACATTTTGAAATTGTACTTATTTATTGTTATTTGAATCAACAATAAATATTTAAAAAAATGGTTAAAAAAAAAACATATTTGAGGAGTTAACCTGTATGAAGCCATCAAACTAGGATGACCTAGCACACAAATTTAGCTCAGAAGCCCCAGCGAAATGAAAGTTGAATCTGAGTTAGCTCAACAAATTTGCTAAGAGTTCAAGTGCTGCAAATTATCCTTTTTTGACATCTGACTTTGCAACTGGCCTTGTCAAACGAATTTCAAACCAATTTTTTCCTTAATCTTTTTTTTATTTATTAAAAAGTTCAAATTGATAGTTTCAATTTGTCACAATTAAACTCCATTTACGATTAATTGAACTGAAATTTATAGGAAAGCGAAACAAAAAACTTTCGAGAAAATTCAAAACTTTGTATTCTCCTGTTCCTTGTATAATAACCAATAAATTTTCTAATTTTGTTCCAAAGGTTTTGCTAGTTTTCCTACGATACAACTTTCATTGATTGCTTTATAAGTTCTGATTCCATCCAAGTAAAATATTGTACTTATATTTTTGCTATAGTGTGTTCTTTGTTTCCATTTATAGCACCAAATTACACTGAGAAAGGATAACAGTAAATTCATAAGCTTCTTAAAGTACAGCTGTTAGGTATATAGTATAGAAATCATGAAAGTTTATACAATTAAATTGAAGTAGAATCAAAAAGTTATGGATTTGGCTTTATAAAAGGCGCTATTTAATCGAATTTAAAATGACATAATTTAGGTTTTTGAATTGTTCTTGACTAATTGACGAACACTCTTTCTTTTAAATACCCTCAAAGAAAGTTACAAAAAATTCAATGTCAAAGTACCTAACTCCATATGAAGACCGGACACATCTGTCATTATGGTTTGCCAAGTTGAAATTTCGATTTACACGCACACGTCTAAAGCTAATATCAATTTTCCCCGACAGTGTTCAAAGAGTATGAAAATGAGAACAACGAATTTGAAAGTGCTTACTTCACCTTCAATGGACAAGTTTTGGCAACAATTAGTTGATAAGATTAAATCTGATTCGGAATGTGGGGATTATAAACTAAATAGGAATGGTTGAAACTTTCTGTTTCATTCTGTGTATTTTTCTTGATTTTAGCATTTTTAGGTTTATGACCGGTAGATGGCACTTGAACATTTCAATTTGACAACCAACGCTAATTAGAAATTGTTCAATCCATTCGAATTGAGTTGAATCACTTTACATATACGGAAAGCTTGGTGGTAGTAGCATTTGACTATCAAAAAATTAGCTATGTATCACTATCAGTTAGAACATAAGCCGATTCCATGTAGAAATATGATAATAATTTATTACTATTACTTTTATATTGATCTAAACTTTTAGTTTAATAACTTTAATAATTTTTTGCAAAAAGTGCTATTCGTAGTTACGACGACTCAATTATTGGTTTGGTCACAAATTCGTGATACCTATTCAAAATACGTTTTGTTTAAATAATGTTGCAACTAATCGATTCCAAGCGAAAATAAAATTCAACTTTTCCATTTCTAAAATGTGTCTACACCATGACAATCGAACATTTTAAAACAAATCCTTCGTGCATTTTTCTATTGTCAATGACGAAAATTCAAGAAATTGATGTATATTCTTAGTAATGAAATACTCATAATAAGAATAAATTGTGCATGCCTAACTATAGTTTTATTTTTGAAGTGGTTTATTCTTGAGATTATATTAGCAAAATTATAGTTCAAATTGTTAGATTTAAGCGAAAATGATCTATTGAAAAATCTGCAATCGGTGAAAAGGACCGACTGGAAAAAAAATCTGTTGTCAAAACGAAACCATATTACCCGTTTTGTTTTTGTTTTCATCAAAGTTTCCATTGTTGTTCAGTTCTTTTTACGTCATTTTCCAATATTTTTCTGAAGTATCCACGGTTAACAACTCACAATTTTCATAATTTTCCAATCACTCTCCAACGTGCTCTGGTCCTTTTTTTTATTCTGAACCAAAACAGCCAAAAAGGGTCTCGGTCCCATAAATGAATATCTCTTAAAGGTTTCACTGAAAATCCTTCCCTGAGGCATCAAGCAACAGAAGACGAAAAGTTTTTGTACCTTATGCGTTATGGTGTTGTTTTGTGTTCCATTGAACTTTGCTTGTTGAAGAAAACTATGAAACAAAATAAATAAAAGTACAAAACTTTTTTTCATTATTCCACCTGAAATATAACTTATACTTAATTCCAAACTATTTAAATAGAAGACAAGATGGGATTTCCTCAACTTTTTGTTTTTGTTATTTTGTGGAGATTACGGTAATGAGTATTATGCTGTCGATTTTAGCGAATTGGGTTCTCTGGGTGTAAATATGTAAGGGTCTTTCTCTGGAAATATGTGCCATAATTCTCGGATTTAGTTTCTTTTTTTTTAACTTGCAATGATTCGGTTATAGTACATTAAATATAAACATTCCATATTTAATTATATTAGAAATACGTTACATACTACGAAAATACCTGTTAACAAAATCTCAACAACAAAGCTAAAACTATAAAAATCTTAAGATTCGAGGACTTCATTTGGAAAACTAATTGCATTTTATTTACTTCACAATACGTATACACGAACATCAGCGTTAAAGTTGATCCTTTCCGGTACTGGTTTTTGTTTGCTTTTTATTTTTGTGTAATTTTACTCTCTGTGTGATGTACAAATGCCTTTTGATTTCATTAAGGTACGTACTTATTTTGCAGGAATGCAATTGAGGCAAATGCTTAAATTATTGCTGGGGGAACTTGAGATAAATCAGACTGAGAGTTGTGGAAATAATAATTATAGTGTTGAAGTGGTTTGCTCATTCCAGCCAATGTTTTGTTTTACTTTTCAATGTTTATTCAACCTTACTTACACATTCGTTACTGCAGCCAGTGGTTTAATTAACTTTTGAAGGCTATACACTCTTAAGCTTTATGTGCTTTAGGTATTTCTTACTTTGGCGAAAACAAAACCTTTTTTCTATTAAATTTTAGCTAATTAAAAGATTTTTTTTCGAAACCCGAAAAGTTTTAGTTGGTCTAGTTTTTTAGTTATTTTTAAAAAGAATTTCCGAATGTAGTTAATATTTAGGTAAACAAAACATTTGATCAAATAAACAAAATGTTAGATTTTCATATTATTTTAAAACAATTAGAGCCGCATAACAGTTATTTTACCATGTAATAAATGAAATAATATCTCAGATCTAAAGAACTTTTAACAAAATTGTTGTTTCACTTCACCCCATTATAACGAAGCCGAATTTAAATATTAATGATATTTTTTAGCCTTTCATACATTTTTAAAACTTTTGAAAAATATTTTTAATTGAAGAAATTGTATAGGGTTTTCCGATAAGAGGTTTTATATTGATATTGAAGGATTTTTTTAAAGAGAAATCAATGGATGTTTATTTCATTATGAAGAATAAAGTATGCCATTAACAATGAAAAACTATGTCAACCATCACTTCTTCGAGAAAAAATACGGTTAGGAAAACTTTCTTGCAAAACTGCGATCGTTGAAAATAAACGTATGTAGTCTAAATCAATACCTTCCAATTCCGTAAATTCTGATTTATTCTTGAATTTTCCGGGAACTAAATGCAAAAATTCTGCGTATTAACGTAATTCTCGTGGCGTGGTCGTTAGTGCATGGGACTTTTATTCCCACTAAAAGGTCTTTTCACAGATACTGCCTCTTGCCAGGAATTGACATATTTTGCGAGAGTAATTCTTCTCATGAAAAGTTCTTTCTCGGATTCGACAAAGAAAATGTAAGTTACCAGGATTGGTTGAAAGTTGTAAGTCACTAGGGCTTGGTTCTCTACGAGCTGTTGCGCCACCTAGGTGAAACTAAGTATTTTAATTGGAATTGGCCCAATCAGCTGGTGTTTGACCGGCTTAGTTCTTTCTGTTTAATGACTTAAAAAGCCTGAAGAGAAGAAGTCTTTTTGATAAATTCGTTGTAGTGTCGTTTTGGAATATAGAATTCTAAAGATCGACAAGGCATAAGGAATCGACAAACCTGGCTCTGTACAATATTTTCAGCTGTTCTTGAACTATGCACATGGTTTTGATTCTTTACATCATTTATACTTGTGCCGACATCTCTAATTTGTCCACTAGTTTCACTATTGTCATGATTACGATTCACGTTGACTCAAAGGTGCTTTAGTTCTTTCGAAGCATTTTTGTTACAACTTTAATGCGGGGTTGAAGAGTGTATATTTTTATTATTAGTAATGTAAGTCAAAAGATGACAACTTCGAAAGTCACTATGGTCCAAGTCGTGGTCTATTCAAAATAAAACCTTTTGTTGAAAAGCTCTATATACAATATCTTTGCTTAGTAACTACAAAGTATACAAATCTGTATTGGGAAATGTTTTTAGAATAATTATAATAGTTATAATAGAAGCGAGTCTTCAACTCAAAGGAAACGATCTTTTAATCAAATTAAAAACCTTTCAAAAATTAAAAAAAAAGTTGTGATAAAACTATAGTTCTAAAAATAAACAACGGCTAATTAACCAAATTTCTTATTTCCTTGCAGGCGCTACGAAGACGATGTAGAAAATGCATGGAATTGTGGATCATGGTTTGAATATCTGATGATTGTAATTCTCTCAACAATCTTGCTCGTTGGAGTCTTGGTCCTGACGCTATTCTGGATTATGTTCTATCGGGGAGGATTCGCGTGGTCAGATGATCCCACACTACAATTCAATTTGCATCCAGTTCTCATGATTGCAGGATTTGTCACATTCTCAGGATTCTGTAAGAAAAACAAAGCCATAAATAATAAGGCAAAAAAACCCTCTCACAAGGCACTTTTTTAAATGATCATATTTTTTTCAGCAATTCTTCTCTACAGACTGTGCAGATGCCTGAAACACATCTATGTAAAACTTGCCCACATGTTTTTCCATGCTTGTGCCATTCCATGTGTAGCTTTAGGATTTTTATCCGTTTTCGATTCCCACAATCTATCCGAACCGCCAAGGGAAAACTTTTATTCATTACATTCGTGGTTGGGATTTGTGACAATGGGTCTGTTTGTTATGCAATTTGTTGTTGGATTTTTCAGGTAAGTTGCTTTTGCTTTTTATTTAATTTTTTTTTAACTATATAGGGATGGAATACGACTTATTGATTTATTTTTTTTTATTTAGTTTTTTGGTGCTATTGTGCTGTGAGAATGCAACTTATGGATGCAGGGCGACTATGGTGCCAATTCATGCTAGTTTCGGTTTGGTTAACTTTATGCTAGCAATTGCAACTTGTGTGACTGGTTTGGTGGAGAAAGAACGGGAATTGACCGAAATAAAGGACTTGAGGTTTGTAAAGAGTTTTTTTTTCTTTCAAGTTTTGGAAATGGATTCGAAGAAGTTGTGAAGCAATAATTCGATTTGGCATTAAGTTTTAAAGTGTTTCGATTGATTTGATTTCTGTTTTTGTAGAAAATCATCCTTCCAAATAGAAGGTAGTTATTTTCTTTTTATATTCAAAGATCCTGATGCATTTAAAAACAAAACTTAAGAAGAATTATATTTATTTAATCACTCTTTGGAACTTTAAGAATATTCTACTTTTTCTTGCATCAAAATAGTTGCTATAGAAATTAAAACAACTATTATCAATACTTTAATTAAGTTTACTCCAAATTGAGTAGTAAACGTATGTCTTCTACTAAATAATCGGCAAAGTTTTCCAACTATTGGCATAATTAAATCCAATGATTAGTGCGTTAAATTGTTCTATTAAAAATGTCTGTATTTTATGTTTTATCCAATGTTAATGTTTAAAAATTGGCAATGTGCTCAAAAACTCATTATATGACACTTTTAATAATAAATGCCCAGGAATACAAGTACCATAATATTTTAGCTGGAATAAGAAAATAAAATGAAATTAAAATGTATGTGCAGTATAATTAATTTTTTAAACCTTCAGCGCACCATATTGGAAAATGCCAACAATAAGGCTGTTTACCCTATGCATTTGTTGTTTAGTTAATTACAATTATTGTAGGAATTTGCAAAAATGTTATAGTTGTAACAAGCTTATTTACGCTCAATTCTTGTTTGGAAGGTCAGTACTTCAAATACGAAATGATAATGTTGATTTATAAAAGAAAACAACTCGTTTGGGAACTGGAACTGATGTGTTTCTCTCAATTGTAGATGTAAGAAATATTGATGGTTTATAGGAATGCATTTGGTTAGCTTAATATTGGTATCACAATTGATTGTAAGAATTCTATAAACATCTTTCCCTTGCCTTGAAAGGTGTTTGGAAGGAAAAACAGCTAATATATAGCAGGTTCATGTTTGTGTACAAGATGAAACTCCCATTTGCCTACAAAGGCTATGTTCAGCTAAAATAGCTTAGCTGACTGAAAAAGATAACACACTTAAGCAAGCTGTTGGTCTGTAGTAATAAAACATTAGATGAAATGATCTTACCTAATCGTTAAATCATTGGGAGATAATTATGAACCGTTTGAGACAAAAGATATCAGAATTTATTAGATCGCTGGGAAAATTATAGAAGAAGTCTTTGTCTTTGTGATAAGTCAGGGCATGAACAAAGATGATGAGATGCTGCCGGGTCCTACTCTTATCCAGGACTTCCATGTCAAAAAGCTAATTTGCATACTATTAAGATAAATGAGTTGAATTAAACGTTTAGTATCAAGCTTTGGCCAAACTAGCTTTGTTGACAGGCAAGTGGTGGTGATAGTCAATTTATGGATCACTTTTTTCATGATGTCATGTTTGGGCATAAGTTTACGCATGTAGCTAATTGTATACTGATTTTAGGTCTTTTTGCAGCTTTACAGTTTCCTGCAATGCCTCTATATGGCTGGGTGTGTACCCAACTAAGTTGAATATTAAACTGTTTTGCCATCTCCACAAGTGATGATCAAAAATGTATTTATAGTGACAAGAGTCCAATAATTGTATGGTATCTTGTCTGTCTTAAAAGATACGGACAGCGGTAGTTTATATACGATTTTGTTAAGCTAAGAGAGGACTTCTTTGGAGCTATTCCTGGAACACGATACAGTGATACCCAACCAAACGAAATGAGACACATGTATTTATTCTCAAACCACCCTTTCACCGGTTTTCGACAGATCTGTTTAGAAGTGAATCGCTCGTTTACCAAAACTGACTCATTCTCTCAGGTAAACCTGGATGGAATGGACACTTAGAAGTTTTTGCTAAGATCTGAATGAGTTTAGAATAGTGGATGGCCAATATAATGTTGACTCACTGTTAGGAGCCGACTAGCTGTAATTGCACTAAAGCGGTATTAGATGAAACAGAATATCATACATTATTGCATATAAGAGGGTTGTTCTTTTTCCTTTGCTGAGCTCATCGAGATTTCTTGCGGTATCCAACGCAATCCACCATAGTGTTACTTTATATAAAAGGATCGGTCTGATGACCAAGATGTACCTATATGCAGTGTGTAATACGCATTTGAATACCGATCTACATTTTGTAAGAGTTCCCTAATTGCGTTACGATGCTTCGTGGATACCACTATTTAAACTTCGTCCTTCGAAGTTCGTTTACTCTAAAAAGGAGAAGAACACCGTGTAGCGGAGTACCTATACTGATAGGTCTTCAAGTAGTGAAATCGTAAAGTTTTGAGTTTATTATCTACAAATAGATTTATCTACTTTCAGAAATGACAGAATGTTAAAAAATTCTTCTTTCTATGTCTAAAGCGAATACTCTTGCATGTAGGGCGGTTTCTACCGATTTTATCTTTAGGGCATGTTGAGCATTAGATATTAGGAAAGACTAATAAATGTTAGGGCATTGAATGCAAAGCATTTTTTATAGAAAGGAAATCTTTTGTAAATGAAACCATTAACAAATTTTAATCAATGACACTAGTCGACAAAAATGTTTCTGTCAAAAACAAACAAAACACACAAACAAAACAATACTTTTTGAAAACAAGATGTCATAAATTCAAATCTTACCTTTAAATTAGTCTTTCACATCAGGTTTTTAAAATATACCCCTTTAAAAATGCTAAAAACCACACAAAACAATAATAATTTGTAAGATGATTTTGGAAAGTACAAATCTTTGTCTTCTAGATACAATTTAAATTATTTAAGAATCTTACTTAATTTCTGTAAATTGTCAATAGTTATGACGCTTTATTTGACTTGATATGAAGTTCTAAGAAAACATTTATATTGGTGGTTTCATATTTTTGAAAAATACATTTTGAACTTCATTTTTAGTTCTAATTTTGAATCCAAACTTTAATTTTAACTATTTGCTCAAGTTTTAAAATACCCGTTTTTAACATTATTTTTAAATACATACATTTCAAAAACTTGATATAAGAGAATTGTGTAGACAACAGATTCGTTACAACAACAAAATTAACATTCAAACAGTTTAAAACCGTTTTAGCATTCATGGCATAAATAAATAAATAGAACTTTTTCTCCAGCCTGATAATAGATAATAAATTAGGTGGCGCAACAGTCCATGGAGAACCAGGGCCTAGTGACTTACAACTCTCAACCATCCCTGTGTACGAGTAATGTTGTCAGAGATGGAAGGGACCTACAGTTTATATGCCGAATCCGAACGGCTAGTTTGAGAAAGCACTTTTCATGACAAGAATTACTCTTGGAGAATTTGTCAATTCCTCGCAAGAGGCAGTACCCGTGAAAAAAGTTAGGTGGCACAGGCAGGGATTGAACCCAAGACCCCTTGCATGACAGTCCAACGCACTAACCATCACGCTACGGGTACTACTCCTGATAATAGATACGATCCATAAAAAGAACTTCCGATTTAATTATTTTGTAAGCCAAAAAAAAAATAATTTAAATTTAGACATCGAGTGTCATATGTTTGACACTGCCTTAAAACAATATTTTGAAAATATAAACAAACTATTTTAAAACATTACCATTATTATTAAAATGTTAACAAATGTAAAACAATTATGTATTAATCTTTTTATATTTTCAGCGTCAGCAACTCAAAAATCGAACATTACATTATGAACTCATTGGGCATCGTTCTAGTTGCAATTGGAATAATTGTTTCATTTGCTGTACGAAGATCCAATGCCCCAGCTACTGCCAAAGTTTATGTTACTGAACGTATTTAAATATAAGTTAATAAAAAGTAAATAAAAATAGAAACAAAAAAAAAAAACAAATCAAATCAAAAACTCGAAAGCAATTTGTGTAATAAGATAAATAAAAACAATTTAAAAAATAGTAATACCTACTTCATTTAAATTTTTACTACAAATTATAAAACAAAGTGAAGAATAAAAAAATATATATCTATGTTTATTAAGTAAAATTAAATATTATAAAATATACATAATTGTATATGTATGAATTTAAAAAAATAATACACATTGAGCCAAAAAGAATAGTAAAAATCTTACGCAAAAATTAATCAAGTAAAATTTTGTACGTCTTAAGCACAACAAAAAAAAACAAAAATCTAAAAATTTCCATTTTATTGTTTTATTTTTCGAAACACCTTAATATTGTAGAAAGAATCGTTAAATTAAGAAAACTCATACATTTGTTACAAAAGAAATAATAAATAATGTAAAGTACTGTATTAATATAACTTTATATATTTGTTTTCACTCGTAAACGCGTGTACCTATTTTTAATAAGAATGTTAAATTCGTTTTGAATTGTCAAATTAAAAAAAAAAAATGAAATAAATATTTTTCTTTATATAAATATTTTGTTTGTTTTTATTTTGTTTTAAACTTTTATTTTTAAACATTATGTTTTGTGTTTCCTCGACTAAAAAGGCTTTTGAATATTCGGATATTGAGATACTTTTTTCATGTTTCTGACATAAGTCAAAAACTAAGCCCACATATTTAAATTGAAAAAGAACAGGCTCCGATTTTTGGTAAGGCTAAACGATTACTACTGGTTAAGCCTGACGACAGTATTTGAAAATATTGACAGCACCTTAGATATCACATTAAAAGCTTTAGGTATTACACAAAAAAAAAACTGAATAGTTAAATTTTATTGTTTTATTAATAACTAGCGGCCCGTCCCGGCTTCGCACGGGTAGACATACAGCCCTATTATGGTTGTCAAATATCAACACGATATTTGATAATAGTTTATAATTATCAATAAAATTAATGAATCGGTATTATGGTGATCAATTATCAATATTTTTGATAAATAGTGAATTAAAAGATCTATTGTAAATAGCTTTATTGATAAACTCGGTATTACGGCTATCAAACATATTGATACCCATCAAATATTCTATCAGCTACAAAATCTTCGTTGACAAATGTATCAAATACTCCTAAATGGTAAAGAATTGTAATTTAAATACGATTTATAAAAGTTTTTTTTGTAGTTTTTATTGAATATACAAATTGAAGAACGAAATGCCTTCACTAGAATTGTTGTTTGAAGGCAATTGTACTGAGGAACGAAGATTTATCGTGCAAGCTAACTATTCTACTCCTAATTAAACAAAATATTATTAAGAAAAAAGAGAAATTTATTTAATAAAAACAACTTACATTATTCCGCCGAAATTAATTATAGACCAAAACACAAGAACTCAACACAAATGACAAACGTCAAACACCAAACAAAACCTATTCACAATCGTATATTGATTAGTATTCACAATGGGTGAAAAATTATCATTTGATACTCATAATACCAAATTATCAATAAATTGATAGAAGTTATCAGTTATCAAATAATTGATAGTTGATAGTCATAATAGGGCTGATAAATAGGTACAGATATTTAAGTTATAGGCATGCTAATTAAAACGACCATGAATCACTAAATTAGAAAACATATTTTTGTCCTATCATTAATACTCTTCGCAGCGTATGCGATGAAAGACGTTTTATGGCTAATTTTTTTACACCTTCGGTTGGTTTTAATAGGAATTTCTAAAGATTTCTATAGTAATCTAGTACTAAATATAGCCTATGTTACTCAGTGATAATGTAGCTTTCTAATGAAAAAAAGAATTATTAAAGTCGGTCCAGTACTTTTTGAGTTTATTCGTTACATACAAAAATACAAATCTTTCCTCTTTATAATATTAGTGTAGATGTTGCTTTCGATAGAATTTCGGAAATTTGGAAACAAATCCAACAAAACATGACCATATTTCGATTTTCATAAATTACAATTCGTTTGTACTACAAATGTGGCCACTTTACATTCTGTAGAGAACTCATAAATATAGGGCCTGATGCTTACTATCGCTGTTAAATTTAATTTTAAGGCAGCAATTTTTAGAAAAATTCTATAATAATAAAAAAACACAAATCCCTAAAAGCAATTTTTGATTCTTATTAAAAAGGTATATTCAGAAGCCTAGGAGAGGATTCACAGATAAAGAAGACCAAAAAACTGAGTTTCAAAAATCTACATAACGCAGTAGATAAAGGAAATAAATGCGTGATTATATATATACTATATTAACATACATAGATAATATAAAAAATACTTACCAATATTGATATAATGAAAATGAAATAACCTTACATAGCACAATGATGAACCACCGAATTTTCCTGTAAAAGAAAAAATAATAATAAACTATTCGACATACATACATACATACATAAAAATAAAGAATTTCGTAGAAAATCATATTTAATATTTCTTACCAAATAAATTAAAAGACCTGTATTTAAAACTCATAGAATAAAAATGCAAAAATAGAAAATATTTAGAAGATCTAATTAAAAAAACATATGAGATTTATATCCATAAATTGGTTAAGTTGGTGAGTATTCAATTTATCTTGATCCTTATTAAATGAAGACAAATTGAGTTTTCTTGAATTAATTTTATTCATTTGAAATGGATTTTTTGTATAAACTTATTTAAAAAACTATACAACTATCAGCTGTGTCAATTTAATCGGGCGTTTAAATTGTAAACAGTAGTTTAATTAAATTTAAATCCAATTGCTTGAAGGAAGATTTGATGCAGTTTTGAATAAATTAAAATTTTGTTTTTGTTTCTATTCAAATAAATTTTAACGAAATATTTGTAATTTACGTTATTTAAAATTAATTTTAAAGTTAAAGTTATAAATGATTGTTGTGTACATAAAGAACCAGTGCTACATTATAAAAGTAAATAGTTAAAAAAGTTCTTATTTCTTAAAGCAATCAAACATTTGTCTAAAAATGCTTCATCCAAAGACATCCATTTCTTGGTCTTCCTTTGAAGAATGGGGAATCTCGAAAAATTTCTTTTTACGAAAATGTTAGTTTGTTGATCATGCACTCTCTTTTAAGATATTTAACCCGTATACAAATTTTAGCTTACAAACAATCTTTTGGACTAACATGTGGCTTGCTCAATGTCTAGAATTTGACAGATGGAAAAAAAAAATTAGTTATAATTTGGGAGTATATAAATAGCATTTAATAATGACCCCAAATACCCGTGACGTGATAATTAGTGTGTTGGCCTGTCATGCCCGAGGTCTTGGGTTCAAACCTTGCCTGTGCCATCTTAAGTTTTTTTCACGAGTACTACCTCTTGCGAGGAGTTGACAAATCCTCCATTGTACAATGGGGAATAAGACACCGCGTGGAATTTAATGCTTCGAAAACCCAATGCTGTCTTGTATCGCTAAAGCGAGATATACCCCCCTTGCCAATATCCATAGATGGCACTTGCATCGAGGAGACTGAACATCTCGATATTCTCGGTATGTGTATCACCAACCACCTTTTGGGGAACGATCACTTACACGATGTCGCCAAAAATGCCGCAAGATGTTTGGCTTTTCTAAGGCGATGCAAGAAGTTTTTCTCCTCCTCTGATCTGGCTGTTATCTACAAGACTTATATACGTCCAAAGTTTGAGTATAGCTCCCATATCTGGGTTGGTGCTCCTGCAACTTACTTAAGCCTCTTGGACAGTATTGAAAGTAGAGCATTTAGATTGATTGGTGATATTACCATCATAAGATCATTTACGTCGCTCGAACATCGTCGAAATGTTTCTTGTCTCACCCTCTTTTACCGTTATTTTAATGGTTTATGCTCTAGAGAAATAACCAGTTGCATTCCTCCTCTTAAACAGTTCAACCGTAATACTCGCGCTTCTAGGGATGGTCATCAATATACCCTCGAGCCCAACTTCGGTCGTACTGTCAAGTACAGAGATTCGTTCTTTAGCCGTACTATGCGAATGTGGATGCCTTGCCACACTCTGTCTTTTCCAGCCATTGCAATATTCAGGAATTCAAAACTAATGTGCACCGACACCTCCTTTCAACCCCTCTCTCCCTTTCCTAGTGCTCACACTGTGTCTACATAATAAGGGTAGTATTATCCCTTTGAATGTGCGCTTATTATAAAAAAAGAGTAATTCTCAAATTAGCTGTTTGAATATGGCTTAAAACTGTAGGTCCCCATCTCTGACAAAATTACTCGCACACAAGAATGGTTGAGATGAAACCTTGCAAACTAGAAAATAAAGTTGAAAAGTCTTGTTTTAATATTTTAAGTTTGAATATCTCAGCTTGAAAATGCGAGTTTTGAGATGGATTTGATTTTTCTTGTTGAAATGTTAATCATATGAAAGCCTTAAAGCTAACATTATCAGTAAATTAAAAAAGGACCAATTTTCAAGAGTTTTTGAAGTGTCGTTTTAATATCTAGACAATATTTAGACTTTTGTAATTGTTGATTTTACTGAAAACATAATTTTAAAGATTTCTGCAAACCATGAACGTAGATATAAAAGTATAAGCTTATGCTTTGTAAGGACTGTGTTGGTACTACCTATAACTGCGTTGCACCAATTAAACTTTTTAATGTGAATTCTTTTTTTTGTCTAATGGATTTATCTTGCAACATTTAGCAATTATTTATCAATCAATTACTCAAATCTTCCTAAAAATTGAAAAATAGAAAAAACATTAATCAATGATAGCAAAAATACATATTTGCCAAACCACTGCCAAAACATAAAAACAGTTACATTCATGATTCTAAAAAACACTTAAAGCACCATTACAACAACAAAAATACTGAAAGTGTGTATTTATTAATATCAAGCAACTTTCGCATTATAAACCAATACTTTTTTCTTTCAACTTATTACATTTACACTGCCAAATATTTATAAATCGTGTCACTATTAATATTGCTTATACATTTGTTCGTAATAGAATTATGTAATTTTTGTACGTTTATAAATAATAACAACAATCTATTTAAATGTAAAGATCAACAAATATTTTATACCTATAGAACTTTTCTTAAATCAAAGTTGATTGCAACGTGTTTTTTTATTAAACAAAATATTATTATTATACATATGTAAGTAGAAATCATTTTTTATTCTAATAAAAAAAAGAAAATAAATACTTATCAAAAGTAAAACAATTATATACTGTAGGTTAAAACTAAATGTTAGGAATGAATGTAATGTTGTAGAATATACATAAAATAAATATAAGATTAACATTTACAAACGAAAAGTTGTTTTAGTATTGAACCTAACCTCTTGTATATTAGTATGAATATTGTTTCAATTAATACTTTTGTCCAAGATGAAAAATGTTTGAAGCAACCTGTGAAGCAATCTACAAATCATCGTCTTTTTAAGATTGCATCAATACCAAATATTGCCTTTAGGTACATGTGTCATATAAGCAAATTTCTCAGGTCAAAAAACCCCAATTAAAGAGAAAACCCCTACAAAAACCGTTTGGCAATATGAGAAAGCCAACTGGTACGGTCTTAACGACTTCTTCAGGAACTTTAACTTGTCACTATGCTTCCTCGATAGTAACGTGGATTCCAGCGCGAATATGTGCATAAACTTAATTCTTTGTGGAATGAGAAATTTTATCCCGAACAGAGTAAAATCTATCAAACCATAAGAAAATGTATTGTTTGATTCGAGTTGTAAAGAAGTTATTAGGATCAAAGATGTAAGTTTCCGGATTTACTAACCCAAATCCACTGAGGAAAACCGGAGTAAGTTCAAACAAGCTAGAAAGACCTGTAGTGGACATATTCGATGCATTAAATTTTTGCAAATTTAAAATTTCATTTTCAATGATACTCTTTTTGTAAGCTAGATTGATAAAGCTAATTTGCTTGCAACACCGTTTGCTGTTAATTCAATGCTGCCTATGAGTTACATGACTCCTCCTGTATTTGACAGCGTAAACGATTCTATGGGACGAATCTTCTTTCGCATTGATACAATTTCTAGGTCTTACCTCGACATTCACAGATCCGCCCCTATTGTTGTATTGGTCCTTTTCCGAGTGCATAGAAAACAGCATTTGTCCAGCCTGTCCCTAAAAAAGGCGAATCCTCCTACCCCTCTAACTGTCGTTCAATTACACTTACGTCCCTTCATTCCAAGGTCATGAAAACGCTGATTAGTTTTCAAACTTAAGAAATATCTTAAAGCTTCTTAATCACCGGCAATATAGCTTTCGTAGCAATAGATCCTCTGGTGATCTCATAGTTTATCTCACCGAACAATGGAACAAATCTTTATAACCAAAAAATAAGGTTACACGAAGATGTAAGAGAAGAACAATCTAGGTCAATCAACTTTATACCCATTAGACGTTCTATAATATGTGACTATTTATTTATTTTTGTAAATCTCTTTATTAAGTTCATTTAAATAAGGGTTTCACAGTAAGCTGGTAAATAATTTCAAGCTTACTATCTCTCATTCCGAGGTTGACCTTATTAATTTACCTAGACTGTATTTCCGCTTGAACAATTTGATCTTAAATGTGTTTTTTCTTATTTTCCAAAATATTTTCCAAGATCATCAAAACACTTTTCCATCAATTTTAGAAACTTTTTTACCGCTCTGCATGAGAGTGGAAGTCTTCTTCTGGCTTAGAAAATGTTGTCAAGAAATATTCGTTAGATGTCAAATCAAGACTGTATAGTGGATACATTCGAATATTTAGTTTTTTTTTTCCAATTGGTTTTCGTTTTCGTAATGAATCAAAGTCTTTCATTGTATTTTCTCATTTTCCAAAAGACTTCCGATAAAGAATGCTATTCCAAATTGATCGTTATCCTCGAACGAAATGGTAACCATATGCACGGTTCTGGCAAAGAAACAGGTAACTATTTGTTTGGAAGTGCTTTCACAACTGACAAGTGTTGTTAGATTTGGTTTATTTTTGAAACACTTATGTATGTATATTTTACATTCAGCTTTTCAAACTTATTGGCCTTAATTCATTGAAACAATGGAGCCACAAAAAAATATACATACATATGTGGTTTCCAACCTGGACAAAAATGATATTTGAACGCCTTCACAAACTTCGTCAGCAATAACAAGCCGAATATTCTCTTCCAATGTGTCATTCGTCGCGGACTTATCTGCGTAAACAAGCACCTTCATGTAACTCCACCAAAAATAGTCCAGCGGTGTTAAATTACTCAATACAGGAAACCACACAACAGGCCCAAGACTCTACTTAATGCGCTCACTAAAAATGTTTTTAATAAAGTGATTATTTTGTTGGCTGTATGACACGTAGCGCGAACCAAACCAATATTTTAGTAGTAAATTTGCACGATTTTCAAACGTTGGTCCAGAGTAATTGTATTTATTATAAAATGGCAAACAAATTAAGCATAAATAATGTGACAACTGTCAAAAAAAACAACCAAACCGGTCTTAAAAACACTCGTTACTTATTACAACAAATTCGAACTTTCAATTTCCAAAAATTGTTTACAATGTTCAAATAAATGCATGAAGTATTGAATGATTGCACTCGATTGTTTGTAGTCAAATGATTGAAAAAAAAAAACAATAATTAAATTCTTTTTAAGATGAAATTGTTGTTGTTCGCAAAATTGAAAGACCCAATTTCTAGGCGAATTCAGTGAATGCAATTTTTTTAATTATACCCATAAAAGATTTAATTCAAAAAAGATTACGTTCTCTTTCAAGAATGTCGTAATTCATCTATAAAACCAAGTCTAAGTATTCTGCCTATTGAAGTTGGTAACCATGTTATTCAAAAGCTTAAAAGAAAAGCTTGAAAAGACTAACTATAGAGCTTTGTTCAACGAAGGAACCTAAAAGATAATAAATCCATTACACTTCCATCTTCATCGGTTCACATCACAAATTCCACATAAAAACGAACCCATCGCTATCACTTAAACTTAACTTACTCTTCGTCTTGTATATGTAATTCAAACAACAACAAAGATGTCTCTTAAATAGCCCCTGCCATAGTGAAATCTAAAACACACTTTCAGTTTACTTTACATCAAGTTGCCGAACGGTCAGGTTTATCTACGAACGGACGGTTGATATCTAAGCAAACAGCATATTTTTTTAATTCTTCAACATTCACGAATTTGAATATTTCACTTGAATCTTGAACTTTAAAGTTGGCCTCGATTCAGGTTCATTGTAAAACAATCTTGTGTGTTTTTCCTTACAAAAAAACAACCTATAACTATCCCCACTAAGCCCGATATAACTTATTCAAAAGACTGCATTTGAAAGTATTTTGACCCCCGGTCTTCCTGAATTCATCATCTCATTATTACGGTCTCGGTTTCGGTTTAGTTCCTAACCTGCTTCTGGCTTCTGCTTCCACTTCCCGAAGTGCATTTTTGCTACCACTTCCACTTCTAGTACGTGCATTGTTTAATCAATTTATTCATTCAAGTACAAGTTGGTAAGGGGCAGTTTAACTGGCGGCAATTGGAATCTTGGAACTTGTATATTATCTTCGTCAGGCGTGTAATTTGCACGGAACGAAGTTACTAGAGCCCGTCCCGTCTCCGTCTTCGTCTTTGGTCAGTCGAGTCAGCCTGTTAGTAGTGGACGTTATATAACGTGTGTTTTGAGCTAAAATTGCAAGTCAAGTTGCCTTCCGTGCGTCCATCGCGTCGTTCGCCGTCATCGTGTGTGTTGCAACAACAGTGGTTATTCCCCATTATTTCTATTGCAACAAATTGCAACTTGATCGATATTTATGTAGAGATACTATTTTATAATAATTATTTGTTTTCGTCTGGTTTATTTATTAATGACACGTTGATGGAATAACAATAATTTAAAGAGCCATCGACACCTTTTAATTTTAGTTTTGTTTTGCTTACAAGAACGTGAATGTAGCGTTTGTAGCGTTTACAGATTAATGCTCATAGTCGCAACGGTATAATTTATTTGATCTGTCAAAATAAACAAATAGTGTAACTTGGGCTTTATTTACTTTGAAAGTTTTATAACAAAAATAACTCATTTGGCACACGTCCATTTTCATTAAAAATTAAACAAAATAATAATAATTTATTGTGAAACCCATTCGACTTAAATATTTTAATTTGTGAAAACAAATAAATAAACCAAAAATAAAAATGACAAAGTTTCACCAAACGTCAATTGTTATTTTGGTAACATTTTGGATTGCCTCCGTAACTGGTTATGGATTCGGAAGGTGTCCCAAATACCCTTCGATGCCTAGATTCAATATGACACGGGTGAGTAACATTTATTTTTATGAAATTTCAAATCGAACTCAAATTGGAATATTTTTTTTATAATTTTCGTGACCGTTATTTTGTATGTTTGATAACTTTGATAACTTGTTTATATTTAATAAACAACAGACTCTGGGTGAGGTTTCATTATTATTTTTGTTTGATTTTTTAAAAGTGACTACTTTTACTTTTTCGGCTTTAGGTATTCTTCATATGTTTTTATCAGGGGTAAAAGTTTAAGTGTATCTGATGTTTTTGATAATTTTTTTTTTAAATTAAAGTTGATGACGCATTTTTAGATTATTTGATTTATTAACCAATTTACCACTTAACTTAATTAATACAATTTATGCGATATGTTTCTTGGTGTGACGAGTTTATTAATTGAATTGAATACCGAGAAATTGAAGACAATGATGATGAGGTGATGGCCATGAATTTAGTATATTGCCTAAGATGTTTTGACTAAAGTGAATTTACATTTTACGAGCTGCTAAGCTTTTCAATGGCAAAATTTAAAACTATTTATATTATGAAAATGTTTGCTTATTTTCAAGCCGACGAGAATGAAAGTATAAACTCATCAGTAGGTTGTTTATTTTCGTCTTCATTTTTTTTATAAATAACAAGATGTTATCAACAAAAAAAGTTAGGGATTATCATGGAATGATACATCGTTAGCATGCAAAATAATTTTTGAATGACAAACATCAGCCTTTTTAAATCATAACAAGTTTTAAAAAAATCTAAAGTTATTTTATGTGGTAATTATTTACCTAACTAACTATTCTATAAACACTGCAATGTTCTTACTTAATAACTTTGTTTTTGCGACAATAACTTGAAGCTTTACTAATTGATATGTTAAGGGATCACATCGGTCCACCTTACTTAAGGTGGCGTTACCGTCCGAAATGGACCTAGGTCTCAACCAACATGCGTCTCCAGCAAGCTCGGTCACTAGCTAACTGTTTCCAGTTTTACACGCCGAGTTGATTAATGTTCCTCTTCCACCTGCTTGCGACACCTGAGTAGCGGTCTCCCTCTACTACACCGTCCCTCGAGATTGAATTCGCCCTAAATGACGCAGCCATCTAAGTCGTTTCAATTCTTTTAACGATGTTGAAAAAGTCTCATGACAGCGCATAATCTTGTCTTAAACCTTTTTTGACATCAAAAGCATCGGTGAAATCTTTATAAATCCTTTATGGAAAAGTATGCATTTTTCACCATCATTCTGCACAAACAGACAAGTTTGACAGGGATGCCAAAACTAGACATTGCTTTGTAAAGTTCTTCTCTTTAGAAACTGTCTTTCGTTTGCTTGGTTTGTCATCAGTAAATCCTTCCATATCTGAGGCTTGTTGGATAACAGCTGATAAAAACAGCTGTTCGGTTCGAAATGTGTTTCGCGCTTTACGCAAATTTTATGCGTTTTTTTTTTTTTTAAAGTTCTCAAGCTCTTAAAAAATCACCCATTATGTATTTATTGTCCTCCATTGAAAAGAGGACATTGTTTAATATAATGGGTGATTTTTTAAGAGCTTGAGAACTTTTTAAAAAAAAAAAACGCATAAAATTTGCGTAAAGCGCGAAACACATTTCGAACCGAACACTGATTTTGGTAATAAAATTCAATGATTTGCAAGCGTTGCTCGTTAGTAAGTCTATTCATGATGAAATGTCAAAGCATACTGAGCATCTTTCTCTTTGACACCATGTCTGAAATCCCGCGTGATCTGTCAAATACTAATGCATGAAAATCCTAACCTCAAAAAAATCACCCCTTACATAGGCTATAAACATACAATTTAAGTGGACACATTTACTCAGTCACGTACTGGACATTTTAGTAAAACTTTCATAAATGTAGAAGTGTTAACGATAAATTACTGTGTGTTTGTATTTTTGTTTTAAATAGCAAAGAATTTATTTTTAATATAAACAAATTTGTATTAAGTATTAAATCTTCATGGTTTAGCGATGCCACTGTGATCGTTTAACCCATCAGATTTTTTCATTTTTTAAAGTTGAATTTTTAACTCATAAATACTCCTATTTTCCAGTCACGACTCACGAACTTAATGTCAGCATCAGTACAGGAAACTTAAATTAGACACACACATTTTATATCGTGACGTTAATAAAGGGTTCTTCTAAAGATTGAATTGTTCAGTACCTGCACCTGCACATTATTTGTTAAGTTCTTGTGTAAAACTTAAAAAAACTTCAATAGTTGCGCTTTCAATCTTTATTATAGTTAAATCAAACTTTAATGTTTCTTCATGGAAATACAAGAATTTAGCCATGAAAATGTACATTCACTAGCTCAATCTGAATCTCATTGATCACCTGTCCTAAAGTGCATTATGCACAAGACATCACATCTAAAGTTAAATAATGAATAAAATAAACATCATCAGTAAACCAGTTTACGTACCTACATACATATGCATGTACATAATATGTAATACTTTGTATTATAGCCTTGCATGAAAACAACATCTTTATACTGGACTCGAAAACTTAGGGTCCATGGTTAACTTGTCTGTCCTCATTTATTATTGACATATCGCATGACACATAAACTTATTCTAGAGAGCCAATAATGTAGTATTAAACCCATATACATATTAGTAGAAGTATATTATGTGAAGGATAGAATTGTTGTAATTGTTAAAATGTAAATAATATTACTAAATTCTGTTTATTTTCTGAGGAATCTGCACTGCACTTCGAAAAAAAAAACATCTAAGGAATAAAATCAAATTCAGACACAAAGTGAATTAATCTTTTGGGTCATCCGCTAAGTGTTAAAGTCTTATAAAATCATAGGTAAATCAACGAACCAAGCCGCTTTAGGCTTAAACAACGTTTGGAAATTTTGAATTCTTAATTTCAAAGTGAAGTCAAATGCTGTGTAGGCCAAACAGTTGCATATGAAATGTAAAAACATTCATACAAAATTGTATTCCTTTTTCCAATTCGTCACTCTTATCTGCATGAATATTCGCTTCATAATATTGGACAGACGATAAAAATGGACTGCACTCAAAAATTATTATTGTGGCTGCCAGACAAACTCAATGCGTATACGAATACAAAGTACGACCCAGATATGAACAATATGTTTTCTAAATCATTTTATCCAAGTGCACATTCAAGACTTTTATGTGATGTTTTCTTCTTAATAAATTATAATTAATTATTTTTTTTTTATCTCATTTGAATTTGAATCTCTATGATTATGATTGACGTAAACAATCTTTATTTGCATTCAAGACTAACAAAAGCACCACCAATCTCTCTCAGAGAAATCTTTAAGTCAATGAATGTTGGTTATTTGCTTAAAAGATTGTCGTAGGCTATTTTTCTACTTGATAAATCCATTTTCTCTTGATATGAAATTTGTTGGCGGTAAGTTGTTGAAGTTGAACAAATTCAAAGTCCATTTTAATTACAATTAAAATGAAGATGTAGTTGTAAGTTTTGTATCATACGAGTATAATATTTAATATGTACATTTTTAATTAAGTTTTACAACCAATTGTTGATAAATGAAGTCAAGTTTTCAAGAAATCAGAATGTATTTAATTAAGATCAACAACTAATATAATGCGTATGTGTTTTTATCTCGTTTTAACAATTGAAGAAGTTGATTATTAAAAAAATCTATAATGTAGGTTTGTTATGCATCTTTATAAACAATTTTTTATTTGGGCAAAGACTTAATTTAAAGGAAGCAATAATATAAAATTAATTTTTATAAAGCATTCTTATCTTATCGGTCTATGCGCTGACCAGTGTTACCGCTGGAATTTTTGAAAAGGTCGCAAAAAAGGGTCAAATGAAAAAAAGAGTCGCATTTAGATTTTTTTTTAATACATACCTAAATCAAACGAAATCTGTATAAATTGCAAAAAAAAGTTGTTTTTTAGTTTTTTATTAGGTATACCTTCTAAGAAAAATAAATGTTTATACTAGTATTCAATACATTCGATTTATATCACACACATTCCTTTTTTTAATAAATACGTTAAAATGTATATGTACATAATATAACATCAAATAACAATAACAGCCAATTCAGTCGATTTAAGTTATATTAACTCTTAAACTAAAAAATAAATAAATTCATATTCTATTTATTTCTTTTGAAATACAAAAATTAAGGTACATTTTAGGAATTTACGGTAGCTTTTTATAAGCTCCTCTGAAGGTTTCCATTCATCAAGAGTTTGCTTTTCTAAAATATTTGCTGCAGAGAGCATTGCATTACATGTTTCCACACACAGGCGGTTCGTTAATCTATTTTTTAGAATTGTTAACTTAGAAAAAACCTTTCGGCACACGCACTGCTGTGTGGAAGTGTGAAAATATTTTTTACAAAGGAGTATAAGTTGGAATAAACATATTCTCCGAGAGGGTTTTTAATTGCCCCGATCTTATGCCAAAACTACTCCAAATTTGACAGTTCCAAGAAACTTTCATAATTCTTTTCATGAATTTTGAATTCTAAAAGCTTGTATTCTTCAATTACTTTTTCAGGTTGAATTATAAGGTGTTGATAATCTGATACTAGATCATTATAATTAAACTCTTCGCCTAGTTTGATTACTTGAGGATCCAAGTGCCTCAAAACCGAAAAGTTCCTATCATTAATATCAAACCTTGAAATAATTTGCCAGCAAATTATTTGGTAATAAATAAGAATTTTACTTTTTATATTTTCAATATCCGAACTGGAAATACTTTCTTGTTTTATATATGTTACCGCTTCATTCCCTATGTAAATATCATTACAATTTTTATATTTTTTAGGTCTATAAAATTAATCTATATAGTATAGATTAATTATTATTATACTATATATATATAGTATATATTCTTTTGTTAAAAAATGTTTGTACATCATAATCAAAATGTCTTTAAATGAAATAGTTAAGTGAATTATTTGAGAGGATTCACTCTGAAACTGTTTATTTAAATTATTCATTATTGATAAAACATACTTTAAAAAATTCAAATAAATTAAGTTTGTGCTATTAAGATTTTCTAAGATGTCCGAAATTTTTGAAAAAGGGTTTGGTGACTTTTTTTCAAACTTTGCCCTCACGAAGTAATGCTGCAGAACTACCCACTGCTCAACCATTCGGGAAGCAACAGCCTCAAATGAAAGCCACCTTGTAGAGCTGAGTTTAAGAAGCTTGTGTTCTGGTACATAAAAAATAGCTTGAAGACCCCAAAATCACCTAACCGCTTAGCTTAGAAACTTTGTTAAAGAGGAACGGAGTGTTGAAATAACCAAAATTCTCATACAAACTTAAAATTGTTAACTATTAACTACATTTATATGCAGAGTCGAAAGGTTGAAATGAATTTTCATGCTAGAATAGCAAGATTTCAATTCTGAGCGGACGTGATCGAGTCGACCCAAACAATTCCAACTTGATTCCATTTTATAGATTGAAATTATGTGTGACAGTGTTAGTTATGTTCTTATTTCAATGGAAGTTTGGAAATTTTGTATGAATTAAGAAAATAACTTATCTTTTCAATGTATTTTTCTAGAGATGGGTTCAAAAAAGTTGCATAATTTTTTAAAAAGGGTCAAAATAAACAATTTTTTAAAAAGTCGTATCATGGTCGCATGAGGCACAAAAAAGGGTCAAAATGCGACTAAAGTCGCATAGCGGTAACACTGGCGCTGACCATCGAATCACTTATCGAACAATTTAGAGTTTCTATGTTTAAAGCGATCGCATAGTCTTAGCAACCTTTATTAAAATACTGATTTTGTACTTGCGTACTTGTTTTTAAGTTTTCTCAAGGAACAAATTCCAATAGTTTAAAAAATTTTGAGGTATTAACAAAATTATTTTTTTATTTGAAAGGCGCATGTATGCCATTAAGTGTGGAATATGACATCATTCAAATGGCCGTCTCGGCTTCTTACGGTGGCACGGATCCGCTGTGTGGCACGTAGCGCCGCCGTCCTGCTGGAACCACATGTCGTCTAGGTTCATATCGTTCAATTTGAGCCATAAGAAATTAGTTATAATCGTTATGTAGCGCTCGCTGTTGAAGGTGACCGCCTCACTAATGTCGTTTTCAAAAAAGTAGGACCAATTACGCCGCCGCACAGTGCGTCGATCGTATGGGGAAAGTGGACAAAATTCTATTTTCCGTAGTAAAGTTGATTTTTAGTAGCAAAATTATTTTAAATGCAATAATCAATGAGTTTCTCCAAAATTCGTGTCATATTTACGCCCCCTGCCACGCCCACTTCTGAATATCGATTATATCTTAAGATCGACTTGAACAATTTGATTGAAAATTAGGGATTTAATTTTGTAGCTAAGTTTAGAAGCACAAAAAAAGTCATGTCCACCCACTGACACGCCCACTGTTAAAGATTTTGTTACAACATACACTGTCCAAAAATATATTTTTAAAAACTTTAAAACAAAAACAAAAGGCAAGAAAAATAAAAACAAAACATAAATATTTCAAACATATACATATGTATGTATGTGTGTATTTATTTAAATTACAATTATTTAAGAATCCGAGTCAGATTGTTCAATATCTTCAAAACTAGAAGTAAAAAAAGGCGAAGAGGTATCAATGCCTTCGCTTGTTTGGAGGTATCGAGCAATTTCTTCTTGACATTTCTTACATATTCTCAGCTCTTTTTTTCTAAGATTAGAAATTAAAGGATCGGACCTGAGAAGCAAGATCGTCAAAATGTCCTGGGATGACTTTCTTGCGTGACCAAGCCGATTTTTTCGGAATTCTTTACGTGTTGCTTCAAGCGCTTCTTCGGACAGTAAACCAATTGAAATTTCGAAAGACGATATAATGTCTGGCCCATGAATTAAAAGTTTATGCACACTTATTGGCATGTAGTACCAACTGTAAAGCTCTAAATATAATTCCCTTACTTCAGCGAGTAATACAGATAATTGACTTATATCAACAGTTAGTCCTGAAGCCAAAACTCTCAAGACTATTGAAAATTTGTATATAAGCCGTTCATCAATTCCTGTATTTTCCGCTGTTAACTGTGAGTTCTTGAAAAATCTCCTTGCTGTATTGCCATCATTTGTCGAACCGAAACCAGGCTTAGGCTTGTCGATATTAAGACACAACTGTGTTTTTAGCATGGTTTGAATTTGTTGTTTTTTTTTTGTTTTCATCAAACACTTTCTTGTTTTCGGAGTCTTTTTCAACTCGACAAGCATTCGATGCACTGAATGAAGAGTGAATAAACCAAATCGGAAATTTTCTTCAATTACTGGTTTTTCATGCGCTTGCACCAAATTCATTTCCTTAGGAGTTGCTCCACAAAGAAAAAATGTTGATGCACAATTGGTGTTTGATAAAATGTTACATATGCTCCCATCGACCATTGCAAATATCAACTTAAATGAAATGTTTAAACTTTAGCCGTTTTTGGTTACGGTCTTGGGAGTGGGTTGTTCTATAAAAAGGAAAAAAAAATAAAATATCTTTGCTACATGTTTCCTCATTTCTTACAAGTTCTGGGCATTTCTTAATGATTATGAACTTAATCGGACGGCAAAACATAGTAGAAGAACATCTAAGATTTTTCCATAACTCAACACCGGTAGTTTCTTCAACCAATTTTAAAGGTGATAATGCTATCAAAAAAAGATACTCATCCGTGTTTTTCGAATCGGAAAAAACTTGTTTATATTGGCTATGACCGGAACTTCCGTCAAAGCCCCATTTAGATGTGAGAATGGCATGTGTGTCGCCCTTTACTTCAGAAATATCGGCAATACTTTCAACAGTTTTTTCGAGAAGTTCCTGAAGGTCAACAGAGGCAGTGATTTCCGAAACTTCTCTTTTTTTTGGAAGCATTTGCTTTTTGAAATTTCTCAACTTTTACTATATAAACTAGGAAATAAATCCTTATGAAAATCGTTAACTACAGGTCTCAATATATTATATTTTTTTCGGAAAGATCAAGATCTAAGTATAGTGCTAACATATCTTTAAGTGGTAATGTTTTTTTCCATCTTACAAGAATCAACTCCAATACCAGAGGAATGTTCGGAAACTTCCGCAGTGAATCTCAGCTCTTCAGATGAATTGGAGACTAAAAGATTCACAATTCTTCTTTTTTTCGTCTTTATTGACGCATCTTAAAATGGAGCTTGAGGTCTGCCCCGACTAATTTATGGTCCATCATTAGACGATGTACTCTGTAAGTGATTTAAAATTCTGACAGGAAGTGTAAAATTGTTATTAAACCAAGCCTCGTGTCGCTTCTTGAAAAGAGTATGATTCCTTGAACATAGCTTCCATTTCCGTTCCAAGTTTCCATCAAAGTTTTTAATTTTGGACCTTAAATTATTTTTTATTGTAACGGGACAATTATTTACTCTTAAGTCAGTCAAAATTGAAGTTAAAATATTTTCAATTCTCGATTTTTTAACGAAAGAAATCCATTTTTCATACATTTGTTGATTTTTAATGGTTGGACTTTGACCTTCAAAAAGTTGAATATTTTAAAGGTTAGCAAAGATTAGCAAAAAGCTTTTGCATTTTTGCAAAGAAGAATAATAGGACAATGCAATGACACTAAACATTCTGCTACAGCTTGCTACAGTCTTTTTAAAAGCTTAACCAAAGTGAAAAAATGCCTTAAAAATAACCTTTTTTTCAATAATTCATCTAACTTACAAATTATTTCAAAAACCAAATATAATTAGTCATACCAGCTCTAAATGAATCCATTATTAATAACCACTGTCCAAAAAAAATTTCCTTCTATTACTTTTGTTTCACCAGCTAAATCACTTTGCACAAAATCGCGTTTCACAACAAGACTGACTATAATTACCTTATTATGTCTTAAACAAGTCCACTAATCTATCATATAAAAAAAGCAAACAACAAAAGAACTATAATTAATAGTTATTCAACATGTGCTAGACCCGAATCAAAGCCTAGTAGAACAAAATTGCATTTTTTATTTTTTTATTTTTGTCCACTGGTCAACGCACTGTGGGTCGTCTCAAATTTGGCAACCAAACGGTGAAGAGTCGACTGCGAAGGGCCACTACGTCTACTGTAAAATGGGCGCAATGCGTGCAACGCTATTGCGTTAATGAACACTCATTTTAATAATAAAGTTTTATCATTTGAACGTGCTGTTCAAATGATAAAATCGTGTTACTTGCCATGATGATTTGGTATAAATAACTGAATAATAAACAAAAGATTTGACAGATGTCACCAAAACAAAATGGCCGGCACGGGGTGCCAAAATCTACCAGCGCCAATTAAGAAACTCTTTACTGTCTTAATAACATTTGATGATCAAAAATGTAATGGTTTTTTTTTATTTTTAAGAAATACTAAATTTTTAACGAAAAATAAATGTGAAATTTGTATTAATTAGCTCTTAATAACAGCATACTAAAAATATTTTTAAACTAAAATTGAAACATTTTATATATGCAAAATTAATTAAAAAAAAAAACACTCAAAACTTCAACGATTTTCAAAACAAAATAAATAAATCAAGTTTTTTTGATTAATTAAATGGCATTTACATTTTTGAAGACAAACTTATTTTATACGTAAGTTTTTAGAATGTATGTGTAAGTATATGATATAAGTACTTTTGGGAAACAGAGTATTACGATACAGGAGCAACTTCTTATTTAGCGACGACGCGACGCACACAGTTTTAATTATTCACATAACTAACTTTTCCTAAAATTTGTCCACCAGTTTCACTATTTCCAGCCGACAAAAAGCTTGACAACGGTCCAAAAGTGTTTTAGTTTTGACTAGTAACTTTGCATTGTTAGTATTGGCGTAATTTTAACTTATCGAGTGCCAAAACATGACACAGCATCGAAATAAGAGGCAATTACGAATGAAACTTCTTATTGGAAAACCCCAATGATAATAAATTTCAAGTTTACTTTTAAAAACTTGTGAGCTTGTGACATATTCAAACCTAAAACATTATTATAATACGCTTTTATTGACTCAGTTTGTTGATTACATTTAATGATATTTACAATTTTATTAACTATATACATACATAATTTAAAGCGTTAAAATTTAAAAACTTACAATATTAAAATTATGCAATTATAAATCTAAAATTCGTATATTGAATTTATAAATAAAATAGTTAGGTAAGATTTTAAAAGTAAATAATGTTGGCTATTGACATAAGGCTTCCCCAAGGCTATCCATGTGTCTCTATTTTTGGCTTCGTTGTACCAATTTGTGCTTATTTGTGATAGATCGTCACTCCATCTTTTATTGAGTCGTCCTACGGGTCTATTGTTCTCTGGTCTCCATTTTGTGGTCATTATACATGTCCCGCCCAGCTCCATTTCAGCCTTCTTGTTCTATTAATGACTTCAATAATTCTGGTTCTATTGCGAATATCTTCATATCGTACCCTTTGACTTGGTTGCATGTTTAGAATTTTCCTTTCCATTTTGGTCTGACATATCCTTGGATGGTCAAGTGTTTCTGCAGTCAAGATCATTGTTTGTAGTCCGTAAGTAGGGATCGGTAGAACACCACACTCGAAGATATATTTAATTTTGTTTCCACTTTGGCCCAATTGTAAAAGGCTCCAGAATTGTTTCCAGCTATTTGTGATGCGTTTGTTAATTATAAATATTTTCTAGGTTCTTAAATGCTTTTAGCTGTCCCAAATATAAGTAATTTTCTACGTGTCAATTTTTTCATCGTCCAACGTTGTATCATCTTTTGTGTGATTTTTCATGACTTTATAGTTTTGGATTTGTTCATTTGAAGTGTATAATTTTTACAAAAGGGATCTAGTTCCGTCAACATGTCTTGAATGTGTGTAGCTTTTGTAGAAATAAGAACTATATCATCTGAAAATCCTTAATTGTTAAGAACTTGTTCCCATATCCTTATTCCATATTTTGTCTTCCAGTTAGTTTTTTGGAAAGTGTCTTCCAGGACTGAACTGAATAGGAGTGGTGAAAGCGGATTTCTTTGTTTAACTTCTCTTGTTATATTAAATTTGCGTCTATAGGCTCTGTTTTTATTCGTGCTGTGTTATTTTTGTACTATATTTGGGTTTATGTTTTGATTTTTCAGGGAGGACCATATCAAAAGCTTTACTAAAGTCAATAAATAGAAAATAAAATGGTAGTCTAAATTCATTGCATTTTTCTATTAGCTGATTCTTTGTTTACAAGTGGTCTGTTGTAGTTCTCTTAATCCAGCTTGATTTCATGGTTGCTTGTTATTAAAGCCTTCTTTGCTGATCCTGTAAAGCGTTTTTTAGAAATTGTAAATTGTAAATTGTCGAAATGTAACTTATAGGTCTTTTGTTATTGATATCGTCCTTCTTTCCTTTTTTGTGTATTAATGTTATCGTTGTTTCTTTCCATTGTTCAGGAATTTGTTTTGCCTGTACTATTTCGTTAAATATTTTTGTTAAAATATTGGAAAGGGAATTTGGTCCATATATTAACATTTCTGATGATATTCCATCATTTCTGGTATCTTTCTTTTTGTCTTTGTTCAGATCATCTAAGGTCCTTTCGATAATTTCTTTACTGAACATAGGGGTGTGTGTCAGTATTGAATCTATATTGTCTATTATAAACTCTATTGAAACATACAAAACATTAAATTATTCTATGTTCTATCTAAAATAATATCGCCCACGAACTAGTTTCGACAGATTTTCTTAAACATCAATTAGGTCTAGACAAGCCTTATTCATTTTTTATGAATGAATGGTAATATTTTTTAGGTATGCCCATTTTTTTTTAAATGCTTCATTTTTCTAAAAATATAAATATAAGAAAATACCCCAATTTACCTTCTCAATTCAACTCATCTCAATTCAATTGAGAATGTTATCTCAAGTTCACTTTAACTCAAGGACTGATGAAAAGAACTTTTATATCTGTAATAGAGTTGCATTAAGTGATAAGGTCAACAAAAATGTTTTAAACATCCAGGTTTTTATAATTTTTCATGAATGCTCAAACTGCAAGATTATTAAACCAAACACATAAACTTAGCATTAAATTAAATCAAATTAAACTGAAATAACAAAATTTATAAGAGGCTCGTGGATTAAAACAAAAGTGAACCAATTAATCTTTAGCTTAATTGGACTTATTTTCACCTTCAATTGAAACAATCGAAATACTGAAGAAAAATAACAATTTTATGGACAAAAAAATTCCATGAACAAAAAAAAAACAAAAACTAAATTATTGCAAAAGTGTCGATTTAAATGAATAATTCAAATTCGTTGTCTTTATTTCATTGTTATTTTTTCTTTCGCACAAAGTCAATTTAAAATAATTTTTGTGGCATTAAATGCTCGGCTCGCTGCCTCTGCGTGCAACAAAAACTGAATAAATTTATTGCGTTGGCTTCAAATCTAAATTTAGGTAAATTTATTCGGAGGTTTCTTTCTTAAATTAAAAAAAAAAAAATAAACAAAACAATCTTCATAACTTTTCTTTAATTTTTTTTCCAAAGGTGAAATGTGTGATGTAGCTAAAATTGGTATCCGAAAATTAAAATAACATCACTATAGCGATGACTAATCGCCATCTTCATCATTGGTAACGGGTTTTTACAAGGTGTCAATTTCTATTGTTCGTTTTGATAATGAATTTTAAATTCGTATTGTGACTGGATAAAGACTGTTGACCCAATGACCTTCAAATGGTCAAATTAATGCTTTAAGCTATTATACACACTTTGTTATTCGATCATGCCCTTTTTTATGTTGTAAGATGAATATCATAATCGTTATCATTTGATAGTAAGAAGACGAAAGCCATAAACTTGTTGACCAATTTGACCTTGACTTTGTGTTCTGGTTTATTTTTTTTTCTTTAATAGTGTTTACAACTTTTGTGTTGAATAAGGTCAAACTATTGACAGTTTTTTGAATTATGAAGATCGAAATCTTTCATGGAAGATTGTTTTCTAAAATTCGTAAAGAACTAGTGGCTTACAACCTACAACCTACAATCTTAATTCTTGTGTTTGTGTTTAAGTTGTTATAAGGTAAGGAGGGCATACAATTGAATGTCGAAAGGCTAATAGGAGTTTTAAATTTAAAAAAATACATTTATTTATTACTAATTGACTCGACAGACGTTTTAATTTCTAATCAATTTTTGTTTGTACCTACGTGAAATTTAAGCACAAGTACAAATTCAGCTGGTTTAACTTAAAATTTTTAATTATACAAAATTGAAATACAAAATAATTGTACTTAAGCAAGCACACATGTCAGGTTTCAGTTGTATTAGGTTAGAGCTAAAATTTTTAATAATAGGTTGAAGCACTAAATAAATTCAGGTAACTGAAAATCTGGTCGATCTAGCAGTTTGTTTTTAAATCATAAGTTATTTGGACACTGGCAACTATTTTTCTGCACAAAATGTTGACATAAAGAGAATACTGTACAAAGATGTCGAATTATCCGCTTTCAAGTTCGAGTTGAATGAACATGTTGATGAGGGAATACAACCACAGAGAGTGAAAGTTTGGTGCAGATTGTGGAGTTGTGGTATCATCTACCTTGTCGTAGAAAATTCTGCTGGTAACAACGTTTTAGTAAATGATGGCGCTACAAATCCATTTTAACAGACTTTTTGTAAAATTGAAATTGAAAACATAGATTTAGACGGCTCGTGCATAATGTCACCCTATACCGCACAGCCCATTGCGTATAAAATTTAAACATTTTTTTTATTCAAATTATTGAATAATGTGAATTTATCAATCCGATTGCATCTCTTCGAATTTATTTTTTGGGGAATCGATGTTGTATCAACAATCCAGAAACGCTCTCAACGATGCTTTTGATGGTTTTAGGTTTTAGACAAGGTTATGCACTGTCATGTGACTTCTTCGACATCGTTCTGGAAAGAATTGTGCAAAACTCAACCGTCAATACTAGAAGCACAATCTGCCAAAAGCCTGTGCAATTACTGAGATACGCCGGCCGCCCGCCGCGCCGTTGATATAACATCGGGTAGATGAAGACTGGAGGAGAAGGTACAACGACAATGATCTGGTCCAACGACTTAGATGGCTGAATGATGATTAACGCTCCTGCCCGCAAGGTCTTTAAATCCAATCATGAGAGACGGTGCAGTACAGGAAAACCGCAACTCAGGTGGCGCACGCACGTAGGAGAGGTCAATTTAATCGTCCAAATGTTCATACAATCGCAAAAATCGTGCAAAAATTTGAGCAAACTGGGTCTGTAGGAGATGTGAAAACAACAGTGCATGCTCGTTCAGTTTGTAATGCAAAAAATATTGCTGCTGTTAGCGATAGTATGGATGAAGAGCCGGCCATCTCAACTCGTCTTCGTGCCCAACAAATACACATCCAATGCAACCAATTTTCGAAGAAAATCATTTCCAGTCATGAGCCACATTTTCACCTCAGTGGATTCGTCAATGAGCAGAAGTGATTGATACTCCAAGAGTGATTATCGAAAGTTTGGACTATAGACAGCTATTTATCCAATATTTTGTCTCATACAAAATCGAACCATACCAATATTATCACTATAAAACGAAATGACACTTATTGTCTAAATGATTTTTTATTTTTTTCATCAACTCATTAATGGTGAAATTGATGCACCTTATTTGCTATCTTGTGTACATTTGAATTACCGAGGCGGAACTCATCACCTGCGTTCATTTGATTTTATACATATTGACTTCCATAGAACTAACTATGGGAAGAATAAAGCTTTAAGTCGAATGAGCATTTTATATAACTTAAACTGTTCATCGATGGATTTAAATTTAAATAAGGTGGGATTAAAATCAATGTTTAGAACCAGTGCTCCACTATCGTAAAAGTTCACATTTTATTTTTTGTTCTGTAATAGTTAAATGTTAATTATGTTTTGTATTTTGTGCATGTGTTAGGCTATAATTGTATTATTTTTTTACTAACAACCATCACATGCACTTATGATGAGCCTCTGATCATAGTTTGACGATTATTATAAGCTTACTACTTTCTGAAAATTCTGAAGTGAAAAAAATGATTTGTGTTTTATTCAAAATCAACATCGGCCCTTAAAATTTAACCACCCTTTATAAAATGTGTTCATTTTATTGAAGCTTTAAACAAAAATCTTCTATTTGGACCACCCTATATTTAATTTCATTTTGCAAAATGACTCACACTTATTTTTAAAGAAGAAGATAGATTTTTGCAATCCAAATTAGTTTAAACTAATATGTAAATCTTATTCGGGGAAAGTTAGGGAATCAGAAATAGCCATATTTAGTTTTCTATAAGTTTAAACACACATTAAATGAGAATAAAGATACAAAATAAGCCACGGTCTTACATAAATATTCATGCACTTCTTTAGAGGTGACAAATAATTTAAAAATTCTCTTCATCACCTTGGTCTATAAAATTCGTTCATTAAAATTCTACTAAAAATCTGAAGTTATCTCCAATCACTGTTTGTCTTAACAAACGTCACATACCTATTCCAAAAACTACTAAAGTTGGACAATGTCGTTTGTTCTATAAAATTTAAGACTATTTAAACGCTAATAATTTTTAAATCCATAATTTTATATCGCAAAATATAGTTTCCGCTAAAAGAGATGAAGTTGACACAGACAAATCATCACATACATTATACAAATACATATTTTATACATATCCATAAAATGTTTCCTAAAAAATTTGAAAACCTACTAAACAATAGGACAATGAAAGTCACTTAATTTTAAATACTTTTTTCTGAGTTATGATAATGATTTCTATATTATTGAGTTGTGATAATGATTTCTATATTATTTTATTCCAAAATCAAAACTTGAAAATAAAACGCTGATATTTTGTAAATTGGTAAAAAAAAGTTAATCTCCTGAACTCCTGTTATCTTATTTTTTAAGTGAAACAACACTAATTCAATCATAAAGAAATGGAAATAAACTGGGCGTATGATAACTTTTTTTTCTACGGATGTTTTCTCTTCTAATTTATGTGCAATTAAATAATTTTTATAATAAATTTAAAACTTCTATGCCAAATCTTATATCGATAGCCTTAAACATCTGTATCACTTCCTTATTGGTGCTTCCGTACATTTTTCGAACATTTTAATAAACACATATTAATATTCCACTTAAATCGTTTCCATAGGTGGTGCATATATTTTGTTGTTTAATATTTTCGTTTATCTCTCTCAAAGGCAGTATGTCAAACATCCGCAGTTTTTTAGTTTTTGTTCATTTATAATACTTTGTTATACAGACAGCAATGGCTAAGGCTTAAATTAAAAGAAAAATTATTTATCAGCCTATGTTGCTAAAAATACCTTCAATATTTTTGTAGTTCTCTCAAGTCAGTTTAAAAAATTGTTTATAAGAGTGGTATTGAGTTTAAGTTATGTGTATACAATTAGCATGCAAATTGCTTGCTTGAATATTAACATTAACTTCCTTAATTATTGTTTTTATCTTCGCTATATGTTATATTATGACAACGAGCGAATGGACGGCTTCATTTGATATATGTGTGCCTATAAGCTCATGGTGTACTCAAGTGAGTTAATAGCTTTTAGCTTGATAAATTTTAAACTTAATTAGGTATTTGTGCCATTTACAACAACTGCTTATTTTTTTCTTTTCATTATTTATATTCTTCATGGGTGCAAGCTGAGAAGTAACTAAAAATAGCATTTTCTTTGTGGCTGGGTATTGTGTTTAAATTATAGTTCGAAATTTAATTTTTCAACTTTTTAGAAAGGGGCATATCTCAATAGAAAAATTTCAAAGGTTATGAGAATTATAGTAGTATTTCCAAGTTATCTGCCATCCCTAAATTTATTGGGAGCCAGGGAAAAGCAAAATTGGAATTTTTAAATAGAGAGCACAGGGTGGTTCACGGCAATAGGAACAAAAACAAATAGACATAACTCATGATTTTTTGGATGTAAAATTATTTAATTAATATTTTGTCATACAGAAATAAGTGACATTTAAAGTTTTGAAAAGAAAATCGAGCATATGACGTCCATCTTATTCTTAGCACGAAGAAAGTCTGTCCAACGAATTTGAGTGAACGCGTTGACGTGGAAATTCGGCGGCCGGGAAACGACGTTCATTGTGGCGATCGCAGTGTGAGGAAGTTCTCCATCATGTTGAAACCAGACATTTGGCTGGTTGATAATATGCCTTTTTCTACGCTACTCTGATTTTAAATAGTTATAAAGCATGTCATTGTAACGGGCCCTATTGACAGTCACCGTATTTCCTTGTCCCTAAAAAAGTAAGGACCAATGATTAATTCTTTTGAAACTCCACATAATAACGGAAATTTTGCTTATTTACAAAACCGTCGAGGTGAAAATGTACTTCATCACTCATAAATAACAGCATATCGTCATTCACCTCAAATAACGAGAGTATCTCTTAAGCAAATTCTCAACGTTGGTGATAGTCAGCGGGTTTCAGCAGTTGAACAACTGTCAAACTTATAAGGATGGAAGTTCAACTCACGCTTAACGATGCGTCAAACGGAAGAACGATTGATTTGTAAAGCCTAAGCTTGTTTGCGCACCGAGAGTCTTAGACTTTGGAGAACAGCGGTTCTTACCCTTTCTGAACGTTGGTGATAGTCAGCGGGTTTCAGCAGTTGAACAACTGTCAAACTTATAAGGATGGAAGTTCAACTCACGCTTAACGATGCGTCAAACGGAAGAACGATTGATTTGTAAAGCCTAAGCTTGTTTGCGCACCGAGAGTCTTAGACTTTGGAGAACAGCGGTTCTTACCCTTTCCGGGCCAGGTGGCTTTTATTTGTAATTATTTCGTTGTTCAAAAAGCAGTTACCCATCTTATAATATTGTTTTCCGATCGGGAAGCACACCGTGACGGCCAGTGTTGAAATAAATTCGGAATGCACGCTGTACGTTCACTACCGATCCGTTGTTTTTGACGAATGAGTCGTATGCGATCACACTGTTAAGGACACTCCACTGCTCCATTGTCACCACGATTACAATTTGCTGCAGGGAGACCTAAATCATGTTTCCGAATGGTGTAAATTAAACCGTACTGTAAAAAACTCAATATATAAAAATGCAATGCTATCTCCTTTTATAGGTCCTGTATCCACATTAGTTTTGATTACACGATCGACTCCAATGTATTATCTTGTGTAGGAAACATAAAAGATTTAGGTGTTATACTGGGTGCGGCAGAGCCGACTGACGAGTTTAATGAGGTCATTAGCCTGTGATAAGATAAGAGTAGGCCTTAATAAGTGGTATATTTTGAATTGTACGGTAATGCCGTTTTTATTCGTAATCATGGTCTGGACATGTGTACGAGTACATCGTGGTTTCGTCGTGCGTGTATATTACGAAAATAATCATTCTGTGATCGCCTCACAAAGGGCTTTTCGTATACACTTCGGCATTCCACGTGCTGAATCTGTTACTTCTGCAAACACTATCAAATTGTGGATACGGAATTTGAAAGAAACTGGAAGTACCCTAAGTAGACTTGTACACTGTAAGAACCCCCGAAAATATGCAGTTGGTTAGAGAATCAATTGAGCAGTCACCAAGACGCTCAGCCCGGAAACACGCGGTAGCTTTGGAAATCTCAGACCGTTCTTTGAGGAGAATTCTTCACGAAGATTTATCATTCCATCCAGACATTTTCAGACATGGCCCACATACCATAGAAGAAATTAAACAGAAAATCACCGCGAAAATCGAGGCCATACCAGTCGAAATGTGCCGAAAATCATGTGAAAGCTTCAGAGATCGTCTACAACAGTGTATCAATGCTGACGGCCGCCATCTTGGAGATATAATTTTCAAAAAAATATTTTTTAAAAATAGGATTGAATACTGATTTAAATAAAAAAAAATGTTTTTTCTAAATTTTACTGTTCGTCATTTATAGCTCATCAAAACTCGTCAGTAGGCTCTGCCGCACCCTGTATTGGATAGAAATTATTTCTTTAAAAGTTACATGGGTTATTTAATTGGAAAAGCAACTCAGTTGTAGAATTTATAAAATGAAAATGTGTTAGTTACGCATAACTATATATATCTATTGTGAGGTCTATATATTGGAATATGCAGATGTCATATTGAATCCGCGTTTTAAAACACGCTCTGATCGTTTGAAAAAGGTTCAAAGACGATTTACTACGAGTAGATAGGTATTTTTTAAGATGAAGTGGACTTACATATATTCCAGATTACAAAGCAAGATGTGTTTTCTAGCTGTTAAGTCTCTTTAATCAAGAAGAAATATTCATGGTATAATGCATTTGAGGAATATTTTATGTTATCACGTAAACTGTCCATATTTCCTTTTAATTATACCAATTTATGTTCGATCAAGAGCCTTGCGTGGCAGAAAATGTCTGTTTAAATCTTTTCACAGAACAAGGTACTGTAATAATAAGCCAGTTTATATATATGTACATAAATACAATACATTTTATACACGATAATTCCAAAAGTATTTGACTTTTTTTGTCAATGGTTTATTATCTTGAGTAAAAAAGCTCGTTTTTGTCTTTAGTAACCAATAACTTTATAAATAATGATTTAAGATCTTTTTTGAAAATTTAATTTTAGTTTTTACAAGAAAAATCAGGTATTTTTTGAAAAATATCTTTTCTAACCATTGCATTGCATACACACTTTGAATTTAAACGTGTCTTTTTTTTGAGTCTTCTAAACATGCAAGTCTATCATTGCAATTGATAAACAAAGAAAGTTGAATTGGGAGGACCTCAATCATTCAGATGCGGTGGCGTAATGCGTAGGGTATCGGCTCCGAAAGCTAATTGACGAAGGTATAAAGTTTTTCAATTAATATGAACGAACCAAAGACTAAGTACTAAGGCACCCGTGAAACATATGTAATTTCAGTCTTGTGCTAGCACAATCAAATGGTTGTTGTAGTATTCAAACCCTGCTAATGTTCTAGACATGAGCTCGGTCATTGCCGGGATCCTTGTCCAATCGGACTGGGTGCAAATAGCTCGAAGCCAATTGGCTTGATAGTGTACGTGTAGCTTAACAATTCTGTAAAGCTTCAATTTTTTGACAGTATTTGGACAGTTTATATTTCGGAGATCTCAGAGATTTCTATATTCTCAGAAATATAAACAAAACGGGCAGTTTCAAGCAACATTAGGGACTTCATTCGCATTCAACTGAAATTGAACGCAAAATAAAACCAAGACAGCTAGTTAACTTTTCAGATGCCATTAATTTCACACCTGCAACTTTACTTGACTATCTTTTACTTGCAGAAAGTACCAACAACGTTATTATTTATGTATTTCTTTTCCAAAATGACAAGTAACCTTTTTACACAACTCACTTACTTGACTTACTTTCCAGTCAAAGTTCCTATAAAGTTGCATTAATTGGAACGCAATGCAGCTGGCCAATCAAATACTAAAAAACTTGCCTTACTATCATCAGAACCTTCCAAATATCTACTAAAGGTCCCGCCAAGTAACTTTTTTTTTTAAAAATGCTATAAAAAAAACTACTGAATATTTTCTCAAATTTCTTTTTTTATTTGAAAATACAATTCTTCCGGTAAATAATGGAAAATAATTTCATTCAAATGGCTGCCTCGGCTGGCCATGCAGTAGCCTACACGATCGGTCCAATTTTTAAGCAGATTATCGATTGTGTGCAGCTGTATTTCACCAATGGCTTCACGAATATTGTCCTTTAAAGCGTCAATTGCCTCTGGCTTGTCGGCGCCGTAACACTTATCTTTTACGGCACCCCACAAATAATAGTTAAAAGGTGTCAAATCGAAGCTCCGAGGTGACCAAACGACATCGGCTGATAATGCGATCTTCAAAAACAGAGCGCAAAACATCGAGTATAGCTTCGGCTGTGTGGCACATAGCGCGCTGCCCCGCCCGTCCTGTTGAAACCAAATGTTTCCAATATCCTCTTCTTCAATTTTTGTGAACAAAAATTCGTTCAACATGGCCCGATAACGATCTCCATTGACTGTAACGGCCACTCCTTGCTCATTTTCGAAGAAAAATGTCCAAATTATGCCTCTGGACCAAAATCCGCCAGTTTCTTTCACTTTTTTCACAAGATAACGAACATACGAAGCTGACGGTGCTTCTCTTCTTCCAAAATCCGTATGCAATTTTCGCACACATTTTGCAACATTACCATGATTTTCAAAATAATGTCGCAAAATTTCTCAGCGTTGTTCAAGCGTATAGACAACTATATTCGTTCAGCGGAAGAATAAAACTAGGAAGCGGCACGAAATGCTGTATTTTAAAATACTGTATGGTCAACATTCTGTATGATACTGTACGATACTGTATGGTCATAATATTGTATGGTTAATATTCTGTATTTTAAAATACTGTACATTTAAAATACTGTGTCTCAAAATGCTGTATTGTCAAAATACTGTATCTCATATTACTGTACAATAGTGGAAGTTTTGACAGATCAATTAGTCTGGTGCAGTTGATAGGTGGGTCGATGCTGTGTATTATAGTGAAAAACGCATCTTGTTTAGAGGCTTTTGTGATGGGCTGGATCGAAATTCTGTAATTTTAATTTTTGACGAATTTTTCCGAAACGAGAGCTCGCAGAACCTTTTAGTTTGCAGTTGGGGGTAGAGCAAACAATACCTTTCTTTTGATGTGTATGTATGTCGATTGGGTGGGAAATAGTTTTGAAAAAACTCCTTTTTTCGGCAATACCCACAATTTTTTCGAAAAACTGCAAAAACAAATCATTTTTGAGATTTATGCATCAATTGACAGGTGGGTCGATGCTCTGTATTATAGTGAAAACCGCATCTTGTTTGGAGGCTTGGTTGAGGAAATAGACCAACCGAAAGATAATTTGTGATGGGCTGGGTCGAAATTCTGTAATTTTAGTTTTTGACAATGTTATTGTTCAAGGGAAGTAGTATGTATATTAGACCATTATGCTAATTAAAAATTATTATTATGATGATTTCTTAAAAAAAAGTATTCTGTTTTCAAAATTCTGTATTTCAAAATGCTGTTAATAAGGCTAAAAAATAAAAATCGTTTTGATAATGTAAAAAAGTGCGCAAAGTGCATTTTGAAATACAGAATTTTGATATACAGAATTTTGAAATACCTACAGAATTTTGAGATGCAGTATTTTGATCATACAGTATTTTGTACATACAGTATTTTTAAATACATTATTTTGAGATACAGTATTTTAAATACAGTATTATGATCCATACAGTATTTCGACCAAACCCATAAAACTAATTATCTGTCAAATCAGACATGAGCTAAGTGTTACCATTCACGAAATAAGCACCAGTTGAAAAAAAAAACGTTAGATGGCGGACCCTTTACAAATTTTTCACTTTTGCTGTAGAATCTTTATGATTCGATCTCTCAAGAATTCGATATCGCAAAACTCAAGAAGGAAGAAAAAAATGCAAGGCTAGTTTGATTTCTAGGTGAAAATAAATAGTAAATTGTGGTTACATTTCATTTTCCTACACTGTCAACTGAATGACAAAATTCTCTAAAAACGTCATTATCAGCCTTTGTCCGATGACTTTTGAAATTGTCAAGCGTTCTAAAGAAATCTGACCATTGCAGTCAATTTTTACACGTTTTACAAATCATAAATGCATAGACGCAAAATCGAATTCGAATTAGAAAACCATCTGAATGTGAAGATTTAAGACTTCGGTACAAAATCTGCTAACCGTTTTTCATTGAAAGGTATTTAGCCAGTGTCAGATCAATGACTAATATGAAAATATGAACTCTTCTTAGTTTTCGTATTTGTGTTTATTATGTAAACATATTTTTGTTTGAATAAAATATTATTAAATAAAGAAATATAAACATATTGTTTGAAACTAACATTTTTTATCAAGAGTTTAGAATTTTCTAAAAAATGTTTAACTTTTTCCAAGGAAAGCTCTTATTTTCAAAAATTATCCTTAGATTAAAAGTTATATCCTTTTTTTATTAATTCATTAAATACTTCATTGTTAAAAATAAAACACCGAATTTAATTAACTTTAATATTTTACTTTATAGGTTCTTGGACAATGGTTTGAAGTAGAGCGCTCATTCTATTTGCCTGAAATTGCATCAGGTTGTACAACTTTAACATTCCAACCAGCAATTTCCAATCGAGAAGATGATCCAAGTCTCAATAGTGTCTATAAACTGGAAGTTGCTATTAAGACTGTAAATAGATTGTAAGTTGTTTTATTTATTTTTCTACACAATGATTCAATAGTTTAATGATAAATAAATAATTTCAGAACTGGAAATCCCTCTGTTAATTTGGGTTATGCAACTCCAGAATCTCGCAAGTCATCCATAATGGACTTTAAGGTTTGTAAACAAATATGAAAACAAAATTAGAATTGTGTACTAAATTTTTTTTCTCATCCTTAGTTCAACACTCGCTTCCCAGATGTCATAGCAAGACTTTTGCCAGGTTCAGGAAAATATCAAGTTCTTTATACAGATTATGAAAACTTTGCAATTCTTTGGTCATGTTCGAGTCTCGGTTCGATTGGATATTCAGATCAAATATGGATTTTCGGAAGAGATCGTGATTTTCCAGCCGAAATTCGTGTCAAAATCTATGATGCTTTAAAAAAACTTAGTTTAGAACCAGATAGATTAGTTTTAAGTAAAAATAAAAATTGTCCTTCTACACTTTGAAAAAAATATATATTTTTAAAAATACAACTATTTAAATACACTATAATATGGTACTGAATATATAAGATAGGCATACTACATACAAATAAAATCATTCTCAGTTTTATTTTAAATACATGCATATTATCCAAATCAGATTAAAGTTATATTATAATATAATATTATTGTATTTAAGATTGTAAGGGCCTGTGATAGTCAATCGTTATTAGATTTAAATTTAATTATATAAATATATTTTTGTTAATATTTAATGAGTGTCTAATATAATTATATCTGATTAAACCTTTTGTTTTTATTTAAATTTAATTTTAAAAATCGATGAAGAACAATTTTTTTGACGAAATCTTTTTCTAAATCTTTCAGCCTTTCATAATGAATCCTTCCTTCGAACAAGAAGTGATGATCGTTGGTTCCTTACTTGGATGGTCGAAGAGGTTGGATTACAATATTAAAAACGTTAAATAGTTCAATTGTTGAATGGTTGGCAAAATTAATGGCTTGACATTTGAAATGTTTTATTATTGAATGATTAAAAGTTTGACAAATCGAATGTTTGTATTCTTTGAAGTTAGGCAAAAAGGTCTTAAGTCCGAAACTGGTCACACAGACTTAATGAACTTAAGACTTTAATATAAAAAAATATGAATTTTTCTATTTTATTGTCTAAAGAACAAATTAATAGCATATTTAGCAGATGTTCTAGACTCACGTTTTTAGTATTAAACGAAATAGACAAACAAAAAAAAAATAGCCGCTACACCGATTTACCTAATCCCAAAGAATTGTTTAAAAGTTCAAAAGTAGAGTAGTAATATTGCTGTTAGATTGTTGACAGCTTGAAAAGTCATATACATACATACTTGAAAGTTTGAAAAGACAAATTTATAAAAAGCTAAATGGTTTAATAGTTGAATGGTTGCTTGGGCAATGGCTAGTTTAACGGGTCTTAAGGCTACTTGCAGTTTCTTTTTTTTGTCTTTGAATTATTGTTTTGGTATAGTAGAGAATGCCTTTCTGGAATTTTTTTTGAAATTGATTGCCTATAGAAACTCCAAAAAATACTGCAGATTGGTGTAAATGAATTTATTGCCAAGTAGACACGAAAGTCTGTGAGCAATTATTAGCGCAAACATATTCATTTTAATCTACTTGGTTTTTCTTAAACCACAATTAACGTTAAATTTCAAAACAAAAATTTGTAATTCATTATTTGATAACACTTCTGCTGGTAGCAAACCCGCAACGTCTATAAATTGTATGACATAAAAATGGTATAGCTAGATTATTTTAATTGAGATGTCATACGACCACTTTCGCATTGGTTTCAAATTAGGTCTTCTGCACATAAAATATCTTAACTTCTTAAAAAATTTTAATGTACGAGTTTTTTAATGACAAGACTTTAAATATTTTTACCAATTGCACGCAAATTTAAAAATGTATTTAATAATAATAATTCAATCTCTACAGTAACAAGCCAATATGTATATGCAAACAAAATATTTTGTCTTAGCAATTTAACATGAAAATATTTTTTACTTTTTCTTAAATTTTTGAAAAAAAAAATCGTTTGTTTTCGTAAACAACTCAAAAATCATAATTACATAAAAAATGTTTTGAGAGCACAAGTTTCCTGCCATAAAGTAAAAATAGGCTTGAGTCGAAAAACATTTTTTAGTTGTTTTTTTTTTTTTTTTGAAAGTACAAATTAAGTTAATAAACAGAGTTGTTTCAAGTCCGCTGGCCCAGATAGTATCTCTCCTATTGTTCTGAATAGGTGTTCTTCAACGCTGGTAAAGCCACAGTGTAACCTCTTCCATCTGTTCTACTCTATACTTAATTGTTTCGCTGATGACAGTACCCTCAGCTTTTCATATTCGTTTCTAGATTCTCATCCTTGTTCTTCGGACAGCAGCGTATAATAAGTTCAATAAATTCTGATCTTGACAACATTGTCCAGTGGGGAATTAAAAACCGTGTAGAATTTAATGCTTAATAAGTCGCCAACAAATCTACTAAGTGTTTAGAATTTCTCCGAAAGAAGTTTTTTACAAATTCTAATATGGCTATAATTTGTAAAGCCTATATTCTCCGAATCTCATATACAATTCCCATATCTGGGCAGGTGCTCCAATAATCCACTTGGGTCTCTTGGACAAAATTCAAAAGAGAGCTTTACAAATTTAAGGTGACCGTTTTCTAACTGAAAATTTTGTATCTCTTGAGCACCGTCCTAGTCCTAAGGTTTCATGTCTGTCATAATTATATCGCTATTTTAATAAACATTGCTCTAGTGAAATAGCCAGTTGCACTCCTCCCCTCAAACAATTCAACCGTAATACCCGTTCTTCTAGGAATGCTCATCATCATCAGTTTACCCTTGAGCCTAATTTCGGTCGTACTGTAAAGTACAGAGATTCTTTTTTTTTAGTCGCGCTACACGAATGTGGAATACTTTACTGGACTCGATAGTTGATTACAATGTGCAGACATTAAAGATCAATGTGCATCGGTATCTCATTTCTAGTAATGTCCCCCCTTCCTAATTGCTCGCACTGTGTTTAATCATTATAAGGGTATTCATATCCCCTTAAGTGCGCACACAATATATCATTGAGTCGTAGATATATCGTAAGGAATAGCTAATTTAGAAATGTTTGGATGGCATCAATTTAAGATGGTATTGAATGTTTTTATTTTTAAATAAATTTCGAAACCTTACTGAAAGCAACACCAATAATGGATTTAAGTCGTCATAACTTCGCATCGCCTTCAACTTCAATACAAAATTATTCAACGCTAATTGTTAAAATAATTTTACAGCTTATATTCTAATTAATTACTATATTCGTAAATTGAACATGATGCTTAATAAGATATTTTATCAGAATCCATAACAGTTTGCTTTGAGACTTTCAGTTGCAATCATTCTAATTGATTTATTTTGAATTTCCTCTACAATGAAAATAGTAAGTTTTCTTGCTAACGAACACCAAACTTTTTCAAAAAATGTTGTACCTCTTCCAGATATTATTGTTGTTTCTAATTATTGCTGCAATGGTGACTTGTGCAAGTGCAAGAGGAGGAGGTGGTGGTGGTCATGGTGGAGGAGGTGGAGGTCGTGGTGGTGGTTTTGGAGGAGGTGGAAGAGGCGGTTTTGGTGGTGGAGGCAGAGGATTTGGTGGAGGGCGTGGAGGATTTGGTGGAGGGCGTGGAGGATTTGGAGGTGGAAGAGGGTTTGGAGGAAGTCGAGGATATGGTGGAGGTGGTCCTTTCTTCGGAGGTGGTGGTGGAGTTTTTGTGCCCCCATTTAGACGACCCTACTTTTAATCACATGGATATTAATATGACGATTAGATATAAGTCACCATATATGATGTACATATGTATCGCTATGGCTTTCTTTATTCTTCCTCTTTTTATTTTTTAAATTATTTGTTTAAATAAATGCGTAAAGAAAACCAAACTGTTTCGAGATGTAATAATTATAATATGTTAACGAATTACTTTCCTAAGAATTGTTTTCATAGCACCACTAAGGTCAATCTATTTCGCCAAACAATTAAATTTCGAAACAAAGTTCAGGGTCGAGCTAACGTTGAATATGTTTCGAGTTGCCTCCTTTTTTAAAACACACTTTAATAAGGATTCATACTCTAAGTTTCATTGAACTAACACATTCTTATTAAATTTATTTTATTTGTTTAAGACAAAACACCACTTTTAAACTATTTGAAATGCAATCAGGTTGGAATAATACTTTTGAAAATTTCAAGGCAATGCCAAAAAATACAAATAGTCACGTAAACATTTAGAACTGTATGACTAAAAACTACACGGTAACTCCCCGAAAAATAAGTCGTCATTATACTGAACCATTCATATTTTAAAACTTAAATTCGATCAATGTGCTAATTATTTAAATAATTCTAACAATAATAATTATTTATAAATTTCATACATTCACCGAGAGTGTTTCAGTTCAATTTGAGAATCGCAGTGCATCCTCATCATTTGCCTTAGCCTAGACAAAATTGCATCCATCATGAATAAAGTGAGTTCTTACAAATAATTCTTAACTTTTTTAATTAATTCTAAGCCTGTTAAAGATCTTGTTCCTCTTTTTGGTTGTTTTTGTGATGACGAGTTATGGGGGTAGAGGTTTTGGAGGTTTTGGTGGCCGAGGACTTGGAGTTGGTCGAGGATTTGGAGGTTTTCGAGGATACGGCAGGGGTAGAGGTTTTGTACCTTTTCGACGTCCCTATTACGGAGGATATGGATATGGGCTCTATGGATATGGCTATAGATATGGCGGATATGTTCCCATTCCAGTGCCATTGCCTGTTCCTGTTCCCGTTTTATTATAAATATTAAAATTGGTTAGTTTTATTGAATAAATGTTTTTTTTTATTGTTCATTTTGGTGGATAAAAATTTGTACATTAAAGTACTTCTTTTTTTGTTGATATTACATTGTATAATTAAACAAGAAGAGAATATAAATCAATTCGAACATTTTACAAGTAAATACAAATACATTTACACATTTTGTATGACTTAAAATTATTAAGAGATCCACTGCAATAACAATTTGTGGAATGTTTGTATGTTTTGTTTGTTTTAAAATATTAAATACAAAAATTCTTATTTTTAAAGTTTGGAATAATACCAAACGACTAGATGATAATTTTTTTAATAATGAGTGAGAATCATTCGATGAGATCGATGTTTGTTTTGGTTTTGATTTTTTATTTTAATTTTTTTTATTATTAGTGTGACTAGATTCAAAAAATATTTATTTTTTTGTTTGGAATTTTAAGGGAACAGATTTAAGTGATTAATAAATATTCCATTCGGCTTATGAAAGTTATACTAAAAATATAATTTGAAACGGATACAAAAATGTTTTAAACAAAGATTATTTAAAAATGTTTTGATAATAAAGAATTTTTCAGACAATCTTGCATTTCTTAAATTAATCATGGGTGTTTAGACTTAAATTGTACCGTATTTCCATCTTTGCTAATTTAGGTAAGGGAGAGTTAACATTGAGAGAAAATAGGTCCGTTCGCGTACTTTCTGCACTAAAATTCGTAAAAAGAGATATTTTAAAGAGTGGGGGGAAAACAACAAATTTTTCACACAATATTACTGTCTTGTTGTTGTTCTTTGAAAATTTGTTTTTAAATTTTATAACTGACAGCAAAAGCGAGCAATTTATTTAATTTATTTGAATTTCTATCAAATTTGAAATTTTCACAAATCAGCCCAAAGAAATTTCTTGGGCTAAAATTCGTAGGTTGGGGAAATATTTTACTCTCTCGTGAGCGCTCTCTTTTACGAAAAACTACGAAATTTTTGAGTACGCGAACAGGATTTGGTTAAATTTCGTATTTTTTCGTAAAATTGGACTGTTTTAGGAGGGTACGCGAACGGACCTAATATCAACAACTTCTACTTGTTAAAAAATTTAAACTATAAAGAACTTCTAGAAAAATTTTAAATATATCTGCAAGGAAAATCAACCCGTTTTCAATTCCTGAAAAATCAGAAAATGGGACAATTGATGTTCTAGAATTAATACATACAGGTATAGGCGGCCCATGGAGATAAAAACAGTAGTCAATGAGTACAAACGATATACTGTCGTTTATTACTTTCTTAATCACAAGTCAGAAATCATCATGTCAAATTGTAAGCTGATAGAAGCAGAACTGGAAAAGGAGTTTTGGGGAGAAGCCATTTTGACTTACTTTCAAAACAGACTACCTTCAAGAGTAATTTTGACTACTTTTGAGATGTGAAACGTCATTAAAACACGTTTGGAGGAACTTCTTCGAACATTTCGAGAAAGAAGCTACATATGTTCATATTCCAAAAATAAACTGAGGAAATGGGATAGAAATTTTATTAAATACTAATGATAAAAAGATTCTCGAAAAAGTATGGTTTCCGATCATGCACAGATTATTTTATAAAAACTGCAAAGCAATGAAATGGAAATTTTTGATGGAATGAAAGAAATGAAATAAGCGTAATGGGTGCTTAACAGGATGATGCAGAATATTTTTCTGGTGGGATTGTGGAATCTTCTTCTGAATCCCAATTCTTTGGATTCGATGAAAAGGAAGTTAAAAAGTCTCAATCAAAGAGTAAATCATCTTCAAGATTATTTAACGAGATGCTTGCAGTAAAGTACGATGGGGAAAAAAGAGGCGACGAATCGGAACACCGTAAATGCGCTATGAAAGAAGAGATGAACTCATTGCAACAAAACAATACATGATATATAATGCATTACCTTCTGATAGAAAAACAGCAGGTAGTAAATGGTTTTATAAGCGGAAAACAGATGATAGAGGAGATAAATGTATTTACAAGGCTCACAAGGTTTTTCTCAGCGGTATGGAGTATATCGTGACGAAACGTTATAACATTAAGGGTTCTTTTGGCAGTTGCTAGGCATCTTTGGCTATGGATGCAAACTGGTCAGAAGATCGCATTTAAAGAAAACCTTCAAATCCTCTGGTGGAAAAAAATCAGTTGCTATTACAGAGGTTCGTAGCTCATTCATCCTCTGCTTAAGCAGAAGCTAGCGGGAAGTATTTTGGCTTAAAAGGCCACTCGATGTTATCAACGAACGAAAAGTTAGAAGAAATCGTAGTTATTTCTAAGTCTTCTAGACTTAGCGAAAAGTTGCACAATCGTTCTAGACATATAGTAGATACAAAATATCATTTTACCAAGGATAAAGTATATCGCCAATAAGATCCAAATATAGGGTCCGCCATCAACGTTTTTTTTCAACTAGTGCTTATTTCGTGAATGGTAACACTTAGATCAACGCTTAGAAAAGATGGCGATTTTGCTAGATGAAGCTCATTTCGATCTTGGGGGGTATGTAAATAAGAAAATTGTCGCATTTGGGGCACAGAAAACCCGCACGCATACATTGAAAAGCCGATACACCTAAAACGAGTCACTGTTTGGTGTGGATTTTGGTCCAGAAGCATAATTGGGCCATTTTTCTTCGAAAATGAGCAAGGAGTGGCCGTTACAGTCAATGGCGATCGTTATCGGGGTATGTTGGACGCATTTTTGTTCACAAAAGGAGAAGGAGGATATTGGCAACATTTGGTTTCAACAGGACGGCACTACGTACCACACAGCCGTAGCTACACTCGATGTTTTTATAGCATTTTCAAAAAAAAAGTTATTTGGCGGACCCTTTATTTGAAAGTAACAACATGATGGCGGATATTTTTACAAAACCGCTACCAGCAGAAAGATTTAAAGATCTCAGATAAAGATGCGGACTAGTTGGCCAGTTTTGAGGAAGAGTGTTAAGGTTTCAAACGCACTCATCGAACCCATCTTCTAGTCTACTTACTTGACAGCATACATGACTAATAACACTAGTAGACAAAATTACGTTTTTGTTTTTTTGGTGCACAAACAAAACAATAATTTTTTAAAGGATTAAGATGTCCTGAATTTGAATCTCACCTTCAAATCTGTCTACCACATCAGGTTTTTAAAACAAAACATATCCCTTAACAATATATCGTATGATTTGATGATTTTGAAAAGTACAAATCTTTATCTTCTGGATATATTTTAAATCCTTTTCACTTAGTTTTTTTCTATTTTTCATTATTTATTATTTAACTGGCAGAGTAAATTAACCTTTTACTTGCACCTAATGGTCTTTCGTTTTCATATTCGAGGCTTTAATCTTGACGTTTAACTCTACTTTTCCCGTTGAACACACTTTATTTCAAACGCTCTGAATAGTTAATGTGAAAAATGTGTCATATTTTCGGTAAGTAAATATTTGACTATTTGATGTTATGAATATTCGCAAGATAACAGAATATAGGAAATTATAAAATATTAGCGAGGCCCAATAAGGATGGCAACTTTAAGAACTGAAAATTGCTCAGTTAGCTAAACAGATCCCTTGAATAAGATTTAGAGAAACGAAAAGTCGTCCTTTTTGGGTCCAAGGGTCGTCGAGAGTATGTGAGAAGTCCCCAAAATGCAGCAAACGATCCACGGTATACTTTGAAAACAGTGAAACATTGTGGAGTCAAAATAATGACATGGGCTTGCTTTTCATACTACAAAATTGGACCCATTTATTCCATTGTGGGTATAATGGATGCAATTAAAAATGTGAAAATTCTCGGAGGTATGTTACCATATGCTGAAGAGAATTTGCCGTTGCTTTGAGAATACCAACATGACATTAGATAATGACCCAAAGCATACTTAAAAAAGGGCAAAATCATGGTTTGAGGAAAAGAAGTGACGAGTTATTTAGAGGCCCGCTTATTCCCCCGACCTAAACCCCATTGAAAATTTGTGGAAAGATGTTAAGAATGCGGTCCATGAAACGAAACCTAAGAATTCAAAAGAATTGTGGGCAATTACTGCAGGATTTGTGGAACGCAATACCAGTCGAGAGGTGTCAGAATTCAGTGGACTCAATGTCACGATGGTTATGCAACAAAGTACTAATGGTAAGCTTATAATGTTAATATAGTTTCACATAAATTATTACAGTTTTTCTTACTTTTTACGTTGTAGGTGCAGAACTATGATGTACTGCTATTTTAGTGAACACAACTGTATAATGTGCTCAAATACTCAGAAATAATCGTTTATAACATTATTTTTATATTTTTTCCAATATATTACAAATACTTGATGTTATAACCTTAAGACTACGAATTCGTAATGAGATCAAAAAATGTTCTTATACCGTTTTGCGTTTTTCTATTAAGAACCGTTTTAGCATACGTTTTTCAACGTTTTTTTAACGTTAATTTATGGCTGACAATTGTATGTAAGATGACAACTAATGAGGATTTTTTGAAAAATAAGAAAGAACGAAAGAACTGAACATTTTTAAATTGAATATCGAAGTAAGGGATTTATGAATTTACATTGCCTTAAAAAGCCTAATATACGTTCTTTTTGAAATTATAAAAGGTTCTATCTTAAAAACCTAACGTGATAGATTGATTTTGAAGTCAGTGTGTTGACAGTGACAGTCCGAGTAAAGACTAATATTGAAGTTTCGAATAATGCCGCCCCAAACAAAGACCTTGGACTGTTTGTTTTCAGAGGCTCAGTAATTGAAGTTTTGTTTATTAACCACTCCTGATATATGAAAGTGGGTTTTGTCGCTCATTATCACAACAGTGTCTTTTTTCAAGATTGCTTCAGCAAACTTTATAGATATGCTGCAATTCTTGGACAACCATCATCTTGTATGTGCAAAATTCGCCGAACTGAGCGGTCTGACAACCGTAGATCACGAGCGTAACATACAGCCGATCGATGAGGGCTGACTTCAACTGCTTGACGCACTCTTTCAATATTTTCTGGAGTCCTTACCGTTAGATAACCTCTTCGCACAATTTCAAGGCTATAAAGAACCAGTTCTCTCACTTCATAATAATATTAAACTTTGGAACACGACCGTGGTGGACAATAATAAATAAATGATTTCGGAATCGTCTCGTTGTTTCAATGACCGAACGATCCGTTTCAGTGAACGTGTTGTAAACAAACACACGATGCGCAATCGATCACGGCTCCATGGTTACTGAAATGGCATCCCGAAAAGCGTAACAATAGGGTTTCCCCCCACCTCGCTTGCCAGCTCGTTAAAATCTTCCATACCTCGCTGCCGGACCCTATATTACACTGGTCAAAAAGGTAATATAGTTGGTAATCAAATTAATCAACTTGAATACTGTATGCTTTCAACAAGATGAAAAATGATGAACAAGAAACTCCACTTCTTATCCACTCTATCCAAAAGGGTAGGACAGGAAAAATAATGATTATGCATGTCTGAAGGAACCTTTGTGGTCAGAAGAAGAAGCAAACCAAGTCAACTTTTATAACAATTAAATAATAAAGTTAACAATTGAAGGATCGATAGCATTTAACCGGTACAAATTTTCGATTGATAATTACTTTAAACAACAAGTAAAACCGAATATAAAAAGATTAGCAAACAGTTGTAAGCCCCAATTTCTTCTCGTATAGAAAAGGAATTTTACGAGTTCGAGACTTAAAAACACAAAACATACGTATAAAAATGGGAATAAAATACAAAATAAAAAACACGATAAATCTGTTCCCTTAAACCTAAACTAACTTACCAGACAAAAAAAAGGAAGTCCCACGTACGAGTATACTGATAAATAATTTTAAAAATAAGGAACGTAGAAAAAGAATAATTCTTTGGTTGGTTTGGGTTTCGTTGTTTACAGCATTGACTTACATTCGAACTCTACAATGCTATGCTGAATGCAGTGAGTGATTTCACCGAAACTTGGTCGCTCACATGGTTTGCGATTCCAACAGCGACGCATCAGGGCATACACCGACAACGGCGTATTGTCCGGACAACTGAGTACATTACCTTCCTGGACATACTTGATGACTTCCTCATGCGTAAGACCATAGTAGGGCTGAAGAGCGTACGAAAATATCTCCCACAGACACACTCCAAAGGCCCATACATCCGACTCGATGGTGTATTTGTTGTAGAGAATGCTCTCCAGAGGCATCCAACGTATGGGAATGACATCGTTTTCGTCGCCTTTGTAGTAGTCCTGCAGATAGATTTTGTGTGATAGGCCAAAGTCGGCAATTTTGACAACCATCTGTTCGTTGATGAGACAATTGCGGGTAGCCAAATCCCTATGAACGAATTTCCTCTCCGAGAGATAGACCATTCCGGCGGCGATTTGTTCAGCGATTCTCAGGAGATCAGCATCGTTGAGATCGGTTCGAGTGCGATTGGCTTGATGGGTGGCAAATGGTGAACACGCCCGCAGAAACTCACTTAAGTCACCCGGCGACATGAATTCGAAGAGGAGACACATCGGACGACCCAGAGCACACACGCCAAGGAGTTTAACAATATTTGGGTGGTCGAATTCGGCCAGCAGACAGGCTTCTCTCTCAAAGTCAGATTGCATTGCTTCGCTGGCATCGTCTTTGAGCATTTTCACTGCCACCAACATCTCTTCGTCCCCGGGTATCAAACCGGGCGCCTTGGCTTGAAACACCCGGCCAAAGGCTCCCTGACCTAAGCTGCGCACGTAGATGATATCGCCTCGAGGATATTCTAGCTTCTCTAGCTTTGTGTTCAACTTTGGTTTGGGCTCGTGAATTGTGGCAGTGCTGCGAATAGTTCCCGTATGGGTGCTTCGTAATGTTCCGCATTTGTGATTGCTGGAAGTGTCCAAGGTGTGATGACTGGAAGAGAGATTGCAATCGCGACTAACAGACATATTGCATTCGGATGGCGGTTGCTGGGAAAGCTGTTGATGAACATCCTTGTGTTTGGCTACTTTATGAATGAGCAGAATAATCAGATGGAAGGCTACAATTCCTACGAAGCCTATGCCAGCTAAAAGGAAGATCATCGATGGTGTGAAGAATGTTTCCATTTTGATGGGAGTTGTGGTGTCTTTGCTAGTGATGTCAATCGAGTCGGCTAAAAAAGAATATAAGCATGGATTAAATCTCTAAAAGGAAACCATTCAATCAGGAGAAAAGTGAGAAGTTGGAAGATGGTGCAAATAAACACCAAATCGAAAAACCTATCGCCTATTTGAGTTAGAAATAAAGGTATAGGTTGTATGTGGTTATTTAATAAAACTTACGACAAAGCGGGACATCACAGTGCTGCCACCGCACAGACTCATCCGTTGTGTAGCACCATGGATACGGTTCTTCTCCGCCAGCATTTCGGCAGTAGTTTTCTCCCTCAGCGATTTGGGGGAACACAAGTGGCGGTTGGATATGTTTATGTGGATGTTGCGAATCCCAACGTTGACAAGGGATTCCAGTCTTTGATATGTTAACATGACCAAGGTAATATCTCCCATTACCATTTCGGCAGTCATCTTTAAATTAAAGAGAAAATAACATGAAAAATAAGAAACAGGAAAAAGAAAAAAAGGATTATTCTTACAAGAAACTTCAGATTCGTTAATCTTCGTCAATCCAATATATGAGCAGTTCGGTTTCTTGGCAGTTTGGTTGTATTTGGGCAGAACCGAACAATTAGGCAGGCGGAAGTGTCCTCGGGACTTAAAGAATATTCCGCGTTCTTTCTTTTCTTCGATCAATACCCAATCGTTGTAACAATATTGCAAGTGCGTCGCAACACAGTCTTCATAGCACAGAGGAACCTTAACAGGCTGACCGTTCTCTGTTTGGCATTGGGGGAATGCATACGAGCATAGCATTTTCTGCAAATTCGAACATTAGAAACTAGAAAAGCTTTACTCCGTTCATTCGATAAATCCAAAACTTACTTCAGCTGCAATACGACATTGTCCGGTAAGATCGGAAATCAACTCCTCGAACAACGCCGTTGTTATCTGCTCGTTCTTCCAACCTCCATTCGGATCTTCCCGGCTATACCACACCTGACCACGGATAAACGACTTGCAAATCTTTCCATTGTACGGAGCACAATAGCCTTTTTCTTTGTGATTTGGTGCTCCGTCGAATTGGTCGATATTTTTCATGGAGCTGCCATCGATTCCGGTTGTAAACAGAAGAACATTGAACACAAGGATTTTGTGAAGCATATTTTTCGTTTAACAAACTCGCAACTATATTGAATGGATTTATAGCATATTTTATATTTAAACAAATGTCAAATTTTTAATAAATCATTGGCGAATGTTTAAATAAATTACAATGAACAATTAAAATGGAAAAACTACGTTTAATTGTGGTACAAAAGTTTTTCGCTTGTATTTTGATTTATGACACTTTGCGGAGACGACGCCTTTCATCAGACAACAGAACTGAACAGGGATGTTAGTGAGGAGGGATAGGTTCTGTTTGTTTTGGAAATTAGTTGGGTATGTACATGTACAGCGCAGCCGAATTACTCGTATATTCAGGATCAAATTAAGATACCGATTTTTAATTATACATTCATCTATTTAAACGATTTTTTATCTCTAATAACTCTTCCTGATATGAAATTTTGGGGATGATAAAAATGGTCTGTTATCATTTTTTCATTCTGATTTAATTCTTGTTTCAACTAGTACCTAAGGACTTTCGTTTACTTAAAGGTCCTTCTAGAAATCATAATTTAATTATAACGAATACCGATTACCAATTAAATCCGATGAATGAGGTCCTGGTGGATGCGGAGTGATTTGTTGATCCTATAACTTTGTTTGAAGTGTCAAAATGTGTCCCCTTGCTTTCCTTAAAGATTCTGTTATTTATAATAAATTTCTGTTTAAAACAAAGAGTGATTAGATGTTCAATTTTGTTAACTTTATAATGGGACAAATTAATTTAATTTCCTCAAGGTAAGATTTTTATAAAAATGGAAGATTTACAAAAGATTCAGCCGTATCCGTGCCAAGTAACGCTTTGTTTAAACTGAAGTGACCTGGGGTAATGATTGAAAATCATTATTTTCAATCATTACCGGCTAGTTCCAATAAATAGAGTTGTCTATTTTTGAAGTGTTCTATTTTTATAGAGGTTAAACATCAAATATTCATACTGGTTACAGAATCTGATGAGTAGCCTTCTGATGGAATCAAATGTCAATTTTGACAACCTTGTTGGGCAGATTTGAAAGTCCAAAACAGTGTGAATTCCCATAAAAAGTGCACATTTAAGGGGATTTGTGTTGCCCTTAGCATTCCAAGATACAGTTTGAGGGGGTTAGGAGAGGAAGAGAAGGTTTGATATGAGCTATCGATGCACATAGGTTTTTAAATATCGTTCCACATTCGCGTAGTCCGACTAAAGAACGAATCTCTGTACTTGAGAGTAGACTGATGAACCACAGCTTTTATCAAATCAATAAATAAGAAATACCACGATATTGTGAACATTTGGCTGTCTCATGCAAACACGTTCATGTAATGACCAAATTGTCTCCAAAAGGATGCTTTAAACTGCAACATCAGTGAATTTTTAATCTATAATCTTTTAGAGGTATATTTGGGTTTCTAAATGGTTGAAAATCCAAAGTATTTAAACGAACTCAATCATAAAATGGTTTGCGGAGCTACTTGGATTTACAGACATTTAGAAATATATCGAGGCATATATTGGCTTGGAGCCAAATAATTCTTTAATATATGTATAACCGACTTAATAATATTTTGAAAGCCCGTCCCTTTTCATAGCGTGGATCAGCAAATTTGGCAAATCATTAAAACTACCGAAAGCTTTCATCAATCTTCAAAACCGATAATTTAATAGAGTCGGAATATAAGGTAAAAAACCGTCACCGGCATTAGCAATAAAATAAGTACCTGAACTACACTGTGATAATTTATGTTTGTCTTTTTAATTTATTAGTCTCTTGTTTTTAATGTTAATTTATTAAATAGTTTAAATATTTTTCTTTCATTTTCCTTTTTCAAACGAAATAAAAATTAAATTTAAAAAATAAAACCAACAAAAACAATATAAAATACAACAACAAAAAAACAACATATCATAATAAAACCCCTGAAGAAGTCGTAAGTAGCGACGAAACATTGGGTAAAAGATGGAATAAAATTTTTTATTTGCATTAAAAATCAATTGACCAAAATAGCCTGCATTACCAAACATAAATCTACAAATATTCATTAAAAAATTGGTCACATAAAACATACATATATGTCACGGCTACTGTTCGGAAGCAATGAACATGTTTATGACAAATGCAAAGTACAAACACTTTAACATACAACATAAACAATTACAAAGCTTTTTGGAATCTAACAACTTCTTGAGTGACTATCAGTAACTATCGACAACAACACACCAGGGGATTGCTTTTAAATCTGGTTTAGGAATTAACTATCAAAATACAAAAGTGGCGAACGAAATATCCGAAGATATAGAGCTGAGACTGGGAGTGCCTCAAGGTGCATTTCTGGAAACGCTTCTTTTCATAATTTACATCAATGGCCTGGAGAACGTTCCAGAATAGTACTCCGTTTTAACTATAGGAACAAACATTAAAAAAAATACTTTTTACATTGTTAAGAAAAGAATTATCCAAAATAGACCACAAGTTTTTCTTTCACCCATTTGCAAAGCTTTCTACTGAGAAAAATTGAATATTTTTTTGAGTCAACTGAATAGGTACAAAAATTAAAATTATTATGGATTGGAATAAAACAAGTTTCTGTTAAGTTTGGTAGTTGGTACTCCCACCTTTACTTTTAATTATTTCGTTAATTAGTTCTGGTATAAATCCTACAGCCTTTTGATATATTTCGCTCCACGCTAACATATGTAATTGCAGAAATTAAGGATTCTTTGTTTTTAAACTGAAGACCACCCCCATAAACTGTGGTTACTAACCATCGCCAAGTATATTTAATAGTCTTTAGATCAGATGAGTACGGAAGTTATTGAAGGAAGTGTAAATGTAGCTCCTCTGCTCTGTCCAAGCTTTTTTTATGCGCACCAAGTGAGTAAGCGCGTTATCATGTTGGTAGGTAGGCCAAGTTTATTGGTCAAAACATTTAAGATTATTTATGAAAATTTCTGCAGTAATTTTTGATGTAACGACCTTAACCTTAACTGTTCCATAATAACTGGCAGCTTTCCATATAACAACACCTCCTTCACAGTTGTGATGAAGCTTTTAACACCTTTTTATTTTCTCAAATCATGAAAATAAAATATTGGCTCATCAGGCCCATAGAAGCCATTAAAACTTCGGTCAATTTTATCAGCTGCTTAAAGTCTGGTTTGGTCTTGATGTCTTATCAAATCAATTTTAGATTTTGAAACACTGCTAAGGCATGTGGATTGGTTTAATACATTTTTGAAGCGTGTATCAATCCATTTTAGTAATGGCGTAGTTTTTACTTATTAAACTTTTTGGTCCTTTGTAATATTATAAAAAAAAAACAGAATAAATCACAAGTTTTTATTTTGAGAATTAATCAAATATATATTTTCTTAAATCTTTTAATTTTGTAACAAATTTCATTCTCATTTCTCGTCTTTAATCGATTCCAATCCCTGAAAATAGTAAAATTTAAATACGTTAATTAAGGTAATGTGGTTTATTTTCTTAACATAATACGAATAAGAATGAAAACTTTTAAAATTGTATTTGAAAACATTATCACGATTGCAAAAACAAAGAGATATTAAAAAAACTGCCAGGTTTGGCCCTGCGAACTTACTTCCATCAAATTTTTAGTTCATTATGTACTTAAACCCTGTTAATTAAAAACTCAAAACAAAAAAAAGTGTTGTTTGCTTATTTTGGCAAACAATGTATTTTTGTTGAAATTTTAAGCACACTTCAGAAGAAAATTTGATAAACTGTTATTCGACAGCTTACAATAGGTTCAAATTTTACGGCGTATAAACAGTGAAGTATTTGTTTGGTATATAACACTGCTTCATTTTACGTTGGGCTGTAGTAGCGAAAAATAACGGGAATAGATTCATATGGAATAATTCAAAAATTAATTGGGACTTACAAAATTGGGAGTTGACTTTTTTGGGAGTTGAATTTTATGGCCTCGTACTAAGAGACAAAGTGGTTCCTAAAATATGCGAAAGTCTGGGATGCGACTGAAGTCTAACAAAGCTGCTGTAGGCATCGCTGGCGAATTATTCAAATAACCAGGGGCCTGATTATGAGGTTCGCGGCGGATCGTTTTCAATTGATTCAATGATAAACACTCTTTCGCCTGGGAATCCACCAAAAAAAGCTGTCGGATTTCAACTCGCCAACAAACATTATGACATTTCAAATTCGCCTTCGAATTCGTTAATTGGTTGAATTCAAAACGAAGAAGCCGAAAGCGAAAGCAATAGTTGAAAAATGCCAAACTCGCTAGCAAAACGATTCGCCGCGAATTCCATAATCAGGCCCCAGGTGATGACTTGGTAGGGAGCATGCACCAACTCATCTGCAAAATATGGTCAGAAGAAAGCAGCCCGATGAGCGAAATCTCAGCATAATTTGTCAAATATTCAAGAAAGGAGTCCCTTTGAACTGCGCCAACTACAGAGGCATCAATCTCCTGAAAATCGCGTATAAGATTCTTTCTGCTGTATTTTGTGAACGTCTGAAGACGTTCGTCAACAACCTAATAGGCCCTTATCATTGTGGCTTCAGACCAGGAAAGTCCACAATTGACCAAATCACACTACTGCAGATACCCATCATCTCTTTATCGATTTTAAAGCCGCGTTTGACAGCATCTATAGGAAAGAGCTTTACACGCAAGTGGAAGAGAACCTCAACCAAATTAGGGTGCGAAACTGGAGATAAATAGATAGAAACCGAGCTGGCTGGAGAAGCATGTTGGCTGAAGATCAGATCCCTCCCGGACTTAAGTTAGTAAGTAAGGGATGCGACCCACACTAATAACTTACATCTTAACCTTAACAAAATAATAGAAACAATTTTTTGACAGCAAAATTTAGCACAATTGTGAATTCTTACGATGTGTGTGTAGCAATTTTTGTATATTTTATTTTTTTATGAAAAAAGTGACAGCTGCATTTTTATAAAAAGTTTACTGAATTTAAAAAAAAAACAATACATTTGAAATTATTTGAATAAATATCTTCAATTTTTGCCAAGATATTCGAGTCGAAAATCAATTTTTACCAACTTTTAGTAATGTTTTTTTTAAGCTAAGTTTGCATAAAAATTGGATTTTAATATTGGCTGAACTGTCAAAAGTCTTCCGATAGCATCCAATTAGGTGACAATTGCCAATTTCCTATCAAGTGAAAATTGGTCGCATTCACAAAGCTAGTGGCTACGTAGTCAAGGGATTCTGATTGGCTAAATCTAACTGCAAAAGTAGTTGAAATTTCCCCTCCGACGTAGTGTAAAAAATTCGGCTACAAAGTTAGTGGAGAATGATTTTGAAGTTTCACAATCAGCTGCTCGGTAAAGTAACACGAATTCAAAATGAAATAAATCGTTCAATATTTAAATACAAATATAAATCATTCAAATTGTGTCTTAAATTTGATTTTATTGAATTTAAATACACAAAAAATAAGTTAAAGTTATCAAATCAAAAATGTTATTTATTTTATATATTTGCATTTGTTAATAATATGACAGTTCCAGATTGACTAGCTTTGTAGTGTAGTTTTGCATTCACAAAGCTAGTTGAATTTGTGAATGCGACCATTGTCCGTTTATACGGTTGATTGATTTTATCCAAATATTAGACATTTTTTGGTAGAAAATAGGCTGACAATTGCCGACAATAGTATATCTTCCTAATAATAATTGTCTGTTTTCACGGTTGGAAGACTTAAGAAAACAAAAAAGGTGGTAGACTCATTGGGCAGGTTCAGACAACATAAGGTATACTTCATTTGCAGTCAACTGCTTTCTTTGAAAGTGTCATGAATTTTAAATTCAGAACTTTACATCACAAACCTCTACTTTAAATTCATAGTACAAAAACTAATAAAAACATTATTGTCTACAAAACACTCCTCAGGCAAGCTAAAAGTCCATCACGAACGGAACTTTTTTACAGAAAGCATTAAATGAAGTTGGGCAGAAAATAAATAAATCATTGAGTAATAAAGTTTAGCTTTTAGTTGAATTAAAAAACATGATCAATTGTCATTTTGACATAAGTTGACTTGACTTGATAGTTAGGGAGATTTTTCTTGACTAACTTTCCAGTCAACTTTCCAATAAAGTTGCCTTAATTGGAAGGCAATTTTTTGGCAGCTGGCCAATCAGATGCTAGAATTCTGCCTTACTTTCAAGTCCCTTATGTCGACTGAACCTGCCCATTGGCCGACGATTGACTGCCAATGGGCAGGTTCAGACAACATAAGGGACTTCATTTGCAGTCAACTTCAGTGTTTGAACGTAAATTTTGAGCAAGGCAACTACTTAGTTTTTCAAGTGTCATGAATTTCAAATTCAGAACTTTACTTCACAAACCTTTACTTCAAGTTCATAGTACAAAAACTACCAAAATCATTATTTTCTACAAAACACTCCTCAGACAAGCTACAAGTCCATCACGATTTGTATTTTGTATTATAAAGAAATATTACTTATTTCTTTTACAAATTTACAAGGAACCTTTTTACAGAAAGCATTAAATGAAGTTATGCAGAAAATAAATAAATCATTAAATAATAAAGTTCAGCTTTTAGTTGAATGAAAAAACATGATCAATTGTCATTTTGACATAAGTTGACTTGACTTGATAGTAAGGGAGATTTTTCTTGACTAACTTTCCAGCAACTTTCCAATTAAGTTGCCTTAATTGGAAGACAATTTTTTGGCAGCTGGCCAATCAGATGCTAGGAACTTGCCTTACTTTCAAGTCCCTTATGTCGACTGAACCTGCCCATTGGCCGACGATTGACTGCCAATTTCTTTTCTGTCACTTTTGACAGATAAAATAGGGTGTTTACATGGTTGATAAAAAATTGTTTAAAATGTTTTGCGAAAAATCTGCCAATTTTGGAAGATCTTCCAAGTGTGTATTCTTAGATTTTCGATTTTTTTAAATTTTACCAAATTTTAAAAGCGTTATTCTTTTTGGATACAATTATTTTGAAGGTAAAGTCATTTTTGTTCGTAAGATATTCGAGGTGACAAATACTTTTGTATAGTTTTTTTTTGATTTATGAAAAACCCGTTAATGTATCTTTTTTTGTCCAAAATTATACTTATTTAGTATCACATCGAATATAAAATTTATTTGGAGTCGCTAGCGTTATTGGTTCGTGGGATATTTGGGTTAACCAAAATTTGTACTTTCTTTTAAGGCTTTTTTGCATCTGTGTTTTCTATAATAATAAAATTTATTTGAAGTCGATATTTTTACTGGTCCTTGAGATATGGACGACGAGAAAGTGTATCCCAAACGAACGGATGTACAAGTGAAGCGATTGCTGCTGCTGCTGTGTTAACTCCGAATGATGACAACGAAGCTCTTGTTGTTCCTATTGAACCTTTTATTCAAGCTGATAGAGTTGTGGTTTCTGATGATGTTGCTGCACATACTATCAATAATGAAAATGATAATGTTGCTGTTGTTGCTATGGATGTTTCTGGAAACAATGTTGGTGCTGCTGATGTTGTTGGTGTTGATGCTATTGGTTGCAACAGAGATAGTATAGCAGGTCTCACTAGTGATAATGTTGATAATGCTACTGGCGTCAATGTTTTTGTTGCTCATGGTCATAACAAAAAACGTAAATATAAACAGCTGTTTGGCAGTGATGCTGATGCTTTAAGTGCTCTTCCATCAGTACCTCGATGGCGTTTTATTCATATCTCTCGACTCAATAAGACAATAACTGAAGAGAATGTTATAGACTACACTGCGCGACGACTAAATCTGCCTGCAACAAGTTTAATATGTAGCAAATTAGTAAAGAAAGATGCTGACATCTCATCTCTCCGTTTTGTTAATTTTAAACTTGGTGTCCCAGTTGGATCGTTTAATGATGTTCTTGATTCATCAATTTGGCCTGTTGGAGTCCAGATAAAGGAATTCTCACATCGTCCAAAAAACGAATTGCATCCACACCAAAAAAGTTCTGCAACCTAAACAAAAGTTCTACTGATTTTACGATTTTTTATCACAATATTGGAGGTATGAGAACAAAATCTAATGATTTTTATATTTCCGTTGCCGACTGTTCGTATGACATTATCGTTCTAACTGAAACATGGTTAAATGATAGTTTTCTTTCAACCGAATATTTTACATCGGATTTTAATGTTTATCGAAAGGATCGCTGCCCTGAGAGTACAGGCTTAAAAAGACGCGGCGGTGTTTTATTTGCCATCCGATCTGGATATATTTGTAGAGAAATTCTGTTATACGATAAAGATATTGAACAAATGTGTATTTGTGTAGATTTATGTATTTTAACTGGAAAAACTATTCATATTTATTTTTTTATTTCATACATTCCTCCATTATCTCAATATTCTGTTTATGAAGCTCATATAAATAATGTTAAAGATATTGAAAAAACCTTAGATGAGAATTGTTATATTATAATCCTTGGAGATTTTAATTTACCAAATGTAAAATGGTTATTTGCAAATGATGATGAACAATATTTTCCTTCTAACTTAACTAAAGATTTTGAGTACAATGTAATTGATAGCCTATTGGCTTTAAATCTGCATCAAATTAATAATGTTCAAAATTCTATAGGTCGAATTTTAGATCTAATTTTTGTTGATAAGAATCTAGAAGCTCAATTAGATGAGGCTAGTTTCCTTTTGGGTGAAAATAGTGTTCATCATAAATCACTTGAAATTAAATTTAATTTTTCAGTTTTAATTGAATCACAATTTTGTTCCAATGTTATAGCTCATGAATATGATTTTAAAAATACTGATTTTGTTGCTATGAACACTCGAATCTCCTAAAATGGATTAGAAGCTATTTGGTGGGACGAAGACAATATGTTAAAATTGGTGATGTTCTATCCAATGAAATACAAAATCTTTCCGGTGTACCGCAAGGTAGTCATCTTGGTCCACTCCTTTTCATTTTATTTATAAATGATTTACCGAATTGCATTGAAAGTTCTAGATGTCTTTTATATGCTGATGATCTCAAGATTTTTAGTTCTGTAAGTTCTTCATCAGATGCTGTTAAAATTCAATTGGATATTGATAATATTACCAAGTGGTGTTTCATAAATGGTTTAAATTTTAATGTAAAAAAGTGTAGTATTGTTACTTTTTCTAAAATAAAGGATCCGATATGTTTTGATTACAAAATTGAGAATCAGTTCTTAATGAGGTTAACAAGTCAAAAGGATCTTGGTGTGATTTTTGACTCAAATATGAATTTTTCTCTCCAAATTGATAATGTTATTTCAAAAGCTAACGCCATGTTGGGATTTATTTCAAGAACTTCTAAGTCATTCGAAGATCCTTATACTTTAAAAACTCTTTTTGTATCCCTTGTAAGACCTTTACTTGAATATTGTTGCATAATATGGGATCCCTTTACACAATCAAGTATTTTAAGGATTGAAAAGGTTCAGAAGAGATTTACAAAATTTGCTTTACGAAAGCTTTATAATTATTCAAATATGCCACCTTATGAGACCAGATGTGCTTTAATTGACTTAAAACCTTTAGTATCTAGAAGAAAATTGTATTCAGTACTCTTTGCTTACGATGTGCTCAACTGTAAGATAAATTGTTCATTTTTGTTGTCTCAGTTTAATATGTATGTTCCATCTCGTAATTTGCGTCCTAGAAATGGTAATTTTCTACATGTTCCTTTTCATAGCAAAAATTATGCGAAACATAATCCAATAACTGCTTCTTGTATTGCTTTTAACGAATTTGAGTTTGTAATTGATTTTAATAAAAATAGATTAGATATTAAGAAAGATGTATTGAATTTGTTGTAATACTATGTTTTTACCACTGTCAATTTGTAAATATAATGTTTGATTTTAATGTAGTCTCCATAAAGTATTGTAACTTGAAAGACGAATAAATAAATAAATAAATAAATGTTTCGTTCTTCATATATGTACGTACAGATGTAGTACTTTATAATGTTTGTCGTTTATAAAACTAATAAATACAGAAGTAAAAAGTCCTATGTTCTTCACAAGCTTTTCTGTGATTTAAGACAATACTTGTCGTTTGTTTAGATCTTTCTGTTTTTTTTTTTTTAAATATTACTACCGTTTAAATAATTTCTGGAAGAATCGTACTTGATACTTGATCGACAAAATACCGAATCTGAAATAGTTAGAAATGTCAATGGTTGAGCGTGAATCTTTCTTTGATGCGCACTTAATTTTTTTGACCTTATGAGTTCTTTTTTTATCTTTTAAACAATTTTACAAATAATGCAACTCCATTTCATAAATCTTCAAAACTTTTACTAATAAAAAGTGTTTTGTTTTTTATCAACATAAACCCTCAAAATATGCTCATTTAAGGATATGCTCAGCTGTGTAAAGCTGTCAACTTACGCTCATTATGTAGGGGTTGTCCATTATTCTGCGATCACGTTGATACATAACACGGTCGAAACGTTCGTCCATGTTCCTACGGTATGCCTGAAAGTTTAATTAATTGTTATTTTATACATTTATAATCATGATAGTAATTTAAAGAATGTGAAGTTAGTGTTTGTGAAATAATCAAAAGTAGTGTATAAAGTTTAAATTAAAGTGAAATGTTTTCTATTGGAAAATCATTACGATTATGTAAGGCGATTCGGAATAGCTACGGAGGCAAATATTCAAACTATCAGACGATACTTACATTTCCAAGGGTCAACTTGTGTATTCCGTACATGGCGTATGTTGGAATGGACAAGGCAACTGTAATGATTGCTGCCGATGGTATGATTTCGAACCACATTTTGTTTTATTTTTGAAAATCTTTATTTTCCAAATCGAGTTTTGTTTTCCTTCTGCGGTTCGGTTTTGGTGAGAGCAAAAATTTGTCACTACGAAAATTTGGATGGTGACAGTAATGACAGCTAATTATTGTCATGTGTCATTTTTGAAGGGTGTCAAAGTTTTTAGTACATTAAATTTGGGTTTACATATGGAAGTAAAATTTAAGGCTCTCGTTATCACAAAATAAAATCTTTGAACTCTGAGAGACGTAAGTTTGTTTAAATTGGTCAACTTTAATCCATAATTCAAATACTTTTGTGAAATATATTTTATAAAAAAGAATCCCTGGTTTAATGGATTAAGGTTACTTCGATTGACAATTGACATTAAAACAAGATCTATGAAACTGTTGATGATTCTATGAACGAACTAGCTCTTAAAATATTCATGTAAAAAGATAACTTTTCTATTTGCAGATGCTAGAATGAACTTCCCTGAGAAATAATTGATGAAATTGGAGAATTTGTATGTTCTTTTTACTTTTCATATTTTTTAAATTTTTTTCTTCGTAAAGAAACTTGACTTTGCTTTGGTATAAAATGTTACATCAGATACAGATATGACTTATAATTTCTATCAGGTTTAAAGTGGATTTACATGTTTCTGCATCTGTATTATGCAGATAAGTAAAGGGAGTTATATATATGTCGAAACCTGAAAGTTGAGGAGGGTAAAGCAGTTTTTACACTTGTTTTACTTCCTATAAAATTTGCAGACGGTACAAAAATTCAAACACTTTCTTACTTCTTATAAAATCAATAAAATAGCTAATAAAAACTGTAAGAAAGTTAAAAAATATTTTCGAACAAACAAAAAACATTGCTTAAAAATAAAGGTGGCTATAATTAGTCACACAGTATTTTTCCATAGTCTAAAAATGAGAGTTAAAACGTACTTTGAATTCTTTATATAGTAACAACGCATTAAAACTCGGAGAAGTATCGTCGCCCTAATATTGGGTTGCCGTAAGCGCCATTTTAATGTTTCTGGGAAATCGCATTTGAAGTTTTGACAGCCTATTGCTCGAAAACCAACCGCTGGGATTTTTTCATTTTTTGTCACGATATTCATACGGATATCTTCTTTCAGAAAATGTAATGAATTATTCTACAATGCTTTTAGTTTTCAAAATATTTAAAATTTATTACAAAATGAGTTTGCCGTATACGCCACTGAAATCAATATTTTCTTTTACTCATACACGTACGTCAAAAATTGTGCACTTACGGCATTCCAATAATACATTATTAAAAATTTATTTATTGAAAATCATGAAATATAACACACGTTTTTTGTTTCAAAAAAAAAAGAAAGTTTTTGAGAACAAAAAATATATTTATTTAGTAATTCATAAAGTAGAAAACTACATAGTGTTTAACTATTTATTTGTTTGTATACAGCAAAATCACAGTTATTGTTTTGCACACAGTCTTGCGTTATTATAATAAATAAACAATAAAAAAGAATATAAATAATAAAAAGAAATAAAATATATGACTTCAAACATTTTATACATTTTTGCTTACAACAAAAATAACTAAGTAGTTAAATAAATAACTTAAAAACACAAATTCACATTAGATTCTACAAAGTATAATAGAATATTACTATTATTTCAGTTGCTTGAAAAGAGCTTCAAAATACTTTTTGTCCTCTGATGATATAAAAGTATACAAACTTTTTATATCATTAATTTTTTCCTTTGATATACTTTTTGTTCTCTGAATGGTATTCAAATTTTGATTATATAAGTTCTTCGGTGTTCCTAGAGTAGTTTTAGTAGGTTTTTTAATTAATGAAATCGATTTATAATGTACATCTCTAGCATTTGTTCTAAAAGATTGTTGAAACAAGTGAGGATCCTCATACTTAATAAATTTTATTTTAGAAAAAGGCATAGTTGCAAAATTTAAGAGACTTGCTTTGGCAGAGTACGCTTTGAAATCTGATGGTTGCATCTGAACTAATTTCAGGTTTACCTTTTCGTAGCGTATGTTCTTAAGTTGCCTAAGAAGTGCTAATGGACTATGTATCTCAATGTTCTTAAGATGCTTATCTATTGCACTATGAACAGAGTCAACTTCCTGTATGAGTGAGTGTCCAGGCACAGAAAATTTTTGTAATATCATTTTGTGGGACACAAGAATCACTCCATGTCAAAATATCCACATGAGGATGATCTGCCAAGACGTTCTGTAATATTTTAATCAGAGCACTGGCTATATCGTCACCAGAGCGAGCACTATGTACTTCACTCCAAATAGCGCAGTAAGTTACTTTTGGTTTTTTGTAGGCAGGCCAAACTGTTGCCGTTAATTTAAAAACACTTAGTTTTCGTTTGTAATAAAATGAGGAAGCGTTTCCTTTGGGAAGAGAAAACACGCTCTGGAGGTCAAAACAAATTATCAAGTTTTTTGGCTCCAATTAGTTTCTGTCTAAGTCTCTTTCGGTCTTTATGAATATTTTGTCATCTTTATGCTCATTAAACTCTGCAATTTCATTACGTGTAGGATTTTCTTTAGCTTTAAAAGCCAAACACCGATTGCATTGGTCTTTTTTTGGCTTGTAAAAATACAAGTTAAATGCATTGTTGAACTCCTTGCGGTATATGCAATCTTTGACAGGGTCATTCGTAGACTCCTTATACAAGGAGTACCTACATCTTTGTGATATTTAAGTGAGGCTCCAAATATTTTCTATCTGAGCTCTCCCTACAATAATGGGAATCTACTGTAGGGAAGCTCCTAATGTGATCATGAATCTCTTTTATTTTTCCGGGTAGGGTCACTTTTTTAGTGTTTTTTTCCTTTATTGAAGGACTTATGGCTTCCGTTTTTATTGAGGTTATTAAAATAATAGTATATTCTCTTTTCGTTTATTGGGAGAGTATTTAAAAAAAAATTTTGCAGACTTGATGAATTATGTTATCTGTTTCCAAATAGAAGTGAAAAGTTTGTGTTTGTTTTTTTTTTTTTTGAAGATTCAATTTTTCTTCTACGCTTAATTGGAACCTGCTTTACAAAATTTCAGTAGAAAGAGAACCTTATTTATACTTTTTACGGGCACAGTAAAATTGTATGCACGTACGACAAAACCAAACAAAAATATTTTGTACAACAATGACGTACGTGCATACGATTAAATAGCGTTACCTTGTATATTGTAGTCACATAAGTCAAAACAATACTGAACAGGCATTACAAATTTTGATGGCGTACGTTGCAGGACAATAAGACGTACGTCAAAACAATTCTTAAAAACAAATCTGCTTAAATTGTATGGAAAATTTGACGTAAATGCCAGATTTTGGCCCTTACGTCAAAACAATACGTGAACTTTTTGAATTGGGCGGATATACGTCAAAACCATTCTGTATATCTTTGCAATAGAAAGAGATAGAGCAAAGAGGATACAAGATTTGGAAAGAGCTACCCCGAAAACATAGAACTGCATACCAAACTCAAAAAGTGAATTTTGGCGTTTACGGCAACCCAATATTAGGGCGACGGTATCTCACTAATGTAAGAAAAATATTGCAACTAGTTGCATGAACCTCACAATTAAAAGGGAATAACAATGGAATTCTGAAAAAAGTGTAACAAAACTTAGAAAAGTAACATACAAACAAAACGAAAAGTAGAATAGAAGAAATGTAAGGCTAGGCGCGCACATGCAACTTTTAGTTTCGAAACTGTTTGGTTTCTAAACTGAGCACTATAGACTTATATGAGAGTCCGCGCACATGCAGAAACCATTCTGTCGCCCATTCGAGCAACTTTTTAGTTTGTGTTTTGACACAAACTAAACGATCACCTCGAACCAAGTCCTTAGTTTGTGTTACAAGGAATTATAGTTAACTGCGCGGACATTCAGATAAATCGTTGAATAATTTTCTGTAAGTGCAAGAAGGAGAAAAATTTAGTCGAAATAAATAAATGTTTCCTGTGTATTGGTTTATTTCGTTGATTACTTTCGGAGTGCGCGATGCTTGGGCAACTAACGATCGAACTATTTGGTTTCGAAAAAGTTGCATGTGCACGCCTAGCCTAAAGCTTTTGTTACACTTGCAACATTTTGACAACATTGATGCAGACAAAGAGGCAATAACAAAGATGAACATGTATAATCTTCATCCGATTTCCTATAATCTGCATTTTTGAAGATGTCGCGTCGGCATATTTGATCATCTTTTTCTATCCAACCAGTGTGATTTCATTATTTTGCATAATCTTTGTTTACAGTCGTCGAAGTGCAGATACATGTCAATCCACCATTTCAGTTTCCACATGAAATTCGTGAAATAAATTTATCTACTTTGCAAAAAAAAATATTCATACAATTTTTGAAAGTTCGTTTCTGTGGGTTTCTACCTTTCTGCAATGTGGTTTGAGATTTCGGTCGGGGTTTTCTGAGAAAACGTTTCATTGGATTTATATCCCTTAAAAAGCAAATTTGTTTGATAAGGCAAAATTCGAAAACATTCGCAACTATTACAGAATGAGAATCCGATAAGGAACACTTCTTTTAGTCATTGAAATCGATGATTAAAATTCCTGAACCATGAAGTAAATTGTCTTAATTGTCTTAGTAAATGGCCTTAATTTTAGAAATTTGGTATTACCACGTATTACGATACGGAGTTTGAACCTATAATATGTTCTTAAATCTGTGGAATGCTCAGAAGAATAAGAAATTTCACTTGCGAAATAGAAATAAAGTCAAATGGAGTTAATTTTATGTACACGACAGTCACATCACATTAAATATGTTTGTACTAAAAATTACTACGCCCTCTATAAGTGAAATAAAACAATCAACTGACAGCTGATGTATTTTTGTTCTTTTCCACAGCAAAAAATTACCTGACATCGTCGTCGCTGCCTCTGTCAGTTCAAGAAGAACATTCAAAGAAAATGGCAAGTGGTGCTATAGTTGATACGGCTTTTCCAGCTATTTCTCTGGTCCCAAAAACCGAAACAGGAGTCTTAAATTTCCTCCAAAAGTATCCGGAATACGATGGACGAGATACCATAATTGCAGTATTTGACTCTGGAGTCGATCCCAAGGCAGCAGGTCTACAAGTAAGTACGACAATGACGATGGACTACTTCTAACGAAATCAATGTCGTTGTCCATCGTCATCCGGTTTCTATTGTGTGCATTGTGTCTGGCAGGTAGTGGCAGGAACATATTCTATTGTCTTGTTTGTTGTTTGTTAAAAATATTTGAGAAGCAAATAGACAAACAAAAACCAGCTGCGCATGGGTTTTTTCTGTATTGTCTTCAAAAAGACTTCCTTCACCTCAAGCCCCAACCCATCTCGATGGTCGTGGGGTCTATCTACTTTTTTTTGTATGCATTTTTAATATGTGTTTTTTTGTGTTTCTTCCATAGACTTTATGCGATGGCTCTGTAAAGGTCATTGAACGTTTCGATTGTTCAGGCTGTGGCGACACTGACGTCTCAAAGAAGGTCACCGTCGATACAAAAGGATGCATCACGGGTTTATCTGGCCGATCGCTGAAGGTAACCTTATTGACCTAATTTGAGTCTCATTTTCCTCTCAATTGACTGTGTCTTATGTGCTTATGGAATGGAATTAATTGCGTGATGGAGTGAATTGCTTTTCATCACACAACAACGCAGTTGTTATCCTTTTCTTTAGCTCTCTGTTTTATTTAGTGTTTTCAATACGGCGAACGGCCACTGTTGTTTGTTTATAGTTGACGCCGCAAATGGTGGCCAACAATACCGCCAATGGGGAGTTTCGAGTTGGATTGAAAGGCGTCGGGGACATGTATCCCTCGAAAATTCGTGATTCGGTGGTGAACAATAAAAAGTTAAAGACCTGGGACAAGCCTCATAAGACGGCCATTGCTGATGTGCTTCGTAAAATAAACGAATTTGAGGTTCAAAATGGCGGTAAATACTTGATAAAGTTTTTATTTTTCCATTAAAATGATATTTTATTGTTTTATGATGTATTCAGATACGACTAAACTATCATGGGACAAGAAGCTGGAGAAGGAAAATCTTGACTTTGAACTAGAGTTTCTCAACAACTATGAGAAGATGTACTCGGACATCAAGACTACGTACGACATCGTTGTTTATACAACTGAGAGTGGATATCAGGCTGTTATTGATACTTCTCTTAAGGTTTTGTTATTTTTTGTTTCTCTTTTCGTTCTTAGATGATTTTTATTTTTTTTTATTTGCAGGGTGATTTGGAAAATGCAGTGCATATCGGAGAATACAGCAAAACTCATGAAATTAAGAATCTTGATAGTTATCTTTCGGTTTCAATGAACATCCACGATGAGGGAAATGTTGTTGAACTCGTTGGAATGTGCTGTAAGTTTTATTTTTTAAAGACATTTATTTTAAGTTTTTATGTTTCCCCGGTTTCTAATGCAATTGCGTCTCGTCGACGACGCATAGTTCAAAAGAGCGTTAGTTGTTTAAAAGTTTATTTAATCGTTTTTCAATCACAAATGACAAAATAGTATTTTTATTTCTTTTTGACTCTGTTCTTTATCAACTTACTAGAGTCTCAATGAACAGTTTTTGGTTTGGATTGATTGTGTGCTTAAATCGAGTCGAAAGATTTTCCGGATCTTAGCATTCTAAAGAAGCAGCGTTTGGCAATTCTGCATTTAAAATACAAAATCTTTAACTATTTCAACGTTTAACCTTTCTAAGATGACCTTCTGTCCAAGGCATCATCGGTGTTGGGGAGGTCCTTTTTTAATTATATCATGTGCTTTGCACTCACTGATCACCAAACCCAACTTCTGTTTTTCCAATAATTGTGTCTCTTAACCTATTTTTGCTTTAAATGATGGGTCAGATTGTTGCCGATGTTCATAGAGGATCATACGTTCCTTAGTTACGAAGGGACTACAAAACTAAATAAAGCGTTTTTTAGTTTGCACCTTTTAGATGAATATACATTACTTGACAAGGTGGGTGTCAATTTAATGATCCTGATTATTCTACAAACTGTTCTGCTATTCTGGGACTTTTTTGCTACTCTGACGTAGACCTACTTGTCTTTTAGACGAAAATCGGACTGATGCATTTGTAACTGGAGACTTGTAAAATGTAGAAAATCTCTTTCCTTAAGAATAGGAAAAACAATGTTAAAGTTCCTTACTCCAGGGTCGCTCTATACTAAGTCGTGCCATAAATTCTGTTACAAAACTTCATGACCTTATTACTCAAGACATTGATATAAAATGGTTAACTTATTTTTTTCTAAATATTTATATAAATAAGCAGTGAATAAATATCAATTTGGTTTCCGTTTCGATTCTTTAATTATGGAGTGGCGCTAAAGAAAACAGAATCGCAATAATTGCCTAACATAGTAAAGAAATAATTTCTGGAACGAACACCACTAAAAACCCCTCGGAAGAGAAATATAATGTCCAGAGAATTGGTTATATTCACCAGAACCATTTCAATGCTTATTAGGGAGAATCTTCACATAAAGCGCTGTAAAACGCTCTACAGATCATTTGTTAACACTTCGACTCTAAAAAGTTATTGTGGAAAGAGTGCAAAGACTTTTAATGAGGCTCGCGAGAAATAAGCATGAAATAACTCTTTTTTTTGAATAAAAAAGATTTTTACTGTTAAAGAAGTTTATAACGAAGAAGACGATACAATTCATACGACATCATTATATCAAATTAAAACCGTTGTTCTAAGGTTCCAACAAATATCTTTTTCAATTAAGATAGATGGATTTTTCTACAGGTTTTGGTGAGACAAACAAAGCCAAGACAACAAGATAGATTGGCTCTCGGGGACTCCATATTTTAATCCTTAAGATTAATTTTTGTGGTCAGAATTTGAGAGCGCGTCTAAAGGACTTCTCACTGATTTTTTTTTAATTCTTTAAATACATCGTGTCGCTATAGGTCGATGACCACAACGTTTAAGGGTTGCCATAAAAGCTGAGGTCGGCCATTTTGAGTGAAACATCTTTTTTAATTAAACTAATCTTATGAAAAAATAAATGAAACAACAATGAATACAAAATATTATATAGTTCTCCTCCTACGTCGTTTTATGCTTGTAGCAGAACTTGTGGCAGGAAAAAAATGAATGTTTAATTTTAAATGATTTTATTTTTATCAACGTATTATTAATGCACATATCCCATGCATTTCCAACAAACCATATGATACCTCATAACCGTGATTTTAGCTTCTTTAATTTTATTCTTCGAAGAAAATTTATATTAACAAAATTTATTTTTGGGAACAAGAAAAAGTCCATTAGAGTCGAACGTTCGAGTCTTCAAAAATTAAATTGTTTAAATTGCTTTGCATTTTTCTGTTTCCCTATTTTTGGAAAGACTTTCCAAACTATTGCAAATTAATTATTTTAGGTTCCTCAAGTGATAGTAGGAATGTCATGCTAGAGGTATTTGGAATTGGATCCAGGACTGCCAAATTGACAAATCCTCCAATAGTAATTCTTGTCATGAAAAGTGCTTTCACAAATTTGCCTTTCGGATTCGGCATATTAACCTAAGGTCCCCTCCATCCATGACCGTTACTCGCTCAGAAATAGTTGAGAGTTGTAACAATAGGCCCTAGTTCTGTACGGACTGTTGCGCCACCTAATTTATACATATGTACATTTAAGTGGTATGGTTTTGAAGTGCTTTAAGCACGAACAACAATTTTCTTGAATTTGGTTTAACTAAGAACCTTATACTCTTGACAGCTGTTTGGTTATTAATTTTATTGGCATTGATCCATGAATCCAGACCAGTGACGATATTTCACACGGCTTTTGAGACACCATCATTGAATTTCTTGGTCACTACCTTACTTCAATTTACACTAGTTTTGAGCGAGTATTAAAATATGTTGCTTCACAAATAAGTGTAAATGCAATTCCTTTTTAAAGCTATACAAACTACAGTTTAAGGTAGGTCCTATGTCCCGGTATGTCACATTTCGATCCAGAAATACCAGATTTTGCACAGCATCCATTGTTTCTGTCGCAACCATTAATTTTCGGCGACCTTTACAAATTTCATAGCTGAGCAAAAGGACTGAATTTGTCATACTAAGATATAACAGTGGTACAGGATGGAGCTGCAAGTAAAATGTGGATTATAAAGCTTGTCAATTAGTCGTAATATCAACGTTGAAAGTCGTACAAAATCAGTTCATTAAAATAAAATGTTTTTAATTCTATTTTTTTATATGAAGGCAAAAGTTGCAATTTGCTGTATCACCTAAAATATGTCTTTCCGCCAAGGCCGGGAATGTAAAGATCAGAGTATTTATTTTTAAAGATGAACCGGTGTATGTATACTCACAACCAGATTAGCGTAAGCGTCACCTGCTTTGTTAGACTTAAGCTAAGATATATGTATGTAGCTATCTTCGGAGATGCTATAATTACCTTGCAGGCAATAAAATGTAAATAAATTATACTTAAACGATCATCTAAAGTCATAAACACGAAATTGCAAAGATGGTATTGAATCCCTACAGTTTGCAATGCATTCCCTTAACACTTAAGCACTAAATGCTGTCCAACATATGTACATAATATTTCACCGCTTGTGCTATGGACAGTTTATGATGTTCTGCTTATTTTAACTAAAGGCATTAATGCCATTAGACCAATCTATTGGTGATGCGGCTAGCTTTTTAGCCGAATATTTAAGCAAAGAAAAATGCGAAGTGAACCAAATACAAAAAAAAATAAAAAGCGATTGAATTGCAAGTTTAATATACTTTATTCTTTATTTAAATAAATGCGGAGATGCTATGTCGATTACAAATGATAATGGACTATGTCCTACGCCCGCACAGTATAGACTTTTCTACTTCTTTTGAGTTCCATCTGTGCACCTGCATAACACTTGTTGTTGGTTTTTGCTACTGCTTCAGCTTAGTTAACTTAAACTAAGTCATCGTTGTCGGTCGCAACTACCGCTATTTGGGAGCGACGATCGATGATGGTATATGTGTCAAGGGCAGCCGATGCTGTTGATGTTGATGCTCTGTGCTTATGTTACATATCTGTAGTCAATGGTGCAGGTGTTACGAAAAATACAAGATTTGTATTTTTCGGTCGCAACAACAATTACTTGGGAGCGACCGATGTTGATGATGTTGACTTCTAAGGTTTGTATTTTTCGGTCGCAGGTACCGCTAGTTGGGAACGACCGATGTCGATGGTGCAAAGACAATGCAAGTGCATTGGATGGCCTTGGCATTGACCTAGTTGTGAGTAGATGATGACTTCTGTGCTAGGGCAAGTGCGATTGACAACAACAGCTATTCTTGACAGGTTGATGATGAAGGCGTGCTGATAATTTGCAAAGGTTCAATAGTTGGTCATGGCTTACATTTGATTTTTGCATTGACATTGAAGTTGCTATTTGGTGTTAGGAGGAAACTAAAAATATTATAGGGTGATGTTTGGGTGTTTGGCAACAACCAAAGTTAAGTTTTTGCGAACAGCAACAATTGGTCAATAATTAGGAAAGAAAAATGCTTCGGACAGAGTAGCGAAACGAAACAAAATAATCTAAAGACTGGATTATCACTCTATCTTAGTAAAAATGTAAAAAAGCAAGCTTTAATGATTTCATTATAAAAAAAAACTTGTTATGTATACGAATGTACATGTTATGTAGATTCCATGTCTCGGAATGATCAGGTTTGATAAATTGTGCAAAGTACTATGCAATGATTCATTCTTTGTTTTTAATTGCATATTTTAATTTTTGGTAATTTATTAACACATTGACATTTTAATGTTTAATCTGTCTTATTTAAAAGAAATGTTGTTCTTGTTTCATTTTTATAAATGCAATTTCATAAAACAATTTTATTTTATTTAAAAAAACATTAGTTCAACAATGTTTCAGTATTTTAAGTAAATTACAAGGGTAGATGGATGATAATACTTTGTTGATGAATCGTTAAAGTATTGTTTAAAACGAATTTATGTATAGAAAAATAATTACTTTACATTTCCAAGAAAATTTTGTGTGCTCAATGTTTAATACCAACATTCAGGATGAAGTATTACCTCCATTAATTTCTAATGATTTTGCTGAAATATGTCATTATAGTCATGTTTGCAAATATTCAGTAGAATTCTGCACCAGGTGAAAAAAAAGCGAAAACCCACCAATTAATCTTTTTGTACAAACAATTTTATATCAAAAAAAAAAAAATCATTCTAAAAATCAGAAACAAGGATAACCATTCGTAAGACACATATTAATAGACATGAAACTGGCTTCTTACATAATGATTTATGATTTATTGGACAATAAATTGTTTAGAATTTTTGTGTACAGAGACCGATTTCAAAGAACATTTAATGTGGGTGGTCATGTCAATTTTAGTCAATATTTGTTTTTTGTTTAAGTTTTTTTTATTTATTATTAAACAAAACAATCACAATACTTAAGCAACTAAAGGAAATGCAAAAACCTTATAATTGTAATGAAAATGCATATACACGAATCTTTCATAATTACCCAAATTTGTATTTATTCAATAGCTTTATCCACTTAAAATTATTTGGACTTCGGCATAAAATAAACAAATATTGAAGAAATCAAGACGCCCTCAACTTAACCAAAAAAATACTCAGTCGTGCCATAAGTTCTGTTGCAAGCATTAAACACCATAAGACAAGAACTATATAATATTTTATATTTATTGTAATTAAATTTATATTGCCATAATATTAGTTTAATGAAAAAAAATAAGATTCACTCAACATGACCGACCTCAGCTTTAATGTCAGTCTGATATTTTTGACACTGCCTATTCATATTATATCTTAAGAATTTTAAAATTCCTATGAGAAGTACAGGGTTATCTATTTTGCGGTTTCGAAAGTAAACGTAAATAAAACACAGATCACCACGCGAATTGTTGCAAACATCGATTCTTTTGAGGTAATTTTCGACCAGTTTTTGACACATATTGGGCGTTATCTTAGGCATTACTTGACGAATGTTTGTTTTTAAGAGCTCAAGAATTAAAGGTTTATCTGCATGAACACGGTCTTTCGTGTAGCCCCAAATGCCAAAAAAAAGTCCAGCGGTGTAAAATCACATGATCTTGGTGGCCAGTTGATATTGACACGAAGAGAAATTACGCGCCAGGAAATGTCTCTTGCAATAAAGCCATATTCGCTCGAGTTGTGTGGCATGTGGCACCGTCTTGTTGAAACCACATATTCTCCAAGACCGTATTCTTCAATAGTTGGCAAAAAAAGTCGGTTATCATATGAACATAACGCTCCAAATTGACGGTGACAGTCGTTTCGTTGTCGTTTTCGACTAAGTAAGGTCCATCAACACCTCCGGACCAAAGAGCGTACCAAACAGTGACTTTTTGTGGATGTAATGGCCTCTCTTCAATTACTTAAGGATTCTCAACACCCCTAATACGACAATTTTGTTTATTAACATACCCACCGAGTGGGAAATGTGCTTCGTCGCTGAAAAAAATTTTGTTCGAAAAATCGACGTCCACCACCTGATGCTCAAGCACTCATTCGACATATCTACGACGCTGTGAATGCTCAGCTGGCTTCAGTTGCTGTGTAAGCTGAACTTTATATGGATGTAGGTGTAGATCCAAATGTACAACCCAGTTTCTTCAAATTGTTCACAAGTTTTCCAATTGCTTGCGTAATTGGACGATTATGTAAACCATAATCTCCTCTCAAAGCACTATATATGGCTGTGTCAGAATCACTATTTTTGTGGTAGGTTTTAACAATTTTAATGCGTTGTGCGATAGTTTAGCGATTCATTTTCGTAAATTTCAGACTTTCAACTGAAAACAAAAATTGGTTTAGCAACTTAGTTTGACAGATGTCGAATTTCAGCCCTATGTAATTCTATAATTCTTACTACAAAAAACAATCTTAAGGATTAAAATATGATCTTTCCAAAAGTAAATCTTAAGCTTCTCTAAAACCTACGATATTGACCCTAAGGCACTCTTTGTTTGTCTCACCAGAATCCTATAAAAGAATTATCTATCTCAATTGAAAAGGGTATTTTTGAAACCCTTTGCTAAACCCTCTACCACTTCTCTATGGTACAATTTTACACATTCGCCCCCAAAAATGCGAGATGGGACACTTTGGAGTGAGACATAGAACAAAGGTTTTAATTTGATAAAATGATGTCGCATAAATTGTATCGTTTTCTTTGTCCTAAATTTTTTCAACGGTAAAAATGTTTTTCATTAGAAAAAAAAGAATTTTTTCCGATTCCTGAACAATATTTCGGTTCCTAGTGGCTTTTAAAATGTAAATAATTAGAAAAATAAGATAACCATTTCATATCAAATAGATGTTTCGAGCAACAAAGTTTTGTTTTTCTCTGGCAAAATATATTTTATTTTTAAAATACATACCTTTATACATTTTTGGAGTGGGGATTGATTTTTAAGTTAAAAAAAAATAACTGTAATTTCTATATCACGTATATAGTTCAGTTCAATTTTTCATTAATTTTAATCAAATTTTCAACATTTGGAAAAATTATGCATAACATCTGTCATAATATGTTGTCTACTAAAAATAGAAATATGATTGTATCAAATTTAATTGAATTACTTTAGTAAACCTAGAGACAATTATTATTATTTTATAAATCAATCTTTTCCATATCCCCAACTATATTGGAAGGACAGTGAGTAAAAACATATGTTATTTTCAAATTTCATACAAAATTTCAATTCGACAATTGAATGTCTGCAGTTGACCATTTTACGGTCTTGTTCACCTTTATGTCATGTCCATATGTTGTGGTTTAACTTTGAGGACATAACTAAAGTTGTATAGATTATTCCTAAGTTCAATTTCCATTTATATTTGCATTTAATCTGATATTCAAAAAATATAAACTTGAAAAAAGAAACATTACCTACACAATTTTATTCAAATAAAGCACTCACAAAAACTAACTTTGGGGGATATCGGGTCTCATTTAAACAGATTTTATTCATATACAAATCTCATAGTTGAGTGAATTTTTGATTTGATTTGCATTCAAATATCAATCAAATATACAACAATTTACATACAACCGCTGTATTGTGACATTCGGACAATATCACAGAAGCCAAATCTTTTTCAATAGAAAAGGATACCTCCAAATGTAGGTATGTACTACTTCTACTATGTACGAAGAGTATAATATGTCAATCAATCGGCTCGGTTCGGCTCGGCATCAGTTAGGACATCTCTAATGTTGACTAAACTAAAAAAAATAAATATTAATAAATCAATGTCTGTTCTTAGTTGCTCAGTTGTTGTGGTTACCTTTTTGGCATTTATATGGAATCATATTTGATTTCTTTGATCGAATCGAATCAAAAGTATACATTTTAGTTATGCATGATACTCATCTTGGTATATGGTATATTTTCAGCTCCCCATGGTACACATGTCGCTTCAATAGCCAGCGGTAATCATGAATCGAAGGATGTGAATGGTGTTGCACCCAATGCCAAAATCGTATCGTTAACATTGGGCGATGGACGTTTAGGCTCAATGGAAACTGGTACCGCATTGGTGCGTGCCATGATGAAAGTCATGGAATTGTGTGAAACTGGAAGGAAGGTAGATGTCATCAATATGAGTTATGGTGAACATGCTGCTTGGTCAAGTTGTGGGTAAGTGTTGTGTTTCCAGGCCTAATAGTTTAGAAAATTTGATTGCACGTTGTTGTTGATGATGATGTGTAATGGAGTAGAAATGTGGTTTTTAGTTTTGTTATTTTGCGCTTGTTCTTATTTGTAGATATTTTCACTCTTTAAATGGATGTTAGCATTTTTGTTTCATCAATTTTTTTTATATTATTTGTATTTTATTATTTTAAGAAATGTACAAGATTTGGAAGATAAAAAGAAAAGAAGAAAACGACTAATACAAATGAGGTAATAAAAGAAGTTTTAAAAGCATGGAATATGTGTCTGTGTTTCCTGTTGGTTTCTAAAATATCCATACAAGTTTTAAATGCAACCTACAGCTGAAATTTGGAACAGAATTCGTTTCATAAAACTGTCACTCTTATGCTGCTATTTGCCCAGATACAAATGGTTTGTCTAATCGAATTAAATTAAAAAATAGCCCTATCAAAATGCATAGTCGAGAGTTACTGAAATACTCGTAGTATTAAAAAAAAAGAAGATTTACAAACCTTTTCCGTAATTTACATTTTAGTATACAAATATTCTCGTAAATTCATATTAAAAGAACTCTTCATTTTAAGCACTTAAGTTGAATTTCTTAAACTTGTTCTTAGTTTTCAAAACTTATTATTTTCTAAAAACTAAAATTGACAGCTCTTGTGCCCTTTCCTCTTACTTACTACAAAAACGTAGGTAAGGTAGTTTTTTTTTTTGTTATTTTTTACATTTGACCTATTTCTTTGATGGAAAATGACTTAACTGTATTTGTTTTTCACTTTTTGAGATGAAAGGTTTGGCTCAAGAAAGTGACGGATCTGTTTAATAATTTAGATTTAAAAAATTACGAATCACTTTATTAGCCTAAATTGTTAGAAGGTTTTGGATTTATAAACATAGGGGTCGATGACGTATCTGGCATGAAATTGCACTTAGGAGTGTTTTTTTATAAAAGGGAAGGAGTTCCAAGAGTTTCATGCAAATTGTTCTTCGTGCAAAACAACATTTCCTATCAAGATAGAAATAAAACTAATCGCTGAAAACGATTCGACGATGAAACTGCTCTTAAGTTTTTGATTGATTTTTTTAATCAAAATCAAAATTACAAGACGATGCTGGCCCCTACGGCTCAAAGAACTAAGCCTCACTCAGGTGGGTTAAAGAAGCATACATTTTAGTAGATACTTATAACCCACTCCATTGGGGTTATACGTCCAATTTTGTTTTAGGCTGTAAGCCTTGTGATGGTCTACAAAAACGTCGACAATGACCTGAGGTACATACATACATACATATGTATACTAGCCCTTGGTTGGTCATAAAGTAGGATTTGGGGTAGTAGCAAGTTTATATTAAAAAATGTGCAACACAATTATTTTAATGTAAAAGAAACTTAATTATAAACTGGCCAAGCAGGGGGTTGCATGCCCAGTCCATACATATGTATGTACCACACTGTTCTGCGTTTTTGTAAATTTCGAATTTATTTCTTGATTGTTCTATGATTAAACCACTATTTTTTCAAAAGAAATTTTCTCTTATTGCCATGTTGAATTTTCAATTTAATTAAATAGGTTATTACGCATATGTGCTCAAAAGATAAAAAGTCGACTTAAGTGGTTTTGATTAGTGGAAAACTATATTTCCACTAATCACAATAAGTACACAAATTGGTCAATAAATTAAGTGGTTTTAGCTATTTATCTTTTTATATACATATATTCTGCGCACAAACTATTTTTCTTTTTTACCCTTGTCGATACACCTTTTAAAACAAGAAAGTTGTTACCTTTTGTAAGTTTGATTCGTAAGGTGTTGCAAAAAAAAAAAAAACTTAAAAAGAGAATTTTTTCGTCTTATGCATCAATTTATTATATTTATTAGATAAAAACCAGAAATAATATTGGTAAAATATCTGAAGTTGTTTTTACGTTCGATTATAATCAAAAAAGTAAAACTGCTCATGTCAACTTAAGATATTTGTTTACAGAACTTTTCTTGCATTTACATTTCTTATATTGACTCAAGTTGTTTTACCATATTTGGTGAATAAAAATAAGGATAGGAATAAAAACATAATAATGGTTAAACCGACTTAGGATAATTAGTAAATAAAAAACTGTAAAATTTGTTTTGGTAAAAGTACTTAAGTCAAACAAATATTAATAAATGTTTTAAATACTCAACTTATGAAAATTTAATTTAACTATTTAAATAATTGTGTATATAAAGGCAAAATTACTGAAAATTGCGACTTCATATCCTGCTTAATTTTTTTAAACACATTGAAAGTTAAAAATCCACTTTCTGAATAACTATAAAAATAGACTTAAGAGCTTTTACCTTTTGAACACAGCATTCATATGGAAATTAAGTTAACTATAAAAATACACAAAATTCTACATCATTTTTATATAAAATGGAAGTAAAGTCGATTCGGCCTTATTACCTTTTCAACATTTGTATTTGGACTCTTCAAACCATTTGGTGGCAAAAAAGCCAAAACAGCAATTTGATTACAAAGACCATTTTTTATTTAATTAGAACTATAAATTATAGGTAATTGATGCTCTTACTGACTCTATTCAAAGAATTGTTGCGCAATATTTTCACACTGAAATCGTCATTGCGGGCGATTTCAATGTACACAATTCTTCTTGGCTTCGCTATTCTGGCCAGTCTACACCCGAAGGAAGGTATGTTGATGTCTTTGCTGAGTTAAATCAATTAACTCAGCTTGTCGATGAGCCAACTCGAATCCCTGACGTTGCAGGCCAATCCGCCAATACCCTAGACTTGTTTCTTACCTCTGACCCTAATAAATACACAATTAGTGTATTACCGCCTCTAGGCACATCAGATCATTGTATCGTATCTGCAAAATTCTCATGTCTAAAAAACTCAGTTAAAGAAAAAACTCCTATGAGAACCGTTTGGCAATATGAGAATGCCAACTGGGACGGTCTCAATGAATTTTTCAGGAACTTTAACTGGTCACTATGCTTTCTCGATAGTGACGTTGATTCCAGCGCAGATATGATTACAAATTTAATTCTTTGTGGAATGAGAAATTTTATCCCGAATAGGGAGAAATCTATCAAACCCAAAGAGAACATGGTTTGATTCGAGCTGTAAAGAAGTTATTAGGTTCAGAGATGTAAGTTTCTGTTGTTTTAAAGCCAACCCGACTGAGGAAAACCGGAATAAGTTCAAACAAGCTAGAAAGACCTGCAATAGTCATATTCGACGAACCAAATTTTTGCACGATCAGAAATAAGGCCAAAAAATACTACAATGTCCCAAAGGTAGTACAAATTTCTGGTCATTTGTAAAAAACGTACGAAACACCACGTCATCCTCGGTTCCAACGCTCTTTCACAATGACACTCCCTATGTGAGCTCGATCGATAAAGCCAATTTGCTTGCAGCACAGTTTGCTGTTAATTCGACGCTACCGGAAAGTGTCATGAGTCCTCCTGTTCTTGAGAGCGTAAATGATTCTATGGGACGAATCTTCTTTCGCACTCGTGCAGTTGCAAGTGTACTGAAAGACCTTGACATACACAAATCGCTGGCCCGGATAGTATCTCCCCAATTGTTCTAAAGAGGTGTTCTTCAACGCTGGCAAAACCACTGCGTAAACTTTTCCATCTTACCTACTCTACAGGTCTCTTTCCGAGCGGATGGAAAATAGCATTTGTCCAGCCTGTACCTAAAAAAGGCGTCCCTTCTTTCCAAGGTCATGGAAACGCTGATAAATTATCAGCTTAAGAAATATATTGAAGAACGGAAGCTTCTTAATGACCGACAGTATGGCTTTCGTAGCAATAGGTCCACTGGTGATCTCATAGTTTATCTCACCGAACAGTGGAAATAAATCTTTACATCGTTTTGAAGAAAGTAAGATTATTGCACTTGATATTTTAAAAGCATTTGATAGAGTTTGGCATCAAGCTCTCTTATCGAAAATGCGTGCTTTTGGTATTGATGAATCTCTTCTTCGCTGGATTAGAAATTACCTTTCTAACCGTTCAATACAAGTTGTATTGGATGGTTTCAAGTCTGAAATTCATAAAATAAATGCTGGTATCCCCCAGGGCTCCGTTTTGTCTCTGACTTTCTTCCTTATATTCATAAATGATCTTTTGTCAGCTTTTCATATTCGTTTCTAGATTCACATCCTTGTCCTTCGGATGTGAAACTTCAACGGCAGCATATGATAAGCTCATTAAATTCTGATCTTGACAGCATTGTTCAATGGGGTGTATTAACCCAAGTTAACAGTACTTCCTGACGATTCAGGGAAGAGTTTGTTGGGGAGAATTTAGGAAATAAAAGAAATATTTGTTTGCTTTTTTTTATTTATTTATTACTTGAAAGGCTCGCTGTCTCAATGCTTGGCTGCGACCTTAAAGTTTGAATGATAACTAAATTCTGTTTATTCCTCCTCATCCTTTGCCTATTTATACTAGTTTCAATTTCCATTACCACTTAATAATATAGCATTTTCCATATGGAAATGCATTTTTACGCAACCTCATATGAAAAATGCCTTATCATCATAATTTTCAATTTTGTCAACTCGCATTGATACCAATAACCATTGCATGTAGAGTTCGATGAATCATATTTTGTTTACACTGGCCCAATATGAAGCAAATTCAACTTATCCATAGAGGTACCAGATACACACGGGCAGCGCAGCGGCCTAATTACCGAAGTGTGATATGATTATATATGTACTTTGAACTCGAAACAATGCTTGCTCATAGTGGTCATTCTTACTTTGCTGCACTTAGCAAAACTGGCGACAATTAATTAATTGCTGTGGTGTTAGGTTTCACTAAGGGGGCTACGGAAGATGACACATTTATGGGTGACAATGTCTTGGATCGGTTGCGCGAATGACAACGAAAAATGATACTATACAAGATCGTGTGTGGTGGCTTGGGAATGGAAATTTAAATAAGGCTAATAGAGTGGTCGCATGTAGTGGATCACTACATCCCGCTCCCCTTGAAGAAAGAAAATTATATCTTGAAGAGGTTAATTTTCTGTAAAGTTGCGAAAGGATGAAAAGGTTACATTTTTGATATAATTTTGATATGATTAAAATAATATTTGTATAGTTTTAAGAAATTTTATAAAAATAGTATAAAATAAGGAATTAATAGTGTTGAAGTGTTTGTTTTATAATTTTTGTAAGCTTTTTTTTTTTTTTTTTTTTTTTTTTGATTACTTGTTTTTTTGACATTTTAAATTTGAAAATATAGTACCTTATAAAATATTTACTTTTAAAAATTTTTATATTAAACATTTAAACATTTTTTTTTTTCTTTTTTATAGATTATTATAAAAGATTTTATTTATAAATTATAGTATAGCATTTTTTTTTTTTTTTTTTGATTGTAAGCACAATTTATTAATATAAGGTTTTTATTAAAAGTTTAAACATATATTTTTTTTTTGTTTTTGTTTTTATATTATTTTTGTAAAAGGGGTTTTTTTTTTTTTTTTTTTTATTATTAATGTGTGTGTGTTTTTTTTTTTCAATTTTAACAATCATATATTTTAATATAGTTTATTGGTTACTTTGGATATTGGCGTAAGACAAATTTTGGAGAGGGTTCAGGTTTTGAATCTGTTTCTACTATGGTATCTTTAGATGAGGATTGTTGGGAGCTTTTGTCATGGAGTTGTATTTCAGTTTGTATTTTGTCGTTTTCTTTGATTTGATTTCTTTTTAATTTAATATCCGAAACAATGGGTTTTGGTTCATTTTTCACTTTGTAAGTTTGGTATCTTCTGAAGCAACTCAATACTAAAACTATAATTATAACCGTGTAGATAAGTATATAATGATGAACGTGATGTTCACTTAGATTAGTCAATGGTTTTGCTTCGTCTGCTTTTAACTCGCTTATTTGTTCAGATACTAATTTTAAGTCTTCATGGCTAGAGAATCGAATAATGGCTAAATTGTCGGGGTAGTTTGGGAAACTTGAAGTATTATTTATAAGCAGTTTTGAAATGTTTATCGGGGGAATGTAAAATTTGTTAATTGTTGTAGAATTTTCGTTAAATGTGTGTATTGTCATGTCTTTGTTCTTAAGGTAACAATGCCCTACAATTTCTATTGTGGCTGTGCCGTACAAATTATATGAGGTTATGTTGTCGTCACATATTTCGTCAATATAATAATTATTTAAAGTTGAGAAAATCCACTTATTCTTTTGTGATAGTTGGATCCATACTGTTGAATGGTTGGATTGTCTTATTTCGCATGAGTTGGGAATAACTGATATTCTGTTTAGTAATTCGATTTCACATTGTGGGTTTTTTCCAAGAATAGTAGGAATCCTAGCTGGATAACCGTACAATAACTCATGAGGTGTATAGCCAGTGCTGCTATGGGGAGTCGTGTTAAAGACAAAAATAGCGTATGGAATCCAGGTATTCCATGAAAGAGGATCACGATTAACGTAATGCCTTAGGTATTCTACTAATGTGCGGTGACTACGTTCAAGAGCTCCATTAGTTTGAGGGTGGTACGCGGTAGTTTGAATTTTTTTTATTTTAAGAAGTTTGCAAACTTCCTTGAACAATTGGCTAAGAAAGTTCGTCCCCTGATCCGTAAGGAGTGCCTCAGGAAATCCAAAGCGACATAAGATTTTTTCGACAAACTCCCTAGCTACTGTAGAGGCTTCTGCATTTTCCAGAGGTATAGCCTCAGTATATTTGGTCAGGTCATCTTGGTAGGTAAGGAGATATTTATGGTTTTCATAACTAATGGGAAGTGGTCCTACAATATCTAAAGCTATTCTTTCGAACGGAGTTGAGCTTGTTGTGGTGATCTTCATGGGAATTCGGGGATTCTGTATTAACTTGTTTGTCTGACAGGATTTGCATTGGAGTATATAGTTTTTTATATCATTGTTCATTGTTGGCCAGAAATATTGTTTCTTGATTTTCTTTAAAGTCCTCATGGAGTCATGGAATTCATAAAGTACAGTTTTTATAGACTCGATATTATCTAAAAATATCTTTTTATTGGTAAAAACGTAAACGACCTTGTTTTGATTTTGAAAAGTATTTGTTAAAATTGTTTTTAATTTTATCTTGGATTCATTGTCCATTTGGGGTAACGCAAATCCGATAGACTGTTCATCAGTATTAAGATCGCTAATCGAAGTGAGACATGTTTTAATTATTTCAATATCTTTGTCGGTTCTGATTGGGATGGGTAAAGTGGTTATAAAGAATGTTTCTTTATTATGTGGAAATGTGGAAAATTCTCCTATATCTGGTTTAATAAAATTTGGGCATTTATTTTGTAAAAATTCTTCGTCTATTGATTCTATTATTGGTATTATTATAACTTTAATTTTAGTTGTTTTGGTTTCAAAAATTGATCCATTATCCTCTAGAAGAGTGAAGGTTGACAAGACTTCTATATTATCTACCTCATCATCTTGTATATTAACTTGGCTTACTTGATTTCTAGCTTGATTGCGGGTTGTCACGAGTACCTTACTGTCATTGTCAATTTTTACCCTACTGAGAGCGTCTGCGATAACATTACATTTACCTTGTTTGTGAATAATATTGAAGTCGTATTCTTCCATCAAGATGCGCCATCGTAACAATCTGGATGTGGGATTCTTTTGTCCAATTAACCATAGTAAATTGTTATGGTCTGTGTAAATAGTGAACTTTCGTCCATAGATAAATGGTCGAAACTGCTTTAGCGCATAAACAATTGCTAACAACTCCTTTTCCGACGTTGTGTATTTTATTTCTTGATCATTGAGGGTTCGACTTATGAATGAAATTGGTTTATCTTGTCCAATCGGTCCTTGAGAAAGAACCGCACCCAATGCTACATCACTAGCGTCGGTAGTTACAATGAATTCTGCCGTAAAATCAGGATAAGAGAGTATTGGAGGTTCAATAATTTTTTGTTTTAAACTTCTGAAAGATTCGTCGCAGAAGGCATCCCATTTAAAGATAGCGTCTTTTCGTAAAAGTTTTGTCATTGGTTTGGATAAATTTGCAAAGTCGGGAATGAACTTTCGATAGTATCCCACGAAACCTACAAATGATTTTACATCTTTTGGCTTTTTGGGCACAGGGAATGTTCTAACTGCCTTGATTTTTTCGGGATCAGGCTTAATTCCTTCTTCTGAAATAATATGCCCCAAGTAAATTAGTTCTTTTTTAAGAAAGTTACACTTCTCTGGTTGGAGTTTCAAATTATGCGTTCTTAGACGTTTCAGAATGTTAACGAGCTTTCTGTTGTGGCTATCAAGATCATACCCATAGATAACGATGTCATCTACATAAACAAAACATTCAATACCCTGCAGTCCCATGAGAACATTATTCATGAGGCGTTGAAACGTAGCAGGGGCGTTTTTCAAACCAAATGGCATACGGTTATATTCGTAGTGACCAAATGGTGTGCTGAACGCGGTTTTTTCTTTATCAGCGTCGGCTACCAATATTTGGTGAAACCCTTTAGCTAAATCAAGTGTACTGAAATATTTTGCCTGACCTAGTTGGTCGAAAATGTCTGTGATATTCGGCAATGGGTATGCATCTCCGAGTGTTTGCTCATTTAGTTTTCTGAAGTCTACGACTACTCTCCATTTTTTTTCGCCATCGTAACCAGATTTTTTCGGAACTAAGAGGAGAGGTGAGTTCCAGGGACTGAAGCTAGGTTGTATGATTGAATCATTAAGCATTTCGTTTACCTGCTTGTGAATTTCTTGCTTCTGACTTTCGGGAAGTCTATATGGTTTTAGGAATAATGGGGGCCTACTGTCGTTAGTTATTATTTTATGTTCCATTGCATTGGTGTAGGTAAGGTGATCACCTTTGAGGAAGAACAAATCATTGAATTCTCTACAGATGTTCGATATTGATTTTTGTTCCTCTTGATTGCAATGGTCCAGTTTTATAATTGTTTGTAAATCTGATAGCCTTTTCTGTAAACGATCTTTATGACTATCAGCTGAAATAATATTATAATTGTCTAAAGTATCCCATTTTAAATTTAAGTCATTCGGATTAATGTTTTTTTTTTCTTCTAAAGTGTTCATAAATAATACTTTTATTTTATTTTTTTCAGGTTTAACTATAGTTTCACCTACATATACCCCTGGGATTATTTCTTTTTTCTCAATTACTATATCCCGTGATTTATTGGAATTAAATGGAATTTCTATCATTTGCTGACTACGTTGTTCGAGTGTTATGTATTTATTTTTTGTTATCCCAGTCTTACTTTCTGCTGAGATTTCTATTATCTCAGTCTTACTACCTGCTGGGTTTATATAAGTTTGTGCTATGGTTTCTGTTACCATAGGCTTATTTTTAATTTTTGTATTTATAACTTTTTCCTTAGGAAGTGGTTTGCTAACAACTTTGTCATAGTCTTGTTTTGATGAATCTCCTGATCCGACCCGTAGGCAAGCCCGAAGGCAGGCGGTATCATTCAACGATTCCCATGCTTTTTCTGTACCTCCTACAATATTGTCTGTATGACATTGAGAGGAGTTAGAGCCAGTATGGTTAGACCCTTCAGTTGTGCAATCTTCTTGAAGGTGAGTTTTGGCTTGAGTTGAGTAATCTTTGTTCAAATTTGTAGTTCCATTAAATATAACAGATTTGGGTACCGAATGTATTTCTATATTTGCTTTTGATACATTAGCTTTATGATGAGGAATAGTACTCAGTACCTTCCCAAAACTATTTATCGTAGCGGTAGATTGGTCACCAATGAAGGGAAAAATCTTCATAAAATTTTCATCATGGTTAACTACGCATGAATATTTTTTTAGAAAATCGTTTCCTATGATGCCGTCAAAATTCATGTCGGTACTTACATCTAGAATGTGAAAGGGGTGGTTAATTATAATTTTATCATCATCACAGCCGACCAATAGAGTCTCATTCACAACACTGGTACTCATTACCTTATGACCGCCCATGGTTGAAATTTTTATGTTATTTTTATTGTTTTTTATGGGTTTGATCGTAGGTGTTTTAATTATGCTTATTTCAGAACCAGTGTCAATAACAAGACTTCTATTCTTACCGTCTGTGAATGGAATTCTTATTATGGTCAAGTCATTGTAAGGAAGCAATTCGATAATTATGCTTGCCGTTACTCTTGAGTTTCGTGTATGTCGGCCTGAACTTGTTGTCGGGAAGGATAGCCGATCTCTTCGACCCGACAATTCTCGTTTCCCGTATTATAAGAAAATTGGCTTTCGGGCATTACGTGGTGGAAGTTCACCTGTCGTTGGTCACCATTGTTTCTTTCGGTTTTAAAAGGGTTATGCGGGTTCACTTGGTTTGTTTGTGAGTGTAGTTTTCGAAGTCTACACTCGCTTTCCGTATGATAGTTTTTGTTGCAATAATTGCATTTAACAATTTCTGTTTTTGGGGTAAATTTGGGTAGAGTCTTGTTTTGGTAACAGGTTTGGGCAGTGTCCCAATATCCCGCAAATTTGACAGGTTGGTCGGGAAGAAAAGTTTGAGGGTGAATTCTGTTGTAAAGGGGGTTTATTCCTATAGGCAGGCATCTGCCTATCTATTCTTGCAGCATGGTTTTCTGCGAACGTTATTATCCTTTTCAAACTAGTTTCCCCGCGAGCTTGAACCATCAAACGTAAATTTTGATTCGAGAGACCATCTTCAAATGTCTGGATAGCCAGTTTTTCGTTCTCATCGACCAGATACGCCCTGACGGATGCGTCACTAGTACCTGAGAATGTTGCTGAGTTAAGAGAGGTTAAAAGTTTTGAGATTTTGTCTCCAAACTCCTTAACTGATTCTCTGGCATTTTGCTGAGCTACAAAAAGTTCATTCTGGGCTACAGAACGAGTTTTGGTTTCCTTATACTCGTCCTCTAGTTTAGCAACTAAGTCACCCCACTTTGTAAAAGAGTTGAACTGTATTAGTTCGAAGGCCGGACCTTGTAGCCTAGTTTTTACTATTTCGAGGAATGTTGTATGTTCCTCTTTCTTACATGATGAGAACAAGATGTTCCCGCATGCGATGAATTTATTCAATTCACTGGGGTTACCATTGAAGATGGGCACTATATTGAAAATATCGCTTATATTGACCTGAAACGCCATTGTTTCCGATTCTATTACGTTTATTACGTTAAAAGGAAGATTTAAAAAAAATTCTAAACGCTGTCGGTCTCGTCGTGTCCTGACAATTTTGAGGGAAAAATATTTTGAAGAGGGGAAGGAAAAAGAAAATGGGGTTCACCAAAAAAAAATATATGTAAATATAATTGTTTAAAATTTCTTACGCTAATTTTATTTTCTGGTGCTGTTGATTTTGGTAATGTTGTTGATTTTGTTGTCGATGTTGTTATTGTTGTTGCTTTTGTTGATGTTGAAACTGTGCCAGGCAGACTTCACGCCCTATAGTTGCAGATTACAACCTGGTCTTTTCACTACCTATATTTTGCCTCCGCGTCCTCTTGAAGGAATTCGCCAGGTCTTATGGTCATAGGATTTTTCACAATTAAATTTTATACTACTTTAGCTTTGCTGATGTATAGCCCCAGCAATACGCATCAAAAGGAACGGCCTTTTGTATTTTTGGTAGGGGATTTTTTAAAAGAATCCCACCGCTGCCACCATGTATTAACCCAAGTTAACAGTACTTCCTGACGATTCAGGGAAGAGTTTGTTGGGGAGAATTTAGGAAATAAAAGAAATATTTGTTTGCTTTTTTTTATTTATTTATTACTTGAAAGGCTCGCTGTCTCAATGCTTGGCTGCGACCTTCAAGTTTGAATGATAACTAAATTCTGTTTATTCCTCCTCATCCTTTGCCTATTTATACTAGTTTCAATTTCCATTACCACTTAATAATATAGCATTTTCCATATGGAAATGCATTTTTACGCAACCTCATATGAAAAATGCCTTATCATCATAATTTTCAATTTTGTCAACTCGCATTGATACCAATAACCATTGCATGTAGAGTTCGATGAATCATATTTTGTTTACACTGGCCCAATATGAAGCAAATTCAACTTATCCATAGAGGTACCAGATACACACGGGCAGCGCAGCGGCCTAATTACCGAAGTGTGATATGATTATATATGTACTTTGAACTCGAAACAATGCTTGCTCATAGTGGTCATTCTTACTTTGCTGCACTTAGCAAAACTGGCGACAATTAATTAATTGCTGTGGTGTTAGGTTTCACTAAGTGGGCTACGGAAGATGACACATTTATGGGTGACAATGTCTTGGATCGGTTGCGCGAATGACAACGAAAAATGATACTATACAAGATCGTGTGTGGTGGCTTGGGAATGGAAATTTAAATAAGGCTAATAGAGTGGTCGCATGTAGTGGATCACTACAGGGGAATGAAAAACCGTGTAGAATTTAAAGCTTCGAAAACTCAATGCTGTCTCCTGTCGTTAAAGCGTAACACACCCCTGATGCCGCTATCTATGAGTGGCACTTGCATCCAGCAAACTAATCAACTGTCAGTACTCGGAATGTGTATCACAGATCACCTTTTATGTAATGATCACATATTTGACATTGCCAAAAATGCTGCCAGGTGCTTAGGATTTCTCCGACGGTGCAAGAAATTTTTCACCCCTTCCGATCTGGCTGTAATTTACAAAGCCTTCATCCGTCCAAAGCTTGAATATAATTCGCATATCTGGGCAGGTGCCCCTAAAACAAGTTTAAATATCTTGGATAGAATTCAAGAAAGGGCTCTAAAAATGATAGGCGATAGAACTATAATCGAAACATTTACATCGCTAGAACACCGCGCAATGCCTCATGCCTTTCGTTGTTTTATCGATATTTTTACAAACAATGTTCTGTCGAATTAGCCAGTTGCATTCCACCCCTTAAACGCACTTCCAGGAATGCTCATCAATTTACCCTTGAGCTCAATTTCGGGCGTACTGTCAAGTATAGAGATTCTTTCTTAAATCGAGAATGTGGAATGCTTTGGCCAACTCTGTTTTTCCCTCTCATTTTGATGTTCAGAACTTTAAGACCAATGTCCACCGGTATCTCCTCTTAAATCCTTCCCTTTTTTCCTAACGCTCGCACTGTGTTTAAATATAAACATATAAAGGGTACTTATAACCCCTTGAGTGCCTGTAAATTATAAAAAAAAAACTATGTAAGTTCCTTCCCAAAATGACACCTCATGAATACTCGTATGTCTCTAATATTTCATGCTGATAGCAGGGAATCTAAACACAGATTATATGACTATGTTCGAAAAGCAAAATTTTAAACTGACTCTTGATTCAAATTAAAATATGATTGGAAAATTGATAGTTGTGTCGAAGTCCTTACTCAAAGGAAAAATAGTCAATGATTGTCAAAAAAATATTTGTTAAGAGAAATGAACAAACATCAACACTTTTCCAATTTCTGATGTCCTTTATTCAAATCCTACTTCAAAATTACTCCATCACAAGACTTTTGAGATATAACTTTAAAAATTCGAAAAAAAAAGACACATATGTATACAGGGTTTTTGAGTCTATGAAATCCATGAAGTAGCTTTTCTTCAATAAAATTGAGGCATTCATGCTAGAACGGTTTTCAACAGACAAAGGCAAACAAAATTGAAACTAATTTTTGTTCTTGTATATTATCATTTTTTTGAAATATATTAAGAAATATAAAAAAAATATTGGATTCACAATCAGCACTAAAAATTAACCCCAAAACATATGTTAACAAAGTTTGCTCAAAATCTAAGTAGGTTACTTAAATCATTCAAACTTTAACTAAAAGACACAAACTTGCATTTTGCTAAATCATCATACAATTTAATGTTAAGAGATACATATTTTGTGCCTTCACTTAGTCTTTTAAAAACCCGTTTTTGGTTGTCTTTAACATTTTTAAAGCGGTATATTTTAAAAACCTGCTATAAATTTTTAAAGGCGAGATTCGAATTCAATACAAATTAATCCTTTACAAAAGTATTGTTTTGTTCGTTTGACAGAAAAAAACGTTAGTTTGTCGACCAGTGTAATGACGAGCGAATAAGTTCATGCGTATGTAACCTCTTTCAAGAATTTAATATATTTATCTAGATATTTGTATTTCGAGATTTTTGTTCCAGATTTTTACTATCGAGATTTTTGTACCAAGATTTTTGCTTTCCAAATTATGGTTATCGAAGTTTCGTGGTAAACCAAAAATAGCTTTCCATTGTTACCCTTTAAAATCTTCGAAAATAAAAAAATTAAAAATTGGAGTTTAAGCTGTTTTCTTTCGATATATTTAGGATGTTAAACCAATTAAGTAATATTTTTTTTTAATCATATTTTATTTATCAAATATTCGAGCAGATAAATATTTTTGTTCAGTTTTTTGTTTCCTTAGCTTAGAATAAAACTGTTAAAAATTTTGTTTATTGAAAACTCTAGACGAATATAGAATTTTTATGAAAGTCCCTTTTCTACATCTTTAATACTATTTTTCCCGAGATATAAGCGACCAAGAAGGTATATCCGAACGTACGGACACCCAAACAACTACCTTGTGATGTTGAATAGGTTCTAGAGGACCTTGCATCATTGAGAAATGTCAAACTTCCAATGCGAAGTTAATAATTAAAAATGATACACTAAATTCTTCCCATGTTGTCTCTCAGTATCAATTTTAGGAAGCACTTCTATAAAAATACCATTTATACAAATTAATCTGCTCTTAAAAACTGGATGGTTACCAAATGGCCATCAAAATTGATTAAGTTTAAAATTGATTACCTCATTGAATTTCGTTCTTTTTATGTATAATAAACTCTTAAATTTAATAATCCAAAAACATGTATTACTCTTTTCACACATGACCCATATGTAATCGAGTAAATAAATCAAATATAATTATGATCAGGATGCTAATAGTTATTCATATAGAATTGCCACAAAATTAACTACCTACAAATATATTGACATCAAAAATGAAGTATTATGATAGGTTTAACATTTTTTTAATATATTGTTTATATTTGTTAAAACAAAAAAAAAAAACTTCCAATTAATCAACACTAATGAATTTTATTGTCAGATTGATTTCATATCTACTACGTTAATTTTATTACTATCACTGAATATTAAAACAATTTCTATTTATTATTTTTAAATAACAATTTTACCTACACTTTCAATATTATTCTTTTTTTTTGCAAATCAATATATGTAGGTATCAACTTGCATCCTAAATATATCCATGTTCTATAACTTGTGTTTTTTTTTTAAATACATATATTTTCCATTTATTTTATAGGGAGTGAATGTTTTTGTATGATATCAGTTTCCTACCATATTGTGATGGTAATAAAATAGTGATTTTTTTGTGTTTTCATTTGCAAACATTGTATGAAAGAACTAAAAAACACAAAAAAATGCTAACATCAAAAACATAATTTATACACACCGTTCCAACTAACCACAACATAATTTTTAATTGCAGTCGCATTGGCGAACTAATGAGCGAAGTGGTCAACAAATATGGCGTAGTCTGGGTTGCTTCGGCCGGCAATCATGGTCCAGCGTTATCCACAATTGGCACCCCGCCAGATATTAGTCAGCCAAGTTGTATAGGTGAGTGTATTGTTGTTTTGTATGCCTACTTTTTTGTTATTTAAAACATGAATTCAATTTTGTTTTTGTTTCACTGCAGATTTTGTTTATCGCCAAACGCGACGGTTACTGACCTCCCTTTTCGCGTTTTCAATAAATTAAAAAATGCAAAATCCAAAAAAAAAAAAAACTACTACACTCCTTGTTCAATATATCGAGGGAACGTAAATTGCAAATGAAAAAAATGTTTTTTTTTGCAGGCATTGTTGTAACGAGCAGCGTGTAAAAAGCGGCGGCGATATTGGAAATATAAATATACCTTTTTTAGTTAGTGACTTTTAACACTGCTCGTATATTAAATTAGCGCGGGTTTGAGTATCGAAAATGAAAACGTTATACCTACACCTACCTACCAACCAAACTATACCAAAGCAGCAACGCAACGGTAGCTTCTCATGATCCTCTGACGATAGATATTTTTAAATGAATTTTGTTAAAATAATTACTTTATGCTATTTTATTGCAGAAGCAGTCTGTTGTCCCTTTTGAATGAAATAATTACATGATTCTGAAATTGCAACTCGAAAAACACACTAAAAAAGCTTGCTAAAGAGACAACCCTCAGATAATTATTCCAAAAAACATTCTCTGTTTGCATTAGAAAAAGCAAGAAATGGGAAAATTTTGTGCAATGACAATGACAGTTCATGGAATGTCTAATCCCATAGAGATTATAAAATGTATTTTCAAATTTTCGTTGCATTTAAAGTGTTTTCCTATAAAGCGCATATCCTTATAGTGTAGAAGTTGAGATTTGTTTTTTGTATTCTAAATTTCATTGCTTCAGGTAAAGATAAATGTATCTGTTGGTTGCATCTGTACGTTTTCTTTGAATGCATTTTTCCTTTGAATCAAAACACGATATCAAAAGCAGCTTACCTTATTCATGGCTAAATTGATTTCTGCACTAGGTATATGTCTGATGTTATAGTTCTGACAAATTGCTTGTTTTCAAGAAATCTTTCTCTATGTCTTAGGGAATAATTAATTTCTGTTGAAATATTTCTTGAAGAACAAATCTGTTGATGAAGTTTAATACCACTTATTATCACAATGTATATAAATGCTTGAATCAATTGTGTGTAAAGTGATAAAGCAGAACGTATGTAGATTTAAACTTATGGGTTTCCAAAGAAAAAAACGGTTATTTCGAATAAATGTCTTTGGATTTAAGAGCTTAGAATAAAACACTATTTGTCTTATTTAAATAATGGTCCAATGAGTTTATTTATTAACCGTGTGCATTTGCATCGAAGAAACTATTCAGCTTTCAGTACTCAGCATATGCATTACAGAATAATTTGTGTGGAATGATCACGTATTCGAAATTGCCAAAAATATTGCTGAGTGTTTAAGATTTCTTCCACAATGCAAGACATTGGTCAACTGTTCTAATCTATTTCTAATCTTGTTGTAATATTCAAAGCCTTCTATCGTCCAAAACTAGACTTAAGCACAACTCACATGTTTGGACAGCTTCAGTCTTATGAACAAAATCCTAAAAAGCACTTTGAAAACAATTGGCGATAAAACAATATAATAATAATATACGAGTATATTCACAACTTTAAGAACAATGTGTCTCCGTACTCTTATTAAATTAATTTCTTTTCTAACACACAAGTTGAGTATAGCCGTAACCCCTTTAGTATCTGCAAATTATAAAAAAATTGTTTTTATTTCATACACTTTCCTCATGGATAGAACTTTCACTTTGCTCCATTAAAGTAAAAATAAAATAAAAAACTAACCTACATTTATTTGGAAGACTTGTACATTTGACCTTTATTCTTATTTACACAAAAATAAAAACAAAAATTTCACACAAAATCTACACTCAGAACAATTATAATTTTTCTATTTTATTTGTTTTTATTTCGTTCATTTAGGTGTTGGAGCATATGTTTCCCCTCAGATGATGGAAGTGGAGTACGCTCTGCGGGAAAAACTTCCAGGAAATGTTTACACCTGGACATCACGTGATCCCTGCATTGATGGTGGCCAAGGAGTAACAGTGTGCGCTCCAGGAGCAGCAATAACCTCAGTGCCACAATTTACAATGTGCAAATCTCAGCTCATGAACGGAACGAGTATGGCAGCTCCTCATGTTGCCGGAGCAGTAGGTGCGTATAGTTATCATCACGGTTGGCCACTCGGGCGGCATACCACCGCACCCACCGACCGTAATCCCAAGAATTCTCTCTTTGCACACTCTTGTACTCTCATATACACGTTTTATTATAAAAATATGATATGAAATATTTTTATATTTACAATTTTTCCCAAAAAAAAAAGTTAATTAAAAAGTGGGATTGCGTTTCAACACACTATGTACAATATACAGCAATGCTCGAATCCCACGGGCATTTTGTAAAAGCAATTTTCTTAATTTTGTTGTATACATTATATTTTGCTTTCTTTTGCAGCACTCCTGGTCTCCGGTTTGAAGCAAAAGGGTGTTTCATATTCACCGTTTAGTATAAAGCGTGCCATATGTGCTACAGCAACAAAATTAAATTATGTCGACCCATTTGCTCAGGGAAGTGGACTTTTGAATGTTGAGAAAGCGTTCGAGTATTTGATGCAGCACAAGGATGCAGCAGAAAACACGTTGAGGTGAGAGTATACTAAATGAACTAGCATAGTTTAGGTATCTGGGGCTTTATACGAAGAGGTCTTTGAAATTTATTAATAGACGACGAATGGGGTTCTCTTTGTATAAATTGTATTTGATTAACGTGAGAAATGTAATAACAATTACTCCTTAGGGCATGTTGTTTCTTGGTTATGGTTACAATATGGATTTTGTTTTCATCATATCGAATAAAACCAGATTATCGTGCGAATCTTAAGGGCATATGGTATGGTATAAACAAGCTGTTTTATGTGCTGCTTAGTGTTGTGATGGAGATTAAAAAAGAAGAATACGGATTTCAGTGAAAGTTATCCTTGAAACAAATGTTGGTAGTAGCGAAAGGGGAGATATAAAACACAACTTTGTGTTCTTATAATGTTGAAGTGGATGATGTGTGGTCGAGTTGGTGAATCATTAAATACCTTTTAGCTAGGTTGGTATGGGTTGTTAAGTGTTTGCCTGCAGCGAAAACAAAAGGCATTCATGTGTTGTTTACCATAAAGTTTTGATTTTAAAGTAAATTCATTAACATGAACTTGCGGCTGTTATATTTACTTGCAACAAGTATTCCTACCTGAAGGCTTTGTGGTATTTAACTTATTTCTATTTCTTGGCCTTGACATTGCAACTTTTCCAAATGTTTCCAATTTAAAGTTCTTGAAGTAGGCCTTATAATTCTTAGTTTCTTACTATAAGAATTACTGTCGCACTTATAATTTATAATTTTGATTTGGCATCATAAATTTGTAGAATCTTGTTAGTTTGATAAAGATGACAAAATTATCAAAATTTTAATAATTTTTGGTGAACGCTGATTTACTTTTGGTGTTGTATCTTTTTAAGTTGATTTTATATTAATTTGTTTAAACGTAGGCACGTTGTTCTTCAGTAAAATTTTTCATTCTATACTTGTTGCTAATTAAAATTCAGAAATTAATCTTAAATTTTAAATTTTAACAAAAACTTGATTTTTTAACCAAAAAAAGGTGTACAGGTTTAGAAGTGAAATTTGTATTTATGTATTTAAAAAAAAAACGAATTGATCTATGTAACTCATAAAATACTGCATTAAATAGTTTGGCAGTTTACCATTAGTCTATTACAACTATAAAGCTTTCCAACTCAAATGTACGCTTCAACAACGCATTGAAGCTGTAAATTCAATAAACAAATTGTGAAAAATGCACTTTTGGGTCGCCGCCGCGCCCGTGAAGCACCACCACCGACAAATTAGTGGTCAAATTTGAGCTATTCGGAAAGATCAGAGCATTGCTGCTTTAGCTAGAAGTGTCGAAAATGAGTCTAGTTTAACTGTTAAAATGAAAAGATTGCGCTACCGAGCTGTGATTAATGATATTGTTTAGATGGACTACGTTTTTTTTTTAATCAAGACGATGCTACGTCCCACACAAGCAACAAAACAATATTATCTTTGCAACAAAAAAGTTTCCTGACCATGTGATTTCTCGAAAAGGTTATGACAACAGGCCATCGAGATTTTGTGATTTAACACAAAGATACTTTTTCTTTGATAACAGAAAAAATATAAGGTCTACAGCAATGCTTCACAATCGATTCAAGACCTTTACAAAAAAAACTGCATTTCCTGAAATATAAGCTTTACCACAGTGCAAAGAGGCGGAAGTTCGTATTAGTTTTAGCTGTCTATAATAAAGAAGACGCACATTTTTTACTAGAACTTTTAAAACTAAAAACTATTTAATATCTTAACTCCATTTCTTTAAGCCTATTCAAAAAGTTTTGGAAGCAATTTTCAAATCAGTCTTTCTATGTTCAATAACGAACCCGATCAAACGAATGCAAGCGTTTTGTCAAAATCCATTAAGCCCCATTAGATCAATCAATTTTGAAAAAGACTTGGTTCGTGGAAAATTGCAGCTTTTACTTTATATGTCAAGAAACTGACAAACAATTTAAAATGATTTTAAAGCAACAAAAATGTTTTCCCTATATACAATTTCTTAATGAACATTGAAATAACATTTTCGCAATGAATTTTCTCGAAAAAATGTATGGAGAGTGTAAAACATTAGAACCATTTTATATGACATTTAAACACTTTTTTTTTTTAAATAAGCCAACATTAAAATTTAACAGCAAATAAATATTAAAAACAGAAGCAACTCTATAATTTAACACCTTATGTATAATTGGACACTTAATATTTAGTATTTAGTTCCGTATCCTTTCGATTTAATCGCTTTCTCAAGACGTCCCTTTTATCGAAGAGACAAGTTTTAACATACTTCAGGAGTTATTTTTTGCCATTCCTCCTGAAGGCCCGCCTTAAGGTTATCAATGTTTCTAAAGTTCTTTTGATCAACTCGACGTCCCAGTTCATCCACTATATGCTGGATTACATTAAGTTCAGGTGACTTTTTCTATGTTTTAAGCACCTTAGGGCAGTTATACAAAAACTACGACCTTGCTGTAAAAGATGTGTGCTTTGGTTAGTTGTCCTGGTAAAATCTAAAATTGTCTTGTATTCCGAGTTTACTGACACTGGATCACAAATGTTGTTCCAAAATGTTGATGTTAGCCATTGGATACATTTTACCCTCCACAAAATTTTAGTTCCGATCACTAGAACTTGCAACACATCCTAATACCTTGACAAACCAACCGCCATGTTTTACAGTATTTCGTGTAAGTTTATGAGTAAATTCTTCATTTGTTTTTCGCCATTCATACATTCTTGCATCTGAATCTTTAAGGTTAAATTATTAGTTAATTTATAATATTGTATTATGTCTAATGGTTAACTAACAATACAAAAATTATGTTGTCCCACCCTATTCCAAGATGACGTATCTTGTGTTATATGTTCATTAGCAAAGTTAAGTCTTTCTTTTCTATTTTTTCACTTTTTCACTGATGAATAACTTTTTTTGGTCATTTTTTTAATGGCGATGCTTCTTCTGATGGTTTCGTTGGACTTCCTTACTCGTGGTCTCTTTCAAAAAAATCTTTAGAGATCCCGAAGATAAGAAGGAATTTTAGTTGATATGCCTAAAAATAAGCTTCTCATCGTACGTCCCCAGCTTCTTTCCATTTACTTCTCTACTCACATTATCAATCCTATTTTCGTTTTTAAATTGTGAAATTATGTAATGAACTTTGGAAGGGCTCCGATGCACAATTTCTGCTATTTTTTGTACTGATTTACCATCCAACCAATTTTCGAATTGCAAAGGCGTTTGTTTTCCATTTGTTGTTACATATTTCAACCTACGGCAAGAAACTACTTTAAATGTAAATGAAAGTCTTCCGTAATACAATGTTAATAATAACATTATCATTTGACTTGAAAAATACCACAACAGAGCTAGTATAGTGCAAAAACAGATAGTGTCCGATTATGTATGAGAAGTTATATTAAGGAGTTGTTTTTGTTTTTTAAATTTGTTTTGCTAATTAATAATTTGAAATTCAGTTTTTTATTTAAACTTAATTTGACCTTAAATATGTTACTTTTATACATTTACTTGGAGTAATTACATTGCGAAAATGTACATTCTCTTTGTGCAATTAGTCGTGGGAGCCAAAGTATATCATTACGAGTTACTTTAACTGTTGTTCGGTCCATGGCAACACATAGTATTTTCAACCGACATTTTTAAACTCCCTTCCGCAAAGAAACGTACATGTGCAGCTAGCTATAAAGCACATTAACACGAACCACAGAAAAAACACTAAAATTTAAAAAGCACAGGACATTATGACAATCATTTGAATTGTTGTGATATAATTCAGCTGCTTTAATTGCACTTGAAGTGTTTTCGAAAAGTATTCGAAGTTATAAAATCGATTGAAGTATAGAACCCTGAAAACAATTTCCCTCAATTTTAAATTTAGATCTCGATTTCATTCCACTCGATTTCGGGAACTTTTATGGTTTACTAGAAATTCAAAAATTAAGCTGTACATACGTATTTATGTATATATTTTTAAACAATTTAATTTAATTTTTTCACATATAAAAACACAAATTAAATTTTCTTTTTTTTTACTTTAGATTCTCTATACGTGTTGGTAACCAAAACTCAAAGGGCATCTATATCAGAGAAGGATTTCTCAAGAAACCATATGAATTTAATGTCAACGTTGAACCAATTTTCATGAATGAAAAGGAAGCTGGTAAGTTTATATAAAATATTACCCACATATGCATGAGCCGTATAATTCCGCATGTAATTTTAATATTTAAAATATTTTTGCATTAATTACAATTAAAAAATATTCCAATTATTTAACATTCGAAAAATTGAATCAAATTACAAAAGTATGTACGTTTTGTCTGTTTTACTTTTTAAATACGTGGACAAAATTCCAGCTTTTTTGGTCTTGATGACGATAACGACAGGAAGCTTTATTATTTCCCTCTCAAAAATGATTGAATACAACTTTTTAAATTTAAATGTTTCAATGAACTTTTATTTTTAATTGTTATGTCAGATTATTTTATAAAAAATACATGTATATAAAGACATTACACGTCATCACAATGTTGATGTGAATTCCTGGAATACGAGTATTTTGTATTGGGTGGTTGTATTTTGCATTATTTGTGGAAATATTGTAACATAAGATAATAATTTAAAACCTCACAAAGAAAAGATGTTGTTCTATAAATACAAAAGAGCGTTCTACAATGCGCCCACTTTTCATCCAGTTACAAAATGTATTTTAATATTCTTGAAAACAAATTACAAGTAGACAGAAAGTTACAACATTGTGTCTGTGAGCTATAAAATCATCTCACATGAAATCCTTTACATCAGAACACAACATTAAACCGACCGACATATCCCGTCCCATGCCATCATACCAGAGCTGCCTAATCCCTTTTTTTCAAGCCCGCATTCAAAACCAACTTTGAACAAATTTCGTTTTAATTGGTCTGGCTGGGGTTGTTCAACAAAAAGGAACAAACATGATACATGCCATCAATGGCACAACAATGTGGTGGTTGGCGGGTAGTGTGCTGACAGAAAAACAAATCGGAACGAAAAAAAAGTTTAACACGACGACGACGATGACGAGGAGAGTGCAACATTTAGAAAACATGTTGAACGACTTTATACTCTGTTTCTAAATAGTGTTGTTTTTTTTTACTTGTTTTAATTTTAGTTTTCTATTTTATTTTAAATTTGTTTTTCATTCAATTTTGTACATATGTATTTTTATTTCAGATCCTAAGGACAAAATAAACTTTAATGTTCGACTAAATTTAGTTTCGTCACATCCGTTTTTCCAATGTGGAAATTATTTGGATCTGTGCTATGGGACACGTCCCATCAGTGTTAAAGTGGATCCAACAGGACTGCCAGCAGGTGTTCATTCCGCTGTGTAAGTTTAGCTATTAAAAATATTTTATTTTTTCCTAATTAAAAAAAAGGATTATAAAATTAAATCCATTTTTTATTATTTATTCAATATGCATGAGTACTTCAAATAACTGTACAAAAAAATCGAAATCGAAGTGAAAAATCAATTTGAAATACACCTTTTCCTCGTGTTGTATATAGTCACAGTCAATAGCGTCACATTTGAAGGTATTAATTAAATTAGTTTCTTTTTTTTTCGTTATTTTAAATTTACAGTGAGCAGTGAGGATCTGGTCAGAATGTTTCAAAAATACCCCGCAAACAAAAGAAAGAAGTATGAAGCTGAAACGTTGTGCCATCAGGCATGGGACATACCCACCCTATGTATATTTTATGTTATGCAATAAGCACACTCCAAAGAGTAATTCAATTAATAGGAAGTATTTATCAGTGGATTGGTTTTGAATATTTGATTACATTCATTCAGAAAGATTTTAAAATGTTAACTCATTGACATGAAAGGTTTATGGATTTACTCTTTTGGAAAAAAATAATAATAATAGTGTTAGTATAAGGGGCACAACAGGAACTTGAATTCGTTTATCTTTATACTTAATTTGGTTCTTAGAGGAGATACATATGCAAGGTTATGAGTTTTATTGGCAGGGACCTGATTATGGGATTCGCGGCGAATCGTTTTGCTATTTTTCAATTATTGCTTTCGCTTTCGCCTTCTTAGTTTTGAATTCGACCAATTAACGAATTCGAAATGTCATAATGTTTGTTGGTGAGTTGAAATCCGACAGCTTTTTTTTTTGGCGGATTCACAGGCGAAAGAGTGTTTATTATTATTCACTGTTCGATTTCGTGGATTCTTTCTTGATTGTAATTATATAAAAATGTGAGTTAGCTTTATTTTAATTTTCTTATAATTTATCCACAATCCACAATAAAATATAAAATTTTGAATAAATCACCGCAAATTTCACAAATTCAATCATAACAAAACAAAATTTGTGGAAAGCTGTCAAATTACTGGAATATAGGGAGAAAAAGTCAAACCAAAAGTGTCAAATCACTGGAATATAGGAAGAACTATTTTCGCTTCGCCGCAAATTAGTTAATAATGAAATACGACGCGAGTCGAGTTTGAAAGGTCGAATTGAAAACGATCCTCCGCGAACCTCATAATCAGGCCCCAGGGTATTTATAGGGTAAATTAAGACGTAGAACGTTTTTTTTAAAGGAGGTAAATAAGATATTTTTGAAGTTATGAATTTAAAACTGTTATCACATGTCGGCAAAATTAAGTTCAACAATGCTTTAATAAAGGATTTAGGTGTTCTTTGTTAAGATCTCGCCTTATATGTAATTTCTCCATCACATCATGTTTTTGAAATATGTACATATGCCAATTTAAAAATGTATATGAGTCCTAATTTAATTTCATATATGGAGTTTCGTAGTAGTACCCGTGGCGTGATGGTTAGTGCGTCATGCCATAGGTCTTCGGTTCAATTCCTGCCTGTGCCACCTACACTTTTTTTTTTGCAGGAACTGCCTCTTGCGATGAATTGACAAATCGTCTAAGAGTAATTCTAGTTATGAAAAGTGCTTTCTGAAAATAGCCGTTCGGATTCGGCATATGTATATGTAGGTATATAAACTGTAACCTCCTCCATTCCTGACACTATTCGTTGAGAGTTGCAAATCACTAGACTCTATTTATCTGCGGACTGTCTAATCTATTTAATTGAAGTTTTGAGAAACCTTGAATCTTATTCTTTAATGGTTTTGAAGACGTTTTAGAGATAATTTTTGGTACTGTTTCAAATCCTGTGTCGAATCCAAACTTTCATTTACAATTAATTAATTTAAATATTATTTTTTAATTTTTTTGAAATATTAAAAAAAAATTGTTAAGGCCACGGATTCGTTATAAGCACAAAAATAGTTTTTAATCCGTTTTGCTCTTTTCGGTTTTGGCAAGGACAAGTAAAGACTAAAAATAATGAGGATTTTCGAGAACTTAGGGAAAATATACTTATTTTTAAATTAAATGAAGGTTTTTCATGTAGCTTTTCCTTCTAAAAACTTCTTGTATCTGTGATATTATTATTGTATAAATGTTATAAGTTTTTCAGTAGTAAGGTAGAAAATACCATTTCTCTGTAAATTGTGCAATCTAGTTATACGAAAAAAAATTATATAAATTCAGCTACAATAAAGATGTCTTTAACATAAAAAAAAGTTTATAAAATATTTAACCCGAATATTGAAAATAGAGTCTATAGAAGGAATAAGGAATTACCAAAAAAAATATTAATGTATTTTATAAAACCTTAAAAGGCCTTCCAAAGGGCGGGTTTTCAGAAAATTATCTTAATGAACGATCTATAACAATATTATGAGTTAAACAAAATATGGGCTACATTCTCGCCATAGTTTCGATGACTTACCTCAATCATAAGATTTCATTTGTAATTGTGAAAATACCAATATATTGTAAATGTATGAGTCTTATATACTCTAGAACTTATCGGTTAGGACGGTTAGGAAGTGTGCTGACCACAAAAGTCACACAATTTAAATTGATTCATACAAAAATCTTCTTCATGTTTGAATTTGTAAAAAAACTGATGCAAAGGCATGTCAAATAAAGTTGGGTAAAAGACTTTACGTTAACGTGTGACACAACTAATATCAAACGTTATGTTTTTTTTCGAATTTAAAAGATATCTCAAAATCCTCAAGTAATAAATTGATTTTAAAGTAAAATTTGAACTAAGGCCATCAAAACGCTGCTTAAACTATGTTTCGTTGTCCCTGAATGCGAAATTTGTATCCAGTTTGTTATAATTTCCCTAATTTCCAAAAGCCTTTAACGTAATCTGAAGGGAACGCAATATCTTGGCATTCTGTCGCAGTGGCCGAGAACTTTCAAACGACTAATGTCTTCTTAGTCCAAAAATTACAGAGTTGTCAAAAAGAGTTCTATATTCCGAATATTCGAGGAGTTTTAAAGGTGTGTCAACACCAAAGAAAAATTTCAGTAAACATTATTTAAAAAACGTTTATGAAATGTTTCCTATTTGTTTAAAAAACATTTCCGAAATGTTGATTTGGACGTTTCGAGAAACATTTCTGATGTATCAAATTGTATGCACCAAAATGGATTGTTGAACAAGTAGCAAAGTCTTGTTTTATCATCATGCATTGTTTTCTTCCTCATCTTTTTCACAATTTATATTTTCGGAAATTTCAGACACATTTTTGACTTGTTTTATTCGTCAAGTGGATCCCACAAAACTTATTTTATTTCCACAGTTAAATAGTTAATAATAGGTAAAGTTCTTAATTTCAAATATTGTTGTCTACAATATTTAAATTATATATTGAGTTATAAAAAAACGACTGTTGCCACAAGTATTGCTAAAATTGAAATCTTGATATGGATACATTTTTCTCTTCTCTGAATTTAATTATTGTTACTACAGACGCCTATGTGGTTCCAAAACCGCGGACATTTGTGGCAAACTACTTGAAGTTTGTTCCATATAAAAGCATCTCTGAATGTTGTTATTTGTTATCGCAAAACAAAACAATACACTTCTTTTAAATAACCAAACAATAGATTTAACTATACATTTTATATTTTCTTATTTTTCAGCATCAAAGCATATGACAGTAATGATGTCGAAAAAGGGTCATTATTCGAGATTCCAGTTACTGTTGTTCAGCCCCATGTACTTAATACTGAACAATCACGTGTATTTAATCCTCCAGCTGCCATAGAATTTCAACCCAACACCATTCAACGTGATTTCATTTTAGTTCCTAACAATGCCACCTGGGCTGGTAAGTTCCTTACTATGTAACTGTGTACCATACACTTTTCAGCATTCATCAGTTAATCCAACCATAACCGCATTTTACCCCAAAACCCAAAACTACATTGCAAAACGTTTTAATTGCAGTTTTAAAAATGCGCTCGACCGATACAAATCGTGACAAAGAAGTTGGAAAATTCTTTGTCCATACGATGCAGTTGCTACCAGTATCATCATGCCGAAAGCTTGAAACTATGAAAATCCTCAACGTCACTACTGAAAACGAGACAAGTTGGCCATTTAAAGTTCAGGTAAGAAGTTTGTATAGTGTATATATAGTAGATATGTATTTGGGTGTATAGTGTGTACATATTTTGCCCTAATTGCTGGAAAATTTATAGAATTGCCAAAGTCCATTCCCGCATTCATAACTATGAACATCCTTTTACGTAAAAGATTTTCTCACCGAAACCATTTAAATCCTACTTGTTTGTGTCTATCTTTCTCACTCTTTCTCTCTCTCTTAACCAGGCGAACAATATACTAGAGCTGTGCATTGCCAAATACTGGTCAAACTTTGGAAATACACACGTAAAATATAGTTTGGAATTCCATGGAATCTCGACCAGTCCAAAAGCAAGTAAGTACCTACCTAACCATTTTATGAGATTCTATTATTTCCCTTCCATAAGAAGTAAAGAGAAAACCAAAGGCGAAGGCGAGAAAAAGTGAACAGGTACCTATAGAATGTACTGTACATCTACTCGTATATTGAACAGTGTACAAACCTTTAATGTGAAAGAACTCCTGCACTAACCGAAAAACTTTTTCTCTAACGCCAATAATAATTTTTTCTTGTAAAGGGGTGAGGTGTGGGTTGTTCTGGGCTGGTTAAAGACGGTGGTTGGGTTGGATGGTTGGTTTTTAGAAGTTCACACAAAAACTATTATTTTTGGCAGAAAAATCTTGTCGGCGTGTCGGACTTGGGCGCCTCTGCCCACGCTATTAAAAGTTAAAGCAGATTTTTCCAACTCCCCACCCACATCTTTCTATATATATAGTTTCTGTGGAGAGAAATCGAAAACAAAGCCGAACCAAAACCAAACAAAACCGACTTAAAATACAAAAAATCGAGATGGAAAAAAATAAACAAGAAGAAAGAAAAATTGTGAAATTTAGAGTAAAAGTTCTCCTCTTATATTTTTACAAGTTAATGAAAAGGGTGCGGTGGTGGTTGGTTAGGTACTTAATATGCCACAACAATTCCGGTACTATCCAAGCAGTTTTATTTTTAAGGGCTTGCAAAGTTTGGGTACTTGTTTTGGTAAAATATTAGTTGCTAATAGTTTGTCAATAAAATTTAAGATTTGTAGTTTTGAGGAATATTTACATTAATCGAGTATTGGTAGTCATTCTTCAGAGGATATAAAATTAAAAAAAAATAATTTTGTATTTTGAAAGCGACTGCAAAACTTACAATATTTTGGTTTCAAATAAGAGGTTTCATTTTATATTTAAAAAACGAGAGTTTTAAGATAAATCATGTTTATTTATTGTTAAGATGAAGAAATGCCATGAACCATCGAAAATGATATCAGCCAAACAGCCCCCACGGCTAGGTTTGCAGCACCATATGCTTTTATTTAAATTTACCATGACCATTTTTAATTTTATTTGATTTAAGGTTTTAAATTGAATGCGCGGTGACCAATTGTGATAACATCTTTAAGAAATAAAACGGTCAGGAAAATTTTCGTAACGTTGTTTGTGTGACATGTATAGCACAGTTTTATAAACGTCGCGACGCGTCGCCCACATTAAGATGTACCAATTTCGACCATTAAAAAGCATTAATCATAGTCTCCGTGGCGTGATGGTTAGTGCGTAGGACTATCATGCCAGATGACTTAGGTTCAATTCCTACCTAGCGCACCTACAGTTTTTTTTTAACGGGTACTGCCTCTGGGTACTGGGATTAATTGACAAATCCTTGAAGAGTAATTCTTGTCATAATTCTTGGCATAAAAACTGTAGGTCCCCTCCATTCTTGACATTAATCGCACGCAGGAATTGTTGAGAGTTGTTAGTCATTAGGCCCTGGTTCTGTATGAGCTGATGCTCTAATGATGATCTAATTTATTTGTTTTTATAGTAACAGTTGCCATACAAAACCTTAATATTAAAGTCTTTATGCAAAATAGTGTGGTATGTTGTTTGTGGAATTCTTAAATTTCGACGAGCAATCGACAAACCTGGGTTTTCATCAACACTTCGGGGTACAGCATCAATGTTCCCAGATGTTCTTGAACGATTTCGACTCTTTAAATGATTAGCTTGTCCAGGCAGCTCAAATTTTGTCACCAGTTTTACTATTGCCGGTCCAAGATGTTGCTTCAGAACGACCCCATAAGGACTTTGGGTTTGTGAATTTGAAGCTAATTATAACAATTTTAATATATATAAAATGAAACCTCTTATTAGAAATCCTCTTATTATGAAGACAAAAGCACATTGTTTTATTTATTTCCTTAATAAGTTATTTATCAACTTATATAAATACAGTGATGGAAAAAATAATGATAGAAACGATCTTAGCTTGCGAATTCAATTGCAATAAAAAGGTTATTGGGAAGAGTATAAACAAATTTAAAAAAAAAAAATATTTTCTCAACTCTCTATACTTTAAGGAAAAAATATTATATCAAATTATTAAACTTATCCAAAAGGAAATAATTATTAAAAATCTATGAAGTATTTCCCACTAATTTGACCTGGAAAAAAATAATAGAAACGAATTAAGAATGGTACCGTATTTTTGTAATAGAATTATTTAATGGTTAAAATTGTTGTGAATCCTTAAATACATGGTAATTGCACATTTATGTTAAAAAGCATATTCGTATCTTTCAATATAAAATCAACCACCTCGACAAATGTCTTGAAAAGTGTGGATGTTGTTGTCTCACACACATTCTATTATTTTAAAATCAAATAATTTTGATGGGCCTCCATTAAGTATATTGTGTTATTGAGATTATATTCTTTCTACAACTTTTATGACTGCTTCGGTTCATTATCTTGCAGGAATCCTCATTACTCTGCATGTTCTCTTCGGCAAAAGGCATTATTTCTATGCTCAGAGTCCGAATTTAGTCCACAGCACATGTTCTTCATTTAATTCAAAAAATTCAGATTCATATAGTGAACAAAACTAGCAGAAACTCATAGTGCTTCCACCAAAATCCTTAACTATCATCTCCGTGTATTTGGGATCGAATTTAAAGTTCCTTGGTCGTCTGACATGATTTTTCCATCTAATCTGTCTTTGTTTTTCTAAAAAAGACGACCATTCCTCACACTCAGAAATACTTTAGATGTGTTAGTCATACGGCCTTGAGTTTAAACGAGTTGTTTCTTCTGTTCCTGTTTTATTTTCTAAAAATTGGTCCTTGCTACATTTTTTTGAATAAATAAATAATTTAAATCCTGTATCGAAAATAACAAGCAATTTTGTGCGACATTGTTAAGGATGTTAAATATCTATGAACTTACTTTAAAGTTCGACCGAATGGATTCTTCTGTTTGTTTTCTTAGTGGTTTCCGATGCATTAAACTACAATAAATGTTGTGTGTTGGAAGAAGTAGAAGCAGCAAAAATAAAAAGAAGAAAAAGAAAAAACTTATAGCGCCAGGGTCCTTTCAATTTTGTACTTTTTAATGCTCGCTCAATCTCATCCTAAGGGTTGTGTTCTTGGAATGTCCCTTTTTGTTGTTGTTGCTGTTGCTTAAAGTTGCCGTGCGCTAGGAAATAACTACTTCTCGTTGAATGCGTGGCGTGTTAGCCTTCACCAAAATGAACTTTTAGTGTTATTAATTTAGGTTAAGTATTTAGGGTTTTCTTTTAGTATTTTTTGTTGTGTTTTTTCTTTTTTTATTCTGTAAGATTTATTTTCTTTATCATCTCGACCAACACTGAAGTAGTCTGTCCTCCTTCCGATGATTGCTTAAAGATAATTTCTAGAGAAAAGGGAGTAGGTGAAGAGAGAGAAAAAAAAAAAGATTTTTACTTTTAATGTACAAAAGTTTTATTTTTATTTTAAAGTTTGTTTTTGTATTTTTCTTTAGTTAGGGTCTGTTGAAACATAAAACCAGACGCGGAGAAAATTGTTTGAAATAACTTTCGAAATTATCTGCCTGAGGATGACATATACCAAAACTCTTAAATAGTTTGTTAAGTGGCATAATGCTAAGTTAAGTTAGTTATGCTTTTAAAGTCACGTTATATGTATGCTTGAGTATAGTGTATTCATATAGTCGTGGTTATTTTAAATACTTTATTTTTGTTTAAGAAAGAGTGGCATCTCTCTATTGTTTGCAAATCCCTGAATTTGTTCAAAAAGTTTTGTTTGGATGAGTTTAATGTGTATAAAACCATCAAGGAAGAAATTTTTTGTTGTGGTATTTAAGATATGATGTCAAAGTGACATTTTTCTTTCTTTCAAGGACACTAGATTTGTGTCCTGTTATTCATTATTCCTTATGAGAGTGAAGATGAAGATAGTCTTGTGTATGTCAAGAACTTAAATTCTTAAAACTTAATGAGTAGTTATATTGTTTCATTTGTATAGTAATAAAATAAGGAATAGGCAATGTGTAATATGTAAACTTTACATGGAAGAAAAATGATGATGATGTTTGGAAAGTAATATATATTACAATAAATAAGTAAAAATACTTGTAGCATTTAAAAGTGATTTGTAAATTTTGAATCGTGTTGGCGTATAAAATTTGTATTTCATTAGAATCATTATATCAATGCTTCTGGGCTTGTGACTGATGATTTCACTTTCAGTAAAAAAGTCAAAAAAGACGTTAAGACTGTTAATTAATAAAAAATAAGTTATCCCATACGATATATCCATAGATTGACAATTTATGAATTGTTATAAGAGTCAAACTTGGAATGCCCATAAAAGTTATTCATTTTTAGGCAAATGTCTTAAAGGATCGTACGATTTTCTGTTTATTAAGAGCACTATCTTTTTATTTTATAGACATTTCTATGACAAGAATATTTTACTTTAATTAATATAAGGCCTTCAGAGAAGAAAAATTAATTTAAATCTAAATCATAATCGTCCTAACCCATGCTTTTGAATTCAGTTAAAAATAAGTCGGTAAATATGGCTCTTTAACGCCCACTGTCACCAAATGCTAATGCGTTGACTTCTGGACAATAGACTTGTTTGTGAAATTTTTTTTCAAATGATGCTATATTACTGAAATGAAAACAATGGTCTGTACGCTCGCGAAACATTTTTTAAATGTTTATAAAGTGTATCTCTATTTCGCATTCCGTAAGGAATACTTTTTTTGTTTTCCAAGTATTTACATTTACAAATAATACGTGAGTGTTTGTTCATATAAATAATATAAAAATCACCCGAAAATTGTAAAGATTGATCCAAATTTATGAAACGAAAAAAGTTTTGTAGGATTTACTTGAGAATTTTGAAAATACAATATAAAAATCCGATGCTTTGTCTGAAGTTCCGAAAGTTTTTTTCTGATATTGCAGAAACATTTCTCAAATGTTTCTGATTTTTTTTATAACAAATAGGAACATTTTTTTAACAATGTTTCCTGAAATATTTCTTTGTTGTGAATTCACCTTAAGATTTATTTATTGATTGAGATTTATTTTTAGTTCTCTCAATAAATATTTTTTTTAAAAAAACGAAAAAATCCCAACCTTTTTCGCTGAAGATTAAATATTATCATTAATTGGCAGACGGCATTGCCTAGCATGGCAATGATTTTGTAAATTTATAATTATGTTAAGAAATAATGAAAATAAAATCAAATCTAATCTAAAATCTTTTATCATTAATAAAGAATTCTCCGAAATGAAATTGAAATCGATTCAAAATCTGAAATTCACTTTTATCGATATCGATTTCATTTTTTCGAACTCAAAACGGAGCGAATTTTCGTGTTCTACATTTGTAGTGATTTAAATTTACCAGAATAAGGTGGTGTGATTTGAATTCGACAAGAGGAAATTGTTTAAAAACAGTAGAATTTTCACTTTAGGAAAATAAACCTTAACTTCTTTATGTAATGCACTACTTTGTAGTTGAAGGATCGTTCAAAGCGTTTAAAATGATTTTTCAGTAAGCCAAATGTCTTTTCCTTAAAATTTTGAGTAAAACAATGTTCTTTTAAAAATTGACACATTCAAAAACTAAGCTTCGGCACCAGAGTTTTTCCCAAACTATGTTATCGGAAACTTCTTATCGCAAAGAACTGCAAACCTACAGCTTGTTGGTATATGCATCAACAATATAAAAATAATAAATAAAAACCACTAATATTTTATATACATATGTATATATTGAAAAGCCAATACCAATTATGACAATTAACTGAATTATTTATTGACTGATGTGATATACATTTATATGTATGTATGTTGCTTTAATTTCACTTGAAGTGATTTCGAAAAGTATTAGAAGTTATGAAATCGATCGAATGGTAGAACTCTGAAAACAATTTTACTCGATTTTCAATTAAGATTTCGATTTCATTTCACTTGATTTTGGGAACCTTGCTGGAATTCCCTTATTATATTTTGAACACTTCATTTTAAAGTAAATCAAGAATCCAAATTTCGATTTCAGCTTTATATGCTCAAATTCAAAAATAGCCGTTTTCAACATTATGTTTATATTTTTGTCAATATATTCTTAATTCATGTTACAACCTTAGGTCTACGAATTTGTAATAAGAACAACATTACTCTTTGAGGAACCGTTTTAGCATAACTGCTTTAGCGTTATTTTGAGGCCTAACAACAAATGAGATTTTTTTTAAAGTAAATAACATGCTGATAACTTTTAAACGCAATATTTATTATCGATCGGGAAAATCATCACGAATTTTATTAAAAAAAAATAACGTCAATTACTTTAACATAGCTTCAAAATGCATAATGTATAAGGTCTTTCCGAATTTTCAAAGGTTCGAGCTAAGGCTATCAAAACCGTAGGAAAAGTATAAAATGTGTGACAGGCATAAACTCTTGTTGACCAGTGTTACCAAACCAAACAACTATCACTTATTAAATTACCTTTTGAAAACAAAAATAAATTAATTACTCGTAGGTGACGCAACAGTCCGTAGGCAACCAGTGTGCAGTGCATATAGTAACTTGCAACTCTCAACCGTTACTGTGTGCGAGTCATATCAGGGATGGAGGGGACCTAAAGTTTTTTATGCCGAATCTAAATGGCTAAAATGAGAAAGCAAAGTGAAAAGAATGACTCTTGAAGGATTTGTCAATTCCTCACAAGAGGCAGTACCCGTGAAAAAACTTTAAGTGGCACAGGCAGTGATTGAATCTAAGACCCCTAGCATGACAGCCAACATCTCGAAAGGTTGAGTTTTATTTCTGACCTTTACATTATTTGATCTAAAAAAAAAGTTTTTGTTCTACCAGGACAAAAATTACAAACTCCACTTGCTGATTAGTCATGGAAGTGAAGATAACATGCAAATATGTAAAGTATAAAGTATAATATTTCGGATGCTTGTACGTTTTACAATTGCCTTTGTATTGGAAGCACCAAATCAAAAAAATACATACCTCTCATTTCTAGTACTTTTTATGCCGTTCAATGTTAACATTAGACCTCTAAAATTTCCCCTGATTAAATTGGAACTTATCGAAAATTCATATTTTCGCCAATTTTTAAAATATTTCTTCAATGTATGTATATTAATAGACTTTAAATCGTAAAGTAATCTTTTTTTATTCGTAATCGGAGCACGTTATCGATGTTATAAAGTTCAAATCCTTTTCTATTGATTCACAAACAGCGTTTACCGCTTATAACATTTAACCTTAGGCAGCTATAGGTACTCAATTCACTTAATAATATTTCAAAGAAAAATATATAAAAAAGTATAAAGTGTACAATGTACAACTCTGTCTGCACCTCGTTTAATCGAAATACCACATCTGCTAACGCTAACGCACAACCTTTAACTTGAAACTCGATTGGCATTCATATTGCTCTATTCATCTCGTCTCCTCCTTCAATCCATTTGTGGTACCTTTTCCTTTTATGCGCATATATCTCTATCGGTTTGGTGGGTATTTATGTCTATAGATATCTTAACATCAGTTATTTCCTTTCGTTTCGTTTATAAATTGATCAGAATCACTTAGCTCGTAATCGATTCATTTTATCCTTCTGCAGTGTATCAATGCACCAATGAATGCAACGTGTTCACTGGTCCTGGTTCACTTCACTACCCCAAACTCACAGAGGGTGAATAGAAAAAAAAACAGAACAGAACAAGTATCAATCCTTAGAAACTGAAGCTCATTTATATTCGAAATGTTCAACTCCTTTTCAGCTTTAACCAACCCCAAGTTAGTATGGAATGCTTCAATATTGCCATGACACTTAATGGCATCGAAAATCAAAAGACGCACATTTATTGGGTCACGTGGACTTTTGTACGGTAGGTAAGTCATGCTGTTTAAGAAAGTGTGGTACACAACCACCCCTAGAGAAACATCTTAGAATATTGTGAAAACCCTTTTCCCCAATTCATTCGATCGTCGTCATAAGAAATTTAAGTGAACTCATGTGTCGCATGTAATTGCAACTTCCTACGCCCGATTAGACGACCTTTTATTTGGCTTGGTATTGTACGTTCTCGTTTAGTATTTAGAGTAACTTCTATTGAATGTTTACATTGCTACATGTAATAAAATTAATTTCACTTGAAATTTAAGTGATGCGGAAGAGACTTTCTACTTAATACATATATTTTCAATTGAATTCTCAACAAGTGGAAAGTGTGTTTATTTTTTTAAATATTTGAAATTGGGTAAAATTTAATGGGGAAAAAGTTTGAAATTCATTCAATTGAACATCTCTCTATTTTTAATTATAAAATGTAAACCAAACTTGTAGCTTTTCTTTAAAAAAAAACGATTTAAAAGTCGCAGTGAATTCAGGAACATTTCTTGGAATTAAAACCCTTCAAACGTTGCTTACGATAATTTGATTGAAAGGGTATGTGCCGTTTTCGAGACGAGAGTATATTATACTAGAGCTCAAGTCAGTTACATTTTACAATAAAAAAGTGTTGTTGTTGAATTTGTCTCTCTTTTCTACCCTTAAAAAAAAAATCTTATAAGTAATAATAGTTATGTTGTTAACGTCCATTTTTAGCTTGAAAAGGGGTTTTCCAAAACTGCATTTTTATCATGGTAAAGTTCAAGAACGAAATAGTTATTAGTTAGGGCCTCAGGGAAATTTTTTCACCAACAAAAATCCGAAGTATGTCTGTTTATTTTCTACCTATGATCAACTACGAATAAACCGCTGTAAAATTCCCCGTGATGAATATACAAGAGCTAAAAATTAAATTTTGTTTTGTTTGCCAAATAAGAATTCTGCTGCCAAAAGTGTCGTGAAAGGCCTTTAGTGGTGCACATTGTTGTGGAATTTCAGAAGATTAATATCGTTTCGGAATCACCGTATTCCCACGAATTTATCTGCCCACGAATGTTTTCACACCTGTCAAATTCAGCTGTCATTTGAAGTGTTGTAGCTATTATTGAAGTAAAACATCTTTTTATATTAAATAATTCACATTATTTTCTTAATAATGTGATATAATAACTTGATAATACTACTTATTTACTAGGTTTATAAATTGAAATTATGCCGCGTGACCAACGCGCGCCGTCAACCTTCGCTCATCAACGAAATGTTTATCCTTTTTTCTCTTTTTACAATATAAAACTAAACAGTTTAACATCAGTTACTTCAAATTGGAAATTTGGAAAAACGGAATATTTTTGTGGAATGTGATGAAAAGGGGATATTTGAATTTCGTGGATTTTAATTCTTGTATGAATAATGATATATGTTATTGAATATACACTACAGAGTCATACTATTAGTTTGATGTTTGCCATTAATGCCAAACGCCTTTAAATTTTTAAAACTTTCTACGAAAACAGTCTTCAAACATTAAACGATGATTTATGGTCGTCAGAATGAACCGGAAAGGAATTTCAAGAGAATGAAAGTGTTACTAATGTCGTAACTTCTAGGGCTTGTGCATTATCAAAAACGTGCCGGTGCATCCATAAAGTGTTTGGTGTGTTCTAAGTTGGAAAATGTTATTGATCCGTATTTTTTCAAAAATGCTAATTCATATTCATACGGTTATCGTCAGCGGAGCAATAATAACTAATTTTGTTTTGTTGGCCTGGCGGCGGCGATTCCAGATCATGACTTGCTAGATATGCTCTTCCAACAAATCTCCCCACATGTCTAATTATGGTTTTAACGAGTTTAAAGTTTTACATTTTGGCGACGTTAACTGACCCCCAAGACCATGTGATTTCGCTGGGGCTGGGCAAAAGAGCGTGTTTACATGTTAGTTTTTAATTGCGGTTACAGTTCGGGGATTACTGTAGCCGCAATTTAAATTTAAATTTGTCAATAAAATTGACAATCAGCTTTAGCAAAAATTTAAGACTCTTCCTGCTTTGTTTTCTGTGAAAAACCAGAAACATTTCTAGTTCTGTAAGAACCTCATCAATTGAAATCAAACTTCACTACCTGGTTTTGTATCCTTGAAATTGAAATGTTCCCAAATAAGTTATTTTTAGAAATATCAATAATTTGAAAATTCAAAATTCTATAGAAAACAACTTGGACCAACTTTAAGAAATACTGTGAAGTTCATATACACATACCAATTCGTATTAAACCACAATAATACGATACGAAGGATCAGACACAAAACCCGACCATTTGAAATGTTATAGAGGTTTAATTACCTCTAGCATTTTAGTCTGAATCGAAAGAGTTACTATGAAACAGAAAAATTGGTTATTTTTGTAATTCGAGCATTAATGCAATTTCAAATGAAATATGTCGTAAAAGCTTCGCCTTAATCTATCCCCTATTTCTTTTTTTACTACAATTTTCACAACCAATACTCGTCCTTTACAATCAGGAAAGAAATGTGCAAAGAAATTCGAAAAGAAGCATATTATTATAAACCCAGAGCATAAGCAATTTAAATATTGAACGCTTAACATCCTGCAAAAAGTGTTATGCCGGCAGCAGCGTCACAGCATCAGCGTGTGGTAAGATATTATGTGGAGCATGTTGTATGGTGGTGGTATAAAGGTGCCTCTGTGACGCTTCCTCTTAGTTTCTATGAATTTTAAATTTAATTCCAATTTTATGGCGGTTATAATACACACGCATATAACCAACTATATTCCATATGCTGATAGAAAGTGAAGAGGGTGTTGTTTCCCTAACATTTTTCTCGTCAGCTTTTATCCGCTCGACTTCGACCCATCGTCATCTGCATCGCCATCACCATAGTTGTCGCACCGCACCGCATAGCTTTGTATGGAGGAATATCATATGCATGAGTTGTGTGTCCACGTATTAACAAAATGTTCGGAAATTTATCGAAAAATGGCAGAAAACAAGAAGAAGGACCCAAACATTCATATAAGTTCCACTTTGCTAGAGGGACGAGAAATCAACATACAGTTGTGGTTATATAATTAAGTCACTGAAATTAAAGTTATATTTTTAATTTAAAAATTAAGTACTACCGTGGAATATCGTTATTAAATAGATATTATAAATATTTTTGTGAAAATCTTAAGCGACCGCTTAGCTGTTTGGATGAACCATAACACAATATTAAAGAATTCCAGCCGGGCTTTCGTAGCGGTTACTCTAAAATCTACAATATATTAATTTTGGCAAGTATTGTTGGAATCCTTTGGAGCAGAAAAAGAAACGTTATGTCCTTTTTGTCGATTTCAAAGTGATTTACAAGCTCTACATTGTCAAAAATGTATGGAAGGGTGTTAGAAAACTTGTATGATGGGAATAAAGCGACGGTGTGGAATGGTGATGAAAGATCTGACTGGTTTGAAACAACATTGGGTGTAAAACAGGGATGCCCCTTGAGTACTCATTTGTTTTGTTTATATAAACAAAGATGATTTCATTGATGATTTGTCGGTAGGAATAGAGTTTGCTGGAGTTTGAATTAAATCCCTCCTATTTGCAGACGATAGTAGTACCCGTGGAATTATGACAAATCCTCCAATAGCAATTCTTGTCATTAAAGGTGCTTTCTCGAATTAGCTGTCCGTCCTTTCTATCACTGATAACAGTACTCGCATACAGGAATAGTTGAGAGTTGTAAGTCACTAGGCCCTAGTTCTCAACGGACTTGCGTCACCTAATTTATTTTATTTTTTTTATTTGCTGACGATGTTGTTCTTTTTGCTTACTCCCCAGAAACGCTCCAACTAATGGTCAACCGTCTCGAAGTATACTGCAGTTGTTTAATTTAACGATCTTACTTACTTAGTTAAGGTGGCGCTACAGTGCGGGGGGTACCTGGGCCTCAACCAACATGCGTCTCCAGCCAGATCGGTCCCTAACTAGCTGTTACCAGTTTCGCACGCCAAGTTGGTTGATGTCTTCACCCACCTGCGTGCGCCACCTGAGTCGCGGTCTTCCTCTACTGCGCCGCCGTCCCTGGGGATTGGATTCGAAGACCTTCCGGGCTGTATCGTTGATGTCCATTCGCTATACATGACCTAGCCATCTAAGCCGTTGGACTTTTGTTCTGTTAACTAGGTCAGTGTCGCTGTACAGCCCGTACAGTTCGTCGTTATATCTTCTTCTCCATTCTCCATCTATGCATACGGGACCAAAAATCACCCGAAAAATTTTTCTCTCGAAGCATCCTAAGACGCTCTCATCTTTCTTTGAAAAGGTCCAGGCCTCACCGCCATAAATGAGAACCGGGATAATAAGTGTCTTATAGATGGTGATTTTAGAAGCTCGAGAGAGGACTTTACTACTTAATTGCCTTCTAAGTCCAAAGAAGCAGCGATTTGCAAGAGTTATTCTTTGTTTGATTTCAGCGCTGGTGTCGTTGTCTGAGTTTATAGCGGTGCCTAGATAGACAAAGTCCTCAACTACCTCAAAGTCATAGCTGTCCATGGTGACGTTTTGTCCAAGACGTCGTTGTTCAATGTCCTTTTTTGATGACAGCGTATACTTGGTCTTGCCCTCATTGACCACTAAATCCATCTTCTCCGCTTCCGTCGCAATACTCAAAAACGATACACTGACATCACGCTTTGATCTTCCAATTATGTCAATATCATCTGCGTATCCGAGTGATTAGATGGATCTTTGGAAGATTGTGCCTCTAGTGTTGACGGTTGAGTTTTGCACAATTCTTTCTATAAAGATGTTGAATAAGTCGCATGACAGTGCATCGCCTTGTCTAAAACCTTTTTTGACATAAAATGCATCGGTGAGATCTTTTCCGACCCTGATAGAGTAGCGTGCGTTCTCCATCGTCATTCTGCACAAACGGATAAGTTTGACAGGGATGCCAAAACTAGAAATTGCTCTGTAGAGCTCTTCCCTATAGAAGCAGTCATACGCGGCTTTAAAATCGATAAAGAGATGGTGGATATCGATTTGAAGTTCCTGGGTTCCAAGATCTGTAGTGTGAATATTTGATCGATAGTGGACTTTGCTGGGCTGAAGCCACACTGATGAGGACCTATCAGGTTGTTGACGAACGGCTTCAGACGTTCACATAATACGGCAGAGAGGATCTTGTATGCAATGTTGAGGAGACTGATGCCTCTATAGTTAGAGCAATTAAGAGGGTCTCCTTTTTATGTATTAGACAAACTATGCTGAAATTCCACATAGTACAAACATATGTCGGGCATGCTTTTTTCCGACCATATTTTGCAGATGAGTTGGTGCATGCTCCCTACGAAGTCATCGCCTGCTGCTTTGAATAGTTCGGCAGCAATGCCGTCAGCTCCAGCGGCTTTATTTGACTTCAGTTTAGATATAGCTATCTTCACTTCGTCGAGGTCGGGTAGGCGGAATTTTTGATCTGCGTCGCCTAGGTTGAGTGGTTCTATCTGCCTTACAGCGGAATTCGGTTCGTCATCGCCGTTATATAATTAATTAATTAATTTAACGATCAATCTAAACAAATCGAAGGTGATGGTATTTAAAAACGGATCTGTCAAATTGGCTAGAAATGAAAAATGGCATTTCAACCATGAAACTTTCGAAGTTGTGAATACATATAAATACCTGGGTGTGCTAATTTCAAGCAAGAAAAACTGTTTTGCTATTTCACACAGTGCAAATACAAAGTGTTTACTACAGTTACAGTCTCTACAATGATGTGTGCAGGACAAGTTTGGGGCTACAGAAAATATAAATCGTTAGAAAATCTTTTAAGATTCTAGACTACCTAAAGTGATTGCGATAAATATTATTCAGAAAAAGTCTTTAGTTCGAGAAGTTTAAATGTAGACCAGAATGTATCAATTTCTTGAACATAATCTTTGTCAAAGAAATTATTTTAAGATCGATTTCAATGAAAAGATATATCGTACCGCATGCATCCTGAGGATCTGCCGATTATTTGCTCAAAGTGTCACTAAGAGAAGATATAAAGCATTTCAAAGGAAAATGTCCAATATTAAAAGAGTTAAGAAGGACCTTTCTTGGCGGGAATGAGATCCATGATGATGATGATGTAATATAGCTTCTTACTTGCGAACGAGATATAATACAAACATTTTCTCTCCTCAGCAAGAGTTTTTTATAAAGATTAATTCGTTATAAATCCCTAAAGATTGTATTATTTGATTACAAATTTAAGATTGCAGTTATACTTTAACAATTTTTTTAAATTTTTGATACCATTCCCAGATGATTTTTATGTCAAATAGAGTTAAGCTTTTATTTTTCCACATTTAAGGCAAATATTTTTCTTCAGTTAAAATACAATAAAAATAAATAGATTTTAAAACATTCCAATGAAAAATTAAATAAATATATGAGCTATCGACTTGGATTGGAACTCGAGATCCTTCTCCTTCTTCGATTAAGTTTCGTTCAAGAAAAGAAATATAAGTTTATTCAAAAGCACAATATTAGGAACAATTGTTTTTGTTCGTTTTGTGGCTTAATTATATGACCAAAACTGTATATACAGTATATGAAACCATGAGAAGAAGCAGGATAAGGACGTCTGCATGTGTGTATGTGTGTTGGTATGATGTGTGAATATGTGCGGATGGTGCATATTCGTTTCCGATAAACTGCAAGGATTCGCCTTCCGTCTTCCGCCTTGTGCCTTCTGCTCTGGAAAATTTGTACATTGGCAACAGATTTTCTTCTCGTCCTTGAGTTTATTCCCAGCATATCCTTCAGTTAGTGGTAGAGTCGGCGTCGTATGCATCCTTCTGCCGTACTTATTTCCTTTTAACCATCATGTAACTCTCCGTTTCCCCCGTTCGTTCCCCCTATACCCACACCACTATATTTATATCTCTGGTGTATTGGTCCTGGCCGAATCACTCTTTGCATTACTAAGCAATATTTGTGTGTGCATATGCTGTGTGCGGTTACATGATTTTAAGGCTGCTACTGCATGTCCCGGCACATATGTGTACCATACTAGAAGAAGGAACATTTGCATAAGTTTTCTCACAGTTTATGTGTTTGCCTTAATATCCATCCATCATTTAATTTGCAAAAAGGAAGAATCCGACGACAACTACTACGACAACGACTACGAACGTAGATGGCGGCTACTCAACCAACAGTATTATAGGATTTTTCTTATATCCAACAGAAAGCTTACGACAATGATGACGACAACGAGGACAACGAGAACGAGAACCAGAACCAAAACTAAAACCAGAACGCAGCAGAGAGTAAAGTTCAATATTATAACTTCGTGTCCTTTAACTTTTGACAGATTACAGATTCCGGAATGTACTCTATCGTATATGATGCATTTATCTAGAAACGCTGCCTCACAGCATCAAACTACCCATCAGCCAAGCCATAGAGGGTTACATTTTATTTTGTGGCAATTTTGAAATTCCAAAAGGATATATGTGTCCTCTTTCCGTATTTTGTTGTTGTTTTTTATCTCTTTTTTGTGTGTTATCTTATGCCAGCTGATCTGGTTAAAAATTCACAAACAAAAATCAACAGCTTTGAGTTTGTTAGTTTGTTGTAAATACTAAATAAATAAAGTCAGACAACTGGGCCAACAAATTGTGGCCTAGCCCATCACACCACGTCATATGGACCTATGGTTGGTATACCTAACACAATTTGTGTATACAAATTTGTGCTACATATTTAATTATTTAATTTTATTCACATTGTGATTATAGTTTTATAAAATTCGTAAGATAAAGTGTTTTTGAACATATATTATATATTAGGGAAGAAATGCTACCAAAATCGTAAATTTTAGAATTTAAAGAGCCAATGCTTAAATATGAAAATGAGAGTTTCCTTATAAAAATGTATTTAAATGAAAGAATTAACCTTTTTCTACATACTATCACAAACCACACAACGTGTGGTTCAAGGGGCTGCCTAGGCTGGTTTCACAGTAGCGCATTCTGTATCTCAACATTTTCCAAAACTTTGATGATGGCTTAGGGCTGTAGTTAAATGATTGCTTGGATGGTATTGGACTTAAAAGCTTTAATTGTTTCCGGATTATTGTCAAATCTTCGGTCCTTCACGGTTTCAGTTAATACAAAATTTAAAAGAGTTAAACCTCGGCTACGAGAGGGCCAATAAAGGAACAAAAGGATTTAGGAATTTGGTGCGCAAAATATTGTGATATAGAATGAAATTGATGGTATTGTACACCATTCTGCATGAATTATATGTAGGTCGTCCAAATCGATTTCTTTAATTTTAGTAAAAACAAACTACGGTTAACATTGTACCCCCACCGTTGACCGAATTGATGTTCCCATCAGCCTCATATTGTTTGTTAACGGAGCCGCCGCCGAAATGAAGATGCGCATCTTGATGCAGAATTCTCCTTACGCTAGTGCGTGAAATTGTATGGTATTGAGGTCGATAGCAAGTTGATGAACGTAATTAAAGTCTCACATTCTAAGATACAACAGTCACTTTTTTGTTGGCAGGGATCATGATTGTTGTGCACTCCCATGTCATTCTCCCTGTTGGTGCTTCTTTATTTCGGCCAAAACTGCTTTTCGAAAACTCACAGTTAATGCTAGACAAGTGTTCAATATTACCCAAAGTTGTTCAAGCGTAAAGCGACTCATTTCAGCGCAAAACAGGTGTTATTTTCAAAATAACCTTTTATTCACAAAGATCGAAAATCTTTATATACGAGCATAAATTCCACATTATGATTAGACTATGCTAAGAAAAACGGTTATTTTAATTTTTTAAAGCTAAAGCAAATACTTTTTATATCTTTAAAAAATCGCTTGTTACTGAGCTAAACTTGTGAAAAAGAGGCTGGGAAACGACCCACACTGATAACTTCCCATCCGGTCTATCGATTTGTCTTGCTTAAAAGTTAGTAGGTTTTCGTGTTTTGTTAAGCTGTCAGTTGAATTATTCTTAAAAATTTTAAAATTACCAACAATTTTTTGCAAATAATGAAATAGTTTGATTTAAAAATCTATTTTTGTTAACGAGGTTTTTATTCGAAAACCAATTTTTACCAATTTTAGTAACAATTCTTAAAAGTTTTTATTTCTTATATAAACAAATACAAATTGTATGAATGAAATTCACAAGATATCGAGAACTGAACATCAATTTTTACCGACTTTGCGTACTATTTTTTGTAGATTTTATGAAAAAACGGATTGTTGGATTTTTATAAAAAATGTATTAAATGTCGAAAACAATATTTTTTACGAGATAAAAATAGTTTGAAGCCAATATTTTTAAATTTCAAAAAAAAAATTTGAGTCGAAAGTAAATTTTTACCAAGTTTTAGTGTTGTTTTTTATTTAGGTTTTTATTTTTTGTAAATTTGTAAATTTTACCGAATGTTGAAAACAGTATTTCTTATAAAATAAAATTAGTTAGAGTCAAAAATTACTTAAGCTTCAATTTTTACCAACTTTTTTCTTACGTTCTTATTTTTTGTAAGAAAACTATCAATTTATTTGTTGTTAAAATTTAAATGAATGTTGAAAACAATATTTTTTATAAGATACAATTAATTTGAAGCTAATATCTCAAATTTTTCCAAAGATATTTGAGTCGAAAATCAATTTTTACCAACTTTTACTAATTTTTTTGTAAGATTTTATTTTATTTAAAAAAAACTGTCAATTCAATTTTTCTCAGAATTTTAAAGAATGTTGTCAATAATATTTTTTTTAAGATAAAAGTAGTTTGAAGTCAAAAAGGGGAAAAATTTGAAAAGATATTTGAGTCGAAAATCAATTTTTACCAACTTTTAGTAATGTTTTTTTTTTAGGTTTTTATTTTTTATAAAAAAACTGTCAATTCGATTTTGCTCAAAATTTTACCAGATATCAGAAACGTTATTCTTTATTGCACAAAATTATATTGGAGATAAAATCATATTTTATTCCATGGCAAGGAACATCAAAAATATATTTGTTTGGTATCGCGTTACAATGTATAATATTAAATTTAACGTCGCGAACGTACGTACACACGCACGCACAGACATCTCTCTAAAAAAATTTTATTTCGACTCTAGGGACCTTGAAACGTCGAGAAATGTCAAAATTTTCAATTCAGTCTTAAAAATCAGTAATAAGTCCCAGTAAGTCCCGATTGAGCTTAAAAAAATAATTAAATTAGGTGGCGCAACAGTCCGTTGAGAACTAGAGCCTAGTGACTTACAACTCTCAACCATTTCTGTGTGCAAGTTATGTTGTCAGGGATGAAGGGGGCCTACAGTTTTAAGCCGAATCCGAACGGCTAACTAGAGAAAGCACTTTTCATGACAAGAATTACTCTTGGAGGATTTGTCAATTCCTCGCAATAGGCAGTACCCGTAAAATAAAGTTAAAATGGCACAGGCAGGGATCGAACCCAAGACCTCTGGCATGACAGTCCAACGCACTAACCATCACGCCACGGGTATTACCCAATTGAGCTTGGATTTTGTAAAATTCTCAATTTATTGGCTACACAAAAGAACAAATTCAAAATAATTTAACAAAACTGGTCATGTCTGTTAGACGCTTAGTCCAGAGTTTAAATCACCTCCTAGAGAGGTATTATATTAATATTCGTATTTGTATTCCCATTACACGTTATACAACAAAAGGTGTCAGTCATTAGTGTTTACTTTTGTAATTTCCTGTAAAACAAAATGCTATGGTAAAGAATTCTTTATATTCTTGTTGAAGTTTTCCTGCTGAAAGATTATGAAACGTCTGTAAACAGTGCTGTGTTGAATTTAAACAAAATGTATAATAAACTGTTAAGACCAAACTAACTCGGCACTTGTGAACAAAATTTTCCGTCATTTTCTGCCCTAAATGATATTAAGTAAACGCAAGTTTTTCCAATAAAAGGTTTCATTTGATTTTTAAAAAAACAAGCAATTTATTAAGAAAAATCGATAGTTTTTTATTGTAAGGGGAATTTTATTGCTAAAAGCATGCTATTGTTGTATTCTTTCTAAAATAATGAAAATATAAAACTGGTGAACTAGGGCGTATACGCACTTTTTTCATACTAACTTTTTATCGATTAAAGTTACATTCATATTTTCTGAGCAAACAAAAAAAAGTTCCTACATAAGGAAAAATTAACACCCTACTGTACTAATTTGGAAATATACTCTTGTCTTTTCTCTAACTGTTGCTAAGAATAAGAAATCTAAAACAAAAGTTTTTCTGTAACATGTTCCGCAATACAAGAAGATCAAATTCACTACACAACATCATCAAGACATCTCTCCTCCCCCAAAAATTTTGGAGCACTTTCAACGAAAGGAAGACACAAACGACATGGTTGTTGTGTTTTGGAAAATGTATTAAGTCGCCCAACAGTGGTATATGTACGTACAAAGTATGGTGTATGATGGTGTCCTGCAAGGACGGATATACTCTTACACTCATTCTCTTGCTTGATATGTTTTTGTTTAGATGCTTTTCTTTTCTACTAACATACAACAAAGGACCAAGTTAAGTTGAGTAATAAAATGCGACAAACCACCTGGATATAAATTACCATAAACATTAGCAAGTGCTTCAACAATTTTAGTTGTGTCTTCGGATGGAGATTGCGATATTGTTGCATTGGTGTTGTGTATCCTTTCGTATTGCTATTCTGTGGTCGTTGTTGCTCTGCTCTGCTCCTGTTTATGTTCTTTTTGTTTTAGTTATAGGAAAAGAATATGATGATGCGTTTTTCTTTGTATGTTAAAACTCTGATATACCACCCATCAAACATCCTTACAAACTTTCACGACAAAATTGAGAAGCATAGCAAGCATACGAAACGATAGTAATTCTAGCGATATGTATATTGTTCCTTTCCTAGCTTCTTCTTTGAGTTTAGAGCAAGGATTCAAAGTGCATGTACAGCTATGGCCAAAGTTATAGAAACATTTCTTACTTTTCAGTTTGACTTTTTTTGTTCGTTGTTTTGTTGTCAAGAGTTGTATGAGAAGGCAAACAATATTTTTATATATAAATAATAGAAACAGAGGAAACAGTCGTTTGGGTTGACATACTATAGAATGTTTCCTATAAAAGTTACCCCCTTACATAGCGTTCTTAGCAGAATAACTACCCCAAGTTTATTGTAATTTTAATAGGGGTCTGATTTCAAAGAACAGAATGTAGGTTTTTGAGTAGTATTCTCAGTAACTGCAAGATGAGTGCAAGATTAAACAGAGTAAGCCTTCTAAAAAACTAATCTTTGCAGAATTTTTAATCCTCAAGAAAAATGTTAGTACCTAGTTGCCTGTATGGAAGATTTCATAATTAATTTAATTAAAATTAAAATAATTATTTTTTAACTAAATCTTCAATATATATAAAAAGAAATGTTGTTCGTTAGTCTCGCTAAAACTCGAGAGCAGCTGGACCGTTTTGACAATTTTGTTCTTGAATTATTTGTGGAAGTCAAGAGAATATGCATTAAACCACGAGTTGCAAAGAGAACAACAGTACGACATTGTAGCATTGGCCAAAACGGTTCGTACAAATGTTCCACAATTAAATCAATCAATTTGATAGAAATTGTGAACAGTGGTTCTGGTGGAATTTATTTCCTTGATGCTCCTGGAGGAACCAAAAAACGTTTTTTATTGCTTTTGGTGAGGATCAGGTCGCGAGATGATGTAGTTCCAGCTTAAGCTTCATCTGGTATACATACATAGAACTGCAAATTCGGCCTTCAAATTACCACTAAACATGCAAGTCAACGCAACACTAATTTGCAAAATCGCCAAAAATAGCGCAATGGCCAATATCCTACAAGTTTGCGTTGGACTGTCATACCAGAAGTCTTGGATTCAAACACTGCCTGTGCCATTTAAAGTTTTTTTTCACGGGTACTGCTTCTTGCGAGGAATTAACAAATCCTCCAAAAGTAATTCTTATCATGAAAAGTGCTTAAAACTGTAGGTCCCCTCCATCCCTGACAACATTACTTGCACACAAGAATGGTTAAGAGTTGTAAGTCACTAGGCTCTAGTTCTCAACGGACTTTTGCAAGTATTTCTGCAACAAGACGAAACTATAAATGTGTTTGCGAAGCAGTTGTTAGACATTCAAAATAAAAAAGTAGCAGTGGGCACCTTTACCGGATTCATCACATTACCAACAGATTTCTGTCACATCACAGACTAAAAAGTGGAGCTTATTTAGCGTGTTTTCCAGATATAGTGCAACTGTTCATTAATTTGGCTCATCAAATCAGTCCACACCTTTATGAGTTTTTAAAATGACTGACCTCACCATTTGCAGTTAAAAGTAGGATCAGTTGTGATCGTGCTGCGTAACAATACTCAACCTCGACTGGCTGTGAAAACGATGATGAATAACGTCATTGAGGCAACAACAATGGGTGTCAGGATCCCACGTGTACCGATAATTTCAACTGATTTACCATTTCATTTTAAACGTTTACAATTTCAAGTACGTCTGATCTTTGCGATGACTATAAATAAATCGCAAGGCCAGTAGTTGGAAGTTAACGGAATAAACTTTCAGTTTCTCTGTTTAGCGCATGGACAATTATACGTCGCGGTTCTAGAGTTTATTTAATACCAAAATATAGGTTTTTTATTTATCGATTGAGGCAGTGCCAAATCTGCCGGGTCAGCTAGTATCAAATAAAATTTATCAACAAATAAAGCTAATTAACATTTTTTTCTCGAATGTAATGTTTAAGAAGTGTTCCTATTTCTTGACCAGCCTGCAGAAAATGGACTACAAAATCCTTACAGCCAATAATATACTATAATGAATTCAAATTAAATAACTAAATTTTAATTTTGTTTACCTGACACAAGTTCCAGGGACAAAAAAGTTTTGTTCTTATTATTTTGGCCATAGCTGTAAGTACAAGTATCTAGACGACGACAATGTTACGCTTTTGTTTGTGCAAATTTGTTCGGATGTAATATTATTTTAGAACAAAATTATGCACAGCTTCCTCTCACTTGTACTCACTGTACTCAAGTGAGTCTTTGTTTAAACAAATAGTACAGTCGTTATATATTTTGTGTCTGTGTTTCTTGAAATCGTTACCTATGAACAAAGTTGAACAAAAGAAAATTTTCCAGTGCAAAATTTATTTTAAATTCAGTCTTGCTGCTGCAACCAACGTATCCGTATCCTTCAACTACATATATTTATCCATAGACGACGACAACGACGTCAAAACTTAACTTTTCATAAAAATATGCACAAAAGTGATATAAATAGTGAATTATTATGGAGAAATTCATGCATTTAATAAACCTACACGTTGGTTGTCGTCGTCATTCGTTCGATGCATTTTGATTAAGCCAATTTAGAAATCCTTTGGTCAATCGGAAGTTACAAAAATACTATATACATACATACGTATGTTTTTGTACATGTACTATATGTTATGTTGCATTTGTACTCATTCATTCGTGTGTTGAAACTACCAGGATTGTACTTACCATACAAACGATGTACTTACTGTAGGAGACGAGGATGGACAGGACATACATTAGGTATTCTTGTAGTTGGTATAGTTTTGGGACAGCAATCTGTTGGCACATGGATACATTTGGTTTGTAAATTAATTAGGAAAAGTCGAAAACGTTCAAGGCTTTGGTTAACGGTATATAAAATACACATCCACACCCATGTTGACAGAGAAGGTTATGTTGTGTTGTTGTGATGACGGGGTAAATGAAAAAACAAACATATCGTTCCGGACACAACAATAGGGCCAATGCTTCTAAAACACTTCAACTTTTAAAATTATGTTTTATTTTTAGTAAAATTGTTTTTGATTTTCGAGTACTCAAAAACTTGTTGATTTTTTCACCATAACCTACTGAATCTTCTGACTTAATTTAGATAAAATAGTTATAAGTATTATTCAGAAGTCTCCTAATGCTATATTATATAAAGGGTGTCCCAAAATTAACGCAAGATTTGAATTTGCCGCCATTTGTGCAGTGAAGTGTTGGCAACCCTGAAAAAAAGCAATTTGACAGCTAACAGTATAGGGTTATTAAAAATGGAGCGTTACACGATAGAACAACGTGTCTTCATTATTAAAGAATATTTCAAAAATAGTGAAAGCTTCGCGGCTGCAGTTCGAAAATTTCATACAAAATATGGTCGGAATAGTGTTTTAACTTCGTCAACTGTGAAGAGATTAATTGAAAAATTCATGGAGACTGGATCCGTTGGAGACGCCAAACACACTGGTCGTCCAAAAACAAGCCGTTCAAATGTGAATGTCGAAGCAGTGCGTGAGAGTTGTGCTGACAATCCAGGAACCTCAATTCGACGTCGTGGACAAGAATTGCAAATTTCAAGAACCTATCTACAGCGTATACTCACCAAATATCTGTGTCTTCATGCTTACAAAATTCAATTAACACAACAATTGAAGCCTAATGACAATGGACAGAGAAGAGAGTTCGTTGAATGGATTATTGAACATCAACAAATGGACCTGATTTTTCGAGCAAAATCATCCTAAGCGATGAAGCACATTTTCATCTTGATGGCTTTGTCAATCGCCAAAATTGCCGCATTTGGGGTTCGGAGAACCCACATGTGATTGTCGAAAAACAAATGCATCCACAACGCGTGACTGTATGGTGTGGATTTTGGGCTGGAGGCATAATTGGGCCATATTTTTTTGAAAATGATGCTGGTCAAGCAGTGACTGTTATTGGTGCTCGATATCGCGACATGATTACACAGTTCTTTCTGCCAAAATTGGATGATATTGATGTGTCCAATATGTGGTTTCAACAAGACGGTGCCACATGTCATACAGCCCGTGAAACAATTCAATTACTGCATGAGACATTTCCAGGTCGTGTACTCTCTCGTTTCGGTGATCAAAATTGGCCTCCTAGATCGTGTGATTTAACACCATTAGACTTCTTTTTATGGGGTTATTTGAAATCACAAGTCTATGTCAACAAGCCCACAACCACCCGTGCATTAAAGGAGGAGATTCAACGCTGCATCAACGAAATTCAGCCACATTTATGCAGAATGGTCATGGAAAATTTCAACAAAAGAGTGCACATGTGCATGCAAAGTCGTGGAGGCCATTTGTCCGATGTGTTATTCCATACATAACCCTATCCTATGTACTTTACGAGTCAATAAAAATATAACTATCAAAAGACTAAAAACGGCGTTTTCTATTTAATTCAAATCTTGCGTTAATTTTGGGACACCCTTTATATATGTATATAAAACACCATTTAAAAAAAATCATAAATCAATATGGGAAAAACTTGAAATAGTACAATACGAAAGCTTAAGTGCAAAAAAATAAAGTTTCTACGTTCTGTATAGTGATTTTGACTACTTTCTTTAAAAATTTATCTTCTATAGTAATACTCGTATCTTATTTTTTAAGAATAAATAGCTTTTTCTTGATTACTTCAACTACAATTATTTACGTAACATTTGAAGGTTTCAAGATTTGCACAAATAAGAAGTTGTCCTATTGTTTCGCCCTTCACTGTATAGTTTTTGTGTGGTAATGACTAGCCATCAACGGTGGTATTTGAAAATTTCAAGTTATATTTATATTTTAATAAGTTTTTTTCTTTTGTTGGTAATTGTGTTATATTTCAGAATGGGTGGCGTTTTAAATTTATTACGGCACTTAAAATAAATAAATATGTTTTTGGTTTATATGGTTTATATGTCAGAAATAGATATTGTAAAATATTTATGGGTAGGTATTTGGCCTATGGTATAGAAGCAAATTTGTGAGGTTTCAGAAGTTAAGGAAGTTTTTTTTTTGGAATTAAATTTAATATTAAAATGCAATCTAAAAGATCACACTTAACAAATATAAAAGACAAATTTTAGAATTAAAATAAAATACCTCGTATTGTAAGTTTCTTTAGAAGAGAAGATTTCTTACATGCTCTTTCAAAAAAAAAAACTTAAGTCAGTTTGTATAATTTTAAGTTATTCTATTTTCTAACTCATTGGTCTTAACGATTTGTTTTGTAGAAAGTACGTAAGGAGCTAATTACAAATTTAGTTAAATTTTCTGACAAAATTGATAGTTCAAATAACACTTTCTTAATGGCAATACGACTTCAAAATTAATGTATCACGTCAGGTTTTTGAGATATTACTTTCAAAAGTATCAAATTCAAGGTTTGCACAAAACCTTATATTGAGTCAAATAAAGACGCATAACTAATGAGAATTTCCAAAAACTAAGCAAGATAAATTGTATGTAGAAGAAAAATAATCATACAATTCATTGTTAAGAGATATTTTGAGTTTTAACTTAACCTTAAAAGTCCCATTTTTGATTGTTTTGAGCATTTTTAAAGGCTCACATTTTAAAATCCTGATTTGATAACAACATTTGAAGACGAGTTTCCAATTTAGAACATCTTAATCCCTTAAAAAAAATTGTTTTGTTTGCGCTCCCGAAAAAAATCGTAATTTTGTCGACCAATTTTATTTGGCCCACTACGCGACGTCTGCCTCGTTAACTCAAGTTTGATTTAAAGGGTGTACCAAATACAAATTGCACTTGAGTAATTGTCGGATTGTTGGCATAACATCGATCACTCACGGTTCCCCAAATTCAACAAGTTTCAAATAAAAACTCCGCCTCGTGCAATTGACATCACCAAGATAGCTGATAACACAATTCAAAAATCATGGCATGGCTCGCCGCCGCCGACGCCGTCCTTTACTAACCAAAGGTAGTTCAAATCTTTGATTTAATTTTCATTAAAAAAATCAGTTAATATCAGTTAAAAAAAAAAAATCATTTAACGTTGTTCCCAGTATCATTTTCAAAGAAATGGCCCAATGATACCACCATTACATAATCCGCATTGAACTGTAACTATCTGCGAAAACGGGAAATAGCTGTCAGTGTCAAAATAACCTATGATTTTGAAAGATATCACTCCATGCTTCCACCATAATACGTAAAAGTTTAAACACAACACACAATTTAAAAAAACGTCCCATTTCTTCATTTAAATTTAAATTTAAATAAAAAATAAATAAATTAGGTGGAGCTACAGTCCCTAGAGAACTAAGGCCTAGTGTCTCTCAACTCTCAACCATTCCTGTGCGCGAGTAATTTCAGGGATGGAAGAGACCTACAGTTTGTATGCCCAATCCGAGCAGATATGCCAAGAATTACTCTTGGAGTATTCCTTTAGGTGGGCAGGACTCAAGTCCTCTAACATAACAACCCTACGCATTAACCATCACGCCACGAGAAGGTTTGTCATAATCATAAATATAGTCACTGACTTCAAATAGACGTCCTGCAGTCGTAAAAAATCTGTTGATAAATAAAACGCTTGCTTTTTTCAAACAAAGTGGGATAAATTACAGACATCTTGTTGTGGAGTCCCGCACACTCGTGTTTACGAACCTAAATACCTTTGTAGTCTATTGTTAGTCCTGACCGCGTAAAAGTTGTAGTTTTAGGTCAACAAGCCCCTGACAGAAATAATCTTTGTTCCGTTCTTCTACAAAAATTAAAAGACAAAGAAAATAAAGTTCAAAGTTTAATAATTCTGTCTAAGTGAAAGTCCTTTCTTTTTAAAACAAGGCTATTGTTGGTACGTTTTTCTTTTTCAAACAGCCACAGTTTCCCAATCGTTTTCATTTCCAAAGTTAACAATGAAATATTTACATTAAAGCTTAACCCACCCCCGACCCACGTGGAAGAATAATAATATGAAAATCTGTTGTATAACTTGTTCTTTCATTCAGTTGACGCATTAAAAAAGTCTTAATTAAATAAAAACCTTCTCTCTACTTCCACTCCAGCTTCTTATTCGATTCGAAATAAAAACGAAATTAAAAATAAAAAAAAAAATAAAAAATATAAACAATTAATTTTCATTCGTAAACTTGCAGCTGTCATGCACTCGGCCAAGGGCATCCATCGTTTCCAAGTGACTGCACTTTCCGCTGAAGATTTCCAACCAGCCATTCAATTAAAAACCGCTGCTGTCGTCCTGAAGCCAACCGAATCCAAAATCACCCCACTCAGCCCAACACGAGATGTCATCCCGGCGGGCAGGCAAATCTATCAAAACGTCCTCACGTATAATTTGAATGTCGCCAAGGCACATGAAGTCTCCCTGTACGCGCCACTCTTCAACTCATTGCTCTATGAATCCGAATTCGAATCGCAATTGTGGATGCTGTTCGATGTAAATAAAATGATGATTGCTTGCGGTGATGCACATTCGCACACATTTTGCACAAAACTGGAAAAAGGCGAATACACAGTCCGGCTGCAGATACGCCACGAAAAGAAGGATGCTCTAGAGAAAATTTCTGAGGCGACAATGGTGGCGCTATTCAAATTGTCCACTCAGATAACCCTTGACATCTACGACCACTACAATCAGTGTATTGTCGGTGGCCGGAAGTTCACCAGCTGTTCGTTGCAACACACGCCTAAAGTTGTCTATGTGGCTCCCTTGAATAGTGAGAAAATATCAAAGGCATCCTTGCCTACTGGCACAACTTGGCTAAATGGAAACATGTCATTGGCCAAGGATGAAGTAGGCCGACGAGTTCATGTTTTGAAATTCCAGTATTTACTAACCGATGCATCATCGTCGACCGGATCAGGCAAGAAAGGAAATGGAAACGGCTCCGGTTTTGGTTCTGGTTCTGTGTCTGGATCTAATGGTGGTGGTGGCGGCACCAATGGCAAGAACACTAATGGCAGCCCAAAGAAACCAGTCAAAAACTCAAAAGACGACTACGAAGAGGCATTGCGTGACTTCCAGTGTGCACAGATTGCTAAAATTGGTAAGTTTGAATAAATTGTGAGTATTTTAAGTTTTGAAGTTTTTTGGATTGAATTTGGAATACAAAAGGATTAAAAACAACAAAAGAGAAATTCAAAAATCTGCAATCAATAAAAAATTTAAAATTAAACTTCATTGAATTTTGAAATTTTTTGCTTTCTTTCAGATCTTGATAAGGCCGAGGAGATTTACAACACCGTAATTGCTGCCCATCCAAAACATGTGACGGCTCATTTAAAGTACATTGAAAACGTCGAGAGTACTCAGTTGAAAGCTCAATTTCCGTTTACATTTACCAATTACATCTCGGGGAAGGACACTGCCGAGACAAAACCAGACGTAGCCAGTATTACGACAACCTTGGAGAAAGTCGTAGAGAAGGCTGGCCTCGTCATCAAAGAGACCGACAAGGATGCATTGTTGGCCTTTTACGGTCTGAAGAACGATACACGTTCCGACGCTGCCAAAATTAAAACGTGAGTATCAAACTTTTTGCATTATTATTAACTAAGTCTCATTTATAGAAGTTCAATAAACTTAAGATTGCTTTTATTTGTTCAAGAAATCTTCTCTGATTTTTATAGACCATTATATGTATGATCTTAACGACGACGACGCACGGTATAGTACCTATGATTGAAAATGTGAAATTCAATACAAGGAGTACTGCTGACGACGACTAAAATAGGATTTCAAATCCCTGGCTTTTGTTTGTGCGCAATTTATTGTGCAGGGTTTTTGTGTTTGAAAGTTTTGTGTGTGGCTCTGTAGATGGTGATGGAGATAGAGCCTTCATCTAGAGGTGGAGGGCCACCACCCGTCCACCATTTACCATCACCATAGCCTGACATCGCTATCAGCATCGCACTTCGTACCCCGCATCGATGTTGAATGGTGAATGGGCGCATGTACATATACAAAGTTTCAGTTTGTGCTTTTGCATTGTTTACGTCATTTCAGTCGAAATATGCGATGCGAAAAGGGATTTGAAACATTTTCACTCCCAATCCCAACCCAACATAAACAGCCAGCAGAAAAGCAACCTGAATGGAAAATAGCGCACACACAAAAGTACTTAATGCGGATTAGTCCTTTGTGAGCTGTAATTTTCCCCACACTTAACTTTTGCCGACGAAGCGCCGCGCCGCCGCTGGGTTCCTTTGCTGTTTTAGTTAAAACTTAGTTTATTTTTATTTTTTGTTTAGTATTTTTTATATGCATTGTATACCGTTAGAATGTATGTTAGTTTAAGTATGTATTAAAATTGACAATGAAAAGGGGAGATAATGAATCCAATTGTCTTCCTTTTTGTCTATGTATATAGGACAAGAGCAGATTATGCGGTTTTTTAAGTTATCAAACGCTTAGTTAAAAAGAGGTCTTGAGGCGCGCTTTGAAATGTATAATGGTAATCAGATTGTTAAAAAGGATAAAAATAAAAGAACCTATCCCAACCAACAAACGGTTAAAATAGAAGGACGTACAATGTACATACGTATAATGCATTTTAAAATGAAAATTTTCTATTGTTATGTATTCTTTTTTTATCGCATTGAAACAAAATTTGTAGTTCTTCTTGACTCAAGTATACCTTAAGATGATTGCATCATTTTAATGCTTCCGCTTAGTTCTATCTACATAGAAAAAGTTAAGTGTGTGAAGACAACTGTTTTATACTTTGCTGGATCCTACCAACATTTTATAATTCATAAGGATCCCATATTAACCGAGTTATGAAAAAAGGCATAACCTCCAAAATTCCTTTAAAATTGATAGTCCATTAAATTTTACATTTTGTTGTACTCTTTAGTCTCGAAAAATCCCACCCTTGCTTTCGAACAAACTTTATAAATTATCTACTCTACCTCTACTCATTACTGACTCGACTCCCACCTTCTGAATATTCTCTGTTTATGAAATTAATAAATTGGATAAACAGGAGCACCAAATTGAAATCTAACTTAAAACTGATGTTATTAAAAACTTTAATTAGTTGTTGATTCACTAAATTTTCAGAATGTTTGAGTTAGTCGCATTTTGTTTGTAATTTAAAATTGGTGTGTTTTTAACAATTTTAAATTATTAAATATGTACACTTCCAGGAAAATAAATAAAAGAATATTTCTTCGAATTTGTATAATTTTTGTATCGATTTCAATTTGTTTTTTGTTGGCATCAGTTTATTCGGAATAAATTTAATTAATTAAAATAAATTTTAAACGAAAATGCATGTTTTGTAACATTGAGAATTAAAATTAGATTAGAAAAATACAGTTTTTATAATCAAAACTGCTTTGTTTTGATATAAATAATCGAAATCGAAATCGCATGAACTTGCTCTTAAATCATTAGGTTGAAATTTTAATTTCTTAAAATATGTCTTCAATAATTACAAAAATGATTGTCATTTCAACTGAAAAGTTGACAATCGAAGATATTTTCTTTCAAACTACAGCAATAAGTTCACACAAAAATAAATCTTTTGAAGTAGAAAACGAAACGCACGAACAAAAGTGTCGCCATCACCATCGCCTTCGCTATCGACATCGACATCACCCATAAGTAAATGAAGTTCTTCACCTTAGTTTATAAGAAAAACCACACAAAGTGTCAAATCCAGTTAAATTATTCTTCAATAATAAATCTTATCAAATAAAACAAAGTTTTCGATAGAAAACTTAAGTTCTTTTTCGAGATTTTACTTCAATCATTCTCTTGTCATAGTTGAATGTGCTGAAACTTCTGAATTGGTTGTAGATTTCGATTTCCAAATAGCGATTGACCATTCCTTGTCATTCTCGATTTGTTCTTAATCTTTTCCGTTTTGCTTCATCTGGTCAAACAAACTCCTTCTGCTTCTATATTCTCTTAATGATTTCAATAAGTTTTAGTATAGTCCCCTCTCTCTCCCCAAGAAAAGAACAAAAAAAAAAAAACAAAAAGTTCGATAATCCCAGCACACAATTATCACAAACTTTTTCTCTTAAGTTTTTACATCGAAACTTGGGTTTGGTTTCCATGATTTTGTTTTCAGTAAATGTCATTAAGGGTTGAATTGATGTTAATCTCGTACCACGAAAACCACGACCAAGAATGTGATTGTGAGTACATATTAACGAATCTCGAAGAATCCGTTCACGGTTGAAGTAAAATTTTTAAAATGCTTAGTTTTAAGCATACCCATAATTTTTATTGGATTAAATCTATTTTTTGTTTAAGTTCAAATATTTAATGACTACCCACAAGATAATACTCTATCGATCGAAAATATAAAATTTATAAACATATGTATACTTACATAGCTTCAAACAAATAAATTAAACCAAATGTCCCCTTAGACTGCTAAACGATAATTATTATTATTATTTCTGATAGCATCTCGCCTCGTTCGTTCGGTGTTTGGTTTTGAAAAGTTTTCTAAAAGTCTCTTAATTTGTGTGTGTTTTTATTTCTTCCAGTGATATGGATAAGCAAAAGAACAACTTACTTGAAGCACTCACCAAGAAGGGCATTGCGGTCGCTAAATTGAATGCTATCGAGAATGGGTCCCAGAAAACGAGTCGTTTGGAGGAAATTGACGCTATATTTACTGAAATTGGAAAGTTTTCAGATGCCACTGACAACAAGGTAAGTTTCTTTGTTTGGAGTTTCTGGGAATTTTATTGGTCATTATAATAAATAAACTTTTGCATGTGTTTTGGCAGGTTGTTAACTTTGCTTTATGGCATGCATACGTTCACTCCCATCATGGACGTATGGTAAAAATATTGCAAAAACTTTACGATGACAAACGATCCAGAGAAGTTTATGAAGAATTGGCCATGGTTACAGCAGCGGCTAAATGGAAACACATTGAAGAGGCCATTGAACGTTTAACAGTCACAGCAAACCCGATGAGTTATCGTTTGTTTTAAAAAACTCCTTCCACTGCTCTCAACAAAAAAAAAAAAAAAAAAACAAAAACAAAATATATAAAAACCTCTGTATATCAATGACCTAGATCCAAATATTGTTTTTTTTTCTTTCTAATTCTAATTGTAAAATTTATACGTTTTTTAAAATATCAAATATAGTTCTTCTATGTGACTTTTTTTTCTCTTTTTCAAGACATACTAATTTTGGTGATTGTTTTTTACGTGTAGAAAAGAAAAAATATAAATAAAATTTTCTTGATTGGTTTTCAATTTGTTTATTTCGTCTTCAGATAAAGTGGATGATTTTTTTTAAATGATAAGTAATTGTGTAGTAAATGTTACAAAATGATTTTAAGAAATCTCAAAGAAAATAAGAAATAAAAAGTGTATGACTTATGTAAAAGTATTTATGGTTGGTTTTAGTTATTCTGATTAAGTTGTTTTTGAAGCAGTTTCGATGGACATTTAGCTATTATTTAAATTCCTTAAACAAAGATTACGGTGTTATAAGAAAATTCTCATAACTCTTCAGTTAAAGTTATACCAATTTTTAACTTCCCATGGGAAGTTATTGTAATCGGCTCGATTTGCCGAACTGAAAATTGTATTCTCGAACCAATATCACTAGTGACTTCAATTTAATTATATGTTATACATTGTGACGTGAAATCAAATTTTTGGTAATTCGAAAAAAAATCAACTATGTATGTCTTATTTTATAAATCAAAAATAACTTAAACAAATATTTGTCACCTCCAATATTTTGCGAATAAAATAATTTAATGAATACAAAAATAACGTCTTTGATATCTGGCAATATTTTATGGAAAAATCGGAGTTACAGTTCTTTTACACAAAATAAAAAATTAAGGAATTTTGGTTATCAATCCACTCCTAAAATTTGCTGCCGGCTCTAGGTCTATACTATTAGGAACTACGTACATATGTACATACATATATAGCAAGTATTGCATTCGTAAAATAATTTGAACTCGAGATTTTAATCAAACATGATATTTCGATGGTAGAGAAGTCATAAAAAGTGGGTCCCCATTCCGTCCGTCTGTCTGTCTGTCTATACACGCACCTACAGTCCAAACCATTGGGTTGATTGAGTTCAAACTTGGAAGTTAACGTTTTAAGCAGATTCACGTTCTGCATTTTTTTATTTTTTTCATAAGACTAAGAATAATAGTACGTAGTTCCCCTACAAATTTGTTGGTCATAAATCCAAAATTCGAATTTTCTCAAAAACCAACCGATAGATTTTTATTCAATTTTCTCTAAACATTTTTTTTTAACTTCTTTTAATAAAAAAACATATGATGTTGTTGAGTCAAGTATTATTAGAACAAAGAAATTTATTGAGTTCAATCTTATTTTATCTTGCATAAAATAAATAAATGTTGGGCCAATTGACTTATCAATTGAAGTCCAAAGAACATCGCTTCACGGCCTTGAATTTAAAAAAAAAACTGAAAGCTGTAAATTTGAATGTTGAAATTCTCGACACTTCCAAGAATTTCAAATTGTGCATGTACTGTATTTTTAACTTTTTGTTTCCTTTCGCTCGTCGTCGGCTAGAAAAAATAACTTTGATAGGTAAATTTTTTAAACTCGTATACAAACCCTGTCGGATTTTCCAATTCTTTGAAACGAAACAAAGGCAAACCTTAATTTTATTTATGCATACTTCGTTCATTGTTTTATTGGTGGGTGTCGAGGTAAACATACATATGTATGTATATTTAAAATATATACAGTCCCTGGCTATATTATTAGATGCACCTGAAGAATTTTTATAATTATTAGATTATATAAAAATATTGAAAATATAAATTAAAAAGTTATTATTTTTGTTTACACTATCAGATCTTGGCGTAGAAAAACTTAATACAAGCCATTTTTACGATCAAAGAATTGGCAACCCAAAAATTATGATCATCTGGCTCATCATATAGTGCAGTTTTAGGTGTCAGTAAGAAATAAAATGGACTACAATAATATAATACAAAAAACAAACGTAGAAAAGAAATTAAATTACAAACAACTTGATAGGTTTGAGTTCATAATTTAAAACTTTACTACTATAATAACTAATAACTACGGGTATTGTGGTTACCTCAATGGTGGTTTAAACTTATACAATTTAATAAATCAGGTGCGTTAATAACACCAATTAAAGCTTGATGAATAAACAAAATATCATTATTAACCCTCCTGCGATAGAGGCTCCATTTGAAGAAGCTTTATCCGATGTTCATAAGGAAGGAGGTTATAAGGATCAGACCATGGTAACAGTCTTAAAACGAAACGTATGAAGTTGCATTGAACAGATTCTATCCTATTCTTGAGGATCTCGTAAAAAGGAGTTGATACTTCGGATGCGTACTCAAGATGTGGGCGGACCAAAATGTTATATATTGCGAGATTAACATATCCTGGATCTGGATCCTGGAATCTTTAGACTAAGATTTATCAAATCCTAACAGAGAGTTGGCTTTAGTAACAATCGAAATAATATGCTCCGTGAAATCGAAATTAGATTTAAAAAAAGAACTCCAAGATCTTCAAACTTATAAACGTAATGTATAGAGTGCCGCGATATTTCATAATCAATCAAACTAGAAGTATGTTTTTTAGAGAAAGTCATTGCCTGACATTTAATTGGGTTAAGGTTTAGTCCATTCTTTTAGCACCAAATGACAAAACTGTTGGAGTTGTAATCGATCGTTTGTAGATTTTATGCTTTTGAAGATTTTCATATCAATCGCATAGATTGAAATATTACTGTATCGTACACATTATCGCTAGTTAAGATAAAGAGTAGAGGTCCTAAATGACTTTCCTGGGGAACTCCTGATTGAAGGGTCAGAGAAGAAACCTATTTTAATGATTCGATGAAATCCTTCTGATAAATTGAGGAGAACACCCGATTGTATTAAGCTTAAACGTGATGATATCATGAGAATGTTGGTCAAAATCAATCGAGCTCCTGACCGATTTCTAAGGTATTTGACCAATTTTGCAAAAATACAAGTGGATGAGTAATTGTAGAAAAAAACATATTCTTACAGTTAAAATTTAAACTATCACAAACAACTTATTCAAAAAATTTTGTAATATAGGACAGTTTAGAGATTGGTCTGCGACTTCTAATGTCAGACTTCATACCCTTTTTAAAGACTAGTGTAATAAATGCCTTCTACCATATGGTTGGAAATTTACCTGAGCTTAGAGATAGTGCAAATATGCGAAGAAGGGAAGATGCCACTACTGACATTTTATTAAGACAATTGGAGAAATTCCATCTGTCACTGGGGAATAATCATCTTTAAGTTATGTCAAGTAATGCAAGATTTTGTCTAATGTCATTTGAACATTATCAAAGGTAGTCTTGGGACAGTCTCGCAAGTATAAAAAGAAGTTCTCATCTATTTTAACAGGAGTGTCAATGAAAGATTGCTGAAAGTTGTTAGCAAACGCGTTAAAAATTTCTGGATTTCTAAATAAGTTATCATTATTATAAGTAAAATTAACTGGGTAGCCATCAGATTTTCATTTTATATTAATAAATTTACAAAAGCTGCTGGGGACAAGCTTAAGAGAACTTTCCATATCTGTAAGATATTTGGCATATAAATAATTAAAGAGAGAGATTTAAACTCTTCAAAGAGAGTAACATATACATATTTCATGATCTTCTTCAGCTGACATCCTTTTTAGAAAATTTGTACAAGCTTTGTTTCTCTTTTTTGCACGATTGTTTGCCCGATTCTTAAAATAGGAGACCCTCTAACTGCACCAACTATAGAAGCATCAGTCTACTTAACATCGCTTACAAAATCTTCACTGCCGTAATATGTAAACGTCTAAAGCCAATCGTCAACAACCTGATAGGTCCTTATCAGTGTGGTTTTAGACCAGGAAAGTCCATAGTCGATCAAATATTCACATTAGGGCATATCCTGGAAAATACGCCAAGAACATCAAATCGAAAACCACCATCTTTTCATCGATTTCAAGGCCGCATGTGAGAGGATCTACAAAGACGAGCTGTATAGAGCAAAAGCGGATGAAAGCACCCTGGGTCGTTTCGAGAGCCCTACTATGTAACTCGATTTTACTTTTGATTCTATTCGAAACTCATTTCTGATTCTACTTTCAAATCGTACTACGTACATATGAAAGTAGAATCGGCTGCCGGTTATACCAACTTGTTTTCAAAAAAAATTCTACTTTCGAACGAGTATCGAGTTGTTTGACAGTTTTAAAAACAAAAAAACAAAAATAAAACATCAAATATTTGGACAAGAATAATTATAACAAAAATGGACACCGTTGAAATTTGGTTTAATTTGAAAGGAAATGAAGAACGGTACGAGCAAATTGAACGCAAAAGAAAAAGACATAATTCCAAAATAATGGAGCTGAGTGAGAAAAGGTTTGCACATATAGGGTCCGCCATCGAACGTTTTTTTTCAACTAGTGCTTATTTCGTGAATGGTTACACTTAGCTCATGTCTGATTTCACAGATAATTAGTTTTATCTTTCCGCTGAACGAATATGGTTGTGTACACGCTTCATCATCTTTTCAGATGAAGCTCATTTTGATCTTGGCGGGTATGTAAACAAGCAACATTGTCGCATTTGGGGGCAGAAAACCCGTACGCATACATTGAATAGCCGATACACCCAAAACCAGGGGCGTCTTTAGACTTTTGTAATTAGACTGTACAATTTTGATATTGTAATAAGATCTTCATTTACATCTTTATTGAATTTTTTTTAAATACTGTTCGAGGTGCAAGCATTCTACCTCAAGTTCTTCTGCATTAACATCTCTATGGTTTTTTGAAAACTGTTCGCAAGAATTTTGCAACTCCACTGAAGTCAAATATTGCAATCGACAAAAAAAGCCAAACAATCCATTAATTTCTTGATAGCAATTGGATCGTATTTTTAATTGCAAAGTAATAGTGTCAATAATTGGAAAATTGACGGATGGTGCAGGACCATCAAAATATGTGGCACGCGAACTTCGTACTATTTTTCGTTGCAATAAGTCTTTATAATTAGCATCCGGATTCTGAATTTTGGCACATGCTTCAAATTTATCAAACTTCTCCCTTATATCATTTATGAAAGAACAAAGCAAATTGGCAGCAACGTCAATCTTTATTGTTTGTTTTTGAAGGCTCTTGCTGGTTTTATGAATTCTTTCTAATATTGTGCTCCAAATTACTGTTAAAATGAGGAACTCTAGTTTTGACATTTTCTTAGACAGGCTTAGCGCTTCGCTTTTTGTGTCTGGAGCTTGCTCTGGATCTCTAGAGATAGATGTCAAGGCTTCAGTAATTTGCTTATAACCATGAAGGAGCGCGTTAACTGCATCAGCTCGTGCAGACCATCTTGTTTTAGAAAGGCTTTTAAGAGCTCTATGTGAACCTAAACATACATTCAATTTATTCCAGCGATGGGTAGAAGCAGAAAAAAAGTTGTATATTTTTTGAACCAATTGAAAGAAACTTGTTGCCTTCTGCACACAACCAGTCATATGAAAGTCTACTAAGTTAATAGAATGTGCTGTACAAGGTACAAAGGTAGTAAATTCGCACTTCTCCTTTAATCTTGCTTGCAAACCCGAATATTTTCCCGACATATTAGATGCATTATCATAGCTTTGTCCTCTACAATCCTCTATTGAAATATCATGATTTTCCAGAAATGTTAAGATTGTGTCAGCCAAATATTCAGATTTATGCTCTTGAAAAGGTATACATTTTAAGAACCATTGGGAACATTCAAAGTCAACATGTGTGCAGAACTGTAGAGTAGAACGAAAGCAGAGTTGTTAAAATAATGTTGAAAGCGTGTGCATGTGCAGACAAGGGCGGATCCAGACTTTTGATCAGGGGGGTCACACACTTAACATAGACGAGTTTTTACTCACCGCTTAAAAATGTTCTTTAATGTTTTGTAAAGGAGGCTAACAAAATTAAAATAACATAATGTGCATATTAACCTTAAATTTAAACATTTTAAGAGCTAAAGTGACAACTTTAGTTACTAAACTATTTTAGAACACTGTTGTTTATCAAGGTATAGTCTAACTATTTAATTTGGACTACTCCCTACATATGAAAGCATTCCCAGATTCCAACAGTTTTCTAAATATGCCACATTTAAGAGCTAAAACACAATAGTTTAGAGGGTTTTTGTTGTTATATTCTTTTTTATTGCCATTTATATTAGTTAAAAATTCAAAACCCAGAAAATGAGAAAGAATTGTCTGGCTTTTGTTGATATGGTTTTTTCAAACTCAATTTTCGGGAGTCTATTATTACTATCGTTATCAATCTGCTTACTCATAGATTTGAGCTGATGCTACAAAATATTTTGATCTTAAAGGAGTCAACAAAACTTAAAAATTGTAAAAAAAAGGTTGGTTCTTGCATTTAAGGAAATAGGTCCATTTAAATACATAATTTTTCTAAAAATTAAAAAAAAAAACAAATTAAGGTAAACAAATAAGTTGGGAAAAAACTTTTGTGTGGCACTCACAAATTACACGTTTCAGAATCTCTTTTCACTTCAGTTCTCTTGGATCAATCCCTGCCTGTACCACCTAAAAAAGTTTTTTTTTTCACGGGTACTGCACTGCCTCTTGCGAGGAATTGACAAATCCTCCAAGAGTAATTGCTGTCATGAAAAGTGCTTTCTCAAATTAGCCTTTCGGATTCGGCATTAAAACGGTAAGTCCCCTCCATCCCTGACAAGACTCGCACACAGGAATGGTTGGGAGTTGTAAGTCACTAGGCCGTGGTTCTTAAAGGACTGTTGCGCCACCTAATTTATTTATTTATTTCTCAAGAGATTCAAAGCTTTTATTTTAATAAATATGAAACGTTCGTTGTGTTTTTTGGTTAGCCATTAGTTTAACAAAAGTGTTTTTGGGACATTTATGTACTTGAAATTCGTGTTTAAAGCTCGGTTCTAGAGCATCTAAAGCCAATTCACTTTAAAAAGTAGATTTCTTTAATTTAAGTTTTTGTGTTCAACAGAAAATCAATTTTGAAAGAAATAAAATGCACGAATGGGACGCTAGATCTTGCTAATTTCTTCCAAAAAGTCTGTTTAAAAATGTTTCCTATATTTTAAGACTTCAAAATGTACCTGCAAAATAAGTTTTTCTCACAAAATTTAAATGCCATTTTATTTCTCAAAAACCTTAATTAACTTTTTTTCGAAAATCATTTAAATTTTTAAAATTTGTCTTAAAAATATTTTTGTTAAGCACTGAGTAAAGTGCTTATAAATATACATTTTACATTTAAATTTCGTTAAAAAATGGTGACCCCTTTCTGAGATATCGAGTTTTGTAAAAATTTATATTTTTTTAAATTAAAAAAAATCGTTCCATAAGTTTTTAAGTAAACTTAAAAAACAAAATACTCGTAGCGGTTTTATGAAGGGTACGCTTCTGTAGCAATACCAAAATATTTTTTTCTTGTAGAAAGAAGCCAAATTAAGAACACAAAATTTAAAGAATGTTTTAAAAAAATCTATGGGTTCATTTTTGAAAAAAAAATCGAATTTTCGATTTTTAACCAAAAAATTGTATGTATGGTGACTGCTTTTATGTTTCGTATTAAAAAAATTAAAAAAAAAAACGCCTTACACTAATCGGTTGAAAACCTTAATTTCAATCGACACAATGGTTTGTACTGTAGGGGTCAGAACAGACAGACGGACGAAATCGGGGGACCCACTTTTTTCCTACCATGGTAATGTCATGTTTGATTAAAAGCTCGAGTTCGAAATTTTTTACGTATGCAAAACTTGACATATAGTTCCTATATATCACAAGTAAAAATCACTTCAATGTTCACTATTTATGTGCTTCAAATAGATGAGATGTAATTGAAGGCTAGTTTCGGGAATTTAAAGGCTACTTAATATAAAATTGACGATTTCTTATTCAAGGTTTCTTCTTAAGAACATGAGTATTTCCTTTTTTTTCTTAGAAACAAATTTTATGAAAATAATTTAAAGCATAACTTAAGATTTTACAAATTCTAAATTGCGTGAAAACAAAAATTTTAGTTGTTTTTGACAGCACACCACTTTTTAGTGACTGTCGTTAAATTACTAACAAATCTTAAGTTGAAATATTTACTTATACATCTTAACTGTATAAACCTTATGGCGACCTCCCCTGGATTGTCAATTAGTCCAAAGTTGATGAATTTGTGCTATGTTTTTGAAACAGGGCTGAATTTCCGATTCATATTATGTTCTTGGTCCAGCCCCAGTTAAAAGTAGTACTTTTAGCAACAAAGTGTAAGGAAGTAAAATACAAATTTTGTTTTCATATAAAAAAAAATAAATAACTTAAAATATAGTGGGGGTCATATCCATTAACGCAATACGATTAGTTGTGAATTGAAGGGATTTCCTATGAAAAAACAAACAAATTATTTCCCAGGGGGGGTCATGACCCCTACGACCCCCCCCCGCCTATATCCGCCATTGTGTGCAGATGAATGATTAAAGATTCTTGTTTGCCAGAAGTTTAAAATGTTGAGGAGGAGAATTTCAACGGAACGGACAGTAAAATGAAACTTGTTTTTCTGTTACTGTCTACTAACCTTGTTTCGTTTTCTATATAATTCTTGTAAAGATTCATTCATTTTGAGTTGGTGAATTTGGGGGCCAAATAATTGCGGGGCCCTAGGCCCTGGCCCACCGGGCCCATGCCTAAAGACGCCACTGCCCAAAACGAGTCACTGTTTGGTGCGGATTTTGGTCCAGAGGTATAATTGGGCCATTTTTCTTCGAAAATGAGCAAGGAGTGGCCGTTACAGTCAATGGCGATCGTTATCGGGCCTTCTTTTTACAAAAGGAGGAGGATATTGGCAACATTTGGTTTCAACAGGACGCGATGGCGCTACGTGCCACACAGCCCTTTATATATACGGTAGAATATTTGAACGCATTCTTAATGAAAAATATATACTTTTGTTATAGTTTTGTTAAGAACGATCGTCTTTTTAAAGACGGATTTATGTTCTTATTTAACACCATATCATCCGACATGACTACTCGCAGAAGACAAAATGCTGTTCCGATTATCATTAAGTTATCAGCAGCATTGAAGTTTTTTGCAACAACAGGCTACCAAAACCAAATCGGTGGTGACAAGAACGCTGGACGTACACAGCAAATCATGTCAAAAATACCTGCCGAAGTTTTGACTTCAATAGAAAGAGTCATGTGCCCGCTGATGATGAATTTTGAAACGAATGAGGAAGAGAAACGAAAGTCCAAACGCTAATTTTGGCAAAAATCACGAATCACCGGTGTGATTGGGGTGGTAAGACAATAAAACACAACAAGTTGAATAAAAAGCTTTCAAATTCAAATTTCATATTAATAATTTATAACATTCTACTTACACTTTGACTTCGCTCGCAAACACATTTGATGTAGAGTGATTATTTTCGATTTTGCCTTGTTTTGAATTCTACTTTCGAGTTACGTAGTTCCTGAAGCTGAGGTAAGGCTTCTTGGAGGAATATAGACATTAAAAACAAACGAAATTTTTGACTGCAGCGATATTTGAACACAAATAATTTCAATTGTCAGGTGGAAAAGGGAATGTTATGGAAATCGTAAAAAATGTATTTCTAATAACTATATTAGGATTCCACTACCTTCTGAATTTGCTTTATCCACGTGACGATATTTCCTGAAAATTAAGAACTCTTGATCAACAAGTTTCATGTCTAAGATAGTGGTGTTCAACCATGTTTCATTTAAAGCGAATAGATCGTATGAAAAAGCCTGAGAATTATTAAAAATCTTACTAGTTTTTCAAGTAAAAACAAATGTTTACATTTTGGTAGTAGCGGAAGAACGGATAAATATTTTATTTTAAATTTCTATAAAACAGTAGGAAATTGTTTATTTTGTGCATTAGATTTAATTTAAGTACATAAGAATATTCGAAAACCTTATTAACGTAGCTGAAAATTTAAATTTTGCACAGAAAACCTATAGTGCGTCTAATAACATGAGAGGAGACTGTATGTACATATGTATATCAACTAGTAAAAAATAGACTACATCCTCTTGAACAGCATTAAAAAGTTTATATAAAATGTTTTTTTTTTACTATTTTCATTAAATATTTTTAAAGCTCTGTTAATACTGTTTCTATTTCAAAATTTGCACAAATCTACTCATAAGGGATAACAAATAGTTTGTGTTACATTACATTCATCACAGATAATCGAAACTTTCAATGGAATCGAAAAATTGAAAAAGGGTTGAAACTAAAACTGAATTATCCTTAATAAAAACTTTTATTCTCAATATATGTATATAGGTACCTGTTTCATTTTCACTTAATATTTATGACTTCAATTTCATTATTATTCACTGTCATGATGATATAACCTAAACGCCTATATGCATAAGTAATCAAGGACCAAACATTAGCAAAAGTCATTATTATGGTTGACCCAGTATTTACCAATGCAATTAATTCTTCCCAAAAATCTGCAAAACATTTTATTGGCAAATTTATCCGGCCAATTTCATTTGACCACAATGTGAGCACTCCCTACTTTTTCAAAAATACCTACAAAACATCACAACAATTAAGGATTAATAAAATCAAATGCATACCTTCCAACATAGCTGCTTGCTAAAATGAAAGCTTCGCGTTTTATAGCCGGAAGTGACATCGTCCATTTTGCCAACAAACCACTAGTCCCATCCCTTAAAAATATGCAAAATCAACGCTCGTGCTGGCGATAATGTGCGATGTACAAATTAGTTTCAAATTATTTTGTCACACATTTGAACTCACGTGCATTTAAGTGGCGAAACGATATATTTAATTATTGCTATTCTTTTAGATGTTTTGAATTAATTGGAACGGATTCTAAAAAAATATACATGTATGTACTGTACATTGTACATATATGTATGTATGTATATATTTTGAGTTGAAACAATTAGTATCTAGCTTTAACTACAATTAAAATAATTGTGCAATCAAATCAAAATTGACGCATCCTTATAATTTGCATTCGTTTAAAAAAAATCCTGTTTTAAGCGAATTTAAAAATTAAATAGACACATTTTTCAATATGAAATTATGTACATACGTATGTATGTATGTACATTAGATATATGTATGTACATATAACATAATTTGAGGAATTTAAAATAACTTTCGTTGTAGAAAAACAGGGAGAGATGCAAAATCTACAGTATAATACAATATTGATTTGTTATTAATACTTTTTTGCCGCTCCTAAAGTTGAAGCGTGATCATGGAATCCGAATTATGTTTAGTAATTTAATTTAAAATGTATAGGTACACGAAAACAATATTTCGGTGTGACATTTTAAACATTGACAGTCAAAAAAATTAGTTATTTTGACTGTATGGTGTTATTAATTAAAAAAAAGGAATTTATATTTTAAATTATTCCCAGAAATAACTGATTGATAATAATTTTAAATATTTTTAAGTGATTTGTGTGCAAAGCAAACTGCCGAAGTTGTGTGCTAACAGAATAAAATGTTTCCTAGTTGTTGTACACTCCGTTTTAACTGAATGCGCACACACATTTTTGAGATCACCTGTATTTTTCCATATATTGATAGTTATTAGTTATTTGTTGCATGGCAAGAGGAGGGGAAGGAACAGAAGTTATTGTGGAGGTAGGGTAGGAAAAAGGAATAGGTAGAAAAACAAAAAAAGGAAGAGGAAGGGAAAGGAATGTTAAGTTCCGGGGGACGCGGCCTGCTTGTAATGGCTAAACTCGCCGGAATGGGGGGGATCTTGTCCCCTGCACGTCCCGTTTTCCTGTCCAAGCATTTTTAAATTGGCATCGGACGCTATAGAAAATCATGACAGGAAAAAAGACATTAAGGGTTTATATCCTTGAATTATTGTATGAGATAGACGTAGATAGGTTGATAGATTGACGGCGAACTGAAATTGTGTAATCAGACTACCTCAGTTTCAACACACACGCTGTTGGTTTGGTTCATTTGGCTCTTTCGATCGGTCGTGTATGGCCAGCTTTAAGGTTATGAATGTGGTTTGTCTCATTTAGTAAAGAATTCAGTACTTATAAAAAGTTGCATATGTCTTTAATGTGCTAAAATTGGTTAGAGTTTCGAGTTCCACTTTGCTTTGTTTTTGTATTGCTTATACGTAACAATTTTATGCTTAAAACAGACTTATTTAACTGAAACCCATGTAAGTGATCCTGACGACTTAAATTTTGTTCAATTAGAAGGTTTTTATTATCCTTTCAGCTGTAAAAGTTAGTCTTCTCATACTGGAGGTGTTGTTATACATATACAAAAATCTTAAATGTAGTGTCAGTCATCATACAACATTGGTGTTTAATGTAAAAAGTGCAATAAGAAAACTATCCGGTCATAAAGCTGTGTGCGCTGTATATAGACACTAGACAGCCCATTGTCATCAAACATTGACTTTTGCAACTATCTAGAAATCTGGATGGAATGTGGTTATTTTGTGATAATGTGATGTATTTTAAATATAGTTATCGATATTAATTTAAACATGATTAATGATTATAAATAAACCAACAAGAATCACTAGAAATTCAAGTACAGTAGAATCTCGAAAACATGAACGGTTCTATAACATGAACAGTTCGGAAAGATGAACGCTTTTTTCCTCACCATTGCAGTGTTCCAAAAGATCAACGGGTTGAAATCTGGGTACTCGAAAAGATGAACGCTTTATTTTTTATACGATTTTTTTCTACTTCTCACCCTTTATTTCGTCGTCACATTGTTTAGTAACTGTATTAAATTTTGGTAACGGTTCTTTTGGGCGTGGTTTGCTCACAGTTTGTGTAAATTCTTCAGTTAAAAGTGAATTTTGAAGAGGAAAGATGCCTCCCGTGAAAGGTAGAGTTAAGTTTTTAAACCTCAAACAAAAGTGTGCTGTGTTAGATGACATAAAAAATGGAATATCTTATCGAAGCATTGCAACAAAATATGGAATCGCTATATCCACGATTGTTGGAATAAAAAAAAAAGGTAAGGCAATCACTTCGAGAGTGTGTAAAACATCAATTTCTGGAGCGGAAAAACGCAAAACATTGCACAAATCAGAAATGCCGAAAATGGAAGCGGCTTTATATAGATGGTTCCTGAAGCTACGAGACCGACATGTTCCCGTGTCAGGGATAATAATGAAAACCAAGGCCAAACAATTGCACGCTATTTTCAAGGAGACAAATTCATTTAACGCGAGTGATGGATGGATTAATAATTTCAAAGCTAGATTTGGAGTTCGGCTTCTAGCAATCAGTGGAGAAAAACTGAGCTCTAATAAAGACGCTGTCCTGCCCTTTAAACAGAAATTAAAGAAGACTATGGCCGACTTCGGTATCAGCCGACAACAATTGTATAATGCCGATGAAAGTGGCCTATTTTGAAGAATGATCCCAAGCAAAACATTTGTCCACTCTGGTGAAAGATCAGCTCCCGGACGAAAAATTGCAAAAGATCGCTTTACATTTTTGGTATGTACGAACAGCACTGGTGAGCACAAGTTAAAACTTCTGACTATTGGAAAGGCAAAAAATCCCAGGTGCTTCAAGAATTTTAGGCGTCCAATGACATACACCAACTCAAAGACTGCATGGATGACGAAACAAATTTTTAAAAACTGGTTTCATTCAGAATTTGTTCCACAGGTACTAGTTATGATTTAAAAACTAAGTTTGCGATCTTAGATCTCTTTTAAAGGTACGGGAGTTTATGAAGAATAATAACCTTTCAGAAAAGGCATTGCTTATTCTTGATAATGCCCCAAGTCATCCACCTGAAAATGAACTTCAAAGCGATGATGGCTGCATTCGGACAATGTTCATGCCTCCAAATGCAACACCACTTATTCAACCAATGGATCAAAATGTAATAAGGCTCACAAAGTTGCACTACCGAACAAGCCTTTTGTCAGATGTTATCTCTAAAGGGCGAGATGTTGAAAAGATGTTGAAAAAATTTAATTTACGTGACGCTCTGACATGCCTTCAAGGAGCTTGGGACAAACTTACACCGGAAGTTATTGAAAAGTGTTGGCATGAACTGTTTGCATATGAAGCTGTTTCTAGTGACGAGGACGAAGATGTCCCTCTTGCTGTACTACAACAAAGAATGCAACTGGAGGAAATAAACCAGGTTTCAACCACAGCACTGAGTATGCTACAAGAAGTTTTTCCTGACGTAAGTCAATAATTTTTTATTTATTGAAACAACTGTCAACATTTAAATTTATTTAAAGGTTCCATGTTCCTCTAACGATATAAGAGAATGGAATGAAGATGTAGTTCAGCTGCCTTCTGATGAAGAAGAACTTTCCTCAGAAGATAGTGTAGTCGAGGTTATAGAAGCAATTAAACCAGCAGAGGCCATTTCAGCTATCAACACCAGCCTGAAGTTTTCAGAGCAATGTGAGGCCGATGTATCGACACTTTTAAGCTTAAGAAATTTACGAGAGAAAGCAATAACGAGACTTCTTTCTTCCGGGCGACAGTCTACTATAGAGCAGTTTTTTAAGAAAAAGGTCTAAATAAGTCCGTTTTGTTTAACTCCTATGAACAACTTTTTTATTTTTGTTATGCTTTTATGTTTTTTAAATATAAAATGAATTGTTATTTTGTTAGATGCAATGTTTTTATGTAAAGCTATATATTTTTCTTAAAATAACTCTCAATGCTTGGAAAGATGAACAATTCGAAAAGATGAACGGGGCCTGTTTCATATCTGTTCATCTTTTCGAGATTCTACTGTATGTACTTTAATGAAATATGTGATTACAAACTGCAATAATATTGAATAAGCAAGACTAAACAAACAATTTAAAAAAGTGACCATGAATCCATTGAAATATTAATTAAAAACCAACAATAGAGAAATGACAAAATAAAACAATATGTCTCAATATTTTATGTGACAGATTCGTGTTGAATATCAAAACCGTAGTTAACTCTATGGTCAGTAAAAAATGGATGTATAAAATATAAAAAAGCAGAGTGCTTTAGCAACGATTTAAATCACATGGAAAATAAAAAAATAAGACATTACAGATAGGCAGTCTTAGTTAATAACACTGGTTGACAAAATTACGTTTTTTTTCTGTCCCACAAACAAAACAATACTTTTTTAAATGATTTAGATGACTAATGTTCTTAATTATAATCTTGCCATTAAATATTTCTAACACATCAGGTTTTTAAAATATGCTTTTTTAAAAATGTTAAAAACAATCAAAAATGGGGCTTTTAGGGCTAAGTTAAAACTCAAAATATCTCTTAACAATGTATGTATGATGATTTTGCAAAGTACAAATCTTTCTCTTCTACTCGTAAATACAATTTATATCATTTTAGTATCTTATTTAGTTTCTGGAAATTTTCATTAGTTATGATTATAATTCTTTATTTCACTCTATGCTGTTTTGAAAAATCTTAAATAGTCTTTAAATACAGCTGGAATCTAAATAATTATAATGAATTTTTGAAAACTATATGAAATAACATAAATAATTTAACTGAATATTGCAGAAAGTGATTATAAATTTGGAAACCCATCCACGGATTTTTATTGAAAAAAGCTACTTTATAAATAATTAAGATAGCCTCCAAAAGCCTTATATACATACATATGTACAGATGTACGTGTTTTTTCGAATTTTAAAATGTATTATCTCAAAAACCTGACGTGATACATTAATTTTGAAGTTGAAATTAAACTAAGGCCACCAAAACCCATTGAAAAAGTACAATTGCAAAAATAAAAAATATGGCCTCAAAATTGAGAAAAAATTAACACAATATCTGACTTCCCAGTGAGTGTTAATATTATCGCAATATTATAAGATCTGCTTTCAAATTTTCATATTTTTCCTATCAGAGGATATTGCTGGCATTGATTGTTCTGAAAAATTGACATGAGAATTTAAGCTGTATATTGTAAATGGTAAAAAATCGAATACTAAAGTGAGCTGTGTCAATCACTCGTATGTCGTTCAAATTAATGATTCGTTCGTTTCAACTGTTTATTTTTGCAATTATAGTTACATTTGTCAATCATTTTTATACATATCCGTTTTAAGCTGAGTAGAAAATTAAAATATGTAAGTACCTACCTACATACATATAATTTTTCAACTTTTAAAAATCTTTATTTTAAAACGACGCACGATTAAAAGTTATGGACTTCCATTTTTTCAGAGTTTTTGAGACACTTTCGGGGAACTTAAGTAGATACAAGGTATGACCGTATGATAAGAAACTTGCCAAAATTCAAGTTTACTCGTATTTTCGATTTCATTTCGTTCCTATTCCACTCTTGATTACACTCTTTTTTCTTTTGAACGAGTAAACTGGTGATTGCAATTAATTAATCTTTTTGGTAAATCAAATGTATTACTTTTTTGCTCAATATTTAACAATTTTGTGCGGACCGGCTATTACAACAATTTTATACTTTAATTTCAAAATGGGAATTTTTTTAAATGCCTTAAAAAGTGTGATTATTTTTAACGCCTTTTAACTCAAATTAATTTTTTGTTAAAAAAAATAGCAAAATATATCCTAGAAAAAATATCTTAATAAGGTAACGTTTTATTATAGACTTTATTTTTAAATATTTACTGGAATTTGAATTTGAAATAACAGCATGGTGTAAATTATGTTCAAGTATATGTATTTATTTGAGGTCCCTTATTCCACCTCCTTTAAAAGTAAAAAGTTAATAACCATCAAGACATTATTAAATCGTATTGATTACAGACTTTATTTTTAAATATTTGCTGGAATTTGAATTTGAAATAACAGCATGGTGTAAATTATGTTCAAGAATATGTATTTATTTGAAGTCGCATATTCCACTTCCTTTAAAAGTAAAAAGTTACTAACCATCAAGATATTATTAAATCGTATTTAAAGTGCATCATTATGTTTAAAGTCTGTGGCAATCAGTGTTTTGTTTATTATTAGACATTTTCGCGTGACAGCCGTTACGTGGCAAAGGAGGAACTTGTTCGTCCAAAAACTGAACTAAGTTTTCTAAAGTGATTTTTTGAGCCAATCTATAGAACTTTATGATTACCATCGTCGTCATCATCATCATCAAAAGCGGTATAAAGCCCCTCCTTTTAAAGTGTGACATACAAAAAAGCTTCAAACAAGTCTCAATCAGTGACAAAGGCGGTACAACGTAAGAATCATTAAGGGGGGTTGGAAAGTGGATGTGACTGTCATAAGCCATAATACATTACTCATCGCATTGACTCCTAATGTTCATCGAATTTAACATTTTCCAGCATAAGAGCGGATGGTTTTTCACACCCCTTATCGACTCGAGTTTTACATCACTATTTTAGAATTCATGAACCACTATTCGGATTCTGCATGTTTCAATTCTCGTTTTTCGTTGCTCGTTGCTAGCTGCTCGTGTCTCAGTCTCAGATGCAACGTGTATCCTTAATCAATAGCAATATAGTGAAGCTATATTTTGCGCAGCTAAACATCATGTGTGGTGTGTGTCGTCTCGGGCTCGGGCTCCAGCTCGGTCTCGGACTCGGTCTCGGTGCTGTAACCGTTACGTATGTACATATATAGCCATCACCATCATTTTGTTATCCTTTCTAATTTGTGATTTACATTATCATTCGCCACACATGCGGAGATAGCTATAGCCAGGAGTGTGATGAAGCGATTGTGGATTGAAAGAGTGGAACAAGCCTGGAGTTGGGGTTTATGGATACCTTCTTAGCCAACGCGCACATTGATTTGTGTACGTGCTGTTATCATCCGTCCAACTTGCAACATAATTTTTCATTTTATGAATATGTAATACCCTTGCAAGTTTGCAATGCAAGGGGGTTCAACATCAAAGCCAAAGCCAAAGCCATCACCGTCAGCTCCTATCTGCTGCTGCTGCTTCTGCTTCCTGATTCGATTCTCCATATTACCCAAACCCGGTGTCATCCTCTTGGTGTATTCAACCGTTTGCCTGCTCGCCCAATTGATCCCAGTTCAACTTTCACACGTACGCAGATAAATCGTGTGCCTTTGCTTTGCCTTCGAAAGCTTATGTTTATGTCCCTCACTTGCAGCAGAAGGAGCAGCAGCATCATCAGAAGCAGTAGCGCAATAGCATATTGAAGTCTGCCTCCATCGCATAACTCGGTTATGGGATTGTGGGGTATTTGGTTGGCTGGTCTGGTAGGACACCGACACGAGCACCAAGCATTGCGAAACTCAAAACTATTTTTGTGTGCAAAACATGTGGCTGTTGCTCAATATGCTGCAAAAATGCGCTGCGCTGTTTCTTACTGGTTTTTGGTCTGGTGTATTGGGGTGCTGGTGCTGGCTATGGTATCTTTCATGCTACTGCTGCTATTGGCATCGCCTGGACCTGCATTGGAATTTATTCTGGAGTTTGACTCTGAATTTGAAATTACGTAATTATATTAGAATCATGCACTTGTTGCCCTTAAGGACATCACCAAAGGATCCACAACTAACTCTGATACAAGGGTGCTTGGTGCTTGCTTTGCTTTCGTTAAGGTTCTCTACTCCCGCAGAGAGTACCTACGAATGCCTTCGATACACAGTGGAGTGGTGTGGAGTGGAGTAGAGTGGATAGATGGTTTGGCAAGAAGATTCTTTGAGCCCTGGGTTTTGACGAGAGGAACACACAACATATGTACATTTATGTAGTACTATAAGTACGAGTATGTTAAGTCAGCAAGGACATGAATAATTTAGAAGAAAGAGTTGTTGTTTTTGTTGCTATGTTGGGTGTTGTTTGTTGTTTGGGAGAAACTTTCAAAGTTACTGATCAATTTTGCACACACTTTCGAAAATAAAGTTTATCATCGAAAGAGATTAATATATGTTGCCATGTGAGTGATAGCTGCAGTTTGGAAAATCACTTCGAACTTAAATGAAATTTATGTGGACAAACTCAGATTATGTCAGCGCAGCGAATTGGGTAAAATGAAAGTATCATTAAATAGTTTCTTGTGACTTACTCGTATGCTCATAACACAAGTAGATATAAATGCTATGCCTTGTTCACATTTTATATAAGTTCTGTCTTCTGTTTGAAAGCTCTTGTTTATTGTAAATTTTGTATTTCAATATGTATAAAATAGATTACCATTTTAAAATAGAAAACAATAAAAGTCAATAACAGTTTGCCATTAGATTAAAAAAGGAGAACAGCTTCTGTAGAACGAGAATTAAAATATTAAATCATAACTTCAAATGACTTTAGGAACCCGTGGTTTTCTTTTGAGGTGGTGACCGCGGGACACCACATTTGTAACGTGATAAAGATGTGTGCTTCGCTTAACCTCTTCCTATTTAAACCAAGTCGTTGATGTCCATATCACTTAATTCAAAAGAACTTGGTAATCATCGACTTATTACTATAATCTCCTTTGAAGGTTTTTAAATGGCCAACGGCTTACTTAAAGGTGGACCGATATCTTTTTCTTGTTGTCTTCTTACCCAAATTAATAAAGATATACGAATCATCGCCAAAGATGGTTTTCAGATGAAAATTAGAGTCAGTTTCTAACAGCTGCAGAGCGCATTTAACGACGACCCGTTTTGCTGTCTGAGATCGTTTACCTTCAGCTTCTGGATCAATTAAAATTTGTATGTGTATTTGTAAGTCAAAACATAAATTTCGGAAAGTTGTAGTCTGTAAAAAGTCGAGTTTTTGTGATTGGCACGAAATCGAATGCCTCAAACTGCCATTATTACGAAACATTGCCCGAATAGCAAACCTATAAAAAAAACTATAATTTAATAGTGTTGGTGATGATGATAATAGTGCATAAAACCTTATTATTTCGGTATTGAAACAACTATAACACTGGTCGGCAAAATTATGTTTTTTTTTTTCGGGAGCACAAAACAATCAATACCTTAATTTGAATCTCGAATTTAAATTTTTTTATCACATCAAGTTTTAAAAATATGCCTCTTCTAGATAATTTTTAAATCATTTTGTATCTCAGTTAGTTTCTGGAAGTTCTCATTAGTTATGAGTCTTTATTTGACTCTGTGTGAAGTTTTAAGCAAACTGTGAATTTAATAGTTTTATAGTTTTAAAAAATACGATAGTTCGAAACCAAATTTAAATTTTAACTATTTTAAAATAGTTTTTAAAACGTTTTAAAAACCCCCGTTTTCAACATTATTTTTTCAATGTATTACAAAAAATTGATACAATAAAATTGCTTAAGTGGTCCCTAGACGCTCAATATTATTGTGCAAAATATTGCACAATGTTATTGTTTTATACAATAATTTAGTTGAAAGCTGACACTTGTGTATTTTAGACAACATGGTGATTGATGCTTTCTTTATGGATGCTGCTTTGCAAAGTGAAAGGTTTCTCAAAGTTTCAAAAAAACTGCATCGCGTCAAAATAACACTATGTCTTCTACAACTGCTCCACTTTTTTCAGAATCCGGATTTTGTTAACTTTCTTTTCTATAATTAATGCACAAGGAATTAAATTTTTATATTACTTGATGTTTATTAGCTTCTGGATCTCTTTCCCTGTATTTTAAAAGAAATGTTGATATTGTTCACTATTTACTTGCGACATATAGGTACTATATGGCAAGTATTCCAATCATACAAAATTTCGAACTCAAAATTTTAATCAAACATTATATAACGATGGTAGAGAAGTCGAAAAAGTGGGTCCCCCGATTTCGTCCGTCTGTCTTTCTGCTCTCGCCCCTACAGCCCAAATCATTCGGTCGATTGACTTCAAATTTGGAAATGAAGGTTTTGAGCCGATCCGCGTTAGAAGTTTTTTTCATATTTGTAAGACTACAGATAACATTAGTCCCCATACAATTTTTTTGGTCAAAAATATAAAATTCGAATCTCCCAAAAACACACCGATAGAGTTTTTAAATGTCCATTAACATTTTTAATTTGTCTTCTTTTGTATTGCACCAGAAGAGTACCCCATAGAACCGTTATTTCGTCTCCGTCTTAAGTTTTCTCAAAAACCAAGGAATCGATTTCACAAATGTTTTTTTTCAGCACAAGCTCTTATTCTGTCTCAATAATATTTGATGATCAAAAATTTTATTGTATTTATTTTTGATTTTTGAAAACATATTAAATCAATATCAAAATGGTTTTGATTTTCTTCAATAATATTGCACAACCTTGCAATATTATTTCTAGACGCTTAATAATATCGTGCAATATCAAATATTTCACAATAATATTTATCGTCTAGGGACCGCTTTAGACAACATATTCGTTACAAAAATAAAACTTAATTAACTTCCCATAGGAAGTTATTGTAATCGGTCCGATTTGTTGAATTGAAAATTTTGACATTTCTCGAAGTTTCAAGGTCTCTAGAATCGAAATAAAAAATTTGCGTGTGTACGTACGTTCGTACGTTCGTACGTTCGCGACGTTTTTTCGTCGTCCATAGCTCAAGTACCAGTAGAGATATCGACTTCAAACAAATTTTGTTATGCAGATAAAAATACAGAAAGATGCAGAAAGGACTCTCAAAAAAATTGAGTGGGTGTTTTTTTTTACCATAGCAATTTAAAAAAAAGATGAAAATTTTGGTTAACCCTAAATATATCACGAACCAATAACGCTAGAGACTTGAATTAAATTTTATATTATAAATTGTAACGTGATACCAAACAAATATGTATATTTTTGAAAAAAATTTCAACTAACGGTTTTTTTTTTTAAATCAAAAAAAAAATTAAAAAAAAAATGTACGTACAAAAAATGGTTTTATCTCCGAAACAATTTTGTGCAACGAAGAATAACGTTTTCAACATCTGGTAAAACTTTGATAAAAAATTCGAATTGCCATTTTTTTTTTTTTTTTAAAATAAAAACCTAGAAAAAAAAACAATTCTCAAAGTGGGTTAAAATTGATTTTCGATTACCTTTTCAAAAATTTGAGATTATAGCTTCTAACTAATTTTAACTTATAAAAAATATTGTTTTCAACATTAAGTAAAATTTTCAGAAAAATCGAATTGACAGTTTTTTTTACAAAAAATAAAAAACCTAAAAAAAACATTGCTAAAAGTTGGTAAAAATTGATTTTAGACTAAAATATCTTTTCAAAACTTTGAGATATTGGCTTTAATTAATTATATGCTTTAAAAAATATTATTGTCAAAATTCAGTAACATTTTGAGAAAAGTCGAATTGACAGCTTTTTTACAAAAAAATTAAAAACCTAAAAAAAAGTAACAAAAGTTGTTAAAAATTGATTTTCGACTTAAATATCTTTTCAAAACTTTAAGATGTTGACTTTAAACTAATTTTATCTTTTAAAAAATATTGTTGTCAAAACTCAGTTAAGCTTTGAGGAAAATCAAATTGACAGTTTTTTTAACAAATAAAAAATTTACCTAAAAAAATTAATAAAAGTTGGTAAAAATTGATTTTCGGCTCAAATATTTTTTCAAAAAATAAAAATATTGGCTTGAAACTAATTTTATCTCCTAAGAAATATTGTTTCCAACATTTGGTAAAATTTTAAGAAAAATCGAATTGACAATTTTTTAACAAAAAATAAGAACCTAAAAAAAGCAATAATAAAAGTTGGTAAAAATTGATTTTCGACTCAAAAATCTTTTCAAAAATTTGAGAAAATAGTTTCCACCTAATTTTAACTTATAAAAAATATTGTTTTCAACATTAGGACAAATTTTCAAAAAAATCGAATTGACAGTTTTTTTTTACAAAAAATTAAAAACCTAAAAAAAAAAACAATACTAAAACTTGGTAAAAATTTACTTTCGACTCAAATATCTTTTCAAAAATAAAAAAAATATTGGCTTTAAACTTATTTTATCGCACAGAAAATATTGTTTTCGACATTCAGTAATTGTTTGATAAGAATCCAACAGTCCGTTTTTTCATAAAAAAATAAAATCTACAAAAAATAGTACACAAATTTGGTAAAAATTGATGTTCGGTTCTCGATATCTCTCAAATTAATTTCATTCATCCAATTTGTATTCGTTTATATAAGAAATAAAAACTTTTAAGAAATGCTACTAAAATTGGTAAAAATTGGTGTTCGACTAAAAATTTCGTCAGCAAAAATAGATTTAGAAATCAAACTATTTCATCATATGCAAAATATTGTTGGTAATTTTTGAATTTTTAAGAATAATTCAACTAAACTTTTTTAAGAAAATACGAAAACCTACAAACTTTTAAGCAATACAAATCGACAGGCGGGATGGGAAGTTATCAGTGTGGGTCGTATCCCAGCCTCTTTTTTCAAATAGTTTTGAATTTTTCTATTGAAAACCGTTTAAGTATAAATGGTTAAACGTTTCCTTCAGATTTTAGTCAGACAGTTGAAACCTAACAACTTATAAAGAGTTTTCGAATACCAATAAGAAATAATATAAATATTTGAACTGAAGATTTAAGAAAGGGATTATATATTTGGAAAACCATCACAGATTTTATTGGAAAAAAGCTATTTCATAAATTAAGATAGCCTCAAAAAGCCTCCTTATTTTAAAAAGTAATATCTCAAAACCTGACGTGATACTATGATTTTATTTACTTTGTAACAATTCGTCGTTCAAGTGGCTTTGCATTAGCTGTTTCTATCGACCCAATTTCCCAAGACCTTGTTGATGTTTTCGTGCTGTAGGCCATGTTGTGTTTGGATGATAGCTCTACAGTTCTTTAACGCCCAAAATGAAACGAAAAGTTTTTCTCAGTCTCATTTTTGAAAAATGATCCAATAATTCCAACACTCCATAATCCTCACCAGATTATCACTCTCTGTGGATGAATTGGTTTTTCTACAATATCGTACACTTTTCCAAGCCTTATATTCTGATTGGATTTTGTTAGCTAATAAAGCGAAATCTGCAGAGTACTCCTCAGTCAAGTACGTGAAATGTTGAGCTGTTGACATCGATAGCGGGTTGATGTTCGTGAATTGAAGCTCAAACTTTCGGTCTTAGCTACAGAAGTTACACTTTGGTCTGTGAGCACCGTGCAACAACGGGGATCGTGAGTGTTGTACACTAAAATTTCAATCTAATGAATTTTTTTGCACTAACATGTGTACATCAGCCGTGTTCCTGCAAAAACTCTTTTCAATGCTCTTTCACTTTGAAACTAAGTCTTCAATAATTCACAACGTTCTTCAAGCGTAAAGCGACTCATTTTGAGTGAGAAACACCTGTCAGTGTGAAAATAATCTTAGATTTAAAAATAAACCACAATCGGGACCAGCCTGACTAAATATATTTACAGAGTTCTGTCTTAAACTTTCCAGTCTTTCCTTCGGAAGTTCTCAAGTGCTTATTTTGTTTGTTTTTGTATTCATCCTTCCATTTCTCCAATTTCTTATATTGAAAAGATCACGATTAAAAGTAAAATCAAACATATTCTTGTATAACTATATATTCCGTTTTTACATGTATCTGAAGTCCATTCTTAACTTAACAATGAAGCACTTTGAAAGGTTCTCTCAAAATCTGTTTATTCACGCATTAAGCTCACTCTAGAACCTAGATTACCATAAAATGCACAAAAACCTCATTCGCCATATTCCTTCCATTGCTGGAGTTTCCACCCAAAAAATAAAACTATATGTATAAAGTTTGCGTTTTACAAAATTTTGTTGACTTTAGTGCTGGCTCTTCGTAGGTACTTATGTACTATATATACATTTCTATATATTTAAGAAGATAAAGCGCGTGAATTTTCCAATGCAAAGAACACCACACCAGCAATTTAAAAACTTTCTTTTTAATTTAACAAAAAATTAAAATAAAACTGAAAAGAATTCGAATGTACTGGCTTTTTCAATGGAACTATCGGATTAAATTTTAAATCCTTATTCAGAAGTTTAGGTGCATATTTTCTTCCTTATTGTGCATTTCTAAACTGCTTCTATTTTTCTGCCCCCACACCACATTCTCACAGACCTAAACTAAGGAGCCCATTTGAAAATAAAAATATATATACGTACATACATACATACGAGTATCTATAATTCTATAAAGTCGTACATTTTTCTGCTTTTGAATATTTTACATAAAACAAAAGAATGAATAGAAAATTTAAATTTCAAAAATGAAATCCCCAAAAAAATAAAGGAAAAATATCCTGTTCATAGGTATCAAAAGATGAATGAGGCTCTAATCCTTCTCGACTTTGAGTTGAGACTAGGATACGTATGGTGAGAAAAAAGATCCCAAGGGATTAAGTCATAAGGTAACTATGCACTAAGGATATTTTTGGTGAGGCAAGAACAGTTGCGAATTTAATAAGCAAATTGTAAAAAAGGCCCAATTGTTGAGGGCATAGAAATCAAATTAAGATACACAAGACCTTGACTTCATATAGATAAATGAATCCATTTTCGCAGTTTCATATGATTTTGACGTTCATTTTTTTTGTATAACTAGATCAATTACAAGGATCCATTAAAAGTTAAGTAAGGCCTTAAATGTTATTTTCGTCAATTTCCTTAAGTTTGAATATCCTTCAATCACGAACAAATTTTCGCCCTTAAAAACCAGCCGCCCAAACATAGGTAACCTGTCTATGATGCCAACATGGTTAGAAAAAGGGTACTTTACCATAGGTATATGTTCAGTATTCATTTTATGAAGTGAGGCCATCCCTACCTACTGAACTTGCATGTTAAGTTTTCAAGGGATGTGAAGGGGTATTTTATATAAATGTTAGTTTATAAAGTTTAATTTCTGCTTCCATTGCAGACGAAACTGATTTTTAGGTTCTCTATATCAGGGCTGTCGTCGTCGTTGTCGTTGGTGATAAGATCACAGAGCCTTTTTTAATAGCTTTTACTGCATTTGGTCCAGGCCGGGTATACATATTACATACCTTGCATACATATATGTTTTTAGGTTTAATTAAGCACTGACATATGAAATAGTAGGAAGAGTTTTGCGGAATAAGAACAAAAAAGTTTATGCAAAAGTTGACCATAAAAAGTCTATTATTTGAACTTTAAGTAAATTGATAACTCTGTCATTTATAAAAGTTTGTATAGTAGGATTTGATAGGTTTTTTTTTGGAAATAGATTTATTGAACTGAACAAAGGTTATTAAACCTCAGTTTGTTAAGAGATTTTATGGTTTTAGAAAAGAAAGAAAAAAAAAATAAATTTTAATTGAAACCAAAATTAATATTTACTATAGCGAGTAATTGCAGGGATGGAGGGGACCTACAGTTTATATGCCGATTCCAAACGGCTAATTCGAGAAAGCACTTTTCATGACAAGAATTACTCTTGGAGGATTTGTCAATTCCTCGCAAGAGGCAGTACCCGTGAAAAAAACTTTAGGTGGCACAGGCAGGAATCGAACCCAAAACCTCTCGCATGACAGTCCAACGCACTTTTTTTTTTTTTTTTTTTTTAATTCATTTTTATTACTTCAATCTTAAATCTATCTTGAAGCTAGACAAAAATTCATAAAACTAGCCTAATTAACCATAACTTACAACTAACTTACTGGTCCCATACCATACGGACGCTCTAAGTTAAACAATAATACTTAATGCTAATGCCTTTCGGCCCTAAGATCTATTTAACTTCAATTCATTTTATTTATTTTTGTATTCATTAGAAAATTTAGAAAAAACTAATGTCAATATCCTTTTTTATTTTTACTTAAAAACTACTTAAAATAAGGTCCTTAATATAAAACTTAAAGCTAACTAAAACTACCTATTCTACCTATAAACTACTTAAAACTAGAACAACCACAGCAGCAAATCTAACTAACATTTTTTGTTTTTCATATTTTGGTCTTTTTTTTTTTTTTTTTTTTCTTATTCCATGTTTTTTTTTTATTTTTTTTATTATTTTTTGTGTTTTTTTTGTGTTTTTTTGTGTGTTTTTTTTTTTGTATTTTTTTTGTGCCACCATGCCTATTCTACTTAAAACTAAACCCTAAAACTATAAAACAAGTATGTAAGCCGGCCAAGGCTTTAAACCCCATCCCGACTACCCACTATCAAGTGCCGATTGAAGCCACCAAAACTGGTTCTCCTGCTTCACCCTATCAGTTCGGTCCCGTTCGGACACAGCCCTACTGAACCGAAGGAGCTCTGCTCCGCCTTGTGCCATGACGTCCCGATTGTACAGGAGTCGCCTATCCACGGTTCGTCGTCTGACGTGGTAGATTAGCGGAACTGCCAATCTATCCTGTATCAGACCGCATCTGTCTAAAAAGAGGAATGCCTCTGGTGGAATGAAGCCGCTCAAGCGTGCACTTTCAAAATACTCGTCGTTGGGATAGAACGCCCCGAAAATTAAATTGTTGGTCGAAGACATAGCTCTTGCAATGTGACCTCGAACGAGTTTTATCACGAAATTGTCAATTCTGTTGATTCGAGCCCCGTTGTATAGGACATCGTTGGAATAGTAATGCACGTAAGAAGATTCGGCTGTTCGATATAAGCCGGTGCAGCGTCGTAAACACTGCCGCTCGAACACCCGAAACTTCTCCATCTGGGAAGGGGCAACGTTGAACCACACAGGACAACCATAAACGATCATCGGCCGTATGAGGGCCATGTAGCAAATTCCTTCACTCTGGGGTCAAGCCGACTGCTAAAAAACAGCCGTTTCGTCAGAGCGAAGGCTCCTCTGGCCCTGGTCAGAGCAGCATTTATATGTCTGTCGAAATATAAATACTGATCTAACCAGATACCGAGGTACTTCACTACACTTTTGCTCGCTAATGGCTGCCCGTGAAGATCAACGATGACCATCTTGCGCCAATTCTTGCACGTATCCCTCGTGGCCCCAGCCAACGGAGTCCGGAACAGAATTGTCTCCGACTTCTGGACATTTATTTTCAGTTTCCAGTAGTCGCAATATCGCTGAATCTTGTCGAAATCACGCTGCAAGAGAATTCTAATAACCTCAACCTTTCGGGCCGTTCTGTACGCAATTAGATCGTCGGCGTACGCAATTGCCTTTGTAAGACTACCTATCAGATCGCTGGTGTAAATGCTGAAGAAAATCGGCGAATTTACCGCTCCCTGTTGAAGACCATTTTTAATTAAGAATGTTGTGGTAGAAGTTACATTGCCACTTTTGACAACAAACTTTCTACCGTTAAGCATATCATACAGTATATACAACAATGGCTTGCTTATGCCAAGCCTGCTCAGTTTTAGGTAAAGACCCTCTAACCATACGGTGTCAAAGGCCTTTCCCAAATCAACCAGAACCGCACCTGTACATTGTTGTTTTGCTTTATTCCATTGGATATCACAATCGAGTTTAGACGCAGCATGAATTGTGTCATGACCCGCCTTGAACCCGAACTGTTTATCCGGAATTATTTTGTTGTCCGCAGCCCACTTAGTCAGAGCCCTATTAATGATTTTTTCGAAAACTTTGCTGATGCTCGGAAGAAGACTTATCGACCGAAGATTTGACGGGTTGGAGTTGTCCTTTCCCTTTTTCGGGAGAGGATGAACCACAGCGGTCTTCCAATGCACTGGATAATATGCATTATTCAGTGCATTATTGAAGAGTGTGGTGTAAATGTCAATTGCCTCCATCGGTAAATGTCTTAGTACAACTTTGGATATACCATCGACACCTGCTGACTTTTTATTTTTTATTGAGTTGAAGATGAGCTGAAGCTCAATCTTCGTCACTAACAGGGGACTTGGTCCCAGTCCAACGCACTAACCATCATGCCACGGGTACTACTACATTTTTAGATATCAAAATTAAATATGAAAAACAGAGGCTAGGATGCGAACCGAACATCAATTTTTTCCAAATTTGCGTATTATTTTTTGTAGATTTTATTTTTTTTATGAAAAAACGGACTTTTGGATTCTTATAAACAAATTATTGAATATCGAAAACAATATTTTGTGTGAGATAAAATAAGCTTGAAGCCAATATTTTTAATTTTTGAAAAGCTATTTGAGTCGAAAGTAAATTTTTACCAACTTTTAGTAATGTTTTTTTAGGTTTTTATTTTTTGTAAAAAAGGTGACGTGAAATAACGCCAAATGAAATAAAGCCAAATTCAAAAAATTTGGCATTATTTCGTTTTTGAAAACGAAATAAGGCCAAATTTTCAATTTGGGTTTATTTCGCTTTAGAAAACGAAATAATAGCAATTTGGCATTGTTTCGATTTAAGACTTTGCAGAATTAGAAAAAAACATAAAGTAAAATTATCTTTTGTTTTCTCTCTATGCTAAATTAAATTCTTTATTCAATTTTGGGAATTACAAAATTCGGTAACTGTCTAGAATAGCTACTTTTGCTAAAAACATAGAAAAAAAATTCGGAAAATAACCAAATCGGTGTATTTTTTCGTAAACTTTAATAAAAAATCGGGGGAAGTGCAATTTTGCAACAATTTTTTTTGTTATTAATTAAAAAAGTTGAAAAATGACAGATACTTGTTGCTCGATTGAAATTGTTGAAATTGGAGCCTAAAACAAGATTTTTTGAATTGATAGCACTTCGTATTAACAGCTAGGTATGTAAGGGGGGGTCATGCTGCCCCCCTGCAACCCCCCTGCTTGGGATCATTATAGGATTTGGGGTCGGTGCGAGTTTGGGTATATGCAAAGAACACGAATGAGTTGTGATTCTTTCATAACTGTGAGCCATACTTGCTTTTTAAATTTTGGAATTTCTTTGATTTTAGTGCTCAAATGCAAAAGTTCTTTGCATATACCCAAACTCGCACCCACCCCAAATCCTATAGTGATCCCAAGCAAGGGGGTTGCAGGGGGGCAGCACGCCCTATCAATTCAAAAAAACTTTTTAGCAAAAGTAGCTATTCTAGACAATAAATCAACCATTTTTGCGTGTTTTGTATGTAAAAAAGTGAACTTTAAAAATTTTTTATTAACTTTTGAATTTTAAAATATTCGGCGTTGTTTCCATTATTTTTTTGGCCTTATTTCTTTTTATAAATCGCAATAAAGCAAAATTGGTTTTATTTCGTTTTGAACAACGAAATAAGGCCAAATTTGAAATTTTGTGTTATTTCATTTGGCACTATTTCACGTCACCTGTAAAAAACTGTCAATTCAGTTTTCTCAAAATTTTACCACATGTTGAAAACGTTATTCTTCATTGCACAAAATTGTTTTGGAGATAAAATCATTTTTTGTTCGTAAAATTTTCGAGGTGTCAAATATTTTTTTTTCAGTTTTTTTGATTTATAAAAAAACCGTTAATTGGAATTATTTTCTAAAAATATATTTGTTTGGTATCACCTTACAATATAAAACATAAAAGTTAATTTAAGTCTCTAGCGTTATTGGTTTGTGAGATATTTAGGGTTAACCAAAATTTTCATCTTTTTTAACTTCCCATAGGAAGTTATTGTGTGTACGTAGTACGTTCGTACGTCCGTATGTCCGTATGTCCGTACGTCCGTACGTCCGTACGTCTGTACGTTCGCGACGTTCTTTTCGTCGTCCATAGCTCAAGCACCAGAAGAGATCGACTTCAAATAAATTTTGTTATACAGATAATAAGGCAGAAAGATGAAGAAAGGCCTTTCAAGAAAATTGGGTGGGTGTTTTTTTTACCATAGCAGTTTAAAAAAAAGGTGAAAATTTTGGTTAACCCTAAATATCTCATGGACCAATGACGCTAGAGACTTAAATTAAATTTTATATTATATATTGTAACGTGATACAAAACAAGTATATTTTTGGAAAAAATCCAATTAACGGTTTTTTTTATAAATCAAAAAACTGAAAAAAAAAAATGTCACCTCGAAAATTTTACGACTAAAATATGATTTCATCTCCAAAACAATTTTGTGCAACGAAGAATAATATTTTTGAAATCTGATAAAATTTTGAGAAAATTCTAATTGACAGTTTTTTTTATAAAAAATAAAAACCTAAAAAAAACATTACTCAAAGTTGGTAAAAATTGAATTTCGACTCAAATATCTTTTCAAAAACTTGAAATTAAGGCTTCAAACTTATTTTATCTCATAAGAAATATTGTTTTCAACATTCTAAAAAATGTTGAGAAAAATCGAATTGACAATTTTTTTTTACAAAAAATAAAAACCCAAAAAAAAAATGTTTAAAAGTTGGTAAAAATTGATTTTCGACTCAAATATGTTTTCAAAACTTTGAGTATTTGCTTTAAACTACTTTTATCTTTCAAAAAATATTGTTGTCAACATTCAGTAAAATTTTTAAAAAAATCGAATTGACAGTTTTTTTACAAAAAATTAAAAACCGAAAAAAGAATTTACCAAAACTTGTTAAAAATTGATTTTTGACTCAAATATCTCTTCGAAAATTTGAGATAACGGCTTCTAACTAATTTTTACTTATAAGAAATATTATTTTCAACAATAGGAAAAATTTTGAGAAAAATCGAATTGACAGTTTAAAAAAAAAAAAATAAAAACCTAAAAAAAAATTTATGAAAGTTGGTAAAAATTGTTTTTCGACGTAAATATCTTTTCAAAAATTTGAGACATTTGCTTCAAACTAATTTTATCTTTTAAGAAATATTGTTTTCAACATTCTATAAAATTTTGATAAAAATCGAATTGATCAATTTTTTTACAAAAAATAAAAACCTAAAAAAAAACAATAAAAAAACAAAATCTACAAAAAATAGTACGCACATTTGGTAAAAATTGATACATATAGACAAACTTTTAAGCAAGACAAATCAACAGACGGGATGGGAAGTTATCAGTGGGGGTCGCATCCCAGCCTCTTTTTTTAAATTGTAAAAAAAACACCCACGCAATTTGTTTAAGAGTCTTTTCTGCATCTTTCTGCATTATTATCTGTATAACGAAATTTATTTGAAGTCGATATCTCTACTGGTTCTTGAGCTATAGACGACGAAAAAAAAGAAATCGAACGTACGAACGTATACGTACACACGCACGCATCACAGACATCTCTCTACAAATCTTTTATTTCGACTCTAGGGACCTTGAAACGTCGAGAAATGTCAAAATTTTCAATTCGATAAATCGTACCGATTACAATACCTTTCCTATGGGAAGTTAATAAAATAAATAAATTCAGCTTTTTCCAGTAGTTACCAGTACAAAATAAAGCTTCTTAAGTACATGAGTATTGAGTACTTACCATAAAGGGTTCTTAAGATTAATCATGCTGCTTTCGGTTTCGGATGCAATTATTCTGTAAAAAAGTGGAGTTCAAAAATATTGACACTATAACCAAACTTCCACAGCTGATGCGAATCATCACCAAATATTTCGCCAGTAACCGGATAAAGTCGAAAAAATAATGAAATACATATAGTTAATATGTGTCATCCAAGTGACATAAGGCCACATTTCAAGAATTGATCTTATTCAGCTTTTGTAAAATGTATTAAAGCCAATTTCCAACAATTCATCTTATTACACTTAAACAATGTGAAGTAAGGCCAAATTGTATTTATTTCACTTTTAAAAGTATGGTTTGCCATAAATGCGAGGAACATTTGCATACAGTCAACCTCGGACCTACCCCAAATCCTATAGTGTGCCCTAGCAGGGTGGCTGCATGCCCCTCTTACATACCACAACTTAAAAATAAGTTGGTCTTATATTTCAAAATAATTTGCCAATAGTGAAATAAGCAGTTGGTCACTTTTCCTTATTTCTCGGCGCCGAAGAGCAAAAAAACTGCTTGCTGAAATTAATCAAGAAATTTTTAAAAATGTCCATTTAAATTTGCATTGAATAAATATCCTGATGGCACATTAAAGGAAGACAAGAAACTTTTGAAAAATTCGCTTTGTTTCTTTTCTTTTATTTAAGTAGGTCGAAAAGTTTTGAGTTTTTGAAGCATTTCGCTGTACGGCCTAGCAAAACTGAAACCAGGGGGTGGTACAATTCGCTTTTTCATAATCTGTTAAAAAAAAATTGCTTTAAACTTAAACAGATTCGCTTCTATATATTAGAACCGATGCTTCTATACCATTTCGGTCTTATTGCACATATATACATAAATGGGTAATCCTGACGGAAATAAGAAAATATAGAATTATCGATACAAAATCTCGAATCGTTTTAGTTTTTTTTAATCTTTTATAATAACAACTCAAAACTAATTTTAGGGAAGTTTATAAAAGCGCGAAAAAAATAATACAAATTAAAAAAAAGTATTTTTATAAAATTTTCAGCTGTTATTTTATAAAACTCCGAAAATCTTATTTTCATAAAACTTCCGAAAATTATACTTACAATTTTTTAGAACTCAGAAGATATTCACACAGTTTTTGGATATTGTATGAATGCTTACGGATTTTCATTTTATGAAAATATGACTTACGGACTTTTAAAAAATAATAATTAAAAATTTTATAAATTTCTAATTTTTCTATTTCAAAAAAAGGTTACAAATTTAACATTTTCAAATCAAGTATACAAAACCATACGTACATGTTCATCATGAACAAAATGTACAATCAGCCGCAAGTAGGTACAACCTTGAATGTGCCATATGTATATTAAAAAATAACGGGTAGCTGTGTCGGATAACTCGCCAATTAATTGTTGTAGAAATACAAAAGCGTATATTTAAAATTATTTTCTAATTCTTAATTTTAAAAATGTCTGAAACATCTTTGCGGGGTTTAGGAGCTTTTGGAAATGCTCGATTTTAAAAGTTTATTAATTGTCTTCGAATTTTCCCCAACGGAACCGACGAACTTTAACGTTGAACAGATTACTTCCTTTCTAAGTTCCTCTGTAAAATGGAATGGAAAAATTAAATCTGTATTTTTATTTTCCATATTTTGTGACAATCCGCACTCGCTCACTAAACTTTCAATAACAAATGAAGCAATCAGCTTAAAAACAACGATGTTATCCTTTCAACAAACGATAAATTCTTCTATTGCTAGTTCAGTTATCTTAACCACATCATTGTTTTGTTGTAATCTTCTTTAAAGACGTATGCTGTTAAAGGTTAAAATTAATCTTATTTCACTTTTTAAAAAGCGAAATAAGGCCAACACTTAGGATACCTTATTTTCAATTTTTAATTATTTTCACTTTATCAAAGTGCATTTTTGAAAGTTGGCCTTATTTCAGGACACCTTTATTTTGAAGCTACGTTGAAATACTCAAAAAGTTTGCGGAACGATACGAAACCGCAAAACTCTTTGCAGATTCTGAGATCAAAAATTATTATCTGTTTGTTTTTGTTAAAAAGTTGAAGATCTCAAAATACAACTTTAGGACAGAATACTAAATACGTAAATCAATTATTTAATTATTTTCGAACTGCAATGTCTTACCGTAATCACATTATAAACGAATCCTTTTAAAACAGTAATTTATTTAATTTATATTCTAAATGCTAATTTAAACAAAAAAAAAAAACTTCAATTAGATGAACATTGTTAATTTTCAAACAGAGGTCAATCGGCAGACGGCATGGCAATCATGGCGTGCATATCCAAGCCTTAACGATTTCACTAAATTTTTTTTGTAAACAATGTATAAACGAATGTTAATAAATCGAATTATCTATCTATCACCTATCTATTTACTAAATACATGTTATCAAAATTGCTGCTCTAAGGGCCAAGCTGTGAAGCGACGACGAATTGAATGGCCGTTCACTTTTAATCAATCTTTGTGCAGAATTCTCGTCAGGCTAGTTCCTTAGAAACCCTGTCTTGTGTTGAAATAATCTAAAAGCTTCGGTCTTCGTGATAAGAAATATCAAAAACGAGTTCCATGTGCCGTAGCCCTAAGTTGAAAGCTAAATTGATAACTAGGTTAGTTTTTATAAATTTTAAGCTTTAAGATAGTTCTGAGATGAACGAATAAAACCAATATTAATTCTAAATAAAACCCTCTAAACTTTCTAGGAAAATCGTAAATAATTCTTTCATCAAACTAAACTCAAGTTTATCAACTTATTTTGCATTCAAAATAAATATTTTCTACCCATGAACAGTTGAAATTCTTAATTCTGAATTCCACAAAACTGCATTTCAAGAAGTCCAAGAATATTCAAGGAATATTAAATAGGGTGTGAGTGTAATAAATTAGAGATATCAACAACAAATATGACCAAGGAGCATGTAAACTGGGACAAAATTTCCAGTCACTATTTCAAAATACATACCTACTTTATTGCATACCACAAATAAAACCAGGCAGAAGTTGGTCAATCAAAATGCTGTTGTCGTGTGAATGCCAACGTATTTTCGCTGCAGTGCATTTTGTGGAGCGATGCACAATGCACATTTGCATACAATATACACGCGCTTCGGCGACGGGCGGCGGCGGCGGCGCGGCGCTTTTCATTTACAAGGTATACGTGATTGTATCTGGTGCTGGTGCTGGTGGTGGCAGCGAATGTCCTATTCATTGCATTGCATTGGTGCGATTAAAGATAGAGATACAACATACTCACTAATTTATGCCACCCGGTTTTTGCTAGCGTGTTCGTAAATAATTTATTCGCGTTCCATCGAGTGGAACTTCTTAAAGAGAAGTTTTTCAAAACCCCATATTCATCAGAAGTTTTGTGCGCATCTTATCTGGCTTCTTTTTTATCATGGAATATGAATGAATGTCATAGTTTTGCGTTTTTTTGCCTTTAATTTTCATTTTTGAACTTTGGAAAAATATTCAACTAAGAAAAGCGCAGTGAGGTTGGCACGTCGTCATTTAACCATATTCCAGTGTAAGTGTAAGAGAACTTAAGACCTGGCTGTTAGAAGGCTATACACTATCATCAGAGCACAAATATTCAGGCCAAGCCTAAAGCCAAACCGAAATCACCAAACTATAAACGCGTATCTGGTATATCACTCTTTGAATAAGCGACAAAATGAATACTATACGAGTCTGTGTGCAAGGAGGTGGGGAGGGGAGTGGAGAGTTCAAAATTATATTAAAACCAAAGCGAAACTTTCGAGTTTCCCAGCAAGGACATGACACTATAGAGATGAATAGACTCTTCCATGCAAAGATGTTCGGGATTCAGGAATTCGCTTTTATTATTTATGGGAAAATATCAGCGCGCGGCGCGGTGGTTGCTTGGCGGTAAAATCAGTACGGCACGGCAACAAAAACATGAAAAAGACACCATATCGAACAATCCCACTTAATGAGCAGATAATATGAATTTATTATTGGTTTTATGACGTTCCCAGCATAAGAAGCTATCTATCCTTCCACATTCAGAAGCGGCATCAGAGGCAGAGGGGTGGTTGTGGCATTTATCGGGGCAGATTGTAAAAATAAATCACCCTACCACTTTGCAACACACCGATACCGCACGTTCACATACTCGTATACTCGTACTATGGTATTATCAGGTTTTGGGTTGGTTTATAATGACGCAAAGGCAGACAAGGCGACTCTGGCTCTGGACCGCCTTTTGGAAGCTTTTATATTTTTCAGTAAGCTGGAAGTTGAAATTAGAAGCAAAACTTTGCCAGGAAGTGGTTTTACGGTCAAGACGTGACTTCAAATTGGAATCATATACTCGTATATCGGAGTTTTAGGTCAAATTCACTGATGGCCACTTATGATTTTAAAGTCCACCGCAGTCAGGTCCAGGTTTCGGCGATAAGCTCTTTGATCATATTTTAATATGTCCTGAATTTCGCTATGTACACAGTTCCATAGTTATACATATATATTTTGACGGTGTGTGTATTAAACTGGATGGTAATTTAAGTTCACGGATATTAATCAGCGTTAGGCAAGCGAGGCTAATGACGGTAAAGAGTGTGCGATCTAAAGAGATAAAGTTGAATCCTGTCCGGGCATCATCGTAAGGTTTATTTACTGACATTTAATGGCAAGAAAGACACCTGCCTGCTTGGCTTAGCTCTATATTTTCAGTTTAATGAGCTCTTGTTTAGACGATGGGTCACAATTGCCATCGTCATCCTCATCACCATAGAACATAGAAGCTAAATGGCAGTTATTCTCATCATCATTTGGTTTTGCTCAATATACGGCAGGAGTACTTACCTGCTCTATAAGTTTGGGATAAGGCATGATGACAAATTACTTAGTATTTGAGCTGCCTAAGCAGGTGTTAATTGGGTGTTAAGGTAGTGCACAAGTCAGTTATACATATACTCTAATATGTACGCAATAATTCTTATAAGATTTTTTATTCACAACAAACGTTGGTTATACAGGGTGCATAATACAACTAACAAGGGTATAATGGCTGAGCCATTGACCATCGCCATGTATCCATGTCCATAACAACAGGTAGAAAAGTTGCTAAATTATTTATCAGGGTTCTGATACTGACCACTTAAGTTTAGTCGCTAGGGTTTTATTTTATTGTTTTATGTATACTGGCAGTTGTGACGGTGATGTTGTTTTAAATGATATGGAAAACGTTGGGCTTGTTTTATTTTTATTTGTTAAACAAGTATATTTATCATATCTATGGGAAATTTATGCTGAGAGCTTAACGTGAACCCCAACAGAATTATGCATTCTTAATTTGGTAAGCTTGGTGGAAGTGTGACTTTTAATGTTCTTGTTTGGATTTGATACATACATATTTCCTAAATTAATGTTAAATAGAAAATTTAGTTAAACGTTCAAACATTTACCTAACTCTTAATGTTAGATATTTGTATTGTATTGGATTATTTAAGCAGGATAGAAAAGTTGGTCATAGATAACACACATAGAGAAAAAGAGTATAGGTCCGAAAATAGATGCTGGTGGGACTTTTAATAAATGGATTACGAAATTAAGCACTTCTCATCGTGAGTAAATTCAATTAAAATAAATAAATTAGGTGACGCAACAGTCCGTAGAGAACCAGGGCCTAGTGATCTACAACTCTCACCATTCCTGGGTACGAGAAATGTCAGGGATGGAGGGGACCTTTAGTTTTAAGCCGAATCAGAACGGCTTATTTTATATTATTTTTTTTAATACTTTTCATGACAACAATATTACTCTTGGATGATTTGTCAATTCCCCGCCAGAGGCAGTACCCGTGAAAAAGCTTTTGGTGGCACAGTCAGGGATTTAACGCAAGACCTCTGGCATGACATTCTTACGCACTAACTACATATCACGAGATGGGTAATTCAGTGTGAGTAATTATGCTGCAAATAATTAAGCGATCGGCAGAAGAACTAACTATCAGTTTCCAACTTACCTAACAATAGCTGTGAACCGAAGACACTCTTTATTTGAGTTGTTAAGGAAATAGAAAAACTGCAGCACCTTATTTAAAGTGGTCTCCCTGGCGTATGTGTAACATTTGTTTTTAAAAAATTGAATACTTTCGTTTATACATAAATGAGTATTGAATTAAAGCATTTGGACAAAGAAGGGGGTAAGTGACATTGGCAACTTATCGTAATATAAGGAATCAATGTTGTTTGGTCAGGGTTTTTTTCATATTCCAATCTCAGAAACTGTTGATAAACATATAAAACATGAAAAGAATTAGTTTTTTTAAAAATGTGACTTTTATCAAAAAATAGAAAAACGACAAAAACTTACTCCCTTCTTTATCCAAACGGATAAAGAAGGGAGGTAAAGCCTTCACTTATAATAAGATTGTAATCTTAATGTGAAATTGTCATTAATAAATACGAAAAAACGGCTTTTTAACAGAATTCTGCAAATTTTTCTAATATCAAGTTATTGGTATTATAACGGCACTAAGCCCTTTTGAGTTTGTCAGTATTGGAATTGTGCAGAATTGGAACTTTAATTGACTACATAGATCTATAGATTAGATGCTTTGTACAGCTTAAAAATAAAATTGTGGAAAACGCAGAAAAAAGTGACAACAGATGCGTTTATCATACTTTGGTGCAGGCAACGCTTTGATGTTAAAAGTTCCAACCAAGCAAAAATAAACTTAGTCTAAAAAATCGGATAGATTTGGACGGTTTTATTGGAGAAGGAATGTTATATCGGAGTAAGACTTCTTCTGTAATAATTATTATTACAAAATATGAAAAGAAGAGGACCTAAATGACTTTCTTGTGGGTTCTTCCCAAAAGTAGCAATAATGTGCTAGATTAATAGATTAACCAGTTAAGATAACATTTATTGCAAAAAGATAGATAGAAGTCAGAAGTATAAAGCTTGAAGAGTATGAGACTATGAGATGTTATCTAGGTACATGTTTTGACATTTTTCAAAGTTTCAATATCCTTAAAATCTAAATGCATGTTTTTAAGATATGTGTCAGTTTGTTTATAGATAAATACAGTTGGTTTTTTATATAAAATGCGTTTTCCAGTAACAGGTTTCATTTTGCGTATTCGGCTTTTTGCGCAGTTATCACAATTTTAAGCTGTCATCATTCCATATTTGACGAGTAAAAGTTACCAGATAACTAGAAATGGAATGATAAACGCTTAAGCAACGCATGCAAATTACGAAAGTTCAATACCAAAATGGTGAAACTGTTAACAAATCTAAAACACCTTTGGGTCGTGTTGGAGCACATTCATGGCAATAGTCAAACTGGTGGACACATTTTACTACAATTAAGACACGTTAGTGACATAAAGTATCTAATTGTTGGTTTGCAGATTCCTTGTCAAAAAATCATCTTTTGTGATGAGGCCCATTTTCACTCGAATACTGAGTTACTATGTAGAACTGTTGCATTTTCTAGTAGTACCCGTGTCGTGATCGTAAGTGAAAAGGGCTGTCATATCAGAGGTTGTGGGTTCAATCCCTGACTGTGCCACCTAAAAACTGGTATTGCTTCTTGCAAAGAATTGAACTGTTGTCATGAAAAGTGCTTTCTCAAATTAGCCGATCGGATTCGGCATATAAACTGTAGATCCCCTTCATCCCTGACAATGACTCACACACATGAATGGTTGAGAGTTGTAAGTCACTAAGCCCTGGTTCTCTGTGAGCTGTTACGCCACCTAATTTATTTCTTTAACTTTGGATTAACTTGGAAAATCGAAGAATGATACTCAACGTGTCACTGTTTGCTGTTTTTGGGATTGAAATAAATTGCACTACAGGACTATGATTTAAGATTTTTGTATGCATTATATTGTGGAAGATATTGATACGGACGACATTCGTTTTTTAAAAGAGGGAACGACGGACAACTCAAGTAACATAATCAAAATTTTACAAGTAAAGTTTTCTCATCGTGATATTTTTAGAAGAGGTGATCCACCGGGTTTTTTTTTTGATTTAACGTTCTTAGGCAAGGTGAATGCCAATGCTTTAAGTTCAATCCAAGACCTTAATGAAGGAACTAATGAAGTTTTTTTTGTTATCTTTAAAATACTCGTTTTTAATATTAAAATGCAACCTTTTATCGGAAAACCTTGTATTCATTTTGCTAGAATTCTTATATTAAAAGTTTTTGATTACAATGTTATTGCGCTTATGTCATACAAATTTTCTAGTTTTGCTAAAAGTCAATATCAACACTCTACCACCTACCTACATACAAAATTTGGATCATTCTTCAATTTAAAAAAAATGTTTACTTATGTATGTACACAGTTTTCAGTAAAACTTAAGTAACATCAACAAGCGACAAGAAGAGTAATTGATGTCATCTCTTACCTTAACCCATTTTTATATCAAATCCACTCAAAGTTCGTGTTCTTGAAATCTGTTTTCTACTTATTTTTGTTCTGGTTGTTTTTTTTTTGTGTTTTTCTTCTTTCTTTTGTATCCAGTATTTTATTTTAACTTACAACTTATAGCCATCCAGCAATCTCGCACAGTAAAGTGGCCCACAAATCAACTTTTAATTGGTTGCTTTAATTGAGTAGAAAATTAAAAGGACGAACAGCATACAGAATGACGGAAAAAGGACATTTTGAAATGCTTCTTCCTTTGGTTTTTCAAATTTATTTTTTATGTTTTTATATACGGGTAAGTATAATGTTGTCTCGTTTTCCATTGAATTAAAAATCAGCCACTTTGGTTATCTCTCCGAGTGTTATTTGACTCGAATCTCTGTGTTGTTGGTAATGGCAACCTCAATAAAGTTTGAAATATTATTTTACTTAATTGCCAAGCTCTGAATGAGTGTGGAATTAAGATGAACTGACTTTATACAATCAAAAATCAAGAGCAAGGGACATAAAGGAAAACCTGCAAATAATAAACATAAATATTTATTTATTTCGTATTTTTTTTTTGTTTCTTTTTTGAAACTCATAAAAATGTGTTTGTGACTGAATTTAAACATGAGACTTGACCTAAATTGTGCAAAATATATCAAGAAGTATATATTTATATGTATGTCTATTAATGATATAATAGTTTGAAAAGTGGTTCCCGTGTTTAAGTTTTTGCCTTTTATAATGCATGCAGCAAAAATCACAAAAGATTATTCTTAAAACAATTTGATTGATGTGTATTAAATATTAGGTGCTCACTGCTTTAAAAGAAAATTATGATATTTTGGTACATCTGAAAAATCTAAAACATTTTCATTGGAACTGTCTTACGTATTGTACTAGAAAAATCAAATCAACGAAATAGTTGAACCACCCTAATTTTTAAAGACTTATGACCACAGCGCTTTCTATCGCCAGTGGTTGCTGAAGATGACTTTTTTTATTAAAATCCGGATAATTGTGATGCATTTCGAGAACTCGATCATCAGCGAAGATACGACTGACGCGACGACGACATTGCGTACTTCCAAATATTGAGGGGAAATCAACAAACCTGTGTTTTTATCAACATTCTTCTCGAGGACTTAGTAGATGATTCACGACAACCCAAAAGTGCTTTAGTTAATAATTAAGATTTAAATTTTTAAAAGTTTGCAGCTTCAAAAGAAATACAAATATAAAGTTAACCAAAACGAAAAATTTTGTGGGAGAAGCCATTAAAAAATTTAAGTAGGTAAGGTAAATGTAAGTAGGTAAATATTGTCATATGTCTTTTATTTCTTAAGGTTCTCTTTCAAGATCAGCTTCAATCGTGAGTCGTTAATCTTAGTGAAATTGGTGTTGCTAAGAATAAGAAATCTACATTTTCCCTTATAAGTGGTCCAGTTTCTTAAGGTTTGAGACTTATTTCCATACTTCCTTTCCTTTTTTAAATATTTTTGAAAAAAATAGTTTAAAAGAAAATAAAATATCTTCGCAGAATAATTATTTTATCTCCAAAACAATCTGGTTTTAGGGAAAAGCACAGTTTCGCTACAGCTCTGACTAACTAACTACCAAAGACATAAGATTAGCTTAAGACAGCAGGTATATAAATTTCCTGGTGCTTTTGGACTTTTCAAAAGGCTTTGACACAGTTGACCACTCTGCAGTTCAACTGCTGAACTCATATCTCAAAGGTCGGAAAGAAGCCGTAATGTTAAATGACAATTCAGTATTTCACCTCAAAACGATTGGCGTTCCACAAGTCTCGATTCTCCCTTTATATCAATGAACTCCCCCAGACAGTTTCTGAATCAACTGTTTAAATGTATGCTAACGACGCACGTTTAAATGTATAAAAGCTTTTCTCTTGGACAAGTTAACAATTGGTCATCGATATTAATAATGACTTGCATAATATTTCAAAATTTCACTAAGAATAACAGACTTTTTCTTCACCATTGCAAATCTAAGTGTATCATTATTTTAAAGAAACCTCTTGAACCTTCTTAGTTCAAGACTGCAAAGAATTCAGGAATTACGTTTAAACGGACACTAACGTGTAAAACGCATATAAACAATATATAATATACTCTTGTAAGAATGTAAAATTTACTATAATTGTGAACAAGTAAGCAGAAGAAAACTTAATGTGGGGTTTAATAGCATAGCTAGATAAATATATGGTCTAAAAAGATTTGGTCATATTTCCCTTTTCTCAAAAGCTATATTTATATTTCATTTGATAATCCGATCCGCTATCGAATGTTAATTTTATTGTTTCATACTATGCTCACTTATTAGCCTTCATACATTTTCTCCAGAATACGGATAACACCATCAATTCGATCTCAAAAAATCTTACAATCTCGTTTCACGTGTTTAACGTCCGAACGACAGTTTTTCATCCATGCAACTCATAATTTTTAGTTTTCAGATAATTATAACTTGTAAATTTTTCTTTCTTAAAGCTATTTATAATACCACTTTTCATTTGTATATAAAGTCATGGTAAATTAACAGTTCAATACTTTTATTAGTTTATAAGATATTGTATATATATAATAAATAAATTAATAACAAAAAAGGCTGGGATGCGACCCACAGTGGTAACTTCCCATCTCCTCTGTCGATTTGTCTTGGTTAAAACTTTAACAAAATATTCATACCAATGTTTGAGTTTGAGGTATGGAAGTCAATTTCATTCCTTATTCTCCTGATACTTGAGTGGAAAACCATATTTTTATCAGTTTTTTGTTGTTTTTGAAGGTTTTCGTGTTTTGTTAAAAAAAGTTGTAGCAACAGTATTTTGCAAATGGTGAAATAGTTTGATTTCAAAATGTATTTTTGTTAACCAGATTTTTAGTCCAAAAACAATTCTTACCAATTTTAGTAGCATATCTTGAAAGTTTTGATTTCTTATAAAAAAAGAGGATGGGATGCGACCCACACTGATAACTTCCATCCCGTCTGTCTATTTGTCTTGCTTAAAAGGTTTGTAGGTTTTCATGTTTTGTTAAAAAAGTTGTCAGTTGAATTATTCTAAAAGATTTAAAAATTACCAACAATATTTTGCATTTGATGAAATAGTTTTATTTCAAAATCTAGTTTTGTTAACGAGATTTTTAGTCGAAAACAAATTTTAGTAGCATTTCTTAAAAGTTTTTCTTTCTTATATAATCAAATAAAAATTGGATGAATGAAATTAATTTGAAGCCAATACGAGTATCTTCTATTGTTCGCGAGATATAGAGAATCGAACATCAATTTTTACCAAATTTGCATACCATTTTTTATAGATTTTATTTTTTTTATCAAAGAACGGACTGTTGGATTCTTATACAAAACTACTGAATGTATAAAACAATATTTTCTGTGAGATAAAATAAGTTTAAAGCCAATATTTTTAATTTTTGAAAAGCTATTTGAGTCGAAAGTAAATTTTTAGTATTGTTTTTTTGGGTTTTTATTTCGTGTAAAAAAACTTTCAATTCGATTTTTCTCAAAATTTTACTGAATGTTGACAACAATATTTTTTTAAAGATAAAATAAGTTTAAAGTCATAATCTTAAAGTTTTGAAAAGACATTTAAGTCAAAAATCAATTTTAACCAACTTTTGTTAATTTTTGTTTAGGTTTTAATTTTTTGTAAAAAAAAACTGTTAATTCGATTTTTCTCAAAATTTTACGGAACGTTGAAAACAATATTTGTTATAAGACAAAATTAGTTTGAAACCATAATCTCAAATTTTTGAAAAGATATTTGAGTCGAAAATCAATTTTTACCAACTTTTAGTAATGTGTTTTTTAGGTTTTTATTTTTTATAAGAAAAACTGTCAATTCAATTTTTCTCAAAATTTTACCAGATGTCAAAAACGTTATTCTTTATTGCACACAATTATTTTGGAGATACAATCATTTTTTGTTTGTAAAATACTCGAGGTGACAAATATTTTTTTTTTAGTTTTTTTGAATCATAAAAAAAACCTTTAGTTGGAATTTTTTCCCAAAGTACACTAGTTTGGTATAACGTCATAATACATATATAATATAAAATTTAATTCAACTCTTGTGTTATTGGTTCGTGAGATATTTTGAATAAACCAAAATGTTCACCTTTTTTTAAATTGCTAAGGTAAAAAAACCATCCACGCAATTTTTTGGAGAGTCTTTTCCGCATCTTTCTCCAATATTATCTGTATAACATTTGAAGTCGATATCTCTACTGGTTCTTGAGCTATGGACGACGAAAAAAACGTAGCGAACGTACGTAGACACGCTCGCACAGACATCGCTCTAAAAATCATTTATTTCGACTCTATGGTTCTTGAAACGCCGAGAAATGTCAAAATTTTCAATTCGACAAATCGGACCGATTATAATAACTTCCTATTTGAAGTTAATAAATAAACCTTAAGCCGTACCGACAAAAGTCAGGTATTTTGTGTCAATATAAATGGCCAAAAACTTAAGTAGCAAAAATCAGAATATTTCCCAAAATAGGGACTAATTCGTAATTCGTAGGACCCGTGTCCCTGTCCAGTCATTATAAGTCAGTAAAAAGTACACTTATACAAAACTAAGCTTAAAAGTATTTGTAAGTAAATAAAAATCAACCATAGATAATTTATTTACTTAACTTCCACTTGTAATTAGTAGATATTGGTTTATAGGTAAAACATCCACATTCTAGTTTAAAACAAACACTATTAATAATGAACCTTTAAAATGACGTTGCACAAAAATGTTAAAATTTTAGTAACCCACGTGACAGAATGCAAATACAATAATATACTTACAATGTGTATTTTATAAGATATGTACGTGCAATTTATTCAGCTAATTTAAATAAACTAATGCAATTTCAGTAATATTTTAACTTATGTATTCCATTAAATATTCATTTTTATTTTTTCAATTTAGGCGCGTGTATTTAAATGTTGCCAATTTTATGTGCATGACCCGCTCTGAATATATAATTAATAATATGCAAAATATTAACTACCAAATGTTAAAATAAGTAAACAAGTTACAGGGCGAAAGCCTATCCCTCGTACAATTAGCTTTTAAAGTCTACACCGGCCTCTATACTAAACCGCCTCGCCTGATGCAATGATTTAAATCAAATTAAAATTCTCATTTAAATACACGTGCATGCATATGTAAATTTAAGTACGTCGCCGGAAGCGTGTGACCTCCATCATAACAGGAACTATTAACTAGGTACCGAAACTGATTTAAATTGAAATTGACATGACGTGTAAAGTTGAAAAACGGATAAAATTAAAATAAAATACATTTTCTGAATTCCAATAATATGAGCAAATAAAAAACTCTCCATAGTTTAGTTTTAGTTTTATATGATTTAAAATATAAATTTTGTGTATTTGTCAATAGTTTAAAATTCAAACATTCAAAAAAAAAAGTAATAAACAAAAACAAATGAATAATTAAATTGTGTTTTCATTCATACGAGTATTTGAGTTTGAGTTGACCTAGTATTTTCGACAGAAAATAATGTAAGCTAAAATATTAATTTCATAATTTAAAACAAAAACATTATGAATAGTATCCTCGCTATGCGGAATTGTTCCCACATAATAGAACTTTTTTTTTATATTTAATCCTGTTTCATTGTATTAGGAACAATTATTTTAGAATTCAAAATTGAATAAAAAAAGAAATAAGAAATTATTATAGTAATGTTTTAACCCACAACACTTTACAGATTAATTCAGTAGACCAAAACAACCAAACATCCAGGCTAGAGTAGGGTAAACCTACGTCCTATGGGTATAAAACAAAAAGTTATTCCAGTTGTAAAATATGCTTTTTGGACTTTAGCTTTTTGATATCTGCAACCAGAATACCGGAAACGGAAACAATCGCGGGAAAAATCGTTTTAACTTAACACAAGAAAAGGAAAGGAATTATTTATTTCTATTGTCATAGAAAATTCTATTGAAATAATTGAAAACTATGCGATGGTAAATCGGTCCGCACGTCCGTCCGTTCGCTGCAAGGGTGAATTTTGAATTTTTTAATATTTTATATTATTTTTTAATGGGATTCTTAAATTAATAAATTGTTCGACTTTATTTTGATATAGGCATAAAATGACTTTGTTTTTTTTCCTTAATATCAATATTTTTATTTTATCAAGGATATTTTATAACATGAATAGCAGGATAAAAATATTAAAAAAAATTAATGCAGTTGGTTTAAATAAGCAAAGCCTACTCCAACGCACGCAGGGCTGCATGCTAAGTTTTCTGTTAGTGTAGGAAATTCATCCCATCTGTTATTAACCGAATGACCTGATTAATAACAGATGGGATTAAGGCCTTTGCTTAAACTACCCAAAATCAGTTAACTCACTGCAATATGTTTGAAAAATATTCCCCAATAAGTGTCCATGTTAAAAATGCATTAAAATCAAATTTCAATTGAAACAAAAAAGAAAAGTGTAGTGTACATTATAATTAACATTATTTAGGCCAGGAATGTAAGGTCTAGACATTTTAAGACTGATCCAGAAATAACAGGGGATTACTAGAAATTTCAAACAAGATCTGGAGTTTCCCAGTAAGGTCTATTGATTTCCAGGGAGGTCTATTGATTTCCAGGGAGGTCTATTGATTCCCAGGGAGATCTTGCAATATCAAAGGAGGTTTTTGTAGATTTCAAATGAGGCCTTGAAGTTTCAATGCATAGCCTGAAATACGAAAGGTAGTCTGGATATTTTAAGGAGATCTAGAGATTTCAATGGGGTCTTATATCTTCATCCAAAATTTAGAAAAAAAAAACAAGAGAAAATCTTGAAATATAAATATAGGCCTTAATATATCAAGGTGGGTGGGTGGATCAAGCCAAGTCTAAAGATTTCAAGTCAGGTTTTTCAATTTTAAGGCAGGTCTTGGAATTTCAATAGAGATATTAAGGTAGGTCTAGAGATATAAAGAGTGTATAAATATTTTAAAAGATATCTTTAAAATACTAGGGATTTCTTGAAATATGAAAGTAGGAGTTAATATTTCCAGTTAGGTTTTGAAATGTCAAGTTTAGTCTTAAAATTTCCAGTTAGATATTGAAATATCAAGGCAAGTCTGAATATTCCAAGAAAAGGGAGGGAAATATCAACACAGGCCTGAAGATTTCAAAGCGGGCTTAGACACATAGGGGCAAGTCTTGAAACTTCCTTTGATTTGTTGAAATCTGGAAATGGAAATCTTTGAAATTTGGAAGTCAAATATGAAGGCAGTGCTTGACTACTTGGATCCAGAAAACTTAATTTTAAATGAATACATTAGGCTGTTGTGAGGCCTTGAAATTTTTATTGAGATTTCGGAGTGTTATAAGAGTTTTTATTTAAATTAATAGGAGTTGCATGTAAGTTAATTCTTTGGTTTAAATAAAAAATTTTAAACGGAATTTTTTGAAACAAATAAAGTTTACTATTAAGAAAAATTGAAAGAATAGATATGCAATCAAACATTTAAGCTTAAGCTGTTTTATGTAGAGTTGTATTCGGAGAGTTAAATCAATTTAACGAAAAATATTGTCTTTAAATAAAACAAAACATAAAGATTAATATTTCTATGGCATGATTTAACTAAGAAGTAACTATCTTCTTTTATTCCCAAGATATTTTACTCAACAATTAATTTTTGTTATTTAATTATTTTATTAATAACACAATTTTCTGTAAGATGAAGGAAGTTTGAAGTCAATAGTCTTTTTTAGTTCTGAAGATGGTTGAATCGAAAATCAAATTTTACCAGTTCTAAGTTACTTTTCGTTTCCGTGGCGTGATGTTAGTGCAAAGGATGTCACCAAAGACCTTTTGGGTTCAATCCCTGCCTTTGCCACTTAAACCAAAGTTTTTTTTGTACTGCTTATGCCTCTTGGGACGAATTGACAAGTCCTCCAAGAGTAATTCTTGTCGTGAAGAGTACTTTCTCAAATAAGCAGCCGTATTCGGCATATAAACTGCAGATCCCATCCAGCCCTGACATGACTTACGTACAGGAATGGTTGAGAGTTGTAAGCTACTAGACCCTGGTTCTCTATGGACTGTTGCGCCACCTAATTTAATTTTTAAGTTATTTTTTTTCAGGCTTTTGATTTTTGTGAACAAAATTGCCAATCGAATTTTTCCCAAAAATTATATAAATTTCAATAATAATATTTTGAGCAGAATCAAATAACTTTGAAGTTAATACTTTCATTGTTTCTGACAAATTTTTGTAATAATTTTGAAAGGTTACTATTTTTTATAAAAAAAAACTGTCAATTAGATTTTATAAAAATAATTGCATAATATTGGTAACAATATTTTGTATAAATTGAAGTGATTTTGGAGGCAAAATTATTTATTTCTATTAATGCCTTAACTATTTTGAGCCCACTATCTTTTTTTTGCCAAGATATTCGAGTCGAAAACCAATGTTAACTCATTTTTAGTAGTAATTTTGTAAGATGTTTATTTTTGAAAAAAAAAAAAATCAAATCGAGTTTTTAAAATTTGTAGCAGATATTGAAAATGTTGTTCTTCGTTATATAAATTTATTTTAGAAATAATATAACTTCTTGTTCGAAAAATATTCGACGTGACAGCATATTTTTTTTATTTGATTTGATATAAAAGATATTTGGAGTGAAGCTTTATTTTCAATTTTTTTAAATGCAATAGTAAAAAAAAAACAGCAACTCAGTTTTGTTGAGAGTCTATTCTGCATCGTTTGATGTTATTATTTTTAAAGCAAAATTTATTTGAAATTGCTTAATCTACTGTTTCTTGAGATATTTCAAGAACTTTGGTTTTATTGTTGGAAGCTCTTAGCTATGCCAATTTTTATAAGTTTCTTTCATGCGGAGTAGTAAAGCCTCCTTTACAACACGGCAAAAATCAGTACAACCGTGTCATGGGGTCCATTTGTACCCCAGAATAATTTCGATACATGTATATTTTATTTTATTATTCAGTTTTAATTTTTCTAACTTATTTATGAATGATTTTTAAACACCTATCAGATAAGATTATTGAAATTTCAATAGAAAATTAATCGTTCAGGTCATTCGAAAATATATTCTTAAATTTGTTTTACTTCAAAACTGGCATGAAATGCCATAATTTAAAAATTACTAGCAGATCTACCTTTGATAGGGATTTCCGGTTTACTCTAATTAGTAACCTGTAAACAAAGTTCAAAGGTCCATTATTTTTAATTTGTTATTTAATTACAATTGACCATATTATCTGAAAATGTAAAATCGTGTACCAATCGATAACTTCTTCACACCCGTGGACATGGCCTTTAAGTTGCTCGATGAAAAATCGCACCATCTTTGAAAAAATCCGCAAAACCAAAAGATACGTGCCGAAACCCTTTGTTGTAAGAGCATTTCTTGATGGCCAAAACGATTCCGTAAAAGTCAGTAGAAAGCAGTATTGGCCAGTCCAATCGTCTTTTATTATATTTTCTGAAAGAATGGCAGTGGTGACTTATTTTTTTAAAGCGAAACAAACAAGTTTTTTTGGTATTGACGGAAAATAAATGTGAGAAAGTCACTTCCAGTTCTCAAAATAAGCCTTTGATGATACTGCACTACACTAAAAACAAACGTGAAGTCAAACACAATGCTGGCCGATGGTTGTATTTCACAACTAATTGGACGTAGCAGCGATAGCAGCTGTCATAATTTTTAAACATTTCAACCCACCAAGGAAAAACACATTTTTTTTCAGAAACGATAAGCTCATCGAACTGGCGGAGGAGAGCTGATGGAGTCTGATGTAGTGAACTATCGTTCACAGCCTGCAACGCAACATAAAATAGGGAAAACGACTTAGGATGCCCTTTACCTTATAGGAAGAGATCTTGCGAATAATATTCGAGAGACTTCCTTGCAAAAGGGGTGGATGTTACCTTTGTTCAAGAGCAAAACACACATAAACCAGATCCGGTTGTGACTGGTTGTGGAAGATATTGTTGCCATTGCTACACAAATAACATATGCTTCAAATGTCACGTAGTACTATACCTACGCCTTCAACCTCAAAGTAGAATTATATATTCATAGATGTATTCTCATTTCAATAAAAAAATATTCGACAAAATACGTCTTTTTTTGTTAGAAAATATATAGTGGGGTATAAATGGTTCATGCCAGGTTTATGAATTATTTAAAAAAAAACGCAAAATGTTCTGAAAAAAGTAAGTGATCACAATAATATACAAAATTAATAGAAAATTAAATTTCGTTCGCTGATTTATTAATCCATTCAAATCAAATTTAAAACAAAAAAGTTATGAATGTTCAATCGTGCTCTGGGATACTTTTGGACCCCATGACTTAAAGGAGGGTTAAATAATCATAAAAACCTTGAAAAAGGATACAAAACGTGGAAGTTATCTCAAAAGTGGTCGACTTTATATGAACTCAAGAATCCACTGTCTTTATCTGTGTTAGTATCTGTAGAACACTACAAATGTTTGGACTGATTTTGAAAAGATTCTAATTTTGTGTACCTACATTTTTCCTCTTTGCAATAGTGACCTAGTCATGTTATTTATAGTTGTTTTTAAAATAAGTTATGACTCACACAATTATCAATTAAGAAGCAAAAAAGTACAATGAACCCAAATTTATATCATCTATAAAGTATGCCATATTATAAAGAAGATCGATGGAAGCACACATTAACTATATTTGTAATGTATACAGTACTTTGTATATAATGTTAAAATATACTAAAACAACCATAAGTAAAACCAACTATAAATGAGTAAAATTCACGGTTCTGTGTCATACCACATGTATTGGTTTGATTAATTCGATTTTCTTCTCTTGTTGCTGAGATCCGTGATTCCGTTTCGGTGTGAAAACCATATTCGTTAAAATTCACCCACAAAAAGAGAACCTATACTTCATCTTAGATATTTCCACATTCAACATCTCTTTTCTCATAACCATTTGCTATAATTCATTAAAAACATACTTATACTCTTACAGAATTTCGATTTGGGATATTAATCAATTTTATGGTTCAATTGATTTAATATGTTTTCAGTTAATGCGGCTTAAACCACAAAAACCAATTAAGCTATCCTTCGAAACCATGGCAACCCCAAAACGCAAAATATATAAGAGCTGTTGTGTTTCTATTATAGGACGTATCATAGAATTATTATGTTGTTATTGTAATATTTGTTTCTTAAAGAAAACATATACTCGTATACACTATACACACGAAGTACTTCTTAATTTAATTTTTTTGTCACGACAATCTCAAGTTAACTAATTTTTTTTTCGTTTTCTAAAGAAGGTTAATCCAATTTTCCAGGAAAAATGACTATAGATTCTGTTGGAAAAATAAACTTTGTCCAACATTGAAGATATTTTATATTTTTTAATGAAAAAACCAGCAGGACACTATTAAAAAGGATACATTATTTCTGGAATCTCTTATTGCTATGGTGGATTGAAATGTGGTCACATTTGAACCCTTAAATGACGACAGATTTAGGAGAAGGTCGTAGTAGGTTAGGAAGGTGTATGGTATTCTGGTAGTAAAGTAATGAAGAATATCTTTACTAATACTATATCCTTCAACTAACATAGGTACCTATATATCTACAGCATATAGTATGTACGTACATATTTGTATACACATGATATCCACTATTCAACATTAATGAAGTCACTTCAACGTCCTTTTGTTAAGAAACTTTAGTTATGCATCGAAGTATGATATAAAACCACAGTCTCGAACGAATATTTACTTTCATTTGCTGAGGTTGAGGTCGAGTTAAGGGGGACAGAGGGTTCACTAAACACATTTAGAACATAATACAGCCTGGCCCTGGATAGAGAAAAACACGCACGAATGTCCTTTTGTATACCTATGTCGTCTCATGAGATCTGGATATCCTTTTTTTGAGGAAAGAAAAATGGAGGCTGTTTTTATTTTCCTTACTACTCTTGGATAAAATGACAGAGAAGGTGATAGAAATACTTTTCTAGATAGAAATATATTTTGAAAGGATAAAAATTGTTAGATTTGAGGTATTTCTGAAACTCTGTCCGGAAGTCCACAAAACTTTGATTAGTGCCCAGGACATTGCCATTCATACAGGAAATAGAATACTTGTGCTGGTATTGTGTATTGTGTTTTCTCGTCTGTCAATGTAGCTCAAGGGGAATCGATAAAATTATAGATGTACCAATATGAAATGATCTTCATTTGACCCTAAACAATGTGTTTTTATAAAGTTTAAAGTTCAACAATTCAAAAATTATTGAATAATATTGCGATATGCAACTCGAATTTTAAATTGGAATTTAAAATAATCTGCATATAATGATTTATTTATTTAAAAGAGAAGTTTTGAAAAAATGATTTCAATTAAACATTATTTTAACTAACTTACATTTTAGGTTCGTTTATTCACTGAAACTGGATTTAAATTAACCGAATTTTTGTCAAAACATCATGTTCAGTCTTGATGACCATTTTCACTTGTGAGACTGTAGACTGACTATAAGCAGAACTGTTGCATTTGGGAATCGGAAAGTCCATCAATCATTTTTTACATCTATGTCAATGATCACCAATTCATTGAACACCTTAAAGATAGAATTCGTAAAGTTATCGAGGGCATACAGCGACACATTTGCCTGGCCGTATGGTGCTGCATTCTTAGCCGTGGCTGCCATTTGGCATACCCTCTTTCTTACAATGAAATAAACATCCATTTATTTTGTTTTAATAAAACTCGTTTTTTTTTGTATTTTAAAATTAAACCATTTATTGGAAAGCCATGTCTATTTCCATACTTAAAATGAGGTTATGACTACTCCTAAAGTGCTTATTGTTTCATTACAGTGCAAGCTGTAAACTAGGAAATTTTTTAAGTCTAACAGTTTTGAATTTCGAAATGGGAAAGAAAATAGAATCTTGATGTGTGGCTGAATAGAAAATTGAGCTTAATGGTAAGCAAATTTTGGCGTTTTTGTTTGCTAATACGGCAGAATTTTGTTAGTGGGAGAATGCAACTGGCTAATTCAATAGAATATTACTTATGAAATTATTTCTTACACTTCAGAATTTTCAGAAAGTAGTTAGCTCATAGCAAGCGTCAAACGATGATTAAAGGTTAATCAAAATGCATGTGTTAGTAAGAAAATAATGCAATTATGGCCATTTTAACATTTAAATGAAATATAAAATGCTCATTCGACTTAAAGCTTCAGTCTTCCCATATAGTTAGTTCTATTGAAGTCAATATGTGTAAAATCAAATGAACGTAGGTGATGAGTTCCGCCTCGGTAATTTAATAGTACACAAGATACCAATTAAGGTGCATCAATTTCACCATTAATGAGTTGATGAAGAAATATAAGGTCGTTATTAATACGCCTTTGATGGAGAGATTGCATTTGAAGAAGCTGAATACGATGTTCATAGGGAGGCAGATCATAAGGATCATCCCAAGGAAGACCCTTTAGGGCAAAGCGAATTGAATTGATTCAATACGTTTTTTATGAATTTCTTAATAGGTAGTCCATACTTGCGAAGCATATTCAAGATGAGGCCGAGCATGGTAATTGTACAAAAAAGAGTAACATAGGGATCATTGAACTCCGTTTCCCAGCGTTTTATAATACCAAGCATAGAAATTCTGTGTTGGAACAGAAATTAACACCTAAATCTTTAAAAGTAAAGACGCGGCAGAGTTTTTGCTGTGATATACAATAATCAAATACACTATCGATTCGTTTTTTAGTAAAAGTTATCGTTTGGCATTTTGAAGGGTTGAGGGCAAGGCTATTTTTCCTACACCGAAATGTGAAATTATCAATGTCGGCTTTTAAAAGAACACGATCATGAATCTTCATGTCATCAGCAAAAATGAGAACTTCACTTGAGATCAGACTTGACGTTACGTCGAATAGGCAGGATATACAGAAAAGGGTCAAGATGGCTTCCCTGGGGAACACCAATTTGAGCAACAAAATGTTTTGAAAGACAATTTCTAAATTTAACCTCCTAGGATATGTTTTCAACGTATGATTTACATTTAATCCAAGCTAAGAAAAATGTTGGAACACCAGGAGCTTTAAGTTTGAATAAACTAGTTTCTTGACTTAGTTGGTCAAAAGCTTTAAAATGTCAGTGTGTACACAATCAACCTCATAACCTTTCTAAGGCGTTTGAACGTATGTTTGAGAATAAGAGGAGATTTGTAACGGTTGATCTTTTTTTTCACAAAACCACGTTGCTGTTCGCAAATGAGATTCTTACTAAAAAATGCTATACTTTCACAAACAACTTGTTCAATCACTTTAGGAATGCAAGAAAGTTTTGCAATGGGCCTGTAGTTTGGAATATGAACGTAAGGGGTTCAACTAAAGCATTACTTACTACAATTTTAAAATACTAAAGGGGGGGAATACCATCGCGACTGGATGAGCAGTCAATAAAATAACGAAATGCATATGAAATCATGTTAAAGTTTTGATTGTAATTCCGCTTATCAATTCGAAAGCGTTTGTCTCCAAAAACTGTATTTAAATTTAATGAGCTTATAATACGGTGCCGTTCAAGTTTCACAGCAAAACGACAATGCTCTAAAATTAGAAACAAATGCGAAAAAGTAATTTTTAATTTCGCCCAAGTAATTTGTTTCGTAACAACTACTTTTTGGGGGAAACACTGAACGCTTTCAAACATTTTCAAAAACTACATTATTTCTTTTCTTATCGTTATAATCCTTTTATCTATCACAGTGAAAAAAGTATTTTTTTTTTGATGTATTTTCTTCAAGATGTATAAAATTATTAAAAAATGTTTGTTATCACATCGCATCGTTTTAAGTGGTTATGTTCAAAAATGTTGCTTATTTCCAAATTTCTTTTATACGAAAATTGTAACAGAATTTCTGCATTTTTCTTTCCTTTTTTAACTAAAATAATTTAAAAAAATGTGACAAAGTTAATATGAATTTTATTATTTTCTTTGACACTATTTTTAATAATGTAAAATGTGTACAATGCAAGATTTTGACTGTTAAATTGATAATTCCACAACTTTTATTATGTCAATGGAGTAAATAAGCTTAATTAATTTTATGAGTTTTTTTGTTTAACAATGTGTGAAATAAACATCTAAAAAACATCTATAAATTTAATTTTTTTTTCCGGTAAGAAACTATGAAATTAGCCAGTGTAAATTCACCATAAAAAAATCAAATTTTAATTCTTATAATGATTTCCCTCCTCTCCATTTGCTCTTCTGCAGTTTAAGGAAACCATAAGTAATAATTTTTCGAAATCTCAAACAGAAATCCATACATTTTGTGGAGAAATAGAATTTCCTACTTATTTTTCTTCCATGTATAAATTAAATATGTACCAGCAAAATCCTGTTAAAGTTATTTTATTTACCTTAACCTAACGATATTTATTTACTTTCCTCAAAATGCTCAAACAACTTGTAAAGCATTTTTCTACATTCCGAGTATAGCTTGTAATATCATAAAACTAGAGTAAAATACTTTTGCATCTATTTTTTTAATTAATTATGTACAATACAACAATTACTTTATTCATAAAAGTTACACTATGCAACGAAATCAAGTTCCTTTTTTATTTGAAATCTAAAATTTCTTATTTTGATGATTTTGCTGTCGTGAAATCGATCCTTAGAGAAGTTCGCCCTTGCGTCAAGTTTTTTAAGTATATCTAAGTCTTAAGAATGTTTAAAACAATGTTTTAAAGGTATTCCGTGGGCAAAATTTAATAACGAAGTATGTATGTATACTAGGGTGATTCATTTCCGCAAAAATTTTTTTTTCTCGGTGCTCAAGCAAAATATTAATTTACTTATAGAAAAAAAAATTCTCACCAAGGTAGAGCTCTTAATATCAATTTTAAGTACTTGCAATTTAAAATTGAAGTTTTCCCATATAAAATGCATGTAAAAAAATGCTTTTTTTTTCAAAGTTCTAATGCTCACGCACCTTTTACAATATTGTCAACCGGTTTAATGGACCTTATAGGGAATTTTACGCTCTTTAAAATTGCTTTTATGTTTTTTTGTGTAACTCGCACTGGTTCGCCAGTAGGAGTCATCAAAGTGTAATTTTTTGAATGAATAGCTTTTTTTCCAATTTTTTTGAGCAATTCGCAAAAAGTAGGGAGAAAAAAGGGCTGATTCGTAAAAAATAGTCCTTTGACCAGTATTTATTCAATTTACAGCCATTTTTATGCCTCAAAACTTAAGAAATTGATAAATACTAATCAATCATGCTATTTAAATTGAACTTTTTTATTGATTACTAATGTATTTCTCTATAGCAACAACTTTTTTAGAATTATTATGATTTCTGGCTTATGACAAATATAAAAAGAACACATTAATTTAAAAAGAAACAACAAAACTTTAATCAAAACAAACAGAAGGTTACATTATTAGGTAATATATTGCAAAGTTAGTAAACATCTCAATAGTCATAAAAAACAAGTTGATAAATATTAAATAATTACGATTTTTATATAAAGCAGATTAAGATTTTAGAGCTGAGTGGAGCTTTTTGGCACACGTTGGAAATTCTTTTCTGCACTGTTCAACTTCAAAATTGAATAAACTTTATCTATATTCTTCAATGTGTTAATTGATGTGTTATTTTTATATTTATTATAAGTCAGAAATAATAATAATTCTAAAAAAGTTGTTGCTATAGAGAAATACATTAGTAATCAATAAAAAAGTTCAATTTAAATAGCATGATTGATTAGTATTTATCAATTTCTTAAGTTTTGAGGCATAAAAATGGCTGTAAATTGAATAAATACTGGTCAAAGGACTATTTTTTACGAATCAGCCCTTTTTTCTCCCTACTTTTTGCGAATTGCTCAAAAAAATTGGAAAAAAAGCTATTCATTCAAAAAATTACACTTTGATGACTCCTACTGGCGAACCAGTGCGAGTTACACAAAAAAACATAAAAGCAATTTTAAAGAGCGTAAAATTCCCTATAAGGTCCATTAAACCGGTTGACAATATTGTAAAAGGTGCGTGAGCATTAGAACTTTGAAAAAAAAAAGCATTTTTTTACATGCATTTTATATGGGAAAACTTCAATTTTAAATTGCAAGTACTTAAAATTGATATTAAGAGCTCTACCTTGGTGAGAATTTTTTTTTCTATAAGTAAATTAATATTTTGCTTGAGCACCGAGAAAAAAAAATTTTTTTGCGGAAATGAATCACCCTAATGTATACACTGTTCGAAAACTTAAACTTTAAGTGAGATATTGATTTTATGAAATAGATAAAATATTTTCAAAATCGTCATAAATTTTTGTTGAAAAATAACTATCTAGGAATCTTGCATACATAACTTAAAAAAGCTGATAAAATTGTTTCTTTTTTCTAAGTTATACAAATGTTAACAAAATATTTCAAAATTTTAAATGGTTGGAGTGATTTTGAAGTAAAATTCAACCCAGACTTCAGAATATAAAATAAAATAATGAGTAACAACGCAAACACAATTTTTGTAGATATTGATGAAAAATTAAAAATGTATTAATATTTTTAACTTCCCATAGGAAGTTATTGTAATGGGTCCGATTAGTCAAATTGAAAATTTTGACATTTCTCGACGTTTCAAGGTCCCTAGAGTCGAAATAAAAGATTTTTAGAAAGATGTCTGTGCGTGCGTGTGTACGTACGTCCGTACGTCCGTACGTCCGTACGTCCGTACGTTCGCGACGTTTTTTTCGTCGTGCATAGCTCAAGAACCAGAAGAGATATCGACTTCAAATAAATTTTGTTATACAGATAATAAGGCAGAAAGATGCAGAAAGGGCTCTCAAGAAAATTGCGTGGGTGGTTTTCTTACCATAGCAGTTTAAAAAAAAGGTGAAAACTTTGGTTAACCCTAAATATCTCATGAACCAATGACGCTAGAGACTTGAATTAAATTTTACATTATATATTGTAACGTGATACAAAACAATTATATTTTTGGAAAAATATTCAATTATCGGTTTTTTTATAAATCAAAAAAACTGAAAAAAAAAAAAAAATTTGTCACTTCGAAAATTTTACGACTAAAATATGATTTCATTTCCAAAACAATTTTGTGCAATGAAGAATAATGTTTTTGACATCTGATAAAATTTTGAGAAAAATCGAATCGACAGTTTTTTTACAAAAAATAATAACCTAACAAAAATTAAAAAAAAGTTGGTAAAAATTGAGTTTTGACTCAAATATCTTTTCAAGACTTTGAGATATTGGCTTTAAACTACTTTTATCTTTCAAAAAATGTTGTTTTCAACATTCAGTAAAATTTTGAAAAAAATAGAATTGACAGTTTTTTTACAAAAAATTAAAAACCGAAAAAAAAAAATTAACAAAAGTTGGTAAAAATTGATTTTCGACTTAAATATCTTTTCAAAAATTTGAGATTATGGCTTCTAACTAATTTTAACTTATAAGAAATATTGTTTTCAACATTAGGAAAAATTTTGAGAAAAATCGAATTGACAGTTTTTTTACAAAAAATAAAAACCTAAACAAAAAAATTAATAAAAGTTGGTTAAAATTGATTTTCGGCTCAAATAGTTTTTCAAAAATTAAAAATATTGGCTTTAAACTTATTTTATTTCACAGAAAATATTGTTTTTTATATTCAGTAGTTTTTTTTATAAAAATCCAACAGTCCGTTTTTTCATAAAAAAAATAAAATCTACAAAAAATAGAACGCAAATTTGGCAAGAATTGATACATTTAGACAAACTTTTAAGCAAGACAAATCGATAGACGGGATGGGAAGTTATCAGTGTGGGTCGCATCCCAGCCTCTTTTTGTTTATGGAATGAGCATATTTATTGTGTTTTCTAAAATTCAAACAAAAATGGTGAACATTTTGCAGACACGTTCTTAAAGCTATAAAGCACTTTTGGTTTGTCTTGAAGCAAGCACCTTCTCGCCTTCTCGGATTGCAATATTGAAATTGGTGCACAAAATTGAGCAATTGGGACAAGTTACTCGTAGTTATGAAAAGAATCGAAAGAGTGGGCGTCACTCATGAAAAAGTGCGGCATACTGCGGCAGCAGTTGTCGTTTCATTATTAATATCAACACGAAACTTCTTGTTGGAACATCTGTCCTATTTGTAAAAATAGTATTATGATACTGAGATTTGCTCTAGCTTATAAGATATTGTATTTCACAGAGTATAATTAAACAATAAATAAATGAAATGAAAATTCTACTGATCTCTTTCTAAGTGGATGGAAAACTGCATTTGTCCAGCCTGTCTCTAAAAAAGGCGAATCCTCCTCCCCCTCTAACTATCGTCCAATTGCACTTTGTTGGGTTAGAAATTACCTTTCGGACGGTTCAATTCAAGTAGTATTATAGTATAGTTCAAATCTGATATTCACAAAATAAAAGCTGGTGTGACCCAGGGCTCCGTTTTGTCTGAAACTTCTTACCCACTAAATTGTTTCGCGGATGATAGTATCCTCAGCTTTTCATAACCGTTTTTAGATTCTCATCAACCGTGTAGAATTTAATGCTTCAAAAACTCAATGCTGTCTACTATCGCAAAAGCGTAACCCTCCCCCAATGCCACTTTACATGAGTGGTACTTGCATCGAGGAGATTGAACAACTATCAGTCCTATAGGTATGTGCATCACAAACCACTTGTTGTGGAGTGATCACATATTTGACATCGCCAAAAATGCTGCTAAGTGTTTAGGTTTTCTCCGACGATTCAAGAAATTTGTTACCCCTTCTGACCTGGCCATAATTTACAAAGCTTTTATTTGTCCAAAATTTGAGTATAACTCTCATATTTGGGCTGGTGCTCCAATAACGTACTTAAGTCTTCTGGAGAGAATTGAAAAAAGAGCTCTGAAAATTATTGGAGATCGTTCTCTTACCGAGATATTTACTTCTCTTGAACACCGCCGCAAGGTCTCATGCCTGTCATTGTTTTATCGCTATTTTTATAAACAATGCTCTATTGAAATAGCCAGTTGTTGCATTCCTCCCCTTAAACAATTCAACCGTAATACCAGTACTGCTAGGAATGCCCTTCAGTTTACCCTTGAGCCCAATTTCGGACGTACTGTTAAGTACAGAGATTCTTTCTTTAGCCGCACTACAAGAATGTGAAATGCTTTACCAGGCTCAATATTTACCACTCATGACAATGTGCAGACATTCAAAACCAATGTGCATCGGTTTCTTCTTGCTAATCCTATCCTCCTTTCCTAATTGCTCGCACTGTGTTTCATTATAAGGGTATTCATAACCCCTTTAGTGCGCGCACAATATACAAAAAAAAATCCTGTAGTTTTGGAATAAAAACTTATGTGACTTCCAAGGATGGATGGAAGTCCAGATCCAGACTTTTAATTTGGGTGGGGCGGTTACACACTCAACATAAGGATGAGTTTTTGAGGACCGATTAAAAATGTTTTTTTAATGTTTTCAAAACGAGGTTGACAATATTTAAATAATGTAATGTGTATCTTAACCTTACATTTACATATTTCAAGAGCTAAAGTGTTAATTTTAGTTATTAGATTAATTTAGAACACTACTGTCCATCAAGATATGGTCTAACTATTGTCTACATATGAAAGCATTCCAAGATTCCAACAATTTTCTAAATATGCCTTATTAAAGAGCTAAAATATAATAGTTTAGATGATGATGCTAGAGGAAAAATTCTAAAAAAGCACTGTTTTGCGTGAACCCTTTGAAAATAGTTTGATCTTAAAGGAGTCAAAAACACTGAAAAATTTTAGAGAGACAAATTGTTTTCCCGACAACAGCAAAAGTGACACTTTCGTTAAACGAGTTCATGAAATAATTTCATTCGTGTTTAAATCTCAGTTCTAGAGCATCCAAATCAAATTTACTTCAAAAAGTATAGATTTAAAAAAATTTTAAGGTCTTAAAAGTATTAGTATTCAATAGAAAATTAATTTTGAAAGAAAAAAAAAAACACTTAAAGAAAGCCTTACATATTGTGCGTACAAAAAAAAAAGATGGAACTGAAGACGAGTTTCAGGAATTTAAAGGTAACTTAATATCAAATTGGTGATCTCTTATTCAAGATTACTTCTGAAGAAACTGAATATTTACCTTTTCTTTCAGAAAAAGACCTTATGAAAATAATTTAAAGCATTACTAAAATTATTCCAAATTCTGAGTTGTGTGAAAACAAAGATTTTAGTTGTTTGAGACAGCAAACCGCTTTTTTGGAAATATCGTTAAATTACTAAAAACTCTTTAGACAAAATCTTTACTTAATCAACTTAACTGTATAAGATTTCTGGATCATATGACCCCCCTCTGGATCGTTAATTAATCAAAAATTGATGAATTAAGGCTGAGCAATTGAAATAGTATTTGAATTCCGATTCATATTATGTTCATGGTCCAGTCCTCAGTTTAAAGTAGTATTTTAGGCAATAAAGTGTAAAGCAGTCAAATACAAATTTTATTTCCATATATGCGAAATAAATAATCAAAAGTTATAGGGGGACCACTTCATTAACGCAATACGATAAGTTTTGAATTCAAGGGAATTCCTGCGAAAATTAAAAAAAAACATAATCTTCCAGTAAGTGGTCATGAGCCCTACGACCCTCCCCCTAGATTCACAATTGAATAGATGGATGGATTTGCTTTAAATTCAGAAAATTCAAATTTTTGATAAGTTTACTACCATAAAATTTTATTAAACGTTTCTGTTTTTAGCCAAACATTCATACAAAATTGTTTGTTTTTGTTACTTGTTTTGTTAATATCCATTCAGTGGATTTATTTTATCTTAGTGTAAGTTGGGTGTACCTCGGTTCTACGGACCATTGTTTTCAGAGGTTAGTAACTTTGTATAAGACACACGTTCATAATTATTGAGCTCCATTATTGAAAAAATGGTAATACAATCTAAGCTCATCAACATATTATGAAAGAATTTGCGCCATATGTTTGTTTGTTTGTTAAATGAACAGGTCTTCTCATAAATTCTCAGAACCCTTTGGTACATGAACTAAATTTTAAAGTTTCTGAAATAAAAAAAAATTGTTTAATTGAACTAAACATAATTTCTAAACATAAAATAACACTAAAACCGACAACATTCAAAAACTCTTGAGGTGCCCCACTAAACCACACCAAACAAATCTATTATCCTTCGCACCATCGTTTATGACCACTTCTCTTTTTTCAACACCAACGCCCATGCCAATAATAATGCAAACGGAATGAAAAGTAAATATAAGCAAAAGCTAGCACAAAGAAAGTCTGCTCAACAAGTGTCTGTTTAAGTCAGCTACTCATAAGTACCAGTACAGCTAAAGCTATACACACGTTAACAAGTTTAAGTGACTTCAGGTATTCACAGTCACAACGCTATCCATCGAGTTATTTTTATTTTAAATTTTTGTTATGAATATATTTTTGTTATTTTTATTTTTCGTACAACTCTAAAGAGGTCATTAAAGTCATCATATTCCATGCAAGCATTTTTAAATTAAACCCTTACGTGAATAGTAACACAAAACGAGTTCACCTAATGACCCATATCTGTCAATAGGACAAACACTCTGTACACTCAGTGCGGTGCAGAAATTGAGAGTATAGGAAGGTTGTTCCAGTGGAAGATCGTAAGAACGGAAGTTTTAAGTTCATCATCCCCTTAAAATCGAAATGAATTCGTCTTTGAAAATAAAAGAAAAATCAACCCCCATTGAACTTGGAAGCTGATGAAAAAAAGCAACTTTTTGCAAAAAAGTTTAATTGTTAAACTTTCAAGGGAAACTTTTTCAGCACATTGATTTGATTCAAAGGGAAAACAACCCCTCCGTAGAAACGAAGGAAACTCAGATGAGTTTTATAGCAACTCTGCTCGAGGGGGTTTGGATTCTGTTTTGAAGTCCACAATTTGATGCACCAAAAATTGACATTGGGAATATTTGAGGCATGTTTTTCCAGTAGATAGTTCTGGTGGCGTTTAGAAGATTAGGTTTTAGCTTTGGATATAAAAACCATAGTACTCTCATGGTGGAGTCGAATAGGGCGGCATCTAGATATTTTTTGTGAAACGTTTGGAGAAATTTATGGAGAAATTCATTTAATTCGAAACAGACAAAAACAGGGAAAGACTATAGTGAATTAACGAAAGTCTGAGTTAATAAGGAAAACACATTTGTTTCAAGGAATATTCATGTAACAACATACCTACAATAAAGGGTTTTTCAATAAGGGCGTGTAAATGTTGAAATGGAATAAAACAATCTTTGTGTGAAGTAATAACAAAAATATTTTTTTATTTGAAAGACGCATATATGCCATTAAGTGTGGAAAAAGACATTATTCAAATACCCGCCTCGGCTTCTTACGGTGGCACGGATCCGCGTAGTCCCATTTTTAATGACTCTTCCGCATAGATCCGGCTGAATTTGAGCGATGGCCTGTGTTATGTTCACCTTTAGAGCATCGGTCGATTGTGGTTTATTTAAATAGACCTGCGACTTTAATAAACCCTACAGGAAAAAGTCTAGCGAGGTCAAATCGCATGACCTTGGTGGCCAATTCACATCACCCGTGCGAGAGATAACCTTACCTTAAATCTTTTATGCAAAATGTACAGAGTTGTTCAACAAGGACGCTACAAAAGTAGAGCGACAGGGACAGCAAACGTCGCCATATTTCTTGCCGCTCTTTTGACATTTCTCTTCAGTAAAATTTTCGATTTCATGATGAGCCAACAACGGGTCGATATTATTAAAATTTACTACCGAAATTCGGAGTCATTGACCTCAACGTTAAGAGCACTACGTCCAATTTATGGTCGTCATAATCGTCCTAGCAGATCAACAATTGAGCGTCTAGTGGAAAAATTTGAATCCACAGGCACAGTACAAAATGTTCCCGTGCCACTAAGACAAAGAAGTGCCCTTAGTGTAGAGAATATTGCTGCCGCAAAGGCTTCAGTTGCAGAAAGCCCAAATGTGTCTCTCACACGTCGTCGTTCTCAAGCGTTGGGCATCTCTGTGACGTCGTTGTGGCGAATTTTGCGAAAAGATCTTGGCCTACATCCTTACAAGATTAAATTGACGCAAGAACTGGAGCAGCTTGACCATCAGAACCGTCGAATGTTCGTGAATTGGGCTGAGCAACAACTTGAAAATGATTCGGATTTTCATCGAAAAATCATCTTCAGCGATGAGGCAATTTGTGGATGAATGGCTTCGTCAATAAACAAAATATGCGGTATTAATCAGGCAGCAATCCACATGTACTCCATTAGTCACCATTGCATCCCGAAAAAATTACGGTATGGTGTGGTTTATGGGCCGGCGGCGTCATTGGGCCGTACTTCTTCCATGATGATTAAGACCGGCACGTTACTGTGAATGGGGATCTCTACCTTGCAATGATAACCGAATATTTTTGGCTTCAGTTGGATGATATGGACTTGGAATACATGTGGTTCCAACGGCACGGTAGCACAAGCCACACAACGAATGTCACAATCAATTTATTGGAAGCCAAGTTTGGAGAACGTGTTATCTTACGAAATGGTCCAGTCGCTTGGCCGCCTCGGTCGTGCGATTTGACGCCGTTAGACTATTTCTTCGTACGAATATCGAACATGAAATTGCAGCATTATCGGCCGACTTTTGCTTGGAAACCGTCGAAAATTGGGTTCAGCGTTTGGATTTCTGCAAGCGTGCCCGTGGTGGTTATGCAAAAGAGATCGAGTTTCATACATAATGGCATTGAACGTACTTTCACAGGAATACAAAATTTCGTTGATATCCAAAACCGTTTTTGTTTTATTTAAAAAACTTTTGTAGTGCTCTTAGTGAAAAACCCGCGATATTATATATTTTTTTATATGGATAATATGGATACATTCGTTCGACAATAGGATTTTAGTACATGATTCTTAGGTATGAATATAACGGGTTATCCATTTTGCTTTTTCAAAAGTATAGGGCTGGAATTCGACGTCTGTCAAACTAAGATGTTAAACCAATTCTTTTTTCAGTTAAAAGTCTGACATTTACGAAAATGGATCTTTTAACCATCGCACAACGCATATAAATTATTAAAAAATGTTGATTCTGCCACAGCCACATATGCTTTAAAAGGAGATTATGGTTTACATAATGGTCTAACTACGCAAGCAATTGGCAAAATTGTGAAGAAATTTGAAGAGACTGGATTGGTTACAGATATTGTAAGGCCTGTGCATCATCGTTTGGTCGTACCACTGAAAATATCGCTGCTGTAAGTGAAAGTGTTGCCGAAGACTCGAATGTGTCGATACCTCATCGTTCTGAGGAATGTGGACTCTATTACGGCACATAAGGGCGTATTTTGCATTTGGATCTACACCTACATCCATATAAAGTCCAGCTCACACAACTACTGAAGCCAGCTGACCATTCACAACGTCCTAGATATGTGGAATGGGTGCTTGAACAACAGGCGGCGGCGGACAGCGATTTTTCGAACTAAATTTTCTACAGAGACGAAGCACATTTCTCACTCGGTGGGTATGTTAATGAACAAAATCGTCGTATTAGGGGTTCTGAGAATCCTCAAGTAATTGAAGAGAGGCCATTACATCCACAAAAAGTCACTGTTTGGCGCGCTGTTTGGTCCGGACGTTTGATTGGACATTACTTCTTCGAAAACGACGATGGAGCGATTGTAACCATCATATCGAGCGTTATGGTCATATGACAAACGACTTTTTTTGCCTAAAAAATAAATAAATTGGGTGGCGCAACAGTCTGTTGAGAACAAGGGCCTAGTGACTTACAACTCTCAACCATTCCTGTATGCGAGTACTGTTGTACTGTAATGGAGGGGACCTACAGTTTTAAGCCGAGTCCGAACGGCTAATTGAGAAAGCACTTTTCATGACAAGAATTACTCTTGGAGAATTTGTAAATTCCTCGCAAGAGGCAGTACCCGTGAAAAAACTTTAAATGGCATAGGCAGGTAACGAATCCAAGACCTCTGGCATGACAGTCCAACGCACTAACCATCATGCTACGGGTACTACACTTTTACTACTACACTACACTACTTTTTTGCTTGCTATTACAGAATATGACTTGGAGAATATGCGGTTTCAACAAGACGGTGCCACTTGCCACAAAACTCAAGCGAATATGGCTTTATTGCAAGAGAAATTTCCTGGCCGCGAAATTTTTCGTCGTGGCAATATCAACTGGCCACCAAGATCATGCGGTTTGACACCGCTGGAATTTTTTTCGTGGGGCCGTGTTTATGCAGATAAATCTTTAACTTTTAAGCACTTAAAACCCAATATTCGTCAAGTTATGACTGAGATACCGCCCAATATGTGTCAAAAAGTGGTCGAAAATTACCTCAAAAGAATCGATGTTTGCAACAATTCGCGTGTTGTTCATTTAATTGGTGTAGTGTTTCACACATAATGTCAACGTAATAAAAATGAATAAAAAAGATGTACTGTACATCAAACTAATAGATCTAATGTCCCAATCTATTTTACATTGTCTCAATGTAAAACAATTGATTGTAAGATATTTTTTCAGTGTAATACAAAATATCTTTAGTTTTTATTTAGCAAAAATTCCTGAATCAGATCTGGATTGTATTTGCCATTCTTAAATCATCGTAAGAAAGTCGTGTAAATGGGAATTTTATTCAATTAGGCCATTTTTTTCACTAACTAAAACACTATCTTATACATACATATGTATATAAAAATGAATCGCAAAATGTGTTGGTTACCGCATAACTCAACAACGCCTGGAACAATTTGGTCAATTCTTTTTTTAAAATGTTCGTTGCAGGTCAAGGATGGTTTTTACGGCGAGGAAAATTCTAATAATTGCCGGAAAAACCAGAAGAATAGCCCTTTTCTTTTTCCCACACAAATGTTTTCTAACTAAAACGTATTCGGCTTAAAGGATTTGACTTCAAGTCATGTCAAACTAAAAAAAAAAAACAAAAAACAAGTGTTGATGTCGATTTGCCGGTGTATAAGTGTTGTCTTTCTTGGATTTTCTGTTACCCAATCTACTGAGTTTGCTTTTGTCAACTGATAAACGACTGAAACAACTTCTTATATCGTGTTTTGTGCAGAGTGAATAGTTAGTTAGTGTTTGTTTAGTTTGTGTTTAGTGACAAAATAATTTATATTTGATATGCCTCCTAGAAGAACCCGAAATGCTACAAACCAAGCTAATTACCAATCTAATCGTATTGCACAAGAACGTGACGACCGAATTGAACTTGAAAGAATTCGGATATCACAAACGCGTGAAGCGCGAGCGCGACATTCAACTAATAATCGCTCAAGTTTGAATCAAGCAACAATTGAATATTAGCAACAATTCGCTCACAAAATAAAATTGCACTTGCACTCGCTTCGTCGGGAATCGCAGCAACTTTGGTTGAAGGTGGTCGAACAGCCCATTAAGCACTAAAATTGCCATTAAATATGCAAAGCAATGAAACTCCAACCTGCAACATTTCAAAGAACTCTGCAATGGCGAAGGTTTTGCAGCAATGTAAATTGATTGTTTGGAGGCTTAAGACAGAACCTTAAAAGATCTACGAAGCAATAATAACAGATTTGGTGGTGCAATGATTTTATTAGCAAGAGATTTTCTTCAAAAATTGCCAGTGATTCCACGATCAACGCCAGCTGATGAAATCAATGCATCCTCCCATTTCTGGAAACATGTCAAAGTACTTCATTTAAGCAGGAATATGCGTGTCGAGTTGCAAAATGACCAATCTGGAAACATATTCTCTAAACAACTCATTGACATTGGTAATGGCAAATTTCCTATAGACATGTTGACTGGCTGCATTAACTGTCCTCAAAGTTTTTGTCAGTTAACGCAATCAAAAGATGAACTTATTCAGAAGGTGTTTCCAGATGTTTCTCAAAATTACGGAAACCATGATTGGTTGAGCGCACGAGCTATATTGGCTGCAAAAAACATAGATGTAAATGAATTAAATTTCAAAATTCAAGAACAAATTACAAGCGAATCGAGGATATATAAATCACTTGAATCAACTGATCAATCAATCAAGTTGTAGTCAACTATCCACCGGAATTTTTAAACTCGCTGGATTTGTCAGGATTGCCACCTCACAATCTTCAATTAAAGGTTGGATCAAAAGTTATAATGTTGCGAAATATTAACCAACCGCGTCTTTGCAACGGTACACGGTTAGCGATACAAAAATTACTAAACAACGTGATAGAAGCAACTATACTCAAAGGAAAGTATAAAGGAGAAGATGTTCTTATACCGAGCATTCCAATGATTCCGAATGATGTGCCATTTGAGTTTAAACGAATACAATTTACAGTGCGGTTTGCTTTTGCTATGACCATAAACAAGTCCCAGGGGCAATCATTAAGTGCTTGTGGTATTAATCTAGAAAACCCATGTTTCTCACATGGTCATTTGTATGTTGCCTGTTCCCGTGTTGGAAAACCATCGGATTTGTTTGTCTATGTGCCAAGTAATCAAACAAAAAAAGTCGTATATCACAAAGCACTATATGATTAACAATAAAGCGATTACCTACTTTTAAATCATTATATATATTTCATTTAATTATTTTTTATTCACAATGCCCTATCTATTCTGTTCAGGAGAATTTTTAGCCACGATTATAAAATACCTAGGAACAAAAAACTGCCACATTACAAATATTTATGACAGGACGAAGTCTGTCGGGTCCGCTAGTTATTAATTTTTATTTAAAATATTTTAAATATGTATTTATTTTTATTATTTTATTTGAAAAATATTGCTTTTGAATGTTCAAAAAAGCATTTAAAATCACATACATATTTCGATAGTTTTATTTTTTTGTGAATAGTTCAATAACAGAAAAATAATACTTTAAAAGCTATGTTTCATATTTTAATAGACAAGCACTTCAATAGGTTAATATATAATTTGTTTCACACTCATGTGAATTCAAACATGTAATTAATAGTGTCCTGAGAAATCTAACAAATACCTAACATTATTTACTTTTACTTCAAAAAATATTTCTAATTTCCTTAATATCTTATTTATGTATACAAAAATATGTACATATGCATTATGTTTTACATAATTAAAATTAGATTATAGGAGCATCAACAATCCCATATTGTCTAGTGGTCAGGATACCTGGCTCTCACCCAGGAGGCCCGGGTTCGATTCCCGGTATGGGAAATATATTTTTTTCTACCTACATACTTTTCCGCAATGAAGAATTGGCCAAAAACTATTAAAAAAAAACAGGATCCTTTTATTAAAAAAAGTGTCCAATTGTGGTACCTTGCCCTTGCGAAACTAAAATCTCAGCAATTACCAAAACATGCCACAGGTGAAGTCTAAGTTATCATTACCCTTTATTCCTTTGCATAATATGGTAAAAGTCGCAGGTAACATCCCACTAGTCCCTACACTTCAAATGCTCCATATATCACAGCAGTACAGAGGTTGTTGAAAGCCATAGAAACTAGGATTTCTCCTAACAACTTTTACTACAAGGTAAACCAAAAATTCAGGACTTCATTACAATTTGCGATTGAGCCCTTTTTTATGTCTATGAGTACTGTTTCAAAAAGGTTGTATGCTGTACAAGTCCTACAAAACTTTTCAAGTCCTTGTTATTTGTTGTTTGCAAACCATTAAAATACTGATATCCATGGGAAAATTTTTCGCATCAACTTTGAAAAAGATATACGAGTGTCATTAGACTTTGGAACTGTCCCTCTCTTGAAAGTAGACGATGACAAATTGGAAATCCAAGAAAAGTAAATAGTTAAACTTCGTTGAAGATGATTCGTAATTCATGGAATTCAATACACTGAGCTGTTCATAGCAAAGAGAAATAAGGAGCAATATTTTGTTATAAGAACAAATTGTTTGAACTCAAACATTTTTAAAAAACCAACGAGATGATAATGATTTTGTAATCCAGAGTATGTCATTTTTCAGTAGTTTATTTATAATTTTAGTTTAATTTTTCCAATTAAGTTTACTTAGTTCCATACGCATTATATAATCCCAGTTTATGGTTCAGAATTTCAAAGAACTAACATATTCCACTTCAAAAATGCAAGAATATTTACATATATTGTTGCATGGTTTGATTGATAGTTCACAAAGACAAAATGATTCCATTCGTCATCGACTTCAAAAGTTAGGATCTTAAAAAGATCAATCAAAAATATCCTGATGGAAGAAACTGAAGGACCATAAAATTCTTCAAATGCAAATGCATAAAAAGGTACTTTAAATAAACAAAATGTTGTAATAAAGTACACACATGTTGCATTCAATGACATCTGGATTCTGGATGGCTCCTGTGTGACTACTTTCAGTACCTCTTGCATTAATGTTTATTTCAATGTTTTATTCTATTTTTGGAGAAAAGAAAAACAACAAAACAAAAAGAATTTCTCGATGGCAGAAAGAACATGAAGAAGAACAAAAATACATTACCAAACCCAAGGAATACAATATTTCGAAAAAGTGTTTGAAACCAGAAGCAGCAGGAATATTGAGAAAGGCAAATTCGTGCGGCTAAAACTTTGTATTTTCTTTTTTACGAAAACCCGCAGGCCGTCGTAGTTGAATGTTTTCGAAATTTACGATGTTATGATGAATTTGAGTGAGGAAGTTCGAATACTTAAAAATAAATGTGGACCTTTAGTGAATATCTATATTTAAAAAATGAAAATACAAAAACGCTATGTTTATTTAAGCGTGACGAAGAGGATGCAACAAAAATATGTACTATTTTGAACATTAAGAGTGTGCTCTTTGTCGGAATTATTAACAACAAAGTCTATGCAGACGAAGAGAAATGTTTTGTGTGTCGAATTTTTGGACGAGGATAATATTTTAGGATTTTAGGCAGGCACTGATTCGATGATATTCACATGTTAAATTATGTAGATCAATCTAACACGTGCCACACTTAAAGTGCTTGACAGATATGTATTTGTTTTTATGTTATAAATAGGTTTTTTAAAATATTTTTTTTTTCTAAATTCTGAATTCAAGATACAGAGAGAGGTCTGTGGTATTTTGGAATTGAGTGTTCTTATGTGAGAGAAAAGAACTCAATTAATTTCGAATGACTGATGTTGGACAATTATCAAAACAAGTAGAAGTGATGGTTTAAGCACAATATTTTAAGACATATGTTATTAAATCGTAAAATTTTTTAAAAGAATACTGTTGTTGTAAGATCATTTCCTGTTCTTTAGTTGCTTTGAGAAAAAAAAAACAACATCAAAGTGTATGTTTAAGAAGTTTTATTTTATGTTTTGAGAATTAAGAAATTAATAAGGGGATTTAAGTAAATTGTCTAGATTAATAGCATTTGGTCTTATTTTTGAAATGATCACATAATTTAGTGTGTAACGAATTTTACTCTTAACTACAATAACACCCCGTAAATCAAGTTTATAGCAATCATTACCTAAAATATTTGGGAAAAATAATACATTCTTTGTGTTTCCTATTACAGAATCTATTAATTTTTCTGTTTTGAAGTTAAGAATTTAAGAAGAGGCTGGGATGAGAACGCAACTGCAAGTTTGAAGTTCTTAAGATATTTGAATCAAAAATCTGTTTCTTTAGTTTTTTTTTTATTTTAGGTTTTTATTTTTTTTAGGAAATTTTGTATTGGATTTTTGACTAATGTTTAGAAAGTTCCATCTTTTGACATTTGAAAAAAAAAGAACTAATTACTAAACTCTTCAACAACGCATTGATATGGCAAAAATTCAGTACGAAATTAGTGAGAATTTTGTATTAAGACGCAAAAATAAACCATTTATGAGTCATAGTGAACCACAAAAGCAGTTGGGCAGTAGTCAAAATGTTGGAAAGATTTAAGCTATTGGGATGTGAAGAATCGAAAACGTGTGCATCCATCGCTCTCAGTACATTGCTCCTGTAGCCTGTAGTATTGAAGAAGGTTTGACGATTCTTCGTCGATCTTAAGAATTAGACATTCTACAAATGACATTACAACCCAATTTGCATAATGCCTTAGATCTTAAGGGCTTTTAAAGTTCAGTTGACACAAAAATTAAAACCTGTCGATCATCACAAACGTCGTATCTTTAATAATTGGATTAAAATCAAAATAATAAGGAATTTTATCAAAAATCGTTGATTTAATAATGATTGCAGAAAAGCCTTTACCTTTGGTGAGGTATTTTTAACGTACGCCCGGGAGCAAGCGTACTCCACAACTTGCTTTACACTTAAGTAACATTCAATTAATTGTTTAAATATTATATACAAAATATTTCTTTATTTGCTTTGTCTGGCATATTTACAAGCCGACTTTATAATTATTAATTCATTTATATATTTATCTAAAGAAATAAAAGAAAATTGTGTTTCAAAAGCCTCAATAAAAGAATTGAATTGAATTGAATTTGATGAGGTATTTGGGCTGTTATGAGCTATGACTTATGAACACACAAAACACGAAACAGGAACCTTCTTACAAGTTAAGTTTCCTGAAGGTAGTTTTTCTCAAAGAAGTGGCTTCCATTTATATGACATCCGTGAATATACATTCCTTCTTCCAATCGTTAGAATTTCCAAGAATAAATCTAGAAGAAATATAAAAGGAATGTAAAAAGAGACAATTCCTTTTCTTACCACTTTTCTTCATTGTTGAAGAATACTTTTAGTGAAACTATGATTCTCTGGTCCATATTCTCTCGGCATGGAGAGAAGTGACGGTTGTTTTCATACCCAAAGCAGGAGTTTTATCGCAAGTCAATCCTAAAGATCTACGACCTATGTATAAGTCTATCATCATTCCTTCCTAAGACCTCAGAAATTTTGATTGATATCCTAAATGGAGGGCAAGTATTGATACAAATTTCTGTATATGCCTCAACATGCCTACTGTAAAGACAAGTCGTACACACCATCGAATACTCCCTCCATTATAGAGAGATCACTATGGTTTCTTTCCTTAACATTGAAGGCGCTTTTAACAATGCGGACACATCTCCAATTACATCTGCACTAACATCTCTGAACATAAAGTGCTCGCTTGGGGAGTTAATTCATTTAATGCGGGCTAGCAAAATAATTAACTCAAAACTCTTCTGCTGGAAGATTCGTTAGTAGAGGGACACCGCAAAGTGGTGTTGTAAACCCTCTACTCTGGAACCTGGTGGTAAACAAAATCCTAACTGGTCTGGATGCGGAGGTTTTCAGAGTGATTGCCTATGCGGATGACGTTGCTATAGCGGTCTCAAGAAGGCATCTTAGCATCCTCCTAAAAGAACTCTTACGAAATGCCTTAGACAAACTAATACTTAGGGCTAATCGGTGTGGACTGGGTGTCTACTACTCACTCAAAACCGATTTAGTCTTATTTTCGAGGAAAGTATCTAACATTTCTTTATACTTGATACCTCTTGAAAGCTTCATCGCAGTGGATTAACAACAACATTGTCCACTGGCTAATTTTTAAGTATTTAGAATCAATTCCAAAGCACGCAGATTACACCATTCGCCATCTGCAATTCAACAGAAACTTCCCGATTTCTATACCTCCCAGATCTTTCTATTGTTATTTTAATTCATTTTAATATTTCAGGAAATTGTAAGGCAGATGAACTCGACAGAAATGGTAAAGTACAAGCCATTCTTCCACGTTTGGCTAATGCTGGCTACCAATCGCTACATGTGAACTATTGCTAATGCAAGACGCTGCGAAGAAGGCAAACATCAGGTCATGAAAATCATCTGGCCTACACTAGATTTAAAGCGCTGGCGCTGAAGGTGCTTTCTATCTCTAAGCAGATCGCATATAAGCTCGATAATCGGTGTCATAACCGGGCACTGTCTAATAGGAAAGCACGCCACGCGGCTAGGCGTGACAAGAATTACCTATAGAAGAATTATTCTATTACGCTCTAAACGATATCAATCATATTAACGCATAATCACGTTTCGGAAGGCACTCAAACTGGTTTCATTGAGCTTAGAAGAATGCCTAAAGATTCAATCATGGTTTCTCAATGGGACATTTAACTGGCCTAAGTGTGTCCTACTCCATCACGGACAGCCACTTCAACCTATAACTTAACCTATTATTGACGAATTCTTTAGGAACATTTTGACTTTATTTTGTCTCTAAAACCTAAGACAATTTTGTAAAATATATTAATTTCTCAATTTGATTATTCTATATTTTTGTACATGAAAAACTCTTTGTTCTTGTTATCCCTACTGTACTCTGCTACACGAAAGAGATCCCAAACATAATAATGAAGTTGATGAGTGTGCGATCAACAGATTCGTTTCGTTACCCAAGTTGAGTTGAGATGCTTCTTCCAGCGACAGCTAGAGCTAGCAGTCGAGCACCCATTCCTATACTTAGAATAAGAAGATCCACTTTGATTTTATTTAAATCAGTTGACGAAGTGTAGGGATAGCGTTCGCACATCGCTTTCTTTTTTAAGCGATTGATCCTCTTGTAAGTAAAATTATCTGGTGCGTTTTATTCTTCATCATACTAGCATAAAGTGTCTTATCTCTGAGTGCTAATGAAACGCGGTCTCTTCGGGGTTATTTAAAGATTACATTTTTCGATTTTTTTTAGTTATTAATTTTTCCTTTTTTATTTCTTATTCATTATTTTGTTTAACTTTATCTCTGATGGTGTAACCTTAAGACGACCAAACGTATTTTTATTTAAATACAACTAAAAAACAACAACAAAGAACGTCGTGTGTGTTATCCCTTACATATTAAAATGTGTGATGTTTTTGCTCTTTAATTTAAAAAATTATTATTCTACATAGAAAATTTTAATAAATAAATTTAAACACACATAATTCTAGTGTCCATTTCGATTGCCATTGATGAACACGCGGTGCTTAAATTAAGTGAACAAAATGACTAGTTTTTGTAATTTTGCACAATTTTTGTGCATGACGGTGATTGTGATAGGAGTTTCTGATACCGCCAACACTCAATACCAACATTTTTTGGATAGTTCGAACTTCAATGAACTCTATAGGCATACTGATGAGCCTATGATACAAGTTCTAAAACTGGGAGATAGTGAATCTGCATTTATGCAAACGGAGATTCCGATTCACTTTTACAGTGAAAAATACGATCATATTTACGTAAGTTATGAAAAATTGTATCATTCCTTTAATTGTAATAATAAAAAAGAGGCTGCAATGCGACCCACACTGATAACTTCCCATCCCATCTTCGATTTGTATTGCTTAAAAGTTTGCAGATTTTCGTGTTTTGTTAAAAAAGAGTCAGTTGAATTATTCTTAAAAATTTAAAAATTACAAACAATATTTTTCATATGATGAAAAAGTTTGATTTCAAAATCTACTCGTATTTTTGTTAACGAGACTTTTATTCGAAAACCAATTTTTACCAATTTTAGTAGCATTTCTTAAATATTTGTATTTCTTATATAAACAAATACAAATTGGATGAATGAAATTATTTGAATTCAATATCTTCTATTTTTCACGGGATATCGAAAACCGAACATCAATTTTTACCAAATTTTTGTAGATTTAATTTTTTAATGAAAAAACGGACTGTTGGATTTTTATAAAAAATTTACTTAATGTCGAAAAAAATATTTTCTGTGAGATAATATAAGTTTGAAGCCAATATTTTTGATTTTTTAAATGATATTCAAGTCGAAAGTAAATTTTTACCAAGTTTTAGTATTGTTTTCTTAGGTTTTTATTTTTTGTAAGAAAACATTCAATTCGATTTTTCTCTAAATTTTATCGAATGTTGAAAATAATATTTTTTAAAAGATAAAATTAGTTTAAAGCCAATATCTCAAAGTTTGGAAAAGATATTTGAATCGAAAATCAATTTTTACCAACTTTGAATAATGTTTTTTTAAGTTTTTATTTTTTTATAAAAAAAACTGTCAATTCGATTTTTCTCCACATTTTACCAGATGTTAAAACCATTATTCTTCGTTGCACAAATTTTTTTTGGAGATAAAATAATTGTTTGTTCGTAAAATTTCCGACGTTACAAATATTTTTTTTCAGTTTTTTTTTATTTATAAAAAAACCGTTAATTGGATTTTTTTCCAAAAATATATTTGTTTGGTATCACGTTACAATATATAGTATACAATTTAATTCAAGTCTCTCAACCAAAATCTGCACCTTTTTTTTAAACTGCTATGGTAAAAAACCATCCAAGCAATTTTTTTGAGAGTCGATATCTCTACTGGTTCTTGAGCAATGGTATAGACAACGAAAAAAACGTCGCGAACGTACGGAAGTACACACGCATGCACAGACATCTCTTTAAAAAACTTTTATTTTGACTCTAGGAACCTTGAAACGTCGAGAAATTTCAAAATTTTCAATTCGACAAATCGGGCCGTTTACAATAACCTCCTATTGGAAGTTAAAAATGTTTTAACAATTGAAAATCATAGGTACTGTGAAAAAGTTGAAAAGAGGCTAGCCGGCCTTATATGAATTTTTTGAATTTTTTAACAATTGAAAATCATAGGTACTGTGAAAAAGTTGAAAAAAGGCTAGCCGGCCTTATATGACTTATTTAAATTTCATCATGGTGAAATTGTGTTTCTATAATTTTTCACCAGAATTTTACTATACTAATATTTTAAAAATCAAACAAAAAATGTGGTTCGATTTTTAAAACAAGAACACCCTATGCAGTTCAAATACAGGGTTCATTCTTCTTTCCATAATAACAAAGGACTATTAGATGGGTACTGGGAAAATATTTATCTATTGGGAGCACGTTGTTTATTTGTGTCAATCAGGAGTATAATGACAATGACTCATACATACATATTTATAAGCGAGACTTTACGTTAACATTTGCATAATAAATAATCTATGCTTTACTAACACAAAGCAAATATTATTCGAATTTATTGGAAAATGATATATACATATTTACATAACATATGCATGTAAAGTGTAATCTATCAATTCTTATAAATAGTAGTTGTATTACAAAGTGTCATTTAAAATAATTGGTCCTAAAGCTAAGACTATACAAACAAACTAATACAAAAAAATTGCCTTTAGACCTTAGAGGTAACTCAAAGAAAAGTGTTACTTTACTTTTTACGATCTAAGCAAGAGTTTTCGAGATTTACAAAAATCTGGAAAATGGGTAGGTACACTTTTATTTTGATTCACAAACTGTCGATATGCAAGTTCTATATAACTGAGGAGAAACATAAATGTTATGCATTTATTTGATTCTTATCTTCTTCAAATATAATTTCACTATTTATTGCAGAGAACACAGTTGTGGTCAAAAATCAAGACAAAAAACATGAATTTTTAATTTTAAGCCGAGAAAATAAGTTTTGTAGTGGATGTCCCGATTACAAATAGCTAAAGCTTTGAATCGGCAAAGGCCAAAAGGGATAGAGTTATTAAAAATGCAAGCTTTGTGTTCCCTCTATATCAATGCAATTCGGTTTAATAATGTCTAATGAGCAATGTTAAAATATTGGTTGCCATAATTAATTATTCAAGAGATTCCAAAAACATATTGAAATAGTAGGAGAAAAATTTAGTTTTTTTTTTTTCAGAAAAATGTTTGTTTACATATAGAAAATTAAAGTAAATACATATTTAATTTTATTTTTCGAATCTAATTAAAAAAAACGTTCCAAAATATTGGAACGAAAATCAAGACATTTAAAAGAAAGTAACCCAGTTTCTGACCTATTGTTTTATTTATTTATTAAAAATCGTGTCGTATGAAGATAATAAGGTTAGGTTAGGTTATAGTGGCTGTCCAAGATGGAAACGGACACACTTAGGCCAGTTTAATGGCCCATTGTGATACCACATGAATCTTGAGGTTTCTTCCTAAGCTCAATGGAACCAGTTTGAGTTTCTTACGAAACGTGAGAGGCTGATTATGCCGATATGATTTAGATCGTTTACAAGTAGCGATTGGTATGCCAGTACGTGCCAAACGTGGTAGGATGGGCTGTACTGTACCGTTCCTGGCGAGTTCATCTGCCTTACAGTTACCTTACCTGGAATGTCTCTATGGCCCGGCACCCAGCAAAGGTGAATATTAAACTGTTGTGCCATCTCCATTAGAGATGATCGACAGTTATGGACTGTTATAGAGTTTGTAGAGACAGAATCCAGAGATTTGATAGCGGCCTGACTATCTGAGAAAATACGGATATCAGATGTTGATATCACGTTTTCTTTAAGCCAGGACAAGACTTCTTTTATCGCCAAAAGTTCCGCCTGGAAGACGCTACAATGATTGGCAAGGCGGAATGAGAGACTTAATTTCAGTCGTTTAGAGTACACACCTCCACCAACCCCTTCTTTTGTTTTTGACCCATCTGTGTAGAAGTGAAATGAAGATAATAAACTTTCAATTAATTACTTTCAATTTTACAATTTGTTTACAGTGATATTGTATGTATATATATATAGAATAAGATAAGTTTGATGTCAAACCAAATTTTTTTTAAGATATTTGAGTTAAAAAACAATTTGTTTTAACTTTTAGTAATGTTCTTTGGATTTTTTTATTGTCGAGTTTTTACAAAATACCAAAAAATTACAAGATACTAAAAACGTCGTGCTTTGTAGGACAGCAAAATTATTTTAAATCTTAAGATTTTCTACCTAAAAAATAACTTCCCTTAGTTATAAAGTGTAGAATAAAACGTAATTTGCCTTAATTTGATTACATTATTTACTAGCAAGATATTTCAGACTAACCTTCATTTTTTCTTGAAAGTCTTTTGTTGCCAATTTAATACTGAATTGCTCGACGGAAATCAACTTAATCTTCAATTTTAAATTGAAATTCTTTGAATGACAATGACGCATCAAAACTTCTTCTTAATTTTTAAATTCAAAACATTCGACGGGTGTGCACTATTAATTTACATTTTATAATTTCTAAACTTACTAAAAACAGCCTTTATATTCAATAATTTAAATATTAAACATGAGCTATACAAATGTAATCAAAACTCACAAGTTGAAATACCTTCAATATTTCAAAGGTTCAAAGATTAAAATCATTAAAAAGTAACGAATTTGATTGAAAGTCAAAATTAAAAACGAAAGCATTTTTTTTGTACTCGTAGATAAGAGGATTCGAAAGGTCAGGAATGTTATCAAAGATTTTTGTAATTTTTTGCAACAAAAAATGTAAGTTTTTTAAATTGTATGTGCACTTTAAATTATAATTGTTACGAAGATAATATTTTTTTTTTTTTAAGATATTATATTAAGAATGTTTACTTTCTTCAATTAATGATAAACTGGTAAATATGTAGAATCACGTTGACCATAATGATAGGAAGGTGTAGGCACGGTAGCCGTATAATCCAGTTGTTGAGACAGTTGTTTTAATTTGATCGTATGAGAAAAATCTGTCTGCGTTCAGTGTAAAAGCTTCTGTTACTTTATTATCAGTATTCTACATGATTCCATTCTTTTAAACATGTATGAAACAAGCTTTACGGTGAATGAATACCATACCAAGCTATGATTAACAATTTTTAACTTCGCATTGGAAGTTATTGTAATCGATCAGATTGGTCGAATTGAAATCATACATTTTTAGAGAGATGTCTGTGAGTGTGTGTTTGCGTACGTTCGTACGTTGGGGTTACCATTTATCGTCGTCCATATCTTTAGAACCAGTAAAAATATCGATATTTCTCATCTCGAATTATTTTACAAACAAAACACATATGATCTCTATCATGGAAGTATAACTTTTTTCATATCTGGGAAAATTTTGAGAAAAATTTAAGAAACGGTTTAAAAAAAATAAAAACCTAAAAAAAGTAGTGTTGATAAAATTAATTTTCGACTCGAATATCCAGGTTAAAAATTAAATAAATATTGCCTAAAAATAACTGTACCTCATAAAAAATATTGTTTTCAACATTTGGCTAATTTTTTACAAAAATCCAATTGACAATTTTTTTTATAAAAATCTACAAAAAATACTACGAAAATTGATAAAAACTTATGTTTGATTCAAATAACTCGAGAATAGATAAAGGTTTTGACCTCAAAATGATGATTTCAATAAATGCTAAATTTTGTTGTTATAGTAAGATTATGGTCTTCGAAAAATCCAGTCTGTATTTTTTTTTTACAAAAGAAATAAAAACCTTGAAACAATGCTACTAACATTGGTAAAAATTAGTTTTCGACTAAAAATCTTGCAAAAAATAGAGCCGTTCGGTTCGGATTCGGCATATAAACTGTAGGTCCTTCCATCTCTGACAACATTACTCGCACACAGGAATGGTTGAGAGTTGTAAGTCACTAGGCCCTGGTTCTTCATGGACTGTTGCGCCACCTAATTTATTCTTATTAGGGGAAAGAAGAAAGATATTGACTTCAATTTGTTTTATTTGACACAAAATATTGTTATTAAAGTTTTGTTAAAGTCTTAGACAAATCGCCAAGTCGCCTTCCTGCATCTTTTTTTTAAATATCAAAAAAACCTCTTACTAAAAAACTCTGTATTAAATGAGAAACAGAAATTTAAAAAAGTTCTTCATGTTACCCATTGGTCACTGACACCGGTCAGCAAGTTTTTCTTCCTGTCAATAAAATTGCACTTTTTCAATGGGTTCCGATGGCCTTAATTCAAATCCGACTTCAAAATGAATGTATCACGTCAAGTTTTTGGGAATATAAAATTCGTTATGTTCCTGTAACGAATAAATTGTTAAAACAATTCTATTGTATCAAGTTTTTGAAATATATTAAAAAATATAAAAATAATGTCGAAAACGGGTATTTTTAAAACTTAAACAAATAGTTAACATTAAAATTTGGATTCAAAATCAACAGTTAGAATTAATTAAAACAAAATTTGAAAGTTTCAAGGTTTGCTCACAAATTCATATAGAGTCATAGTTAATTATAATTTCCAAAAACCAAGTAAGTTACTAAAATAATTTAAATTGTACGTAGAGGAGAAAGATGTGTACTTTCCAAAATCATTATCATTATTAAAAGATATTTTGAGTTTTAACTAAGTCTTAAAAACCCCGTTTTGGATTGTTTTTAGTATTTTTGAAGGGGCATATTTCAAAAACCGGAAATGATAGAAAAATTTAAAGGTGATATTCGAATTAAGAATTAAAAAAGTATTGTTTTGTGTGTCGGACAGAAAAAAAAGCTCAAATTTTGTCGATATGTCGGCTTTGATAATTTGCATGATCTAAACGACTACTTTTTATAACTGTTTCAGATGTTTTAAATTTCATAAAACCCTAATGCCTTCTTTTTTGAATTAGTCTTCTTAGAATTAAGATTACATATTTCAGCGTAATTAAAATTGATAAACTAAATGCATAACTCATGTCGAAGTAGGAATCCAAATAAAAGGAATGCTTTGATGCATCGCAGCATAGAGCTTAAGCATATAGAATAGATAGTATCATATTGACGGATAATATTAACGATTAACATCGTGTTAGGATACCACATGCAGCGTGTGAAACGTCACAGCTGCAAGAGATGAGCTTAGCATTAAGTATTTGAACTATTATGTGCAAGTACATGATACAATAACAACAACAACTGATGATAGATATGGTATGGCCCATTTACAGTTCCAAATAAGGGAACGAGTGGTACATGGTACATCACATGACGTCCGTCGTTGTCTTTGGGTGTTGTTTTGTTTTATATTTATTGACAATTTTGATAGCATATTATAATGATGACTGACTCTGTTCAAATGTTTGAGTGTGATATAGTATCGAAACGAATAAATCGGGAAACTTCAAAGATGGGAATTTATGTGGAAAGGAGGAGGGGGTGACAGATACACTTAAGTTAATTGCTGTGAGATGTTCAAATGAACGATTATTTCAAATAGGTTATTTTTTTCAAATGGACTAAGTGATGAATTAGGAACAGAACATAAAATATTGTGTGTTTTGTCACAATAATTTATCTTAAATAAGGGTGGCTCAAATACAAGGTTCTTTTCAAAAATGCAATAAAATTAATGCATTTTTTAAATGTATTATGGCTTTACTATTAAGAACAAACATTCCCATTAATTATGGAAATCACAACGCTACTCAAGATGGCTGCCTCAGCTGGCTTCCCAGTTACGCATTCCGTCACTCCTATACTCCAATTCCCCAAGATCTGGGATGATTTATTTATTAGCTTAAATCCTTTCTGGATAGTTGGCATATCATTTTTCTTCACGTTTCCTTGCAAAAAAGCCCAAATCGCAAGTGACATCGCCTAGACAACTGATAACACGATTTGGTTCTCAAATAGATTGTAAGATAGATAGATAGATAGATAAAGATTTAATAAGCTTTTCAAATTGTAACATGTGTACAATTTTTGATTTTGCTAGTAGCACAAGGTCATCCGCGTACATAAGAATGTTAATCACGAGCCCATCTATCACTACGCCACAAGGCATGTCTTTCAGCAGGTCTTCAATGTGAAGACAAAAAGTAGAGGGGCTAAAATTGCACCCATGTTTTAGTCCTACCAAGGCAAGGAATCCTTGCCTAAACTGCGTAAAAGGTTTAATTATACATATCTTCAATTATCTTTCCGATGATCAAAGATTGCTATATGGACTGTGAGGCAAAGTGTTGCATTCTATATGAACAAGAGGGCGCCCAAATCCATAGTCATTTAGACAAGGCAAGTGTCTTATATCTGATTGGCGAGGTGCCAAAAAATTGCTTTCCAATTTAGGCAGCTTTATTGAGAAATTAATTGAAGTCAAGTCTAATTATGTCAAAATGTCAATTGATCATCTTTTCATTTAGCAGGAGCAGAAGAATGATATAAATACAGAATTCACTATTCATTCTCACCTCACAATCAAATTTGCTTTACATTTCTTTCCTTTATATTTGAATGTGCCATAGAGAATTATTGAAAAACCGAATCATTAAAATTCAATTCTAAGATTTCCGACATCAAAACTCAGAAATTTGTATGAGAAATGTTTATATTTCTAAGAGTACAGAAATCTCTGAGATCTTAGAAATGGAAGTTGGCCAAATATAAAACACAACTTATTATGTTGTTAATACTTACTATACGATCAACTGAAGGTAAAAGACACAGTAAAATAAACTGCGAAATTTGAAATTAATGACATGTGAGAAATTAACTAACTGCATTGGTCTAATTTTGAGTTTAAAGATCGCAGTTGACTGCAAACAAAGTCACTTATGTTTTTTGAACCGCAACACGTCCCATATCTCATCGTTGTTCAATTGTGAATAAGGTATAATATATTGTCTTTCTGTCAAGATCTTAAACGGGAAGCAAATGCCAGTGCTAAAATAACCTATGATTTAAAATGAAAGAACTGGATGACTGTATAGCTTCTGTATATTCGAAAAATAGACCTAAGGTCAACTCACAAAGAAAGTCTTAAACTAAAATACAAAATACATTTTTGAAGTCAATATGCCATTAAAGTGTTTAACTTACCCAAAATACTCAGGCATTTCCAAAATATTCGACCGGATGTTAAGTAAATGAACTCTGACTTTTAAATAATTTATTCTCATTATCACCATGGCCATGTACCTACTTATTGGCGAATTTTAAATTATTTTTAGCTTAATCAAATACATCATACATAAGCTTAATCACTAACCGCTGCTCTGGATGATAACGCTCTCAAAATCAAACTACAAGGTATTATCTGAAAAGTTGTACATTTCACTCTTGAAATAAGATGATATGGTTAATATTTGGTCTACATTTCACGGTTAATATTTAAATATTCCATAAGAAACATAAACAACAAACTTATAGATTAGTGATCCTCTTGTTTTAATCAAATAACGAGAAATTATGAAAAGAAACCAAGTAAGTATGTAATGAAAAGTAGTGGTCATAAAAGAGTTTGACATAAAAATTACTTATCAAAAATTAGTGTGTTTGGATTTAAAGAATCCTTTCTTCCTTAAATTAAAAACTTCGCTGTGAAACTTTTAAAGATATTAATGCTTATTATAAAAAAAAAATAGGCTGGGATGTGCCCATCCGTGCCCGTTTGTCGATTTGTCTAAAAGTTCAACAAAATATTTATAACAACAATTTGTGTGCGATGAAAAAATTTTAAGTCAATATCTATCTTTGTTCTCATAATAATTAAGTTGAAAACCATATCCTATCAGTTGTATGTTGTTTTTGTAGGTTTTCGTGTTTTGTAAAAAATGTTGTCTATTGATTTTTTCTAAAAAAATAACTAAAGCAACAATATTTTACATATAATGAAATCAGTTTGATTTCAAGCATTTTTTGAAAGTTTTTATTTCTTATAATTATACAAAAATATAGATTTGATTTTTCTAAGAGCATTATCTAACGTTAACAACAAAATTTAGCACAGAAAAAATAAATTTTAAGTCAACACCTTAATTTACTCACGAAATGTCATGAATCGAACATTTATTATTCCCAATTATGTGTAATACTTTTCGTAAATTTTAGCTTTTTATTGAATTTTTATAAAATATTAACTGAATATTGAAAACAATATTTTATATAAGATGAAAATAGTTTGAAGGCAATATCTCTATGATAAGATATTCTAGTTGAACAAATAATTTTTACTAACTTTTGTTAATGTTTTTTTGTATGTTTTATTTTTATAAGAAAACGTTAATTTGATTTTTCTCAAAATTTTACCAGATGTCAAAACGTTATTTTCGTAGCACCGAATTTTTCTGGAATATTTGAGGTGACAAATGTTTTTGTGCAGTTTTTTTGACTGATGACTAGAAAACTCGAAACTTTGCGTTAAATTTATCGTGAACTTTGGTGTGATTACTAATACCTTTTAAAACATATAAGGTTTTCCAAAAAAAATAAAAGCATGAAATTATAAAAATTCACCAAAACAAATCTCTTCCGATGCTCCACAATCGTAAAGTTATTGAGAACATTCAACCCAAAATAATGACAAATTTCATGTAGCTGTGCCGGCTGTTTGGTTGATCGTGTTTTTTATTAACTTCCCATAGGAAGTTATTATAATCGGTCCGATTTGTCGAATTGAAAATGTTGACATTTTTCGAAGTTTCAAGGTCCCTAGAATCCAAATCAAAGATTTTTTAGAGAGATGTCTGTGTTTGCGTGTGTGTGTACGTACATTTTACGTTCGGGATACCATTTTCGTCGTTCTTATCCCAAGAACGGGAAGAGATATCGACTTGAAATAAATTTAGTCTTACAGATAATAATATCAAAAGATGTAGAAAGGACTTTCAAAGAAATTGAGTGGGTGTTTTTTGCTATAACAATTAAAAAAAAGAGGCTGGGATCCCACACTGATAACTTCCCATCCCGTCTGTCGATTTGTCTTGCTTAAAAGTTTGTCTATATGTATCAATTTTTACCAAATTTGTTCTATTTTTTGTAGATTTTATTTTTTTATGAAAAAACGGACTGTTGAATTTTTATAAAAAAATTACTGAATATCGGAAACAATATTTTCTGTGAAATAAAATAAGTTTGAAGCCAATATTTGTAATTTTTGAGAAGCTGTTTGAGTCGAAAGTAAATTTTTACCAAGTTTTAGTATTGTTTTTTTTAGGTTTTTATTTTTTGTAAAAAAAACTGTCAATTCGATTTTTCTCAAAATTTTATCGAATGTTGAAATAAATATTTCTTATAAGTTAAAATTAGTCAGAAGCCGTTATCTCAAATTTTTGAAAAGATATTTGAGTCGAAAATCAATTTTTAACAACTTTTTTTAATTTTTTTTTTCGGTTTTTAATTTTTTGTAAAAAACCTGTCAATTCGATTTATTTCAAAATTTTACTGAATGTTGACAACAATATTTTTGAAAGATAAAAGTAGTTTAAAGCTAATAACTCAAAGTTTTGAAAAGATATTTGAGTCGAAAATCAATTTTTACCAACTTTTATTAATTTTTTTTTGTTTTTATTTTTTGTAAAAAAAACTGTTAATTAGATTTTTCTCAAAATTTTATCAGATATCAAAAACATTATTCTTCATTGCACAAAATTGTTTTGGAGATGAAATCATATTTTAGTCGTAAAATTTTCGAGGTGACAAATTTTTTTTTTCAGTTTTTTTGATTTATAAAAAAACCGTTAATTGGATTTTTTTCCAAAAATATAATTGTTTTGTATCACGTTACAATATATAATATAAAATTTAATTCAAGTCTCTAGCGTCATTGGTTCAAGAGATATTTAGGTTTAACCAAAATGTTCACCTTTTTTTAAACTGCTATGGTAAAAAAACCACCCACGCAATTTGCTTGAGAGCCCTTTCTGCATCTTTCTGCCTTATTATCTGTATAACAAAATTTATTTGAAGTCGATATCTCTTCTGGTTCTTGAGCTATGGACGACAAAAAAAACGTCGCGAACGTACGGACGTACGGACGTACAGACGTACGGACGTACGTACACACGCACGCAGACATCTTTCTAAAAATCTTTTATTTCGACTCTAGGGACCTTGAAACACCGAGAAATGTCAAAATTTTCAATTTGTCAAATCGGACTTCCTATGGGAAGTTAAAAAATTCTCACAAAGCAATATTGATAGCGACTTGAGTAAAATTGTATGTTTTATAATGTGACGTGGTACTGGTCTAATTTTGAAAAATTATTTTATATCAAATTTATGAATCAACAAAACTAAAAGAAATATTTGACACCTCGAAAATTTTACGAACAAAAAAATGATTTTACTTCTAAAATAATTCAATGCAACAAAGAATAACAATTTTGAGATCTGGTAAAAATCGAAGTAACGGTTTTTTTTTACAATAAAAAATAAAAACCCACAAAAAAAAAAAATAAACATTTATAAAAGTTGGTAAAATTGTTTTTTTTTTTATTTAGAATATCTTGGCAAAAATTAAAGATATTGGCTTCAAAATGAATTCATCTTACAAAAAATATTGTTTTGAACATCCAGTAAAATTTTAATAAAAATATAATTCTCAGTTTTTCCATAAGAATTACAATAAACCAAAATTAATGTACAAAATTGTTAAAAATTGTGAAAGAAATGAAGGTATTGGTTTCAAAACAATTTCACTCTGTTCCAAATTTTGTTGTTAACGTATGATAAGCCACAATGTCGGATCCAGGGGGGGGGGGTCGTAGGGGTAGTGGTTTGCTGTCAAAAACAACTCAAGTTTTTGTTTTCACTCAATTAAGAACATGAAAAAACTTTAGTCATGCTTTAAATTATTTTCATAAAATTTGTTTCTAAAAAAAGAGCAAATATTTAGGTTCAATTTCAAAATACAGTGGTGGTCCAGTATAACCAACGATATAATGTCCAGAGTCAATTCGTTATATCGAAACATTTTTTTCTTACAAATCTTTAGGTTAATAGAAAGTACATTTGTATTTTTCATTAATTTATTTCAAACTTCATAAAAAAAAAGTAAACTTCATCTATACTTAATATTAACAACAATTACTTGACCAAGAAAAAACTGAACTAAAAGAATTAAGAAAAACTATAAAACTAGAAATAAGGAAAGATATCAACAAATTCAACGAAACAATAGCTAGAGATACGATTAGACAAACAAAATCAATAAGGAAAACAAAATCATTACTTAACAGTCAACAGGAATGGATTATTAGCTTAAAAAGCCAAAATGCAAGCAACATAACAAATAGAAAAGAGTTAAACGAAAATGCTACTAAGTTCTTCGAAAAACTATTCTCCTCGACCAAGCATATAACTGAAGAAGAAAATATTGAAAACATAGATATCAATCTCCTAACAACGCAAACTCCCATGTTTGGCAAAGAAAATATTAAAAGGACCATAGACTATTTGAAAAAGGACAAATGCACTGGAAATGATGGAATCTCTGCAGAAATGATAATATACGGGAAAGCAATGGAGAGAAACAACCATTTCACTTATACATAAAAAAGGAAAAAAAGACGATTTGAACAACTATAGACCTATAAGTAACATTTTGACAATTTATAAGCTGTTTTCAAAAATAATCTACATGAACATCAAACAAGATTTTAACAATAAACAACCTAGGGAACAAGCTGGATTCAGAGAAGGTTTCTCACCAACAGACCACCTACAGACGATGAATCAAATAATAGAAAAGTGCAATGAATTTCAACAACCAATATACTTTTTATTCATAGACTTCAGTAAAGCATTTGACAGCGTTGAACACGAAACAATATGGACATCTCTAGAAAATCAAAATATGAACCCAAAGGTTATAAGGAATATCAAAAACATATACAAAAATAATGTAGCACAAATAAAAACAGAGAGTACAGGACGTACATTTAAAATAACAAGAGGCGTCAGACAAGGAGACCCGCTTTCACCACCACTATTTAGTGCAGTCTGAGAGGATATTTTTCAAAAGATGAACTGGAAGACAAGATATGGTATAAGGATATGTGGACAACTTCTAAACAACCTAAGATTTGCGGACAATATAGTACTAATATCTACAAAAGCTAAACATATACAAGAAATGACAACAGAACTTACTAGCTTGTGCAAGAACTATGGACTACAAATCAACAAGTCAAAAACAAAAGTGATGACAAACCACATCAGAGAAGATATAATTCTGGACCATGAAAAAATAGAATACATAGAGGACTACATATACTTGGGACAACTAAAATCTTTTAAGGACCAAGAGAAAAAAGAAATCAACAGACGCATCACAAACAGTTGGAAACAATTCTGGAGCCTCAAACAGATTTTAGAACTGGACCAAAGTGTAGAAACACGAAAATATCTCGTCGACTCCGCTATTTTGCCGGTGCTTACTTATGGACTACGAACCCTGAGCTTGACTACGAAATCTCTTGACCAGCTAAGGATCTGTCAATCCAAAATGGAAAGAAAAATCCTCAGAATAAGACCCAGCGAAAGGATAAGAAATGAAGACATCCGAAACAGTACTCGAATAATTGACGTGATAGATAGAACCAAAAGACAAAAATGGAGTTGGGCAGGACATATTTCAAGACTACAGGATCAAAGATGGACAACGTTGGCAACAAAATGGAGACCAGAAAGCAAGAGACGAACAGGCCGACCGAACAAGAGATGGAGCGACGATCTTTGCCAAATAAACGAAAATTGGTACAGTGAGGAGAAAAATCGAGACCTATGGGCCGCTTTGGGGGAGGCTTATTTCAAAAACTAATAATAAAAAATTGAAAAAATAAATAACCAAACTTTTATATATTAATTATCTTACTTTTCCATTATATAACTAATAATTCTATATTTGTAATTTGTATCATTATATCAAATAATTTATAAAAAATCTAATTAAAAAATTTAAAAAATTGTATCTATAGATGTATATAAATGTATTTAAAATGATAAGGCAATAAAAAGCTTATAATAATAATAATAATAATAATAATAATAATACTTTAATATTATAAATGTGAAAGTAACTCTGTCTGTCTGTCTGTTACTCAATCACGCCTAAACTACTGAACAGCGTTGCCGCGAGGACAAAAATTTTAAGGGCCATTTTGAGTCACATTTCCAAAATGTGCGGGCCACTAGCCCACTACCCTAGAAAAAATTTGTTTAAGAAAATAATATTTATTTATCTTTTCTAAATAAACTTATTATACTTCGAATTATATTAATTAAATTAAATTTTCGAATAAGTCATCAAATCCGTAGCCAAAATATATTCCATTTAAGGGTTTCAAAGAAAACTGTTCGAATTCAACTTCAAATATATTGTCTTGGCTTTCTAAGTACTCAGCTTTAACAGATTTTTTTAAAATAACATTAAATTTTTTGTTTGCGTTGCAACAACTTTCTTTATTTTGGTGTTCTTCAAATCAAGATACTCTTGAAAAACTTTAAGTTCTTCTTGCCTTTTTGGGCTGTGTTTTAAGAAATTGTAGATATGACAAAACAAACAGACGAGATACGTACTAGGTAGGTGAATAAAAATAAAGTGGCGATTGGCGAAAACAAATAAAAAGCAAACGTCATGTCAGTCTGAATGAATGAGTTCAGTGTCATTTTCAATATGGGAAGTTGTATATGGAGGAAACACATTGATAATTTTGTTGATGGAATAAAAAGATTGGATTTGTTGTTTTAGAAAAAAGAAAATATATGATATGCGGGCCATTTCATGTTGGCCCCGGGCCACGGGCCAAAATAAAAAACTTAGTGCCAAATGGCCCGATCGGGCACATTTTGGCAACGCTGCTACTGAACCAATTTGCATGAAATTTGGTATGGAGATATTTTGATACCCGAGAAAGGACATAGGCTACTTTTTTACCCCGGGAAAATAACGCATTCCCATGGGAAAATTCAGGTGACCCGATCGCTTTTACGCCTAAACTACTGAACAGATTTAAATGAAATTTGGTAAGGAGATAGTTTGAGACTTAAGAAAGGACATAAGTTACTTTTGACCTCGGGAAAACAACGCTTTTCCATGGGAAAAATTACTTTCCCGGGAATCTGATCGCTTTCACTCATAAATTACCAAAGATTTGAATAATATTTGGATAAAATTGGCATTACGGGAAAACAACGCATTCCCAACCCTTATGAAATAAGTTGTCAAACATGTTATCATACACGTATATTAACGTGGGCTGCGCGCGCCAGGTGCCTCAAGCCCTCAACGTTAGACGCAAACTGTGGCTCCCACCAAGTTCCACAAATAATAATTTTAAACCTAAACTTTGCTATGCTCAACCTTTCATCGCCAAACACGAGCCATGTAGGTACAACAAATAATTCACTGGGTCTGTCTTCTACTTCTGATAATTCTGTTTCGGCTGAGGCGCGGGGCGAGTGCGCGGGCGGGGGTCGCACGCGGTAGACGAGCCAGGTGTCGGCGGCGGTAGTGCGGCGCGGGGGGAGGATATCACTGAGTGGGTCTACCCGAACGGGCACATTGGTGAGGGCACACGCGCGCCGCCGCCGTTGTCGGACGCATGCAAATTACAGAGAAAACCTGCAAACATTTTATTTGTCGTGTAAATTTAATTGTTTCTTTAATACTTACTAATTTACTCGGTTCGTCACCTAACCTAACCTATGCCAATCACACTTAGTATGGCCTCATCCCATCTCGGCACAATTCAAACATACGTACAAAAAAGTACAGCTCAGGTTTTTTCATACTACTATCCAAAAAAAACTATCTAATGCGGACGAAGTCGCGGGTAAAAGCTAGTTTACATATAAAGAAACACTTAAGGAATATACTTGTATGTATTAGTTTTGTTCAAATTATGTACATAAATAGTACATACAAATATTTGTACTCATATTTAAGAAAAAAAATCATTAATATGCATTTGTGTTTTTGGGCGTTGAATGTTATTAATGAATGCTCTGCCCGTAAACTTCTTAGAACTAAGACAATACAGTTTTCAATTCCATTTTGTTCTGCCATTGGATGCAATTGTCAAAATTTCGGACAGCTTCGTGATGACTCATTCTTTGAACTTCAGTTTCTGAGCTAGCATTTTCATCACTATTATAATCCACAATTTCGATTTCTTCAACATTGTTGCTATCAATAATTTCGAATTCATGGATTACTCGATCTGCATCATTCCAGGACTCCAAATCATGTTTAGTGAATTCAGTCTGAAAAAATTATTTAAGACTTCATAGCTTACAAAACAGTATTTGCAATTTAAAATTGTGTTTACCTCTGGGAAAATATTTTTCATAAGAGCCACCGTATTTGCTACAACGATCATATCGTCTTGATTACGGAGAGCAACTGTTTACATACACGAAGACGAATACTTAGGACATAACTAAGCAAGCGAAAAAAAACACTTGTGTAATGGGAAATTGCGTATGTATTTTCCAATATTATCATAAACATACATGTTAGTAGATATTAAAACATTTACAGTAATTTTTTTTGTTTACTATTTGAAATTCGTTATTTTGTTCGTTATATAGAATACCTAATGGACTTGAAAAAAGTGTTCGTAATATCGATCATTCGTTATATCGGCATTCGTTATACTGGACCACCACTGTATGTGTTTTTTTTTTAACTTTCTCTAAATTTTTACTCTTAATTTGGCTTTTTTCTACAAGAAAAACATATTTTGGTATTGCCTCATAAAACCTTTATTTTTTGTTTAAGGTTTCTCAAGAACTAATGGACCGATTTTAATAATCTTCTTTTTCTGTGCAAGCTCTTGTTGGTGATGATTTTTGATAATCAAAAATGTTTTTTTTTTATTTTTAAAAAATATTAATTTTGTTTACAAAACTCGGTAACGAAATTTAAATGTAAAGCACTTTATTTAGTGCTTTCCAAAAATATTTTAAAGACAAAATCTAAAATTTCATATGATTTTCAAAAAAAAAAAAAATAAGTTACATTTTTAAATCTGAAAATATAGGAAATATTTTTAAACAAACTTTTTGGAAGACATAAGCAAGTTTTTTTTTTTATTTCTTTCAAAATTGATTTTCTGTTGAATACAAAAGATCTTAAAAAATTAAATAAATCTACTTTTGAAGTTGAATTTACTTTGGATGCTCTAGAAATGAGATTTAAACACGAATTTAAATAATTGTAAATGTCCCAAAAACAGCAAAAGTGACATTTTTGTTAAATTAACGGCTAATAGAAAAACAGAACAAACGTTTCATATTTATTAATAGCTTTAAATCTCTTGAGATTTGAAGTGAAAAGAGATTCTGAAATTTTGTGAGTGACACAAACCGTTTCTTCCCAACTTATTTGTTTACCTTAATTTGTTTTAATGTAATTTTTTAGAGAGATTATGTACTTAAATGCACCCACATATATCCTCAAATTCAAGAACCAAGCGTTTTTCTCTCTACAATTTGTATGTTTTGTTGACTCCTTTAAGGTCAAAATACGAGTAAGTAGATTGATAGCGATAGTATAATAGACTCCCGAAAATTGAGTCCGAAAAAATTACGTCAAAAAAAGTCCGACAGTTCTTCATATCAGATCGTCTGTCTTGATTTTTTGTAGCGTTCTTCGCATTAATAGAAATGGAAACAAGAAAAGTAATTTAAAAAAAAAAAAAAGCTACGTTTTAAAACAATTTCTTACATTTCTGCGTAAATGCACCAAAAACCCTCTAAACTATTGTGTTTTAGCTCTTAAATATGACAATGGCATATTTAGAAAACTGTTGGAATCTTGGAATGCTTTCATGAAGTCATCCAAATTAAATAGTTAGTCCAAACCTTGCTGGACAACAGTGTTCTAAAATAATTTGATTACTAAAGTTGTCACTTTAGCAATTGAAATGTGTAAATATAAGGTTAATATACACAGTAGATATGTTATTTAAATCCTTAAAAAAACATTAAAGAACATTTGTAAGCGGTGAGTAAAAACTCATCTAAGTGTTGAACCCCCCTGATTAAAAGTCTGGATTCGCCCTTTATAAGCCAAGCAGTAATCAAAGCCATGTCTGCCACTATCACAAAGTAAGGATTGGTACAGCAATGCCGTTGGGAGCTTCGTAATCGACATTGACGGTAATAAAAAGGGAGACAAATTGGCCAAGCCATATTTTATTTTTTTATTTATTTATTTGTTTAAGATATTACATATTGTAGGACCTTGTCCCTTGTTTATATGCTTAGTTATTCGAAAATATAAAGAATGAATAAACTATAAGTACATTTTCATAAAATTAACTAAAAATTTAACATAATATCAGCTAAATTTAATTTAAAATCTTAATATCAAAGGAAATAACTAGTACCTTATGTAATGAAAACAGTATACACAAAAAACAATATTAGCTTCCATAAATTAAATTTAAACCAGAGAATACAAAAGAAAATAAGAACCATCAGAGAACGCACAAGAACCAGAAGTATCTGTTATGTTATACAAAGGTAGCAAATACCAAACGCTTAAACTTGTTAACATTGTGAGTAGATCGCAATTGTCTTGGAAGGTCATTCCAAAGTTTGATGCCACGAATTAGAAATGATGATGAAGCTCGAGTACTACTGTGTCTAGGTATAGAAATTCTATTACTAGAAGTATTCCTCAAAAAAACAATTTTATTGAAAAGATATACTGGAATTGACTTAAAAACTATTTTATGAAGAGTAGTTAGAACTCTTATCTGAAGAAAGTCTGGAAACGACATTCCCAGGAAAGATTTAGTAAACTTAGAAATATGTTCCCTCCTCTTTATAGAGTATACATACCTGATAACATCATTGAAGCATACCCTCAATCTTGTTAGCACTATACCAGTAGCACCTGAAAACATTTCAGCACCATACAAAAAATGGGGAACCAGAAGAGCCTTGGCAAGCTTAATTTTGATATGGTATCAATGATATACAGGTCAATAGAAAAGGTAAATGAACAAATCCCCCAAAGTTGCATTGAAATCGAAAACAGCAGGTGGGCAGCTCTTGAAACTTGTATAGAGTTTCTAGGAACCTATGGCCAAAAAACTCCAAAGGTTAAACAAAATTCCTTTACCAACTAGGCAGGCCCCAGCTGTCCTAACGGGTATCCTAACGGGTTTCAACTCATTGTGCACCCACATGAACAGAATGAGTATCGGCTCGTTTGATTTATGTAGAGGAGACGGAGGATGATACCTTCCACTTTTTATGCGAATGCCCTAGCCTAGCCATAAGAAGAATGACAATATTAGAAGAATGACAAAATTAGAGACATTCTTTAATTTTCCCAGGATGGTTCAGGGGAGCGCCCGCAACCTGAATCCTCATCTTTCCTTCCCTTTCCCTATCCAATCCTTTCCCTTTTTGGGGGAGTACAATGGGTCCAAAGAGATCTAAGTGAGATGTTTCAAAAAATACTGTTAAATTAGGTAAGAATTGGTTTTCGACTAAAAATTTCGTAAACAAAAAAAAGATTTTAAAATCGAACTTATTTCGTTATATGCAAAATATTGTTGATAACTTTTAATTATTTTTTTTTAGATAAATTCAAGTTACAACTTTTTGTTTACAAAACATGAAAACCTACAAAAACAACAAAAACTGAAAAGACATAATTTTCGACCGAAGCATTATGAAAACAAAGACAGATATTGACTTTAATTTTTTACATCTCACACAAAATGGGCACGGATTTGAAGTTTTCAGTGTGGGTCGTATCCCAGCCTCTTTTTGTTAACTTCTTTTGTACAATAAAATGAACATACATTGAATCCTCTTTAAAAATACTCGTTTTTTAAATACTAAAATCATATTTTTTCGTGGAAACTCTTATGTAATGCAATTAAAGCACATTCTCCTTTATTTACTTTGCACAACAATAATCATACTGAAAATTCTCTAATTTCCGAACCATAAATAAATTAATTATTAAAATTTTGTTTATGTTTTTATTTTGTATTTTAATATTAAAAATTAAAATTAAATTTAATTAATTTTTGTTAATGAGAAAAAATCGCCTTGGCATAAAGCCAATTTAGTGGATAGAAAATTAAAAAAAAACACCGCACGCGTTAAACTATAATAATTTCGATTTTTCTTTGAGTTTATTTTGTTTGAATTATTTTTCTTAGCTCATTTGAAACATTTCGAAATTTTTCAAATAAATCATTGGGTGATTAAAATTTACGCTAAGTAAACAAATCACATTTGTCTATCTGAACAAAAATAAACTCAACATCATGTTTTGAATTGTTCTTATTTTTTGTTGTTGTTGTTTCTATAAATAAAAATCTTCTATGTTTTTTTATTAAGAAATATTAAGAATATACTCAACACCTCCTTACAACATACATGTAGATACATAATTTTGTGTACGTTAGATGTCCGTTGAAGAAGATCCACTTTACGAATATGTTCAGAATCATAATAAATCATTGTTTGTGGGTGAAACGTGTTTGTAGTTTTGAATTTTGATGTTTTATTTTGTTTAGTTGAGGCGAATAGTTGAGGCAGGTTGAGGTTTTTCTAAGAATTTCAAATACAAAACAAACAAAACTGGGAAACACAAAAATAGTACTATTTTTCTTCAGAAAAGCTGCTGAATAAATTCTTTTTAATAATTGTGGAATTCAACAATATTTATGTATTTCAAAAACAAAATAGGCAATGTAAGGAAGAATGAAAATAATAAGCTATTTAAACAAGTTAAAACGAGGAGAATACAGTTTTCGAAAAACCTTATAAGTAAAGATTTTGAAGTCAGCAGCTTATAAAACGTCTCACTAGTCGATAATCTACTTTTTTCGTACACATTTGAAGCAGAATAATACAAAATATATACATAATGTTGTTTTTTTTTTAGATCAACACAAATGGTATTCTAACTTTTCTTACTGAATTTCCCGAGTACTTAAATCAACCGTTTCCACTGGAGTATCCGTCGATAGCGCCATTCTTCTCAAACGTGGATACGTCCGGAGCAAATGACTCAACAACAATCAGTCTATTCAAATCACAGAATCCTGAAAAATTACAGAAGACCAATGCCCTCATTAGGAGTGTCATTCCCGAAGAATATGATTTTGAAGCAACAACGTTATTTGTGGCCACTTGGGAGAATGTTGGTTACTACGATGGAAAAACTGATAAATTGAATACTTTCCAGGTAAAACTTTGTCTTAATACCAACATCTGATGGTAATTCCTTAACATTTGAACTTTTAATTCATTAAGGCCGTCATTATTTGTAACGAAGATACAACCTACGTTCAGTTTATCTACCCGAAAGGCGGTATCAATTGGTTGCAAGCCGATACAGGGGAGCTTGGCCTACCCGATGTTCGAGCTCAAGCTGGTTTCATTGCGGAGGATGGAAGGTTCTTCACTATTGACGGATCGGGAACTGATAATGTGAGAACTTTTCTGGTCTCAACTCAACTTAAGATAATGATGGTTTTTCTATTCAAAGGCTAGGTACTTCAGTGAGATGTCAAATGTCAATATCGATGGCGTGTTCCTCTACCATGTGGGACTCTTGGATTTTGATTCAAATATTTCTGACTCGGTGAGTCAGGAAACTGAAACTGAGTCACCTGCTCCTAGGACCTGTGCCGAAGGCAATCACGGAATGTGTCACTCCTCGGCCACTTGCTTCGATAAATTAGATGGATTTTGTTGCAAATGTGTAAAAGGATATTACGGAAATGGAATGTCGTGTGTCAAAAACACAGTTCCGATTCGTGTGTCGGGATCACTAAGCGGTAACATTAACAATCAGCCCATTGACGCAGCTGCGAAACTGCAATCCTACATAGTTATGCAAGATGGACGAAGTTACACTGCTATCAATCCGATCAGTCACGAATTGGGCGCCCAATTGAAGTTGGCTTTACCAGTTATCACCTCAATCGGTTGGCTCTTCGCAAAACCACTGTCTGCCGATGGTTTGAATGGTTATCAGCTAACCGGTGGAAAACTCGTTCACAACTCCGAATTGGTGTTCAAATCTGGGGAAGTCCTGTATATAAATCAAACGTTCGATGGTTTGAACTACTGGGATCAGCAGCAAGTTAAGATCGATATCAATGGACATGTACCGCATATCGGCTACGACGAAAAAATCCAAGTTCCCGACTACATCGAAGAAATAACCTTCACTTCTCGGAACAGCATTTCGATGATTGGAGAACGTCGCATCGAAATACCCTCCAGGAACAGTGCTATTGAATTTGAAATGAAACAACAAATAACCTTCGATGCTTGCTACTTGGACTACGAGACCGATCCAACCGGAACAAGTATTTTGGAGAAAGTTTCAAAGATCACATTGGACTACTTCCCACAAGATCAAGCTCTCCGCACAGGGTTGCTGGCTAAAATTGGTTCTGATGTTGGATTGAATCCTTGCTCAGATGGTTCAGCAAACTGTGGGGAGAATACTGTGTGCGTTCCAGATGAGGATTCATACAATTGTATTTGCATGGATGGCTTCGCACCAGAAGTGATCGATGGAGATAGAGAAATTTGCGTTGACATTGATGAGTGCCAGACGGGATCTGATATCTGTGATGATAACGCCTTGTGCAGAAACACTCTTGGGGGATACACGTGCATGTGTCTTGAAGGCTACTTTGGGAACGGTCATGAGTGCAGTCCTCTTGGTGGAAACTACATCATTGAATCTACAACTGGAAGTGGTGAAGAAGAGGCAAATACTCTCGATCAAGATAGAAGAGAAGAAATACTTAGGATACAAGAGGAACAAAGACGCACAGAGGAAGCAAGAAGGGCTTCGGCAGATGAAAGATGGAAAGAAAGTCAAATGAGACAGGAACAAGTTAGAATTGAAGAAGAAAAGAGGCGCGAAGAAGATGAAAGAAGAATTGAGCAATCAATGAGACAAGACGAGATAAGACGGGAGGGAGCAAGAAAACAACAAGAAGCAGAGCGAAACAATCAAAGGAGGGAATTCGAGGCTAGGCGAGAGGATGAACGAAGAGCTGCTGAGAGAATTGAAAATGAGCGCAGAGATCAGGTAGAAAGGCAAGAAGCTGAAATAAGGCAAAATGAAGCGAGGGAAGAAGAGAGGATCAACGAAGAGCAATGGGAAAGTGATAGGAGGGCGGAGGAGAAAGAAGAAAGTGAAACGGAGTATACACCAGAACAAAGTTCTGATTGTTACGTAAGTATTGAAAAGGTCTCAGAATTTTCTTAAAAAAAGTAAGACTTTTGTACCCAGAGCTTTGACTCATAGAATATATTGCGAATCAATTTTTTGTTTAAAGGTTAAACGCGTGGCAACATTGTTTCTGAGCGGCTTTCAATCAAAACTATAAAGGATGTTAGTTAAATACAAACAATAACGTCTGAATCTGCAACGCAGAGGTTCAATCAACAAGCTATCAAACTTTCTCCATTTTCAAAAGCAAAGTTATTTGATCATGTCTAAATGTTGCTTTCTTGCCACTCTCGTTTAATAGGGTGAAATTAATAAACTCTTATATTTGGCTTATAAACAAAGCCAACACATGTTTATCAAATTTGATTAACAAGATTCACTAAACTGTAAAAGCCTAACCTTAACTTTTGGTTGATTTATTAAAACCATTCGATTACATTTTTTACAAAACTTTCAAAAGCAATTTCTTGACATTTATTTTTTTGCTGAGCAAAAAGACGGAAAACATTTTTTTTTCAAAAACTCAAGATTTCCAAAATTGTTTTTTCTAACATTACCCTCTTCAACTTCTTACCCATTTTAGAATTTTAAAATTTTATTTTTATTGAACATTGTACGAGTATTTTATTACCTGTCAATTTTTGTTTTGAATTTCCTCCCCCCAGCGTTGTTCAAAGGATGCAAATTGCGTAGAAGGACACTGTGAGTGTAGGGAAGGACATAAGGGTAACGGTTTCTTCTGCGAATACATTTGTCGTCCCGATGAAAGTTGGGAGGATGGTAAATGCGTGCTACCCACCGTTGAACCAAGCTGTAGCTTTTTCAGTGGTTGCTCCTGCCCCGAAGGATATGATCTATCTCCGGACGGCAGCATTTGCCGCCTCATTAGCTCTAATGAACTCCCTACTAATATAGGTAAGAATGGAGTACCATACGTTTTTAAATAGTGACTTTGATTTAAAAATCAATCTTTAATTTACTCCGGATAAAGTTACGTGCGACGTTGAAGATAGATGTCATGAAAATGCAACCTGCGAATGGTCCGAACAGGAAATGGGTCACATTTGCATTTGCTTGCATGGTTTCGCTGGCGATGGCTTCAAGTGCAGCAGAATTGATGAGTCATGTACAACGGTAGGATGTCAATGCAATGCTATGCCATGATATGAATGGCCGGCTCTCCTTTTGCTTGTAGACTTAATCCTTACACAAACATTTCAGAATCCTGCCTTATGCGGTGTTCATGCTACCTGCGAGTATAACGAATCAATTGGGAAGTCCGAGTGCAAGTGCGAACCACGTTACGAAGGCGATGGAATAAATTGCAAACTTGCTCCCGAGTGCCGTTCCGACGTGGATTGTGGTCAATCGGCGTATTGTGATAAAGGCGTTTGCCAATGCAACGAAGGATTCGAACGTGACTTGTCAGACTTTTGCGTACCGGCCGGTATGTGTGGTGGAACTTATTGCGCTGACAATGCTATGTGCAAATGGGATAACAGACAGCATGTTCAGTATTGTGAATGCATGGAAGGATATCAGGGCGATGGAGTGAGTTCTTGCAAGAGTATACCAACATCGTGTCGCGTCAGAAATACATGTGGGGTGCATGCTACCTGCGAACCTTCTAGAACGTGAGTTTCGCGTCCTTTATACACACCATCCAATTTGTACCTTTACATGATTTCTATAGTCCGTATAATAATTAAGCTTTTCTAAAATTTAAGTGATCCAGCTTTGTTTGAATGCATTTGCAATCCTGGTTTCTATGGCGATGGATATCTTTGTATTGAGGAGCAGAACTGCCAGAACACACCATCATTGTGTGACCCTAATGCCAGCTGTCAGTCGATAAATAGTGGTATTGCTTGCGTTTGCAAACCTGGTAAGAAAATCATTGGTTATAACAATTTTTCTCGCTCTAATTGTTTTTCTTGTATACAGAAATAGCATTATTGTTGGTTAAATCAAACTATACATGAATATATATTAGAGAAGTTAAAGAATTTTATAATTTTAAATAGATACAAATAAGATTTGAAAATTAAATAAGAGATCGGAGGTTTACAAAAGGTTATCAATAAAAGATTGTACAAGAGGACTCGTCATGATAGAGTTATTCATTTTTAAGGGAACATATTTTTTACATTCCTACTTTGCTCTTCAATATCTTCTCGATGGTAAATTGTTTAAAATCCAGGATCTAAACTCTCTTGTTGACTAAATTTGATGCAAGGTATTAAAAGTAGTTAACAACATATTAAGCGCCCCGTAACATTATTTTCTTAACTAATTCTTAGAATTTTTTTGGAATGTGTAAAGTAATAATTTATTAACTTCCTATAGGAAGTTATTGTAATGGGTCCGATTTGTCGAATTGAAAATTTTGAGATTTCTCTACGTTTCAAGGTCCCTAGAGTCGAAATAAAAGATTTTTAGAAAGATGTCTGTGCGTGCGTGTGTACGTACGTTCGTACGTCCGTGCGTCCGTACATTCGCGACGTTTTTTCGTCGTCCATAGCTCAAGAACCAGAAGAGATATCGACTTCAAATAATTTTTTTTTATACAGATAATAAGGCAGAAAGATGCAGAAAGGGCTCTCAAGAAAATTGCGTGGGTGGTTTTTTTACCATAGCTGTTTAAAAAAAAGGTGACAATTTTTGTTAACCCTTGGAACTTGAATTAAATTTTTATTATATATTGTAACGTGATACAAAACAATTATATTTTTTTTATAAATCAAAAAAACTAAAAAAAAATTGTTCACCTTGAAAATTTTACGACTAAAATATGATTTCATCTCCAAAACAATTTTGTGCAACGAAGAATAATGTTTTTGACATCTGATAAAATTTTGAGAAAAATCTAATTGACAGTTTTTTTTATAAAAAATAAAAACCTAAAAAAAACATTACTCAAAGTTGGTAAAAATTGAATTTCGACTCAAATATCTTTTCAAAAACTTGAGATTATGGCTTCAAACTTATTTTATCTTATAAGAAATATTGTTTTCAACATTCTGAAAAATGTTGAGAAAAATCGAATTGACAGTTTTTTTTACTAAAAATAAAAACCTAAAGAAAAATTAATAAAAGTCGGTAAAAATTGATTTTGGACTCAAATATCTTTTCAAAACTTTGAGATATTGGCTTTAAACTACTTTTATCTTTGAAAAAATATTGTTGTCAACATTCAGTAAAATTTTGAAAAAAAACGAATTGACAGTTTTTTTTACAAAAAATTAAAAACCGAAAAAAAATTTAACAAAAGTTGGTAAAAATTGATTTTCGACTCAAATATCTTTTCAAAACTTTGAGATAATGGCTTCTAACTCATTTAAACTTATAAGAAATATTGTTTTCAACATTAGGAAAAACTTTAAGAAAAATTGAATTGACAGTTTTCTTACAAAAAATAAAAACCTAAACAAAATTTATAAAAGGTGGTAAAAATTGATTTTCGACTTAAATATCTTTTCGAAAATTTTAGATTATGACTTCCAACTAATTTTATCTTATAAGAAATATTGTTTTCAACATTCGGTAAAATTTTGAAAAAAATCGAATTGACAGCTTTTGTACAAAAAATTAATAACCTAAAAAAAATTTAACAAAAGTTGGTAAAAATTGATTTTCGACTCAAGTATCTTTTCAAAGATTTGAGATAATGGCTTCTAACTAATTTTAACTTATAAGAAATATAGTTTTTAACATTAGGAAAAACTTTGAGAAAAATTGAATTGACAGTTTTTTTTACAAAAAATAAAAACCTAAAGAAAATTTATAAAAGGTGGTAAAAATTGATTTTCGACTTAAATATCTTTTCGAAAATTTTAGATTATGGCTTCCAACTAATTTTATCTTATAAGAAATATTGTTTTCAACATTCGATAAAATTTTGAGAAAAATCGAATTGACAGTTTTTTTTTTACAAAAAATAAAAACCTAAAAAAAAAAACAATACTAAAACTTCGTAAAAATTTACTTTCGACTCAAGTAGCTTTTCAAAAATTACAAATATTGGCTTCAAACTTATTTATTTCACAGAAAATATTGTTTTCGACATTCAGTAATTTTTTTATAAAAATCCAACAGCCCGTTTTTTCATAAAAAAATAAAATCTACAAAAAATAGTACGCAAATTTGGTAAAAATTGATACATATAGACAAACTTTTAAGCAAGACAAATCGACCGACGGGATGGGAAGTTATCAGTGTGGGTCGCATCCCAGCCTTCTTTTTTTTTTTTGAATAAGTAGTGTTTAAGTAGTTTATATTTTCAACATAAAATATGAATAAGTTTTTGAATTATTCAAAATAAAAAACAGTTAAAAATATATTCTGCTCTGCTTTGAAATAAAACTTTTAACAATGTTCTTAACATGATTTTAATTTGTTGCTTATTTAATTCCAAATTGATCAAACAAAAATTAATTCAAATTCATTTTCATTTTATAGGAAAATTATTGATTTCCTATAAAATGGTTCGTATGTTCACTTAGAAGAGTGTCATCAAAAGAGACCTAATTTGCTGATCCATTTGACACAATCATGTAAATAAAATAAATATAAAAACCCATGAAATTAAAAACTGCTGTCAGATTTCATTGTTAATATCATCAGTGAATTGGAAAATGTTTTAAACCTCATACAAATGACATTTATATACAAATTGTGTGATCCAACATTTGTCTGAAAATGTGATTATAGTATTCTCTATGTAAACGGCTAAAAGGCATTTGTAATATTCCTTACACTGGCATAACTTTTTTCTTTGATGAAAAAAAAATTATATAAAAATATTTGTATTGAGCTTATGCATATTTGTTGTACCGGCCTCTCTGTCCATTTCATTGTTCAAAGAAAGTGGTCTCCCCTCTCACAAGTTTTTGGTCTATGTGTAGCTTAACTATAGTTTACAAAAAAGGTCCCAAAGATAATATGTATTTATTTAAAATTATAGCCCAATTGCTAAACTGTTCCTTATTTCAAGAATTACGCCCTCGGTCTCAACAGATTTTAGCAGGGCCTTGGCCAAACAGAATTTGTTAGGATGCATTTCTACTTACTTATAGAAAGCCGCCACTACAACGTTCACCTTAGATGTCTCATTCCTAAGCTTTACGCACAACCCTGCGTTCTCCAATGCAGCCAATAAGCTTCTAATTTTGTATCCTTATATTTTTATATTTCTTTTAACGCTGACATTTTTTAAGAACATTTCGTCGATAGATGACTCTTCCCTTATTTTTCCTCGCTATTTGCTTAGTTAGTGCACCCCTTATTTTTCCCAATAATTCTGCATCACTGTTGTTCGACCACTCTTTGAGTACACCCCTCAAATATGGTCCCTTTATAAAGGCGTATATATTTCAAGATTGAGAGCGTTCAACGGAGTTTAATTCGATTTGCCCTTTATTGCCTACTTACAGAATTTGTTATGATGCATTTCTACTTACCTATAGAAAGCCGCTACTACAACGTTCACTTTAGATGTCTGTTTCTAAGCTTTACGCACAACCCTGCGTTCTCCAATGCAGCCAATAAGCCTCTAATTTTGTACCCTTATATTTTTATATTTCTTTTAACGCTGACATTTTTTAAGAACATTTCGTCGATAAATGACTCTTTCCATATTTTACCTCGCTATTTGCTTAGCCTGGTGTCAAAAGAACTATTTAGATCCACAAAAAATTAATATAAGTAAATATTAGCCAATTAATTTTTCACGGAAACGAATTCAAATTTAACTCCGTCAAAACTTTCCCCATAATCAACGAAGCAACGCATTTCTTCTGTTGGATTTGTTCGGAAACTTGGGCTGTTATGTGATCGGGATCCAATTTTGTTACGATAAAATACTTTACGCGAAATCAACAATCATTACTGTTGTTCGACCACTCTTTGAGTAGGTACATTGGTAATTTGAGAAATACTCGTCTCTTTTTTCTGCCCACAGTACCTACTTCTTATGGCTCAAATGAACCCATTGTTATGCGAGCTACGAAATATCAGTTTTAAAGAAAACTTTTGCAATTTCAATGTCCCTAAGCTCAGCACTTCCGGCTTTAAACATCGTCTCCAAAACTTTCCTTTTAATCAACCTCGTCTTTAGGCATAAGTTTCTTAATTTGTTAATGTTATAAATGTCGTTTGAATTAAGCCAAATAAAAAAGGGTATTGTCCCCTCCAAAACAAAATAACTTCCAATAGGAAGTTTAAAATTATTAGTATCAGAATAATGTACACAAATATAAAACAAAACAGTCCTAGTTCCAGACACTTTTTATTAAAATAGGTCTTCACTTTTGTTTTCCTTTCCTTCAGGATATCTGGGCAATGGAACAATATGCCGAGAAAGACCAACTTATGACTCTGGATTCCTGTTGATAAGTCAAGGTGTTGTTATTGTGCGTGTTCCATTCAATGGAAAACAAAGTCGACCCATTTCGGTTGCTTCCATGGCCATCGGACTCGACAAGGATTGCATTGAAGGACGTGTCTACTGGGGTGATATATCGGCGAAGAAAATCATGAGTGCAAAATACGACAGCACAGATACTCGTCCTTTCATTATTGATGGTATGTATTTTGAACTTATATGTACTAGGTATAGAAATGGAACAAATTCCGTTTGTCACCATAAGTACATACATACATATAAACATATATAGAAACTTTATTGTATTTATTTGATTTTTAATCAAAACTCTTTTTGATATTATTTCTCTGTGCTTGGTTTGGTTGGATCGTTTGTTATGCTCCCTTTCCGATATTTAAGACATTGAATCGCCAGAGGGAATAGCAATTGATTCCGTATCTCGACGAATCTATTGGACTGACTCGGTAAAGGACACAATTGAAGTGGCTAGCTTAGAAGATCCAACGATGAGAGCTGTATTGGTGAACAAACATTTGGTCAATCCCCGAGGCATTGCTGTCGACCCATATAGAGAGTAAGCGAAAACATAACTTGGATGCTCAATTCTACTCATGCACCCATATCGTTCATTGATTGTTCTGAAAAAAATAGAAAAGTTTGATTATATCTGACCCTTTTGTATCCTTTCATCCATCAGGAAACTTTACTGGTCCGATTGGAATCGTGAATCGCCAAAAATTGAAATGTCCGATTTGGATGGTACAGGCCGGCAAGTTCTCCTCGATAAATCAACGGTCATGCTGCCAAATTCGTTGGTGGTGCTCAAAAACAGCGGGGAATTGTGCTTTGCCGATGCTGGAAACCACAAAATTGGGTGCATCGACGGCTACACGAATAAGGTGAGGACTGTCGCTTCGGATCTCTCATATCCGTTCGGACTATCTGCCACGGATAATAGTTTCTATTGGACTGATTGGACAACGTATGTAGAAGGTGTTTTTGGGAGGATTTGTATGTTTTGAAAACATTTTTTTTTGTTTTATAGGAAAAAACTTGAACGTGTCGATTTTGATGGTACCCGTCATCAAGGTATGCGCAGTCGGGTGTTGGGAAGTCACAAAATGTACGGAATGACTGCTGTGGAGGACTACTGCCCACAAGGTTCCAGTCCGTGTCAGATAAACAACGGTGGATGCCCGGCCGAAAGGATTTGTTTGTCAAACCGTAACTCACCATCTGGTAAAAGCTGTAAATGCACAAAACAATCAAAGACCTGTGACACGCAATACTATGATGAACATTTTCAACAGTTTATTTAAGAATAATAAGAGGTTGTTTTTTTCACTAAACAATACTTAAATTGAAAAAAGTTACTTTTTTGAGTTTCTAATAATGTATTTGTCAGTTTTTTTATTTATAATTAAGCATCATATTTTTTCAAAACACCTTAAATATAAGAAAGTTATTCAGCCAAATAGAAGTCGTTAAGATGAACCAAAAATCAAATAACATACAAAATAATTCAATTATCCTCTTGTGTGCCTTAATTACTGTTTATTTGAATGTTTTTTCTACCAGAAGATAATAATAAAATATTTAAATTTATAGAACTTGTTTTGTTTTCTTTTACATATACTCCCGGTCATAAGGTTAGAAGCAGGCATTTTCGAGAAGTAAATTCGATATTTCTCCCGTTACATGATGGATAAGAAAAAAGCAACTATGGTAAATGAGGGACCATTTTGTTAACAACAAAATATAAAACTTGGGTAAAGGAGAGATTTAGCTTACGAAACTTTCATGGCAAATTGTTAATTGAGTCAAGAATATGCCAAAATAAATCGGGTCATTAGACTATAGAAGCACATGAAATAAATGGAAATAAAATGCAAGTATTTGTATTTTGTTATGTTTTTTAGCTTTCATTAGGTTTTTTTTAATGTGTGCTACCACCAGCCTTCATAATAACTTCAAAAAGTCTATCTTTTAAGGATTTTTAAAGAGATTCCAAGCAGACCAGAGAAATCTTACTCCAGGCCAATTTGATACCATGAATTAGCGCTCCCTTGTTATCGTTTTGCTTCTCTTTCTCATGTAGGTACCTAACGTGTAAGCTAGCCCCACATGTTTTAAATTATGTTAAGGTCCGAGGAATATGGTGGCCAAGGCAGCAAGTGGAAGTTTTCGTTCACAATAAGGCATTTTACCTCTCGGGCTGTGTGTATGGGAGCGTTTTCCTGCTGAACAATCCATGGAAGCTCGCTAATATTGGGGAATACTGATTCCAGCAAGGCTTTGTACGTTTTGCTAGTCATTTGGTATCTTGGACTACCAAGTCTTAAGCGCCATACAATAAAATTGAGCCCCAGACAATAACGCCTCCTTCTTTGCTATGGTGACGGTTTAAAAATCACTACTCTCTCCTCAGGTGATGGAAATAATAATTATAACCATCTGGCCCATCTAGGTTAAATTTTTCGTCGGAAAAAAATAACCTTCCGCCAATCATTTGCGGTCATTCCATTTTGCACATGCCAGCTTATTTGATCTTTCTCGAAACACAAGCGTTGCTTCTTCCTTGCGTCATTAAGTGGTGTTTTTTTTCAAAAGCTTCAGGCACTTTAAGTGTTTAGCATGGCGAATCGTGCATTTAAAAGTGGATAAGCTGGCCTTAACATTACCTTTCTTCCTAGTTTTACCCAAATTTTATATTTTGTTGTCAACAAAATAGTCCCTCATTTACCATGGTTGTTTTTTTCTAATCCATCATGTAACGGTAGATATATCAATTTTACTTTTCGAAAATACCTGCTTCTAACCTTATGACCTGCAGTGTATACAGTGATGGAAAAAATAATAGAAACAAGCTTCGTCTTCATTCTTTTTAACCATTCTTTTTAACACATAAAAAGGTATTTGTTAAGAGTTGGAAAATAAAAACTACACAGATATCTTTTAAATAATTTATTGCTTAAATGCAACAATTTTTCAAATATAATACTGAGAAATAATGATAAAAAGTAGAACTATGATTAATAAGTTGTTTCATACTGGAAAAAATAATAGAAACAAAATTAGAATGGTACTCTTTTTGTAGGGAGAAAGTAACTTAACGATAAAAGTATTTCAAATTCTTTTAGTACCTAATATGTAGTGGTACCCTTATTTTTAATAACTGCTTAACCCGTTCGCCCCTCGAATTCACCAATTTAGCACATGTCTCCATGGGTATAGAGTACCATAGACGACCACAACTCGTCATTATTTTTGGATCTACAATCTCCGATCCTTCGCTTAAGGATACCCCATGAGTGCTCAATTGACAGTTGTTGTTTCTATTACTTTTTCTAGGTGAAATCATCATTGTCCTCAAACTTTTTGACCGTTAAGTGAAAACAATAGGTTGTTTTCACGAAACAATTAACCATTTGAGAGCATTATTAGGTACGATTAAAACATAGAAAGACTAACGACAAAGGACTTAATTGCTAAAAAATTATTGTGTATTTTCTCCATAAAATCTAAATGCACCGGACTTGACAATATTCATCCTGACTTTATTAAAATCCTCCTACCCTTCCTACTTTCCCACATAACGCACATATTCAACACCATTATAATGACATCTACATATCCCATCCTATGGAAGATATCGAAAATTATCCCCATCCTAAAACAAGGAAAGAAGAAGGAATATAGACCGATAGCTATCCTATCTTTTCTATCTAAAGTTTTTGAAAGTCTGATAAGTACCCAGATAAAATATTATATTAAAGACAAGCAATTATTGAATCCTTTGCAATCTGGATTTCGGTCTGGACATAGTTGTGTTTCAGCTTTACTCAACGTATCTGATGGCATAAGACATGCTTTAGACAATAAATTTACAACTGTGATAACCATACTTGACTTTTCAAAGGCATTTGACTGTGTAAACCATAATCTTCTCTGTGATAAATTGGCGACCCTATTTAGCTTCTCTGACACAACCAAAAAACTTATTTACTCATATTTGACCAATCGTATGCAAGCCGTGTCTTGTAATGGTAGAATGTCCTCGTTTCTCCCTGTTAATAATGGTGTTCCTCAAGGATCAATCCTTGGACCTTAACTGTTTTCATTGTTCATTATTGATCTGCCCTCTGTTTTGTCTTACTGTCAGTTTCATATCTATGCAGATGATGTCCAATTATATATTAGTTTTCCTGAGATGATGCTTAAGGATGCAATATCTAAAATGAACATTGATTTACAGGCTATATATGATTGGTCGACACGGAACGGACTTAAATTCAATCCTGAAAAAACGAAGGCTCTTCCAATTTCAATAAACAAACCAAACCCAGATAATTTCCCTCCCGTTATGTTGAATAATTGTATTATTGAATATGTTGCCCAAGTTAGAAATTTAGGTTTGGTCTTTAAAAACAGGTTAACTTGGAATAACCATGTCTATACAGTTGTTTCAAAGATTTATGCTTCACTTAGAGGACTATCTGTTACTAAATCCGTACTACCTACCCATATTAAATTAAAGCTGGTAAAAGCACTTGTCCTACCTATAATAACGTACGGGTGTGAGCTGTTTGCTGATCTTGATTCTCAATCAGCTCACAAACTAAAAGTGGCATTTAATGCAATAGCTCGGTTTGTTTTTAACCTAAGTAGGTTCGATCATGTCTCTTTTCAAGCTCGTCAGCTTTTCAATTGCGATCTGGTAGTTTTCTTCAAATATTGTTGTTGCATTTTACTCTTCAAATTGATTTATAAAAAGACTCCTAGTTATCTATGTAACAGACTTAATTTTTGTGTTTCTAGCCGTTCCATTTTATTGCGCTCGTCCACCTTTACGTGTTTGACATCGCGCAGGCAATTTTTCGTTCATGCTGTTAGACTGTGGAATAACCTCCCCAGTCACATGAGGTCTAAAATCGAAAACAGAAAGTTTAAAGCAATTTGTTTTGAATATTTCTCAAACTTGAACTGAACATACTTTTAAATTAATCATTTTCAATTTTATTTTCCTTGTGCCTTGATTCATATAACTTTAATTGTCTTTTGTTTTTTTTTTTTGTTCTGAAATCTTTAATTCTTAATTTTAGTAAATTTTTAATGTATAAATAAATTTAATTGATTTTTTGTTAATTTTGTTCTCACACGTTTGTAAATATTTCTTTTGTTAATTGTATCTTAAACCAATGTTTTATATCCTGTACTATTTATCAGTTTAACTTGATGTACAGCTGACATACAAATTAATAAATATCAAAATATCAAATATTGAAAATGATGGAGACATTTGTTTCTATTATTTTTTCTAACACTGTATTTTTGATGGTATATATAAAATGGCATTGACCATTTTTTGGTCTACTTGCGCATACTTTAAAACATTAACAATTTCAAATAAATAAATACCCTTTGAAAAATTCAAAGTTTTTAGGTTTAAAATAGATAGATTTAACACAAATTCCCCTCAAAAATTATAGATTTTTAAATTTTTTTAAGATCTTAAAGGTTTTTGTATTTAATAGAAAATAAATTGTGAAAAAAAACAAATTAAGAAAGCCTTACACTATAATTATATGCGTCAAAAAATAAGATGGAATTGAAGACGATCGAAATTGATGATCTTTTATTCAAGGTTACTTCTGAAGAACCTATTTGCTTTTTCTCTCAGAAAAAGGCTTTATGAAAATTTAGAGCAATACTAAAGTTTTTCCAAATTCTGAATTGTGTGGAAGAAAAGATTTTAGTTGTTTTGACAGCAAACCGCTTTTTGGTGAATATCTATAAGTTACTAACAAATCTTTAGACAAAATCTTTACTTATTCAACCTAACTGTATAAGCTTTCTGGCTCATATGACCACCCCCCTTAATCGTTAATTGGTCAAAAATTGATGAATTTTTGCTGAGCGATTGGAAAAGGGCTGGATTCCCGGGTCATATTATGTCATCTTGGTCCAGTCCTCAGTTAAAAGTAGTATTTTTACCAACAAAGTTTAAAATAGTAAAATACTAATTTTACATATATACAAAATAAATAATTCAAAATATAAGGGGGGTCATATCCATTAACGCAATTCGATAAGTTTTGAATTTAAGGGAATTTCTACGAAAATTAAAAAAATAAACTCCCAGGGGGTCATGAACCCTACGATGACCCCCATATTTTGGTGAAACTCTTATTTTCTTTGCAACAATTCAAAACTATCAACATTCTCGAATATTAGTTTCCTTAAACTTTAATGTTCTGATACACACTTTTAATACTATAAGTACTTCTGTGTATGCTTTTGCCCCAAGTCCATTGAGTACGTTTGGTCTTATGACAAAACTAAACTGTACTGCTTCATTTTCTTGGACTGCTTAGTTCCTTCAAAAAAACTAATGTTTGTGATTTTGAAGGTAAAATAAATGTTATATTCTTAAAAAAATGAATTTAATATAGTTTCTCATTATTAAAAGTTTTACTAGTTTTTGGAACCAATCCCAACTGTTGCACTCTTACCCTATGTGGATACCAGATTGGTTCGTGTACTGACTACGCTTGCTGTTCAATTCATCTCACTGGTTCTAGTATTAACTACATGAATTAAAGTGGAGTGTAGTTGAGGTTCAAACCAATGAGATGTGTAAACCCATAATGAACCGGTTGAATGAGAAAATTTTCGAAATAATGTTTTGATTGAGAATTTGAATATATTTTTTCACCCGATATGTTCATAAAAACATTTTTAAATGTTTTAGGGAGTAGAAATATTAATGGTATCCACGCAACGTGTTGAGTTTACAAATTATTGAAAATTGTACAAATTATTGAACAAATTTTAAATGGATCTTGTAAGTTATGTTAACATGTTTCTATGTCTTCGAAAATTTGTTAAAGTCGGATTGTACTTACTAACTTACTTAAAGTGGCGTTACAGTCTTGTGTGGACTATGGCCTCACCCACCAAACGTCTCCATCTAGTTTGGTCCAAGCTAGATGTCTCCAGTTGAGCATTCCATGTTGGGTGAGGTCATTTTCCATGTGTGCCACCTTATCCGGGGTCGTACTCTACTGCTCTGTCCTTTAGGGGTTGGTTCGAAGACTTTCCGGGCCGGAGCATTGGTTTCCATGCGCTCTGCGTAACCCAGCTTTTGTCCCAGTCGTTGGACTTTTATTCTTCTGTCTAAGTCTACGTACATATCTGTACGCTCGTCGTACCATTTTCTCCTCCACTCAATTTCTAGGTGTTTTCATCCGTTCTTATTATAGTCCATGCTTCTGCACCGTATAGAAGGACGAGGAAAAGTAGGAAGAGTAATTCTTCGTTTGATTTCTGCGTTAATAGCGGAGCCTAGGTAAATAAAGTCCTTAACTATCTCAAAGTTACGTCTATCGATGGTGACGTTTTGATCGTTATGTTTTGCCCTCATTCACCACTAAACCCATTTTTGCCGCCTCTGTTTCAACACGAATTCTCCATGGGCATCCTACACAAACGGAAGAGTTTGTCAGGGATGCCAAAACTAGACATGGCTCTATACAGATGATGTCATATGCGGTCTTGAAATCGATTAATAACTATTGATTTAGTCATCCTTTTTTCTAAAAAATATATGCTACCAATTTCTTAAGGCTATAATATTATTTTAGTACCCGTAGCGTGATGGTTAGTGCGTATGACTGTCATGCTAAATGTCTTGGGTTCCATCCAAGCCTGTGCAACCTAAAGTTTTTGTCGCGGGTACTGCTTCTTGAAAGGAATTGACAAGTCCTTAAAGTGTAATTGTTGTCATGAAATTTTCAAATTAGCCGTTCGGATTCGACATATAAACCTGTTGGTCCCTTTTATCCTCCCTGAAATGACTCGCACACAGGGATAGTTAAGAGTTGTAAGTCACAACGGACTGTTATACCACTTAAGTTATTGTTTTATTTTTATAATATTGCTTTAATTTTTGTAATCAATAAACTAGTTTAGTATAAATTCATCTCTGATAATGTTATATTTATTTTTTCTACTTAATTTTTTTCTTAAATAAAATCAATTTCGAAATGTTAACCCCAAAATAATCGATTCAAAAACCTTTCTAGGCACCATTGAAGAATATTGTCCATCGAACATAATACTTTTTAAAGTTTTTGATATACTAAATGAAATATTATTGAATATTGTATTAGAAAACTACTAATTGAAGAAGAAATTGTTGCTAGAAAATTAAATAAAATAAGATGACTACTTGTCCAACCTTCAAAAATGTTTACAATATGACTTTTTAAAATTCCTATATCACGTAAAGTGCAATCCACACTGACACATTTAATTTTGTTTTTGATTCGACAACATTGAAATAATAATAGTTTTACTTTTCTATAAATTAAATAACCGGTTTATATGTGTAAATAAAGTAAATTAATATTCAATCAAAACCCTATTTCATTAATTTACAAAGAATTGATTGTGCGATGATGCATGCATTAAAAAAAGCAACACAGTTTTTTCAAAAGCTTATAATCCATATATTATTTGACAAAAAGAAAAACTAACAACCAAAATAATTTATGCTTAAAATTTTGTCCAGGTCAATAATTGTCAATGCACTCCCATGTAAATGGCATTAACTTTAAATTGAGATCAGAATTTTGATTGAGTGCACATCACAATCCCAATTCACAAATAAAACAACTGTTAACGAAGGACACAATATATTAAATTGATTGGTTTTATAAAAAATTAATTTATTTTAATATATTAATAAAAATGCATTTTGTTTTTTTTTTTTTATAAATTAAATTCAAATCTCGTTCGCTCAAGTGGGATTTTGATAATGAATTATTGTTGATTTGTATACGATTTTGATTTGAAATCAGACAGGAACATACGTTTTTGTTAAAGGGTAAGGTTGTTGACATTGACGACTGATTCCATGTCTTTTGAATAATAAGGTTGTAGTACATTCATAGTTGAAGAGCTTCTTGTTTGGAAAGTCAATTCATAAAGCGTTGGTCTCACGTAACATAAAAGTCATAATTTTTGAATACTCGTAGAATTGATTTTTTTTGCAGTCTGTATCTGTTTTTTTTTTTTTTTTTTTATAGTTAACGGGCACTCAAGGAGTTATTAATACCCTTAACATGTTTAAAATTCAAACACAGTGCGAGCTTTAGCAAAATAGGGAAGGATTAAAGAGGAGATGATGCACATTGGTCTTAAAGGTTTGAATATCAAAATGATAGGGAAAAACAAAGTTGGGTAAAGCATTCCACATTCTCGATGAGCGGTTAAAAAAAGAATCTCTATACTTGACAGTACGTCCGAAATTGAGCTCAAGGTTAAACTGATGTGCATTCCTAGAAGTACGAGTATTACGGCTGAATTGTTTGAGGGGGGGAATGCAACTGGCTAATTCGACAGAACACTGTTTATACAAATATCTGTAGAACAACAAAAGGCATGAAACATTGCGGCGGTGTTCGAGTGACGTAATTGTTTCGGTTATATCGCCTATCATTTTCAAAGCTCTTTTTTGGATCCTGTCCAAAATACTTAAACTTGTTTTAGGGGCACCTGCCCAAATATGCGTGTTATGTTCAATTTTTGGACGAATGAAGGCATTTTAAATTACAGCCAGATAAGAAGGGGTGACAAATTTCTTGCACCGTCGCGTCGGAGAAATCCTAAGCACCTAGCAGCATTTTTGGAAATATCGAATATGTGATTATTCCATAAGCGGTGATCTGTGATACACATACCGAGTACTGAAAGTTGATTAGTTTCCTGGATGCAAGTGCCGCTCATGGATAGCGGCATCGGGTGTGGGTTACGCTTTAGCGAAAGAAGACAGCATTGAGTGTTTTAAGCATTACATTTTACACGGTTCTTAATTCCCCATTGTACAATGGTGTCGAGATCAGAATTTAATGAGCTTATCATACGCTGCCGTTGAAGTTCCACATCCGAAGGACAAGGATGTGGGGTGGATCTAGAAATGAATATGAAAAGCTTAGGGTACTGTTGTCAGCGAAACAGTTTAATGGATTAGAAGTGGCAGAAAAAAAGATGATTTATGAATATAAGGAAGAAAGTCGGAGACAAAACGGAGCCCTGGGGAACACCTGCATTTATTTTATGAATTTCAGACTTGAAACGGTTAGAAAGGTAATTTCTAATCCAACGAAGAAGGGATTCATCAATACCAAAAGCACGCATTTTCGATAATAGAGCTTGGTGCCAAACTCTAACAAATGCATTTGAAATATCAAGTGCAATAATCTTACTTTTTCCAAAACGATGTAAAGATTTGTTCCACTGTTTGGTGAGATAAGCTATGAGATCACCAGTGGACCTATTGCTACGAAAGCCATACTGTCGACCATTAAGAAGCTTCCGTTCTTCGAGATATTTCTTAAGCTGATAATAATTAATCAGAATCATTAAAGAAGGGACGTGAGTGCTATTGGACGATAGTTGGAGGGAGGGGAGGATTCGCCTTTTTTAGGGGCAGGCTGGACAAATGCTATTTTCCATCCGTTTGGAAAGAGACCTGTAGAGTAGGAAAGATGGAAAAGCTTACGCAGTGGTTTTGCCAGCGTTGAAGAACACCTCTTCAGAAAAATAGGGGGAGTACTATGCGGTCCAGCGGATTTGTGTATGTCAAGGTCTTTCAGTACTCTTGCAAGTGTACGAGTGCGAAAGAAGATTTGTCCCATAAAATCGTTTACGCTCTCAAGAACAGGAGGACTCAGGACACTCTCTGGTAGGGTCGAATTAACACCAAACTGTGCTGGAAACAAATTGGCTTTATCAATCGAGCTTACATAGAAAATGTCATTGTGGACGAGCGTTGGAACCGAGGATGACGTGGTGTTTCTAACGTTTTTTACAAATGACCAGAAATGTTTACTACCTTTAGGACATTGTAATATTTTTTGCCTTAGTTGTATCTAAGTAATCTTAGTTGTATCTATTGAAAAAGCCATCTTCTACCAAAAAAGTTACTTCCCTTTCTAAAACACATATGGTACAGATTAAATTGCGGAACTTTGAATGTACATATATCAAATTGATAAACTTATCGATTAACTAAGTCTAATTATTGGTTACCAAGACTTTTCTTGAGGAGTTGAGTACTACATTTCAGTGACGATTTTCTTATGATAGAACCAAAGCTTCATTAACTTTTCAGTATACTGCGATTTTATTACCCTGCTGGAGGTGCCATTTACGATGCACCAAAAATAATGATGGTTGATTTCGCTTAAGTTAGAATGAATAAATCCGTTTCTGGGTACGTTCTTTCTTGCAGTTTTCTTGGAGATCGGAAATACAAGAAATCGTTCTAGAAGTGACTTCTGGTGCAAAAATATATCATCAGATAATTTGATGTCATAGCTTTGCTTATTAAATTTGCTCTTTTTGTAACAATCATTTTAGAATGATATCTTCAAGTTCATTCAGATTTTAAACTACTCATTAGAATTAACTTTGATTTGCCCGGATTGTCAAATAGAAGATCCTAATAAAAATCTGTAGTTGTCTGTGTGCTTGCGTTTGGAATACATTTTCTTGAACTCCATACCTGAAGAAGCGAGATTTGTTTATAAATCAAAAGAACTGGAATTTCATTAAATAACATTGCATAATTTTTGACTATTTCACTTAAATAAACAAAGTAACAAATACATACTTACTATAAATGTTTTCGGAAACTTATTGTATTTACATGTTCGTACTTATTTTATTGGTTTAGTCATCCATAACAAGTAATAAAATCGATAAAATCACTTTTTCAATATTCAGCTGTGTTATTCGAATAATATTACCAATTAAAGGAATAACGTAGGCAAGGTCTACCCTACATACACCTATACCCAACCTATGTTGACAATGTAGTAATAGCACTAGGTATACTAAAATATTTTTTTATGACCGTGTACTGTCAAATTTTGTTTTATTTTTTTATTTACGAGTATCTATCATGTGAGGCGTATTGTATCGTTACTTTCTTTCATTTCAATAATTCACAATAAAAAGATTTTTATAGATAAAGATAAATGAAAACAATATGTAAGAGTTTTTTTTATAGAAAATGCTGTTAAAAAAAGAAAATTAGAAACATCACAAAAATACCAAACACCTGGGAGCTCGAAATTATGTATATAAGTAATATTTTGGTATAAAATAGTTCCATAAATAATAACGAGAAAAACTATCACCTTAAAATTTAAAAAGAGGCTGGGATGCGACTCACACTGATCCGGGCTCCTCGGTCGATTTGTCTGAAAATTTAACAAAATATTAATAACAATATTTTGTGTGAGATACAAAATTTAAAGCCAAACCATTTGAAAACCATACTTTATAATTTTTTTTATCGTCTTTGTGGGTTTTCAAGTTTTGTAATAAAAAATTGTGGATAGAAGTTTTCTAAAAAATTAACATAAAGTTAGCAACAATATTTTGCATATGGTAAAATAAGTTTAATTTCAAAATCTGTTTTTGTTAACGAGATTTTTAGTCGAAAAGCAATTTTAACCAATAGCATTTTTTTTAAGTTTTTATTTCTTTTATAAAAAAATACAGATTTAATTTTTCTAAGACCACAACAAAATTTTGCACAGAATGAAATCATTTGAAGTCAATACCATATTTTTTTCACGAGATATTAAAAACCAATCACAATTTTTACCATTTTTTCGTGGTATTTAATTTTTATGAAAAAAAACTGGCTGTTGAATTCTTGCTAAAAACTTTTAGTAGGTATAGGTGTTTTTTTTTTTTAGTTTTTTCATGTAAAAAAAACCGTTTCCTCGATTTTGCTCAAAATTTTATCAGATGTCAAAAAATTATTTTTCGTTGCATAAAATAATTTTGGAGGTATAATCATTTTCTATTCATAAAATATTCGAGGTGATATTTTAAAATTTTTTTTTGATTTATAAAAAATTTGAATTTTTTGAAAATTATATTAATTTGGTATAACGTCACGTCACATTACATGATATAGAATTTAATTGAAGTCGCTAGCATTGTTGGTTCTTGAAATATTTTGGGCCAACCAAAATTTGCACTTTTTTTTAAATTGCTATAGTAATTATTATTATTATAATTATTTGCGACATATAGGAGCTATATGACAAATATTGCATTCGTAAAAAAAATTGAACTCAAGAATTTAATCAAACATGACATTACGGTAGTACAGAAGTAAAAAATAGTGTTTTAGTCGATTTCGCCTGTATGTCTGTCTGTTATCCCACCCATATCTCAAACCATTCGGTCGATTGAGTTCAAACTTTCAAATTAAGGTTTTAAGAAGATTCATGATTGGATTTTGTTCCATTATTTAAAGACTAAAAATAATAGTAGCCTTATACAAATGTTTTGGTCAAAAATCGAAAATTCGAACTTTTTCAATAACAAACTGATGATTTTTGATAAGTTTTCTTTAAAATTCTATTCCTTAACTTTACTTCTTTCAATAAAACAAGATATTTTTGTATTGCTCCAGAACGGTAACCCCCACAGAACCATTATTTTGTTTTTAAGTTTTCTCAAGAACTAATGAAAATGTTTTAATCATTTTTGTCTGCACAAACTCTCATATAGCCTTAATTTTAAAATGTAGGTACTATTTGTAAACTTTCGGTTTTCGATACAAGAGCAAGTTGAAGCGACCCAGCGCTGCATCTTTCTGTGTTATTATTTTTATAATACAATTTATTTGATGTCGATACCTCTACTGGTTTTTGAGATATGGACGACGAAAAATGGTATCGAACGTACGAAACTACGTACACACACACACATCACTCGCTAAAAGTCTTTGATTTTGATTCTATGGCCCTTTAAACGTCGATAAATTTCAAGATTTTCAATTCGATAACTTCCTATTGGAAGTAAATACGAAACATTTTAACCAATTATTTTCAATATTTTTTACTTTTAGTAAGCAGCAAATTTTCGCCATGCCATAAATGTCAATATTCAATAAAAAAAATTAGCAACACTACTCAAAAAGACACCTTTTTATTTTTAATATTTGTTTGCAAAATTTTGCAAAACTCGCTACAAAGATACGAGCATTATATGCAGCCATGACTTGTGTTTGCTTTTAAATGTTGTTGATGGCAACTACTGAAGTCACAAAGGTCAAAAATATAAAATAAGCTAAATCTAAGTAAGTTTGTTTAAATATCAGTTAATGAGTTTTTGCACTTAGTTTGACTATTGGTGGTCAAATACGAAGCTACTATACTACTGGTTAAAAAGAAAAACTTTTAAGACATAAGTAAATGTTTCATGAACTGTTCAAATTAACTTCATTAGATAATTACAAAAAAAAACACTTTTCTTCAAAACCAAATGGAAAAATTCAATGCAGATTCCCATTAACATCGGATCGTTTATCTTTTATTTGTTTATTTTTTAATAACAACTTTCAAAATAATTTGTTCCAAATAATTTTAGATTTGAGCAGGCTAAAAGTTGATTTCACAATAATTGCAATAACATGTATGTATGTCACACATAAAATTAGTTAGTAAGAGTATCAACTTAATATTTATTTATTTTTTGGGGAATCCTAAGTCCTATTAAAATTTTGGAAAATGCATGGTTTGAGTCTCATTTAAAATGTGTTGTAATACTGAATTCTATTAACAAAACAGATTCGGACTAATTTGTTTCTAGTTTAGGAAAATTAGATACAAAATTGTCCTTTCTTAGAAAATATTCCTATTGACCTGCGTTTTTTTTTAGTGCGGAGCTTCATTTATACGTCATTAACACTACCTAAAAGTCCTCTCACCGTGGACTAGAACACCTCAATTATTTCTTGAGGTCCAAAAATCGGTTTTTCCCAAGATGAGCGATGGAAAAAGTGAAAAAGTGCTCACTTGGTTGTACTTGTGTACGTCAATACATTCGTATGTTCTGGATATTGACACTATATCTCAAGATCCAGCAGATATATCGATTTGAAATAAATTGTGTTTTACAGATAATAACATCAAGATATGCGAAAAGGACTTTCAAATATGATATTACATCCAGAATGATTTTATTCAACGAAGAAAGAAAGTTTTTGACATCTGTTATAACGTTCGGAAAATCGATATGAAAGTTTTTTTAAATTGATTTTTGACTCAATTATCTCGAAAACTTATGAAGGTTATGACTTCAAACTTTTGTAATGCATAAACAAAAAGGTATTGATAATACTTAATAAAATACAAAATTAATAAAAAACGTCTCACTTAATTGATTTAACGTCCCGAATATCTTGACAAAATAAGCTTAAACTTGAATTATTGATTGATAACCTATACATAACTTTCGAAGTTCTAATTTTAAGTTTACAATTTGGGTTATTGCAAAAAACTGGTTAATATGACTTTAAAATATTGCATAAAAAACAGCAGTTTTTCATATTTTGTTTAAAAGAAGTACTCTATCAACAAATTATTTAGCATAAACTAACTAAAGTTTACCCAATACAAATGCAGGTCATTTATCTAAGTCTGTTCTTCATCAGTGAACTTCATAATAAACACAAAATGACTCGAATACACCTTGCAATCTGCACATTGCAACTTTATAATACTCATAAACGAAATCACGTTGACAAGTTTTAATTTTATATTTCTTCTTAAAAAATAAAACTCGTTTTCAATTTTCACGACTGATGGTGTTTTTATATGGTAATAGGTACATTTTATGGTATCGTTGAGCATTATGGAAAAACATTGAGAAGAGGTTTTGTTGAAAGCTTTGTATAGTGTTTTGCAAGTTGCAACAGCAACAGCAACAGCAACTAGCAACAACGCACTTAAGTTGGCTTAAACATGTTGGGTCAGATCTCAGATGTGGTAAATGTGGGCCATTTCAATTGGCACATTTTACCAGTTTGGTTATGGTAAGCTTAAAATCAGTAGAAGAAAAGACTTGCAGCTTCCTGTGGATATGAAGAAAAATATACATTTATATGAACATATTTTCATGATGTTGAAATGTGTTGTCGTACCAGAAGCAGCGACGCGACGACATGGCGGCGGCCGGCGTGGCGCGGCGTAGCATTGCCCAGGAGATTGGAAACTTATACCACCTTGATGATGAATGACGCAGTAGCGAATGCAAGACAAGTTACAATATTAATCGCTTGAAATTTGATGGCATTGTATAATCAGGGCAGCATTGATTTAAGGGTAAAGAAGACAGTTGCGTAGGGCCCATCGAAAGAATTAATAAAATATTTTGTATTTTTAATTCGAATTTTTTAGAATGCGATCATTTTTTAAAGTTGTTCCAGCTTGGTTAGCACATTCTAATCTTTTTTTTTTTTTAAATACCCGCAAGCAATACCCACCAGAAAGCATTTTCAATCTATTAAGAAAAGTAGGGCACAACCTGGAACAAGTTTTGAATTTTGGAAAATTGGGTCCCAAATAAAGATAAAGTTCAACCAATTTAGTATGACACTTTTGAAGGAATCTTATATCTTCTTGCTAAGTATATGTCAATTTTTTTTCTAATTTTACCAAAAATCAACAACAATATTTTGTAGAAGATGAAATGAGTTTGAAGTCAATATCTTCATGCTTACTGTGTAGGGCAAGCATTGCTTTCATGTGAAAAGAACATTTTAAGTTTTTAATCTAACCTATTCAAGAAAGTCCTTGTTATACTGTCTTGTCTACTGCTCATTGAGGTAGAGCCCATCGAATGGACTGTTCAACTTCAAATTGGGTAAGGATACAGGCTTTTTTATTGTAATTCCCTTGAGTTTGCACTGTTGTGCTAGCTTTTCAAGGGTAACTTCAATACAACGCTTTCGATAATTTAAAATTTTCTCAATACTGGCTATACATATTTTTATTAAACTTCGTATCTGTAAAACAATTTTGAAAATATACTAGTGGCCACTGGGCATCCACAATTGTGAATTCTTCAGCTACACTCCATGTTGTTAATACATTAAAGCTGGAGACGCCCTTCCGGTTTGGATATGGATACAATCGATAACTTTAAAAGCTCCAGGAAAAGTTTATTTGTCTGCCCAATTTATCTTTTCTGCTTCGATTTACCTACCCTTCGACGGAAACCTTATATAAATATGAGCCTTGTCTTGTCCTACACCAAACTGAAATCCAGGTTCACTCAGATATCTCAAAAATAACCGCAACATCCAGGGGCGAACGCAGGTAGGGGTTTTGGGGGTTAAAACCCCCTCCGAAATATCAGAATATGTGCAGTAATCAAATATCCATTATTGCCAAAAAAAAAGAAAAACAGAAATGGTACAAAATTAATTTCCAACTCAAATTCTAAAACTATGTTAAACAAAAAATTTTAATAAATTAGCTACGGTGATAGAAATTGTGCACAAAACACAAACACGCTAAATTAGAACAATAAATTTCTGTATTTTTTGGTAAAGAAAGACACATTTTTTTCTTGTTTTCATTCATACTAACAATTAAAATGTTTAGTATTTTTATTTTCAAACACTTATGTAGAAGATGAAGGGTTTTTAACTTTTTGTATAAAGCTAAATATTATTATTAACACAGAGATGCTCCCTTTCGCCATGTTTCTTATGGCTAAAAATAAAAAATTGAAAACAGAAAATGACGATCTCACGGCCACTTATAACATATGTATGTATTTAAATGTCAAACCACCGAAAAATTGTTCGGTGCATTTATGTTAGTTTTAACTGTAAATTAAAAAAAATGTTTAACTTAAGTTTTTTCACTTCTTGAATTGTGACACAAGAATATTTTAAAACAAAAACAGCAACCCTGTTTGCCTTTGTCGCGTTTTTTCCCTATTTTTCAAGAACAAGAATCAAACTAATAATGAAAGTTACGTGATGTCACCTAAATTCAATATTTTTAAACATTTGAATGCGTTTCTGCATTTAAACATACCTTAATGTAAGACACAAAACAATATGGGGCATATTCATAGTCATATTTTAAACCCGAGTGTATTTGAACTGGAGTCTAAATTTAACATATATGTATGTAGGTTAGACACAGCTGCTATTCATAAAGAATTTTCCAGCTCTGTTTAGTTAGAAACAGGTTTAAGGCATATATTCTACAACAATTTTGAAAAATTTCACTTAAACCTATACAAAATAGCTGCTTGTATTGTAGAGGGTAACATAATAAATTGCGTTAGCTGGAGAGCCAAAATCTTTGAAACCCTTTAAACTTTTTTTTTTTTGCTCTTAGTTGAGAAATTTTAGAAGATCAATTATAAACTTGACAATTTTTTTTTCTCGAATCGATACCTTTCACATGAATGATCTTCATCTATTTCAAAGGGGTCCCATCGGGTTAAGTAGAGCTTTCGTTTTTTGTTAGTTGGTAGCATTCCAACATCCAGCAAAAAATATCAAAATATTGATATATGCTTAAGTCTTTTTACATTTTAGTTTTTGTTTGTAAATTCTAAATAAAATGCCTCGTAACTTAATTTTCTCAATCAGTTTGTTTATTTTTGACGTTTAATAGATTTAGAAACAGCTTAAACATAGGTTCCTTCGTGTTTATTTTTAGACTCCAGATTATCGTTTTAAAATGGGTTTAAATTGTCTATGAATAACATAAACTGTAGTTTAATTTAGCAAAGACAAAATCAGAACTTATCAATGAACTATGAATATGACCCTATGTCTTCGGTCTAAAGTTTCGGAGCGCATTCAAAGTCATTACTTCTAGTATTTTCATGGTGAGAACAAAAGAGAACTGTGAAAATAGAAAAATCTCACCTCATCACGGCAACTAGAAAAAAAGGCATACAAACTTATACTATACTTATACATGCATAATGCATATAAAAATTAAGTTTAAGTCAAACTGTTTTGCCAATCTTGAAAGCAAGTCATATATGTGTATATGTAATTTTTATTCATACATGTTTCTTAGTACCTATGTATGTATATAAAATAGTGTCAAAAAAGAAAAAAAAACACTTGACATTTAAAATAAAAAAATAATATAATATATATTTTTTGAAACCCTCCCCGAAATTTTTTTCTGCGTTCGCCCCTGGCAACATCTGTTAAGAGGCGAGTGAGCCTTATCTACGCTCTATTTATTCCACTAAAAATTACTCAGCAAGCTTTAAAAATGAAAAATTAAAAAATTGAAATAAACTATGAAAGTCATCTTCACTAATTTCTGAACGTTTGCTATTAAACTTTGACGGTAAAATTCCACACCTCAACATCCACAAAGGAACTTGGAGTTCTCCAGATCAATGCTGAGGATATGGAAGGACCACTTCTGCAGACTGTATAACGGCGACGACGAACCGAATTCCGCTGTCAGGCACGATGATCCATTCAACATAGACGACGAAAGCCAACAATCCCGTCCTCCCGACTTAGACGCCATATCTAAGCTGAAGTGTAATAAAGCCGCTGGAGCGGATGGCTAGAATGCCGAGCTCTTTAAAGCAGCTGGAGATAAGTTGGTTAGGAGCATGCACCAACTTATCTGTATAACATATGGTCAGAAGAAAGCATGTCCGATGAATGGAACCTCAGTATTGTTTGCCCGATCCTGAAAAAAGAAGACCCTCTAAACTGCACCAACTATAGATGAATCAGTCTACTTAAAATCGCCTACAAAATCTTCTCTGCCGTAATATGTGAACGTCTAAAGCCAATCGTCAACAACCTGATAGGTCCTTATCAGTGTGGTTTTAGACCAGGAAAGTTCACAGTCGATCAATTATTCACATTACGCAGATCCTGGAAAAAACCCAAGAACACCAAATCGACACCCACCATCTTTTCATCGATTTCAAGGCCGCATATGACAGCATCTACAGGGACGAGCTGTATAGAGCCATGTCTAGTTTTGGCATCCTTGCCAAACTCGTCCGTTTGTGCAGAATGACCATGGAGAATTCACGCTGCTCCATAAAGGTTGGAAGCAACTTAACAGAACCTTTCGATGTCAAAAAAGGCTTTTCACAAGGTGATGGACTGTCATGCGATTTTTTTAACATCGTACTTGAAAGAATAGTGCAGAGCTCACACGTCAACACTAGAGGCACTATCTTTCAAAAGTCTGTCCAATTACTAGCATATGCTGATGACATTGACATAATCGGAAGAACTCAGCGTGATGTCAATGGGGCTTTTGTGAGTATTGAGTCAGAGGCGGCAAAAATGGGTTTAAGGGTCAATGAGGCAAAACAAAGTACATGCTGTCGTCAAGAAAGGACCTACAACACCGACGTCTTGGTCAAAACGTCACCATCGACAGACGTAACTTTGAGGTAGTCAAGGACTTCGTCTACCTAGGCTCCGCTGTAAACGCAGAAAACAACACCAGAGCTGAGATCAAACGAAGAATAACTCTTGCTAACCGCTGTTTCTTTGGGCTAAGAAAGCAATTGAGTGGAAAAGTCCTCTCTCGAAGGACCAAAGTGTCGCTATATAAGACCCTTGTCATCCCCGTCCTGCTATACGGTGCAGAAGCATATGGACTATGACAAAAGCGGATAAAAGCACCTTGAGTCGTTTCGAGAGAAAAGACCTTCGTGTGATCTACGGTCCCGTATGCTTAGAAGGGGAGTGGAGAAGAAGATGGAACGACGAGCTGTACGGGCTGTACAGTGACGTAGACTTAACCAGAAGGATTAAAGTCCAACGACTAAGATGGCTTGGTCAAGTAGAGCGCATGGAAACCAATGCTCCGGCCCGGAAAGTCTTCGAATCCACACCCACAGGACAGCGCAGTAGAGGAAGACCGCGGATCAGGCGCGAACAAGTGGAAAATGACCTCACCCAACTTGGAGCGCGAAACTGGAGACATCTAGCTAGGAAACCGAGCTAGATGGAGAAGTTTGTTGGGTGAGGCCCTAGTTCACACAGGACTGTAGCGCCACCTTAAGTAAGTAACTATTGTTTTATGTTTAATTATACTCTGTTAAGACTTCTAAATTCTGCTGATTACTTGATGTTTTTCACTTACAGACATAATATTATTGATAGTAAATTGAATTTGAGCCTTAACTTTTTAGACTTCAACCTAATATTCGCATGTCTTTAACTCCACCTTCCCATCATACATCAGAAAATCGTTCATTTATCAATAAAAAGATATCAGCTTTCTAAAAAGCACTGCATTTAATTATTAAATCCTTGATCAACAATGTTTTTAATTAACAAATTCATCAAATCGAATTTAAAATAAATTTTAAATTAATTGAACTACGAGTATATTCATGAATTTATTTCATCTTCCAAAAAAAGTCCTGACCTTGCTTAAATCACACCAAAATCTTGTTTTCTTTTAATTATAGTCTACAGTCTGTTTTCACAAGGTTTTAGGCGAATTTTATGATGCTAAAACTTTCTAACACGAACAGGCCCGTGTGCAAAAATTGTGCACTACGGGTGATTTTTTTTAAACAACAAGAAAATAAAAATAGTATTTAACGAATAATTTTTGTCAAAGATCAAAATATTGAATGTTGAACCGACAGTATACGCTTTATCAAGGTGGGAGGGATTAGAACTCTCAAGATCCCCTGTGTTGTTTCCTGAATAAGAACTATTTCACAATAAAGTTTATTTAAATTTACATTGATAACTATTTTGTTTGCACAAATCGTGTTTTATGAATACATCAATCAGAAAACTGTTATAAATTTCCCCCATTTAAATTCTATCAATTTCGTTATAAGTGAAGATACTGTCCTTAATAATATCCTACAACTTGACGAATGTTTTAGTCCTGGTCTGCTGCGTATTTAGCACACCCGTTATGTGTTCTTTTCAACACGTCTTTAAATAACTCGCTGTTTCCTTTTATCTGGAAGAGCTCCTTCATAATACCAGTACACAAAAAAGGTCCTAAAAACGAAATAATGAACTACTGACCTATTGCTAAACTATCTGTGATACCTAAACTATTTGAGTCAATCGTATGTAGCGTCCTTTCTTTTCACTGTAGTTCAATTATCTGTGATAACCATCAGCATGGTTTTGTTAAAAAGCGTTCAACTGTTACTAATCTGTTTAACTTTACGTCCTTTTGTTGTATCTTTAAGAATTTCAGCAAGGCCTTTGATAAATTGTGTCATAAAACATTACTTTCAAAACTATCACAGCAAGGTTTTAACGACTGTTTCATAAACTGGATCTCCTCATATTTCCAAGATAGACGTTATAGTGTTGAATTTAGTAATGAGTGTTCAAGTTCATTTGTTGTGAATTCTGGTGTCCCCCAGGGTAGTCACCTTGGTCCTATTCTAGTTGCTTTATTTATAAATGACTTGGTTTCGATCATACAAAATTCGTCTGTCCTAATATATGCTGATGACATTAAAATTTAAATGTTGACAAATGTAAAACCATGAGTTTTACACGCAAAAAAGTTCCAATCGTTTTCAGTTACATGTTTGATTCTTGTCCTTTAATAAGATATGTATTTTCTGACTTGGGTGTTGTCTTAGATCCTAAACTAACATTCAATGAACATATTAACTTCATAGTTAAAAAAGCAAATAGAGTTCTGGGTTTTATTAAGAGATTTGGCCGTGATTTCCGTGATCCATATGTTTTAAAATTACTTTTTGTTTCATTTGTGAGACCAGTACTGGAATATGCTTGTACAGTATGGTCACCTTTCTACGCCGCGCCGCCGCGCCGTACACGTCACAAGACTCGAAGACATTCAGAAAAGATTTTTGCGTTTTTGTCTACAATCCTTTCCGTGGTTTTATGATATTCATACATTACCGCCTTATTCACAAAGACTTTCTCTCATAAACTTTCCTTCTTTGACAAATCATAGGATGTACTTGCAGTTTTGTTTTATTGTTGGAATAATAAACGGACAAATTTCATCACCATCAGTTCTTGGTAGTTTAAACTTTAGTTTTAGTTGTTCAAGTATAGACTCTAAGAGTACTAATTTTAGCAGATCAAACTATGGTGTGCATAGCCCCTTAAATTAATTAATTGAAATCTATAATAAATTTAACTCTTGTATTAATTCACCAAATGATAATAAAAAAAGTATAAATTGCAAATTAATATTTTTCAACGGTCTAGTTAAAGTTTTTAGATTTTAAGTATATATTAAGAATTGTTAACGTTAGTATTTAACGAATTATAAATAAATAAAATAAAACATATTCATATACGCATTTGAATTAGAACTCCAAACTCAGTGGAAATAAAAACAAAAATCAAACTAGTTTAAAAGAATGCGAAATCCTACATGAATTTTGTTGACTTCCAAAGAAACCGTACCTGAGATTTTATTTACCCTTTATAATACCAGTCTATCTATGAAGAATTTCTATTTAAAGCCCGAAGCCTTTGAGACAAATATTCTAAGAGTTGTCTGTATATTATTTCTTCTAAAGGAACTTGCTGTTGAACTTAGTAGTTTTTGTTTTTTGTTTCTTCGATTGTTAACCAAAACAATATTATTAGAAGAATCGGAATTTAGAACTTGTCTCGCAAGTTAGGTTAGTTTAAAAATTATTGTGTTTTGACTTTTTAAGTTTTAAGTCAACTTGTCGTGTCTTAAAACTTGTACCAAAGAAGTTATAATTTTATTTAAAGTTTAAACAGAAAATAGCAAACAATAATGAAAAATAAGCCAATAACTTGCCAATAATGTATAAATACGCATACGTTAAAATACAAAAACATTGACATTGAAATTAAAAACAGACACAAAAAACAAAAATATTTTCCGGGTATTGAGGGTATTGGTTGAGATGAAGTTCTAATATACACGTATTATGATTTTATTCTATTTGATGACACGCGAAACATTATGCTTCCTAGTGCTGTTAGCAATACATATTTATTATTGAATATTTATGCTTAAATATAGAAAACAAATTTTAATTTGTGGTTAAAAAAATGCAAATCCAAAATTTTGCGTGTTGTGACGAAAGTGTCTCAACAATAATTAACTGTCGGCATAGTGCTAGTGACATGTAATTGAAGCGTGCTTTGATATGGTTTTAGGTGGTAATCAATCAAAGATTCTAATTATAGAATAATTTATTACGAGTAATAGAACAAGGAAAGGAATTAATAACAATATCATCATGCCAGCTAAAATCCCTTACATTTTACCAGCTTATTTTTCATGGATTGCTTAAAATTGCCAAAAAAGAAACCATAAAATCAGTTGGAAATTGTTAAGAAAATGTTGGACCCACTGAATAATAACACCACGCTGCCACCTCTCCGCCGCAAAGATTTAAAATTAAATCACAAAAATAAAAGTACTCTAAAGGTGAAGTCATCAATCAATCTTTTAGATGATTTCAATGAATTATTTTTTCAGACCGATAAATTTCTTGTTTTTTAAATTATAGTACTTTCTATGAATTTACAATTATACACAAAGTTAGTAACGAGTTATAGCTACATATGTATGTATAAGTGGTTTTCATCACTGAAAATTTTTTTTATAAATTAAAAAGTGGTTAAGAGAGTAAAATTTGTAATGTTTGGTGTCAGAATGAAGTTGATCAATTGTAGATTTTGTAAACTTAAAAAAGTTCATTAGTTAACCCAGAACTTTTCTTTAAGTTCATTTTTAATTTTTCAATGATGAAATCATTTTCAATGAACAGAACAGTCCTGTGTGAACTAGGGCCTCACCCAACAAACTTCTCTTTGGGAACATAAGTGCTCCATTTTCTTTGTATTCAAAGAAAGATTTATACTCGATATTTGAAAAATGTTGACTTCTTTGAAAATTCCGTTATTTACTAACTTTTTTTAGTAATAATCTGTTCTGATCTGATAAGTGTTGAAATAGATGCTCTTGAAACTCCCAACATTAGCTGGATTTCTCATGTTCATGTTTAGAACATTAAGAGCCCCCGCAGACTGCAGACTTTTTATCGGCCGATAGTTTGGTCGGCTTCTTAATCAGTATGGAGATGAATGCATATGCGCACACTACAGCGACTCAGTATCGGCCGATAAAACAGTTTGATGGGCTACCCGATTACATTCAAACTAATCTGTTGGCCAACTATCGGCCGACTGTTTAATCAGTATTGGCGCATACATACATACATACGCCGATAGTTCAGTTCGCTCTGTGATTTGGCGTCGTGTGCGTTAATTTTTAACTAGCCGAACCGTGCTCGCGTTGCTTGGCAAATTGTAACCACGAACATTTTTTGAATATTAGTATTAGCATATGAAAAAATTTCTCAATGGGACTGAGCATATTGCAAGAGTACGATAACTTTGGCGCCAAAATATAATAACGGTTTTTGGTAGAGGGGCTTAATACAAGCATTTTTTACTATGGGAGGGGGGGTCTATCTCCCCCCGTTCAGGCGGTAGGGGCAATTTAAAAAAATTATTATTTAAAATGGAAAAAAATAATTAAAAAATAACGGTGATACTTACAATTAATTTAAAGCCAACATTCTGTTTTATTAGCCAGTTTTTAATTCAAGTCAAAACTATGCGTAGTTTTTGAAAAATTTAATTTTAAACTCAAAATTTGAGTAACAAAAGTTAGAAAAAAAGTTTAAAGTGTAATTTTTCAATACTTCAAGATTATCTAACATTGTTTTTATTTCAGAATTTATTGATCTTATTTGTTTTTGATCAAAAACTGAAAACTAGATGATTTTATGTCTTTTAGTTTTTGAGAAAATTGAAAATAACCACAACTACTATTTTAATTTAATTCTTTTTTTTTTGCTTAAGTGGTCTTATTTTGATAGTAACAATGGTAGGTGCGAGTTTGGGTGTATGCAACAGTAAGGTGTGTGCGAGTTTGGGTGTATGCAACAGTGGGATCTGTAAGGGGGGGGCATGCTGCCCCCTGCAACGCCCCTGCTTGGGAACACTATAGGATTTGGGGTGGGTGCAAGTTGGAGTGCGTGCAAGGTGGGGAGGGGGCAAGTTTCGGTGGGTGCATGATGGGGTGCATGCAAAGTTTCTTTTGCATTTAAATAAGCTGGATTTAAGAAAAAATTAATCTACCCTAGGTGTATCTTAATCCATATTCGATTATTACCTACAATCAAAATAAGACTACGTTAATACTTAAGCAAGGAAAAAGTAATTTAATTAAAATATTTTTTTTTGATAGTTTTCAATTTTCTCAAGAACTAGAAAACATAAAGTCATCTAGTTTTCAGTTTTTAATCAAAAACATATAAAAGCAATGAATTCTAAAAAAAAAAAACAGTAGATAATTTGAAAGTTTTGAAAAACTACACTTTAAACCTTTTTTTAAATTTTTTTTGCATACATTTTTAGTTTAAAACAATTTTTTTCAAAAACTATGCATAGTTTTGACTTGATTTGAAAACAAGCTAATAAACAAAAATGTTGGCCTTAAAAAAAGGTATAACACTTAATTGTAAGTATTACCGTTATTTTTTAATTATTGTTTTTCCATTTAATGTATCGGGTGATTTTTTAAGAGCTTGAGACCTTTTTTTTAAAAAAAAAACGCATAAAATTTGCAAAATCTCATCGATTCTTTATTTGAAACGTTAGATTGGTCCATGACATTTACTTTTTGAAGATAATTTCATTTAAATGTTGACCGCGGCTGCGTCTTAGGTGGTCCATTCGGAAAGTCCAATTTTGGGTAACTTTTTCGAGCATTTCGGCCGGAATAGCCCGAATTTCTTCGGAAATGTTGTCTTCCAAAGCTGGAATAGTTGCTGGCTTATTTGTGTAGACTTTAGACTTGACGTAGCCCCACAAAAAAACAGTCTAAAGGCGTCAAATCGCATGATCTTGGTGGCCAACTTACCGGTCCATTCCTTGAGATGAATTGTTCTCCGAAGTTTTCCCTCAAAATGGCCATAGAATCGCGAGCTGTGTGGCATGTAGCGCCATCTTGTAGAAACCTATGTCAACCAAGTTCAGTTCTTCCATTTTTGGCGTTCGTTTTTCGGCGTCTGCACCGAACAAGACCTTCTGATCTAGCGCAAACAAATTAATCTCTCCACTCGAATTTTGTGGAATCTTCAGGTCCTCTCGTTGGGGAGCTTCCTGACAAAACGCGAACAAAATGACGCTAAAACTACTTGTTAAGCTGGACTTAGTTGTAGTAATAATATAGAAGATAAGGAAGGTGAGTTTTAGTCAGTAAAAATCTGACACTACTATAAGCATCGGGCTTATAGTGTCTCTGAAGATTTCTCACCTTCCTGCGGAAAAAAAAAAAAAAAAAATGTTTGGCAACAAAAAGTTTGTTAGCATTGAACGATAGCGATCGCCATTCACCGTAACGTTGCGTCCAACAGCATCTTTGAAAAAATACGGTCCAATGATTCCACCAGCGTACAAACCACACCAAACAGTGCATTTTTCGGGATGCATGGGCAGTTCTTGAACGGCTTCTGGTTGCTCTTCACTCCAAATGCGGCAATTTTGCTTATTTACGTAGCCATTCAACCAGAAATGAGCCTCATCGCTGAACAAAATTTGTCGCGAAACACATTTCGAACCGAACACTGATTTTGGTAATAAAATTCAATGATTTGCAAGCGTTTTGCTCGTTAGTAAGTCTATTCATGATGAAATGTCAAAGCATACTGAGCATCTTTCTCTTTGACACCATGTCTGAAATCCCGCGTGATCTGTGAAATACTAATGCATGAAAATCCTAACTTCAAAAAAATCACCCGATACATATTTTTTTAAATTGCCCCTACCGCCTAAACGGGGGGAGATAGACCCCCTCCCATTGTAAAAAATGCTTGTTTTTAGCTGTTCTATACAAATCCGTCATTAAACTTTGTCGCCAAAGTTATCGTACTCTCCTTGAGCATATTTTCTACAATAATATTAATTTTAGTTTATAATCAAAAAACACTTCCTTACCGAAATTAACACTTTAGAAAAAAAACTTAAGTAAAATATTACGTAGTAAAGGCCAAGCCGCACGTGAAAACAAACAAAATACAAAACCATTTCAATTTTTTAGTTGAAAACAGAACGAAATTTTTGTCTATTTTCTTCTTTTCTTTCTTTATTCATACCTTGAAACGTTTTTTTGCAACCGAAAAATATAGTTTGCGGTAAAAAAAAAACAAATTTGTGTTTTTAATGTTCTCATACATCTATAGGTATGCGTTTGTAAATATCCATAGACACATTTTTTTTTATTCATCTGCTCATGTTAAGTGCAGTGCAACTGACTTAACCTAACTACATTTGTGTGCTCTTTTTATCGACGTCATTGTAAGTACCTTCTTTGAGTTATTTGTAAAGAAAATTTTAACTTAATTTTAGTTTTATTGTTCGAGGAAGTGATACAAAATTGGTAATTCAAGCTATTATAATAGAACTTTTTTTATTTTTAAATTGGAAGAATTATAATCTATTCACTTTCTCGAACCAGAAAAATAAAAAAGATCTAATTTTTCTTTAGATAAATCGGCATTTCATGTGCACGGCACTGTTTATTTATTTTTATTAAATGTCCATAGTAACTTAAAAAAAAGAGCCCACACTGCTCAGCGATGTGACGATAGAATTAGAGAAACAAAAAAATAATGTGTGTGTGTAGGTTAGTTGATGAACTATACAATACAGAAAAATTGAATATTAGGTAGGTAGGTAAGAGAAAAAACGTAACTATTAAATGGAACACATAGTAAGAGAGAAAGAGCATGGGAAGAAAAGAAAATTAAAAATGTTGGAATGATAATGAAATGAAACAAAACAGCGACCTCGCGATTGTGATGGAATCTAATTTCCTGGATATAATAAATTCAAAAAGTTTATAATTTTATAATTTGTTTTTATTTATTTCTCAGGTTGTATGTTTAACTTAGAAGTGATTTTAGGCTTAAAATTTGCGCAACAATATTGACTTTATGAAGCAATGCTAATCTTTGTCGATTATTGTATAGGTTTTAAGATATGAGTGGTTGTAATATTGTAATATTTAAGTTTGACAAATAATTAATAAAAAAAAATTAAAGCCATAACCACTCTCATAACAATAAAGAAAATAATAAAATATATTTCAAATAAATCGGTTGACTACTTTCTGAGATGGTGCGTTACAAACTTTAAAATGGTTTCGCTTTTATATAATAGTATAGATATGGCTTCGCCCAAATCACAATAAAATAGTCGGCCGACTGTTGGATAGTCTGCGCCCTATTCACCAACCAAACTGTTTAGTTGGCACGGTGTGCGCACTTTCAGCCCAACTCGACCAAACTATCGGCCGATAAAAAGCCTGCAGTCTGCGGGGGCTCTAAGGTGTTTAAACACCCAAAGAAACATTTAAGGAAGCATTGTTTAAAAAACGTTTCGAAAATGTTTCTGATTTGATTTTTTGTTTGTGTTTACGCTTGTAGAAATATTTCTGAAATGTTTCTTTGTTTCACATATTTGTATTATTTTTGTTTTAATTTTTTATATCTTCTTCATAATTTGTATTTCATAAAATCAGTTGAAAAGTAAATAATAATATGATGTGCTCGGAAAGTGTAAAAGCGATTCGAATATGTTTGCCTCATAAAATCAGTTGAAAAGTAAATAATGATATGATGTGCTCGGAAAGTGTAATTTGTATTTTTGGACATTTTTCACAAAGCATCGACATTTTCCGTCTAAGGATCCTTCAAAACTTTTCCGTTTCATATAGTTTTATCAATTGGATAAAATTCTCGTTGCTCCTCACTGTTTGAGACAGTTTTTATGTATGATATATATTAAAACCAGTAATGTACTTTCGACTAATTTAAATGCTTGGAAAACAACTATCTCAGAAATGTTTTTCTGTTTCTAAAACTTTTTTTTAAATGTTTCTAAAATGTTCCTAAAATTTTTATTTGGGTTGGATCCATCTTTAGATATTCACTTTGTTTAATATGATTTGGTCCGGTCCAAAATAAGACACATTTTTAGGGAGTGCTAAGAACGTATATAAATGAAGCTCTACATTTTTTTGAAGTAAAGCTTTTTGTAATTCATTTTTCTAGAAAAAATATTTATTAAGAGTTTGAAAAATATTTTGTTCAATTTCATGGTGTCACTTGATATTTATATCATTTTATCTCGCTCTCACTTGTACGTTAAAGAGTCTGTTCGAGTTATATACATCTATGTACGAAAAATCTACATTAGTCGCCTTAAGAAAGTCATACATATATGAACATCGTCTTTTATCTCCTGAGTTTCGTAAAAATTAAATATTTTAACAAAAATAAAATCTGAAAATTTAAAAAAATCTTATATCTTAACATTACATTATTACAAATCAATGAATTTTTATTATAAATGGTTCATTATATAATACAGCAAACACAGCTGACAACAAATGTATAAATAAAAATAGTTCTGAAAAACCTGCTATAAAATTAAAATAAAAAAAAAACAAACAAAATCCAAAAACAAAACAATGGATTTTTGTCTTTAGTAAAGACAAAGTCAAAGTTCATTTAAGTTCATATTTTGACGGAAATGTTTACTTGTTATCATCAATATGAAATTCTGTTATTTTTTTTTTCTTCATCAAATCTACAAAACCAGATTTATGAATTAATTAACTTATAGCTTGTTTACAAAAAACCTTTAAACTATTGTACCTTAGGAATAGAAAACAAAATTGTTTAAAATAATAACGCAAAATTTAGTACAGTTAAAAGCTACATAACATAATATAGTTACAATGTTATAGAAAAATAAACAAGTATTTGCCTTAAATTATTCAATTATTATAATCGAAGTGGTACAGTTGTAAATGCTTGAATTGAAATTTTGTATGTGGAAGAATATTAGGCTCATACGTTAATTGGAATCAAAATAAATTTTATGTGTACTTTCAAAAATGATGCGTAAGTTTCTATTTTCTTTCATAATAATAACGTAAACGAACATTTAAGTTTAGTTACTAAAGCAAAGGGGTTAATACTAGAAACTCAGCAGACTTGATCAAGATACTTTTATTAAAATTGTTAAGATTTTGTTTTTAAACATTTTTGTCATAAAATTTCTCAAATGATTAGATTAGCATCTGATGTTTTTTTTTTTATATTGCACGCGCACTCAAGGGGTTATAAGTACCCTTCTAATGATTAAACAAAGTGTGAGCGAGGTTTTGAACGTTTTTAATTTGTTATGAGTGAGAAATATTGAGTCTGATAAAGCATTCCACATTCATAAAGTGCGTCTATAGTTTTAATATTATTTTTATATTTTTTAATATATTTCAAAAACTTGATATAATAGCATTGTTTAGACAACAGATTTGTTACAAGAACAAAGCTTACTTTTAATCCGTTTCGCTTTTTTCTGTTGAAAATAGTTATAAAGAAAAAATAGTTTAGCGTTTTTTTAAGATTTTTGTATGATAGGTGAAATCTAGTAACTTATGAAAATTTTTCCAATATCATATGAAATATTAAAAATATTAACTGAATATTGAAGAAATAATATTTTTAAAAAATAATATGTCAAAAGTAGTACCCGTGGCATGATGGTTAGTGCGTTGGACTGTCCCTTGTTAGTGACGAAGGTTGAGCTTCAGCTCATCTTCAATTCAATAAAAAATAAAAAGTCACCAGGTGTCGATGGTATATCCAACGTTGTACTAAGACATTTACCCGATGGAGGCAATTGACATTTACACAACACTCTTCAACAATGCACTGAATAATGCGTATTATCCAGTGCATTGGAAGACCGCTGTGGTTCATCCTCTCCCGAAAAAGGGAAAGGACAACTCCAACCCGTCAAATCTTCGGTCGATAAGTCTTCTTCCGAGCATCATCAAAGTTTTCGAAAAAATCATTAATAGGGCTCTGATCAAGTGGGCTGCGGACAACAAAATAATTCCGGATAAACAGTTCGGGTTCAAGGCGGGTCATGACACAATTCATGCTGCGTCTAAACTCGATTGTGATATCCAATGGAATAAAGCAAAACAACAATGTACAGGTGCGGTTCTGGTTGATTTGGGAAAGGCCTTTGACACCGTATGGTTAGAGGGTCTTTACCTAAAACTGAGCAGGCTTGGCATAAGCAAGCCATTGTTGTATATACTGTATGATATGCTTAACGGTAGAAAGTTTGTTGTCAAAAGTGGCAATGTAACTTCTACCACAACATTCTTAATTAAAAATGGTCTTCAACAGGGAGCGGTGAATTCGCGGATTCTCTTCAGCATTTACACCAGCGATCTGATAGGTAGTCTTTCAAAGGCAATTGCGTACGCCGACGATCTTATTGCGTACAGAACGGCCCGAAAGGTTGAGGTTATTAGAATTCTCTTGCAGCGTGATTTCGACAAGATTCAGCGATATTGCGACGACTGGAAACTGAAAATAAATGTCCAGAAGTCGGAGACAATTCTGTTCCGGACTCCGTTGGCTAGGGCCACGAGGGATACGTGCAAGAATTGGCACAAGATGGTCATCGTTGATCTTCACGGGCAGCCATTAGCGAGCAAAAGTGTAGTGAAGTACCTCGGTATCTGGTTAGATCAGTATTTATATTTCGACAGACATATAAATGCTGCTCTGACCAGGGCCAGAGGAGCCTTCGCTCTGACGAAACGGTTGTTTTTTAGCAGTCGGCTTGACCCCAGAGTGAAGGTAATTTGCTACATGGCCCTCATACGGCCGATGATCGTTTATGGTTGTCCTGTGTGGTTCAACGTTGCCCCTTCCCAGATGGAGAAGTTTCGGGTGTTCGAGCGGCAGTGTTTACGACGCTGTACCGGCTTATATAGAACAGCCGAATCTTCTTACGTGAATTACTATTCCAACGAGGTCCTATACAACGGGGCTCGAATCAACAGAATTGACAATTTCGTGATAAAACTCGTTCGAGGTCACATTGCAAGAGCTATGTCTTCGACCAACAATTTACTAATAATAGTTTTTTTATTGTAGCCAAAATATCACATTTTTTTTTCTTACCTATATTGCACAATTTACAGAGATTGATATACGCTATCTTACTACTGCCAAATAATGAGTTTTTTAAATAAGTATTTTCCTTACAAATACAAATATAATTGAAGGAAAAGCTACGATTAAAAACCTTCATTAAACAAGAACAAAGAAAAAAAAAAAACAGAAAAATAATAACAATAATAAAGCGTGATATAAGAATGAGAGAAGGGGTTACACACAACTAGACCAACAATTTAATTTTCGGGGCATTCTATCCGAACGACGAGTATTTTGAAAGTGCACGCTTGAGCGGCTTCATTCACCAGAGGCATTCTTCTTTTTAGATAGATGCGGTCTGATACAGGATAGATTGACAGTTCCGCTAATCTACCACGTCAGACGACGAACCGTGGATAGGCGACTCCTGTACAATCGGGACGTCATGGCACAAGGCGGAGCAGAGCTCCTTCGGTTCAGTAGGGCTGTGTCCGAACGGGACCGAACTGATAGGGTGAAGCAGGATAACCAGTTTTGGTGGCTTCAATCGGCACTTGATAGTGGGTAGTCGGGATGGGGTTTTAAGCCTTGGCCGGCTTACTTACTTGTTTTATAGTTTTAAGTAGAATAGGCATGGTGGCAAAAAAAAAATTAAAACATACAAAATAATACAAATAAAAATATACACAAAAAAAAAAATACAAAAAAATAACATGGAATAAAAAAAAAAAAAACGGACAACAAAATATGAAAAACAAAAAACGTTAGATAGTTAGATTTGATGCTGTGGTTGTTCTAGTTTTAAGTAGTTTATAGGTAGAATAGGTAGTTTTAGTTAGCTTTAAGTTTTATATTAAGGACATTATTTTAAGTAGTTTTTAAGCAAAAATAAAAAAAGGATATTGATACTAGTTTTTTCTAAATTTTCTAATAAATACAAAAAAATAAAATGGAATTGAAGTTAAATAGATCTTAGGGCCGAAAGGCATTAGCTTTAAGTATTATTGTTTAACTTAGAGTGTCCGTATGGGACCAGTAAGTTAGTTGTAAGTTATGGTTAATTAAATTAGGCTAGTTTTATGAATTTTTGTCTAGCTTTAAGATAGGTATAAGATTGAATTAATAAAAATGAATTAACAAAAAAAAAAAAAAGTGCGTTGGGCTGTAAAAATACATGGAATAGGAAAAAAAAGAGAGAGTGATCCTCTATCATTTTTGGATCCATCTTTCTTATTCTATCCATTTCTTTGAAACTTTTCAGCTGTTTAGTAGAGTTTTGCTGTTAGGGTTTTAAACATTCACCCTTCTATTTAAATATTTTAGTATTGAGACACCCTTGAAACCAGCTTGTGGATTAAAATATAAAGAAATTATATTTGTTATAAATCATTCAAAAAAACTAAGCTCAAATTTTATCTGCAACATTTTAACATAATTATAAATGTTAATTAAATCGTTGTTTGAACTGTAGACCTAATTGATATATGTACATACATATTTTTACAATATAAAAATAAATACATAATTTCGTTTCCAGTTTTTTCTACACTTTGAATGCTTATAACTGCTTATCAGAAATTGAACTACGGCAAATTTCTTGCCAAAGTTCTAATCTCTAAAACTTGGTTTATTGATAAATTATAACTTGATTGAATTCTAACTCATTTCTTCATCATATTCTCAAGCGTTAGAACTCTGATTTAAATCTCAGTCAGAGATAGAACTTCGACTTAATTTACCCTCAAATTTGGGGGTCTAGGATATTAGAACTCAGTTCAGCAATGTTTTTACTTCTTCCAAAGGTCTAACTTTTATAGTTATTCCGGTTTTAGATTAAATTTCCGACCACAAGACATCTAATGTGCAATAATAAAAAAATTGTATACATGGACGGTTTGCCAAAAAGTTATATGAACATACATATGTATATAAAAGATAAAAATGTAAATTAAAATATTTTTAGAAGACAAGACGCACATTTCAACATTATGTGCATCTGAAGAAATATTCAAAAATACTAAACTCTTATAAATATTGTTGCATTTTTCATCTCGACAATAATTTAAAGGTTGAATCTGCTGAGCACAAATTTAAATTCCATGCATAATATGATATTCTAAATAGATTGCAAGACTTACTAATACCTGAATTAATGGTTCGAATTTTCAAGAAACAGTGGGAAAAATGAAATTGAAACCAATTTTTTTGTTCTTTATTCAAGTGAAGATGTTCAATACAACACGAATATTTGTACATTTACATATCAAAAAAGAACAATTTTAAAAACACGAAAATACAATTTGTATTTAAAAAAGAATCTCAAAATTAAATCCTTAAATAAATGTCTGCTGAAACGAAAACTGACAGATATTTTGAATTTTTTTCGTAAAATGTCAGAAATTAAATCAGAAATAGATACGAGGTGCTACAAAAATAGCAAAAACACGTTAGAACTCAGTTCCATTCAACCGTGATCTAAAATTCTAAGAAGTCAAAACTAATTTTAAACCGAGTTCTACAGATATGATTAAATGTGAAGAAATTCTCGAGTTCGAAATATTTTTCAAATGAAGTTCCAAAGATAAACCGAGAATTATTACTCGATCGAGTTGTTAATTTATGTTAGAATTTTTCAAGGAATTTGCCGTTAGGTTTCTCTTTTCAATGAATGATAATTGTTTACTATTTTAAGCTTCCATATTTATATTATCTTCTCAATAAATGCATGGACTAACTTTGTTTTAAGTTTCTTTCAGACGTTAAAGAATTTGCTTAACTATTGGAATTAGCTAACAAATGTTAAGGAAATAAGCTCCTACTTATAAAGGCTGGTTTCTAAGCGAGCTCCCTTATAAGAACTATTTGTTCTCTTAAGTTAATTTAGATTTTGAAAAATTTCATCTCAAGCATTTCATAAACACTTACGTTAATACCTAACCATTATGTACTTTGGTTAAGAATGGAAAGAGGTTTGAGGTATAAGAAATAAGACACTATAAAATTTTGTTAAAAGGTGTTTTAAAAATGATAACCTTGAATATTATTTAACTGCTAATTTCTTGTGTTTCAAATATTTGTATAGATATTTGTATTTTTACTTTAAAAATAATTTGAAATTGATGTTTTGTTTATGACTTGAATGTCATCATTCATTATTTAGCGTAACAAAACAAAAATTAATAATATCTAAAGGGTGATTTTTTTGAGGTTAGGATTTTCATGCATTAGTATTTGACAGATCACGCGGGATTTCAGACATGGTGTCAAAGAGAAAGATGCTCAGTATGCTTTGACATTTCATCATAAAATACAGCTCGTGCAAGAACTGAAGCTGAACGATCTGCCACAACGTCGAATTTTCAGTGAATGGGCCCTAGAAAAGTTGGCAGAAAACCCGCTTTTTTATCGACAAATTTTGTTCAGCGATGAGGCTCATTTCTGGTTGAATGGCTACGTAAATAAGCAAAATTGCCGCATTTGGAGTGAAGAGCAACCAGAAGCCGTTCAAGAACTGCCCATGCATCCCGAAAAATGCACTGTTTGGTGTGGTTTGTACGCTGGTGGAATCATTGGACCGTATTTTTTCAAAGATGCTGTTGGACGCAACGTTACGGTGAATGGCGATCGCTATCGTTCAATGCTAACAAAGTTTTTGTTGCCAAAAATGGAAGAACTGAACTTGGTTGACATGTGGTTTCAACAAGATGGCGCTACATGCCACACAGCTCGCGATTCTATGGCCATTTTGAGGGAAAACTTCGGAGAACAATTCATCTCAAGGAATGGACCGGTAAGTTGGCCACCAAGATCATGCGATTTGACGCCTTTAGACTATTTTTTGTGGGGCTACGTCAAGTCTAAAGTCTACACAAATAAGCCAGCAACTGTTCCAGCTTTGGAAGACAACATTTCCGAAGAAATTCGGGCTATTCCGACCGAAATGCTCGAAAAAGTTACCCAAAATTGGACTTTCCGAATGGACCACCTAAGACGCAGCCGCGGTCAACATTTAAATGAAATTATCTTCAAAAAGTAAATGTCATGGACCAATCTAACGTTTCAAATAAAGAATCGATGAGATTTTGCAAATTTTATGCGTTTTTTTTTAAAAAAAAGTTCTAAAGCTCTTAAAGAATCACCCGATACTTTTACTTTTACTTAAAAATTAAATCCACTTCAAGACTAAAAACAAGAAACATAAAGAAACTTGTTAAAGTAATATTCTTATGATTTCAGAGGTTGAGGCTTAAAATTTGGACTAATTTTTAATGTTATATGCCTGCTAAAGAGCATACTCACAGATTTCAATGGTCTATAGCTGAAAATTCCACTGGCTCTTTTGTTTTTGTTAGTGAATAGATATTTAGATAAATTTGTGTTTTATCAATTTTGTTATCGTTTAAAGAAACACGTTAACTTTGTATAAATTTACACGTCACGCAATCCCTTAAAATTTAATTATAGCAAAAAAATACATACAAATATGTATGTATATGTATATGTTTATTATTGTAGGGTTACTGAACTAAATGACGCATTAATACAAAATTTGTACAGTAAATTTACATGAATTTTGTGTTAAAATGTCATGAAACTTGAAATTAGTTTTGCATAAATTATTTAGAATTTGAATTTTTGATGTGTCAGATCAATAATATTATTCAAAAACCCAATAATGATGTTTGATTGAATGATAGGTTCGATACCTACCCAAATTATTGTATAAATGTTGGTATGTCTGATGGATAGTTGAAATGTCGAAAGGAATTCAAGTACGATATCAGAGGGGGTATATTTAAATTAAAAATGTTCTCTAAAAAACAATGTCAATTATTACATTTAGATAAAATTGTGATATTTAGTGCTTTAGCTTTACTTAGCTTTACTTAAAAAACAGTTTATACAAAATGTGTGTTTATTTTCAAAGTTAAGAACTCTGAAGAATTCTGTTTTACACGCGGACATTAAATGTTTGAAAAACTATCAAGGCATCAGAAATTTGCAAAGTGAATGAAAAGGAAGTTATACGGTGGCAACTTCGATTTCAAAATAGATGATTCTGTTCATATAACATCGAAACAAATACTATCCATGTTAAGTTAAGTTAAGTTAAGTTAAGTTTTTCCACAATTGAATAAGAAATTAAATATTATATTTTCTTATAAAAGTAATTTCTTATATAATATTATAAAATATTGAAATTTTTTATAAACATCTGCTAGGACTTCTTTATACAAACTTAAAACCATCAAATTAAAAAAATAAGAGGCTGGGATACGTCCTCCACTTCCAATTCGTGCCCGTCTGGCGCTATTCCATACATTTTAACAAAATATTAATACTAAGATTTTGTGTAAGTAAAAAGAAGTTTGAATTCAATATCTTTCTGTGTTTTCATAATGCTTGAGTCGAAAACCTTTCTTATCAGTTTTTGTAGGTTTTCGTGTCTTGTAAAAAAGTTGTCAATTAGATTTTTCTAAAAAATTAACTAAAAGTTAACAACAATATTTTGCATATGATAAAATAAGTTTGATTTAAATACCTTTTCTTATTCCCGAGATTCTTATCAAAACCCAACTTTTACCAATTTTAGTAGAAATTTTTGAAAGTAAAAATACTGAATGGATTTTTCTAAGAAAATTACTAAACTTAAAAAAGAAATATTATGTGCACAGAATTATCTCGAGATATTCGAGGCGAACATCAGTTTTTAACAATTTTGTGAATTTTTTTTGTAGATTTTTATTTTTTATAAAAAAAAACTACAGATTTCATTTTTCAAAATTGTATTTTACTGTGTTTATTATTTTATTTATTTTTATTATTTTATCATATTAAAACAAATTGTTTTGTTAAAGACAATATCTTCAATCGTTGAAAATATATTCGAGTCGAAAATCAATTTTTACTAATTTTTAGTAATACTGTTTTTAGGTTTTTATTTTGCTTTTAATCTGTCACATCGGTTTTTCTTAAAATTTTACCAGATGTCAAAATCGTTGTTCTTTGATGAATACAGCTACATATTTTGAAAATAATATCATTTTTTGTTTTAAGTTACAAATATTTATTTACACTTTGCAGATATTCGAACTCGTTTCAACAAAGACGTAAACAAAATTAAACTAATTTTGACATGGTCAGACTAAAAAATTCACTCATTGCTTACAAATGATTGCAAACAATTGATTGCAATCTTTTTAGATGAAATGATTAGTCATTGCAGGTGATTTATTTTAAGGTAAATAAATTAATGCAATCTTTGTTTGAAATTTAGAATATTATTGGTTCAGTTCCATATTCTTCTTCTCCATATTTCTGTTCCGTGAAAACAATTCACTTCATAATTGTGTTGTTTGGTTTCCGGAGTTGATCCTTAAATCTGGGATTTTTTCTCTAGATCTGAAATACATTATATGCTCAAATCTTATCTAAATAAATGAAAAATATAAGACACCTATTTTATTTCTTTGACTTTCTCAATAGGCATCGAACATTTTTTTTTTGAAACTGTTTGGAAGTCATTTTTCGGGGGTCATTTAAAATAATTCATTACTTATTTTTATTTATATTTCTTAATCAAAAACAAGAAAACTGGCCCTACAATATTGCGAAACACTTTTTCAATTTAATATAGTTTTTGTTACCCCGTTTATAATAAAATAACTTTTTTTACGACAAGTATAACAACTTCACTAATTAAATATGTCTTATGTTACTGTTGTTACTACTTGTCACCTCCAACTTTAACCTTTTATAAAGTACATCTGAATAAAAAAATATTAATATCTCTTGATGTAGGAAAATCTTGAAGTAATTAAAACATTAACTTTATTAACCTTTGTAAAATTATGTGCTTCATTGTCTTAGTAAAAAGAAATTATTTTTAAAGCATTACTTCATGAAAAAAAAAGGTTGCAAACCCCTGATCTGAATTTGAAATTCAAATGAAATTTGACAGGTTAAAATTCGATCACTAAAAAACAGAAAAAACCTAATTTTTAGTTGATTGACCCTAACCCGCAACATCATAAAAGATATCTGCAAACTAAATCAATTATAGGTATACAACAAAAAAATAATCCACATTTATAACATAATTTGCATCAAAATCAATATCGGCCATCAATACGCACATTTTCTAGAGGCTGTCTGTCTATATTCTCAAAAATAGCACATTTCAGAAATCAATGGACAAAAAGCAATAATAACAAATCTATAGCGGGGACTCAAAAGACTCTAAAGTCTGAACACTTAAAATCATTGCCTCATTGATGGTTTGAAGTAAGTAAAAAAAAAAGAATTTAAAACAAGTTACCGCATTTATACCAACTTACTAACAGGCTAACACTCATGAAAAAGAGTATTTGTTTCTTTTTTATCAAAGTATAGCAGCGGCAGCGACGACGGCGCAACGGCGGCGCGTCATATGATGTTGGTGGCGTTGAGATGTCGGGTGGTGGAAGTGGATGGCGTCGCGGTCGTCGTTGTTGCGGACGTGCGGTTCGGTTCCCCCAAAGAGTAAGACAGCGACAGGCGGCCGACAGAATAATAGAGCTTTGGTATTCAATTCATCTCCCAAGTCCCAAAGCCCCATCAGTAACAGTAGTTGTAGAGACAGCTTTGCTTTGGTCTTTGGTCTTTGGTCTTTGGAGCAAGAGAAAAAGCAAAAGCAAAGCTGCTGTTTGTATACCTTTGCCTCCGTCCGCGCTGATCGTTGCCGACAGTCATTCGTTGGGCCGTCTTAGCTCAAGTACTATCAACCAAAATCAAAACCTTTGGCTATAAACACATTCGTACCACTCTGCCGAACAGTCGCATTTTAGTCTTTGATTGACTTTTGTTTTTGTTGGTTCGTCGTTCCTCGTTCGTCTTTGCATAATTTTTTATTGTTAGTTCGCATTTCACACGTCTTAAGCTACGAAAGTAAAAGTTGTTCTCATTAATATCTAACTACCTATTAACCTTATAGAAAAAAAAACAGAAGAAACATTTTTGGCCTAATAAATAGTTTAAATGCTGCCATTACCTATATTGGCTTTAAAGAATTGAGTTATTGTTTTTAGTGTTTTAAAGAATTGAACATGTCGCAATTATCTAACGGGAATGTATCGCCCCCGAAAAGTGATGGCAAGGAGACGGAGCAGATTCCAGTGCCCGCTATTAACTCAACATGGGAAGCTATCGTCGATTTTCTCACATTCATTGTGACCTCCATTGGCTTCATCCTGCAGGACATCTATTACCTTACCTTTGGGTATCCCGAGAAGGACCTCAACGGTGACATAGCCTTGATCACTGGAGGAGGAAGTGGTTTGGGAAGGCTTCTGGCGCAGTTACTGTGCAAAATGGGCACCAAAATCGTCATATGGGACATCAACGAAGAGGGCATCAATGAGACCGTTAGCATTGTCAAGGCTCTCGGCGGCAATTGCAAGGGCTACGTTGTTGATATTTCCAAACGGGATCAGGTGTACAAAGCCGCCGATGTCGTTCGTCACGAAGTGGGTGATGTAACTCTGTTGATCAACAATGCTGGCGTTGTGTCCGGCACTCTTCTCCTTGACACTCCCGACCACCTCATCGAGCGCTCATTCAACGTCAATACACTGGCTCACTTCTGGACCACAAAGGCATTCCTGCCGAAGATGATCGAGAAAGATCATGGCCATATTGTATCGATTGCCTCATTGGCTGGACATGTAGGCATAACAAAACTCGTCGATTACTGTGCCAGCAAATTCGCTGTCGTTGGCTTCGACGAAGCCTTGCGTCTCGAGCTCGACGTCCTCGGGCACAAAAACATTGAAACCACATGCATTTGTCCGTTTTTCATTCAGGCAACAGGCATGTTCGATGATGTCAACGCCCGATGGGTGCCAACTCTGAATCCGAATGATGTGGCCGATCGTGTCATAAAGGCAATCAAAACCAAGCAAAAGATTGCCATCATTCCAGGCTACATCAAGATTTTGCTTTCATTGAAATGGACCTTCCCCTGGGGATGCAATGCTGGTTTGTTGCGTCGCTTAGTCCCGGATGCTTCCCCCCATGGGCCAGCAGCACCATCTTCTGTTGCACAATTGGCGGGAACCAAAAATAATGACTTAAAGCCAAATAACAACGTTTTCGATGATTTGGGTGAAACTATGGCTAAAACAGCTTCGATACTAATCCAAAGGACTCCGTCGTTAGGTGAACGAGTTCTCTAAATTTATTCATATGTATAGCAGCGAGAAGGTGTAAATTTGGTGGTGATTTGTAAAATAGTGAAAAGCCGATCGAATAAATTAGATAAAATATTTAACCTGCATTAGAGTCTAAATTCAAGCATTTATTCGGGGCTTAATTTTTAAGAACATTATACATATGTATGTTTAGATTGGAATATTTATTTTTAACAACAACAAAAAAATTATACAAACAAAAAACTTATCTCATATTAGTTATCTAACATTAAATTTAAGTGTAAAAACTAAATTCCAAAAATTATATATAATTATAAACAATTTTATTCCATACAAAATTATACAAAATTTGAAGCGGAAATAATTGACCAAAAAAAGCTAAAATGTCAAATCCAAATGTGAACAACATCAGTAAAACAAGAACAACAAACTACTTATCATACAAAGATTTGTGATTGTCATGCGTTAAATCGTCGTCGTCGCCATCGTTACCGGTGCGGTGCGGTTTGTCAGTCTGGCGTAACAAAATGTATGATTTTTCAGAAAATTTGGCAACCATTTATACAGTGTAATCACGTGCTAGGTCGTGTTTGAAATGTTATTTTTGGCAGCACCTCCCCATATACCGCCTACCTGCATAATGATAATATAATAATGTGTGTATCCCGCCCGTCGTTGTTGTCTTGTCGTTGTCGTTGTCGTTGTCGTTTTCGTTTGAGTTTTCGTTTTCGTCGCAGTCGTCATGATCATCATCATCATCATCAAGTGTGACAGCGTAATTTTACATTATATAGTTTTTTTTATTGTTATTATAATTTCGAGTGGAGTGTCACATAATACACATAATAATATATAAAGACGAGTCGAATTTTGCGTAACCTTTAAATCGAGTAACTTCACTTTCAGCTACTTTTGTTAACCAAGATGAAAAAATGTAACTTACTAGCCAATTGCCACAATAAGTTATGACCTGAAAACTCTTTGTGACACCTTGTTAAAAATGCGAATAAAACATACAAGACTTATAACTTAAAATAAAAGAAAATTCAAAACACAAGTAGCTGCAACGTTGTTAGTCATCCTCATCATCATGTCATTATTATCCTCATTAACACGAGATTTTGAAATATGTTTTGTTCAAAAGAAAAAACTTAAAAAAACATAAAACTAAAATAGCTAAAGACATGAACTCACGGATTGTGTTAAATTGAATTCAATGAAGCCTGAAAACATTTACATTGAGACTGGAGAGCGAGAGACCACAATACATCATAATAATTTAGGTGAGTTATAGCTTTTTAGACAATAAGCGCACCACATTAACATTTATAGCCTTTAGGTAGTTTTAGTTTTTTCAAATTAGCTTAGGTTTATTTAAATAATGTACATAGTTCTCCACCGAGCTGTTAAAATGTGATAGAATTGTTATGAAACATTTCAATGGGAAATACATTTTATCTATGTGAATGTGACATTTAATTAAGGCCTTGTTTTAAAGTTTCACCGTACAATTAAATTGGAGTATGACTCAAAAATAATATTTTGATGAACATTTACGATCTTAATTCGAATCGAGAATTAAGGTCTATGAATCAATAATGTTTTATAAATTTTTTTAAAATTCATAAACCAAAAATTCGAAAATTCGATTAATAATATCGCTCAAAGATCTAATTTTGATTGAGTGTCAGGACGTTTAAATGTACTTCTCTGCCAAAGTTCATTTTTATATAGCAATTTTTTAATTTTCCTAGATTCTCAAAAAGTTTGTCATACATTTTTTAACTTTTATGTTTACCAATAAAAAAAAGTCCTCAAAATATGAGGAGTGAAAGGGACTCTTTTTTCGCTCAAAACCAATACAATAAATTTAATAAATGGAAAATTCGAACCTTGACGATATTTGATTTTTGCTTAATGTTTTTTGCCAATTATATACACATAACTTTCTTATTGTTAATAACAAAATCCAAGTCAATTTTTGGTATATTCAAGTTTCCTTCCCTCCCGAAAGGAAGGTTTTATTATTCGCAGATTATTTCAAATATTGTGTTTATAATGTTAGCTAAGAGAAAAATTAAGATTTTTATCTCAAGCCACAAATAATTCAGTTTTATTGGTGATTTAAGGCTTGATTAACTAGTTTTGTAATTATATCTAAATTTTGTGTTTTAAAGCCTACAAATTATTTGTTTTTGAGTTGACTGAGAAATTTTGAGATTAAGGATATTTTCCACTTCCTATTATTATAACTCATGTTTTAGGTCCGATTTGTCGAATTACAAATTTTGACGTTTCTGGACGTTTCAGGGTCTTTTAAGTCTAAAAACATAAAAAGATGCTGGGACGCAACCCACACTCCACACTAATAACTTCCCATCCCGTCTGTCGATTTGTCCGGCTTAAAACTTTAACAAAATATTCATAAACATATTTTGTGTGAGATAAATAATTTGGAGTCAATATCGTTCTTTGTTCTCCTAATACTTTAGTCGAAAACCATTTCTTATCAGGTTTTTGTTGTTTTTTTGTAGGATTTCGTGTTTTGTTAAAAATGTTGTCAATTGAATTTTTCTCAAAAATTAACTAAAAATTAAGAAAAATATTTTGCGTATGATGAAAAAGTTTGATATCAAAATCTATTTTTGTTAATGAGATTTATAGTAGAAAATCAATTTTTTCAATTTTAGTAGCATTTCTTGAAAGTTTTTATTTCTTATATAAAAAAATACAGATTGGATTTTTCTTAGAAAATTAAGCACACAATGATTCATTTATTCACGATATATCGAGAATCGAACATCAATTTTTACCAATTTTGTTTTGTTGATTTTAACTTTTATGAAAAAAAACTGTTTGTTGGATTTTTGTAAACATTTTACTGAATGTCGAAAACAATATTTTCTATAAGATGAAATAAGTTTGAAGCAAATATTTTAAAATATGAAAATAAAATAATATTTGAGTCAAGAATCAATTTTTACCAACCAAATTTCAAATATTTCAGAATAATTTAATAATCAAAATTTATTAGTAGTAAGGTTTTCAAAAAAAAAAAACGTTTGTATTTCTTCTTAAAAAATACTTTAACGTCTCGAAAATCTCTTCACAGAAAACGATTTCAAATTGAATTATTGAAAAACACTTATTAAAAGTTGTCACTTGACAATATTGGTCTCACCCCGGCCCCATTTCTTAGGCCTTAGAAAATTCCTAGCTAGTCACTTTTAAGATATTCAAAAAAACCTTAGTAAGTACATAAGTGTTTAAATATTTTACATGAAATATTTGCTATATTATTTTAACTTTTGAAGTTTATAATTTTCACGCTCACATTTGCCAAATTTGGCAAGTTAAGTCTATTTACATAACTTATCTTTAATTAAATCCAACAAGTTTCATTGTCAATTTATTAAATATATTGTTAACTACGTGGCAGTAAAGATATTGGATTATGATTTATAATAATTTATTTGTATGTGTATATGTTCATTATTATTCATTTTTATGGAAGGTCATTGAGTTTTTAATTACTAGAATAGATATTTATATGCATATATTTCTGTTATGAAATAAGGCATTTAAGATTATGATATAATGCATTTAAAATTCAGATATGTACGTGATTTGAAAAATCTAAAATATTTTGTTAGTATTTTAAAATTCTATAGTAATTGTTGTAATTTATAACCTTATTAAAGACGAAATGTGATAAGTTCAATATACATAGGTGATCAAATCAATACAAATTTTAATAAATGTAAACTACAATCGTGCATCGAGTAGACTATAAATCTCATCTTGGTTTCAATATCATAACATTGTTTTGTTTTTCATTATTCAACAGCTTTATTATTTTATTTGTAACAACTTGAAAAAAAGTATACTTTTTACTTTGATTTTAAACTTGACTAAGTGAATATCTCAAAATCATAAAATGCATCAATTTTATTATTATAATTGACATAAGTGACATAGGTTAATATGGTGAATTGTTTACTTAAAGCGTCGTGTTTAAATCTTATTGATAAATGAGCTTCGGACCAATTTTATGACTATCGTTTTTTGCATAAAAAAATTAATTTATCTTTTAAACTAACAATTTATTGCCTTTTGTTCCGTTTTCTTTTTTTACACGACATTTTGTTCTGATATATATATATATATAGTTTGCAGGTTTTAGTACCTTTTTTATACCACTGATACTTTAGGGAATGAAACGAGGGTTACTGCATTTCACATTTGCAAAATAAATCCCTATACTTGGCAGTAAAATCTTAGTCAAAATATGAATATTAATTACCAACACAAAGTGTTTTGGTGCTTTTGAACTTTTAATGTCACTTATATTAATTACAAACGTTTTTCTTTATATATACGAGTATATACATAAAAGAAAAAATAATAACATTTTGCTTTCAATTAAGAAAACGACTTAAAACAATAGATATAACGCTTACATTTTTAATGCGTAAATATTAGTAACAAAACAAGTTTTACTAGTGCGCATTTATTGTGACAATTTTACTTTTCCTAACAATCGGTTAATTTTGTTATTTTTTAAGTGTAAAGGTTTTTGAAAATTATCACTTAAAATGTTTCAGCTTCATTTGAGTTAAAGTGGCCTCCAGATAAAAAAGAATTAGCAGAGTTAGCTTTTGAATAAAGACGTTAATTAGTTTTACCTGTTTTTTGTTTTGTTTTGTTTTCTTTACTTTTGTGTTTTTTATCTACATAGCAGGAAATATTCTTCTTTCGCTCTTTTAGCTTTATTTGATCTGCTTATTAAGTGTAATTATTTACTTAATTTTAAGGACTTAAATGGAAAACAAATTATATGAACATGCGTCATCAGTGAGTATAGACGTGAATAGAGATAAACATCTATGAACAACTCTTTATTAAAGTTCGCACGTCAAATCTTTTGTTTATTATCATAACTAAGTAATTTATGAAATTAAACAGCAAAACAAATTTGATGTTTAGGGCAACCTTTTTACTAACTCATTAAACAAAAAACACGCAAGCGTAATGCTACTAGTTATTGTTATTGGTATATCATTAGCACAATTATTTGTTTTTCGTTTAAGCTTCTTTGTAATGAGCTTTAAGCGTTGAATCACATGAAATATCATCGATAGAATTCATGCAATATTTGTCGCAAGTAAGCAGATGAGTAATGTAAATTAATTATTATAATTTTTAACAATTTAAAACTCAATATATTTGTGTAATAATGATTGTTTTAAAACTATTACGAGCGTTGTTTATTTTTTTCTTTTGTGATTATATGGGCTCAAATTAACGAAATATTTAAAATCTACACTAATATTATAAAGAGGAAAGATTTGTATTTTTGTATATAACGAATAAACTCAAAAGTACTGGCCCGATTTTAATAATTCTTTTTTCATTAGAAAGCTACATTATCACTGAGTAACATAGGCTATATTTAGTACTAGATTACTATAGAAATTCCTAATAAAACCAACCGAAGGTGTAAAAAAATTAGCCATAAAATGTCTTTCATCGCATATGTTGCGAAGAGTATTAATGGTAGGACAAAAAAATGTTTTCTAATTTAGTGATTCATGGTCGTTTTAATTAGCATGCTTATAACTTAAATATCTGTATATATTTATGTCTACCCGTTCGAAGCCGGGACGGACCGCTAGTTATTAATAAAAACGCTTTTCTAAAAATATTTTAGTTGGAAAACAGATCTACAATTTGTCACTATCATTTTGTCTAAGTTTTTACTTTTTTTTCCAAAAAAAACGGCATTTTTTTAACAATTCACAATAACACTCATGCCCACACTAAGACCTTGAAAAATTGAGAAATGTTATTATTAAGGATTTATCTTAAATTAGTAAGAAATCAATATTGACAATAGCTTAGCTTAAAATTGTAAACTCGAATTTAGTGATGTCTCTTTTTTTAAATTTATTTTGACACAGGACTCAAAAAGTACTTTTTTCTGTAAGATTATCATTTCATAACTTTTTATTTTTGTAAGTCGAATCAAAATTATAGCATTAAGATAAAAATGAGGTATGTCAGACAAACAGTTGTAAACACCAGATGCTGACTTTTTTCTTTTGAAAATAATCATGATGAAATGAAACATTAAAGTTATTATTAATCAAAAAAAACGACCACCAAAACCACATTCCACATTTTATGGTGCGCGCAAAGCGAGACAAATTCTCTCAATGATCCCAATTATTAACAAAGTAAGCCATACCTACTCCTTCAAACCCCAAATTGCCTTCATTAAATTGACTAATTGCTTCCATTATTGAGAAACTACCAAATATCCAAAATATCTTTTCTTTTTTTTCTAATATTTTATCTTTCCGTATTATATTTCTATTCCACAATGAGATACAAAGGTACCTAGCATATAATTTGTTTTGTTCCTGATGAGGTGCTTCGTAATATACATCATCTTTATCAATGTTGTTATTTTTGTTGTGTACCTATAGCTTTTTCCATCTTCCATCATAAAGAAAATATTTTTGCACTCCTCTCGACTCCTTAAAGACTATAACCAGTTCCTTATAACCAGGCATGGTATGAAGACTGAAAAAAAAAACAACAACAAACGACCTTGTAACATTTACAATCTTATTCACTTTTACTATTAATATTACCGCACGAAATTGCTAGGTTCACCATAATATTCATGTTTTTTCGTTTCTTACGAGTATATTTGTATCTATTAGACATCAGGCTTTGCATTTGCAGATACTTTATAATATTAAAACGGCTAGAGTTAGATACCTGTTTCTATGCGATGCGTGGTCATAGATGCAAGCACATTTATACCACACTGCTCCGTACGGCTTTGGAGCTGCAGTAGCAGCTTATGACTTTGACTAGCAGAAATACTTGCTTCAACGACGACGACTTCGGAAAGTAGGGCAATTATTGCTGTGATAGTTAGTTTTGTGCACTGCACAGTCCCCATATAGCCTAACCAAGTCCCACACACCTGATGTGAAACAGAAGTACTTATTCAAATTAAATGTACGGTGTACGCTTAAGGTAAGTTTACCGCGGATGAAGGCAAGATGATAATTTTGTTTTTGTTGTTGTTGTTTTTAATATGCTTTTGCATATTTTTATTTTTACTACCTAACCTTCATAAAACATAGTTATGGGTACTTGCTATTCAATGAGTTTGAAAAATATAAATTTAATATTAAATTTGATTTGATAACACATTTCTGAAGGTTCTTCCGTTTTGTTTGTTTAACTTATATTGCTTATAGTATAGCTTAGTTATTATTATAATTGAAATATATTGAAAGTACATATTTTAAGTTCGAATAAATCATAAGTAAACACTTGAAGGCTTTGGCAAGAAGTCAATAAACATCATTTATAGAAGAAAAAACCAATCTTTTAAAAGTCAAAAATTAAATTGTTAAAATTTTGCAGGGTCGATTTTTTTTTTAGTTAAAAAGCACTTAGCGTAATAAGAAAGATTAATATGTATATATTTTTTTAAATTAGAAATAATATTTTAATTTATTCGTCTTCAAGAAATGATATACATATTATGTTTCAAAATTATTTAAATCAATTTTCGAAAATTTTAAATTTCAAAAAAGAATCTATAACCACGGTTGCCCCTTAAAAGAACATTTTACTAAATAAGAAAGAAGGTTGCGTATATTTAAAACATTATTTATTTATTTAGATTGGTATTTCCCACAATAAACAATGTTTTTAAGATTAAGGTAGAATACTAGATAACAATTGTATGGGCTTTATGTTCTAGAATTAATCTTTATTTAATGCTTTCATGGTTATGAAAAATATGTTTGAAAGTTAATTTTTGATAATGATTTTGAATCCGAACGTTTGGTTTATAAGCTACGAGCTTAATTCCGAATGCTCAGAAGAGTTTTCAGTCCTTATGGGGTAGCTCAAGGATCATTACTTGGTCCAAAACTTTTCAATGTATATCTCTATGATTTTCCATTTAGTAGCCCAGGAAATGAGTGTGAAGCCTTTTTATATACAGATGACGCTAAGATATTGTCAAGTGCAGTAAGGCCCCCCGATGCACTAGATAAATTAAAAGATTCCGTGCCCACTTTAACGTCGTACCTCAACTCTTGGGGATTAGTACTTAATGCAGGGAAAAGTAGCATAACATGTTTTAGAAACGTTTATGGCAAAGGACATCGTAAGGCAGTTAAAGAGAGTAAAACTCTATCACTTGTAATTGACAATGTTGTGATCCCACTAATAACGGAACCAAAATATCTTGGTATACGCTACCAAAATAAATTTAAGTTTAATAAACATGCTAGGGTAGTGTTGAATAAAGCCAAAATGGCTTCCGGTATGCTAAAACAACTTCTAGCATCAAGTTTCACTTCAAAGAAAACCAAATTGCTTATTTATAAAACGCTTATAAGACCTATTTTAACATATGGATTTGGATGTTGGTTTAGTATTTCGCCAACAGCTGCAAATGAGTTGGAAAACTTCGAGCGAAAATTGCTTAGATTCTGTTGCGGACAATTCAGAAGGCCAAATAAAAAGTGGTATTCAAATACAACAATATATAGAGAAAATAATATAGAACCTCTCTTTATATATATGTTTAACCTATTGCGAAATTACAATCGTTGTCCAATCATCCCAACCCAGTTGTAAAAGATATTTGGGACAGAAATATCAATGAAAGCGTACTTGATAGCAACTTTTACTTATCCCCTATAAATATATTGAGTTCAGGGTCTCAAACATTATTTAAAACAACTTCCAGTTCTAACCTAAAACTACCCTTTTACGAAAAAGCTTCTCTGCCTGTTCTAAGAGGATAATGATATCAAATGTGGTTAATATTAATTAAAAAAATAATACCAAATATATGTTATTATTTGTATCTTAAAATACAACATAGACTCTTTGTTTTCTATATATATTATAAATCTAATCATAGCACAGCTAAATTTTAATAATTTATTCTTCTTGTTATTGTATAAATATCATTATATATTTAACTAAGTAGAAATGATTATTATACGCTGATGCTTCTTTCATTATTATTAGGTATCTTATTTTAAATAAGATCTATCTTTATATGTATTTCTATAATATATATAATATTAGTTTATAAGTAGTTTGTAAGTAGTTCTAGTCATAAACTTAATCTTGGCCATAAGAGCCATAAAGTGAACATATGTCTGAGCAAACATATGAAATTAAAAGGGAATTAAAAAAAATAATTAAAATAAAAAACCATGTATATTTGTTTTGCTATAATCACTTATTGTATATAATAACTAAGCTTAACCAGATACAATTATTGAAGTCGGTTATCATGAATTCAAAATAATGTAATCATAAATTATCAAATGTATATTAATGTCTCAATAAAAACAAATGAAATGAATGAAATGCTACGAGCTTAATACCAAAAAATATACATTTTTAAGATTATTTTTATATTAAATAAAGAAGTTCGGCCAACAAGACTAATTGAATTGAGAAATAAGTCAATAAAACGCCTTATAGTCTTGCTTGCATATATATATATACAAGCAAGACTATAAGGGGTTTTATTGACTTATTTCTCAATTATTTTTATATTTTTTGCAATATATTCCAAAAACTTGATGTAGTGACCTTGTTTAGATGTCAGATTTGTGATAAGAACAAACAAAATCAAATGTTTTGCATTATCTTTTTCGTTAAAAAAAAACATGAAATGCTGCTGAATATTAAAAATATTGATACAAGAATTGAGCAACCATCACATTTCTTTTTTTTTAACTACTTCATTTACAAAGCTTCAAAAAACCGTGTCAAATACACGAATTTTAAAAGCCGATATCTTACAAATCCGATGTGAAAGAGTGACAGTAACAGTAATAAAAACCTTATCAGTGTGTATAGGTATAATTTCTTGGTTTCTGATAATATACTTTTTGTGTAAGGTCTAAGCTCTAAGAAACCTTGACTCTTATTAGCGTTTCGACGAAAATCACACACTATGGTGAGTTTTTAAAAACGACTTTTCGTTTTAGTTTTCGATGTCGGTGATCTTTTGATTTGTATAAATAAGTCTTATTTTGGTCTTGATGTTGAGTTTATCTCGTGAAAAGTACGAATTTCTAAGCAGGATCTGAAACACCTTCGAGTGAAATTCAAAAGTTTATGAATTAAAAGATGGATGAAAAAAAATTTGGTGAAATCTATTCAGACTTTCAGAAAATGTATAATTTCGGTCTCAAATCAAAAACCTTTCTGGGTTTTATCTCTTAAAAAAAACGAATTTTATTTTCTTGGAATTTAAATTTAAAATTGTTTTAATTTAAAAATAAAGCCCAATGGTCAGGCTTTTTTAACGTGTTGGGCCACTGAAAACTTCATCAAATTACAACATTTACATTGTAAAAATAAAATAAAGCCAAGAACCTTAGCACTTATTTAAAATATTGCTCGTTTCAAGAAAAATAAAACATCAAAACTTAAAATATGAAGTGTGTATTCGCTTCATAACACGTGGGAACTGTGTTATGTTCATTGATGTTTTTTTTTTTTTTTAATATCATTGAGCTAAAACATTAAATTAAAAATTATTTGCAAAGGCACTCCTTTGATGACTTTGAAGTTACGTGCCCATAAATGGATACTACTTTTAAACCTCTCGAGACCAATAATAATACTATCAACTACTGTAATAAAAGAAACCATAAACATTTTATAAAAAATAAAACTTTTTATTATATTTCATATTCATTGACCTTCTCAAAAAAAATTTTGTTTTCATATATATTGTTTTCTTTTTCTTTTTATTATTATTTTAAATGTGTACCTTCAAACATGTTCGAATCATCACTCGTTTTTCATATAATTGTGTTTTCATTTTACTTCCATTTGTGCTGCTTTTTCACACGAATTAATTTAAAAGTTATGGTATTAAGTCATTACCTCCAACATTTTTATTTGTTCATAAAAAGGCGTTCATAAAATGTAGTCTACAATATCTTGTTAAAGTGCAAACTAATTAAATCAAATTCGTAGATTTTTCTTCAACTGACATTTGAGCAAACTTTTTAGTTATTAATTTAATAATTTGCTCTCTTTTAGTTATAGGAAAACCTTTGACTTGGACCATGGCCCTTATATAGTAAGCTTTATTTCATATCAGAATCTTGAGATAATTCAGTCAGAATATAATAAAAAAAACGTTCTATTAAAATACGATTTATCATTCATAGCTTACAACTTAAGTCCGCAATAGAGTCAAATGTTATTAAAAACTAATCAAGGTAATTTCAATTTTTAACATCAACCACCTCTTATTGTAAAAATGAACATTTTGTGCGAACGAAAAAAAAAAAAAACAAAAGCAAAAACCTAGGAACTATTTTCAACAATTTAATAACAACAAAAAATAAATACTTTATAGACAATCTGTTAAGTGCGATGGAAAGTGTAAAACACGTTCATCAGTTGATGCATTTACGTAACGTATAACATTGATAAAATAATCATCATCTGATATTTTTACACGATGATGGGTCGATAGTAATTATCGTTGTTGTTTTTTTTTGTCATTGTGTTACATGACGCTTCTTCCTTAATTACGGTTCAGTATTGTAGATACCCGTATTTAGGGCCATTCTCAAACTGACATAATTTTTTAGACTTAAAGCTTCGTGAAATGAATGCGTCCAGTTGAAAAACTATTGAACTCGGTTAAGTATATTTTTACAAAATTAACATCATTTTTAGGGGTTATGGATAGCCTTATGTTATGTATCACAATGCAAGCAATTAGGAAAATTGATAAATTGTACAAACAGATACTGAATAGGGAAGAGCATTCTTGTAGTACGACTAAAGAAATATTCTCTAAACTTAACATTACGACTTAAATTGGGATCAAGAGTAAGCTAATGGGTATTGTATGGGTTTGAGGGAATAACTATTTGTCAACAGTAGATATAGGTAGATAGGTGTTGTTGCTTATTTATTTCATTTTTCAAAATCAGCATCTATAGAAAATAAAAAATTACAAATTTCGATCTGATAAACAAAACAGAAGAAAAAAAAGCCTATGACGGGTAATCGAGTCGTTCCCTAGCTAGGTGTCTCCAGTCCCTAGCTAGATGTCTCCAGTTTCACACTCCAAGTTGAGTGAGGTCACTTTCCACTTGTGCGCGCCACCTGATCCGAGGTCTTCCTCTACTGCGCTATCCTGTGGGTGTGGATTCGAAGTCTTTCCGGACCGGAGCATTGGTATCAGCGTGGCCCAACTATCTCAGTCGTTGGACTTTTATGGGTTAGTCTGCGTGGCTGTTCAGCCCATACAACTCGTCGTACCATCTTCTCCTCCACTCACCTTTTATGCATACAGGACCGTAGATCACGCGAAGAACTTTTCTTTCAAAACGACCTAAGGTGTTTTCATCTGTTTTTGTCATAGTCTATGCTTCTGCACCGTATAGCAGCACGGGGATGATGAGGGTTTTATATGGCAACCCTTTTGTCGCTCGAGAGAGGCTTTACTACTCAATTGCTTTCTTAGCCCAAAGAAACAGCGGTTAGCAAGAATAATTATTCGTTTAATCTCAGACATCGAGATGTCGGTGTTGTAGGTTTTTTCTTGATGACAGCATGTACTTTGTTTTGCCGTCATTAACCGCTTACTCATTTTTGCGGCCTATGCCCCAATACTCGCAAAAGCCCCATTGATATCACGCTGCGTTCTTCCGATTATGTCAATGTAATCACCATATGCCAGTAATTGGACAGACTTTTGAAAGAAAGTGATTCTAGTGTTGACGTAAGAGCTCTACACTATTCTTTCAAGGACCTTGTCTAAAGCCTTTTTTTATTATCAAAAGGTTCTTATAGGTTGTTTCCAACCTTTATGGAGTAGCTCGAATTCTCCATAGTCACAAACGAACGAGTTTGGCAGGAATGCCAAAACTAAACATGGCTCTATATAACTCGTCCTCATAGATGCTGTCATATGCGGCCTTGAAATCGATGAAAAGATGGTTGGTGTCGATTTGATGTTCTTCGGTTTTTTCCAGGATCTGCTGTAATGTGAATATTTGATGGACTGTGGCCCTTAATGGTCTAAAACCACGTTGATAAGGACCAATCACGTTGTTGACGATTGGCTTTAGACGTTCACATATTACGGCCGAGAAGATTTTGTAAGCGATGTTAAGTAGACTGATAGAGGACTATAGTTGGTGCAGTTAAGGGGGTCTCATTTTTGAGTGTGTTATGTCCATTGTTCATATTATCTTATGTTATTTTATATGTTCATATTAAAATTAATTAATTTTTTCTTAAAACCCAGTTTAATTGGCTATATACATATATGATCATGAAAAAAATCAAAAGAAGCTTCAAAAATGTGTAAATCTTAAAAGTACATTTGCAGACTTAGACTTAACTTCATCAATAGTCTTTCCAGTTTGTAGTCCAAAGTTCTGAGGTATAGTTACATTATTTCCTATTTTTCTTATTGTAATTTAAAATATATAATTAATTTTTTTTTTTCAAATTATAACCTACATATTTGTATTTTTAAACATGAACCAAACATTTGTTTTTTTTTTCAGGTATTCAGAAAATTCGGTACAAGAAAATCTCCAAGTACAACAGAACCAGGAATTCGATCAGTATGTCACGGCCTTATCTTCGCTTTGACTTTTTTTATGTTTCTTTAAGTTGAAGATAAATTAAAACATTATAAAAATGTCAAAATGCAAACTCAAAATTTGCACAGAATTCTTGAAAATAAACAATTAAATATTAACATGACTGTGACAATGCGGCAAACAACGACGATGTCGGACATTATACCGTTTACTGTATAAATGTGTATTGTTGATTTGGCATCTTTTATTTATGAAAATAATAATATAAAACCTAAGATTTGGTATAACTAATTAAATTCATTTGATAAATATTTAATTTAGATATTATAATATAATCATAATCAATATAAAGTAGAACGCATTTGTTTTATTATATTTCTAAATTTTTTGTTTTATTTATAAAAGAGTTGTGATTTTAAAGTGTTATATTATGTAAATATTAAATCAATATTAAGATATATTAACAAATTATTAAAAGCTATTGCTTTTTGGAAACAAAATATTAATTTTAAGACATTCAAGTTGATGGCTTCCCTATAATTGAAAGAAAAATTATTATATTGGTATTAATTAGATTTTAGTTACTTGATTGTAGATATTTTTTTATAATGTAAATAAAATGGAAATTGTTCAAAGAGAAAAAATATTTACAAAAAAAGTGTTTTTATTATTTCCTATAATGTAATGTGAACTTTACATTCGTATATGTAAGTATTAATTGGCAAATCCAAATATTGAAACAAAAAATTAAAATACATAAATAAGAAAATTCAACGACTTATATTTTTGAAGCAAAACGTTTGTTTAAGACCGAGACATAATAAAAGAGTTGTGATTTCGGACCTAAGATATGCATTTTTGAATTTGAAAATATCAATAATTCAAATGATTTAGAATATCTTTCTTAATCCTGAAATTAAGACAAAAACAAAACTGTTCAAAACTGGTGTATGTAAAAAAGGATAATGGGATAAACCAAGTCAATATTTGTATTAATTGTAGGTAGGACTTATGTGTAAGAGCACATTGTTAAATTACGAATAGTTGGTCCTTACATTTTTGTAATACCATTTTACGGACCTGGAATCTTCTGTATTCCGTTTCAAAAATTAATCTTTTTCGAAATCCATGCTTTTTCTTTGTATGGATACAAAATAATACGTACGCCTTTAAATATGTCCATTTAAAAATGCCTTTTTAATATCTTATTTAGTTTCTGGATTTCTGGACATTCGTATTAGTTATGAGCCTTAACTTGACTTTATATGAAGTTTTGAGCAAACCATGAATTTGATACTTTCATAGTTTTGAAAAATACGTTTTGGAGTTAATTTTTAGTGCTGATTTCGAATCCAAACTTTAATTTTTAAAATTTGCTCAAGTTTTAAAAATACCCGTTTTCAACATTATTTTAAAATGTTTTTAAAAATATATTTCAAAAACTTCTACTAAAGAATTTATTAGACAACAGATTCTTTATAAAAACAAACCTTACTTTCAAACCAGTTTGCCTATTTTTATTGAAAATGTATTTAGCATAAATTTTAACTATTTGCTCAAGTTTTTAAAATATCCGTTTTCAACATTATTTTAACATTTTTTTAAAAATATATTTCAAAAACTTCATAGGTACTAAAGAATATATTAGACAACAGATTATTTATTAAAACAAACCTTACTTTCAAACTAGTTTGCCTTTTCCTATTAAAAACCGATTTAGCATAAATGTTTTTTTTTGTAATACCGGTAAAATCTAACAATTTATGATAATTTTTCAAATTTCAAAAAAGGTACTTCATAAATTAAGATAGCCTCAGAAAGTTTTATATGCGTGTTTTTTTTTCTAGTTTTAGAAAGTAATATCTCAAAAGCCTGACGTGAAGCATTAATTTTGAGGTCTGATTTGAATTAAGGACAACCAAAGCCCAAAACTTGGCAGTTTTGCCAGTAAGAAAACCTTGTCGATCAGTGTTATCAAAATCAATTGTCATTCCGAAACTATTAGATTTTATTTAACTTTAGAAATAGAAAGTTATATTTTATTGTAAAATTTCAGTTGGCATTGTTATAGATATTGTGAGGGTAATATAGATAATATTTTACTCAGATGTTTTTAAATTTATGAAATTTTTAAACGCAGGATAATATTTTGTTAACTCGACTTTGATCTTTAAATTAAAATAAATGTATTCGTATCAATACATTTCAATAATTTCATCATTATTTTTAGTTCCATTTTTTGGTGAGCAAAAAACATTAAAGAGGCGTGGAATGGAACTTGTTCTACAATTTATGAATTAATAACTTGACTCTTTGTCTAAATATATACAAAATCGAAAAATGTCAGTCTTGGTGTCGGCCTCGTATAACCGACTAGGGTCCGGTTTCCTGTTTTTATCATGAGAAAATTTGTTTGCGGTCTCTTCACCAATTGTTTCTTGAACTAACGTATAGTTAAATGTAGTACAGTCTCGGAAAATAAAATGCAGATGTATTTTTTTGAGTAGCTATGGGAATACTGTTGGCTTTTTATCATCAATATATTAAACTGTTCAGGTGCTGTTTAATTGTTTAGGAAAGAAGTCAGACACTTAATTGCTGGTGTTATTTCTTCAAAAATCAAAAAAACTGTATTAAGTCTGAGCTAACGTAAAAAGTTTCAATTTTACGAAAAATTATTTATGATACAATATAAAATCAAAATGGGCATAAATTAGAACATTTTGTGTATGAATTTATTTTTGGAAAACAAAAAAGCATTGAGCGTTGGCCCCTACAATCCTCAGGTTAGATGTATGAAGACTTAGATGTGTTTACTATAGCTACAAACTACACTGATAACTTCCCATCCGTACTCTTCTGTCGATTTGTTTCTAAAACTTTAACAAAATGGTTATGAAGAAAAATTAAATATTTTGTGTAAGATAACAAATTTGAAGCCAATTTCTTTCTTATTCTAATACTTAAGTCAAAAACCATTTCTTATCAGTTTGTTTTGTTGTTTTTGTAGGTGTTCGTGTTTTGTAAAATAAGTTGTCAATTGATTTTGTTCTAAAAATTAGCTTAAAGTTAGCAACAATATTTTGCTTATTATGATAAAATAAGTTCGATTTCAAATTACAAATTTGAAATAAAAAAATATCTCTAACACTTGTTAGAGAGTACGAGAATAAAAACTTCTAATAATATGATCTCTTGACACTAATTTTCCTATGCCTGTTACTTGTAAGTTGAACTTTGTGTAGTTAGGTCTAATTTTTAATTCTTTAATTTTGGTAAAAATTGTTGTGAATCAAATGATTTTATTCTTAAGTGCAATATTCATGTAACAAGAGTAAGTTTTCATAGTTTTTTCAATGATATCAAAACTGTAACCACTTTATTAATGCAAATAAAGATTAATTGCCACACCTGATGATGTTCATAGACATGAACGAAACGTCATGACAATATAAATAATTGTGTTTTTTCATTGACCTAAAGCCCATCATCAATATTCTCATCACTTTGGAAAAGGTCACTTCCACCAACAACTATAAAAAAATATCGTTCATTATATTTTTTTTGTTTTTAAATTATACTAGTTTGGCATTATGCAATATATGATATCAAAGTTTTCATTTATTTTTTAAATTGCTATAGTAAAAAAAAAACATTCACTCAATTTTTTTGAAAGTCCTTTCTGCATCTTTCGGTATTATTATATGTATAACAAAATTTATTTAAAGTCGATACCTTTGTTGGTCTGGCTTAGTTTCCATTTTCTCTCATTCGATTTCTGTCTATTGAAATCTTCCAAAGTTAAATCTTGTTATGACCAATGCTTTCTTAAATAATCCGTTCTGATTCGGCATTAAAACTGTAGGTCCCCAACATCGATCAAATTACTCGCACACGGGAATGGTTGAAAGTGTAAGTAACTAGGCCCTAGTTCTCTATGAGCTGTTGTGCCACCTAATTTTTCAAATGCCTGGCTTAATTTCCGGAATCGAGCAGGAAGTTCATGCAGGTCATTCCTTTTCTTTGGAAAATTTCAATATTGCTCTCCTAGTAGAACTGTGAACAACCATTATCAATATTAAAGATGGAAATTATTTCCAAATATGTTGTATAGGTTCATCTCTCTCATTACTTCAGTGATACGTTTTGGGTTTCCTTGTTGTTTTAAGTTAAGTTCTTTTGTATAATATGTAACCTCCACATGTTGGGAGGTACTAGGCCTTACTACCTTCGAATAGTGTTTAACTTTCAGTCCCGACTTTTATTTTGAAATACGTATTTGTGTGCTGACTAGTTATCAAAAATGCAATAAGACAATATCAAAATAGCTTTATTTCACTAGTACATGCATTAAGGTATATGGGCCATTGATTATTTTAAACACAATAAGATATAAGAGTAACAATTATTATTAAACAGACGTGAAATAAAGATATCTAAAAATGATCGTAATTGTATTTTTAAGTGATGACCGAATGACATGACGTTATACATTTTAATTAAATCACTTTAATTCCTTGCGACTTGATCATTAAACATATCAAAGCACAATTATTGTTTATTAGTAAAATAACAGGTAAATATCAACTTCTGTCAATGATTTTTTTTGGAAACCACAAAAAAGGAAACATAAACGAATATACCTTCTCAAAATTAAGACCAGTTGTTGTTATAATGATACAAAAATAAATAAAAATTATCAAAAATATAAACAAGGTGTTTAATCCAACAGGTTTTGGAAGCACGAGTAATCATAATAATTATTATTTATCTTTAAATTGTGGAACAGGAATTACATATGTTTTGTTTATTTTATTATGATAAATCTTAAATTGGATATTGTTGGGTGAAAAGTTGATTGTTGTTTTCAAGATTGGACAGAGTTTTGTTAAGTTTTAATTTACCGTTATAAGGAATTAAAAAAGGTCTTGAGGGCTTTCGAATTGTGACGCAAAGGCACATACTTTCAGCTGACTTCGATTTATGGTCACTGATAATAACGACTTGAGGTCACTATAGTTGGGTATACCTGGACTCTATGGAAGGTAATTATCAAGCCGTTTTAATCGTTATCATCGAGTCTAAAATGCTGTGTTCCAAGAAATTACTTATATCTTATATTACATATTTATATATATTAGAACTTGGGGTTCTAATTAGACTCCGTATTTAGGCAATAGAGGACAATAGAACCTTTACCATTATTATTATTATGTATTAAATAAAATGCTTACGTTAAGCTTACAATACCTAAGGTCTTAACCATTACATTCTTGATACTTAGGGAAAGCAATAACAATATCAAAACAACAAAATTGAAGGTGAATGTTGTTCTTCTTACTTAAACTTATAAAATTTTACACATCTAAATAGGAGCCAAGGTTCTCTAGAAACTTAATTCCCATTATAAATAAATGTTAATGAAGCTTTTTACATAATGTACGTTACTAATTTTTGAAGATAGACACATTTTTGTTTAAGATTTCTTAAGCGATGTCCTTTAATTATAATCATTTATGCTTCTTATAGAATTAAGAATTCCTGTGAAAGCGCTGTTTATATCTAAAGTAAAAATCTTGACACTTGAAAACCCCACGCTTTACTATTAGAAAGAGCAAGTATTCCCATTAACTATGGAACACAACCTCGTTAAAGTAGATTCCCCTGCTAGCTTCGCGGTTGCTTGGATGACATTAGTCTTAAGTTCGTCATTAGTTTTCCATTGCCATAATATCAGACTTTCACGAATACCTCGAATACAAAGTATAAAGAAATCAAATCCCAACTCCGAGGCGGCTTGACAACACTAGATGGTAACACGATTCGAAAATTTGGTTAATACGTTCACTGTAACATGGTGACTTTTATCAATAATTTTTATTAATTTGTATTGTTATTGTCAAACATTTCAAAATTTAAAAAAAAATATAGTCTGAATGGGTTATTTTATTTCACTTAAATCCATATTGTGGTTGTCAATAATTTTTTAATTTGGGAGAAAATTTCATCAATAAAGAAATTTAAGTTGATACTGATAAAAAATGTAAATTTTTAAATATTTTAATTAAGAAATGGACTAAGGAAAATTTCCATAGAAAAGATTTAAAATAGTGACCAACAAAGTTCAAATCTCCAAACTTGTTAGTTTACTAGAAGAAAATTTGGACGTGAAGCGATAATGCAAAGAAAGTGGGATCAATTTGGAGTGATTTTGAAAGAAATTCATTACAATTTCCTTTGTTTGATGAAGCACGTTTTTGTGTTAAGTTTATTTGTATTCATTTCTTTTATTATTTTGTGAAGTTAGAGCAACAATTACTTTCTTTTGTACCTAAATGTTATGTTACGTTATGATATTTAAAATATTATTTTGTATTCCTTTGCCTCTTCTTTTGTTACAAAGCTTTTAGAATCCGGTTTCGAGTTTCTGCTGCTGATGCTTGATTCCCTGAAGTTACATGTACATTTTCAGCTCTTCTATTGTTTTCGTGGAAGTTGTTATTTCCATCTTCAATGTACTCTTCAGGTTGATACAGGGTTTTTCAACAGGGACGCTACAAAAGTAGAGCAACAGGAACAGCAAACGGCTCCATATTTCTTGCCGCTTTTTTCACATTTCTCTTCAGTAAGGTTTGCCAATTCATGATAGAAAGATATAAGAGCCAACGAGTCGTAAACGTTAAGAGCCCTACGTCCAATTTATGGTCGTCATAATCGTCCTAGCAGATCAACAATTGAGCGTCAGTGGACATATTTGAAACCACAAGCACAGTACAAAATGTTCCCGTGCCAGTCAGTGGGACAAAGAAGTGTCGAAAATATTGCTGCCGCTGAGGCTTCAATTGCACAAAGCCCAAATGTGTCTCTCACACGTCGTTCTCAAGCGTTGGGCATCTCTATGACGTCGTTGTGGCGAATTTTGCGGAAAGATCTTGGCCTACATCCTTACAAGATTAAATTGACGCAAGAACTGAAGCTGCTTGACCACCAGAAGCGTCGTATGTTCGTGAATTGGGCTGAGCAAAGAACTTGAAAAAGATTAGGATTTTCATCGAAAAATCATCTTCATTTCTGGCTAAATGGCTTAGTCAATAAACAAAATATGCGGTATTGGTCAGGCAGCAATCCACATGAGTCATCATTGCATCTTGAAAAAATATAGGCCGGCGCGGCGGCGTTATTTGGCCGTACTTCTTCCGTGATGATCAAGACCGGCACGTTACTTCGAATGGGGATCGCGACCGTTCAATGATAACCAAACATTTTTGGCCTCAACTGGATGATATGGACTTGGAGGACATGTGATGTTTCCAACAGCATGGCGCCACAAGAAACACAGCGAATGTCACAATCAATTTATTGGAAACCAAGGTTGGAGAACTTGTTATCTCACGAAATGGTCTAGTCGCTTGGCCGCCTCGGTCGTGCGATTTGACGCCATTAGACTATTTTCAGTGCGGCAACGTCAAGTCTATGGTCTATGCCAACAAGCCAGCGACGATTGATGAACTTCGTACGAATATCGAACGTGAAATTGCAGCAGTATCGGCCGATTTATGCTTGAAAATTGTCGAAAATCGGGTTCCGCTTCTGGATTTCTGCAAGCGTGCCCGTGGTGGCCATGCAAAAGAAATCGAGTTTCATACATAATGGCATCAAACGTTTTTTTCACAGGAATAAAGAATTTCATTGATATCTAAACCGTTTTTGTTATATTTAAAAAAAAAAACTTTTGTAAGGCTCTATTGAATCGGTCCGATTGTCGAATTGAAAATTTTGACATTTCTCGACGTTTCAAGGTCCCTAGAGTCGAAATAAAAGATTTTTAGAGAGATGTCTGTGCGTGCGTGTGTACGTACGTTCGTACGTCTGTACGTCCGTACGTTCGCGACGTTTTTTTCGTCGTCCATAGCATAGCCCAATCTTTGATAAACGAATACCAATCTTTGATAAAAGAAAGTCTATCAAAATAGATTTGAAGCATATGTAGGTACCTTAGTTGTCTTCGTGTTTTAATTAATTTTTCTTTGTTGTCAATTAATTTACTATTTTTTTTTCAACGTATACATGTCAAAAATTGAACCATTTCACAGATATCAATTTCATCAACAGTTCAAAATGTCTTCACCAATTGAGTTAATATACAGAATTTTAAAGTGGTTGTTCGGAATCTCATCGTATGGCGAAAGGTGACCCTGAGTGTTGTTCACTACCAACTACCAGTCCTGTTGCAGGAGCTTGTTGCACAAACTGTGGGTGTTTTATTTCAACCAGAAATTCATATAAAAGTATACTAGAGCACACACACTTTTTGGAAAGAAGTTTTCCATATTTCCCAATGTTATTAGAGCATTGAGCGACTCAAATCATTTACAGTGCAGTCTGGATAGCGTGAACACTGGACTGCGTGAACACCTGGCTCGCATGAACACCAATTGTTTTATACTGAACACTCTATAGCGTGAAGCGTGAACAACAAAAACCTCGATAACATGAACAATGAATTTACGCTCCCATTTCGGGTATTTCCCTCTATTTTAGACATCGTAGTTTTTAAAAACATTTTCGCACCGCATACTCCGTTTTTGTACATAATATTTGTATTGATTCCAATAAAAAAAAAAACGATTCTCGTTTGAACACGATAAAATCGCTGCTGTTTATTGTTTCTTTTTAGTGCAATTAATTTTTCGGAATTTCAAGTTAATTTTTCATCTCTGGAAATATGGTTAAAAAAAACAAAGTTTTTATCATTAAAAGAAGAAGGTGATATTATCGCGAAACTAGAAAGGGATGTAGCCCCATCAATTTTATCCCGGGAATATAGTGTGGCTAAATCAAAAAAAAAAATAAGGAGAAACTCCTAAAAATGGTCGCCACTAACCAATTCAATTCGATTAGAAAAACTTTAAAACAGGGTGAGTACCCTCATATGGAACGGGTGCTGTATAAAGTATAAGTGTTTTTTAAAACAGCGTCGAAAGAATCTACCAGTTAATTTAAGTTCGAAAACTGTTGTTTTTCTTGGATAGTGTGAACAACCAAGTTAGCATGGACAGCCTGTGCAATAATTAGTTCACACGACCTAGACAGTACTGTAATTTAAAAATAAACCCTTTATCGTAAGAATCTTCATTACGTGTTTAATATAGTTTTTCAAGTCACAGTTTTCCCTGAGAATATCAAAGTCTGAAGGAAATTAAGAAAATATAAACAAATTTGAAGTTTCTGAGCAAGGTCTTGCACAAAGTGGGTAAACAAACAGTGTTGTCGTTAATTGATTCACCAATTATTTTATTAAAATTCTGTTCTGTTAAAATTTCATGATATCATCCAAAGTGAAATACAAACATTTTAATTATTTACTTGTTACTTTAGTCTTTTTATTTACTCTTCTTCCTTATTCTTGTCATCATAACTCATTTATTTACATCCGCAATGGTTTATGTTTCTTTAATTCTATAGCCTTGATAATATCGGGTGATTTTTTTGAGGTTAGGATTTTCATGCATTAGTATTTGACAGATCACGCGGGATTTCAGACATGGTGTCAAAGAGAAAGATGCTCAGTATGGTTTGACATTTCATCATGAATAGACTTACTAACGAGCAACGCTTGCAAATCATTGAATTTTATTACCAAAATCAGTGTTCGGTGCGAAATGTGTTTCGCGACAAATTTTGTTCAGCGATGAGGCTCATTTCTGGTTGAATGGCTACGTAAATAAGCAAAATTGCCGCATTTGGAGTGAAGAGCAACCAGAAGCCGTTCAAGAACTGCCCATGCATCCCGAAAAATGCACTGTTTGGTGTGGTTTGTACGCTGGTGGAATCATTGGACCGTATTTTTTCAAAGATGCTGTTGGACGCAACGTTACGGTGAATGGCGATCGCTATCGTTCAATGCTAACAAACTTTTTGTTGCCAAAAATGGAAGAACTGAACTTGGTTGACATGTGGTTTCAACAAGATGGCGCTACATGCCACACAGCTCGCGATTCTATGGCCATTTTGAGGGAAAACTTCGGAGAACAATTCATCTCAAGGAATGGACCGGTAAGTTGGCCACGAAGATCATGCGATTTGACGCCTTTAGACTATTTTTGTGGGGCTACGTCAAGTCTAAAGTCTACACAAATAAGCCAGCAACTATTCCAGCTTTGGAAGACAACATTTCCGAAGAAATTCGGGCTATTCCGACCGAAATGCTCGAAAAAGTTACCCAAAATTGGACTTTCCGAATGGACCACCTAAGACGCAGCCGCGGTCAACATTTAAATGAAATTATCTTCAAAAAGTAAATGTCATGGACCAATCTAACGTTTCAAATAAAGAATCGATGAGATTTTGCAAATTTTATGCGTTTTTTTTAAAAAAAAGTTCTCAAGCTCTTAATGAACGAAATTACGAGCGACCTAGTCAATAGTGATCCATGGCCCAGTCTTACTGTATTGGTCTTGTTGTTGTTGTTGTTTTGTGAAGTGCATACATTTTTCTTTCGGAAAAATGGTACAATTTAGACAATGGTTTTTTAAATAATTGCTGACACAATGATCACTTCGATTTTTTTTCAGGCTATAGCAAAGCATTAAAGACCTTTAGAGCAATAAACATCTTTTCTTGTCCTTTCCTCCACTGTCAAACATTTTTTGTTGCCCATTTCTGTTAACACTCAATCAATTACAATTAATTTATAAATTGTACCATTTTTCCGAAAGAAAAATGTAGGTATGCACTTCACAAAACAACGTTGATTTATTCACTGCTTCTAATCTAATGACCCGATTTATTTTCGCATATTCTTGACTCAATTGACAATTTTGTCATGAAAGTTCCGTGAGCTAAATCTCTCCTATAACCAAATTTTATATTTTGGTGTTAACAAAATGGTCCCTCATTTACCATAGTTGTTTTTTTTCTTATCCATCATGTAACGGGAGAAATATCAATTTTACTTTTCGAAAATGCCTGCTTCTAACTTTATGACCGGCAGTGTATATTTCTAAAATTGAATGTACGTATTTAAACTTACCCTGTATTGAATAGATTTTCATATGAATATCTATCGATTCTATTTATTTTAAAAACAAAGAAAAAAAAGAGTCTTTCATCCATAACACTTCTTAAGAATAATCAAAGAACTCTAAAAACGTTCTAAAGCTAAAAGCGTCAATTAATATCAGATATGTGAACAAAAAAGTTCAAAATCAACCCAACACTATCAGACAATTATTCTACCAATAAACCTACAGACAGTGCAAAACATCTAGCAAGCTACAAAAGGTGATCGAACCAAGAAATCTCAAGGCAATCAAAACACTATCACAAAACACCTCAATGTCCAACTAGTTTTGCAAGAACTAGCAATAAAAAAAATAGAAACAAAAAAAAACATAGAAGAAAACAACTTTGAAGTTCTTTTCACTTGATTATTTTGATGAAAAAAAATCTAAAAGAGACTGTAAATTGACTGGTTATAGATAAAACCAAAAAAAAAGAAAACAATAACATGCTTTTGGCAGTTTTATTTAAACAAAAAAAAAAAAAAGAATTATAAAAATAAGTTTATGTTTTGTTTAGAAGTGACATCATTGAAATAAATCCATTAAATGCGATTGTCGATGATTTATGCAAGATGTTTCTTGCATCTCAAATTAAAGAAACCAAAATTTAACTCCGCAGTTAATAGATACTATTTTTTTAACTGTTATATTGCCATTGTATAATTTTTAAGAAATAATAAAACTTGTATTACCTGAAATATCTAACGTTGAAAAAATGGGTATATTTTATAATTTAAATAGAAGAACGGAAATCCGAGAGACAAAACTAAAAACTAATAATTTAAGAATTATAATTGATAAGTTCAGTTTTAAAGCTGTGGTAGGATTTTAAACAACAACCACAAGAAAGCAGTATTTTGATAGTTTAGAATTAGTGAAAATGTATTTTTCGTATTGAACAATATTTTAAAAATAGTGAAGATTTGGTTGAATGGTTTAAAGGGCATTCACCAAAACTCGGCCAAATTATTCAATTTTTATTTTGTATTATTCAACTATTAATTTATAGAGCTACAGTGATAGACAAAATAATAGAAGCGATCTTAGCTTGTAAATTCTATTGCAATAAAAAGCGTATTGGGAACACTGATGCCATTTTGACTTGTTTCCAGTCAGATTTGATTGGATTTTTTCCTCATTAGCTGGAAATAAAATACAGATCCAGTCAATATTTATTTTTGACTGGAATCAAGTCAAAAATTCGAAACACTTACTTTAATTATTTAGAACTTCAAAGGGTTAACAAAATATTTGAAAGTGAAAAAGGGGATTTTGTTAATGTTTTGGGTGATTTGGAACTTCTCATATTAATGCTTATCAAAATTTCTAGTCAATGGGACAATCTAAACTTTGTAAGATGGAACAACATAGAGGAAACAGTACCTTTTTGGTGTGAAGTTTCATCTTATATAGATGCTAGTGGAGAAAATCTTTTTAAAGAGTTGGCTAAGTTCGCTATTTCGATATTGGTATTGCCAATATCAAACGCTGAGTTAGAACTAATTTTTAGCCAATTAAACTTGGTCAAAACCAAGCAAAGAAACAGGTTGCATTTAATTTCTACAAATGCTATTTTAATTATAAGAAACAATTTGCGAGGGGTAAAATGTTGCCATAATTTCATCATTCCAAATGAAGCTACGAAAAAAATTGGAACAAATGTAATTTACCAAAATATTGATACGGAAAACAATACCTCGAGTTCCGATTCGGAATAATAATATTCGTATATTTTGATTACCTGAAAAGAATTACTCTTATTATCATAATTTTAGTAACATGAGTACATTATACACTGTGAATTATAGAAAATAAGTTATTTTTTGTTAATTGTTCTATTATATTTTTTGTTATAAAACGGATTAAAATATGTTATTTGTTTGTTAAAATGTTTTTATTATTTGACTGGATTTTTGACTGTTTTTTGTTTTTAATTATGTTTAACTGTTTTTTTTGACCAGATTTAAATAATCAAAATCCAGTCAACAAGTCAGATCTGACTAGATTCCCAATTTCGAGCTGGCAACACTGATTGGGAAGAGTATAAACAAGGTTCAAAAATATTATACAACTCTCTATACTTTAAGGAAACAATATCATATTAAATTGTTAAACTTAAACACAAGGAAATAATTATACAAAATCTCTGAAGTATTTCCTACTAATTTGCCCTGTAAAAAATAATAGAAACGAATTAAGAATGGTATTTTTGTAATAGAATTATTTAATGATTAAAATTGTTGCTAATCCTTGAATGCATTGCCGTTACAATTTTTTTTTTAATACCATAATCGCATCTTTCAATATAGAATGAACCACATTGACACCTTGTCAATGAAATACCATCAATTTGTTTAATTTTTAACCTTAACCAAGCTTCAGATGGTGAACAAAACTAGCAAAAACTCATAGTACTTCCACTAAAATCCTTAGCTATTATCTACGTGTATTTGAAATCGAACTTAAAGTTCCCTAATCATCTGACATGATTTTTTTCATCTTGACTCAACAAATTTGTCTTTGTTTTTCTAAACAGACAATCAAGAAACTCTAAATTCGATCCCAAATATACGGATATGATAGTAAAGAATTTCGACTAGGTTTCATCGTTTCTATTATTTTTTCCATTACTATATGTCAATCACGATTGACTCATTCTTTTTGACTTTTCAACAAAAATTTTGATCACTAAATCTTTACAGATACAATCATTTTTTAAACTCTTTCACTGGTTTTCATAATTAATTTTTTTTTTGGAAATTCGTTATGTTTTGTATCAAACTGATGTTAAGTAAAATTGTAAATTGTAAAATTCTTTCTTTAAATAAATAAATTAGGTGGCGCAACAGTCCGTAGAGAACCAGGGCCTAGTGACTTACAACTCTCAACCATTCCTGTGTGCGAGCAATTGCAGGGATGGAGGGGACCTACAGTTTATATGTCGAATCCAAACGGCTAATTTGAGAATGCACTTTTTCATGACAAGAATTACTCTTGGAGAATTTATCAATTCCTCGCATAAGGCAGTACCCGTGAAAAAAACTTAAGGTGGCACAGGCAGGGATCGAACCCAAGACCTCTGGCATGACAGTCCAACGCACTTTTTTTTTTTTTTTTTTTTTTCCAAATTCATTTTTATTAATTCATTGTTAAGACTATCTTAACGCTAGACAAAAATTCATAAAACTAGCCTAATTATCCATAACTTACAACTAACTTACTGGTCCCATACGGACACTCTAAGTTAAACAATAATACTTAATGCTAATGCCTTTCGGCCCTAAGATCTATTTAACTTCAATTCATTTTATTTATTTGTGTATTCATTAGAAAATTTAGCAAAAACTAATGTCAATAAGTCCAACGCACTAACCATCATGCCACGGGTATGATACTTAAGATACTTTATTTAACCCAAAACTTTCATATTATGGGCCAGTTATAACTTTCAGTAAAATGTATTAGTAAAAATAGAAACAAATAGAATATGTATCTAATGTTTTCGGATGATTGTTTATAGCAATCAGTAAATTTACGTCATTCAATTAGAGGTACTAAACAGCCACTGGATATAATTGAAACTTTTTTAACAGGTATAGCGATCATTCGAATTTTCTGTCACAAGAAAAAATTCCTAATTGAAATCCACTTCGGTCATTGGAATTGTAAAAAATCAAAATAGAAATGTTTGGAGTGATTCGTTTCGTTTTTCGACAAAAAATAAACAGCTGTTCAGAAAAACGAGTTAAAAATTCCAAATGTTGGTTTCAGGGGTGGAATCGGCTAAGGTGATAGTTGACTATCAAATTTTTGATAGTCAAATTGACTATCACCGAGTTTCCCATCTGTGTAAGCTGATTCAATTCAATTCGATTGAACAATTTCAGAATATAATTGTCACAATTCATTGTTGCTATGGTGAAATTTTAAAATGATTTCTATAAAATATCTAAATAAAAGTATTAAATTGCCTGTGTTTTAATGACATTCTTACTTTTCTTATGCCTTTTCGAATGTCGTAAGCTTTGCCCGTCACAAGAATGTGTTTTTGTACCTAAAAAAGGTAACTGACAAAATTTTCCATTCGTTTTTTGTAAGCGTCTGGTAGCTCTACTCAGAAACGAATGTTTGTAGGAAAACGACTATCAAATTTTTCTAGCGACAGCATTTTAGGTATCAATTTGACTATCACCTTACACAGATCAAATTCGATTATTTTGACTGTCAACAATCAACAATCACCTTAGCCGATTCCACCCCAGATTAAAACCAATGAAAGCTATGAGTGGATCCAAGAAAAAGTTGGTCATATTACTATTTGAAAAAGTGAAATAAGGTCAAATAATTTTTAGAAATAAGGTCAACTTATTTTTACAGCGAGTATAAACAGTAAGGTTTATAAGGGAAATGTTCCAAAACTGTTTAAAATTGGATATAAGACCAATTCTTGAAAATTGGCCTTATTTTACTTGTCGGTCACAAGAATGTTTTTTTTTTTTTTAACGGAAACGGCAACTAAGAAAGTATTGCGGTCGTTTGAGTTGGCGTCTGGCAGCCCTATTTACATTGCAACAAGAACTTAATATTTGTTGGAAAATGTCTATCACAATTTTCCAGTGATAGTTTTTTAGCTATCAATTGTACTATATCATTAATCAAAAATCACATTCGACGATTTCACCTCAGTTATATTACCAGCTGCTTAAAATTTTCAACTTGTGGCTAAAAATCTTTTACTTTGTTTCTTCCACAAATATTGGAATTTCAAATCCATGCCCAGTTTTGGGACTTTCTTCACGACAAGAAAAATGATAATCCTTAATGGAAGACTCTTCAGTTATTTCTTACGATGATAAAAATAACTGTATCTTCACTTAAGAATAAACATTGCTCCATTACACCAAAGCTCAACTCTTAATTTAGTACCCAACATCCGAATCCATCATCCGAGTCCACTTACCAAAGTCAAAAAGTAGGCCTTCCGTGGGCCTCAAGAGGCAACATTCAATCTTTCAACATTATTCGGTGAAATCTACTTCCACTTGTTGTAGCCATTATTTCGGTTTCAATCATTTACGCATGGTGCTCGAATTATTATTGTTTTGTTTTCAGTGTTGCCGCAAAAAAGAAAAACTGGTTTCAATAAAATTAAACCCAAACCGTAAACACACTTAGCCGGTGATTGAGTAAAGTCTTTGAATATTAAGACAGAGAGAGCTTTTTTATTTTTGTGCGATTGCAACATCAGCGTGTTCGAGTGAAACATGTTGGGTCAGCTGGAACTATGTAGGCCATAAGCCAATCCCATTATAACCATTGCAATGCACTTTGGCTTAGAAAAGATTATAATAATCTGAATCTCTAATGTTTGCAATTTAAGTTGTAACTTTATTCGTAAGCTTGCAGCTATGGCAAGCCAAATGGTTGTTCACTGTTCAGGCCACTTAAACAAATTTTCTTGTAGTTTAGCTGCTGATATTTAATGTTAATGTTGATGTTGATGCACTGGTGCATGAACAAATATTTGGCAATAATGACATTGCGTCGTAGTTTAGTTGTTATGGATAGTAGTTTATTTATTTTTTTCTTTTTAAGGTCTAGTTTTGAACAAGTGCATAGTTTGCGTGAGACAAACAATTTGGTAAGATTTTCTACCGGCTTTTTGTTTAGAAGATGATTTGAGAAAAACAAATATGGATTCAACTACTTGTGTGCCTACTTACAGTAGTACGTGAATGTTAAAATTCAGGTCTAGGGGAATTTGGCTTTTGTCATTTCCTGCCCTGTAATATGTCTATGTCAACCATCTTAAACCAATAGAAGTATCCTGTTGAAAATGCAAGTCGTTAAAATTTGGCCAATATACATAATTCGAATAAAAGCATTCTATCTTCCATTTGATAGACGAATTATAAATAAATACAAGATTTCAGGCTAAATAATAATTGGAATGCAATAAAATTAAATTTCGAAAATGCTTTATAAGTAGAAGGCCAATTTTAATTTTATCATAAAACGCGTAAGTTGAATAAAAATTGTATTATTTCAAAATAATATACATTTTTTGTACAAAGCTCTATTTTATTCCTAACTCATTTTTACTATTTTCAAAAAAATATTTAATTGGCGTTACCCAGCTCTAATTGCTTTAGCTGTGTTCGTTGGATTCAACGTATCATCTGTAGTTGCACTTCCAATATTCGAACAAATCGGATAATTATTTTTGTTTTTTTTTGGTTTGACATTCGTCATTTTTGGATTGTCACGTCATTTTAAATAAAATACATATATACAAACATATGTGATTTCTAGGTATGTACGTCGAGAAAAAATTCAACAATTGTTCCCGAGATTTTTAGTACAAACAAAATTTTTACCAATTTTGAAAGTTCTTGTTATGTACATATGAAAAAAAAAATATAGATTGGATTTTTCTGAGGTCTAAGGGAAACAACAAATTTAAGCATACAATTAAATTATTTTGAAGTCGATACCTCTATTTATTCACGAGATATCGAGAATCGAACATAAATTTTTAGCAATTTTGTGAAGACTTTTTTGTACATTGTGATTTTTATAAAAAAAAAGTGAATGGTGGATTTTTGTAAGAATTTTACTAAATTTTGAAAACAATATTTTAAATAAGATTTAAATCCTTAATTTTTGCAAAGTTATTAGAGTCGGAAATCAATTTTGACCAACTGTAGGAGACCCTCTAAACTGCACCAACTTGTTAACATCGCTTACAAAATCTTCTCTGCTGTAATATGTGAACGTCTAAAGCCCATCGTCAACAACCTGATAGGTCCTCACCAGTGTGGTTTAATACCAGAAAAGTCGATCAAATATTCCCATTACGGCAGATCCTGGAAAAACCCAAGAACGTCAAATCGACACCAACCATTCCTTTATTGATTTCAAGGCCGCATATGACAGCTCTACAGGGACGAGCTGTTCCCTTCCAGGATCCGTTTGTGCAGGATGGCCATGGAGAATTCGGTCTGATCCCTATAAGGTTGAAAACAACTTAATAGAACCTTTCGATGTCAAGATAGGCTTTAGATAAGGTGATGCGCTGTTAGGCGAAAATAGTACCAAGCTCCCACGTCAACACTAGAGGCACTCTCTTTCAAAAGTATGTCAAAAAACTGGCATATGCTGATGACATTGATTGGAAGAACAAAGTACATGCTGTCATCAAGAAAAGACCTACAACACCGACGTCGCTGTCAAAACGTCACTATCGACAAACGTGACTTTGAAATAGTTAAGGACTTTGTCTACTTTTTCTGGGCTCCACTATGAACACAGAAAATAATACCAGCGCTAAGATCAAACGAAGAATTACTTTTTAACCGCTGTTTCTTTAGGCTTACAAAGCAATTGAGTATAGTAAAACCATTGAATAATTACAAATAGAAGTGGACACCGAACATTTGCTCAAACGACCATGCGACTTATGAGCATCCAGTGAGTACTATTAGTAGCTTGAATATCATTTTCTTGATTTTGGTTTTTGTATATGCTAATTTATATCCTCAAAAGGGATTAAAAAAGTCCTTTTGGGATCTGTTTTGAAAACGAACTATATAAATATTTATAGATAAAGACAATAATATGTACGCGTTAAATGGGATAATGTGTTTGTGTCGCCACAAAAAAAGGAATAGGTTAGGTATACCTAAAATCTACATCTATATGTTAGGTAGGTATTTGAAAAGATACTATTCATTTTTCGTGGGTAAAAAATAGCCATTTTCTTACTATTTTTATTTTGTTTTGGAGATTTGGTTAAATTGATTTACCAAATCGTTTACTTGGAGGTTTGTTGTTCCAAATAAAAAAAATTGCAATTATTTTTTTATCGGTACTAGCAGATATACCATTTTACGAATACCTACATAGTTTTGTGAATGTTAGTACGATATGGCCAAGTGCATGTTGTATGATAACTCAAAAAATAAATTTCTTCAGTAGAGGCATTTGAAGGTTTTTAAACTTTTTAAATATAAACTGAAACAAAAATGGAATACCTACATAGGTACAATTTATTTAATAGTTTTTATATATGCACATTACTATTTCTTGAAACTTTTTTTACAATTTGCAATGTCTAACTTAAATCAAATAAATTATTTTGTCTTAATTTTGTTAAGGAGACGTTGAAAATAATTGGAATAATATAAATAAAAATGACGATGAAATGTACTTAACATACATATGTACTAGGTAGGTATTTTGTAGGATATATGTATTGCAAAATCTGTGCTAAAGAAAAATGACTGATTTATTGCAAATTGTCAAAATAACTATGAAACAAGGAAACATTTAATACAATTTCGTCAATTTGAAAATAAGATTAATGGGGGCTTGACAATCCCCACAAGAGATTTCGTAAATTATGTAAAAACTACTGTGCAATGTTTTGTAGAAGAGTGCTTCAAAAGGACACTTTTCTCAGAATTCAACCACAACAGCACTTAATTATAAAACTTATGTTAAAACTAAATGATGAACAACAAAAATCTTATATCAATCAAAATTCGCTAGCAGCAGTTTTTCATAACGTAGCTTGGTCTTGATCATTTAGTTTCATACTAAATTTAACTCGATCGAGGTTAAATGTTAAAGGAAGTGTTTTTTTTTTTTCATTGTAATGTACATATGTATGTACCAGTATACCTATCTGATCTTATTAACAATATATTTATGTACATTATCTTTTTTACGCTGTTTTTATTTTATTTAAGAGTTTTGGTAAAGTGTTGCAACTATAATTTGATGTGGTTTGTTCGATTTACAGTTTTTTTTGCTAGCAAAACAAAAATTACTTAAAATCCTATGCTTTACCTACAAAGTAGGTATTTGAAGTTAATCAAAACATTGATAAACAACGTAAATCGGCAAAGGTTCAACAAGATACCTTAGGTATATGTTAGTACCTTACTTACCTAACTCAAGAAAAAACTCAAAACTGTATGTTTTAAATATAACATAATATAACACCATAATATATATGTACCTTATGTAAATTGCATACATAGGTATTAACTAGGACCTAGATATACATAGGTATGTACAGACATATGTAGGTAAATACTATTTTTGTGTTTCAAAGACCAAACCAAATTTTGCACTTGTCAAATTTTTTTTTTTAAATTGCTATGGTAAAAAAAACCACCCACCCAATTTTGTTTAGAGTCCTTTCTGCATCTTTCTGCATTTTTGTCTGTATAACAAAATTTATTTGAAGTCGATACCTATCTCTTGTGCTTCTTGAGCTATGGACGACAAAAAAAACTTAGCGAACGTACGGACATACGAACATACGTACACACGCACGCACAGACATCTCTCTAAAAATCTTTTATTTCGACTCTAGGGATCTTGAAACGTCGAGAAATTTCAAATTTTTCAATTCGACAAATCGGACCGATTACAATAACTTCCTATGGGAAGTTAAAATTAAAGCGACTACAAAAACTGCTAAACGTCAAAACTACTTCCATGCCACCGGCAACCTAAAGCAAAACAATATCTCAAAAAAATACGTAAAAGCAAAAACAAAGTAAGAAAATAATTCTGAAAGCTATATACCTACCTACCACAAAATGTATACAAAAAAATTCAACAACGCGAGTAGAAATTGTATGTTATTTGTGTACGCGCAGTGCACTGGTAAATGTTAACAGCAGGCTTTAAGAATCCTTTTTTACTCCACTTTGATTAGGTAGGTATATCTTTTTTTCTTCAGTCGACAGTTTTGTTTAAAACAAAGAAATCTGCCAAAAATACTATGTAGGTACCTACCTACTAAAATAGTTGAAAAATCTGATAGGTAGGTACGCCCCCAAATTATGTTATACATGTGTATATACATATGTACCTTCATATTAACCTGTACTAACCTCCATTTGTGCATATGAATACCTACATACATATGTATATGTAATTACTAATTACCTACCTAATATTTGCCTAAACAATATACTTACCTATACTTATGTATGTATGTACACTTGCAATTTTATACTTTGTAGTAAAGTGATTCATCCACTATCCCTATTTTCAGAAACAAAAAAGAAATTTAAAAACAAACCTATCCCAACCCATATCAAACTAATAACGAAATTGAAGAAAAATTCACCGAAACTCACAAATCATCATCATGTCGAATGCACCGAAAAGCACTAAAATCATTTGGTTTTATGAATGAGAAATTTAAAAAAGAAAAACAAACCTTCAAAATACATTTTCTGCAGCGAACGTGATTTGGCCTTGAATGCCACACTTCAACAGACATGCGAGTATGTACCTACACAGTTGTTATTGTTGTTTTTTATTCTAAATAACAATATTCCGTTATCTTTCTCGACTATAACAAATTGTGAGTAAATTTCCCATAAGGACCAAATCTGTAAAATTGGGTGTTGTATTTAATAGACAGATACAATAACTCGCCGTGCGATACTAGCGACTTATGAGCATTTGAAAAATAAGTGTCGCCATCTAGATCAGGATTTGCCCGGTGTCCCTTCTATTTGTAATTATTCAATGGTAAAACCCTCTCTCGAGCGACCAAAGTGTCGCTACACAAGACCCTCATCATCCCCTACCTTTTATACGGTGCAAAAGCATGGACTATGACAAAAGCGGATAAAAGCACCTTGGGTCGTTTCGAGAGAAAAGTTTTTCGTGTGATCTACGGTCCCGTGTGCATAGAAGGTGAGTGGAGAAGAAGATGGAACGACGAGCTGTACGGGCTGTACAGCGACGCAGACTTAGCCAAAAGGATAAAACTCCAACGACAGAGATGGTTGGGCCACGTAGAGCGCATTGCTACCAATGCTCCGGCCCGAAATGTCTTCGAATCCACACCCATAGGGCAGCGCAGTAGAGGAAAACCGAGTATCAGGTGCCGCACTCGAGTGGAAAGTTACCTCACCCAACTTGGAGTGTGCAACTGGAGACATCTAGCTATAGGGACCGAGCTAGATGGAGAGGTTTGTTGGGTGAGGCCCTAATCCACACAGGACTGTAGCGCCTCCTTTAGTAAGTAAAAATGATTTTGGACGTAAAATAATTTTTTGTTCGTGAAATATTCGATTTGAAAAAAATGTGTTGTCAGTTTTTTGATATACATATAAAAAACCCGTTAATGAATTCCTTTTTAAATTATATAAGTTTGGTATCACGTCACATAACATAATACATAATTTAATTGAAGTCGCTAGCATTACCAGTTTGTGAGTTATTTTTTGCCAACTAAAATGTTCACTTTTTTTTAAACTGCTATTACAAGATAAAATACAATGACTTAATTTTTAAAAAAGTCCTTTTTGCATCTTTTTGTGTTATTACTCGTATCAATATAACAAAATTTATTTGATGTCGATGCTAGAGATATAAGACGAAAAAAGATTCTCGAACATATGAACTTACGTACATGAGCACATACAGACATCTCCATAAAAATCGAGAAATGTCAAAATTTTCAATTCGACAAGTAACTGAAAAAATCAAATTTTCTTACAAAACTGAGTGTAACATTTTTATTAAAATTATTATACATATTATATTCTTGAAAAGGAAGACTAAAGGATTAGGCCCTTTTTTATTGTAATATGGTGTTTCTTGTGTGAGTTGTACAGGAACCATCTAGTTGGTTATTATTAAATCATAGATTGTTTTGACGCTGACACCTGTATCATATCCCCGCGGAGTGAAATGGATCACTTTCCGTTTGAAAAACGTTGACAAATATTGAAAATTTATTAACAAAGTGAATGCTGAGTCTACTCAATCAGTGTATTTGAAAGAATTTTTGACCGAATTTAAGTGAAATGTTAATGCACAACATCCATGGTCTTTATACTAATCAATCTAAACAGCTCAATGTTTCAAGCTCTAGCCTGAGAATATTCTACGCAAGGTCTAATGCAAGCGATGAAGCAATGAAAGACACCCATCCGCTACGTTATCACTTCATACAGTTTCACCCTTGGAGCAGGTTGCATTTCACAACGATTATGGTCGCATTTTCATCTCGGACATCTGGAGCTCGGAAAACCCTCACGTTATTTGCGAGAAGCCTCAGTCACATGGAGTGATAGTTTGGTTTTGTAAATTTTAGGTAAAATTATACTACATAATGAGACTGGAACGATTTATTGCTCAACTGTGGGTGTTACAGAGGCGTATTAATCGATTTTTATGTGCTGAAATTAAAGATATGGATTTGGGCCGCCTGTGGTTCATTCAGGACTTAATCGATTTTAAAGGCACCAAAATAACTATCATTTTGCAATAGTCGTCTTGGCGATGTCATTTAATTGCATTTTTTTAGAAGAATCTTGAATTTCATCTTTCCCTTGAGTAGTACATATCTGACTGAACTCAGATCTTTTTTAAAATACCTTCTTTCCATCAAAAACTTTACCCGCTACAACCAAATTTAATAAAAATGCAATAATTTTTTTTAAGAAAATTGTTTTGTCCTTCATTTATTACGTTCTATTTTATATTGATGTTCATTGTATTTACAATTTTATCTAATTCTTTGATGAAGTATTTTTGTTTTTCAAGAGTATGCAAATAATTTTAAAACATAAAAAGGAAACATATTGCTCTAACATTAACTATAGGGTTGTATCAATCCAAGATTTTTTCTTGGACCATAACAGATGAATATTGATAGTTTGTTTTTTTTTGTTTTTTATTTATATAATTAAAATTTTTCATTTAAATAATGTTCTTAACATTTAATTACATCTGATTTGTTATATAATGTAAGTATATATATATTCAACTATATCTTATATAGTACATAACTACATATATTATAATTTACCTACATGTATTATAAACATTTATTTTTTTTCTAAGGCCTTTAAAGTCAGATCAGATACAGTAAAGCTAGCATAATAATATTTTTTAATAATACTCGTAATACAAATTTTATGTTCGTGAAAATGAAAAAAAAAAGAAACAAATGACAATAAAATATTTCGTTTAATATTTGTTCGAATATTTTTATAGGTTTGTCTCCTAATTAGAAAATAATATAAGATTTTGACGTTTATACAACATGTTAACATTCTACTGGGCTACTAGATTTATCTTATATACAAGATGTTTCGATTTAATTTATAGCTAAGATAATTGTTGCATATTTTTGTTTGAAATTATTGAATTTTTAAAAGTTTTTAACAAATATTTACATAAATTACAGTAAATGTTATCTTTATCTTTTGACAAGTTTTTATATTTAAAAATAATCGGGTTCATTACAAAAAATATATGATACATCTTTTTCTAGTTACAAATAAAAAAAATATAATAATAATTAATTTAATTATTGTAATAAGAAAAAGAAGCTGGGATGGGCATGGGACCCACACTGATAACTTTCCATCCCGTCTGTCAATTTGTCTTGTTTTGTTTAAAAAGTTGTCAGTTGAATTATTCTAAAAGATTTAAAAATTACCAACAATATTTTGCATTTGATGAAATAGTTTGATTTCTTGTAAACGAGATTTTTAGTTGAGAACCAATTTTTACAAATTTTAGTAGCATTTCTTAAAAGTTTTTATTTCTTATATAAACAAATACAAATTGGATGAATGAAAATAATTTGAAGTCAATATCTTCTATTATTCACGGAATATTGAGAACCGAACATCAATTTTTACCAATTTTGCGTACAATTTTGTGTAGATTTTAATTTTTTTATGAAAAAACTGACTGTTGGATTTTTATAAAAAATTTACTGAATGTTGAAACAATATTTCCGTGAGATGAAATTAGTTTGAATCCAACGTTTTTATTTTTTGAAAAGATATTTGAGTCAAAAGTAAATTTTTACCAAGTTTTAGTAATGTTTTTATTTTTTAAAAAAAAATGTGACTTCGATTTTTCTCAAAACTCTACTGAATGTTGAAACAATATTTTTTTTTCGATGAAATTAATTTGAAGCCAATATCTCCAATTTTTAAAAAGATATTTGAATCGCAAATCAATTTTTTACCAAGTTTTAGTAATGTTTTTTTTTAAGGTTTTTATTTTTGTAAGAAAATTGTCCATTCGATTTTTCTCAATATTTTACCAGATGTCAAAAACGTTATCTTCTTCATTGTATAATTTTTTTTTGGAGATAAAAGCATTTTTTGTTCATAAAGTATTCGAGGTGACAATTATTTTTTTTTCAGTTTTTTTTTTGATTTATAAAAAAACCGTTAATTGGTTTGTTTTCCAAAAAATATACTTGTTTGGAATTACGATACAGTTTATACCAACCACTCATTTTTTTGAGAGTCCTTTCTGCATCTTTCTGCACTATGCAAAATTTATAAAAAAAAACTTCCCGACTCTAGGGACCTTGAAACGTCGAGAAATGTCAAAATTTTCAATTCCAATAGCCGGATCGATTACAATAACTTCCAATGGGAAGTTAATAATACCATACCATTCAGATGTTATAAAAGCTTACTCGTTGCAGTTAATTTCAGACAACAACTTTTACAAAAACAATTTTGTCATCAGCAAAGTTTTAGCAGAATTGTTAAATTAGAATTAGTTAAACATAAAAGTAATATTAAAATAAGATTAAATTATTAACAACTTAGACTTAAAATATTTAATCAAAATAAAAAAAAAAGTATTGCATTTTTTAAAATGGATATTTTTTAAAAATTTAATTGACCTAGAGTTTGATGGAGAAAAATTAATGATGTAATATATACAAACTTGTCTTTTAATTACCGACAACATTTTAATCCTAAAGGTTCGTAATTTTGTAATTTTTTTTTTAATTTACAATTTATTTATAGTTTTTGACAATTTTTTTTTAAATCTTAACCTAGATTCAAGTATGTTTTGTTTTGTAAAGCGTTCATAGTATACCAAAGCGTTTCTTTCTTCTTTCACTTTTGTTTTCTTATTAAAAAATTTTAAACAAATAAATATTTAAATAAACAAATGTTAAAAGCAACATTTAAGTAATATATTTATTATTATAGTTCTTTTTTTTTAAATTAAGAAAGATATGGTTCAAGCAAACATAGTTCTGATATCACAGTAATTAAAATGTCTGTGTGGTAGTACAGTTTTGAAATTTTATAAAAAAATATTTAACTACATTAAAATTGAATATACATCCATTATACAAACATGTTATAGTGCACAATCTTATATATAGCAATTTTATTTTAAAAGGGATTTTTTTTATGAAATAGATTTGATTTTGTAAGAATTATTTTATTTAATAATTCACATTTATAATTTTTGTTTAAATTTTATCTTAGAGCAGATAACGCGTAAGAAATTGATTTTCCAAAATATTTACAATTTTAAACACACTTCTCTAAAATGGTTGTGAAAGTAAGAGAAAATTAATATACATACATACATATGTAAAATCGGGATAAAGCAAAATAATTTCTTAAATTGTTTCAAAGCCTTACATAATAGTATATACAATATTTATATATCAATTCTTTTTTAGTTATGAAACTATTTCTAGTATTTGTGTATATTTTAATATTTTATTTTATTTTATTTTGCATTTATAATGAAATAGAAAACTACTGATTTGTTCCCAAAAACACTTTGTTTGTTTTTATAATCTAATAATAATTAATAATTTACTATACATTGTGGTTTGAAGAACAATTTATCAAATGATACTTTATTCTTGAACTTTTTAAGAATAAAATACATTTTTAATTGTGGTAAATAAACAAAGATTTGTATAAAAAGAGAAAATTACCTTGAGGCTTGAAGATTAGCATTTTTTAAATTTAATGAATATGAATAAAGAATTTGATGAAAAAAAAACATGCACTATGGCAACAAAATAAAATGAATTATAACGATTTTATTGGCCTGAAACCCTTTTAATGTGCATGTGCAATAAACATTCAGGCAATATTGCAATTTTGAAATTGTATTAATGAGCAATAGTGAACGATTGACACATTTTTTGATGAACTTAGATTGTCAACACATATTAAAGTAAAATCCTGATCATACGAACTTCCTCTTGACTGGCGTTCAGTTACAGTATTTGACCATTTGTAGCATGTTTAGGATATTGTAATTATTTTATAAAGAAGGCAGGAAACATACTCAAGTTGGTTGATTTTGGTGGGTGTACATTATCGAGCAAGCCCAGAATCAAATGCACGATAGGGTTTAGAAACAAATTTAAATATATTGTTTTGCAACAAGAGTTATGATTTTAAATACACCCTTATTTTGATAGCTGAAAGGAAAGACAAGCAAAAACTTCTTCATCACTAAAAATGGAACGATACACACCTCAATAAGGCAAAAATGTTTTGCGTGACAGTTCGCAGTTCCGCAAGAAGAGTTTAATGACCTAATTGTTTCTGGAAAAGATGATCACAATTGGCGAACGAGATCTTGTGATTTAATACTTTAGGTTTTTTTTTTTTCACGTGACAGATAAGACCTTTGCAAAATCCTTGCAATCGATTCAAGAATCAATGATGGAATTCGAATTTTAAAAACAAACACAATAATGCAACCAAAATCTTAGCCAACGATAAGCTTACATTTTAAGTTCATGCGATTCAGTAATGCAATCTATTTAGTTGTCTGTTCTTTCTGTGAAATTTAGCAGGCTCTTTTTAATCAAATAATTTCCATTTTTTCAACAATCAAAAATATATTTTTTTAAAAATACAAAAGCTATCAACACAAAAAAATTAAATTAACATACTATTTACTTAAACTATGCAGAGTTAATATCATTAAGCGTTTCAAATATACCTTAAATCGTTGTTTATTTATTTTGTTCCTCCTTAAAATTAATTATTTTAACTTAAAAGATATTGTATATATAATTTACATTAAATCCACTTGTTCTTCTTCGATATTGACGAGCGGAGCCTGCGGCCCCACATTAGGTTGTATCATACAATTGTGCCTTGAAGATGTTGCGGCGACGGTGCCATTGATTGTAATTGCTCCTGTTGATATTGATAGGCGGAGCTGCTGCCCAAATCTGCAGTATTCATGCACAGTGATGATCCACCGAACGATGAGCCGCCCAGAGTTGATGGATTTATGCCGCCAGTTAATGGCAGACCTAGCACTTGAGTTGGCTCTTCTGGAGGTGTGACCTGCAAGGATATTTGATTCTTTTCGATATAAGTTGAATATTTATGCAAGTTCGCCAATGAAATGGGATGAAATGATGACGCCAGAACTTTGCAGGGATAATTAATTTTACCTCGAGTCCAATACTGCCATTGAGAGCGATCTTGATGGGATTTGAGTGATTCGTTGCTTGCATCAGCGTAGTAAAATGGCTGATTCCGATTTCTTCCAACGATGATTTTCGTCGACCACTTACTCCGACATTGGGCAGTCCCTGTCGCAGGGAGCTCGATCGTCGTAGTAGAATATCATTTTCAATCTGAAACACGGAATGGTATTGCATGTTAGTATCTGGGTCCTTCTTACCACAACAATTTATCCAAACAAATCGATCATTTTATGTATGGTGAGTGCATGGTGATCAAAAGGAATAATTTATTATAAAATTTAGCAATATTTCAACTGTTAAATTTTTGGATTTTTGTTTTAATATTTGAATATTTGATTAGTGATTAAAAATAAACATTTAGTGAGACGACATTGAAATGGAGAAAAAAAAGAAACGGAAAAGAAAAGAATTGTAGCCAACCCGTAAGGAATTGCTGCGTCCACGAGCTGAGCCCACCACTGTCGGACTGTCGGGTAGAGAAAGAGAATTGGATTTAATTGCGTGAATTGGTGGTGTGCAGCGTGGTGATGCATACCCAGCCAAAGTCTGGACACTTTGCATTTGCATTGGATTCATGCTGATGCCGGAACCACGTCTTGATCCAGCACCACCTACACCTGGTCCACAGGCAGCTCCGATATTAATATTCGAACAGAATGATATGTTTGACTTCCGGCGTGAATTGTGACGTTCGAATGTTTTTTGCGCCGAAAATGGTGATGGTCGAACTAAGTAGCTGAAAAATATTTAAAAGAAAGCGTTGTTATTCTTGAAAACACATTTTTTTGTTAAAAAAAAGACTTTAAAAGGGTTTAACTGTTAAGCAGGAATAATGTGTAGGGATAAAATTATGTCCGTATTTCTTATAAATTTGAAAATAAGCTACATGGCAAGTTTCTATTGAGATTGTTAATTTGAAAAATGTTAAACGCTCATTGCAATCAAATGTTTTGTGTGTGTGTCTTGTCTTAAACCAAAGAGCTTTGATACAAACTATATGGAATATGACTTCTTAATATTGCCGGTTTTTCTAATTAAGTTAACATACAAAATGCAAATTTGTACTGCTTTCTCTTGTGGATGAAGTTGTATTTCTTAAAAACTAAACTAAATATTATTTTTTAAAATAATACAGATCGGATGCAATATTTGACATCCTTAACTTTTTATACCTTAAGGTTTCTAAGCAACAAGTTAGTTATTTTTGCAATGGTGAAAACAAATTTTTTTGTTCACGCAGTCACACTTTGCAACATGTGTAGCTTTTTCAAACATATAACCTTTTCAAAACTACATTTTCAAGGTATCTATTTGGAAGTCGTTACACAACTTATGTTTTTTTCGAAAGCCGGAATGTTTATTTTGTGGAATTGTTCTCGTATAATTTCTATGAGTGATCATGTGTTTAAATGAATTATCAAGAAAATTGAATGAATATAATTAACTTTGTTGTTTTTTAAGAATAAAACTCTTTTAGTAAATCAGTTAAAATACGTTATTTTTTTGTGAAAAAAGTGCGCAAAAGCATTTAAGTGCAGTATGGGCTTGGGCTTCAAGTTAAATATAGGAAAATTCAAAAACTGTGCAAGTATTTAAAACTTTGTGTTATCTAAAGTTTAAAGTATTGTAATGAAAAACAAAATTAACTTTTTATTTATATTTATTATTTTTAAGTTTAGATTATATTTAATTTGTAGTGAGGATGAATATATTTGATTTGAAGCTCTATCGCCTGCTAAATGAATTTTGTGATTCTTTTCCGAAGAGTAGAAATGAAAACAATATATTGAGAAAGGAATCTCTCAAAGGAATTCAAATTTTTTAAATGTTAACCTTTCATTAGAAAATTTTAATGGTATCAAACCATTTGCTTATTTGAATGCATTATTTTCATTATATTTCCAAATTTGGAGTTTTTTGCTAGCAATGACATGAAATTAATGCGAAGATTTCTAAGAAAAGGCTTTTTAAAGAAGCCAATCTTTTATGAGTTGAATGAAGACTAGAACTAGATTGCAAAAGTAATAGAATAGGTAATAGAAAAGACTTTAATTGAATGCAAAGTTTTCAAAAGAAGTCAAAGGCTGGAAATTGAATTCTTTTTCACTAGAAATATAAGGACTTATTTGTTCTTTAAAACTTTATTTCTCTGTGCCATTGCTACGGTTTGGCGTGGTGGTTTAAATTTCAAACCTAGTTGAACAAAAAATAGCAGTGCTGATAATTTCTTGAATGACTTATGCGTTTCACTTTTTTAAAACTAATTTAACCTAAATCGTTAAATTAAGAAGCAAATGGGTTTTAAAAACGCTGTCTTCTTTCGTTTTAAATTGACTACATTATTTTATTACTCGTTTTAAAGTGTATAAATAATCAAATACTTAAGCAATGTGGAAGTATATAAATATCATTATGGCAACGGTAAGTCTTTGTTTTAATGATTTTTTATGGCAACTGAATCACTGCAGACTTTCGATGATTTGTATTGGATGAAAATTTAGCCTAGGGTACCTACTTGTTTTCAGGACTGACCAACACTTTCATGTTTCAGATTATAAAACAGCTCTTGAGGTTGGAGTGTTGTAGTAGGAAAAAATACTTGGTATATAAAAACGTTTTTTTTTATTGTAAATGGAAGACGCGTTCTTAGGTATTCTTGTTGAAAGGGGTATAGTTGATAGTAAGCCTAGCATACATTAGGTATACATTATGTTGATTTAATATTCTCAAAGGATCTAGAAGAAAGATATTTTGACACAAACTTACATGATATCTCCTTCCTCTAACTTAAGATCACAGCTTGGGTTAATAATCACATACGATAGATGATTTCGCTTCTCGCTGACGTCGTCATAATCAATGGTCGGTAAGTTAAGTGATTCCATTCGGCTACGAACCAAATTGGCTATTTCGGCTCGTTCGATTTGTTGAGCATGGTTGTCTCTGGCCTCATCGGCTAGATTAATTGAGTACTGGAAAAACATAGAAGACTGGTTTACGATTAGATTGTTTAAAGAGTGCTACAGTGTTTTTAAGGTGATTTTTGGTTGAAGGTTGAACGAAGGGATATTCAAGTTTTATGGGGAAAAACGAACAAAACAAAAAACAACGACATCTATGAGTGGGATAAAGCGCAAGGTATCAAGCCGGATGAGGTAGACAGGAAGGCCAGGTAGACGAAAACTATACTCAAGTCAGTGAAGGGATATAGCCAGGCAACAAAAGAAAGCAAGGGGTTAGTAATTTAGTTGTTATAATAATATTCAAGCAATAATTCCATCTAAGGAAGTCCTTGTACAGTTTTGAAGCAATTTTAGATTAGTTTAATTTTTTTTAATTTCAATATTCAGTTTTCAACCTGATGTGCGATATTTTTCAGCTAAACTACTTTCGTGTTCGGAAAACATTTTCAAAATTAAATAAAAAATAACTCGCATTCTTTTGCTATATTCGGTGCCAGAAGTGTATTTTTTTGATTTTGAATTTTTATTTCAACAATAAGTTCAATATTCAATCAAAATGCATTTATGTATATTACCTGATTTACCTTGGTACTTTTGGCAGCATTCGCTTTACCTACCTTTGAGTAAGCAATCTGGAGGTCACTACTGTATTTGACATATGACTGAGTTGGGGGGTAGAAGTTTTTGTTTTTGTTAAATAGAAAATTGCAATAGAAGAAAGGGAATATTAATTTAAATTTTTTGTTTTGTTTTGAAGTATTCAAATTTTGTTGTGCATTTCTTTGGAATGAAATGTGCTTATAATTTTTGGTGAGAGAAAAATGTCAATTTTTCGTTTTATCAAGACATTTTTTTTTAGTGAATAACTATTTACGTGTGTATCAGAAACTATGCTTCGTTTGTTGGTAGTAATAAAGTGTTCTAAGTTATTTTACAATGGTGCAAAACATAGTAATGTTAGTTTTTATTTCTCTTAAACATTGGAAATTTTAGAGGAAAACGGTAACCCTATGTATTTGTTGTTCGATTGCAAAATTATGTAAATTTTATTGATTATGTCAGATTAAATTATAAGAGTTTGATAAATTTTGGAAAATTATTTGATTTTACTCTCGATTAAAAAAGATCTAATTTTATTTTTGTCAAAATATCGAATTGAATACATACATAAGTTAAGAACTTTGTGTCTTTTTAATGATCTTGATTATAATTATTTAAATTATTTTCAAAATTTTACTGATGAATTCAAAAATCGTGTAAATGAATATTAGTATGGAAACTACTTTTCATGTTTTTTTTTTTTTTTGCAAAAACCACCGATCTAATAGTTCTATTAATAATTTTTCAATATATTCTCTTATATGCATACGTTGAATTTAATTAACATAAGACAGATACTTTGGAGATTCGCGACTTAATATTATTTATGGTTTATAAATGATGCAAGGTTAGTAATTTATAATTTTTAATAACTTAAACAGCCAAATTGCGTATAACATGCTAGCCTAAGCAGTTTATTTTTAGACTGATTCTGTTAAAGCTGCGACGCAAATTGTGATTAAATTAAATTTTAATAATTAATGAGTTTTCAAACGTATAAAAGACACACAAAGTGGGACTTTTTGAAGAAAACTATTCAAATAAAGAACAGTACTTTAATTTTTGCTTTACAAGTACTCACAAATAAATAATTATCAATATTTTGGAGCGATTGTTGTGAATTATTGTTTTAACTTCTCATAGGAAGTTATTGTAATCGGTCCTTAGATCCCTAGAATTTAAATCAAAGATTTTTTCGTCGTCCATATCTCAAGAACCAGTAGAGATATCGCCTTCGAATAGATTTTGTTGTACAAATAATAACACAGAAAAATGCAAAAAGGACTTTAAAAAAAATATGAACATTTTGATTGACCCTAAATAGATCTCAAACCAATAAATTGATATATAAGAAATAAAAATTGTTTTTCGACTTAGAACGCCAATAACAAAAACAGATTTTGAAACCATACTTATTTATTCATATATTTATATACATAATGTTATTGCTTATTTTTAGTTGATTCTTTAGAAAAATGCAACTGACATTTATTTTTTTTACAAAACACGAAAACCTACAAAAACAACAAAAGACTGATAAGAAATGGTTTCCACTCAAGTATTAGGAGAAAAATGAAAGATATATTTTCATATTTTTTTTTAGTCTTAGAAAAATTGACAGACGGGCACGGATGGGATGTTATCAGTGTGGTCGCATCCCAGGCCCTTTTCTCAATATTTGTAAGACCTCCAATATAACATGAATAATTTATAATAACTTAAGTAAAACATGGAACGTCTTTTTATACGCTAAACAAAATTATTTTATATTTGCAAAAACAACAAATGTCTAGGGTTTGTGAAACTGAGACAAAATGACTTCCGAAATGAAACCAAGGCGGGGCTGTCTCATAGGTCAAGATTTTAGGATTTATTGGGGCCTATATTATAGTATCCCATCGAAACGGATTTTTTTTCCGAATTTTAAGAAATGCTCTAGTGAAATAGCCAGTTGCATTCCTCCGCTTCCCGCGCTTCTAGGAATGAGTCAGTCATCAGTTTACCCTTGAGCCCAACTTCGGCCGTACTATGAAATACAGAGATTCATTTTTTAGTCGTACTACGCGAATGTGGAACGCCTTGCCACACTCTATTATTCCCTATCATTGCAATGTTCAGGAGTTCAAAATCAATGTACACCGACACCTCCTATCCAACCCTTCCCTCTTTTCCTAATACTCACACTGTGTCTTTGGCATATTAAAGGTATAAAAAACCCTTTTAGTGTTCGCTAATTATAAAAAAAAAAAATAGATTGTCAAGAAATATCACTTTAATTTTTACTTTGTGTCATTTAAATGAAAAATAAAAAAATGTTCGTATGAGTCGGAGAAATGTCTGCTCCGATCGGATACTATGATAGCGCTGATTATGTTTCAATGATGCATATAAATGTTTTTAATGAAAAATCAAATTAAGCTTCTGAATGACATTCAAACGAAAAATGATACGAATATCAAAATATGCGAGACCTGATCGACTCTGACTATTGTCGAGTGTCAAAACTTCCATCGGATTCATATTATCCTTTTCAAAGAATGTGACCAAATACACGAACTCCATCTTTGGGTCTTGAATTCACAACAATTCGTTATAAATGACCCTAGAGAAAATTTTTTTTCTTTAATGACAAGACTTTAGTGGCCAATTTAGATCGCTTATTATTGAGAAATCACACGGTTTTGAAACTTTTCTGGCAAAAAAAAAAATGACTGCAAAATGTTCATTTTTGTTGTTGTGAATTTTAACAATTTCAATGTAATGTTAAGGCGTATATCATTTAAATTTTAGAAATTAGTTTGCACTCATCAAATTTCAAAACATGACCCTACTACTAAGTTAAACTACAAAACCAAGTTGGTGTAAGCCAGTAGCGCGTTTTATTTTTATACGAATGGTGATCATCAATAAAGAATAAGCTAAAAGTTAAGCCTTCTTTCTTGTAAGTGTAAAATACTATTACATTACATAATATATGTAAATGTATCTCTAATGGAAACAAAACCACCTTATTTGCATAAATACATTTTTTTCTTTCATTAATTTGAATTTATTCAAATTCAATAAACTTCAGAAATACAGAAGGCAAATAAAAATCTTTTAGTAATTTTCCTTGGCAGAGTAAAATCAGCTTAACATAAATATCCAAAACATCCAGGTTTACATATTTCTTTGATCTCAATTTTTCAAAATCGAGTTTAACTGCCCTATATTGGTATAATAAATTACATAGTTTGAAACAGTTTAAATTTGTTATTTTACAAATTAACTACTAACCTTGTAAACAAAAAAAATATACGTTGATTTGTCATTAAAAATAAATTTAAATAAACAATTTCAAAAGCTTTTTTGGAAACATTCAAAGCTTATCATGTGTGAAAATGTAAATATTTGGATACACATAATATTCACAATGTTGTTTATGTTTGTTTTTCGTAAATATTTTATTTTATTCTAATATCAAGTTTGTGTATGTTTTTGAATAAAATTACTCATTCGGGAATTACCCTTTTGGTCTAGACCAGTTTGCAATAAATATAAATTGAAATAACGATTTATCTCTAGTTGATGACTTATTTTAATAAAATAGAAAAAAAAAACTTGTTAACTTTAATTGTTATCTAGTATAATTTGAACTTTGATAAATTAGCTTCATCAGATCGAATGTGTTTTTCTTCATTTATTTTGAGCCGTTGTTTTTGCACCTATATTTTGGTAATGTATTTAAGATTTCTGGGTTTGAAAATATTGAGTTTTTTTTAATCGGATATCACCTTTGTTGTAAACTGAATTCATTAGCCTTAAATCATTGTTGAGGTTGTTTCAATTGATCGAAATCTTATTTTAATAAATATTTGTAATTAATTAATTTTTAATACAAAGTTTAATACAGGTAATTAGAAATTATATCTAGCTTATATTATTGTAAAAGTTTTAAAATATATCGAGTCAAAGAAATTTTGAATTGTCTTAGGTGTTTGAAGTAGTTTTTGCTTACTTATTCCAAAATGTTTTACCAAAACACCCTAGATTTAAATGTGGCTACTGTCTATTAAAAATGTATAAGAAATCATGGAACTTCTAAAAAAAGTTTATTCAACCAAATAAATAATAAGATTAAAAAAAATATTAATTTTAAATTCAATAAAAATATTCCGTTGCATCATTCAAATCTTTAAACAATAAGATTAATTCTAAGCAGTATTGAGCCATTGAACTTGGTTCTTAGTTACTGACAAATGACGTAATAATTTTAAACATTGTTTCATTGAAAATGAATTAACGTCAGTTAAACAAATGTTTATTTGTTAAGGAAATAGAATATCACTACCAATGTAGTAACTAATTATGGACTCTATGTTATGAATTTTTATATTTTATATATTTGAAAAGATAATTAGAAAAAATTGGCTATACAAATTGAATTGATACTTTGTTTTCGAGAATTTTTGAGATTATTTTGTGTTTTGAATAAATAACTTACTTAATCGTAACCGCCGAAAACAATCTATACAATTTATCACGTTAGACAAAAATATTGTTAGATATTTATTATGTTGTATATGTACATTCTTATACCTATCTACATTTTATAAACACCCTTCATTAGAGTTGTTTTAAATTTGACGACTATGTTGAAATATTTAACAGTGTTAAGGTAATTCAATTGCAAACAGAGCAATCATTAATTAAATTAAATCAAACTAAGTACTTCAACTTAGAGAGAACTTTAATAACCTCTTAATACGAATTTAAGTATATTTGTTCTATTAAACTAAGATGTTTCAAATAAATAATTATACCCTAATAATAGCAAAGATAATAATTACCAAGCACTCATATTAAAATAGTTTGATTCGTAAATAATTAGGATCGTATAGCACCCAACAAGCATTAACCAAAACTAAATACTGGAAATTAATCCTCCATCAGAATAATTTTTTATTTTTGTGTTGACATAAGTTCTAAAAAAGCTTTGGATTCAATATTCATAACGTATTTTATAATATTTTTCTTTCGTTATCTACTTTTAGATGATTTATCAACTGAAACAATTTGTTTTGCTTGGTTTCTGGTTGTTGCATACTTTAAGATGTAAAGATAAAATTAGCGGTTTGAAAAATTTATAGTAACCTTTATGAAACCATTTTTATTCATATTCAAAACTTTTGTTTATGTATTTAGAAAATGCTATGGTTTAAAAGGAAATACGTAAGCGTCTAACCTTGTTAGGATTAACTGCAATATCATCCCCTTTCTGCTTGTACCACGTATTGTACGAATGTATTTTTTTTAACACTGCAAAATTTTTCAAAACAAATTCAAAAGCTTGAAATTTGCAATCTGTTGAGAAAATTCAACTTTTATTTTGACGTCAAAAATAGTGTTTTTAGAAATGGAACGATAAAGGTACTCGTATAAGCAAGAGTGTCCATATCGGACTTTTTTTTACAAAATAAAAAAAATTATCCAATTTTAAATCCAGTAATACAAAAATTATATCAAATTAGCCACTTGGATTACAGGCTGAATTTATTCTTGTTAACTTTGTATAGAAAGTTATTGTAATCGGTCCGATTTGTCAAATGAAATGTTTATGTTTGTTGACAATCAATGATTCGAGATATTATGTCTGTGAGTGTGTGTGTGCCTATAAGTTGGTACGTTTAGTACACCTTTTTTTGTAAGCCATATTACAAGAACCCGCAATGATGTCGACTTCGAATAGATTTTGTTTTATAGGTAATAATATCAAGATGTGCAGAAAAGACTGTCAGAGAACTTTGGACAGATATATTTTGACTTGAATGTCTGAAAACGAATGAAGACTTCAAATCTATATGATCTTATAAAAAAATTGTTGATTTATAAATAAAAAAGAGGTTGGGATGCGACCCACACTGATCTGTCGGTTTGTCTTGCTTAAAACTTTAAGAAAATATTCAGAAGAACATATTGTGTGAGATTAATAAAATGAAGTCGAAAATCTTTTCATATTAATTAAGTCATTTTGAAGACAATATCTTTATTTATTCACCAGATATCGAGAATCGAATCACTTTTTACCAGTTTTGCGTACTATTTTCGTAGATTTAAATTTTTATGAAAAAACTGACTGTTGGATTTTTATAAGAATTTTACTGAATGTCGAAAACAATTTTTTCTATAAGATGAAATTGGTTCGAAGCCAATATCTTCAATTTTAATTTTTAAAAACTTTTAGTAGGTAATGTTTTTTAGATTTTTATTTTTTGTAAAACAACTGTTAGTTTGATTTTCCTCAAAGCTTTACCAAATGTAAAAAACGTTAGTCTTCGTTGCACAAAATTATTTTTTGTTCCTAAAATATTCAAGGTGACAATTATTTTTTTCAGTTTTTTTTTTAATACTAAAAAAACTTTTCATTAATTTTTTCAAAATTATATAAGTTTGGTATAACGTCACAATATAATTATAATATAAAATTTAATTCAAGTTACTAGGTTCGTGAGATATTTTGGGTTAACTAAAATTTTATGTAAACTGCTACCTATGGTAAAAAAAACCACCCACAAACTTTAAAAATCTTTCATTTAGATTCTAGGGACCTTGAGAAGTCGAGAAATGTCAACATTTTCAACTCGACAAATCGGACCGATTACAATAACTTCCTATAGGAAGTTTATAAATAAGGTGGCGAAACACTCCATAGAGAATCAGGGCCTAGTGGTTTACAAATCTCAACCATTCTTGTGTGAATGTGTGCGAGTCACCTCAATTTATGTGCCAAATCCGAACAGCTAATTTTTGAAAAAGCACTTATTATGACAAGAATTGCTCTTAGAGGATTGGTCAATTCTTCGTTAGAGGACTTTTAGGGTGGCACAGGCAGGGATTGAACCCTAGACCGGTACCGTGACACTACGCACTAGCCATCACGCCACGGATACTACATTGTTGGTATACATATTATATTTTAAAATAAAAAAAACACATCTGACAATTTTTTTGCAAACAAATGAAATTCTATCAATTGGAAGTTATCAGCGTGGGTCGCATCCCAGCTCCTCTTAAAACTTGTTATTTTTAACTTCCCATAGGAAGTTATTGTAATGGGTCCGATTTGTCAAATTGAAAATTTTGACATTTCTCGACGTTTCAAGGTCCCTAGAGTCGAAATAAAAGATTTTTAGAAAGATGTCTGTGCGTTCGTCCGTACGTTCGCGACGTTTTTTCGTCGTCCATAGCTCAAGAACCAGAAGAGATATCGACTCCAAATAAATTTTGTTATATAGATAATAAAGCAGAAAGATGCAGAAAGGGCTCTCAATAAAATTGCGTGGGTGGTTTTTTACCATAGCAGTTTAAAAAAAAGGTGAACATTTTGGTTAACCCTAAATATCTCATGAACCAATGGCGCTATAGACTTGAATTAAATTCTATATTATATATTGTAACGTGATACAAAACAAGTATATTTTTGGAAAAAATCCAATTAACGGCTTTTTTTATAAATCAAAAAAACTGAAAAAAAACTTGTCACCTCAAAAATTTTACGACTGAAATATGATTTCATCTCCAAAACAATTTTGTGCAACGAACAATAATGTTTTTGACATCTGATAAAATTTTGAGAAAAATCGAATTGACAGTTTTTTTATAAAAAATAATAACCTAAAAAAAAAATTACTCAAAGTTGGTAAAAATTGAATTTCGACTCAAATATCTTTTCTAGAACTTGAGATTAAGGCTTCAAACTTATTTTATCTTATAAAAAATATTATTTTCAACATTCTGAAAAATGTTGAGAAAAATCGAATTGACAGTTTTTTTTACAAAAAAATAAAAACCAAAAAAAAAATGAATAAAACTTGGTAAAAATTGATTTTCGACTCAAATATCTTTTCAAAACTTTGAGATATTGGCTTTAATCTAATTTTCTAATTTTGTCTTTCAAAAAATATTGTTGTCAACATTCAGTAAAACTTTGAAGAAAATCGAATTGACAGTTTTTTTACAAAAAATTAAAAACCGACAAAAAAATTTAACAAAAGTTGGTAAAAATTGATTTTCGACTCAAATATCTTTTCAAAAATTTGAGATAATAGCTTCTAACACTTTAAAATCATAAGAAATATTGTTTTCAACATCAGGGAAAAATTTTGAGAAAAATCGAATTGACAGTTTTTTTAACAAAAAATAAAAACATAAAAAAAATGTATAAAAGTTGGTAAAATTTGTTTTTCGACGTAAATATCTTTTCTAAAATTTGAGACATTGGCTTCAAACTAATTTTATCTTATAATAAATATTGTTTTCAACATTCGATAAAATTTTGAGAAAAATCGAATTGACTAAAAAAAAAACAATACTAAAACTTGGTAAAAATTGATTTTCGGCTCAAATAGCTTTTCAAAAATTAAAAATATTGGCTTCAAACTTATTTTATCTCACAGAAAATATTGTTTTCGATATACCGTATTCTTTTTTATAAAAATCCAACAGTCCGTTTTTTTTCATAAAAAATAAAATCTACAAAAAATAGTACGCAAATTTGGTAAAAATTGATACATATAGACAAACTTTTAAGCAAGACAAATCAACAGACGGGATGGGAAGTTATCAGTGTGGGTCGCATCCCAGCCTCTTTTTTTTAGCATTTATCCAAAAAATAAAAGAGTTTTATATGAAAATCCTTTTGAATTCAAGATACCCCAAAATTGAGGTCCTTTCATTTAAGGAGCATATTCATAAATTGCAACTCCAGAAATTTATGTCGCATGGTTTTTCGTTTAGATGTGTGCAAAGTTAAGAGACAGAATGTTAAATAATACACAAATTATTTTGGTCTGATCAAAGCTTTGTTCATACTTCTAAAATCCAAAAACTTCGTTGCTACTAGAGTTAATTTACTATTCAAATTTTCATAAAGCTTTTTAAATGCTAATGTTGCTCACAAAATAATTTAGCTTCTATTTTTTTTTAATTCCAATTCTATGTTTTAAAAGTAGACTACTGGTTCGCTGCAGCAAATGAGCAAAAATATTTTTGTCAAACATTTTGGAATTAGAAGGGTTTCTAAAATACTCCAGTTTTTTTTAAGAATATCAAGCTCACAAGTGATTTTCCATAATCCAAAAAAGTGGTAAATTACAAAATTTTGTTTTAAGGAATTTGTAATCATCTTAAACCAGATGAAAACTGCAAATTAATTAGCATTTAAAATATGATTAAAACCCTTTTTAAACGGTCATAACTTAGACAAAATAAGGGAATATAAAGTTTGTTTCTCTAGTAGTATCCTTGGCATGATGGTTAGTGCGTTGGGCTGTAACTTAGAGTGTCCGTATGGGACCAGTAAGTTAGTTGTAAGTTATGGTTAATTAGGCTAGTTTTATGAATTTTTGTCTAGCTTTAAGAAAGTTTTAAGATTGAATAAAAATGTATTAAAAAAAAAGTGCATTGGACTGTCATGCCAGTCACGCTACAGTGCATATAACAAATAGAATTATCTTGCACAATTCACTAAGGATTTTGTTTTATTCTAATCAAAGTTAACATCACAAAATCATTGTGATAATTAAAATATTCATTTTTTGTTTTCATAATGTACATAATCGCCTTTTCTAATCTGTCTCGTAATCATACTACAAAGATACGTTAGTTTTCCTCCAGAAATTAAGTTGGTTTCAAGAAACACCTTCATAATATTCTATCACACACTCTAGAAATCTTGACAAATTAAATGGCACCACTTGCAACTTCAATTTATTCGCATTAAATCAAATTACATACCTAAACGCACAACAAGGATATGCTCTTGATATTTTACCATACACTGCACAAGGAAAAAGGTTCAGTTGTTGTTCCTGATGGGGAATACCCTCAATATACATACATACCTACATTACAATCTCACTTAAGGAGTCTGGAGTTGGTAACGAAGATAACTTCCTAGAAATTCTACAAAGCAAATCTAAGAGCGACAAGTTAATTACTACCATACAACCTGGTGGAACAATCTGCTAAACACCCATAAGAAATCAAGCAACAAAACGAATGGCACTCCATGCTCTTTCCTTCTGAAGCCCTCAAAATTGATTAAGCAGAAAAAGACACATTCCAAACCACTCATTAAGGTCCTTATTTAGTATTCATCAAGCAGAAAGCATTCGGCAAGGACCTAAAACTGTTTCGTTGTTTTATTTTCAGAGAATATAGGTATGTATATGTATCTGAAAATCTACGACCAAGTTGGAAAACTCACAATTTCTTACTGAACTGAGTCAGTGAGAAATGGTAGTTAAAATAGTGTGTTGCATTATGCACTCTTCCATGGGTGGTTTGGTTTACTTACTTTATAAAAAGTAAATATAGAAAGGTCGGAAAACCATACAATTTTGAAAACCCAGGAACTTATAAATTAAAAAGAGTGATTTGGATGGTGCTTTATTTGTATTCAAAAAGTCTTACTTTGCGGGTGTGGAGTGTCCTGCAAACAAAATGCAAATTTTCAAAAATGTTTTCATGGGGGATTTTTTAAAATTCCAAACTTGTTTTGAACCCAATAAGTACCTCTCCTTATATAAAATATGTCCGAAGCACGTTCTGCTTGCCTTTTAAGTTTTAAGGGTTCAGTGTTTCATGTGGTTTATATGGAGACACTAACTTTCACTACTCTCAAGCACAGCACTATGATTTGGGATCCATATTTTGTTTTAAATGTACATAAGTGGAATAAGTAAGGAATCTTTATGGGTTTAAAGTATTTTTGCGAATAAATAATGTTTGGTAAGGTATTGAAAGAAAATATTGAAAGTATGTATGTATGTATTAAGAAGAGTGAAACAATCGTAGTATTTTGCTGTGTTTGGAATGTGCGCTAGTTTTGATTACTAAAGCCAAGAATTCTGACTTAATACTTTTAGAAAAGGAAGGGTCCCTTTTTTATCAATCTAACAGAACAACTTTGTTGCAGTTCGCTTTCCTACTAAATCATAGACCTGAATCTTTATAAAGGAAATTTTTGATCGCTTTTGAATAAACATCAACCACTTGCACTCAGTTAAATACCATCAATCTGCAAGATTGAAAAGTATTTCATATAACTTACTTACATACTTAAAATGGCGCTACAGTCCTGTGTGAATTAGAGCCTCACCCAACAAACTTCTCCGTCTAGCTCGGTCTCTAGCTGGATGTCTCCAGTTTCACACTCCAAGTTGGGTGAGGTCACTTTCCACTTGTGCGCGCCACCTTATCAGTGGTCACCCTCTACTGCGCTGTCCTGTGGGTGTGGATTCGAAGACTTTCCGGGCCGGAGCATTGGTTTCCATGCGCTCTACGTGACCCAGCCATCTCAGTCGTTGGACTTGTACCCTTCTGGCTAAGTCTGCGTCGCTGTACAGTCTGTACAGCATACGGGGCCGTAGATCACGCGAAGAACTTTTCTCTCAAAACTACCCAAGGTGATTTCATCCGCTTTTGACATAGTCCATGCTTCCGCACCGTATAGCAGGACGGGGATGATGAGGGTCTTAAAGTTACGTCTGTCGGTGGTGACGTTTTTACCTAAACGTCGAAGCATGTACTTTGTTTTCCCTCATTAACCGTTAAACCCATTTTTGCCGCCTCTGACTCAATACTCACAAAAGCCCCATTGACATCACGCTGAGTTCTTCCGATTATGTCAATGTCATCAGCATATGCTAGTAATTGGACAAACTTTTGAAAGATATTGCCTCTAGTGTTGACGTGGGAGCTCTGCACTATTCTTTAAAGTATGATGTTAAACAAAATTGCATGAGAGCGCAGCACCTTGTCTAAAGCCTTTTTTGACTTCGAAAGGTTCTGTTAAGTTGTTTCCAACCTTTATGGAGCAGCGTGAAAATTCTACATGGTCATCCTGCACAAACGGACGAGTTTGGCAGGGATGCCAAAACTAGACATGGCTCTATACAGCTCGTCCCTGTAGATGCTGTCATATGCGGCCTTGAAATCGATGGTAGGTGTCGATTTAGTGTTCTTGGGTTTTTTCCAAGATCTGTCGTAATGTTATTATTTGATCGACTGTGGACTTTTTAACTTCCCATAGGAAGTTATTGTAATGGGTCCGATTTGTCAAATTGAAAATTTTGACATTTCTCGACGTTTCAAGGTCCCTAGAGTCGAAATAAAAGATTTTTAGAAAGATGTCTGTGCGTGCGTGTGTACGTATGTCCGTACGTCCGTACGTTCGCGACGTTTTTTTCGTCGTCCATAGCTCAAGAACCAGAAGAGATATCGACTTCAAATAAATTTTGTTATACAGATAATAAGGCAGAAAGATGCAGAAAGGGCTCTCAAGAAAATTGCGTGGGTGGTTTTTTTACCATAGCAGTTTAAAAAAAAGGTGAAAATTTTGGTTAACCCTAAATATCTCATGAACCAATGACGCTAGAGACTTGAATTAAATTTTATATTATATATTGTAACGTGATACAAAACAATTATATTTTTGGAAAAAAATTCAATTAACGGTTTTATAAATCAAAAAAACTGAAAAAAAAATTTGTCACTTCGAAAATTTTACGACTAAAATATGATTTCATTTCCAAAACAATTTTGTGCAATGAAGAATAATGTTTTTGACATCTGATAAAATTTTGAGAAAAATCGAATTGACAGTTTTTTTACAAAAAATAATAACCTAAAAAAAAATAAAAAAAAGTTGGTAAAAATTGAGTTTTGACTCAAATATCTTTTCAAGACTTTGAGATATTGGCTTTAAACTACTTTTATCTTTCAAAAAATGTTGTTTTCAACATTCAGTAAAATTTAAAAAAAAATAGAATTGACAGTTTTTTTTACAAAAAATTAAAAACCGAAAAAAAAATTTAATAAAAGTTGGTAAAAATTGATTTTCGACTTAAATATCTTTTCAAAAATTTGAGATTATGGCTTCTAACTAATTTTAACTTATAAGAAATATTGTGTTCAACATTAGGAAAATCGAATTGACAGTTTTTTTACAAAAAATAAAAACCTAAACAAAAAAATTAATAAAAGTTGGTAAAAATTGATTTTCGGCTCAAATAGCTTTTCAAAAATTAAAAATATTGGCTTCAAACTTATTTTATTTCACAGAAAATATTGTTTTTAATATTCAGAAATTTTTTTATAAAAATCCAACAGTCCGTTTTTTCATAAAAAAAATAAAATCTACAAAAAATAGAACGCAAATTTGGCAAGAATTGATACATTTAGACAAAATTTTAAGCAAGACAAATCGATAGACGGGATGGGAAGTTATCAGTGTGGGTCGCATCCCAGCCTCTTTTTTGTTTTAAAACCACACTGATAAGGACCTATCAGGTTGTTGACGATGAACTTTAGACGTTCACATATTACGGCAGAGAAGATTTTGTAAGCGATGTTGGTGCATGCACCTTACCAAATTATCTCCATCTGCATTTCAGAGTTCGGCATTCAAGCCATCTGTTCCAGCGACTTTGTTAGACTTCAGCTTAGATATGGCAATCTTTACTTCGTCTAAGTCGGGAAGACGGGATTGTTGGATTTCGTCGTCTATGTTGAATGGATCATCCTGCCTGACAGCGGAATTCGGTTCGTCGCGTCATCGCCGTTATACAATCTGCAAAAGTGGTCCTTCATACCCTCAGCATTGACTGCGGTTCCACGATGATGTTTCCACTTTCGTCTTTGCACCCTTCGGTTCGAGGTTTATGTATACTTGTTAATTTCGTTTCACCTGCTCATAAAACTTTCGAACTTCATTCCTGCTCTTGAACCTCTCAACATCTTCGACCGCCCGCTTCTCATGCTCTCTCTTTTTCCTACTGAGGAGTCAGTGTTCCTCTCTGCTTTTCTTCTCATAGAGCTCTCGAGCAGCTCACGTCCTTCTTTGCGTGCCTGTTGTTTGGCTGCATTTGCCTGCCGACATTCCTTATCAAACCAGGGGTTTCTTGTTGGTGGCTGCTTGAAACACAGCATTTTTAAACCCAGCATTTCATGTAAACGATTCATAAAACAAGAAAAGTGGGCGGATACCATGCTTCCGCCTTAAGTATAACATCATATTTGGAGTATTTTACAACACGTAGTATTTGTTATTTTATTACCTACCATGTTTAAGAAAGTGGATGAACAGTGAACACCACACCCACAGAATGCATAATTTTTTGTGAATATGCCTTCATTATTTTTTGCATTTTCGTATGCACACCTTACTCTATTGAATTTCATTATAATTATCTTTCTAAAACTTTTAAGAAGTTATATTTTAACTCATGCTTTGCTTATTTTTGTGGTAGATGCCACACTCTTAAATTGAAAGTCACAACTTTTCGATTTGTTCCTACCTTGTCGGTCTGTCAATCAGTCAGTTACGTTTTTTTGCAATTTTAACAGTGCTGTATCTCCGAAACTCTTTTGGCAACGGAGCTGAAATTTGGTAGGGTGCGTGTCAACTATCTTAGCAATTGTTGAATTTGAAGTTCCTTTGATGTTTTCCAATATTTCAATATTTTGTTCCCAATTTAAAAAGATACATTTAATTTTGGAAATATTAAAATGTATTGTACTTTAAGATCTTTAAAACAAAAATCAAATAAAAAAACCAGCAGCCTACTTTTTTAAAATGCATCAATTCAAGTTTAAATATACAAATTTTTTAAGAAATTGTTTATGAAAAATCACTCTATGGTGAGCTACCTCACACTGCTGTGCTAATACAAGCCACTGAAAACGTTGTAACTAACCATTATAAGCTTTTATAAATTAGTACGTCTTAAAAATCAATCGAGAATCAAATTGCATTGCGAAGGTAACTTTAATAATATCCTGTAAGAAACGTTTAAAATGTGTAATTCATGGCAAGACATTTCCAAAAATACATTATCATTCTTCTTATTATTATAAAAATTAACAACACCAACGGTACAACACCAATATAAGGACACAAAAAGAAGAAAAAAATCCAATGAATGGGGTTAACAAAATTTGCTCCTTATTTCTATTGTCGTTTTATCGGCCTCAATTTTGTTCGCCTTAATGAAGTCGTCTTTGTCGACAGCAACAGCAACAACGATAACGATACCAACAACAGAAATAAGAGCTTCTTATATAAAAGGTAGCTATAGAGATTTTCTCCGTCTAACGCTTACGTTACAAGAAAAAAATAAAACAAAATTACTATTTACAAGGAAATACAATTTGCTATAACGACACAGCTCACACAAGTGATTGGTGCTGAAAAGTAGATTTAAAAAAACGTTTCCTTAGGTGTCCTTTTTTCTTACTTATTCTTTACGACAAACAAAATCAAAACTTAAGATACGCAACAGAGAAAGTGAAAAAATAAGAAAAAATTGGTGGTGGTACACAATTTTTATTCTACCTATATATAAATTATTTTGTTTTAGAATTAATTTTTGTTTGCTTTAATTTGATGGAATTGGTGGTGAAATTGGGACTATTTGGTTTGTACTTACAGATGATCCCTTACGGTCAGAACAACCACCCATGCAAGTGGTTGGCTTATGATGAGCCGGAGGACGATATGTCACGCCTCTTAGGGCTTCACTGCTGTCCTTTGTTGACTCCGGCGTTCGAGATCCTTCATCGTACTGTGCATAGTCAGTTTATTTTTTGTTTTTAATTTGTATTTATACAAAATAATAATAAATATAATATAATTTTTTGTTGTAATTTAAATAAACATTTTTTTCAGAGCAAATTTAAATATTGTATCCAGACAACAACTAAGGGCTTATTTTATAATTGTTCCTGACACAAATTATGACAGCAACGTACAAAACAAAATAAAAACAATATTTGTCCATGCAAATCTAACATAAGGTAAGTCTAAGTATAATCATATCATTATTGCTGTTTGTATACGCGTCTACATGTTTGTATTTTATTTTATTTTGAAATTTATCAGAAATAAATTCGGAAAAATAAGAAAATAAACACACGCATTCGATAGAAAGTAAAATAAAAATCAAGGATATCACATTTCTGAGATAAATTTGCTATGCAAGACATGTGAAGGTATTTATCTTTTAAGTGTATACAGACACACAGAAAAAAGGAACATAATAAGAGATACAAAATGGTGTGAATACAAAATATAGAAATATATATAGTATAAGAAAAATGGTATGAGCTTTCAGGCAGATTTTGGTTGTCGTTAACATTGTGTGTGAATATCAGTGTATAAGTAGAGGGTACGTTTGCATTGGTATGTGGGGGATCTAATATGAAAAGCAAAAGGAATATTCCAATTTGATTGTCCTTTTTGTTGTCGTTTTGCTTGTGTGATGTGTGTTTTAACGGCCTAATGATGATTGAAGTAAACACAACATAAAATAAAACAAAATAAAAATCGAACAGAATAATGAGAGCTTAAGTGCATTTCCATTGTAGTTGAAAATTTTATATCCAAACTAATTTTTCTTTGCCATAGTTTTTAATATAAAAACTTATTTTTTAAGTTAAGTGTACAAATATTCTTTTAAATTAATGATTATATTCAAACCTATTTGGATATTTTTAAAACAAAACTTTTATCTAAATACATAAATACATATTCAGGTTTGAGAAAAGTTATAAATAAATAAATAAGGTGGCGCAACAGTCCATGAAAAACTAGGGCCTAGTGACTTACAACTCTCAACTATTCACACATGTGCGAGTAATGTTGTCAGAGATGGAGAGGGACCTACAGTTTATATGCCGAATCCGAACGGCTAATTTGAGAAAGCACTTTTCATGACAAGAATTACTCTTGGAGGATTTGTTAATTCCTCGCAAGAGGCAGTACCCGTGAAAAAAAAAGTTAGGTGGCACAGGCAGGGATTGATCCCAAGACCCCTTGCATGACAGTCCAAAGCACTAACCACGCTATGGGTACTACTTGAGAAAAGTTAACTGAAGTTTTTATTCAAAGTCAAAAATGTCGATGTAATATTATAATGTCCATATTTTAATGCCGGTTTATAGTTTTGCTAAAACATAACCATTTTTGTGTCAAAAAACAGTAAAGTCACTGTTCGACAAAATAAGATTTTTTAATCTGTCCCACAAGCAAAATAATACTTCTTTAAAGGATTAAGGACTCCTAAATTCGAATCTCGTCTTTAATTTTTTCTATCACATCAGATTTTTAAAATATGCCCCTCTGAAAATGCTAAAAACAATCACAAACGGGACTTTTAAGGCTAAGTTATAGCTCAAAATATCTCTAAACAATAAATTGTATGATTATTTTGCATATAGGACAAATCTTTCTCTTCCAGATACAATTTAAATCATTTTAGTATCTTACTTAGTTCTTGGAAATTCCCATTAGTTACAAGTCTTTATTTGACTCTTTAAAAAAGTTTTGAGCAAACCTTAAATTTAATACTTTTATAGTTTTTAAAAATACGTTTTGGAGTAATTGTTTGCGCGGATTTCGAATCCAAAATTTAATTTTAACCATTTGCTCAAGTTTTAAAAATATGCGCTTTCAACATTATTTTTATATTTTCTAATATATATCAAAAACCTGAAATAAAAGAATTGTTTAGACAACAGATTCATTACAAGAGCAAAAATTACTTTCAAAACGTTTTAGCATAAATGGTTTAGCGTTTCTTTCAAATTATTTCATTACAGGTTAGATGTAACAACTTATAAAGACTTTTCGACAATTATATGAAATACTATAAATATTTCAACTCAATATTGAAGAAAGGGATTATAGGTTTGGACAACCATTACGGATTTCATTGAAAAAAAGCTACTTCATAAATTTAGATAGCCTTAAATATATGTTTTTTGAATTTTAAAAATTAATATCTCAAAAACCTGACCTGATACATTAATTTTATGGTCACAAAAACCCATTGGAAAAGTGAAATTTGCATACTATAATCAATTTTCATTTAAAGAATTTCGAAAATTATTAGATCAACAATTGAAAAATTGCAATAATTTTTAAAAGATGAGAAGTTTGATGTTTATATCTTAATTTTTTCTCGATATATTCTTGATATATTCAAGTCGATTTTTAATTTTAAAAAATATCAATTGCATTTTTATAACAAAAAGTTAACAAACGCCAAAGTCATCGTAATATAAAAACTATCCGGTTGACAAAACAGAACTAAAGTTTTAATTATTATTTTCACTAACTAGTATACATAATATCAATTCAAAAATATTAATAAGATACATTTAGTTTTCGACAAGGTCGTTACACGTCTTATAAAAAATATTCTAAAACTAATATTAATTTTTGTTCGTTAAATATTCTGGAATACATTTTTGTTAGAAAAAACTTTAATTTGATTTTGTTAAAATTCATTGTGATTCTGTATGACTATAAAGTTTGCAATTTTGATTCGTGAGAAATTTGTGGTCAGCCAAATTTTTCATTTTTATTTAAATGTTTTAATAAAAAACGAAATGATTTATTTGAAAACAAAAATACTCTAAAACTCATACATTTGGATTATAGAGATCTTGAAATTTAAAAAACTATTTTTTAATAAACTAAAAAATCTGAGAACAAAAATATTTTTTAATTTGAATATTTTAGAAACAAAAAGTTATTTAGGTCAAAGAAAAATTTAACACTATAAAAAAAGTACTGAGAGTTTTTTCTCACAAAAACTAACTTAAAAAAAATCGACTTGAATGTCATGAGAACAATGAAAGATATTGAACTCAAAATTATTTCATCTTATAAAATATATTGTTCTTATTTTTATAAATTTGTATTTTTTTAGAAAAACCAATAAACCTCGATAAAATCCTATCAATACAACGAATAAGTGTTGAAATCTCGCGTATCTTGAAAAAAAAACAGCTTTAATTATTATTATTGATTCCACACTTTTTACAATGTGGCTTATTATTTTATTTTACCCATTTGTCCGTATAGTTAAAAGAACTTACATACATATGTAGATTGGGCAACATTGTATAGCGCTTAGGCAATGAGCATGAATGACCTAGGGTCCTATACAAGAAAGCACGTTTGCAGCGGCAGATTGGTTGGACACAATTTTGATGACTTCGGCTTTAAACCAAATAGTCCATCGGCTTTAAATCGATGCAATGAAGCGGCCAATCCACTGGCCCAGTTCTTGAGACAACATGCTCATCAAATTTAATCTTCAATAAATCGATTGTAAGGTGTGCTGTGGCCTGTGGAATCACCCTTTTGAAACCAAATCGGTCCAAAAATAATAATCGGTAATCAAAGCGCACTAACGCTGGCCATTCACAGTAACGTAAAAATCGTTGTCATCGACAACAAATCAGCTAGGTTTTACATTTCACTTTCATTCGAAATGAAATTGAAATCGATTCAAAATATAAATTGGAGTTGTGAAATTCACTTTTATCGATATGGATTTAAATTTTTTCGAACTCAAAACGAAATGGATTTCCGTGTTCTACATTTCAATATTTGCAATTTTTAAATGTTTTGTTGGTTGGAGTTGATTGTTTAAAAACAGAAATAGTTTTACTTAAAGGAAATATACCTTGAGTTCTTATAGAATTCACTTGATTCGTGAGAAGTTGCAGCTTCTACTTTCTATTTGAGAGAAGGGATAAAGCATTTAAAACGATGTCTTTTCTATACTAAAAACAACGTTCTTTCAAAAACTATCATGAGACATTCAGAAACTATCCTTTGATAATAGAGTCTTTCACAACCGATATTTGGAAACTGTTTATCGCAAAGAACCGAAAATCTGCATCAAATGTGCATCAACACAGTACAAATAGAAACACACAAATATTTTATATTTACACAGGAAAAAATATAAACTTAAGATTCACTTGAAGTGATTTCAGAAAGTATTCGAAGTTATGAAATCGATCGAATGATACATAGAACCCTGAACTCAATTTCACTTGATTTTTAATTTAGATTTCATTTCACTCGTTTTTGGGAACCTAGCTGAATATGGCCAAATAACGCCGCCGCCGGCCGCCGGCATGCTAACCGCACCAAACAGTAATTTGGTGTATGAAGTGGTGTTTCATAAAGCAAATGTGGATTTTCACCAGAACAATAAAGCAATTTACGAACCATTGAGCCATTTAGATAGGGCGAGAATTTTAACCGAAAATTGGAGTTAACGCTATTAAAATTGGAGTCATGTCATGATTAACATTTTGAGTTTACAGAATAATTTAAAAATCAAAGTTTGACTAAGTGAAAGGGTGCGTTTATAAATTAAATTCAAAGTTGTCAAGTCTGTATTAGAAAATAGTTTTTAATGCTTTTACATCACTGACTTATTTTTTTAATGCAATTAGAAATAGTGTTAAGGAAGAAGTGTGGAGCTAATTTAAAGTAGGTATATAGTCCTTTTTACTTAAATCTAAGGATTCAAAACATAATTTTTCATTAGTTTTTAGGCAAATATAAAACTTCAAAATTAAAATGTACTAACAATCTCCTTTTTTTAGATTCAAAAAACGAATACAGCAGTATTATTTTTTTTTTTTCAAAACTTTCTTTGTATAACTATATTGTAAAACCGTTTTAATGACAACATTTAGTTAACTAGTATCTAAAATTTCGTCCATTTATATAAAAAAGTTCTGTAGGCGTCTTAAAATATCACCGAATTCTGTATTTATTATTTTCTTAACTTTCCTAAATCCTTTCTACTTTATCATTCTCAAATTATTAGAAGCATATTTATTTTAACTAATTTAAACTAGAACCTAACCAACAAGTTGTATAAAAACAAAAATCTCAACAAATTAAATTTTGTTCTATAATCTGACAACTATAAAACAAGGAAAAAAACTAAGGACACAAAACCTATAAAAAACAGAGTCAACAAAGAAAATGTCTTCAACCATTTTTATATCAAATGCAATTAAAGTCACAAGAGTTTTCCAAAATAATGCAACGAAAACAAAGGAAACGATAGAAGCTATGAGAAGAAACTTTCAAGTGCTTAGAGCTTTAACTACTGTACTACATAAAGAAATCCTTGTTCTATGCATATAAAGTTATTTTTTTGGATAAGCAAAGCCTTGGCTTTCAAAATACGAAACGTCATATTTTTTTTTAAACTAGTTAAAACATTTGTTTGACCTAATTACACAACATTAATTTATATAATAAGCAAAAGCAAAGTAAATAAACAATGTAGTTTATTTCTTTTTCTATAAAATGGATTTACAATATATAGAACATGCTCAAGGAACTTTCATTATAAATTAATAAACAAAACTTTAACTTCTATTTACTATGATAAAGAAAAGGTTAATTAATAGAGCTCTTAGGCTTGCTACAGAAGAAAGTATAAACAAGCAAAAGCGTCTGGCAAACCTCAACGAAAGAAAACAAAAATAGTTTGGGATAAAATTTAGTTTGATATAAAGGGTTCAATTATTAAGAATTTAATTAGATGTTTTGTTTTTTTTACAAGAAAGACTCACTGCGTGCGTGTGCGTTTATTATCAGAAAGTCCGAAACTAAACAGTATTTGTTTTTTTTTTTTTAATTTAAATTATTAAAGAGGGAGAGGTTGGATGGGAAATTTTACACAGGATAACGCTTTGAGCGAGAAAGCATTTTAAATAATGCTGGAACATGTGTCAGAAATTAAGAATAATAAATAATTGTTTATATAGAAATTGACATTAGTTTAAGAAAGCTTTTTATTGTTTTTTAAAAAAGAACTAAAAATAGTAAGAAATTGGAACAATTTCAAATAATGACGGATTTATAAAATTTATAGAATTGTACATTTGTTTAAATGTTAGTTAGTCTCAACAAAATGTGAAAAACTTTAATACCATACAATTTTCATCGGTTTTCATAAAAGATTATTAATACCCTCAAAAGATCCGATTTTACACAAAACGTTTTTAATATTTTCAATTTAATATTACAGGGCCATTTAGTGGCCCTGACAGCTGTTTTTCTTTTAAATTCTTGACAGAAATGAGTCAGTTAACGCTTCAACAACGTTGTATAACATTGAGAGTGCTGTGTAGTCCAGACAGTATGTTTTTTGAAAAGAAGTTTTGGCTGAAATGAGTATCCACAAGTTTGTACTATAGTTTAAAAGAGCTCAACATTTCATAAACTACCCTGAGAACAATTTTGTACATAAACCTTGGAGTATTCATTCAAAAGGTGAATTTGCTTGAATCAGTAATTGAATGCTCTGTAAAGCAGCTTGAATACAACAACGAATTTTTGTTAAAAATCATCTTTTCTTAATTGGCATTTTTGTATTTTGGCGTCTACCTCAAGAAAACAAACTTTCCAACTGGAAAAAAACCGAATGCTATTTTTGACAAGCCAATGCTTTCAAAGAAGACACTAATCTAGCAGACTTGGTGTTCACACCTTCAGATCAGCCAAAATAGATTCCGACTACTATCTAGTTGGTGTTAAACTGCGAGTGCGAATATCAACCACGAGAAGGTTTAACGTTGGAAAACGGCAGTAGGAAGATACCACCAATGCCGACAAAATATCCTTAGAGATGGCAAAGAACCCAACAACGGAAGAGATGAGTTCGTAAAAACCCACTAGCAGCTTTGCCAACAGGCAATCAGGAATGCTGCGGAAGAAGTGCTAGGGTTCTCACAGCGGCCACCGAGGAACCCCAGGTTTGACTCCGAATGTTCTCAGTCAAACAAAGCCAAAACGGAGATATACAGACTGTGGCAGCAAAAGAGGAAACGGATATCCCATCAGCCCTATAGCGATAAAATAAGGGATGAGAACCTTTTGCTCAGAAGAAAGAAAAAGGCCCATGAGAAGCGTGAAGTCGAGGAGATCCAAGGATGCTTTAGTAGGAAACAGGTGCGGATTTTTTATTGACGAGTCAAGAGTCAAAAATTGTTATTCACTAGCCGCCCTGCAAAAAGCCTGCAAAAATAAGGAGAGAAATACTATAGTGGAGACGCAGTTGATGCTAAAAATTTGGAAGGATCATTTTGAGCAACTGACGCGGGAGCTGATCTGGCATGGAGCATGCACCAACCCATAACCAAAATCTGGTCGGAAGAAAGCATGACGATGAGTTTAATTTAAGCACTATCTGTCCGATACATAATAAAGGTAACAGCCTTCTCTGCGCCAACTAATACAGGGGCATCAGCCTTTTAAACATCGCCTACAAGATCCTCTCTAGCGTATTATGTGAACGCTTGAAACCATTCACAGATGAATTGATTAGCTCTTATCAGTGTGGATTCAGACCTGGAAAATCTACCATAGATACAATTTTCACTTTACGCCAGATCCTGCGGAGAAGACCTTAGAATATAACATCTATACGCATAATTTTTTCATCGATTTCAAAGTATAGCCTATGACCAGTGTCAACTGGAACGAACTATTACCGTGCCATATCTACTTTTGGTATCCCTGCCAAACTGATACGACTTATTAGGATGACGTTGGAGAATTCTTGCTGCTGCGTCGAAATTGGTAGAGACTTAACCGAGGACTTCGACAAGGCGATGCGCTGTCATGTAGCTGCTTCAATATTGTTCTTGAGAGAGTGGTGCGAAACACCAACGTCAACACCAATGGCACCATCTATCAAAAATCCCCACAATATCTTGGATATGCAGATGACTTCGACAGTATGGAAAAGACGAAACGAGCAGTTACGGGTGCCTTTTCCTGTACCGAGTCTGAAGTGAACAAATTGGTTCTTGTGATTAACGAGGACAAAACGAAGTATTTACTGTCATCGAATAGAGTCGATTCCCATCGTAGACTCGGTCAGAACGTGATCACTGATAGGTATAACTTCGAGGTGGTTAATGAATTTATCTAACTGGGTACTGCTGTTAACACTGCAAATGACATCAGTGCTGAAATCAAAGGGACAATTACTCTTGCTAATCGCTGTTTCTTTGGCTTAAGTAAGCAATTGATTAATAGGCCCTATCCAAGGAGACATTGTACAAAACCTTTATCATCCTAGTCTTACTGTATGGTGCAGAAACATGGACTCTTTTCCAGGTGGATGAACAATCCCTCGGTATCTTCGAGAGAAAGGTCCTACGTACGATATAATATCTGGCGGAAAAGATACAATCACGAACTATACAAGCTGTACGGTGACTTGCCACTAGTCAAAAAACTATGTGTTCAACGATTAAGATGGCTAGGGCATGTACAGCGAATTAACATCGAAGCTCCAACTCGTAGGGTATTAAACGCTAAGCCTAGAAAACGCTAAAACCAGAAGCAGAGCTGAGGCCGACACACGCCAGCTTGGTATTCCAAACTGGAGACGTCAAGCTAGAGATCGAGTAAGCTGGCGGGATCTATTACTTGTGGCACAGGAGCACGATGCCCTGTAGCGCCAAATAAAGTTAAGTTAAGTTAAGTTAGCAATGCTTGCACAAAGAGTCACATTTTCGCGTGCATTGTGAATTGTTTTTGGAACATTATTTTTCGAAAATGATTATTGTTACAACGTTTCATCTAACTGTTGACCTTACAGAGAAATGTTTATAAACTTTTTTTAAACTAAAATTGAAGATATGAGTTTGTAAATCGATATTTTGTTTACCAGATCGTGTTATTAGCTGTGATGGCGAAGTGACGTTAATTATTCGCCTTGAAGTAGCAATATGACCCCTTGATATTATGTCATCAATCCTGAAAATAGTCAAGCAATACGTGCACTTCAATCCGAAACAATCAACAACGTCTTGGAAAATTAGATTTATAGAATGCACTGTTGTCAATGCAACCACTTGAACGACCGAAGACTTTGTGTTCCATAATAAATGCGAAAGTTCGCTCTTTGTAATAAAGTCAAAATACTAAAATTCAATTTTAATCATTTTATTGCATTTTTAAAAGAAACTTGTGTTTGGCCCACCCTTAATTTGCTATTCATAAAATGGGCGTCTTATTAAATTGTATTTCTTTACTCTTTTCACTCTCTTTCATACCAAGTTTTTGGTGACCATGCAAATTGTCCTTTTTATTTAATTAAAACTATATTTTATTGCTGAGTGCTTTTTTTGAAGGCTAAAACCTAAAACTTTACTCGTATTTGAAACTGTTCCATTTTAAAATTAAAAAAAAAAAACTAAAAGATATGAATATATAACATTGAATGTCGTCATTTACATGTTTCTCTATTTTTAATCAACGAAGTTAAATTAAGTTGCTATAAGCTATATAAATTAATAGGTTCAAAATAAATTCTTAAATACAGAAGATGACAAAAACTTCAAGGAATCATAGAAGATTGATCGCCAGTAAAAGTTAAAGGTAGTTAAAAGTGAAATTTATGAATTATATTGTAAAATAAAAAGTCAAGCAAAAAATCATTATTATTTATTTATTTTTATTATAGCCAAGAATCATTTTAAGATTATTTATAAAAAAATAGAGAGAGAGAAGAAAAGATAATAGATTACAAAAGTACAGAGTAATTTAATAATTATTTTGGCTTTTAACGCTTTTTTCCTTAAATACAAAGAAGCAAAAATAAATTAATAACAAATTAAACAAATTAAAGAAAAAAATAGAATAGAATATTTTAGTTTATTTTTTGTTCTGTTGTCTTTTAAAGGATTTATTGTTTTTATTTTTAATTTAATTGGGGTTAATTTGTGTCATTGTGTGTGTTAATATCAAAAAAGAGTGAAAAAATATATTAGTTTTTTTATGTGCTTAGGTTTATTTATAGTATAAGTAGGCTAAACAGAACTGTCTTAAAAGTTAAAAATAATATAGCTTTGGAGCGGATTTCAAGGACACGTTTAAATTTTTAATGTGGATATTTTTTGTTGTTGTTATTTTAATGTTTTTTAATTAGTTTTTTTTTTTAATTTAATCAATAAGCGAAATAGTTAGTTGAATTGTAATTTGAAGTTAGTTATTGAATGTATAATGTTATATATAAAATATTAATTAAACATTAAATGTTTTTATTTATATTTTTTTTTTATTTAAGTAAAACCACGCTTTGGACTCACGGACTCACCGATGGTCGCAATCGCACACAGGGCTTTCCGAAGGCTGAAAATGGTCCCCATTTGTCTACAGGTGAACTACTCACATGTGTCGCCTCCGTATTGGATGTATCCTGCGTCCGATAAATACCAATTGGAATTTCACATGTCGTCGAGCAGAGTTTTTGATATAATCGGCCATATGTTCGAATCCACATATCCTCTTTAGTGATTCGCATCTGAAAATATTTCAAGAAAAAACATACAAAAAGTTGAAAATCTCAATTTTGATACAACAAAAACTTTAAGTTAATTACCGATGTTAAAAATCCACTTCCTGGAGCTTGGTCTATTCCAAGGAGAAGTCTCACAAATGTAATCACATAGTCCTTGACGAAGGCCTGATAGAGAAGAGTGTCCAACATGGACGCACTAAAAACGGCACCTGCGGCGAATGGCAGACGAAACATATAAGAGATGTGCGATCCACGTTCTTTTTCGCGCTGTAAATGAAAATTTTGTATGAACAACTTCCAAAAAATAAAATTCAATTAAATTTTTAACATGAGATAAGAGGTACACGGGAAGAACTTTAGTTAAATGGAAACCAATTAAAGTCCGTAACATTAATTTGAATTTTTAAACTTTTGTGGTTTCGTTATCATCGTTTTTAGCTAAAACAAAAGAAAACAAATGGAAACAGAAACGGAAACGGATAGGGAAACTTAAGCCCTGTGATATACATAATGCTCAGCTTTTGGCCATAGTGTAGTGAACATGAATGAGTTTTTATTTTTTGTTGGAATTCTTAAGCATCCATTGTGAGTGTAATAATAATGTTTTTTTAATTAATTATTTCAGTCAATTACATTTATTTTCAGAGTACCACACTCACACAAAAAATATATACAGATTATGTATGTATGTATATATGTGTGTTTGCATTCTTTTGACTAAATTTCCAAGATAATATTTTCAACTTCATGAATATCATACCAAACAGAGATAAATAATTACAAAGGTAAATAACAAACAAGAGAACCAAATAACATTATTTTCTCTTGGAGCAATGTCCACATAAATTATTCTTTTTAAAATAAAGGGTAATTCATTTTTCGGCTTGGTTAAATAAAACAAACACTGCGATACGTTTCTGATGAAATTTTTAATTCATGATAAATTATGTAGCACCAACCGCTCATGTATTTTTCGAATTGAAAATGGGACTCATCGCACTAAAAATAAATGTTCGATGAAAATCCTAACAATTTTGATGTATTTCAAGGGCCCAATAAGAGAAGATACAATGTTGCTATAGTGTTCGACTGGCTAGAGTGCTTATGTTATCTAAACCTTTAAAAGACCTATGCCCTGAGTCCTTGTGCAAAATACGGTACAATCTTTCGAACTGGCTTGGCTTGGAAAAATCTTATATTAAGAATGTCAGCTGTAGATCATGAAGTATATATGAACCTCTTTGAGCAGTTTAAATTTCTCTCCAATTATTTATATGCCGAATATCTTATATAGATATGGAGAGTTCTCTTAAGCTTGACCACAAAAGATTATGGAAATTTGTTAATATAAAACGGATATCTGATCTGTTGCCAAACCTGGCAGCACTAATTTCGATTGACTTCAAATCGACAACACTGACTTCGATTGTCATCTGCCAAAAAATGCCAGATCGTTAGCGCGCCCTTTTTAATACAAAATGTCTGAATTTTTGCAAATTCTTTCTTTTTCCATCCTGCTATTAATCTGTTAAGACCTGCCTTTGATCGCTAAAACCTCGTGGCAAACTTTAAATCAAAAAAAAAATAGTTAAATCAAATAAAAGTTATCTTTCCTTAAAGAAGCAAACTAATTGTGAGTAATGAATTGTAATGACTAATGAATTATACTTATTATAGATACATATGTATATTGTACATAAATGTATAAAATTAATGCGATCATATTATGTAAATATATTCCGTAGGAATAAAAGTTTTCCCTTCAAGCAAAACGAAAGCTGTTCAATTTATTAAAGGAAGGATGTCTCCAACATGATCACTACCTAGTAAATTTTACTTATAATAAAGATAAGATTAGTTAGTGTTCCAGAAATTTGTAAATCGTTTGCAAACAACTTTCAGCAATTTTTCATTGACATGCGAGACTCTCCCCAGACTACCTTAAATAATGTTCAAATGACGTTAGACAAAATCTTGCATTACTTGACATTCCTTAAAGATAATTATTTCCGTGGTCTAGATGAAATTCCTCCAATTATCCAATATCTAAGCCCAGGTAAATTTTCAACCATATGGAAGAAAACATTTACTACACCACTCTTTAAAAAGGGAATTGGTAACAAGTCTGACATTAGCAATTACCCATCAATCTTTAAACTGTCCAATATTCCAAAACTTTTTGAAAAAGTTTTTTGTGATACTTTGAATTTTAACTGCAAGAATATTATATGTAATCAACAACATGGTTTTATGCAAAAACGTCCGACAATTACGAATCTACTTCCATTTTTGCATAATTACCCAAATACCCTTGAGCTTGGTCAAGAACTCGAATGTATTAACACTGATTGTTGTAAAGCTTTTGACCAACTTTCTTATGATATCATCACGCTTAAGGCAACGGGATTTTTTCCTCAGTTTATCACATGAATCTTATCTTATTTTCAAAATAGGTCTTATCAAGTTAATTCAGAAAACCTTTCTCTAACTCTTTTATTGCCAAATTAGGAGTTCCCTAGGGTAGTCATTTAGGACCTCTACTCTTTATCTTAGCTTTTAATGACGTACTCCTCTGTGTAAGATACATTAACATTTTAATCTACGCGGATGATATGAAAATCTTCAAAAGCATAAAAGCCATAAACGATCGGTTACAACTCCAAGAGGATATTAACAGTTTTGTTATTTGGTGAAAAAATTATGGGCTAAACCTTAACCCAATTGAATTTCAGGTAATGACTTTCTCTAAAAAACGTGCTTCTAGTATGATTGATTATAAAATATTGCAGAACTCTATACATCGCGTTCATAGTTTTAAGGATCTTGAAGTTCTTTGTAATTCTAATCTCGATTTCGATAATAACTCGATCGTTACTAAAGCTAACTCTATGTTAGGATTTGTTAAACGTCGGTCTAAAGAATTTTAGGACCCCTATGTTACTCTCGCTCTATATAACACTTTGGTCCGCCCCTATCTTGAGTAAGATTTCCAGGTATGGACTCATTTTACGAGATCCACAAAAATAAGATAGAATCTGTTCAACGCAACTTCATACGTTTCGTCTTAAGAGGTCTGGTCCTTATAAACATCAGATAAATGCAGCCTCTATCGCAAAGGGTAATAATGATATTGTCTTTATTCATCAACTTTTGACTGGTGTAATTAATGCATGATTTATTAAATTGTATACGTTTAGATTTTTGTAGTACCCGTGGCATGATGATTAGTGCGGTGGACTGTCAGCTTGTCATAAAAAGTGCAGCATGAGTAAGAATATTCTTAAAAATATACTAAACCAACATTTTTGGAATCTATAAAACAGCACTTGATTTCTGGTTTTGTATACATGACAATTTATTCAGGCCTACCACGAATTCTATCGTAATCGGAAAATTTAACGAATTTCGAAAAAGAATATCACGAAATCCGTCCGTAATGTAAGATTGTATAAGACTTTTCAATACGAACCAATTTGATATAAGTGTTTTATGGGATTCGTGAAAGTTTCTGCTTACGATGGAATTTGTGATAGGGCTGATTGTCTACAAAAATGAGTTGAACAAATTTATAGAATTTTTATAAAAATTCATCATACAAAATAATGAAAAAATTATGTGTTCATAAATTGCAAATAAGGTTTAACTAGAGCTAACACGAAGGTATGTATGTATCTCAAAACCATACATTTCTTATGCACACAATTTTTTTTTTGTATTGTTAAACATAGTTAGCTATAAACTTCAAACCACATCACCTCTTATACCTTTCCTCTGTAAAAGTTTGCTCCTTTTTTGTTTTTAAATTAAAAACTTTATACGTATTTTTTTTGTTTAAATTATGTTTCCTGGTTTGTTTAACTTTGAGTCAAATAATAGGAAGTGACCTTCCCTTATTTTGCTTATAGTTTCCTTATTTTGTTTGTTGTGGTTTTGTTCATGGAACACCAAAGTCTTTAATATTTCATAAAATTTTATTTATTTAAGGGCTGGACGTTACCCTTATTTTGAAGCAAATACACATACAATACTAAAACTTACTCATACAAATCAATAATATCACTTCAAGCATAGAAAAATATGTTCCCAAGTGAATTTTGAAATAAAGTTTTGTGAAAAGTTTCTAGCAATCTCGTTTTCAATGGTAATAAAAATTTGCCATGTTCTTGCTGAACGAATCTGCCCAAGTGGTCAATCATCTGGTATCGCAAACAGTTCACTGTTTCATTATTGTTGTTACTGGCTTTAAGATAATGCCTTAATTTTTTGAAACCTAAAGTTACTTTTAATAAAATTACAACATTGGTTTCGGTATTTTCAACACTTACAATAACATTAAGGGGTATAGTTTATTTTTGAAGAATCCAATAATTTGCCTTAATGCTGAAGTATAACCAAAATGTCAACTTTTATTTAGTTTTATGGAATATCAAAACCATATGAGATTGAATAAGGAGAAGGTCATATAGCAGCCAATTTGTATAATTAAAAGGGTTGATTTGCACACAAAAGAGTAACATGTTGTCCTTAACTTTTCTTAGGATCAAGTTTCTATTCAATTATTTAATTTGTTAATTTCAAACACATTTTTTGGGATATGTACTTACAAAATTTCAAAAGTTATATTCTATGTATACCTATCCCAAAAGAGTGATAAGAAATGGGGTCTTTGTTTCAGATGCAATAGTAATGTTAATACTAGAACTGCCTAATTGATTTAGGATAGACATATATATAGATATAGTATATACATATATTTTTATAATACTATTATTGTTAGGCTCATGTTATTTTATATTACGTAGCAAATTGAAAAACAAACAAAGTACCTGAAAAACCAAAACTAATCCAAATTTGTTAAATTTTCATATATTCATTAAAAAGATAAACAGTTTATTTAGAGTGCTAGGAGAGATACTGATAATGTAAGACCGGATATGTAAAACAAGAACGAAACGTGGTGAATTTCCAATTGAATAAACTTTAATTGGTTGAAATATTTTAAATGAAGGTTGACAAGGCACAGACGTTACTCACTTGCACAAATCCCTAATTGAATTGAATATAATATCAAATTTAGTTATAAAAAGGAACAGTGCGTATACGCAACAGGCACTATTTTATCAAAAATCCTTGCAATATACAGGGTGCGGCACAGCCGACTGACGAGTTTTGAGGGGCTATAAATAACGAACAGTAAAACTTAGAGACAACATTTTTTTTATTTAAATCAATATTCAATCTTATTTTTAAAAATTATTTTTTGAAAATTATATCTCCAAGATGGCGGCCGTCAGCATTGATACACTGTTGTAGACGATCTCTGAAGCTTTCACATGATTTTCGGCACATTTCGACTGGTATGGCCTCGAATTCCGCGGTGATTTCCTGTTTAATTTCTTCTATGGTATGTGGGCGATGTCTGAAAATGTCTGGACGGAATGATTAATCTTCGTGAAGAATTCTCCTTAAAGAACGGTCTGAGATTCCCAAAGCTACCGCGTGTTTCCAGACTGAGCGTCTTTGTGACTGCTCAATTGACTCTCTAACCAACTGCACATTTTCGGGGGTTCTTACCGTTCTGGGTGCTCCGTGTACAAGTCTACTTAGGGTACTTCCAGTTTCTTCCAAATTCCGTATCCACAATTTGATAGTGTTTGGAGAAGGAACAGATTCAGCACGTGGATTGCCGAAGTGTATACGAAAAGCCCTTTGTGTAGCGATCACAGAATGATTATTTTCATAATATTCACGCACGACGAAACCACGATGTACACCTGTGCAGACCATGGTTACGAATAAAAACGGCATTACCGTACAATTCAAAATATACCACTTATTAAGGCCTACTCTTACCTTATCACATGCTAATGACCTTATTAAACTCGTCAGTCGGCTCTGCCGCACCCTGTAGTATTTTCTGGTTTAGATTTTTTATTATTTTAATTAATTTCAAATTTGAGACACAATAATAAAATAATTTTAAGTAACAATGCTTCTACGAGATGTATAACATACTTAAGAGATGAAATCTATTCGAATTTTAAGTTTTAATTTTTAATTTCTAAATCAGTAGATAATAATAATAAGTTTGCTTTTATACCTTTTCCATTTTACTGAGGTGCAGTGCGTATTTATCGTGAGCACGAAACTGCATAAACCTCATATTTGAGCTTTGTGACAACTCTGTTATACTTTTGATACTTGGAAAAAATCTGTGAAAAATTCAATAAGATTGAAATAAAATTAAAAATTGTATTATTCAACATTTAAATAATGAAACATATAAAGAACTAAATAAACGTAAAATTTGAACAAGCTATTGAAAGAAAGGTATTATATGTAATTTTAATAACAAAGTTCGACTAGGTTTTCCTACTAGCAATAAAATTGAACTTTTCCAATGACTTTTAATGGCCTTAAGGGGGTATTCTAGTGTAGAATTTTGAAAAAATCAAAAATTTTTTTTTTTCATATTTCCAAAGTTTAGACATTCAAGAATATGCGTTTAAAAGGATTTTTTAATATTCCTATTATTTCACAAGTTAATTGAAGGTTATAGAAACTGGTTTTGAAGGTCATAGAAACTGTTTTGTCCTTTTAGTTTCATTTTAAGTTACTTTTGTGGCAACCTTTATACTGAGTAAAGGAAGGATTTTTATATGGAGCAGGAATCGCTGATTAAAAATATGTACGTTTTCTGTATCATTCTATAAGTAAAATTGTCGAAAACTTGTCTCAAAACTTTGAACGCGTTTTTCTCGAAACTACTTTTTTCGAGCTGGCGGTATGGATATATCGAGTTCTAATAGACCGATTTACTTCAAATTTGGAGAGGATGTTCTCTATACATCTCTTTATCGTGTGGTCCTTGCCCAAAAATATAACTTCTCATTTAGTATTTTTTAAAAATTCAACTGCTGCCATTTTGTTAAATTTTTTTTTTTAACTTATGCAAGGGTGAAACAATAGCGACTTCTATAATAATTAAGAATCCGTCTGGTTTTTGTTTTTCAGATCACCAGGAGGGTTGGTAGGATGCACGCCAGGACACCCTCTTTTATTTAGACCTCCCACTTTGACTGCTTGTAACTTTGTTAATTTTAATTTTTTTATTTTTTATTAATTTTAGTATGTATGAACAACAAATCAATAAACCAATGATAAAAAAATGATACTAAAAATATTTTTTGTTTCCTTTATACAACGCTTCAAAATTCGGGCGAAATTCATGTCTCTACACTAGAATACCCCCTTACTTGAAATCCCACTTCAAAATGAATATACTCGTATAACGTCAGATTTTTAATTAATAAATTAATTTTTGAAATTCGAAAAAAACGTATTTATAACTTTTTGAGACTATCTAAATTTATGAAGTATATTTTTTCCAATATGGTGATGGTTTTCCAAGTCTATAAACCCTTTGTTGTTTTTGATTTGTACTTTTCAAAATCTTCGTACATTTTATCTTAACTTAGCTTTAAAAACACAGTTTTTGGCTATTTTTAGTATTTTTAAAAGGTTAATGTGGTAGAAAAATTCAAAGTCGAAATCCGAATTTAGGACATATTAAACTTTTAAAAAAGTATTGCTTTGTTTGTGTTTGCAAAAAAAAAAACGTACTTTTGTCGACCAGTGTAATAAAACTTTCTTCAAAGTACATATTTTAGAAACTCATCTTAAATTAAATTATTATTTAAAACACAAATCGTCCCATTTCTACTGAAAACACATATTATATGTATATATACAATATTGAATTTCTTGAATACTTTTACTTTTACAAAAACTTTCATTTGAAAGAATGACAAATTATCAATCATCAAAAGTTGATAGACAAACATTCAGACAGACTTAAAAATTCATGTAGAAAAATGAAGAAGTGCACTTTTAAGCTTTTAGGAAGAATTATGTTGGAATAAAAACAATACAATGCTTAACTTGTTAGACAATTGATAGTTTTTAATTTTAGTCTTGTATCGTTACTGAAAAATTTGTTAAAATTCCAAATATTATGTTTGATAAATTAAAATTTTGCGCTTTGGAAAAAAAATTGAAAAAGACGAACTTTTAAACTTACTTGAACATATTTTGCACAGCCACGATTGTATTACAATCAGATAATGAATCCTCTTCCGCTGAATTCGATAATTCCTTATTGACAACGACAACACTTTCAGCTAACGTAATTCCAGCACGAAGTAAATCATCTAAACAGTCAATTGATCCTAGCATCCAATACACCTTTTTTTAAATAAAGACAAAATACAATTTTGAAAACATTATACAAGTTCTCTTCTTGGAAAGTTTGAAAAACTCTTAAAATAGAAACATGACTCTATATTGCACTTCGAATTATTAGACAACATATTTCCAAAAAAAAATTTAAAAACTATATTTATGTTCTAGAAGGCCCAATTTGTCTGTGTTGATTAAAATTTGAGTAGGTTAATTTGGGGAATAAATTTGTACGTAAGACTTAGAAAATTATTAATCTCAATTTAAATCTTTTTATATATTTGTTTTATTTTACAAATGTGAAAAGTACAATTTTAGTTATTAAAAATACTTACCAAGGGAAAATATGACAACGCATCCAAAAATGCAACATCTGGTCTTCGTTCGAGTAGCAAAATAATTGGATTCAACGAGGTTTTTGAACGAAAATGAGCACGTAGTGGAATGATGAAATTATAAATGCCATTCGATGCATAATCAGCAGCTAAAATAATGGTCTTATTTTGCCATTGATATTCCTTGGCGTTTCGATAGCTACAATGTTCACACACCTATTTTGCAAAAAAAAAAAAACAAAAATATTCAAAAATTTACTGCGTTTAAAATTTAAAAATACTTATGTATATAAATTTTAAAAATTAATAAAAGCAGTTTATATACTTTTTCTTTTAATTTATCAACCTTTGATGCTGAAGAAACAACAGGAAGTGTAAAAGAGGTTATATAATAATATTACAATAGAATAACCCCTGCCATCAACAAAATTTCAAATGTTAGGGGTAAAAGGGCTTTGAAATTGAAGTAAGTTTGTAGCAAAAAGCCACTTGAATAAAAAAAAGGCACAAAAAGTAAATTTTACCATAGGAAATCATAAATTGCAACAAATAATAAAAATCGCGAAATAAATGCGAAAGGAAATTCAAAGTTTTTAGACTAATTTATCTACAGTTTAAAATTTAAATTTTCCAACTCAAGAGAATACAATTTTCGTTTCAAGATTAACCGAAATTTTAATTTTATTGAAAATTAAGCAAACAATTACAGAAATAAATAAATGAAAACTTTATTATTTAGACTGCCAACATTGTTTGTAACACTAAAATACTAAAACAGGAATTCTATTTGAAATTCGAATTGCCAAACATTTTTAGAACACTAAATAACTTATTACATTGTTACACAGTAATTCAACTTCATTTTTATCTGTCACTTTTTCCAAAGTCGTAAATAAAAGTAAATTCAGATGGTTTATTGAAAAAAAAAATGTCATAAATTCTGAAATATTGGCAGAAATTTGGTATTTTTAGTGATAAAACAACCTAGAATGTTGTAAAAAGATTTTATTTGACGTTCTTTATAAAAAAAAAAACTGGCGGTATTTCGTTAGCCAATTCGAGCATAAAACTGGCCCAATCTTTTAAAGAAAATGCATCGTTCTGCTACAAACGAATTCAGAATTTGTTGAATAATGGCATTCTTATTTTGATACAAAGTATCAGATTTTTAACTATATACAAAAAAGTAAGTTATTTAAAAACAAATATTAGCAAAATCACTTATTTAATTTTAAGCAACAGAAAGTTAGAGCAAAACAAAGATCTAAACTTCTTATAATTTAGTATAACTATAACTTTTTTAGACACTAAAATTCTGCCTGGTGTTGAAATAAATGTAACAATTTAATTAATACATTTGAAATACTAACAATTTTAAGCCATTCTTTGAAAACAAAACAAAACAAAAATTGAAAATTCCAAGAAACCCAAACAATAAGAAAAAGGACACTTTGAGTACCTTTTGTTGTTTTTCATTTTGCTTAGTCCAATCAAACTTTTATAAGGAAACCAAAAAGGAAACAAAAATAAGGAAGATATCTTTTAAAACATTTTTTTAAGGTATTGAAATATTCTGTAACTGTTTTATTTTTAAACTAATACAAAGAATAGAAATAAATTTGAATAAAATATTATAAAAATATGAGACAAAAATAAGTTTTCTTTTTTTCAATTTTTAACAATTTATGAATTCTAATTTTCTAATGCTAACTTTGTTCAAAAAAGCTTTATAGAAGAAGATGGGCCCTACCAACAATCAAGTTTAGAGTGGTCTTTAAAATTTGGGAAAAATTACTATATATTTTAAGGATCACAAATAATAAACCAGAAATGGTAAGTTTTTGATTTCAAACCATAAATGGTTAATTGTTCGGAGTCAACTTAAATATTTAAGTCATAGCGTTTATTAATAAGATAGTTCATACCCATAGCATATAGGTCAATTTCACACAAATTTTAACCTTAACAATAAATTTGATTATTAGAAAGGCCCTACGTGTGAAATTATTGGACCTGGAGATTACTTATTTTAGTTTTTACAAATGCGAAATCTAATTTGAACATGAATTTTAAAAAAGTGCTTTTAACAAATCTCCCAAAGTCTCAACCTACCATTCAATTCCACAGAAACCAAATTCAATTTGCTTTTAGAAAAGAAGCAACACCACATTATTACAATGTTGAACAGACGGCAGATCTTGAGATCGAATCCAAGTATTTGAGTTTTGAAGTTTCAATATTCCAGTAAAGTGGTTGGTTTAGATGATCAATATTCAATATCTATACAATATACAAGGTGTCGAATATTCAAATCTTGTTATCTTTCTTGAAAATTCATTTTTTGAAAATTCCTTATCTGTATTTGTAGCTCTTCCAAAAAATGTCCAATTTTCACAAAAAAAAAAAGACTTAGAAATTAGACAGTGTGTGAAATTAAAATGTTGTTATTTAGTACCCGATTGAAAGAAAGATTTCTGGTACTTGTTTTTACAAATTTCGAAGCTGATTTGATCATGCTTTTTAAAAAGTGCTTGTAGAGTCCTCCGAATCACAAACTTGATCAGGCTGTTTAACAGAAATCAGGTTCATTTGGATGTATCAGGCGATCATGTTGAGAAGAGCGTTATTTTCCTTCTCATTTTTCTTTTATAAAATTGGTTTAGTATTGTCTACTATTTATTTGTATTTTGTGTCTTAAGTTTGAAATGGGAGTGGGCGTGGTTAATCCTATACCTACTTTGTTTCGTTCTCTTTGACAGTAGGAATGTAGAATAGAATGGAGATCATAAATCAAAAACAGAAAATATGATAGAATACCCATACTACGAAATATGGTCGCCTGTTCCGAAGAATAAAAACAATTTTGTGTAAGAAAATACTTATGAAGACTTAGCTTTATTGGTGGGGTGCGTTGAGGTCAAGGGAATGCAATTTTGAATGCATATCTCTAAAACATAAACAGCAAGCAAAACCAAATACCTACTAAAAAAGCATTGGCCACTGGTGAATCGATGCGATTCGATGGAGTAGAAGTCTTCGAGACTCACGCAGCTTTTCGTATAGACCCAGAGGAATTCGGCAAGCACTTTTAGTAAAAGTAAGATTTTTGATGAATATATTTTAAAACGTAATTAAATATTTCAAATGTAAGAAACTAAAACTATGGTTAAAAATAATACTCTGCCATATTATTATTTACTTATTTGTGACATATTCATGGAAATATTATATTAATCGTTGGCAATACTCAAGGAAGAAAGACATTTGTTTAATAAAAGTTTTTGTTTCAATTTTATTACCCCAAAACGACTGACTTAAATTCAGTAGTTAATTATACTAAATAATTTCGAAGAAAGTCAGAATTTGATATTACTAACCTTAGCTTTAAATGTTGAGAAAGAAATATGCATTTTCTTTTTTTTTCGAATTTATCACTTATAATAAAATCGCGGAAAGTGGTCGGCATGTTTTTAAAACCTTGATAAGAAACTTACAAAATTCTAATATTTATAGAGTACTGAACCTTCATCCAGTTCTTTAATAAAAAAAAGTTCGATTGAAATGTTTTTTTTATCTAGATACTATTTTTATAGAATCATTTATTATTATTTCCTACAATCTACGGCATGAAAATTTTATGCATATGTAGTGTTTTAAAAACATAAATCTAGATTCGAAATTCAAAATCTTGACAGAGTTATTCAATGTTTAAAATAGAATCCTTATCCTCTTACCTATTCTTCTGTCTGTATAAGTTTTGAATTCTATTTTTTCTTTAATTTATTCGTGAGTCCTGACCTTGAACTTTTTGTATGGGTTATGTCTGTACCTGTACATAATGTATACATCTGAATATTTGTCTGTAAATTACCGTATACAATATACATATTTACATTTATGTACTCGTATATGCAATTAATAGAGAAGAGGATCTGCTGTAGGTGACGGTGATTTTTTAAGTTGAAAAATCTAAAATAGGAATGAAAACGTAAAATTCTTCTGTATTTTGATATTGAGTTATTTTTACAAGATTTTTTTTTTCGGCGTTTTACAGAATGAAAAATATTTGCATTATATGGAAAGCACCACTTGCGTCCCTAAAGGAGCAAGTTAAGAAACTAGAATTTTGAACTGGATATAAGTACATAATATGCACTTTTATGATAGGTAATTTAAGAAAGCCGTTTGTAAAATAAAATAAATATAAATATGGTTGGGTTTAAACTTAAAAGTTTATCTGAATACAATGTTATATATGTTTTATGATTTTAAGTGCTTAAAATATATAATCTTTTTCTGGAGATCCTTTTGTGTCAAAAATGGTTTCAGTTGTATTCTTCTATTTTGATCATTCTCTTGCAACGGCTCATGGAAGCATTTGGATATATTTTCTCTTAAAACATTATTAATGCTGTTATAATGTGGGCGTAGTTTGGTTAAGTCGTGCTTTGGCTAATGATCCTTCCTGATTGTATTGTTGGAAAAAAAAACTCCTAATTTTTCTTCTTAAAAAAGGAGATTAATCAAAAGAATACCTGATAAGCAACATGATCGCCTAATACAAAGAATCAAACTTAGTTCAAAATTTAAACGCATGAAAGGGAATTTTTTGAGAATCCTTCGGGAAAACACTGAACATAATAGAAATAGAAAGAGATTTTTGGGCAGTGATGAGAGCATTGAATCAATGAACATTGAACATCAAAGCCTCTGCAAACGAAAGCCAAGACCTACTAAACAGCATGGTAAGTTGGGAAATAGAAACCAATAAAACTCATAAACAACGCATCTTGTTGGTGCGATGCAATGGAGTAGAAGGAGAAGCCTTCGAGACTCGAGCAAGAGTTTGTTTAGACTCAAGGGTATATTGTAAGCACTTTTTAATTTATTGGCTTACACTTTTAGAAAGTTAAAACATTTCATGGTGGCTTTCCATCTGCACCCGTCTGTCGATTTTCCTAACACTTGTATTTCTATGTTCTTCTAATACTTGAATAAGAAAAGTATTTCTTATCAGTGTTTTGTTATTTTTGTAGGTTTTCGTCTTTTGTAAAAATAGTTGTTAATTGAATTTTTCCAAGAAATTAACTAAAAATTAGCGACTATATTTTTCTAATGTTAAAAAATAAGTTTGATGTGAGAATCTATTTTTGTTAGCCGGATTTTTTACTCCAAAATCAATTTTTACCAATTTAAGAAACATTTTTTGAAAGTTTTTATTTCTCATTATATAAAAATACAAATTGGATTTTTTTCAAACCAGTATCTCACGTTAACCACAAAATTTTGCACGGAATCAAATCATTTTGAAGTCAATACCTTCATTTATTCATGAGATATCGAGAATTGGCTAGTGCGTTGGACTGTCATGCAAGGGGTCTTGGGTTCAATCCCTGCCTGTGCCACTTAATTTTATTCACGGGTACTGCCTCTTGCGAGGAATTGACAAATCCTCCAAGAGTAATTCTTGTCATGAAAAGTGCTTTCTCAAATTAGCCGTTCGGATTCGGTATATAAACTGTAGGTCCCTTCCATCTCTGACAACATTACTCGCACACAGGAATGGTTGAGAGTTGTAAGTCACTAGGCCCTGGTTCTTCATGGACCGTTGCGCCACCTAATTTATTTTATTTTTTATCGAGAATTGAACATTAATTCTTACCAATTTTTTGTAGATTTTGATTTATATGAATGAATTAATGTTGAATGTTAAAAACAATATTTTTTATAAGATGAAATTAGTTTGAAGCCAATGTTTTTTTTTTTGGGCAAGATATTCGAGTAGAAAATCAATTTATACCAACTTTTAAGACTGTTTATTTTTAGGTCTTGAAAACTGTTACTTCAGTTTTTCTTTAAATTTCACGAGATGTAAAAAAAGTTATTTTTCGTTGCATACAACTACAGGGTGGGCCGTTAATAAGTGCACTTTTTGTCTCGCTCTAACTCCCGAACGAAATAACCGAGACGCGCGGGGATGGTATCTCCTTGCAGCTCGAGATCTAAATTTTTAGTCGCAATGAGTCCGTTCACGGGAGAGCAGCGCAATTTCTGCGTTCGCGTCTTTTATGAAAACAATCGCTCATATGTGACTGTTCGTCGGCTTTTTCGGGTAAAGTTTGGATTACGCAACATTACCGAGTGTCCAAGTACGAATGTAATCAAAAAATGGATCGTAACATTCGAGGCAACGGGATCAACGCAAAAACTTCGACCTACAGGACGCCCACGTTCCAGGCGGACTGCAGAAACAATTGAACGCGTACAAGCTTCTGTGCGCGAGGATCCAAGAAGCTCTACACGGAAACGCGCTGCGGCCCTGGGAGTACCCAGAACGACTTTACGTCGCATTTTACGGGATGATTTGAAGTTATACCCTTACAAAATTCAGATTGTCCAAGATTTGAAAGAATCCGATTTTGTGTCACGGTTCAATTTCGCAACAGAAATGTTACGGAGATTCCCTCACTTCAATAACATTATCTTCTCAGACGAAGCTCATTTTCATGTCAACGGATTTGTTAATCGACAAAATTGTCGATACTGGGGAACAGAAAATCCACGCTTAAAACATGGACGACCGTTACACTCTCCGAAAGTGACCGTTTGGGCCGGAATAGCCAAGTGGGGGATCATAGGGCCGTATTTTTATGAAGATCGATACGGGCGTAATGTTACTGTTAATTCAGAGCGTTATGTTTCGATGCTTAGAGATTTTTTAGCTCCAAAACTGCAAGAATCGAGTGGTTACACTATTCACACCTGGTTCCAGCAAGATGGCGCTACCTGCCATACAAGTAACGACTCTCTGGAGGTCGTTAGAGAAATGTTTCCTCGAAGGTTAATATCGAGGAGGGGTGATATTGCTTGACCACCCAGGAGCCCTGACTTAACGCCACCGGATTTCTTTTTATGGGGCTACCTCAAGAGTAAGGTGTACTCTAATAATCCTTCAACGACGGCTGAATTAAAAGCGAACATTGAAGAAGAAATCCGCTTAATCACTCCCAACTTTTGACAAAAGTGTTGCAAAATCTCAGAGTCAGATTGGAAGAGTGCTGTAGGCGAAATGGACAATATTTGGATGATTTAATTTTTAAAAAATAAAAATTCATTTCATTTTGTATAATTTAAAATAAATATTTCATTTAAAAGCGCTACAGTTGTATTAATATAATTTTTTTTAAGTGCACTTATTTACGGCCCACCCTGTATTTAAGAGGTAAAATAACTTTTTAAATGAAGTCGCTAGCGTTTTTGGCTCGTGAAACGGCTTAACCAAAATGTTGGCTTTTTTAAACTGCTAGAGTTTAAAAACCACCCACTCAAGTCCTTTCTATATTTATCTGTGGTATTATCGTTAAACATAATTATTTGGGTCCATATCTTCACATGTTCTTAAAATTATCAGATTACAGGGACCTTAAAACGTTGAGAAATGTCAAAATTTTCAATTCGACAAATCGGACTGATTACAATTACTTTTTGTGGGGAGTTAATAATGCAAAAACTAGTGCAATATAGGTAATTTAAGATTCTCACCATGCTTTGCATGATTTTTTTTTATTTTTAACGTATTCAAACAACATAATTTAAAAAACATTTAGTTTTCTTGGGTGTTTTCCCCAATTCATTTACCGAAAACCTCTCCTTGATTGTGATTCAGATTGAAAAATTTAGCGGGCATTTACTTTTCGGAAATAATTTCCAACTAAATTTGTATTCTATCTGAAACACACATTTCGATTATAATAATCTGCTCCATGTTAATAATTTATTCACTACTCTTTAAACAATTAACAAAAATATACTCCGCAACGTTTAACCACAACACGATTGTAATAAACTCAATTAACTAATTGGAACAAAAATTAAATTAATGCTTATGTTTTAAGATTAAATAAACACAACGTGACTAATGGGATTTGTCATTGAAGAGTCATTATACTCGTACAATAGAACTCATTATATTAAGTGCTTTTATTATATAAATGGCTACTTAAAGTATGTGAATACGAGTATTTTTATGAGAAAACTTAACTTTATACAAGGTAAAAGTATTTCCAATGCATAAATAGTTTATAACTGTCTGGTAAAGATGTACCTACATAGCTACTATTATTTTATTTTTGAAAAACCAAACCCAAAAACCACATTTTATGGTTCAGAAGTTTTAAGGATATGTTCTTAAATAATTGTGAAGGACGATTTTTGGAATTCATTTGTTTTGGTAGGTAGTTAAATCTATTTATTTGATATTTAAATTTCTTCGAGTTTTGTACCTTCGATTTTGTTGTATGGTGTGGCTAAACACATTTCAAAGTTTGAAATTAATTCAGTTTAGATTTTATATTTACCTGAGCTAATTGTAAACAACAGAGCGGTTTCTTTTCCTTCAGTAAGTAACACAAAGTCGGACTGACTCCGATGAATGGTGAAACTGGTGGGAATCCTTTAACGATCCTGTGAACAATTACAAAAGAAATAGAAAAAAAGGAGACAATTGCACCAATAAAATCTCAATTTAATTAAGATAAGACTTTTATGAGAAGACTATATTTTTATTTTTTCACCAGGGAAAAAGAACTGAAACGGAACAACAACAAAAAACAAACAAAAAACTTAAAAACAAACAAGTTACTAAAATGAACGCATCAAAATTCAACAATGTGCACAAATATCTTTGAAAAAACAACAAAACAAAACAGTTTTAAAATTTTTATTAATTTTAAATATTAAACACAACATGAAGAGCTTTTCTCCATAATTTAAGATTTTAACAATTATATGTTAATTTTTTTATTATTTACACTATTATAAAGCATGAACTAATTTTGTTTTTCTAAGAATAAAACCTTTTGAAAAATTCTTCCAAGTGTTAAATTATGTCGATCCAAGTGTTTTTCAAAAACGTTGCAGATTTTACGCATGCGGTGTTTTTTTTTTTAACATTTCCAACGGGCTGTTTTGCACGGAATTAAAAATGATCCAGTAGTTCTTTTGGTTTAGATGTTCGCATGTTTTATTATTTTGAAGCTTTGAAATAATATTCGTCTTTTTGTGTAGGTTATATATGTAGGTAAGTATACGTTAATAGAATGTATTTTTTAAACAAAACTAGCAGAGAAAACATATTATGGTTGAATGAAAATGTGGTAACGAGAATATCGAACTCAATTATTTAGTTAAGATCACAATAGAAGTTTTATAAAATTTTAAATAGCTAAGCAATTAAATTTGAAGCCTCGAACAAGCGGTGTTAAATTGTTAGATTTATTTGAATTTTTTTAATAAAGCGTTTTTCAATTGGCGCGGGTAGATTTTGGCACCCCGTGTACTGCCATTTTGTTTTGATGACATCTGTTAATTTTTTTTTTATTATTCAATTGTTTATGCAAAATCACTATGGCACGATTGGACAGCGCGTTTAAATGATAAAACTTTATTATCAAAATGAGTGTTCGCTAACGCAAACGTTGCGCTCATTGCGCTTATTTAACTGTAGACGTGGTGGCCCTTCATAGTCGAATCTTCAACGTTTGGTGGCCAAATTTGAGACGACCGGTTCAGTAAACAATTAGCCAACACCCGTGCGTTCAAGAAACGCAAGATCGGCCGAGAACATCGCCGCGGTCCGTGTAAGTGTACAATAGAACCCGAGGCAGTCTATTCATCGCCGTCCACAAAAACTCGGCCTTTCGAAGACTTCAACTTGGCGAATTTTGAGTAGGGACTTGGGCCTACATCCTTACAAGATCCGACTGACCCAGGAGCTCAAAGTTCATGGCCATAGACAACGCCGTTTGTTCGCTGACCGGGCTTCGAACCGTTTGGAAGAGGATCCCAATTTGGCCGAAAAATCATCTTTAGTGACGAGGCGCATTTTTAGATGAATGGCTGTGTTAACAAGCAAAATTGCCATATATGGGACGACACCAACCCGCACGAGGTTCAAAAAGTTACCGTTTGGTGTGAATTTGGGCCGGTGGTGTACCTAATAGGTCCGTACTTTTTTGAAAACGACGTTAGTGAGGCGGTCACCGTCAACAGCGAGCGCTACATAACGATGATAACTAATTTCTTATGGCCTAAACTGAACCATATGGACCTAGACGACATGTGGTTCCAGCAGGACGGCGCGGCGCGCGCGGCGCTACGTGCCAAACAGCAAATACGCCACGATTTACATTTATCATGAACGATTTGAAAATAATGTTATCTCTCGCCGGGGTGATGTGAATTGGGCACCAAGGTCATGCGATTTGACCCCACTAGACTTTTTCCTGTTTGGTTTCTTGAAGTCGCAGGTCTATGCAAATAAACCACAATCGACCGATGCTCTAGGAGAACATAACACAGGCTATCGCTCAAATTCAGTCGGATCTATGCGGAAGAGTCATTGAAAATTGAACCACTCGGATCCGTGCTACTGTTAGAAACGGAGGCGGGCATTTGAACGATATTGTATTCCAAACTTAAGGGCATACATACGCCTTTCAAATAAAAAACTAATTGTGTTACTACCTCACAAACAGCTTGTTTTATTCCATTTCAACATCTACCCGCCTTTATTGAAAAACCCTTTACATAATGGAACTGAAAACATAAAATTAAATGAACTTTCGAACACAGTATGTCTTTAGATAGAAAAACTAAGCTAAAACTTTTAATATATTTTCTTAATCATAAAATTTAATACATTTTGACTAAACATGCTATAAAAATAGTTATACTTAAATCTTTTATTTAAGGAATGAAATAAAGCTACTATTAAATATTAGAATATGATAACTTTTCAGTTGTCATTCTTTTTGGTATAACATGAATATTAAAACAAACCAAATATTTGTAGCTTTCATATTTTTTTATGTAATTTCACTTTTAATCCAAATTAGTCTGAAATAACACATCTTTAACATGGAGACTGTCCTTTAAAATTATATTTTATACGCCAATATCATTTAAAAATGTCAAACATTATGAAATCCATAATTGAACTTCAAGCCTGGTATTTATTTTTTTGTATAAGTTTGAAATTATTATTTTTTTTTCAAGATATTCGATTCGAAAATCAGATTTTACTTTAGGTAAGAATCTCGGAATTCAAGATACGAAGCTGTAAGTCTGTAACTAATTGTACCTATATTGACTACCTAAAAGTTGTCTCAAAGCCTATATATGGTCGGGTGTACGCTACTACAAAATTTCAAGGTCAAAGGTCAATAAAATATGATATAATATAATCATTGATTTATCGATAGTTCATCAACTATATATATCGCGTTTTTGACCGGAGGCACCGGTTGACCTGAAGTGATCCTGTGACCGTTCTCCGCCCTCTATCTCGAAAACGGTTCACCGTATTTAAAAATGTTCTTGAACAAAATTTGTATTCTACAATATTGATAATAATTACAAATAACAAAAAACCAATGGAAAAAAAAACGATTCTTTTTAAATTGAAATGGCTTCAAAAAGCATTACATATCTACATGTTTTTTTTTTCGAAATTTCAAAAGTAATATCTCGAAAACCCGATGTGTAACATTACTTTTGAATTAAAGCTACCAAAGCCCATTGGAAAAGTGCAATTTTATTCCTAGTAAGAAAACCTTATCGGGCAGTGATATCAGGAAAAACCTGATTTTTAGGCTTAACTTAAGATACAGTGCATGCATTGATGGAAGGCATGACGAAGAACAATTTTCGGCCTTCTAAAAATTACGGTGTACATTTTTCTATGTAAAAGAAGTTTATTCTTAAGTTGTAAATCCATTTCAAGTGGTATAAAATTTAGAATTGATTTAAAAGCTAACATAAGTAGCACTATTGCGCTTCGTGCATTTAATTTCCTGACAAAAACAGTTTCCTAAAATCTTTAAGCTTATTCTAACCTTTTCTAGCTAAGTTCTTCCTAAGACACACTGTATTTCAAAAGGATATAACATAATAGCAACATTATTTTGAAATGTAATGAACTGGATGATCCTTGCGCGTTTTCATTTGCCAAAAAAAGCTTCCTTATATTTTTAAGATATTATTAATCATTATCCATTAACTTCACATAATCAGTAATCACATTAAAAACTGTAGCTGATGATGATGACTTAGACTTTCCTGTATAGAAGGTTAGGTTCCAAAACTTACCGATAATAATCAGCATGCCACACTGGACGTGGTGCTTTTTTTGAGCTACTTGTCATTGTTGTTGCTGTTGCTGTCGTAATTGTTGTAGCTGTCGACGAAGGCGCAATTGTTGTTGTCGATGAATCGGTGGTAGATGAAATTTTCTTATAGCTATCACAGCTAAAACTTTTGTGCATGCGTAATCTACTCTCGGTTAAAGGATTGTTGCAACACAATCGACTTGAGTCCTCAGAGGAGCTCATTATGAGGGAATAGGTTCGTGATTGTGGAAAATGACCACTTAGACATCTTTTTTTATTTAATTCAGTGGTTTCAGTATAGGTACATGAAATATATATATTTAATTTTTTTTTTTCATAAAATTGTAACAAAGAAAACAATATAAGAAAATTTGCATAAATAAATAAATTTTATGAAATAAAGTTTAAAAAAAGAAGAAAAATATCCGCTGGAATAAGCAAAAAATTAAATAAAAATGAGTCCTTAAGCGAAAAAAAAGAAAAATAAAAACCAAAAACATTATCGAATAATATCCTGATAGCTTTTAGAAACGTTAAACCGCAATACAGCAACAGCATCAGCCTCTGAATAACACCCGGTGTTGCGAACGACAGTTGGAAAACTGTCAACCGGAAATGAAAAATGTAAAACATTAAACATACGAACAAGGATATTGAAGTATTTAGAGTGCGGTGTGCGGGTAAAAATAAAATTACAACTCCAACTCCATCAAGCCTCAGGTAGGTAAAAAGTTATTTTAGTAAAGTTCAATCCTTGAGTTTGTAAGTACACAAAGCAGGTATAGTATAGACGTAAGGGAGTGTAGTGTGGTGTTATATAGAGATGGTGACACTGATGGTGATAGGTACAAATTTTGTTTCCTTTTTATAAAAGCCAGCGAGTCTTTTGTTTGTTTTAAACTAGAAAAAGGTAAACGAACAAACTTTATACCAAAACGGAAACTTCTTGCAGTTAAACTTTGATGTGAAGATAAATACCTTTGTAATACCCATAGTGACACATGTCTTGATGCTAAAAAGTTCCTACATAAATGCAAAATTGATAGACAACCTGTGAGTTGCATGCGTAAATATTATAGAGGAGAATTTCACTTACGTAGACAGAAAAAACTTCGAACAAAAAAGAAGTTGATTAACGAGGTTGGTGGTCAATTGAAAAGTCTTACTTAGCTAATTCAGTTGTTTGTGCGAATAAAATGAACAAAAATTAAAAATGTAAGCCCTTTTTTAAAAAAGAAGCATTTGACTGTTAACAGTCAAATTTTTTTTTAGCTCGTGAGTTGAAAGGTTAACCATGATTACCAATTTATGAAAGACATTTTGTACATAGTGCAATCATAAAGTGTTGTCATGATTAATAAAATGTTGGCCAAATCCTGAAAGCGCCCTAAAAAGCTGAAAAATCCCTTTTTTCACCAAACGTTGTCGTCAAATCAGAGCGACCGACGCACAGTGGGGAAAATGCGGACAAAACCTATTTTTCTGAAAGTAGGATTTTTTTTTAAAATGAAAGTGTTTCTTATAGTTAATTGGTTGTAGAATCAGAAAATGAAAACCGTTTTTCAAAAAAAAAATTGTAGACCAGTAGATTTTCGCTCAAAGTTCAAATATCGTGAAAACTGATAAAATATTGGTATTCCTTAAATGATCAGTATATTGTGAAATTTGAAAGTTTTAAACAATTTTGTCTGCTTACATGATTGAAATAAATAGATAAACAATACAGTATGTTATTTTATTGAAAAAAAAAATTGGATAAGGTATTTTTTGACGAAGAAACACTCTATTTATGTGATTTTTTAGTTCGCATAAGGTTTTAACTACTGCCTCTGTTTGCCTCTGTTAGCAAACTATTCCCAATAGATAGTGTAGGGTCTCAGCAACATTTTGCAGTAAAAATCTCATCCGGATACGTCCGGATGCGGTTTTTAGAGCAATTTTAAGTTGGGAAGTCATATAAAAAAAATCGATATTTATGCCTTTTAACCAGTTCGGCACGAGTACGATAACTTTGGAGCCAAGATATAATAACGGTTTTTGGTAGAGAGGCTTAATACAAGCATTTTTTACTATGGCAGGGGGGGTCTATCTCCCCCCGTTTAGGCGGTAGGGGCAATTTAAAAAAAAATATTATTTAAAATGGAAAAAAATAATTAAAAAATAACGGTGATACTTACAATTAAGTTTTATACATTTTTTTAAAGCCAACATTCTGTTTTATTAGCCAGTTTTTAATTCAAGTCAAAACTATGCGTAGTTTTTGAAAAAAATAATTTTAAACTCAAAATTTGAGTAAAAAAAGTTAAAAAAAAAGGTTTAAAGTGTAATTTTTCAATACTTCAAGATTATCTACCATTGTTTTTATTTCAGAATTTATTTCTCTTATTTGTTTTTGATCAAAAACTGAAAACTAGATGGTTTTATGTCTTTTAGTTTTTGAGAAAACTAATTTAAATACTAATTTTTTTAAATTGCCCCTACCGCCTAAACGGGGGGAGATAGACCCCCCCTCCCATAGTAAAAAATGCTTGTTTTTAACTGTTCTATACAAATCCGTCATTTAACTTTGTCGCCAAAGTTATCGTACTTTCCCCACCAGTTCTGACGATCTTATATGGTAAACAGTAAAAGACGCTTATGTGAAAAAAAAATTTAATTAACCCAGCACTTAGTATATCAACAAGTTTCCTAGAAAGTACTCCGATTTTCTGAAATTGAAAATGAAAGTGCCTCGTAATAGGAGATTCAAAATTTCAGCTTCTACACGGTCTTTTTCTTTTCTAACTTCTTGCAGAGTTTCTTTCGAAAAGAAAAATTGAAGAGCTGGTGAATGATGGGTTGAGGATGGTCGAAGATTTTTCTTCATTTTCTCGTTGAACAAGTTTTAATAATACCAGGGATGTAAGAATTAAATGTCCATCAGAAATGCCTTAAATTGAAACTTCATAGATTTGCATATATCAAATTAAGTTTATTTGAATTATTTTGAATAAGCTTATTAAGATTAAATGATTTTTTTTTTTATCATTGAATTATTTTTTTTTATTTACCTACTTGAATTATTTTTTTATTTATTATTTAAATTTATTTTATATGAACGTTCAAAAGACTTGACCGTCAACCCGGAGATCTCTATTATTCCCTTTGTCGAAAGGATAGGTAGATCCTGGTTGATGCGTTGATCGATTATCAACGGTAGCGAAAAAGCAACTTTAATTTGACCTTAATTTGTCTTAATACAATGAGGACTTTGAATGACTTTCGAACAAAGAACTTCAAAGCGAGCGAAATATAACGACGAGATTTATTTTTAAAGTAAAACGACAGCGATTTTCCCCTAAGGGTTGTACAATAAGAGTCATCAGATTTTATTTCGCTAACATGTATTTATACAAAAATTCATATAATTTCGAAAGAGAGATTACGTTACATTTCAGTAAAAGTTTTAAGGCGAATTTATAAATATAAAAAAGATGGCGATTGGTATAATTTGAGTGCCAGATTTGAATCTAAAAAGTAATTTTTGGCAGTTACAAAATTTGAATTTAAATCAAAGATATTGAAGAATTATTTACAAAATTTAAAAAGTTAACGATGATTATTGGTAAGATTTTCTGCTTCAACATTATATTACATTTAAAACAAATCAAACGGTAAGCTTTGAAAACACCAACTATCTATGTCATTATAAATCCAATGTGTTATCCTTACAACTGCAAACAAAATAAACCTAAACATGTTTTTTACTCACAACCATTCACCTTTAAGCATATTAAAACTGAATTTTTAATAATTTACAATGCTTTTAAAATTCTTTTTTCGCTATTTATTATTATATTCGCAATATACCTTAAATTCGGTAAACAAATCTTTGTTTTCAGATATGTTTTCCGAAAAAAGCCATTTTCTCTTTTAGTGGGCGTGGAAATGGGCGGAATTTTCTGGTGTAGATTTGTCTTGCTATTGGCTATCATTCCTGAAAATTTCATTCAAATCGGTTCATTAGTTTAGATTTTATAGAGTTTTGTCCGCTCCCCCATACAAGATGCCCCACTGTGCGACGGACGCCTCGCGCGCTGACGGAACCATCTCAAGAAATATACATGTGAATTGTTCATGTGTGTGTGATTTGACGCCTTTGATCTACTTTGATCATTGAGAAGTCAACATTCGATAGTATTTACAAAGCCCATTCGCAAATATCAGGAATTATTTTTAAGCATTCAATTTAAATTCCTTGGTTTATGTTCTAATAAGTTGAACATTTTGGAAATTCAATTAAATTTGTTGAGTTTAATTTAAAAAAAAAAGTTCGATGTCTCTGATATCTAGTTTTTAGATACGATATTCAGAAGCTGTCAAGGTTTAATTGAATTTAGATAGAGTGATGACAAAATCTTAGTACCGTCACGTTAAAGTGAGATATGGGAACATTTCACCGTCATCAAAGTTCTAAGGTTATACACCCTTTTTAAAGGAACAAATTCTGCGTGTTTACTAACTTTAGGTCCAATAAATTTAAAAAGATCAAATTTAGTCCACCCATTTAAAAATGTATTAGTTTCCAAAAATGTTGGCAAGTGAATTATTTAAAATTTAGCCAGCAATCATTTAAAAGCAGATGTCTGTCGTAAGAGATATAACTCTGTTGATATTATATAATAAATTGTTAATTGTCAAAGCATCGTAAGTTTGGAGCTCGATGTAATTTTTAATATTGTTACTCAAGCTTTTTATACGAGTATAGCAGAACTTGGCTCCGTTTTTCTTGAAATGTTTGTTTTTGGTACGATTAATAAATATTTTGAATGTTGAATGAGTAAAAAGGAGAGAACCTACATGGCTGCCTTGTGGAATGCCAATGCACAACATTGCGATAAACATTATAGTATAGTTTTGTTTAGGTATAAATATGTATGGGCAACTTTGTCCATTTCAAGTTAAATTTTAACTTATTCCAATAAAGTATTTTTTCTTTGAACAACAATATGTTTCAATATTATATTTCAACACTTTCAAATAAATTTACTCATATTTCGTGTATATCATCAGTTATAAAAACTTTTTCATTCTCATAAAAAAAAAAAAAAAACTAAGAAATAATATTTTGGAAACAAATAAAGCCCTTCGTTAAAAGTGTATCCCATGAGTTCAATTCAGGCAGCCTCAAGTCATTTTAACTTAAATATTCAGTGCAAATAAAGAAATATTCAACACCCATAGCATTTGTTACATTTTAACAGTTAACATTGAACTCATATTCTCTAACTTTATTTCCATGCTTTCCCTGGCCAACAAAACATCAGGTTCGATTATTGTGCCTCAGAATACGACCGTCAAGCTTAACCGACTGTTTTGGTTCAATAAACTTCAAAATCCATTCTTCATATCCTTCTGTAAATTTGCTCCTTTTTTTTACTCGTTGTGTATGTGACTTGAATACTAAATGAGGATGAATAATTTTAAATTCAAATAAAATCAAGCAAGACTCGCACTTCTGTAATGCTTTAAGGACAAGGACTGTCATCATTTCCATGGTGCAGTTCCATTTAAGCTATTTGATCACCATCACCACAACGATGTTCGTCTTATATCATCACTATACTATCACCACAGTATCTTAATTCAAATAAAGAACGAGAAAATAGCTTAATAAAGATGTCTCTTAAAAAAATACCAGAATAATACTCGTACTCGTATCGTATGAATTCTCAAGACGAAAACTAATTTAATTAAGTAAATTGTTTTTGGATGTGAGTGCATTGAGCTCTGGGTCTGATATATGCGACCTGCAAAAAGGATATTTGTACAAGGATAGTTGTGTTATGACAGAAAACGAATAAACCTATCCTTTGAATGTAATTTATTATTCTGTTTTTTCATCCTTCATATCTCTCCCTTGGCAAAAAATGACTACACATCTATAAAAGTTCTATTATTATGCATAATAAATTCGAATTTTCCACACATAAAAACTATCAAACACACTCACACACACACTTTGAATGAACTAGATACATTGCGATTCATTTAAATATAGTCAGTATTACATAATATTTTATTAAAAAGTGAGAAAAGAAAGGAAATTCGCTCCACAACTATTATAATTAGTTGTTAAAAAAGCTTTAAAATTTCACTTCTTTTCACTTTCACTTTTTTTTTTGAAATTGTCGTGTTTTTTTTTACAAATTTTATAAAACAAGTCGGAAAATCAAAACATGTTAAAATGCATAGCATAAAAACAAAGGAATTACTGAAATCAGCGTTTATGAAATTTAAACAAGATAACTGAACAGGATAAAGCACCAATTCCACTACACGCATAGAAAATGTACTTTGCAGCAAATTTAAACGTAGAATTGTTGAATTTGCCATCAAATGCATTTGGATTGAATGTTTAAGAAAACGTTGAAAGATAGCTTCCTCGAAAATTGTATAAGGAAAAGAAGCTGTCCTAGAGTAGAACTTTTCGTGTTCGTGATATTTAACAGCATGGTTTCATTTTTAAATTATTCTTTAATAAATGATTACTCATAATAACAACCCTTAAGAATTATGCATTTAAAAAAATAAAGTTTTTTCACTACTTTATTCATATTCATGAATTTATTGCTTGCTCTTCCGACGCGTTTGATAAAAATTGAAAAATTACACATTTATTTAAAAAGGAAGGTAATTTTTCTTTGCGAAGATTCTGCAACTTTGTTAAGAAGCAATAGTCGATTTTCCTGCCCATGGATCACTGTTTAATAAAATATTTTTGCTGCCTTTATTTAAATGAACCGGAGTGTATATACCATAAATTCATACGTTATAGGGAGAGGATGAAGAAAAATCATTTAAAAAGACTGTAATGGGTTGGGGGTAAGAAACTAAGAACAACGAAAACAAAAAATCATGGAGGAAAAATGAAAAAAGAAAAACAAAATTAAGAAACAACTATACAAGGAGCAACTACTCGTCTACTGTGTAGTATATACTATATAATTGAATGAATGATGATGCACATTTTTTGCTAGTCTGTCATGCGGATGCGGGGTACTTACGCAATCTTCTCAGATGGAGATCTCCAAGGAACATCATCGTCAATTTCATCTTCACTTTCGTCACCTTCCTCACCGTCGTCGTTGCCGGATATGCTAAATGAAGATGAGGTAAACATGTCGGGCACTGGAAGAATAGATGGTCGGCGACTACCTGCAATAAAGAGTTCAAAATGAAAAACGATGTATTAGCTTTCTATAGAGTACCGTTAATTGGAAGTTATGTACCTAGTAACTTAATTCAATTCAATTTAAATGGATATTGTAAGGAATAATGATGAACTCCTTTAAGAAAATTAAATTATTTCACAAAATTGAAGAAGAACATTTTGTTGGTACACTAAGGCGTATGTGAACTTTTTGTTTGTAGTATTAAATTTTAAACTGAAATTTTGATTGATTGTCTACTTTAAGATTTCAAAATCATGTTACATTTTTTTTGAATCTGTTATAAGATTAAAGAAAATTCTATACATCATTTTGTCAGTGCTGTGTGTGCCAATGGGGACAAAGAACGGCAAACTTTTACAATTGCTCATCGTAATTTTCAAAAGTGATAAGGATAACTATATGCTCAAACCACAAAATCTTATTAGGGTCATTTCAGGATTAACTCTTAATATATGTTTGTACACTGTTGTGCAGTTACATTCATGATGCCTATATATATGGGATAGAATAGGTATAAATATAAAAAGACCTGTATCGTTTATGTAAGCTTGTATAATGGGTAATAATAAATAATGGTAATGACTGCTATGACTACAAAAATACCGTAGTAATATAAACTTAGAAAAGTTCATAGGAATTTTCATTTGGTGTTAGAAGGTCACACATTAGGTGTTCGAATACTTACTTATACGACTTTAAGAGCATTAACATAAAATTTTACAAAGTGATTTGGTATAAGAAATTAAAACGAAATTTATCAACATAAAACGTTTGAATTACACAAACTTGGTCATTGTGTTGTGTATTAAAGAGAAAAACAAAGTGTGGATAAGTTTAAAGGACAAATAAAAATATTGGTGTAAGTAAAAATGTTACAAGGAATTAAGAAATATATTAAACGCACAGGTGGTTGTAACCTTTTTGAGAACTAATATTACGATTTGGAATCTTTTCTTGCAAAATTAAGAATTACAAGAAATTGAATACAAAATGTTCACCATTTCTGTAGTGAATTTTATTACTTTTAATGCGTTGTTGAAGAGAGTATCGTTCGGTTTATAGTAATTGCGTAGTTTTAATTTGTCAAATGTTAAAAGAAGAAAGTTTCAAAAATTACAGCTGCTTTATTGACAAGCTCTTATTCCAAAGCCTAAGATTTTTGATTCTTGATGCAACATTTATTTAGTAATATATTTGAAAACTTTTAATCAGAATTAATACAAAAATTATATGAACAATTTTATCAACAATGTTTTAAAAAATGTGTTAAGATTTCTTTCGAATCTAGTATTTTTGCACAAATTTTTACACATTCCAATATTAAAATGTGAAAGAAAATCGAGAAATTGTGAACTCAACGAAAAATAAACGTGGAACAAAAATTCGATCGTTTAAATAGAATAAATTGTTTGCTCAAAAAGTTTTGGTGCATTCAACTGTTTAATGCTTAATCATTTCTTGAAGATTTGCAATTTATCCGTTGATGTTCTAAAAACCATAAACTACCTGGGGCCGTTCATAAAATACGTTCGCGCAAATTTTGTATTTTAAATCCTCCGGGATTTTTTTAAAAAGATTTTAAAATAAAACGCTAGATTAAAATTTTAAACAAGTATTTTATTTATTAATTTGAGCATCGGATCCCTTACCACTGGTGGGGGGAAATCTTCTGCTATACGTAGGAGTGTCAAGATGGAACTGAACTTTTTGTCAGGAAAAACCCTGCTTATTTATACCATTTTGATATTCTTAATTTCTTCTTACAGACTATAAATATGTGTGTATTGGTACACATGCATTATCATCATATTTTATGATGATTCAATTTTATTGTTTTTGATCGTTGACGATTTTTGTTTACATTAGTTTGATTTTTGATCGTTGACGATTTTTGTTTACATTAGTTTGATTTTATATTTATGTTTGGATATTCTGTATCTGTGGGAGATTCTTTGTTAGACATTCTTTGTTTACAATACTTTTAATATTTTATGCCTATTCACATAAATTATGTTCAATGAAATATGCTTGGTGGGCATTTAATATTTAATGGTATTTTTACTAAGCGATATGGAATACGCTTGGTATGGTTTGGTTGTTATGATTGGGAAGCAATTCTATAACTCCTCCCCCCTTTGATTTTTGTTTCTCCTGGAACAATTTTTTGTATAGAATTATAAGTATAATACAAATTATAACAATTACAAATATATTTACACCAAAGTGAATAAAGGATTGGTCAGAAACTTTTTCTACTATTTCTTTAATATTTTCAATGTTTGTTATATTATAATCTTCAATTTTTAATTTAATGTCTGTTAAATTATAATTATCTTCCACATAAATATTTATTGGTTGTTTTAAAATTGAATGTTTGTTAACATATTCTTTTTCGTTTATCTTGATTTAACAGTTTTCAAAATTTATTAATACATTTCTTTTTATTGGAATAACTTTTCTTTCATCACAAGAACTTTGTATTATAGAGTTGCTATTTTTAACAATTAAAATTCCATTTTGAAGTTCTTTTACAATATTTTTTTTTTCATTCTTTCTTTTAAGACAATTATTTTTATTTATACAATTAGTATAGGTTTTAAGATGTTTTAATTCTTTATTTTCAAGATATTTATAAAAAGTATCATTTATTTTTATAATATTTTCATCATCTATTTCTAATTCAATATTTTCCTCGTTGGGGATAGACGTTATAAGATATTTATCAAAACTATAAATTTGATCTGGTATTTGAATTATAAAAATTAAGAGATCATTATCATATTCACTTATAGAGAGTTTAATGTTTTTAAGTTTGAACAAATCAATATCATAATTTTCTATTTCTTCCGCCGTTAATAAACTATTTGTCATTATCTGTAATCTACTTGCTAAAATGATATTTTGTTCTAAGTCCGTTATAATTTTCTTCAATGCCTGCATGACCTGTTTCTTTTCCATGATACAATTTTATCTGTTTAATGGCTTCTTCTTCTGTTTCTAAGTCTTAAGCAAAATGTTCACATTTATAAAATTTTATTCTTGTTCCAAATAACTCTATCAATTTTTGTTGAAGAATATTATATTCACTGTCTGTTAATTCAGTATAAATTCCTGTACTAACTTGTTCTATTAACGGTATTATTAAATCATTAAAATTATCTTTATATAATTCATTTATTCCAATATGTATTCTTTTATATTTAGGGCTTTTATTCAATCCATTTCCTGCTTTTAAAATAATTTGTTGCTTAAAAATATTCACTGCACTATCTTTTATTGGAAAATGATCATTCATTTCTTCATGTTGTGAATGTACTGTAGGCCTGACTGAATCCTGCTCTAACATGTGAATTTCTTGCGTGTCTTTAATTTCTCTTCTCAAAAAATCTGCTACAGTATTACATGTACCTTTTAAATATTCGATTTGCATATCGTATTCTCCTAATTGGAGTATCCATCTTTGTAATCTGGGTGAAATATCTCTGCCTAAATTTTTTGTTTGTAGCCATTTTAATGGTTGGTGGTCTGTTTTAAGATCAAAGCGTCTACCATATAAATACGGTCGTAAGTATTTTACTGACCAAACTATAGCGAGTAATTCTTTTTCTGTTGTACTGTAGTTTCTTTCATGTTCATTAAGAGTTCTACTTATAAATGTTATTGGATGCCCTTTCTGTGTTAGCACTGCTCCAATGGCATAATTGGATGCATCGCTCGTTAAGACGAATTTTTCATTAAAATCAGGATATGCAAGTACTGGTCCCGTTTGAAGCGCATTTTTTAATTCTTGATGTGCTTTAATATAATTTATATCGTTTTTATCAATTTTTGTATCTTTCTTTAAATATTTGGTAATGGTTGTGCAATTTTTGCATAGTCTTTAATAAATTTCCTGTAATATCCTGTTATTCCTTAGAATGATTTAATTTATTTAGCTGTACAAGGAAGTTGTATTTTTTCTATAGCTTCTATTTTATCTATATTGGGTTTCACACCTTTGTCTGTAATTGTATGCCCTAAGAACTTTGTTTCTCTTTTAAGAAAATTACATTTATCTACCTGTACTTTAAGGTTATATTTATTTAAACGTTGAAAAACTAATCGAAGATTTACCATATGTTCCTGTAATGAAGTACTAAAAATTAATATATCATCAAGATATACTACACAGATTTTATTTATTAAACCTTCTAAAACCTCATTCATCATTCTTTGAAAAGTGGCTGCTGCATTTTTCAGACCAAATGGCATTCTTAACCATTCATAATGTCCGTATGGAGTTAAAAAAGCTGTTTTTTCAGAATCAAGGGGATTCATTTTTATTTGATGAAAACCTTTTGCAAGATCAAGGGTTGAAAAATATTGAGCTCGTCCTAATTTATCTAATATTTCATCGATATTAGGTATAAGATGCTTAAATTCGATTGTTTTTTCATTTAATTTTCTATAATCGACTACCATTCGCCATTTTTGTTCACCTGAATTATTTATTTTCCTTGGGACTACCCAAATAGGTGCATTATAAAGGGAAACACTTTTTCGTATTATACCTTGTTGTAATAAATCATTAACTTGCCGTTCAATTTCTCTTTCGTGGATTTTAGGGTATCTATATATTTTACTGAATATGGGACTATCATGCTCAGTCCTAATGCTATGAATAGTTTGTGTTGTTGAAGTAAGTTTATCACCTTCTTGATAAAAAACATATTTATTTTCATCAATAAATTTTTTTAATTCCTGTGTTTCTTCATAATTTAAATTCTTATCTATTAATTGGCTCATTTGCGTTGAGTTGCAATATTCTAGAGTTTGAATTTCTTCATATTCGTATATACTTTTAATTTCTCTCTTTTCGCTGTCATAATTCTCAAAGTATGTTTTTCTGTTATTTATTTCAATATATCCTTCTTTTAAATACAATGTCGCTCCTATAGGTTTTAATAAATTTTGACCTATGATTCCTACAAATTTATTATTTCGTATTCTCATCAACTTCCATGCCATGGTAGCTTCATCTTCATTGAATTCTACCGGTACTTCAGTTATGATCTCAAATTTTATAATATTTTCATGATTGAGCGATTTAATTTTGATTGGAACTTTCATTAAAGTTCTCGGAATTTCTATTAGTTGTGACTCATCAAGTATACTTGTTGTTGAGCCAGTATCTATAAGAATATTAAATTTTTTATTGTTTATTGTAACTTTTATTATGGGAAGTGATTCTTCTTCCCGGCTATGGTAAAATTTACCTCTTCATTTTTTATTTCCGTATTATTTACATCCATAGGTTCTGGCCTTGGATTCCTATTAGTATTATTATAGTTATTATTCCTATACTGTCCTGAATTGAATGATCTTTGATTATTATTATTAAAATTTTCCTGATGGTTATTTCTATTAAATCCGAATCTAAAATTATTTGGATTTGCGTTTCCAAATATTCTATGATTATTTTGTCTAACTTGTTCTGAAGAGATTCTATCATGTTGCGGCCTAAAATTGTTATTGAAATTATTTTGTCTAAATAAGTTGTTGGGATGCAAATTATTTCTAAAAGGATTCCGATTTAGATTTTGATTAAAATTATTTTGATTTGATTTTGGTATATTTTGATATTTAATTTGTTCATTGATTTGTCTTATCATATTATTACTCTCTAACAGGTCAAAAGCCTCCATAATATTATTTGGTTGGCTTGCAATCACAATTGCCTTTTGACTGGGTGACAATGTATTTTTAAATGATTCTAAAGCTATACATTCATTATTTTTCTGAGTATAAACATTATCGGGTTCTAGTTGAGTTTTTGTTTGTAACTCTTGCAACAAATTGTCAATTTTATTATAATTCCTAATTGTGTCGTTCTCATTGACACTATTTATTTCTGTCACTAATTTAAGATAAGATTTTTTAATGCCAAATTGTCTTACCAGTTGTACTTTTATGTCTGCTCAAGGTGCAAGATATTGTAGACTATTTATTGCTCTCAAAGCCTCGCCTTGAATTTTCTGATGCACCACAAAAACTGCTTGTTCCATGTAAGTTGGATCCTGGATTCTCTCAAGTAAATACTCCATCGATGATATAAAAAGAGCCAGATTGTCTGATGATCCTTTAAATGGGTTAATCATCCTTAATTCTTTTAAATAGAATTTTTGCTGTTCTGCCCAAACTGCATGTTGAACTGAATCCATCGGAGCTTGTGCTCTTGCTTGAGCTTGAATTTCGGCTAATTGCGCTTGCTGATTTGCAAGTGAAGCCTGTTGAGCTTGATGTTCTGCGGCGTTCATTTTGTTTATAGTTTCTTCTTGTATTTTAAAAATTCTTTCCCTTAGTTTCCGCAAGTTTTTCATTCACTTATATTTTCTTTAAAAGTTATTATTTTTTTTTTGTATGCACTTTTTAATTTCTTTCTTATTTTTTCACCTGCTTGTCTTTTGCATAGACACTTTGTCTTTTTCGTAGACACTATGTTAATGTTTTGTTTACTTATCTCTCTATGAGAATGCGTGTATTAAAAAAAATTTATGAACACTTAAGTATACACATAATTTTGTTTTTCTGGTACGAAATTGTTTTGTCCACTAAAACGTGTTATTAATTTTCACAAAACACAATTTAATTTCGATCGTTGAATAATGTTTTAGATAATGTACGTTGTACTTTAATCCGCACAAAATTCTACCGGTTAAAAAACTTTTTTTTTATTTTCTTTTCGGTCCGATCACTGAATCTCATCTATTCATTAATTTTCATTTAACTTCTTAAAGAGATCCTACCGACTGCGCCAATTTTGTATTTTAAATCCTCCGGGATTTTTTTAAAAAGATTTTAAAATAAAACGCAAAATTAAAATTTTAAACAAGTATTTCATTTATTAATTTGAGCATCGGATCCCTTACCACTGGTGGGGGGAAATCTTCTGCTATACGTAGGAGTGTCAAGATGGAACTGAACTTTTTGTCAGGAAAAACCCTGCTTATTTATACCATTTTGATATTCTTAATTTCTTCTTACAGACTATAAATATGTGTGTATTGGTACACATGCATTATCATCATATTTTATGATGATTCAATTTTATTGTTTTTGATCGTTGACGATTTTTGTTTACATTAGTTTGATTTTTGATCGTTGACGATTTTTGTTTACATTAGTTTGATTTTATATTTATGTTTGGATATTCTGTATCTGTGGGAGATTCTTTGTTAGACATTCTTTGTTTACAATACTTTTAATATTTTATGTCTATTCACATAAATTATGTTCAATGAAATATGCTTGGTGGGCATTTAATATTTAATGGTATTTTTATTAAGCGATATGGAATACGCTTGGTATGGTTTGGTTGTTATGAATGGGAAGCAATTCTATAACTCGCACAAGGCAGGGGGAGGGCTCTTGCTGAGTGTAACAAGGTTTGACAAGGGGGGACGGGGGGTCTATGGTAACGTGACGTTCGCCATTCATTAAAACATTTTCAATTAGTATTTTTTTTTCCTATTTTTCTTTTTAAATTTTCATCATGATAGAAAGTCATTTATTTCGTATTTAGTAAATATATAAAATTTCAAACGTACATATATAGTTTTATTACAATAAATTGTAACTTGATATGTTTACTTTTGTTTATTTTTTTACTTGAGCGCTGGCTCTGTGGCGCGGGTTTAGTCTTTTGACGTGGCTCTGGCGGCGTTGCGATCCGTCACAATTGGTTTCTTTGTTTTTCCAATACTTAAAAGAGTAAGAGTAAAAAGAGTAAACTACTAATTAATTGTCGCCAGTTCTGCTATATACTATAGCTACGGCTATAGTTATACGTCAGCCGGTACGGTACAAAGGTTCTAAGTGCAGCAAAGTAAGAATGACCACCAGGAGCAAGCATTGTTTTGAATTCAATGTATATAATCATATCACACTTCGGTAATTAGGCCGCTGCGCTGCCCGTGTGTATCTGGTACCTCTATGGATAAGTAAACCGATTGAATTTGCTTCATATTGGGCCAGTGTAAGCAAAATATGATTCATCGAACTCTTCATGCAATGGTTATTGGTATCAATGCGAGTTGAAAAAATTGAAAATTATGATAATAAGGCATTTTTCATATGAGGTTGCGTAAAAATGCATTTTCATATGGAAAATGCTATATTATTAAGTGGTCAAATGGCAATGGAAATTGATGAAACTAGTATAAATAGGCAAAGGATGATGAGGAATGGTCAGAATTTAGATACCATTGTAACTTGAAGGTCGCAGCCACGCATTGAGAGCGGGCCTTTCAAGTAATAAATAAATAAAAAAGCAAAAAAAAATATTTCTTTTATTTTCTAAATTCTCCCCAACAAACTCTTCCCTGAATCGTCAGGAAGTACTGATTGACTGGGTTATTACACGTTTCCTCGCACCCTGCGCTCTCGACTCAGTAACAAATGTAAATTCTGTTTCTCATGTATTTATTATTATATTATTCTTTCATTCTTCATTTAGTAGTGAAGTAATTCGGACGCTTTTTTCATATTTCTCAATTTAATACTTTTTATTAAAATTCTTTTTTATATTTTATTTAAATTCTCAAAATTTGTATCATTTGAAATTTATCATATTCAGGGGGGGGCTTCGTTTTTGTGACGAAATATTTCTAGGGGGGGTCACAGAAAGAGTGACACAGCGTGACAATGGGGGGGGAGGGGGTCAGAAAAAGCTGATTTTAGCGTGACGTATTTTATGAACGGCCCCTTACTTGTTTCGAAATTTTTTTTCTTTTTTCCAAATTGAAACATGTTTTTGTACGAATACAAATTATTCTCATGTGTTTGTCGAGATATTAGAGATGTTAAACCAATTCCGGGTAGTGCGGCTAAAGATAAATCACTGTACTTAACAGTACGTCCGAAATTGAGCTCAAGGGTAAACTGACAAGCATTCCTAATATTACCGGTATTACGGTTGAATTGTTTAAGGGAAGGAATGCAACTGGCTATTTCACTAGAACATTGTTTGTAAAAATATCGATAAAACTAATGATAGGCATGAAACTTTGCGGCGGTGTTCAAGAGAAGCAAATGTCTCGGTAAGAGAAAAATCTCCTATCATTTGTAGAGCTCTCTGTTCAATTCTATCCAAAAGACTCAAGTACATTATTGGGACACCAACCTAAATATGAGAATTATACTCGAATCTGAGTCTTGGACGAACAAAAGCTTTATAAATTATAGCCAGGTCAGAAGGGGTAAAAAAACGTATTGCATCGTCGGATAAAACCTTAACACTTAGCAGCATTTTTGCCGTGATGGTTTGTGATGCACTTACCTAGAACTGAAAGGTTTTCAGTCCATGGATAGTGGCATTGATGGGGGGTTACGCTTTCAAGACAATAGAAAACATTGAGTTTTGGAAGCATTAAATTTTACACTATTTTTTATTCCCCATTATACACTAATGTGGAATTTATACATTAATGTCAAGATGAGAATTTAATGAGCTGCCTCTGTTAGTCCACATCCGAATAACAAGGATAACAATCTAAAAACGAATATGAAAAGCTGAGGGTACTGTTATCAACGAAACAATTTATTGGGTTATAAGTTTTAGTCAAATAATCATTTTTAAAAATAATGATGAGCGTCGGAGACAAAACGGAGCTCTGGGGCACACCAGCGTATATTTTGTGGATATCAGGTTTGAACCCGTCCGACACTACTTAAATTGAACGGTACCAAAGGTAATTCCTAACCCACAAAGAAGAGAATCATCAATAGATTCAAGAGAGCTTGATGACAAACTCTATCAAATGCCTTTGAAATATCATGTGCAATAATCTTACTTTCTCCAAAACGATGTAAGGATTTATTCCACTGTTCTGTAAGATAAACCATGAGATCACCAGTGGATCTATTGCTACGAAAACCATGCTGCCGGTCATTTAAAATCTTTCGATCTTCAAAATATTTCTTAAGCTGAAAATTGATCAACGTTTCCGTGACCTTGGAAGAAGGGTAGTAAGTGCAATTGGACGATAATTAGAGGGGAGGAGAATTCGTGTTTTTTAAGGACAGGCTGCACAAATGCTGTTTTCCATCTACTCGGAAAGAAGATATTTGTCAAAAATGTAAGTTCCATTTCTTGCAAAAAAAAAAAAAAAATCAATTACCTTAATGTTGAAAAACGTCATTTTCTCTGTCACGTTTTTATAATTTTGTACGTAATACCTACAAAGTTTCTGTCTCATTCTACTTTCAAAATTGATTGAAGATATCGTTCAGACAATTTTCGTCTTAAAAAGACTATTTCACCATTTTTCAATAATATTTACAAATTCCGAAAGTTATTGAGTCCATAAGGAAAATTCTTGAAAATTTGAAAATGACAGAATTTTCTCAGAATTTTTTAATTTCTATATAACATTTTCAAAGTGACAACTTAGGTTCAGAAAAACAAATTTTAAGTATTTAAAGTTCGTTAAAAAATGTTTTATAGTCAACTCTCGACATTTCTACAAGCACATTTTCCAAAGGAGAAAATAACATACATACATTTAAGAAAATCAGAGATTCTCAGAATCTTAGAAAACAAAATTATGGTTTCAAGACTTTGTGAAGAAATTTCTAAAAATTATTTTAATTGATTTGTGATAAACATAACTCAATATAATGGCAAACCAAAATTTTATTTCTTGTTTTATTAAAGCCATAAAAATGCTTCAACAAAACAATTGATCATTTTTTAAAAATATTGAAGTAAGTTTGGTTTGTTGGCATTTGTATGTTATTTTCTAACTTATAAATCATAGAACACTTACCCCGTCGTTGATTCAAAACATCCGGACTTAGAAGATGAGGGTTGCCTTGATGCTGTGGAACGTCTAAATGATTTCCCGTCGCTAACATTGATCCACTGCTTCCGCTGCCAGCACCTCCTCCAACTCCCAAACCTGTGCCTCCTCCACCTCCACCGCCACCCAATCCCAATCCAACACCAACAGGACCACATCCGACACCGACGCCAATCGAAAGTGGTACATTTGAGGCAGTCACGGCAGTTGTTGTGGCTGTCGGCGCTAACGATGCATTGGTCGATGTAACTGTTGTGTCCTTGGGGTTTTGTTTTGCGTCGGGTATTATCACAGAAGTTGGATTATCTGATGCTGATGATATTGATGATTGTTGTTACAATAAAATTAAACAAAAGATTTAAATTCAATTATACACAATCGAAAGCAAGTGATGCGTTTATGGATATTTTTTTAATTAATAAAAATCGATCTAACTAATAATTTTGATGCATTCAATTCTAAGCTACAGGGAGATTAATTTGTATTAAACTAAATTAGTTTCAATTTTAATTTTTAGATTTAATATTAAAGATATTATTTTGTATCGTTTAAAGTTTCTAATTCCAATAGATTTTTAATATAGTAGGTTTAGGTATACAAAAATAAAATATATTTTTTTTTTTAATTATTTAATACGAGGACACAATGCAGGTATTTTAATTGATAGTTTGTATTTCGCTGCTTTTAATTGTTCTAAGTGAATGTGTGTGTGTTATTTTATGGATGATATGATAACTTTTAGTATGGTAGGAGGAAGTTACATGATAGAAATGCAGTTGTTATTAGCAAGCTTAGACCATGCATTTGTTTCACATAAAGTTTTAATCAAATCAAACCAAGATCGTTGTTTTCAAGCATTTTTAACAAAAAAGCTAAAAATTATCACTATTTAGAAAATAATCAATGGGAGTAAATTGTGAAAGGTCTTACATTAAACTAATTTAATTTATTTATCATTTTCCATTCGGCCTATCCATAAGCGTTTAGTATCTTTTCTTAAGACGTAATAAATTCAAAAAACTCTATAAAACAAACCCCTATCATCAAAAGGCAAACAAAAATTATATACAAAAGAGTCCTTTCGTTAGCTTTTCAAAAATCGAGCAGTTGAATGGTTTTATGTATTTCAAAAGTACCTTAGGTATATTTTCCTATATTCCTATATTTATCACTCCCATTTATTTTATCTGACCTCAAGGCTTTCATCTCATTTTTGCAAAGGGTCTTCTTCATCATTTTGTTGTTGCCTTAAGAGCGTTCGAAGAAATATATAAATTCAATTCATTTAGAAAATTCAATAAAAAGTCTATGGTAAAGTAAAGCATTACACTGAATGACTCAATGATGATAGAAAATTGATCCTATGAAGTGCTAAATAACTTATATATGTATATGTATACTGTATAGGTACATTTGTATAGAAAAGGCTAAAGCTTAAAAGAGTCACATTCAATTTGTTTTGATATTGAATATGGAAAAAAGAAATCCCATTTATTGGAATGGAATTTAAATACAAATGGATAAATTGAGTAATAGTTGTTGATAGTTTTTGTTTTGACGATTAAGTGCTTAAGCCAAAAACTTAATGGAAAGTAAATGTTTATTTCATAATGCAAATAAAGAAATAAATTCACATTTTTCTCACACAAAAACAACTAAATTTAGTAAGTATAGTATAGGAAACGAGGACTTCTTTAAATGTATTTTGAACATTGATAACAGTTTTCTTCTCGAAATAAAGTGAACAACGTAAGCAAATATTGAAAAGTCAATTCCCAAGTGAATTATGTATTGCAGAAAAAGTGATTTTGAAATGTTTTTTCGAAATAGAGTTATTTACCATGCCTGTTGTTTGTAAGTTTGTGCAAACAGTGAGACTGTTATGCTAGTGGACAATGCTCTTCGTACAGTGAGCACTTTTCACACACTGCTTAGCACAATTCCTAAATACCAACTCGATATCGCTCTTAGCATCAGTGCAAAATTTCACGCAAAGATTATTGAGGTTTGGCACATGAGACAGATAGAATTGGGCAACGATTCTGTTTAAAATATCATCTGCATAAGAACGAGGCGCATTTTAATATTTGCTCTTAAGTTAACAAACAAAATTCCTGCATATGGACCCTGAAAACTCTCACTTACATTATCGAGAAGCCAATAGATCCACAGAAATGGACAATTTTGTGAAGATTGTGGATCATATTGGATAATTTGTTTTCAAAAAATAGGCTAAGAACAACCTTTCGGCTACGATGGACGTTACAGAGCCGTGTTAACCAGCATTTTTTTTTTTAAATAAAATTGAAAACACTCATTTGGAAAACTTCTGGTATAAAAGGTGATGTGCCATGCGAAATAGTAGATGCTACAATCTGTCTTTTGCACACCTAATTTCCAAATTTTTGCTGACAACCCGGCGACACTTCAGCTTCAAATAAATATCATCAAGGTATTTTGAGATTTATGAGATCTAAATTAATTTTGCGAAATCTAAAATAATGATATTTATCGGTCTGACAGAAACTCGAGGACTTGAACATTATATGGGTCCAGCATCTAAGTTGGCAATAAATTTAAATACCTAGGTTTCGTTATTTCGAGTAATTTAGGTATCAGTGCTCCTTAGAAAGAAAAACTATTTGTCGTCAAGTCAGTAGTTAATTCAATGTGGTCACAATTTTTTTTTAACGTTAAAATTAACACCTGTTTCTGCCTTAATAACGAAGTCTACGCGGCTATCAAAGGAAGGAGGATATTAAAAAAAAAAAACAAAAAAAATGCCTTCAAAAGATTCAAATTATATGCTCGAATACTCCAAACTATGCTATCTACGCTGAGTCCTGTTTACCTCCTTGTTTCTTTTCGATGCTGTTATACTCCTTTTAAGAATTGGCAAGAACTTGCTTTTGAACCTTGTGTCCCTTTTAATTAAAGTACAATCAGAATGGCAAAAGTAGAGTGAGTTCATTCCAAAAGTAGACGCACAAACGTATCTGATGCATATTGATAAGGCTAGTCTCCCTCTAAGCCTTTATATAAAACTTTAAATTTAAATTTAGGTGAAAACAATTATGTTATAGAAGGGACCTTTTTGGCTCTGATATAAGTCTTATATGTAAAGTTAGAACAAACATTTTTGAACTTTATTTTAGACCATATCGAAGTGATAGTAACCTTATTTGTGGCTTGGGTAACTTAAATCAAAATGAAGACGTCTATCATTTCTTAGCTATATGTCCCATTTTGCAAGAAATTCGCAGAATTTATTTTAATAAAAGTTATCTTTCGTAGAAGAATGGATGGAAGTTGCTGGTTCGATTTATTTCTCAAGGAAATAGTTACAGACGTAAATTTTTGAATCTATCGTGAGTATATAGTTTTGTTTAAGCTAAACTAAAATCCCCCCAAATTTGAATCAACTTTCACATTTTTTATATTGGCCAAACTAAAAGCCCTGAAAATCTTGATAATTTTTTTGTGTTTAACCATAATTTTTGAATTGTAACAAATATTTAAAAAAGTAAAAATCTTAATATTTCTTTTACATAAAAAGAATAAGCAGAAGATTGAAAGTGTCCTTTTTTTCTCTTTTTATATTACAATTTATAATTCCATTGCTTAATTATTTTTTCTTTTTAATTATTTAAATTATACTTTTTACTTAGTTTTTAATTTATATTTTTAATTGCTTATTGCCTAAATTTGTAGACGATGTTCTATTTCTATTTCTATTTCTATTTCTATTTCTGTTGTTTTTTTTTAGAAAGTGGCTGACCGCTTTAAAGCCATACTTTATAATCATTTATACAAAGTTGTACTTATTTATTATTATTTTAATCAACAATAAAGATTTAAAAAAATATAAATTGTGTTGACAGCCATTGACCCTTGACAGTGACTTGACCCTTTTTTGTAATGTTCCGTGATATACCGATGTTATACGAACAATCCGAAAATGGTTCAAGCACTTAAGGGAAATCATCTAAGCAATCCGCAACCTACAGACCAAAACTATTGACATCGGTTTTGGTAAATTAGAGTGACAGGATGTGGTTCTACGAGCAAGACATTGTTGTTTCATAATTATTGGGAAGGTTTTCTATGAAACACGAAATAAATTTTTTTTGCTATTTTAAAATGAAACTTGAATTTTGTCCCAACTTTTGCAAACTTTACATATAAAGTTTTTTTTTCTAAATTTTTGTAAAACTAAGCTGATTACATTCTATTTGCTTTACGCAATAATTATAATTTTAATTTTTTTAAAATTTTATGAATTTTCAGAAAATGTAAGCATTTATATTTTAAATTTATTGAATAAACTGTTTAAAGGTTGCCATTAACACTAATTCAGTCTATGGCCCAATTCTTTTCTTGTTGGTTCGAAAAAACTTAAAAACCACAATTACAAATAAGGGACAAGCTATAACTGACATTTAACATATGCTTGAATATATTCATATATGTAAAATCTTCCATCAGCTAAATAAAATAAAATATAAACAAGGAAACATATGGATTCAGAAAACGAGATAAATCGCTACAGGATTTTTTTTCATAAGCCTTTTTCAACAATAACCCTCGTCATTGTCATCATATTGTGTTGATTTTTGTGATTATTTATTGAGGACGGAACACACACTCAAAATACATATATATGTGTATAAAATTCAACATTCATCGTAAGATACAATCAGACCAATTAAAATAAAGAAAAAATAAAATCTTTTGCGTCTCTTAGACCAGTCTGGTATAGAAAATGGCCGAAACTTTCCTTAAGACGCTAAAATAGGAAAATTCTAATTTTCCAACACTCAATTTGAATTGCAAATGAATCTGGAAAGAGGTCTCTTTTCAATTTCATTTTATTTTCGACTTTCGAATCCACACACATACATACATTTCCCAATCCACAGTTAAATATTTAATATTCAAGCACATTGAAAACATTTAAGGAGTTTAAAATTAATTCAACAAGACTTCATGCTAAAAACGTGGATATGAATTCAGTCATGATTTTGCAAGGGTGTCAGCCCAGCTCAACTCAGCAGAGCTCAACTCAAGCAGGAAAGCAGGAAGGAAGCAAGGAAGGATGCATGTATTGGGATGTAGGAAGTATATAGGTTCCATTGTTCTTCAAAAATCCTTTCATCTTTGTGCCATGCTTACATTTTAATGTCATGCATTGCGTATTTAAATTTTCTTTTCAGTCTCAAAAATAAAAAACAGAATGAAATGAAAACTGAAATTTGAACCTAAAGGCTAAAAAGCTGTTTTAGAAGTTTTAGTCAAGGGGCTTGGCAGATAAAATTAGAAAACAAAAACAAAATCATGCTTTAAGACATATACGAATAAATATTTTATGTTTCCTAAGTGAAAACGACAAACTATAAAGCGAGACTTAAGGCTGATATTATGTGCGATAGATATTTACGGATTATATAAAAAGCTATAGAAATATTTTTGTTTCTTTAGTTTTGTTTGCTTAAATAAATGAGAAGAAGATGGCAAAACGAGCAGCACACTCACGCACAAATAGTGTTGTAAAGTCACTGTCTGAATGATGCCTTTTTATTGGCGTACCCGCCCCCGAATCTAAACTGGGACTATGGGGCACACGTACACAAACGGACGGCACAGGTGCCATATGGTGTGATGTGGTCATGGTGGTGGTGTTGTTGTTTATTGTTGTTGTTTTAACTAAATTTAATCGATATTAATATAGATTTGGTTTAATTTTTCTTTTTTAATTTTTAAAATTTATTATTTTTAAGTATATACTTGATTTCGTTGTTATTAGTTTCAGTTGTGGATTTAGCATAAATTAATTGAAATAAATCAACATAAATTCTTGAAATGTACGAGTACCTATGCATAAAATTTGATTTTTAATCTCTCTCTGTGAAATTGAAAACAAACGAATATTAAACTATAAGGAGCATGACACTTTTCGATTAAAACATTGTTTTTTAAAGTAAGATAAAGAGGTCAGTTTTAAAAAATCATTTTATTTTGGCTCAAATATTTTATTTAAAAAAAAAAATACCTATATAATAAATCAAATTCATTATACTAAAGGAAAGATGAGTTCACTCATCATAAAAAGGTATTACCTCATCGCATATCTATGCGATGATGTATTGTATACATAATTTTTGTATTCATATTATATTGTATTTGTATTTTGATATGGATTTTGAGGGCACAAAAAATGTCGTTTCGTTTCGATAAATACATGTTCGCGGACAAAGTCCAAACAAAATTCGTATAGATTATGTGAAGAGTGCAAGTAATCAGTAAAGTATAAGTTCACAAGTCTATGTATATGTTCATTACATAAATTTAAATATTCTATGGTTTCACCTGTTATCTGTTTTATTTTTTAAGTATAGACTTTATGGAATCATTACATATGTTTGAATATTGTTTATGCATATAACATACATTTATCTCAACTTATCTATAATATGTAAAGTTTGTATGTACTTATTAGAAACAAATATGTAGTCATTACATAATTTATGTATTGATTACATAAATCTGTGTACTGATTGAATTGGCCTATCTATTCGTTCCATAAATCAGTGTACTCATTGGGTTAATATTTGTATATAATTCTATTTTACATGGAAGTAACTGTTCTGAATCGAAACATTTTTCCTTCAGTGTATGCAATTAGTGTTCTGCTTAGAAAGTCCAATAAAGTTGTCCTAATTAGGCAAATGTTAATTGGGGTGACAGAAAATTAGTTTGAATTCCCAGAGCTCAATTATTTGCTTTAAGAAAGTAATGAGTCTGGCATAATCCTAATGAAGTGACCTTATCAATGCTGTGTTAAAATAATTTACATTATAAAAAAATAACAACTTGATGCTCAAAAACGATCGTTCAGTTTATTAATTCAATGAATTAACTTATGTCAATTATTTAAAAAAAAAAAAAATTTTAAATCCACAACTGTCACTTAACAATGTCAATTCAATTCAAAAGTGTTATCTTACTTCATCTGTATTGTATTGAGCAATATTTATTTTTTATATTTAAAAAGGAAAACATTATTTATTGAAATAAAACATGAAAATCACGAACGTTAAAATGTGACTATCTTCTCTTTAAACATTTAAAAATTATAAACAGTGGTGAACAGGAAGAAGAAAAAAAATATTCAAAGCTTCAAAGCCAACAAAACACAAGGACTTTAAATTTATTATATAGTTCCTTCTAAAACAAATAACAAAGATTTGTTTTAAATGTTAAATAAATTTAATTCTTATTTATAAACATTTTAATTATCAGAAGGTGCTGATGATCACTTTTGAAAACCAAAAAAAGAAACAACTAATTTTTGTTTTTTTTTTTTACAAATACAAAAACCGTGTTCAAACAATTAAAAGAAAATAAATAACAAAACAAAAGCGGCTGAAAATAGATTTTTAACTCCTGAACATTTTCCTAAATTTAACAACTAAGTTTTAAAAATTAACTTATATTTGTTTGTATTATAAAAAACAATTAACTTTTTGTATGAAAAGAATTATAACTTAATATAATTAATATACAAACCATCTTTTGTTGTTTCGGCATTCTGATTTTGGTTCTGATTTACAACGAAAGCTGAATTCTCTTCTTTCGTTATGCTCATATAATAACATGTATCGTCTTTTTTCATTATATGTCTAGGGCCGGGATTCAATAATATCGTATCTTCATAGAATTCAGGTAATTCTGCTGGTCGAACACCAACTAAGGCAACTCCGTATCTGGAATTATAAAATTTATATATACATTTTTTTGTCTTCAAATGGGAGACAATGAACTTTTTTGTTTCATGTTATTTAACGCGGTTCACTTATGTCATCTTTTAATTCAGGATACCTTTATGAGGTGGAAACGTACAAAGAGCTCGAAAGTTAAATAGTGACTTTAACTCGTGAGTTAATATCGAAATTTTAAATTTGTATAAACGTTTTTTTAAACCAAATAACTATTATACATCTCTGATAAATTGTAATTTAATCAATAATACAATAAGAACGTGACGTTCCACCTGAGAATGTTTGCTAAATGTCTAGTAAATGTTTAGACATAAATTGCTTTCGAAAGTTTTGTATTAGGTACCTACCCATACGTTTTTAGCAAGCAACTTGGTATTGTTATCTTATTTTAATATTAAATATAAAAAAAGTTTTAATTACAAAATGTTATGCATCGCATTAATACGAAAATAAAAAATCCATAGAATAGTGTTTATAAAAAATTATGTAGTTTGTAAAAAGTAAGTAGCTATAACATCTGAAAAGTTAGCATAAAACAAAACTTTCTAAAGAAATTAAGTGGCACAACAGCTCGCAAAACATCGGACTTAAAACTCACAATCCTTCCTGTGTGCGAATAATTTAAGGGTTCGAGAGGATCCACAGGTTTTATGTCAAATCGGAACTGCTAATTTGAGAACGCGGTTTTTATGACAAGAATTATTCTTAGAGGAATTATCAATTCCTTGCATTAGGCAGTACCCGTGAAAAAAACTAATAACATTGAAATGGCAGCAAAATACGAAACGTGATTCCACATTACTATAAATTTCGAGGGCTGTAAATGAGTCAACAATGGAATTATTTACGATAGCTTGCTAAGGTTTTTTGGCGACTTAAAGTGGAACCAAGCAAAGGAGTCTTTGGTGGTAAAATCAGGCAAGCAGGACATTGCTAGAACAGAAAACGCTTCCTTCACAATATTCCAGAATATTGCAGAGTAAACGCTATTTTGTCTGTTTGTATACTGCAGTTGCCGAGTTCTTAAATATCAAATAAGGTTGACACAAGACGCCATTTGCAAACATTTTAAAATCTTCGGAGTCGAGCTGTTAATTGTTCGCCACGATGTGTGTTTAAAAAAACGTTATTTATCTCTTAAAATTGTCTGGAAGCGAATAACTTTAAGGTGTTGTATCAAATGTCTATGTTGAAGTTGAATTTAAATTAAGTAAGAACATTTTTGGATTTTGTTTGCTCATGATACACAAAATTATTTTTGTTTGGCTTTTTGAAAATTGTAATATAAAAAATTATTTATCACAATTTCATTTACAAGTTTTATAAGGTATTTATTCACTATTTCTAAGCACCAACACAAAATTGAAATTTGTTTTAGATGTACAAAACGTTCGATGGAAATTATTGACAAACAAGCGTAGCACTATTGGAGTCTGATTTTCCTAAAACCAATATTAACAAACTGTGGAAATTAAAATTAAGCTCTATTTGTGAAGTTTATTGAAGATTTTTATGGTCGAATAATCTTCAGCGATTAAGCTCTAGTCTAGGAAATTAAAACCTGGTTAAGCAATATTTTTACATCGTTGACTTGATGTTTAGGAATTATTTTTCCTTAAATTGATGGCACATTTCTCACTCGGTGAGTATGTTAATAAACAAAATTTTCGTAGGTGCGATTAGACCTTACTTCTTTAAAAACAACGATGGAACGAATGTTACCGTCAATTCGGAGCGTTATGGCCATATGATAACAGACTTGTTTTTACCTGCTATTGACGAATACGACTTAGAGAATATGTGGTTCCAACAAGACGGTGCCACATTCCACACAACTCTAGCGAATATGGCTTTATTGCAAGAGACATTTCCTGGCCGCGTAATTTCTCGTGTTTATGTAGATAAACCTTTAACTCTTGAGCACTTAAAAACCAGCATTCGTAAGGTTATGGCTGATATACCACCCAATATGTGTCAAAAAAAGGTCGAAAATTACCTCAAAATAATCGATATTTGCAACAATTCGCGTGGTGGTCATTTAAATGAAAAAGTATTTCAAACATAATGTCAATGTTAAAACTTTATAATAAAAAAGAGTCTGGGATGCGACCCACACTGATAACTTCCCATCCCTCCTGTCAATTTGTCTTGCTTAAAAGTATGTAGGTTTTCGTGTTTCGTTAAAAAAGTTCTTAGTTGAATTATTCTTAAAAATATAAAAACTACCAACAATATTTTGCATTAAAGGAAATAGTTTGATTTCGAAATTTTTTTTTGTTAACGAGATTTTTAGTCGAAAACCATTTTTTACCAATTTTAGTAGCATTTCTTAAAAAAAATGATTTCTTATATAAACAAATACAAATTAGATGAATGAAATTAATTTGTAGTCAATATCTTCTATTGTTCACGAGATATCGAAAACCGAACATCAATTTCTACCAATTTTGTGTACTATTTTTTGTAGATTTAAATTTTTTATGAAAAAACTGACTGTTAAATTTTTATAAAAAATTTACTGAACGTCGAAAAAAATATTTTCTGTGAGATAAAATAAGTTTAAAGCCAATATTTTTAATTTTTGAAAAGATATTTGAGTCGAAAGTAAATTTTTACTAAGTTTTAGTATTGTTTTTTTTTTTAGGTTTTTATTTTTTGTAAAAAAAAAACTGTCAATTCGATTATTCTCAAAATTGTACCGAATATTTAAAACAATATTGATTGTAACAAAAAATTAGTTTAAAGCCAATATCTTAAAGACTTGAAAAGATATTTGAGTCGAAAATGAGTTTTTACCAACATTTATTAATTTTTGTTTAGTTTTTATTTTTTTGTAAAAAAACTGTCAATTCGATTTTTCTCAAAATTTTACTAAATGTTGACAACGATATTTTTTAAAAGATAAAGTTAGTTTAAAGCATATATCTTAAAGTCTTGAAAAGATATTTGAGTTGAAAATAAATTTTTACCAACTTTTAGTAATGTTTTTTTAGGTTTTTATTTTTGCGTAAAAAACTGTCAATTGGATTCCTCTCAAAATTTTACCGAATGTTGAAAATAATATTTCTTATAATATAAAATTATTCGGAAGCCAGAATCTTAAATTTTCGAAAAGATATTTAAGTCGAAAATCAATTTTTACCAACTTTTAGTAATGTTTTTTATAGGTTTTTATTTTTTATATAAAAAAACTGTCAATTCGATTTTTCTCAAAATTTTACTAGATGTTAAAAACATTATTCTTCGTTGCACAAAATTGCTTTGGAGATAAAACCGTTTCTTGTTCGTAAATTTTTCGAGGTAAATAATATTTTTTTTCATTTTTTTTATTTATAAAAAAGCGTTAATTGGATTTTTTTCCAAAAATATACTTGTTTGGTATCACGGTATATATAAAATTTAATTCAAGTCTCTTATATATAAAATTTAATTCAAGTCTCTAGCGTCATTGGTTCGTGAAATATTTAGGGTTAACCAAAATTTTCACCTTTTTTAAACTGCTATGGTAAAAAACCACCAACGCAATTTTTTTGAAAGTGCTTTCTGCATCTTTCTGCCTTATTATCTGTATACAAAATTTATTTGAAGTCGATATCTCTTCTGGTTCCTGAGCTATGGACGACGAAAAAAACGTCGCGAACGTACGGACGTACGAACGTACATACGTACACACGCACGCACAGACATCTCTCTAAAAATCTTTTATTTCGACTTTAGGGATCTTGAAACGTCGAGAAATGTCAAAATTTTCAATTTGGCAAATCGGATACATTACAATAACTTCCTATGGAAAGTTAAAAAGCAATATCATGGACAAAAATATTTTATATAGGTACATACATATGTTTTATTTAAGTTTACTTTTGAAATCGCAAAATGGATAGCCTTGTATTATTAAAAAATGTATTTATGGAAAATTTGGTAAAATTAAATATAGATTTAAAAAACAAACAATACAGAATAATATTGGAAACACAACATTCAATTGACATTAGTATACAGAAAATAAAATGTATTAAATTAGACAATTTATTTAATGAAGCGAAATAATTGACAAATTTGTTTACCGAAAAATCAACCCTTTTAAAATGTTCAATATTAATTGTTGATATAGAATGTCAGAATTTAATAACAAAAATTGTACCGGGTGCTATGAAAGCAGTAAATTATTCGTTAGAACTTTCTTTTATAAAAGCGAGATTTTAATCCTTAAAACTTAATATGAAATTTACACTGGGTTCTGTGGAAATTTTAGAAAGATAAACCGAGAGTTATTAAATCGAGTTTTCAATAATTGGATTAAGAACTTTGTCAAGGAACTGGCCGTTAGTGAATTGACAAACATACTGTGTAAAAAATTAACCACCGAAAAATAATACAAATCTCATTCACTGTCTGATATTGAATAGTATAGGTTTTCTTATAATCTTTCAGAACATATAAATCGACCAGAAATCTTAAAATTCTGCATACCTCCTTTATTTAGCACAAGAGATTTTACAGATTATTTGTAAAAGATTGTGCACGTTTACTCTTTTTGCACTCATTTATTGAAAATTAACCAACTGAACAAATTCAAGAAAATTATAAGAACTTCGCTTTCATGCTTTCATTAAATTTGTTTTTTCGTTTTTTAGTTAACATAATTATTCATTATTTTAAAGTATACTCTAGGCTATACAACTCTATCAATAAACATTATTTCTGACACAAATTGACTGGCAGATATTCTTTAGTGGGTACTGTTTCACTAAGTGCATATGGAGATTTCAATTTATCAAAAAGTAAAAAAGAAATTCTTTTTTGAAAGAATAAATGAGATAAAAATGTTTTGTACTTCCACTCGTAGACGTAGTTGGTATATTGTATAATACTTACTTTCGATGCGAATGAAAACTGGCATACGTAAAGCTTTTTCCTTCGTATTCTCCGAAAAAGCGGCTATCACCAAGAACGATGTGATAAATTTCATTTCCGGAACACTTGCCATATAAACGATGCCATTCCTCCGGGGACTGCTGTCCTTCCCTGCAAGCAAAATAAAAATAAAATAAAACAAAATGAAATGAAAATAATGAAATTAATTTAACTTAATACCTCCTTCTTCTTCTTTTCCAAAATAATAAAAAAAACAAAGTTGAATATTATTGGGGTTTCTATATGATGGTAATTTAAGTCTGTTTGCATACATGCACAGCTCACGTACTTACATGAGTTATACATAGATACACGTATATAGAACGGAAGTGGGCATGAGGGAAAACCTTCGCAACCAATCCAAAGCCACACATTCGGATCCGGATATGGATGAGGATGTGGAATGGGGGAGGCCAATGATGACGCAATGGTGGTTGATTACGAGACAAATATAGTTTTGCGGTAGCTTTGTGTATAATATTGACCTAATGACTTAACCACATAATGGCCAGTTAATTAGCTGCTAAATGTTTGCACAACGGACGAAATATTCAATTTCAATATTAACTTAGCACTGGACGAACAAACGCCATACATTTGACATTTGAACAATATGTTAAAAGTGCACAACAGAGCACAGAGGCATGTGTGATGGAAAGATGATCCTTCCATTCAGCGCACCTCCTTGCCTCGACCGTACTTTGAGGATTAATATATCCCTTTATTCCACATACGTATGATACGAGTATGCTCCATTGACGAAAAAGGAGTCAAACTTAAATGCGAAGCACTCATGTTGTTCTAGCAATGATATAATTAGAGCGAGAAAAGGATGCAATATACCAAGTTTATTATGTTGACGTGAAAAGTACTTTTTTTAAGTTTCAATTAATTCAAATCCCTCAAAATAACTGCGCTTAAAAATGTATTTAGGGCATCAATGTCATAATAGTTCAATGAATAATACGAATAATATGAATGGGGATACGAAATAAATTGCATAGCTTTGCTTGACCTGGAGATATGCTCGTAATAATTCAAAAAACATTACAGAATTTGGATAGGAATGACATTAGTTTTATAGTTAAGAGACTCAGAATAGAAAATATCATTAAAGAAGATTCACATCGTCGACGAGATTCAAACTTCAAAATAATGTATACTCGCATAGCAAAAGGAAAGACAGAATTTAAACATGAAGACACACTTTAAAAATCTTAATTATCAACAGGATTACAGCAATTCAGTCCTGGTCTGATCCTTCTATAACAAGTCTCTCCAACCATCTTGATAGCGAGGACGTCATCCAGTTGCTCATAATAAGACTTTGGTCTTCGTAGTCTACACCACTTCCACAGAATTCAGATGATCTATGATAAAATATCCTACATAAGACTATCCAACCTGGATTTTTTAGACCAACCCAACGGAATCCACTGAGTTTAATATTCTTGATTTATGGCAGAATCTGTATTGTTTATGAAGCTCCAGAACCTTCCTAAGCCAGATAATGCTATAATGTTAAAATTTAATACTTAAATTCTAAAAAATACAAATTATTCGACTTTTCATAATTATATCCCAGTGGCTAAGATAATAGGCATAACTGTATCAATTAGGACATTGAAAGAAACATTTAAGAATGATAGGATGACAAGCAACAAAACAATCACAACTTTGCAAGAAAAGTCTCCTAATCGTGTTATTTCTCGAAGCGTTAATCGCAGTTGATGAACAAGTACTAGTACCATAGCCGAGGGGGCTACAAAAAGCAAACAAGAACTCAAGAATAACAGACAATGTTGTTAATCCTTTATTGTGTGACCGGACTTAAAGCACTCAGGAGAAGACCACAAATTTGGTTGAAAAATTGTCTGCAGCAGTAGTGCAACGGTTTTTAGAATAAATGGAAGCAAAATTGGTTTACAAAGGAAAATCCAGACTAATATCCTGTTTAAGATTCGTATTTAACTAAAATTTCTTCATTACCCAATTTAATGGTTTTCAAAATTGTGATCAATTTTTGATGATTAATCTTTGAAGTAGTAGTTCTGAGAACCAAAAAGAACGAAATTTGGTTATTTGATTTACAAAACAATTGTTTTTATCAAGTTAATTATTTATACCTGAACGGAGTTTCTGAATTCTTGGATTTCATAATATCGGGATAAATAAGTAGTCAAACACATTCCGTCATTAAATTGAGATTTCTTTAACTCGTTTGTGCTCTTTGAGATTGAGTGATTACAAAAATATCAACAATGCATATGCGACCATTTAAAAAATATTTAGCCTTTTCCGCACCCAAAGTTTCATTAGTTATCCGTGTATCTTCATTTTGCCATAAAGACTATGTATCATTTTTTCCACCTTATGTTCACATTTTTTGTATATCCGTCACCATACACCTATTGCATTTTTCATCCAAACAAATGAATATTAAAAAACCATCATACACAGAAGCCTATAGATTGTTTTTGAAAGATTTTTAAAAATTAATTAGAAACTCACTGTCCTCGGGATGTGTGCAGCAATAGCGTTACCAACGTACTAGCGCCCGGACACGTACAGTTGTTTGCTAATAACGCGTATTTAAACTCATCCTCGCACACAACATGCTCCGCAAATTTCACATGCAGCTTATGCTCTGGCCTTTAAAAAAATCACAAACAAAAAAAAAACAAATAAAACAAACATAAAGAGATTTAAAATTTAAAACAAACAAAAATTCAAGGATAATAATATCAAATCTATAACAGATATGAATTTCATGTGTTCGGATGAAGGTTCAAAAACCAACTTACCTAAATATTTGCACGTATTGCGGCACAACGGGGGCGAAGTCTTTTACTGCCCATGAACGTAGTATCGTATGTTCATCAGCAGCAGTCTTATCCGCATAATTCCTAGCAGCCAATATGAAACAGGCTTCAGCTTCATTCATCCTCGCTCGTGCCAGGTCACCGTCTTTTAGGCACGAACCCTTTAAAATAAAAAAAAATATTTTTAAACTTTTTGATGAAAAAAAACAGACATTTTATTTTTAATTAAATCATTAACTGGGCTCTTTATTTTCTGTTGTGATTTTTGTTGGTTTCCGGGTAAAGAAATTGAATACTTTTGAATTATTTGAATGACCCGCAATCGTCATTGTGCATGGAAGAGTACCAATAAAGGACGCAACGCGATGCACGGATATTTTTATAGGTATTCAAGTAAATGCTGATTTTAAATCAATTTAATTGATGCAAATTAATATTTTTCTCTGTGGTGGTTTTTCTTAATTTATTGTTTCGACTCAATGAGGATTTAAAACAATGAAACCTTAAAACACGTACGAATAATATCTATTTTATAAAATGAAAATTTGCATGTTCACAAGGCTTTGCTTAAGGTTGAAAGAATCCGTTTTGATGTATAGACACAAGAATGAAGTTTTCGGAATATTTTCGTTAAGCTTGTTCTATTTCAAGTGCTGCCACCATTTAACCCGGCACGTTTTTGGTTTCTGACCAAGGAGTTACACTTATGTAAATAAGGAACATAAACAAAAAAAAATACAGGCATATAAGAAAAACAATATGCACATCGATCCCGAAAATTAATTATAAGACATTACCAGTACCAGTACCAGTACCAGTACCAGTACCAGTACCAGTACCAGTACCAGTACCAGTACCAGTACCAGTACCAGTACCAGTACCAGTACCAGTACCAGTACCAGTACCAGTACCAGTACCAGTACCAGTACCAGTACCAGTACCAGTACCAGTACCAGTACCAGTACCAGTACCAGTACCAGTACCAGTACCAGTACCAGTACCAGTACCAGTACCAGTACCAGTACCAGTACCAGTACCAGTACCAGTACCAGTACCAGTACCAGTACCAGTACCAGTACCAGTACCAGTACCAGTACCAGTACCAGTACCAGTACCAGTACCAGTACCAGTACCAGTACCAGTACCAGTACCAGTACCAGTACCAGTACCAGTACCAGTACCAGTACCAGTACCAGTACCAGTACCAGTACCAGTACCAGTACCAGTACCAGTACCAGTACCAGTACCAGTACCAGTACCAGTACCAGTACCAGTACCAGTACCAGTACCAGTACCAGTACCAGTACCAGTACCAGTACCAGTACCAGTACCAGTACCAGTACCAGTACCAGTACCAGTACCAGTACCAGTACCAGTACCAGTACCAGTACCAGTACCAGTACCAGTACCAGTACCAGTACCAGTACCAGTACCAGTACCAGTACCAGTACCAGTACCAGTACCAGTACCAGTACCAGTACCAGTACCAGTACCAGTACCAGTACCAGTACCAGTACCAGTACCAGTACCAGTACCAGTACCAGTACCAGTACCAGTACCAGTACCAGTACCAGTACCAGTACCAGTACCAGTACCAGTACCAGTACCAGTACCAGTACCAGTACCAGTACCAGTACCAGTACCAGTACCAGTACCAGTACCAGTACCAGTACCAGTACCAGTACCAGTACCAGTACCAGTACCAGTACCAGTACCAGTACCAGTACCAGTACCAGTACCAGTACCAGTACCAGTACCAGTACCAGTACCAGTACCAGTACCAGTACCAGTACCAGTAGGATACTGATATTTACTTGTCTTCTGGTTCCTTAAAAATCAATTGATTTATTATATTTTCACTTCTATTGGCCCCTCCCTTATTTTTGTACGATCACGGTCGTGTTTGTTATCAATTTTTACATCACAATTTGATTTAAAACTCACCTGAATGTATATGACTCTCTGGGCCCAAATAGGCACTTGCAATATCATTCGCATCGTTGTATCCAACTCCATCGGACTCAATAGCACCACATAATAGTCTTGCAGCAAAGGATGTGCATAGAATTCGTTAAGGAAATCCATAATTGTATCCGCATGCAATGTTGTAGAACAAACGACAACGTGCTTTTCACTCTGTGCACGATGTGATGAATAGCTGCCACCTAATTTTTGTCTTTCCATCCATGTGAATGCCAATTGTTCGAACTATATGCACCAAAGATTAAAAAAAGGAAAATAAAAAGAAAACCGAAAGAAAGATTGATAAATGTCAACATACGAATGGGTATGAAAACAATGAAAAAAGTGAATTTTTTGATCAATGATTTTGATATGGGTTCCAATAGATTTTTCTTTTTTGTCAAAAAAAAGCAGTAAAAAACGACAACGGTAGGGTAGATATTGGTTTCATTTTCATTTTCAATTTCCATCATGGACAATGACTGTTTTTGTATAGGAGTTCTTTTTTACGAGTCCTTGAAGTATAGTATATATGTATAAATATATATATATAGAAGTATAGAGAGGAGAGATTCACATTGGAATGTGTGTGTGTATTGTATAGGTATGTGTTTTAGTGTTTATAGTTTTTAAAATTCATCAAAACTGTTACAAGCAAAAACTTTTAAGGTTGTTATTTTTGATGGCAATTTTTATTTGAGTTGTATCCAACAACATATAAGGGCTGTTGTATGAACTATAGCAACTTAAGTTTATTGTGTTTGCTCCATGTAAATGAAAATCTAAATTTATTAAAACAAATCGAAAATAACTCCACTCAAGCTAAAATAAATATTAAGCAGTTGCTCAAAATGTCAAGCTCACCTATTATTGTATTGAACTATTTAAAGTTAATATTGTGTATTTACTACAAACCCCTAGACTGTTAATTATAAATATTACAAAAACAATAGCCAACATGAAATTCAAGTGGTTGTGGTCGTTTCTCTAAATCATGGTATAACCTAATCCATGATATAATGAATTCCATTCCATAAAGGCTTTAATCTTAACCACTTCAACCACAAAAACATTTTACCCATGTCATCGAAAATAACTTCATTTCCCCAAAGGATAATGATTTTAAATGAGATTTGTGGGATTGGATGAGATGGTATAGTATAAACATACATAAAGTTTAGTATGAATGTGTGTGAATCCTCCATTAAATACAATGAAGAGTTTTACCATGAGTCCTAACTGGCACACGGATGTAGTATATAAAGGACAAAGATATGTAGGTATGTAATTTTTCTATTATATTGTTTTTTTGTTGTTGTTGTTTTGCTTAAAGTAAACTCACCTGTGTTGGAAGGACAATCAAGGCTACACATATCATTATGACCATGTACATTTGTGATGGCCAGATATCGGGGACAAAATCTCCATAGCCAACTGTTGAGAAAGTCACCACCACGTAATAGGTACTTTGAAATAAATTCAAGTGACGATGTCCTGCTCGTTGAAAGTGCTGAATTCCACAGACACTTTGTCGATTTTGACAAAAAAAAATCAAAGTAGAAAACAAAAATACAAAGAAAGAAATTGGTTAGAAATTTACTGAATGGAAATAAGATATCTATAGTTTATTTACTTGTGTTATATATATACTTAATACCTTAAAGGACATATCTTCTTTTAGATTTTAGTTTAAAAATAAATTTAATTTAGTTTCAAGCTCTTATGTTGATATTGCAAATGTGCAACAGATGTTTTTAAAAGAGTAGAAAACAGAGTAAAGTGAGTACTGTCGCTTTTAAATTTTTATCAAAAACGATGGATCTGCAACCGAAAGTCCAAAAATGTATCTCTAACATACTGACTGATTTGTAGATTCGAAAATGTTGACATTTCTAGAGGTTTCAAGGTCCCTAAATTCTTAACTGTAGCTAATATTTTAGGAACGGGCCATATCGACTTAAAACAAAATTTGCATTTACGAATTGAAAAATCATGATACGGGGAAAGAACTTTTAAATTCAATAGTTGTTATTCATACAAGCAATTTAAGAAATAGTTAATATTTCTGTTTCTTCCAAATATTTTTCGACTTACATTTAATTTTATAACGTTGGAATTTAAAGCCTTTTTCTTTAAAAAAATAATTTTGAGATAAAGAAAAAATAGGAGAAAAATAATAAGACATATAATTTGATACTAAAGGCTAAATTACAAAAATATTAAGAACAAAAAATAATACTACCTTCAGGAAATATTTTGATACTATGTAGGAGGCAGTTTTCAATTTTGGACTTCGTATAAGAAGTTATTGTCGATTTGTCGAACTGAAAATTTTGACATTTCTCGACGTGTCAAGGTCAGTAGAATCAAAATCAAGGATTGTTATAGAGATGTCTGTGTGTGCGTGTGTTCAAACGTTCGGGATACCATTTTTCGTCGTCCGTATCTCAAGAATAAGTAGAGATATGGATTTCAAACAAATGCAGTAAGGACTTTAAACAAAAATAGAGTGGGTGTTTTTTTTACCATAGCAATTCAAAAAAAGTGAACATTTTGGTTGACCCCAAATATCTCACAAACCAATAACTCTGGCGATTTCAATTATATATTATAAAAAGTGACGACATGCCAAATGCACCTGCAAAAAAAAGTTTCAAAAATTTAAATGCTTTTTTCAAAATGCTTAACTGCAAATCGTTACAGCGGCTTACTATTGTTATTTGTCGTCTTAGAAAAAATGAAAAAAAAACGCCTAACGAGAATAGCCTACAAACCTTAATTTTCAAGTTTGAACTTAATCGACTAAATAGTTTGGGATGTACGGGTTAGTACAGACGGACGGAAGTGGGGGATCCACTTTTGTCCACTTCTGTACCATTTTAATGTCATGTTTGGTTAAAATCTGCAAATACAATACTTGTTATATAGTTCCTAAATGGCTCAAGTAAAATCAATTAACGGTTTTTTTCATAAATAAAAAAAAATAATTTTCAACTCGAATATATTACGAAAAAAAAAAGATTTTATCTCGAAAATAATTGTATGCAACCAAAAATATCGTTTTAGACTGGTATTGATCTGGTAAAATTTTGAAGAAAATAGAATTAACAGTTTTTTTTTACAAAAAATAAAAACCTTAAAAATAAAACACTACTAAAATTTGGTAAAGATTGATTTTCAACTTAAAAATCTTTTTAAAAGTTAAATATGTTGGGTTCACACTCATTTCATCTTATACAAAATATTGTTTACAACATTCAGTAAAATTTTGGGAAAGATCGAATTGACAGTTTTTCTTACAAGAAATGAAAACATATAAACACCATCACCAAAACTTGGAAAAATTGATTTCTGACTTTGATCTTTTCTAAAAATATAAATCCAACACTAAACTTTTTCATAAAAATTAAAATCTGCAAAAAAACAGTATGCAAAATTGGTAAACATTGGTATTCGATTCGGGTACTACATTTGTTTATATAAGAAATCAAAATTTTCAAGAAATGCTACTAAATTTGGTAAAAATAGGTTTCCGACTAAAAATCTCTTAAAACAACAAAAAATTGATAAACAATGGTTTTCGACTCAAGTATTAGGAGAACAAAGAAAGATTTTGACTTCAAATTATTTATCTCACTCAAAGTGTTAGTGGAAATTTCAAAATATACTCACCTCGTAAAAACTAAACACAGCAACGTTGCTGATAATATTGTAAGTTGTTGTGATAAGGCAGACTGAGATTTTTGCATTGCTCGATGGAGGTCGTTCTTAGAATAAAGAAATAAAATAAAAAACTATTATAACAAGACAAATCTTATATTATTCAGGTGTACAATAAACATGTATATTATATACATTTTATAAGAGGGCCAATACAAAAATATATCAACTTACGAACATATTCTCCAATGACCTCTTGGCGAGCCAGCAATTGAGAAAAATTGGTATGAAAAGGTGTCTTAAAGGAGGCCATAATATCTTCAATTAAAAGAAAATAAAAATAGATAATAGCAACCAAATCAATAAATTCATATCATACAACAAGATTAATAACGAAAAAAAACTCCATCCCTATAAGGACTCACCGTAAGTGCAAAAGGTATTGTCGTAATAAGTTCTAATATAAAATGAAACGAGAGGATCTGTTGCCATATGTTTCCCTGAAATAAAAACCAATTAATAAAATCGAACTAAAAATATCTAATACATACATATTAAATCTTGTACATTTGATATCGATACAAAATGGTGAAAAAAGAATAATATAACGAAAGAAAGCGAAATAAAGAAGCACAACACCCATATTAGAAGTATTAATGAATGATTGCTACTTACATAAATACTCACCTTATATCCTAGATATGTGAGTAAAAATGCTTCTGTTAACGACACTAACGCTAATATTAACTGTGCGGCCCACAAAATCGTAGGCCTATTAACCCACAGAATCGCTTCCCAGTTGATAATTGGATTTTCTTGAAATTCCTCCTCCGTCAAATGCGCCGATTCCAGGAATTCCGTTTTATTACTAGGTAAACAGCCATAACTAAATAATTGAAAGAGCAAAGTTTAAATGTCCTTTTGGGGCAGCATGTTTTGAAACAGAAGGGCCATCAAGTGACCATCATCTGGTATCTTACCATGTTGCGAATGTTGGATTCGAATCCGTTATCACACGTAATATATACAGAACACATGCTAGTAATTTGAAAATCAGGTCAGCTATTCGTATTCTTAAACCTGAAAAAGCAAAATATTGGACTCATATTAATATCAATAAAATAGATAAGTTTGGTTTTAAGTGGATATTATATTGAAAGATACACCAGTGAGTCATCTTAGGATCTTAGTCGAAGTCGTATTCTATTCGGAGCTCTTTATTGTTTTTCGAATCCACAAACAAAAACGTCATTAAATAGAAACGCCAGTAGTTGCTGAAAGCTGAAACATCTACAAGTTCTAACTGAACATAGAACAGTGGAATTGACCAACTAAAGCCTTTTCAGTGAACCGAATAATGAGTGTAATTCACGGTGTACCCTTCCCTAATGCTTCTTTGTTTGATCAATTGGTCATTGGGAACAAAAAAAAATTGATGCCAAATGCTGATATGATAGCTTTGCTTAAATGTTAACCCCGGTCATAGAAAGATACATAATAAATCGATAAGATGGTATACAATCTTTATTTAAGTCAGTTTTCATAGAAATACAAAGGAAGGCTGATATCGTATATCTATATACATTATGTTGAATATGTATCTGATGGTTATCTGTTGTGGATATCTGAAGTTATTTAAGCTGTCACCTGGTTTCTCATGGGCGGAATTTTCTCATTCAGTGCTTAATGGTTGAAAAGATATTTATAGAGAAATATAATAGAAGAGAAAAAAGAAGTTCATTATTCATGTAGGTTTGTGGTTTTTTTTTTCTCCGAAAGATGGGTTGACTTCGGTGAATTGATGAAATTAAATAATTCATTGGAGATCTTTTATTTATAGGGAAGGTCAATGCTGTGATACTTATTAGATATTTATATGAAATGAAAAATTATTTAAAATAAAAAGCTTTTTTACTGAAATAATTCCTAGGTTGAATCCTTGCTAACAGAAACCAAGTATATTTTTGTATTGCTCCAAAAAAAATCTTTATTAACTTGATTTGTCGATTTGAAATTTTTGAAATTTTGACAATGCTTGGCGTTCCAAGGTCCCTAGAATCTATGTTAATAAAATTTTTTAGATATATGTCTATTTGTCCGTGTGAACGTTTGGGATACCATTTTTCTTAGTTAGTCCATATCTCAAGAACCAGTAGAGATATCGACTTCAAATAAATTTTGTTTTACAGATAAAAACATCAAAAGGTGCAGAAAGGACTTTTAAGAACATTGAGTGAGTTGTTTATTTACTATAGCAATTTTAAATTCTATATTTCTCCAACCGCAGCTAAAGAGTTAGAAAAGTTTGAAAGGAAAATATTAAGATTGTGCAGTGGTAATTGGCAACTATCGTAAACCAAACAAAAAATGATTTCCAAATTATAATTTTTGTATAACTTGACAAACGTTAAACCTTTGATGAAATACTTGACAACCTTATTAGAAATCAGACTTGATTCAAGGGTTAAAGTCATCCAAATCTACTTGGATACAAACATCAATCGCCATTGCCCTTTTCACCTTTTGCATGATAGAACCAGGAGGATTTTTATATTATTATTATTATAAGCTTTTATTGGCTCGGTTTGTTGATATACATTTATAGAGATTTACAATTTTATTTTATGTTTCAAAATAGATAAAAACTATATGATTTAAAGTGTTAAAAGAAACAAAATAGTTTTTGTTAATTTAAAAGCTTTAATAAAATTATGCAATTATAGAGTTAAATTATATTTAATTTAAAAATAAAATAATAAGGTCATATTTTAAAAGTTGATAAAGTTGGTTATTGGCATAAGCCTCCCCCAAAGCTATCCACGTGTCTCTACATTTGGCTTTGTTGTACCAATTTGTACTTATTTTTGATACTTTTATGAGAAACCTTCACTAAATGTCCTAAGAGGATAACATTTTTCTTCTTTAAAATATATTATCGATTTAAAAAAATAAAATTTTAAAATTAAGAAAACAAATGTGATATTTAAAAAATTAGAAATGAAAACAGTTCTTAAACACAAAATTGAAAAATAGTAAATAAATATAACTCAAAATTTCTTATTATTGGTATTAGTTTGAGAGCGTGAAGTTAGACCCCCTTTTTTCGATTTTCTTATTTTTGAAAGTTGAAAGGTTGTTCTCCTTGTTCTAAACATTGTTCAATGATCAGAATTTAAAAAAGGTATGAGCAAAATTCGAAAAAAACGCATTCTATTAGTTTGTGTATGTAAAACTACATTTGTGAATTTAAGTCTCAACCAAGAAAACTGAACTTAAACTGTTTGTAATTTAAAATTTGGTAGACAAGAAATATCTCACGAACCAATAAGTGACTTCAATTAAATTTTATGTTATATAATGTTACATGATACCAAATTGGTATGGTTTAAAAAACAAATCAATTAACGGGTTTTTAAAATATTTGTAACCTTGAATATTTTTCGAAAGTGAAATGATATAACTTCCAAAATAATTTTTTGTAACAAAAGATAAAGTTTTCATTGTCCGATAAGATTTTTAGAAAAATGGAATTAACAGTTTTTTTTTCAAATCTAAACAAATCACTACTAACACTTGGTAAAAATTGATTCTCGACTCAAATATCTCGGGAATAAATAATTTTGCTGCCTCCAAAATTAATACATTTTGTAAAAAATTATTGTTATCAATACAAGATAAGTAATGGTTTAAATAAAACTTGGCAGTTTTTTTATAAAAAAAATAAAAACCTTCAAAAAATACTACTCAAATTAAGTAAAAAATGATTTTCAATATATAGGGTGATTTTTTAAAAGCTATAGGAAAGTTTTTCTAAAACAAAAACACATAAAATTCATGAAATCTTTATTTGAATCGATAGTACGTAATTAATGTTTGAAGATTATTTCATGCAAATGTTGAACTTGACTGCACCTCAAATGGTCCATCCGCTTAGTCCAATTTTGGCATACTCTTTCCAACATTTCGGCCGGTATCTCACGAATAAATGCTTAAATGTTGTCTTCCAATGCGTCAATTGTAGCAGGATTGTCTGTATAAACATGAGCTTTAACATAGCCCACAAAAAATAGTCTAAAGGCGTAAAATCGCACGATCTAGGCGGCGAATTGACCGGTCCAGAACGTGAAATAAAATGTTCAGCGAACTCGCTTATCAATAAGTCCATTATTGCGCGTGCTGTGTGACATATGGTACCGTTTTGTTGAAACCACATATCATGCAAATCAAGCTCTTCCATTTTGGGCAAAAGAACTTGGGTATCATCTCACGATAGCGCTCACCATTCACAGTTACGTTACCATTCACATTCGCAGCCCATAAACCGCACCAAACTGTGACTTTTTCTGGATGCATTGGTAGCTCTTGCAATGCTTCTGGCTGATATTCACTCCAAAATCGACAATTCTGCTTATTTACGCACCCATTGAGCCAAAAATGAGCTTCGTCGCTCGCTGGAAGAAGCGCGCGATGAACTTTCTTAACAGAGCACGCATTTTGATAATAAAATTCAATAACTTGGAAGAGTTGTTCGTTTGTAAGACGATTCATGGTTAAATTATAGACCAAACTGAAGATGTTTGTCAGTGAAACAAAACACGAAACTAATACTAAAATAATACAAAGTATTGGTATTGAAGTTCTATTTTCTAATGGCTCTTCATTAAAAAAATTCGTTGCATACTTCCCGGGTGGTCTCCTCAGAAAAAGTTCGACTTGAACAATGATTTACGAAAGCTTGTAAATATTAAGGGCCCCGCAGGGCCGCAGGCTGCAGACTTTTTATCGGCCGATAGTTTAGTCGGGTTGGGCTGAAAGTGCGCACACCGTGCCAACTGAACAGTTTGGTTGGTGAACAGGGCGCAGACTATCCAACAGCAATAACAACTTTCTACAATCAACAATTGTGATTTGGGCGACGCCATATTCAAAATACACGCACACCACGCCAAATCACAGAGCAAACTGAACTATCGGCCGACTAAACAATCGTCATGTATGCGCAGGCGTGTATGTGCCAATACTGATTAAACAGTTGGCCGAAAGATTAGTTTGAATGTAATCGGGTAGCCCATCAAACTTTTTTATCGGCCGATACTGAATCGCTGTATTGTGCGCATATGCATTCCTCTCCATACTGATTAACGTTAATTTTCAAGTCGGAGGCGATTTTAATTGCGCAAACATAGAAATTGGGGATGCCTTAGAGCTAAAACCTTGCAAATCTCATCAACTCATGCTTTCGATATCTTATTCCCTCTCCATCCCATTTATTAGCCTCCTAGCAACCGCGCCAACCCCTCTACAGTAGACCTTTTTTTAACAAATAGGCCGGGATTGTTTAATCAAACTGTAGTGCTAAATAAATTAAGTTCTGATCACGTGCCTAGTACGTTTCTACTGCCTTATAACAGAAGAAACGAAGTTTTTGACTTCAAAAATGACAATTGAGCTATGTTTAGAAGCCAATTGAGTTCAAAACTAAGAAATGTTCCTTATCTTCATTTCGATATATTCATTTCAGAAATTGATCAAAATGTTTCATTGTTTACTTAAATTGTTATAGAAAGTGTTGAACAATCTGTTTCTTTGAAACAAATAAGGGTAAGTAGCAAGACGGTTCTTCCTCCGTACTTAGTTGAACTCATTAAAATCAGAAACAGTTTCAGAAGAAGATGGATATGGACGAGAAATAATTATTACTTAACCGAAATGAAAATTCTTACAAATTGGATTAAAGAAGGTATTGCTAGTTTTAGAAACAATGAATGGAACCAAAAATTTAGAGGTCTAGAAAAAGGTGGCAAACCTTTCTGGAATATTGTAAAAGTTATTAAGAAGCCTTACTTAAACATACTCGCATATTAAAACTAGATAATGGGCTAGTAACCTTATCTGATTCTGATTCTAATATACTAACAAACAACTCCACAACAAATAGCAATGTGGAATCATTAGTTCTGCGATCATTGCATTTGATCAACTCAAACATCTTAAATGATCAAGACGAGTATGTTACAACTAACGAAGTTATTGACACACTCCTTGAATTGGAATCTGGAAAGTCAGCTGGCTTTGATAACATACAAAATCTTCTTTTAAAATACCTTCCAAGGTCAGGGATAAAATTTCTTTTAAAATTGTTCAATTCTTATATTAAGTCAAGCTACTTTCCAATAGATTGGAAAAAGGCTAAAATTATTCCAATTTTGAAACCTGGAAAAAAAAACGTTAGCCATTCTGTTAGTTATCATCCTATAAGTTTACTAAATTTAAATTTCAAACTAATGGCACCACACATTAACAATAATAATATTCTGCCACCTGTACAGTCCACCAAATCGATCGAATAACCAAAATCATTAAACTTATTTTACCAATGGTAAAAGTATGGGTATGGTTTTACTGGACGTTGAAAAAGCATTTGATTCTGTTTGGCATGACGGGCTCTTACACAAACTTTTGATGCTCAACTGTCCCATGTATATTATAAAAATTGTGAAGTCCTTTCTGTCATCAAGAACTTTAGTTGTTTCTGTTAACAAAAATCCATCAGAAATGTTTGAGTGCAGAGAAGGCGTACCTCAAGGATCCGTTCTTGGACCAATACTCTTTACAGTTTTTACTGCCTTGCGAAATTGCAATAAAGCTATTTTTGCAGATGGCACCTGTGTATTTTCTTGCATTCTGATTCACTTGGTTCCGTTATTAAAACCAATTTGCAATCTTCGTTGAATGTACTTCAACAATATTTTAACGATAGGAAGATTAAGATAAATGCTTTGAAAACTCAGGCTATATTTTGTACACGAAAGAGAAAAGCCTGTTTTTTGCCAAGTAGTTCCTTCTTAATCAACGGCATAGAAGCAAACTGGAAATGCTAAATACCTTGGCGTTCACTTGGACGGTAACTAACCTTTGGAATTCATGTCCAAGAAATCATAAAAAAAGTAAACGTAACCATTAATATTCTCTATTCTTTTATTAATTGTAAATCAAAGTCATGAAAATAAACTTATAATTTTCAAAGTTATTTTTCAAGTTATCATTTTATACGGATCGCCTGTTTGGGGTAACTGAACAAAAGCCATTTTCTAATGTTAGCTAATGTTGAACATATTTCTGATAGAATTGTAAAATTAAAAGAAAAATACAAAGTTTCTTGCGAAATTTCTGACAAACTTACTTCATAGTTATAGTTTTCAAAAGACTGATTTTTGTTATTTTTAAATATTTTTTCTGTTGTTAATTTATAATTTTTTTTTTGTTGATTAATTTATTCGTGTGTTATTTATTTAATTATTTATTTGTTCACTTATTTATTTGTTTATTTTTTAACAAGCTCATTTATTTTGTATTTATTTATTTCATTCTTTTTATACATATTTTTTTATTTATGCACTTATTTATTTTATTACTTATTTATTTTTGTATATATTTGTTATTTATATATTTATTAATTTATTTTAATTATTTATTTATTCATTCGTTTATTTATTAATTTTTATTTATGTATACATTTCTAAATGCTTTTGATTTGTGTTCTTTGACACTTTATCTTCTATTTATCTTTTAATTTTTTCAAATTGGATACTAATACAGGTTTGTTAAAGTTATAATTGAAATTTCGCATTGTTAGCTTTTGACTGCATTCCACCCCTTCTCTCTGCTCTATTTATTTATGTATGTATTTATTTATATTCTTTTTTTTTGTCTTTAATGAAGGTTTTCAGTAGCTTTTCCTTCTAACAAAACTTTATCTTTCAATCTTGTGTTAAAAACTCATTTAAACTTGGCAGTAGTAAGGTAAATTATATACCAATCTCTGTGAATTGTGCAATATATATTTAAGATATAAAAATAATGTAATATTTTTAGCTAATCTAAAAAAAACACGAAACGTGCGTCAGCTGTTTAAAACAGTATTGCTAAAAAGATAATAACTAAAAAACCACCCTTTACTTTGAGAAAAATATTTTGAATCTGCACAAAACATTTTTACTGACATTCATTTAATTTTTGGGAAAATTCGTTTGACATTTTTTGTCTTCACTGTTTTTCTGTCTTCACTTTTTACAAAATGTTGTTATTAAAAAAACAATAAAAGCCTGGAATAAAAAATACCGAACAATTAATTTTGAGTTGGATTTCTTCAGAATTAAAGAAGATAATGACCTTAAAAAATATAGTTGTTAATATTTTAAGACAGTGTGTGTCTAATGCCAGATTCTTATTTTCAAATGCTATGGTAAAAAACCAACAACTCAAAGTCCTTTCTGAATTGTTCCATGTTCGATGTCAATATCTCTACTAGTTCTTGAGATTTGGACGACGAAAAATTGTATTCTGAACTTACGGACTTATGGAAATATCTCTACCATTCTTTGATTTAGATTCTTAGGACCTTAAAACCTCGAGAAATGTCAACATTTTCAATTCAATTCAAAAATCGGACCTAACATGAATGTGTAGATAATACACACTATTATATCAAATTCACCCTTCTGGCAGATGAGAGTTAGAAAATGATAATTTTTCCATTTTGAGGTCGAAATGATTAATGATAAAATCAGAAAAAAAATCTGCTGATTACAAAAATATGTGTCCAAAAGGTTTTACTGCTTGCCAGACGCATTTTAAGCTTTTTCAAATGCATTTTCAACTTAAAACCCTGATTTATTTTTTCCCATAATCTATAACCATAACAATGGTACACCAAAATATTAGAAAACTTTCACTGATTCCAAACATGTGTGCCCAAGACGTTTTGGTTGCAGATTTCTGCTTATCAGACGCATTTTATAGCTTTTCAAATGCGTTTTTTAACTTAAACCCTCAATACATTTGTTCCTATATTAGAACTGTTCTCCCGATTATAATATGCATCTTAGACAAGAAACACATTACATTAAATATTTCTGTAAAATTTAGTAAATGATAAACCTCCAGATTTAAGACCAAACGTCTTAAAAAAACACCGGTGATAAAAAGATCTCCCCCACCCCTTTAAACAAATTTGTAAGAACTTCGATACCATCAAACTTCAAAGCAATTGTATGCAAATTGTGTAAAGCTGATAAATTAATCAACAATGAAAAAAATCTTCAAGCAATCGAATAATTTAAATAAAATCACACTCAAAATTAGATATGAAAGAAAATGAGCTAAATGATTCGTAATATCCTGAGATAAAAGAAAAAGCCTAAAAAGGGTTGTTTTTAATTTCTTACATCTGCCTTAATTTCCAAAACCAAAACAAAGTCTCTATTCATTTAGCATTATTTGTATTCATAGAAATATTCTTTTATTTTTTTTTGTAGATACCATCAAGGAAAAAAGACAAACTAAATCCCTCAAGCTTCGATTGGAAAAATTGAGCGAAATTTCGATTTGTGGTTGTCAACTTTTTGTGGTTTTTATTTTTTGTAATTTTGCTTTCAGACGAATTGCTGAATTTTTAAAATTGATTTGTCCTTGAGCCTTTATTCCGAATGTTAGGAGAATCAAAAGTGCATAAAATAAATAATACTCACTTGATCTTTGATTTTTAATGAAGTAAAGTTGCAGTCTTTCTTTGAATGTGTTTTCATTAACGTAGTATTCAACTCGGACTCTGAAATGAAATAAAAAGAGAAGTATTTTAATTATGAATTCATGAGATAAAATTAATATAAAATCAAGGTACATAGATAATATAATTTCTTGTCTTCCTCTTAGTCATACAATTTTGTTGCTTGAGGAATTTGGGATGAGCCTGTGAGTTAAATTAAAGCTCCTTTACAACATTAAGGTCCATTCAACTTGATTTCAGTTTAAAAAGGATAATAAAGTTATTTAACTCCTTCTTCCCTCCCTGGATATAACAACAAGACCGAAAAAGTATATTTTCAATATATTAATGATGGCTTTGATGTCAATTGTTCTGCTGAAATGCGATTTTTAGGCACTTACTGAAATTCTCAAGGTCCGAATGCATTTTTATCGACAATCGCGAATTCTTATTCGATATAAAACTTGAACTTTTTTTTCCAAATATTTGCTAACAACTATGAACAACTTATATTTACTTAGTGTTCAAAGGACTCAAAAGGATAAAAATAATGTGCTTCGAAACATTTATACGTCTTAGCTCTTTCAAAGTAAGGAATTTTATTGTAACGAAAATTATAGGTAGGACTTACACTTACATATACTATACATATATATATCTTTAAGAAACGTACTTTACTGCAGTGCCACCCGTGACTGGTATTTTGTAAAAATTTCCATCCATGCTGTATCCATTCAACCTTTATCCTTTTTTTTTGAACATATAAACATTCTTACGTTTGATTGTATCCACCTAAAACCTTTGTGTGTTCTTATCACGATCTGGAGATTTCCGAAGGGGAATCTTATAAAATCTTTTGTATTGTAAAAGAAATTCAAATCCTTTGGAAAAAAGAGGCTGGGATGCGACCCACACTGATAACTTCCCATCCCGTCTATCGATTTGTCTTGCTTAAAAGTTTGTCTAAATGTATCAATTCTTACCAAATTTGCGTTCTATTTTTTGTAGATTTTATTTTTTTTTATGAAAAAACGGACTGTTGGATTTTTATAAAAAAAATTATTGAATATAAAAAACAATATTTTCTGTGAAATAAAATAAGTTTGAAGCCAATATTTTTAATTTTTGAATTTTTATATTTGAGCCGAAAATCAATTTTTACCAACTTTTATTAATTTTTTTGTTTAGGTTTTTATTTTTTGTAAAAAAACTGTCTATTCGATTTTTCTCAAAATTTTTCCTAATGTTGAAAACAATATTTCTTATAAGTTAAAATTAGTTAGAAGCCATAATCTCAAATTTTTGAAAAGATATTTAAGTCGAAAATCAATTTTTACCAACTTTTTTTTCGGTTTTTATTTTTTTGTAAAAAAACTGTCAATTCTATTTTTTTCAAAATATTACTGAATGTTGAAAACAATATTTTTTGAAAGATAAAAGTAGTTTAAAGCCAATATCTCAAAGTCTTGAAAAGATATTTTTGTCAAAACTCAATTTTTACCAACTTTTTTTTTTTATTTTTTTTTTTAGGTTATTATTTTTTGTAAAAAAAGTGTCAATTCGATTTTTCTCAAAATTTGTCCTACTATTGAAAACAATATTTCTTATAAGTTAAAATTAGTTAGAAGCCATAATCTCAAATTTTTGAAAAGATATTTAAGTCGAAAATCAATTTTTACCAACTTTTGTTAATTTTTTTTTCGGTTTTTAATTTTTTGTAAAAAAACTGTCAATTCTATTTTTTTCAAAATTTTACTGAATGTTGAAAACCAATATTTTTTGAAAGATTAAAGTAGTTTAAAGCCAATATCTCAAAGTTTTGAAAAGATATTTGAGTAAAAACTCAATTCTTACCAACTTTTTTTTTATTTTTTTTTAGGCTATTATTTTTTGTAAAAAAACTGTCAATTCGATCTTTCTCAAAATTTTATCAAATGTCAAAAACATTATTCTTCGTTGCACAAAATTGTTTTGGAGATGAAATCATATTTTAGTCGTAAAATTTTCGAAGTGACAAATTTTTTTTTTCAGTTTTTTTTGATTTATAAAAAAAACCGTTAATTGAATTTTTTTCCAAAAATATAATTGTTTTGTATCACGTTACAATATATAATACAAAATTTAATTCAAGTCTCTAGCGTCATTGGTTCATGAGATATTTAGGGTTAACCAAAATTTTCACCTTTTTTTTAAACTGCTATGGTAAAAAAACCACCCACACAATTTTCCTAAGAGCCCTTTCTGCATCTTTCTGCCTTATTATCTGTATAACAAAATTTATTTGAAGTCGATACCTCTTCTGGTTCTTGAGCTATGGACGACGAAAAAAACGTCGCGAACGTACGGACGTACGGACGTACGGACGTACGGACGTACAGACGTACGGACGTACGGACGTACGGACGTACGTACACACGCACGCACAGACATCTTTCTAAAAATCTTTTATTTCGACTCTAGGGACCTTGAAACGTCGAGAAATGTCAAAATTTTCAATTTGTCAAATCGGACCCATTACAATAACTTCCTATGGGAAGTTAAAAATAGTGTTTTGATTTGGGTATCTTAACAGTGCTTATGGGAGACATAAATATTATATTTTCTCGAAGATAGTTCGGTATAACATCTAATACGAATCGAACTTTGGATTAGTAAGATATATAGCTTTTCAAATGAAAATTTCGGATACAATTCCTCAATAAGTAAAAGTTAGAGGTTATTTTTGTATTAAAGAAAATTAAAAAGATCTTCTAAATCTGCAGCATTATTAATGACTGAATCTGGAATCACGGGATATTGAGACGGTGTGACATTACGAAAGTATGTTTTCTACTTAAAATCATTCTACTTATTATATTATTATCACATAGTGCAGGATTATTGAAAAACCTTAAAACATTTCATCTTTATTTTGCATATCTAAATTACATCGAATGGAAACATTGAATTTTATTATAAATTATTTAATGCTAAAGTTACTATGTAACATTTTTATTTTCACTCAAAAAATAATGTACATACATACAACTACTTTTCCGGAAAGTTTAAATTCGAATTCAAAATCACGTCAGATTTTAAATATACCTATAAGTCTATTAATATAAGCAGAAAAAGGGGTCAAGCTCAAAACGTGAGATAGTTAACTGGGCACTTGTGTACATCTTCCTTTAAACATTTTAAAGAAAAACATATTTATTTTTTCACTTACTTTAATTATACTCGTATTACCAATAATTTAATCTTAAGAAATGTTTGAGTGTTGCGCCCTTTCTCTTGGGCATATAAATAAACATTTGTGTGGGACCGAAATTTTAACAAATTCTATGCTTGACAATTGTGGCCAATGTATACAAACAGAAATAATAACTTACATCGCGATTTTATGAGTCTGTTTAAACAATTTTTAGAACACCACAAAGAGCTTCCTGCTTATTATCTTTCATTTTAAGTTGAAACATTTTGATGCTTGGATGCGACCAACACTTATGTATATAACTTATATTAGAAACTTTCAAGTGAAATTAAAAAAAAAATTATACAGTCCAAGATTTTCGAGACGTTTAAGCCTAAACCCTGTTTAATCCTTACCGAATATTAAAAACGTCTTTTTTGTAGTATAATCATTCTAAAGGTAATATGATTTTAGTTTTAAGGTTTTCGAGCTTAATAATATTTATTTTTTCCTTTAATTTTTGTTTTATAAAAAGCAAACTGGCCGTTGATTTGTTTATTTCATATCAATTCTGTCTCATTCCGAGCTGTAAAGAGGTTATCAAGATCAAAGATGTAAGTTGCAGATGCCAAACCTACTATAGGAAAAACCGGGATAAGTTTAAACAAGCTAGAATGGCCTGTAACGGTCATATCCGAGAAATCAAATGTTTGTATAATCGAAAAGTACGCAACAAATACTACCATGTCCCAGAGGCAGGTCTTTCTGTACTTAAGTGTGTGAAATATTTTATGCCTCATATTGTTCTGAAGAGGTGTTCTTCATCGCTGACAAAACCACTGCGTCACGTTTGTCCATCTGTCCTACTCTACATATCTTTTAGTATTGATTAGTACATTCTGTCCCTAAAATAGGGCTATCGTCAAATTATACTTACGTCCTATTTTTCCAAGTTCATAATAGGGAAACACTGATTAATCATCAGCTTAAGAGCATCTCCAGGAACGAATGCTTCTTGATGAACGGCAGTATGGCTTTCGTATCAATAGTTCCACCCGCGATTTGATGGTTTATCGAACCGAATAGTACGATAAAATTTTAACATCGTTTTAGAGAATGTAAGATTATTGCACTTGATATATCAAAAATACAGGGTTAACCATTTTGCGGTTTCACTTTTGAAACCGTAATAAAACACATATAAAATATTTTTTTTCATGATATTTCTTTTTTATTATAAGGTTAGAACGTTGACATTATGCGTGAAACACTTACTTACTTACTTAAGGTGGCGCTACAGTCCTGTGTGAACTGGGGCCTCACCCAACAAACTTCTCCATCTAGCTCGGTCCCTAGCTAGATGTCTCCAGTTTCGCGCTCCGAGTTGGGTGAGGTCACCTTCCACTTGTGCGCGCCACCTGATTCGCGGTCTTCCTCTACTGCGCTGTCCTGTGGGTGTGGATTCGAAGACTTTCCGGGCCGGAGCATTGGTTTCCATGCGCTCTACGTGACCTAGCCATCTTAGTCGTTGGACTTTTACCCTTCTTGCTAAGTCTACGTCGCTGTACAGCCCGTACAGCTCGTCGTTCCATCTTCTCCTCCACTCCCCTTCGATGCATATGGGACCGTAGATCACACGAAGAATCTTTCTCTCGAAACGACCCAAGGTGCTTTCATCCGCTTTTTTCAAAGTCCATGCTTCTGCACCGTATAGCAGGACGGGGATGATAAGGGTCTTATATAGCGACACTTTGGTCCTTCGAGAGAGAATTTTTCCACTCAATTGCTTTCTTAACCCAAAGAAACAGCGGTTAGCAAGAGTTATTCTTCGTTTGATCTCAGCGCTGGTGTTGTTTTCTGCGTTTACAGCGGAGCCTAGGTAGACGAAGTCCTTGACTACCTCAAAGTTACGTCTGTCGATGGTGACGTTTTGACCAAGACGTCGGTGTTGTAGGTCCTTTCTTGATGACAGCATGTACTTTGTTTTGCCCTCATTAACCGTTAAACCCATTTTTGCCGCCTCTGCCTCAATACTCACAAAAGCCCCATTGACATCACGCTGAGTTCTTCCGATTATGTCAATGTCATCAGCATATGCTAGTAATTGGACAGACTTTTGAAAGATAGTGCCTCTGGTGTTGACGTGTGAGCTTTGCACTATTCTTTCAAGTACGATGTTAAAAAAATCACATGACAGCGCATCACCTTGTCTAAAACCTTTTTTGACATCGAAAGGTTCAGTTAAGTTGTTTCCAACCTTTATGGAGCAGCGTGAATTCTCCATGGTCATCCTGCACAAACGGACGAGTTTGGCAGGGATGCCAAAACTAGACATGGCTCTATACAGTTCGTCCCTGTAGATACTGTCATATGCGGCCTTGAAATCGATGAAAAGATGGTGGGTGTCGATTTGGTGTTCTTGGGTTTTTTCCAGGATCTGCCGTAATGTGAATATTTGATCGACTGTGGACTTTCCTGGTCTAAAACCACACTGATAAGGACCTATCAGGTTGTTGACGATGGGCTTTAGACGTTCACATATTACGGCAGAGAAGATTTTATAAGCGATGTTAAGTAGACTGATTCCTCTATAATTGGTGCAGTTTAGAGGGTCTCCTTTTTTCAGGATCGGGCAAACAATACTGAGGTTCCATTCATCGGGCATGCTTTCTTCCGACCATATCTTACAGATAAGTTGGTGCATTTTCCTAACCAACTTATCTCCAGCTGCTTTAAAGAGCTCGGCATTCAAGCCATCCGCTCCAGCGGATTTGTTAGACTTCAGCTTAGATATAGCAATCTTTACTTCGTCTAAGTCGGGAGGACGGGATTGTTGGCTTTCGTCGTCTATGTTGAATGGATCATCCTGCCTGACAGCGGAATTCGGTTCGTCGTCGCCGTTATACAGTCTGCAGAAGTGGTCCTTCCATATCCTCAGCATTGACTGCGGTTCCACTATGATGTTTCCACTTTCGTCTTTGCAGCCTTCGGTTCTAGGTTTATGTACTTGTGAATTTCGTTTCACCTGTTCATAAAACTTTCGAACTTCGTTTCTGCTTTTAAACCTCTCAACATCTTCGACCGCACGCTTCTCATGCTCTCTCTTTTTCCTTCTGAGAAGTCGGTGTTCCTCTCGCCTCTTCTGCTCATAGAGCTCATGAGCAGCTCTCGTCCTTTTATGCAGCGCCGCCTTGCGTGCCTGTTGTTTGGCTGCATTTGCCTGCCGATATTCCTCATCAAACCAGGGGTTCCTTGTTGGTGGTTGCTTGAAACCCAGCACGTCAGAGGCGGCTTCTCTGATTATATTGACAATGTTGCCACTGGTTTTCTATACATTGTGTTGGCGGCAGAAAACTTCGAAAGAGGTTACTTGAAACTCGGTCGGAGAAGGAATTGGCGATCTCTTGCGATTGTAGCCGTGCGACGTTTTACCTTCTCCCAGCATCTCCTTGTTTTGCCTTGGGTCTGGAAACCCGAAGTGCTACCTTGGCTACAACAAGGTAGTGGTCCGAGTCGATGTTAGCTCCTCGGAAAGTTCGGACATCCATGATGCTGGAAGCGTGTCTGGCGTCGATCGCAATATGGTCAATCTGGTTGACGGTAGATTGATCTGGAGATCTCCAAGTTCCTTTGTGGATGTTGAGGTGTGGAAAACGCGTACTGGCTACCATGACGTTTCGCCCCGCAGCAAAATCTATGAGCCTGAATCCGTTGTCGGAAGTGTTGTCGTGCAGGCTGTTTTTCCCGATTATTCCACCAAAGATGTCTTCCCTTCCTAGCTTGGCATTAAAATCGCCCAGGACAATTTTAATATCGTAGCTAGGACACTGCTCGTATGTTTTGTCTAAGAGCTCGAAAAACATATCTTTGGTGTTGTCATCCTTCTCATCTGTGGGGGCGTGCGCGCATATCAGGCTAATGTTGCCGAATTTAGCCTTGATGCGGATGGTCATGAGGCGCTCGTTGATGCACCTATAGCTTAAGACTTGTTGCCTAAGTCTGGCTCCAATGACGAAGCCGCATCCAAATAAGCGCTGTTGGTTTTCTCGGTAGCAGTCACCATAGTAGATATCGCAGTTTTTCATCCTCTTTTTGCCCGGCCCATCCCATCGTATTTCCTGGATGGCGGTGATGTCTGCTTTATAGCAGTCTAGGGCCTCCGCTAATTCTTCGGCTGCACGTGGTCTGTTAAGGGACCTAACATTCCACGTGCATATCCGAAGTTCGTTGTCCTTAATTCGTTTGCGTTGGTTGTCAGCAGTAAATCCGTCCGTTTCCGAGGCTTGTTGGTGCTTCGCAACTATAAGATTTTTACGTGGTCAGGAAGTCCTGACGGCACAACCCCCAACCTGGAGGGCCAGATCCTTAGTATAACTCCAAGGACGGGGAGCCGGATAAACCGCTCCTTATAGGCCTGGGCTCCGAATAAGTCGTAGAAGCCCTATAAGGTGTTCACTAAGTAGTTCAACCTTACTGGAACTGTAGACGCCACCGTTGATTCCATCTCGGGAATTCCTCCGCTGCCGTCTGGATAAGGAGAGGTGCCTTAGTGGACGCACCTCTCCCCCCCTCTCTCGTTTGCTGCCCCCAACAACTTTCCACGGGGGTTGGAACCCAATCTCCAGTTGAGGTACTAGGCACCCGATGTTCACCACGGGGAGGTGAGAGTAGGAGTTGGTAGACAGAGGTTGGTTTTGAGAAAAACCTGTGGACGCTTGTGTCCTCTTGAATGCACATGTCTACCATTTGAACATCGCGTGAAACACTACATCATTTAAATAACCACCACGCGAATTTTTGCAAGCATCTATTCTTTTGAGGTAATTTTCGACAACTTTTTCACACATATACAGAGAGAAAAATGACTACATAAAATCAATAAGATTGCCTTATTGTGCTATTTTGCTTAGAAATCTTTTAAAAATTATAAGTTCTCACATATTTTATACACTAAATGGTACTTTGCTTTGGCAAACATAATTTTTGTTTTCAAGTCTAGAGACTTCTGCGTGCCGGTGAATTTTAAGAAAAAAGTTAAAGTAAGTGTATAAAATTGATAAAAATGGATGAAAATATTGACAATGTAATCGCGAGTGGAAGTAAAGATGAAATTGTGAGTGAAGCAATCAATGTTCCATGATTAATATGGAATAATGACGAAATTGAGGAGACCCAGCAAATTTTTCTTTCCTGGGGCGTTAGTGGTTCGGTATCCGCGTGCTTAAAGTGTATGGAGTAAACTCCATTGACGTTCTCGAAAAAATGGAGATGGAAGACGTCTACAAATTTTGTAAGCAACTTTGACAGTTCCGGCTACTTTGGCGATCAAATTAAATTTCAAGCTGGTCTACGAAAGTGGAGGAAGGAGAGGGTAAGTTGTTTCGATATTCAATAAAATCTTAGTAAGTGGACCACCTGTGCCACAAAGTTGCTTAACCATGTTGCACAGGCCTTAAAGATAAGTTAAAGTTGTACATATATTGAGCTGTGTTCACACAAGCCAATTCCAAATGAAGGAATTGTTATTTGTTGTTTTTCAAGCTGTTCTTGGGTAGATGTCCGATAGCAGCTGTGTTGACCTTGGTGTGAACACAACTTGATAAACAAATTCTTGTTACTTTTGCAACAGAATGCTCTTATTTTATTTTTAGAATACACCTTTATTGTGTGATCAGGGTACACTATCACCCCCGTCGCGTCGACCCGAAAGGTTCTGGAATGGCTTGAAAAGATTTCCAACAATTCAAATTCAGCCACATCTTCTAGAGCGTCAACCAATTTACATGTTTCTGAGTTAACAGAAATAGATCTAACTGGTCTTCTTAAGTCATCTATTAGAGGCCAACTTCTCTTGGCTAGATGAACCTCCTTTTCATTTCTATGATTTAAACAATGGACTTAAGGTAGTTCGCCCGAAAAAAATACTGGAAATAAATTAATTTGTTTATTTCTTGTCATAGTTATGTTTATTATTACTTTTTATTTATTTACTTTTATGAAACATGTTATTTTTTTTTAAGAATATTATGTAGAATTTATTTATTAACCAATTATTATCATTACTCCTATTTTGTTACCTTTCATTGAAAAAAAAAAAACAAAAACAAAAAATTGTTTGAAAAAAGATGTCTATTTCTTCTTTTATTTAAATGAACTTAGCAGAATTTTTGTATTTATTTTTTATATTTTTCAACCATAGGTAAATGAACTATTAATAAGTTCGTCTCATCGTTTCTAAAAGAATTTCAATCTTTTTTTAATAAGATCTTCTTATTCTTTCAACAAGATTTTCACATGCTTTTAATAAGTTCTTCACATGTAATCAAATCGTTTTTCATTTTCTTCTTATCAGTTCTTCTTATTGTCACTAAAAGATCTTCTCATATTATCAATAATATCTTCTTATTGTTTCTAAGAGATTGGCTTATACTTTATAATACGTTTTCATATTTTTTTAAAAAGCAGTCCTATTAGAACGCAATAAGATATCTTCTTAAAAATAGGTGGATATCCTATAAAATGGGCATCTAGATTTAATAAGATTTTCTCCATGTTTTAATAAGACGTTTTTCTTGGATGAAAACCATAGGGAGATCTTATTACTTTTCTTCTATTTTATGTGGTACTTTTTTTCTGTGTATTGGGCGGTATCTCAGCCATAACTTGACCAATGTTGGTTTTTAAGTGCTCAAGAGTTAAAGGTTTATCTACATAAACACGAGAAATTAAGCGGCCAGGAAATGTCTCTTGCAATAAAGCCATATTCGCTAGAGTTGTGTGGCATGTGCCACCTTGTTTAAACCACATATTCTCTTAATCGCATTCTTCAATAGGCAACAGCCAAAAAAAAAAGTTGGATATCATATGACCATAACGCTCCGAATTGAAGGTGACATTCGTTCCATCGTCGCTTTCAAAGAAGTAAGGTCCAATCATACCTCCGGACCAAAGCGCGCACCAAATAGTGAGTTTTTATAGATGCAATGGCCTCTGTTCCACTAGTTGAGGATTCTCAGAACCCCAAATACGAAAATTTTGTTTATTAATATATCCACCGAGTGGGAAATGTGCTTCGTCGCTGAAGAAAATTTTGTTCGAAATATCGCCGTTCACCGCCTAACTGTTGTTCAAGCACCCATTCGACGTATCTACGACGTTGTGAGTGGTTAGCTGGCTTCAGTTGTTGTGTGGGCTTGGCTTTATATGGATGTAAGATCCAAATGCAAAACAAATGCCGTAATGTCCTAATTCCTGGGAACGACAAGCAATCGAAACATTCGGGTCTTCGGCGGCAACTTTTTCACTTACAGCAGCGATATTTTCAGTGGTACGGAGCGAAAAGATGATGCACAGGCATTACAATATTTGTAACCAATCCAGTTTCTTCAAATTTCTTCACAATTTTGCCAATTGCTTGCGTAGTTGGCCGATTATGTAAACCGTAATAAAACATATCTAAAATATTAAAATAATCTCTAATCTAATACATATGGGTGATTATACAAAAGTTGGGTAACTTTTGAGGATATTTTGTTTACGATAGTTTTTAAATCAAACTTCTATAAATTCGGGTGTATATGATAGCTAATCTAATTAATATATTGTTCCGAATCGGGCCAGTCACTTTTTTGAGTACATTGTAAGATATTTAAAAATTTCAGAATTTGACTGCCAGAGGACTGACGAGTATACACAGTTTTGAAAGTATTATAATGAAATTTAATACAAATTAGTAAAAATCTCTTAGGATTTAATAATGATCACTTAAAATCACTTAGTAACAATTAAAAATAATTATTAATATGTAATACTAGGAGAAAATACTACATCAGTTTTCAAAACAGACTTTTGACATTTAACGTAACGTTATTCACTTATCTTTTACTACTTTCACATAGTTTTACTAAATATTTCAAAGTAATCAACAAACAAAATCTAACAATATTCATCTTAAAAGTACTAATGATCAAGAAATGAAGAACAATAACAATTTACCTGACACAGAACTGACGCCACACTACTGACGAAAAAGACGAAATTTGAGATTATAATCTGGACTAATGTTTTTTTTGTAATTTAAAATATCAACAAACTACATTTTAACAAATCAAAGTCTAATACGAATAAATAAAAATAAACGTTAGATTAACAAAAAAAACGACTCACCATAAAACTGACGTGTTGACTAGCTAAGCACGTGTATAGACCACAAACATAACCCAAACTCTGGTACAGTTATGGTGGCCGTCAAATTGTGCGACCCGTAACTAACTTTATTACCAACATTAAAATTCAAAGTGGGATTTGACGTTGAGTCGGTGATATTTCGCACGAATTTTAAATTTAAATAACACACAAGAAACTGACGAATAAAACTGAACACAAAATTTCTTATTTTTTTAAATAAAGTGGAGAACACTGCATTATGAAAGTTGTAGTATATATTAAACTATATACATCGCAGATTGTATTAATTTAATAAGTTTTCTCAAATCAATGATAATGTTTAATAGACAGTCACTTAATGGTGGGTTTTCAGGGTTGTGACATGCCAGAGGACTGACGTTTTAAGAACTAATTTTGTTTTTTTAATAACTTGTATTCAAAATGAAGTACTGAAATTGGGTGACTAAATAAAGGTCTTTCGATTGTTTTAAAATAAATTGCAATCTCAATAAAATATAATCAGACTTTGTATATATTGGTTGATGACATCGAGTTACCCAACTTTTGTATAATCACCCATATGTATGTGGCTGTGGCAGAATCACCATTTATTAACTTTTAAGAGAAACTTCGCAATTGAATACATTGTATCAGCTTTTTCTCTCTTGAGGCTTTATTAATTCACAATTCATCTTGAATATTTCCAAGACCTTACTTGTGTTTTACAAATGCAGTTTTTCGGTTTTCAAAACGCTAAACCATATGCATGTACAGAAACAGGCAAAAGCTTTATACAATTAGTTCTTAAAACAGTTATAACGAATCCCAGTCTACAAATTATGAGTTATTTCACACAGGTATATTTTTTGCCTCAAAAACGTAATCTTAAAAATTCTAATTTATGGGAATTTTTTTTCCCATCAAACAAATTGATACAAAAAATATAATAAAAAAGAGGCTGGGATGCGACCCACACTTATAACTTCCCATTCTGTCTGTCAATTTGTCTTCTAAGCAAGGTTTGTAGGTTTTCGTGTTTTGTTAAAAAAGTTATCAGTTAAATTATTCTAAACAATTTAAAAATAACCAACAATATTTGGCATATGATTAAATAGTTTGATTTCAAAATCTATTTTTGTTAACGAGATTTTTAGTCGTAACCAATTTTTACCAATTTTGTAACCATTTTTTAAAAGTTTAATTTCTAATATAAACAAATACAAATTGGATGAATGAAATTAATTTGAAGTCAATGTTTTCTATTATTCACGAGATATCGAGAACCGAACATCAATTTTTACCAATTTTGCGTACTTTTTTTTGTAGGTTTTATTTTTTTATGAAAAAACGGACTGTTAGATTTTTATTAAAAAATTACTGAATGTTAAAAACAATATTTTTTATAAAACAAAATTATATCTAAAATTTTTGAAAAGATATTTGAGTCAAAAATCAATTTTTACGAACTTCTATTATTTTTTTTATAGGTTTTTATTTTTTGTAAAAAAACTGTCAATTCGATTTTTCTCAAAATTTTACCGAATGTTCAAAACAATATTTTTTATAAGATAAAATTAGTTTGAAGCCAATATCTCAAAGTTTTGAAAAGATATTTAGGTCGAAAATCAATTTTTACCAACTTTTGTTAATTTTTTTTTAGGTTTTTAATTTTTTGTAAAAAAACTGTCACTTCGATTTTTCTCAAAATTTTACTTAATGTTGAAAGAAATATTTTTTAAAAAATAAAACGTTATTCTTCGTTGCACAAAATTGTTTTGGAGAGAAAATCATTTTTTGTTCGTAAAATTTTCGAGGTGACAAATTTATTTTTCAGTTTTTTGATTTATAAAAAACCGTTAGTTGGATTTTTTTCCTAAAATATACTTGTTTGGTATCACGTTACAATATATAATGTAAAATTTAATTCAAGTCTCTAGCGTAATTGGTTCGTGAGATATTTAGGGTTAACCAAAATTTTCACCTTTTTTTAAACTGCTATGGTAAAAAAAACACCTACCCAATTTTCTTGAGAGCCCTTTCTGCATCTTTCTGCATTATTATCTGTATAACAAAATTTGTTTGAAATCTATATATCTGCTGGTTCTTGAGCTATGAACGACGCGAACGTATACGGACGTACGAACGTACGTACACCACGCAAGTTATAGAATTGCTTCCCAATCATAACAACCAAACCATACCAAGCGTATTCCATATCGCTAATAAAAATACCATTAAATACTAAATGCCCACCAAGCATATTTCGTTGAACATAATTTATGTGAATAGACATAAAATATTAAAAGTAATGTAAACAAAGAATATCGAACAAAGAATCTTCCACAGATACAGAATATCCAAACATAAATATAAAATCAAACTAATATAAACAAAAAGTCGTCAACGATCAAAATTCAAACTAATGTAAACAAAAATCGTCAACGATCAAAAACAATAAAATTGAATCATCATAAAATATGATGATAATGCATGTGTACCAATACACACATATTTATATTCTGTAAGAAGAAATTAAAAATATCAAAATGGTATAAATAAGCAGGGTTTTTCCTGACAGTAAGTTCAGTTCCATCTTGAAACTCCTACGTATAGCAGAAGATTTCCCCCCACCAGTGGTAAGGGATCCGGTGCTCAAATTAATAAATAAAATACTTGTTTAAATTTTAATTTTGCGTTTTATTTTAAAATCTTTTTAAAAAAATCCCGGAGGATTTAAAATACAAAATTCGCACGCACAGGCATCTTTCTAAAATTTTTTTATTTCGACTCTAGGGACCTTGAAACGTCGAGAAATGTCAAAATTTTCAATTTGACAAATCGGACCCATTACAATAACTTCCTATGGGAAGTTAAAAAGAATAAATTATATTCTTATTGATTTTCAAGCTGCAAGGATTGAAACAGAGAAATCAATGACATTGATAATAGATTTGAACTTTTTCTGGTTTGGCTTAACTTAGTTTTTGAATTTTAAAATATTACCACACATAACCACAAATTCAATAAGCAACTAGGCTCTATAAGTACCTACCGAACCATGTCAAAGTTAATTGCTTTACTGACTGAAATATTTATTTGAGACGTCGTCGTCGTCGTGTCAATCTTTATTTAAGATTCCTCCTCCACAAACTCAGCGAAATATTTAAAAGAGGTACAAACATCAAATAAAGTGTAAAAAAATGTTTGATTGCCATCCGCTCCATTTGATATTTTTCATAAATTTAACCACGCATTAATATCAAAATAAGATAGACATACAATTTGATTTTTAAAAAACCACAATGTTTTATACTTTTGGAAATCCTGTAACCAATGTTGTTAACCATATATGACACCGTTTGTGACATCATGACATCAGAAAGAGAGGCATTTAATCTTTTAACGTATTTTAACGATTCTATATTTATGACCATTAAATAAAGACAAAAAAAACCAAAACAAAAAAGATTCCGACAAAAACAATGATGAAAAATGTATTTCATAGATTAAGAACATCAAGGACATCGATTGGTTAATGTATACCTACTTGTAAAGAATGTATTTAGACGTGCCACACGGGAAAAATATTGCGTGGTATTACATACTGTTTAAGGCGGAAGATACATGATCTGAAATACCAAACGTAAAAGTTCAAACTCACGCGTCAAAATCTAAGAATCGAATAAAACAACAACAAAAAAAATGTATCAGGATTAGGCATCAAATGGAAATAGGATGTATAGAGACATAAATTAATGATGATGGCACAGATGATGATTGATGTTCAGTTGCGAGAATATACACATTACACATACACACACATATATATCTATAAATAAATTGCTTTTCTTTTGATATTGAGTCTGATAAGTTCTTGTTTTAAGTGATTCTGATTGAGCTTTCGTAATACCGATATACGAGCTGTTTGTTTGAAAAATCTCAGAAGAAAGTTAATAAGATTTTATGTTTGATATTTAATTTTATTTACGCAACGACGACGATATTTTTTCATTTTGATATTTAAATTCATTGTGTACAGTTTTATTGTGAATAATTTACTTCCTATACTTAAAAGACGAAAGCCCTCCAGGTTAAAACATGGACCATGATAACACTCCTGAACAAATTGCACCTGGGAGTTATTTCAAAGGGATACAAGGTAACAAACCGAGCATACCAGTAATGTGTTTTAAAGTGGTTGCCTTTTTGACATAAAACAGTTTGTGTTTATCCGGACAGAGATAGAGAAAGTTTCAGTTCCATTTTCTGCACTGCCTTAAGGGTTACTCTGGTTTCACATGATAGGTTTTTCAAGTGCTTTGTTCGTATTATGTATATATTATTTTTGATATGGGTAGGACAAGTTTTAGATTCATAAACAAAATTAAAGTGAAGATTTAATAACATAAGACTTGATTAAGCTAAACGACAAAACGTCAACGAGTTTCTTCCATTTAAACAGGCAATGATTTTTTTTTTTCAAAATTTAAGCTTACGTCAAAAATTGTTCATCTCCATGGCACTTCGCAGTTATCAATTTAAAGACCAAGTACCTACGACCCACTTTGGGAATTTATTTTAAACATTGAAGTTGATTATGTTTTAAAGTTTATAGCTTCTTAAAATACACAACCTGTGTTTTTGCTATTGCTTTCTTTTATTTTAAGATTTAAGTATTTTTCTTACGAAAAATGTCCATTAAATGTGTCTCATAACAAAATAACAAATGCGACAGTAATCAACAACGAAAAACAATAAAGGGGACCATAATAAATGGAAACAGAAACGAAGGATAATTTAAATTTTAATCTTCTTCTCCTACATCAACAATAAAAATTATTTATTTTTTTTAAGAAAAAATACTTGCAAAATAACCCAACGACAATAATCCTTAGCATATTAAAGCCCCATAAAAGGTGAAAACTTTGAAGGAATTAAATAATACTTGAAATGATTTACCTACGCCTCACAAGCTATACGAAACCGACCTACATCGACAATGTAATCCTCCTCCGCGCGCAATAATAATTCAAAATAAACACTAATAATAATTTTTGGGTCACATAATTTGAACATTTTATCAAGAGTGTGTTCAATCTGCCGTCAGGACAACCGGAAGAAAGTGCGCACAAGGACGAGGGAGGCTCATTGGAATAATGAATAACAATAACACCTACCTTCATAATCATAATCTTTTTCAACTGAGCACGAAAATGATGTCCTTGTAGCCGTGTAGTTATTGGAAGCATCAATTTTTGCTCCCAAATGGAGTCATTCGACTGATGTTATTTGTTTATTTTTCTAAATTATATTGGTTAATGAATTACTTACCCTAGAAAAGGTAATTGTTAAGGTTTCTGGGATGTTTATTTTTTGTTGTTGTTTTTGGTTTTTGTGGGAGGAGAGGCGTGGTTAAAAGGAACAACAAAAATACAAAAAGGAAAATTATTGTTTCTGTGTTTTTGCGTGATGCCTTTTCGAGCTTAAGATGTTGACAAGAATAAAAGGATTTTTTTTTTGTTATCAAATTTGTGTCTGAATTGTTTGGTTAGGTTTTTCCTGATGGTTGATAATTATGAAAACAAAGTACATAATAAATATAAGAAATGGGACAGTATCTATGGTCAATGCGCAGTTAATTTGGTAGGTTGTTGAAGTACAACAAACATTTTCCATTACCCAAGGAAATAATTTTTTAAATCAATAAATCTCCGTAACATAGTCACAGAAAAGTAATAGGCAGTGGCAAAAAATGGATTATATTGCTAATTCAGCAACACTAAATATATACATAGTATGTATATAACTGCAACATGAAATATCACTTAAAGTATAATTGCTAAACTAATTGATTAATTAAATATTGGAGGCTAACTTTAACCATTATTTATGGGTAAATTCACAAACGTCAAATTTGTTGGTAGTGATTAGACATCACTGCTTTTTTGCGATGCTGATCGTTTCTCAGCTGATTACGATGCGATGCTGATTGACAAAAAGTTTTACGTTTAAAAACGACGTTTGCTTTATGATGATTAAAATCTGGAGCCACACATTTTATCTCCTCTAGAACTTTTCTCCATAATACTGAATTTGATTTTCTGCCGGAAATAAATTCACCCTCATACTTTAATAGTTTAATTTGTGCGCTGGTAAAATATTCCCTGAAATTCATCAAATTAAATAATTTATTATTTATTATTTATTCATTGTCTTTTTCCGCCATTTTTGCTCCAAATCGCGTCGGCATCAAAAACTTATCAAAAAATTCTTGATGCTTTTTTTGTTTATATTTGCGCATCAGTTTATCGAACTTTGCAATAATGAACAATTGACATTTTAAGTGATGCCAATTATTTGCATGCATTTATGAACGTGCTACAGGGATGATCGCAAATTATCTCTGCAGTGATGCGTTTGTGAATATACACTATATCAAAAATCAGTTTCATGATGCTGAAAAAAGGAAACCGCATATAAAAGCTCCACAGGGTGAGCTGTATAGAGCCATGTCCAGTTTTGGTATCTTTAAATAAAATAAATTGGGTGGCGCAACAGTCCGTTGAGAACTAAGGCATAGTAACTTACAACTCTCAACCATTCCTTTGTACGAGTACTGTTGTCAGGGATTGGGGGAGCCTACAGTTTAAGGCCGAATCCGAACGGCTAATTTAAGAAAGCACTTTTCATGCCAAGAATTACTTTTGGAGAATTTGTCAATTCCTCGCAAGAGGCAGTACCCGTGAAAAAACTTTAGATGGCATAGGCAGGGATCGAACCCAAGACCTCTGGCATGACAGTCCAACGCACTTTTTTTTTTTTTTTTTTCAAATTCATTTTTATTAATTCATTCTTAAGACTATCTTAAAGCTAGACAAAAATTCATAAAACTAGCCTAATTATCCATAACTTACAACTAACTTACTGGTCCCATACGGACACTCTAAGTTAAACAATAATACTTAATGCTAATGCCTTTCGGCCCTAAGATCTATTTAACTTCAATTCATTTTATTTATTTGTGTATTCATTAGAAAATTTAGCAAAAACTAATGTCAATATCCTTTTTTATTTTTACTTAAAAAACTACTTAAAATAAGGTCCTTAATATAAAACTTAAAGCTAACTAAAACTACCTATTCTACCTATAAACTACTTAAAACTAGAACAACCACAGCAGCAAATCTAACTATCTAACGTTTTTTGTTTTTCATATTTTGTCTTTTTTTTTTTTATTTTTATTTTTTTGATTATTCCATGATTTTTTTTTTTAATTTTTTCTTTTTTTTTTTTGTATTTTTTTGTATTTTTCTTTTTTGTATTTTTTTTTGTATGTTTTTTTTTTTTTGTGCCACCATGCCTATTCTACTTAAAACTAAACCCTAAAACTATAAAACAAGTATGTAAGCAGGCCAAGGCTTAAAACCCCATCCCGACTACCCACTATCAAGTGCCGATTGAAGCCACCAAAACTGGTTCTCCTGCTTCACCCTATCAGTTCGGTCCCGTTCGGATACAGCCCTACTGAACCGAAGGAGCTCTGCTCCGCCTTGCGCCATGACGTCCCGATTGTACAGGAGTCGCCTATCCACGGTCCGTCGTCTGACGTGGTAGATTAACGGAACTGCCAATCTATCCTGTATCAGACCGCATCTATCTAAAAAGAGGAATGCCTCTGGTGGAATGAAGCCGCTCAAGCGTGCACTTTCAAAATACTCGTCGTTCGGATAGAACGCCCCGAAAATTAAATTGTTGGTCGAAGACATAGCTCTTGCAATGTGACCTCGAACGAGTTTTATCACGAAATTGTCAATTCTGTTGATTCGAGCCTCGTTGTATAGGACCTCGTTGGAATAGTAATGCACGTTAGAAGATTCGGCTGTTCGATATAAGCCGGTACAGCGTCGTAAACACTGCCGCTCGAACATCCGAAACTTCTCCATCTGGGAAGGGGCAACGTTGAACCACACAGGACAACCATAAACAATCATCGGCCGTATGAGGGCCATGTAGCAAATTACCTTCACTCTGGGGTCAAGCCGACTGCTAAAAACCAACCGTTTCGTCAGAGCGAAGGCTCCTCAGGCCCTGGTCAGAGCAGCATTTATATGTCTGTCGAAATATAAATACTGATCTAACCAGATACCGAGGTACTTCACTACACTTTTGCTCGCTAATGGCTGCCCGTGAAGATCAACGATGACCATCTTGTGCCAATTCTTGCACGTATCCCTCGTGGCCCTAGCCAACGGAGTCCGGAACAGAATTGTCTCCGACTTCTGGACATTTATTTTCAGTTTCCAGTCGTCGCAATATCGCTGAATCTTGTCGAAATCACGCTGCAAGAGAATTCTAATAACCTCAACCTTTCGGGCCGTTCTGTACGCAATTAGATCGTCGGCGTACGCAATTGCCTTTGTAAGACTACCTATCAGATCGCTGGTGTAAATGCTGAAGAGAATCGGCGAATTCACCGCTCCCTGTTGAAGACCATTTTTAATTAGGAATGTTGTGGTAGAAGTTACATTGCCACTTTTGACAACAAACTTTCTACCGTTAAGCATATCATAAAGTATATACAACAATGGCTTGCTTATGCCAAGCCTGCTCAGTTTTAGGTAAAGACCCTCTAACCATACGGTGTCAAAGGCCTTTTCCAAATCAACCAGAACTGCACCTGTGCATTGTTGTTTTGTTTTATTCCATTGGATATCAGAAACGAGTTTAGACGCAGCATGAATTGTGTCATGACCCGCCTTGAACCCGAACTGTTTATCCGGAATTATTTTGTTGTCCGCAGCCCACTTAGTCAGAGCCCTATTAATGATTTTTTCGAAAACCTTGCTGATGCTCGGAAGAAGACTTATCGACCGAAGATTTGACGGGTTGGAGTTGTCCTTTCCCTTTTTCGGGAGAGGATGAACCACAGCGGTCTTCCAATGCACTGGATAATATGCATTATTCAGTGCATTATTGAAGAGTGTGGTGTAAATGTCAATTGCCTCCATCGGTAAATGTCTTAGTACAACGTTGGATATACCATCGACACCTGCGGACTTTTTATTTTTTATTGAGTTGAAGATGAGCTGAAGCTCAACCTTCGTTACTAACAAGGTACTTGGTTCCGTTTGCTCGGCGATTATGGCATTTGCCAAGGAATGGTCATTGAACCGCATGAAACCGCGGTTCTCAGATCGCCATTGTGTTATATCATTTCGAAGGTTAAAGTGATTAAGTAGGGCTCTGTTTTCCAGGTCGTGGTTGGGGCGAATGCTAGCATTCACCTTGTACACTTGCTGGAAAGTAGCTCCCACCGCCTCCACTTTTTCCTTCGGATCTTCAACTATAAAAAAGTCATCGTCAAAGATGGCTTCCTCTGGATCTATTTGCGCTGTCCTGAGTACGTTTGTGTTCTCTTCAGTTCTTTGGAGTTTCAGACACGGAAGGTCATTGTCGTTCTTTTTCCTAAATATCTTGTTGATTTTAGGGAACATACCAGGGTCACTGGAATTAACTGACCGGATCTTGCGGTCCCAGTACTTGTTAATTGATAACCTGTAGTTCTCCTTAATCAACAGATTGACATTTTTTATTGACGACTTCAGTGTCCTAACCTCCAAGTCGTGTGGGTCTGTGAGTCGTCTGTACAAGTTTTTGAGTCTTGTCAGTAAGCCACTCTTGTGCCTACGTAATGCGTCAATAGTCGCGTTTCTGTAAGCGTCCATTTGGTCCCGTTCTTTGTACTTTGGTATTGTCCGTTCCATTGTTCGTTTTATTGTTTCGTCCATCTGTTGTAAATGTTGGTCAATTTCTGTATTTGTCAGGTTTCTGTTGTTTGGTGGGGCTCTGTCACTCGAACGAAGTTCTCTCGCTAAGGCGTTGGTGAAACGAGGCCAACGCATCTTACTGTAATTGTAAGAGTGCGTTGCAACGTATTCCTCCAACTCCAAGCGTTCGTTCGGAATCTGCATTACAGCAGCCAGTCCGCAGTGATCACTGTCGTACTCGACTGTCTGTAAGCAGTTTCGAGGGTGATTACCCACTTTGTCCGTAACTGTCAGTCTTGTGTCGTACAGCAAAAGATCCAGAAAGGAGCCGCTTCTTGGATACGATGGCTTTTCAGTAGCCAGCAGGTCGACGCCATATTCAACGCTGTAAAGATTCATCAAATTAAAAGGATGGTTACCTCTGGGATTACTATGTTGATTTCCCCAATCTTCATGTTTTGCGTTCAAATCACCGGCCAAGATGAAATAGTTTTCTTCCAAGCTCAGTTTCAGTTCCCTAAAAAGAATCTCAAGTTCTGAAGCAAAGTAAGTAACCTGCGGAGCTCCAGCCGCATAAGCCGCAATCATATACATCCGCTTCCCTTGAGTGAGAGAGATGCATACAACGCAAACTTCTAGCGTCTTGAGCTTTCGCAATTCATTGTTGTATATGACCTTATAATTAATGCCTTTTCGTATAAAAAGAGCGACACCGCCCCCTTGAGTGGAGTCGGGCCGGTCTCTTCTTACGATATTGTAATTTTTATGAGTCAATTTGTGTTTGTGGTTTAGCTTAGTTTCGCTAGCCATAAACACATCGGGACTGTAATCTTTCAACAATTGGAACATATTGGCTCTTCGTTCAATCCTAATCAGTGAATTTACATTCACAGCTAGGACTTTTAGGCGCGTCTCCGGCAGCGCGCCCATTATGGTCTAGATTGCGCCAGGCCAGGCAACAAAGAGTAGAGATGATCTACCCTTTTGCCTTGCTCCTTTATCTGACTTTGCAGCCCTGTTAGTTGACCTTGAATGCTCAACAACAAGGCTACAATGTCAGGCTGCACCTCTGGTGCCTTAGGCACAGGGGCCTTTGGGGCAACCGTTGGTGGAGCCTGTCTCGTTTTCCCATTCGCTGACACCATTTGGGCGTAAGAGAATTTGGGATCCACGAATTTTTGTGTTGGAGCCTGTCGAACTGTTCGACTTCCTTCGGCTCTTTGACTGGCCTGTTTTTGTTTCATTTGCTGGACCTTAGGGCAACCCCTATAGTTAGCCGGGTGCCCTTGGTTTCCACAAAGGACACACTTGAGCTGGGTCAAATCCTCAACCCGCTCACAGTCCAACGCACTAACCATCATGCCACGGGAACTACTTTTGGCAGCTTTGCCAAACTAAAATTGGAAAACAACTTAACAGAACCTTTCGATGTCAAAAAAGCTTTAGACCAGGTGATGTTCTGTCATGCTATTTCTTTAACATCGTAATTTAAAGAATACGAGTAGTGCAGAGCTTCCGCGTCAACACTAGAGGCACTATCTTTCAAAAGGTTGTCCAATTACTAGCATATGACATTGATTCCGATTATGGAAGAACTCTGCGTGATGTCAATGGTGCTTTTGTGAGTATTGCGGTAGAGGCGGCAAAAATAGGTTTAACTGTTAATGAGGGCAAAGCAAAGTATATGCTGTCATCAAGAAAGGACTTCCAAAGTATATGCTGTCATCAAGAAAGGACTTCCAACACCGATGTCTCAGTCAAAACGTCACCATCGACAGACGTAACTTTGAGGTAGTTAGGGACTTCGTCTACCTAGGCTCCGCTATGACCAACCAGGGCTGAGATCAAACTAAGAATAACTCTTGCTAACCGCTGTTTCTTTGGGCTAAGAAAGCAATTGAGTAGCAAAGCTCTCTTTAGAGGGACCAAAGTGTCGATATATAAGACCCTCATCATCCCCGTCCTGCTATACGGTGCAGAAGCATGGACAAAAGCTGATGAAAGAACCTTGGGTCGTTTCGAGAGAAAAGTTCTTCGCGTGATCTACTGTCCCGTATGCATAGGGGGTGAGTGGTGGAGACGATGAAACGAGAACTTATACATACTTAGGCTTGGTCACGTAGAGCGCATGGAAACCAATACTCCGGCCCGGAAAGTCTTCGAATCCACGCCCACAGGATAGCGCAGTAGAGGAAGACAGCTGTGACCTTAACCAACTTCGAGTAGGCAATCGGAGACATCTAGCTAGGGACCGAGTTTGTTGGTTGAGGCCCTAGTTCACACAGGACTGTAGCGTCACCTTAAGTAAGCAAGTATCTTTTTGGAAATAAAAAAAAATGATGGGTTAAGTTGTGTTTTCTGTCGAGATATTCGAGATGTTTAACCAATTGTATCATACTTTTGTAAATAAAATCTATCTACATACGGTTAAACTTAATACTCTCCTTATTCTCAAAATATTTGAGTCGAAAATCAATTCTACCTGAATGTCATATCATAATTTAACGAAAATTTGTTTCAGCTTTTTAATTTAATTTGATTTATAATAAATGCTTTTTTATTTCATAAAATTATTCTGTCTGAGTTAAAAATGTGTTAAATAATATCAATTAGAAGTAAATAGCATTATTGGTTCGTAGGATAAGAGCTTGAGAACTTTAAATATTAATACAGGACAGAAGTATTGTTCCAATTAAATTTGTATGATTATATAATCTTGTAGATAATATGGCATCATTTATTAAAATATAATTTCCGGCGTATGCCTGCTATGACTACGAGTTGTTTAGTTTATTCAGATTATTTCCAAGAAATCTAGCCGTATGATACCAATATTGGCTTGAAAATTGGCTTTTAGTGCTTCAAGAGGCTATACCGGAAATTGCACCAGAAGAAATGGTGTCACAATTCTTTGGACAAAGTGCTCTGTAACCTTCGAGAATAAATTCAGGTTTTTCGAAGTAAATTTCCTTCATTGTATAAGAAATGTTCATAATATATTGCCAAACCTTATTAGGTATAGTTTGACATCCAAAACTGTCAAACCATGAACAACCACCAGTGAAACTTCTCATGTAGCTTTAAAAAGAAATAATTTTTCATTTTTTTCAAATTACTTAATTAAAAAGAACACCCACTGATTGTATTTTAAATTTATTTCTGCAAATGTTGATGTTATCATCTTAAAAGTAAAGTTTTCAAGTAATCAAAGGCATAACAAAAACCATCAATTTGGATTCTTATAACCTCGTCAAGGAATGTCGTAATTTTTAGTTTAAAAACAACTCCTAAGAGAAATTGAGGATATTTGAAAAACAAGGAAATGGGCCCATTTGAAATAATTGTCCGCTTATTTCAGCTGACTGCAAGTAGAACTTTCTTTGCCTTAAGATAATTAAATTATACAATCTGAATTGTCATATGTTCCAAAAAAGGAATACCATTATATTAATTTTTAAAAGTTTCAAATTTCTAATCATTGTTGTTGGCTTTAGCAAACGTGAAGTTGGCATGCTTTAAAATGTGCCGCTTTAATAATTGATTTATTTTATCCTCAAACTAATTGATATCGATATTTTTTTCACTTCTTGGTATAGGTTTATTTAGTTTTTTAATTTTCTAGAAGATATCTATGAAAAAAAAATGGACAAAATAATTAAAAAGTTCAAAAGCATTGACAGAATAAGTGCATCCCTAATGGAATATTCGTGTTTTATTATATTCGTGATGACTTTTTATATTAAATTTAAAATAAAATAACATCAAAAAGTATTCTGTTCTGTTTAAAGATTTTTTTTTAATCCCATTAAAAACAAAAGTTCTTCCTTCGAAATATCAAAAAAACAAAAAAACGAAATAATATTCAGACGTAACTCAATATGTGATTGACATTGAAAAGAAAGATAAATGTTTATTCCAGAATCCTTTATGGAGCGAACTTATCCGTTAGCCAATCCAACAGCATCATATACGTACTTCTATCACAAAAATCCAAAAACAACAACTATCGAAAAGGGTACCTATATTAGGTATCTATATAGTAAAAAAGACAACGAAAAAACACATTTTACTGTCTCTATAGCTTTTAAACTTTCCTCCCAGTACCTAACGCCACTTTCATGACACACAAATTCAAGACATCCAACACGACTTAACTATAAGCATAAAAAAATCTTCCCTGTCATGTGAATTTCCGAAAAAATTTCTCCTGGGACCGAAGAAAATCATGAGTTCCGTAAGTCAAATGGATTTGTTTCATTTTATAGAGCAGACAAAACTTGTCGTTGTTTTTTTAAAGTTTTATTTGATTTTCCTCCCAAAACTATTTTTGAGTTTTGATGGATGGATATGAGTTTATAAAGCTTGATTAAAAATAAAAATAAAATACAAAAACAAAAATGTTGCAAAGCAATCCATTAGCAGGAATTTAGTTAAAACATTTAAAGTGCAATAAGCTAAGCACAAGTTAACGATTGAAAATAAAAATAAAAGTAGAATGAACACAAAAACTACTAGCACGCGGGTTATTTAATAACAGGTCAGGAAAACCCATTAAGCGGAAAAAATGAAAAATGGAAGACACAATTTTCAGTTTAATTTAATTTTATCTAGGAGTCTATAGTCTGTGAAGTCCTGTTTCTAATTTCAACTAAATTAAGAACAGGAAATTAAGTTCTATATTTCTTCCCCATGAATTTCAATTCTTTTTTGATGTAAAAAATCTCTCAAATGATATTATTGAGTAACTAAAGGGTGATTTTTTAGCTATTATCTTTTTGGCAACACTGGTTTAAAAAGCTGACGCACGTTTCGTGTTTTGTTTTAGTGTAAAACATCTTCAGTTTGGTCTATAATTTAACCATGAATCGTCTTACAAACGAACAACGCTTGCAAGTTATTGAATTTTATTAACAAAATTTTATTATCAAAAAAGAAAGTTCATCGAGCGCTTCTTTACCCAAAAATTGTGTTCAGCGACGAAGCCCATTTTTGGCTTAATGGGTAAGTAAATAAGCGGAATTGTCAATTTTGGAGTGAATATCAGCCAGAAGCATTGCAAGAGCTACCAATGCATCCAGAAAAAGTCACAGTTTGGTGCGGTTTATGGGCTGGTGGCATCATTTCACCGAATGGTGAGCGCTACCGTGAGATGATATCCAACTTTATTTGCCCAAAATGCAAGAGTTTCACTTGCATGACATCTGGTTTCAACAAGACGGTACCACATGCCCCACAGCACGCGCAACAATGGACTTATTGAAAGGCGAACATTTTATTTCTCGTTCGGGACCGGTCAATTGGCCGCCTACATCGTGCGATTTAACGCCTTTAGACTATTTTTTGTGGGGCTATGTTAAAACTCTTGTTTATACAGACAAGCCGCTTCAATTGACGCATTGAAAAACAACATTGAAGCATTTATTCGTGAGATACCGGCCGAAATGTTGGAAAGAGTATGCCAAAATTGGACTAAGCGGATGGACCATTTGAGGTGCAGTCAAGGTCAACATTTGCATGAAATAATCTTCAAACATTAAATTATATGGATCGTACTATCGATTCAAATAAAGATTTCATGCACTTTTCTGAATGTTATGTGTTTTTATTTCGAAAAACTTTCCTATAGCTTTTAAAAAATCACCCTTTATATGGGGAGCAACATCACTTGAGAAACTACAAAGTGCGTCTTCTGGACGTATCCAATTTGAAAATGTATAAACTCCACCATTTTTCAACCGATTTTCACAAAAGAACAAGATTTGTTTTAAATATTTTATGTAATTTATTTTAAATTTCTGAATAAAACGTCAATTAAATGATACACAATAATCTATTTTATTTTGGATGCCTGATAAGTTTTCAGTATTAGTTTTGAGTTCAATATCAAAGTTCTTCGGCATAAAAATTTTCTTTTTAAAAAACTTCACAGAAAAAAGTCTGGTACCGTCAAATCGTGAGAAAGGAGAAGCTATTCCAAATTACCGTTTTTTGAGATAGCATAGAAAGATTCGCAACTTTTCTGCAAGAACTTGATCGTAACGGCTGCGTTTCAGCAAGGTGTGTCTCTTGTTTGAAATAGAAGTTTTTAGACCTTTTTATTTATTTATTTATTTACCCTTTGTTTATTTATGCATGCTATTAACAAAAAAGGACTTAAAGCTAGACTTAAATCTATTTTTCGTTTTAAGTTGTATGTAATGCTTAAGCCGAAGTTTTTAATGAACAAAAAACTTAAAACGAGTTGTAAAGATTGTTTATAAGGGAGGAAGGACTGTTATGGAAGTCAAAGGTGGTAGCTAAGTCTAGCATTTTTGTACAAATGCAATAATTTGAATGGTGATGAGGAAGTCAAAAAAGAGGGGCCTGTCTGACGGTCCTTGGATTAGTATAAATAGGAATCTTTTCAAGAAGAAACGGTCAGTCTATGGTACCTGCTTAAAGCTGGTGTAGAAAGAGAATATCAACGACTTCACGTTGGTTTTGGAGGGTCTGCAGATTAATATGTTTTAAGCGATCTTCGTAACGTGGTAAGAATAGATTATCACCCCAAGAAAGACCGCGGAGTGAAAATCGACGAAATCTGTGTTGTACAGATTCAATTCTTTGAGAGTGAGAGTTCTGATTGGGAGACCAGACTTGATTAGCGTATCTAAGAAGAGGTCTAACAAAGGTGGTGTTTAGGGATTTAGTGACATTGGGGTTTGGCAATTCCTTAGGTCAACGTTTGATGAACCCAAGAGATGAGTTGGCCTTGTGAATAATATATTCAAAATGGGCTCGAAAATTTAACTGAGTGTCGCAAATAACTCCTAGGTCGCAAATAGAACACACGGAATAAATGCTAACATCGTGCAGACTGTATGTTCGGTAGTGAAGAAGTGAACGCTTGCGGGTAAATGTCATAAATTGGCATTAAGCTACATTGAGTTCTAAGAAGTCTGAAATAAATACAAATTATTTTAAAGTAAGACAGAATCAGATGGAGTAGATCGTAAATAGAGACAGTTGAATTATCAATGACATTAATAAAGTCCTTGAAAGTTAAGACAAATAATAAAGGGCCAAGGTGGATCCCTTATGGGACTCCTGATCGAAGAACGAGGATCTAGAAACAACTCTATTTCGGTGGTTCTCAAGGTAGGATCAGGAAGTTCAAGTTGTTAAGGAAGTTAAATACCTCGGTGGGACCATAACAAGTAACCTTTGTATGAAAAAACATATCAAGTTAAAACTTCAGGAGGCGAAGGCTGCCCTCTGCGTTTCCTGGAAAAACTGCATTGCAAATAAATCCATTCACGACTCAGCAAAACATAAACTGTTTCAAACTGTGGCAAAATCTATTATGCTTTACTCCTCGCAAGTGTGGGGCTACAAAGAATATGAGGATGTGGAAAAATTATTACGTTTCTTTTTGAAGCGAGTCTTTGTTCTCCCGTCATAAAATAAAATAAATTAGGTGGCGCAACAGTCCGTAGAAAACCAGGGCCTAGTGACTTACAACTCTTTACCATTCCTGTGTGCGAGTAATTGCAGGTATAATTTGAGAAATCACTTTTTCATGACAAGAATTAGTCTTGGAGAAATTGTCAATTCCTCGCAAGAGGCAGTAGCCGTGAAAAAAAACTTTAGGTGGCACAGGCAGGGATCGAACCCAAGACCTCTCGCATGACAATCCAACGCACTAACCATCATGCCACGGGTACTACTCTCCCATCAACAACGCCTATATATTTGCTTCATATCGAAACAGGTTTGCCACCGTTGTTCATCGACACGCTCAAGATTCATTTCGATTACGTTATCAAAATACTCCGATTGGATTCATCAAGGCTGGTCAATAGAGTATTAAAATTTGTCATCATAAATCGGCTTAATTTTGTACAAACTTGGATCGATCTTGCTAATTTGACGGGTGAACGATCGAATTTGATTTGGATAATCTAACGTGTTTTAAAGGAAGTCTTTGCTCCCTTGTTGCGAAATTGGATGAGAAATATCGGCAAAATTTCATCAACCAGGGCAAAGCATCGCAGTATAGAGACTTCTATAGTAAGTTGTAGTTTAATATTGGAGAATTAAACTACTTCGACGACAGGAGCTCAACGGATATGTTTTCTTTAATTCTACGAGCCAGAGGTGAGATACTTTCTCTGGACTACCAGACCAGAGTGCCAACTCTGCAACACCCATGATAGAGAGAATATCGGACATTTTTTAGGATTTTGTCCAATTATCCAAGAAATTCGTCGAGATATATTTGGGAAGAACCAATTTGAAGTTGAAGATGTAATCCAAACCCTTAATGGGGCAAAAGGCTGGGATAAACTTTACAAATTCCTCCAATGCGCAATTGCTTAGGTATAAAAAAAGAATTTTTACAGAGAGCTTTTAATTTTGCAGTGCTTTTAATTTGTTTGTTTTTTTTTCTTTCTTTTTGCTGTATCTTTTCATTGAAATTTAAAAATTTGTTTTATATAAACTTGTTTAAAATTAATTTCCAGTAATTTAATTTTATTAATCTATTTAATCTCACTTTTTATCTTTATCCTTTTTGTTTTGTTTTTTTTTTTTTCGTTATCAGAATTCATATTATGTCAATCTGACCGACGGTTTTAAAACTAGGTCTTAAAAGACTTGTAACCATTTATTGTATAACTGAATTTTGTATATAAAAAAAGTAATTTCTATTCTATTCTATTCTAGGTAATATCTGAGCTTTGAAATAAAAAAGGGTGAGAAATGAAATGCTTTAAGTTTACGAAAAATAATTTGGTGACTGATTTCATCAAAGGCTTTACTAAACTATGTAGTGATAACGTTCACTTTATTTCATTTCTTTAATTCGTGTTGAGTTTTGGACACAAATTCAGTAAGATTGGTTGTAGTAGATTTGCCCATTAAGAAGCCATGTTGTTGGGAAGAAAAATAGGTCTACAATAAAAATAGAGAGAGTCGCAGACAATGCTTTCGAAGAGCTTGAGAATTGAAGAAAGCTTGGCTATGGGCCTGTAGTTCATAACATCAAAGGCATGTTTCCAAAGCTTTTTGAAGATACCTTAAAAAATGGTATCTTCAATTGTGTTATTAGTTTTATCAGAAGGCTAACCTTGTACATTCCTCAAAGTTGCAGGAATTTCAGCTGTTAATGTTTTTAGTTATCTTACACAATAAAACAAAAAACTTTTCAAATTTTAAGAACTTTGTTAAAATTGAAAGTGGAAACCATTTTTTTTCTTAGCAGTAATTTTTGTTTCAAAAACAACTTTCAACTTCCTTACTTTGGATTAACTGAAGACATTTTTTATTTTATTCAACTGAAAATTCGCCTTTTGGTTTAGCTGGGCTAGAGTCATTTGCATGCAGTAAACAGGGTTAAGTTTAAACTTAGTCATAATTGAAACTCATAAAATTGAATAAAATAGGTTGAAGTCGTCACTTATATGGTAAATAAGAGAAATACAAGGGAAAAAATTTGTCCTTAAGTCTATTCTGTATCAAATATACATTCACCTGAAATCCATAATTTTAAATGTTTGCAGCATACACTTTAAATCTTTTATTCAATACTACTAAAATAGACTATAAACGACGGCTTATATTGAAGACATTTAAGATATTGCCGTAAAAAAATCACATAATTGAATTATCAAGATGAAATTTCGTTATTGACGAAAAACACAGCACTTGCGTTTTTTCTTTTATTTATTTTTGTTGTTGGTTTTGACTTTTCGTTGTATTTTTTTTGTCAGATTTATAAAGATTTTATAGTGCTCTCCATTTTTGCAGACATTTAAGAGAAATAAAAGAATAAATTGGATTAAAAAGGAATCAGACAAACAGCTTTGAAAATAAAATAAATGGGTTCAGCAAATGAGCTTTATTCTTTTATCTCAGAAAAAAAAACAAATATATGTAATAATATCTTTGTATGTATATGTTATATATTTATTGTTAACACAATGTAGATTGGTCCTTAGAAATCAGAATAATTTAGTGAATAGTTTTACTAGGTTTAACATTTTAAAAGAACATTTATAGCTTTTCAAATGAAAATTTGATTTATTGTGAAAAAATAAAATCCAAATGAAGTGAAACGGAAAAAAAAACAGAACGTTCTCAGTAAGGTGTCTGTTTCATTTTAAATACTTAAGAAAATTCATAGAAAATCTATGATAACCCGATGAGAAGTTCTATGATAACCCGATGAGAAGTTCTTTAATAACCAAATAATTTCATCATGTGATGCTACACTTGTTTACGCATGAAATTCACATGAAATTTAATACAAAGATTACTTCTTTACCATCATTTTCATAACCAGACCAAAATAGGTGACCGTATAAGTTTCCTTACTTATTAGAATTTCCACTATAATTGAAATTGCCTGATAGTCTATCAATTAATTATAAAACAAAATTTCTATTAAAGCTAATTACATATTAAATAGAAAACCAATCAATAGTCTATCTTTGATTTACTTAAAATTTACAGAACTTAAAATAATTCCCAAAACTCTACACATTCGTTGCTTTATCGAGTCTTAAATGCACGAATTGAACATTAATATTGTAAGACTATTTTATTTACTACCAATATTTTTTCATTGATGTACACTTTAATTAAAGCGAAAAGATGTCTTCTAGCCAAAATCGTTTTCATATTATTTTATTCACAAATAATAAAATAAGTAGGTATAATTATTTATGCATACACATAATACAAACTTATATGAAATCAATCAATCGACATTGAAATGGTAAATGTTGAGAAAATCAATAATTTATGATTTTTAAATGCAATAGCTGATGACAAATTTCATAATAAAATAAAAAAAGAGCTTGGCGTTTAGCTCACACTCATAACTTCCCATCCGTGTCCGTATGTCCATACTTCAAAGGCTTGAACAAAATATTAATAACAATATTTTGTTTGAGATACAAAAATTTGAATTTAATATCTTTCTTGGTTCTCGTACTACTTGAGTTATAACCCTATTTCTTACCAATTTTTTGTTGACTTTTTAGGTTTGGTGTTTTGTGAAATAAGTTATCAATTGAATTTTTCTAAAAAATGGTATCAATATATATTTTTGATCCCTAGATTTTTTCCCAAAATCCAATTTTTACCGCTGTTAGCATTTCTTAAAAGTTTTTATTTCCTATAAAAAAACATCGATTAGATTTTGTTAAGAACACTAACTTGAGTTACCAACAAAATCGAGCAGAGAATAAAATAGTTTTGAAGTAGGTAAATAATTTCATCTGTTCTCGAAATATTCGAATCAAATAACTGTTCTTAAAAATATTCGTAATCATTTTGTTTACGAAAACTGACTGTTTTATTTTTCTAAAAATTTTAATATTTAGATTATTTATTTAATATAAATTAGAGTTTACAATCTCAAATAGACAAACGAAATCTTTAAAATATACATACATTGAATCATTATAAATTAAAGAAATATACAAAAAAATTACAATTTTTTAATTTGTTAAAAAATACAAGTTTAACATATTTTTGAATGAGTTTCTACTCAAATGAAAATTAAAATGTATATTATTTGACACATTATTAATCTTAATTAATAGGTTCATTAAACTCATAATTTACTCTATAAACGTTTTCCCGCAATAAGGTTCGAATTCTTAGTTCTCTAGAAGGAGCGTAAAGATCAATTAGCGATAATAAATATCACTGAAAAAATTTATAGCAAACATCTCACGGCGGTTTTCTAATGTCTGCATACCAATAAGCTGACATCTAACGTTATACGAAGGCATTTCAATGTTACAGCCTAGTTTGTGTACTACAAATCTTGTACATTTGTTTGGGCATTTTCTATTCTTGTAATATGAACATTGTAATTCCACACTACGCAGCAATATTCCAGGATCGATCTAACATACGCAACATAAAGGGCTTTTAGTATCTAGGGGTCCCTAAGACCAAACGAGTAACGAAAAATAAAACCCAATAGAGTTGGCTTTGTTCACCATAAATTCTGTATATGATGAACTAAGTTTAGCTTGTAATCAAAAATTACTTCAAGGTCTTTTTAAAAAGAAAATCTATCAAGTACATGATTTTGCATATTGTAATCGTAAACGATAGGTAACAAACGAGACGGGTAAACGAAAAACTTTGACATTTGGATATGTTTAAGGCTAATTGGTTTATATTGCACCAGTTGATAAGATTGCTTACATCATTTTAGAGAAGCGTATAGTCTGTTAAATTTTGTACACGTCTAAAAAATTTTAAATCATCCGCAAACGTAAGACGTATTGAGTTTGTAAGGACATCAGGTAGGCCATTAATTAAAATAAGGAACAACATTAGACCTAAATGACTCCCTTGCGGAACGCCAGAAGTTACAGGAAAGGGATGAGAGGTAATCGAATCAATTAAAAAAAGCTGTATGCGCCCTGTAAGATAAGCTGTCAGACATTTTAGCATGTTGGAACAAAAACTTATTTTCTCTAATTTTTGTAATAAAATTTTATGATGCACCCTATCAAACGCTTTTGCAAAATCGGTGTAGATAACGTCCACTTGGTAACCCTTTTCTAATGAATTGAGAATACAATTCGTGAAAATGGTTAGGTTAATGGAAGTTGATCTACCGGATACAAGACCGTGTTGGTACGGGGATATGGTCTCTATTGTCCTCTTTAGGTATTGAGGGCAATATATTATTTACTAATAGGTCGGTAGTTTATTATTTCCTGTTTTGGACCACATTTGTAAATAGGAGTAACGAAGGACATTTTCCATTCTGGCAAAAATACACCATTTGTTAACGAACTATTAAAGACAAAACATAAAACTCTAGACAGAGCGACAGAACATTTTTTTAAAACAATAGGTGTAATTTCAACCGGACCAGGGGGGTTATTCCGTAAAACGATAATCTTTAGACGATAGCGTTTCGACGATAGTCTCACTTTACGTAAGACGATAATCGAAAATTGAAGTAAAAAAGTTTCGGTGTAGTTTAGTTTTGTTTCAAAATGAAAATAAAAACTCAAAAAAAAAAACAATTAATTCGGTTACGAATAATGGTGGATCCAGGGGGGGGGGGTCATGGGGGTCATGACCCCCCCCCCGGGAGATAATTTGTTTGTTTTTTTTGTAGGAATTCCCTTCAATTCAAAACTAATCGTATTGCGTTAATGGATATGACCCTCATTATATTTTGAATTATATATTTTGTGTATATGAAAACAAAATTTGTATTTTACTTCCTTAAACTTTGTTGCTAAAAGTTCTACTTTTAACTGAAGACTGGACCACGAACATAATATGGATCGGATATTCAGCTTTATTCCAAAAACACAGCACAAATTCATCAACTTTTGACCAATGGGCCATCCAGGGGGGGGGTCATATGAGCCATAAAGCTTATACAGTTAAGTTGTATAATTAAAGATTTCATCTCAAAATTTGTTAGTAATTTAACGACATTCACCAAAAAGTGGTTTGCTGTCAAAAACAACTATAATTATTGTTTTCACTCAATTTAGAATTTGAAAAAAAGTTTAGTCATGCTTATTATTTTCATAAAATTTGTTTCTAAGAAAAAGAACAAATATTCAGGTTCTTAAGAAGAAACCTTGAATAAGAGATCGTCAATTTGATATTAAGTTGCATTTAAATTCCTAAAACTCGCCTTCAATTTTATTATTAAATTTTTTTGACACATATAAAAGTGGTTTTTACTTGTGACATGTAGGAAATATGTAGCAAGTTTTGCATTAGTTAAAAAAAATCGAACTAGAGCTTTTAATCAAACATGACATTACGATGGTAAAGAAGTCGAAAAACGTGGGTACCCCGATTTCGTCCGTCTGTCTATCTGTTCTGACCCCTACAGTCCAAACAATTGTGATGATTGAAATTAAGGTTTTCAGCCAATTAGCGTGAGACGTTTTTTTCTTATTTTATTAATAGGAAAAATAACAGCACTTCCCATACAAATTTGTTTGTTAAAATATGTGATTTTTTAAAACTTTCTCTAAATTTTGTATTCTTAATTTGGCCTCTTTCTACAAGAGAAACATATTTTGGTATTGCTCCAGAAGGGTACCCCTCATAACTTTTATTTTGTTTTTAAGTTTTCTCAAGAACTAATGGACCGATTTCAGTTATCTTCTCTTTTTGTGCAAGTTCTTGTCGATGATCAAATGATCAAATTGATGATGATTTTTGATGATCAAAAATGTCATTTTTTTAAATTTTTTAAAATAATACCTATTAATTTGGTTTACAAAACTCGATATCTCAGAAAAGGGTCAATATTTCTTAACGAAATTTGTATGTATTATAAGCACTTTATTTAGTGCTTACCAAAAATATTTTTAAGACAAAATTTAAAATTTAAAATGATTTTCGAAAAAAAAAATTCGTTAGCGTTATTGGTTGGTGAGGTATTTTTTTGAAAGTAATTTCTCCATCTTTTTGTGTTATTATCTGTGTAACAATATTTATTTAAAGTCGATATCTCTACTAGTTCCTGAGATATGGACGATGAAAAATGGTATCCCGAAAGTACGAACACACGTTTTAACATTAAGATTCCACAAAATGTAAATTCCCAACACCAGAACTTGCAACACATCCTTATACCATGACTTCCCTAACGCCATGCTTCACAGTAGCTCGAGTATGCTTATGAGAATATTCATCAATACATTCCTCGATCTAAGCTTCCGTCCGTAAACAAAACCTAATTTATAATATTGTCATATGTCTAACAGTTATTTAACAATGCAAAAATATGTAGCTCCCCTTAATTCCAAAAAGACGTGTCCTGTGTTCTTCTATGTTCATTAGCAAACTTAAGACTTTCATTTCTTTTTTTTTAATGATGTATAGATTTGTATGAACGGCTGCATGCCATTTCGGTCATTACTTCGATAGTGATGCTTCTTCTTCTAAAGGTTTCTTTGCTGACTCCTGCACTCGTGGTCTGTTTCAAAAAATCTTTAGAGATTTCAAAGAAAAGAAGGGATTTAAGTTGATTAGCCTACAAAGTAGCTTCTCATCGTACGTCTCCTGCTTCTTTCCTTTTACTTTTCTGCTCACATTGTGAACCTTATTTTCGTTTTTAAATCGTGGAATTACGTAATTGACTGTGGAAGGGCTCTGTTGCACAATTTTTTCTATTTCTCGTACTGATGATTTACCGTCCTGGCTATGCAACAAAACCAATTTTCGAATTTCGTTTGCTTTCCTTTTGGAGTAATTTCGACGTGGAGCAGGAAACTACCTTAAATGTAAGCAAGGCCGGATCCAGACTTTTTATCAGGGGGGGGTCATACACTTAGATGAGTTTTTACTCACCGCTTAAAAATGTTCTTAAATGTTTTGTAAAGGATGCTAACAAAATTTAAATAACTGCTAAAATGACAACTTTAGTTATCAAATTATTTAGAACACTGTTGTCCAGCAAGGTATGGTCTAACTATTTAATTTGGATGACTCATATGAAAGCATTCCAAGATTCCAACAGTTTTCTAAATATGCCATATTTAAGAGCTAAAATACTATAGTTTAGAGGGTTTTTGGTGCATTTCGCGCAGAAATGTAGGAAGTTGTTTTGAAACGTTGCTTTTTTCCAAAAACAAAATACACTTGTTTTGTTTTCATTTCTATTAATGTGAAGAACGCTGCAAAAATTAAAAAATCCAGAAAATGAGAGAGGATCTGATATTTAAAAATGTCGGGCTTTTTTTGACGAAGTTTTTTCGAGCTCAATTTTCGGGAGTCTTTTATTACTATCGTTATCAATCTGCTTACTCGTATTTTGATCTTAAAGGCGTCAACAAAACTTAAAAATTGTAGAGATAAAAACGTTTGGTTCTTGAATTTAAGGAAATGGTTGCATTTAAGTACATAATTTCTCTAAAAAATTAAATTAAAACAAAGTAAGGTAAGTAAACAAATAAGTTGGGAAGAAAAGTTTTTGTAGTACTCACAAATTACACGTTTCAAAGCTTTTATATCAATAGATATAAAACGTTTATTATGTTTTTCACTTAGCCATTAGTTTAACAAAGGTGTCACTTGATTTTTTTGGGACATTTGTATTATTGAAATTCGTGTTTGAATCTCAGTTCTAGAGCATCCAAAGCAAATTCACTTCAAAAGTAGATTTATTTAATTTTGTAAGATCTTTTGTATTCAACAGAAAACCAACTTTGAAAGAAATAAAATGCACGACTGGGTCGCTAGAACTTGATAATTTCTTCCAAAAAGTCTGTTTAAAAATATTTCCTATATTTTAAGATTTAAAAATGTACCTGCAAAATAAGTTTTTCTCAAAAATTTAAATGCCATTTTATTTGTCAAAAAATCTAGATTAACCTATTTTTTCGAAAATCATTTTAAATTTTGTCTTAAAAATATTTTTGGTATAAGCACTTAATAAAGAGCTTATAAATATATGAACATTTTACATTTAAATTTCGTCAAAAAATGTTGTCCCCTATCTGAGATATCGAGTTTTGTAGACAAAATTTGTATTTTATTAAAAAAATTCATTATCAATTTGTTCATTGACAAGAGCTTGCACAGAAAGAGAAGAATTTTGAAATCGGTCCATTAGTTCTTGAGAAAACTTAAAAACAAAATAAAGGTTTTTTGAGGGGTACCCTTCTGGAGCCATACCAAAATATGTTTTTCTTGTAGAAAGAAGCCAAATTAAGAACACAAAATTTAGGGAAAGTTTTAGAAAAATCACATGTTTGAACCAAACAATTTGTGTGGGGACTGCTGTTATTTTTCGTATTAATAAAATGAAAAAAAAAACGCCTTACACTAATCGGCTGAAAATCTTAATTTCAATCAACACAATTGTTTGGACTGTAGGGGCCAGGAAAGACAGACAGACGGAAGGAATCGGGGGCCCACTTTTTTCGACTTCTCTACCGTCGTAATGTCATATTTGATTAAAAGCTCTAGTTTGAAATTGTTATCGCAGTAGAAATCACTTCAATAATCACTATTTATGTGTGTCAAAAAAATGTAATAATAAAATTGGAGGCTATTTTAAGGAGTTCAAAGGCAACTTAATATAAAATTGATGATCTCTTATTCAAGGTCTCGTCTTAAGAACCTGAATATTTGCTCTTTTTCTTAGAAACAATTTTTATGAAAATTATTTAAAGAATGCCTAAATATTTTTCAAATTCTAAATTGAGTAAAAACAAAAGTTTTAGTTGTTTTTGACAGCAAACCACTTTTTGGTGAATGTCGTTAAATTACTAATAAATCTTTAAATGAAATCTTTACTTATACAACTTAACTGTATAAGTTTTTTGGCTCATATGACCCCCCTGGATCGTCAATTGGTCAAAAGTTGATGAATTTGTGCTGTGTTTTTTGGAATAGGGCTGAATATCCGATTCATATTATGTTCTTAGTCCAATCTTTAATCAAAAGTAGTACTTTTAGCAACAAAGTTTAAGGAAGAAAATACAAATGTTGTTTTCATATACAAAAAAAAAAAAAATCAAAATATAATGGGGGTCATATCCATTAACGCAATACGATTAGTTTTGAATTGAAGGGAATTCCTACGAAAAAGCAAACAAATTATCTCCTAGGGGGGGTCATGACCCCCCCTGGATCCGCCATTGAATGTAGGTGAGAGTTTCTTGACATTTCTTAACCTTCCAGGATCCCTAGAATATCAATGGTTTTTATAGAGATGGCTAAGTGTGTATATGTACATATGTATGTACATACATACGTTAGACGTCCATTGTCCATAACTCAAAAACCAGCAATGATATCGTTTATAAATAAATTTTCTTTTACTGGAACGGATTTCCAAATTCAGTAGATGTTTTCTTTAACCACAGAAATTAGAAAAAAAATTCTGTTTCCGGATTTATAATGCTTTTTACACTTTATGACGACATATCGAATTGGTATGAACTTCAAATAAAGCAACTGACAATTCCCATTATAAATAAACATTTTACGAATAAAAAATGATTTGAACAACATTTGTTGACATTCATTAAAACTGAACTGACTGTTATTCTTACACGAATAAAAACATATTTTGGGCTCGAATATCTTGAGAACAAATAAATATTTTAACTTCAAAATTATTTTGTCTTTCACATAATAAGAAGGAAAAGAAAATGAAAATAAAACCATTTCACACGATAAGACCGCATTTTAAACACGCATTTTTGATTTATTCTCAGTTTTTCGCTAAAGTTTAATGTTTCTAATTTTGTAAAGTATGTATTAACTTTTACAGCTCAAGTAAGAGCTAATTTACATAAACAGTAAATTTTCAAAATTAGTTCAAAGTCCTAAGTATCCCTTTTTATGACAACGTCTGTAATTTGTATCTATACATTTAGAAAAATAAAAAAAAAAACAAATCTGACTTTGATCTCTTGGATTTGGAAAAAAAAACTATTTAAAAATTATGTTTGCTGTGCCAACTTCAAGTTCAATTATTTCTCAATTTCGACTTTCCTAAACTTCATATATGTATATTAATAGTCACATTTCTTTGGTGCGACCAACTTCATCTCCTTTGACGGATTGTAAATAGTTACATAAGCTAAATATTTATGTCTACATCAGAACAATTTTTTTATAAATTTAAGACCAAAATCAAACCCTTTCAGTACATAAATTTGATCTGTTGAATTAAAAATAAACAGTCATGCTATTAGTTAAAATCAATACATCATCATGTCATTAAGAAGTTTATAATATTAGGCAATCAGATTTAATTCTTGAGGGATTATTCTGACTTGAGTCAATCTGAAATATTGATTATATTTGGTAACTTAAAATCTTTTAAAGGATTTGTGTCTTTGCATTAATGGTTTGATGCGTAGTTTTCAATTTTGGCTTCAGAATTTATTGCAAAAGTTAATTATTTTATCGAATCGTTTAATCTTATAACCTTTTCAAGTTCAAATATAATTAATTGCGAGACTGTTTTATGTCTGCTATTAATATTTTATTCACGCAAATATCTGACTCGTCATGTCACAAAAATGTACAGAGAAATGCTTTCAACTTAGTTGATTAATATGCATATTATAATTTAATATATTATTATGTAGATATATGCATTCTATTTCAACGATGATGTAAACATTTCTCAGAACTGTTGCTGATTTCATGACAAAAAATAATCATACGAAATACTGCGAAATAAAATAAAATATGTGAAGTAATTGTAAAAAGACTAAATTTAATGTAAAAAAATCTTATAATTCTTCATTATTAATAAATAAATATTCAAGGCTGCAGCCCTGTATTACTTAATTGAAAGGTTAGGTCTGGGGCTCGATTAGTGTTTAACTGCATTTTTTTAGGAGTATATCTATATGAATAATGTTTTAAGTATTTTCCAAAAAGTACTCTATAAATTTCTAACTAGAATTAATATAACTTCAGGAGATAAAGTAATGTTTTTTAGAATGTACGAAAAGCACAAGAATGCACAAGAGCGTTTAAAACATTATACTTTTGAGCTTTTGAAAAATTCCTTAAAAATGCAACTTAAATACTTTCAATTAATTTTGGCTAGTTAAGTTAGTTTAAGTCGTATACATAGTTGTTTTTTTTTATTTAATTGATGGATCATAAGTGAGTATAAAAATTAATTAGCTTTTATATTTTGAACTTAAAAGTTCTATCTAATGATGACTAAGAAGATTCATTTGAACAAAAGTTTAAATTTTAAGATTAAAGCATAATTAAAAAGGATAGGAAAACCCTTATTAAGGAATGAAGCTGAAGAACTCTGCTTTTTATCTTTTGGAGTTACAGACCTCGAAAACTATCAACCATATTCCCGTTGTATATTTTTTTTTAGTTTTTAAACTGTGAATTAAAAAAATATTTCTTTTTAAACTTTAAGAAAAAAAGTACTCTAAGTCCTATACTTTTTATTTTTTTTCATTTTTGTCTGATAAAAACGAGCACATACAAAAATAAAAAAGAGGCTGGGATATGACCCACACTGATAACTTCCCATCCCGTCTGTCGATTTGTCTTGCTTAAAAGTTTGTAGGCTTGCGTGTTTTGTTAAAAAAGTTCTCAGTTGAATTATTCTTAATAATTTAAAAATTACCAACAATATTTTGCATATAATGAATGTAGTTTCATTTCAAAATCTATTTTTGTTAACGAGATTTTTAGTTGAAAACCAATTTTTACCAATTTTAGTAGCATTTGTTAAAGGTTTTTATTTCTTATAGAAACAAACACAAATTGGATGAATGAAACTAATTTGAAGTCAAAATCTTCTATTGTTTATGGGATATCGAGAACCGAACATCAATTTTTAACAATTTTGCGTACTATTTTTTGTAGATTTTAATTTTTTATGAAAAAAAACAGTCTAGTGTTGGATTTTTGTACAAGATTTACTGAATGCCGAAAACAATATTTTCTGTGAGATAAAATAAGTTTGAAGAGAATATTTTTATATTTTGAAAAGATATTTCAGTCAAAAGTAAAAATTGTTTTTTTTTAGGTTTTTATTTTTTGTATAAAAAACTGTCAATTCGAGTTTTCTCAAAATTGTACCAGATGTCAAAAACGTTATTTGTGTTTACATACAATTATTTTGGAGATAAAATCATTTTTTGTTCGTAAAATATTAAAGGTGACAAATATTTTTTTTTCAGTTTTTTTGATTTATAAAAAAAAACGGATTTTTTTCCAAAAATATATTTGTTTGGTATCACGTTACAATACATCATAATATATAAAATATAATCCAAGTCACTAGCATTATTGGTTCGTGAGATATTTTGGGTAAACCAAAAAGTTCAACCGTTTTTTAAATTGCTATGGTAAAAAAAACACCCACTCTCAAATTTCTTGAGAGCCCTTTCTGCATCTTTCTGCATTATTATCTGTACGTATAACAAAAGTTATTTGAAGTCGATATAGCTACTGGTTCTTGAGGTATGGACAACGAAAACAACTGCGAGAACGTACGGACGTACAGACGTACGAACGTACACACGCACGTACAGACATCTCTCTAAAAATCTTTTATTTCGACTCTTTGGACCTTGAAACGTTGAGAAATGTCAAAATTTTCAATTCGACAAATCGGACCGATTGCAATAACCTCGTATGGGAAGTAAATTAAAATGTTAATGTTATTGTATGTTTTTTTTTTTCCGAAAAACAAAAAACCTCAAAAAATTTGTTCTACTTCAAAGTGAAAAAAGAATCAGATTTTTGTTTGTATAGGTATAAGCCATAAATGTTTTATACGAGTATTTTGCAAGACAAGACAGGCAGATAGGAAATTAGGTTAGAAAAATGAAATAATATGCCTGATTAATATTTATAACTACATATATTGTAAATCAAGATTATGCCTTAACTCGTCGTTATTGAGGTATGCATCATCATCATCATATTCATCCATTTTTAAATAGAAACTTAATTTAATGTACGACATTATAATTTTTCATATAAATAGGTGCCTTATTTCACTTTTGTAAAGTGTAATCAAGCCAATTTATAACAGTTGGTCTTATTATGTACACTTAAACAAAGTGAAATAGAGCCAAATTGGTAAATTGTAACAAGTAATAGTTCTGAAAGTTGGTCTTATTTCACGGCACCGCATATAAGTAAATTTTTGGACAGGACTGAACCATTTTGCGCGTTCAAAATACTGTTTGTATAGTTTAAAGCTCTACGCAACGTATAGCTTTCCGTGAGAGAAGCACGGCTTTTCTAAATTCATCCCCCCCTACTTTTAGTGTTTGCCTTTGCGCCTTATTAAATTTTCATAGCGAAAAAACTTTAATGGGGAATTGAAGTCTTTTGAATGAGAATGGTAAATCTTGAGAAATTATTGGGATTTGAGGAATATTTACATTTTCATAATTTCCAACGCCCGGTTAAGATATTAGCACCAAAAATGTGCGAACACTGGTTAAGGTATTAGCACAAAAATGTAGTTTGACCCGAAGTCTTGTAGCTGTTAACTAATTGAGAACCGTCATAATTTAGCATACAAATTACTGTCACGCCTAATTTCGATATCAGTTTATGTGAGGGCACACCGGAGTGGTCAAGTGAGTTAAGAAACTGTACTGATACTCTCTACTAATAATCACTGATATCTTCTGCTACTTTATCTAAAAAGTTTGAATTGAAAGGTAAACACTTGCAATAAGTTCAGAATTACTTTGTTCTAAATTACAAACGTCTTTCTTAAGTCTCAAATAGCCCTCAGAATCGGTTTTTATCTCCTATTTTAGAAAATATAAAATTATGTATATATGTAGGTAGCCTGCACCCAACCCATTTAATGATAAGCAACGAAGTCCAAAAGCAGGAAGCACCTAATGATTCTCAAAAAGGAATACATCTAATATTAACTATAAGTGTTACCGGCGGATCTGCTTGTATAAGCTGCGAATGAAATATTTTATTGCTGTAAAAAGTATTTTAAAACACTCTCCAGCCTCGTAACTACCTTAAAACAAAAAATTATATCAAAATGTTGCTTCGTAGCGACGTTAAGGACGTACAAACAAACAAACAAACAACAAAGAAACGAACTGACTTTCCTTTTTATAACATTAGTGTAGATGTATGTATGTAGAATAAGGTTGAAATTTTAAGATTAGTTTTCAGAAAATATTTTAATAAGTTCGCAAGATAGTTTTTTTTAGTATTCCAGATTTTTTTTTTATAAGTATAATTTTTGATTCTACTGAAGAGTTATATAGAATTTTCATAAGAATTTGTTTTTGTTTTCAACGTAATTTAAATAAATTTTATTTTAATTCAATCCATTTCCTTACTTTCTAACGTTTTTGTGTGTTAACTTGACTTGAACAATAAAATTTTCAGTGTTACCTTCCAATCTATATTGGAAAATAAAATAAAGCACATATTGGCAACCCCTGTCAATAGAAATAACTCTCTTCATTCGTTATTGTTGTTTACTTTTGTGGCAAATGTAATAAAAGGAAATTAATACCTTAACAAAATTGTATTCAATTTGTCTGCCAAAAACTTATATATGTATAGATAAATACTTTTTTTACCCCAAGCATCCACTGCACATCATAGCCGTTCCGTCAATATCCTTACAAAACTTTTTTGTTATAGATGTACGTAAGTATAAGTAACGATAAATATAATAAGAATTGACTTACCTGGGTATTTTGTCGTACGAATCCCAAGACGTTAAGCAATTGTAAGACGAATATCTACTGTTACTTGCCATGTTGCAAAGTAGATTATCCATTTGTGTCTGGCTTGGTTAAGAAAAAAAAAAACAAGACAATTCCACTTCAAACACACAGACACATTCACATAATTGTTTGAACCAACACACTCTTATAAGTATAACACGTTCTTAGCTCGATGTAAGGTACAAGAAAAATATTAAATTTTATCGATCAATTATAGATTAAGGACTCCTTCTCGCTCGACGTTGTTCGCCTCCTTTGGTTTTTTCGTATTTTGGCCTTTATTATTCCGTTTTTCTTCTTTTTCATCACTTTCGAGCCAAACACTTATAGTGGCATTTATTATGACACAACGTTATTGCCTGATTATACTTTGTCATGACACAAAGGACATTTTGTTCCTTCTCTTCCTTATTTATATTTATATTTTTTTATTTTTGTTTAACGAAATCACAAATAACTAAGGACTATGATTGCCACAATTTTATTTTAGTATTCATTGTTAGCACTTGCTCACTTATGACGAATTTACATACCTACTCAGACTCACTGGGTGGGATTGGTTTTCTACAATTTCACTTAAATTATTATTTTATTTTTTCATGCGATTTAAAAATGAAAATTTAAGGTTCATATATATTTTTTCTTTTCTTAAAAACAACTGGACGGTGTGGTGCGGTGAATATTTCAATATTTATTGGTCAAGGAGTTAATTGTTTTTTTTTTTTTATTTGTTATTGGAAAGGCATTTGTTTTATTGCTTTACGTTTAAAATTGTGGTTTTGGGTGGGAAGAGTCGGTCGGTTAAATGGCGTTGCGGTGGTTTTGTACAAGAATCTGGTAGATACTAACTGAAAAAATTGCTAAGTTATAAATTCAAAGCTGGCATGCTAGCAGAATATTTAATTGCATTGTATATTACTAGGTCTACGTTAAGAGTGCTTACAGTTCAGAGTAGATCGAAACGTGAAATGCGAAATTACCGTCGTCATTCTCAAAAAATAACTAATCAAAAAAATGTTCTATATTCGAGTTAGGTAAAATACAAGGGGAAGGGAAATGTTAGTGAGTATTTTCAATATGTCAGTACACAACGACAGTGGGTCAGTGTTTCATAAATATTCTATAACACACATGTCGTGCACGCCACATACTATATGCAGTAATATTTTGCTTTCCTTAATTTGAATTTGTTTAACAAGTCTGTTGACCTATATATTATTTTGTAGCCTTGGCACGATAGTTAAAGTTTATCGGCACAGTGTTGGCCGCTGATAAAAATAAAAGTATGTTTTCTTAATTTTTAGGTCACACAGTCTTCATCATATAATGTTTCATGTTGACATGCAAGCAAACTGTGAAAACATGATTATTTTTCGTCTTTTGCAAAAAGAAAGGATTTTTTTAAAAAATGCTTTAACATAAGGTGTGAATTTTGTGTATACATTCAAAATTCTTCCTTCTGGTTTTTAAATATTTATGATAACAAAGAAATTATTCATTTTAGATTCGATATGAGTAATATTTATTCTATCGGGTGATTTTTTAAGAGCTTGAGAACTTTAAAAAAAAAAAAACGCATAAAATTTGCAAAATCTCATCGATTCTTTATTTGAAACGTTAGATTGGTCCATGACATTTACTTTTTGAAGATAATTTCATTTAAATGTTGACCGCGGCTGCGTCTTAGGTGGTCCATTCGGAAAGTCCAATTTTGGGTAACTTTTTCGAGCATTTCGGCCGGAATAGCCCGAATTTCTTCGGAAAAGTTGTCTTCCAAAGCTGAAATAGTTGCTGGCTTATTTGTGTAGACTTTAGACTTGACGTAACCCCACAAAAAATAGTCTAAAGGCGTCAAATCGCATGATCTTGGTGGCCAACTTACCGGTCCATTCCTTGAGATGAATTGTTCTCCGAAGTTTTCCCTCAAAATGGCCATAGAATCGCGAGCTGTGTGGCATGTAGCGCCATCTTGTTGAAACCACATGTCAACCAAGTTCAGTTCTTCCATTTTTGGCAACAAAAAGTTTGTTAGCATTGAACGATAGCGATCGCCATTCACCGTAACGTTGCGTCCAACAGCATCTTTGAAAAAATACGGTCCAATGATTCCACCAGCGTACAAACCACACCAAACAGTGCATTTTTCGGGATGCATGGGCAGTTCTTGAACGGCTTCTGGTTGCTCTTCACTCCAAATGCGGCAATTTTGCTTATTTACGTAGCCATTCAACCAGAAATGAGCCTGATTATGATTATGATTATGTAGAACATAAATCGGACGTAAAGCGCGAAACACATTTCGAACCGAACACTGATTTCGGTAATAAAATTCAATGATTTGCAAGCGTTGCTCGTTAGTAAGTCTATTCATGATGAAATGTCAAAGCATACTGAGCATCTTTCTCTTTGACACCATGTCTGAAATCCCGCGTGATCTGTCAAATACTAATGCATGAAAATCCTAACCTCAAAAAAATCACCCATTACTTTAAAATATTAATTTGAAAATTTAATGAGGATTCCATCAATTGTGTTTTACTACAAATGTCAAGTTACTTTCTTAAAAAGGCCATTTTATTTCTTCGAATATAAATCTCGTAATATGTAACATAACTTCCCACCAAACATAAAAAAGGAGCAAATATCTGTAAAGTACTTAAACTCTTAGCCACGAACAGTAATCAGTACGAGTACTTTAAGGGGGCAATTTTCAGGGTTAGGCAGGCATAGTGTATTAAATGTAAAGAAATTTCCCATAAGAGAGGTATGTATATTTTTGTATTTTGTGGCTTTGATAATTAGAAACTACGCCATTCATTACTTTAATTTTAACGATATACGCTTGAACAAAGCATTGGATCATTCACTACAAAAATGGTGAAAGTTTGCACCGACGCGACAGTTTGCATAAATATATAGCAATTTTGGGTCGTGGTGAAACACGCATAGTTGAGGTTAAATCAGATTTGTACATTTCTCATCGATCTTTGGGGTTAGGTATTCTACAAACAATATTACACCGTATTTAGCATACAGATGGGTCAAAAACGAAAGAAAGGGTTGGTGGAGGTGTGTACTCTGAACGACTGAATTTGTAGCGTGTTCCAGGCGGAACTTTTGGCGATAAAAGAAGTCTTGTCCTGGCTTAAAGAAAACGTGATATCAACATATGATATCCGTATCTTCTCAGATAGTCAGGCCGCTATCAAATCTCTGGATTCTGTCTCTACAAACTCTATAACAGTCCATAACTGTAGATCATCTCTAATGGAGATGGCACAACAGTTTAATATTCACCTTTGCTGGGTGCCGGGCCATAGAGACATTCCAGGTAACTGTAAGGCAGATGAACTCGCCAGGAACGGTACAGTACATCCCATCCTACCACGTTTGGCACGTACTGGCATACCAATCGCTACTTGTAAACTGTTGCTAATGCAAGACGCTGTGAGGAGGGCAGGCACCAGGTGGAACAACATCACCACGTGTCAAGTCACAAAAAACATCTGGCCAACACTGGATTTAAAACGTTCAAGGTGCTTGCTCTCTCTAAGCAGATCGCATATAAGCTCGATAATAGGTGTCATAACCGGACACTGTCTAATTGAAAAGCACGCCAGGAGATTAGGCGTATTCTCAAATGATTTCTACAGAAGCTGTATGGACGAGGAAGAGGAAGAAACAGTTCTTCATCTTCTCTGCACATGCCCTGCTCTGGCTCGAAAATGCAAGAATTACCTAGGAGGGTTCTTCTTTAACGATCTAAACGATCTTAATCATATCGGCATAATCAGCCTCTCACGTTTCGTAAGAAACTCAAACTGGTTCCATTAAGCTTAGGAAGAAACCTCAAGATTCATGTGGTATCACAATGGGCCATTAAACTGGCCTAAGTGTGTCCGTTTCCATCTTGGACAGCCACTTTAAGACTTTAACCTAACCTAACCTAGCATACAGATTATGACCATAATAACTTAGTTTATGGAAGATAAGTGAAATTCAGGATGTCTGCTGGCAGATTTTTGTTTTATAATACGATTATTTCAAAAACTAATTAACGGTTTGGGATGGAGTGGTGTCATTGAAATCAGTGACCGTGCGTATTTCTCAGTTGCTATGTTGCACTCGTCAAGTGAGCAACGCGCGTTAGCCATCGAGGCAATTTTCAAAGAGTAACGATTCGTACTTAACTGCGCGTCGACAGTTTTGTTCACACTTTGGTATACTACGAATAAGTGATGGGCCGAGTATGAATTTAATTCATTCGTGGGTTCTTAGGTTCCACGCAACTGCTTCGGCTATGAACACTCCAGTCGATCTTCAAGGACTCCCAAAAATATTAAAGTAGTTGAAGAGAGTTTACGTGAAAATCCACGACTTTCGATAAGGAAAAGGGCAGCCTCACTGGAACTTCCAAGAGCGATTATTCATGAAATTTTAAAAAAGGATTTAAAGTTCCATTCATTCAAAATTCAAATCGTTCAAGCACTCAAAGAAAGTGATTTTATTTCACGCAAACATTTTTGTGAGACGATATTCGAGCGACGACGCTCATTTTTATTTAAACGGGCACATTAATAAGCACAACTTCCTTAACTGGGCTCCAAGAACCCATAACCTTCGACTGAAACACCAAAAGCCATTGCATTGCCCCAGGATAACTGTTTGGTGCGCCTAATCCACGCATGGGATAATTGGACCATTTTTTTTCGAAAATGCTCGGGGCCAACATGTCAATAGAGACAATTACCGAACGCATGATAATGGATTTCTTTTTGCCGAACCTTCAAGCTCATCCATCGTTTTCATCACCCACGTGGTTCCAATAGGATGAATAGGGACGATGAAGTCCCTAAAAATCTTATCAGTCGGTTTGGGGACATCCCGTGGCCACCAAGGTCCCCCGACTTAAACCCAATGGATTTTTTGTTAAGGGACTACCTCAAAGAGAGAGTTTACAGCAACAATTCCCGAACTCTAGTGAACCTAAAAGAAAACATTGGTCGAGAAATCAGCGCAATCGAATCAAGTTTAATGCAGCGTGTGGCGCGACGGAAGACATTTGGATGACATAATATTCAAAAATTGAAATCCGCATTCTATCAAACAGATTTATGTTTTAATTTTGAAAATATAAATCTCCCGCCAGACACCCTATATAAGTTCTACTCGTATGTCAATGCTCCACAATCGATTTAAGCAGATATCGTTTTACGTTATCAAGGGCACATCGTACTCTTTACATATAGAAAATCATTCATACAAATTCAGAAAGTCTTTATTCGCCCAAGACTATATATTTCATACATTTGGAAAATTTCTCATATTTCAAGCTGTCTTTTTTACAGAATTAAAACAAAAATTAGAAAATAATAGAACTATAAACTAAATATTTACATTACTTATAGAGTTATACGTCAAGGCTTTATTGTAGGTCTTTCGTTGTTTTGCAGACATTTGTATAAACAATTTTGTGTCTAAATATCATGTTGCCTTCTCCTCCCCCAGGCTTGTCTTGTCGCATTTTGTTTTAAATAGAAACATTTTTAAACGTATTCGATACCCCTTTAGTGTGCGTGAAATATTAAATTAAACAATAACTGCTTTAAAAGTGCCTTAACTCATTCTTTTCATAAAAATTAAAGCTAAATTAAGAAAACTGTTACACAAAATTTGAATAATGGCGCATGTGAAATCAATATCGACCACAAATGAAATATTAACGTAAACAGATTAGACGCTAACAGTAAATCGCTGCCTAAGTAAGTATAAGTATATTAAGGATTCATTTGACTGTTGATAGGTAATTATAGAGAGTGATTTTCCACAGGATCACATTTATCCCAGATTTCCATTTAGAAATGGTCTTTAATTCTTTATACAAATCAAGTAGGTTACGTACATATAACTGGATTATTTATTTATTCATTCCTTCCAATTTTGCCACAGCCATACGGGTATATATAGGATAACGATAAGCAAGTGAGGTGTACGGTATATGAAAAGGCAATTCTACATAAAATAGGCCATCAGACAAATACGGGTCATTTCTCAAATAAAACCATAGTAACTTTCTGTATTGGAAACTAATCAATACTTCCGGAATACGATAGAATTTCACGGCAAAGTTGTTCTGATTGTCAGACGATTGGAAATATATGTACTGTGCACGTTTATAGTGTTGTATGAATAAGACAACACATTTGGTTTTCATAGAATTATAAATAAATAATTTACAAACAAACAATGTGTTCATAGGTTTAGGTATATATTTCTATGAATACGTTGGCACTTTAACTTAGAAACCAATAAAAGGTACTAATACTAACAGGCTTAACTGAATGGGAATATGAACACATTTATTTTAATAAAACCTCAAGGTAACAAAAATTTGTCTGAGCAAAGCTTTGATTTATTGTTACATTTCGTCGCCTGAATAAAATATTGTCCTAATGTGTGAAAAATTGAAGTTTCTAAGTTTAAAATTTAAATGCAGTTTTGTAAGTTTAAAATTTAAATGCAGTTTTGTTAGTGGAATGTTTCTCTAAAACTTTGATTTTTTCAATACCTATCTCAAGAAAAAACAGAGATAAAGGCTTAACAATAATTAAGTTTTGCATATAATAATAAAATCAAGATGTGAAAAAGAAAAGTGAAAAATATGCTCGGATGTGACTCACACTGATAATTTTCCATTGGTGTTAAAAATAAATAAATAATAAATATCTATCCGAATAGTCATTTAAAAAGTATTCAGTAAAAAATTAAGATTTTAGCTGTTTTTTGTGGAGATATTTCAGATATTCTCAAATTATATAACGGCGATGACGAACCAAATTCCGCTGTAAGTGAGATAAAACTACTCAACCTAGGCAACGCAGATCAACAATTCCGCCTACCCGACCTCGACGAAGTGAAGATAGCAATATCTAAACTGAGCTGACGGCATCGCTGCCAAACTATTGAAAGCAGCAGGCGATAACTTGGTAGGGAGGACGCACCAACTCATCTGCAAAATATGGTCGGAAGAAAGCATGCCCGATGAGTGGAATCTCAGCATAGTTTGCCCCTACGGCAGATCTTGGAAAAAACCCAGGAACTTCAAATCGATACCCACCATCTCTTTATCGATTTTAAAGCCGCGTATGACAGCATCTATAGGGAAGAGCTCTACAGAGCAATGTATAGTTTTGGCATCCCTGTCAAACTTATCCGTTTGTGCAGAATGACGATGGAGAATGCATGCTGCTTTATCAAGGTCGGAAAAGATCTCACCGATGCATTTGATGTCAAAATGTTCTGGACATGGTGAAAAAACGTCACCATGGACAGCTATAACTTTGAGGTAGTTGAAGACTTTGTCTACCTAGCCACCGCTTTGAACTAAGACAACGAAAGCAGCGCTGAAATCAAACGAAGAATAACTCTTGCAAATCGCTGCTTCTTTAAACCTTGAAGGCAATTGAGTAGTAAAGTCCTCTCTCGAGCATCTAAAATAACCCATATATAAGACACTCTGGACCCTGTCAAAGAAAGATGAGAGTGTCTTAGGATGTTTCGAGAGAAAAATTCTTCGGGTGATTTTTGGTTCGGTATGCATAAATGGAGAATAGAGGAGAAGATATAACGACGAACTGTACGAGCTGTACAGCGACACTGACCTTGTTAACAGAATTAAAGTCCAACGACTTAGATGGCTAGGTCATGTAGAGCCAATGGACATCAACGCTCCAGCCCGGAAGGTCTTCGAATCCAATACCGAGGGACGGCGCAGTAGAGGAAGACCGCGACTCAGGTGGCGCACGCAGGTGGGTGAAGACCTCAACCAACTTGGCGTGCGAAACAGGAGACAGCCAGCTAGAGACCGAGCTGGCTGGAGACGCATGTTGGTTGAGGCCCAGGTCCGCCCGGACTGTAGCGCCACCTTAAGTAAGTATTTCAGAAGTTAAATCAATTTATTGATATTATTGGAAGGACTTTAATTTTTAATTTTAAAAGTATGGACTTTAATATTTAGTGTGAGATGAACTAATTTTGAAGTTAATTTTTTTGTTTCAAAGTTATTTGAGTCGGAAATTAATTTATAATCATTTTAAGGTATTTATTTTCAATTTCCCATTGATAATTATTGTAATCGGTCCGATTTGTCGAATTGCAAATTTTTTACATTTCTTGACATTTCAAGTTCCCTAGAATATAAACCAAAGATTTTTAGAGAGATGTCTATGTGCGCGTGTACGTACGTTCGGGATACAATCAAACACATATTGTTATACAGATAACAACACAGAAAGACACAGAACGAACTTTAAACAAAAATTGTTTTTGGAGTTTTCATTCCATTTAAATTACAAACTAAATACAAGTTTTGGTTGATCCAAAATATCTCACGAACCAATAAAAACAAATATTTTTCACCCCGAATATTTTCCTAACAAAAAAAATATTTTACCTCCAAAATAGTTTCATACAGCCAAGAATTACGTTCTCACATCTATTCAAATTTTGAGAAAAATCGAAGAAAATGTTTTTTCACAAAAAAAAAATAAAAAAAACATTATTAAAAATTCGTGAAAATTGATTTTCGACTTTTGGCAAAAATTAAAGATATTGACTTCAACTAATTTCATCTTAATAGAAAATTGTGTTCATTATTTAGGATGAAAATCCATCATTCAGTTTTATCATAAAAATTAAAAACTACAAAAATTGGTAAAAATATATGTTCCATTCTTAAAATCACGTGAGGTATTGACTTCTAAATTATTTCATTCTGTGCTAAATTTTGTTGTCAACGGAATATAATGGTCTTAGGAAAATCCAATCTGTATTTTCTTATTTGAGAAATAAAAATTTTCAAAAAATGCTACTTAAATTGGTAAAAATTGGTTTTCGACTAAAAATCTCGGGAACAAAAACAAATATTAACTTTTAGTTCATTTTCTAAGAAAATTCAATTGACAACTTATTTTTACAAAATACGAAAAACTGCAAAAGCAACAAAATAAAAACTGATAAGAAATGGTGTGCGGCTCAAATATAGTCGAGAACAGAAAAAGATATTGACTTCAAATTTTCTTATCTAATGTGTTATCAACATTTTGTTAAAGTTTTAGACAAATCGACAGACGGGCACGGATGGGAAGTTATCAGTGTGCGTCGCATCTCAGCCTCTTTTTTATTTGTTTTCCAATTTTAAAATTGATTTTAAAAATCTAAGTTCCAACAGAATACAAAATTTTATTCGTAAATGCATACTTAAACTATTTATTAAAATCTTAAAGTTGACCATAACCTGCAAAAATAATACATTTACAACTAAAATTTCAAGAGACACATTGAACAAAATTAATGAACTTTTTAATACTTTAAAAATTTCAAATACATTAAGATAATCAAATTGAATCCAACGATACAGAAGTCTTGAAAAAACATAATTTTCAAGTGTTATCATTTTGGATTCCTATAAACTTCTTCTTTTCAAACCAACGCAACGTAAATCAATTTTCGAAAGGAGTTAGATGTCAGCTAAGTTTGATTGGCTTAACAAAATTAACTTTGAAACTTATTTGCATAGGATCAACATTTTTTTCGTATAACGATGAACGTTTTGAATTTCTCGCGAGATACACATGTAATAAAATTATTTGATAACGATCAAAAATCAGACACCCGTGAAAAGTAAAGAATAAGCTTTTGTTTCGTCTACAAACTTTTATCAATCAGTTCTTATGGAACCCATCATTTTCAAAGTGTGTACCTTTTTATTATAAGCTCGTATGTACATATGTCATGCAAATCTAAGTTTAGAGTTTAAGGTTGCATGAGAGACATATGTGGGTTAGGTAGATATTTCTTTTCAAGGACTCTTTCTATATGACTACACAGTACACATATCTACCAAGGACATCAAAGTGTATAGTGTTCGGATGGCTCCACCTAGTTGAAAGTATCGATTTTTTCGTCACACAGCTTTTAGATACACATCAAAACCAAAAACTTAATTGGTTTTGATTAATGTGTTTGAGCTAGTTTTTGAATGAACAATTTTCCAAATATCTCTGCTGTACTCTACATCTCACTCCAAAGTGTTTTTGAATATACTACGTAGGTAAATTTTTGTTCTTCTATGACCTTATAAAACAGCTAAAAACTTACTTAAAATAAAAACGATTATAAAAGCGAAGAGAAGATGAATAGATTAACTTCTTTTCGTATCATGTTCAGATATTGTCTTGAGGACTTGGTAGGGCACAAAAAAAGAATGGCTATAGTCCTAGTTATGGAAGTCAGGAGTATAGGTAGGTAGTCCTTAACACAGTTTACGAGTGTACTTTTATTGTATGTGTGTCATCTGTCGTGCGTGAGGAGATGAATGAAAATTTTCAACAACAACAAAAAAATCCAAAGAAAAGAAAGAACACTCAGTAAAGTAAAATGAAAAAGTACTTATGCTTGAGATTGAAAAAAGAATTAAATTTTGTTGTATTTTAACGAAAAAAATGTATTTCAAACAAAAGACAAAGTACAAAAATTCCTCAAAAGCGTTGTTCTAATCAATTAAATTGAACTACCTAATTATATCATTTTCTTTAAACTTTTAACCAATAACATAATTCTTAATAATGCAGGAGATTATAGAGAAACGATTTTTTTTAAATACATTCTCAATGTTCAGTCTTAATAATTGATTTTTTATCCTTGCATCTTTATTCGGATTCTGCATGCTTATGCGAATTGAAAATTAAATTGTATTATTTCTAATGCGGCAACGACTTATAGAAAAAAGACTTTTCACTTTTTTAACATCCTTAATTTCATTATTTCTAAATCTGATGCTTATATATTCATATGACGTATGTATATATGCAATGAAGGATACTATAATGTGCATATGGTATATGATTATTTAAATGGTTGGAAATTATGTTTTTAAGACAATTCTCTACTAACTCAAATAATTTACCGATAACTTTTTTTTCATGAAGAAGAAGTAATTGCTTTTAAATCAATTTGATTATAATTCGATTGCAAGGATTTCTCAATATTAATGCAGTAATATCATTCTGTTAGAAGGAAAAGTTGTCCCTTAACACTTTTTAATATTAATTCAATTACATACATATACATAAAGTATTTTAAATTTTAATGAAATGGGAAAGTTTGCGAAACATGACAATTTCACGGACATGAAAAACTCTAAATCCGAAGAAATGAAATTCATTCTCTATTAAAATATTTAAGTGATTAGGGGACATAATTGTTACATATACTTACTGAATGGTACATATATTGATAATTCTCGACTTAAAGGTTAAACCATTTCGGATGATTGGCTTTTTCTAATGTAGAGAAATTACAAGATGGAATAAGGTTAAAAATATCGTAACTGTACCAATTTAATTATTATGAAAAAGTAAATCATAATATGTTGATCTAACATACACTTTGATGCGCAAACAAAATTACTATAAAGTTGTCTTAGACAAAATTAGAAAAGACAACATTTTTAAAATGTATTGTTAAAAAGAGGTCCCATCCCGTTTGTCGACTTGTCTATAAAACTTTAATAAAATGTTAAACACAATATTTTGGGTGAACAAAAAAAAATTGAAGTCAATAGCATTCTTTGTTCTCTTAATACTTGAGTCGAAAACCATTTCTTATCAGTTTTTTGTTGTCTTTGTAGGTTTTCGTGTTTTGTTAAAAAAAAATGTGTCAGTTGATTTTTTCTAAAAAATTAACTAAAAATTATGAAATTGGTTTGAAGGCACTATCTTTCATTTTTGCCAAGATATTTGAGTTAACAATTAATTTTCAATAACTTTTAGTTTTTTTTTATTTGTCTCAAAATTTTACCAGATGTCAAAAACGTCATTCTTCATTGCATAAAATTATTTTGTATGTAAAATATTTGACGTAACAAATATATTTTTCTAGTCTTTTTTAATTTATAATAAACTATGCTTGTTTAGTATCACGTTACATTATACATATACAATTTAATTAAAGTCGCTAGCGTTATTGGGTTGTTTTTCATTGAAGTTATTTTTATTTCGACAAATCGGACCGATTACAAGAATTTCCTATGTGAATAAAAGTTTCTCTCAAACCTTAAATGGCGCTTCTTTAAATTGAAAATAAAGAATATTGAGATATTTTTATTCAAAATGGTAAAAAATAACGTTATACAATACAAGGTGTATGGTGGCTGACAAAAGTAATAAACGATGCGGGGGAGTGGTGTCATTAGAATCAGTGATCGTGCGGATTTCTCAGTCACGATTTCGTGCTGGTCAAGTGAGTATCGCGCGTTCGCCATCAAAGCATTTTTGAAGAGTAACGATTCGTATGTAACGTATTTCTCCAATCCTTATTGGGAATATAGAGTTTTTGGGGGAAGGTTGTTTTGTTTTCAGCCGTGATATTCGTTGACTGTATATTTGTTTTGCTTTTATTTTTAATATTAATTTTGATTTTGTTTTCGACATCTCTTTGACTGAATTTGATTAAATTGTATACTTTTCAGGCACAGACATTAATCACACTGAGATATCAAATTCTCTTAAGCATGTTTTGTTAGAACCGTCCCATCATGTTATTTTATACCCTTCCTGCAGTAACTAAAAAAAACTGTAATCAAAATCTTAAAATATATATCCCATCTATTAGATTTTTAAATGGGTAACATAATTAAATGATAATATATGAAGAAAGTATTTTCTGCTAACATCATTATGCTAATATAGAGGTTGAGTAAGTATACTTATATACCAGTCTAACCTATCTCATTTAAATATTGAATGTTTCAAAGATGAAAAAAAACAACAAAATTTGTAATGGAAGGGGAGACTAGAATGTCTTAACTTATCACAAAGAAATCGAATTTTTGTGTCAGCTCCATTAAACGCTCTTTTAATGTGCCATTTTAAAAGACTTTTGTATATGTGAGCGTAAGTGAAATCCTGTGTATGTGTATACGATGTATACATATTTACTTCCGACACGTCAATCAAAATCAGAAGTCAAACCATTTGGAACCCTCTTCGATTGAGTATACCGTCAGTTCTTGAAGTCCCTAATTACATTTTAAATGATTATACCCCAACGCTACGCCACCATCCGCATGGGTGATGATGGTGGTAATGTTGGTAAGAAATATTCATATATCTACTTTAAAGTTCCATTTGAACACTTCAATAATTAATAGAAAAGAGCAAGGACTACGACAACACAGAGGGTGTGCTTCTATAAAGTGTCTCGAGAAATGTTAAAAGTGAGAGTCTGAGAAATGTAAAATTTGTTCCACCTTGACGAATCCTTTTGAAATTGATTTCGATTAAATTCCCTGTGAACTTTGTAGTTTTTTTTTTATTTCTTCTTCTAAATTAATCAATCATTTTAGGAATTCCAAAAGTCTGTCCCCGAAAACCAATCTTCCATGTGCTTGTGCAATCCTTCCACAAAATTCCTTTTTTCCTTTTTATAGTGCTCTTATATTACGTATATAATATAGTCTCACAGTTCGCATTCGAACACGATGACAACGTTTAATTCTGCCCCAAAGAATAGCCCAATAACCATTGGGCGATTGAGGCGTGTCTTCTTTAACAATCATCATGAAAAGAATGTTTCAACACGAATGAAAATTCTGAGTAAATATAAAAAAAGATGACACAGAAAAAAACAACTTTAAATGGTGTCTTATAGGTAAATAAAGCTTTACCCTTGGGCTATTCCTTCCTCCAAAGAAATAAACCTTCCTTTGCTTCCGTTTAGTCGTCCGTCTATACTTTAGTGACATATTGCACGATGGATATGGAATTTTTCATGAGGCTAAAAACCGGAGATTTCGGGTGCGTATTTAGCAAGTTTACAGACAATGGAATTATGCATAAAAGTATAGAATTTATGTGTGTGAAACGAACATATTCATACGAGTATATGTATGTTTTGGGTTATATCGATGGGAAAATTTAAAAGGCAAAACTCCAGAGGCATTGTATACATATAATGTAAATTAGGAATCGTAATTTTGGGGCTCAATTTAAATTGTTTATTGAACAAATAAAAATGTTCGAAGGTACATCCTCTTTCTGTTTCCTTTTATACAAAGCAAAGTTTATTGAACAGGTACAAGGTTTTTATTGTCAAACATTAACATTTATGAATATTTTAAGAAAAACAAAAATACAATATATAAAAAACTTTAAACATTTAAAATGTCAGTCGAAGTTGAAAAACCATATAGGGCCATAAAACAACTGTTTCGGTATTGGAATTCTAAGAACTTTTTTTAAACTTATTCGAACGAGAGAATTCAATCAATGTTAAGTGCTCACACTGTGTTTACATAATAAGGGTAGTATTATCCCCTTGAGTGTGCACTTAGTATAAAAAAAAAGAGGCTGGGATGCGACCCACACTGATAACTTCCCATCCCGTCTGTCGATTTGTCTTGCTTAAAAGTTTGTTTATATGAATCAATTTTTACCAAATTTGCGTACTATTTTTTGTAGATTTTATTTTTTTATGAAAAAACGGACTGTTGCATTTTTATACAAAATTTACTGAATATCGAAAACAATATTTTCTGTGAAAAAAAATAAATTTGAAGCCAATATTTGAAAAGCTATTTGAGTCGAAAGTAAATTTTTACCAACTTTTGTTAATTTTTTTTTTAGGTTTATAATTTTTGTAAAAAAACTGTCAATTCGATTTTTCACAAAATTTTATTGAATGTTGAAAAAAATATTTCTTATAAGTTAAAATTAGTTAGAAGCCATTATCTCAAAGTTTTGAAAAGATATTTGAGTCGAAAATCAATTTTTACCACCTTTTATTAATTTTTTTTAGGTTTTTATTTTTTTTTAAACTGTCAATTCGATTTTTCTCAACATTTTTCAGAATGTTGAAAACAATATTTCTTATAAGATAAAAAAAGTTTGAAGCCTGAATCTCAAGTTTTTGAAAAGATATTTGCGTCGAAATTCAATTTTTACCAACTATGAGTAAATTTTTTTTAGGATTGTATTTTTTATAAAAAAAAACTGTCAATTAGATTTTTCTTAAAATTTTATCAGATGTCAAAAACATTATTCTCCGTTGCACAAAATTGTTTTGGAGATGAAATCATAATTTGGTCGTAAAATTTTCGAGGTGACAATTTTTTTTTCAGTTTTTTTGATTTATAAAAAAACCGTTAATTGGATTTTTTTCCAAAAATATAATTGTTTTGTATTACGTTACAATATGTATATATTATAAAATTTAATTCAAGTCTCTAGCATCTTTGGTTCATGAGATATTTAGGTTTAACCAAAATTTTCACCTTTTTTTTAAACTGATATGGTAAAAAAACCACCCACGCAATTTTCTTGAAAGCCCTTTCTGCACCTTTCTGCCTTATTATCTGTATAACAAAATTTATTTGAAGTCGATATCTCTTCTGGTTCTTGAGCTATGAAGGACGAAAAAAACGTCGCGAACGTACAGACGTACGGACGTACGAACGTACGTACACACGCACGCACAGACATCTTTCTAAAAATCTTTTATTTCGACTCTAGGGACCTTGAAACGTCGAGAAACGTCAAAATTTTCAATTTTACAAATCGGACCCATTACAATAACTTCCTATGGGAAGTTAAAAATATCACTTACCCCCTTCTCCCTCCTGCAACAGAACGCTTCAATTGCATTCCTCCCCTGAGCAAATTAACCATCCGCGACGTTTCTTCGTCGTCCATAGCTCAAGAACCAGAAGAGATATCGACTTCAAATAAATTTTGTTATACAGATAATAAGGCAGAAAGGTGCAGAAAGGGCTCTCAAGAAAATTGCGTGGGTGGTTTTTTTTACCATAGCAGTTTAAAAAAAAAGTTGAAAATTTCGGTTAACCCTATATATCTCATGAACTAATGTTGCTAGAGACTTGAATTAAATTTTATATTATATATCGTAACGTGATACAAAAGAAGTATATTTTTGGAAAAAATCCAATAAACGGTTTTTTTATAAATCAGAAAAAACTGAAAAAAAATTTGTCACCTCGAAAATTTTAAGAGTAAAATATGATTTCATCTCCAAAACAATTTTGTGCAACGAAGAATAATGTTTTTGACGTCTGATAAAATTTTGAGAAAAATCGAATTGACATTTTTTTTTTTTATAAAAAATAAAAACTTAAAAAAACATTACCTACTCAAAGTTGATAAAATTTGAATTTCAACTCAAATATCTTTTCAAAAACTTGAGATTAAGGCTTCAAACTTATTTTATCTTATAAAAAATATTGTTTCAACATTCTGTAAAATTTTTAGAAAATTCGAATCAACAGTTTTTTTTACAAAAAAATATAAACCTAAAAAAAATTAATACAAGTTGGTAAAAATTGATTTTCGATTCAAATATCTTTTCAAAAATTTGAGATTATGGCTTTCAACTAATTTTATCTTATAAGAAATATTGTTTGCAACATTAGAAAACATTTTGAGAAAAATCGAATTGACAGTTTTCTTACAAAAAATAAAAACCTAAAAAAAAAACAATACAAAAAAAAATATACTATATTATTTTTTTTCTTTTAAATGCCAAGTGTTTTTTTTTTTCTTTTTTGGCACTATTTTATATATGTAGGTACTAAGAAACATGTATGAATAAAAATTAAATATATACTCGTACATTATACACATATCACTTTCACGTTTGACAAAACAGCTTGACTTTGACTTCAAAGCTAAAACTTAATTTTCATATGCATTATGCATGTATTAGTTTGTATGCCTTATTTCCTAGTTGCCGTTGTCGGCTTGTCGATCCCATCATTCTTAGGCTGAACTCACACATGAATAAAATAATGTGAGTTACAGAAACAAAGAGTTGAGGTGAGATTTTTCTATTTTCACAGTTCTCTTTTGTTTGTTTTCACATATTCAAATTTACCGTAGATTGCTAGATTGAATTTTGAAATTGTCAAACACGTTTTTCTTAAACTCACCATGAAAATACTAGAAATAAAGATTTTGAGTGCGTTCCGAACCTTTAGACCGAAGACATAGGGTTATATTCATAGTTCCTTGATAAGTTCTGATTTTGTCTTTGCTAAATTAAACTTCAGTTTATGTTATTCATAGACGATTTAAACCCATTTTAAAACGATAATCTGGAGTCTAAAAGTAAACACGACGGAACCTACATTATGTTTAAGCTGTTTCTAAATATCAATAAACTTCAAAAATAAACAAACTGATTGAGTAAATTATTACGAGACATTTTATTTGAAAATTTAAAAACAAAAATTAAAATGTCAAAAGACTTAAGCATATACCAATATTTTGATATTTTGCTGGATGTTGGAATGCTACCAACTAACAAAAAACGAAAGCTCTACTTAACCCGATTGGACCCCTTTGAAATAGATGATGACGATTTGTATGAAAGGTACCGATTCGAGAAAAAAAACTGTCAAGTTTATGATTGACCTTCTAAATATTATAGATCGAAATTCAATGAAATGAAACCCCTATCTGCGTTCGCCCCTGAAAGGAATATATAAAACTAAAGTTGTCTTTATTTGCGTAGCAGGTAATTGCATTAGCAGTTTCAGAAGTAATAGTATAGGAGACAGGAGAGAGAACTGGGAAACACCAGCATTTGTTTTTGAGGTTGGCAGGTTTGAACCCATCCAATACTCGTTGTACTGAAAGGTCTGAAAGGTAATACTAATAATAACTAATCCATGGAACTAATGCATGAGATTTGAAAATATGGTTTCTTCTCATCCCAGTCTGAGTTAAATTTCAAAACAACGCAAAAGCACCTCAAATCTATCAATTTTCTTCTATTTATGTACCCTTTTTACTCACGGTTTAAAAACGTTATTAAAATACTTAAGTTAAAATTTAAAAGTATTAGAATTCACTTAAATTAAAAGTAATAGAATTCACTTAAAAACCTTGAAAAAACAAGACCGCACAATAAGCTATGCAAAAGAAAAGCCACGAGACCAAAAGAAAACTGCTATTTATCGATTTACACTAGCAGAAGTATTTTTCTTTTAAGACTTCCATCAAAGGCACTTGAATTAAAAATAGCGTAACTAACTGGTTAATCAAAAGAATTATGAAGCTCTACCATTTAAACTTCAGTAACGTATGTATGTAAGTTTCCATTCAAGCTGATTGAAGGATATACCTGCCCTGAAGATCACCCTAAATATCCTCATAAACATAGTTGCCTATATTTACCTAACAAAAACACTTCATTGCATCCTTCAAAGAAATAACAAGCTCATTCATATATGTATTTGGGAAATAACACATTTACAAAGCTACGCAAATAAACCCTCTTATGAACTTACTTCAAACTAGCAAAACAAAATGTCTTCAAAATATTTACGTCATCTACTAAACATTTTTTACTCCGAAAAGAAAACATAGGAAATACGAAAAATGTCTTGCAAGTTAATGTGTTATGAAGCAAGAAAAGAAAGTTGAAATTCTATGACAAACATTGAACTCAAATGTACTGAATTCAAAAAGAAAAATTCCTGTTAACCTATAGAAAAATCAACTGTTTGTTTTGCAAGTGTCTGAGTCTTCAACAAAAAAAAAATAGGATTCCTTAAGAATATAGGTTCTTTATGCTAAGCATTCTGGTTATAAGCAATAAAAAGCTGTGACTCAAATAAATATACAAAATGTTATATTGGACCAAAATGTCATGTTTAATAAAGTTGATATAAAACGTGAGGGTGTTTTTATAATGGGTGATTTTTTTGAGGTTAGGATTTTCATGCATTAGTATTTGACAGATCACGCGGGATTTCAGACATGGTGTCAAAGAGAAAGATGCTCAGTATGCTTTGACATTTCATCATGAATAGACTTACTAACGAGCAACGCTTGCAAATCATTGAATTTTATTACCAAAATCAGTGGCAGAAAATCCGCTTTTTTATCGACAAATTTTGTTCAGCGATGAGGCTCATTTCTGGTTGAATGGCTACGTAAATAAGCAAAATTGCCGCATTTGGAGTGAAGAGCAACCAGAAGCCGTTCAAGAACTGCCCATGCATCCCGAAAAATGCACTGTTTGGTGTGGTTTGTACGCTGGTGGAATCATTGGACCGTATTTTTTCAAAGATGCTGTTGGACGCAACGTTACGGTGAATGGCGATCGCTATCGTTCAATGCTAACAAACTTTTTGTTGCCAAAAATGGAAGAACTGAACTTGGTTGACATGTGGTTTCAACAAGATGGCGCTACATGCCACACAGCTCGCGATTCTATGGCCATTTTGAGGGAAAACTTCGGAGAACAATTCATCTCAAGGAATGGACCGGTAAGTTGGCCACCAATATCATGCGATTTGACGCCTTTAGACTATTTTTTGTGGGGTTACGTCAAGTCTAAAGTCTACACAAATAAGCCAGCAACTATTTCAGCTTTGGAAGACAACTTTTCCGAAGAAATTCGGGCTATTCCGGCCGAAATGCTCGAAAAAGTTACCCAAAATTGGACTTTCCGAATGGACCACCTAAGACGCAGCCGCGGTCAACATTTAAATGAAATTATCTTCAAAAAGTAAATGTCATGGACCAATCTAACGTTTCAAATAAAGAATCGATGAGATTTTGCAAATTTTATGCGTTTTTTTTTTTAAAAAAGTTCTCAAGCTCTTAAAAAATCACCCATTATATATATATAATATATATATATGTGTGTGTGTGTGTTTCTTTACGTTTATGAAGTTTTATAAATATACAAACAAATCCTTAAGGGTTTGTGCCATGTGAAATATGATTGTATTCTTACTTTGGAAACATAGCAAATCAACACGTCTGACCTGTACCTGCAGGTTATGTAGAATTATTATTAAAAATAGAAACATAGGTAGGTAGGTATGTAATTCTTACCAAGGACTTCAATTTTTGTTTTGTTTTTCTTCTAAGCCTTAAAGGAATTATTTTGTTTGCGCTTAAGACTTGTTTTCAGCTCATTTTTATGCAGACAAAAGGAATTCGTAAATTAAATAATCTTCCAAGTAAAACAATATGCAAATGAAATCAGAAAGCTATGCGCATAATGAAAAAAGAAACATAGAGCAAATTTTGTTTATAAATGGTAATATTATCATCGATTCTGTATAAAAATGTGAATATGGATTTCAAAATGCGAGATAGCCCGAGTCGAAATTTTGGCCCTTTTCTGATCCTTAAAAGGATCTTTTCTCCTCATTTGCTCTTACATATAGCAAAATGAACCTCATATCATCCTAAATGATTTTTCATCATCCTCATTTCGTCCTACATGAATCTTTATAATTCTTTCCGTTTTTCTACTCATATTTTGTGAACCTTATTTCGTCCTAAATGAAGGTTTATCAACATAGAAAATAGATATCGTCCTTTTGTTATACTTTTGTTAATAAGCCTACCAGGTCGTTTACTTGCATTTTTTTTTTGTTGTCACTGTTGAAGATGATGACAATGACAACAATGATGGTGGAAATGACAAGGATGGAGCTGGTGATAATGAAAATGGTAACGATGGAGCTGGTACAGTCGACGACACCAACGACGAGGAACACAACGACGACGACGACGACGCGAAAGAAGACGACTAAAACGACAACGAATAAAACGATTTCGACGAAGAATTATTATTTTTAAATGAATCAATAATGTTAATAAGAACTTCTTTGTTTAATGAATAAAAAAAGGATTAAATTAAAATATAATTTATATTATTTTTTAAAAAAAGCTTCCTAATAAATAAAATGAAAGAAAGTGAGAGAGAAAGAGCAAAAGCAAGTAGGAAAGAGAAAGAGAGAGAGAAAGAGAAAAGAAAATAAGAAAGGAAGCAAGAGAGAGTCTAATACATATACATCATATATACATATATGTATATGGTGTGTCTATGGTCTAATAAACTAGCTTAGAGAAAGAGAAAGAAAGAGAGAGAGTAAATGAATAAAGAAAAAAGCTATGGTCAAGATGAAAAAGGTTCATTTGAGGCTTTTTGCTGTCGTCCTCATTTGATCCTAAACATCGTAGTTTCAAATGAGGAGCAACATTTTAACAGTAAGTGATCCTCTTTTGAATCTCTTTGAACCTCAGAGAACCTGAACTTTGGGGACGAAAATAGGGCCAAAATTTCGACACGGGAGCAATCAAAATATATTTTCTTACAACATTTTAAAAAGGGCAGATTTACTTACAGGCACTTTTTCGGTATCCACAAAGCGTACTTACATCAAAATATATTCTTTGTCCTAATTTTTGATTAAGTGATGCCAACGCAACTAAATAAATATACCTATGTATATGCAAATATAATGAAAATAATTTAATAGAAAGAAAATGTCGATTTTATAACCTTAAACAAGAAAACTGTAATTTAAAAAGTTTGTAAACATTGGAACACGTTTATGTCAATTTCTGTTTCGAAGAATTAAATTTGTTTACATTATCGAAAAATCTTAACCTTCTTTTGAGGAAATACAGATACATAATTCTGTATTGCAATAAAATATATTAAAGAATATAGAGCATTAAAAAACCTTAAGAAAAATTAACAATTTGTTTAGAATCCGAACAACACCATTTTAAAAAATTAAAAATATATTTGTTTGTTATGTAAAATACTTTGGATACTAAATTAAAAGATTATACATTCAATCAAAACTAAATTAGAAGGTTGTGAATTAAATATTTCCATTTTTTTTAATTTTTGACTTTTCAATTATTCTCGTTTTGAATACTGCAAACAATTTTTGCAATATATGTTTTTTTTCTGATATTTGACTATAATTATACCAATGGAAATAATTCATAGATTTTTTTGAAATAAGTCAATTTTTAACATGTAATTATTGTGACTTTGTTATGAAATGTTTAAAAAATGGATTGAACTAATAAAATATTCTTTTTAACTTCCTATTTGAAGTTATTGAAATCGGTCATATTTTTGTCGAATTGAAAATTTATTTAAATCTAAATAAAATATTTCTAGGGAGATGTCTGTGTGTGCGTGTACACGTACAGTCGTACGTTCGGGAAGCTTTTCTCGTCATCCATATCTTAAGAACCAGTATAGATATCGACTTCAAATAAATTTACAAAAATAATATTACAGAAAGACGCAGAAATGACTCTCAATTAAATTGAGTTGGTGTTTTTTAAGCAATTTAAAAAAATGTGAAAATTTTGGTTAACCCAAAATATCTCACAAACCAATAACGCTAGCGACTTGAATTAAATTTAATATTATATATTTTGATGTGATACCAAACTGGTGTCACTTTGAAAAAAAAAAAAATCAATTAACGATTTTTTTATAAATCAAAAAAATGGAGAAAAAAAGAATTTTCACCTCGAATATTTTAAGAACAAAAAATGATTTATCTTCAAAAAATTTTAAACAAGGAAGAATAACGTTTTTGACATTTGGTAAAATTTTGAGAAAAACCGAATTGACAGTTTTTTTTTCAAAACCTACAAAATTAAATATATTGGCTTCAAACTAATTATAAAATAAATAAATTAGGTGACGCAACAGTCTGTAGAGAACCAGGGCCTAGTGACTTACAACTCTCAACCATTCCTGTATGCGAGTAATTGGAGGGATGGAGGGCCCTCCAGTTTAAATGCCGAATCCGAACGGCTAATTTGAGAAAGCACTTTTCATGACAAGACTTACTCTTGGAGAATTTGTCAATTCCTCTCAAGAGGCAGTACCCGTGAAAAAAACTTTAGGTGGCACAGGCATCAGGGATCGAACCCAAGACCTCTCGCATGACAGTCCAACGCACTAACCATCATGCCACGGGTACCACCTTCAAACTAAATACATACATTTTATAAAAGATATAATTTTCAACTTTCAGTAACATTTTAGGAAAGACAGTTTTTTTTTACAAAAAATAAAAATAAATTAAAAACATTACTAAAGCTTTTTTCGACTCAAATATCTTTTCAAAACTTAAAAATATTGGCTTCAAACTGTTTTCATTTTATAAAAAAAATAACATCTATAAAAAATTGTACGCAAAATTTTCAAAAATTGATAAATGAAAGTAGTAGATATGACTTAAAAATGATTTCATTCTGCGCTTAATTTTGTTGAAAATGTAAGATATTGTTTTTAGGAAAATCTAATGTGTATTTATTTATATAAGGAATAATAATTTTCAAGAAATGCTACTGAAATTGGTAAAAATTAGTTTTCGACTAAAAATCTCGTTAAAAAAATAGATTTTGAAATCAAACTATTTTATCATACACAAAATATTGTTAGTAATTTTCAGTTAATGTTATTTAGAAAAATTGAAATCACAACTTTTTTAACAAAACATGAAACCCTACAAAAACAACAAAAAACTGATAAGAAATGGGTTTCGATTATGAGAACAAAGAAAGATTTTGACTTCAAATTATTTATCTCACACAAAATATTTTTTTATGGAAGACAATTCGACAGACGGGATGGGAAGTTTATAGTGTGGGTCGCATCCCAGCCTCTTTTATATATTTACGTCATGCCTAAAAAAGCCTTTTATTTTCTGGATCAATGATATTCTAAACATAATTTGATATAAATTAAAAAGATTTATTTCTCTTTATAACTGAATCCTAATATCTTAACGATATTTAAACACTATCATTAGAGTTTATTTAAGCCCTTAACTCAACATAAAGAACTGTAGCGTATACTCAATATCACAAGAATTAAAATCCATATAATTCAAACTTCCCGCCTTCATCACACTCCATAAAAATATTCCGTTTTTCAAAATTGCAATCTTAAATTACAATTTGAAGTAACTGTTTAATTTTATATTGTAAAACAAGAAAAAGAAGAAAAGTTAGTTGATGAGCGAAGGTTGACAGCGTTGGTCACGCGGTACAATTTAAATTTAAAAACCTAGTGAATAAGTAGTATTATTAAGTAAGAAAATAAAGTGAATTGTAACTGTTATCATTAAAAGATGTTTTATTCCATTAATAATTACTACAGAACAAACCATAGACCAGACGAGAATATACAACAAAACTATTCACAAAATTCACGAGACCGACATTCATGCGTTTCGATTTCGACGAAAGCGAGACGAGACTGAAAAAAGTCTCCTCAGGCGCATCTTTCCGTGGCCAGCCATAATATATGTGCACATAAATGGTTGGAAATATTATAACTAACAGCTTCTTCTTATGTTTTGTAATTTATTAAAATACTATATAACTATTTTTGTTCGAATCTTCTCTAAGATCGTTGGACAGAAAACAAAATTGGACTTCAAAAACGCTAATATTTGACAGAAATTTTACAAGTATAAATGTTTAGAACACAAAGATTGTGATTCATCAAATATATTTAAACACTCATTCATTTTTAAAAAACCGTAAGCCCTTGAACTTTTATGGCAAATAAATTATAATAAATAATCACCTAATCCTATTTTCTTTGATTGTAACACTTGAGAAATGTCCCAAAGAAGAAGGTAAAAAAAGAAAACTTAACAATTGTGTTCTATAGAGCAAAACTATGTATTTTCAATCACAGTTCCAAAATAGAAAACTGATAAGCTAGTTGGAGAATCATGTTGTCTATTTGCAGTGTTTTTCAATCAATCACAAAAGATACACACTCATGAAATATTCATCAAAATGTAGCTATATATAAATACAATACAATATACAATTCATACTCATCAGAAAAAGAAATAAAAAAAAGTAGCATCTTGAAGATCCCTGCAAACACACTAAGCTTTGAAAGGAATTTCAATGATTTTTCGTTAAGGAGTTATTCTACTTCAGTTGTCTCGCATCGTATGTCTCACTCTTATCCTCTTGAACTATTATGATACATATAAGAATATTCCATAAGAGTTAAAGGATAATGCTACCGCAAAAACAAAACAAATTCTCAAAAATAAAAAATACAAAATTTAATCCACAAGCTTGCTTTATATTCAAGTACGATTTGTCACCTTATCATAGCATCTTGGGGCTATACACAAGGATAATACTCGGCACACGTCAAGCGAGACGCCCGCCGCGCCGCCGAAACGCCACACGGTAAAATAAAATGCAGATGAAGAAGCAAAACAAATTTTGACAAAATAACAACACTCATTGAATTGAGGTTAAATATGTAAATGCCAATGGCAGAGGCGCGGCGGCGGCGGCAGTGCTGGTGTACCAAAGTTAAGCTTGACAAAACACAAAATTGCGTTCATATCAACCAAAGTATAGAGACTCAATATTACTTAAAGGTTAAAAGAGGAATACAAATAAGGTATAGGTAAGAGTGGGTATACCTTTTCGCAGGAGATTTATAAAGGCTCAAGGAAGTTTCCGAAAAGGGGTTACGAAAAATAAGGCTGGTTATAAGGTGGAGTGTACATTTCGCTATGGCTAAATCGTTAAATGAAAACATTTCTTAAGGGATGTTATGTTAGACTGCTTTGCTTTGTTCAATCAACAAATCGAGTATTTCTTGCTTCAAGGGTGGTCTTCGTGAACAGAACAGTGAGAAAACATTGATTTTTGTGTGGGCCTTTGGGTATATGAACACATGAGTACGAAACGAAAATAGATACATATACTATACATATGTGTTTGGAAATCATTAATTTAACAAATTATAAGATTCCAATTTTGGTTATACTCATCCAGGAGCGATTATTACTGGGAAAGAGCAAGTTAAATTCAAAATGGAGAGAAAGATAAGTAACATAGTATGTAAGTACCATAATGTAAAAATAAAATAAATAAATTAGGTGGCGCAACAGTCCGTAGAGAACCAGGGCCTAGTGACTTACAACTCTCAACCATTCCTGTGTGCGAGTAATTGCAGGGATGGAGGGGACCTACAGTTTATATGCCGAATCCGAACGGCTAATTTGAGAAAGCACTTTTCATGACAAGAATTACTCTTGGAGAATTTGTCAATTCCTCGCAAGAGGCAGTACCCGTGAAAAAACTTTAGGTGGTACAGGCAGGGATCGAACCCAAGACCTCTCGCATGACAGTCCAACGCACTAACCATCATGCCACGGGTACTATAGTACCATAATGTATTTTATTTTATTCCCTTAATTAGAAATAATTAATAACGATATAACTATATTACTAAAATGAGTGTTATTTTGGGAAAACATTCCTCGTGCTTCAATAAACGGTCACTTCTTTTGTTCTACCAAAAATACATTGGTTTAATAAGCGATCAACCCACAATCAAATAATCGTACAAAATGCAAGAAATTCTAAACATTAAGAGCTGCGGTCGATTTCCGTGTGCAGAAGAATCCTATGCTCTAGATTTCATGTCGTTTACAAAGCCTGGTAAAATTTGCGTAGTGACTGGTGAGTGTAACTGTAGAAAACGTTAAAAATTGACTCAAAATTTTCTTCGAAAAATCATGTTTAGCAATTACATATGGCTTATTTTTGAATAAATGGATATTTGAAGGTCAAGATCCAAAACTTCATGAAAAAATCACTTGAAAACGATGTTAGAACTTGGCTTATTTTTATATCACTTTACTTTTCATACGAGACTTATAACTCAGTGTTAGAAATAAAAGTTTTCGATATTTTATTTTGCGTGTTCCTCAAATTTCACAATTTTACATAAGTTCCAAGTGAAACAAATGCATGAAAAGTGTAAGTCAGTAACGGTGATTTTTGAAGTGCTTAATCTACTTGTGATATGGAGTTGAAATTTGATGAAGTAGATTAGTGAAATGGATTAGTAAATTTTGCAAAACGTAATGTTTTTTAAAGAGGGGTTCAAAATTTGGCTTAATTCTTAAGAAATTGGCTGGACACTCCCATACCTTTTGATAAGCCGAGAGATGCCCTCTTAAACTTTTTTGGATTTTGCAATGAAGGAAATTTTCTGAAATTTTAATGGAAAGCCGAATTAAAATACAGCTTTTCTGCAATATCTCAAAACACACATAGTTAACCTCTTCACATTTTCTTTTGAAAATCTACATTTTTGGTTATTTGATTGGTATAAGGTAAGCCATTACCAAAGAGCGCACTTTAACTTTAGATAATTCCAAAAGATAAGAACTAGTCAACATTTTTTTTTTTTGAAAGAAGCTATATTCGTTCACAAAAATTGACATATTTCGAACGATGATAATAAGAACTTAGAATTTTTCAGAGGATTCAAGCAAATTAAGAGAGTTAAGAGTCACTGCAATATTTACCGAACAATGGCGGACAGGAGAGCATGAAACAAAGTTGGTCATCCCTTACAATATTCATTGCTGTAATAGCGGAGGCCAACGTAAAAGTGGAACAGTCATTCATTTTCTTTGTAAATGTCCTAACGTGGCCAGTTCTAAAAGGGTATTTCTTAACGATCTTGATGAACTTTTCAAAATGAAAACCAAAGAACTGATTTCCTTTCTGAACGTCGAAAAATGGCTCTATAGCGTCGCTAAAATAATGTTATATAAATCCGTTATAAAATATTCTTTCTCAATCCACAGCACAACAGGGGCTGTATATCACTTCCATATCTACCTACCAAGAAATTTTTCACCCCTTTTCTGATCTGGTTGTCGTCAACAAAGCCTTAATTTGTCCAAAGCTTGAGTAAACTTAACATTTTTGAACACGTTTATGTCTCTAGGAAAGAATCGAAAAAAGTCTTTGGAACATATTCGGCGCGGTAGGATTATGACCGATATGTTAACATAGATTGACACTAACGGAATGTTATTCCTTATTTACCATTATTTTTAAAAGCAATGTTCATTCCACCTCTTACAAAATTCTTCACCTATACTCGAACTTCTAGGAATGCCCATCAGTTTACCTCGTAGCTCGTTGTCGGAAGTACTGTCAAGAATGGAGATTCTTTTTCAGAACGCACATTAAGAACTTTGAATGTTTTACGTCATTCTGTTTTCCCCCCTATTTTTATACTCAAAACCTTAAAACCAATATTTGCATCGGTACCTCTTGAACTCTTTCTTATTTTCCAAAACCCTCACACTTTGTAAATATGTTGAGGAATTTTTTATTCATTCTAGAGTTTTTAATAAAAAATAACTAAAAATGTGTGCTTTTATAAAAAAAAGAAATAAATATAATTGAATATGTATCTACAGAGCATTGATCATTTATGTATATTATTTTTGACATAGAAGCGTTCATTAATTTGAAAATATTGATATTAAACGGGGATATCAGTGTTCCTGCATACACGAATGCATTCGTTACTGTCTGCATTCAAAATATGCATCTATATGTTTTGTTGGTGTTTATTTCAACCTGTTTATCAAAGAGAATTGTGTTAATAGCTATATAGGCATGTAGATCTAGATAGGCAATGCTTTCTACCATTCCATAAAATGTCAATATTCTGTATGAAAATAATAAAAACAAAATTTTAACATCAAAGAAAAACCAAGATGGAGATATAAAAGAAAATCTATACTATTTTAAGAATGCGCAGATGAAATGGATATACCTATATTCATACATCATACGACACATAAATATATTTTTATGTCTTTAATAATATGAATATCTCCACAAGGCTAAAGCACACACACACAAAAAAAAAAGACATGTCAAGAAAAATACAAATGATATCGATTCAATCTGAACTGCGAGGAAATATTTTTCTATTCATTTTGCAAAACATAATGTGATAAGAAGATTTCTATTGTGAGATCCTTTTTATTTTCTTCCTTTTGATGAAACGTAAAGGTAGGAATTTAGTTTTAGTCGTGGAGTAGGAGTAGGAGTTGGGAGTTAGATGCTTTATCTATGTATATATGTATTATATTCTTCCTATATTATCTATTGAGTTAAGATTTATTTCTCACTCTGAATATTTAGATGACATTTTGCAAAGGTTATGTTAAATGAAATGCAAGACTGAATCGAACAAATTTGCTCAAGGGATTTGAAGCTATTACCACGAACGTGGTTATATTTCTTTGAGATTATGTGTGGATGATATTGGTATTATTTAACATAATTTTATGGTACTTTTAGCAAAGAAGTGTAAAGAAAAGCCAAAAGACATATTGGCTCTTTATGATTTGTTCGTTAAAAGTTCAAGTGATTTTGAATTCTGTATGTGTTTTGATCTTCTTCTCACTTCAAATTTGTAACAGGGGTTTTGAAAGCTGGAATAATTTAAGTTTGTGGTATGTGGTTTATGAAAGAAGGGATATACTTTTATAAATCTCATAACATACAATTGATAAACTTATGAGGTATTTGAAGTTACAATAAAGCCTTTAAATTCAAAACCAGCATATACAAATTTAACTTCCCACTTAGTTTTCTGTAGCATTCAGTTTAAATTCAATAAGTATTGAAAACAAATTTCTTAGACAAACTAATACTTTGGGCTGATTAGTGTGGACTGGGTGTCAATCTACACAAAACCGAATTAGTCCTATTTTCGAGGAAATACAAAATTCCATATGTTAACCCTCCTTATATTTAAGATATCCAATTAAAGTCCTCAGGCAAGACAAAGTATTTGGGTCTTATTTTAGACAAACAACTAAATTATAAACGTAATATATAAGAATGAGTCAAAAAAGCTAATATAGCACTCTTTTCTTGCAAAAAAGCTATTGGTAATAAATGGGGCTTATAACCCCGTATTACGCATTGGTTATACACATCAGTAATCAGACCGATTTTAATGTACCGTGTCACGGTATAATGGATTGCTTTAAAAAAATCGGTAAACCGCGACAAACTAAATAAAGTCCAACTTTCAGCTTTCCTATGTATAAGCGAATCGCTTCGCACGACCCCATCTGCGGCACTGGATACCCTACTCTATCTAACACCTCTTGATATACTTAGCAAACGCTCTGCTATTCGCCTCTAAGCTTAATCGCAGTGGGTTAACAACCACATTGGCCCTCCGTAATTCTTAATTTATTAGAATCAATTCCAAAGCACACAGACTACACCACCCCCCAACTCCAATTCGACAGAAACTTCCAGATTACTATACCTTCCAGATCTTTCATCAATCCACTTTTACACAGATGGATCAAAAACAAATGGTGGAACGTGTACTCTGAACGACTGAAATTAAGTCCCCAGGCGGAACTTTTGGTGATAAAAGAAGTCATGTCCTGGCTGAATGAAAACTTGATATTAATTTTCTCAGATAGTCAGGCCTCTTTCAAATCTCTAGACTTTATCTCTTTATAACATTCCATAACCGCTGCCGATCATCTCTAATGAATATGGCACAACAGTTTAACATTCACCTTTGCTGGGTGCCGGGCCATAGAGGCATTCCAGGAAACTGTAAGGCAGATGAACTCACAATAAATGGTATTAGTAGAACCCATTCTGCCACGTTTGGCTAATGCTGACATACCAATCGCTACATGTAAACTATTGCTAATGCAAGACGCTATATGAAGAAGGCAAACATTAGGTGGAATAATATCACTACACACTACACTACACTACAGGTCACAAAAAAAATTTGGCGTGTACTAGATTTCAAGGTGCTTGCTATCTATAAGCAGATCGCATATAAGCTCGATAATCGGAGGGTACTTTCTAATAGATAAGATGCCACGCAACTAGGTGTATTCTCAAATGACTTTTGCAGAAGCTGTATGGATGAAGACGAGGTGGAAACACTTCCTCTGTACATGAACTGCTCTAGATCATAACGATCTAAACGATCTCAATTATATGAAATCAGTCTTTCACATTTCATAAGGGGCTCAAACTCATTAAGCTCATTTGGTATCACAATAGGCCATTAAACTGGACAAAGTTATGTCCTACTACATCACGGACAGCCATTTTAACTAATGTGCAAGGAAGATTATTTCACAGTCTTACAGCATGCACAAAAAACTATCTGCTCGATGTCAAACACATTAAGGTTGACTGGCGCTTAAAGTCTTTTCAACAATCAATTTGAAAAGGAAAATACAACATCGATTTTGAAAAAAAAAACTTCCAAATTCTGGTTCAAAAAATGAAGAGCTCAAAATGACCAGGTTTAAAACAAATCGAGCAATGGCATTTAATGCTACATACCTTTAGCTTCTGAGGCGATTGCGAGTCAATATGTGCAAACAGCTCGCAACCATATGAAACGCTGGACGACAAAATTTTTGTTAAGACCATATTTCGTCGATGCAGGACTTTTCTTTTATTCTACAACTTTTAATCAATAGTTTATCTCGCTTGCATAAAAAGAACTGTTTAGACATAAATATAAGCTTTTTTTACAAAAACGTGTTCTTCGCTCTATTCCTTTTTCAAGAAGAGTGGGTTGTGTTCAGATACAATAATCCGAATAAATGGGGTTACCTACTACCCAAAAATCGATTTTCAACACTGAATTTGATTTTTGAAAATATAACTGAAATTAAATCTGTCAAATTTCTTGTCCTTCCTAATCAACTTAAACTATTTAAATTAAGAGGTTTATTCACAACACGGTTCACTTAATTTGAATATCCGGTACTGGCCGTTGAAAAAGAGCCATTTTGACCCTTTCAAAGTACTACGAGTAACCCAAAATTAACCACTTCTTCGAAAACCAATATCGCCGCACTCATAAGCAGTGTTCATAAATCCACATTAAAAATGATATTTCAAATAAACATAATATACCTAACTAACTTCATTAGTCCAAGAGTTTGCAACAAATACGAAAATATTTAAATCCAGAATTCTCGTGGATTAGTGAAATTTATAATTTTTGAGTTGCGAGATTTGCTTATGAGGCCGACGATACAATCAATAAAATCTTTCAAATTCCACCTGATTTACATATAAGTCATAGTTATAGAAAATAAAATATGAAAAATCGTGAGATTTAAAATGGTTATTTTTACTTATTACTGCTTTAAAATATATAATAATTATACAAAAATATCGAACGTCCTTTTTCTATATTGGAAACTGTTTTACTTTACAATGTTATTTCTATTATAATTTTCGTTTAAACCTTTTATCTGTTGGTACCGACCGACTGATTGACGTCTACGAGTTGGAATTAAAAAGATAGCATCCATGGAAATTAATTCGATAGAGTATCAAGATAATATTCTGGCAATACCTTCATAGCTAGATGGAATTTAAGCATGGATTTTTAAAATAAAAATAAAAAAATCAATATATCCAATTATTTTGATAAATAATCTATTTTATTCTATTACGAACCTTAAAAAGTATTGTCATTTTGTATTTTTTTTTTAATTTATATTTTATGTTTCAGTTTAGAGTTTTTCACAAATAATTTGAAACACATATAATTTTATTCTTACGAAACTGTATTTCTTATTATAACATTTAAATTTGTATACATGACATGAAAGAGGTTAAGATAAAACCACAACTTATTTTTTTCCTTTAAAAGGTGTAATTTGTCGTATACAAGGGCTGGTTTCGGAGTTGTCTAGTGGGAAAATATCGGACGGACTTCATACTTTGAAAACATGCCTAACGACACCGTATGTTTTGGACATAATTTGTTCGGTCTTATCAATCTCTTCGATTTATTTTATTTGATTTCAGCGAACAAAGTATTATATTTAAATTTAACTGTAGGGATATCTTAATTGATAATAGTTTTTAATGTGCAAATTTTAAGGTGATTTGGTTCATTTGTTGAGTCTTTTTTTTTTCATTAAAAGATGGTGTAATACCGTTGGACATTAGGTTGAGGAAAAAACATATTTGGTTTTGATATTCCACATTCTTGTTGTACAGCCGAAAAAAGAATAAACATATGTCTTGATACCGCATCTTAAATTAAGCTCAAGGGCAGTCTGATGGTTATTTCTGGAGGCTTGATTATAATGGCCAAATTATTTTAGGGGGGTGAAATGAAAGTGGCTATTTGCACAGATAATTATAAAACGATAAAACAAGAAAATACATGTAACATTGCTGAATATTCCAGTTATTTAAAAGTTTTGACTATAATTCTAAAGACTCCTTTTTTGGATTTTGCCTGAAAAACTTACTGCCAGGTTTTAAATTTCACTTCCACTTCTAAAATTCACTTTTGTCGATATCGATTTCATTCTTTTTGAACTTAAAACAAAGTGAATTTACATGTTCTACATTTCGATTTTTGCGATTTTCAAGTGATTTGAATTCGGTCAGATTAAGCTGGTGTGATTTGAATTAGACAAAAGGTAATTGTTCAAAAATAGTAAAGAATGCACTTTCATAAGATGTTTCAGCTTCTACATGGGATTTTAGGGAAGCATTTAAGACGATTTTCAACACTCCAAATGTCTTCTTTTTGTCAAAAACAACGTTCTTTTAAAAACTTTCAGAAACTATAATTCTCTTTATAAGTCTTTTCCAACCGATATTTGGAAACTGCTTATCGCAAAAAACGCAAATCTGCAGCAAATGTGCAAAACACAGTGCAAATAAGAAAAAAGCACAAAACAAATAAAAACATAAGAAATTATACAAATTATGAAAATGAACAAAATTGTTTATTGATATGATACATGTCAGCTGAAGTGAAGTGATTTCGAAAAGTATTCGAAGTTATGAAATCGATCGAATGATAGAACCCTGAAAACAATTTCGATTTTGGGAACTTAAAAATTAATCGCTGTCAATTTGGTATATTCAAATATTATGTTACTTTAAACCCTTAATTGAACAGTTAAATTTTTAATATGAAAATATTTTACGTAACATAAAACTTTCATAATAGTTCTTGGTTTTGATTTAATGTCTTTTTTTTTAAACTCTTAACTTTAAAACATTTAAAAAAAAAAACATCACGTTTCATACATAGGAGGTATACGTTTATGACGTACCTATTATCCTTTAATTTCTTGAATTGTCCATTCTTTAGGAATAAATCCAAAGCGTGTGTTATTGGGTCAACTTTGAACCTATTAAAGAAACGTTATCATACACATTTAAATTCAACATACAATTTATATTAATGTATCTAAGTATGTAAGAATTTTTGGGGATATTTGCTAAGTTATTTTGTTTTAATTCAAACTTTTCCTTTTAATTCTTGTTGAGTCGTGAAGATAATGCTTTCTTCGTATTTTATTTGTATGTGTTACTTCTACGAGTACATAATATTTCTATGTATATGTTATTCTTTTCCCATATTCAATTTCAATGACAAAAAAATATACACCCAGAAAGGTAGTAACATTCAAAAACTTTTGAATATGAATAGGATAGATACTTTTATATATAAATATAATGAATTAGTACTGAGAAAAACAACTTAAATCAAAAAGGGATCATACATATATACTATATACATTTTAGCACACATACATACATATATATATAAGAGTACGAGTATAAATATTTAATTCTAAGAAATGGGATTGAAGAATTTTAATTTCATTAAAATTGGAATATTGTTTTGTTTTAGCATAACTTTAACACAATTCAAAAAAGAAAAAGACTGTCAAATAGTTTTTATTTTTACGAATTGAATTGATAGAATGTTTTTTACAACCTCTTACATTATCTACCGCAGATAATTAATTCATTAAAAGAAATTGAAATGCATAAGATTCAATAGACTCTTCAAGTTACTTAGATAAAAGATCATTTATTAAACTGGAAAGGAACATTCTAAAAAGGAGCACGTCAAAATACTGGTTTTCATTTTCAGTTTTGAAAATGAAAACAAAAAATTAAAAATAGAATTTTGTCCGTTTTGTATAAACAACATCTACATGTGTATTAATTTAAAAATTGAAGCTCTTTACCCGGACAATATAGTCTAAAGAAATGTTGAAAAAAATGTTCAAAAGCAGGCAATTCATTAAATAAAATTGGATTCGTGTAACAAAGAATTTATTTTGACTATTTTAAATAGTAAGCTTTCATTTGAAGTATAATTTGGTATATAGGTATTAGAAATGAAAAATTATCTTGGAGTTTGGAGCAAAATACAGAAAAAACATTTTGGAACACAGTAAGAAAACAGTAATAACAATTCTTGACACAAATATTTAATTAAGATTTTTACTTAACTTTTCGAAAAATTTTAGAACGTAATTAGGTTACCATACAACTATTTTTAAACGTTACTATAGTCAAGAACTTTAATCAAAAAGTGACTTGCAAACATGAGACAAGTGTGATTTTAGTGCATCATTTATGTTCTCCTTTGAATACGAGTTTTTCAATTCTTCCTCATTAAAGGTTTCAACATCGACACAAAACAAATAAACATTTTATCAACAGTTTTTATCACTTAAAACATCGATCGATAAATTATATATACGATGATCGAAAAACGATAAAGTTTCATATTTTTTTGTTTAAGAAGTGATACTATTTTAATTATTTTCATAATATTGAACAAATCTTTCTTTTTTCTCTAATGTTGAACACTTTAATTGTAAAGCAATTTAGAAGCAATTTTAAATTGTTTAATTGTGCACAAAAAACTTTAATAAATTTTGTTTTTTCATGGATAATATAAATATATTGGAAATGGAAAGCTGTGAAAATATTTTAAAATCAATCGAAGTAGCTGAGTCAAAAATAACAGAACACTATACTGATACCCAATTTTTGACCCCTCGCAACGATTAAGATTTAAGAATAATTATGCTAGGCCTTAGATTTTAACATTTAGGTACATTTTTATATGAAACACCTTATTCTTACTTAACGTAGGCAAGTAGGTATTTATTTACTTTGATTCATCCACAAATTGCCCAAATGTATATACCCACACTTTTATGCTCCAAAAGAAATAAATGATTTTACAAAATATAATGCTTTTAATAAATCAAATAAATAAACTGTCAGATACAAATCAAATTAGTAACAAACTTATTGAAAAAATAAGGATGATTGTAAAATAATAATAAACTAATTAGGCAAACAAAATCTCAGATAAACATTATGACTGCACTTCTAAACGTACACTTTCAATTGAAAATTGCTCACAACTGATATTTTTGAACATATAAGAGAAGTTAATATTATGCAAATCGAGATATTACTAGTCGAAGAATCGTCCCCATTTCAAAGAAATAATTTAATTTGTAGCAATAAATTAACACCAGTTTTTGCTTTTTAATTAACAATAAAAAAACGGATCAACTTCAAAAATTGGGTCATGATTCTGGAATTTGAAAATGTATTGGCTTTTTTCCAACTTCAGTTCATATAATTTTCACAAAATGTAATACCATAACATAACTAGAAAAAGTAATTAATAATCCATAAGGCCCCATAAAACTTTTAACTGTTTTTTCATCTCTCAAGCTTGATATTCATTGACTTTTTGTAATTATTCCAGGACCAAAAATGATGACATGAAAACAATACAGCAAAGCGATTAAAGTTTACACGATGCAATAAAGAATTGCGAGGAAATAAAAACATAAAAAAGAAATTAAAAATTGTAATGATTTTTCTGGGAATTGTAATCTCCAAATCTGACCATAAATCCCGGAAAAATATACGTGTTTATCCAGACCACGTGGACAATTAATTCTTCTGCCCCCAAAAAGGATAAAACAATGTGAAGGTAAACGTGGGTTTATCTAATCTCATTTAAATGAAGTAGATTTGTATTTCGAAAAAGAAGAAAATTCTTCTTAAATTTTTAGGGATCTATTAGTAAGCACTCTCAACGCGGTTTTTAAATTAACAGAAAGAAAATAAAAATTGGATTTTCGACACTTTTTCACAGCTCACTTTTGAACGTTGTTTTTTTTCGATATGTTATCACGAACACGTTAAACAGAACACACGAATTTAAAGTAAGGTACACGAACCGAGCAATGTACTTCAAATACTATGCGTTTAAATCTTGAACACTATGTCAAGAGCAACGGAAAACGAACCTTACGATACGATTACAAACCATCACGTTCAAATTTAATCTACGACTAACGGCCACGAGGACTAAAACCTATCGATGAACTGTTATACACTTTGAACCAATTGGAATCCTTTGAATCGTACGCAGTAGGGTTTATTTACATTTTTGCGGCGCGGCAGTTCTATGTACCTACCATAAGAAGGCTTTTTTGCCTTCAGCTGTGCTTAGACAAAAGCACATGTACCGTATCTACTATTATAAGGACATACCAAGACTATATGGGTATCAGCATCAGCTAACTGGATATTGCGCACTTGTAATGTTTATAGGTGCTCTTTTGGCTTCGAAACTGTTATACTGATTGTTTATGTTTACATTTTTGTTCTCCCACACACAACATAAGGGTGGCTATGATGTTAACGGTTAAAGAAGAGTATCAGAAAAGTGTATTTTATGTTTTAACGTGCAAAGAGAGAGAGGCCTGGGGAATTTTTGTAATTTCTTGACTTTCTCTTTTTTTGTTTTGGTGAAGTTCTAGATATGAAGCTTTTTAAATTTAAGCTTAGTCTCGATTAGACCAATTCATGGTTAATTTAAATTTTGCCCGCTAGATGGCCATAGAGCTTTCTGGTAAATGTTTGCAGAGAAACAACTACCTTACCACTATATCTAGGTTGCTCCATTTAATAGCTTGCATGTTGTATTAGGAAGATTCTTTGCTTCATTACTCAAATTAGATAAGCTATCTAATGTTTTGGCAAATAGCTTGTCAGCTTTTGATGATAGAACAAATTAGGTACTTATTAAAGTGTTTTTGCATAAAGGCAGATACGTGAAGGTTTGTTTTGTATGCTCATAAAAGCTTTTTAGATTAGGTAGATGTATGTGTACAATGTTCATACATTGACCATATTCTTGATGAGGGATTTTTTTTTAGTGGATAAGCAATTTTTGAAACTTGCTGATTGAGATTTGAGATGATAAATTAATGTTGTCATACAAATATTTTATATTTAGTTTGTCAAAATACCCCGTCGTCGGTTTGAAATAAGTAGTTTGATTTTTTAATTAAAAAATAAATAAGAAGATGGAATTCGACCCACACATAACTTGCCATCCATGCCCGCCTGTCGATTTTTCCAAGGCTTCAAAAATTGCTAATAACTAAATTTTTTGTAAATTTGAGTAGAACACTTTTTTTATTAGTTGTTGTAGATTTTCGTTTTTTTTTTTTTTTTAATTAAAGTTGTCAATTATATTTTTTCTAAACTTTTAACTAAAAGTTTGCAACAATATTTTCCATATCATAAAATAAGTTTGATTTCAATCAGCTAGGTTCTTCATTTCACTTTCACTCGAAGTGAAATTGAAATCGATTCAAAATATAAATTAAAAAAAGAGGCTATGATGCGACCACACTGCTAACTTCCCATTCTGTCTGTTAATTTGTCTTTTAAGCAGGTTTGTAGGTTTTCGTTTTTTTGTAAAAAAAAGTTGTCAATTTTATTTTTCTAAACTATTAACTAAAAGTTTGCAATAATACCTATTTTCCATATGATAAAATAATTTTAATCAGCTAGGTTCTACATTTCACTTTTACTTGCAATGAAGTTAAAATCGATTCAAAATATAAATAGGAGTTCTGAAATTCACTTTTGTCGATATCGATTTCATTTTTTTCGATATTTCCGATTTTTTAATGATTTGTTGGTGTGATTTGAACTCGACAAGAAGAAATTGTTTGAAAACAGAAATAGTTTCACTTAAAGAAAATATACCTTGATTTTTTCTATAGAATTCATTTGATTCGTGAGGGACAAAGCATTTAAAACGAGACACTATATGTCTTCGGTATACCAAAAACGGTGCAGGGAATTAACTTCACGGGAACTACCTTCACATGGGAACTAACTTCACCACTAGTGGGAATTAATTTCACTTTTTTTTTGTGAAGTTATCTCCCACTGAAGGCGGGAGATAATTTCATCAGAAAATTATGTGAAGTAACTTCCCACCTACGATTGAAATATCTGAAAAAATATCAAGCGTTGAATTGTAAATCAAAACAAAAATATGTAAGTTTTAAGCAATAACAGCTCCTGTGGGTGGCACGCTTCGCGGGTTCTCAGGATTTTAACTCCCTTTTTCGGGGTCACACCCGCTCACGCAACTCCGTTGCTCCGCTTAGGGTATGTAAAGTCGCCAGGCAGGCGCCTATATCAACAACTTCTTTCAATAAAAGCACCTGTGGGTGGCCCGCTTCGCGGGTTCTCAGGATTTTAACTCCCTTTTTCGGGGTCACACCCGCTCACGCAACTCCGTTGCTCCACTTAGGGTATGTAAAGTCATCAGGCAGGCGCCTATATCAAGTGGACCGCTTCGCGGGTTCTCAGGATTTTAACTCCCTTTTTCGGGGTCCACCCGCTCACGCAACTCCGTTGCTCCGCTTAGGGTGTGTAAAGTCGCCAGGCAGGCGCCTATATCAACAACTTCTTTCAATAAAAGCACCTGTGGGTGGCCCGCTTCGCGGGTTCTCAGGATTTTAACTCCCTTTTTCGGGGTCACACCCGCTCACGCAACTCCGTTGCTCCGCTTAGGGTATGCAATATCGCCAGGCAGGCGCCAATATCAACAGCTTTTTTGAATAAAAGCACATGTGGGTGGCCCGCTTCGCGGGATCTCAGGATTTAAACTCCATAAAACAAAGTCTTGTGGTATTGAAGTGCTCCAAGTTTTGTCATTTGGTGATTCTTATAAGATTTTCTTAGATTAGCGTATGCGAGAATAAAAATAACATAACATGTTAATTTACTTTAATTGTACTGAAGAGTGAAGTTAGTTCCCACCTTCCGTGGGAAACAGTTACACATGAAAGTGAAATTCATTCCCACAAAAAAGTGAAATTATCTCCCACCTTCAGTGGGAAATAACTTCACCAAAAAAAGGTTAAATTAATTCTCACTAGTGGTGAAGTTAGTTCCCATGTGAAGGTAGTTCCCGTGAAGTTAATTCCCTGCACCCCAAAAACAACGTTGTTTCAAAAACTTTTAAGACACATTCAGAAATCGATACCTGAGTCTTTTCCAACTGATATTTGAAAACTGCTTATCGCAAAGAAATGCAAATCTGCAGCAAATGTTCACCAACACAAAACACTTATATTGTTTGTTAAAAAGCACAGTCAAAATAACATAAACATAAGAAATAATACAAATTATGACAATGAACAAAATTGTTTATTGACTGATTTGCTAAATGTCAACTGTTTTAATTTCACTTGAAGTGATTTCGAAAAGTATTAGAAGTTAGGAAATCGATCGAATGATATAACCTTGAAAACAATTTCACTAGATTTTATTATTTTACTAAGATTTGGAATTCATTTCACTCAATTTCAGAAACCTAGCTGAATATCTGTTTCTGCTCCCGACATTTTGAGTCGTGAACCAATTTTTATGAATTTCAGAACCATTTTTAAAAGTTTTTATTTCTTATAAAACAATTGATTGATTGAATTTTTATAAGAATTCTCATAGAATGAAGTAATTTAAGTCAATACCTTTATCTATCCTCGAGATATTCTAATCTAACAATTTTGCATATTATTTTTTGTAGACTCATTTTTTATAAGAAAAAAAATTTATAAATGTTAATATCAATATTTTTTATAAAAAAAGATTAGTTTGAAGGCATTATCTTTAATTATTGCAAAGATATTGTTTGCCAACTTTTAGTAATGTTTTTCTTTTTGTAAGAAACCTTTAGTTTGATATTTCTCAAAATCTTATTAAATGTCAAAAACAAAGATCTTAATAATAAAGCTAAATTCTTGGTCATAGCATTAAATGCATTTTATTTTTTCTTAAAAAACACACGTCCAAAATAAAACCCTTTAGTTTCTTAATAGAAATAATTAAAAAAAACACACATAAAATATATTTTTTTCTTAAGATTTTTCAACACTGGTCTTTACAACATCTGCCCTTAATATGGAAACAAAATACAAAGAAAAGTTGGGATGCGATCAACACTAATTACTTCCCATTGGTACCCGCTAAAAATTTTCAAATGGTATTTTTTTTAAAAGTCATTTTTATTGATAAGAGAAATTGAACGAGTAGATAGATATGCAATCCAAAACTTAAGCTTAAGCTGTTTTATTTAAAGATGTATTCGAGGAGTTAAATAAATATGTTTTTATTGAAAAACACTATCTTTAAATGTTAAAAAAACATTTAAAAATTATTTTTATGGCATAAAACAACTTGGAAATCAGAAAGTATCTTCTTTTATTCTCAAGATTTTAAACTCAAAATGTAATTTTTAATATTTTTATCATTTTTGTTTCAAATTTTTTTAAAGTTAAAAAATAACAGTATCCCCGCACAAATTTGGAGGTCTCAAATTGGAAATTCGAAATTTCTCAAAAACGAAATGATAAATTTTTACTAAATTTTCTCTACTTTTTTTTCTTAACTTGGGTGCTTTCAATAAAATAAAAATATTTTTGTATTACATCATAAGCTTTTAAATTTTCTCAGGAACTCATGAGCCGATTTAAATAATTTTGTATGCATAATAATAGCAAATTGATGATCAAAAATGTCAAAATTTTAATTGGATATGTTCAACATTTTTAAGGTAAATCAAATAAAATATGTACATCAATATATTCTAAATAAATGGATACCAAAAATTGGTTTAAACAGAAATTGGAAAATTTTAAATATATACAAAAATAATTAAAAAAAAGAGGCTGGTATGCGACCCACACTGATAACTTCCCATCCACTCTGTCGATTTGTCTTGCTTAAAAGTTTGTCTATATGTATCAATTTTTACCAAATTTGCGTACTATTTTTTGAAGATTTTATTTTTTTTTATAAAAAAACGGACTGTTGGATTTTTATAAAAAAATTACTGAATATCGAAAATAATATTTTCTGTGAAATAAAATAAGTTTGAAGCCAATATTTGTAATTTTTGAAAAGCTATTTTAGTCGAAAGTAAATTTTTACCAAGTTTTAGTATTGTTTTTTTTAGGTTGTTATTTTTTGTAAAAAAAACTGTCACTCCAACATTTCTCAAAATTTTACCGAATGTTGAAAACAATATTATTTATAAGATAAAATTAGTTTGAAGCCAATATCTCAAAGTTTTGAAAAGATATCTGAGCCGAAAATCAATTTTTATCAACTTTTATTAATTTTTTTGTTTAGGTTTTTATTTTTTTGTAAAAAAAACTGTCAATTCGATTTTTCTCAAAATTTTTCCTAAAGTTGAAAACAATATTTCTTATAAATTAAAATTAGTTGGAAGCCATAATCTCAAATTTTTGAAAAGATATTTGAGTCGAAAACCAATTTTTACCAATTTTTGTTAATTTTTTTTTTCAGTTTTTAATTTTTTGTAAAAAAAACTGTCTTCGATTTTTCTCAAAATTTTACTGAATGTTGAAAACAATATTTTTTGAAAGTTAAAAGAAGTTTAAAGCCAATATCTCAAAGTCTTGGAAAGATATTTGAGTCGAAAATCAATTTTTACCAAATTTTATTAATTTGTTTTATGTTTTTATTTTTTGTAAAAAAAACTGTCAATTCGATTTTTCTCAAAATTTTATCAGATGTCGAAAACATTATTCTTCGTTGCACAAAATTGTTTTGGAGATGAAATCATAATTTAGTCGTAAAATTTTCGAAATGACGAATTTTTTTTTTCTGTTTTTTTGATTTATAAAAAAACCGTTAATTGGATTTTTTTCAAAAAATATAATTTTTTTGTATCACGTTACAATCTATAATATAAAATTTAATTCAAGTTTCTAGCGTCATTAGTTCATGAGATATTTAGGGTTAACCAAAACGTTCACCTTTTTTTAAACTGCTATGGTAAAAAAACCACCCACGCAATTTTCTTGAGAGCTTTTTCTGCATCTTTCTGCCTTATTATCTGTATAACAAAATTTATTTGAACGCGCACGTACGGACGTACGTAAACACGCACGCACAGACATCTTTCCAAAAATCTTTTGTTTCGACTCTAGGGACCTTGAAACGTCGAGAAATGTCAAAATTTTAAATTCAACAAATCGGACCCATTACAATAACTTCCTATGGGAAGTTAAAAAAAAGATACTTTTTTAACTATATTGAGTCAGTTCTTGCTGTTTTTCATTTTTGCATATACATTCATAAATATAGTTCTATTCTGAACCATATACATAAGTTTTCTAGAATTCTTTATTATGTACAATTCTTTTCTTAATAATTCTCTTAAATATTTTTATAGAAAACCAACTTATTTCCCATTTTGTCTCACATATAATAACGAGCACTTGAAGAATTGCTTAAGCAGTATTTAATTATAATATTTTCTATTTTATAAATGTATGCCTGCATTCCTATTGTCATTTCTAATTAGTTATTACCTACATCTATATTTTGCTCATAACCATACTTAATTCTTCTTATATCTCCTTGTCCTTTATTTTCTGCTTCCGCAAGTCGGTGTCCTGACCTAATTTCTGCTTGAAATTTCAATGCTGTTGAAAAGGTTTACCTAAATAAATAAACTGTGTGTCACATGATGAATAAACGATTATTTTCTAGATATTATGGAGAGCTTAATTTGAATTATTCATGAATATAATTTACCTGACTAGAATTATGTAATATTTGACGCCGTCTTAAATCTGGAATTTTACGCCATACTTAGCGTATACACATTTTAAATTTTGTAAAACAAAAATCATTTAACAACAACAAAATTAACACAAGTCCAAATACCTTAGAATTCACTTAAAAAAACAGAAACTTAAGAAATAATTTTGAGACGATAAATGAAGATATCGATTTAGTGGACAAAATCCAAGCTATCCATCATCTTGTAGATACTCGTAGGTACCTATATTCGATTACAGATTGGAACTTGATAACAAACTTATAATAAGAATTCTCTCAAAAGGGGATTAAGGAATTTAAATGATGATGACATCCATTTAAGTTTTACTCTCTTGCTAATGGCACATATACTGACTGATAATAAATCTTCAGTCTTTGACTAAATTGAGATGACACAATTGGCTATGGTCGTTGCCAATTTTCTCACTTAACTATGATAAGACGTGCGGTGTCGTCTTCTTTCAAAAGAAAATACAAAAAAAAAAATAATACATAAGTTACTTAATCCAATAGACTTGAGGATTGTTTCATCCTGAGCTTCCATGGTAACACCAATTAAATGAAGAATAGGCGCATTGTTTTATTTTGTACACTTAGAAATGATTATATATCTATATATATATAGTACAGGGATAGGCCAATTATAATGCCTGTTATGACAAATTATAGCTATAGACATTTAATAGATTTATAATTTTGAATAATGTATTTAACGTGACAAGATTTAGGAAGACGTATTTTGAAATTTTCAAGGACCTTAAATTTTGTTGTTATATTTTATTCAGTGATGTATAAATAGATTATAATGTAAAATTGTGCTAAAGTGATTTCAGTGTTAGTGATTTTACATTTTATTGCCATTAACCATCATGAGATTTTCCTTGACCAATTATCGCAATTGTGACGGTATATCTTTGATAACTTCAACAATTCCATTTTTATAGTCTTAAATCGAGTCTTCCAATTCTGAACATACAAAATCACTAGCTGTATCAGCTATATTTTCAAGTATGTCAGTTAAAATTACATTAACATATTCAGCTCATCGTGATAATGGTGCTTATAACGTGTAGTCTCCATGGTAAAAATGGGACTCATCACCGAAGATAATTGTTCGACAAAAATAAGAATGATGTTGATGCATTAAAAATACCTAATCGGCCAGCTTGAGCTCTTGTGTTAAATTGTGTCTTATTCCAAAGATCGATGAGGAATCGACAGACCTAGGGTTTCGTCTATACTTCGTTTAGATTCTTCGCATCACTAACTTATCCAAACACCACAAATTTGACCTAGAATTTCGCTGTTTCCATCCAAACTTGCAAACTTTAACTACAAAATGTGTTTAATATTTTTAAAGAATTTAAACAACTTCAATGTATTGTTAAATGAATGTATTCAGTAATCGCGTAGTTTTTGCTTGTCAAATATCAAAAGATGACATCTTCCCAAAAAGTTATTGGAACATCTAACAATTAACAAAGTACACACAAAACAGCATTTTTATGATGACACTTAGCTTACAATAAAATAATTTGATGGCTAGACTATACAACCGTTTTTAATATCAATAATTGAAAAAAGCTTATTTATTATTAATTTATCTCCACCACTAGTTGATATGTTTGACATGTAAAATAACACCCTCATATACCGATATCATTGTTAAAATACCTAACAAACAACAACAAGTGCCATTACTATAACTATTATATACCCCAGTGACACTCAGGATGACACCCAGTAAAATGTCAAATGTTGGTTTAATGCCAAGGGCAAGAGAAAAATAATATGTGTAAGTAGGTACCTACAAACCAACATATAACAGATATATACAAACATATGTATAGATTTCAGGATAAAATAAAAAAAGCAAAATACAAAACCTTTGAGGATGAATATTGACGTTTAGTAGGTATAGACAACAAAAATATCCATACCTACTTCATTCTCTACTGTGCTGTGTGAGAAATCGGTATATCTTATAAATGTCCCTTGATGCCATCACACACAGACAATCTAGATTCTATACAAATCCTTAAATTATTTTGCTTCATCCTTTGAAAGGGGACACCAAACGTGACAACATGGCATTCAATGTATGTATAATATGTAGATGTCGAAAAAAACTATATTGTACAGTCAAAATGGCTTAAATGGATTGGACAGTTTTTAAATCGAAATCCGAAAAATAATTAACACATAAGATTTCTTTGAAGAGCTTTTTATTTTTGTTAACATTGCTGAATAGAATTTCAAGGATCCTTTTCGAGTCAATCCAAAAAACGATTTAATTTTATCAAATTAACGCACAAAAATAAATACCATGAAAAACATATAATAAGGATCGACTGTACATACAATCATTCAAACATATGTTATAAATACCTACAACCATACACACGATAAGTTTTGTTGGGATAAATAATAACAATAATAAATATTTTAGAAAGGACAATCAAGTCCTAAATTCAGATATTTGCAAACAAAGAAAAGTATTTGCTAACATATTGTTACAAGAAAAAGATATTTTACTAATCTAGTCGATTGGTTTATTATACAAACATATGAACTAGAATCAGGATGTTCCAAGCTCATATTTTATGTATAATGAATTCTTGTGAATACATTAGATTGTTTATTCATGGATGACGACCTTTTTGATTCTAAATAAATGTTTTGAGTTTATAAACAAACCTAAGACCTTAAACTCTATTTCAATAAGAGCTGGTCAGGCCACGAGGCTATACAAATCTCGGCCTCCAAGCGTTAAACTTATTACAGATGATACTATCAGACTTATAAATGATTGTTTAATTCGTCGTTCGAAGTAACTTTCGCTGACATTTGACACCTGCCAAATGCATCTGACATTTCAAGTGTCATAGTGTATGGAGTGGAAACGTGCCTAAAGGCCTGTGCATCATCGTTCATCTTGTAATATTTCTGCTGCAAGTGCAAGTATTGCCGATTATTAATTACAACAAACACAGGTTTCGTGGTTGCGTAATTTTACGTTTTCTAACGCAAAGGATCCCCGGGCTCTTCTAGATGCTTTTAAAACTAACATTATTGCCATTTGTATGAAATTGTTTTTGACACACAATGGCAAAGTGCGAACTTTATAAAGAAGTAAAATTTACTGCTTTACTTTTGGAGCAGAAAAACGAACGACTATGTATTTTTGACAAACACTCACACCACTGTCCTGCTCAGTCTCAGATTTTTGAGGTGCTCCAGTTCAATTTCCTTTTGGACGCAAGGAATTCCTTTTGGTATGCTAGAAATTAACTAACAGAACTGCAGCAAACTAGGTAATTTTCAAAGAAAATAAATTGATTTAAAAATTAAAGACTTTTCAATGTTTTAAACATTTGAATGCAATCACTTTTTTTGAATTCAACATAATGGTGCTTGTTTTCCATTACTACAGCAAAATATCAACTTTTGTAACATTTCTCAGAAATACAATCTAAAGCCTACTTAAATAGATACATTTCTTGGAAATGGTGAAAAGGTGCAAATATAAACGTGTAACTTTAAATAGTAATTATGAACAAAGGATTATTATGAAACAGTAAGAAATTATATGTAAATAATTTGTATTTGTTACTATTTTGGTATATCTGCTGTGAATTGAAAAAGCCACTGATTCCATTAGCATTCTGTTGAGAAACGAAGTTATGAACGTAATAAAGTTTTGAACAAAATTTTGTATAGAATCAGTGTTGAGAAAAATGAAAAAAAAAAAATCAGTTTTAAAGAAAATTTATCAATGTTTGTTAAATAATTTATTAAGAATTTTAAAATTTGATATTGAGTTAGTAAAATATCAAAACTTATTAACGTCCGTACGTCCGGACGTCTGCCCGTCAGTGTTTAAAAAAAAGGTTAACCCTAAATATCTCACGAACCAATAACGCTAGAGACTTGAATTAAATTTTATATTATATATTGTAACGTGATATCAAACAAATATCAACAAAATCCAATTATCGGTTATTTTTTATAAATCAAAAAAACTGAAAAATATATTTGTCACCGTGAAAATTGTACGAATAAAGAACGATTTTATCTTCAAAACAATTTTGTGCAATGAAGAATAACGTTTTTAACATCTGGTAAAATTTTGAGAAAAATCGAATTGACAATTTTTTAACAAAAAATAAAAACCTAAAAAAAAATCAATAAAAGTTAGTAAAAATTAAATCAAAAGTTTGAAACATTGGCTTCAAATTAATTTTATCTTTTAGAAAATATTGTTGTCAACATTCCGTAACATTTTGAGAAAAATCTAATTGACAGTTTTTTTTACAAAAAATTTAAAACCTAAAAAATAACTTATTTTCAACATTTAGTGATTTTTTTTATAAAAATCTAACAGTCAATTTTTTTGTAAAAAATAAAATCTACAAAAAATAGTAACGCAAATTTGGTAAAAATTGATGTTCGGTTCTCGATATCTCAAATAATAGAAAACGTTTACTTCAAATTAATTTCATTCTTCCAATTTGTATTTGTTTATATAAGAAATACTAGATTTTGAAATAAAACTATTTCATTATATGCAAAACATTGTTGGTATTTCTGAAATTTTTAAGAATAATTCAACAGACAACTTTTTTAACACAACACGAAAACCTACAAACTTTTAAGCAAGACAAATCGACAGACGGGATGGGAAGTTATCAGTGTGGGTCGCATCTCAGCCTCTTTTTTAATTTACGTTTGAGGCGCAATCCTATTTATTGCAAATTATGGCAGATAATAAAACGTAAGGTTTATAAAAAACATGTCAAATGATGCAAAGCTTTCATTATTAGTTACACTTGTGTTTGAAGCAATGAAGCTTTTTTCCAAATAAATAACCCCCAACCCAACATTTATACCCCAAGTTTTCAAAAAATCACATCCTTATTTTGTGTAATGATAAAAGTATAAAAATCTATAAACATACAACCTAATGTATGTTAATAGTATAAAATATTTAGCTTATTTTTTCATAATTTGTTAAAGTAAAATTTATAATTAAAATGCTATAAGGAACAGAAACATAAAGTAATTGCATCTTATGTTAATTTGACAAATCCTCCAATAGTAATTCTTGCAATAAAAAGTAATGTCTCAAATGGGCTCTGATTTCACATAAAAGATGAAGGTCCCCTTTGTTCTTCACATTACTTACACTGTTGAGACTGTTGCACCAAATAATTTATTTAAGTCTGAGTGTCCGTTTGTCCGTATACGGACGTATACGTCAGGATACCTTTTATTTCCAGAACTGGCAGAGATATTAACTTCAAATAATTTGATTGTACAGATAGTAACTTCGACTGATGCAGAAAGAACTTTCACAAAAGTTGACAAGTTGGTTTAAAGGTATTTATAAATGAAAAAAGTATTTGTCACTTAGAACATTTTTTGAACATAAAATTATATTACATCTAAAATAACTGTATACATCAAAGAATAAAGTTTTTGACATCGAAGTGAAAGTTTTTTAACAAAAAAATAAATTTCAAAAAAGTACTACTAAGAGTTGGTCAAAATTGATATTCAATTCGAATAACTTGGCAACAATCAAAACATTGGTATTATACTACTTTTGTCTTAACATTTTTGTTTTTAACATTTGGTAACTTTTTTTTTGAAAAAAAAAAAATAATAAATGTACAGTTTTTTTTATAATAAAATAACATAATAATCTACAAATACCACACAAAAATGGTAATAAGTGAATTTCAACAAAAAAAAAAACTCGAGAATAAATGGAGGTATTGACTTCAAAATCATTTCATTTTATACAAAATACTAGCGGCCCGGTACGTGCTTCGCTACGTATAAGGCATAGTAATAAAAAAAATGATTATTAAGTTCATTTATACAAATAAAAAAATATTTTAAATTGGTAGCTATTTAAAGGTCCAAATGACCCAAATGATATATTGTTTATATTATATTTATCAGCAAAGCGTAAAAACTAAAAAATAAAAAAGAATTGGGTACTCTTACTAGGTGGGTCTATATGGGTTAGTCTAAAACAGTTGGATAAACCATATTTTTTTGTTTTTCCATTTTGAGCATGAATAAATAAACAGTTGGGGGTACCGACTCTGGAACAGGCAACATAAAGTTGGCCATGTGAAAAACATGATTCCTCCAAATTGACACCACAAACGTCAAGTGTTTGCCATTGGGCCTTATTTATGGACATCGCAAATGATAAACGCACAGGATATTGTAATCTTTTGAATTCAAATGGCATATCAGTTGGAATCATAGGGATACGCGGTATCAAACACACTTCTCCTTTTGATTTACCAGTTAAGATTGAAGCTTCAATCAAATTTGGCAATAACTTTTTCACTACCAATCTGGTGCCATTACACAGTTTTGGTGGATTAATATTTCGAAATAATATAATCAAAGAACCAATTTTCATATTCAAGCAATGCGGTGGTATACCAGCCGGTTCCAATGAATTTAAAAATTCAATTGGATAATTCATTGCCTCATCTTGATTCATAACACTGTCAATTGATTTATATGTCGTGACTACACCTGTCAGTTTCGCTTGAATTTGAAAATTAATGGCATTGATTTTTATGTTCTTCGGTGGTAAAATGGCGTGTTCTCTCAACCAATCATGATTTCTGTAATTCCGAAAAACACATTCAATCAACACTTATCTATAGATTGCGCAATTGTACAAAAATTGTTCGGTAAAGTGATCAATCCGTTGGTACTGTCGATTGGTATTTTGCTATCACCAATTTCTAACAATTGTTTTGAAAACTCATGGGCAGTTGCATTATTATGTAGGTGAATACGCATATTAATGTTCAGTGTCAATTTTCGTACATATCTCCAAAGAACTGATGACTTCAAACAGGCGTTTATTTCATCATCAGGAGTTGATCGAGGAATGACAGGCAATGTTTGACGAAAATCCCCTGACAGCAATATTAGAACACCACCAAAAAGCTGTTGATTACTGCGTAAATCTAGCATTGTTCGATTAAATGCTTCTATTAATTTTTATTCGCCATTGTGCACTCATCCCATAAAATAATTGACTTTAATCGCAGAACTTTTGCCATAGCAGAATTTCTCGAAATATTGCAAGTGGGAGTTTCAATCACCTGTACATTCAATGGCAATTTTAATGCAGAGTGTGCGGTCCGACCACCTTCTAATAATGTAGCAGCAATTCCCGAAGATGCAAGTGTCAATGCAATTTTCTGTTCCAATCGAATTGTCGCTAAAATCAATGATACAACGAAAGTTTTGCCTCTACCACCAGGTGCATCCAAGAAATATAATCCACCTGCATTATTGGAAACGGCTTGCATGATTGCGTCGTATACATGTTTTTGTTGAATATTCAATTTGGTGCTATTACAATTTTGTGATTATCAGATGGCATACGATTAAGAGCAATTTTGAACAATTGAATTAATTCGTTATTCTGATGGAAAAACCTTTGTAGCTCACGAATAATTTCTCGTCTTGTATTTGAAACAATTGCACAACGTTGATCCAATTCACGATTTTCATCACCAATAAAATAAATTTGCAAAAATTGATGATCAGGGTCGGCCGTCGGGGTATGGCAAAAACGAACCAGCTTGATGATAAATCTTGATGATAAATCAGATTGATATAAACGTGGGACAATCCTGTTAATGTGTTTACCTTAAAAGTCGGCATAAAATTATCTTTAATATTAGTACCACCAAAAGAAGTCATTTGAAATGCCGAATTGAATTGTTGAATATTACTCAAAAACTGCTTCGACGTTTTGAGATGTCCCAAAAATAAATGAAAACAATGGTTCGGGTGGAGTTGCTTATGTTGACAATCTCACTTTACCATTAGCACAACACATGCCGGGCGTTTCACCTGGAAAGTTAGCCGCATCACAATGTGGACATATTGCGTCCATCATTCCAATATCCAATGTATCCGTACATACTATAATCAATCTGACTATTGTTATTAATAGCAGCACGCGGCATTTCATCCAAAACAGCACCACGACGTATTCGTGATCGCCGTGCAAGATTAAGTTCAGGTACAGGGTCAACAGATCTATTCTGTGCAGTACGTTCACGCTGCGATGCATTAGCTTGTGCGCGTTCATCTGTAGTCTGAGATCGTCTTAATAATGCCACTTGATTTGCATTACGCGTTCGCCGGCCTATGTTTGGTCGTCTTGCTCGTGGCATTTTACATTCACTCAACAATATTTTGGAAAATATAAACACAAAGGAATAACTCAACAATATTTTGGAAAATATAAACACAACAAAGCAAGAATTATCGCTGATAAAATGAAATGACATATGATGACAAAAAGTTTGTTTGACAGAACTAACGTCACTTTTTTTGTCTTCGATTGTTTTGCCAAAGGTTTAAATTGGCTTTTAGTATTAGCACAAATTGTTTGTATATGGGAGTATATAAAGATGTTGATTTAACACTTTTTCAAGATTTTTTTTTTAATTTTCTCTACGTACAAACCTTCTCTGGACTTCCACGAATAATTCAAGACCAAAATTAGACAAATCGGTAAAGGCATTGTTGAGTTACAACATTACAACGAAAAGTGGCATTGATTTTTATATATATAGATTGGTATAAAAATAATGTAATTTTCTTAAAAAAATACAATACTTTTTTTTATAAATAATAATAATAATAAATTAAACATAAATAATAAAAATCGGTTAAAATTGGTTTCCGAATAAAATATTGAGCAAAAAAAAACTTATTCACTCATATGTAAAATAATGTTGTTAACTTCAAGTTAAGTTTTTATAAAAATCAAGTTGATAACTTTTTATACAAAAAAACGAAAACCTTCAAAAACATAGAAAAACTGTTAAAAATATACAATTTTGTAAAATTTATCGCATCCCAGCCTCTTTTTTTTAAAATTGGTAGATGTTGGTTTCAAATGTATTTATCACTATGCAATTAGTTGTTATAAATTCACTGTAATACTGAAATTGGCTATAGTCGCCATGTTTCTAAAATCTCAAAAAAGAAAACCTTAAATCTTAGTCTTAGTCGTAGAGCACAAACAATGAATGACGATGAATGAAATGAAAATCGAATTGATTGATTGTGAGAACAGTACTGCATTTCTATTGTTTTTAAACTCAACAAGTCAAATTCAGTAAGAATATGGCTCTCAAAAATTATATTCTACTAGTCTACTTATAGGTAAGGCTATATAAAGTAGAACATTCCTATTTTTCCTATATTTCAATTTCAACCTTAAAATTGAATTTTTGGTTCTTATACTGTTCTTACATTCACCGATCAAATTAAAACACAACAGTTTTAAGTTGTACTACTAAAAGAGAAACAAACGTTTTCAGTGCTAAATGATTCGCAATACCACACAAATCAAAAAAGGTTTTAAATTGTACTTACCAAAAACTATAAATTCGTCAATTTCGTCTTGGCATTTTCATTCTATTTGCTTCAAGGAATATATATGTTCACTTAAATTTCATTCAAAGTTCATTTTAAAATTAAAGTTTTTAAAGGCATTTCTTTAACCCATGAAGCTCACTATACACAAAAAGTCTCCCCACATAAAGGCCTTAAAATAATGATAAAATTGGATTCCTTTGTTGAAACTCTAAAAGTTATCATTGTGGTGTTTTGTTTTGTTTGTTTGTTTTTTTTTTTATTTATTTCAATTTTCCACAAATATGTTGAGTAGGTAGTAGGTAAGTTTTCTTAACAAATGGATTCAATATGTCTTTCACGTATAACATGTATGTGTAAGTATTGTATAGATGTTAAAAGGCTTAGTGACATTTTGATAAGGGATAAACAAAATGGATACAACATAACCTTATTTCATTCATGTGTCTTTACTAAGTGCTTTTGTTGAGAATTTGGTTTGATTGATTAAAAACAAAATTTTAAAACATTTTAAAATACACAGATATAAATTATATTTTTGTTTTTCATACCAATCCATCAATAGTTCAAAAATGTCCATTGAAGATAAAATTAATATTTACCTGAAATTAAAAAAAAAGAAGGTATTATTGATGAGTTTCAAAAATATTTATAAATATGTAATTAAGAACAGATTAATAAGATTTTCTTAAAAGTACAAATTTTCCAACTTTGGAGCTAAAATATTATGTTTTTAGAAAAAGAACAATAGAATTATTGGGAAAGTAATTTTCTACAACCAACTTTTTTAAATTCAAAATAAAGTTTTTAGTTCAAAAATTAAATACATTGTGTCAAAAACATTTATAAAGTTGATGATTTCAAAGGCAGCAGTCTTTTCTGCCCAGTTTTTAAAAATCGATTTTAAAAACTGGGAGTGAAAAAGTGATCAAAAGTGGTCGTTCAAATTATAACAATTTGAAACTTTTTTTAAGAATTAACTCAGTTATTTTTACAGAAAATGTCTAGGTTTTGTTTCGTCAAATACGATTTAAAAGAATGATTTGTTAATACTTTTTGAAACAACAGTCCCTATGCAAAAATTTTAATTAAAGCAGCTTAATTTGAGCGAAGAATCATCTTTTCACCCTTGAAAAAAAACACACGTTATTGGCCCACATTTTAAATATGAATTCAGTCTTAAAAAAGCTTTTAGTCGTTTTAATAAAAATTCATAGTAGTGATGCTCCTAGTGCAAAACATCATCATCAAAACTTTTAGATAGATATTGGGTTCTAAGAGAAAGCATACTCTGTCATTCATGGTGAGTGTTGGCATGTGAATATAAGCATTCTTCCTTTGTGTGTTTTTGTGCTCAATCACCCCTTCATGTTATTTGATTTGGAAACGATGTAAAGGTGCAACTGTTTGAAATAAAGTGCATTACATTATGTAAACTTCTTCTAAGGTTTAATGTTTAATCAAATTCTGTTTGTAGCCCCACGAAAAAGCGAAGCTCATTTTGTGCATATTTTATACATATTTTTTAATACGAAAAATAGCTTTTTGGATGACATAAACCCCCTTTAAGTACAGCGTACTGCAAGGTACTTCCTTAAAATTGAAACACTTCCACCTTTCATCCAGATCCAGTTTCGCTGAGTGCAATCACTGAACACCACAACAAATCACTTTAAGAACTTCATTATGACACACAGCACCTTTTTTCCTATCCACAAGTGCATATATACGCTCTACGCACCGCACGTTGCACTTTTCTACCATGCAAATATTTTCATTCCTATCAACATTCTGCACTTTGCTACACTCAACTGTAAGGATGACGGGAGTGACTACAACGACAACGGCGACGACGACGTTCCGACATCATCAGAGCCATATCATCAAAAGTAACAACAATAATGTTGCTTTCATGCACCATCGCCATCGCTCCCATTTTGCATATAATCTACTTTTGCATGTTATATTATTATTATTCGCATCGGAACCGGAACAAGCACCGACAATGACTATTTCACGTGCCCAGCACTTTCGCTCTACTGTACATTGTATATGTTAGCTGCCTTGTCTTGAATGTGTCAAGTCTTTTCCACCGTGTGTCTGGAAAAAAGGAATGACTAAACCTATGTGAGCTACCTTACGTCTGCGACGAAGAGGACGACTACGACGACGATAAACCGGTGATGTGAGGGTAAACTCAAAAGGAAACATAAAAATGAATGCTAGTCCAAGTACTCGAATACTTTGAACATCAGGATTCAGGATTCAGGAATCCGGAAGTTCAGTGTGCAATCTTCATGCAACCCACTTTTGACTCCATCTTAGCTACATATATTCGTTTTTCTTTTTTAATTCTTTTCTTTAAGCCATAAAGTGGAAAAAAAAAATATAAAGCAATGAGAGGTAGCTACGAGTAGCTAGAACTTTAAAATTAAGTTTAAAATTTCGTTTTGGTACTTTCCCGTACTCGACTTTAATTTCTCACCAAGCAACCCGAAAGTATGTTGTGAAGAGTAATGAAATTTGTTCTACTACTGGGTTTCCGGAAAAGGACCCAGGAAGAACGTCGACGACGCGACGAACGCGACGACGACGACGGTGGCGACGCAACGATGACGGTGTCGAGCGGAGGAACCAGATGTGGGATAAGGTTTACATACACAAATGTGTGTACGTTTATACGTTTTTGTGTAAAGGTACCACCAACATAATAATATTGTCTAACCCAAAATTGAGGACCAAGTTTTTTGGTAATCGGTTTGGTGTTCGGGTGAGTTTGTGCCATCTGGCAGGAAATTGAAAAGATTTTTAAGTTCACTTACTGTGCTAATGTCACAATAGGAGCCATATATTTATTTTTTGCCGATAGAAACTCATTCTCTCCCGTCGAAAGAGAGAGATTTTTAGTGAATGGGATGCGTTTGTTATCCTTTGATAAGATTAAAAAATCCATTTTTGGGGTAATTTTATTTTAAATAAAGGACTTCCGTAATATTAAAATTAATATTAAAGAGTTTTCTTAAAAAAGCTTCTTGGAGCATTTATAAACTTGCATTTTAAAGTACTTTTTCAAAGATATTGCTCATACGCCCTAGTTAACAAGAAATATAACATTATATTATATAGCAATTACTTTTATTACTGTTATGAAGAAACGTTATTATTTAAATTTCTTACCCCGTGTTAGTTAAAAGGAATGTTTAATTCAGTTAAGTGGATTATGTTAACATTTTTAATTATTTCAAGTGGAAATATTCTACCATTTGAAAGGAGAAACATGTAACTTGTTAGTTCATAAAAATATATATGAATTGTTCTTGAGCGGTTAATAAGAGTGAAAATGAGAATGATTTTGTCGTCCGTATCTCAAAAACCCTCATAGATATCGACTTTAACTAAATTTTGTTTAACAGATAATAACACCAAAAGATGCATAAAGGACTAAACGAAAATTGAATAGGTGAAAGGAATAATTTGGTTGATCTCAAATATCTCTCGAACCAATAACACTAGCGAATTTTATATTCTTCATTATGATGTCTGAATAAATTGGTACTAGTCTAAGAGCTGACTAAAAAAAACGCAGTAATTTTCAAAAGTTTTCTAAGGCATATCAAAAGAAAGGTCTCGAGATGTAGAATAAAAACTATCAAGTCTGTCTGCCTGTACCCGTGACAAAGATGGTAGAAATTGCACTGGTGTGGAAAAATTTACCCTAGTTAATCATTTGCAAACAGACAAGGGTTTTGGAACATACAAAAGTGGTGATAGAAACGTTCAAAGATGTGAAAAAATGGTCCTAGCCAAGTCATTTGCAATTCCTTAAAAAGAAGAGTCTGGGTTGCGACCCACATTGATAACTTCCCATCCCGTCTGTCAATTTATCTTGCTTAAAAGGTTTGTAGGTTTTCGTGTCTTGTTACAAAAATTTGTCAGTTAAATTATTCTTAAACATTTTAAAATTACCAACAATATTTTGCATTTAATTAAATATTTTGATTTCGAAATCTATTTTTGTTAACGAGATTTTTAGATTAGATAGATTTAGATTTAATTTTTACCAATTTCGGTAGCATTTCTAAAAAAATGTTATTTCTTATACGAGTACAAACAAATACAAATTGGATGAATGAAATTCATTTGAAGTCAATATATTCTATTATTCACGAGACATCGAGAACCGAACATCAATTCTTACCAAATTTGCGTACTTTTTTTTGCAGATTTTATTTTTTATGAAAAAACGGACTGTTAGATTTTTATAAAAAACTTACTGAATGTCGAAAACAATATTTTCTGTGACATAAAATAAGTTTGAAGTCAATATTTTTAATTTTTAATTCAATTTTTACCAACTTTTATTAATGTTTTTTTTTAGGTTTCTATTTTTTGTAAAAAAAACTGTCAATTAGATTTTCTTCAAAACTATATCGAATGTTAAAAACAATATTTCTTATAAAATAAAATTAATTTGAAGCCTATATCTCAATTTTTTTTGAAAAGATATTTGAGTCGAAAATCAATTTTTACCAACTTTTAGTACCTAATGCTTTTTTTAGGTTTTTATTTTTTGTTAAAAAACTGTCAATTCGATTTTTGCCAAAATTTTATCGAATGTTGAAAACAATATTTTTTAACATAAAAAATTAGTTTGAAGGTAATATCTCAAAGTTTTGAAAAGATTTTTCGCAAAATTTTACCAGATGTCAAAAACGTAATTCTTCGTTGCAGAAAATTATTTTGGAGATAAAATCATTTCTTGTTCGTAAAATATTCCAGGTGACAAATATTTTTTTTTTTCAGTTTTTTAATTAAATAAAAAACTGTTAATTGGATGTTTTCCAAAAATATACTAGTTTGGTGTAACGTTACAAGATATAGCTAATTTAAATTTAATTAAAAATATTAGCAGAAACTAAGTGCATCCAAGTAAACATAAACTAAAATTTTAAGAAAAATCTTAATGTCAGGTTTTTTAATAAGAATTAGAATCTACAAAAAAATATTACGCAAAATTGGTAAAAACTGATGTTCGATTTGAACAACTCGAGAACAAATCAAGGTATTGACTTAAAAACTAATGCATGCCATCCAAAATTTTATTGTAAACCTAAGATAATGTTCGTAGAAAAATTCAATATGTTTTTTTTTATAAAAAATTAAAACTTAAAAAAAAAAATGATGAATGAATTTAGTACAATTTGGTTTTCGACTAAAAATCTCGGGAAAAAACAGATATTGAATTCAAACTTATTTTTCATATGCAAAATATTTTATGAAAAAAATTGACAGTTGTATTTTTATACAAATTTTACTGAATGTCAAAAACTATATTTTCTATTAGGTAAAATAAGTTTAAAGCCAATATCTTAAGTTTTTAAAAATATATTTAAGTCGAAAATCAATTGTAAGCCAATTTTAGTAATGTTTTTTTTTAACTTCCCATATGAAGTTATTGTAATGGGACCGATTTGTCAAATTGAAAATTTTGACATTTCTCGACGTTTCAAGGTCCCTAGAGTCGAAATAAAAGATTTTTAGAAAGATGTCTGTGCGTGCGTGTGTACGTACGTCCGTACGTTCGCGACGTTTTTTCGTCGTCCATAGCTCAAGAACCAGAAGAGATATCGACTTCAAATAAATTTTGTTATACAGATAAAAAAGGCAGAAAGATGCAGAAAGGGCTCTCAAGAAAATTGCGTGGGTGGTTTTTTTACCATAGCAGTTTAAAAAAAAGGTGAAAATTTTGGTTAACCCTAAATATCTCATGAACCAATGACGCTAGAGACTTGAATTAAATTTTATAATATATATTGTAACGTGATACAAAATAATTTTATTTTTGGAAAAAAATTCAATTAACGGTTTTTTTTCTAAATCAAAAAAACTGAAAAAAAAATTGTCACTTCGAAAATTTTACGACTAAAATATGGTTTCATCTCCAAAACAATTTTGTGCAACGAAGAATAATGTTTTTGACATCTGATAAAATTTTGAGAAAAATCGAATTGACAGTTTTTTTTACAAAAAATAATAACCTAAAAAAAATAAAAAAAAAGTTGGTAAAAATTGAGTTTTGACTCAAATATCTTTTCAAGACTTTGAGATATTGGCTTTAAACTACTTTTATCTTTCAAAAAATATTGTTTTCAACATTCAGTCAAATTTTGAAAAAAAAAAGAATTGACAGTTTTTTTACAAAAAATTAAAAACCGAAAAAAAAATTTAACAAAAGTTGGTAAAAATTGATTTTCGACTTAAATATCTTTTCAAAAATTTGAGATTATGGCTTCTAACTAATTTTAACTTATAAGAAATATTGTTTTCAACATTATGAAAAATTTTGAGAAAAATCGAATTGACAGTTTTTTTACAAAAAAATAAAAACCTAAACAAAAAAATTAATAAAGGTTTGTAAAAATTGATTTTCGGCTCAAATAGCTTTTCATAAATTAAAAATATTGGCTTCAAACTTATTTTATTTCACAGAAAATATTGTTTTTTATATTCAGTAATTTTTTTATAAAAATCCAACAGTCCGTTTTTTCATAAAAAAAATTAAATCTACAAAAAATAGAACGCAAATTTGGTAAGAATTGATACATTTAGACAAACTTTTAAGCAAGACAAATTGATAGACGGGATGGGAAGTTATCAGTGTGTTTCGCATCCCAGCCTCTTTTGTTGTTTTTGTTTTTTGAAAGAATACTGTTAATTCGGTTTTTCTCAAAATTTTACCACATGTCAAAAACATCGAAAGATTTCGAGACGGTCCTCCATCTGCCTACTAACCACGCTCACTGATGCTTGATTTCGTTGATCGATGGGAACCGATGCTTTATCAGTGACTAGGCCTTTGCCCTATATTTATAACAAAATTTATTTAAAGTCAATATATCTACTGGTTCTTGAGATATGAACGACGAACGTCCGTACACTCGCGCGCAAAGACAACTCTTTAAAAATCTTTTATTTAGACTCTAGAGACCTTGAAACGTCGAGAAATGTCAAAATTTTCAATTCGACAAATTGGATCGATTACAATAACTTCCAATGAGAAGTTAATAAAATTATTGTCAGACTCAGATTTTTGAAACATCAATGTAGTGCAGGACAATAAGGTAAATGTATCTTTTGATTTCTTAAAATACCTACACATTAGATTATAAAATGTATGTTCATTTGTTTTCGTAGTAGTTTGTTTTTATGTTGGATAATACGTTAATAGCCCTTCCGATTAAGATTTTTACTTGCTACATATATAAACTATATGGTAAGTTTTGTGTTCTATATCTCCCATGAACCGTTAATTTGTTATTAAGTTTTCTCCAGAGCTAATCAACAAATTTCAATATTTTCTGAACAAGCTCTTATATTGTCTCAATAATATTTGATGATGAAAAATGTCATTTTATTTATTTTCGATTTTTAAAAAATGTTGAACATTTTTTACCCTGAAGTGTAAAACGTATATAAGCTCTAAATAACTGCAAACTAAAAATATTTTTAAAAAAAAGTTATGTAAAAAATGTATTTAAAAAAAACTGATATAACGATTTTCAAATACAAATTTTGAAAAATTAAGTTGTTTTCCAGAAATCAAATGGCATCAAAATTTTTGATAACAAACTTTTTTTTGCAGCTAAATTTTTAAATCTAAAATGCAGGAAACATTTTAAAACAGACTGTTTGGATACATGAGCAAGTTCGTACGGTACAATGGTGCATTTTTTTTATTTTGAATATACATAATAAGCATTTTTCTTTCTTTTTCACAAACAGTAAACGTTTTATTTGTGTACATCTTTGCGTGGTAATTTGTCAAAAAGAAATATACTTTATTAGCAAGTTTTACTATTACCTATCCCTATGGGAAGTTTTTGCCTCTTCAAACATCAATAAAAACAATAGAAAGGGTGTTATTCTTTTTGAACTCATTTTATGGGTCTCCCAAGACGGCTAACGTTATTACATTGACCACATTATAATATTTAAGTCAATTGTTCTTTGATAATTGTTTATTGTTTATATTATTTATTTTCAGTATTCGACGAAATCAAACTATTTAAAACTTGTTCTAAAATATTGTTTCGAAAATACCTATTTTAAATAATCGCGACGACTAAAGTATATAAAAAACATTCTAAGAGTGATAGTAAACAATTACAATGAAATTTACTTTTTTATCGGAATACATGCAAAGTTTGAGTATAAAAACCAATCATATTTAAGCAGAAAATTAAATTACATATTAATAAAATATTTCCTTTTTATAATAATTAATAATATTATTGTTGAAATTTACATTCATAACACCGATTTGATATTTCGTATCATAAAAATGAGTGAATTTTTTTTCCTCGAGTTGATATTTTTCAAAACTTTTCAATTTAAAATAATGTAATTTATGAAGTACTTTTTCTATAAAATTGAGAATCGGTTTATGCAATTTTTTTTAAAATTAAATGGAACATTTTTACAACCATAAACCGCTGTGTTGATTAAAAAAAAAAAGTAGAAAACACATTTTGAAGATTCATTGTATTGTTTTTTTGCTAAAATATTCTATAGAATAATTTAAGCTAAGTAAAGTTATGATATTTTTTAAAATAAATATATTTTAGTAAGTAAGTAAGTGAAATGATAGAATTCAAAACTTGGTAGTATAGGTATTTTTTTTAATGCCTGATTCTCTTCACTCTAAAATGAACTGTTGTTAACATAGCTATGTATGTATGTGTAAAACATATTTTTTAAAGTTAAAGTCAAATAAAGTTTGGAACCACCAAACAAAAATTAAAAAATAGACTTTCAGGACGTAAATCAGACTTAAAAAGTAATGACTCACAGAAGACAGAACTGGCATCGCACTGTAATACTCTTAACCACACTCCTGACTTTGAAAATGTTAAAGTACTACAAAGAGAAGACAACTATAATAAAAGAATGATAATCGAAACGCTGCATATCATCAACGCTAACAACACCATGAACCAAAAAACTGACATGGAAGAGATAAGCCCTCAGCACAAACACTTGTTAGAGATAGATGATGTGTTGCTTGTCTCCATGTTTGCTATATTATGTATTTTTATGTTTATTTTTTAAAATAAAACGATTATAGTTTTCTTAAAAATTAACAATTTAATAAAACTTTATGTTACAAACAATTTTTTTAAATATAAATAAAACTAGCGACGCGTTTCAGAACTCATGTTCTATCATCGGTCTGAAAAAGTTTAGTAAACAGTAGCCCGATGATAGAACATGAGTTCTGAAACTCGTCGCTAGTTTTATTTATATTTAAAGAAATTGTTTGTAACATAAAGTTTTAATAAATTGTTAATTTTTAAGAAAATTATAATCGTTTTTATTTTAAAAAATAAACATAAAAATACTTGTTAGAGAGGACGAGAATAAAAACTTCTAATAATATGATCTCTTGACACTAATTTTCCTATGCCTGTTACTTGTAAGTTGGACTTTGTGTAGTTAGGTCTAATTTTTAATTCTTTAATTTTTGTAAAAATTGTTGCGAATGAAATGATTTTATTCTTAAGTGCAATATTCATGTAACAAGTGTAAGTTTTCATAGTTTTTTCAATGTTATCAAAATTGTAACCAATTTTTTAATGCAAATATAGATTTATTGCCACACCTGATGATGTTCATAGACATGAACGAAACGTCATGACAATATAAATAATTGTGTTTTTTCATTGATCTAAAGCCCGTCGTCAATATTCTCATCACTTTGGAAAAGGTCACTTCCACCAACAACTGTCAAAATCAACTGTTAAAAGTTGCAAGTAATTTTGGTTCTATTTTATATGACATTGTTTTAAGCATTAGTCTGGTTGCATAAATTCGAAGCTCACATTCCACGTTTCACTTAAATTTCGATATGAGGCATAAACAAGTTTATAACTGTAAATTAATTAACCGAAATATAAAAAATAATAAAATAAAATACCCCTAGAAATCTAAGCCTGAAGCTTTAAACATCTTGTATAACTTCACATACATTTTGAAAGCCAAATCATGTAGAAATGTACTCGTATGGCTTGAAGCTGTTACGATCTAGAAATACATTTAATATTGATTAACCTACAACAACACGTGTTGCTTTAGCCTCCGGTAATGAACGGAAAGTTTAGAGATGCGAAACATTTCATCATGACCATTATGCCAGATAGACTTGAAGGGTTTGTCTTAACTTCACCTACAAAACTGGTAATATTCATCCATTTCTGGAACGAACACATACATAGCTCCCACTAAATAGTCTAACACAATTGCCCACAAAGTTATTTCCTAATACATACAATATGAGGACTATACCTCCTCTGGAAACTTATTTAGATCAAATTTTTCGCATGCACATAACTTTCAAATTCCTTATTCCTCAGTTCAAAAGAAACATGATGCTCAAACTCAAACAGTTGTAAAATTCAATGAATCGATTAAAAAGTTTATAATACCTACATTTTAATAATACAATATATAAAGATACTTTACAAGTAATTTATAAGCATTAATTTTCAACTTCTTCAGTATTCTGATCCTCATGATGTTCTTCCTCAAACAGCTTACAAAGTTTTAAGTCCTAATAATATTCGGGAATTAAGTACCTATTGAAAATTATATATATATATATATATCTCCTTAACCTTTATAACACCGAAAATCTTTAACAATTTGAATAATTGATTTTTTCTCAATTTTGTTGCCTCGTTTTTTCAAAGTGGTTTAGAAAATGTACAAGTAGGTACATGTACTCCCAACAGCTAGCGTCGTTGTCGTCGCTCGTCATGAAATTTAATAACATTTTATTTTTTATTAAAGTCATATGATATTGGAATTTAATGTGTGTGTGTATACTTATGGCATTTTTAAATAGTCTGCTCAAAGAAAACATCGTGAACTTATTTTTACAAGTTTAATAAATAAAAGATAAGCTTCTTACAACTTTTATGTCCCTACGTATATAATTTGTGCATACATTAAAATTAAAAACTCAAATCCACCTACGGGGATACAGAGACACAGACGAACGTAAAAGGGACAACATTTTTTAAGTACTAAGATACCCATATGTATTTTTGTAATAAAATATTCGACAAAAATTACCTGGCATTTTTAGGCATTCTTAAGTTTTGAGCTTTTATACCCCTCGCTGCTGGTCGGTCGTCTTAACGCCATTAGCCCTAAATAAAACGTTTTTGTCGACCGACATTTAATATTTTTGACACAAAAATATATCACATTTATATACACCTACCAATGTCAGGCCAACAGTTTCAAGGCTATGCACACGTCACACAAATCAAGTTTTCTCACGACCAAATTTAGCTTTGTTTTAATGGATTAAGGGGTGGTCTTGGGGACACATAACAACCTGTGATGAGTTATGTTGAAATTTTCTTTTCAAAACAATTTGTTTATCATAACATGATTTTAATGGAAGTCATTCCTCAAATAATACAAATCATAAGCGCACTTATTTTTTCCGGTGTTCCATAACAACTGGAAGGACATTCTTCCTTTTATCACGAACATTTCAACTTCTTCCACCGACCTAACGACGAAAAAAAAAAAGAAGTTCGGTATAGGAAGTTTAAAAAAAAATCCTCGAAGCGTGCCTTGGCGATTCATTTTTATAGGACGAAAACAACTTTAAGACAGCACAATGACGACGAAAGGTATATTCCACCGACTTCAATCCCTAACAAACCACCCAGATCACATCTTTTAACTTTTTTTCGTTTTTTTGTTCCCATTTGATTTTGGCCTTTAAAGTTATACCTTCCTACTTTAGACTTTTGTGAGTTTTTTTCCCTTAGCTTTGAATTAGTGTTGTTGAACGGAATATGACGCACACTTTCACTGAGTGGGAAAACATTAGCGAAATAACATTTGTTTGGTTGAGTAGGAATTAAACTGTGAAACATCGGGATTTAATAAATTGTGGTTGGTAGCTGTGGTTGGGGGCGAGTGAGAGTGAGTATGAGGTAGGGAGGGATAGCTCCCAGGGCAATTTAGTATTTAGTTCGTTTTATGGCGTGTGAAATGTTTTTCCCTATTGAAATCACCCCAAAAACGTTTACAAGAGTACTCTTTTTGTTATACACTTTTATTGTGGTTTTAAAAAGTAATTGAATTCTAACACATTACTTTTATATAATAATTGTTGGAAATCCTTTTTATATCTCACAATTAAAATGTGTTTTTGACGTTAATTGATGGGATAAGTGCTCGTATATATAAATTGTTATATAGTGGACCACACAATTGAATAAACCATTTAAGGATATTGTATATGCAAGATAAATACTCTTACCACGATTTTGAATTTAAATTATTTAAACAAATATAAATACAAACGTTAAATGATAAATTTGGTTGGTTTAAAAGAGAAAGGAACATATTATAATCACATCAGTGAAACTTTTACCTTTGGTTTTGATAGGTAGCAAGGTAGCACGGTTAGGCTTGAAAAAAAAGGATATTTAATTTCCTGATGACTTGATTTTTAGACTTAGATTGAGTGTGCGTCTTTAAAACATCCTAATGCTGAATTTCAGGAAGAAGTCACATAGGTTGTTTTTCTGTTTAAGGGCATTCAAACTGATAAGTGTCCTCCTTCACCTTCTTTCCTTTGCATCGAAAACATAAACTAAGTCAGCTGATAGTCATCTATTTTTATATTATGTGTACCTATAGAGTTGTGGCTTGTTAGGAATTGAATATAATTGGTGCCTACTTAATTGAGCACTTTCTGTACTTTTAGCTATTATACTGCGTATGAATCTATTAACGGCTTTTAATAGTTTTTATAAATGTCTTTATCTTTAATGTTAATAGTATTTTTTATGTTTGTATGTTTCAACGACCGAAAGGGGCAAGTAAGAGCTCTAATGGGGCTAATGGTGGTAGTGCTGGTCTCTAAACTTTTGTCATGTTTTAAAACATGGGGACTTTAACATTTGCCTAACAATGGTTGCGTACATCCACTTAATAAATGTCTGCCAAAAGTTCTACTGTAAGGTTAAAAGGCTACTGAGGCTTTTTTCTTCTCTTTTTTTAAAAATATTTATCCCTTGCACAACGCCAAAAATGTATGACAACTTACAGTAAAAATTTATAAAAAACATTTATTGTATGGCATTGTAATACGTCTGCAGATGGTGAGAGTTATAGGTGGTATCAACCGAGTGTGTTTTTTTATGATCACTGACTTCTTACAAAATTTTTTGCGAATGTTTTTCTGGATATAATTTATAAACCTGACATGCAGGGTCCATTTGTACCCCACTATATAATATCTAAGAAAAACAACCTATTCTGTCCAAAAACTTTTTTATTTAAATAAGAATATATCTACATATATAAAGTTCTACTTTGAGGTTGAAAACCTTGGTATAGTTCTACGTGACATTTAACGCATACGTTATGTGTAGGGATGGCAACAATATCTTCCGCAGCAGTCACAGGCGGATCTGGTTTATGTGTCTTTTGCTATTGAACAAAGGTAACATCTACCCCTTTTGCGAGGAAGTCTCTCAGACTTCTTCCCATAAGGTGAAGCGCATCTAAACTAGTTTTCCCTATTTTTATGAGCTTATTTGTTGTTCCTTGGTGGGTTGAAATGTCGATAGTAAAATAAAAACTTTACTACATATGGTTTTGGTACACATCATTTGTTTTCGCGGATTTTTCCCAACATGGTGAGCAACTTCAAGGAAAAGTCCACGGGTGTGAAAAGGTTATCGATTGTAACGTTGTGCGCGGTGTTGAAATATGATGGCATCAACGACATCACCACATCATATGCTCAACCGATGCATGTACTTTGATGAGAGCTTAAATATTACTAACCGTACTAGTTTTATCAAATATAATAAAGTTATAAGATCTTACCACTCGAGTTATAACTCACTTTTTGCGCTTTATCTTTATTTTAGTAATTGCAATAAAATTTTGTTCAAAATACGATCTTACATTTACAGCCAAAATTGTCAACTGTAATTGAGTAACAAATAAGGAATAATGGACCTTTGTATACGCATAAATGTTTAAAAGTTGAATTTTGTTTACAGGTTACTAATAAGGGCAAACCGTAAATCCCCATCATCCATAAAAAAGATTGCAACAATAGTCTGCTCCTGTGACATAATTTCTTTGAATTTTTCTTCTGTCATATCTGAAAATCAATATAAGTTTGTGAATAAGAAATCTACGATTACTAACTTAATATGTACAATTCTTAATTTTTGTTTGAATGCATTTAAAAGTACTCGTAGATTGCATCCTTACAGACTTTAGCAAGGCATTTGTCATGAAATTCGTCTTAATGAATTAATTGAAAGGAACTCCTGTTTCGTTTTTTTATAATTTGCCTTCTGTTTTAAATAATTCTGTAACGCTAATCTATGCAAATGATGTTTAAACACTTCAAATTATTGACTCTAACAAGAACTGTAAAGATCAAAAAGATCTAAATCAATTTTGAAAATTGTGCGTGCAGTACAAAATTTTGATTTCAAATATTGGCAAGTGTAAGACAGTGTTTTACACGCAAACGTAATACATATAATAATTAATGACTGTATGTTGAATTTGTCACATTTGAATAGAGAATCAAACTATTCTGAACACTAAACGTACGAGTATATTATAAAAAAAGTTAATAAGACTCTTGGTTTCATCAACATGGTTTCCCAAGAGTTCAGTGATATATAAGTTATTTAAATTGTATGTTTCTTTTGTCAGGTTTTTGAATTAGCATTCATCGTATGGGCCATTGATTGATTTATGTAGTTTTTCTAAATTTATTTTCCTTAAACACTTAGGTATTGGTTTCCATAATCGAATCGTTTTTTAATTTTGTTTTTGTATTTCCATCTTATATATTTGAGTTATGGTAAAATGAACTTGTAATTCTGTAAACTCGAAGCGTTTTCAATGCTTCATTTACTATTTCATGGTTTGATATCGTAATCAATAAAGGTACTAAACAACAATTTAAAAATTAATAACAGCACTTAACCAAATTTCCCACCGGTGACACAGCCGTTAAAATGAAAATTATAAACTTCCGAAATATTAATAAAATGTCAATCTCAAACAAAAAAAAAATAACACCGTTTTCATTAAATTTTCAATACATATTATGTAAATGGACTTATTAAATAAGAGTTTCAAAGTTAGCCATTCTAGGCATTATATTATATGTATGTATTTATTCAGTTTCAGTCAATGCACTTTACGAACGCCGGACGGGCCGCACTGCACCATGTCATGGTAGCCCCGTCGCGGCTGTCAATTCAAAATATTAAACCTCTAATGCGATTCTGATGTTCGAAATTTATTAACAACTGAAATATTCGTTATAATTTGATTTTGTAATTAAAATGTTGGCCATTTCAGTTTGTTGGATGAATGATTGGTGTATAATATGGTTTGCTTCTACTCGTACTTTCGGCGTGCTAAAATTTTGTAGACAGGAAGCTAACACAGAATAATATACAACCATATAACACATACATATTTCTGGAAGCCTTTGGCTTAAAATGACATGTAGGATTATACCACGATACATAAATGCATTAATATTTATCTATATACACCTACAGAAACAAAACTATAGATAAACTTTAAGTAGGCTTGATGAGGCAAAATGGCAGCGCTAAAATGCATATTAATCAATGAAAATAATAATGCAATAATGAATATATATGTAGATGCAATTAATACCATAATCATTTACTAACGTATACCTATTTAACATAAAATTACAACAATTATTTGCACATTAGGGTGGTCATTAGAAAAATTTTATATTGCATGGCCCGCAGATATGTTCTAATTGAGAAAATGGATAATATTTAATAAGTAAAAGGTACTTAATAACTCTTTTTCAATATTATCTCAACTGGCATTTTTATGTTATGTATTTTATTCTCTAAGGACATTCAATGAAGCTTTTCATAAAAAGGTAAAATCAGTGTATTATTCAACTGTGGTTCATCAAATTTTGGGATCTATTGTGTATTAGTTCAAACGGTGAGATATAATACTCAGGGTAAAAGTTACCATTAATACCAGGTACTAAAACCATAGTAGATTATCGGTCTTAACTTATTTTGATAGTAAATTTCTAAATATTTTATTTCCGATCAAATTACAATGGACGCGGTTCTTGAGTTGAGAAAACTAATGATTATTCTTATAAGAGAGTCAGGACAACTAAATCTGATTAATTTGAAGTTAAGACCCTTATGCCAAATAGAGTCGAATGCTGCCTTTAAATCGATATCCAAGATAACTGTACACTTTTTGTTCAATGTTCCGTTGAGTGTTATTTTATAAAAACAAAATTGTATGTTTGATATAACATTTGAAGAACCCAACAAAAATTATCAATAGAATCTGCAATATCTCTTTCGATATCAGTCGAAAATCTTTTATATTCTTGGCGTTATGGCTATAGACATTATTTTGGAATGTTTCCAAATAGTTGGAAAATATCCGTTGTTTATGTACTGATTGAAGATGCAAGTAAGAGTGAGATCAAAGGAATTGTCCTTTATTAATTTAGCAAGTCATTGTATCTGCGAATTAAGTTGTTGATACTCTGAGCTACATGTAAATGTCTGTGAAAGATTCTTTTAAGTTTTCGTAACCAAATGTTTCATTTTCATATTTAGCATGTTTTGAATTTCGAATAGTTTAATTATTTTCAGGACTAGAAACTATATTGTCTAAAATTGTATCAATTTCCGAATTTGAAATATTGTAATATATCTATTGGATGGTAAATCTTATAAGATAATTGTGGATCCCAATCAGTGCCTCTACTAGCGATTATATACTATAATAGACAAGAGCGAGACTCAAAAAAGCCAAGTCATTTGCAAAATTGTAAAGGGTGTATCAATAGATGTCTCGGGTGTGAAACAAAGGCAACTTAGTCTGACCAACGAGGAGAAAATCCCACCTGACAAATGTTATACAAATTCGACCCTAGCAAAATTATTTTGGAAAAGTTTAGACGGACCTTGGTTGTACTTAGGCATCAAATTCAAATATAAACAAAAATTAAAACTCTATTCGAACTGGGTTTGAATATAACTATTAAGGTTTCAGCGGTTGTGTTCATTACACATTTTTAAATACTCGAATTAGCCGCGTTATAAATATTAAATATTAAGCGAGTTGAATTAAGTACCTACTTACCCAGAACGTTTCGCTTTTTTTTTTGTTATAATTAGCGAACACTAAAAGGGTTTATTATACCTTTAATATGCCAAAGACACAGTGTGAGCAGTAGGAAAAGAGGGAAGGGTTGGATAGGAGGTGTCGGTGTACATTGATTTTGAACTCCTGAACATTGCAATGATAGGGAAAGATAGAGCGTGGCAAAGCGTTCCACATTCGCGTAGTACGGCTAAAAAAAGAATCTCTGTACTTATAGTACGGCCGAAGTTGGGCTCAAGGGTAAACTGATGGGCATTCCTAGAAGCGCGGGTATTACGGTTAAATTGTTTAAGGGGAGGAATGCAACTGTAGATTGTAGCCAGATCAGACGGAGAGAAAAATTTCTTGCAACGTCTCAAAAAACCTAGACATCTTGCGGCATTTTTGGCAACATCGCGTATGTGATCGCTCCACAAAAGGTTGTTGCTGATGCACATTCCGAGGATGTCAAGATTTTTCGTTTCGTTGATGCAAGTGCCACTCATAGATAGTGGCAAAGAGGGTTTCTCTCGCTTTAACGATACAAGACAGCATTGCGTTTTCGAAGCATTAAATTCCACACGATTTTTTATTCCCCATTGTACAATGCTGTGTAGGTCGAAATTTAATGAGCTAATCATATTTTGCCGTTGCAGTTCCACATCCAAAGAGGAGGGTTGTGAGTCTGGAAACGAATATGAAAACCTAAGAGTGCTATCGTCACCGAAACAATGTATTGGATCATTTATAAAAATGAGGAAGAGGGTCGGAGACAAAACGGAGCCCTGGGGCACACCAGCACACCAAAACAACTAGTATTGAACGGTTCGAAAGAAAATTTCTAATCCAACGAAGAAGAGATTCGTCGATACCGAAAGCACACCTTTTCGATAAGAGAGCAAGATGCCAGACTTTATCAAATGCCTTTGAAATATCAAGTGCAATAATCTTACTTTCTCCAAAACGATGTAAAGATTTGTTCCACTGTTCGGTGAGATGAACCATGAGATCACCAGTGGACCTATTGCTACGAAAGCCTCATTGCCGGTCATTAAGAAGCTTCCGTTCCTCAAGATATTTCTTAAGCTGATAATTAATCAGCGTGTCCATGATCCTGGAAAGAAGGGAAGTAAGTGCAATCGGTCGGTAATTAGAGGATGAGGAAGATTCGCCTTTTTTGGGATTGGCTGGACAAATGCGGTTTTCCATCCACTTGGAACGAGACCTGAGGAGTAGGACAGATAAAAAGGCTTACGCAGTGGTTTTGCCAGCGTTGAAGAACACCTCTTCAGAACAATAGCGGGGATACCATCCGGACCAGCGGATTTATGTATGTTAAGATCTTTTAGGACTCTCGCCACAGTACGAGTGCGAAAAAAGATTGGTCCTATAGAATCGATGACAGGCGGAGTCATAACACTCATTGGCAGCGTTGAATTGGCGGCGAACTGCCTAGCAAAGAGATTAGCTTTCTCTAAAGAGCTAACAAGTGGATTGTCATTGACAACGAGCGTAGGAACCGACGAAGAGGAAGAATTACTCATGTGTTTTACAAATGACCAAAAATTTGTACTGCCTTTGGGACATTGCAGTATTATTTGCCGTAATTTTTGGTCATGTAAAAATTTGGTCCGTCGAATATGGACGTTGCAGGCCTTCCTGGCTTGCTTGAACTTGTTCCGGTTTTCCTCAGTTGGATTGGCTTTAAAACAACGGAAACTTACCTTCTTGACCCTAATAACCTCTTTACAGCTCGCATCGAACCATGCGTTTTCCTTAGGTCTGATGCTTTTAACCCTATTCGGGATAAAAGTTATCATTCCCAGGAGAATCAAACTTGTGATCATATCAGCGCAGGCGTCAACGTCACTATCGAGGAAGCATAGTGACCAGTTAAAGATCCTAAAATAATTATTGAGACCGTCCCAGTTGGCTTTCTTGTATTGCCAAACGGTTCTCTTAGGAGCTCTTTCTTTAACTGAAGAGTTTTGACACGAGAAATTTGCTGATATGACACAATGGACAGATGAGCCTAGAGGAGATAGAACACTAATAGTGTACTTACTAGGGTCAGAGGTAAGAAACAAGTCAAGTGTTTTCTGCGCGACCTACCACGTCCGATATTCAAGTGGGGTCGTTGACCAGCTGAGTTAGGTGGTTCAACTCAGCGAAGATCTCAGCACACACTCCTTCTGGTGATGTCTGGCCCGAATGTTGAAGCCATGAAGAATTGTGTACGTTGAAATCGCCCGTAATAACGATTTCAGTGTGAGGATACAGGGAGACAATTCTTTGAATGGAGTCAGAAAGAGCATCAAATTCCTGAGAAGTCGAAACTCTGTCCAGGTTTGGGCTTCGATAAAGGAAACAATAGTGAATGATGTGCTTATTCACGGAAAGTTTTAAACATATGAAATTAAAGAAGGAGTTGGTACAATGACCGTATTGTGGTAAAAGTTGATAGGCAACATCATTCCTAATACAAATGGCGAGACCATGGTGTGAGAAGAATAATGGCACCAAGCAATACCCATGAATAAAAAATTCAATGCTTCAAATTGCATTGAACGTGGTCAACGGGAAACTACCATAAAAATGTTATGAGCGATGTTTCCTACGCAAGTTGTACCTATACGTAGGGGGTTATGTCTCTTGCTGTTGTTGTTGGTGGTGAAACACAAATTGGAAGCAAACCGTGCTCATTGTAGCACTGTTGATGTTAAGCGGCAGTCGGATTGACCGCGAAGAGTTCAAAATGGGATCCCAAGTTCGCGACAGATTAAAGCTCTCGTCTCGATTGAAATTTTGGTGACGCTTTATTTCAATCGCTTCGCGTATCAGGCAAATCCAGCGTTCACCACACAACAACAGCAAGAGAAATAAAAAAATTTAACAGTAACATTCATACAAATATAAAAATGAGGCTGGAATGTAACCAACTCATGAATAACTTATTGCCTTTAAAATTGAAAACCAATATCTTGTGTTATAAGCAAGACTGTTACTTAAAGAAATTTGAAGAAAAAATATAGTTCAAGCTGTCTATATATAAATATATTTGACACGTTAAAGCAATTTAGTAGTACTTAAAAAGTTTTTGTTAAGAAAATGTCAATTGATTTTATTTCACTTTACATCTTTATCAGAAACGTCCTTATTCGAAGTACTTTATTTTTTTAAAAGAAATATTATTATTTTTCTTTTTAAGATATTTCATCTGAAAGTATTTTGTTCGTATGTATGTATTTACTTATGTTATAACTTCAATCCGTTTTGTTGATGTTTAACTTTTAAAGTTTTTAGTGATAATTGTCATTTTGAATGGTGAACATTTTACAGTCACGGTCGCAAGGCTAAAACACTTTTTCAAGACCTTAAAGATAGAATTCGTATAATTATTGAAGACATACAGCCATGAATCATCGAAGTCTCATGGAAAATTTTATTAAAATTTTAATACATCTTGACCTTCCAAGGTCTATAAAATATACATTTTAGAAGGGAAGAATTTACGAAGATGTCTAAGTTTCAAAAACTAGTACAGAAAATAATGTTGTCGTACATGAATGAAAAAAAAACATCCATTGCTTTCTCTTACAAAATACTACCTTCATTTATCAAATCAATGTATGAAACCTCTTACTGGAAAACTCACGGTAAAAAAAAACACCCTTACTTTTAAATTAGAAATAAAAAGCTCTTATCTGTTAAACAAAACGTATTTAAAATCAATTAAAAAGACTTGCATGTTCAATTTAAATTGTAAATCAATAAAAAAAAAAATTTAAATATATTTTATATCTAATATATATATATATATATACCTATATAAAATATTCCTGTCACAGTTTTAGTTGCCATACTCCTCCGAAACGGCTTAACCAATTTTAATGAAATTTTGCATATATATTCGGTAGATCTGAGAATAGGTTTTAACTATTTTTTATATTCCTAAGTGCTATGGTTTGATTGCATCAACATCGTATACGGTGCAACGATCTTACGATAATATTCAGTGACGCTTTGTACAATGAAGCATTGATTGCTATTGAGGATCTTTGCATTATAAGTTCCAGCTTACCACTCAGTCAATTCGGTATGCATTCACCGAAATGCATCTGATTTAATAAACACTGAATTAAATCGTGAACTACAATACAAAACTGTAGAAATGGCAGCGATTGTTGCTCGCAATGTCCCACTAATGAATGAAGAACAAAGAACCATTTATGACCACATCATACGCGCAGTTTCGGCAGGGCAAGGTGGATTCTTTTTTTGGATGCACCAGGTGGAACTGCCAAAACATTCCTCATTTCGCAAATTCTTGCGTAAATACGATCAAATAATGGTATCGCATTGGCTGTTGCATCTTCTGGCATTGCGGCAACTTTATTGAATGGAGGCAGAACAGCTCATTCAGTATTTAAACTGCCACTAAATATTAAAAATAACCCAGACGCGGCGCGGTGTGCAATAAAAAAAAAAAACAATCATGCATGGCCGCAGTGCTGAAACCAGTGTTGCCATAATCTCAAATTTCATAATGCTAGATTTCAAATTTTATAATGCTAGATCGTATGGGAGCTCAAAAAACAAAATACTAGATTTTAAAATCCATATAAAAAGTCCATATCGATGATTAAAAAACAAACATCTTAAAAAATGCAAAATAATATTTATTTTCATATACAAATACCTAACAAGCATAGGTATATAACAAAAAAAAAAAAAAAAAAAAAACAAAACAAAATTAATTCAAAAATAACAAAACTTAAAGCTTTATATGTAAATATGTAGGTAGTAACAGCATAATGTTTTGAAGTATAGTTACATGTTTTATAGTTAATTATTTAATTTTAAATCATTCAGACTTATCACATTCTTATTTATAGTTTTTAAAAATAATCTTCTTATCTATTTTATAATTTTAGATAAATAATGAGTTATTCCAAAGTTCTTCATAAAATAGTCTTCTTCGTCCTTAGGTTTTTCATACTTTCCTGAGGCTCCAACTTCATCTATAACAGTTCTTGAAACCTCATAAGAAAAGCAGCATTTATCTTATATTTTCAGCCCCTCTCGTATTTGGACAATGCTGTTCAATAGTTCTATTCCTATGTTATTACGAATTTTTGTTTTAATTATATTCGTTTGACTGAACAGGCGCTCAACCTCAGCGTTTAACTAATTCGTGATTTGACGTTATTAAGGTTAAATCACAATGGTTTTTAATTTAAAAAAAAAAAATGATGATTTTTATTTTTTTCCAAATATGATATTATCAACTCAATCTTTTGAAATCAATTTTGGCATTCAAGCATGCAAAACTTAAAAACAATAATGCCAGAAAAGCATTTAGCATTATTTTAAAATTTCATAATGCTTTTCTCTTCTCTATAATGCTAGATCTAGAATTAATAATGCCGTTATGGGAACACCTGGCTGAAACAGTGTTAAATTATCATCTGCTGGGATGAATGCACTATGGCACAAAAACATTCGCTTGAGGCGTTGAACAGGACATTGAAAGATATAAAAAACAATGACAGACTATTTGACGGTACTCTGTTACTCCTTTCAGGTGATTCCAGACAAAGACTTCCGTTATTCCACGTTCAACGTACGCTGGTGAGATCAACGCGTGCTTAAAATCATCGCCACTGAGGCGTAAAGTTGAAAAAGTACAACTGAAAGTAAATATGAGTGTTTAAATGCTTCATTCATCCGCTGAAACACTCTCAAAACAACTGTTCGATATAGGCGACGGAAAAGTTACTGCAAATGAAGCTGAATGCATAAAATTACCGGTCGATTTCTGCACGATTATTGATTCACAAGATGCTCTCATTGACCAGATATTTCCCGATTAACACAGACAATATACAAATTATGAGTGGCTGGCAGAAAGAGCAATTTCAGCAGCAAAAAATGTGGATGTCAACGAATTGGTATCATACAAATCTATTGATACAGTTTGTGATGCTACCGAAGCTGTAAATTATCCAAATGAGTTTTTGAACTCATTGGATTTACCATGCCACCGCATAATTAACAACTGAAGGTTGGATCTCCGGTAAATTTGTTTCGTAATTGGAACACACCACGGTTGTACAACGGCACGCGATTATAGTAATATTAATGAAAAATGTTATCGAAGCCATTATTCTAAATGGCAAATTCCGAAGTGAAAATATATTATAATCGCGAATCCATATTACAACTACAGATGTGCCAATTCAATTCAAACGCCTCCAATTTCCAATTAGATTGGTATTTGCAATGACTATCAATAAGTCTCGAGGCCAAACGATGTCTGTCTGCGGCTTAGATTTGAGCACTTCATGTTTTTCACATGGACAATTATACGTGGCGAATTAATTTTAATAAATAAAAAAAAAATGTTGGTGATTTGTTATATACTATATACTCTATACCTCACTCACTTATTTACTACATCTTTACACACTTAAAAGAAGTTAGTTATTTATTTCTAGCAAAATATTCTCTAGAAATTGTTTATATGAAAAAACAACGTTTGTCGGGTCATCTAGTAACTATGTATATTGTAAATCAATTTCCGTACCTTGCAAGAAAGTCGATTAATAGCTTTTTTTCAATTTTTTTCTGCTCGTTTATTAGCAAATAAAAATATGTTCAAAATCACAAAAACTAAGCTTCCAGAGGTTTTTTGGTTCGTAACTATGAATATCTCCAACAAAATCAATATTCTTTCAGAGTTAATCTTCCAAGTTTATGAAAGCAATCGATTGACCATCGATATAACGACAAAGTCGTAATTTAAATTAAAAATGTACTTACCTTGGTATTTTTAACGCTATTTCATCCAAGCTATCCGAAGGACTCATCGGAGTCCTTTCGAAGAGACGTGATGGCCCCAATGTAAGATGTCCCGTTGAATCGCTTACGCATCGAAACACTTTGGCGCCTCTTCGTTGGCGCTGTTGTTGTCGTTGCCGTTCCACGCGTTTCTTGCGCTTACTCTCCTCAGCACGCTGAAGATTATGTAATCGAAAGAAGAACATTGACATTCTTCGTTTCGGATATGCACAGATTGATTTTTACACAATATTTTGTTTTATTTTCAGATATTATTAAGATTTATGAAGGAAGTTGTATTTTTAATTCAGTATTTTTGTTTTTATTAAATTGTTATTTACAGTGTTAGCACATCATGTTTTTTTGTTTGTAATTATTTTATCCAATTGTGTTAATTTTACCCAAAAATACGATGATTGAAGAATTTTGTTTCAAATGAGAACAAAAAGGTGATGTTTTATTGAATTAGTTTAAGTTTGTATTCAAGAAAAAGTATCAATCGATTTTTTTAAAGTGTTGTTTGTGGCTGTGATTATGAATGTGAGTTATGAGTTAATTATAAAGAAAACACAAGAAATGCACTATTTTTAAAAGTTTAAAATATATTAAAAAGAAGCAGAATCATTATAATATATCTTAGCTAAGATTTAATATAATATAATAATTATAAAATTTATTTAAAAACAAGCTAACTAAAAATGGCTTCAAATCATGCAGATTGGTTTATTTTGTCTTGTTTAAAACTAATTATATTAAAAAGGTATACAATTCAATGTGTCCAAACTACATTCATGTACGAGCCATGCTTGAAGCAAAACAACTTTGTGGGTAATATTGAGAACTCCAAAATCTGATCAAATTATAGAAAAACACAAAATGCAATCGAAAAACAAAAAAATCATTCTCAAATAAAGAGAAAAAGACGAACAATGGGATAACTGGGTCTTCCAGGATGACAAAGACAAGCACCAAATTTATACAAGTCATGGGAATAGCTAGATTCTTTTATCCTTGATAATTCAATTCAATTGAATTTCAGGTTGCAGCAATCACTTGTGACTGTGGAGCTGAAAGTATATGAATAGAGAATTCTTGGTATATTCGGTGTATCCTACTCTGCTCTGGCGAAACACTTGGCTAACAACTACTCGAAATTGGGTATAAGTAAAAGTTGTTGGAATCATGTACAGATGAGGAAGAGATAGAAATATATTATGTGGTAGGATGTATATGGACAGCTTTAGCTTTTGTGCAATAAACGACAGCTAGGGATATTTTTTTTATATCTTTATAATATTGATGCGGGGGATAATCTTAATGTCCATAAACGACATTACTGTATTTATTTTGTTTGAAGTTTCTTACATCTCAATTTTGTAACATTATTGCAAAAAAGTTTTTTCCTTCATTTTTAACTACATCAGAAACTTAAATAATTTAAATAAATACGAAAATTTTAGTTTAAATTAAAACTTATGTATGTATTTTGTAAAGCATTGCCCATGTTTCACATAAATAGTAAAATTCAAAAAATAATTATATCAATTGAAACCTAAATGAAACAAAAAAGCTGGTATGAAATCCATACTGATAAATTAACATTGGTGCACTTTAAAATTGCAAATTGTTAATTTTTGTAATAAGCCAAGTTTTAGTTTAAATTTAAAGTTTAAGATGTTTTATGAAGGTTTCTTTGGAACGTCAAAAGTAGTAGTTTTCGCACTGGATTTAAGTTTTTGTGGAAAATAAATCAATTGTATTTTTCTAAAAAATTAACCAAATATAGTTGTATAAATTAATATTGATTAATAATTGTGAGCGTATTTCTAACAAGGTTTCACTTCCAATAAAACTTAAAAAACAGCAACGAATATTATGTATTGAGTATTATACCTATAGTTTTTATTACAAATGAATTTTTATGTATTATTCGTTTATTTAACTTTGGTTAGAAAGAAATAGCGAAAATATTTGTATGTTACTTTTGAATTTTTCAAAAAGATTTTTCTTTAAAAGTTTGTATAAACATTTTTTGACCAAATTTGGTTTTTATTTTGACATAAAAACATGAAAACTGAAAGTTTATCAAGACAGCATGGATATTTTTAGTAAACATTAGATTTGATACACTGGGCGTATAAGCACTTTTCTTAAATAACTGAATTTTCTTCAATTACGTTGATTCATCGTTAGCCTTACATTATTTAATGGAAATGGGTTGATATTGATAGTCTGGCATTTTTTTGCGTCCTACAATTTAATGGTGAATTTTGACTTTCGAAAAGAAATTGATTTTGATTTGAACACAGTTTAAAATTATCAATTAAATGCAATTTAAAAAAATGGACGTTAATGCATATAAACTAATTATTTGAAAATTGCTCCATATTTGTTAAAAATTTTATCTAACATACACACATACATACATACATAGTACATGCATACATACATCTGTATTTTGAACATAATTATCATAATCGAATATAATTAAATAAATCACAAGCCCCATTAAGGAAACTAACCTGTTCGTCAATTTATGATTTTTGTTAAGTTATTTTTTTCATTTTGAGTAAATTTATGTTAATAAGTCAAAATTATCAAGAGATAAAATTATATGCGTTTTAATTTGTTATTAAGCACCACACGTATTAAAAAACAACCGTTATAACACCTTCTATTTGAAGAGCAGAACAACGTCTATTCTAGTTGGTATTAAACATTTTTAAAAGTAACTCAGTGAACTTTAAGATCTTATAACTATTATAAATTTCTTGCGTTTGACTGTTTTGACCTTATTAATTCATTGAATTCATCTTTTTAACTTGCTTAAAGTTATAAACTATTTATTGTTTAAGTTGGTTGCAGTTACTTTTTGAATTTTCAGTAGAACAAGGAACAATTTTAATTTCTTACTTGTTTATATTTCATTTTGCTATTCATTTTGTATGTCTTAATAACTATATTTAATAACAATACATTTTTTTGTTTAGGATTAGGACAATTTAAACAGAAGTTAAAAATTAAAGTGTTTTTGGAAGTTATGGAAATTCATTTACCCAAAACCATCACCTGATCTTTTCTCAACCCCCAAAATCGACGAAGGGTTGAAAATGAATACTTGACTTGTACTAGAAAAAGATACTCCTAATCAAGATCTATCATTAGAGATATAGATGAGTCATTTTGGAGCATCCTGAAGGATTTTTGATGTTCTAATCGAAAATCAAATCACACCCAAAACCATCACCTGATCCTTTCTCAACCCACAAAATCGATGAAGTTTGAAAATGGATTATTTTCTTTTCAAACAAATAATTAAAACAAAATGTGCGTTAAAAACGTAAAGTTGACCGCAAATATCTCAAAAAAAAAAAATAAAATAATAATAAAAATGTTTTGCTACTTTAAGTCCATGTGTGTCACCCAACTACGAGACTCCACTGAAAACAGTTGTACATGTCAGGTGATTGTTTAAGTTTTAAGTGGGAATTGCATTTCTATCTCTGTTTTTATATTAAAATTTAAAAAAAAATGTAAACACGAGTGGCCGCGGCGGCGTCTTGCAGTCATGTAACTTAAGATTTTTGGCCGAAATCTATTCAATTTCTAAGGCCAGAATCTATCCAAGCAAAAGCTAGGTTCCCAAAATCGAGTGAAATGAAATCAAAATATAAATTGAAAATTGAGTGAAATTGTTTTCAAAGTTCTTATATTCGATCGATTTTATAGCTTTGAATACTTTTCGAAATCACTTCAAACGAAATTAAAGCAGTTGCCATAGTTTATTAGATAGGTATGTATGTCAAAAAATAATTTTGTTCATTGTCATAATAGTTTATGTTTATGTATATTTATAATATTGGTGCTTTTTTATTTGCACTGTATTGAAGCACATAAGCTGGAGTTTTCGATTCTTTGCTATAAGTAGTTTCAAATATCGGTTGGGAAAGACTCTGCTATCGAAGTACAGCTTCTGAATGTGTCTTTAAGTTATTTGAAAGAAAGTTTGTTTTGGTATAGAGAAGACATCTGGTATGTTGAAAAATAGTTTTAAATGCTTTGTGCATTCCCTCAAATACAAAGTAGAAGCGGCAACTTCTCACGAGTCAAGTAATTCTATAAACAACTAAAATTATATTTCCTTTAAATGAAACTATTAGTGTTTATAAACAATTTCTTCGTGTCAAATTCAAACCACACCAACTTAATCTGTTCGAATGCAAATCACTTGAAAATCGCAAATATCGAAATGTAGAACACGGAAATTCACTTCCTTTTGAGTTCGAAAAATTGAAATCTATATCGATATGGTTACGTATGGCGTACATATATACGTATGCAATGTTTGTGTTTCTACTTGTATTTATATATCAATTAAAGTTGTATTTAAAACTCATTGCATTTGACAAATAAGTTTACATATGTGTGTGTAAACATATTTTAACACACACATGAACTTATCCTATCCATACCTGATGCATGTTCTATACACTTGCTGCTCTTGCCAACGTGCAATGATGCTTCAAGCTTCAACTCAATAATTGCTTGCTATTGACAGGTGGTGTTTTTGATGAATCCTCTTCAAGGCTACTAGTAGCATCAACAAAACATATAAACGTCTAATTTCTTACTTAAATACCAAAGCATGCTTCAGTAGTGGTATCAAGAACCCTCATTGGTCATTATCTTCCGGATGAATGCACAGGAAGAAGGAAGTATTTATAAGAAGGACTTTAATTACGATCAAAAAGTATACTTGACACGTATTATGTATACATCCTCTATTGACAGTTGGAATTTGTTCGACATTAAAAGGGTTCGGTTGGTTCCTTAGAAATTGGTATCAACTTTTAAGAAAACCGAGTTATGTACATCTTTGGTATACAGACACAGTGACAGCATGACTAATTTCCATTAATTTGTCAACCTAAAACGCCAGAAACCCTTCACCAGCAACCACTCCTCTGTAAAACAATAACACCATAATGTCCCTTGGACCTGTTATTAAAAAATCGATGATGAAATTTTAGCGGTTGCTTTGATTGTTATTTTCTCATTATACAATGAGCAATGGAAGGGATAAAGAGATAAAGAAGAGGGAGCAGTAAATTTGGGTAAAATTTATACAACGTGATATTCAACCAGTCATCCATTATAGTCAAAGGAGGACTATAAACGCCCGCCGCTCCGCCACATTGACCTTCAAAGGCACTCAACAGTCACCATTAGCGCACTCATCTTGGAAGAAAATTTATTTTTCTTATGTTTTTACACAAAACTGCCTAGAAACATAAATCTGAAAAACAATTTTTGGTAGACTCATTAACATTGTATGGTTAGTATGGCACAAAAGTAGGTAAGGTACCTATAACCTACATTATACTTGCATGTGTGTCAGTGGGAGGTATTGGATGAGTACATGATGAAAATGTCCATATTTTCACAGTTGGCAGGATTCTGAAGGATTGAGGAACTTTTATTTGCTTGTATTCCGTTATAATATGGCATGGCGTATCCTATACTGATGCGGTTAATGGAGCGAGATTGTAATTAATGTTCGCAGAGATTTTTGGTGAAGTTGAGAAGACAAAGAAAGTAGATAAGAAAAACAAACACGACCGAAATGAACTGACACGTGCAAGAAAAATGGATTGCAGCATCAAATTGGCACTTTTACTACACCATTTGTTATTTGGATTTAAAGGAAAGATGTCTTTAATAGTCCAGTCAATAAATGACCCAAAATGAGGTGTAGAGTGCGTGAGCAGGTAACTAAGCGATTCCTTCAGAAACTTGTTTAGGGGGCTTAGGTTGTTAACATACCAAAAGTCCTGACTCCTAGGTGATGAGCGGGGGGGTGAGGAGGGGGGTAAAGGTACGAATTTTAGGTTTTTCGCTTATATCTCGAAAATGGTGCATCGGAGAGAAATATTTTTAGAGAATAAAATGGAGTTCTTAAAATTATCTAAAACTTTTATATCATATGTTTTTTTCTAATTCCTAACCGTTTTCGAGCTATACCCTCGGAAAAAGTTGAAATTTACAAAAAAAATCAATTTACGTCAAAATATTCATAAACATTGCATCATATTGTCTAAACCTATTCATAAACGAAAAGTATGAATAGGAAAGAAGTTGTAGATTTTTAAATTCCCTTTTAGAATATATATACATATGCTGATTAATGTCCAACCTGCCTAAAGTTACAGCTATTTTAAAACTTGTATAGCATTTTGCAATTTTCAGAAAATAAGTTTGTACGAGTATATCATATTCTTAACCCCCAACCTTTGTTCGTACATCTAATAACATATATGGCCACTTATAAGCAAGTTATTAAATAAAGTAGAAAAATAATGATGATGACAAATTTCACACTTTATTCTACAGATAGTTTCGTTACACCAATACAATAATAATAATTGTAAGCCCCATTGTTCTCAATATATTCCTAATGTTTTACTCTCAACTTTAAAAGTAATCAAATTTTCATCCTCTTTGAACTTAAGGAAGGGCCCAGGCAATGATTGTTCTTCCATGGCATCTTCTTCCTCAGTAGCGGGTGGCTCTTGCTGAATGGGCTCTACATCGTCTTCATCGTCCCCATCGTCAACAGGCACACTGTTCAGGCACTTCCCTTGACAGTGGAGGCACGCTGCAGAACAGGTGAGCATCGCTTTTCGGCTGCCGCATTTTCCAATTACACAATCCTTGGTGGAGCGGCAAAATATAGTTTTCAGAAGAACCAGGGTGTCTCCTTCACGGTTCCACCCCCAATCTTATGCAGAAGCTCTGGAATCTTGGATGTGATTGGGACGAGGAAGTTCCAGCCCACATCAAAAAGAGTTGGGAAGCATTTCAGCTAGAACTCCCAACCATAGAAAAGGTGAGAATTCCGCGATGGAATCGAATGAGCCCATCAAATCAACCAATCGAGTTGCATGGCTTTTGCGATGCTTCAACCAAAGCATATGGAGCAGTGGTTCATGTGCGAGTATTAAATAACAAAGGAGATATCCACAATAACTTACTTCTAGCAAAGACGAAGATTGCTCCGAGCAAGCGGACGATCACGTTACCTCGTCTTACATTTCTATTCATTCTGGATATGGAATGGATACATTTGTGATGCTTCTTTTGATATCGTTCCGAAAAAGTCTAATAAGCGTTTAAAGCCGTGGATTACGTATAGTTTGCTTAAAAAAGTGAAGTATAAAAACAAATTAAGAAAAAAGTGTTGTAAACGCAACAGCAGTCAGATTTTAAAAACTAAATATAAAAAAATTTGTGTTGAATTAAAGAAGGAAATTCCTATTTGTCGTTAAAAACAAATTCAATCTAGCTAAGGAAATATTAGAAATGAAGGGAAAATAGTGAATAGTATACTTAATAAATCTCAGTGCAAAAAACAACCATCTGTCTCAGATAAAATTGCAATTGCTAATGCATTCAATGAATACTTTTCAACGATTTCACTTAATCTACAAGCTAGTTCTAGTCACCCATCTTGTACACTTTGTAGTCCATTCAGTAATGAACCTTCTCAAAGCCAAAGTTTTGTGTTTGAGCCTATAACTAGTTTAGAGATTCTGAAGTTAATTGGCACTTTAAAAACTTCAAACTCTTCTGGTTATGATGGTATTTCAAATGTTTGTTTGAAAAATGTAGCATGTTTTATAATTGATGTTTTGGCACATATCTTTAGCAAAAGTATTTTTTCTGGAGTATTTCCGGTTGCTCTTAAATGTGCCAATATCTTTCCACTTTTCAAGAAAGGAGCAACTAATGATCTGGGTAACTATAGGCCTATATCACTCTTGCCCTCGATAAGTAAGATTTTTGAAATGGGGCCAACTCATACTCAAAAGAGCAATGTTGGGTCAACTACTACCTATCGTGAACTTTTATCGATGAGCTGACAGAAGATATTGGCAATGCCCGATCCTTGCGCGATAACTTTACGTCTGCAAATGTCAAGTCAACTACTGAATTCATAGCCCTTTTATCTACTCGAAGAGCATCATAGCATGTAATCGTGGCATCTCCGACAACTCCACTCGAAATTGACATGATTTGAGAGGTTTCTGGGAAGGGAGGATGAGAATCAAACCACTGATTGAGTTTGACAATGTCTTCTGCATCTTGCGAGCCTGTCCAATGTCCTTGTGTTGTTCACTTGAAGTGAATGTGACTCCAGAAAACTCTTCAAGCGAAGTGCATATCTCATGAAAATACACGAACAAAGGTTGTATGATATACAATCTAATTTTCTGGAAATTGCAAAATGCTATACAAGTTTTAAAATAGCTGTAACTTTAGGCGGGTTGAACATTAATCAGCATATGTATATATATTCTAAAAGGGAATTTAAAAATCTACAACTTCTTTCCTATTCATACTTTTCGTTTATGAATAGGTTTAGACAATATGATGCAATGTTTATGAATATTTTGACGTAAATTGATTTTTTTTGTAAATTTCAACTTTTTCCGAGGGTATAGCTCGAAAACGGTTAGGAATTAGAAAAAAACATATGATATAAAAGTTTTAGATAATTTTAAGAACTCCATTTTATTCTCTAAAAATATTTCTCTCCGATGCACCATTTTCGAGATATAAGCGAAAAACCTAAAATTCGTACCTTTACCCCCCTCCTCACCCCCCCGCTCATCACCTAGGAGTCAGGACTTTTGGTATGTTAACAACCTAAGCCCCCTAAACAAGTTTCTGAAGGAATCGCTTAGTTACCTGCTCACGCACTCTACACCTCATTCCTTGACTGGACTATAAGTGCATAAGACATTTGATTTTTGGAGATAATTGGGATTGGGGATTTTGTTATTTATTACAGCACAAAGATTTTAAACTACGTATAACGATTCAATTTTATAGCCTAAGCTTAAAGGAATACACTTATTTGATGTAGTTTTTTGAGATGTAAGAAGAAGACAAAAGAAATAGTTTTGTTTAAAGGATACATTGATAAGGCGTAAGAGCAAACACTAAAAGTAGCTGTGGTGAACCTAGAAAAGCCGTGCTTCATCACTTTAACAATAGACAGCGTTAATACGAGCGTTAATTTTAGTTTCTCTTTATTTCTTTTGATTAAGGAAACCTTTTCAACTCTCACGTTCCCATGTCTCTGGAATGTCTCTACGTGATATTTTCATATTTTTTTTCTAAGAATAGATGGTGTCGGTACAAAAGAGGCGCTTCCATCCTGCCCAACAGATGATTTAAATGTTATTAAACAACTCCTACCAGTAGACCTACACATTAAATATTTAGTATCGTGCAGCACGCTAAGGCTTAAAGAATCAAAGTGTTGGTTTTCCAGATAATTTTGTGACAGGCACCGACACCCCTGCCTTGAACTTCAATAAAGATTTTAAAGTCATCTTTTCTAGCAAAAAGGATTGGGAGCATGGTCTAGATGCGAAAGACTTCGATACCACTATCTTAACTGACAAACATGGAATGTTTCTTCTAAGGCAAGTGGACTTACTAGCAACCAGAGAAGCATGAAAAATACTCAAATCAAACTAAAAACAAAATAGAAACACGTCTATTCTATCAGTACTGATAGCCTCAACATCAACCTTCATGGTACTCTTATTTGGGTTCCAGGTCATAGTTGCATTGATGGAAATGGACGGGCTGATCTGATGAGTTGGCTCGGCAAGGATAGGATAGCATGCAATAAGGCTGGGTAGGGTATCCCTCACAATACTCACTGCCGTAGCTGCGGAGACCAACATGAAAAACATGAAAGGAAACTGTGATTCTGTGGTTCTAGAATGTTAAGCTTTGGAAGAGCATTACTTAAAGATCTAGATAAACTTTCCGAGATAAAAATCAAAGACCTAATTTCCCTTCTGAATGCGACAAAATGGCTCTTGGATACCTAATTTTGTCAATATAAATCCGTCATAAAATAACTTCAAACTTTATTTTTTTAAACATATTTTTATTAACATTGTGTTTAAGTTTAAGAAAAACGACTGATGGGCACATGTGGGAACTAGTTAATGAAGGTTGCTTACCAGCCTCTTTTTATTATTAAAATTTAAAATCAACAAAATTTTTCTTCAAGTTTTGGTCGTAATTATTGAAGCTTTTAAATTAAGAATAGATTTCTCTTTACGGTATAAGACATACATGACCTTACATTTAAAACTAAACTTTTTTTTTCAAATGTTATAGTTAAAAACCTAGAATTTTCAAATACATAATAATAATAATTCGTTCATCTACTTTTGCATAATTGATACTTTGAGAAATAAGATGTTTTTTTGTTTATGGTTGAAATGTAAGAATATTAATTTTCGCAATTTTTGCCATTAGACCAAAGTACGTTTTAAACCTCATCAGCAGTGAGTTTAATTTATTTTTCTTTCTTTTTAAAAAAAGAATCTTTAGAAAATTCCAACTAAATAACAAAAGAAAGTACTTTAGCAGTAAGTCTTAAGTATGTTTTGAATGAAAGTTTATATTTTATATTTTGTGAATACAGTAGTAAAACTTCTCCATCCAAATAATAGAGCTTATTTTTGTTGCAAGGAAAACTTATGGTGAAAAAAGCTCTTAAAAAATGTGTCTATAAGTACCTAAGCTACCTATACAAAATATAAAAACAAAACTTCATACATAATTCATATTGGTTTTACTAACCGCAATAGAACCATTTGTAATGTTTTGTAGAAACATTGGGTTGGGCAATGATATTTTTGTACAGAAAAAAACAAACATGACTTTTACATTTTCCCCCATTCAGGAGTGTTTGCTTAGTTTTTGTTTTTGTTTTGTCATTATGAACTTCCATGCGCCTAGCATAAGATAGGGATAGGTATTCTAGTATTTTCTCACTAAGGGAAAAAATATTTTTTACTTACAAACCTAACAAATATTTGTTTTAGCCTGACATTTCCGGAACTCTTTTTTACTTTTAAAATATAGGACTTTTTAGCTTGTGGTTTTACAACTTGAGAGCCTTTTTTACAATCCCGAGTGCATATAATTCTTACATACCCAACAGAAAAGCCCATACACATTTGTGAATATATGTACATATCTACCCTTGTCCAGGATTTTTCATATGAGTTTTATAGCTCCCGTGAATCGGTATAAATTTAATTCGTCAGAGAGTAAGCTTTATCCATAACTATTCCCACAGAGCTGTTCGAAATAATAAAAAAAAAAGAAAACAAATATTCCCAATTGTCCTTTGGCTGTCAGCATCATAAAAACCAAAGCATTCGGATTGTCCATAAAAAAAGTGTACTCGTAACATTTTTGTACTCATAGTATTTTCATGACTTCCGTGTTAAAGGGGTATGTATTGGTCACGAAATGTGTTTCATATAACAAAAGACTGCATTAGATGAAATAAGTTCATTGAAATAACTGTTAAGTATTTGATCAGTTAATGTTTTGTAAAAAAGATTGTTTTTTTTTTTTCAATGCGTTTAAGGTAAAATTTACTTTTGTTTAGAAAATAGCACAGCCCCTTTTTACACTGACCCTAAAGAATAAAAATACTCAAGCCCTGTAAATTGTTGACGCACTCTTTAGGCGTCGTAGCCATAATCCAATACGGAAACGGGTAGTATCTCCCAAGGATACACAAATTTTAGCTTCAGCTTATCCCACAGCTATCCCTTTAGACCATACTGTTCGAATTGTATGTATACGTAGCTATGCTTTACGCAGAACAACGAGAGAATTCAATGAGGTTTGACTTTTTTTTCGGGTCTTACCCTCGGGATATCCCGCATCCGAGTTGTTTTTGTTTTTGTTGTTGTTTTTCATTCCGTTCTACTGTGACTTTATAGAGCACACATAATCCTTTCCATGTTGGAATAAAAAATATATAAAAACCAAAATCAGTCGATATTGCCATCGTGGAATGTGAATTTTGAATTCTGTGGCTTCTTAGAAGTGTAAGTTAAATCATAAATCTGTTATTATAACGGTAGGTAGGTCCTATACTTTATTCATGAAGGATTTTTGTGCAAATGCCATTTAAAGGGAAAATAATAAAACATGAAATTAAATAATAAATCAAAATAATATTTTATTATATGGTAGCCAGACAAAGTTGAAAAGGATATACATTTTTTCTGAAAACATAAAAAGGTCAGTAGAAAAATGTGTTGCAAATTTTAATGGGCTTTATACTTTTAATAGCTATATAAGTCTATTGGATTGATTTTGTTTATATAAATAAATATTATTACATAACATTAATTTTTGTATAAATTTTGTAAAAAGGTACAACAGAAATACATAACTGTTTCTATAGAAAGGTTTGAATTGTCTTTCTCTAGTAAAGTGAGTTGTGTAGTTAAATCGTTTGTGTGCAAACCTCGATTTGATGTTAAACTTTTCTCCGCAAATTTTGTAACGTAATATTATGAATCAAAATTTGTAGGCATTAGATTCTATTTATACCTTAAATTCGTTGTTAATATTAAAAATAACAAATAGTAAGTAGAATGGAAAAATAAGAATAATAAAAACAATTTTGCAGCAAGAATAAAAAAAGTAGACATTAACAAAAAATTATTAAAATCTAATCTAATCCAGTGTCATATGTATGTTCCCAGTGAACTCTTCACCAAGTCATTTTATGTGTAATTTGGTCTAACTTGAGATATAGGATAGTTTATATTTCGATTAATGGTCTTAATAATTTATAATTAACAATAAACTGATTGTCAATGTTGATATTTGTTATTAATCGTAAGTTTCATATGCCTTAGTCTATATTTAGTACTAGATTGCTATACAAATCTTTAGAAATTCCCATTAAAATCAACCGAAGGTGTAAAAAAAAAATATCCCTAAAATGTCTTTCATCGCATACGCTGCGAAGAGTAATAATGATAGGATAAACAAATGTTTTCTAATTTAGTGTTTCATGGTCGTTTTATTTATCAGGCTAATAACTTAAATATCTGTATCTACCTATTTATTTATTTATTTATATTTACCCGTGCGAAGCCGGGACGGGCCGCTAGTAAGTTTATAAAATGAAACAAAATGAAATCCAATTCAAACTAAATAAAAAAGAGGCTGGGATGTGACTCACAATTATAACTTTTCATTTGTGACTGATAAAATTTTAAAATAGAATAAAAAAGGAACTGAAAGAGTATGCAATCAAAAATTTGAGCATAAGTAGTTTTTTGGATAAGACATTGATTTTTGTGAGAAACACTGACAATATCAAGATAACAAGGTCAACATTTAATTTTGATTACTTTTTAGTATTTTTTTGTTTAAGGTTTATATTTTACTGTCCGTTGGACTTTCTTACTAGTCTTGCAAAATATTAACAACAACAACATTTTGTATAAGACCAACAAAATATGAAGTCAATAGCTTCCTTTGTTTAAAAGATTTTTGCGTCAAAAATCAATTATAACCAATTTTTGGTTCATTTTTAAGATTTAAAAATGAACACTCAACAAAGTTTGTTTTCAAAAATTTAAACGCTATTTAATTAATTTTGTATATAGACAATTTTTTGATTTGAGTTTAAAAATATTTAAAGTATGTAGTTAATAATAATTAGATTTAACATTTAAATTTCGTACAAAACTGACGACCCATTATCGAGATATCGAATCTTGGAAAAACTTGTTTAATACTTTTTTTTAAATCAATAATAAGAACAATTTTAAAAAAAAAGTATTGAAATCGGTTGATTATTTCTTTAGAAAACTTAAAAATATCGATTCTTTGGGGGTTCTATCGGTTTGTTTTTGAGCAAATTCGAATTTTCGATTTTTGACCAAAAACTGTATGGGGGAATACTGTTAACGGGTTATACATTTTGCGGTTTCAAAAGGATACGACATCTGTGAAACTAAGTTGTTGAACTAATTTTTTTTTTTTAATTGAAAGTCTGACACTTATGAAAATGGATCGCTGAACTATCGCGAAACGCATACAAATTGTTAAAACCTACTACAAAAATGGTGATTCTGCGACAGCCACATATTGTACTTTACATAATCTTCGAACTACTCAAGCAATTGGCAAAATTGTGAAGAAAATTAAAGAGACTGGATTGGTTACAGATATTGTAAGACCTGGGTGCATCATCGTATCGCTCGTACCACTGAAAATATCAATGCTGTAAGTGAAAGTGTTGCCGAAGACCCGAATGATTCGATTCCTCGGCGTTCTTAAAATTCACGACTGTCTTAAGGTACATTATAGCGTATTTTACATTTGGATCTACACCTACATCCATAGAAAGTCCAGCTCACACAACAACTAAAGCCAGCTTACCATACACAACATCGTAGATACGTCGAATGAGGGCTTGAACAACAACAAAATTTTCTTCAACGACGAAGCACATTTCTCACTCGGTGGGTATGATAATAAACACAATTTTCATATTTGGGGTTCTGAGAATCCTCAAGTGATTAAAGAGGAGCCATCCACAAAAAGTCACTGTTTGGTGCACTTTTTGGTCCGGAGCTTCGATTGGACCTTACTTATTCGAAAACGACTGTCACCGTCAATTCAGAGCGTTATGGTCGTATGATAACCGACTTTTTTAGCCTGCTATTGAAAAATATGACTTGGAGAATATGTGGTTTCAACAAGACGGTGCCATATGCCACACAACTCGACCAATGTGGATTTATTGCAAGAAACATTTCCTGGCCTCGTAATTTCTCGTCGTGACGCTATCAACTGGCCATTAAGACCATGCGATTTGAAACCGCTCGATTTTTTTTGTAGGGCTACGTGAAAGACAGCATTTATGCAGATAAACCCTTAACTTTTGAACACTTTAAAACCAACATTCGTCCAGTTATGACTGAGATACCGCTCAATATGTGTCAAAAAGTGGTCGAAAATTACCTAAAAAGAATCGACGCTTGCAACAATTCGATTGGTGGTCCTTTAAATGAAGTAGTGCTTCACACATAATGTAAAACGTTCAAAATTTATAATAAAAAGAAATATCATACAAAAAATGGCATAATATGTGTTTTATTAACGTTTACTTTTGAAATGTTTACTTTTGAATCAACATTTATAACCCTGTATTTTTAATCTTAAAAAAAATAAAAAAACGTCTTACCCAAATGGGCTCAAAGCCTTATTTCAAAATTTGAAGTCAATCAACCCAACGGTTTTGGCTGAAAAACCGAAGACAGTCACACAGACGGAATCGGAGCACCCACCTCGTAATACCATGTTTGATTAAAATCTCGAGTGTGACATTATTTACGAATTTAATACTTGCCATAATAAAATATATAATAAAGTAAAAATAATAAAATGTGTTTATTTTAAGACATGTGGTTTAAGAAAAAGAATGCGTATTACTTAATGCTATGGCCACGAATTTAGAATAAAAGTGGCCTCCGCGTCTGGATCGTTTATATTTTAGCTGCAACCGACAACTTTGCAGCAATGGGGCTGTATGTGAGCAAAAATGCTCCTAATATTCTCTTCCACAGTTTCAACTGTCTTGGGTTTATCTTAGTAGACAGGCAAAAAATAAAATACAAATTATTTTAGCATTGTTCGCTTATTTTAACTTAAATCGCTTACACAAAGCTTCCGGACCGAACCATTATTTTGGTTATAAATGTGCACCATTTTCAAACGCTGTTCAGAAGTAAGTCTATTCATTATGAAATGGAAAGCAAAACCAAGTAACAGCTATCAAAAAGACCAACTGCGAAAAAAGTATTGGCAGATTGAAAAACACACGTTAAAAAAAAAACAAATAACCATTAAAAAACATAAGACGGAAGTAAAGTAAAACAAATATACAAATAATATTGCAGACAAAATATAAAATATAATAAAAGTTGACAACTATAAAATAAAAACTATGTATTTTTCACATCGTCGATATCTCAAGAACCAGTAGAGATATGGAGTTTATTTTGTAATTACAAATTTTGTCTCAGAGGTAATAATCATAGGTAGATTTTGGTGGCCATTTTGTTTTGGTGACATCTGTCAAATCTTTTGTTTGTTGTTCAGTTGTTTATGTCAAATCATCATTGCAAGTTACACGATTGAACACCACGTTCAAGTGATAAAACTTTACTATCAAAATGAGTGTTCGTTAACACAAACGTTGCGTGCATTGCGCCCATTTTACGGTAGACGTGGTGGCCCTTCACAGTCGACTCTTCAGCGTTTGGTGGCCAAACTTGAGACGACCGGATCAGTAAACAAGCAGTCAACAACCGTACGTTCAAGGAACGCAAGATCGGCCGAGAACATCGCCGCGGTCCGTGAAAGTTTACAGCAGAACCCGAGGCAGTCTATTCCTCGCCGTTTACAAGAACTCGGCCTTTCGCAGACTTTAACTTGGTGAATTTTGCGTCGGGACTTGGGCCTACACCCGTACAATATCCGACTGACCCAGGAGCTCAAAGTTCATGACCATAGACAACGCCGTTTGTTCGCTGACTGGGCTTCGAATCGTTTGGAAGAGGACCCCAGTTTTGGCCGAAAAATCATCTTTAGTGACGAAGCGCATTTTTCGATGAATGACTGTGTTAACAAGTAAATTTTAATTTTTATTATGATACAAAACAAACTAATACTTAATTTTATAACTAGTTCGTAACCATACATCTGTTGATGTTTGATGTAATTATCGTCGATTGAATAAATAAATAAATAAACATAAATAAAAATTGCCGCATATGCGACGACACCAACCCACGCGGGGTTCACCAGGTGATAATGCATCCTCAAAAAGTTACCGTTTGGTGTGGATTTTAGGCTGGTGGTGTAATTGGTCCGAACTTTTTTAAAAACGACGTTAGTGAGGCGTTCACCGTCAACAGCGAGCGCTACATAAAGATGATAACTAATTTCTTATAGCCCAAATTGAACCATACGGACCTAGGCGACATGTGGTTCCAGCAGGACGGCGCTACTTGCCACCAGGGCCGGACAAAGCATATGTGCAAGATGTGCAAATGCACAGGGCGCAGAATTCTGGGGGCGCATTGCCAGGAGCAAGAAAATGTAATCTGATCTTGCGCAAACAAATATGTACTACTATTTGCCATTTTTTGAACCACAAACATTCTTAAAAAACATCCATCACATCACAACTGTCCTAAGTTATCTCTTGCGCACTAACTATCATCAATTTCATTGTTGCATTCAATGAAAATTTAACTCGAGATATCGCAGAACTAAAAATCCTACCTACCTACCTCATTTCCAAATATTTCACCATTCACCCTGTTCATACAAGAGAAAAAAAGAAAAAATCTCAACACAAAAAAGTTCCATGCAAGAGAAAAAACGAAAAAATCTCAACACAAAAAAGTTCCATGCTACCTCATATGTGCAAGATATATATATTTATATTTTTGGGACTCGGTGTGCATGAAATATATCTTGCACATATGAGGTAGCATGGAACTTTTTTGTGTTGAGATTTTTTCGTTTTTTCTCTTGCATGGAACTTTTTTGTGTTGAGATTTTTTCTCTTGTATGAACAGGGTGAAATATTTGGAAATTAGGTAGGTAGGTGTCTTTGCTACAAATAATGGTGAATGGATGTGCAAGTTTTCTTTTTTGCACACTGAGTATCGAAACTAACATGGGAGATATTTAAAAAAAAAACTTATTTATACGGAATCATATGGATCAGAGCGTGCAGGTTTTCTTATTGCACTTGCACACTGTGTAAGAGTTAAGTGCCTGATTACAGGAGATGAACTTTTTAATAGAATGGAAAAGGAGCATAGAGCTTAAAAGTTAAAGAGGGATGATTCTATGTGGAGTCGAATTGTTCTGGCACAGGCAGTTTTTTTTTTTGAAAGTTAATGACTGTTGTAACGGCTACTTTTAATGTATATCTAGTCTGGTGCAGAATGCAGATTGTTTCGATTGTTTTTTCGCTTTGTTGGTTAATTAATATTAAATAAATAGCTATCAGTTTTTAATAGAAGTGACGTATTTTGTGACAAGACCGTAATGTGACTGACTCAGTTGATTTTAGACAAGCTTGAATTAAATGAAATTTTAATAAGTAACTGTCAAAGCCAAAGTTATGATAATGGTTCGAATATGGAAGGAAAAGAAGCGGGTGTTCAGAATCGAATTCGAACCCTGGAACCAAGAGCATTTTTGGTTCCATGTTGCCCGCATTCCTTAAATTTAGTGGTTAATGATGCTGCTCGGTTCTCATTTTATGCAGTTAAAATTTTCGATACAATTCAATGTTTGTTTAACATTTTTTCAAGTTCAAGAAATATATGAAGCACTATAGAATTAAGAAATCTAGAGGCAAAATACATTGCAGAATCGTTAGGAAATAAAATTTTTGATTTTACATTTATTTGCTGCCTGCTAATTTGGTTTGATATTTTAGAAAATATAAATTAAACTAGTAAATATTTGCAAAGTCCGTCCGTTAATCTGTCAACTGGCATAACAGTTTTAGAAAATACAAAAAACAGTTTGATTTTAATGCGTTCCGATGAAAAATTTAATGAGTAGGTATGTTCAATTAACCGAGCGTATTGCTAGTTCCCTAGAAATACCAAATATGTTTCTTGTAGCTTCATCATTGCGATCTCAACGGAGAAAAATACTTTATGCTGATGAATGTCCTGAAACTATATTAGCCGAAACAAAGATTCAAAGTTGAATTTTTTTTTTCAAATACTTGAAAGGTTTGATACGTATAGTATCAATTTTACATTTTTGAGTAACATAAGCGAATGTTTAAAAAATAAAAATGTACGTGCTTCATGCCTTAATTTGCAGAATGTTTTAACATAAAGTAGTTTTAAATATTTAGATGGAGAAGAATTGTTTCAAGAGTTAACCGTAATATCCGTAATATCGTAATAAGTTTAGATGTGTTAAATTTTATTTTTAGTTCAAACCTTGAAGATTTTGCTCCGAATTTAGTGACTGCTCTCCAAATCCTTAATACAATCCCGGTCACGGTAGCTTCAGGAGAACGTAGTTTTTCTAAACTTAAAATTATTAAAAATTATCTTAGGACAACCATGACTCAAGAGAGATTGGTAGGTTTATCTATAATGTCCATTGAAAAGAAATTATTAAATTCTTTAGACTTTGATGATCTCTTTTCTGAATTTGCAAAATGTAAGGCCAGAAAAGTAAGTTTCCAAGTTTAAAAGTTTCCCCTCTGCTCATTTCTTCGCTGCGTTTTAGTTTAATGGTTTAGGCCTCCTGGGGAATCTGGGACAGGCTTATGCTTGTGTATCAGTTTATGTGTAGAAAAAATATAAAAAAGGGGCGCTTTCTACAAATCTTGCACAGGGCGCAAGTTTGGCTTGGGCCGGCCCTGCTTGCCACACAGCAAACGCCACGACATCAACACATAATATCTACCCGCTCTTATTGTAAAACCCTATATAACAATTAAAAAAAAAAAAATAAGTGATGCAAAATTAGTATAATATTGAAAAAAAAAAATCATTTAACCTTTTTTTTAAATCAAAAACACTAAAAAAATAATTGTCACCTAAAATAGGAAGTTATCAGTGTGGGTCACATCCCTGTCTCTATTTTTATTTATTAATTGACCAATAGTTTATGATAGAAGCTGTTAATTAATACAAGACTCCCAATCAATACTTGATTCAGAGAGATTTATCGAATTTTCAAGGTCCTGAGATATCTAAGTCTTAAGACTCTTCAATTTTCCATCGCTAACTAAAAATTTATTTGAAGTCTCGGAAAATTATTTTTTTAAAAACCCATTGTGCGTGATAGCATGTTTTGTATACACAAAAATTAATAGTTTTGCAGGAAAATCTATAATGAAAGTTCAAAATTAAAAAAAAAAAAAAAAGAAACCATAGCTAATGGCATTTTGTAAAACCACGAAGATAATAATATTTCGACTTTCTTTTTCATTTATTTTCACAAAAAAGTTTATCTGTTACTTGTCCAATCTTTTCCTTGACTTTTGTGCTTTTATTTTTATTTTCTCTTATCAAGTCTATTTTGTATATACATAGGTACATATTCATTTATATATTTTCATTCGTTTTTCAGTAGAATATATATTTGTATCTACTTCTACGGGTATATTTGTATTTGTTTTGAAGTTAATCTGATTTTATGGATCTTCATCATCTTCTCCTTACACAATCCACAGACATAAGGCTTCTTCGAATGAGTGACTATTAGATAGATAGATACATAGATAGATAGATACTTACAAGAGAAACTTTTGTATATTTCGTAATATCTTAACATAGCAATAGCATAAGAGGGTAAATTGAACCGAATAGAATTGGCAAAATGGCTTTGGTTATGACGTCTTTTGGCTTCAAATTCCGATTAAGATATTTTCCACAGAATTAACCATTTTGTGGCTTTATTGTTTGCGTTTGAGTTTGGGCTTAGGTTTATAGAAGAAGAAACAATATTAAGAAGGATATAATACATCAGAAATACATAGATGTATGTTTGTATAAGTATGTCCATCAAGAACGATACTAAATTTTGAATGAAAAGTATATAGGTGTGGGTATTTTGAATAAGGTGAACTGTATTGAGTAAACCATTAAACTTGATACGATATAGGACCAATAAATTTCTTATAAGCTCGAAACTCATTGTATATCTACATAATCTAGTTTGGCTAATTTCTAGTGGTTAAGCAAGCTCTAATGATTATATATACTGTTCATTTGAAGATTATAGAAACAGAGACAATAGCAAAGCCTTAGATATATTTCCTTTGTAAGTTAGGACAAATTTGACAGATATGGATAAAGATATTGTATATTTTCCAATTTAAGTCCGATGGAGCGAAAGAAGAAACCTTAAATACCCAAAGAAGTCAAAAGAAATGAATGAACAAATTAATCAACAAGTTTTGACTAATAAAATGTTAATTGTTTTTTATTTTTTCTGAGCCTTCCATCGAAAAACTGAGCTACCTTCGTCAATTTATATATTTATAAATTATACAGGGTGTCCCACAATCCTCGCCACGGAAGATAACCAAGGGTTACTGAAGTCATTTTTCATTCAAGTTATAACGAGTTTCATGCTTATTTGGAATCCTTTTATAAATTATATATCTCTCTTTTCAAATATTAACCACTTCTTGATTTTTCTATTTTGTCTAAACAAGAGTAAGTAGTAGTTTTTTGTTTTTACGGTCACTATTAATGTTTTAAATAAAGATAATAGTTTTCACGTTAATTTTCACGTTTTAGTAATATGCAAACAGAAAAAATTGTATTTGCAAATAAGAGTTTGCTTAAAATTTATCAAAAATGAATACAAAAATATATGTACCGTAAAGAAGTAAATAATAGTTATCAAAGCAATGGAAATAGGCTTTTTTAATTTTGACGAATTTACCAAAGAACATGAAGTTTAAGTTTTAGGGATAACACGTTGATTCATCTCAATTTCAAAAATGTCAGATTTTGTAAGGATTTCTTAATTTATTGACACCGTAGCCGTCCTTCAATGGAATTCGACAGTTTATAGCAAAAAAAGTTTCTTTTAAAAAGTTAAAAAATAGTGACCAGAGAGTAGTAGAACTAAGAATTTACTTCGATATGGAAAATAATTTTGTCGGCAAAGAGAGTTTTCGATTAACAAAACGTACCGTCAAATTTGTGCTGTCTAAAATTATAAATAAACCACAATTCAATAGCCAAAGCAATATATGTGTTTAAGTTCCTTGCAACAACTTCTGTATACTGGGAATGGAGCCAAATATCACGGTGTTGCATCTACGCACGGAATAAGCAAAGCAAACGTTTGCACAGTACCTCATCGAGTGTTGAATATTATTATTGATGATTTTCTCTCTAACACCATTTGCTGGATAACAAATTCTTTAGACATAGCCTCGAAAATTTTGTATCAGGAAGGATTTCCTTATGTAGCTAGATGTGTTGACGGTACCATGATAGATAATGATTCACCAGTTTTTTTTAATCTTAATAGACACATCCAAAGATTTGCTTTGCAACTTTTTAAAATACAAATTAATTGTATTTTAAATTGGTGAAACACTTTAAGTTTTCAATTTTTCAAATAAAGTCTGAAAAAATGAAAAGTCTTTTTACTTTGCAAATTTTGTAAATTTTGTGTGTATGCAAAGTTGCAAAGTGAAAAGTGTTTGGTGAAATATGCCCCTGGGCTTAAAAGTTTTTTGCAACTATTTTAAGCTTGGCTTAAGCTTTTATTTCAAACCCAGCTTACATATTTATGCTCTGAGAACAAAGACAAGACACATTCTTTATTTAAGTGAAATTTAAGTGAATTGAAAAGTGTTTAGTCAAATTTAAGCCGTTCGGATTTCGCATAAAAATGTAGGTCATTTGAATCGCGCTCATGGATATCCCTGGAAAATAACTTTTATTTAGATTTGAACGGCATTTTTTATTTTCTTAAAAATACAACGGAAAAATATTAAAAATAATTCCAACCTGAAACAAACTCAAAAAATATAGAAATTAAAAAAAACATATGAATCAATAAGCGTGCACATATTTCATTTAACAAAAATTATTAACAAATTAAATAAAAAGCCATGCAAAAACATAATGAGTGCATATTTTACGATCGGATGATAAATTTTAGAAAAACACTTACAAATAAAAACCAATCAGCTATAGAAGAAGAGGCTGTGCGAGTCCTTCCAGAAACATTGTTGCTTACTACATAGACGGGCATTTTAAATGCCAAAGCAAAATAAAATCATACACCAACAAAATAAATAAAACCAATTTGTATAAATCTGGTTGAAATATATAAATATTAATATTTGTTACAAATGATGTGCACTCCACCTTTCACCATTGTGGAACATTGTTTTTCACAGCTTACAATTAGATTGAATTTATTGATTTTTAATACTTTAGTTGAAATAAACATTCAGTAGATATATAGACATAATAATAATTTATAGGAATTACTTTTCTTTCTTTAAATAGTTATAATAAATATATTTAGATATATATGTATATACGAATGTTATGACATTTTTATTATATTAAATTATTTTAGAATTTAGCTTTTGACGACACACGAACGAGAAACAGCTGGTAAAAAAATTAAAAATTTAGAAAGAATATATAATATGTGTTTGTTGTGTTTTTATGTTTTCGTTTATTATTTTTTTTTTCTTTTTTCGTTAAATTAATATTTTTAGTCCATCGAAGAATATTTACCTGCTTTCGTTTATTTTATTTGTGTTTGAGTTATTAATTTTTAATTAGGGTTTTATTTTTCTTACTTAATGTAGAGTCTGTGAAAATATCCACTTTTCACTTAAATAATTACCTTAAAACTATTATATTTATTTAATACAATTTTTACTAACTTTATTTTTTTATTTCAATAATTGACATTGACACAATTTTTAAAGCTTCACCATTGTTTTCATCAATTTTTATGTACACAGTTTCAAATATTAGTTTTTTTTTGTTTATAAATTGTATATACAAAATATAAAATTTTTTTGTGTATATTGTAGAAAGGTATTCTTTTATTTTTGCAAAATAAACCGACGGTTTTTAAAATAGTCAAGAATAGAGTTACTATATTCGGAAAATGTCCGTTTGGTCCGCGGTAATTCCTCTTATTTTAGTTCAAACCATTAAAGAAACAAAAAATTAATTTTTGTTTTATATTTATTTGATATTTAAAAAAAAATAGTAGAAATTATGATTTGTTTATCTAAATATTTAATTTTGGTGATTTTTGTTCGTTAAAAATAATCTCTTTTAATATTTATATTTTTTTTTCTTTGTGTATAAAATGTAGAAAATTCATAAGATTTTGTATATATAAATTTTTTGGTTGCAATTAGGTTTTAAAATGGTCCTGAAAAAAAAAATAAATACAAAATTGTGTTACTATTTAAATTTCTTGAGATTAAAAAAACTGCCTTTGAATCAAATCCAGATTTACAAGCGACTGTAAGGGTGTCCGTATTATGATGGTTACACTCAAAAATATTTTTTCTGTATGACATTTTTATTCCAACTAAATCCTACAAAAACCAAGCGAATTGACACAAAATTATTAGAGTTCAGGACACCAAAATATTCTTAAATTTCAAATCTGTTTTTAAATACTTGAGAAAAACGGTATTGAAATTCCATACATCAAATTAAACTTTAAATTTAAAATATCCCCAAAAAGTTTATATAATTCATTCACTGTTTAAAGTTTTCATTTTATGCATAGGTACGTCTCTATAAAAACAGATCTCTTCTTCTTTTCCGTGCTCAAATGCCTTTAATTATTTTGTCTCAAAATATTTTAAATTGATGTTATTAATAACGCCATATTTATGAAGGACAATACATAGTTAAATACTCAGAACATTTTTGTATAATTCAAATTAATAATGGACGACTATTTAAAGTTTAAGTCTGTTTACATAATCACATAAAATCTATTTCATGAAATAATATCATCTTAAGTTTGAAGGAAGGTATGTCACAATATAATTAATAAATCAATTAGTGTAATTAAAGACGGACAACAGAATGAGTGATAGCTCAAAGGTAAAATTCACTTCAAGATATCCGTACTATTCCTTCCTGATGGTGTATTGGAAGCTGTTGAATATGCGGTTAATGCAGGTTATTGGGAGTGTTTTAATTACTCCTGATAAGTCATTATTGATTAAGCAATTTTTGATAATAAAAACAAACTATTGTTATAAGGAAAACAATCAAATTATTCAATTAACTTGTAAGCTGCGAGAATTTCAAGTGCTTAATAGCTGACCTGTATATTATAATAGCTGGATTAGCAGTGTATAGAAATGCTGGATAATTGGGCGAAGTTCTCAATTTTACTAATATTACCAGTTATAACAATATGTATATCAATGAGAAGTTAATAATTAAAAAAAAAAAACAAGTATACGCCACAGTTTACAATTCTATTTCAGGGATATTTTAATCTTCGGAGAAAGATATTTATATTTTAAAATAAAGATATGTTTTGAAATAAAAACTTAGTTCTTGCAACTGTTTCATGTTTTTTTGGAAATACATACCATATAAAAAAGTCAGGATCAAAAATGCAACAAATATCTTAATATGCAATATGCAGAGTAGAAGGATTTAGTAAAAATTATATTATTACACTTTCTTCAAGTTCAAAATGACTGCATATTTAATCCTTCTTGAAGAAAAATTCCTCTCAAGTTTCCAAACTTATATCAAGTGAAAATCTCCTTCACAATTCAATCTCATTAAATTTTAAACTGCAACACCTCATACACACAACAATACCACTCATAATTATAATCCTTGCAGCCACTTCTGAATGCAGTTTGTAATTATATTCATTTTTACTTATTTTATTTTTCTTCAAACTCACAAATTCAGCCTCCATTTGACTTAAAATTTAAAAGGAAAATAGGGTTAAGTATTCAACACCGCATTCTACACTTTGTCTGCTATTATAATTTTGCAACAAAATTTGTGCCGTTTCGTTGTGTTGTTTGACGGAAAAGATTACCCTCTCCTCTTTCATTTGGATACTCGTCATTTTAAAGAATTCCCCATCCCCCACTAATGCAGCTCTATGATTAACTCTTCGAGCGTCGTCGTCGTCATCGTTGTTGGCTGAGAAGGCGGGAATCCATAGAGGAATGTTCTAACATCATCTTCTGAGATCTGAGCAAAGCAGCATCAGCAAATAATGAAAATTTCAGGAATTGTAAACAGTGTCAAGTGTTTTATACTTAAAAGAGCGACCCTTAGGGAAAAACGAGAAATAACTTAAGGATGTAAATAAAACTTTTTTAATTGTGCCTTGTCGTTTGTTGTAGTAGTAAGAGAGAATTTTGTTTTCACAATCAAACAAAGATGCTGTATACGTATTCGAGCTGCTCGTAGAACTCTTAGGCACTTGGAAGCAATATGCATTAATTCATCATACAAAAAAGGATTTTGAAAGGATTCTTTTATATTTGAATTGTAAATTTTATATTCAAATATTCATTGATTTGTTTTTTTTTTTTTTTTAATTCAGATTGAGGGTTGAAGTTGATTTTAGATATTTTTTTAACTATCTAGTGCATAAAATGCTATATTATTTGTTTCTAACAGGTAGCATTTATGTACTTGTACATATTCAGGACAACAATTCCATCCAAACTCGATGGAGAAAATATAGCTATGTTTGTTGAAACTCTAGTTTATTAAGGCCGCTGGAACTGCGAGAATTGCTGTCGAATTGTATAAAGTGACATGAAGCTAAGTATCGCTGCATCAGAGGTATTTTTTACTTAATGTACATGTAAGAAATTGATTTTTCGAACTCTTGGTATAACGAGTTTTTATTTTTTGGTATTTGTTACTTGAAATTTTCCAATATCTATCATTGATAGTTGTTTTTGAGGTCTGCAACTTTAAAAGAAGAAAGAAAACGAGACCTTTCAAATTAACATACAGCAATATTTTGGAATGGTAAAATTTGACGATAGAAATTTCAAATACTTTGTTAACTTTCCATAGGGAGTTATTGTAATCGGTCTGATTTGTCGAATTGAAAATTTTGACATTTCTCGACGTTTCAGGTCCATAGAGTCTAAATAAAAGGTTTTTAAAGAGATGTCTTTTTTCGTCGTCCACATCTCAAGAACCAGAGGTGGAATCGGCTAAGGTGATAATTGACTATCATATTTTTGATAGTCAATTTGACTATCACCGAGCTTTCCGTCTATGTAAAATGATTCAAATCAATTTAATTTGATTGCACAAGTTTAGACATGAATTTTCCCAATTCATTGTTGCTATGGTGAATTTTTAAAGTGTTTCCTATAAAATGTCTAAATAAAAGTATCGAATTTTTAATAACATTATTACTTTTCTTGTATTTTTATCGAATTTTGTAAGCTTTGTCGGTCCTACGAATGTTTTTTTTTTTCCAACGAAAAAAGGTGACTAAGAACATTTTCCATTCGTTTGTTAAAGCGCCTGGTAGCTCTATTCAGAAACGACATATTCGTTGGAAAATGACTATCATATTTCTGATGTGACAGCTTTTTAGTTATCCATTTGACTATCAACTTACATGGATCAAAGTCGACTATTTTGACTGTCATTTATCAACTATCGCCTTAGCCGATTTCATCCCGGTATAGATATCGACTTTAAACAAATTTTGTTATACAAAAAATAATACAGGAAGATGCAAAAAGGACTTTCAAAAAAACAATAGCAATTTAAAAAAAAAAAAAAACAAAACATCTCACGACCCAAAAAAAGCTAGTGACTTGAATTAAATTTTATATAATATGATGTGCGTGATAACAAACCGATGTTAGTTTGAAAAAAAAATCAATTAACGTTTTTTTTTTTTATAAAAATAAAAAAAAAAATAATGGTAACTTCGAATATTTAACTAACAATGATTTTACGAAAAATGATTTTACGTTCTTTACATCTGGTAAACTTTTAAGGAAAATCGAACTGACAGTTTAAAAAAAAAAATAAAACATTACTAAAAGTTAGTGAAAAATGATTTTCGACTTAAATATCTTTTTAAAAATTAAGGATAATGGCTTCAAAGTATTTTCATATTATTTTAAATATAGTTTTCAACATTATGTACAATTTTGGGAAAGACCGAATAGACAGTATTTTTTACACAAAATAAAAACATTATTAAAACTTGTTAAAAATTGATTTTTAATTCGAATATCTCTTTAAAAATTTAAGATCTTAGCTTCAAATTAATTTTATCTTATAAAAATATTGTTTTCAACAATAAGTTAAATTAAGAGAAAAATTGAAAAATCTTACAAAAAATAAAAACCATTGCATTGCAGCATTGATTTTCGACTCAAATACCTTTTTTAAACATTTAAGAAATCGGCTTCAAACTAATCTCATCTAATAAGAAAGATTGTTTTATATTATTCGACAATCAGTAAAATTTTTATAAAAATACAACATTCAGTTTTTTCATTTAAATTAAACTCTACAAAAAATAGTACGCAAAACGTATGATTATTGACATTCGATTCTCGATATCTCGTGATTAAATGAAGGTATTGATTTCAAAAGTATTTAATTTTGTGCTTAATTTTGTAGCTAACGATATCATTCTTAGAAAATCAAATCAATATTTGTTTATTTAAGAAACAAAAATTTTGAAGAAATGCTGCTAAAATTGGTAACATTTATTTTTCGACTAAAGATTTCGTTAAAAAACCGATTTGGAATCAAACTATTTCATGATAAGCAAAACATTGTTGGTAATTTTTAGTAAATCTTTTAGAAAAATTCAACTGACAGCTTTAAAAAAAACACGAAAACCTACAAGAACAACTCAAAACGGATATAAGAAATGGTTTTCGACTCAAATATTAGTAGAGAAAAGAAAGATGGACTTCAAATTATTCATCGAACACAAAATAATGTTATGAATATTTTGTAAAGCCTTAAATCGGCAGACGGGATGGTAAATTATCAGTGTGGGTCACATCCCAGCTTCTTTAAAAATTAATTTATATCATACATTTTTGAAAAGATATTTCAGTCGAAAATCAATGTTTAGGAACTTTTATTAATTCTTTGTAGGTATTTATTTTTTGTTAAGAAACTGTCAATTAAATTTTTCTCAAAATTTTACAAAATGTTCAAAACAATATTTCTTATTAGATAAAATTAGTTTGAAGCTAATATTTTTAGTTTTTGAAAATATAATTGAGTCGAAAATCTGTTTTTACCAACGTTTATTAACTTTTTTTTAGGTTTTTATTTTTTGTAAAAAAAACTGTCAATTCGATTTTTCTCAAAATTTGACTGAATGATGAAAACAATATTTTTCATAAGATAAAATTAGTTTAAAGCCAATATCTCAAAGTTTTGAAAAGATATTTAAGTCGAAAATCAATTTTTACTAAGTTTTGCTAATTTTTTGTTAGGTTTTTAATTTTTTTTTTAAAAAAACTGTCAATTCGATTTTTCTCAAAATGTTACCGAATGTTAATAACAATATTTAAAAAAAAGTAAATTAATCTAAAGCCAAGTCTTAAAGGTTTGAAAAGTTATTTGAGTCGAAAATCAATTTTTACTAACTTTTATTAATTTTTTTGAAGGTTTTTATTTTTTGTAAGAAAACTGTCAATTTGATTTTACTCAAAATGTTAACGAATGTTGAAAACAATATTTGTTATAAGAAAAAATTAGTTTGAAGCCATAGTCTCAAATTTTTGAAAAGATATTTGAGTCAAAAATCAATTTTTACGAACTTTTAGTAATGTTCTTTTTAGGTTTTTATTTTTTGTAAGAAAACTGACAATATGGTTTTTCTCAAAATTTCAACGAATATTGAAAACAATAATCGTTATAAGATAAAGTTAGTTTGAAGCCATAATCTCAAATTTTTGAAAATATATTTGAGTCGAAAATCAATTTTTACCAACTTTTAATAATGTTTTTTTTAGGTTTTTATTTTTTATACAAAAAAACTGTCAGTTCGTTTTTATTCAAAATTTTAACAGATATCAAAAACGTTATTCTTCGTTGCATAGAATAATTTCTGAGATAAAATCATTTTTTGTTGGTAAGAATTTCGTGGTGACAAATATTTGTTTCTAGTTTTTTTGATTTATACAAAAAACCATTACTTAGATTTTTTTCCAGAAATATACTTTTATGGTATCATTTTAAAATTTATTATATAAAATTTAATTCAAGTCGCTGGCGTTATTGGTTCGCGAGATATTTTGTGTTAACCAAAATTTTCACCTTTTTTTAAAATGCTATAGTAAAAAAAACACCATTATTATCTGTATAACAAAATTTATTTGAAGTCGATATCTCTACTGGTTCTTGAGCTATGGACGACGAACAAAACTTCTAGAACGTACGGACGTATGATACGTACGGACGTACGAACGTATGTACGTACACTTGCACGCACAGACATTTCTCTAAAAATCTTTTATTTAGACTCTAGAGACCTTGAAACGTCGAGAAATGTCAAAATTTTCAATTCGACAAATCAGACCGATTACAATATCTTCCTATGGGAAGTTAAAAAACGGCAAGAGTCCAAAAACAGCCTTTTTCAGTTGAACTACAAATATTTTTTTTTTAGATCTCGTTGATATTGAACGAAAAATTCTATGCAAACCAAATTCAATAAATCATAAAATAAAAAAATTGACATTTTTTTATACTGTGCGCGCACTAAAGAGGTTATGAATACACTTATAATGATTAAACACAGTGTAGTGAAACTTAAATAATTCCATTACAAGATTTTTAGAGAAGTCTCCAACCTAATTGTGTAAAAAAGTAAATTTCCACTTTTTATAAGTTTAAAAATATAACATATATGTATGTATGTAAAAATATTAAAGCGATAAAATATTTATATCTATAACAAGCTAGTTTAACAAAAAACAAGTTTCCTTTACCTAACCTATTATACCAATGGCACTATATTTCTGCTTTAACATAGAGTCTCAGTATCAGTATGGTTCAAATAAAGAACGTGCTATACCAAATTAAACAGAAATACCGAAAGCAATATGTAAATTAGTTCCAATTGATGCGAAAGCTTTTTCAGTGAATTTAGCTCTATCCATATCCTCTGGCTTCCCTTTGGCATAAGTTAGGGATTTCATTCGATTTGGTATCTATTGTTATTGTGCCGGTTTGTGAAAATCCAATTGATTAATTCTACTTCAGAGGTAAGTACAATCCTCTAATGTATAGAGACAAATAGTCTGTTTCAATTCCCAGTCGATTTCCATAAAGCTTTCTTTTTTGTTTGTTAATATTGGTTCAAAACGTATTTTTCGGATATCTTCCGAATACATTCAAAATAAAACAAACAAAATAAAAAAATTGTTGGATTGAATGAGTTTTCCTTCGGATACGATTTTAATAAGGATCCGATAAATATTTAATTTTCTATTAAAATTACGTATTAAAATTTCCTTTTGCAGAAACAGAATAGCAAAAACTGTTTTTACCTTAGTAACGTCTTAAAATTATTTGTGCAACAAGTGTTCAAAGTATTGGTGGAAATTAAACCCAAATATTTATTTATTTATTTATTTATTTATTTATTTGTTTCATCAATGGATTTTACATCTGCTGATTACATTTAATATTTAAACAAATTATGTTTAATGTTTATAAATACACAAACTGAACTTATAGCATTAATGTAACATTATAATTGAAATTAACTCAATATCTGTAAAACAATGCTTTTAAACTGGTTTCGACTCATTGTGATGTCAACTTCATTGCAAACCGAATTGAATAGTGACAACGAACGTGAAATGGGCTCATTAATTCCATAATTAGTTCTGTGAGTAGAAACATGGAAAAGTACACTTCTGTTCCTCAGTATTCTTTCTGGGACATAGAAGTTTATAAGATTTAGTAATTGAATAGAATTTAATCGATTTGAAACAATATCTTTAATAAAAATTATGCTTTGAGCGTTCCTTCTGACTTCAAGCGTTTTTGTACCAATCAGGGCACACCTGGAGAGATAATTTGGCATATCGCCAGACCAATTTAAATTTCGTAAAGCAAATCGCGTGAATCTTTTTTGAATTTGCTCAATTCTAAGTATTCCATTCGCATAGAATGGGCACCAGATTATAGAGCAATATTCCAAATAAGGAAGCACTAAAGAATTGAACAACGTTTTAAGTGTATAGACATCTTTGAAATCAGATGCATTTCGTTTTAGGAATCCAAGCATTGAATTTCCTTTGGAAACTATAAAGTCAGTATGGGCACGAAAATCTAATTTAGCGTCAAGAAGTACACCCAGATCTTTTATCAACTCAACTCTTAAAAGAGGATCATTTCCAAATTTGTACATAAAATTAATGACGTTTAGTGATCGAGTCGCACTGAAAATTTTACATTTGGAGAAATTTAATTGAAGGTGATTGTATCTGCACCAATCAAGGAGCAAGTCAATATCCATCTGAAGTTTTCCGCAATCTAAAATTGTGTGGATGGCATAATAAATTTTGACATCGTCGGCAAACATTAGACAAATGGCGTTCTTTAAAACTGAAGGTAAATCATTTATAAATAAAAGGAAGAGCAATGGGCCCAAATGACTACCTTGGGGAAGACCTGAGTCAACATCAATGGGACTTGAGTAGTACCCATTTATTTCCACAATCTGCTTTCTATTTGAAAGATACGATTCCAACCAACTTAGAAATGAGCTATTGCAACCCATCTTCATTAATTTTTGAATAAGTAAACCGTGATGAACTCGGTCGAATGCTTTAACGAAATCTGTGTAGAGTACATCCACTTGATAACCTTTCTCCATTTGGGTTAGGCAATAACTCGTAAAGAGACATAGGTTTGTGGCTGTTGAGCGGCCCTTGACGAAACCATGTTGACTAGGCGACAGTAACTCTTTTAAAGAAAAATAGAACTTTCCAGTTATGATTTTTTCTAGAAGCTTTGGAATAGCCGATAGCTTCGAAATGGGCCTATAATTTTTGATTAATTGCTTAGCACCACTTTTATAAATCGGATTAATGAATGAAATTTTCCATTCTTCTAAAAAATTACTTGATGAGATGGATTTGTTAAAAAGTAGTGTTAGGGGAAGACATAAATTGGAAGAACATCTTGCTAAAAGAAGAGGTGGTATTTTGTCATGACCCGCTTTTTTGGAAATATCAATTTCGCATAAAGCAACCAAAACTTCTTCTACAGATAAATGTGGAGGCACAAAATTAATCGAGGCATCAACATTGGAGTACATAGTGCTAATATCTGGAATAATGTCTATATTATAAGAAGATTTAAAAAAAATTGAAAAAAGTTGGCAAGATGATTGTATGTCATTAGATTTGTCATTATCGTATTCCATCGACTGAGGAAAAGAGGAGGTACTTTTTCGCTTCGAGTTTATAAAAACCCAGAATGATTTACTGTTTTTCCTAATGTTTGACTCAGTGGTACATATATATTGTTTGTATAAGAAACGGTTTAGAAAGTCAAATTCTCTTCTGATTTGAAGGAACCGATTTCGATCTTCAGCGAACCCTGTTAATTTAAAACGCTTGAAAGCTTTATTTTTGACATTTTCTAAATTGTTTAATCTTTTATTGTGCCATGGCAATTTGAATGACTTTTTCTTTTTTAAGGTAGGCACAAATAGTTCTATGCCCTCAAAAAGGATATTTTTAAAATTTGTGTACATTTCCAAAAGTGATTTTCTTTGAAATACATTTTCCCAATTAAATGATTTATAAAAATTATTTAGGGCAATGAAGTCAGCATTTACATAATTAAATTTTTTTAGCTCAATTGGCAGATCATATGAATATTCATAATAATTTAAATTTACTTGTAATGCAATATGGTGAATCGAGTTAGTTAATAAAGGAAAGTCTACAGTATCTACATTATATTTTAATTCATTATTTATAAATACAAGATCTAGAATTCTTCTGAGACTGTTTTTAATATAATTAATTTGAAACAGATCAAGCGAAGATAGTGAATCGACAACCAAACTTTCAATTTCCCTATTTGCATTAAATGGAACTAAAACTTGTTCTTCTTCCATAAAGCACCAGTCAATTTCACCTAGGTTAAAATCGCCTAATACACATGGGTACTGATTAGTTGTCAATTCACTAACTATAGCATTGATATTAGATAAATGTTTAGAATATAGTTCAATACTACTACTTGGTCTTACATAACTTACAATAAAGTAAAAATCTCTAGAGCAAAAACCATTCAAGCTAACGGAGACACAGAGCTGTTCGACGTCATCAGAATTGTTTAACAAGTTGCATTCTTTGCTACTAAAATTCGACCTTACCGCTATCAGCACACCCCCTCCACGCTCCATATCAATTGTTGGTGGCCTATCTCTCCGGTACACGTGATAAGAAGCATCGAAGAGTTCGCATGAGAAAAAGTTCGAATTCAACCATGTCTCAACTATGACGATGACGTCGTACTCATGAAGTGAGGATGATGTGAAAAGCTGGTTTGTTTTTGTACGTAGACCACCAGCATTTTGGAAGTAAACACGAAGTTGTGAATTAGAATTTGGAATTGTTGTTTGTTTTGTTACATCTATGTTGAAATCTCTTGCTGATGGTTCACTTGAAAAGGAGATTCGTTTTTTGGCGTGTGTATAAACTTTTTGAATTGTACTCCTTCAGGCCAAAAAGATGGATTGAGTGCAGCATCAAATTTGTTTTCAGGAATACCCAGTTTAAAATTTAAGAAGTGAAGTGTAGATAAATCCGTTCCTTTTTTAACTAATTTGGAGCACTTTAATGATGATTCAGAAAGATTTAGTTTTTTAGCAGCGTATGAAATTATATTTTCTTCGCTTAAATCTATTTTCAAACGAGAGATGTGCAAGAAACGAAGACGGGGAACTGTGGGTAAAGTGTCCACTGCTGATGTACCTGTACCAAAGGATTTGTAAGATCTTTGACCACGACGACGTTTTGTTTGTTGAACACGTCTCACTGCCTTAGATGTCAACAACGAGTCATTTTGTGGAGGAATAGTGTCGATCAACTCCAATGGGCTATGTCCAACTTGAGTTGTTAAATTAGGTGCCAAAGCGATCTTACCATCAGATGATTGATTATCATTCGCAGCTGCTTCCATTGCTTCTAGAGCTGCAGTCAACGTTGATGCTCCTTGTTGTATGTTTAAGTCATGTGACTCCACTGGGTTTTGTGAATCTTGTGTGTGCACCGGCTGAACACTCTTTAAATGAATGTTAGTGTGTTAGTCAGTGTCTATTGGTGTTAATTTGTTTTCGACCAAAAAGTAAGAAGGAGAAGTATCTACAAGTACATCGATTGCAAAGCAATTATTTATTAATTTAACAAAAAAGGTTTTACATTGGGGATGGAGCGAAAGATTGCCATCAATCTAAGCTTTTGAATAGTTAATTGTATTCCTGCAAAATCTGTTTCTTCTCGTTAGTTATTTAACTCAGTTGATGAAGCGAACAAAATTTACCATTTTCCTCTACATGTTTAGGTTTAGTTCTTTAAGACAAAGTTAGATATGTTTGTAATTCCCAAGTCTTTTTTAATTCATATACTGTTTCTTCTATAATGCTTCTGGTGGAAAAATAAAAGTTATCATCTTTTTACAACACAAACCTCAGTTTATAGGAGTTTGATTAGTTGCTTCTTATTTTGAACTCAAGGACAGATTGCTGCAAAATATTTCAATTGTAATCCACCTCTCGCCTGTCAAGAAATCTAAAGCTTCAAAAATAACAGAACAAGAAATGTTGAAAATATCTTTGTTAATTTCTTAAAATAGAAATTCCCTTGCTTCTTTGTCATGACAGAAAACCTAAAATGAAAACATTTATAGTAATTCCCAAACTGTAATATCTCAAATATAGGTACCTACATTTCTACTATGACAACTTCTTCTAATTTCAAGAATTTCCTTTTAGCAAAACAATATATTGTGGAAATTTCAATCTTTTTGTGTTTTTTAATAGATTACATTTAACATTTTCAAATAGGTATATCCTAACTTTAAGAAGATACAAATCGATAGCGTGTAGAAGTAGATAGTATAGAATAAAAATACACTCAAGTGAACATTATTGACAACGGGCGAGGACGACGATATTCTGAGTGAATATATGATAAAAAAAGGGTGAAGGTCAAACTCACTAAATGAAATTAATGAGCTCCTGGGAAATTTATCAAATTGAATTGAAAACAATGATTTTTTCATACACTATAAATGGTAAAAATAGTCCGACGCAACTTGATTTTCTTACATCTTAAGATTTGTATGGATCTTTAAGTGTTTAAAAATAAATGTATACTATGTATTAACATGTTAAATTGTTTAATGCAAACAAAAATCAATCAATGGATAAGTCCACTTTCAATATTAACAAAATTATAAAAAGTATAAACCGAGAAAATTTAAGTACAATTTTTCATACACATTCATTCAGACCAACAAGAAATAATAAATTAAACAAATTATTTTAGATGTTTAAAAGAAAATAACACAAAAGTGATTATGATTTCAAATTGTTGAAAAACTTTGTAATAAGATTATTTTTGTCTTTAGATTTTTTGATTGTTCGTTTATAAAGCTCAAATACAATCAATAATTCAAGTTTTTGACTATGTGGTAGGTTTTAGGTGCGATCTAACAATTTTGTTTCATAGACAATAACATCATCACACGTTAAAGAACTTTCAATAACTTCAACCAGTAACTTATTAATTTATGTCAATTGAAATCGGAAAAAAATATAAGGACCTTTTATAATTTTTTTTCTAAATGTTCTAAAAACTTTTAATTTCTCACTTTTTCAATTATATGTTCATGCCACCCTATGTTAAATTTTCTTTTTCTTACAAACTATCGTAACGAAGTAGTGTTTATTTCATTTAATATAAGGCAATTAGCATTATAAAGGCTTATCCATTTTGCGGTTTCAAAAGTAAACGTATGTAAATAAAACACATATTAATTATTTTTTTCCATGATATTTCTTTTTTATTGTAAATTTTGAACGTTGAAATTATTGTGTAAAACACTAAATCATTTAAATAGCACCAAGCGCATTATTGCAAGCATCGATTTTGAGGTAATATTTGACCGCTTTTTGAAACATATTGGGCGGTATCTCAATCTCAGACATAACTGAACGAATGTTGGTTTTTAAGTGCTCAAAAGTTAAAGGCTTACCTGCATACACACTGTCTTTCACGTAGCCCTACAAAAAAAGTCCAGCGGTTTCAAATCGCATGATCTTAGTGCCCAGTTGATATCGTCACGATGATAAATTACGCGGCCAGAAAATGTCTCTTACAATAAAGCTATATTTGCTCGAGTTGTGTATCATGTGGCATCGTCTTGTTGAAACCACATATTCTCCAAGTCGTATTCCTCAATAGCAGGCAAGAACAAGTCGGTTGTCATGTGACCATAATGTTCCGAATTGACGGTGACAGTCGTTCCAACGTCGTTTTCTAAGAAGTACGGTCCAATCAGTTTTGTGGGTGTAATGGCCTCTCTTCAATTAATTGACAATTTAGTATATTAACATACCCACCGAGTGAGATATGTGCTTCGTTGCTGAAGAAAATTTTGTTCGTAAAATAGCCGTCCACCGCCTGTTGTCCAAGCACCAATTCGACGTAACTACGACGCGACGTTGGGAATGGTCAGCTTGCTTCAGTTATTGTGTGATCTGGACTTTATATGGATGTAGGTGTAGATCCAAATGCAAAATACGCCATAATGTGCCGTAAGACAGTCCTAACTCCTGAGAACGACGAGGAATCGACACATTTGGGTCTTCGGCTACACTTTCACTTAAGCCAGCGATATTTTGAGTGGTGCGAGCAAAACGATGAAGCACAGGCCTTACAATATCTGTAACCAATCCAGACTCTTTAAATTTCTTCATAATTTTGCCTCTTTAAGCACGATTATGTGGCTGTGCCAGAATCAGCATTTTTGTAGTTGGTTTTAACAATTTGTATGCGTTTCGCGATAGTTCAGCGAACCATTTCCGTAAATGTCAGACTTTTAACTAAAAAAAAATTGTTTTAACAACTTAGTTTGACAGATGTCGAATTCCAGCCCCATACTTTTGAAACCAAAAAATGGATAATTAGTTTTAATTCGAAGTCTATATCTTTCTCTGTTCTTCTAATACTTGAGTCAAAAACCATTTCTTATCAGTTTTTTGTTGTTTTTGTAGGTTTTCGTGTTTTCCTGAAAAAGTTGTCAGTTGAATATTAAAAATTCACTTAAAATTACAAAAACGATATTTTGCAAATGATGGAATAGTTTAATTTCAAAATCTATTTTTGTTAACAAGATCTTTAGTCGAAAACCAATTTTTACCAATTTTATTATCATTTCTTGAAAATTTTAATTTCTTAAATAATCAAATTGCAGATTAGATTTGTTTAAGAACAATATCTTACGTTAACAACAAAACTTAGGCATGAAATCATTTTAAAGACAATGCATTTTTTATTTATTCAATTTCTACCAATTTTGAGCACTTTTTTTTGTAGATTTTAAGTTTTATAAAAGAAACTGACTCTTGTATTTTTATAAAAAATTTACTGAATGTCGAAAACTATATTTTCTATAAGATGAAATCAGTTTGAAGCCAATATCTTAAATTTTCTCAATTCTCAATTCGAAAATCAATTTTTACTAACTTTTTAATAATGTTTGTTTTAGGTTTGTATTTTGTGGAAAAAAAACTGTCGATCCAATTTTTGTCAAAAATTTGTCGAAAACGTTAATTTTCGTAACATATATTTATTTTGGGGGTGAAATCATTTGTTTTATCACTACCGTTATTTTTTCGTGAGATATTTTGGGTTAACGAAAATATTTCACTTTTTTTTAAATTTCTATGGTAAAAAAAAACACCTACTCAATTTTTTTGAGAGTCTTTCCTGCGTCTCTCTTTTTTGGAAATAAAAAGAGTATACAACAAAATGTTGTTAATACAACTTTAACATAAGTCAGTGCTGGAATATGTTACAAATTTTTTTAAAACAATTAAAATGAATTTGTAATTTGTTTTCTTCCTTTGGAGTATAAGTTAAATTTTATTATAGTAAAAACCTTTCTGAAATGTTTTATAAAGAGTGAGAACTCTTTTCGATATTGAACTATCAGAAACCTATAAGCTGTCTGAAACATATTTTCAGAAATTGAGTAATGGATTTTCCCAAAAACTGTTTTTTAAATAAATAAATTTTAAGTGTTTAAATAAATACAAATGCCTACCTAACGAAAAGGTAAGATAGTAATGAAAATATCTAGCAAAATTGACTAAATAATAGGTTCCAAGAGTACCTTCATAACATGATAATCAATCAATGAACTTATCACATTGCCAGTGAGCTAAGAATACTTAATGATGCTTCTTTATTTCACTATACCCCAACAACGTTGCTACACAAAATTCGGATAATTTATTTCGATTAGGCAATTTTTCATAGAACAGCTTTGAAGTATATCCAAGGATAAGCTAACTCTATTCATATGAATACGATAAGGAAAGGGAATATATCCTACTTAAGTTAAAAGGTTTATTATACGGTCCAGATACTTGAGATAGTCCTATCTGACCAGTGTTCCTGTTCCTAGACTTTAAATGAACCCATGATTACCCATTTTTTGTCTGTGTAAAGAATAACCTTTAACATTTTTGCTTATTTAATTTAAGTAAAGCATTTCTGAAAAATTTAAAATTTTATTTTGTTGTACTCGTATTTGTGCCATAATGAATAAGGTGTGGGGGTTTTATATTTAAGTTCTGCACCGAGCCACAAGGATCGAATTCCTTTAAATTGAAGTGAAAATAAATATTATGTATAGGTCAGATGTAAATTTATTGATTTGTTCGAGCTTCTGATATATTACATTGGTTAAAAATTACTGAATTTTTAATACGTAGCCATTTTTTAGGATTTTTTAAAGTTTCTTAAATCATATTAAATTATATAATTTAAATCTTACAAGAAAACCAATGGTGTTTGATGTCACAGAATATTTTTGCAGAAATTTGTAATCAGAGATGATAACACAACTCCTTCGGCCTCAAAAATGAGATGTTGATGTTACCACATTTGGTTGTAAGATATTTTATTATGGGAAACATGTGTAGTGTATGACATACAATATGCACAACCACACAGATCTGTGGCAAGACATTTGGAAATGAAAAGTCAGGAAAAGTGGGTTAATAAAGTTGGGTATCGATTTGATGGTGGAAAAGAGGTTTTCATGAGCAAAATGTTTGTATAAGATTCATGCAGGTAGGGTTTTCTCATGTAAGCTCATAAGGTATAACTTGAAAGAGGTGTTTTTTTCCTTTTCATGATTTTCATACCCAAACTTTTATTATAAATAAATTTCAAAGCAAGAAAATTCAAAGTTTCTTTAAAAAAAAAATAACACTTGAGGTGAAATAAATATTATTTTCTATAGGTAAGATATTTTTTTGGAAGAAAACGAAATAATAAAGTAATATTCGTGTAGACTATACACTTCATCTTTTTAAAGGATGTATGATGAATTTTAATGAAGACAAAATACGATTTATTTGATTTGAAATTATATACCTAATTTTTGTATCACAATTTTAAATTACGTATAAGAATTTTAAACAATTTTCAAAGGATTTTTCATTTCATTAATTATAAGAAAAAAATGTGTATTTCAAAAAGAAATTGTGTTCATAAAAAAAATTTTTTGATGCAAAATTAAAGATATTTCAATAAAAACAAAATGCACAGCAAAATGTATATGGATATAAAATTAAAAAAAAAGTGTGAACAAAAATTAGTTCAAACTAAAATTGTTAAAGTCCAAAATTTATATTATATTATGTAACGTGATACCAAAAAAGTATAAAAAAGTATATGTATATAAATGAGGTAACCAATTCACAGGTTTATCTTTTTTAGATAACTCGGTCATCAAATACTTGGCTTAGCAAAAATACTATTTCAATTATTTACATGTTTGGAAGCCTCTTCGCTGAAGATGAATTTGACGGTAAAAAAGTCCATGATTCATTTCACTATGTTCAAATGTAGGGTGCGGCAGAGCCGACTGACGAGTTTTGATGGGCTATAAATAACGAACAGTAAAACTTAGAGAAAACATTTTTTTTTATTTAAATCAGTATTCAATCCTATTTTTAAAAATTATTTTTTGAAAATTATATCTCCAAGATGGCGGCCGTCAGCATTGATACACTGTTGTAGACGATCTCTGAAGCTTTCACATGATTTTCGGCACATTTCGACTGGTATGGCCTCGATTTCCGCGGTGATTTTCTGTTTAATTTCTTCTATGATATGTGGGCGATGTCTGAAAATATCTAGATGGAATGATAAATCTTCGTGAAGAATTCTCCTCAAAGAACGGTCTGATATTCCCAAAGCTACCGCGTGTTTCCGGGCTGAGCGTCTTGGTGACTGCTCAATTGACTCTCTAACCAACTGCACATTTTCGGGGGTTCTTACCGTTGCGTTCTGGGTGCTCCGTGTACAAGTCTACTTAGGGTACTTCCAGTTTCTTCCAAATTCCCTATCCACAATTTGATAGTGTTTGCAGAAGGAACAGATTCAGCACGTGGAATGCCGAAGTGTATACGAAAAGCCTTTTGTGTAGCGATCACAGAATGATTATTTTCGTAATATGCACGCACGACGAAACCACGATGTACACCTGTCCAGACCATGATTACGAATAAAAACGGCATTACCGTACAATTCAAAATATACCACTTATTAAGGCCTACTCTTATCTTAGCACATGCTAAAGACCTTATTAAACTCGTCAGTCGGCTCTGCCGCACCCTGTACTTCAAAATATATGCAACAATATTTATGGCATGAAATAATAATATCAAGATGTGTAATTCATTAATTAATTAATATTTTTGCTTCACGTTTTTATGTTTTCATTTGCTAATAGCTGTTTAAAATATTAATAACAAAACTATTATATTTTCTAAATATTAATAAAAATGTACATAGTTGTATTTTTTTTAGGTTTTTATTTTTTGAAAACAAACTGTCAATTTGATATTCTAAAAAATCTACCAGATGGTTAAAACTTTATTCTTCCGTATATAAAATTATGGAATTAATATCGTTTCTTGTTCGAAAAATATTGGAGTTGAAAAAAATTGTTTTCAGTTTTTTTTTTTTAATTTAAATTGTTCTTATTTAGTATCAGGTCACATTATAATGTAATAGATACCACTATTGGTTCATGAGATTTTTTTGGGTCAACCAAAATGTTTGCTTTTTTAAAAATTGCTATAGTAAAAAAACACCGACTCAATTTTCCTTTTCCTTTCTTCATCTTTCTGTGTTTGAACTCCATATCCTTACTGCTTCTTACGATATGCAAGAATAAACTTCGAGAAATAACAACATTTTCGATTTGATAAATCCAAGTGATTATAATAACTTCTTATGGTCATTTGAGTCATTTGAGAATTAGATATGATCTGTTTTCACCTTAGTAAAAAAGAAAATCAGAAGTAAGTTTTTTTTTTGTTTGTCAATTAAACTTTTCCAATATTTTCCTTTCTATATTAATGTATTTTAATTTTAAACAAAATTTTCAATTTTAAATATCTGTACATTTTTTCCAATAAATAAAAAGCAATAAAACTTTTTTCGTTTTTTTTTTCTTTGTTTTGTTATTTAATAGATACGAAGAAAAAGACAAAAGCAATAAAAACTTTCTTAGAGAAAATTAAATTAAACCTTGTGTTATAATTTCAAAAATCTCCCAAGACAATAATAAAAACTAATTGAATAAAGGACAAAGGCTGTTGAATTGTTAATATAGAAATTATGTTTCTTCTCGATTTAACTATATGTATATTTATATGTATAGGTGTAATAATGGGCCTCGAGTTAGTTTTTATTGATCAAGTTCGATGGTTTGATATTTTTCAAAAACATGCCATTTATATTATGTTCATTTTCTTATTGAACTTTTCTTTTAAATACTTATAATATAATTAAATTAATATATAATTTTGGAAGATAGAAACGTTTTTGCTGAATATTGAAAATATCCCGTCTATGCTTTACCAGAGCAATTAATAAATGTATTAAAGGTTCAGAGAACTTTGTTTTAGTTTGTGCTTTAGAGAAAGGACAAACATACATAAATTTTTAAATTGAATCGCAGAAGTTATTTTGTCAATATCTTGTTTATTATTATCATTTTTTCTGGAAACACAAACATTTAAAACAGATTTAAAACAACTATTACGACTCCAACAACTGAAACAATTTTTAATGAAAGGATTCCGAACAAACAAAGATTATGTAACTAATTATTTTTAAAATCAATCATATCATTATATAAAATGCAACGATTTGTATCCATACAATTAAACCAATTCTTATATGTATGTATGAAATGTCATATACCTTGGGCCACTAGTAACAGTAGTAGTAAATAATTTTTATTTCTATAATCTATTTAATTTAATCTTTTAAAATTAATTTGACAATAACTAATAATAAGTTGTCAGGTTAAAAAAGGCTTGATAAATTAAGGCATTGTGTGAAAATGCATTCATTATTTGATGTCGATATTTAAAGGCATATTTTAAAACTTGACATCAATTACAATAGTTTTGACCATTTAAACAATCTAGGAACTGGATTCTGGTTAAATGATGGCTTCCGAGATGGCTTATATCCCGAGAATATGGGACAAACTCCAACAAAGTGGTATGAATTCTCAGGTGAGTCAAGTTTACATATCGTACATAATCCACTATTGCAATTTTGGAAGGTCCATGCATTTAAATTAAGCAACCCACTGCGTGCTTTAAAAATGAGAATAATCATCTCTTGTGGATTCGAATTCAAAAGCATTCTTAACAAGACCTTTTGTGAGCTACTTATCTGCAATATATTAAATGTGGAAAGGTGTTCAATTGACGGTTCTGAAAAAAAACACCCACCATTCGTTGGCTCAGTAGTGTTCTTAAGAATAATAATTTCCGAAAGGGTTTTAGTGAATCCATGACTGTGAATATAAAAGAAAAATGAATTTAAAGAGTTGTCAGAAACGATTTTGGAAGTCCTGTTCCGTTTTATTAGGAAAAAGAAAACATCTCTTCAGAAAGAAACGTTGCAATTTCTTTCCTTGGCAACACTCCTTCTAGCCCCACACTTGTGCACAATACACCATAATTGATCTTGAAGCATCATAGGTTTTGAATTTAGCTGAGTGTCTTATTTTCATTTTTCGAAATACTTAATCTATTATTTAGGTGTTCCGTTCAAGACATGTGATACTTTAAAATAACTCCAAGATATTTATATATATATACAACCATTTTTCTTAGGCTGCTCTCCGGCCTCCATTTAGAAGGATCACTATTTCTGATTTTTCAAGATTGATTGTTAAACTCCATTTGGCGCGGTAATTAATAAAACTGTATAAGAATTTGCAGTTTAGAAGCACTGTCAGAGAGTATTACAATGTCATCAGCATACAATATAATGTTAATTCTAAGATCTTCCACAATAAATCCTGCTTGGACCTCGGTGTGTAAGTCGTTCAAAAATAAAAAGGAGTGCACTCAAACACAGCCTTGTTTAACACCTTTATTTGTTGAAAACAAATCTGATCTATTTTTGCCATCAAAGACAGTGGCTGTAGTGTGTTTATAAATCAACTTTAGAATGTTTAACAAACATTTTAAAGATCCCAAGTGTAGTCAACTTGTAAAAAAGTGCGATTCTGTTTACGTTGTCAAATGCAGCTTTTAGATCGACAAAAAAGGCGTACAGTTTCTTCTTTCCATCAATTGGAGATGGATAAGACAAGCTAAAATGTAGATCTGGTCGACTGCTGATTAGTTTTTACGTTACGCAGAATGTTGTTTTCTTCAACCCAAGACGGACAATCCAAGATAGTTTACGACATCATTAGATTTGAGTCCTGAAACCAAAGGACGTTCATATCCTCTACCTTTCCACAATCATTATACCCAGGGCCGGCCCAAGCCAAACTTGCGCCCTGTGCAAGATTTGTAGAAAGCGCCCCTTTTTTATATTTTTTTTACACATAAACTGATACACAAGCATAAGCCTTTCCCAGATTACCCAGGAGGTAGACTTTCAATGCGTTTTTTTATTGAGGTATCCCCAGGAGGCCTAAACCATTAAACTAAAACGCAGCGAAGAAATGAGCAGAGGGGAAACTTTTAAACTTGGAAACTTACTTTTCTGGCCTAACATTTTGCAAATTCAGAAATGAGATCATCAAAGTCTAAAGAATTTAATAATTTCTTTTCAATGGACATTATAGATAAACCTACTAATCTCTCTTGAGTCATGGTTGTCCTAAGATAATTTTTAATAATTTTAAGTTTAGAAAAACTACGTTCTCCTGAAGCTACCGTGACCGGGATTGTATTAAGGATTTGGAGAGCAGTTACTAAATTCGGAGCAAAATCTTCAAGGTTTGAACTAAAAATAAAATTTAACATATCTAAACTTGAGCTTTGTGGCGTAACAAGCTGGGATATTACGGTTAACTCTTGAAACAATTCTTCTCCATCTAAATATTTAAAACTACTTTATGTTAAAACATTCTGCAAATTAAGGCATGAAGCACGTACATTTTTATTTTTTAAACATTCGCTTATGTTACTCAAAAATGTAAAATTGATACTATACGTATCAAACCTTTCAAGTATTTGAAAAAAAAAATTCAACTTTGAATCTTTGTTTCGGCTAATATAGTTTCAGGACATTCATCAGCATAAAGTATTTTTCTCCGTTGAGATCGCAATGATGAAGCTACAAGAAACATATTTGGTATTTCTAGGGAACTAGCAATACGCTCGGTTAATTGAACATACCTACTCATTAAATTTTTCATCGGAACGCATTAAAATCAAACTGTTTTTTGTATTTTCTAAAACTGTTATGCCAGTTGACAGATTAACGGACGGACTTTGCAAATATTTACTAGTTTAATTTATATTTTCTAAAATATCAAACCAAATTAGCAGGCAGCAAATAAATGTAAAATCAAAAATTTTATTTCCTAACGATTCTGCAATGTATTTTGCCTCTAGATTTCTTAATTCTATAGTGCTTCATATATTTCTTGAACTTGAAAAAATGTTAAACAAACATTGAATTGTATCGAAAATTTTAACTGCATAAAATGAGAACCGAGCAGCATCATTAACCACTAAATTTAAGGAATGCGGGCAACATGGAACCAAAAATGCTCTTGGTTCCAGGGTTCGAATTCGATTCTGAACACCCGCTTCTTTTCCTTTCATATTCATATTCGAACCATTATCATAACTTTGGCTTGTCTTGTCTTCAAAATACGTCACTTCTATTAAAAACTGGTAGCTATTTATTTAATATTAATTAACCAACAAAGCGAAAAAACAATTGAAACAATCTGCATTCTGCACCAGACTAGATATACATTAAAAGTAGCCGTTACAATAGTCATTAACTTTCAAACAAAAAAAAAACAAACTGCCTGCGCAAGAACAATTCGACTCCAAATAGAATCATCCCTCTTTAATTTTTAAGCTCTATGCTCCTTTTCCATTCTATTAAAAATTTCATCTCCTGTAATCAGGCACTTAACTCTTACACAGTGTGCAATAAGAAAACCTGCACGCTCTGATCCATATGATTCCGTATAAATAAGTTTTTTTTTTAAATATCTCCCATGTTAGTTTCGATACTCAGTGTGCAAAAAAGAAAACTTGCACATCCATTCACCATTATTTGTAGCAAAGACACCTACCTACCTAATTTCCAAATATATCACCCTGTTCATACAAGAGAAAAAATCTCAACACAAAAAAGTTCCATGCCACCTCATATGTGCAAGATATATTTTATGCACACCGAGTCCCAAAATTAACATAGAGAGTATGACAAAGCAAAATACTTATTCATATTGAATCGTATGGGCTAGTACGTGCAGGTTTTGTATCACGCACAGTACCCTGTATGTGAGACTCACATGAGACATTGTGAGTTCTCATCTACAAAGAAAACAACAAAAAAATGTCTCCGAAAGAAGAGAGCAGGTAGGTTGCTGTGCTACTTTCTACTACAAATACTAATCAAAGACACTCCATATATTTTTTTGTTGTTTTTGTAGATGAGAACTCACATTCAGGTACGTGCGTGATACAAAACCTGCACGTACTAGCCCATACGATTCAATATGAATAAGTATTTTGCTTTGTCATACTCTCTATGTTAATTTTGGGACTCGGTGTGCATAAAATATATCTTGCACATATGAGGTGGCATGGAACTTTTTTGTGTTGAGATTTTTTCTTCTTTTCTCTTGCATGGAATTTTTTTGTGTTGAGATTTTTTTCTTTTTTTCTCTTGTACGAACAGGGTGAAATATTTGGAAATGAGGTAGGTAGAATTTTTAGTTCTGCGATATCTTGAGTTAAATTTTCATTGAATGCAACAATGAAAGTGATGTTAGTTAGTGCGCAAGAGATAACTTAGGACAGTTGTGTTGGATGTTTTTTTGAGATTATTTTAAGAATGTTTGTGGTTAAAGAATGGCAAATATGTAGTAGTACATATTTGTTTGCAAGATCAGATTACATTTTCTTGCTCCTGGCAATGCGCCCCCAGAATTCTGCGCCCTGTGCATTTGCACATCTTGCACATATGCTTTGTCCGGCCCTGATTATACCCCCTCCCACATAAGCAAGGCATACAAGCCAACGCTTGTCACCAATTCCCATCCCACCTCCCACGCTGTAATGGCGAAAAGCTAAGCAGCGTTTCTCCCTCCGGTGCTCCTTCTCACTCTAGGTAACATAGCTCAACTGCTGTTTACCGATCCTAATGATTCCCGTACATATAAGCATGATGTTTTTAATATTAACTGATTCCTTACCATATATTTTCCTTCCAACTACCTCTTATCACTATTGGGCTGGACCTTTATTTCTTCACAAACTCGTGGGACCAAAGATGAATACAAAAAAAAGAAAAAAAATGATGAGACCGGGCGGCAGTTTGGCGCTGAAGCCTGTTGACTTATCTCCCGCGGCCAACACAGCAAAGGGAGCAGTGGTTATCCATGGACCCTCCTCTGTTGTTGGTAGCAACGAGAGTAGGAAGGTAGCAATGCCTAATTTCAGTAGTGGCAGAGTTGTGAACAATGGCCCTAACAATACTACTTAGAGCACATCTCTATCGCAAAAATCCAGAAATGGAAAGGAGAGGCTCTTAAAAAGCCTTTACAAACAAATTTGGGTAGGTACCTACATGTATTTATTATGTTAAGTTATTTCGTTTATACCTATTATTTTATATCGGTTCACTTACCCAACTAATCCTATTGAGGAACTTCGATGAGTTATGCTCACGTTGACGGCCAGACGGAAAAAGGACATGTCTGAAGGACTTTTTTTCTAATTGGACCTACTTAAAAATGGCGCTCGGCTACATGAAACACAATAGGTTTGGACCATGGCCAATTCAGCTGTTTTTCTTAGGTTTCAGCTTGGTTAGTTGATAAGAAGCTTGGATTGGTTTTTCTTAAGCTCTATGCTGAATGAATTGTGTGCTCTTATACAGATGTTTCGCAACTTAAAATTATAAGTTGCGTACTTTCACTGGGGTGTTAGATTTGGTTATGTCCATGAAGTTAAATAAATTGTTTTTATTTTTTTCTTTAATTGGTAGGTGGTAAGTTCTAAAGGAGGTCCCCCACAGGCGGCAAGCTGCAAGAATCCTGAAGGCCTCTGGTGAATCATTGGAGGCCGGAAGGATACAGCAGTAAACCACTCGCGTTGAACGTGTAGTGTTCTTGCTGCAACAATGACCAGTAAAGACTCGCCAAGTTCGAGGAGGTCTTTATAAAAGTGTCATTGTGGTGCTCAATAAAGAATCCCTATCTCCTCTAGGGCTAATCAATGGCTATCGCAGACAGCGCTTCTCTAGTTACATTCGAAGGCGAACTCGCGGTTGGAAGGCCTGGGACGTGCCACCTGATATTAACGATGTACCCATGTCCTCTCCTCTCCGATCACGACTCGACCTTCTACAAATGTCGACAACAGTCATACCTCCATCGAGACTGAGGACTATATCAGTATGGTTTTTTTGAGCGAGGACGAACTCTTGGGTTCATCCTCAGACTCAGAAGATCAAAACAAGACCGTGGTGGAGGTTGATCTGCCTAATTGTAGCCAAAATGCTGCAGTTAGTACAGATTAATCTCCAAAGCTCCATAAAGGCCTAGGCCTCACTTCTTCTTCGTCTGGCCAGAAACGGGGAAGATATTGTCCTGATGCAAGAGCCATGGATTGTGAGATCCGTTCTTCGAGGTCTCAAGACTCCTGGGTACTTCTGTATGAGACAGATAAAGGTGAACCCAGATCTTGCATATTAGTGAAAAGTATAAATAACACTGTATAGGGTAGTAGAGATATTAACGACAGAGGTGAGTCTCTTTTTGATTATATTCTTCGTACTAACCTCTTAGTAAGTAATGTTGGAAATGAACCAACTTTTATTACTAAAAGTCGACAAGATATCCTAGACACAACTCTTGTCTCCAATACTTGGACTGGAAAGTATGCAAAGAACACTCGTTCTCTGATCACAGATACATATATCCAATTCAATATCAATGTGGAAGAAAACCTTAGTCCATAGACTTTTCGAAATTATCAGAAAACTGACTGGAAAACTGTTTCGTAATTAACAGTGTTTTTGAAACCTCCACCAATCTTTTGAAGTGTATTCGAAATTCAGTTGAATGTTAACAGTGAATACTAACGTTTTTTCGTCGTGTATAGCTTTTTATAATTTTGTCTGGAGCAGAGTATTTATTCCGGAATAAATATTAAATTTTGTAAACGACTTAAGTTGTTTAAAAGTTACACACAAGGTCGAACAAAGGCTTTTTTGGATTAAACTTTAACTTTTGACCACAGTCTTTTATTGCATACAACTATTAATAGAAAATTGATGAAGATGTACATAAATGTTCTGCTTCTTAAGGATGTTTGATATAGGTGTGACATCTGTTTTCAATCCTTTTAAGCAGGGGAAGGTAGTTCGTATTTTAAACTTCCCATAGGAAGTTATTGTAATGGGTCCGATTTGTCAAATTGAAAATTTTGACATTTCTCGACGTTTCAAGGTCCCTAGAGTCGAAATAAAAGATTTTTAGAAAGATGTCTGTGCGTGCGTGTGTACGTACGTCCGTACGTCCATACGTTCGCGACGTTTTTTTCGTCGTCCATAGCTCAAGAACCAGAAGAGATATCGACTTCAAATAAATTTTGTTATACAGATAATAAGGCAGAAAGATGCAGAAAGGGCTCTCAAGAAAATTGCGTGGGTGGTTTTTTTACCATAGCAGTTTAAAAAAAAGGTGAAAATTTTGGTTAACCCTAAATATCTCATGAACCAATGACGCTAGAGACTTGAATTAAATTTTATATTATCTATTGTAACGTGATACAAAACAATTATATTTTTGGAAAAAAATTCAACTAACGGTTTTTTTTATAAATCAAAAAAACTGAAAAAAAAAAATTGTCACTTCGAAAATTTTACGACTAAAATACGATTTAATTTCCAAAACAATTTTGTGCAATGAAGAATAATGTTTTTGACATCTGATAAAATTTTGAGAAAAATCGAATTGACAGTTTTTTTACAAAAAATAATAACCTAAAAAAAATAAAAAAAAAGTTGGTAAAAAATGAGTTTTGACTCAAATATCTTTTCAAGACTTTGAGATATTGGCCTTAAACTACTTTTATCTTTCAAAAAATGTTGTTTTCAACATTCAGTAAAATTTTGAAAAAAAAAAGAATTGACCGTTTTTTTACAAAAAATTAAAAACCGAAAAAAAAATTTAACAAAAGTTGGTAAAAATTGATTTTCGACTTAAATATCTTTTCAAAAATTTGAGATTATGGCTTCTTACTAATTTTAACTTTTAAGAAATATTGTTTTCAACATTAGGAAACATTTTGAGAAAAATCGAATTGACAGTTTTTTTACAAAAAATAAAAACCTAAACAAAAAAAATAATAAAAGTTGGTAAAAATTGATTTTCGGCTCAAATAGCTTTTCAAAAATTAAAAATATTGGCTTCAAACTTTTTTTATTTCACAGAAAATATTGTTTTTTATATTCAATAATTTTTTTATAAAAATCCAACAGTCCGTTTTTTTATAAAAAAATAAAATCTACAAAAAATAGAACGCAAATTTGGTAAGAATTGATACATTTAGACAAACTTTTAAGCAAGACAAATCGATAGACGGGATGGGAAGTTATCAGCGTGGGTCGCATCCCAGCCTCTTTTTTTCAATATTTTATCTGTTAACATCTAACATCTTTTAAAGAAAAGGTAATAGGCATATATTGGAAAAGTTGCAGTACCAACGGCAAATGCGCTGTTGCATATGATGGGCAGCAGTATTCAATTACAGAAGAACCTCTGCTACTGATAAAAGTATACTCGCCTTTTCTATCATTGAAGCTCCGAACGTTTAAAATAAAAGCTCTTAACTCTTCAAGACGTTCTAGAAATAAATTACAGTTGCTGTCACAAGTGGTATCTTTTGAAGGCCTTATTTCTACAAACGAATTTAATGGTACTTCCAAACTTTCACATGCATGCAGAACATTTTTTCATATTAACTTTAATTTTCTGAATTGAATAACTATGATTTATTAACATTACACATACATTTTTTAAGGAACGATGTTTCCTCAAATCTTTCGAGAATGATAATGATAACACCCTTATAAAAGATTTAAGATTACATGATTAAATTTTGAAAAAAAAATGTTTGTTGGTTAATATTATTTCGATAAAACTGGATTGTAATATAGAATTTTGAAGCACTTTTATTGTAGTCAAACCAGAATCACCCTATATATTGTGTGTCAAAGTAAAGACCAGTTTAATTATAATTTTATATTAGATTAAACGACGTGTTTACTGTTGTTCTTATTGTGATCACCTTTTCTTACGCACGTTTGCGTTCAAGCCTTAAACTTCTGTAATCACTTTGTGATTAAATACCTGAAAAAAAACACAGTGCGCGAATAAAAGGAAGCTTTTTGGTCGGTGTAATAGTCGTTTTTGAATAAATTTATTATGTGACACACTTGTCAGGATACAAGCGACAACGAAGTGTCTTTTTTTGTCGGTTTCGTGTCTACCTACGCGGTACTTACCATTTAATTAATGTTAATTTTCACACAATGGGTGATGTTTTATATATATGTATATACGAACTTAGCCATTTACATAGTGCTTACCTATACACAAGTATGGGATGGGTATCAATATAAATTTAATTTTATTTGATTACTTTCTTGGTTCAAAGAATTGAATTTTCAATTAAGTGTCTAGTTTCATTGGCAATATTGCGGACCTAAGTATTTTGCATTTATATGAAAAAAGAGAACAAACTAAATTAAACTTAAATCTACGAAAATTTCGTGCTCGAGACAAATTTCGCTCCTATAATTTTTAAAAAGTATTTCATTACAAAAATGAGAACAAATGGAATTGTTTTTAATTTAAACATTTTTAAACGCTAGAAAAAGTTTGTCTAATTTGTCTAAATTTGAAAATTTTTACATTCTCGACGTTCCATGGTAAATATTTAGATTCTAAATACATCTTTTTAAGATGCCTATGGCAAAGTGTAAAAAAGATATAAAGAATATCAACTTTAAATTGATTTTGTGGTACAAAACAGTATTAAGACATGGAAAAAAAAATTCAGTGGGTGTTTGTTATAATGATAGCAATTTTGTATACAAAACAGATTGGGCTAAAATATCTTATAAACAAAAATTGCTTTTTCGACTTTATTATTATATGTAAATATTACCCTACACATTATAACATCAAACAGAATTAGTTTTTTCGACCAAAAGACTTCAAATTTATTTTATTTTATAAACAATACTTTTTTTTAAAGTAGTTTTTACAAATAATATATATTTTTTGGCTCAAATATTCTAAGAACCAATCACCTTAAATCAATTTGTATACTTGAACTCCATCAAATGCAAATAAATATGACCTATTCTTCCACTTTCGAAAAGCTGACAATAAAGCCTTGTCGACATAGATTAAAAGGTTGTTGGTGTCGAAAGCTAACAAAATCACTAATAATAATCAAAATAAGCAACAAAACAATCACTTCTCCAAATACAATATTGTAGGTATGTTTACTTCCAAATGGAAAGAAAAAAGAAAATGGACAAGTAGAAGGAAATTAGTAGAATATCAAAATGTAAGTGATTTTGGTAAGTTCTTTGGTTTGAGTTTGGACCAAGAAACCAAACAAACCAGAAAGAATGGCACTTAAGGGAAATTAAGTTTGAAAAGATGATGAAGATGAGCAATGCGAAAGAGAAAGAAGTATTTGTTTGAGGTTTGACACACAGGAATATGATTCAACTTGCGTGGGATATGGGGTGAAGTCTCTTTTATTGACGTCCAGAACAATCATGAAACACAAATCATCTTTCATATAAAAAGAAATAAAGAACTTGAATGAAAATCATATGAGTACAAAAAAAACTTACTTTAACACAATGGTAATTTTTAAAGGTTCTTAAAGCACGAAGATGTAACGTGTTTTGTTACCATTCGAGCAATAATCTTATATTCACCATCGGTTTCATATGCTATAGCATTTTTTAAATAGTTCCATGTAAGACCTTAATTTACTTAATCCATTTATAATCTTAAAGGATAATAATATTTCTTAATAAATTAATGAGTTAATTTTGGGTTTTTCAATTTGACATGGACATCATCTTAATATCAAAAAACTATTTTTTTTAAGTTCCTGAATTTAGAATGTATTTTTTTCATCGATCCAAAGAAACAAAAGGTCCAAGGATGTTTAATCAAAATCAATGATTGTATGTCACGTAGAACCTTTCGTAGTGAATTTTAAATTTATCAATGTGTTGTTGTTCCACTTTCAATAATGTCCTTTGTTTTTATTTTGTGAAATGTGGAAAGATGACAGCACTCAAGGGATCATGAAAACCCTTATAATGATTAAACACAGTGCATACAATTAGGCAGGCAGGATAAGATTGAAAGAAAAAGATGCCGATCCAAATAGGATCGTAGGTCCCCTCCATCCCTGACAACAGTACTCCCACACAGGAATGGTTGATTTATTAACACATTCATGTAGTGCGACTAAAAAAAGAATATCTGTAGTTTGCAAAACATCCAAAATTGGACTCAATAGATACAAATTTTTCAGTTAAACAACGTTCACTATTTTAAGAGTTCTCTTTTGAATTTTGTCCCAAAGTCTCAAGAAAGTTATTTGAGCACCAAATCAGGATCAAACCTTTTATTGGAAAATCGACAGTAATATAATAAAATTTTGCATTTATTTTTCCACTAAAGGTAGAAGAAATTAAAATCTAAAACTCATTCGAAACTGAAATAGTGATTTATAGCGCTATAGTAACAAGCGAGTATTTTCGAAGAGTTATAAGTTTTCTAGTAAAAATATTGTAGCACTCTTTTTGAGGTAGTGTGATAGACTATCAAGGTAGATTTAGTTAAAGCTACAACTAAAATGATTTCCTTTGTTAGGAATTGACTTTGGTCCTCTCTTGTAATTAAGTAAGTCGCACTAAGGTCATTCGCGTGTGAAAAAAAAGTAAAAATCCTTTTATTTTTCTTCTCAATGCACGCACATCACAGGGAAAATTGAGATGATTCTCTAGTTCATTATAACGAGCCGATGTCTTGTGGTAATTATTTTTTGTTTTCTTCATTTAGTAATCTTCACTTATTAATACCACAAAGGAGTCTATAACAACAACATCGTTTATTAAAACCAACTGATTTATTCCAACCAATTATACACGGCAAGAGATTCCTTTTATCTTAAATCCTGTATAAATGTATATAAATACTTTGTACTATAAACTTTGGCGGAAATAATTTATCGATTTTCTTGAATTCACAACACTTTGTTATGGGCTTGAGCATCCCTCACTTTAATTTTGCTATCATTTGCAGCTTCTTCCATCCTCCACTCTCACACCCTCTACGTTCTTCTCTTTTGTATATAAACTTATCCTTAATCAAAAAAATTACAATCCACAGGGAGAACAGACATTTTTTTTTTGCAAACAATATGCTACAGCGATCAATTTTTAAGCACAATGCAAATTCATATTAAAAATATTCGCTTAATTGGGATAAGGATACTTCATTCCCTAACTCATTCCACACCCAACACCCACTCTTTTTTTATTGGCAACAAAAAAAAAGACACTGTCATCAAAAAATGTTCCCTAAATTGCTGCTTTCATTTTCATCAGCACACAGCAGAGCACCAGCGCGGCGCACAGCACCATCAAGCTCATGAAATCCATTGATCTCATTCACACAAAGAAGTTTTCGAAATTTTATTAAGAGATTAACTTTCATTTCATCATCATGTGAAGGAAGAATGAACAAGCATGAGTCCTTTGACATTTTGAATCAATTTTCATCATGGAAATTGGGACAGTTTGAAGCTCTTCATATACACTAGTAGCTGTACCTAAAGCAGCTATCTACAAACTTTAGCTCAAGGGATTTGTGCTGTATCAATACCATATAGTGTAAAGGACCATAAGGACATTACCTATACATACATGTGTATGTTAGCTATACATGCTATACATACATATATGATGTTTATATAAGAAAATGATTAATAATTATTTCAAGGAAAAAATAAATGTGACGTTGGAAGCTTTAAGACATGCTCAGCTCATGGTAGTTTTTATTTACGGGAGGTCAATTAATAAAAATTATGTTGTTGATATACGAGGAAGTTTTCTTACTTTTTACTATTTATAGAACTTGATTCATTCAGTTGTTGGAAATATTTCCACATCCTCTTCTCATATTACTACATATACGATTTTTATCGGTTATAAATAAACTGCCATATTCAATGTGCTCTATTCTTTCATTCTGAAAATGGTGTTTATATTGATGTGAGATTTTATAAGAATACAATAATGAAAGATTGAAAGTCTAATAAAGGGTTTAAATATTTTGGTTCTTCTATTGAACTAAATTTATCGAAAGACTAAAAGAACTTAATTTTTTCAAAAATTTAAAAGTAATAACTTAATTCTGAATGAATTTTGATCATAATAAAATTCAATTAGATTATTTTAACACATTTTTGAAAAAAAAAAATATTTAATTTGATCCGAGATATGTAGGTTAGGTTAGGTTAGATTAGATTAAGGTGGCTGTTGACAGGAAAATAAACACACTTAGTCCAATAGTTGGCCGTCGTGATAGTATAAGATCTACATTACTCGGTGAACCAGTAAAAGCGAGCTACGAAGTGTTTGGGACAATAGATGTCGGAATTTCTTAGATCACTACGATCATTTTAGTTAAGGTCTCCAAGGTGGAGTCTTCGTCAAGTGACAGGGCAGGCAACGAACACGGAAAATTACACACTGTCTCCTCTTCTTCCTCATGCATGCAGCTTCTGCAAAGATTCTTTGCAGGAGCTCCAAGTCAAAAAGCATGTGTCCTGAAAGGATTCCTATAAAGGAGCTTATGTGAAATCTACCAACCAAAATGAATGGGTTAGAGCGTTTTGCATCATAAGCATGGGCCAAATTATTTTAGTTGACCGATAAGTGGTTGTATTAGACCATATATATAAGGTTTGCTTTCTTTATGGTATTATGGTTTAGTATAAGAACAAGAAGCTAGGATATGCTGTTGTTATATTTATTACCCAACAAAGGTAAAGTTGTTCCATTTTTTGCAAGTTCGTCAGTTTTGCAATTTCCTGGAATGTTTCTATGAACCCCTCCGCCATCGCCTGGAACACGCTACAGTAATTGGGAAGACGAAAGAGACACATAGATTTAATTTATCGGAGTACATGCCTCCACGAACCCCGTTCAGTTACTTTTAATTTGATCAAATACTTTTATAAAATGACATTTTATTAAATCCAAATCCTTACAATAACTGTATGGCCATCTAGTGGTTTATTTTTAAATCATGGATTATTTAACTGGGGCAGTTATCAGTTTCATACCTCTATAGAACCAAATGAGTCGCTTTGCTCATCAACAATGCACCTTAGGAAAGATTGAAAACGTATTTATTTCCCAATTGAGTGCTTTGTAGCCCAAAAAATGCGTTTTTTAAAAAAAGAAATTTTTAGCCGGAATTTAACACTCGGCTATATTATATCCTTTGAACTTTTTGTTTGGATGTATTCGAAAAACAATCTCAAGTCGTTTGGATATTTACAGACTTTAGCAAGGCATTTGACAAATTAATTTAATAAATACTTCTTATTAGCTTAAGCAGAATTGGACTTAATGACCGTTTCGTTATTTCTTCTTATCTAAAAGAGAGATTTTATAGCTCCATGTTTAGAAGTAACCCTTCATGTCAATTAAATCCTCAAAAGTGTACTTCAAAGAAGTCGCCTTGGTCCATTGCTGTTTATTATTTTTATAAATGATGTGCCTTCTGTTTCAAATAAGTGCATATCGCTAATCTATGTAGATGATGTTAAAATATTTTTAATTATTAACTCCATCAAGGACTGTAAGGAGCTAAAAGAAGATCTAAATTAATTTTGGGAATGGTGCAATACAAATAATTTGATTTTAAATATCGGCAAATGTAAGACAATGTGTTTTATACTTAAACGTTGTATAATAATTAGGTATATGAATTTGTCAAGTTTTAATATAGAATCTAGTTTTTCTGACTTTGGTGTTGTATTACACTCAAAATTAAAGTTAACTGACCACTATAATAATATTATAAAAAAAGCTATCAAGACAATTGGTTTTGTCAACAGATTTCCGTGATCCATACGTTATAAAAGTTTTTCAATTTTGAATACACTTGCGTTGTATGGGCGCCATTCTATTTCGTTCAAACTGATAGAATAGAAATTATTCATCTTGTCTCCACTTTTAATACCTCCTTACACTCAAAAGCTTTCTTTCATAAATCTGGCATCTCTTTCTGGTCACAGAGAGTATTTCAATCTGAGTCGGGCTAACTTAAAAAGAAACTTAACCCTTCTCTTAGTCAATTAATCAGAATATTCAACAAACTATCTATACTCATTGACTCTACAAGTGAAAATTTAAAATCTACAATCTTTTAATTCATTTTTACTTGCGACATATAGGAACTACATATGTCCATATATGGCAAGTTTTGCATTCGTGCAAAATTTCGAACTCGAGATTTTAATCAAACATGATATTACGATGGTAGAGAAGTCGAAAAAAGTGGGTCCCGCGATTCCGTCCGGTCTGTTTTGTCTGTCTGTCCACGCTCCTACAGCCTAAACCATTGGGTCGATTGAGTTCAAACTTGGAAGTTAAGGTTTTCAGCAGATTCGCGTTAGGCGTTTTTTTCATTTTTTTTAAGACCAAAACTAACAGTGGCCCCCATACAATTTTTTTGGTCAAAAAACGAAAATTCGAATTTTCTCAAAAACAAACCGATAGATTTTTTTTAAATTTTCTCTAAAATTTTATTTTTAAACTTGGCTTCTTTTCATAAGAAAAACATATTTTTGTATTGCTCAAGAAAGGTACCGCTCATAGAACCGTTATTTTGGTTCTTAATTTTCTCAGCAACTTATCAACCGATTTCAATAATTTTTTTTCTGAATAAGCTCTTATATTGCCTTAACAATATTTGATTATCAAAAGTGAAATTTTTTATTGTTTGGATTTTTAAAAAAATATTGAATTTTTTTTTTTCAAAATTCTATATCTCAAAAACGGGTCAACATTTTTTTACGAAATTCAAATGTAGAGCGTATATTTACAATCACTAAACAACTGCATACCAAAAATATTTTTAGAACAAAATTTAAAAATTTTATATATAAAAAATTAATTTAAAAAAAACCGCTCTAACGATTTTCAAAATTTTTTTTTGAAAAATCAAGGGTTTTTTATTTATAAAATGGCATCTAAATTTTTGAAGACAAACTTATTTTTCAGGTAAAGTTTTGAATCTTAAAATAGTTTTTTTTTTAAATTATTTTAACTGCATTAAATGTAATCCCCTCCCATCTCACCAGATCAAATCCTGTGCGTGAGCCCGAAAGAGCGCATTACATTGACAAAACTTTTATTATATTCAGCCCTATCATGAATTCCATAGTAATCGGAAATTTTTACGAATCCCGAAAAACTGTATCATGAAATCCGTTCGTAGTGGAAAATCTCATACAATTTTGCATTACGAACGGATTTCATGATACAGTTTTTCGGGATTCGTAAAAATTCCGACTACGATGGAATTCATGATAGGGCTGATTACTATCTTTTATCCAAATTAGATAATGCATTTGGTACATATGTATGTATTGTTTATAACTATAACTATTGTAAATACCAATTCATTTCCGGGATGAGTTGTCCTAGGATGAGTTGTGTCTTGGGATGAATCGCGCGGTTTTTTTGACAAATCGAATAGCATTTAAATCTTTGAAGACAAACTTGTTTTAAAGGTATAATTTTAAATCTTATATAGGTGCTTTTTTAAACAGACTCTTTGCATACAGGAGCAAGTTCGTGCGACCCAGTCGTGCATTTTATTTTTCCTCTATAAGTAGTTGAAATGTTGTTAGTTTTAAGTTTAGATTTAAGTAAATATTGTAAACTTAACGTTAACATTTTAACGTATTTAACCACATCATAAAACCGTCAATAAGGTCTTGCTAAATTGGCGTGACGGAATGTTAAAGCATCCAAAGCAAGAATTAAAATAAATAATAGAAATGTTTTATTCTAATAAATCAATAATAATTTGTTTTTCAATTTCAAAGCACAATCTACCAAGATCAACTAGAGCATCAGAATTACTCTATTTAAAGAATCACATACTCATATTAAATTTTTCTTCTATTTTCTATTAAGCCCGTCCAACTGATATAAAGAAAAAACTGTATACACTTTTTCATATTATTATTTTCAATAAAAACTGGAACTTTTAACACCAAACTTAAATAAAGTAATCAAATACTTCCAGCAAAGCCATTCAACAAATTTTTCGCATCACTTATTTTATTAACTCACTCACATTTTGACAGACCAGACATTATAAAATATATTTACCCCTATATACAGAAAATACTACCGATTCGTTTTGATTCATATTGAACTCAATTTAGAAAAAGAGAAGAATTTGTTTGTACACCTATGTACCTTTGTGCATTTATTGAACCATGAAAACCACATTCCAACTTTTCCGACATTCCATCTATACCCTACCCACGCTATTACTTTTTATACTAAACTAATGGAATTCTCCCAAAAATTCATGTGGAAGGTTTATAAATTCCTTGAAAAAATAGAACAAAAATATTATGCTTTAAATGTTCCATGTGTTCATAGATAAAAGAATGCTGTATTAATGATTGGAATGAATGGCATACAGACGCAGATACAGCATAAATTTCCCTAACCCAGACTTATGTCCCAGAAAATCCTTATCTATGGAAATTGACAACTCATCCTCTCAGGCTTATTGCGGATGAGATTTTCCCATTCATAAGGACTATATTCTTAATGAAATAAATTGCTCAACACTTACTGATGGACACGAATTTAGCTCAAATCAAAAAGGAAAAACAAGTAAAATAAATAACACAGCCCTAAAGCGAAAACCGGACAGACAAGTACAGGACAGGGACAGGACATATCAATCCCATTGATCAAAGCGAAGGACCCTATAAGCTTTTGGTTTTCTCAGATAAACACTACCTTATGCTGTGTGTGGTGCTCCGTCGGCGCTGACGCTAGTGATGTTCACTCAAACATATATATGTATATGTATGTATGTCACCACAGTGTGAACCCAGAACCCAGACGAAATGAGGCCGAAGAGATTGTATTCTGGCATAAATGAATGCAAACAGTGTTTATGTTTGTTTGACCAATAATTAGTGGGCGTGGTGCACAATGTACACGCTTTGTGTGTTCAAAGTCATTTGAGTTGAATTTATGAACTCGGAATTGTGACAGAGAAATGAAAAATTATGTCCTAGTTGTTGATTCAAGGAGCTATGTCATTAGCGTTTCTGACAATAACGGGGGTTGCGGCGACAAAAAGGGTGGCAATTGAGCACGACATGACGCATATTCAATTATTATGTTTATTATGGTTTACATATGAGTAATTATTTTGATATGCCTCAGATTAAATGTGTTTGTGATTGAACACTGAATACGATTTTAAAGAATTGGTATTTGTTTGTTGGTTGAAAATTGTTTTTTTTTTATTATTATTTTCAAATGATACTCGTACCTCGGGGTAGACGAATATTATGTTTCCAAATGAAAGAACTTGTTTTATATACAATTTTTTAATATAGATGGAATAATATTAGAATGTTTCTAATAATTGGATAATATGTTTGTATATTCAATAAAAAATCAAACAAATATCAAATAATATTGAATGTATTGCATATCAAAATATAATTCATACACTACACGTATAAGAACAACAACTTGACAAAAAATGCAGGTACATATATCATTACCTGTTATAAATGGAATATGGATTTGATTTAATTGTTTTATTTATTTGATTTTTAACTTTAGAAATATAAAAAAAGGAAATTGATTTCAATTAATATAAACAACAATTTTAAATTTCTGGTTTTAGTGGCGATGTTCGTTTGCATTTTCACCTTTTTTTAAACTGCTATGGCAAAAAAAAAACACCCACGCAATTTTCTTGAGAGCCCTTTCTGCCTTATTATCTGTATAACAAAATTTATTTGAAGTCGATATCTCTTCTGGTTCTTGAGCTATGGACGACGAAAAAAACGTCGTGAACGTACAGACGTACGGACGAACGAAGGTACGTACACACGCACGCACAGACATCTTTCTAAAAATCTTTTGTTTCGACTCTAGGGACCTTGAAACGTCGAGAAATGTCAACATTTTCAATTCGACAAATCGAACCATTACAATAACTTCCTATCTTTACACTTGTACTCTCAACACTAACAGTCCCTTTTCAATCTTAACTTCATTTAAAAGATGCAATTTCTTTACATTCCTAAATTGGTTTTTGATTGTGATTTGAAATATAGACCTTCTACTATCTATTTTAGTAAAGAACCTGTAATTTTTTCAGAAAACAAAATATTCTAAAATGATAAGCTAGTGAGAACTTCCTTCGTCCTCCATATTTCAACAACAAACACAGATATACATTTTAAATACATTTTATTTTACAAATTATGAAGTCACGAAAAAACAAATTATTTTCTATTCTATTTTTCTATAAATTCAAACTAAAAAACTTAAACCAATATTTATCAGCTCGATTATATAATAAATCAAAAATTAGGAAGTATCCTTAATAATTTTATACTACAAAGAATTAAGTAAAATGTCAATTTTTGTTTCAAGTTCTTAAAAAATCAAATTGAAAAATATAATTTACAAAAAAAGAATTGAAAACATTAAAAAATTAGATATTGATATTAAACTGATTCCATATTAAAATTAAAAAAAAAATGCATTTAAACATTTTGTTATTTTTCTATTTATACGTAGTAAGAAATGTTGCAACAATAACCTTAATTGTAAAAAAATCTTCCACAATATAAAATTAAATTCCAATCAGATTTAGGAGTAAATAAGTTGCAATCCAAATCTAAAACTTATTGTTTTTATTTTATTTTATTTAGAAACCTTCAGAAAATAAAGATAATTTTTAGCTTAATTTCATTTTAATTAAAAAAAGCTGGAATGCGACCCACACCGATAGCTTCCCATCCCGTCTTTCGACGGGAAATGTTTGTAGGTTTTCGTGTTTTGTTAAAAAAATGTCAGTTGAATTATTCTAAAAGATTTAAAAATTACCAACAATATTTTGCATTTGATGAAATAGTTTGATTTCAAAATCTATTTTTGGTAACGAGATTTTTAATCGAAAACCAATACCAATTTTAATAGCATTTCTTAAAAGTTTTTATTTCTTATATAGATAAATACAAATTGGATGAATTAAAATAACTAGAAGTCAATATCTTCTATTGTTCACGAGATATCGAGAACAGAACATCAGTTTTTACGAAATTCGCGTAGTATTTTTGGTACATTTTATTTTTTTTTTGGGATTTTTTATAAAAAAATACTGAATGTCGAAAACAATATTTTCTGTGAAAAAGCCTAGTTTGAAGACAATATTTTTAATTTTTGAAAAGTCATTTAAGTCGAAAGTAAATTTGTATACCTACTAAGTTTTAGTATTGTTTTTCTTTTGGTTTTTATTTTTTCTAAAAAAACTGTCACTTCGATTTTTTATTAAAATTTTACTGAATGTTGAAAACAATATTTTTTATACGATGAAATTAGTTTATATCCATAATCTCAAATTTTTGAAAAGATATTTGAGCCGAAAATCAATTTTTACCAACCTTTTTTATTTTTTTTTTAGCTTTTTTTATTTTTAGTAAAAAAACTGTCAATTCTATTTTTCTCAAAATTTTACCAGATGTTGACAACAATATTTTTATGTTTTTATTTCTTATAAGAAAACTCTCAATTCGATATTTCTCAAAATTTTACCAGATGTCAAAAACGTTATTCCTTATTGCACAAAATTATTTTAGAGATACAATTATTTTTTGTTAGTAAAATATTCGAGGTGACAAATATTTTTTTTTAGTTTTTTTGATTTATAAAAAAACCGTTAGTTGGAGTTTTTTCCAGAAATATATTTGTTTGTATCACGTAATTCAATTCGCTAGCGTTATTGGTTCGTGTATTGGTAAACCAAAATTTTCACTTTTTTTAAATTGATATGGTAAAAAAAACCACCCACGCAATTTTTTTAGAGTCATTTCTGCATCTTTCTACATTATTATCTGTGTAACAAAATTTATTTTGAGCTATGGACGACGACGACGCGACGTAGCGAACGTACGGACTCTAGGGGCCTTGACACGTCGAGAAATGTCAAAATCTTCAATTCGACAAATCGGACCGATTACAATAACTTCCTATGATGGGAAGTTAAAAAAAATTCATAGAAATATAACCAAATTCATATAACCAATTTGTACAACATTTCTTGAAACGGTGGCGTTCTTTTTGAATTAGCTCAACAACAATTAACTTATTTTAAAAATAATATTTTTATTTCATGTTCCGTTTTAAATTTTACTAGAAGAAAATCAAAATATCCCTTAAAGACATTCCAGGGGCAAGTTGTAAGAGACTTCATCTCTTACGATCATTTCTTTAATTAAGATTATTTGAAAGAATATATATTTCAAACACATGGCAACCCATTTACGATATCATGCACTTGCATAAATTTAAAGAGACAAGCTTTTCGAAATATTCTTATGTTTTATAAAACATATGTTATTATGTATTTTAAGAGTAAAGTAAAGAGTAATCTCTTAGCTTATGATAACAGAACTATCGAATGATATTCTTATGTTCTTACTATGTATTTATTTGGTTTTTACTGTTTTTGCTTCTTCTAAGCTTTCAAACAATGATATGTATGGTTTTTACTGTTTTTGCTTCTTCTAAGCTTTCAAACAATGAAATGTAAATTTAGTCTGAATAAAGATTTTGAACGATTAACATGTTTTTTTTTTATGTAAAGTCTGCATGTTAGTTTTAATTTTGCTTGTTTTTTATATACGCTTTTGCATGCTTGCTTTTATAAAATAATAATTTTAATTGAAGAACGCTTACAATCTATCAGAAGTGAGATAAAGTCCTCGCATTTAATTGAATCGTGATTGCATGTTTTAACGATTAATTAATGTTTAAATTTTTTTGAATCGTAAAATTATTTTTAATTATGAATGCAAATGCACATGCTTTGAATTTTTTGCAAACTGCAAAAGTGCAAAAACTTAAAGAAAAGCTAGCTGAGATGAATTTGGCTACTCATGGTACAAAGACTACGCTTAAGGCTCGTTTAAACGAAGCCATCGAATCGCTTGAGCCTGATCAGGTGGAAATATTTTTCCCTGAGGCTGATGAAGAAGGTGAGACAAGTGGTGATGACGAGTCGGTAAATGATGATGATGCTGTGTCGCAGCGGCTAGAGAGGCTTCGAGAATTAGTAAAGAAAAAGGAAGAAATTGTTGCGTTGGAAAAACGTTTGGCTGAACTCAATGCTAACAGCCCTGTCCGTGAGTTTCCGCGTACTGGTTCTTTTCACTCGTCACGTGACATCGAAGATTCATTGCCTTTGTTCAGTGGCGATGATAACTACCCCATTATTAAGTGGATTCAGAACGTCGAGGACGCAATGGTCACTTACCACTTGACTGAGTCTGAATCTTTCATTTATTTTAAACGACTCCTCAAAGGTACCGCTAGGTTGTTCTTGCGGTCAAGGACGTTTCGTTCATGGCAAGAACTAAAAGTTGCTTTGATGTCCGAATTTCATCATCACACAACCGCAACAGATGTCCACAATACGTTGCGAAGTCGAAAGAAACGCAGAGACGAAAATTACCAGCAGTACGTATTGGCCATGCAGGAGATTTCTTCATCTGCAGAAATTGACGAGCAGGACTTGATTGCGTATATTATCAAGGGAATCCCAGATTCATTATTTAACAAGCAGCTTATGTTAACTGCAAATACCATCGCTGAGCTAAAGGGAATTCTACGCAAGTATGAAAAAATGAAGTCAGAAATGCAACCATCAACATCCTTTTACAACAGACCTGTACCCAATTCCAAACCTTTGCCACGTGCCGAAACAAAGGTTAAATGCTACAACTGTAATGAAGCTGGGCACATGTCAAACAACTGTCCTAAGCCTCCACGAGAAAAAGGTTCTTGTTTCCGTTGTGGACAAAAGGGGCACATCGTTACCAATTGCCCACAAAAATCTTCGGTTCTGGTTGTCCAGAATGAAAATTTTTCTAATGAAACTCCAATTTCAACTTTGATGACCGATTTTCATGGAGTCTTGGAGTATGAGCTTGCTTCTGCGAATCGTGAGGCCGAAATTTTTGGAGTTCGCATGAACATCATGACAATCATTGATACTGGAAGTCCAATAAGCTTTATCCAGCAACAATATGTACCACCATTTTTAATGACGTCACTTGAGCCATCGCCTTGCAGTTTTGTTGGTATTAATAATTCCAAATTGGATATCTTAGGTAATTTATTATGTAAAGTAAAATTTTATGCTAATTATGTTAGTTTTTGTATATATGTTGTGAGTGACAAAACAATGAACGATCCGATCCTATTAGGTCGAGATTTTTTAAGAAAAACAAATATTAAGTTAATGATTGGAAATTCTAATACTAAATTAGTAAACGAAAGAGCTGAGGTTAAAGAACAAGACAAAATTGAAAATGTTATTAATTACGAATTAATTGAAGATTTGAATAATGAATTTTATGATGAAGATTCTAACGGAAATTTTGAAGATTTAGATTTTGACGAACAAATTTTAAAAATTGATTTATGTAATAACCGCGACGAAACTCGTTCTTTAAAAATTAATGAAAAGTTATGTTATGATGATAAGATGCAATTAGAACGTTTAGTTTTCGGGAGTTTTACGACTAACGCAAAGTATTCGGATAACGGTTATGAAATGAAGATAGTTTTGACTAATCCTAACAGTTTTTTCAATTGCGCTCCTAGACGTCTACCATATGCACATAAGATTGAGTTGCAGAAAGTTTTAGACGAATTGCTTAAAAATAACATTATTCGTGAGAGTAACTCACCGTTTGCGTCTCCGATAGTGTTGACAAAAAAAAAGACAGGTGAAGTTCGACTTTGTGTTGATTACCGCCATTTAAACAAAGTCACGGTCAAGGATAATTTTCCGTTACCTCTTATAGAAGATCATCTTGACTGTTTGAGAAACAAAAAATTCTTCTCGTTACTCGATCTTAAAAGCGGTTTTCATCACTTGAAAATGGACGAAGATTCAATTAAATGTACATCTTTTGTAACACCTATGGGCCAATTCGAGTACCTTCGTATGCCATTCGGGCTTAAGAACGCCCCTGCCGTGTTTCAGCGCTACATTAACAAAATTTTCAAAAATCTAATTAGCTCTGGCAAACTTTTAATTTACATAGACGATTTGTTAGTCGCTACGGAAACAAAAGAGGAACATTTTCTAGTCTTGAAAGAGGTTTTAGATGTTGTCTCAGAATATAGTTTACAGCTACGCCTAGACAAGTGTATTTTTATGTATGAGCAAATAAAATATTTAGGGTATGAGGTTTCTTCAAACGGAATAGGTCCAAATGTTGACGGCTTAAGAGCCGTAGCCGATTTTCCTATACCCACAAATGGAAAGAAATTACACTCGTTTTTGGGTTTGTGTTCATATTTTCGAAAATTCATTAAGGATTTTTCTTTGTTGGCTAAGCCACTTAACGATTTATTAAAAAAGACACAAAGTTCATGTTTGGTGAAAAAGAATTAATTACTTTCAACACATTGAAGCAAACACTTCTTGATGCTCCGATTCTGAGTATATACAACCCTTCCGCTGAGACAGAGCTTCACTGTGACGCCAGCAGTTTAGGTTTTGGTGCGGTACTACTACAGCGTCAAGATGACAAAAAGCTTCATCCCATATTTTTTTTTTCTAAAAGATCCACGGATCAGGAATCAAGATACCACTCTTACGAGTTGGAAACTCTTGCAATTGTATATGCGCTTCGAAGATTTCGAATTTATCTTACAGGGATCCGGTTTAAAATTGTCACTGATTGTAGGTCATTGACTCAAACCCTAAGTAAAAAAACTTTAAATCCTAAAATTTCTCGTTGGGCTTTGGAGCTCCAGGATTTCGATTACGTCATTGAGCACCGAGACAGTAAAAGAATGGGTCACGTTGACGCTTTAAGTAGGTGTCATAACATTTTAATTGTTGAGCCTGAATCTTTCGAGCATGCGCTTGCTGCATCGCAGCAAAAAGATCCAATTATAAGAAGGTTAGTTGAAATGCTTGAAAAAAGGGAAAGTTCGTCATATGAACTCATAAACGGACTAGTCTACCGTAAAATTAGCAAGCAAATATTATTTTATGTTCCAGCTTCAATGGAAAGAAATGTTATTCAAACCCACCATGAAGGTCTATGTCACCTTGGTGTTGAAAAATGTTTCAATTTTTTAAAGAAAACATACTGGTTTCCTAATATGAAACACAAAATCAAACAATATATAAGTAATTGCTTAAAGTGTCTGCATTTCTCTCCACCTTCTGGGAAAAAGGAGGCAGTCTTACACAACATACCTAAGGGAGACAAACCATTCGAAACTCTCCACATTGATCATTATGGTCCATTACCACCCTCTGCTACGAATAACAAAAAACATATACTTGTAATAGTTGACGGATTTTCAAAATATACAAAACTGTACGCAGTTAAAAGTACCAAGACTAGGGAAACAATTCAATGCCTTCAATCTTATTTTGGATTTTATAGTAAGCCAGCACGTATCATTTCAGATAGAGGTAGTTGTTTCACCTCTATCGAATTTTCAGATTTTTGCCATAAGTATAGCATTCAGCACATTAAGGTGGCCACGAGCTCGCCTCAATCCAACGGCCAAGTGGAACGCATTAATAGGTGCCTTACCCCTATGCTTTCCAAAGAAAGTCAAGGTGATTCAAGTAGTTGGATGAAATTTTTACAAAAGGTTGAGTTTGCTCTAAACAACACAAACAACAAGAGCACTGGTGAATGTCCAAGTATGTTACTTTTTGGTGTTTGCCAAAAAGGTGAAGTTATGGACAATTTGAAAGAATACCTAAATGAAAATATTTTACAGAAAGAATCTAGAAATTTAAAAGAGTTACGCGAAAAAGCAAAGGAAAGAACCGTTGAAAGTCAAAACCGAAACAAAATCAATTTTGATAAGCGCCACAAAAAACCGTTGAAATACAAAGTCGGCGATTATGTATTGATTAAAAATGTCGTGAATACTCCAGGACTAAATAAAAAGTTCATTGCAAAATATAAAGGTCCCTATGAGGTTAAAAAAGTCCTGCCTAATGATCGTTACCTTATTAAAGACTTAGAAAACACCCAGATATCTCGTGTCCCGTATGAAGGCGTATGTTGTCCTGAAAACATGAAGCCTTATATTCAAACATAAATCAAATTTGCAAGTCAATATCTAATATCGATTAATTTTCTATTTTTTTGTTGTAGATTTATTTTATTATTATTATTATTGTAAGCTCTTACCAAAATATAAATTTTTAAAATAATATCACATTAAAATATAAAATCGTATCTTAACAAAAGATAAACAAAAATGTACGAATTCGAAAATATAACAAAAAAAAAATGTAAAAAAAAAAAGAAAACAGGATTTTAATTTTCAATATTAAATCTGATGTAACTTTAATAAATCAAAATTTATTTTAAAAGAATTCAAACTCAAATAAGAATATGATATTAACAATTCTAATGTTATTATGCTAAAAGAAAATGTATTTTAAATGTATTATTATAATTCAAATCAAAAGAAACATTATTACTATGTAATTTCAATTTAAAAATGTATTTTAAAAATAGTGCATTTCATGGAATCGTAAATCGAGGACGATTTATTGTCAGGATGGTCGAGCTGTAAGAGACTTCATCTCTTACGATCATTTCTTTAATTAAGATTATTTGAAAGAATATATATTTCAAACACATGGCAACCCATTTACGATATCATGCACTTGCATAAATTTAAAGAGACAAGCTTTTCGAAATATTCTTATGTTTTATAAAACATATGTTATTATGTATTTTAAGAGTAAAGTAAAGAGTAATCTCTTAGCTTATGATAACAGAACTATCGAATGATATTCTTATGTTCTTACTATGTATTTATTTGGTTTTTACTGTTTTTGCTTCTTCTAAGCTTTCAAACAATGATATGTATGGTTTTTACTGTTTTTGCTTCTTCTAAGCTTTCAAACAATGAAATGTAAATTTAGTCTGAATAAAGATTTTGAACGATTAACATGTTTTTTTTTTATGTAAAGTCTGCATGTTAGTTTTAATTTTGCTTGTTTTTTATATACGCTTTTGCATGCTTGCTTTTATAAAATAATAATTTTAATTGAAGAACGCTTACAAAGTATATGTGAGTTAGTTGGTAAGCTTTCCAGAATCATAAGAAATAAAGAGGAAACTAAAGTAGAGCTGTCAATTGTTAAAGTCAAATCACGGCTTTTCTAGGCTAACCTCCTCTGCTTTGTGTGTTTGCCCTTGGCCATATTAATTGTCATACCGAAACTAACTTTATTTTGGAATTGAAGCCTTTTGAATTATAATGGTAAACTGTAGGGATTATTGGGGTTCGAGAAATAATTACATTTTCACCCTTTCGAACGGCCGGCGCGGCGCGCGGGCTGCCGATTAAGATATTAGCACTAATAATGTTTCGTCCAAGTTGTGTGGCACGAAGTCTTGTACCGTTACAAAATCTAGGGGCATCTAAATTTCGCAGAAGCATTACTGTCACGTCTAATTTAAATTGCAGCTTATGTAATGGTACACCGGACAGCTCAAGTGAATTAAGAAACTCTAATGGGTATGAAATGCTCTGTTCTGGGTGCATGGCAGTGCCTGTTCACAAATACACATATCTCATACGACTTAAACCAATATGTTTGAATTTATTCTTCAAAAAATTATCGTTTCTGGGTGCTAGACTCGCTATTTGACGGAGAAATTGATAGTCATTTATATTATTTTATTCAGGGTTAACACTTTCAATAAGTTCAGAACTAAATAATAGAAATCTTCTATTAACATCACATAGCACGCGGCATCGGTTTAAACCCCCCATCTCCTATTTTAATAATGTTAGTTAAATAAACGCAAAATGATGATAAGTCCAAAAGCAGGCAGCACCTAATGATATGCTACTAATAAGTGTTCTAAAAAAAGAGTATTAAATTGCTTACCGGTGGATCTGGTCGAATGAGCTGTAAGTGATATATTTTACAGCGGTTAAAAGAAGCTTAAAACACTCTCCAGCTCCGTAACTACCTCCACAAAAAATCATGTCATAATATGGCTGCGTTGCTATGTGAAGGACGGACAAACACAGAAACAAGTAAACAAACTGACTTTCCTATTTATAATATTAGTAAAGATAAGACAAAATAATTGATACAAATAAAATAACAAGATAAAGTTCGAAAATTTGTATGTTTAAACAATGAAGGTTTTCTTCCGTCACTCACTTATTTTCTGAGTAGAAACAATTCTCTTATAGCTATTTTTTCAAACCAACCTACTTTATTATAAATACCTTTACCTACCCTCTTAACCCATTTGTTTCTATATTTCTATAGTTTTAACTGCTTGTTTCGTGTTCGAGTACTTGAACATATGCAAAACGTCAATTAATTGAAAATTTCCACCAACAATAATTATACCTATACCTACGGAGCAATTTAATCATAATATAAATTACATTTTCGACACATACGCTACGCGTGGTATTAACTTCAATTCAATTAGACTTAATAAACCACGAACACCTATGTAGAACCTATAACACGATCCAGCGACGTATTTTATCGAACCCCATAATCTAGAGTTACTTCTTACACGCAATCTATAATAATTCCAATACCTAAATAGAGATTATGCATAGTCAAATTGCTCGTATTATACAACTACGAGTACCTACATATACTCATAGGTAGGCAAAGTAAAGTTCCTTTCGATTGCAGCTTTAGCCTGAACTCTGAGCACTGCGAACCTGTTGAATTTGCCATTTACTCATTGCGAAAGTTTAGCGAGGGCCGAGGGATTTGTAACTTGACTTCCTGCGGATGCGGAAGGATGTCATTTATGTATAAACCTTCCTAAGCCTTTTTAGTATAATTAATTGATTTCGATTCCCATGTGCATATTGTAATACCTACATAGCAATCCGTTGCATATTGCCTAGGGATTCCGTTCGATATGTTATATGTAATCTTATAAGTAGAGATGTATTGTGTACATACACATACATATGTATATAGGTAAAGGTATTGAAATGGCATATGTGCGAATTTGTAGCTAGGGACAGCAATTTTGATCGCATATTTTGTAGATATATTGCAACTCATAATTACCTTGAATTGGTATAGGATTTATAGCTTCTTTAATTATCCTGTGTTACAGAAAGTTATAAGTTATATGTGACTGAATAAAAAATCTAATTAACCAATCAAACGCTAAGCCATTATCTGCATTTAATTGATTTGATATATGATCTGAAAAGCTTATATAGAATTTATTGAAAGCAAAAATGGGATCAACGTTTAATATAACAGAACAAAAATTAGCATTTGTCTATTCACTTGTATTTTTGTGTGTATTCAAGTACGAGTATATTATAACCCGTTAGTTAGAATTGATTATAATAAATGAAATCCATTCAAGAACATTGCTATATTGTCGGTCCACGCTGCTGAAAGTGAACTTGCTTTGAAATGACTACGTCATTAAATCAATGTATTTGTTCATTTGAGGAGGTTTTGAAGTTAGATTATTTATCGCTAAATCTAAGGCTAATCACTCCTTGTCCTGCATTATATCTGAAATTAATATTAAAGTTAGTCGAAGGAGAATTCTTTTGTGTAGATGAAAATTCATTTCAAATTAGAGTGAGGACTTTGAACTGCTATAGAAAAATGGTGTTTTCTGAGATTATTGAGGAGAAATAAAATGCAAAATAAGTTAATGTCATGGCCAATAATTAATTTATAAAGATAAGTGTTTACCATTATGTTGTAAAGATAATTTTGGACAAGTGGCCTAGACATGAGACTTCACATAACCTCACAAAAAAAAAATGGTCCAGCGGTATTAAATTGCACGAGTTTGGAGGCCACGACACAGGCCCACGCACTACACAATATAATGCCCTCACCAAAAGAATTATTATTCTGGTAATGAATTTTGACAGTTTGCGAATGTTGTTCAGGTTACTCCTATTCATTACAAAATGGCAAACCAAACTGGCCAAAAATCAAGTTAAAACTTTCAAAAAGACGAACTCTGAAAAAAATATTGTCAGAATGAAAACCACACGTCTAAAAATACACCCGAAAAAGCGGATGCATCCAAAAAGAGTGACTGTTTGATGTGGTTTATGGGGTTCAGGCGCTGTTATCAGGCCGCACTTCTTCGAAAATGAGCTTGGCCAAGCAATTACCGTAAATAAAAAGAGGCTGGGATGTGACCCACACTGATAACTTTCCATCCTGTCTGTCGATTTAAGCAAGGTACGTTTTCGTGTTTTGTTAAAAAAGTTATCAGTTAAATTATTCTAAAAAATTAAAAAAAAAACCAACAATATTTGGCATATGATTAAATAGTTTGATTTCAAAATATATTTTTGTTAACGAGATTTTTAGTCGTTAATCAATTCTTTAGTAGCATTTATTAAACGTTTTTATTTCTAATATAAACAAATACAAATTGGATGAATGAAATTAATTTGAAGTCAATGTTTTCTATTATTCACGAGATATCGAGAACCGAACATCAATTTTTACCAATTTTGCGTACTATTTTTTGAAAACAATATTTCTTATAAGATAAAATTAGTTGAAAGCCATAATCTCAAATTTTTGAAAAGATATTTACGTCGAAAACAATTTTTACCAACTTTTGTTAATTTTTTTTTAGGTTTTAATTTTTTTGTACAAAAACTATCAATTCGATTTTTTTCAAAATCTTACTGAATGTTGACAACAATATTTTTTAAAAGATAAAAGTATTTTAATGCCAATATCTCAAAGTTTTGAAAAGGTATTTGAGGCGAAAATCTATTTTTACCAACTTTTACAAATATTTTTTAGGTTTTTATTTGTTGTAGAAAAACTGTCAATTCGATTTTTTTTTAAATTTTTCTTAATGTCGAAAACAATATTTCTTATAAGATAAAATAAGTTTGAAGCCTTAATCTCAAGTTTTTGAAAAGATATTTGAGTCGAAATTCAATTTTTACCAACTTTGAGTAATGGTTTTTTAGGTTTTTATTTTTTATAAAAAAAATGTCAATTAGATTTTTCTCAAAATTTTATCAGATTTCAAAAACATCATTCTTCGTTGCACAAAATTGTTTTGAAGATGAAATCATATATTAGTCGTAAGATTTTCGAGGTGACAAATTTTTTGTTCAGTTTTTTGATTTATAAAAAAACCGTTATTTGGATTTTTTTCCAAAAATATAATTGTTTTGTATCACGGTACAATATATATTATAAAATTTAATTCAAGCCTCTAGCGTCATTGGTTCATGAGATATTTAGGGTTAACCAAAATGTCCACTTTTTTTTAAAACTGCTGTGGTAAAAAAACCACCACTTTCTGCATCTTTCTGCCTTATTATCTGTATAACAACATTTATTTGAAGTCGATATCTCTTCTTTCTTGAGCTATGGACGACGAAAAAAACGTCGCGAACGTACGGACAAACGAACGTACGTACACACGCACGCAGACATCTTTCTAAAAATCTTTTATTTCGACTCTAAGGACCTTGAAACGTCGAGAAATGTCAAAATTTTCATTTCGACAAACCGGACCCATTACAATAACTTCCTATGGGAAGTTAATAAAGGAACTTTTGCAACCAGAAATCGAAGATAATAGAGCTGATGGGCAATACGCAATTCCAAAAGGTAGAAGTCACTTGCCACACAGCTATCGAAACAATGCCGCGAGAAATTCCATAGCTGTATTAATTTATATTGCTGTGGCGGTGTTAATATTTGCATTAGAAGAAGTGTAGGTCAATAACCTAAGAACAATTAAGCAGCATTCACATGAGCGCGACCAACGAACGACGAATGAATTACAAAATGTGAGTTTATATACGTTTATACGTTTTAACAAAACGATAGCAATATAGTGTCTATTTGATTTATGATGCATACTTTTACTTTTCAAATTTATTCGTCGCGAAAAAAATTGTAGTTGATACGAACTGTCAAACTTTATTCGCGTTCCACATTATCCACACTCCCAACAAATAAAAAAATCGAGCCTACTTTACCTAAAAAAATCATTCTTGTTTTGGTTTCGGTGGTGAATGTCAGACTTCATTCGCGACGAATTAAAAACTTTCATGTGAAAGAAATGTCAAAATCGACGAATATTCGTCCATTCGTTGGTCGTGCTCATGTGAATAGTGCTTTAAAGATCTAAATCGATATTGAACCTCGATTATATGAATAATTAGCTAAATGCAACTGCATAGCACACCTTGATCCAACTTTCCCTATTTTCAATGAATGTCAAAAATATGCCAAATTATTTAATTTTAAACTCTTGCATTGTTAATTAGTAAGATGTTCTTGAATTCGTGAGAAATTAAAAAAAAATTGATTGATCCAGTATAGTTTTTTGTTGTTTTTATATGTTTTCGTGTTTTGTTAAAAAAGTTGTCAGTTCTCTACAAAATTAACTACAATATTTTGCATATAATTTGATTTTGTTTGATTTGTTTGATTTCAAAATCTATTTTTGTTAACGTCGAAAACCAATTTTAGTAGCATTTCTTGAAATTTGTATTTCTTCTATTAAAAAGTACTAATTAAATTTTTCTTACAAAATTTAGCACATAATAAAATCATTTTGAAGGCAATAAATTAATTTTTTCCCGAATATAAATTTTTACCAATTTTGCGTACTATTTCTTCTATATTTTAATTTTTATGCAAAAAACTGACTATTGTATTCAAAAAAAGATTAAACTGAATGTCGAAAACTATATTTTATATAAATCAATTTGAAGCCAATATTTTTAATTATGGAGTAGATATTTGAGTCGAAAATCAATTTTCATGAAGTTTTAGTAATGTTTTTTAGGTTTTTATTTTTTGTAAAAAAACTTTCAATTTGATTTTTCTCAAAATTTTACAAAATATCGGAAACTATATTCTTCATTTTTTTTCGTAAAATATTCGTCGTAAGAATTATTTTTTTTATGTATATAAAAAAACCTTATATATGTATGTAAATTTTTTTTTCCAAATTTATATCAGTTTGGTATTCACAACATAATATAATATAAATTGCTATGGTAAAAAAAACACCCACTCAATTTTCTTAAGAGTCCTTTTTGCATCTTTCTGCATTATTATCTGTATAACAAAATTTATTTTAAGTTGATATCTCTACTGAACGTACGAACGTACGTACACACACACGTACAGACATTTCTCTCAAAAGCTTTGATTTAGATTCTAAGGAGCTTGAAGCGTCAAGAAATGTCAAAATTTTCAATACTATCGGGTGATTTTTTTGAGGTTAGGATTTTCATGCATTAGTATTTGACAGATCACGCGGGATTTCAGACATGGTGTCAAAGAGAAAGATGCTCAGTATGCTTTGACATTTCATCATGAATAGACTTACTAACGAGCAACGCTTGCAAATCATTGAATTTTATTACCAAAATCAGTGTTCGGTTCGAAATGTGTTTCGCGCTTTACGTCCGATTTATGGTCTACATAATCGACCAAGTGAGCAAACAATTAATGCGATTGTGACCAAGTTTCGCACTCAGTTTACTTTATTGGACATTAAACCAACCACACGAATGCGTACAGTGCGTACAGAAGAGAATATTGCGTCTGTTTCTGAGAGTGTTGCTGAAGACCGTTAAATGTCGATTCGTCGCCGTTCGCAGCAATTGGGTTTGTGTTATTCGACCACATCGAAGATTTTACGGAATTTTAATGGAAGAACTGAACTTGGTTGACATGTGGTTTCAACAAGATGGCGCTACATGCCACACAGCTCGCGATTCTATGGCCATTTTGAGGGAAAACTTCGGAGAACAATTCATCTCAAGGAATGGACCGGTAAGTTGGCCACCAAGATCATGCGATTTGACGCCTTTAGACTATTTTTTGTGGGGCTACGTCAAGTCTAAAGTCTACACAAATAAGCCAGCAACTATTCCAGCTTTGGAAGACAACATTTCCGAAGAAATTCGGGCTATTCCGGCCAAAATGCTCGAAAAAGTTACCCAAAATTGGACTTTCCGAATGGACCACCTAAGACGCAGCCGCGGTCAACATTTAAATGAAATTATCTTCAAAAAGTAAATGTCATGGACCAATCTAACGTTTCAAATAAAGAATCGATGAGATTTTGCAAATTTTATGCGTTTTTTTTTTTTTAAAGTTCTCAAGCTCTTAAAAAATCACCCGATACAAATCGCCAATCGGTCCGATTTCAATGACTTTCTATGGGCAGTTAAAATTATGTAACGTTTCACTGTATTTAAGAAGGGTATGGGTTAGTTGGTTTGATGAAAGATTTAGCTACAACAGTAAAAATACATATATTTGTAGATCATTACATAGTACTTGAAATTTAACGAAGACCTCTTGAAATGTTCTCTAGAAAACTGTTTTTTTTTTTTTAACTTTCACATTTCAACGTTTTTAAGTGGAACATTTCTGAAGACTTTTTGAAGATATAAACTTTTTAGTACATGCTTCAAAACAAATCGTTTTTTTAATGGATTCAATACAGAAACTGCCCAACTGTTATTTAAACATTGAAGCTGTCAATGTTTTATTAAGTATCTGGAATTTATTTGTTTTTATTAAAATTCAACAGAAATTGTAGAAGCTATAATTATATTTCAGATCATTTCTCCTTAAGAATTCCATAATCGATCAATTACCATGAAATGATTGTTACAGTCATAGCTACATCATATGTATAAGTATGTAAGTAAGTAAGTATAGGAATTGACAAGAAAACCACGAACAAACTGAGTATTGGTTTGATTTTCTGTCCAGAACCAAAATGGCAGAGAGCATTTCTTAAAAAACTGTATCTATTTTATTTCTTAGAACTTAACGTTTATTATATAATAATTTTTAACTTCAATAGAAGCCTACAGCCTACATGATACGTAACTATTTTAAACAATGAAATCATCATCTCAAAATCTTAAACTTAAACTATTTCCTTAAAAACAACTTTTCAATAAAAAGATAATTTAACCAGAATCAAAGAATATACTTTCTTCCTTTTCCAATTTTCTTGTACACACATTTTATAGATTTAAGTTTTAATTATTGAGTATATCATATTTCAACACTGTAGTGATATTTATATCAAATACTTTTTAAATTACATTAGTTATTAGACACTTAGATAATATTTTTTGTATGATAACTTAGTTACTATTTATTTTGTTTTTCAAAAACATTAAAGTTATAGAAACACAACATTAAAGAATTCTCAAGACTTAGGTGTATACCTAAAAAATAAATTAATTTCTCAAAATTTTTCAAAAATCCGATACATTATTCCAATAAAACATGATTAGACGATTTATGGTTGAATAAAACTAATATTTAAAGACTTAAGGCGTGGTTTTTGCATAAGTGCAACTTTTGTTTGAATAAAAACCAAAGTAATGCTATGATAATAAATAGTTTAATTTTTTTTTTTTCTATCAAGTAGTTGCTAGTTCACTATTTTTCCTAATAATATAAATACCGAATAAGGTAGCCTTTTACATAATTTGTAATAGCCAACATTATTAAATACATTCTAGGTGTAGGTAATCTTTGCATAAAATAGAAGTTAAACCAAAAAAAGGCTGACAACTCGTAAAAGTAAAAGATACATTTTCAATTAATTTCCATTTAGAAACTCGAAGTAAAAGGATATTCTTTATATTGAGGCTTTTTTATCCAGCCCATTATTTTAATTAAAAACACAAAACAAAATATGCTGTTTTGGGTTAAATAAAGTGAAACTTATTTTTCTATGCAAATTTGCCTGTCTCAAATAATATATACATATATGTAAATATGCATAAAGTAATGTGATGCAGATAGATTAACTTATTTTGAACTAGCTAAAATTCCTTAAAGCTTTAAGCTTTTTTGTTTTATGAAACATAAACAAATTTTATATATGTATTTCAAAAAATAGATACTAAATTTTTGTCTGTTTCAAATTTTTTTTTTGTATATATTTAATTAAAATGATAGGACAAATTACTTCGGGACTTTTCATTTTATTAAAGTGTTGTCATATAAAGTATTGTAACTTTTATGGTTTTTGACAATAATTTGTATTTTGTCTGCCAGCCTTACTTATATGACACTTGAGAGAATATCAATGTAAAAATGCAATATTAGCTTCCCCCCTCAACATCAACAAGACACATTGTTATACAGTATGTGCCTGTTTCCAAGCCCAATTTAATATTTTCTTATATATTACTTCCAACAGAATAAAAACTGACAAAGATAACAAAATAACAAATTCCCAGTCTTAACATATCTAAGTTATGTACGCATGACTTAAACCACTAAAGCCAGGGACGACGACGACGACGAACGACGAACGACGAACGACGAAGACTATGATTGCTTACACAGGAGCTTCCTTAAAAAATCTAAAAAAAACACACGTTAAGTATGTCTCTTGAAGTACTCTAAACTCAAAGCTACTCCAATGTATTTTGTGTTACTTTAAAGATTTACCAAAATACACTCCAGGGAGTCTAACATGATGAATGCGTTGGTCTTGCTATACACCATCATCTAACCTGCCTAAAAGTTTTGTTAAAGCGTATACAAAATTGTATTTGCCATTCAGTCAAAAGGAACAAAAAAAGACTTAACAAGTCCAAATGAAATTTATTACCTTTCTCGTTGCCTTTTTTCCATCACAAAGTGGTTCGAGCACCAATTTCGAATGTAACCATTTCACATACGCAAAAAGTAAAAGTTATCTACGAATGAGGAAAAATCCTTCGATAAAAGATACATTTCAAATCCACATAGGCAGGATACCTGCAGTATATACATAGGTACTACATGTGGTTGTATCCTTCTACTATATATACTGTACAGATATAGGAAAGAGAGGGAGAAAGAATTTGCGTTGATTCTTTTACTTTTTTTTACATGAAACTAACCTAGAAACATAAATCAAGTTGAATATCTATCAACCTGCCGCTACCGTATGAACTCAAACAAGTCAGAGTGAAAAATGTACGCATTTTTATTCCTCCGAAAGAGCAAAATGGTTCCGATTTAAAAAGCTATGAATTGTCGCATATTCTTCATGCGTGGCAGAGCAATAAAAATCGCTGACATCCAGGTTCCAGAATCAGAGGTGTGAACCGTAAAACTGTATAAAGAGTATTTGGCAGATATACCCATATCAGTTGGCAGTATTATTCGAAATCGATAAATCCTTTGGTTGCTGGGTTGGAAAATTGCGGTACCTACTGGTTTATCTCTCAATTACGTTGGTTCCTTACCTACATACGTAAAACATGTAAAAGTTTGACATATTTGAATAAACACCCTGCCGATTCCGCTTCTACCGCCGCGCCGCCGGCCGCCTGGCAGCGCCCTTGAACGAAATGGCATGTGATGAGTACATCGCTATACTACACAGCTGATTGATGATATACACTGGTGCTTAGACTTTGTTGAGTGGACGCAATTTTATTTGTGTACATACAAATATTTGGTTTATCCGTGAAAATTAGACAAACTTTGATGGCGATGGCGTGCGTCAGTCGTGGTCAGGGAAGTGGAATTGTTTTGATTAATTGGACCGCAAATCCGTTGATAAACTAGAACATTGTGCGAAACATATTTGTGGTGAATGGTTGGCGATTGCTAAATTATTTTGAAGCTTTTTCGATCAACCTTCAATCTAATTTTGAAATGTTGTAGAAATTTGTGATTGTGTCCATTCAGTTTTAAATATAAGTAGAGCAGAGTTTTAAAGCCTTGCATTTCAAATGTAATACAACAATAAAATAATTTGTTAGAAATATAGGCACGTCCATAACATTTTCCAATCTACGTTCATACGAAAAATCTATAGCAAAATATAGAGATTTCCAATAAGAGGTTTTATTTTGAAATTTTACCAAAAATGAATATTGATCTAACGAAATCAATAGAAGCTTATTTTATTGTAACGAAGAATTTCTTCATATTAAGAATGAGAAAAAATATCAGCCCAATAGCAACCACAACTGCGTTTGCCTTTTTATGACTGTATTGTTCTTGATAACTTCATGGATTCCATCTTTTGGAATGCTCCTAAACAAAAAATTCTTAAGGTGTTAAGTCATAATATTTCGGTGGAAAATTGTCATAATTGCTTCGAGAAATAACTACGATCAGGAAACTTTGTTTGCAAAATTGCAACTGTTTCGTTGGTTGCATGACACGTACCAACACCGCCTCCTGGTTGAAAGTAAACATCGTTCATATAAATATTTTCCAATCCCGGCCGTAAGAAATCATTAATCATGGCTTGGTTGCGTTATCCATTCACCTTAACAGTTAAACCAGAATAATTTTCAACTAAAAAGGATGCAATCAAATCGCAAGCCCAAAAACTATGTTAAGCATGGAGTTTCTTTTCAATAACCATTCTTTGATTATCCGAACCGACAATTTTGCTTCTTTACGTATTTTTCAATACAAAATTGAGCCTCATCCCGCTAAGATACGACATTTTTCATGATAGACCGGCCTGCAAAATGTTCACAAATTATGTGGTACATTTTTTGGCAATTTTAAAGCGTTCTTGAAAGAAAGGGTGGAGCACGAATCGTGTTACAAAAATAAAACGTAATAACTTTTTTTTGTGTGAGTTATCGGCTTATTTTTTTTAATTTGCAGGATATTATTTAGTTTTATCAAAATGAATGTCGTCATTTCGGGGCAATTTTGAGTTAACAGACGGTCATAACAGCGGATACTTCAAGATGACTTAAACTTGTTTCCGTACAAAGTCCAAATTACAAGCAAGTTAAAACCTCAAGATTTTCCTGTTCGCGAGAAATTTTGCAGAAAAATGATTGCAATCGCCGAAAAAGACAAGATATTGATTAATTGTTTGTTCATGTCTGATGAGGCATATTTTGACCTTAAAGGCAGTGTAAACAAGCAAAACTGCAGTATTTGGAGTGAATCAAATCCAGAAATCCTCCGTGAGACGGAACTGCATCCAGAACGAGTAACTGTGTGGTGCGCAATTTCATCAAGGTGTATTGTCGGTCCACCCTTCTTTGAAGAAAACGGTGTAACAGCAACTGTCAATTTTAACCGTTATTTAAAAATGTTGAATGAGTTTTTTACCCAGTACTTAGCCGAAGACGTATCCCATTGAAGAGCATTTGGTTCCAGCAAGATGCAGAAACTGCACATATAGCCAGACCAGCTCAAAAGAAAATTCCCAAACAAATTTATTTCGCTGGCCACCAAGATCACCTGACCTGACTGCACCCAGACATAATTTATGGAGTTATGTCAAGCAGGAGGTGTATAAAACGAAACCCAGGAGTTTGACTGAATTTTGTTCGTATACTTAATCTTCCTTTAGTTTCATATTCGTAAAAGATATGTGCCTACCGAATCTTTGAATCAGAAAATCGAGAATTGCGTTATTTTTCCAAAATCATCTGCAAATTTTAATGTTTTTGCATAAAATAGAGAAAAAAGCGATACAAGTAGGCTTCTTTAAAGCTGTGCTAGCTATAAGAATCGATCCAGTTTTCTCCAAGAAAAATATTTAACTTTAAAGTAGAGAATAACTTTAACACTTTATCTTTTGGAGACGTGCTATTTTCTTTGAAATTCAATCTCTTAGAACAAAATGTCGGCGTCAAAAAACTGGATTATAGATTTTATCAATATTAAAACCCATAGAACTGTATGTCCATCAATCCTGTAATTTCTTCCTTATAATTATTTTGTCTATATTTAGTCCTTTCATCCAACCAAACATGGATACGCTTTCATATTATAACTCCCAACATTTCCTTTATCTACCGACGAATGTTTTTCGTATATTAAATATTAAATTTTCGATTTAAGATCATATAAGATAAAAGGAAGCTTAAAAACAATAAATAAACATTTCTGTATTGCATTACATCACAGACAAATACATAAATCACGTTCTGATATTTTTTTCCTTCTTGTATATCCTGGAAATCAATTTCATATTTAATTATTAATATACGAATATACCTTTGAAGCGTTTTGAAAGTTTACCAAAATTACAATACATTCATTTTGTAATTACCTCAAACTCAAAATAGTATAGTGATGGGGAAATAACCTCACAATATAGACATATGTACATATACCCCTCTAACATATAAATTGTGACATAACGTCAGAAAGTTCATAACTCACAAGTGGAATTTTATAAGCTTGTAATTTTAATCCCTACGATATTAAATGAATGAACGTTTGTGTGTGGTTTGACATGCAATAAAGATAAATGGGTTCAAAATGTTTTGAAATCAATAACAAAACAAATACGAGTATGTATGTTGTGCATGTACGTTTTCAAAAAAACAACGTTTATTGTTAGGTATTTAGAAAGTTAAATTTTATCACGCGTGTCCTTTATTATATGGTATCCTGCGCTGCGCTGCTAAGGACATTAATTGCTGTTTGTGTTTACATGACGTGGTAAGATAGAAAAATAAAAACATCTGGTAATCATACTTATTCTCAAATGTTACCATGTTTTTTTACTAACCAAACAATATTTTATTTTATATCCAGCATAGCTGGATATTTATTTTAGGCAATTAATTTTATTTGTTGTGGGTATCCAGAGAAACAATAAAAAAATCAAAAATATATTAAGTTTTCAAAACAACAATATTTCATTTAACAAATAAATGGGATAATTCAAAAACTAAATGGAGTTTCAAATGTTAATGCCTTAACTCTTAAACTTAATTGACCAAGACTGGGTGGGACGTAATTGGCCTATTACTGCATAGGGTTTGATGTTTAAGCGTTTTGTCAATAAAGTGGATAATAATACTATATAACATATTTAGATAATATTGAAAGCAAAGAGCGGTGCACATATCATCACAATTTAGTGTAATTAATTTCTTGGTTTCAAGTTACCACTGGCTTTGACACTTGTCAAACTCAGCTGTCATTTGAAGAGTCATATACATATATATATATAGTTGAATGTTTGCAATTTACTATAATAAATCGCAGCATATTAGGCTTACCCACAATTGATCGACGATATGCCATTGCATCCAGTGGTTGGTGTGCTGTATAGTTAAAAGGTGTCAATAGTTTGTATTTATTTTTATTATATTATTTATTGTCACTTTGTAGAGTTATGGTCGAATGATAACCGATTTTTTTTAGGCGACGATTTAAGATCATGACTTGGATCATAATAAGGTTCCATTAAACAACGGAGCGAGCCACATAATACGACACGTTATGGCTTTATATATTTGATACCAAGATCATGCAACTTGATACCTTAACATTTTGCATGAGATACCACCCGGAAAATGCACGAAAGAAGTTAAAAATTAACTGAAAAGAATGTTTTTAAAACTTAAGTTTTAAATCGGAATCAATGAAATTCTTGAGAAGAAAAGCCTTTCCATGGCCAGCACTGTAAACAGCTATTCTGAATCATTCTGTCAAAATAAAATGTATCCATTAAGTTTCTATTCGTTTTTGAACGATTCTATTTTCTTATATGCAATCCAAAAATTGCTAAATAAATACAAAGATCATATTCAACAAATCCCTGGACAAATGAACTTCAGAAATTTTATATTAGAAAAGTTTATATTTCTGATGAACATATTTCATTTGTTTAATGTTCGCTTTGGAAAAAAAATAAGCAACGATAAGTCGGTTGAAATGCTATTACAATAAAATTTTGAGAAATAAAACTATATTGTTAAACTAACGTAGTTTGAGAATACGGGATACCAAAGTATTTGAACGTTCTCGGAAAAGATTATAAAAATAATCGCCTATTACTTCCTTTGCTATAAGAGCAGCTAACTTTTATCGCAATAATGTAAAAATAAATTATTGCGAATAAGAAGTTGTTTCCTTTTTTTCATACCTACTTATTAATTAATCACTTTTCCTTTACTTTGCTTACTAAAAACATAATTAAGATTGAGTTATGGGAATTGATTACTTTTTGCCTTAAATAATAAAAACAAATAAATAAATAAATAAATTAGATGGCGCAACAGCCCTTAGAGAACCAGTGACTTCAACTCTCAACCATTCCTGTGTTCGAGTAATTAAAGGGATGGAGGGGACCTACAGTTTATATGCCGAATCCGAACGGCTAATTTGAGAAAGCACTTTTCATGGCAAGAATTACTCTTGGAGAATTTGTCAATTCCTCGCAAGAGGCAGTACCCGTGAAAAAAAACTTTAAGTGGCACAGGCTGGGATCGAACCCAAGACCTCTTGCATGACAGTCCAACGCACTAACCATCATGCCACAGGTACCTTAAATAATAAACAGATGACAATAAATAAAAACGAAATTCTCAAACATCCTTGAAGAATCCTTTTATCATGATGTCAATAAAAAAAAAAAGAAAAGAAAAGCTCAGCATATAAGTCCCCTAATCTTTTCTCTAGAAAATACAAAATCTTACAAGATTTGGTACACATGTTTAGTTCATTCAGCACAAACAATATACAAACTATCTAAAGCAAAATATGTTCATATATACTTTAATGTTCATATATATTTTAAATTGAGGTTATGTGATTTGCTTCCCAGACTAACTTCTGAAGAAATATGTTTTAAGTAAGTATGTACGTAGTTTATAGTTGACATAACGTTCAAACAGGAGTCAATAAAAGTTTTATAATACAATTTTTCACTGAGAGATTATGCAAATAAAGAATATAGATTTTAACCTTATCAACCAGAAGTAGGGACTTTCCATTCCTTAAGAAACATACAAATATTCAAACATTTTTGCCATATTGCATTTTATGAGTATTTCTTACTCACATATCCACCCAGAACTGTTAAGTCTTGTTTTATGACTTCATTTTTCTGTAAATAAATGTTTTTTTTTACAGACTGGATGAATATAAGGTTCAACTAAATATATTTTTTTAGATAGTTAAAAACGACTCACGAGTGAGGAGAGAAGGATCACGTATAAACAGAAGGAACTCTTATCTTATGGAGTTTGTTATAAAATTTGTGAGAAATATTTAAGAATGATTTTTTTAGTATCACTTTTTGTTGGTGGTTATAAAAAGTATAATATCTTGTTTTTTGTTTTAATTTATTTATTCATAAATATAGTTAAGCATTTGTTTAGTGATAATGCGACAGCAATGTGAATATCTTAAAACTCAAATGAATATAATGTTTCTAACCATAACTACATATATGATATAGCAGCTATCACTTTAATCACTTCAAAGTCGAGGTTGTTTCATGTTTTTTTCCTTTACAACTTATATTACTCGTATAATAATTACTCAACATTTAAGTTTAATTTACTAGATACACATACAACTCTCAACAGGTTTTCAAATTAACTTAACGCCAGGCACTTAGACTCTTTATTAATTTTTCATGTTGAAAATATGATATATATATGGAGTGCTTCAACTGAATACGCATACAAATTTTTGATAATAGTTTTTACATTTTTTCCAAATATTGAGTGGTATTGTGCCTTTTATTTGTGTTTACTACTCCCTTAAGATGTTAAGAAAAGAATCACCCAACATCAAACACTAGTTTTTCTTTCGCCCACTTGCAAAGCAATCTTCTAGGAAAAATTGAATATTTTTTTGAGTCAACTGAATAGGTAGAGGTACAAACATTAAAATTGTTTTTGGATTGGAATAAAACCATTTTGGTACTCGTAGTTAGTACTTTCATCTTTACTTTTAATCATTTTGTACATTAATTTTGGTATAAAACCTACAGCCTTTTGATATAGTTCAACGATATTTCTCTAAACGCTAGCTTAATTGTAGAAGTTAAGGATTCTTTGTCTTTAAATTGACGATCACCCTCATTAACTGTGTGTACTAACCATCCCCAAATGAATTTATTTATTTATTTATTGAAATAATTTACAAACTTAATTTATAAATTATTTTTAGCAAGGCATCAGGGTAGCCAGACCATATGATGCTGTCCCTTAACTATTTACATATTTACATTTAATTATCAAATTCTATATTTCAGCTTACTTTAAGTAAAACAAAATTGTAAAAGAAAAATAATTTAGCAAAGTCTAATAATGTTTAATTGAGAAGTGAAAAACAAAAATTTTATATTTCATCAAATTTTTGGTGAGCGGATGTGGCATCTTTTATATACTGAATGGATCGTTCATCTGATGGATTCAAGATTTCGGCAAGTTTTTCGGTTATGTTGTCTGATGATAGTTCAATTTGGCGAAATATAGGACATTCGACAAGGATATGCCAAACAGAGAGTATCGTTCCACAATTCGAACATTGCTCAGGATCTCCAGCATAATAGTAATGTTGAGTGTTAAAAATAGCTTTTCCAACTCTTATTCGGAAGAGTTTTATGCTATCTTCTCTGTTTAGAGACCGATTGTATGGTATAGGTACCAAGATTATCGGTTACAATGAGCGATCGGTTAGAGTATTTTTGGGCAACAGATATGCCTTTATAAATTGCTGTTAACTCTGCAAAGTAGCTGTTCGCAGATTCTGGTAAAAGAGCTTGGTGAATTATAGATATAGAAGCCCTAAGATTAGAAGCAGGCTATGAATCTTTTGAACACTTTGGAAAAAAAGGGCAATTAACCTTATCAGCAAAACACTTACAGATCCAGTCCATCCCCTCTTCAAGGCTGCTAAAGATGTGATTAACGCTACAAAACCGTTCAAGAAATATTCCAAATCTGCCCTTATAAAAATGAAATCTATAGTTCCCAATCTTAGCTCTTTTTCATTCAATAATACGCAGACATTAGGAGGTAATCTACCACCTTGGAAAAGACATATATGTACTTCCCATTAACACTAATCTTGCTAAATACAAAAAGGAAAATACTACTGACGACATATTTAGAATGCTTCACCAAGAAATGATCTCTGCCTATAACGCTGATAGAATCTACTACACAGACGGTTCGTACAAAGAAGACAGTTGGTGTTCATACGCAGTCATTCAGTTACAACCAAGTGAATTTAATAATGTTATGATCAGATGAGTACGGCAGTTATTGAAGTCCAAATTTTGCTGCTCTGTTCTAGCTTACATTGGGCGCAGTAAATATGCGCGTTATTATGTTGGTAGACCAAATTTATGGCTCAACAAATGTTAGATTATTAAGGAAAATGTCTCTCCGAGATTCCCTTATACCCTTTGATGTAACGACCTCAACCTTTGCTGTTCCATATTAACTGACTGCTTTCAATATAATAACAACTCCTTGAAAGTTGTGATGAAGCTATTAACACCTTTTTATTTTATCAAGTCATGAAAATTTTAATTATTAATTAAATATTTTTTAATTATTAACTTCCCATAGGAAGTTATTGTAATGGGTCCGATTTGTCGAATTGAAAATTTTCACATTTCTCGGCGTTTCAAGGTCCGTAGAGTCGAAATAAAAGATTTTAAGAAAGATGTCTGTGCGTGCGTGTGTACGTACGTTCGTACGTCCGTATGTCCGTACGTCCGTACGGTCGCGACGTTTTTTCGTCGTCCATAGCTCAAGAACCAGAAGAGATATCGACTTCAAATAAATTTTGTTAAACAGATAATAAGGCAGAAAGATGCAGAAAGGGCTCTCAAGAAAATTCCGTGGTTGGTTTTTTTTACCATAGCAGTTTAAAAAATGGTGAAAATTTTGGTTAACCCTAAATATCTCATGAACCAATGAAGCCAGAGACTTGAATTAAGTTTTATATTATATATTGTAACGTAATACAAAACAATTACATTTTTGGAAAAAATCAAATTAACGGTTTTTTTTATAAATCAAAAACACTGAAAAAAAAATTTGTCACCTCGAAAATTCTATGACTAAAATATGATTTCATCTCCAAATCAAATTTGTGCAACGAAGAACAACATTTTTGATATCTGATAAAATTTTGATAAAAATCTAATTGACAGTTTTTTTTACAAAAAATAAAAACCTAAGAAAAACATCACTCAAAGTTGGTAACAATTGAATTTCGACTCAAATATCTTTTCAAAAACTTGAGATTAATACTTCAAACTTATTTTATCTTATAAGAAATATTGTTTTCAACATTCTGAAAAATGTTGAGAAAAGTGGAATTGACAGTTTTTTTTACAAAAAAACCAAACAAAAAATTTTTTAAAGTTGGTAAAAATTGATTTTTGACTCAAATATTTTTTCAAAACTTTGAGATATTGGCTTTAAACTACTTTTATCTTTCAAAAAATATTGTTGTCAACATTCAGTAAAATTTTGAAAAAAATCGAATTGACATTTTTTTACAAAAACTTAATAACCGAAAAAAAAATTAACAAAAATTGTTAAAAATTGATTTTTGACTCAAATATCTTTTCAAGAATTTGAGATAATGGCTTCTTACTACTTTAAGCGTATAAGAAAAATTGTTTTCAACAATAGAAACAATTTTGAGAAAAATCGAATTGACAGTTTTTTTACGAAAAATAAAAACATAAAAAAAATGTATAAAAGTTGGTAAAAATTGTTTTTCGACGTAAATATCTTTTCAAAAATTTGAGACATTGGCATCAAACTAATTTTATCTTTTAAGAAATATTGTTTTCAACATTCTATAAAATTTGGAGAAAAATCGAATTGACAGTTTTTTTACAAAAAATAAAAACAAAAAAAAATACTAAAACTTGTAAAAATTTACTTTCGGCTCAAATAGCGTTTCAAAAATTACAAATATTGGCTTCAGACTTATTTTATTTCACAGAATTCAGTAATTTTTTTATTAAAATCCAACAGTCCGTTTCTTCATAAAAAATAAAATCTACAAAAAAATAGTACGCAAATTTGGTTAAAATTGATACATATAGACAAACTTTTAAGCAAGACAAATCGACAGACGGGATGGGAAGTTATCAGTGTGGGTCGCATCCCAGCCTCTTTTTTTTAATACATATCTGCATGAACTCTCAACTGTCTCATTTATCCTTTTTGATATATTGAACTTATCACTTAATCATATGCCTTAATACCCCTTGTGTCTTTTATTTCTTTAATCATATTTTAGAAAAGTGCGTTATGTTATCCTGCCTGCAAAGATAAGGTAAAGGAAATGTGCAATACTTTACCAAATATATCCTTACAGCATTAGAGTTATATAACTTTTAATCGTGATTTTATGCGCTCATATGCATAACAAAGGTTTATATGCATGTTAAATAGCACCAACAACAGAAAAAAAGGCAGGGGGAAGGCAATAAAGCTTTGAATCAAGTCCATTTGTCTTTAAGTACAAACTCCACTTATTTGGGGTAGGTATAGAAATCTAATATAAATGTATAACGACTTCCTGTTTTCTTTTTGTTGGTTACCGGAAAAAACCCTAAAATGTTTTTATGATGTAATCAATACGTGTTTCATTGTCCTATACAGAAACCAAGCCTCACCATGATAAACTTGTAACGCCCCATGGGAGCAGTGTTAAAGTTTTTTTTTTAATTGAACTACAGGAACTGTATTGGGTTCAGGTAAAGAATTGATTTGGTCACTTGATTTTTAAAAAGTATCCTTAAGATTTCTTAAAACATAACCGGGTGAGAATTCTTTTAATTTAAAAAAAAATAATCCTAAAAGCAGTTTGTAAGAATTTTTTATTATAATTCTTTAAAGTATTAGGCTATATATAAACTCAAAATCATTAATTATTTTTTTTTATTATTTTGTTTTGTTAATTGTATAACTAAAAGTATAGCGTTCGTCTTTTATTTACAAAGAGCAAGTTCGTCAAACATGTCTACATCCGGTTACTCATGTTTTATTTTATTAGGTCTTATATAGCTATTATTTTTTCTTTGATTTGTGTTCGGTTCATAGATAATACAAGCTTATAAACGGAGTTACGGCCAAACCTTTTCGGTTTTAGATAAAATAACCAACAAAGGAAATTAAGTTGAAAGATTAACATCTCTTTAGCCATTAAATAACGCATATACACAGGTTCTTTATAAATATATATAATTATACAACAAAAAGCAAACAAACAAATAACTGAAGCATTAGTAAGTATTTTTTGTATTTCCTATCAAAACGATTTTTGTTCATTGAACATTTTTATCGATCAAATCTTAGTTAATTTAGTTAAGTAGACCAATTTCCTGCTGTTGATATCGTCAAAACACAATACAAATGTTTTTTTTTTATTTGATAGAAGATATGAGGTTAATACTTGTAAGGGTAAGTTATCATGATGTCGAGATCTCTAACTGGAAAACCCTATATTAATACAAGTTTAAAGAAATACCGTAAGGTAAGGGTATGTTAAATATTGTTCTTTTACGCTGCGTAAGGAATGAGTTTTGATGAAATTGATCATAACAAGACATGCAGCTTGGACACTGGATGGGAATAATATTGGAAAACTATAATTACCATATAGGTGCATAAAGAGGCCACTATTTTGGCTGCTGTCACTTTTGAAGATCAACATTTAACATTTAACAACAAGTAAATACTACGCCATTACTGAAATTGGAACGCGCACGCTTCAAAAACACATTGTTGTTAAGTTAACTTGTTAAAATTTATCAATTCACACTTTTAAACTCTCGTCGTTAAGTATTTTCTAGGTCGACAATTGGGCATTGCACCAACATCAATACAACGTACTTTACATAAAGAATCATGGTTTAAGCCTTTTTACATTCAGTCAATACAAGAACTCAAGTTGATCGATCAGTATCAACCAAAAACAGTAAGAGTGTTATCAATAATAGATTACATCTTTTATGTGTGAAGGTTTTAAGGAGCTCTTTAGTCAGGTATATTCATAGGAACTCTGAAAAATGTATGTGACAAGTTAAGAATTTATTTGGCTTGAACCTTATCAAGTTTCTTGATTCTCCAGATCGAAATACAAAATAATGTTTTAAATGTTTATATAATATTTACAACATCAATTACTTAATTTTTTTTACGATAACATTTTATTTATTTGCAATTTTTATTTATATATTCAAGTGAGTTATAAATATAAACATAACATAATCCTTTTGTAGAATTATCCTTGTCCTTTATCGAAAGTTTATTTTAGCTTAGAAGCATCTAAGAATGTAATTCATTTAAGAATCTGGAAAGAACTTACAGTTTTTGGTCATCCCCCCATCCTCCTTAAAATGCTATTATATTTATGAGCATTATGGTAAATTCGGACTGTCATGCGAGAGGTCTTGGGTTCGATCCCTGCCTATGCCATCTGAAGTTTTTTTCACGGGTACTGCCCCTTGCGAGGAATTGACAAATTCTCCAAGAGTAATTCTTGTCATGAAAAGTGCGTTTTCAAATAAGCCGTTCGGATTCGGCTTAAAGCTGTAGGTTGCCTCCATTCCTGACAACATTACTCGCACACAGGAATGTTTGAGAGTAGTAAGTCACTAGGCCCTAGTTCTCAACGGACTGTTGCGCCACCCAATTTATTTATTATGGTAAACTGTTCGCATTATTAGTTATAAGAAAATATAATGTGTGTTCCCAGTGGTCTAGAGCACGAAAATGTCACCTATTTTCACGATTTTTACTTGCGTACAAACATTTTAAATCGAGATTTTAATCAAACATGATATTGCAATGGTAAAGAAGTCGAAATAAAGTGGGTCTCCGCATTCATTCGTCTGTCTGCCCTCGCCCCTACAGCCGAAACCATTAGACCCTGTACACATTTTTTGGTCAAAAATTGAAAATTTGAATTTTCTCAAAAACGAATCGAGAGATTTTTCTTAAAATGTCTCTAATTTTATTTTCTTCATTTGGCTTCTTTGAATAAAACAAATATTTTTGTATTGCTCTCCATATAGAACCGTTATTTTGTTTGTAAGTTTTCTCAAAAACTAAGAAAACCGTTTTCAATAACTTTTTTTGCACAAACTCTTATACTGTCTCAATAATATTTGCTGATCAAAAAATTAATCGATTTCAATTTCACTTTTTTTTTAATATTAAACATTTTTTTGTCGAAATTCGATATCTCGAAAATGGGTCAACATTAGTTTAATGAGTTCTACATAACTGCATGATAAAAATTATTTCAATTTCGTCCATTTGTTGGTTTTCTGTATAAAAGCTATTAAAGAGTGTCCCAAAATTAACGCAAGATTTGAATTAAATAGAAAACGCCGTTTTTAGTCTTTTGATAGTTATATTTTTATTGACTCGAAAAGTACATAGGATAGGGTTATGTATGGAATAACACATCGGACAAATGGCCTCCACGGCTTTGCATGCACATGCGCACTCTTTTGTTGAAATTTTCCATGACCATTCTGCATAAATGTGGCTGAATTTCGTTGATGCAGCGTTGAATCTCCTCCTTTAATGCACGGGTGGTTGTGGGCTTGTTGACATAGACTTGTGATTTCAAATAACCCCATAAAAAGAAGTCTAATGGTGTTAAATCACACGATCTAGGAGGCCAATTTTGATCACCGAAACGAAAGCCATCAAGATGAAAATGTGCTTCATCGCTTAGGATGATTTTGTTCGAAAAATCAGGGTCCATTTGTTGATGTTCAATAATCCACTCAACGAACTCTCTTCTCTGTCCATGGTCATTAGGCTTCAATTGTTGTGTTAATTGAATTTTGTAAGCATGAAGACACAGATCTTTGGTGAGTATACGCTGTAGAGGTTCTTGAAATTTGCAATTCTTGTCCACGACGTCGAATTGAGGTTCCTGGATTGGCAGCAACACTCTCACGCACTGCTTCGACATTCACATTTGAACGGCTTGTTTTTGGACGACCAGTGTGTTTGGCGTCTCCAACGGATCCAGTCTCCATGAATTTTTCAATTAATCTCTTCACAGTTGACGAAGTTAAAACACTATTCCGACCATATTTTGTATGAAATTTTCGAACTGCAGCCGCCAAGCTTTCACTATTTTTGAAATATTCTTTAATAATGAAGACACGTTGTTCTCTCGTGTAACGCTCCATTTTTAATAACCCTATACTGTTAGCTGTCAAATTGCTTTTTTTTTCAGGGTTGCCAACACTTCACTGCACAAATGGTGGCAAATTCAAATCTTGCGTTAATTTTGGGGCACCCTTTATTTCATTAGTGTTTCTTTGTATCTATTCTTTTCTTAGATAGATTTAAAAAAAAAACACTCGAGTATTACTCACCTACATGTATTAGTTTCAATTTTAATGCAAAACAAAACGCGGGCTACATAATCTCTGTTTTTGTACTGCTTAAATAAATATTTATAATAATTATATTCAAAAGTTTATTTGTGTAAGCTGATTTTTTATAATTCTCTAGGTCTTCACCACATATTTTTGTTTGTTATTTATTTAAAAATTAAGCTTGTTCTGTAAGAACTTCGAAGACCTATATTACGCTATGTGAAAAAGTCTTAAAAGCTTCCGAGTTCTTTACATAAATAGCACTTTTCAGGTTCAATAATACAAAAGACTTCAAAGTTCGATTCAAAGTTAAATGTTCTATAAGAAACTAAAAAAAAGAAATTAAACTGTTTGTAAGTTAAAATATTTAGTCCTGACAATGCTTTGGCTCACTGCGTTTAAGTTTTTATTACAACCATATACTATCTTGATTCCGTTGTCTTGAAGCAAATACTCGTAGTATTGAAAAAAAAGGCACAATAAAAAATGTTGTCTCCGAAGTAAGGATCATAGGATATAGACCAATATATACATACCTTAAAAAAAGTTATTATAAGAAAATTGAAGCACACATCTTCGTTGAAATGTTCCATATTTTTTCCTTATAGTTCAAGAAGGTAATTAAAACTTTAGAGTTTAAAACATCCTTCAAAATGAATTTAATTGGAGCAAAAATGGGAAAAAGCAAATTGTTTTTTTTTTTTTTGTAGATTAACATAAATAACTTATTCCACTTTAATATCGTTTGAATTCTTTTGATGCAATATAATCTTTAATTTGTATGGAATAAATCCTAGAATTTTTAAATCCAATTATAAACATGTTCTTTTTTGCATTGACTCATACAAACCTATGTAAAACTCTGATTTATACAAAATGTTGCTCAATTTTAAAGTTATTTCAACAAAGCGTGAAACAATCAAGAATTGTTTATTGAGAGCATAGAACCACTTTTAATATTAATTCTTTTAGTAAATACATTTTGTTTAAATAACTAATTTATAAATAAATGATGTCTTCACAGTAGATGATTTTGCTTTTTGGACACTGGGCGTATACGCAATTTTGTATCAACCCTTTTTTTGGGCCTGTTATGATTGAGTTATGTCAATAGATGAATATTTAGAAGCAATAGTTAAAACCAATAACTCTGTGTCCAATTCGAATTAGGAGAAATAAAGAATAAAAAATTAAATATTGATTAAAAAAAACACAAAATTTAACTCAAAGTTTGCCAAAAGTATTTAAAGTCCGTAAATGAACTCTACTCAGATACGTTTGCTTCCCCAACCAAATTGTATAAAAACCCAACTAATGAAAAAAGAATTGCCGCAATCATACCAATTAAATATGAAGAAAACTCGCTTCAAATTGCATTTGCAATGCAGACTTCATGATAATAAAAGTAGAGAAAAAAAGAACAGTTCTTAAATTTATCCACCATCCCATTCCTTTGGGGACTACTATGTATACCATCGTGGGTTGCTCAACTGTATTTCATTGACATTTTACATACAAATTTAAAATTAACTTTAACTTTGCAAAGCAAATTCATTTCATTCAAGGACTATAAGGACTTCATTCTTATTTAACTGTTCATTTGCAACTTTTATAAACCGTCGAGTCGTCGCTTGTCGCTAGTCGACGAAAACTACGATGTCTGTCTGATGCCAAACTATCACTTCCATGTTCCACACTTGCGTATAGAAGCAGAAAGTGTCAATTAATTTATCCTGCCGTTAATGACTGTACTATGTGTTGAAAATCTAGGAATTTTCCTTATTTAATTTGTAGCAAAGGGAAAATAAAACGAAAAACTAGAACACACTGAAAAAACTACAATATTGTACTCCCCTGTCGGGGATTGAGCCATCTATGTATACAACTACTAACTGCATAATAACAAAACTATTCAAAGATACAAAAGTATCTCTGAGATTCTCGAAGCAACTTGAGAAAGGAATACGCAATCGGTACAGAGCACGATGCTATGCCGTTCTGAATTAAAATCTAGGTAGAGCACAACGTTGATGACAAAAACTACGACAGCGACGACACGGGCGACAACAAAACAGTCTGTCTGTCATATTTACCTAGTGAAAGGATATAACTGCTCCTGGGGGAAATTGGGTCGTGAGAAGAAAATGCATTGTCGAGTAGGTCCTGCATCTGGAAAATAAGACTCGACTGAAGACTGAATGAATTTATATACAGGATGGCTTCGAAGTAACTTCGGCATGGTAGCTTAAGCAAAAATTTTAAAATTGGGTAATTCATCATATTTTAAAAGAAGAAAATATATTCCCAGGTTTATGTATTTACTTTCCTCTTTTTTTATGAAATTAATAAAAATAACTCGTGCATCATTTCTTTAAACTATTTTTTGTTTGCTAAGAATGAAAAAACTGCGCGTGCTTTGTAAATGTAATCATTTAGCTTAATACAAATATTTTTTCAAACGTTGGAATCTCGAAAAAAAAACAAATTAAAAATTAATAAAAGCATCTTTCAAACAAATCATTGACAAGAATACAAGAAATACTAATTTCCGCTCAAAAAATATAGTTTTGATATATATGTAAATTGAAATGATTTTGCATGATGATATGCAAAATAAAATTAAAATGATTGTATATAGTTTTCAATTGATTCACCACCTGATTTCATGAGCACCTTGTGGTATTGGCCACGTGGGTAGAGCGGTATCAAGCTTTACTCCAATTTTCAATAGAACCCAGCCTCTGAACAAAATGCTAGCGTTATGCAAGTCAAGATCTCAATTTTAGCTGTTTCTGAAAGTCAGGGAAGTATGGAAAAGAGTTTACAGTGAACTTAAATTTCGAATCCATCAATGAAATTTGTTCAGCAGATAATTATAACAAAGTATCAATATAAGGCCTTCGTTCCCACATATCTGCAAGAAAGATTCCAACCGGAAACTATGAATGAGTTTCAATTACTACTTTTCGTTTTAGAAAATATCATAAGATATTTTTTGTTCAGAATGATGCCATTTTGAAGTCTCTACTCTATCACTTCGGACTTTTTTATTTGTTTCTATCGGGTGATTTTTTAAGAGCTTGAGAACTTTTAAAAAAAAAAAAAACGCATAAAATTTGCAAAATCTCATCGATTCTTTATTTGAAACGTTAGATTGGTCTATGACATTTACTTTTTGAAGATAATTTCATTTAAATGTTGACCGCGGCTGCGTCTTAGGTGGTCCATTCGGAAAGTCCAATTTTGGGTAACTTTTTCGAGCATTTCGGCCGGAATAGCCCGAATTTCTTCGGAAATGTTGTCTTCCAAAGCTGGAATAGTTGCTGGCTTATTTGTGTAGACTTTAGTCTTGACGTAGCCCCACAAAAAATAGTCTAAAGGCGTCAAATCGCATGATCTTGGTGGCCAACTTACCGGTCCATTCCTTGAGATGAATTGTTCTCCGAAGTTTTCCCTCAAAATGGCCATAGAATCGCGAGCTGTGTGGCGATCGCCATTCACCGTAACGTTGCGTCCAACAGCATCTTTGAAAAAATACGGTCCAATGATTCCACCAGCGTACAAACCACACCAAACAGTGCATTTTTCGGGATGCATGGGCAGTTCTTGAACGGCTTCTGGTTGCTCTTCACTCCAAATGGTGCAACTTTGCTTATTTACGTAGCCATTCAACCAGAAATGAGCCTCATCGCTCATCGGACGTAAAGCGCGAAACACATTTCGAACCGAACACTGATTTTGGAATAAAATTCAATGATTTGCAAGCGTTGCTCGTTAGTAAGTCTATTCATGATGAAATGTCAAAGCATACTAAGCATCTTTCTCTTTGACACCATGTCTGAAATCCCGCGTGATCTGTCAAATACTAATGCATGAAAATCCTAACCTCAAAAAAATCACCCATTAGTTTAGGGGTGTCTGGCAGGGGGTTGGAACCATACCAAGTGTCTGGCAATGAGTAAATCGAATTTTGGTGTTGTTATGAATGAAATATAAAAAAATTGAGTTTTTTAAAATAATTACCTTATTAGATGGAATTTTATGCACCTTTGCTACCTGTTAGCTACCAAAGGAACCACTACCCAGGGTGGGGATCGTTCTTACCTGTACTAGAGGCACACATAGACAAACTTTCAGCTTTTATGATAAAAGGTATGTCTGGCAGGCCCGGGCTCTTGGACTACTTTTTGTAATTAAAGATTAGATAAATAAAAACTTACTAGAACAATTACAAATTTGTCCAACTTTTTCCCACTCTATATCGGTGACTTTTTTATTTTTGTAATCTTTCTGGGTGTCTTGCCATAGCACTGGGCGGCTTTGGACAGCTGAAATTAAACTTTCAGTGTTTATTGTACCTACACATCTTTTTTCTACGTCACTCAGCAATAGTCTAAAAAATTAAAACAGATTTGATTGCAGAGCGAACGTCGCGTCGCTCTGTCGCTTAAAAAATCGCTCAGTGGCCACCTCCATACAATTTCATGTGTTCTAATTGTTTTGCGTCGCTCAGTGATTCGTCGCTCGGTGGCTCAGTCGCTTGTCGCTCATTGCGTGGCCGGACCCTAAGGAGTATTTATTGAATCAAAACAATATATGTATGTACATACATTCAATTTTTTCATTTCAATTATACTTTTTTCTTGCGGCACTTTCTAAAAATCTGGTAACGAATTTTGCAACGTAAAAGGGGTTTGTCCGCACATCATCATCAGAGCAAGACAACGAAGGCAGTTTTCAGTCATGTTGAGCTTAAATGCGATTTTATGAGCATAAAACAGTTTATTATACTTAATGCATCCTTATGGCATTTACTCAGTATATCTATAGTAATATTATAGGAATCCCATTTTATTGCTTCTTTTCTTTAAAAAAAATGTCTCCATATATCGGGTGATTTTTTTGAGGTTAGGATTTTCATGCATTAGTATTTGACAGATCACGCGGGATTTCAGACATGGTGTCAAAGAGAAAGATGCTCAGTATGCTTTGACATTTCATCATGAATAGACTTACTAACGAGCAACGCTTGCAAATCATTGAATTTTATTACCAAAATCAGTGTTCGGTTCGAAATGTGTTTCACGCTTTACGCAAATTTTATGCGTTTTTTTTAAAAAAAAGTTCTCAAGATCTTAAAAAATCACCCATTATATTAAACAATGTCCTCTTTTCAATGGAGGACAATAAATACATAATGGGTGATTTTTTAAGAACTTGGGAACTTTTTTTAAAAAAAAACGCATAAAATTTGCGTAAAGCGCGAAACACATTTCGAACCGAACACTGATTTTGGTAATAAAATTCAATGATTTGCAAGCGTTGCTCGTTAGTAAGTCTATTCATGATGAAATGTCAAAGCATACTGAGCATCTTTCTCTTTGACACCATGTCTGAAATCCCGCGTGATCTGTCAAATACTAATGCATGAAAATCCTAACCTCAAAAAAATCACCCGATATATTAAAAAAATAAATTAAATTTAAAAAAATAGTTGTGGTTATTTTCAATTTTCTCAAAAACTAAAAGACATAAAATCATCTAGTTTTCAGTTTTTGATCAAAAATAACAAATAAGATAATGAATTCTAACAAAACAATAGTAGATAATCTTAAAGTTTTCAAAAATTACGCTTTAAACCCTTTTTTAACTTTTTTGCACAAATTTTGAGTTTAAAAATAAATTTTTCAAAAACTTTACATAGTTTTGACTTGATTTAAAAACTGGCTGGTAGAAAAGATTGTTGGCTTTAAAAAAATGTAAAATACTTAATTATAAGTGTTACCGATGTTTTTTAATTATTGTTTTCCATTTAACGTACCTTCTTATTTTTTTAAATTGCTCCTATCGCCTAAACCGGGGGAGTTAAACCCCCCCCTTCACATAGTAAAAAATGCTTGTTTTTAACTGTTCTATACGAATCCGTCATTAAACTTTGTCGCCTGAGTTATCGTACTCTCCCCAAAGATCGTAATATACCGAATGCTCTGTTTCGCTCGCACCGTCTACTACATATGCTCCGCGCTCTCGCAACTTCTGCTCAATTCAAAGTGTCTGGCAGGATGATAGGTTAGGTTAGGTTATAGTGGCTGTCCAAGATGGAAACGGACACACTTAGGCCAGTTTAATGGCCCATTGTGATACCACATGAATCTTGAGGTTACTTCCTAAGCTCAATGGAACCAGTTTGAGTCTCTTACGAAACGTGAGAGGCTGATTATGCCGATATGATTTAGATCGTTTAGATCGTTAAAGAAGAATTCTCCTAGGTAATTCTTGCGTTTTCGAGCCAGAGCAGGGCATGTGCAGAGAAGATGAAGAATTGTTTCTTCCTCTTCCTCGTCCATACAGCTTCTGCAGAAATCATTTGAGAATACGCCTAATCTCGTGGCGTGCTTTCCTATTAGACAGTGTCCGGTTATGACACCTATTATCGAGCTTATATGCGATCTGCTTAGAGAGAGCAAGCACCTTGAACGTTTTAAATCCAGTGTTGGCCAGATGTTTTTTGTGACTTGACACGTGGTGATGTTGTTCCACCTGGTGCCTGCCCTCCTCACAGCGTCTTGCATTAGCAACAGTTTACAAGTAGCGATTGGTATGCCAGTACGTGCCAAACGTGGTAGGATGGGCTGTACTGTACCGTTCCTGGCGAGTTCATCTGCCTTACAGTTACCTGGAATGTCTCTATGGCCCGGCACCCAGCAAAGGTGAATATTAAACTGTTGTGCCATCTCCATTAGAGATGATCGACAGTTATGGACTGTTATAGAGTTTGTAGAGACAGAATCCAGAGATTTGATAGCAGCCTGACTATCTGAGAAAATACGGATATCAGATGTTGATATCACGTTTTCTTTAAGCCAGGACAAGACTTCTTTTATCGCCAAAAGTTCCGCCTGGAACACGCTACAATGATTGGAAAGGCGGAATGAGAGACTTAATTTCAGTCGTTCAGAGTACACACCTCCACCAACCCCTTCTTTTGTTTTTGACCCATCTGTATAGAAATGGATCGACTCATCTTCCAGGAATGTCCTATCCTCCCAAAAAGATCTGGGAGGTATAGAAATCTGGAAATTTCTGTCGAATTGCAGTTGGGGGATGGTGTAGTCTGTGTGCTTTGGAATTGATTCTAAATAACTAAGAATTACGGAGTGGCCAATGTTGTCGTTAGTCCACTGCGACGAAGCTTTGAGGCGAATAGCAGAGCTTGCAGCTATTTGTTTGCTAAAAATGTCAAGAGGTGTTAGGTAGAGTAAGGTGTCCAGTGCCGCAGATGGGGTCGTGCGAAGCGATCCACTTATACATAGGCAAGCTGAACGTTGGACTTTATTTAATTTATCTCGGTTTATACCTTTTTCTAAAGCAGTCCACCATACTGCCACACCGTATATTAAAATCGGTCTGATTACCGATGTGTATAGCCAATGCGTGATTCTGGGTTGTAAGCCCTATTTATTACCGATGGCTTTTTTGCAAGAAAAGAGAGCTACAGTAGCTTTTTTGATTCTTTCCTCTTCGTTGAGTTTCCAATTTAGTTTTTTATCTAAGACAAGACCCACGGATCTCACAATCCATGGCTCTTGGATCAGGACAATGTCTTCCCCGTTACTTGCCAGCCGGAGAAGAAGTGAGGCCGAGGCCTTTACGGAGTGCTGGAGATTAATCTGTACTAACTGCAGCATTTTGGCTACAATTAGGCAGATCAACCTCCACCACGGTTTTGTTCTGATCCGCTGAGTCTGAGGATGAACCCAAGAGTTCGTCCTCGCTCAAAAGGATCATGTTGATATCGTCCTCAGTCTCCATTGAGGATGGACTGTCTACGACTTTTGTAGAGGGTGCAGTCGCTATTGGAGAGGGTATGGGTGCATCGTCACCCTCTGTTAAGAGAGAAGACGATGTCCCAGGCCCACCAACCGCTAGTTCACCTTCGATTGTTTTTGGAGGCCCGCTTTCCGCGTTAACCTCATCTTTTTTATAGACTCGAACTTTTATTGTTTCGAAGCCATAGTTTATGGAGCCCTCGTTTATGGCTAGAGGAGCCAAAGATTCATTATTGAGTACCAAAATGGCGCTCCTATAAAGATTCTTCACTTCCTCTAGCTTGGCTATCTTCCAGTTATGAGTCGGAAGGGACGGGTTACAAACTCTGATCATCTCGAGAATGTCCTCGATACCAGCAGGTTCCATTGGGATCCAAATGCGGGCTCTAGGTCTGCTAGGAATGTCTTCCTTAGCGACAACCTCGAGCTTCACACCTGGCCAAACTTCACCTAACCGGCTGACAGCGAGCTTGTATAAGTCACAAGACCTCTGATCGCCACAAACCATGAGTTTGACATGGCCTTGATGCCAACCCCCATCGCTTATGGAAGGAAGTGGTCCTGGAAGCTCCCTCAAAATGCTTAAAAAGCCTCCCGAGAGCTTAACCTTGACCAATTGCCAACGATCAGCCGATATTGTTCCATCACCATCGCTCCTGTCAATGACCGCAACCACGACTTTGCCCTTCGCGACGTCACTGAAACTGGCTTTCTTGTTGGGATTGAGGGGAGTGCTACTGTTGTTCACCCGAGGCCGTTTTGGTGTCGGTACGGCCGGCCCCCTCACGAGACCTTTCCCGTTTGGACGTAGAGTCCTTATTGGTCTTTGTTGTAGCAAGTATGCTTTTAGCCCATTCGACGCTAGCGGTTTGCTGCGGTGTCCTTTCAGCCCCCGATGATGCACCAGAGGCCTTTAGGATTTTCGCCGCTTGCCGCCTTTGTCTATATTGGCTTTTAGAGAGTTTCCCCTTTCTCTCATAAGTAGTGGTAGGGCCATTTTTCACAACCCTGCTACTACTGAAATTAGGTATCGCTACCTTCTTATCCTCGCAGGATGATAGAACCCTTAAAAATGTGTGGCTGCTAAGGAAACATCGTTTAATAGCTCCCCAAAAATGAACGAATGAAATATAAAAAAATTGAGTTTTTTAAAATAAGGTAAGTTAGATGGAATTTTATGCACCTTTGCTACCTGTTAGCTACCAAAGGAACCACTACCCAGGTATCATGGGTGGGGATCGTTCTTACCTGTACTAGAGGCACACATAGACAAACTTTCAGCTTTTATGATAAAAGGTATGTCTGGCAGGCCCGGGTTCTTGCTCTATATTGTTTTTTGATCAATTACATTCTTTTGTATTGTTTATTTTGGTCGAACTTTTTCCAGAAGTAGATCAAAAGATAGTACTGACATACGACAATATTGAAAAAATCGATCTGGAAATCTGCGAAGATTTCGATATACATAAATGATGAAATTCACAATAATTTTCCCTTTCACGATTTATGGGTTGTACAAAATATCTACGGATTCTCGATTACAGATCAATAAATTTGAACGTGACTTTCAACTAGTAAGCTGGCATGGCATGGCATTTTTCCAAATAATTGCTCAGCGACGACGTGTCGTTTAGTAAATGGCCAACCATCGCTCATATTTGTCACTCGTCGCTCGTCGCTCATTTCGTGGCCGAAGCCTTAGCTGAAACGTACTTAAAAGTTGTATTGGAAAAAGTTCGAACTTTCAGTGAATTGCCAATTACAGATTTTTTGAGAAAAAACAAAATGAATAAAAAGATTAACTAAATAATGTTTATATACCATTTAGACTTATAACTGTTTTTGCTCAGCCCAGATTTAGTAAAAGTTTAACACATTGTTTAGTCCCTAAATCTATAGGATCAAAAGTTATTTTGATAACATTTTTGAAGATTCCCAATTTAATAATTTTTTCTTTTTAATGTTTTGATATCAACATTTTATAAATGACACTTTGAAACCACAAACTATCTGGTCCTTATGCTTAAATTCCGTTTTAATGACGAAAGATTCGCAAAATAACAATCATTGAGAACTAAATAGAATGTGACATGAATTCTAAAATGCTTCCTCAAAAAAGAACAAAAAAACAACAATAAAAGAAAACCAGAAATCTCAGAAAGTCGGTTGAGGTTACAGTTCATTCTGTGTCCTGTGCCAATATCCTTCAATTGATTTATTTCCTTTTTCCATTCAATTCTAGAACAGGTATTTCCCTTAACAATTCCAAAGGATGACTTTGGTTTTTATTTTTGTTTGTGCTATTATTTATTTCTCTTTTTATTTTCCTGCTGTTATTCAGAAGGAGCACTTAGTTTATTCAAAAAGGTATTCACTATTCAACAAAAACATCACTGAGTGTTTGGAGATAAAATTAATTCAGAATTTTCCACCAACCCAAGTATTGAATACCTCGCTGTGTATTGACTTTTGCTGTGTTAGTTTGCTATGCATTGGTACTTTGTGTCCAACTAGGAAAGGGAGCTTTTTCTAATTCCCAATTGGTACCTTTCTTCGAACATACATATATAACAGCCAACCAATATAACTCTGGAGATATTGATTGGGAAAAAAATGAAAAATTGAAAATTGAGATTTAAGTTCCATCAGATGAACGACAGGTGTATTTTTGACATAGTTAGAGTAAAAACTTTAAAGTCCAAATCAATAATATGGGTTTAGAGATTGAACATGTAAAAAGAAAAACATTTTTGTTGCTGATTTTGTTATCCATGTCCCTATTGCTGTATTTTGATGAGTTGTAAATAATTTCAGTTTTTCTTTTTATCTCTTGATCACAGCACCAATTTATCTTGTCTTACTTTTATTTTAAAAGCTGCTTTGATATTAAATAAATGTTAAATAATCATTAAAACATACATAATAAATTATTATAGGAAACGCCTAAAATTTTCACGAACTCTGATAATGGTTTCGCGCTGCAGCTCATGAATTACTTGGCTGTAAGTGCTGGAATCGTTTCCGGATTCTTGGAATACTATACATTCATTCTTCGTGATTCCAAGAACAAACAAAAAGTAGTCAAATCTTAGCTCGAAGGCTGCCTACCGATACTGCTAAGACGGTTGGTGCGCAAAAGATTAATTGTGGCAGCGTTTGTGTGGTGTTCTATACTGCGTGCCATCGTCAGTAGACAGATTTATCCATTTTGCGGTTTCAAAAGTAAACGTAAATAAAATGCTACAAAATAATTTTTTTTCATTATATTTCTTTTTTATTATAAAGTTTGAAAATTTCCGTTATGTGTGAAATACTACATCATTTAAATGACCACCACGCGAATTGTTAAAAGCATCGATTCTTTTGAGATAATTTTCAACCACTTTTTGATACATATTGAGCGGTATCTAAGCCATAACGGGAAGAATAATGGTTTTAAAGTGCTCAAGATTTAAAGGTTTATTTGCACAAACACGTTCTTTCGCGTAGCCCCACAATAAAAAGTCCAGCGGTGTAAAATCGCATTATGTTGATCACCACGACGAGAAATTACACGCCCAGGAAATGTCTCTTGCAATAGAGCCATATTCGCCAGAGTTGTGTGGCATTTGGCACCGTCTTGTTGAAACCACATTTTCTCCAAGACACCCGTTACGTATGTGTCTTCAATTTCGGTAAACATAAAGGTCAAAATAAATGCTCTCCCCATACCACAATTCGTACAAACTAGCACACTCCGTTAATGCATTGGCTTCTCGATAATAGCACCCAAGTTTTCAAGATCGAAGAGGCAATGCAGTTTGTTAAGATTGGTTTTTCTACTTTAGGGCCAAAACGGCCGGCGTGGAAGGTCGTGCATCTTCAATTACTGATTCAATTTGAATCATTTGAGATCTTAAAGCGGAATTTTACTCAGGCTAGTGCTTTGATACTTGCGAAATATAGGAAATATGTATATGGCAAGTATTGCATTCGTAAAAAAATTCGAACTCAAGAAATTACGATGGTAGAGAAGTCGACAAAAGTGGGTCTCCTGATTCCGACCCTGATTGACTTCAAATTTGGAAATTAAGGTTCTTAGCCTATTGGCGTTAGCCGTTCTAATATTTTTTTTTTAAAACGAAAAATAACAGTTTTCTCCATAAATTCACAATTCGAATCTTTTCAACCGAAAGATTCTTATTAAATTTTCTCTAAACTTCGTTTTCTTGCTTAAGCTTCTTTCAAAAAAAAAAAAAAAACGATTTTTGTATTACTCCAAGGGAGGAATCAGCTAAGGTGATAATTGACTATCATAATTTCGATAGTCAAATTGACTATCATTCTCATTCCGTCTGTGTAAAATGATTCAACTCAATTCAATTCGATTGAACAATTTCAGATTCAAATTGTCAAAATTCATTGTTGCCATGGTGGAATTTTAAATTGATTCCTATAAAACATCTAAATAAAAGTATCAAATTCGAACTTTTCTTGTCACAGGAATGTGTTTTTTGAACGAAAAAAAGCTAACTAAGAAAATGTTCCAGTCATTTGTGTAAGCGTTTGGTAGCTCTATTCGGAATAAACATATTTGTTTGAAAATGACTATCACATTTTTGTTGTGACAGCTTTTTAGGTATCAATTTTACTATCACCTTAAAAATATCAAATTCGTTTATTTTGATTGTCATTTATCAACAATCACCTTAGCCGATTCCACCCCAGATTTGATGATCAAAAATGTCTTCTTTTTTTTATTTTTAAAAACATATAATTAAAAAAGTTGTCAGTTGAATTATTCTTAAAAATTTTAAAATCACTAACAATATTTTGCATATAATGAAATAGTTTGATTTTGAAATCTATTTTTGTTAACGAGATTTTTAGTCGGAAATCAACTTTAACCAATTTTAGCAGCATTTCTTTAAAAAATGTATTTCTTATATAAACAAATACAATTGGATGAATGAAATTAATTGAAAGTCAATATCTTCACGATAGTACCCGTAGTAGTACCCGTAGCGTGATGGTTAGTGCGTTGGACTGTCATGCAAGGGGTCTTGGGTTCAATCCCTGCCTGTGCCACCTAACTTTTTTCACGGGTACTGCCTCTTGCGAGGAACTGACAAATCCTCCAAGAGTATTTCTTGTCATGAAAAGTGCTTTCTCAAATTAGCCGTTCGGATTCGGCATATAAACTGTAGGTCCCCTCCATCCCTGAAAACATTACTCGCACACAGGAATGGTTGAGAGTTGTAAGTCACTAGGCCCTGGTTCTTCATGGACTGTTGCGCACCACCTAATTTATTTAATTTATTTATCTTCACGAGATACCGAGAACCGAACATCAATTTTTACCAAATTTGTGTACTATTTTTTTATGAAAAAAATGACTGTTGGATTTTTATACAAAATTTACTGAATGGCGAAAACAATATTTTCTTTAAGATAAACTAAGTTTGAAGCCAATATTTCTAATTTTTGAAAAGATATTTGAGTCGAAAATCAATTTTTACCAACTTTGAGCATTGTTTTTTTTTATGTTTTTATTTTTTATTTAAAAAACTGTCAATTTGATTTTTCTCAAAATTTTACCAGATGTTGAAAACGTTATTCTTCGTTGCATAAAATTGTTTTGGAGATAAAATCATTTTTTGTTCGTAAAATTTTCGAGGTGCCAAATATTTTTGTTCGTGTTTTTTTGATTTATAAAAAAAACGTTAGTTGGATTTTTTTCCAAAAATATACATATTTGTTTGGTATTACGTTACAATATATGATATAAAATTTAATTCAAGTCTCTACCGTTATTAGTTCGTGAGATATTTAGGATTAACCAAAATTTTCATCTTTTTTTTTAAATTGCTATGGTAAAAAAACCACCCACTCAATTTTTTTGAGAGTTCTTTCTGAATTTGTCTGCATTATTATCTGTATAACAAAATATATTTAAAGTCGATATCTCAACTGGTTCTTGAGCTATGGACGACGAAAAAAACGTCGCAAACGTACGAACGTACTTACACATACACACGCACGCACAGACATCTCTCTAAAAATCTTTTATTTTGACTCTAGGGGTCTTGAAATGTCGGGAAATGTCAAAATTTTCAATTTGACAAATCGGACCGATTACATTAACTACCTATTTGAAGTTAAAAAACATGTTTAACAGACTCTTTAGATACATGAGCAAGTTCATGTGACCCAGTCATGCATTTTATTTATTATTTTTTAGCTTTAAATGGATAATATCCTTAACGTTTTAAGCATAAAGTTGGAAGAAAATCCACTTAAAACTAAAATTTTTAACATTTTATTTAAATCTAGTTGCATATTGGTTTGTATAGATATTGTGAAGAATTGCGATTGTAACAAGTTCTTGATTCCAAGTGAATAACTTTAGAAGGTCACAAAAATTAATACAACGCATTAGTTGTTGTTTAAACCTTTACATATTTATAACACCAGGTTTTTATAAAACTGTCAAGTAAGTTTATCAGTAGGTGTTCTTAAAAGCTAACTTTTTAAAACAACTTCAAAACATGGATAACACAATCGGTGTGTTTAAATCAAAGTTTTTCTAATAAACTGAAATTTAAACGGCGTGCATGTTTTTTTTTCAAAACGAAAAAAACAGTTATCCAAGTAAATTTTATCAATTTGAACAATATAAGGTTTTTTTCAATTTTCACTTTTGTTAGCTCAACGTCAACTACACATCCTTTGATATCACACTGTTCGGTGTAATGCATGGAAATTTAATCCTTTTCTTTCCTCTATGTACACATCTAATCTATATATGTATATATAAGTTTCTCGTCTGTTTGTTCTGTTTTTAATATACCTACACTTGCAGTACCTAACTCTTCACATCTCACTATCGCCATCGTTAGGAACTTTTCTTTTTACTTACATATATACTATATATATATGTTTTTTCTTAACCTCTAGTATTTCCCGTGCAAGAACAATTTCCTCTGATTTTTCACACCAAACAAAATGCATTGCTTCTCTCTCCAGTTTCACATTGTTTTTTCCTTCTTATTATTATTCTTCGTATCAAACTTTGCACATAACTACACAAATGGGAAGAGATTGTTGCAGGAAACTAAAATATATCTTTTTGTTTTTGTAATGTGTCCTATACTCAAGTTGCAGAGCATAGTTCCGCTTCTTTCTAGCCTGTTTGCTATGACATTAGCAATATCATTGAATAAATTAAGACCTTAAATCAACAGTTGACACTTCTACAGTGTGTGTGATGTTACTTTTTTTTACAAACGTGTATAGTATTCATTGAATTGCTCCTTTTATTGAAATGTATTATTATATTATTACGATAAGGTCCTCAAATTTGTTGTTCACTGACACTAAAACACAATAAAAAGTTAATTTTATTACAAAATCGAAAATTGAATTGTTTTAAAAATTAAATATCCATACAAGGATCAATTTATGGCTGAGAATTCTTAATTGAACTTTTATACTCGTATGTGAGTACACTGTACAGTGTACAGTATACATTTTGGTTGAGCAGCATTTGGGTAGGAGCCGTTTATAAGAATATCTATTAATATTAATAATGATAACAACTTGAAGAATTAAATACAAAATTTAACAGAGGATTCTTGACAATATAATATTTTGTAGCAATTACAAGTTTTTTAAACTTTCCAAATTTAAATTTTTCTTAAACTCATTTTTTTTTAAAAATGTACACACATTTTTCCAAATAGATTTTTATAATGTACATAATATAAAAAACAAACATTTTAAGAGCATAATAATTTATTTTGTTTTTGTATTTTTAGATATATTTATTTTTCGAAAAAATTTGGAAATTTCAAATGTAAATAGTTGAATTAAAAATCAATTACATATGATTTCAATCTGAATCCTGCAATTTTAATTTTATGCCATTTTTTGAGAATGTTAATTAACTTTATTTATTTTTTATTTTTTTATTCAAACATTTTAAAGTACTTTAAAAACACGGTATTGTTTTTGATAGAATTTTAAATGTTTATGTCTGAGCTTCAACGTGAAGTGGCATCTTTGTTTTTATAGATTTCTATTGGGTTTTCTGCAGTCACTCTATTCTTCATCTCTGACTTTTAATAGAACTGAGTGGTAGTTTAATAATGCAATTACTATATTAAACGCTTGCAAACGTACAGAGTGCCAACACACACCATCTAGAAAAAGTTCTGTGTCGAAAAGTTGTCTAAGGACTGCACTTAAGTGTAGTTGTAAAATATAGGGATAGGTATATTGTATAGGTACATATATGGATATTTTCTTCCATTTCAAAGTTAGAATTTTACATCAATTTCTATACAGGATACAGGGTATTCAGTAAGTAATATATGACCTTGTATAGCTGTAATCATCTTAACTTTTAACATTTTACGACTCTTTAAAATCAAGACCATAGACGAATAAGTAATTCTAATGGACAGTTTGATAAAATAAAATTTGATTAATAAAATTGGTTATTTGTGAAACTTGTTTTTAAGAACGTGCATAAAACTGTTAACTATCGGTAATTGTCTTCAAAGTTATACGTTGTTTACTGAACACCCTGCATTTTACGTAGGGGTTTTACTCATAGGTATATGTACGTTCCGTAGGAAATGTGAATTCTTGAAATAAAGAGCACTAACAATATTGTGTGCATGCATAGATCGATATTTTGATACATTTTTAATCGCATCACACTCACAGAGAAAATTGCTGTCGACTATGATATAGAAGGTTGAAGTATAGCCGATACCACAATTTGATATCCTGTATAATATAGCATAGCATTCATTACTAAGTATTGACAATTTTAGGCGATAAACTTGGCAATCTACTGGAAATTTTTGTAAGCTGCAGAAATAAAGTGCTTAATCGATGTTTAATTTTGTATTCGAATTAATTTATTATTTCAATGAAGAGTCAAACAAATCTATAGGGCTATTGCAAATGAAGAAGTTTATATGCTATACATAGTTGTTTAGATGGCTTCATTAAAGTTTATTGGAATTTTTCAATAGAAAAAGTTAATGAAAAAGGAAAATAACGAATCGATTGGATTACTTTTTGTCCTCTTTAATTTTGTTTATCGAAGTCAAACAAATGTGCAAACTGAACAAGTGAGCAAGTGACAGCTAATGATAGGAGTAGAAATAAACTTGTCCTATTTAAATTCGAGAGCAACTAAAACCGAATGCAACAACTTTGTAAACATCAAACTCATGACTGCGAAGCAATGAAAAGACCAATAAGCATTTTTAAAATTTAGTTTTTTATTGAATCCCGATAACTGAAACTTAAGATACATCTTGCACACTGTAATTTTATTAACTTTAAGAACGAAAATAGATTTGTTGGTTCACTAAGGCGTATACATACTATTTTTATATTATTTATGCTCAGAACTATGGTAAATAAAAGTCAATATCAAAATCGTTTCGTGTAATGCATATAATCTTTGGAGAAATGAACAATATTATTAACAATATTAATTAAATTAAATATATAGGGTTTTAAAATTAAACGTTTAATTTTTAAATTAGTCCACTATCTGGGAAGTTGTCACTTTAATCTTTTACATTTCACAATTAAAAACTTGGTCATTATTGAAAATGCCCTTCAACAAACAAAAACTCTCTATAAGACGGCTAAGAAGACCTACATGCAACCCAAGCAACGACAAAATTGCAAATTGTTAAAAAAAAGTCTACTGAAAGTGTTATTTCTCAAAAAGGTCATCAAACTTTGAATTCGAAATCTTGCGAATCAAAACCTTTACACTGTTTGCTTTGAAGCCACGTAAAAGATAAGCATTATGCCAATGCTCTTTGACAATAGAATTCCGTTAAGAATCTATTTTATGAAAACAATTGGGTACATTGTTATGGCGGTAATTTTTCTGCAATCAAATAAACATAATTTAATTAGTTTCTACTATGGCGTAGAACTGCCATGCCGGAGGGCTTCAATCAATTCGTCCATACCCCAAGAACCAGTAGAGATATCGACTTTAAAAAAGTCTATAATTTATAAGTATAGGTAATATAAATAATTAACATTGATGTTTGATTCTTGATATTTTGTGAATAAATGAAGGTATTGATTTCAAAATAATTTCATTCTGTGCTATATTTTCTTAGAAAAATATAATCTGTATACGTTTACAAAATAAATAAAAACGTTCAAGAATTGTTACTAAAATTGTTAAAAATTGACTTCAAATTACGTGAGTTTCAACCCAATTTTTAAAAAATGCCATCTTCGATGCTTTAAAAATTTTTAAAAGACCATTTTTCAATACAAATATCAACAGACATCATTCATATTTATCTCTTCTAGTAAAAGGATTATGGTGCAATTTTAACACAAATATGAAAAAGAAAAAAGCTCTGTATGCTCTACAGATACGTATGCAGGAAAGGCGTAATTTTATGCTGATGAAGCTCAGCTACGAAAAAGGTTTAGCACATTACAATATATTATGAGGAGAAGATGGTATTTAATGTAATACTTCAAACTACTGCCCAAGCCATACTCCTACGCGACTATTGTAATCTAAACTTAGATTCCCTTGCAGGATCTATATAAGAATGATGGTAGACGGATGACCTTGACAGAAACTGCTTTAAAAATGGGATTAAAATAAAATTGCAAGTGATGTAGAGTGAAGGTTACAATACATGCGTGCTGAGTGTTCCCAAACAACGTAGTATTTCCATATACAAATCCAAATATAAACCAAGGAATAATTCAATCTCAATGACAGGAAGAAAATATTTAGTATTTTTAAATTTACAATAAATGTGACATATTTAAAATTGAAAGAATTAAATTTCACATTAAGAAAAAAATTCGTTTCATAAAACAATCCTTCTGAAAAAAAAAAGTTTTTTGAAACTTTCTGTTAAATCTTAACTGCAGGAAATAAAAAAACAATGAAATCAACTATTTCGAAATGCACACTCCTCAGTCAGTCTGGGGGTATATTCATTTTGATGTGCAATTGAAAGAGCATTGATGTTGAAGCCATGAACATTGAACAAGAAGTATGTACATTATAACTTACATGACAAAAATTTAAGGAGAATCTTACAAGTCAAACGTTTTTCTTTAAAAAAAAATACAGTATCTTACTTAACTTAAAAAATTAATCTAAAGACCCAATTCTCAAAATTTTAATGTATCACACATTTTGTTCTTTTGTTCTAAAACGAGTCAATGTTTTCTAATTGAAAGTTTTTGTACAATCACTCAAATTTGTTTAACCAATTCATTCGATGTGACTATTTGTCGACAGTAAAATTCTAAACAATATATTTACAGAGACTTTAAATTTGTTCCTTAATTTTCGTTTTTTGTTTATAAATATAAAAAATAAATTGGGTGGCGCAACAGTCCGTTGAGAACTAGGGCCTAATGACTTACAACTCTCAACCATTCCTGTGTGCGAGTACTGTTGTCAGGGATGGAGAGGACCTACAGTTTTAAGCCGAATCCGAACGGCTAATCTAAGAAAGCACTTTTCATGACAAGAATTACTCTTGGAGAATTTGTCAATTCCTCGCAAGAGGCAGTACCCGTGAAAAAAACTTTAGATGGCATAGGCAGGGATCGAACCCAAGACCTCTCGCATGACAGTCCAACGCACTAACCATCATGCCACGGGTACTACTTTTTTGTTATATATCAGATAATTAAAAATTGTTGTACGCGATATTTTATATGAATTTCTTATCAAATTCTTTCACTCATTTGTCTGTGGAATTTCCCATCCAAACTTAAGACAACACAAACAAAAATAAAAACCACAAAACAATTTGTGAATCTGGAACTATAAAAGACTTAACTTGTAAAATAAACCCATTTCCTCTCGAGTTCAAGCATAAATTGCAACAAAAAAATAAAGAAATAAAATATCTCTCCTCTCTTTAATTGAAAAACTTATTTATTATTTATGAGTAGCTATCTTAATAAGGTTTTTCTGTAGTTGAGTATGAGTTGATTTAATATTTGAACTGAAATACACATTTATGGGAAAATAAGTTTTTGTTCATTTTTTTAATTATTGTTTCGGTTTTAATGTCAAAAACATATTCAATTTTATGATTTGTAACAATTTCGCCGCCGAACTTATACATAAACAAGAGACATTTTAATGTTATGTCTCTAGTTCAAGTTTCATTGAATAAAAATCAAAGGTTTAATCAAAGTTATTTATAATTAAAAATATATAATACATTTTCTTTTGAAAATTGCAATTTGATTTGGGTTTAATTATGGGGTTTTGGTGTTGGGCAGGCGTCAGTTAAAATAGTTTATGACAAATTAACACAAGGCTAAGTTCTGTGCACCGAAATGTCGAAAAAGTGGACAAATGTAACTCTTTTTAATTATCGTCATTCATGACTGATAAATGTTCTTATTGGTTTGACTTGAATGATTTTAGGAAGTTTTCAAGATCAATCAAAATGTGGAACAGTGCTAACACTCGGTTTCTGAAATTAAAAAAATGTTAGGGAAATGGTTCTGAATACTGTTTAAATTACTGATCCTTTCACATTACACAAACAGTAACTTGTACCTCTTGTTTTTTTAATTAAATTTGTTTATTTTACAAAATTTAATCAGATATTTTGATATTTGCCTTCAGCTGCTTCCGATTATAAAAATATACACAATTTAATTTGTTTCCAGTCAGCACCAGCGATTAAAAGGAAAAAACAATTCTTTTTAACTTTCTGCTGATGGCACCCACCTTATTATGTACACAAAGGGATCCTTTGAATACAGAAAATCTAATTTTTTAGTTGAAATATCAAAGTCAATCAAAACAAAAATCCTACACCATCCAATTATCCACATGAAAAAAAATAACTAAAACAAGCAAAAGAAGTAAAGGAAACCTTAAAATTCACAAACGTACGAGTATGACATTCAACCCATATATCAGCTTTCGTTTTAAAATTGTAGTTAACTGCTACGTATAAAAGTGTAGGTTGTTTCATAAGCCCTCATATATCCTCCAGGTAATGATTATAGGACATCCATCATCACTCGGCACAAAGGTATGTGTACTAATTGTCTTTGATTCGCATCTCATTTATCACGTTATTTCAAACTCAGTTCACCTAGTACACTGCAAAAAGTATATATGCACGTGAAAAGTCCTTTAATGACAAATCATGCAGGAGCAACGATTTTCAGCTTGTAATGGCGATGCGCTGAGGTAAAATTGGACATGGACACAAAAACCTATGTTATGTATGTAGGTTTTCTATACGGCTTTGCATTTGACGAGGGCCACATTCTTAACATCAGGCAGTATAGTTCCGTGTTTCGTATAGGTCCCTAGTAAATGTTCGTATGTACATTTTACATTGCACATTGATGTAAGTTGTTTTTGATTTAATATATCCAGGACCGCGGTTTCGGATGGAAAAGCTTTTGACACAAAAAAGGAAATGCATATTATGCAACACCTTGCTAAATAAATATCATGCTATAGCAATAGTGCAATGTTGTGTCGAATAACAAAAGACATAATGTGGTTTCAATTTACGAGTACTTTGCATTTCAAAGTGGTGCATGATAATGAGTGAGGTACATATATATTTATAAGGGTTGTAGATATACCAATTTTGTACAAGTTGCTCTGAATTCCCAAATAGCGTATTCTTAAATGACTTTTGCAAAAGCTGTATGGATGAGGAAGAGGAGGAAACAGTTCTGTACCTCCTCTGTACATGCACTGCTCCAGTTCAAAAACGCGAGAACTACCTAGGAGTATTCTTCTATAACGATCTAAGCGATCTCAATAATATTAACATAAACAGTCTTTCGCGTTTCGTAAGGGAATCAAACTGGTTTCATTCAGCCTAGAAGAAGACCTCAAGATTCATGTGGTATCACAATGGGCCATTAAACTGTCTTTAAGTGTTTCCTACTCCATCACTTACTACCACTTTAACCTTACCTAACCCTAAACTTTAGGTAATCATAGTTTAAAATGGTATTCAGAAACTTATTGTGATCAATCCAATAGAAGAAATATTGAGAAAAAAAAGAACATATGGTACATACACATTCATTATGCAAAGCACTGTTAGGCTGATGTTATAGTTGCACCTTCATACTTATAAAATAGTTAAACTGGTTCTTAAAGTTATTTCGAAAAATCAAGGTTTAAGTTCAACACTGCTTATTCTAAAAAGCATTTCTTTAAAATTGAAACTTTCTAAGTGCCATTTGGGTTCAAAATAGCATAATCAAAATAAATGAAAAAGAATTTAAGAGCCAGTTGAGTAAAGGAATCTAACTCTGGCTGAACCCTTTGTCCACCCACATCAAAAAGCTATATTTTTGGTACCAACCTATACATTTTAGAATGCCTACCTCAAGAATCTATTAATAAGGCTGAACTTTACCGTTAACTTAATAAAATATGTCATGTCAAAAAACTAGTTTTCTTTGGCTTGACAGCAAATTATTGCTTCGAAAGTATAACCAAAATTCACTAAAGTGTATGGTAAAGTATTGGAGTATTAGTTTGGAAATCTGCCGTCCGGTAAGTTTTTTTTGTTGCATTGGATTTTCCAGAAAATTTGGAATTTTTAAGTTACATTTTAACTAATACCAGATACGATTTAGTTAAGAATTATATAGACACAGATTTTAAGAGTTGTTCGATACTGCTATACCAGTTGTACTCAAACAAAACATCAATACTTCTAGGTGTAAATTTTCCAAAGAACTTTTCTACCGTTTTGATTCTTATTTTATTACACTTTAAAATTAAAACTACCATAAAATAAAGTGTCATTTTCTTACACCAGCATGATCATACTTGCCTAATTTACACCCTCTTTAAAATAATTGAAGGTTTTCACCGACGATGCAATAAATGTGTACCCCTTCTGATCTGGCTACAATTTACAAAAAGCTTTTATTTTAGATAAACTCGAGTTTTTTGGCTGCTGAGTGTTTTAAAAAAAAATTGAAAAATAACTCTAAAACTGATAGGCGATCGTTCTATTACTGAGATATTTTTGCGACTCTTGAACACCGCGGTTAAGTCTCATGCCTATCATTGTTTTATCAGTATTTTCACAAACACTGCTTTATGAAATAGCCAGTTGAATTCATTCTCTCAAACATTTTAAACGTAATAATACTTCTAGGAATACCCATCAGTTCACCCTTGAGTCAAATTTTGGACGTAGGTATAGGGATTATTTTGTTAGCCGCACAACACGAATGTGGAATGCTTTACCAGGTTCAATATTTCTGACTCATTACAATGTGCAGACATTCAAAACCAATGTGCATCAGTATCTCCTTTCTAATCCTTTCCTAGTTTCCAAATTACTCGCACTGTGTCTAATTATTAAAAAGCTATTCAAAACCCATACATATGACACGCAAACACTGACACCTCTCTAAAAAATATGGATTTATATTCTAGAGGCCTGGCAATATCAAAAAATGTACAAATTTTCAATTCGACGAATCTCAACGATTACAATAACTTCCAATGAGAAATTTGGGTCATTCATATAAAGTAGCTTGTAAAAAAATACACAATTTTTAAGAAAAATAATTTTTTAAGCAGCACTGTAAGGGATAACGCGTAAGATACAATTTTAAAAAACATATGCACATGAACAAATGAAGCTATCAACCCGGCCTTTGGTGTTTTGCTTGCGAAATGCATAATAATGAAGTTGATAACTTTTAAATTATTTATATTCCTCACAGCTTTCCATCACCCTGAGCAACCATCCTCCCACACCAGTGTATTTTGGTTGAATGAATATTCAATCAAATATGTTGACTTAAGTTAATTAAATTATTTACGTTTCACTAAAATAATATGACACAAGAGGCAGATATTTATCTGCACTTTTAAATATGTATGATCCTTTTAAATGTTATGAATGTGAATGTAGATGTACTTTGTAGCCTTACTGGTGAAGGACACTAAAGCTGTATAAATTTTGGTTTAAAATGTGGACTTTTGAAAATGATGTTTTAAAAGTTTCAGGTTAGTAAATGTATACAATATACATAGATAAGTTGCCTGTGCTAGAAATTGCTTTACATATTTTAAAAGATGACTTGACTAGACTTTATACTAGATATATATTCAAATATTATGAATTCGTTTTAGGATAGAGAAAATAAGTAGTGATAAATATTCATTTCATGTTGATAATTTTCCATTAAAAATTCAACCTACAGCATGTCTATATTTGTATACCGAGACTCATATCCATGTATGGTACCTTTAAGAAAAAAGAACATTTTTGCATGTTAAGAAAAAGAATATAATTTAAGGATATTGAAATCACTATACTGTTATAGGGTTGTAGGCTAAATCAAATATACCTGAATCCTTTATTATAGAGGAATAAATTCAAAAAGGACTAGTGATTCAGCTAAAAATTATATTGGTTTCATATTGGAGTGAGAAGAAATGCAGACTACACCATTCTAATGAATAAAATATGAATTAAAATTCATTCATTTAGATAATACTTATGACTTATGAGTATTGCATAAATAATATGGGTGGCAAGGGTACACCAAACAGTCAAGGAGTGATTTGAAATACTTTTTTGGGCAGGTTTTTGTGTGAATTTATAAGTATTTGAGTTTTATTCGAAAGTATATATGTATATACGTATATGGGGTTTAAAAAAAAAAACGAATACAAAGTTTCAAACAAAAATGTTTTTACGACACATGCACGAAAGCCTATAATGAACAGAAATGCAATCAGAAACTTTTGTAAGAAGAAACTTTTCTTTAACATACATTCAAGAAATATCCCTTTTAGGACAATATATAAAATATAAATGTGAATGTTGTTTGTGTAGATATAATATAGTATATGTATATAATAATATACACAAATATGGAAGTAAATTAAATATTTATCTGCATCTTCTCTTCCTTTGGCTCAAAAAAAAGAGAATTCTTTTGTTTTATTAACTGAAAGAATTATAAGTTACATGTACATAAGACACAGGAGATTTATAGAAGTATATGATACAATATTGAATTTATTTCAAATTCAATGCAATACATAATTCATTCAAGACATAATTATATATTCCAGTCACAAAGGCTTTTTGTTATGAAGGTATGTATAAATGAATATACATTTATAACTTTTGAAATACTTGTCCTTTATCTTGATCCTTGTTCTCATTAAAATTAAATAAATTTGCATTATTTTATACTATTTTCTAAAATCACACTCACAAATCAATAACGCAAACATGACGTAATCCTTAAAAGTATGCATTTAAGTATGTATGTCTATAATAAAAAGCGGTTATAGTCCAATTAAACCTTCAAAGCGTGTAAATCCAAGTCTTTATGCATAATGTTCATCAACGACGTTCGCACATTTGGACAATTAAATTGACTGAAAAAATCACGTAGCGCACGATATGCATTTTGATTTGAACGCCCATTTTCATAATAAGCCCGAATAACTTTAACGCGTTGTTTGATTGTGTATCTTCCATAGTTCAAATTAAGTTAGTCTGAAATTGAAAAATGTCAAATTAAACATCGCCCCTTAAAATTTAACCACCCGTTATATTGCTATGTTAAATGCAAGCAAATAGTATTTTTGAAATTGACACACATAAAAGTAATTGAATCTGTTAATCAATTTGTATCCAAAATATTGACAATGAACCATAAACAATATTAACTTTTTTCTTCTTGATACTCTAATAAAAAAATCACATAGAATTCTAGCACGAGTTAGATTTATGTCAATGATAATAAATAAACAAAACCTCTTCATAAAGAAACCATTTTATCATTTTTGTATTGTTCATAATCATAAGTTTTCACATTAAAGGCTAAGTTATTGTATGTATTAATATAAAACTTTGAGATATGGCTATATATTGCAATTTAATAATAAAGTGTTAACAGCTATACGAGTATAAGTACTAAAGAATTTATTTAGTAATAAAAAGTATATAAACATTCATATCATTCGTAAGCAAATCAAAGTTTGGAAGGTGACCAGCCTATGTAACATTATTCGAGGAGTTATATGTGCATAGTATCTGCTTAAATAAAATGTGTGTAAATTATACAAATATATGTACATGGTTTTGTTTAAAGCAAAGCAGTCTATTTTTACTAATTAAATAACTTTTTTTTAAGGTTTAGTTTAACGAAAAAAAAAGTATTTTATTAAAAAAAAAAAATGGTCTGAAGACAATATCTTTCTTGTTTTTCCTATTACTCGTACTTGAGTCGAAACCATTTCTTATAACTTTTTAGTTGTTCTTACGGGTTTTCGTGTTTTGTTAAAAAAATTGTGAAGTAAATTTTTCTAAGAAATTAACTAATAATTACCACAATGTTTTGCACGATGAAATAGTTTGATTTCAAAATCTATTGTTGTTCACGAGATCTTTAGTCAAAAACAATTTTTTACCTATTTTATTGGCATTTCTTGAAAATTTTGTATTTCTTTTATGAACATACATATACAGATTGGATTTTTCTAAGAACAGTATCCGACGTTAACAACAAAATTTAGAACGGAATGGAATCAATAAACAATACCTTCATTTATTCATGAGGTATTGAGAACCAAACATCAATTATTTACCAATTTTGCGTACTCGTACTTTTTATAGATTATAATTTGTATCAAAAATTTACTAAATGTCGAAATCAATATTTTCTATAAGATTAAATTAGTTTGAAGCCAATATTTTTAATTTTTGAAAAGTTATTTGAATCGAAAATCAATTTTTACCAACTGTTAGTAATGTTCTTCTTAGGTTTTTATTTGATGTAAAAAAAAATTGTCAAAATTTCACCAGATGTCAAAAACGTTATTCATCGTTGTATAAAATTATTTTCATCTTTCTGTGTTATTATCTGTATAACAATTTATTTAAAGTCGATATCTCGACTAGTTCTTGAGATATGGGCAACGAAAAAAGCTTCCCGAAAGTACGGACGTACAGACTTTAAACGGGTAAAAACTCAATCTCTAATTAACAATTTTCTCAAAATTTTGTCAATAGACAGTTTTGTTCATTCCAAAATTTTGAGCGTTTGAGATTTTCAATTGAAGATTTAAAAAAATAATTTTTCAAGATTTGTGTCATTCAAGATTTTTGTCTTTTGGGTTTCAATTTTATACAGTTTCAAAGACAGACAAAATTTTTCAGTTGGATTTGGAATTTGTTGAAAATGATTGCTTAACTGGCATATAAACAAAATTCAAAAATTCAATGGCTTGTTTTAATAATGAAATCCAATAATAGCTATAACAGGTCTCAACTAAAAAACTTATAATAAATAGAAGCCTTTAAAAAATCCAAATATCTTAAAAACGAATCAATGTTTTGATGAGCAGAAAAAAATGTCAATGTAAGTCGAATAAAGCTATCGAACGAGAGATATTAGAGATCAATGGAAAAGCCAAAGTATTTAAATTGACGAAACGGGTCGATTAGAATTAATTTCAAAAGAAGTTAATTATGAAGTCTTGCATAAGTCGCAGTTTGAAAATTTAGTGAAAAGTATTGTCAAAAATTGATTAAACTTTTAATAAAATTACATAAAACAGAGACTAGATGATTTGATTATCATTTTATGAGATAATTTGAGGTCATATGGAAATAAGGATTAAAGGACATTATTAATTAATTATGTTTTGTATTTTGTGCGTGTGTTGGGCTTTAATTGTTTTATTATCTTAATAACAACTAACACATGCACTTATGATGAGCCTCTGATCGTAGTTTGAAGCTTGCTATAAGCTAACTACTTTCTGAAAATTGTGAAGTTTAAAAAAAAAAAATAATATTAATATTGATATTGCATCAACTTAATTCAGCTACATCAATTAAAAATGGTCATAATGAAAAATTTTTAACAAAACGCTTTTTATGCGTCAATAAAGCCTAATCCTAGCAAGAATTTTTATGATTGATAAACAAAAACATCAATCTGAAGGAAAAAATACCGAGTCTTGTTCTTAATTTTAGCTTGGAAACATTTTGAGACCCCCTTTAGTTTCCGATGCAGACATTTCGCTTTATTTTTGTTTTTTTAGTTTGAAGTTTTAAGACAATTAATAAATATTCAAGATATTTATTATTATTTTAAGATGCGCCTCTCACATAATGTTATTTGCATATAGTCACGTATATTATTATATAAATAAAACCATTTAAGAAAGTTTTCAGAAGATCTAATGATGACACTTTGATTAATACAGTAATAACTTTCGACTTATACATTTCAAACCCTACTAATATTTCTAAAGAGAAATTGAAGCATTTAAAATATAATTTAAATTTTATCAAAAAAGGATATTTTTTTGCGTTTTCTGATGTTGAAAATGCTAACAAGAAATGACAGACTTAGGAACTGAATGTTTATGTTCAATTACGACAATATGTCAACTTTGTTTTGAAAATTTGGGTTTCCAAATATACGAAGTGTAAAAAGAAAAAATTATGTGCAAACCTAGTATTTTTTGTGTTTGTCTGGAACTACGAATATAATCTGCCTTCATAAATTTTCAGAAAATCACATCTGATAATCCAAAGTTGATGAAAATTCAAATTGTTCTTCTTCCTTTTTTTATTTTTGTTTTTGGTTTTTGTTGTTGATCCTTGTTAAAAAACCTTTTTGTGTTCGTACATACATATTATGTGAAGGGGCCAAATATTCAAATGAGAAGAATTTAACCCAATCATCAATCATGTAATATTGTTAAAGGATTGATACGGAATGTTTGAAAGTCAGGGGTTTGTCTGTTTGAATGTTTGAGACTTTTTGAGTTGTGACCTTTGAATGGGTTCGACAGTTAAGTTATAAAATTTTAACATTGTTTTTGATTTTTTTTTTATTGTTTAAATTTTCTCATAAAATAAATTATGCGTTGAGGATTCGAGTGTGGCATATGGAATGATATGAGTCTATATGAAATAAATATTAATAATTGCAAAAAAACAAATGGGATGTTACAACTGTTGACATAAATAAAATTACATCATCGTTAAAAGGATAGTTCCTTATATAACCTTTTTAATACTTAAAAATGGCTATAAAACATAAGGGTTAACGTATTCGTTCGTTTTTATTTGTGTTATATATGTGCATATATATAGGAAGGTTTGCTAAAGGTATACCACTGGTTTTCTTAAAGAATTTCTTTAATCCAATATTAATTTTTACTTTATTATCAAATCAGATTTCCTTAAGTCTTTAATTTTGTAAAATCTTTCAATTTTTCTTAGTACCTTCATAATTATATTCCCTTTACTTGTTTACGTAAAGTTGTTTTTGCAGCCATCATTTTATTAAAACCAGAGCAGAGTAATGCAAGCCAACTGACACCTAATTAACTTTTTACCTGTTATTTTACTTTTAATGAGATGCTTGTTAAACGTGTAACTTTTCCTATTTTTGTATCCATGGGCATAACTTTTTGCTTATTTGTTGATTTATTTTTATTTTCTATATCTTTACCTTCTTTTAATCATTAATCCTAGTTTTTATCATAACTTTTTGCATTTAGTCCTGAGTTTAATAACTAAGACGTATGCTGTTATATTATTTATTGAAGTTCTATTAGAAGGGTGGCTTAGCAACTTATAATTAAGATCAATCAATGTAAGAAAAGGACACACTTATGTACATATAACGTAAAACTATTATTCATTTTATTTACTAAAACAAATTGACAGAAACCTAACTTTGTACAAATAATTAATAATTTAGGATAAAACATCTATTATAGTTTGTATTTTATAGCTTTGGGGTAAATTATTTTTTCTAAGTCCGAAGTTGCAGGTCTAAATAACGGTTTATTTGATTATTATTTAATGTTCTCTATATACGAAATATATGCAATCATATTTTATCTTTTTTATATACCCTTATATTTTCTTGCCGTACCCACCTTAAAAGCCATTAACTAATTTCTAGAGCAAAATCAATATAAAATACATACTCAGGAATTTTATTATTTTTTTTCCGAATTTGATTAATAGTTCGTGCAACTCACCTATAATAATTATATACGATATTTTAATAACACGCATTATGGAAAAAGTCTTTTTTTTACCGTCTATGTCGGAGTAATATTTATGATAAATTAATATATCATATATGTTTAAAATAAAAGGAAAGATAACAAAAAGGTATGTTTTATTCAAATAACTTTTTCTTAAATTAAAAAAAGACTTCGGTATACAAATATATATATTATATAAAACAATACAAAAGTTGATCAAATTTTAACAGGAAAAAAGAGGCTAGATGCGACCCACACTGATAAGTTACCACTCCTTCTTTCGGTGTGTCTTGCTTACAAATTTAACAAAATATTTATAACAATAGTTTCTGTGAGATAAATAATTTGATGTCAATATTTTTCTTTGTTCTTCTAATACTCGAGTCGAAAGCCATTTCTTATCTTTGTTAAAATGGTTGTCAGTTGAATTTTTCTAAGGAATTAACTAAAAATTACCAACAATGTTTTGCATTTAATGAAACAGTTCCATTTCAAAATTTATTTTTGTTAAAGAGATTTTTAGTTGAAACAAAATTTTTAAGAATTTTAGTAGAATTTCATAAAAGTTTTTTTAGTATTTCTTATATAAAAAAAATACAGATCGGATTTTTCTAAGAAAATTAAGCACAGAATTAAATCATTTTGTAGTCAATACCTTCATTTATTCAAGAGATATCAAGAATCGACTATCAGTTTTGAAAAATTTTGTGTACTATTTTTTGTACATTTAAATTTTTATGAAAAAATTGACTGCTGTATGTTTTTAAAAGGTTGAGCATAGCAAAGTTTAGGTTTAAAATTATTATTTGTGGAACTTGGTGGGAGCCACAGTTTGCGTCTAACGTTGAGGTCTTGAGGCACGTGAAGCGCGAAGCCCACATTAATATACGTGTATGATGTCAGTTTAACATGTTCGACAACTTATTTCATAAGGGTTGGGAATTCGTTGTTTTCCCGTAATACCAATTTTATCCAAATATTAATTTTTCCCATGAGAATTCGTTATTTTCCCGAGGCCAAAAGTAACTCATGTCCTTTCTTAAGTCTCAAACTATCTCCTTACCAAATTTCATTTGAATCTGTTCAGTAGTTTAGGCGTAATAGCGATCGGCCCACCTGAATTTTCCCATGGGAATGCGTCATTTTCCCGGGGTAAAAAGTAGTCTATGTCCTTTCTCGGGTATCAAAATATATCCATACCAAATTTCATGCAAATTGGTTCAGTAGTTTAGGAGTGATTGAGTAACAGACAGACAGACAGAGTTACTTTCGCATTTATAATATTAAGTATAGAAGAATAGATATAGATAGTATAGATAAAATTAAATCGAAATAGCTAGCGTTATTGGTTTGTGAGATATTTTGGTTAAACCAAAATTTTCAATTTTTTGCATCATTCTGCATCTTTTTCTGTATAACAAAATTGATTTGAAGTCGATATCTCTACCCGTTCTTGAGATATAGACGACGGAAAATATTTCGTACGGGCATACGTACACACGCACGCACAGACATCTCTCTAAAAAACTTTTATTTAGAATCTAAGGACCTTGAAACGTCGAGAAATGTCAACATTTTCAATTCGACAAATAAGACCGATTACAATAACTTCTTTGAGAATTTAAAAAATGATGCTTAAGGAATTCTTAAGAAAATTTAGTTATTTTGTGAATTAATTTAATCTAATTTTATATGTTAATTTAAATGATATTTAAATGTTAAATTTTTAAATCGTACCCTTTTTTCTAGAAAAACAAACAAAAATTAAATTTCAGCTCTTTAGACAGTAAAGTAATGTAGAGAATCGAAACAGTGTGGGTACATTAGAAACAACTAAAAACATTGCTGTTTTAGCCCGTTTCTTTATTCTTTTCGAATAAAGTATATGAATTATTAGTCATAAGCCGATCGATCACCAGCAATATCGTGTCTTTAATAAATTGTCTTCATTATAGGTACAATTTCAACGTACATTAACTACGTGTCACTAAATACTGTTGGTTTTGGACTTGATAGTGGTGCGATCAAAACTAACTTATTCGGTAAAGAAGTTCAACCGTGGGGATAAACTTATAAAGCTACTTAGCTATGATTTATGGCCAAAATTAGAAGACATTGATGTAAGCCATGTTTATTTTCAACCACACAAACAACACAATTTTGCAAGAAAAGTTTCCTCACTGTATTATATCCCGAAGAAGTGATCAAAATTCTTAGCAATTATTTAGAACCATTAAGATGAAACCCGTAAAGTTATCGAGGACATACAAACCGCAAATTATTTATGGAAAATGTTATTCCCTTTCACACAATGACATTGCCATCCTCTTATCGGAAAACAGTTGTTCAAATGGGGACTGAAAATTTGTTCACACTTTAAGATATAAGTTTAAGAGGGTTTAAATGAAGCACCAACTTAAAATGACCAAAGAACTGAACAAAGTTTATTTTCTATACTTCAGTGTTAGAAGCTTGTAATTATCACGCTATGACTTAACGCCTTCAAAGACAAAAAATAAAAAGAGGCTGGGATGCGACCCACACTGATAACTTCCCATCCCGTCTATCGATTTGTCTTGCTTAAAAGTTTGTCTAAATGTATCAATTCTTGCCAAATTTGCGTTCTATTTTTTGTAGATTTTATTTTTTTTATGAAAAAACGGACTGTTGGATTTTTATAAAAAAATTACTGAATATAAAAAACAATATTTTCTGTGAAATAAAATAAGTTTGAAGCCAATATTTTTAATTTTTGAAAAGCTATTTGAGCCGAAAATCAATTTTTACCAACTTTTATTAATTTTTTTGTTTAGGTTTTTATTTTTTGTAAAAAAACTGTCAATTCAATTTTTCTCAAAATTTTTCCCAATGTTGAAAACAATATTTCTTATAAGTTAAAATTATTAAGAAGCCATAATCTCAAATTTTTGAAAAGATATTTAAGTCGAAAATCAATTTTTACCAACTTTTGTTAAATTTTTTTTTCGGTTTTTAATTTTTTGTAAAAAAACTGTCAATTCTATTTTTTTTAAAATTTTACTGAATGTTGAAAACAACATTTTTTGAAAGATAAAAGTAGTTTAAAGTCAATATCTCAAAGTCTTGAAAAGATATTTGAGTCAAAACTCAATTTTTACCAACTTTTTTTTTATTTTTTTTTAGGTTATTATTTTTTGTAAAAAAAACTGTCCATTCGATTTTTCTCAAAATTTTATCAGATGTCAAAAACATTATTCTTCATTGCACAAAATTGTTTTGGAAATGAAATCATATTTTTGTCGTAAAATTTTCGAAGCGACAAATTTTTTTTTTCAGTTTTTTTGATTTATAAAAAAAACCGTTAATTGAATTTTTTTCCAAAAATATAATTGTTTTGTATCACGTTACAATACATAATATAAAATTTAATTCAAGTCTCTAGCGTCATTGGTTCATGAGATATTTAGGGTTAACCAAAATTTTCACCTTTTTTTTAAACTGCTATGGTAAAAAAAACACCCACGCAATTTTCTTGAGAGCCCTTTCTGCATTTTTCTGCCTTATTATCTGTATAACAAAATTTATTTGAAGTCGATATCTCTTCTGGTTCTTGAGCTATGGACGACGAAAAAAACGTCGCGAACGTACGGACGTACGGACGTACGTACACACGCACGCACAGACATCTTTCTAAAAATCTTTTATTTCGACTCTAGGGACCTTGAAACGTCGAGAAATGTCAAAATTTTCAATTTGACAAATCGGACCCATTACAATAACTTCCTATGGGAAGTTAAAAATTAAAAAAATCAAATGAAAATAATATTCTATAAACACTTATAATAAAACAGTGTAATAAAGACAAACATTACAATTTATTATAAGACATTTATGAGCGTGGTTCATTAGTTTTTAATATATTTTTAAGTATAGGTTTACTTATCATAGCACTAAGAAGATTTACGTTCGAATTCATGCAATCCGTTATTAGTGCCATGTTAAGATGAGTTCAATAATTTAAATAAATTTTTACAATAATTAAAATGCAAACAATTTAGCAGATCAGGTTATCAATAATAATGGTTATCAATTATTAAAAAAAAAGCAATTTTATTAGTAAACAAAACTAACATATGAAGCAGATTACTTCGATGCTCAAAAGGTCAAAGAAACGAAGAGCATTACGCTGTTCCTATTTGGCTTTATTTATGTGAATTTTGTGCAAAAACAAGTCAGTATTTGGTATTTATATTTTAGCTGTTGCGGAAAGCAAGAGTGCCAAACTTCTGCCTCTCGCTTTATAAACTCCAAAGTTTGACAATAAAATTAAGACTCTTTAATGACCGAGGTCTTTATAACTTTTAACACAGTCAGGCTTGAAAATCGTTTTCTTCAAAAAATCATGGTCTGACCCATGTCAAAGCCCAAAGCGAAAACAATTCAGATTTTCATAGACCACCACGAGATTTGGGTTATAACTTCGCGGGGCTGTATAATACTTCTAATAGCAATGCGAGCTCAAACAAATAAAATGAGTTTCAGTCTCCACCAGTTGAAAGTTCTCCCCAAAAACATATTTAGTGACAAGGCTTCATTCTGGATGAGTTCATCAATCGTTGGATTTTTAATTGAAATGCATCGAGAGTCATTGCTTTGTAAGGAGTTTAGGTTGGTAGCATCATCAGCAGGTATATATTCTTTTTTGAGAACATTAATGACGTTGGGTAGACAATCACGACAAGTGGTTTAAAGAACTGCTATGTTCTACACACTCCATGCTACAGTGGCTACTTTTCATCTTTATTATGAAAACTATTTTAAACCTCCGATAAACTGTTAGTTCAGTCAAAATACACTTCTGAAGAACACCATGAGCAGGCTTTGAAATAAAATTCAGGTTTTATTTAATGCAATACAAAAACAAAGAAGATGCATTTAAAAACTAACTTTAGTACGTTTTTATTTCTCAACTAATGATTGGCTTGGATAAATTACAGACCTAAACCACGTTACTAAGTTCATGCATATTCTTTTAATGGACTTTAAAATAAACAGAACATTGATTAAAGATTTATGTATCTGAACGCGCTGTGGACTTAGCACAATGTATAAAAGATTCTAAATGGTTTTAATTCCCATCTACGATAATTCCAATTGTTAATCCCTAAAAAAACCACGGAAATTTCACTCTACAATTTACATAGTATAAAAGTATAAGTATCTATTTATATATACATTTCATTAACCTAATTGGTTGATTATCTGAGATTTATTTTTATTTACACATTTAATTCCCCTTTTATGTGGCGTACCACAAAACTAACCGATTGCTTTTGGCACGTTACAATGCAAACAATAGAAAAACGATAAAACAAATTTCATCCTGCTCTAATGTAATATAGCCGAACCTTAACATACACAAATAAGCCGATAGAAGGTTCATATAGATATCTTTATCCTACCTACGAGTATACATATATACATATGAACTTACAGAATCAACATGGAGTTCCTTTTATAAAAATAAAATTCCGATAACTAATGCAAAGATAAATTAAATCTATAGAAATAGATTGCACGTGGATACGAATATTGTGGATGCGACATAGACCACACAATTAATTCAATGGATGGTGGTTACATTAAACCTTTGAGGATGATGTGCTTAGTGCTAGATGTGGTAACTGGTAACCACAACTTCCATCTGATAAACCTGCAGGATATTTTTACTCTTTCAATAAAGGACACAAATTTATATCGTACCTTCGCTGAACGTCATGATCACAAGGCGAGGTACCTCTGGCCTCTTGGGTACATTCGTTTTATTTTTGTATCTTTTGTGTTCATTTAACACGTAAGTTTCCGAAATAAATAATTATTGACAAATCATATACAAGAAGGACTTCAACAAAATGTTATAGGTGGGTAGGAAACGAACAAACGATTATGTTGCAATCCAGAGCTCAGTACAAAATGAATAGGTAGCTACAGAAATTAAATGACACTGTACAAGTGCAGTTGTAGCTAACTGTGCAGTTACGGTTGGCCTTTTTAATAGTTAAAAGTTATTACATGAGTTCTTAAACAAGAGTCTTAAAATTGTCACATAAACTTTCGAAATCTTACCTAGGGTGTATTTTATAGAAGCTTCCCAAATGCACACAAAGATGCAACTAACTTTGAATAAACATTCTATAAATATACAAGTACCTATACCTACTTATATTTATAGAAAAGTTGCATTGAAAGGAAAGTTTGTATTTTGCAAATATGGAAGTAGGGTTAATCTTATTTTAAAAATAACTATCCCCAAAGGATGCTTTCCATATTGCCATCAGATAGTTTAACTGAGTAAAGTTTAATTCCTTTTATAGAGTAGAAAATTTAAAGGAAAACATTTTATTTATTGTGAATGAGATAAAATGTTAGCTATAAGGTGGATTATGTTTGAACAAAAAGAAACCAAAACATTAATTTAATTGCCAAATATTTGACTGTACTTTGAATAAGTTTTTTTTTTTTAGTTTTGATGTTTTGTGATATTTGCATATAAAGTGACCGATATAAATGTAGCCAAATCCACTTAGGGGGTTTCAAACTTTTTAATTTTACGTAGGACGTTAGAAATTTTCTTAAACATAAATAGTGTCTTTAATGTAAACTGGCTCAAGTATACCAGTTTTAAAAAATTGGGATTTTACAATGTCTTCATACATACATGTATTGACTTAAAGTTGTTAATGAAGGAAAGTGCTACGTGTTTTCACTAAATAGACGAAAGTTAAATAGTGTCAATTTTAAATTACATGAAAAGAGTCTTAAACATGAGTTATAGCCTTAAATCAGATTGAAAGGATTTTAAAACGCTGCAATTTAAAGTTATTTGTAATTTGTACTGAAAAATAAATTTATTTTTTATCAATCTAAATTTTACATTCTAAAATATTTCACAGAAGTAATTTATATTTTTATGAATTGCGTAAAAATAACGCTCTTTAAGTAGAAAGGGTTTAGCGGATTTGTTAACAACATATTTTCTGTGACACAAAGGCATCGAATAGATTATTTTCTTAGTTACTGAAAAACAAAATGTGGTTGAATACATTTATACCAGAAACCAGATCCATACATTATTACAATTAACCTCCCGATAAAGCAGTCGAATAATTTTGTATGCAGTGGTTATGGCAAAGGTATTTATTTTGAAGTCTGTCTAACAGTGGTAATTTAAAGAACTATCAACCTAGCTAAGTGTGAAGTTATAGTCTGGGTGGAATCGGCTAAGGTGATAATTGACTATCATTTTTTTGATAGTCAAATTTGAATATCATTTTCATTCCGTCTGTGTAAGATGATTCAACTCAATTCGATTGAACAATTTCAGATTATAATTGTCACAATTCATTTTTGCTATGGTGAAATTTTAAATTTTTAAAATTTTAAAATTTCCTATAAAAAGTATCAAATTGGCTGTGTTTAAATTACATTCTTACTTTTCTTATGTTTTTTTTCGAATTACGTAAGCTTTGTCCGTCACAAGAATGTGTTTTTGTACCTAAAAAGGGTAACTGAAAAAATTTGTTTGTAAACGTCTGATAGCTCTATTCAGAAACGACATATTCGCAGGAAAATGACTATCAAATTTTTCTAGTGACAGCTTTTTAGGTATCAGTTTGACTATCACCTTGCACAGATATAATTCGATTATTTTGACTGTCAACAATCACCTTAGCCGATTCCACCCCTGTTCTTTTGTATTCTTCTTTTTTGTAAATTATGATGTTTTTTTCAAAATCTTTCTGAACTCATGATTTGAACTGATAACTTCGTACTTTGCAATTTTGTATAAAATAAAAAAAAAACGACTTTGAGATTGAAGAAAACAATTTCTACTAATTTCTTGTTGAATTTTTTAAAAAAAAAAACTATCAATTTCTAATTTTTTTTTAAAACAATTGGTAAGAACAATATATACATGTACATATATATAAGATGAAATAAGTTTGAAGTTAAAATGTGTATTTTTACTCAAGATACTAGAGTCAGGGAATATATTTAAACAGTTTTTAGTAGTGTTTTATGCAGATTTTTGTTTTACTTTTATAAACAAAAAACTTTAAATTAATTATAATAAGAATTAAATGTAAACATTTTTTTTTGAAAATTGTCAAAATCTTTGAGTTAGGACTTCTTGGTTATAACCTTACATAATAACTTAAATGTTCATGCTCATGCTAAATAAAAAACAAAAGTTACCAAAGGTGTCTTAAACAGCTTCTGGTCTAATTTTTTTTTAATAAAAAGTAGTTAAAAGTAAAAGTTAGTAAAGTTTTCAACGCAACAGTGAATAGCTGCCTTTGCTATGGTGATGAAATATACGGCTTTAAGCATTTAGAATAACTAGAAAATGTTGAAAGATATTTTTTCAAACTAATTTTCAGGCTATACCTAAGAACATCCTTAATTATGCGATCCATACGGAGTCTGGCTTACCTTCCAATTTTCTACAAAACTTAAAGGCAAATGTGGAATACATTATCAAGGTAATAAGTCGATGACACCTAAATTTTGAGAAACGAGTTCTTAAGATAAGTTTTGATAGTGGTTACACCCCAGTCAAAAAATGTTATGATCTAGCTCTTTTGAACGAGTTTTCGATCACATTGCGAACCGATAATACCGAAGAATTGAAAATGTCTTTATACGGCTGCATAGCTCACATCGACTAGAATCAGAATTGTACGGAAAGAGTTTCTCTTTCAACGTCAAGTAGTGTTTATCGACAATTAAGTTTTACCTTAGATGCAAACAATTATATCAGAGATGAGTTTTCAGTTTCAGAAATGAGGTTGATTTTTAAAGTCAGCACTAAAATACTAGAATTGAACAAAAAAAACTCAATATGCAGATTATTTTCTTTTTAAAGTTTTAAGTTTTACTTTCTGATTGTATTTTTATTTTAAATTGTATTTTCTTTACGGCAGACTGCATATTGCCATGATTTGTAATAACTTCTTTAAATATGTTATTGTAGAATACGAATTGAAAAAATAAAGAAAGAAAAGAAATGAATTGAATTGATTTGATTTGAATTGAATTCTTTTTTTTTTAGCCCTTTTTAAGTTTTTTTTTCTTAATTTCTGTACAACGTTGTAATGTGCAAAGTGAAAATGAATGCAAGTTTATTATTAGTGAGATGTTGAGGATCACATAAATTTTCAATACTCACTTCATTATATTAAACGTCCTTTCTATATAATTTTGATGTTATTTTCTATAGAAACAAATTTATTTACATACATGTTGTTGAGATATGGTCATTGATAAATTTCGGTTACGGTCGATTTTCGAAATTAAGCATCAATGAACACGAGTAATAGAAGGATGGGTATTTAATTTAATAACGGAAAAAAACGATTTTAAAATGAAAAAGGAGACTTTTTTGACTATGCTTCTAAAAGAACAACAACTTGTTTGTAAAAACAGAATTTTTTTAATCGTTATTCGTCAAATTGGATGACAGTTGGTATTCTTAGAGCTTTCAGATGAATTTTACCAAATTTCTTTTTATATATATAAGACAAGTTTGATGAAAACGGTAGATGCAGTGAATGAATTTAAAAAAAAAACTCTCAAAATATTAATGATACACTGTGGCGTATACGTACTCTTTTAATATTATTAAACTAAGTTACCCATATAATCTTCCAGACACATTAAATAATAAATTATATCCAAAATTCTTCATTCCTACGAAGAACTACCTTTTTTTAATCGTGTGAAGAAATTAATTCGTATCACCTGAAACAATGAAAAAAGCAAACCTAGTCCAACTTCATCTCATACCTACACCTACACCTTATCTCAAAAATTATTGAATTATTAATGACTCTTAAAACATGCGCTATCTGGACAAATTTTGTAATAAATTATAAATGAGCTGATGAATAAATTAATTCAGTTAATTCGCTTTAGTATATCTGAATTCGATTCAATTGCAGTTAAACAAAATAAAGTAAAATTTATAGGCATTTTTAAGTCCAATAACTTACCAGTGATTTATGTATTGTATGTATATAATTGTTTTAAAGTAACAGTATTAAAGATAATCGCATTCTCTTTCATCCAAAGTAAAAATTAAATCCATAATTTTGGTGTTGGGTTACTCCTTTCTCCAGGGTAAATACAAGAGCCACTACTGAAAAATCCACTTGCAGCACTTTTACATTAATATAATTTTATAAATATAACTACATATACCTATGTATGTAAGACGTTTAACACTGATTCACACAATATTTATTACAATTATACATAAATTACATACATGTTACATGTAATAATATTATTTTTAATTTTATTCGATTACATATTCATACATCACCATATTAATTCTATTTAATGTCGTTTGATGCTTAAATTTTAAATTAACTCTTTTTGAGAAGTGAAAAGTTTCAGGGTAAATTGAAATTAAAATCTTATTTGCCAGTAGCCAGTAAACCGATTGCAAAAACAAAAAACAAACAACAAAATCAAGTTAAATCCACTGCACTTTTAAAATTAAATTGTACATAAAACCGGTGGGTCAGTGGGTGGTAAGGGAAATGGTGGGTCAAACGATATTCAATTAACGATATCCTCGTATAGGCAATTTGATAGATATCTATAGACTATATCCAAATAAAAATAAAAGCTGTCAATAATCTGTCAATGGAAAAACTTGCGATGATTTTCGTTTGCTTTATTATTTTTTTTTAAATTGATCTTTCAATAAAATTGTGTAGGTATGTTTATATGCACTCGAATTTGTATATCCGAAAACACACACTTATTTGGTGGTATAAAGTTCCTTTGTAAAAAGTAAAAACAACGTAAAACCGTTCTAACGTATCATGTTAAAAGCGCAACGAATAAAAACAAACTGAATTACATAAAATTTACAGATTCACTGAAAACCCCTGACATTTGAAAAGGCTGGTGAAGACGACGACAATGTCTACCTTGCCACCGGTCCAACTAACAGAAGGAAAACAAAAAAACACGGACGGATAAATCTGAAAGCCGCACTCACTGTGTTCGGAAAAGTTTTGTTTTTATCAAACGGAAATAATACAGAGACATTGAGAATAAAAGAGAGAAAGAGAGCGAGACGGAAAAATTATCTTCATTTGGGGAGTCTTCGTAAAATGCTGAAGTTGATGGCACTGCCACATCTATCTCTATGCCCTACGAGTGTTGATAAACATTTAGGACGTTAGGATAGGTTCAAAGGGTCTCGCCCTCAAAGGTTCTCATTCCGGATGCAGTTTTGAGAGACCCGCAAAAGCTCTTCCTTCGACCATTTGTCGAAGGTTTTTGAAGAGAACCTGTAAAAGCTTAATCGGAATGTGCTAGCTAGGGAATGTTTATAAGAGAAAACAAAAGCACATAAAGAGAGTTTACTATTTACTTTAAAGGAACCGGTAACCGGTTCCTGTTCCGGTTGTAACGAACATTTTCATCATACCGAAACAAAGGGGAAAACAATTAAATGGGCGAATGAATGGAAATATTTGGTGTCTTGAGAACTCAAGAAACATTCTCAGCTGAAACCGTTTAAAGAGAAAATTTAAGACTTTGAAATATTGAAGTAAGCTGAGTGAGCAAACCATGTGCGAGTTGGAAGTATCTTTACTGTTGTGTTGGCTGTATCTACGGATGTATCTTTACCGGCAAGCCTATATCACTTCGCCACCCTTATAGATAGCTTTGTTCGCTCTATGAGGGGATGTAGAGAGGAAGGAGGCTTTGGATGTGTGGGAAGGGGGATTTACTTTTTCATCGTCTCCATCGTAGTCCCCGACACCCCAATAGAAAATTCTTGTTTATGTTTGTGAAAATCGACTGTAGATTTTCAATTGATAAATAAATGCCGGTGGATTTTCATTATTTTTTGTTTTGATGTTTAATGAAGCGCGGTGTTGTTTTACGCGACAGGCAGGTTAGAGGGCTCTGTGTTCTCACGATGATTTTTTGTTCGTGTTTCTTTGTATCTTTTTGTACACATTAAAGATATAGACAAAGAATGACATCACCATTTTAAACGGTATCAACAGGTGGCGGCAAAAGAAGATTGTCTTTTTTTTACGTCCGGACAAGAGGCTCTGGGGGTTGAATCATTAAGACACATTCGTGTTGACACTAAGTGCACTTCAGATATGTACTTACCTACCTAATACAGAGTGCAGTGACAATATTAAATTTAATCTTGAGTTAAAATAAAATGTAATTTAATGTGTTGCATGCTGTCATAATTAGCGTCAAGGTGACGTACGAAGGTGTATGTAGGTAGGTGCACACAAGCGCAAATATATGGATCATATAGCAAGAATATGTGAACTTTTTAATATCATTTATTTGATATATTCTGTTAATTGACAAACGCTTGAGTGAATGTGTCATGGATGGTGTTTACAACAAATTTTTGTGTAGGTCAATTTGAGATGGACATATGGTGATGATATAGTGTGATGTTTCACAGAAATGGAACTATTTAGATCATTTTTATTAATTTTAGCAAATACGATGTGTAAATAAAATTATTCAATTAATAAATTACATACATACATATATGTAAGTTTTTGTTTTGTTTGTTATAAAAAAAAGCTTGATCTAGTTTTCTATCGACTTATTACGTACTAAGTAATTTGTATAGAAAAGAAAATCAAAAATAAAAAAAAGGCCTTGTATGCGACTTAAACATATAACTTCCGATTGTTTAAAAAGATTGTTGTTAGCAATAAATGTCAATTATTGACAAATTTGTCGACTGTAGGTAAATATAGAATTGATATGAACTTGAAAAAAGAAAAGCGTCAACCAATCATTTTTTGTATAGTAAAAAAAGTATTGACTCCTAAACTGTTTTATACTAAGAAAAATCACGTTTTTGCCACTTTGTAAAATTTGTATTAAAAAGAAACATTTAAAATTTTGTTAATACCTACAAAAATTCTATTAAAATTGTTTAAATTACAAAATTAATATACCCTATCTAATATTATGGTGGGGAACTTCTCTGCAGTTAAATAAAGTAGATAGTAATAAGAGCAAATCGACTTTACATACATACACACCTCACCGCTTGCATTACGAACGTAATGTATAGTTTTTTATTTATAACTTTTCACTGCTTCAACTATGTCTTTTAATATTATAATTTTGTTCTTTTGATTATAAAATCAAATATTGTCGATTATCAAAAAGACGGTTTTGTTCCGAATGCCCCGTTTAACACTATTACTACTCTTATTTAAATTTTTCAAAATAACGTCGAACTTTAAAAGAAAAACGACATTATTTTCATATCAAATGGAAATAGAGTCACTTTCACTTATTACTATCAAATTTATTTTAAAAAAACTTCCACCCAAATTATTTATTTGAAGTTCTTAAAAAAGACAACTTGGCTTTTTATTATTTCAAGAAAATGAGGGCACCAGTGTGAAGTTATCAGTACCGTTCGCATTCAATCCTCTTTTTATATTTAATTTGATATGAGATTTTTTAATAAATAATTTGGATCCATTATTTAACCTTAAATTCAAAAAATATGAAGGCATTGAAAAAAGCCTTTCATTTAATCTTGAAAAAAAAAAAACAAATTTGAAATACTCAAATGAAAATTTGAACCGTACAAATTTAAAAAAAAATCTAACTAATTTTCAATTCGAGAATTTTCAGCAAAAAAAAACCGAGAGTATGGAAAGCCAAAGGAATATCTTGTGAAAATATTCATGACTATAGTAGACGTTACCATTTGCTAGAATTCTTAAATTAATTCAAGCATTTTTTATAAGAAACTGTGTTTGCAAACAGAAATAGAAAAATAAATGTTTTTTTAATCGCGAACAAAATTCTAAATTTTCGATAGAAATATTTAAAGGAAAATAGGCGGATTTTTTCTATTGTGTGATACTGTCAATCACAATTTTAAGTTACACATATTTAACCTGCCATAGGAAGTTATTGTAATGGGTCCAATTTGTGGAATTGAAATTCACAAGGACACCTGGTCAAATTTTTGGGAAAGATCAAATCGACAGTTTTCTTACAAAAAAAAACCCAAACATTACTGAAACTTGTCAAAAATTGGTTTTCGACTTAAATATCTTTTCAAAAATTAAAGATAATGACTTAAAAATAATTTCATCTTATAACAAATATTGTTTGCAACGTTCATTAAAACTGTTAGAAAAATTGAATTCACAGTTTTTTTTTACAAAAACAAAACCTACAAAAAATGACTAAAACTTGTTAAAAACGTATTTTTAACTCAAATATTACTAATTTTAACTTGTAAAAAATATTATTCTCGACATTCTTTAATTTTTTTATAAAAACCCAATAGTCATTGTGTTCATAACAATTAAAAGCTAAAAAAATAGTAGTAGTTGGTCAAAAATTGATATTCGATTCTCGATACCTCGTGAATAAATGAAGATATTGACTTCAAAATGATTTCATTCATTGCTAATTTTTCTTTGAAAAAAAACTAATATCTATTTGTTAATACAAGAAATAAAAACTTTCAAGAAATGCCACTAAAATTTGCACTAAGACACTCGTTGACAAAAATAGATTTTGAAATCAAACAATTTGGTCATATTCAAAATATTGATGGTAATTTTTAGTTATTTTTTTAGAAAGAAAAAACAACACGAAATCCTACAAAAACATCAAAAAACTAACAAAAAATGATTTTCGACTCAAGTATCACGAGAACAAAGAAAGATTTAAAATTACGAAATTACGTATTTGTCTCACACAAAATATTGATATGAATATTTTGTTAAAGTCGCATCCCAGCCTCTTTTTTGTAGTACCCGTGGCGTAATGGTTAGTGTGTAGGACTATTATGCTAGAGGTCTTGGATTCAATCCCTGCTTCCTTTTGCAAGGAATTGACAAGATCCCCTCCATCACTGAAAACATTACTCGCACACAGAAATGGTTGAGAGTTTCAAGTCACTAGGCACTAGTTCTCAACGGAGTGTTGTGCCACCTGTTTTATGTATTTTTGTTTTTCATTTTTTTTTCTGAGGTCATCAACTTCAAACTAAAATATCTCAAAACCTTCGGCAATGATTTTGGTAGTATTTAACGCATATAACGTTACTAATTTAAACTTTCATTTTTGAATGCACTGGGACATAAATAAGACCGCGAAGTTGATCAAATATTACATTTTATTGAAACATCTTCACACTATCTGTTAACCCATATGTTAGTTGGATATTCTTAATTATTTCAAATTTTTCCAAATGTAACACAACTTTTAAATCATTCTTCTGGATTACCTTAAACAGCTTAGATATTGATATTGACAATATTGAAATGGAAACAAATTTCTAGAAATTATTAAAAAAAATTGATGAATGAATTTTGAAGTCATATGGTTCTCCCCTGTAGTGATGATACTTTGTGCGTAGGACTGCCATGCTTAACAAATGTACCTCTAGTTTATCAACATTCAACAATAAGAGTTCATTAAACTACATAAATGTTTACCTACAAATGACATATAAAAATGAAATATATAAATCTTCATTTGTGTAAGAGTTGTGGTAGATAACCATGTATCTATCAAACACGACGTAACGTAAGTGCTAATTACTAGTTTCAACAACCATTGACTTGGTCTTTGGAATTGACATATTTTTTGTGACCATAAGCTTTAGTTTAAACGTTGGTTTCAGAGCTACACGTGTTTTAAATCGGAAGGTGCGGTGTGTTGATTGATTCTTTTTTCTAGGTACATAAAATACGCATACCAATACAACATTTAAAGCAATTTTACTCACTGTCTCTGTTTATCGATTAGTCACTAATAAATACCTAAGTTCCTATGTTCATATAAACAAAAACTAGGAATAATTTATCCATCGAAAAATGTTCTCCGGACAGAACATGTACCTAATTATTATTTTATGTTTGTTTGGCATTTCGCGATCATATCTTCTTTTTCCGAAACTGTCCGTCCTGCAGGTTAGTATACTCCATAAATAAATCAGCCTTTAATATACTTCTACATAATTTTATTATTTATTTCTCATAATATTCAAGATAACAATGTCCATTTCAACACCAGTTTTCGTTCCAAATCAGAAAATGTATTTCGATTGGGGATTTCAAATGAATTATGACCTTCCAGCCAATTTGTCTTCCTTCTATTCAGTTCCAATTTGGCCAGGAGCATTTAATAAGAGACTGTCCAGAGACATTGACCATTCTAAGTATCAAGTTCTCAATGAAGGAGTACATTCAAACGATTTTACTGCCGGTGAATTATATATTGGATTTGAAGACTTGCTTTTGAGGTAATTGTCTTCAAATAGATTTTATGATACTCGTAAATAAATTAATGATATATATAAATTCTCTTCCCTATATTCGTAAAGCTATGGATTCCATGAAACATGTTTGTTGAAAAGTGTATGTGAATTAGCAAAACATCCTTTCCATGATGATGAGCAAAATTTAATTACGGAAATTGTGACATTTATTTTAAGGTTAGTCAATTATATTTGATTGAACTTTTGCATATTAGTTTTATATGACAGAATTACAATATTGTACAATTGATTCTTAAACTTTCAGTTTTTAGTTCACGTTTTTGGTTTAAAAAAAAATAAGTGTTGTGTAAGAAAATTCAAAAATATAAAAATATGTATTTATTGTTTGGTTGTGTGATGTATAATTCTGTTCTATGGAGGAAGTGCCCAAATTTCCAACTCCTCAGGGACCAATAATACTTGTTTACTTTTATTGTTTTAACTTTCAAAACAGTGTTATTTAAACTTCATTACTTTTAAGATCAATTCTAAATAAAAATGAGATTTTCTAATACTAATATATTAAATGTGAATAACCAATTATTTTCGAATCTTAATTTCAAATTTTTATAACACAAAAGTTTAAATTAAATTATATATATTTATTCGGAGAAAGAAGATAATAAATTACTAACAGAGTTACACCCCAATCGAATTTCAAAATTCAAAATGATAAGGCTCCTTATTTCGTATAGATCCAGTTTGGTTTCTCAAACCCTTAATCTCTTAACTAAGTCGCAGTGTTAGAATTGGGGTCATTTTTGGGCTCCTGTTAGTGGAATTAAGGATTGATTTCCTTAGCCCTAACCCCCAAACTTAAGTCAAAATCAGTAACTTTTGGAGACTTTCTAAGACAAACAAAATTTAGAAATGAGGCTGGGATGCGACCCATCCCGTTTGTCGATTTGTCTTACTTAAACAATATGAAGTCAATATCTTCCTCTATTCTCCTAGTACTTGTGTCGAAAACCATTTCTTATCTTTCTTAGGTTTTTGTTGTTTTGTAGGTTTTCGTGTTTTGTTTTTACAAATTTAAGTAGCATTTCTTGAATGTTTTTATTTCTTATATTTCTTAATTTATTCACGAAATATCGAGAATCAAACAGCAATTTTTACCGATTTTGCGTACTTTTTTTTGTAGATTTTAATTTTTATGAAAAAACTAACATTTGTATTATTATAAAAATTATACTGAATGTTGAAAACAATATTTTCTATAAGATGAAATAAGTTTTAAGTCAATATTTTTAAATTTAGAAAAGAAATGTTTGAGTCGAAAAACTAGTTTTACCAACTTTTAGTAATATTTTTTTTAGATTTTCATTTAAAAAAAAAAAACTGTCAATTCGATTTTTCTCAAAATTTTACTAGATATCAAAAACGTTATTCTTAGTTTCAAAAAATTATCCTGAAGATAAAATTATCCTTTGTTCGTAAAATATTCGAGGTGACTATTATTTTTTTTTTGATTTATAACAAAACCGACACTTAAATTTAGTTTCAAAATTATTTATAATATAAAATTTAATTCAAGTCACTAGCAATATTGGTTCGTGAGATATTTTGGGTCAGCCAAAATGTTTACTCTTTTTTAACTTTCCATAGGAAGTTATTGTAATGGGTCCGATTTGTCGAATTGAAAATTTTGACATTTCTTGACGTTTCAAGCTCCCTAGAGTCAAAATAAAAGATTTTTAGATACAGATGTCTGTGCGTGCGTGTGTACGTACGTTCGTACGTCCGTACGTTTGTGACGTTTTTTTCGTCGTCCATAGCTCAAGAACCAGAAGAGATATCGACTTCAAATAAATTTTGTTATACAGATAATAAGGCAGAAAGATGCAGAAAGGGCTCTCAAGAAAATTGGGTGGGTGGTATTTTTACCATAGTAGTTTAAAAAAAAGTTAACATTTTGGTTAAACCTAAATATCTCATGAACCAATGACGCTAGAGACTTAAATTAAATTTTATATTATATATTGTAACGTGATACAAAACAAGTATATTTTTGGAAAAAATCCAATTAACGGTTTTTTTTATAAATCAAAAAAACTGAAAAAAATAAATTGACACCTAGAAAATTTTACGACTAAAATATGATTTCATCTCCAGAATAATTTTGTGCAACGAAGAATAATGTTTTTGACATCTGATAAAATTTTGAAAAAAATCTAATTGACAATTTTCTTATAAAAAATAATAACCTAAAAAAAAACATTACTCAAAGTTGGTAAAAATTGAATTTCGACTCAAATATCTTTTCAAAAACTTGAGATTAAGGCTTCAAACTTATTTTATCTTAAAAAAAATAGTTTTTTCAACATTCTGAAAAATGTTGAGAAAAATCGAATTGACAGTTTTTTACAAAAAATAAAAACCTAAAAAAAAATTAATAAAAGTTGGTAAAAATTGATTTTCGACTCAAATATCTTTTCAAAACTTTGAGATATTGGCTTTAAACTACTTTTATCTTTCAAAACACATTGTTGTCAACAGTCAGTAAAATTTTGAAAAAAATCGAATTGACAGTTTTTTTTACAAAAAATTAAAAACCGAAAAAAAATTTACAAAAGTTGCTAAAAATTGATTTTCGACTCAAATATCTTTCAAAAATTTGAGATAATAGGTTCTTATTAATTTTAACTTATAGGAAATACTATTTTCAACATTCGATAAAATTTTGAGAAAAATCGAATTGACAGTTTTTTCTTACAAAAAATAAAAACCTAAAAAAAAACAATACTAAAACTTGGTAAAAATTTACTTTCGACTCAAGTAGATTTTCAAATATTGGCTTCAAACTTATTTTATTTCACAGAAAATATTGTTTTCGATATTCAGTAAATTTTGTATAAAGATCCAACAGTCCGTTTTTTCATAAAAAAATAAAATCTACAAAAAATAGTACGCAAATTTGGTATAAATTGATACATATAGACAAACTTTTAAGCAAGACAAATCGAGAGACGGGATGGGAAGTTATCAGTGTGGTTCGCATCCCAGCCTCTTTTTTTAATTGCTATAGTAAGAAAACCAAAAACTCAATTTATTTGAGTCATTTCTGCATCTTTCTGGATTATTATCCGTATAACAAAATTTATTTGAAGTAGATATCTGGTTCTTGAGATATAGATGACGAAAAAAGATTCCCCAACGTACGAACGAACGTACTGACGCACGCACAGACATCTCTCTGAAAATCTTTTATTTGGATTATAGGGACCTTGAAAAGTCGAGAAATGTCAACATTTTCCATTCGCCAAATCGGACCGATTACAATAACTTCCAATGAGAAGTTAAAAATATCGAAGACGGATTTTTGTGAACTTAAAGAGCTCTAAATCAGGAAAATTTTTAAATTTGGCAATTTGGTTTCGGCGGAAAAATACTATACCCGGCAAACAAAATTTTATACCTTTACCTACCTACATAGCAGATTCGATTTTGTATGTTAGTAAGTAGGCTTGTTTTTTCTTAGCAGATCAGCGATGGGTCTTTTTGAAAAATTGCACGAAGATTAGTAGAATCAAAAGTTTTGCAGTAGACATTTATATTTTAAAAATATAATAAAGATTTAACTTTAATAACAAAGCTAATAAAAGTTGTTTTTAAGTAGATAGGTAGGAAAATAAGTAAATGTAGGCAGTTTGTTTTAACATAAAACAATTGATTTTTCACTACTACGATTGCGCTTTGTGCAGTTTTTGAAAATCCGTTTTGCATTTTTCGATGTTCTTAATATATTAATATTTACTTGAAGTCGATATATCCACTAGTTCTTCCAATAAGGTCGACGAAAAATAGTGTCAGATATAAAATTCTCACAACAATATTTTGTAAATATGTTTTATATGAACATTTTTATAACGCTACAAAAAATATATGATAATTTTTTGATTAAGTTTTAATTATTTCTTTTACTGCTACAGTGTTAAAATAATCTTTATAAATTAAACCTTAATAAAGAAATAAACTAAACTCAAAAGGTGTTTGCTTAAACTCCAATAATAAATGTTATTTTATTTATCTGTTTTCCATATATGAATCTGAAACATTATAATAAGTCGACTTTATATTTTAAATTGTTTGTTTTTAAATATACATACATAATACAGATGTATTAATCTTTTTCATTAATAGCCCTTCAATGCACCAAGCCTTTGGAAAAAACGAATATATATATAAAGAAGCATACGAGGAAGCTGAAAATCATGGATTTTTGAATGGAAACTGTGATAAACTATATCCAAATTGTAAACAAGGTTTCCTTGAAATCATATCAAATATTATGACAGATAAAGATGCACTTCATTGAAAAAAAATTGTATTTCTTTTAACTAAAGGTAATATAATTATTAAATTTTAAATCCACATATAAAGACATTTTATAATAACCACTCAGTTCATAAAGTCTAATAAATGATAAAAAGAAATTAGTTTACAAAATGTTCAAACAAAGAGGAATATAGAGCAAACAGGAGGAATTATTTTAGTATTTCCTTGCATTTAAGTTTAAACAGCATCGGAAATTAAAACCGCAAAAACTAATTTATTCTCCAAAATAGTTCTTTGAGCTCAAAACATTCCACTCAATTTATAATTCTTCGTTCTTCCGTTTACCAGGAAAGTGACAACATTTCTTGAATTAATTTTGCTGTCACATAACCCAAATGATGAAGTTAGAACTTGCTGTAATATACATACCTATTAGGCATTTCCTCCACCTACCTTATTCCATCTCTTGTATTATTCCAACACAAATAATACTCAAAGAGACTCAAGAGCAATAACCATTTAACCCAGATCCTCAAGATGAAGATGATTATTATGATGATGACGATGATGATGATGATGATGATGATGACAATTATTTATTAGAGGAAAACAATCGATTCTGTGAGAATGTTAAACAGTCTTGAAAATCAAATAAATCGATCTATAAATACTTCTACATATACATATCTGCATCTGCTTTCCGGATAACTGTATACTACAATATATGCCATAGTAAGGATGTTAAGCAGTAGAACATCCTCAAAGTTCTTGTTAAGTCTTCTTTATCGATTCGAAGTTATACGAATACGAGTACGAGTACATATAAGAGAAATTCTTTGTTCTTATCGAATATTTGGCTAAGGGCAATGACATGCCGGTTTCAATGAATGGTACCTTAGATACTCGTATATTTATTTCAAATGTATTTCTCTGCCTACTGGGGGCGTTAAAAGCACAGCAGCTTGTAGTTAGTGGAATTCGAATGATATTAGGTTATTTTATTCAAAGATATGGCTAAAAGCTAAAAGACAATGCAACAATAAGGAATTGAAACAAAAACGAATGAGATTTTTAAATTCTACGCTTGAATGGAATTGAGATTTTATCACGTGTGTGTTTTGAACGAGCAATAAAACATAAAGCATATACAAAAACTTGTTTTCAGTCGTAAAGGAAAAAGAATTTTTGTTCAACTGGTTATCAATTTAATAACTTTTCAATGATTTAACTGATATGAATAAAGCTTTTGAATTACCTTTAACTTTAATTAGTAAATAAAGGACCTCTTTTTTCTTTATTTTAAAATAGTTTTAACTTGCAAGTTGTTTAAATAGTCAAAAATTTAAAGTGTTTAAAAACTTTACTAATAACTCTTTCACACATTAGACAATTTAAAAATCTCAATCAACTTTTTGTTCAAACCAACAGAAAGACTCTAGTATGCTTGGAACTGTTAAATGAAACCATAATGAAAAAGTTACAAAATGTGATAAAACACAGTTCGAGCAATTAGGAAAGATGCATATTGGCATTAAGCATTCCAAATCTCTGTACTGAAAATCACCCCAAAGTAGGACTCATGAGTTCACTAATTGGCATTCTTAGAAGTACGAGTATTATGGTAGAATTGTTTGAGTTGAAAATTTCAACTGAATACTATACTAGAACAAAAACTTTTCAAATAATAGCAGACTTGAATTCCGTCGAAGTGAATTATTGGAGAACTTACTGGATATGAGATTTCTATCTTTTTTAACGGAGAAGGACTTTACAGACTACAGCCAGGTCAGAAGGCTTTAAAAAAATTGTTGCAACGACAACGACGGTCGAAGAAAACCTTAACTATATTTAGAATTAATTTTAATTTTGTCAATTACTTGTAAAATTTGTAATTTTAAGCCACAAAATCAAGCTTATGTAACAGTTTTTATTTATCTCATGTTAACAATTTATAACTTTAGTTTTCATATATGTGTATGTATATATAAAGTTAAAGTTCTAATATATTTTTTTCTCCATACTAATATAGTGTTTTTACAAAAAAAAATTACAAGAAAACATTTTTGAAATTATCATTTTAAATATTAATTGATTTGTTTGGTTTAGATCCTACACATTTTACGCATTACCAAATCTTTGCGCATTAAACCATAAATACAAAAATATGATAAAATTTCAAGAAATGGTATACAATTTCAAGAAATACCATCGATAAAGCCTCTTTCACACAATATTATTGAATTGATTTATGCATTCAATTTTATACCCCTAGAAACATATCTACCAAACGATTCCTCCTTCTTTAGTTAGATTTACCAGAATAATTCTAGGAAAAAGATTCATTGTGGTGACGTTTAAATTGAAAATATATTTACCTGGTATAAACCTTAGATGTCAATCTGTGATTCATATATGTATTTGTGTCATACAATGTGAGATATATGTATAACTGACGTGTGACTTATTTGCAATCATTTTTGGAAAATATTGAATGTTGCCTCGACATTTTAACATTCAATATCCTTCAAAAGTCAATAAAAGATGCTTGCTGCTTGCTGCTTGCATATAGTGTCATTGAAAGGCGTTATGTCAAAAAGAGGTTATATTCCTATTTTGAGGAAGGTTTTCAACGTTGGTTTCAGGGAAAATTTAATTGTTTTCATAGAATGACGTGTTTTGTGTATGTATTTTCAAATGTTAGGAAGTTCTTCAATACACGTATGCTTGTAGAGCTGATCCATATATCAGGCAGCTCCGTCTATGAAATAGCTTGGTTTGCAGCAGTTATTGTTTTCTACATCAGAGTACCTTTTTCATTATTACAAACAAGCTGAATGTGTTAGGCTAGAAAATAGGAATATGTGGTGATATTCGATTTTCCAAGGAATCATTTTAATTTTCAATACTTATTCACACATTAGAACTTGAGGCATGTTAAATTGATGAACATTTTCGACTGTACGAGTCAAGTTTTGCTGCAAAATTCATTTATGAGATAGATTCAGTTGCAATGCATTTACACTAAAATACAAACACATATTAGGGGGTTCACATTGAGTCTTTTATAAATAAAAAGTAAGTAAATCGCTGATTGATTTTATTCAAATTTTTGTTGAATTTCCTGATGCAAAAATGTAGTACAAAATGGAAACTGTCCAATACATTAAATGCATAAGGAATTGAATAGATTATTATGACTACAGTATAAAATACTGCTTCAGTAGCTACATTTGTCGTTATTTTATAAATTTATTCAAATTTTCTCAAAAAAAAAATTTTATGACAAAATTAAATTAAAACTGCTCTTTAAACTGAGTTTTAAATTAAATGTAAAAATATTATAAATATCCAATTTTCGGCTTCCAAAAACAGAAAGAGCTTAAATATTGTAAAATATTACGAACAAAAATTTACACACATTTCTAAGAACCACCTTAATCTTCATTTTAAAGAATGTACACAACGGAAATACTAACTGGACAGTGGCTTTAGTAAACATCTTTAAAAATGTACCAATCAATTGAAGAATTTTTTGTCAACGCAAGTCTTTTACAATATTTATTTTAAACTCCTTCTGTCTCTATTATAAGAGCTTATTTTTTAAAATACATATAATTTAGCAAAATATAGTTTCTTTTTTAACGAAAAATGGTCAAATGATGTTACATCTGCACCAAAACTGTCACTCTCTGTAAAAATGCACCTCATCAGAAAAGATGATTTTTCGGCAAACCGAAAACTGAAAAATGATAAAGAAGGAAATGGATGAGCCAACTGGAACTTGTAAGTGAATAATCCGAGATTATTGCTGCTTAGATCTATATTAAGATTTAACAATCGTGAATTTATTCTCACACTCTCTACTAACACCACGACTAACGGGACCACGAATGTTTTCGAATGTCTACTAGCATACCGCTCTCAAGGCCTTTTTGTTTAAACGTTCGTCCAGCAGGTGCAGACTTTCTGCTAAGATTTCGAGCGGAAAATAGCTGTCAGTAATAAAATATTCAATGATTATGAAGAAACCGCTGTATGGCAAACCTTATACAAATGTTAAAAATTATCCTTAAGAAAAATTTTATATTTTTTACATTGATTGGTTCAATACATTTTTTTTAATGTCAATAAATCACTTGATCAAAATAATAAGTAATAATGTTCTTATTAAATTTTTTGGTAAAAATTAAAAAATCTGGGCTCTCATTACGTAAGGCTACCGACATCGTTTTCTATATCGTCATCGATAGATATGCTCCATATAAGGATAAAAAAAACTATCGTCGGACGATTGAGCTTTTGCTTCAAGTAAATAAAATAACTGTTATTTTTAAAAATCGTTTACACGGTACCGATTCAGTTATCGTTCTTGTTGTGTTTCTTAATATTAATTAAAAAACGAATAGTAAATAAAAAATAGAAAATAGAAAAATAGAAAAAATGTTTCACCAAAATACATATTTTATTGTTACGAAACGTCAAGGACAATGACAGTTTTATTCCACGGTTTCGACTTTCTAAAAAAACTGTTTGGGAAATTTTATAAATAATAAATTTACATGGCGGATGGAAATCAATGTACATCACTTCAATACTGAGATTTGGAGCAACTTTAGATATCCTAAGTGAATGTGGATATCAGTGGCTAACTGGAAACAATTTTGGAATCCTTAACTTTTTCAACAATCCTCCACGAAGTGACTAAAATTTTAGAAGATAAAATATGTCCTTCATGGATTAAATGGGCAATCAAAAATCCAACGCAAAGAACAGAGATAAAACAATAGTTCCATACAAAATTTTCAATCCTAGAAAGTGAGCTCAAAAAACAGACTGTTGGTAAATGTCAAAAATAAAAATACACATAACAGTACAATGAGGTCTGTTTTGTAACTTGAAATTTCTGACAAATTTTGATATTTTGCTGCCAAAACTCAAAGAAAAACAATCAATTTCGTAAAATTCGATAAAAAATTTAACATATGAAACTGATTTGTTTTTTATCGACACGAGAGCAGAAGTGATACTTGAAGAAAACTTCTGACAATATCGTTCTGGGCTATCGCTTAGACGATTGTAGTTAGAAAAGTTACGTGATGAAAGCCCTGATTTTCAAGCATTCATTTTTAAAATAATTACTATTGTACATTTATTAAAAAAAATAATTTGTTGGTACCAATAAAAAGTTTTACTATTCAATGCCCCACTGATCTCCACTCCATTGCTGCTGGTGCTGCTATTACTCCTGTTCCTGCTGCTAGTCATAAATAAATTATTCTTGTTTATTAAATAATTGTTATTTTTTCTTCTTCTTCTCTTTCTTTCTCTTTTATTTTCTTTATACTCTCTTTTTATTTCTCTATCCACTCTAAAGTCTTTGGCATTATTTTTGTTTGTTATTAATATTTGAATTTTGATTAAATATGAGTGTTGAATTTTCTGATTACAGTGTGAACGAAAAATCAACGCACGCTATGATAAATGTTCTTTCTAATTATCGTGATGGTTTTAAAGTTTGTCATTTAAATACTCGTAGTCTTAATCAGTATAAATTGGATTATTTAAAATATATATTTGCGGTTTCTGGTGTTGATGTAGTTTGTGTTTGTGAGACATGGTTTAAGCATGATATTTGTGACATGCAGTATAATATACCTAATTATTTTATTTCTAGAAATGACAGAGTAACAAGTACATGGGGAGGTGGGATAGCAATTTACTGTAGATCTTCCCTTAAATGCAAAATTATATGCAGTTCGGTTGGTTTGGACGTTGAGTTTTTGATTGCTGAAATCCACGATGGTTGCACAAAATGTTTGGTCGCCTGTGCATATGTTCCGAACCGAAGTTGTTCTCCTCAATCATTTTTTTCTGTTCTTTCGCAATTCTCACATTTATATGAGCATGTAATAGTTCTTGGTGATTTCAATGCAGACTTGCTAAAAAATGATTCTCGAGCTTTCCAAATAAAAGATTTTGTCTCTTCTTTAGGACTTCAGATATTTAATACTACTTATCCAACGAGATTTGCAAAAGATACTACTCCCAGCCTTCTTGATTTGGTCATTTTATCTTGTCCATCGTCTGTTAGTCTTTTTGACCAGCTTTCACTTGACTGTATCTCTGATCATGATCTCCTGTTTTGTACATACAATATTAATTTTAATCACACTATTGCCCCTCTATCATTCACTTTTAAAGATTTTCGGTCAATAAATGTAGATGCTCTCCATTACGCCGCCTTTACAGCCCCTTGGGATAAATGTCTTTACTCCTGACCCTGATTTCAAGCTGAACTGTTTCCAAGAAATACTTCTTGGATTATTTAACGATTATGTTTCAGTAAAAACGGTAAAAGTCCGTAACAAAAGTTGTCCTTGGTTCACATCTGACGTTGTCGACACTATTAAAGTTCGCAACAAGTTTTATAGAAAATGGAAACATATTCCATCTGATTCTAATTGGATGGCTTACAAGGCAGTAAGAAATCGTTGCACTGTGGTAATACGTAACTCCAAAAGAAATTATTATGCATCCAAACTAAATACAACCCTTCCCCCTAAAACTCTTTGGAGTAATTTGCGACAGATTGGTATATCCGATACAAGAAATGCTTCTAAGTGTGAAATTGATCCTAATGTGCTAAATAATAACTTTTTCGAAAATGATGACCAGGAGCTAAGTTTAAGTTTCTCTGAAACTATTAATTCACACATGCAAACGATACGGAGTTTTGAAATTGAATCGGTTAATGAGAATGATGTGATTAACTGTATTAGTTTTATCAAATCAAATGCTGTAGGTGAAGATGGTATACCACTTCGATTCATCAAACTAATTCTACCTTATATAACATCCAGCTTGACTCACATTATTAACCATTGTATTACAACGTCAACCTTTCCGAAGTCATGGAAAATAGCAAGAGTTGTGCCTGTTGTAAAAAAATCCAACCCAATGTCAGCTACTGATTTCAGACCTATAAGTATTTTACCATGTTTGTCGAAAGTCTTTGAAAGATTAATAGCCAAACAGATCCTTCAACACTTGTATCATTACAACCTCCTCTATGCTGGACAGTCCGATTTTAGATCTAACCACAGTTGTTCCACAGCCATGGTAAAAATATTGGACGATATAAGAAAAGATTACGATAAGGAACATGTTACGCTTCTTTGTCTTCTTGATTTCTCAAAGGCTTTCGACAAAGTGAACCACAAGATTCTGTGTTTGAAATTGAAATATCTTTTTGGTTTCGGGAATTCTGCAGTGGGTCTACTTGAAAGTTATCTCTCTGACAGACTTCAGAGAGTTTTAACTAACGATGCTTGCTCAGATCTTTTACGTGTGAAACAGGGTATTCCTCAAGGAGCAATTCTAGGCCCAATTATCTTCTGTATGTTCATTAATGACTTACCATCTGTCTGCAAACATACTGCAGTTCACTTCTTTGCTGACGACGTTCAATTGTATCTAGCTCGGCCAATTGACAACACAATTGATCTTGTAAGTAAATTAAATGGAGATCTACATGAAGTTTACTCTTGGTCTATAAAAAATGGTTTGCTACTAAATCTAAAGTTATTCCAATTACTAAAAAGAAACTCGATCTTAATACTCTACCTGATGTTTTATTATCTGTAGACAAGCTAAACATTGTTCAAACTGTGACAAGTCTGGGATTTGTTCTGAATTCAAATCTATCAGGATACGACCATACAAACTCTGTTATAGGTAAAATATATGGATGTCTTCGGAAATTGTGGATGGCTGCAAGTTTTACTCCACAAGATACCAGACAAAGGCTTGTTAAAAGTCTTATCCTACCTCTTATTACTTACTCTGAAGTCGTATACCCTAATTTAGATTCTTTATCCCAACGAAAACTTCAAGTTGCATTTCATGACTCGGTAAGATACATCCATGGGCTTCGTAGATATGACCATATTTCTCACTATGTGAAAAACTTTTTGGGAAGTACTTTAGACAACTATATTGATGCCAGAAATTGTATCTTCTTACATAATCTTATAAGTAGTAAGACTCCATCGTATTTATATGAAAAACTTAATTTTGCTCGTTCCCTTAGAACTTTTAGTCTAATTCCCTCACGCTATAACTATCTCAATTCATCCCAATTATTTTTTATTTACGCCGTAAAATTATGGAATTCTTTACCAATAAGTATAAGATCTATTGCTACTGCCATTCCCTTCAAAAGTGCCATCTTTCTTCACTTCACTTCAACTTAATCTCAAAGCTACTCTTTCTTTTCTTTTTTCTCATTTGTAAACTCTTCTTCTTTTTTTCAAACTCTTTTTCTACTGCTTTATTTTCTTTTCCTTCATTTTTAAAATCTCACACTTCTTTGCTTCTATTATTATTATTATTATTATTATTATTATTATTCTTTATTTTCATCTTATCTTTAAAATAATATACAATTTGTAGTAAGATTACGGACTTGGCATATTTGCCGTCTGCCGTCTTTGCTTCTATCTCTAAAATAAAAACTCAGAATTTTGTAAATTTAAATTTAGTTCTAAGTTAGTGAATTTAAATTGAATACATAAATAACTAAATTAGTTCCTATTTATCTTATCTCTATGTACTACAAAAGATATTAATCTTAATGTACAAATGTTAATAATATGTATACAATAAATTGAGTTGAATTGAATTGAATATTTTCTAAAATAATAAGTAATTTTTCGAGATAAAAAGAGAAAACTTATCAATGGATGTATTGTATGTACATACATATGTATGTGGTAAGAAGAGATTTGAGTCTTTTTCCTTCGTTCAATAAAATAAAATAAATCTACAAATGCACTTTAATATACTCCTTAATATTTGTATTTAAAAAACATGTTATTATTCTTAAAGTGACTCGAAATTTGTATGAACAAAATTAATACAGGCAAACTCAAGAGACATTAACATGCACATTAATGTTATGTAAATTTGTTGCATACTAAACAATGATAAGATTTAATTTTAATTCTAAAAATTAAATTTATGTCTTGTATAAACGCAGTCATTCGATAAATTAAATCCGTATGTATCACAATGATGATAGGCCAACAATTATAAGAAGATTTATGTTTTTTATGCTATAATTTAGTAGCGTTTGTTTTTCTATTTTAAAATGTTGAAATAAAAAAAGAAAATTCCAAGCTGTTCATTTGCAACTTAATTAAGTTCAGCCATAAGCTATAGACAATATTTTAATATACTTAAGCCTTTATTCGTATTTTATACCACCCTTTTTGTTCTTGATATAATAAACAACACCCTGATTTAGCCACTTAAGTTGGTACAAGTTTGTTAAATTTATGTATGCTCTAATTCTTCATTTAACGCTACTTTAACACATTAAAAATAAAATCGAACACAACAAAGTGGTGTACCCTTCTTTACACAAATTATAACCCAAATATACCAACAACAACAAAAATAGCATATACATAGTAAATATATGTACCTAATAGATTCAACAGTCTGTCGAAGTATTGAAGATGTTATAATAATCCTTTAAGAGGGTTTGAACAGAAATGTCTAGTACAAGCTCTACAATAATACCCTTTGCTCCTGGTCGTATATATACAAAAACACATACATATATGTACTTTCACTGAATTTCACACATGGAGTAGGTAAGGCAGGTATATGAACACATTGTGTGGATGTTGGACAGGTGCTGTTAAGAACCAGGATGATGTTCTTAAAAGATAATAATAAACATTGTGAAGTAAAAGAAAAAGAACCTCACATACAAAGTAATATTTTTACGGTTTTTTACATTGTTTTTTTAAAAACACGTTCCGATATTCACATATCAAATCAAAAATGCGGTGTTTATAAAAACATGCATAAAATAACAATTTAAAGACCTTTCTTGTTTGGATTCTTCATACTATTGTAAGATCCCTTAATTCTTTCTTTAAAACACACCTTAGACTCTTAGTATCGCTACAATTTGGATTGTTTATATTTTTAAAGCCGAGTGTAAGATTTTGAAATTTACATAACACTATGGATGTTCTGCCTGCACCTGATATATTTTATTGAACTCAATTTAGGCGAATAAAGGATTGGGTTGTAAGCAAACAGTTAGTCAGACAGAATACGAGGACCAATTTTGTGTGTCAATTTTGATTCAAATCTCAAGTTCGTTTTGCGAAAGTGTCTACAATTTTTTATTTGTTTTCTACTTGTCAAAGGTTCACTTTAATTTAATTTTCCCTTTTACTATAAGAACCAGCAACCTACGAATATAAGTAGGTCAAGTAGAATTTAAATATAAGCAGGTTTATGTTTTGTTTATTATAAAAAAAAAACTTAATATTTATGGACCATTAAAAAAGTAATTTAAAAAGTGTAGACTTATATTCTCTCATGCAGTAAGCATTTGCTTAAACAAAATAGTTGCAACAGAGAATCAAGACAAATAAAAGCAAAGCCACAGTTATGTATGTTCACTGTGGCATTATGAACTTACGGTCTTATAGATGCCATTTTTTTTAAATAACTTAAGCTTATAAAGACTAGAATTTGTATACCTAAGAGCCAATTGTAGCAGTTGCTACTTATAACTTTACTAAACAAAATAAATCCACATAATGTTCACTATGGCGTATACTTACTATTTCTTTTATGTTTTTCCTTTGGTGCAGATGGAAATATTTGAGTTCAAATTTTCATTATAAATGATTGGGATTTAAGATGAAAGCTCTTTTTGTTTATTACTTACAGCTCCATCTAATTTATATTTAACAAACTAGTATTACTTACTTTTCGTGTAAAAGCTTCAAACAAACTGAACTGAATTGAACGACGACGCTCTGTTAAGATTCACATGTTAAACAACGATGGGGAAAAATTGAAGAGCTTTCTGTAATAATACTAATACAATGGAACAATTTTGAACATTTTTGCGTAAAAGTTTTTTCGTATTTATAAATGTCAAAAGAAAGCCACGAAGGAACATTTTTAGGAATTTTTACTCAAATAAATACAATTTCCAAATATTATCAAGTAGATAGAAATATGAAAACGAATGTCCTTATTATGAATGTTTATCATGAAAATACTACATTCATACATTCCCTATGACTACACGCACATAGTCAAAAAATTCCATTTGAGAGTTTATTTTATTTGTATGTGTGAACGTCTGAAACACGTGGTCGTGCTATATTTTATATTCTCTCCAAGAAGGACACAACAGAAAAGAAACCAGAAAAGGAAAAATGGAAAAATACAAATTGAGAAAATATTTTGTAATGGAATTTTTGGGAGAAATGTCAAACAGTCATGTATATTGTATATTGCTTGGCTATGCACTAAAAGAAAATGAAACTTCTGATGAAAATAGAGCATCAGCATCAGGAGCTGATATTGCAGAGCACTTAAACCCAACGACAAGGTCAAATTCGCATCATCTGGGTCGAATTTGTTTTTTTTTTTTTTTTTTCATTCTTTTAAGGGTTTGTATGAATACAATTCTGTTATGATATCATTTTAAGATACACCAAAAGTATACTCTTTTCATTTGGTAGAAATGATGTTTTGTTTTTTATGTCAAGTTGTTTTTTTTTTGTATTAGGTCTCAAAAAACATTACGAAATCGACCTGGAAATTATTAAATGGTTCATTAAAGAATGAAAAATCTCACAGAACCTAAACCAAACATTTATTTTTTTACCAAAAAAAAAAAACAAATTCAAAACTCTCAAGCATTTATTTTTTACCCACCGAGTTTAGTGCTCATGCTTTTGAATAGAAATAAACGTCCTTTTTGAAGGGAGAACTATTTTTTTTTGGAAAATTTAATGATTCAGAAAAAGGTAATAAAGCATATCCTCTTAGATATGATATGAATTCTTTTTGAAAAGAAGATGCATAAAAGGCATAAAACATTTAACATCAAAACTTTTTTAGATTGCAAAGTTGTAGGCTTCACATTGTATTTTCATTATTTTTAATTAAAACATTTCTGAAATGTCTATTAAGGGCTTGTAAAAGGCGTAAATTAAAAGGAAAGATACATAAAGTCAATTATACATATAACAATTTTTTATAATTTATAAGGAGAATGTAAGTATGTATATTGTGATTAGATTTTCATAATTTAACTAAAAGGGATTTTGTTGTGGAGAATAAAAATAATAGAGTTTAGTTTAATGTTTTAGGACACACTTTCCACTAAAAACTTCATTTTTATGTTTAAGAATAATTAGTCTTTTTTTCATAATAAGCACTTGCTTAAAGGATATCTATTTAAGGCAAAGATACAAGGGAAACTATTAGCAAGAGAAGAGAGGATTTTAAAGAAGGTATATGTTTACAATTTTTTTAAATTTGTGTATATTGCAATGAAAGGGAAAAACAGAGTGCAGTAAGACATTCAACATTCGTGTAGTTCGGCTAAAGAATGAATATCTCTGATTCATAGTACGACGAAATTGTGCGTGTGATTTATTTATGAAAGGTTTTAGAGGAGTGATCATTACGGTGGAGTTCACTGAGCCATCATTCACAGAAATGGGTGTTATACCCAATTATAATTATACCAAATAGTATTTAGTTGTGGAGGGTTTTGAGGTTTAGGAGGGAGAGAGGTTTTCAGATTAATTCTGCACCATTTGCAGTTATTGGTTGCTTTGAATCCAACTCTATAATTGAGTGGAACAATTGTGATTACGATTGTTGAACCATGTTAAAAAAAGAACAAAAAACCAAGCTAAAAACGTTTCGCTTTTGATATCTTATCATTATTTCAGTGCAAATTGAAAAGTTTCCTGACCGCGTATTTCTTGAAGAGGTGATCACAATCGGCCTTTGCTTTTTTACATCTTTAGACCCTTTTCTTAAGGGTCACGTAAAGAATAGAGTAAAAAGTCCAAACTCAATTAAAGATACATTTCGTGAAGTTAGCAAAGACATGCTGCTTTAAATATACGAATTGTATTGTTATTATTATTTGGCATTCTTACTTTTCACTTTATTGTCTCCTCTCAAGAAAAACTCGTTTTTATATTGAAATGAAACATCTGTTTGTAATACCAATTATAAAACATGCGATAAAAATGTCCTTTTACTTTTTGAGAATTTCATCAAAATAATTCATTCAATCAAAAACAAACTTTCATAGAAACAACTTTAACTACAATAGCACCTTATCATTCATTGCCCACTTCTTAAAAGGCATACAATTTTTGACGTAAATTCTTTTAGAAATCAATTGCGAAAGGCCCAGGCACATATATAACTTTATTTTTATTATTATACATATATATATTTAAAAGTATACTCAACATTAAGAATCAAAACTGACTATGTCGAACAACAGAATTCTGTAATTTATATTGAAAAGTATCAGCTTTATTAACGAACATTTGTAAACAACAAATAAAATTCTTTATTTTTATTGATTATTATATGAAATAATAACTCCTAACGTTAACTCTTATCAAAAAAATTAAAACTATATTGTTTTAAAAGTAGGAATTTTAATACCTATACGTACAAATTTACAAGTATGCTTATATTTGACATCCAAACAATGCTGTAGGATTTATTTTTACAAAATATTTCTATATTCCAACGAAAATTAAATTTAACCAAAAATTAAATCAAAAATAAATTACATAAACAACCTTTAATAAATCCAAAACCTTCATTCAATGATATTGCTTTATTTGATGTCAAATTTAAGTATTAATTTAATGAGAAGATACATTTTAATGGTCCTTTTGATTAATAGTCCTTTAAAAAACAGTTTAATCTTTGCCATATTATATACGTTTGCCTTGATTAATTTGAAAGAAAAGTCAAAATTCCCTAACATCCTCCTGGCTTCTCCCAACTTACACATCAGGAAATGATAAGGCATTCTTAGGCTGTCAATTTAACTTATGTATATACATATACATATATCCAGCCCCAGAAAAAGCCACTCAAGCTCGTAAAAGGATATATTAGTAGGTACATCAATTTATATTAGAAAAGTTTATTCAAGTTTTATATATAAAGCACATACATGATACATATGTATATATATTCGTACCAAACGAAAAGTACAATTTCCTAAAAATAGGTATATTGCATTGGTTCCATATGAGATTTATATACTCGTACCTATATAAAATATATAGAGCTATAAGGACGAATGATGGTCGGTATATTCCTACAAAGTAGTAAGAAGTTAAAGGTGTTTATACATACCTTGACAATTTGAACTATACGCCAATAAGAGAAGCTCATGTGGGTGAAGGATCTAATTTTAGGATAAATGTAAGGTAAGGACAGGACATATTGCATGTCCAATAAACTAGTGTCAGAGTTTGCAATTAGTTGTTATATGTATTTTGAAAGTAATACGAAGTAATCATATGATGATGGTCTTTTTGGCAAATCGCCTGTTATGTTAAAATTAGAACCACAAAACAGGAAACAAAAGAACGAAAATAACATAAATCAAAGAACAAGAACATGACCGCTGGTAGGTTTTCAAATTCAAGCCAAATAAAATCCACTCGCATTAGGATAAAATTGTGGACAATTAAACGGTTTCCGTTGGTTGCTGACCGGATGTCCATTTTATTGAGTCACACAAATGAATTGTGTATATTTTTGTAATGAAAAGGCCAATAGTCCTGTCCAATTGTATGCATGTGCAGTTTTTTCTTTCGGTGAGCTCAACATTAATACAATTCCTTACTATTTCCTATGTACATATTATGTAACATGAAAAATCGTATAAATTAAGTGCGATAAAGGGTCAAATAGCTTCTATAATTTATGTGTGTATTTGTATATGCTGGTAAATAAGCACACTCCATTTAATGTTATGGCTAATATAATATTATATTAATTTTTGTGTATATCCTCGTACTTTTAAAACACTTCAGATAAATTATTATTTTTGAATTTATTTGTTTTCAATTTTTAAAGGGTTCGGCTTAGGATAATTCTGTGTAATCAATAATACGTTTAACTTTCCACTGCATGTAGTTAAATAAGACTGACGATATCAAATTGAGAAAAGAGTGTACACAAATCACTTTGATTATACGTAAAACTTTTTGAATCATAAATTTGGTTTCCATCTATCGTATTTTATCTTTTAAAACGGGCAAATTTTATTTTAATCAATTTATCACGTTCGTGGGATACTTCGTCTCATTTTCTTAAAAAAAAAGCTTACATGGATAACATATATCTATTTCTGTACATTCTTTTCAGAAAAATAACACTAGAATATAGAAAGACTGAAATCCCTGAACCTGATACGTGCTTAAACAAACTGTTTTTAATGTACCCTTCAAGATATTTGTATACTCCGTGATATGTCACAGCGCAGCGATTTAAAATGATAATTTGCTAAGAAAATATCTATTTTAATTTAAAGCTATGTTTATGGCAGAACAATTTAAATTCTTTAAAACACAACATATAAGATTAATTACTTGCAGAACTAGCAATTTTACATGGTATATGGTTCGAAATTGCGACATAGCTTTAGTACAGTTTCAACAAAAAAAAACATAGTGTGACGAATTCGACGGCTACATTTTTAACGTGCAAAATAACTGTTACCCTAATAATACTCGTAAAGGGTAAGGAACCTAGTGTGTTAAACAATAATAGGAGTTGAAAGAATTAAAAGAGGTTTGAGCTTAAAAAGAAGAACACCATCTGATGAATTGCAACAGAAAAAAAAATCAAATCAAATTTCTTTTAATAATTGTCTAAAACCTTTCCTACTTCATTTTTAAATAATTGACAAAAAAATATATCATAAACTTATCTTCAAGTTAAGTTTGAATGTGTAGGCACTCTTAACTTAAAACTTGTATTGAAATCAGTGAAATATTTAACGAGGTATTTAAAAATGAAAAACTTGAATTTGAGCATTTAGAATCGTAATTTTTGGAATTTTTCAAAAATTTGTATTATCAAATACAAACTTTACAAATGAAATTTAAACTTTGTGGTGCGAAATCTCACATTGTATTAAATTATTTCAAATGTTTAATAAACTAACACATTACGTTTTGAAATTCTTTCAATAGAAATAAAAAATGCGCATTAAGGAAGTGGATTATTTTGTAAGTCATTTTTGCCAAATTTTTCTTCTTGACGAATTGAAAATTTTGACATGTCTTGACGTTTTAAGAGCCCTAAAATGATGATGAATGATTATATCCCCAAAATAATTGTATGCAACGAAAAGTAACGTTTTTGAAATCTGGTAACATTTTGGGAAAGATTTTCTTACAAAAAATAAAAATATATAAAAAAACATAAACAAAACATGGTAAAAATTTATTCTCTACTCAAATGTCTTTTTGAAAATTTAAGATATTGGCTTCAAACTAATTTCAACATTCAGCAAATTGTTTCAAAAATACAAGAGTCAGTTTTTACATATAAATTAAATACATAAAAATAAAAAAAGGTATTGACTTCAAAATGATTTCTAAATTTTGTTAATAACGTAAGATATTGTTCGGAGAAAAATCCAATCCAATGTTTATATAAGAAATACAAATTCTCAAGAAATGCTTCCAAAATTTGGTAAAAAATGGATTTCAAGTAAAGATCTGATTAACAAAAATAGATTTTGAAATAAAACTATTTCATCATATGCAAAGTATTGTTGATAATTTTTAATTAATCTTTTAGAAAAATTCAATTAACAACTTTTTTAACAGAACACGAAAACCTACAAAAACAAAAGGCTCAAGTAGATGTTACGAGAAAAAAGAATGGTATTGACTTCAAACTATTTATCTCACACAAGATATTGTTATATGTATGTAAAGTCTTAAGCAAGACAAATCGTCAGACGGGATGCGAAGTTATCAGTGTGGGTCCCAGCCTGTTTTAACTTTTGTATTCAAGTTGCTTTTCCTAAACTGTAATTTATATTTCATTCTAAACAGAATGGAGAAATGAAAGTTTGGATTTATGTTTATACTGATAGTAGATGTAACTAACCAAATGATGGTCCAATTTGACACCCGGCGGCGTTGATTTTAAGTCACATCTTAAGGTCAAGTTTATTGCATAGCCTGTATGTCATTTTTCTTGTATCAGTCATTGACAATATTAATATTAAAATAATAAAGAGTTTTTCATTAAGGGCGGGTAGATGTTGAAATGGCACAAAACAAGCTGTGTGTGAGGTATTAACAAGATTATTTTTTTATTTGCAAGGCGCATGTATGCCTTATGTGAGGAATATGACATCATACATCATACAAATGCCCGCCTCAGCTTCTTACGGTGGCACGGATCCGAGTGGTCCCATTTTCCATGACTCTTTGAGTGATGGCCTTTGTTATGTTCACCCTTAGGACATCGGTCGATTGTGGTTTATTTGCATTGACCTGCTACTTCAAGAAACCCCACAGGGAAAACTCTAGCGGGGTCAAATCGCATGACCTTAGTGGCCAATTCACATCACCACTGCGAGAGTTGACCTTACCCTCAAATCGTTCATGCAAAATGTCAATCGTGGCGTTTGCTGTATGACATATAGCGCCGTCCGGTTACTTTTTGAACCTCGCGTGGGTTGGTGTCGTCCCATATACGGCAATTTGCTTTTTTAACACAGCCATTCATCCAAAAATGCGCCTCGTCACTAAAGATGATTTTTCGGCCAAAATTGGGGTCCTCTTCCAAACGATTCTGAGCCCAGTCAGCGAACAAACGGCGTTGTATATGGTCATGAACTTTGAGCTCCTGGGTTTGTTGGATCTTGTACGGGTGTAGGCCCAAGTCGCGACGCCAAATTCGCCAAGTTGAAGTCTGCGAAAGGCCGAGTTCTTGTGCACGGCGAGAAATAGAATGCTCGGGTTCTGCTGTACACTTTCACCGACCACGACGATGTTCTCTTCTCGGCTGATCTTGCGTTCCTTCACATACAGGGGTTGGCTGATTGCTTATTGAACCGGTCGTCTCAAATTTTAGCCACCAAACGGTGAAGATTAAAATGTGAAGGGCCACTACGTCTACCGTAAAATAGGCGCAATGCGTGCAACGTTATTGCGTTAATGAACACTCATTTTAATAATAAAGTTTTATCATATGAACGTTCTGTTCAATCGTGTAACTTGCCATGATGATTTGGCATAAACAACTGAATAATAAACAAAATAATTGGTAGATGTCACCAAAAAAAATGGCCGCCACGGGGGTCAAAATCTACCCACGCCAATTGAAAAACCCTTTATATTACTGTACGATCTATAGTTATAACAGGCTGGAGCACTTCTCACGAAGCCAATAGCTCTTTTGCGCGAGAAATTCAATTGTTGTTATTTCACGTCGCATTCGTGGTCAATTCGCCGCCACACTTATGTAATTTGGCATCGTTTGATTTCTTTTTTGGAAACATGTGGAAGGAAAAATTTTATGTCATTAAGCCCAAATAATTCAAGAGCTTAAAGATAAGAAAATCAAGCAAATCAAATCAAGCAAAACTATAAAATTTTGTACTATCATTAACTTCAAAACGCTTATAAACAACGAAGAAAATGTCCAACAAAATTTCTTTAAAGGCAATTGTGTTTGCTTATGAACTGGTAGCAGTATAGTATGTATATTCGACCAATTAGCATGACCTCTTTTGCGCTTAAACCACTGGATCGCATCTTAGATACCCATATCAAGGACATTCTCGTAAAATGTCTGTTAGAAAAATCACAGCACGTATATATCTCAAAAGCAAGTCTACTGAGACGGCCCTGATTAAGGTAGTGCGTCCCATTGAGAAGACAATTCATTATAATGAATTTACTCTTGCTACCTTCCTAGGCGTAGAAGGTGCTTTCAATAACGTCCTTACTGAAACGATTCACGAATCACTTACTCACTTCGGGGTTGAGGTATTTGTTCAAGAATTGATAATTTCTATGCTAAGTTATAGAAGGATTCAAGATTCGTTAGAAACACAATCTCTTCCAAACATGTGAGTAGATAAATACACCCGGGCGGTTTTCTCTCCCCGCTCTTATGGATTTTAGTCATGAATAAAATCCTCATAGAGTTAAAAAGTTGTGGGGTGAAGGCGGTAGCCTCTGCTGATGCTTTGGTATTAGTGGTGTCCTGAAAGTTCGTCGCCATGATTAGCGAAATCACGGAGATGGCTATGAAGAAAGAAAGTTAGCAGCTATCCACGAGCAGTGGACTTTTGCGCCTGTAGAAAAACTGTTGGCCTTCAATCGGAGATGGTTTTGTGGACTTGCACAGCCATTGTACGTCCTATTTTGTCTTATCTGGATCGATTGTGTGCACTTAACAAGAAATAAAATATCGAGAAACTAACGACGGTTTAAAGAATTTCTAATGTCTATAGGGGCACTCCGATCCTGCCCAACAGATGCTTTTGATGTTATTCTGCACCTCCTACTCCACATTAAATATGTATTTAGCATCGGGCAAGGCTTAAAGAATCGTAGTACCCGTGGCATGATGGTAAGTGCGTTAGAATGTCATGCAATAGGTCTTGGGTTCGATCCCTGCCTATGCCATCTAAAGTTTTTTTCACGGGTACTGCCTCTTGCGAGGAATTGACAAATTCTCCAAGAGTAATTCCTGTCATGAAAAAGTGTTTTCTCAAATTTGCCGTTCGGATTCGGCTTAAAACTGTAGGTCCCTTCCATCCCTGACAACAGTACTCGCACACAGGAATGGTTGAGAGTTGTAAGTCACTAGGCCCTAGTTCTCAAACGGACTGTTGCGCCACCCAATTTATTTATTTAAGGCTTAAAGAATCAAACTGTTGGTTTTCAAGACCCTATGGGCATGGCAACACTAACGAACTGATTCCAGTGAATAGTTTTGCGACGGACACTGACTACTGCACCCCTGCCTTGAACCTCAGTAAAGATTTTACAGTCATCTTTCCTGCCAGAAAGGATTTGACGTGTCAAAGTGTGGAGTTGGGTCGGGAATCTTTCTGGACCCTTAAATGTGTCTTAGTGTATTCAGCTACGTGATTGTGGCAGTGTTATTTCAAGCATGCAAAATACTCAAATCAACACCGCTATCTGCACTGATAGCCAGGCGGCTATTATGGCTTTCAATTCGGCCCCAACATCCCCTATACAGGTACCATTTCGAGATGAAGTATCTACCTCAACATTAACCTCCGTATCACTCTTATTTGGGTTCCAGGTCATAGTGGCATTGATGGAAATGAACGGTCTGATGAGTTGGCCCGGCAAGGATCGGCCCTTTATAGCTCACTTGCGGAAAGTGTAAATATTCCTCTTGTAACATACTCGTATCCTGGAAGATATGGCCTACCTATAGCAAAACCCGTTCTATGGAAATTTTCTGCCAAGGTCACTGCAATATTTACCTGACATATGTCGATAGGAGTGCATGAAGCAAGGCTGGGTATTCTTTAACGGTGGCGGCGTTTTCCAGAGCTAATTGAGTCACGCAGCAATGGCTGCTTGTGACTGCCATAGTGCCATCTCTGGTATGCTTTTCTTATATACTTATTTATGATTTAAAGTACCCTATTTCCTTAGATTGTTCTAAAAATTTAGCTATAATTAATTTATATAAAAACTGATCAAAAATTAAATTAAATTCAAATTTCAAGTATGGGACATGAAACCTCTCTTTTTTGTACGCTAAAATATTAAAATACATACATTAATCACACACCTGGTGTTCTTACTTTTCTGACTTTTTTTCACATAATATTAATATAGAGAAATTGCAGTTGTTTTTTTTTTATTTTACATCCATGTGAAAGGAAGTGAATTTCATTATTAAATTTAAACCGATAAAACATTCTATTTTTTGTATTCTTATTTTACGCGAAATGTTTTCGATTATTTCAATAATTTTTTGCCAATACCTATTAATTTAAATTACTCAACTCGCAGATGCATTTTTTTTATTCAATAGCAGTATTATTATTTTTCTAATAAAATACAAATTTTACCATCTGTGTTCTAATTGCTTTTATAAATTTATATCCTGCAGTACTTGAAAAGCAATTTTTTGCCCTATCTTTCTCTTTTGGGGTTAGGTATCCCAAGTGACGTGCTATAGTCACTTTGGTATTCTCACAAATTCTGTAGATTTTTGCAGCCCTTGTTTTATGCTTGTGATGGCCAACGTAAACCTCGACTGCCATATAAATTATTTATGAAGCCACATTTTGTACATATATGTAGCACGCTATCGTACCTGCACAGGGAACTTGTACTTACCATATGTGAATGTTAATTTAAAGTAGATCAGATATAACTCACCTGCAAGAAAATAAATAAAGAGAAATGTGAATAAATATTTTTATTGCATTATAGGTTTATGGCATATTTTTTGATAGACAGAAGTTATTATTCTTTTTATGTAAATTAGGAATTTCAGGGTATTTTAAAAATTCTTTAAGCTTTTAATGTATTTCGACTGTTCTAAAACAAAAAGAAACTCAAAAATAAAATTACAAACAATTCTTGATTTTTGTAAACACTGTTTGCAAAAAATATATTTTTGATGATTTAGAGTAATTTTAACGGATGGTCATTTCTGTCTCTTAAAATTTTGATCTTAAAAAAGTTCACCAACAATTGTTTTATGATCAGTTAGAATAATGTTAAGGGATGTTAATTTTTGGCAACTGATTTTCTAAGTGGTCATCCTTACAACTTATTGAATGTCCATTTAAACAATAAATAATAATAAAACAATAAAAACAAAAAAATCTTTTAAGAACAAGTTGACATAGATAAAGTACACCATATAAACAATTAGCGGGAACAAAATTTCACATGAAAATTCTTTTAACAAAGAGTTGTGTATTTAATTCCAGAGAAGTCATTTGTATAAACATCTTCTAAAGGGTGGTTAAATTTAAAGAGCCGATGTTGATTTTGAATAAAACACAAAATTATTTAGTAAATTATTGTAATTTCTTTTATTATGATAATATTTGTATGGTTCCAATATGTATGGAAGAAAATATCCTCCAAATGGCCGCCAAAACCTCGGCGATGACGACCTTTAGGTTTTGAGTTTGTGCTGGCTTATCGACGTACACCACATCTTTCAAATAAGCCCAAAGAAAGAAGTCCAACGGTGTGAAATCACATGATCTTTGACATCGCCACCACGTGAGATATCGCGCGAAAGAGCCATTGTTTCGTTAGGTGTGTGGCACCGTTCTGTTGGAACTGAGGTGAAAAATTGATCATCCACCGTTGCCATTTCTTGACACCATTCTGACCATTGACGACGCTTGAAATAGTCAAGAGGCTTTGTGCTTAATTTTTCATCAACGACGAGCGTTAGAGGTGCAATTGTTGGGTACGACGACGAGTTGAGGTGGACGGCTCTTCAGCCACACTACCGCTAGCAGCAGCAATTTTTGTCTGCAGTAAAAGTTGTACGAGCATGGACTTCTGTTTTCACATCTCCTACAGAACCAGTTTGCTCAAATTTTGGACAATTAAATTGACTTAAATATCAAACAGTGCACGATATGCATTTTGATTTAAACGCCAATTTTTATAACAAGCTTGAATAACTTTAACGCGTTGCTTGATTGTGTATTAAAATTTAACCATCTTTTATTAAGAGGTTTGCAACGAACGTAACAGAACATGATGATACCCAAAAAATCCCTTAAAATAGCCGAATAATGGATCTTAAAATACACAAATTAAATATAAGAATCTTGTGAACACAAAATACTTTATGTTCTAAGCATCACAGCAAACTTAAATGACTTTTATAGAAATGAAAGCATTAAAAATAGGCTCTTTAATGCAATAATTATGCTCTAACAATAAACTTTATTACTCGTATACAGCACATCATTGATGCTACATAGTGGCATTTATACAGTGCAGCAGAAAAGCAAACTTGATGAATAATTTTGCAAAAGAACAAATGATTTTTAAACATGAACTCGTCATGAATACAATCATGCAATCCATAAAATGCTCGAAACATTTGTTTTTACATTTTTCAAAACTGCAGGAAATCAACGTTCACATGCGATAAACTTATGTTGAGTTGTAAACAAAAGGTTGCAAACTCACTTTAAAATAATGTGCAATACGCAATGGTTTATGCGCTATTCCACTTGTTGAAAGTTATAAACTTAGACTTTTAAAAAACCATCATTTCTAATTTGTTATGACAGGTAATGTTGAAGTTATAATTACAAATCACTTTTGGAGTAGTATTTGGATTGTTTTGAATATTGAAATGGAGGTTTTAATTAAAAATGAACACAACGATGATGAACATTTCCAAACAAATTTGTTTCTTAACCCCCCCCTCCCCCTTGTCATGGTGCTTCTTAGAACTGAGTTGTTTTCAATTCTTCTATCAGTTCTCATACATCAGTTTTAGCTAAAAACAAATTAGATTTTCACTTAATTATTTTTGTTTAATTTTCTAACACAAAAAATTAACTGAACAAAATTTACGCCATTTAATCTTTGACACACACACAGCAAAAATACATTCGATGGATATAGAAGAAGTTCGCGATTGAGAAACAAAGTGAATTTATTTCCTTCTCTAATTACACCCGGATGGTATAGCTTCCGATGAAATTGCATGTAAAATAATGCTACTGGAGTAGGACTCCAATTCTCACCAACACAAGCGATGCTACAACTTTGTTGCAGGGAACTAACAAAATATCTGAATATAGGATTTATTGGAGGTTGAGAAGATCCCTACAGGAAAGAATATTATCCTTCTACACGGCTAATTTAAACGGTGCAGGGAATTAACTTCACGGGAACTACCTTCACATGGGAACTAACTTCACCACTAGTGGGAATTAATTTCACTTTTTTTTGGTGAAGTTATTTCCCACTGAAGGCGGGAAATAATTTCATCAGAAAATTGTGTGAAGTAACTTCCCACCTACGATTGAAATATCTGAAAAAATATCAAGCGTTGAATTGGTGACGTGAAATAGTACCAAATGAAATAACACCAAATTTCAAATTTGGCCTTATTTCGTTGTTCAAAACGAAATAAAACCAATTTGGCTTTATTTTGATTTATAAAAAGAAATAAGGCCAAAAAAATAATGCAAACAACGCCGAATTTTTAAAGTTCACTTTTTTACATACAAAACACGCAAAAATGGTTGATTTATTGTCTAGAATAGCTACTTTTGCTAAAAAGTTTTTTTGAATTGATAGCACGGCGCACAGTGGTGCGAGAGCGGAAAAAGTCTTTTTAAGAAGTTATATTTATCCTTTTAAATTTTATGTTTAAGTACTCTTATATAACCCGAGCGTATGATTTAAAAGTATTTTTCAACATATATATTGTATGTTCTGATTTACAAGCCCTCAAAGTTGAAAAATAATTTTACTCAAATCGCGAACCGTATTTTCAACAAATTTTGAGATGTTTTTTTCCGAAGTTCCTTTAAATAAATTCTCTAGCTTCTTAAATAATTTAATTGGTCTATTTTCGATTATCTAAAATAAAAAAAAAAAATGATTATTTATAAAAGATACCTTCTATAAGTAGTCTGAAGCTTAAGTACTAGGAAAAAATGTGTTTTTTTTAAACTTTTTGATTTCAAAAAAAAGCTCCAAAAGACTCCAAGAAAGTAAGTATGCCAGCATATGCTCCATGCATTTATGTAAAAGCACAGAAAAAATCAGCTGCAGATACGTGCAGATGTGGAAGTTATGATCAAAAATGTTTCACTGAATCGGATTTCAAAAAACTGCGTTTTGACGGTGGTGTTTACCAAAAAGTTTGATTTCTTCGTTATTAATTGTCAGAATGAACTGGTTAAGCCCATTATTTTAAGAAAAAATGTCAAACTTTATTTTAAAAATAAAACAAAATTAATACATTGACACAGGTCTGAGAATTTCGATTTTTGCGAAACCATTTATTTCTGCCCGGAAAATTTTTTCAACTTTGAACTCAATTTTCTTGGAAAGAACACACGAAAAGCAATAAAGTTTTATGATATTTTAAATTATATGATAGAGCTTAAAAAAAATAGAGAAAAGGATTAGGGATAATCCTTTATTTTTTTAATTTTTCGCTAAAAGTATGACAGGTAGAAATAAAAAAGGTGTTATTTTTAAAGTTTTATTGCTTTGTTTTTGTTGTGTATTGCGTAATTTTTTATTACCTGACTTATTAGAATAAAATCTCTTACTTAAATCTATATATATATAAAGGATTAATTAAAAAAAGTCAGTATTGAGTTATTGAGCATTAGTGCAAGGTTTTTGAGAAGAAAATACTTCCAATCAGCGCAGACGCTAAAAACCACATTTTAGCGTTATAAAATTACTACTTCATTGTTTTTTTATTTATTTTTTGTATGTATTTATCTATTTATTTATTTAATTTTATAATATACATAGTTAGTAATACTATTTTGTTCAAAATAAAAAGTTAAGATTTTACTAAAAAAAACTTTTATTTAAATATAACATCAAAAGCCTCAAATTTTAGAAAAATATCAATAACTTTTTTTCTAATAATTTTTTCTTGACCAAATTTTGACCAAGCGTGTATAAGACTAATATTAACATGTGTTTCAAATATCATTAAAATTCGTTTTATAGTTCAGATTTTACAGACTTTTTTCTGCTCTCCCATACAAAAATCAAAAACCCTCAAATTTTAGAAAAATGTCAATAACTTTTTTTCTAATAATTTTTTCTTGACCAAATTTTGACCAAGCATGTATAAGACTAATCTTAACTTGTGTTTCCAATTTCATTAAAATTCGTTCAATAGTTCAGATTTTACAAATTTTTTTCCGCTCTCCCATACAAAAATCAAAAACCCTCAAATTTTAGAAAAACGTCAATAACTTTGTTTATAATTTTTTTTTTTCAACCAAATTTTGACCAAATATGTAAAAAACTAATCTAAACATGTTTGCCAAATTTCATTTTAATCCGTTGAACCGTTCAGATTTAACAGACTTTTTTCCGCTCTCCCATACAAACCGAACCACTGTGCGGCGTACTAACAGCTAGGTATGTAAGGGGGGGCATGCTGCCCCCCTGCAACCCCCCTGCTTGGGATCACTATAGGATTTGGGCTGGGTGCGAGTTTGGGTATATGCAAAGAACTTTTACATTTGAGCACTAAAATCAAAGAAATTCCCAACAAAAAAAAAAGCAAGTATGGCTCACAGTTATGAAAGAATCACAACGCATTCGTGTTCGTTGCATATACCCAAACTCGCACCCACCCCAAATCCTATAGTGATCCCAAGCAGGGGGGTTGCAGGGGGGTTGCAGGGGGGCAGCATGCCCCCCCTTACATACCTAGCTGTTAGTACGCCGTGGTATCAATTCAAAAAAACTTGTTTTAGGCTCCAATTTCAAAAATTTCAATCGAGCAACAAGTATCTGTCATTTTTCAACTTCAACTTATGTTAACTTCACATGAAAGTGAAATTGATTCCCACAAAAAAGTGAAATTATCTCCCACCTTCAGTGGGAAATAACTTCACCAAAAAAAAGTGAAATTAATTCCCACTAGTGGTGAAGTTAGTTCCCATGTGAAGGTAGTTCCCGTGAAGTTAATTCCCTGCACCAATTTAAACTTTGTGTGTGTATCTATTATAATTATTATTTAATTGGGCTAAGTCCAAAACTTGATTAATATTTATAGAAGGTAATAAATACTACAGAGCCTGAATTAATTAAGTGAATAAATTAAACTTTCAGTCTTTTTTTATTTAAATTAAATAATATATGTAATTTAAGAAAATTATCAAAGAAACATGGTTTCAAATTTAATCAATACAAAGTTTAACACGCCTTAATTTGTACGAAGGTGCAGGGAATTAACTTCACGGGAACTACCTTCACATGGGAACTGACTTCACCACTAGTGGGAATTAATTTAACCTTTTTTTGGTGAAGTTATTTCCCACTGAAGGTGGGAGATAATTTCACTTTTTTGTGGGAATGAATTTCACTTTCATGTGTAACTGTTTCCCACGGAAGGTGGGAACTAACTTCACTCTTCAGTACAGTTAAAGTAAATTAACATGTTATGTTATTTTTATTCTCGCATACGCTAATCTAAGAAAATCTTTAATGCATAGGCGGGCGGCGCAGGGACATAGGGGCCAGGGACATAACGCCCAACTTTTTTTTTGGGGCTTATGTCTCACTACGATGGGACATAAAACCGAAATTGAATTTGGGCCTTAAATCCCACCCAAGTAAGACCGAAGCCCCAAATAAAAATGTTGGGGCTAATGTCCCACTTAATAAGAATCACCAAATGACAAAACTTGGAGCACTTCAATACCACAAGACTTTGTTTTATGGAGTTTAAATCCTGAGATCCCACGAAGCGGGCCACCCACAGGTGCTTTTATTCAAAAACGCTGTAGATATTGGCGCCTGCCTGGCGACTTTGCATACCCTAAGCGGAGCAACGGAGTTGCGTGAGCGGGTGTGACCCCGAAAAAGGGAGTTAAAATCCTGAGAACCCGCGAAGCGGGCTACCCACAGGTGCCTTTATTGAAAGAAGTTGTTGATATAGGCGCCTGCCTGGCGACTTTACACACCCTAAGCGGAGCAACGGAGTTGCGTGAGCGGGTGTGACCCCGAAAAAGGGAGTTCAAATCCTGAGAACCCGCGAAGCGGGCCACCTGATATAGGCGCCTGCCTGGCGATTTTACATACCCTAAGCGGAGCAACGGAGTTGCGTGAGCGGGTGTGACCCCGAAAAAGGGAGTTAAAATCCTGAGAACCCGCGAAGTGGGCCACCCACAGGTGCTTTTATTGAAAGAAGTTGTTGATATAGGCGCCTGCCTGGCGACTTTATATACCCTAAACGGAGCAACGGAGTTGCGTGAGCGGGTGTGACCCCGAAAAAGGAAGTTAAAATCCTGAGAACCCGCGAAGCGGGCCACCCACAGGTGCTTTTATTGCTTAAAACTTACATATTTTTGTTTTGATTTACAATTCAACGCTTGATATTTCTTCAGATATTTCAATCGTAGGTGGGAAGTTACTTCACACAATTTTCTGATGAAATTATCTCCCGCCTTCAGTGGGAGATAACTTCACAAAAAAAAAGTGAAATTAATTCCCACTAGTGGTGAAGTTAGTTCCCATGTCAAGGTAGTTCCCGTGAAGTTAATTCCCTGCACCTTGTACGAACAAATATCACACGAAAAAAAATTCTCAAACGGATATGCATTGGAAAAAGCCAATTTGAAAACATAGCGTTTCTTGTTGATACACAAACTTATACATTGCACGTAAAAAAACATGCAATTCAAATGTAAGCTATTACACTCCTTCCGGTTTAGTTGTGATAAAGGAAACAAAGTACTTGATAATGTGTTCAACATATAAATACAATAGGAACGGTATCGTGTGCTAAAGCCTAGGCTTCAGGACGACATTGAAGCTCACTGGACTTTAAATAATAATTGAATCAATAAAAGTACAATGTAGTGAATACAAATACAGTATACTTGTTTGTAAAAATAAGTATTTATTAATACATAAAACATGTTTAACATTAAAAAGGAACAAACTAATTAGTATATTTTTAAGAGAAATAAAAACCATTTTATAGTTAAGAAATCGAGGTATAAGTAGGAATTTGGAAAGAAAGCGTTTTTATTTATTTATTTATAATTCGTTAAATACTAACGTTAACAATTCTTAATATATACTTAAAATCTAAAAAATTAAACTAGACTGTTGAAAAATAATAATTTGCAATTTATACTTTTTATATTATCATTTGGTGAATTAATACAAGAGTGAAATTTATTATAGATTTTAATTAATTGATTTAAGGGGCTATGTACACCATAGTTTGATCTACTAAAATTACTATTCAATGGTTTCTGGAGTCTTATACTTGAACGACTAAAACTAAAGTTTAAACTACCAAGAACTGATGGTGATGAAATCTTTCCGTTTATTATTCCAACAATAAAACAAAACTGCAAGTACATCCTATAATTTGTCAAAGAAGGAAGATTTATGAGAGAAAGTCTTTGAGAATAAGGCGGTAATGTATGAAAATCATGAGGTCACGGAAGGGATCGTAGACAAAAACGCAAAAACCTTTTCTGAATGGCTTCGAGTCTTGTTACGTGTACGGCATAGTAAGGTGACCATACTGTACAAGCATATTCCAGGACTGGTCTCACAAATGAAACAAAAAGTAATTTTAAAACATATGGATCACGGAAATCAGAACTCTATTTGCTTTTTTAACTATGAAGTTAATATGTTCATTGAATGTTAGTTTAGGATCTAAAACAACACCCAAGTCAGAAAATACATATACTCTACTTAAAGGACAATAATCAAACATGTAACTAAAAACGATTGGAACTTTTTTGCGTGTAAAACTCATGGTTTTACATTTTTCAACATTTAAAACAAGACCATTATTATTGCACCATTCCCTGAATAATATTAAGTCTTCTTGCAAGAGAAGACAGTCAGATGTAGAGTTAATTTTTTTTTAAATTTTAATGTCATCAGCATATATTAGGACAGACGAATTTTGTATGATCGAAACCAAGTCATTTATAAATAAAGCAAATAGAATAGGACCCAGGTGACTACCCTGGGGGACACCAGAATTCACAACAAATGAACTTGAACACTCATTACTAAATTTAACACTATAACGTCTATCTTGCAAATATGAGGAGATCCAGTTTATGAAACAATCGTTAAAAACTTGCTGTTATAGTTTTAAAAGTAATGTTTTATGACACAATTTATCAAAAGCCTTGCTGAAATCAGTAAAGATACAATCTACTTGTCCACATTTTTCAAAAACATCTAAACAAAAGGACGTAAAGTTAAACAGATTAGTAACAGTCGAACGCTTTTTAACAAAACCATGCTGGTTATCACAGATAATTGAACTACAGTGAAAAGAAAGGACGCTACAAACGATTGACTCAAATAGTTTAGGTATCACAGATTGTTTAGCAATAGGTCGGTAGTTCATTATTTCGTTTTTAGGACCTTTTTTCTGTACTGGTATTATGAAGGAGCTCTTCCAGATAAAAGAAAACAGCGAGTTACTTAAAGACGTGTTGAAAAGAACACATAACGGGTGTGCTAAATACGCAGCACATTTCTTTAAAATGGATGATGGTACACCGTCGGGACCAGGACTAAAACATTTGTCAAGTTGTAGGATACTATTAAGGACAGTATCTTCACTTATAACGAAATTGATAGAATTTAAGTGGGGGAAATTTATAACAGTGGTAGATGTGTTAGGAAAACTAATAGTATTATAATCTACAAAAGCATCTTTGAAGTAGTTTGCAAACATGTTCGCAATTATTCTCGGCTCATTACTATTTGATGTCGAATCAGTCATTAAGTTAGGGTACCCACATGTTTTCTTCTTACGATTAACAAATTTCCAAAAACTATCAGGATTGTTTTTAAGGTTTAATTCAATTTTCCGAATGTAGTCATCATATAGGATGTTAGAGTAGTCAGTGAAAAGTTGTTTTATTATAATGAAAGTCCTATAATCATCATAAGTTCTTGTTTGACTATACTTTATCCAAGCTTTGTTCCTTTGGTTTTTTAAGTTTTTAACGTGAGAATCAAACCATGGTGGAACACTCATTTCGAGTCTTTTTAAATGGAATCGTTTTATAGAAACAGCCAAAAAGAGTTAAATATAAAATGTTAGACATATCGTCAATATTTAAGTTACAAAATAAGTGATCCCAATTGATCGTACATAATAAGTTAAGAAGGTTTTCAAAATTACACCTGCTAAAGTTGAATTCTAGTTTGTTGTTATCAGATAGCATATAAGGTGAAGCCATGTTTAAATTAAGTGCAATGTCTAATGCAGGATGATGGCGATCTTCGTCCACAATTTTGACAACAGAAGAAATCACAGCTGCTTCAGAGCATATGGTTTCGGAGAAAAATACCAGATCGAGTGTTTTTCCAAAACGGTTCTTCACACCGTTAAGTTGGCTTAAGCCACATGATAATAAAAACTCGTTTAAAGATGACGCGTTTATTGGAACGTAGAAGTTATCGTCGTCAATTTGAATCCAATTGAGATTGGGTAAATTAAAATCACCAACAACCAGTACTTCATCTTCAGGCTCCAAAAGGATATAAATACTTTCTATACAGTTGTTTAGTTTTTCATAAACCTCGTTCTTAGAGCTTGGAGGTATACTCGTATATGTATGCTGGGCTGGTACAATAAATAAATGTCCTGTTACCATTTTAATTTTTAAGCATAGTATTTCGATGTCTGTTGATCGAAAGTCAATCAGGTAACTAGTGAGAGTATTGTAGCGTCATATATATATATATATATATAGCGACAAGAATTCCGCCACCAACGGCGGCGTTTGAATCGTCTGAGTTATAACGATCACGTCTAAAGACTTGATAAGAGGAGTCAAAAAGCTCCGAGTCCGAGATAGAGTTGTTGAGCCATGTTTCATTCAATATTATGATATCTTGAGGAAGATTGTTAATGTTTTTGTAAACTATGTTGGTTTTTGTCCGAAGTCCATTTACGTTTTGATAGTATATTAATACCTTTTTAAGCTGCTTTGACGGCTGTTTAGCGTTGTCCGATACTGACGAAAAGGGTTGTTCGACTTATTCATAAATTCATGAACTATTATCCCTTTAGGCAAAAACGATGGTTAATTTAAAACATGGAAAATTGAGTCAGGTGCACCTATTTTAAAGGACGAATACCTAGTATGGTTACGATGTAAAATTTTCTCAACATTTAACGTAAATGGGGAACCCAGCTTTTCGGACAAATGATTTTTTATGTCAAGTGCATTTGCAGGCGGTGCAAGTTTAGAAAGAAAAAATATTTTTTGCCCTTCAACATCCTTTAGTCCGGATACAATTGGAGATGTTAGTCAAGTAGTTTCGTTGGTGATTTTTGTCAAAAATATGTTTTTCGACAAAGTAGAAGTCGAAAAATTAGATGGTGAGAGATTAACAACATTAGGTGCTGATATCAGTGGTAATGTTAAAGAAGAAATAGATAACGAAGCAGGTACATTGTTATTAGAGTTAAAGTTGGCTACTGGGCGGGTAATTGCAAAGTCTTTAAATACGGAGGTTGTAACTTTCTTTGGTAAATGGCAGATATCAGAATTTTCGTCGTCAAGATCATCGTTTTTACGTTTGGTTTTGTTTTGCTTCCAAAATCAGAAGTTTTGTCTTTATTAATTTTATTTTCAATATTTCCGTTGGTGCAGGTCAGATTTTCAACTTTCTTTGAAAGAAAAGTAAATTGTTTCTCCAGTTTTTCTAGTCCTTTATATTTTGTTTGACGTCTCGAACAATTTTCTTTTCTTTATTGAACAATAAGTAAAGGGTCCGCCAAATAACTTTTCTTTTTTTGAAAATGCTATGAAAAAACTACTGAATATTTTCTCAATTTTTTTTTTTATTTGAAAGAACAATCCTTCCGGTTAATAATGGAAAATAATTTTAATCAAATAACTGCATCGGCTGGCCATGCAGTAGCCTACACGATCGGTCCAATTTTTAAGCACATTATCGATTGTGTGCAGCTGTATTTCACCAATGGCTTCACGAATATTGTCCTTTAAAGCGTCAATTGTCTCCGGCTGTCGGCGTAACACTTATCTTTTACGGCACCCCACAACGGTGTCAAATCGCAGCTCCGAGGTGGCCAAACGATAGGTAATAATGATAATGCGATCTTCAAAAACAGGGTGCAAGACATCAAGTGTAGCTTCGGCTGTGTGGAACGTAGCGCCGCGCCCCGCCCCGTCCTGTTGAAACTAAATGTTGCCAATATCCTCCTCTTCAATTTCGATCGATCGCCTTTGATCGTAACGGCCACTCCTTGCTCATTTTCGAAGAAAAAAGGCCCAATTATGCCTCTGGACCAAAGTCCGCACCAAACTGTGACTCGTTTTGGGTGTATCGGCTATTCAATGTGTGCGTGCGGGTTTTTTGTGCCCCAAATGCGACAATTTTGCTTGTTTACATACGACAAGATCAAAATGAGCTTCATCTGAAAAGATGATTTTTTTGGCAAAATCGGCATCTTCTCTAAGTCGATCGCAGGCCCACTTAGTGAAACGAAAACGCATTGGATAAATGGGTAGTCAGTTGGCTTCAACTTCTGAACCAATTGGACTTTATATGGCGTCATACCAAGGTCTTTATGCCAAATTCGTCTTAATGATGTCTCCGAAATGTTCAATTGTTGAGAACGACGCACGGTGAAATGATGTTGATGATTGGAAATAGCAGAATTGAAAAAATAAATCGAGATTAGAATTATTTAGCTCTAAAGAGTTTTCCAATAAAAGATTTCATTTTGAATAGCAAGCTTTTAAGGTAGCTGTCAACGATAAATGTTTCAATGACGCAATTAAAAAAAATTCACTACAGTAATAGTGAAATCTTCGCAGTCAAATATCGATAGAATGTCAAAACTTTTGGGTCGTCGTGAAACAGCTTCTCGGTCAGCAACATTGAATTTCTCAGAAAAAATTGAACTGTTGGATAAGTCAGCGAAAGTTAAGCGATGTGAACAATTAAAACCATATGCGCCGCCGGTCAAAATCTAAATGTGTCGATTCCTAAAGGCTTTTAAAGTTTAATTAACACAAGAACTTAAATCAGTCGATCAATAGCCTAGACCTATTTCCACTCTGGAGGCTAATAAGCAGAATTGTAGTATTTGGGTCTTGGAAAATCCAAACATTTATTGTTGAAACCCCTTTCCATCCTTAACATCTCATTGTATAATCTATAGTAAGGTGGCGCCCACAAGTAACAAAACAATCGCAATTTTGCAAGAAAAGTTTCTAAACCGTAATGCTATTTCTCGAAGAGGTAATTCCACTTGGCTATAAAGAACTGTAATTTATTTTTTTTAGACTCTTTTATTTAAGCCTTCTTGAAAAGTAAGTGTATGCAAATGTTCCAGAACCAATTCAAGACCTTTAACATTTAAATCATGAAGTTATGAAGGCATTCAGCAAAATTGTGAAAAGCATACATTCATCTTTACAATGCAATACAATTAAATTGATCTACATTAAAAAATGCTCATTTTTTAGAATAAATACAAAAATAAAACATTTAATTTCAAAATCCTGTATGTAAAAAGTAAAGTTTGATTCTTCTTATTTTCTGGAACTTAATTTCTGGAACTTAATTTCTGGAACTTTTCAAAAAATAATCAAATTTTTGTCAAAATTTCTCTTCTGTATATTTAATAATATTGATTTTTGAAAAAAAAAACAAAACAGAACGTTTAGACCACCCTTCCTCAGCTAAATCATAGATCCACTACTAATGTTGATACAATAAACATGATTACAAAGTTTTCCCGTACTGAAAACTTTTGAGGCTCTTGACTAAACTTCCTGAAAAATTTATAACTTTTTTCCAGACGAAAATGTTTGGTTGATATTAAGAATAGGTTTGGCAGGTTTTGCAACCCAATTTATTACCGGAAACAATTTTTCAACTTCTCTTCCATAGGCTTAGGCTATCTTTTAACATAAACTTTTCTACAAAAGGGTTATCGGACCAACTCCTAGCATACATCTTTAAACATATAGCTACATAGGCACGTCGTATGAAATTAGGTTAGAAATAAATGTTCTTTTTTTTGTTTTCTTATATTTTTTTAATAAATGAAAGACATATTTAAATAAAATCATCATATTCACATGATTTACCAAAAGTTATTTTTATTTTACCAAAATCTTCTTAAATAAAAATCCTTATCGTTCCATAAAATGCTTCAATTCACTTCTTAAAAATTTTGAAATTTTCAAATACTAAAACCGTATCGATACGCTTGACTAAGTTTATCTTTAACATTTACCTTAAATGTTGGCATTGGCATCTTATATCTATCTTCTTTTATATTTTGTATAAAACCAACTTTATCAAGTTATCTCTCATTTCAATGCCTTTTTTGTTGAAGACTTTGGCATTTGAATGTTTGTTTTACTTATGGTCTGTTTGTATCTTTGTAGCAATTCGATAGAGTCGAATAGTTCCCAACTTTATTGGTTATAGTATACACAGGGTATAAAGATATTTTGTTTGTTCTCTTCGTGTTTTACTTACCAACAAATACTCGTACCTACAATAGGATACTTTTTGATATTTTCTTTTACGGCAAGCACATGTCTCCAGAAGCAAAGATAAAACAATAGAAAAGGAAAACGATAATCAACAACAAAATGATGTAATTTACCTACATTTCCCATTTATTCCAATGCCATAATGGATAGACAAAATGAAAGCCTTGTATCTTGTCTTATTCTGAAAGCCCTGTGGAAATATTGGAAATGAATTTTGTAGATATGTGTGTAGACTTTTTCTTCTAAGATACCATAAGATGTGATAGTTTTAGCACATATCTAGCTCACAACGAATATTTCTCTTCCCGAACGAGTTCCTGTGTGGGACTTAAATAAGCAGTCGAACACGTGCCATATACCTTCTTTGTTTTGAAAATTTTAGCTATGAGCTCATAATGTATTATCAAGTTACAAAAGCATTCGGGTACATAGCATCGATAAGCAAAACAAGGAGCCGTATTTGGTTAAGCAGAACATATTTTCCATAAATATAATTTGTATTCAAGTTTCGTCTAGTGTACTTGCTTTAAGGTAAGGCTGCAAAAGTGATTTAGCATATAGGAAGAGGGTTGAGTGTTTCTTTGCAAGACATACCTTTTATGATGTTAAAGAAAAAGGCTAACCAAGAGGGAAATTATTTCAATTTCAATTCAATTTTATTATACACAGGTATGTGTTTAAAAACACTTTTCGATAAGAATGCTACTTAGAAGTACCTATTTTCAAAGAACGTTAGCATCATATTTCGATAAAGCGTTTATTTTAAGGAAAATATCTTCTACTAAACTCAGGTGTGCCTGGAATCATACCAAAATACCAAAATCAGTACCAGAGATTTTTCCGAAAACAACATTTAAATGGAAGTATGAATTTTAATGCACATACATATTTTGAAACTGGCTTTGTCCCCACTATTGAATCTGGCACATACATTTTAGATTGAGATACTTTTCAGATATATTTTCTTTTTATATTATGTTTCATAGGAGTTTGTTATACTCGTAGGAGTAATGTGTTCACATTAAAAGCAATATTTTCAAACCTCCATAATGTCTATAGCTTTGATGAGATAGAAATAATTTAAGGCTCATAACATTGCGTATTTCTAACCGACAAGACGAGATGAGACTTTATATTTTTATATTTTGTACCAACATTTTCCGAGAATCTCGTTGGCCTCGTAGGTCTTTTTTAGTTTTATATTCTTCATTTTAATAGAAAAAAAAATACAAAAATGGGATGCGTTAATGCGCCTTCGATTCGTGAAATGAAACCAAATTACCAATCGTGGTCAGAAATACGACTAAAGGTTACTATGTTTTGAGTTTAATAATAATTATAAAACAAATAATAAACAAATTATCATTTAAAACATTCCTTGGAAATAATCTAAAACAACAATGTTCATGTTAAACATAAAAAAAAATAATCCCAACATTAATGTATTATTTGAATTATAATTACTTTTGTGGAAATATTCATAAAACAAGCATTGTTTGTGCCCCTAATGCAGGCGACATATTGTGTTATTTTCATTGATTTTCAGTTTAAAATCGGAGTAAAAAACAACCAAACATTTGTCATAGAAAATGAAAGCTTACTTCTATGAATTTATATACATACATATGTACATATTTTTAGGTTTGTTTTACTGTTTATTGAAGGGATGACAAATCGATTTTGTTTAATAAGACTAAAAGGGTATTTTATTTTTAAGTTTTATTAAATTTAGTACCTGCCCATTTTTTTCCATTTTGGGATACATACGCACAATAATTTTTTCACCGAAACTGATCAATACAATTTAATTAATTGATAAATTAACATTAAATATAGTTAATGAACGACCATTGAATTATGTTTGGCACTTTTTCAAATGGTTTTTGAAGGTGATATTTTAGACGCATGTTCTAAAATATATTTCTAAAAAAATACGTGTAGGGTGTTTTATCAGCTATGAAGTGATTTATTTTAAGTTTGGTTTAGCATTTTAATTTGAACATATACTCAGTCCAGAAAAACAGTTCTAAATTGTTTGTTGTTAAGAACGTTAGGCCGCGTTTCTATTTCCAAGAAAACTTCTGCAATAAATGTCCGATAGTCTGTCCGACAGTGAATTGCAAGTGGAAACTACCAAGCACTTTCATAACTTCTTGCGAGTATTTGCAAGTGCAATTAATTGCTAGTTTAAACACTTCTCCATCGACTCGCGACAGTTCTTGCAGCTTATTGAAACAGTTTCGTATATCTCGAGTAATACGAGTGTCTTGTTTTTAACTTCCCATAGGAAGTTATTGTAATGGGTCCGATTTGTCGAATTGAAAATTTTGACATTTCTCGACGTTTAAAGGTCCCTAGAATCGAAATAAAAGATTTTTAGAAAGATGTCTGTGCGTGCCTGTGTACGTACGTCCGTACGTTCGCGACGTTTTTTTCGTCGTACATAGCTCAAGAACCAGAAGAGATATCGAATTCAAATAAATGTTGTTATACAGATAATAAGGCAGAAAGATGCAGAAAAGGCTCTCAAGAAAATTGCGTGGCTGTTTTTTTACCATAGCAGTTTGAAAAAAAAGGTGTAAATTTTGGTTAACCCTAAATATCTCATGAACCAATGAATTGATAGTTTTTGTACAAAAAATTTAAAACCTAAAAAAAATTTAACAAAAGTTGGTAAAATTTGTTTTTCGACGTAAATATCTTTTCAAAAATTTGAGATTTTGGTTTTCAACTAATTTTATCTTATAAGAAATATTGTTTTCAAAAAAAAATACGCAAAGTTGTTAAAAATTGATGTTCGGTTCTCGATATCTCGTGAATAATAGAAAACATTGACTTCAAATTAATTTCATTCATCCAATTTGTATTTGTTTATATTAGAAATAAAAACGTTAAATAAATGCTACTAAAATTGGTAAGAATTGATTAACGACTAAAAATCTCGTTAACTAAAATATATTTTGAAATCAAACTATTAAATCATATGCCAAATATTGTTGGTTATTTTTAATTTTTTTAGAATAATTTAACTGATAACTTTTTTAACAAAACACGTAAACGTACCTTGCTTAAAAGACAAATCGACAGACAGGATGGAAAGTTATCAGTGTGGGTCGCATCCCAGCCTCTTTTTTAATAATAAAATTATCATCGCAGCTGCTAATCGTTGACGTTTTCCCGCCATGACCTCACAATTTTAAGTAAACAACCAGATTTCTTGCGACATTAATTGCTCTCCTGGTGTAAATACATCTGCAATAAATTGCGACAGTATGATGCGCGAGCTTCTTGCAAGACATTTATTGCAGAAGTAATTGCAAGAATTCACATGATAATGTAAACGCGACTGCAAGAAACTTTTGCAAGACTTCCGCGAGTTGACTTGAAAATGGAAACGCGGCCTTACAGTCAATGGTTACGCCTATGGAGCCATGATTACTGACTTTTTTGTTCATATATTGAACAACCATTATGATTTTTTTCAACCAGACGGCGCAACATCTCACAGCCACAAATGTTTGAACAAAATATAAGGTGTCTCAATAGTCCGTAGAAAACCAAGGCCTCATGACTTACAACTCTCAACCATTCCTGTGTGCATTCCTCTGTGCGAGTCATTTCAAGGATGAAGGGAGAAAGCACTGTTCTTGACAACAGTTACAACAGTACCATGAACAAAATTTGTAGGTGGCAGGCAGGGATTGAACCCAAGACCTCTGGCATGATAGTTCTACGCACTGACCTTCACGCCACGGTTACTAATAAATGTTGGAAAAAGTCATAGAAAACTGGACCTACAGATTAAACTACGTCCAACCCACTTGTGGTGGTCATTTTCCTGAGATCATATTTAAATCATAAGTCGAAAAAGTAAATTTCATGTCAATTAAAAAAATCATTATTGTTTTATTCAAAGTCCTATACTTCTATAAGAAAAATAAAAGACATCGTATCAACCCATCGATGCTTTTAATTTATTTATATACACATTTCATTGGTTTAAGAAAATTGATAAAAGTGATAGCCTTTATATTTTGCAAAAATCATACACTGTTTTCTTAATAACGCGTTCAAAAATTTAAACTATGCAAAATTTCAAGGACTAAAGAGCACTTACTCTAAACATACACAATTCTTTTAAAAAGCATTTCAATTTAAATTAAAAAATACAACGAGTTTTTTCTAAGAGAAATTAAAAGATTTTTATTACATTGTACAAAAGAAGAGATATACTAGAGGCCAACTACTCGTATAATAACAAAGGCTTCGTTTTTACTTGTCAAATATTAAAAGGTGACAGCTTTAAAAGTGACACCTGACCAAATACTTGTCTATTTTAAATGAAACCTCTTTCTGGAAAATGCTTTTATTGCGTTACTCATTAATTCTTGGAGAGATACAGTTCTGTTCACTTGATTAGACGCACACATTTTTTTACATAAATGTGATTTTTTTATAAGTGTGTGCAAGAATTATCAAGCAATTGCATTTTTTAGAAAGCTTATTAAGTTCTCAACAAAAAAACACCAACAAATGGTAGGTGAGTGGAAGATAACGGATATTTTTTCTCATTCTTGTATATGCTGTAAGAAAAAGTGCAGTTTTTTTTGTTCACATGATTAGACGCACCTTTAAAATGGTAGTAAAAATGAGACACAGACTTTTTGATTTACTTTTTTCTCGTTTATTTTTTTTTTTTGTATGTTTCTTTTATATTTTTAGTACTTTGTAGAACCACCATGTGTTAAAATCACATCAAAAATTCTATTTTTTAGTGAATCGTACAATTTTTCTAAATACTTTAATGAAATCTTCTTCCAGGCTTCTTTGATGGCGACAATTAGCTCTTCGCAGGTCTCATACTGCTTACCTCCTTCGTAAACTTGACGCGTGAGCCATCCCCAAACATTTTCAATTATATTGAGGTCAGGTGAATAAGGTGGCCATGACAACAATTCCACATTTTCGGCGGCAAGAAAGGTTTTGATAACACGAGCGTTGTGGATTGGCGCATTATCTTTGTTGAAAAATCCAAGGTATAGGCCCAAACAGTTCTTTCATAGCGGGGAAGGCTGATTCCAAAAGAGCTTTGTAGGAAAGTCCCGTCATTTTGTTGGAAACGAACACCAAATCGAACGCCCCATAGTACGAAATGGCTCCCCAAACCATTAATCCTCCTTGCCTCGAATGGTGACGTGTCAGAAACTTTTCCTCTTTTCTTACGTCATGGAAATAGTAGTTGTATCCATCAGGGCCATCCAAATTAAATTTTTTTTCATCTGAAAAAACGACATTTCGCCAATTCAGCACTCTTCCAAGCTCGGTATCCCACGTCATGTGAAGGCGTGCGAATTCTAACCGCTTTTCTTTCCGTACGGCGTTTAGTGCGGTTTTTTTTTAAGTTTTTTTAATTTCAGATGGTCTGCGCTCAAAATAGCTCGCCGAACAGTGGATATGCTCGCAGTTATCCCCGCTTTTTCCTTTATTTTGCTGGTGGAGGCAGCTGAATTTGACGCGATCCTTATAAGTTTTCTTTTGTCCTGAGGAGTTAAAGCGGTTTTTGTCCGTCCCTTATAATTCGTTCCATATGAAGCACTGTTTTTTATGTAATTTCTTATAACATGGTCACTTCGGCCTATTTTTTTGGCAATACTTCTCATGGCAAACCCTTCGGAATAGAACGCGTCAATTTTTCCCTTTTCTTCCACGGTTAAAACTTTTTTTTCCCCATTTTTGATTACAAATAATATTAAATGCTCTTAAATGCTTAAACTTTGAAGCGAACTCAAATCCACGTACTAGATCGCGACCAAATAAATAATTTAAAGTGTGCGTCTAATCAAGTGAACAAAAAAAAACTGCACTTTTTCTTACAGCATATACAAGAACGAGAAAAAATATCCGTTATCTTCCACTCACCTACCATTTGTTAGTGTTTTTTTGTTGAGAACTTAATAAGCTTTCTAAAAAATGCAATTGCTTGATAATTCTTGCACACACTTATAAAAAAATCACATTTATGTAAAAAAAAATGTGTGCGTCTAATCAAGTGAACAGAACTGTATATACATATGTACATATATAATTTTTGTTTGCGCTCCAAATTTAGAGTACTTTTAAGGAAGTTTTGATGGCGTATATAATAAATAAAATAAATAAATATAATCATATAAACAATCTACCAAATTTTGTTATAACCCTTGCATACAAGTACCATGTCCTGGTCCACCATCAATCAGTAAAAAATCAGGTATTATGCCTTTTATATTGCCGGATAAACACAGTGTATACAATAGAAAGTCACAACAAACAGACGTTGCAGTTGAAACAACAAGAAGTCCCAAATCAATTGCATGTACAAATTACGCGTATACAATCTCCGCATCAGAAGAACACAAGAATGTGAGAAAAAACAACAGTAATCCCACCCACAAGCCATCAATCAACCCTTAACCGTGACATGTGTTACTCTGTGGAAACATGGACTATATTCAATCGATGTTTAAGTCAATCAGAAAATCGTGGAGGGTTTATAAAAAATCCTGAGTTTAATGTTATTGTATAATATTACAATGTAATTTTTTGAAAAATAGAAAAATAATAACAAAATTCTATAGTAAATATTTCCTCTAAAGGATGTATAATCGGGAAACGGCTTATAACCCACTTTATGACTGCTCCGAAACCGGGAATAAAATGGACCTACCTTAAAGGACACTCAATGTGGATTTTTACATAAAATTTTTCAATACAACAACTTCATGATTTAATGAATTCGATCGATTTTCATTTGCAGCCATTTTTTACACTATTGGTGTTAAAGCATAATCGGAATGAAAATTTAATAGCTCTTGGACTTTATAAAATATAAAAATCTATTATGTCTATGGATTCTCTTGTTCTAGCCATTTAGAGGCTTTTATAAAGCCCAATAGGTGGTTTCCAGAAATGCCTGGCAGTGACATAAGAGCCACAACCTTAGAACATATCTCTTATGATAGTTGTCTTAAGAGGACAACTACTATCTTTGGAAGCTGCCCTTAAGCTTTCTGTAAGCTCAATTGTAAGTGTAACTAAACATTTCGGCTCAGATATATTTCTCGAGTCTAAATGATCTATATTGTTACCTAATTTTCTACTAAACCTTTGCCAGTTAGCATTGCGATGATTAATAAAAGGCTTGCTAGGATTCTTTAAAAAAAAAAAAAAAAAAAAAAAAAAAAACTCACGCGAATATTTGCTTAAAACTTCAATTTCCAGGTTAGAACTCAATAGACCCAATGGTTTTGGCTGTAGGGGCTAAGACAGACGAACGGAATCGGGAGACCCACTTTTTTTGATTTCTCTACCGTCGTAATGCCATATTTGATTAAAATTTCGAGTTCGAAATTTGTTACGAATGCCAAACTTGTCATGCAGTTCATGCATCTTTGGTGAAGAAAATCTATGCGGTATGAAATCTATATAATTTTGTACAGGATGTAGAGTAAATTAGTTATTATTACTGTAATATGGAAAAAGAATTGTAATCGGCCCAATTTGTCGAATTGAAAATTTTACATTTCTCGACGTCTCACTGTCCCTAGAGTCGAAATAAAAGATTTTTAGAGAGATATCTGTGCGTGCGCGTGTAAGTACGTTTGTACGTCTGTACGTCCGTACGTCTATAAGTCTGTACGTCCGTACGTCTATAAGTCTGTACGTCCGTACGTTCGCTGCGTTTTTTCGTCGTCCATAGCTCAAGAACCAGTAGAGATATCGACTTCTAATAAATTTTGTTAAACAGATGATAATGCAGAAAGGACTCTCAAAAAAATTGCGTGGGTGGTATTTTTACCATAGCAATTTAAAAAGATTTTTTTTGAAAAAAAAAAACAATTAACGGTTTTTTTATAAATCAAAAAAACTGAAAAAAAATATCTGTCACCTCGAAAAATTTGCAAACAAAAAATGATTTTATCTCCAAAACAAAAACAACTTCTCTTTTTATGTCCAACTCTTTAACCAATTTAAGTCTCTTTCTAACTTTTTATATGCTTGTTATGTTACTGATATGGGATCCTCTTTGAAAGAGAATCCTAAAAAATTTTGGAATTTTTTAAACTTAAAGAAAAAATCAGATGGCTTTCCAGTTAACTTCACTTACAAGAACCTTTCGTTAGATAAAACTGTTGATATCTATAACGCTTTCGCGACAAATTTCCGAGATTCATTTGTTAATAGCCCTCAAGAAGTTGATGAAGTATATTTTCATAATCTTCACTCCTTTTCACAAACTAGCTGTAGTCACATCCCTGTGCTACAGAGTACGGTCCTTGATCTTTTAGCCGCGTTGAATGATGACTGCTCAGCCGGCCCCGATGGTATTCCCCCGATAGTATTAAAAAAGTGTAGTAATGCTTTAGTTGAACCCCTTACGTTCTTATTTAAACTTTCTCTAAAAACAGGCAAATTTCCCAATATATGGAAGGAGTCATTTCTAACACCAATTTTCAAGAAAGGTAACAAGGCGGATATAAACAACTACAGGCCCATTGCAAAGCTTTCTTGCATTCCTAAAGTGTTTGAACAAGTTGTATGTGAAAGTGTAGCATTTTTTAGTAAGAATCTCATTTGCGAACAGCAACATGGTTTTGTGAAAAAAAGATCAACCGTTACTAATCTCCTCACATTCTCAAACATATGTTCAAACGCTTTAGAACAAGGTTATGAAGTTGACTGTATATACACTGACTTTTCCAAAGCTTTTGACCAACTTAGCCACGGAATTATTTTATTTAAACTTAAAGCTCTTGGTTTTCCACCATTTTTCTTAGCTTGGATCAAATCATACCTTGAAAACAGATCCTATGAGGTAAAATTTAGAAATTGTCTTTCTGAACCTTTTGTTGCTCAATCTGGTGTTCCCCAGGGAAGCCATCTTGGCCCTTTTCTGTTTATCCTGTCTATTAACGATGTATCGTCATGTCTTCGCTCAAGTGAAGTACTCATTTTTGCTGACGACATGAAGATTTTTAAAATAATAAAGTCCACCCATGATCGTATTCTTTTACAAGCCGACATTGATAGTTTCACATTTTGGTGTGGGAAAAATAGCCTTTCACTCAACCCTTTAAAATGCCAGACGATAACTTTTACTAAAAAACGAATCGGTAGTGTATTTGATTATTGTATATCACAGCAAAAACTCTTTCGCGTCTCCACATTTAAAGATTTAGGTGTTCATTTCTGTTCCAACTTAGAATTTACACATCACATTAATTTGATTGTTAATAAAGCAAGTTCTATGCTTGGTTTTATAAAACGCTGGGCAAAGGAGTTCAATGATCCATATGTTACTCTTTCTTTGTATAATTGCCATGTTCGTCCTCATCTTGAATATGCTTCGCAGGTATGGACTCCCTATTACGAAATTCATAGAAAACGTATCGAATCAATTCAACATAACTTCATTCGCTTTGCCCTAAAGGGTCTTCCTTGGGATGATCCTTATGATCTCCCTCCCTATGAGCATCGTATTCTGCTTCTTCAAATGCAATCTCTTCATCAAAGGCGTGTTAATAATGACTTAGTATTTTTTCATCAACTCATTAATGGTGAAATTGATGCACCTTATTTGCTATCTTGTGTACATTTGAATTACCGAGGCGGAACTCATCACCTGCGTACATTTGATTTTATACATATTGACTTCCATAGAACTAACTATGGAAAGAATAAAGCTTTAAGTCGAATGAGCATTTTATATAACTTAAACTGTTCATTGATAGATTTAAATTTGAATAAGGTGGGATTAAAATCATTGTTTAGAACCAGTGCTCCACTATCGTAAACGTTCTCATTTTATTTTTTGTTCTGTAATAGTTAAATGTTAATTATGTTTTGTATTTTGTGCGTGTGTTAGGCTATAATTGTATTATTTTTTTACTAACAACTAACACATGCACTTATGATGAGCCTCTGATCGTAGTTTGACGCTTGCTATAAGCTTACTACTTTCTGAAATTCTGAAGTGTAAAAAAAAAAATGTTGTGCAACGAAGAATAAATTTTTTAACATCTGGTAAAATTTTAAGATAAATCGAATTGACAGTTTTATTTTATAAAAATAAAAACCTAACAAAAACATTATTCAAAGTTGGTAAAAATTGATTTTCGACTCAAATATCTTTTCAAAAATTTGAGATTATGGCTTTATACTAATTGTATCTTTTAAAAAATATTGTTTTCAACATTCAGTAAAATTTTGAGAAAAATCAAATTGAGAGTTTTCTCACAAAAAGTAAATACTAAAAATGGCAAGAGTACGATAACTCAGGCGACAAAGATATTATAACGGATTTTTTAAGAACAGTTAAAAACAAGCAATTTAAAAAAAAATAGTATTTAAAATGGAGAAAAATAATCAAAAAATAACGGTAATACTTACAATTAAGTTTTATACATTTTTTAAAGCCAACATTCTGTTCTATTAGCCAGTTTTTAAATCAAGTCAAAACTATGCGTAGTTTTTGAAAAATTAAATTTTAAATTCAAAATTTGAGTAAAAAAAGTTAAAAAAAGGTTTAAAGTGTAATTTTTCAATCCTTCAAGATTATTTACCATTGTTTTATTTCAGAATTTATTGTTCTTATTTGTTTTTGATCAAAAACTGAAAACTAGATGATTTTATGTCTTTTAGTTTTTGAGAAAATTGAAAATAACCACAACTACTCTTTTAATTTAATTCTTTTTTTTTTGCTTGAGTGGTATAATTTTGATAGTAATAATGGTAGGTGCGAGTTTGGGTGTATGCAACAGTAAGGTGTGTGCAAGTTTGGGTGTATGCAACAGTGGGATGTGTATGGGGGTCATGCTGCCCCCTGCAACCCGTTGCTTGGGAACACTATAGGATTTGGGGTGGGTGCAAGGTGGAGTGGGTGCAAGGTGGGGGGTGCAAGGTGCGGTGGGTGCAAGATGGGGTACATGCAAAGTATCTTTTGCATTTAAATAAGCTGGATTTAACAAAAATTTATTTACCCTAGGTATATCTTAATCCATATTCGATTATTACTATCAAAATAAGACTACGTTAATACTCAAGCAAGGAAAAAGTAATTTAATTAAAATATTTTTTGTTTGTTAATTTTCAATTTTCTCAAGAACTAGAAGACATAAAATCATCTAGTTTTCAGTTTTTGATCAAAAACAAGTAAGAGCAATTAATTCTAAGAAAAATAGTAGAAAATCTGAAAGTTTTGAAAAATTACACTTTAAACCTTTTTTTTAACTTTTTTTTGCACAAATTTTGAGTTTAAAACATTTTTTTTTTTCAAAAACTATGCCTAGTTTTGACTTGATTCAAAAACAAACTAATAGACAAAAGTGTTGGCTTTAAAAAAATGTATAAAACTTAATTGTAAGTATTACCAATATTTTTTAATTATTTTTTTCCATTAAACGTAGGTATATATTTTTTTAAATTGCCCCTACCGCCTAAACGTGGGGAGATAGACCCCCTCCCCGCCAATAGTAAAAAATGCTTGTTTTTAACTGTTCTATACAAATCCGTCATTAAACTTTGTCGCCTAAGTTATCGTACCTACTCTCCCCCTAAAAATTTACTTTCGACTCAAATATCTTTTCAAAAGTAAAAATATGGGCTTCAAACTTATTTAATCTCACAGAAAATATTGTTTGCGGCATTCAGTACATTTTTTATAAAAATCCAACTGTCCATTTTTTCATAAAAAATAAAGTCTACAAAAAATAGTACTCAAATTTAGTAAAAATTGATGTTCGGTTCTCGAACAATAGAAGATGTTGACTTCAAATAAGTTTCAGTCATCCAATTTGTATTTGTTTGTATAAAAAATAATTTTTTTTTAAGAAATGCTACTAAAATTGGTAAAATTTGTTTTCGACTAAAAATCTCGTTAACTAAAATAGATTTTAAAATCAAACTATTTCATTATATGCAAAATATTTTTGGTAATTTTTAAATCTTTTAGAATAATTCAACTGACATTTTTTTAACAAATCAAAAATCACCTACAAACTTTTAATCAACACAAATCGACAGACGGGATGGGAAGTTATCATTGTGGGTCGCACCCCAGCCTCGCATAACCAATGCCAATTCCCGGAAACTAAGTGAGGTATACAAAAATTATTTAAACTATATCTAGCAGATTTAAACTTTCCAAAATCATCATGCAACTTACATTATATATTTGAAACTATGTATGTTGTGTTTTAAAAACATCGACTTTCTATTACTTTGTGAAAAAGCTTTATTACACACAAAATTGTGTCAAAATTATAAGACAAGAATTGAATTCAGGACAACTTTAGAAGGATATTGTTTGATTTTGCAGACCACTGAAATCTTTCAGTTATACATTTATTGTTTTTGAAATTTGGTGAGCCTTTATTGGACTATAGAAAGAAGAGTTCAAGTACATAAAAAACTGTCTATCCCAACAGTAAAATTTCAGCCCAACTATAAATAAATGAACAAGTATTTTCAATCCAGCCTTTTATTTAAAATTTCACTCAATTTTCAAAGGGCTTTTGACTTGAAATTAACCTAAATTATAACAAGAACCTTGAGTTAATTTGTTGATGATAATTACTGCTTACATACATACATACTTATATGTATATCACTCCTGAAACAGAGAATGTAGGAATAGTACCAACAATGAGCCTCTAGCTTTCAATTACATAAATACCCAAAGAAGACGGTTTTAAAAAGATATTTGCTCATTTTATATCTAAAGGCCAAACACTCATTAATTTAACGTAAACGCTTCGAACCTCATCCATACATCCGTATTTATAGTCCATGTAAAACAATTACGTAACTTTCAAACATATTTTGTTTCGCTTTCTTTTTTATTCTTTGATATATTACTCTTGAACTTATCTGTGAGTTATGTTTTTCGTTAAGATGAATATTAATTAAATAACAGTTTGCAAAGTCCATCTGGTTTGGATTCAGGTTTTTTGTTTGCTTGTGATTCTTCTTCAGTGATGCCTAAAAGTAAATCAAGTGTATTAAAGTCCTTGATCCTATGGCAATTGCCTGGATATTGCCCATTCATCTTCATGTTCAATTTTAATATTTAACTTGTTTGTTTTATTTTTGCTTTCGTCTTGTTTTTTTCGTTTTCAACTAAGAAGGAATCCCTATTTATTGAAAGATTTTCTTAGAAATATATTTATGTAGAATAGGTTAGGTATCCTGCCGCTTACTCAAGCTATGTTAAACTTATTGCTGAGGACGTCTCCTTGTGACTTATTCATTGTTTTGTTTTAAGTTTGTTTTTCTCGCCCTCGCAGGAAATCATTGTTTTTCTCTACCGGAACAACAAGCGAATGCGGAACGCCTATAAATCAATGTCAATGGAAAGAGAGAAAACGTAGTTCCCAGTGTTTAAGGATTTACCTACATATAGCTGCTTTTACTTATAAGTGTCAAATTCTGTCATGGCTGTCTTTCAAAAATGCACTTTGACTTATATTTTGAAATACAAATCCAGATATAGAAAAAAGCAGCAGAAAAGCTTCTGAGTAATGTCTTTTGGAATCTTAATAGAGATAATAATCACATTCAAGTTCGAGTTTTGAATTTAAATTAAAACAAACAAAAAAAAAGTAAAAAATGTGTCTTTAAAATTATGTTTATAGTATTTGTATGTTTAATGTTTACGTAATAATAGAATACGTATGATATTTCAAAGATGCTAATAAATTTGTCATTATTTATGGCCAACACGAAATAATAATCTGTCCCTTGAGAATTTCAAATATTCGTTCCATTTTATCTTAAACTTAATCTTTCTAAAAGTTGTCATCCTTTAAGAAGACAATATTTTTTCACATTTCTCTCAATTTTAGTTACTGGCTTTTGTGACAGGCATATTTTCCCAAAAGACTCGTTTTTGTTGAGTAATTCCATTGCTCATCTATTTAAAATTCTTGTGTTTCACATTTCTAACTTTTCGAAAATACCTATAAATGTATCCATGTATATATGTATGATTGCAGTTCTAAAGATGCCTGTAGCGTTTTAGTATGTAATTGTAGGGTAGGGACGTACATAAAGATACGAGGTATCGGAGAAGCTTGAGAATTTTCCTTTTTATGTGCTTGAAATTTGGGATTCAAATTTCATTTTAGAAAAAAGAAGCAGCAAATTGAACATTTTAATTACTATGGATATATGTAAATACCTACTTACTACCTGTTTTCTTATGTATAAAATTGGGTCCGAAAGAGAAGACAAAATTGAAATATTTCAACTTTAAGGCATACAAATAATGGGTGATTTTTTTGAGGTTAGGATTTTCATGCATTAGTATTTGACAGATCACGCGGGATTTCAGACATGGCGTCAAAGAGAAAGATGCTCAGTATGCTTTGACATTTCATCATGAATAGACTTACTAACGAGCAACGCTTGCAAATCATTGAATTTTATTACCAAAATCAGTGTTCGGTTCGAAATGTGTTTCGCGCTTTACGTCCGATTTATGGTCTACATAATCGACCAAGTGATCAAACAATTAATGCGATTGTGACCAAGTTTCGCACTCAGTTTACTTTATTGGACATTAAACCAACCACACGAATGCGTACAGTGCGTACAGAAGAGAATATTGCGTCTGTTTCTGAGAGTGTTGCTGAAGACCGTGAAATGTCGATTCGTCGCCGTTCGCAGCAATTGGGTTTGTGTTATTCGACCACATGGAAGATTTTACGCAAAGATCTTGGTGTAAAACCGTATAAAATACAGCTCGTGCAAGAACTGAAGCCGAACGATCTGCCACAACGTCGAATTTTCAGTGAATGGGCCCTAGAAAAGTTGGCAGAAAATCCGCTTTTTTATCGACAAATTTTGTTCAGCGATGAGGCTCATTTCTGGTTGAATGGCTACGTAAATAAGCAAAATTGCCGCATTTGGAGTGAAGAGCAACCAGAAGCCGTTCAAGAACTGCCCATGCATCCCGAAAAATGCACTGTTTGGTGTGGTTTGTACGCTGGTGGAATCATTGGACCGTATTTTTTCAAAGATGCTGTTGGACGCAACGTTATGGTGAATGTCGATCGCTATCGTTCAATGCTAACAAACTTTTTGTTGCCAAAAATGGAAGAACTGAACTTGGTTGACATGTGGTTTCAACAAGATGGCGCTACATGCCACACAATTCGCGATTCTATGGCCATTTTGAGGGAAAACTTCGGAGAACAATTCATCTCAAGGAATGGACCGGTAAGTTGGCCACCAAGATCATGCGATTTGACACCTTTAGACTATTTTTTGTGGGGCTACGTCAAGTCTAAAGTCTACACAAATAAGCCAGCAACTATTCCAGCTTTGGAAGACAACATTTCCGAAGAAATTCGGGCTATTCCGGCCGAAATGCTCGAAAAAGTTACCCAAAATTGGACTTTCCGAATGGACCACCTAAGACGCAGCCGCGGTCAACATTTAAATGAAATTATCTTCAAAAAGTAAATGTCATGGACCAATCTAACGTTTCAAATAAAGAATCGATGAGATTTTGCAAATTTTATGCGTTTTTTTTTTTAAAAAAGTTCTCAAGCTCTTAAAAAATCACCCATTATTTTTGGTCTAAATATTAGGGATTCATGAATTTTTGAAAAAATCTCAGTAAAACCGATAAGGACACAATTATTCCGAGAGGGATATTTTCGAGATCTTTTTTTTTGTTTGTTTTTGTTTACATTGACATTGAGTATCTCATTAACGAGTTACTTTATTCAGGAGTTTAAAGTTGATGGCCTTGAGTTAAAAACTCAATTAATTCATTGTGCAGTTAAATTATCTAACTTCTAGGTCTTGGATTAAAATTGAAACATTAACATTCTCAATTACAAATAAATTAACATATGTACGCAGTTAGCGGTGAATTTACATACTGAAGTATTTTAAAGCAGCTCGCCCCAGTGCCTTTTGGCCATCAGCACATTGTGTTTTTGCCTCGTGTTTCATCTTTATAAGAGACTATTTAGTATTCAAAGGTCCCTACTGGATGGTCACGGTATATGTCTGGTGGCGAGAAGACCTGGTTTTACTTATTTACGAAAAGCTTATCTTCTTGACAAAAAAAAAACACACCTCAAATTCACGGTACCGTAAAAAGTTAATTTTGACCTTGTATTTTTAATCTAATTATTTAGAGCCTTGGCAACAAAATATAAATATTCATTTATTTCTTTATCGCCTGAACGTAAGAATGTTCCTTCTTTTGAAATTAAAAACAAAAATGTGTATGACTATGAAGGTTGAAAATACAAATCGCTTTCGCCCATATAACTGAGCTTCTTCACAACTAGTTTTAGGCCAGAACTAGTTTTTAACGCTTTACTATACGTAAGCATGGTTCTTATGCCAGTTGTTAGTATTCGAGTTGGTACCAATTGATTTCCTCACCGGTATATTTATAAATAAATATTTTCTGGTACCGCAAATAGATAGCATTAATTCTGGAATCAGTGGTTTTTTCCCCCAAAAACCCACCTCTGTCTATACTAACTCCTACTCCCACCTCATCGCGGTGAACATCGGGTGCCTTCTACATCAACTGGAGATTGGGTTCCAACCTAAGTGAAAAAGTTGTTGGTTATAGCAAACGAGAGAGGGGGAATAGGTGTTCCCAGTAATGCACGTCTCCTTTCATCCAGAGAGAGAAGCGGAGGAATTCCCAAGATGGAATCAACGGTGGCGTTAACAGTTCCAGTTAGATTGAACTACGAAGTGAACACCTTATAGCGCTACTACGACATATCCGGAGCTCAGGCCTGTAAGGAGTTGTTATGCCAGCTCTTTCAGTTTAGAGTTTCAATCAAATACCTGGTTCCTTAGGTTGAAGGTCGTGCGTAAGGGTGACTTTCTGACCACGTAAAGAAAAACAAGTTCAGAAGCACCAACAAGCCTAGGATAAGGACGTATTTACTGTTGACAACCCGCGCATACGATTTAAGAACAATAAACTTCGGATATGCCGGGCAAAAAGAGGAAGACAAACTACGATATTTACTATGGTAACTGCTACCAGAAAACCAACAACGCTTATTTGAGAGCGGCTTTTTCATTGAAGCCATATCTAGGCAGCAAGTCTTGAGCTATAGGTGCATCAAGGAGCGCCTCATGACTATCCGCATCAAGGCTAAATTCGGCAATATTAGCCATTAGTCTATAATATGTAGGTATGTTGGATAGTGGAAAAAAATCGAAAAAAGTCTACTTTCTTGTTTTCAAATAAGCCAAATAGAAGCTAACATTCCCGAGAAATTCATCTTAGATGTTTTTATGATAAAGCTCGACCGCCAGCTATAAGCGCAACTCTGAATGTCACCTTAACTGGCTAACTCAAAATAAGAGTAAAAAAGAGGCTGGGATGCGACCCACACTGATAACTTCCCATCCCGTCTATCGATTTGTCTTGCTTAAAAGTTTGTCTAAATGTATCAATTCTTACCAAATTTGCGTTCTATTTTTTGTAGATTTTATTTTTTTATGAAAAAACGGACTGTTGGATTTTTATAAAAAAATTACTGAATATAAAAAACAATATTTTCTGTGAAATAAAATATGTTTGAAGCCAATATTTTTAATTTTTGAAAAGCTATTTGAGACGAAAATCAATTTTTACCAACTTTTATTAATTTTTTTGTTTAGGTTTTTATTTTTTGTAAAAAAACTGTCAATTCGATTTTTCTCAAAATTTTTCCTAATGTTGAAAACAATATTTCTTATAAGTTAAAATTAGTTAGAAGCCATAATCTCAAATTTTTGAAAAGATATTTAAGTCAAAAATCAATTTTTACCAACTTTTGTTAAATTTTTTTTTCGTTTTTTAATTTTTTGTAAAAAAACTGTCAATTCTATTTTTTTCAAAATTTGACTGAATGTTGAAAACAATATTTTTTGAAAGATAAAAGTAGTTTAAAGCCAATATCTCAAAGTCTTGAAAAAATATTTGAGTCAAAACTCAATTTTTACCAACTTTTTTTTAAATTTTTTTTAGGTTATTATTTTTTGTAAAAAAAACTGTCAATTCGATTTTTCTCAAAATTTTATCAGATGTCAAAAACATTATTCTTCGTTGCACAAAATTGTTTTGGAGATGAAATCCTATTTTAGTCGTAAAATTTTCGAAGTGACAAATTTTTTTTTTCAGTTTTTTTGATTTATAAAAAACCGTTAATTGAATTTTTTTCCAAAAATATAATTGTTTTGTATCACGTTACAATATATAACATAAAATTTAATTCAAGTCTATAGCGTCATTGGTTCATGAGATATTTAGGGTTAACCAAAATTTTCACCTTTTTTTTAAACTGCTATGGTAAAAAAACCACCCACGCAATTTTCTTGAGAGCCCTTTCTGCATCTTTCTGCCTTATTATCCGTATAACAAAATTTATTTGAAGTGGATATCTCTTCTGGTTCTTGAGCTATGGACGACGAAAAAAACGTCGCGAACGTACGGACGTACGGAGACGTACGTACACACGCACGCACAGACATCTTTCTAAAAATCTTTTATTTCGACTCTAGGGACCTTGAAACGTCGAGAAATGTCAAAATTTTCAATTTGACAAATCGGACCCATTACAATAACTTCCTATGGGAAGTTAACTAGAGAGGGAAGCAATATGCGTCGCGCTCAAGATTAATAAACAATATAACATATTAAGTTTTAATTGTTTCATGATCTCTGATAAGCACAGTTATTCTCACTTTTTTTTTAATTTGTTAACTACAAGTTGCAGGGTTTTAAATCAATGTTATAATCGAGGTTATTATTATTTGAATAGACCTACTTTTCACGTGTCAGTACTTGTTCTTAGAATATATTTTTGAAAATATAGACAAAATTAAGATCGTTTAAGAAAAGTAAGATCCATCATCCTGTACCTGCCTTTTTCCTTAATACAACCTATTGTTTTACATGCATTTTTAATAGAATGTGTACAAAGAGAGAGCTTTTTGAAAATGAAATTAAATTAAAAGGACACCTTTCTTCCTTGTGCTCAAACATATATAGACGCTGGCAAAAGAGCAAAAGGACGAAAAATATTTTCATTAGGTATATCTTGATCTCGATTTAACAGAGATAAGCTATAAAATTTTTTGAAGAACTGTTAACGCAATGCACTACGACTGTTTTCCAAGCATCTACGCGTTAACCCAAGCATCTACGCGTTAACCCAAGCATCTACGCGTTAACCCAAGCAAAAATAGGAATTCTTCCAAAATGTACAGCCACGAAAACATCAGCAGAAGTTGATTTTCAAGACTTAGTGGAAAAAACTGCGCGAAGTATTTCTAAAAAAGTAAGTATTAATGAGGACACACACGTTAAAATGATCTATAAATGGGGCTTTGATGGTAGTGGCAATCATAGCGCATATAAAATTAAGTTTGACAATCCTTAAAACACGGACGAGTACTCGTATTTGTTCTTGAAAGCTTTCACCCCATTAAGGCTTATTGATTGATGATCGTCCAGCTTCTATTTTGAATTGTAGACCCGTTAAATTTGTATTCAGAAAAAAATGTGCTCAGCTCGTGAAAGAAGAATAGATTGTCATGCAAAATAAAATTTCTGAACTCAATAAATATGCTCTAATTATAAATAGCCATAATATAACGATATCTTTTGAATTTCATCTAACCATTGTTGATGGAAGTGTATGCAATATTTTTACTAAAACGAATTCTGCGTCAAAATGTTTCAATTGCGGTGTTCTTAAAAGTGAGTTGAACACGGAAAAATGTTTTGAGAGACCTCCAAATGAAACCAATTACAGATTTGGTCTCTCTAGTCTTCATCTGTGGATACGTACATTTAAGTGCATATTACATATCGCTTACAGATTATATATCCTTTAAGAAATGGCGCGTTCAAGGGGACGAAAACAAAACCCTTTTTCCAAATAGAGAAAAAAAGGATACAAACCGAATTTAAATCAAAAATGGGATAAGATGTTGATAAACCTAAACATGGATTTGGACATCAAACGATGGCAACACTGTCCGCGTTCTCTTTTTTGAACCCTCAGAAATTTCAGACATAACAAAAATTCACCAAGCTTTGATTAAAAATGTATCTTTTATTTTACAAGCGATCGCAACAGGAGGGGACATTGAAAATTTTAATATTTGAAACGAAAAAACTTTACTTAGATTTGTATGCATGGTATTATATGCCCACCACACTGCATACATTTTTTTTCATAGCAGTAAAATAATGAAATGTTTTCTCTTTTTTGAACCCTCAGAAATTTCAGACATAACAAAAATTCACCAAGCTTTGATTAAAAATGTATCTTTTATTTTACAAGCGATCGCAACAGGAGGGGACATTGAAAATTTTAATATTCGAAACGAAAAAACTTTACTTAGATTTGTATGCATGGTATTATATGCCCACCACACTGCATACATTTTTTTTCATAGCAGTAAAATAATGAAATGTTTTCAAATACCAATAGGAAAAAGAGGCTGGGATGCGACCCACACTGATAACTTCCCATCCCGTCTATCGATTTGTCTTGCTTAAAAGTTTGTCTAAATGTATCAATTCTTGCCAAATTTGCGTTCTATTTTTTGTAGATTTTATTTTTTTTTATGAAAAAACGGACTGTTGGATTTTTATAAAAAAATTACTGAATATAAAAAACAATATTTTCTGTGAAATAAAATAAGTTTGAAGCCAATATTTTTAATTTTTGAAAAGCTATTTGAGCCGAAAATCAATTTTTACCAACTTTTATTAATTTTTTTGTTTAGGTTTTTATTTTCTGTAAAAAAAAACTGTCAATTCGATTTTTCTCAAAATTTTTCCTAATATTGAAAACAATATTTCTTATAAGTTAAAATTAGTTAGAAGCCATAATCTCAAATTTTTGAAAAGATATTTAAGTCAAAAATCAATTTTTACCAACTTTTGTTAAATTTTTTTTTTGGTTTTTAATTTTTTGTAAAAAAACTGTCAATTCTATTTTTTTTAAAATTTGACTGAATGTTGAAAACAATATTTTTTGAAAGATAAAAGTAGTTTAAAGCCAATATCTCAAAGTCTTGAAAAAATATTTGAGTCAAAACTCAATTTTTACCAACTTTTTTTTAATTTTTTTTAGGTTATTATTTTTTGTAAAAAAAACTGTCAATTCGATTTTTCTCAAAATTTTATCAGATGTCAAAAACATTATTCTTCGTTGCACAAAATTGTTTTGGAGATGAAATCCTATTTTAGTCGCAAAATTTTCGAAGTGACAATTTTTTTTTTCAGTTTTTTTGATTTATAAAAACCCGTTAATTGAATTTTTTTCCAAAAATATAATTGTTTTGTATCACGTTACAATATATAACATAAAATTTAATTCAAGTCTCTAGCGTCATTGGTTCATGAGATATTTAGGGTTAACCAAAATTTTCACCTTTTTTTTAAACTGCTATGGTAAAAAAACCACCCACGCAATTTTCTTGAGAGCCCTTTCTGCATCTTTCTGCCTTATTATCCGTATAACAAAATTTATTTGAAGTGGATATCTCTTCTGGTTCTTGAGCTATGGACGACGAAAAAAACGTCGCGAACGTACGGACGTACGGACGTACGGACGTACGGACGTACGTACACACGCACGCACAGACATCTTTCTAAAAATCTTTTATTTCGACTCTAGGGACCTTGAAACGTCGAGAAATGTCAAAATTTTCAATTTGACAAATCGGACCCATTACAATAACTTCCTATGGGAAGTTAAAAATGTCCGAAGAAGCTCTAGAAGGCTTACACAAAACTTTTCGTCGAACTAGGCCTGACCTGACCACGCTGGGAAGTCTTCAAGGTCAACAATCGTAAAGACATTATGAATCATTTACTTTTTATGTCAAACCCATTCCTTTCTTATCAAAGACAAATAAAGCATAAAGAGAAGAAATATGATCCTGAAGTTAAAAACATATACATATCTAATTTGTGTGTTTATCACACATCAGATGAGGAAAGTTAAGTATTTATATTTTTTTAACTGTTTACGAATTTTATTTAAAAAGTTTAAAAATATATGTATATTTATATCAAATGAAAAAATAAACACTTTAAATATGTTTTTCATTTTTTTCCTGGGTGCGCGCAGAAATATATTCTTCGAGCTCTTAGACAAAGCATATGACCTTCCAAGCTACGGCGGCGTCATAAAAATTGTTCTGGGGGATTTTAATGCCAAGCTGGGAAGGGAAGAAATCTTAGGTGGAATAATTAGGAAAAATAGCCTGCGTGACCACACTTCCGATAACGGTTTCAGGCTCATTGATTTTGCTGCGGGGTGAAACGTCATAATAGCCAGTACGCGTTTTCCACTACCCAACATCCACAAATTCATTTGGATTTATCCAGAGCAATCTACCGCCAACCAGGTTGACTATATTGCGATCGACGATAGACACGCTTTCAGCATCATGGGTGTCTGAACTTTCCGATGAGCTTGAATTTACCAATACGGACCACTACCTCGCTTTAGACAAGGTTACACTTGAGGTTTCCACACCCAAGGCAAAACAACGCCGAACGGCTACGATTGCAAGAGATCACCAAATCCTTCTCCCAGTCAAAAGTAACCTCTTTCGAAGTTCTCTGCCGTTACCACAATAAATCGAGAACTGAGGATATGGAAGGATGCCTTTTGCAGACTATATAACGACAACGAACCAAATTCAGCTGTCAGGAGGTATTCAAAGCACCTGAAATAATTTGGTAAGGAGCATGCACCAACCTATATGTTAAATATGGTCGGAAGGAAACATGCCCATTGAATGGATCCTCAGTATTGTTTGCCCAATCCTGAACAAAGAAGACCCTCTAAACTGCACCAACTATGTATATAGAGGAATCAGTTACTTAACATCGCTTACAAAATCTTCTCTGCCGTAATATGTTTTTTTTTTTTTTTTTTTTATATAATTTACTGGCACTCAAGGGGTTATTAGTACCCTTTATATGTTTATATTTAAACACAGTGCGAGCGTTAGGAAAATAGGGTAGGATTTAAGAGGATATACCGGTGCACATTGGTCTTAAAGTTCTGAACATCAAAATGGGAGGGAAAAACAGAGTTGGACAAAGCATTCCACATTCTCGATGTGCGATTTAAGAAAGAATCTCTATACTTGACAGTACGCCCGAAATTGAGCTCAAGGGTAAACTGATGAGCATTCCTGGAAGTGCGAGTATTACGGCTGAATCGTTTAAGGGGTGGAATGCAACTGGCTAATTCGACAGAACATTGTTTGTAAAAATATCGATAAAACAACGAAAGGCATGAAACATTGCGGCGGTGTTCTAGCGATGTAAATGTTTCGATTATAGTTCTATCACCTATCATTTTTAAAGCCCTTTTTTGAATTCTATCCAAGAGATTTAAACTTGTTTTAGGGGCACCTGCCCAGATATGTGAATTATATTCAAGCTTTGGACGGATGAAGGCTTTGTAAATTACAGCCAGATCAGAAGGGGTGAAAAATTTCTTGCACCGTCGGAGAAATCCTAAATACCTGGCAGCATTTTTGGCAATGTCAAATATGTGATCATTCCATAAAAGGTGATCTGTGATACACATACCGAGTACTGACAGTTGATTAGTTTCCTGGATGCAAGTGCCACTCATAGATATTGGCATCGGGGGTGCGTTACGCTTTAACGACAGGAGACAGCATTGAGTTTTCGAAGCATTAAATTCCACACGATTTTTGATTCCCCATTGAACAATGCTGTCAAGATCAGAATTTAATGAGCTTATCATACGCTGCCGTTGAAGTTCCACATCCGAAGGACAAGGATGTGAATCTAGAAACGAATATGAAAAGCTGAGAGTACTGTCGTCGGCGAAACAGTTTAATGGATTAGAAGTGGCAGACAGAAGATCATTGATGAATATAAGAAAGAGAGTCGGAGACAAAACGGAGCCCTGGGGGACACCAGCATTTATTTTGTGAATTTCAGACTTGAAACCATCCAATACAACTTGTATTGAACGGTTAGAAAGGTAATTTCTAATCCAACGAAGAAGAGTTTCATCCATACCAAAAGCACGCATTTTCGATAAGAGAGCTTGATGCCAAACTCTATCAAATGCTTTTGAAATATCAAGTGCAATAATCTTACTTTCTCCAAAACGATGTAAAGATTTGTTCCACTGTTCGGTGAGATAAACCATGAGATCACCAGTGGACCTATTGCTACGAAAGCCATACTGTCGGTCATTAAGAAGCTTCCGTTCTTCAAGATATTTCTTAAGCTGATAATTAATCAGCGTTTCCATGACCTTGGAAAGAAGGGACGTAAGTGCAATTGGACGATAGTTTGAGGGGGAGGAGGATTCGCCTTTTTTAGGGACAGGCTGAACAAATGCGGTTTTCCATCCACTCGGGAAGAGACCTGTAGAGTAGGACAGATAGAAAAGCTTACGCAGTGGTTTTGCCAGCGTTGAAGAACACCTCTTCAGAATAATAGGGGGAATACTATCCGGGCCAGCGGATTTGTGTATGTCAAGGTCTTTCAGTACTCTTGCGACTGCACGAGTGCGAAAGAAGATTCGTCCCATAGAATCATTTACGCTCTCAAGAACAGGAGGACTCATGACACTTTCCGGTAGCGTCGAATTAACAGCAAACTGTGCTGCAAGCAAATTGGCTTTATCAATCGAGCTTACATAGGGAGTGTCATTGTGGACGAGCGTTGGAACCGAGGATGACGTGGTGTTTCGTACGTTTTTTACAAATGACCAAAAATTTTTACTACCTTTGGGACATTGTAGTATTTTTTGCCTTAATTTCTGATGATGTAAAAATTTGGTTCGTCGAATATGACCGTTACAGGTCTTTCTAGCTTGTTTGAACTTATTCCGGTTTTCCTCAGTTGGGTTGGCTTTATAACAACGGAAACTTACATCTCTGAACCTAATAACCTCTTTACAGCTCGAGTCAAACCATGAGTTCTCTTTGGGTTTGATAGATTTCACCCTATTCGGGATAAAATTTCTCATTCCACAAAGAATTAAATTTGTTACCATATCTGCACTGGAATCCACGTCACTATCGAGGAAGCATAGTGACCAGTTAAAGTTCCTGAAAAATTCATTGAGACCGTCCCAGTTGGCTTTCTCATATTGCCAAACGGTTCTCATAGGAGTTTTTTCTTTAACTGGGTTTTTTTGACATGAGAATTTTGCAGATACGATACAATGGTCTGATGTGCCTAGAGGCGGTAATACACTGATGGTGTATTTATTAGGGTCAGAGGTAAGAAACAAGTCTGGGGTGTTGGCGGATTGACCTGCAACGCCAGGGATTCGAGTTGGCTCATCGACAAGCTGAGTTAATTGATTTAACTCAGCAAAGATCTCAACATACCTTCCTTCCGGTGTTGACTGGCCAGAATAACGAAGCCAAGAAGAATTGTGTACATTGAAATCGCCCGCAATGACGATTTCAGTGTGAGGATAATGGGCAACAATTCTTTGAATGGAGTCAGACAGAGCATCAAATTCGTTAAAAGTTGAATTTCTGTCTAGATTTGGACTTCGATATAAAAAACATGCATGGATGATGTGCTTATTTACCGTGAATTTTAACCGCATGAAGTTAAAGTTTGTGTTAGAGCACAAACCATATTGTGGCTGAAGTTGGTATGCAACATCATTTCTTATATACACGGCTAATCCATGATGAGGAAAAAATAATGGCACTAAGTTATACCCATTTAGATTGAATTCCGAATGATCGGAATCTTCACCTATTTGGGTTTCACTCAATGCCAAAACAGCTGGCCTGTTTGATGCAGTGTGGACATATGTGGCATAGCAGTTCTTTCTTAAACCACGAATGTTACTAAAGTCCACCCTAAATTCACCCAACATTCTGATGTACAAAACTCGTTAAACACAATGAACTTCTAAAGCATATCATTAACAACCTGAAAGGTCCTTATCAGTGTGGTTTTAGACCAGGAAAGTGCATAGTCGATCAAATATTCATATTACGGCAAATACTGGAAAAAACCCAAGAACATGAATCGACACCCACCATCTCTTCATCGATTTCAAGGCCGTTATTTTGCTTATTTAATTTTATTTTATTTTGTTTTATTTTATTTTATTTTATTTTATTCTACGAGTATTTTATTTCGCTTTAAATTTTTCTGATACTGTAAAAGTATTCTAGAAATATTTTGATTTGTATATCATTAATCTAGGTTTACCAACAAAAATGTGATATTTTTTAGATCATTCAATGATTGCCTAATATTCTTGTAACTGACATATTTCCATCAATTTCCTATTGGTTTTTCCGTTGAGTCTTTGCCAAAAAAATAGTTGGAGGTGTTGTTTGTAGTGAGAAATCCATTATTTGCTTTCAACAAGCACTTATCTATTTTCAAAACAAAAATTGTTGGCTCTAAGTCTAGCAACACAATGATTTCTAGTTCTTAGCACCTCATTTTTTAACTTGTTGATATTGATGTAGTTTCTTACCCTACTTTCAAAAGCTGAAGTCCTCGTTTGAAAATGAAAGTATCCTTAGGGATTTTTATATTGAAATCAAGTTCTTTACTTGTTTTTTAAGTAAGTCAATAATGAAACTTTTTCTATTTCTGTGTTGCAAGTAAACGCCATTTTAACTATACTTGTGATCTCCCTTAAGGTTAACTCTATCTCTTTAAATCCAATATCCTTTTGCTTATATTACCGTTGGGATATGTATGTATATCAAACAGAATTAAGGTTTTCCTATAAACTAAATGGATATGAATATTATGTTCACTTTAACACAATAACACCACTCTAGGGAATGGGTTAAGTATATGACAGGGATTTTGTTAGACATCCTTTCACATCGTTTATATACGTATACTAAGATAAGATAGGAATAATTTAAAGATTTGTTCAAAAAGAAAAGGATTTGCCAAAAAGGATGAAGAGTTTATATATTACAATGTGCATAAAGGTGAAGATTTTCGTTTTTCTAAAGTAAAATGTCTGCTTAATGTATCTAACCTACGACCTACCTATTTAGATGTTACAGTTTTTTTGTTTGATATAGAGCTGGCATTAAACCACATATGATGAGATCATTTGTCAATGAGATCTTCAAAGGAAATTAAATGTGGGAAGAATGTAATGTTATGCGGGTTATGCCTCATACGTAATAAAGTTTAGTTGTGTATTTTGTCGGAAATGATGTTATTTGAAAAACATTTAAAGAGGGAAGTAAGATGAGAGAAAAGGTTGATAATTAATAGAGTGTAAGAGGATCTTAGTTTTATCCTCAGAAAGATGTATTTGCATTACTCAGAAACATTGACAGACCTTTGTACTAATAATGGTAGTTAGGTTAGTTAGGTATGTATAACCGTTATACATTAAATGATACACCCTAAGTTTTGAAACAAACCAACATTTCTATTGAGAAAATTCAGTTTTTCGTAATTTGGGTTTAACTAAATTCTACAACCCTAATATTGAATGGGTTAAAGTGATTATAACGATATGGTTGATGATAGTGACAAATGATGGCTAACCAAAAATTCTGTCGCAATATGAATATGAGTTACTAGACGGTAATGTTAACATTTTCTTCTTATTTTTCAATTTTAAAAAACATTCTTGTGAGCTGGAAAAGATCATAGGGAAGAGGGCAATCTAATTAATTCCTCCATTTGAGATTTCAACATGTTAACTACTATTTTGTTAATACTTTTACAGTCGAGTTGAATAAACTCATACAGACTAGGTAACTAGGATGTTTTACACACATGAATACATACATTGTATTCTCTCTTCATATACTTGTAAGTATATGTTAAAAATTTTGTTTCCAAATTCTGTATTTCAAAACAGTGTTTCAGAGTTGTGGTGGTGGTTTGAATACAGGTTTCATTTAGAATGGCCGACTATTTAGGAAGCTATCACTTTTATATCAGTTACCTTTTCAAAATTGGCTATAGTAATAGCTACGCCATTACTAAAAATGAATCGATGTACGCTTACACAACGCAATAAAATTGTTAAAAGTCACTACAAAAATGGTGAAAATATTGCAACTACAGTTTTCAAAAAAGTTTTTTTTGCTCGAAGTGAAAGTACATATTCAGCCGAAAAGATTCAAATTAGTAGACAATTTCTCGATTTCTCATCGATATATGCAATAAGACATTCAACAAAACAACGTTACCACCGTATTTTACGTATTGTCGATTTAGGTTTTAAAGCTTTTAAGGTTCAGTCAACAGACCAATAGTGAAGATACGAGCTGGTTTGGTACTTCAAATCTATTCAGATTTTCATCGAAAAATCATATTTCATTTTTAGCTTGTGCGAATTTAAGGCTCGAAAAATCGGAAAATAGTCGTTAAGAACCCTCTTCATCCTCAACGTGTCACTGTTTGGTGCTATTTTTTTATAAATCAAGGAAACTGAAAAATAATATTTGGCACTTTGAATATTTTACGAAATTAACATGATTTACCTCCAAAATAAATGTATGCAATGAAGAATAACGTTTTTAACATCTGGCAAAATTTTGAGAAAAATCGTTTTTTTACAAAAAAAAAATAAAAGAAAAAATTACTAAAAGTTGATAAAAATTGATTTTCGACTCAAATGTCTTTTCCAAAATTAAAAATATTACCTTCAAACTGATTCCATCATATAAAAAATGTTGCTTTCAACATTCAGTCAAATTTTTATAAAAATTCAACAGTCAGTTTTTTTCATAAAAATTTAAATCTAAAAAATACTACACAAAATTGATAAAAATTGATGTTGAAGGCATTGACTTAAAATTGATTTAATTCTTTGTTAAATTTTGTATTTTACGGAAGTTAGAGGTATTAGAAAAATCTAATAGGTATTTCTTAATAAGATAATAAAAACTTTCAAAAATTGCTTCTTAAATTGGTTTTCGACTAGAAATGTCAGAAACAAAAAAAAATATTGTTATTAATATTTTGTTGAAGTCTTAGGCAAATCGCCAGGCGGGTACGTATGGGAAGTTATCAGTGTAGGTCGCATCCCACCCACTTTTTATGTAGATATTGATGTAATCGACATTTATTTTTAACAATGCAGTACAACAAACCAGTGAAGGTTTTGCAAGAAGAGCTTCCTAATCGTGTTATTCCTTAAAAAGGTGACCACAATTGGCCACCGAGTTTTTGTGATTTAACACCTTCAGACATTTGTTTGGAGATATTAACGAAGAAATTCGTGCAGCTATCCAGGACATACAAATGCGATACACATTTTTATTTAAACTTCTTTCACATTAAATGTTTGTCATCGCTACACTCCAATAGACTTTCTTAAAATATGAGATAAAAAACATGCGACCTTTGCGTACAATTTATTTTTTTTCTTACAAGAATTTACTCAACAACGAAATCTTTATACACAAATCACTTTCACTCGGATCAGTAAAAGACCCATCAATTAAATAGAAATCTTTAGTGATGACTGCCAAGAATTTAATTTTAAACTTTAGTTTTCCAGCGCTTAGCTCAAATTTACCCACTAGGGGCTTGCTTTAAATTACAAAATTCACTTCAGTGTTATTCGCATCACACACTGACACCACAAAAATACCATAAACAATCTCTTAACATAAACTCTTAAATGGAAAAAGACAAAACTTGTTCAGCATTACTCACATTACAAACTCATGGGGATTGAAAATCGATTTTTTTCTTTCGAGGCCATTTTACGCATTGACTTCTTCATTACCAAAGTTCAAATCGTTTCCGTTAAGTTAGAATTTGCGACACAAATAATTTCACTTTTTCCAAAAGTTATACATACATTGTTATACCAAAAGAATTGAATCTCATGGAATTTTATGAAGCTAAATATTCTCCTGTAGACCGTTACACAGATACGAATAAGATATCAACATAAATCCTTAGGGTAGGTAAATAAATTTCTTCTCTTGACCTAACTCAAGGACTTTGGCACGATACCAAAAACTATAAATTGCTTGCGCTATTCTATTGTTGCTTTTTTTGCTGTTTTTGTCACTGGCTCTATTTACCCGCCCATATTTTTTAACCCCAAGGCATCTCTGGAGAGCTTTCTTTCTTCACGGTGCGGTGACGGCGAAGTGGAACTCGTTGTCGGTTGTCTACACAATCCTTGGGGCTGTACAAAGAACAGTCCTGCTTTACTACCTTTTGAAATGGATACACTATAGGAAGTCAAAACAAAAACATCTTCAAGGAAAATGGAGATAAAATAATTCGGTGAGGATGCATCCCGAGAAACTAACTTATTCCATAAAAACACTGATTATATTTTCGAAGTAATTATATTTATGTTTGTATCTCTTTTTTGTAAGTAATTTCCCTAAAGCTGTAAAAATAAAATTAAATTTGTATATTTTTTAATGATTCATACCGTTCGTCCAAACGCATGCTGCTTCTGCTAATGTCGCTCCATGCGGACATAGACCGTGGTCGTTGGAAGAATCGAGATCCTCGCCTTGATGATGGGACATTGTTTGCTGATTCTGGTTGAAAGTTAACATTTCGGCCAGCCCGACTTGAAGACGGTGCCGTTGATGAAGTATCGTCAGACATACCAAGTGCACTGTAGCTGACTTCGAACTTATTACTCATTGCGCGGCGTTGTTTTAAAAAACATAACCGCTGTTTTTCACCGGAAGTTCGTATCGCAAATAATTACGCACGGGGGGGAACCCGCACCGCGTCACTCGCTTCCGCGATTATGGCGTTTTCTCTTTTTTTTATCGATATAAATTTTAACAAACAAAAAACATAAATAAAAGAAATAATTCCGATTTTATTATATTAAATTTATTTTATCTGTCCTTTGCAAATGTTCCAGAAATGCAGTGATTCGCACATGACTGCCGATAGTCATATCCAATTAGACCCTAGATGCATTGAAATAAAATAAATATCAAATAGAGCAATCAAATGTTCAAATACGTTAAGAAAAACACGAGAGTTAATTACCTACACACACTTATAGATTTTCGTGTTAGTTTTGTGTATGCATGCATTGGATTTCTTAAAGGAGGCCGTCTGGGACGTCAATTATTATTTCTGTGTTTGTTTAAAAGACGAAAAAAAAAAGAAGCTTGTTGACATTTTCAGTTGAATCATAAATATCGATAAAGCAGTGGCGTAGATCCACAAAGTTTCACAACTAGTTTTAACAACTGCGAACGGGAGAAACGCAATAAGAGAACTTAAACAGAATATAATTTTTAAATTGTTCAAAGTGATTTTATATTTGATTGTTTCAGGTTTCCTTTTGAATAGCCAACTATTTGAGTACCTGTCACTTTAGAAGTTGTCATATTTTGACAGCTACGTTATTATTAAAAATAGAACGATACACACAGCACGTTGAAATTTTTAAAACTCCCTACGAAAATGTTGAAATTTGGCATTATTTCTTTATAAAAGGTCAATTACAGCTATCATTGAAATCAATCTGGAAAATTCTTTGCATGCATATTCGATTGTGTTTCCCTTTTATTAGGAATGAAACTTATAAAATGATCGATCGGAAATCACAAAAAGATTTTTTTTTTTTAAGAAAATAAAGTTAAGTTCCGCAGTTATTTTCGCTAAAAATATTTTTCTCTTTAAGCTCAGAGCAGAGCACAGAGCAGAACCTGAGCACTGCGAGAACGCCTTGAGCAGAGTTTAATCAGAGCTTTCCGACTTATTTATGAAACATACTGAAAAATCAAGGGTCAATAGCTTAAGAATTTTTCATCTGTCTCTTTCATACCACACGAAAAAAGTGAAGTCAGCCAAACTCAGCTTTTTACATTTACATTTCCTCGGTCATTTATACAAAGCGCGCGCTCCAAAAAGAAACACAAACCGAGCGCTCTGATATCTCTTTTTACAGAAGTTAGCTTATAGCAAGTGTCAAACTATGATCAGAGGCTCATCATAAGGCTTTGAGCAAAAAAAGAAATACAGACTTTTTTTAAAAAAGAGTAGTAGTAGGCTTCTTTTGAATATCAACACAAAACCCTTTATTGGAAAACCTCAGATTAAACTAAGTTTCAACAGGATTTTCTAATATATAATTGTTGTTTTTTGCATAAAAACATGGAGAGACTAAATAATGTTTTATTGTTTAATTGACAAACAATTAAGTCTAAGTATCCTCTCTACTAACTACGATTGGTATCTTCTACCTTCTTAATAGACCCAATTTGAGCTTCTGGGTGGACTACAGAGATTTTTTGCATAAATATCTTTTCATCGCAGCACGGAGAAGTTTTGTGGTGTAAATCTGTTTTATTTTTGACAACGATCACCGAATTATGTTATGAAGATTTGAAACTAGCAGATAAGTACTTTCCTCTCAAGTTTCTTAGGAACAACGATTGTCTTAATATAATCGCTTACATTTTTTTCGAATCTGAAATTAATAATACCCAATTCAGCAACTCTGAATTTTGTACGAACATTATTTTTCATAAAATAAAACACACACAGACGACTTTTTTGTAGATTACTGTCAAGTCTTAGAAAATAAGCATAATGGGAGTTCTCTACGAGGCCCCTGAAAGAATGAGAAAAGAATTTTTTATCAGTTCGTCAATTGTTCAAATTTTAAAATTTAATCTCATATAAAAGATGTTTGAATTTTTAAGAAAGATTGTTAAATATTTTCCAAACAGGTTGCTCTAGAATGGATTTAATTAAACGTTAAAAAATCTTCTCTTTTGAGTCAGCAAAACCATCCATGAATATAATTTTACCTCTTAATTCAATTGTCAAATCTTCAGCAACAAGAAAATTCACCTTAAAGACTCTCATCTAAATATATTCCAATGTGTTCCTGAATGTATTCCTTTTGTAGGATTGTGTCTTTCATTTCCATTGTTTTCATTTTTCTATTAAATTTTTTTTTTTAATTCAAAAAACATGTTGATGACAACAACATTTCTATTATAGGGTACTTAAGATTTTTTAAACATTTAAACGAACATATTACGCTACGAAAAATAAATTTGTTCGTCCTTTTAAATATACATTCTCACATGGTAAGAAATATACTAAATCGCTGAGAAAGGTTACAGGTACGAAATATTATCTAACCTTTTGAAGGATTTAAGGATTAATTCAGTGCAATGTATAAATCAAGTACGATAAGAGTTTGTTCGTCGTCGTATGAAATGAAAAAGTATTTCCATTATAAACTCTTTTTTTCAAGCATTCTTCCCACTCTGTCTGTGCCAGATTAAAAATGGATCATTTTTTATATTTAATAATGTTTTCATATATGTACTTTTTTTGTAAAAACGATCATTTGTTTATTTAAATATAAGTTTAAATATTTTTAGGTCCTATTTAACATTCATTACTTTTGGCCTAAAAACTTTTCTCTATGCGTTCAACGCCACCAGTGCCATAATCAGCTTTGACGTTAGGGCGGAGGCTACTCCGCGCCGCACATGACATTTACGCGTTTTACGTCAATCAATTAACTCATTGAAACCTCAATTTACCGCTGACCCATCTAAAGTTCGCTTGTCTCTTCTTTCATCTCTCGGTCATATTTGATGGATACCCATCTCAAGTCAACGTAATATTTAACCTCAATAGAAAAGCAATGAACTTCAATGCGAACGATATCATAATAATTAATTTAAATGTGCTGCTGATGTTCTCGTCGAAAAATATCAATTTAACATTAAATAGACTTATCAATTTTTAGCACTTCTCGTCAGGGAATAATTAATTTCAACAAAAAACTAAAATAGTCTTAGAGAATAGCATATAGGAATGGTTGAGTTGTTTGTGGAAAAGTAGCTTATTATTTTTAAAACTAATGGTAAAAATAAAGTTGAATCTGTAAAAGCTTTACATGGAAATATAATAAAAAATTATAGATATAGGTATATTTGAAAGAAGTGAAGCTTTTAAAGTCTTATCGCCAAAGTCCTTGAATAAATATCATGATGTCCCATAATATATTTATAGACCAAGTCTAAAATATTTGAACTGGAAGTTTAAATTTTGTTTAATTATATAAAATGGATAAAGTGCCTAAGGGGAAGAAAACCCAAAGCCAATAAGTTGTTATACGTAGGTGCATACAAGCAGTTTTCAATATATAAATAGTGCCCATTCAAGTCCTTAGGCAACACATTAACATATGTATAACATTGTGAAACTATATGACGATTTAGAAATCCCTTCTAACTTTATAACTAAGCGATTTAGATATTTTAAACTTTTGGTTATAATCAAACTAATTGAGGAGAGGAACAAGAAGTTGCTCCAGAGATATTGCACTTAAAAAAATCAGAAAAACCTTAACTATCTGACGAAATGACCGATCATCAATATTAAGAAGCACTTTCTAATAACGCAGAAACTTAATATTAAGTCTTGTGGAGCGAAGTAGGTTAACAAAAGAAAAATAAAGGTTTTCGATAAAGATGGCGTGGTATACAACTCAATTTAACTTAACAGGTATGCATTAAAATGATAAAAGTAAAAGAGGCTGGGAAATCTGTCGATTTGTCTTGCTTAACTTAACACTTTAACAAAATATTCATAACAATATTTTGTGTTAGATAACTAAATCAACATCTTTGTTTGTTCTCCTAATACTTGAGTCTAAAACCATTTCTTATCAATTTATTGTCGGTTTTGTAGGTTTTCGTGTTTTATTAAAAAGGTTGTCAGTTGAATTTTTCTAAAAAGTTAACTTAAAATTACATACTACATGTTGCATATGACGAAAGAGTTTGATTTCAAAATCTATTTTTGTTAACGAGATTTTTTTTTTGTATTTAAACAAAAAATTTTTTAAATTTTACCAGATGCCAATAACGTTATTCTTCGTTGCACAAAATTGTTTTGGAGATAAAATCATTTTGTATTCGTAAAATTTTCGAGGTGACAAATTTTTTTTTTCAGTTTTTTTGATTTATAAAAAAAACTGTTAACTGGATTTTTTTTTCAAAAAATATACTTGTTTGGTATCACGTTACAATATATTATATAAAATTTAATTCAAGTCTCTAGCATTTTTGGTTCGTAAGATATTAAGGGTTAACCAAAATTTTCACCTTTTTTTTAAACTGCTATGGTAAAAAAACCACCCACGCAATTTTCTTGAGAGCCCTTTCTGCATCTTTCTGCCTTATTATCTGTATAACAAAATTTATTTGAAGTCGATACCTCTTCTGGTTCTTGAGCTATGGACAACCGAGAAAAATCGAACTGATAGTTTTTTATAAAAAATAAAAACCTAAAAAAAACATTACTCAAAGTTGGTAAAAATTGAATTTCGACTCAAATATTTTTTCAAAACTTTGAGATATTGGCTTAAAACTACTTTTATCTTTCAAAAAATATTGTTGTCAACATTCAGTAAAATTTTGAAAAAAATCGAATTGATAGTTATCTTACAAAAAATAAAATCTTAAAAGAAAATTTAACAAAAGTTGGTAAAAATTGATTTTCGACTCAAATATCTTTTCAAAAATTTTGAGATTATGGCTTCCAACGAATTTTAATTTATAAGAATTATTGTTTTCAACATTCGGAAAAATTTTGAGAAAAATAGAATTGACAGTTTTTTTACAAAAAATAAAAACCTAAACAAAAAAATTAATAAAAGTTGGTAAAAATTGATTTTCGACTCAAATATCTTTTTAAAAACTTGAGATATTGGGTTTTAACTACTTTTATCTTTTGAAAAATAGTGTTGTCAACATGCAGTAAAATTTTGAGAAAAATCGAATTGACAGTTTTTTTACAAAAAATAAAAACTTAAAAGAAAATTTAACAAAAGTTGGTAAAAATTGTTTTTCGACGCAAATATCTTTTCAAAACTTTGAGATATTGGCTTTTATCTTTAAAAAAAAATTGTTTTCAACATTCAGTAAAATTTTGAGAAAAATCTAATTGACAGTTTTTTTACAAAAAATAAAAACCTAACAAAAAAACAATACTAAAACTTGGTAAAAATTTACTTTCGACTCAAATAGCTTTTCAAAAATTAAAAATATTGTCTTCAAACTTCTTTATTTCACAGAAAATATTGTTTTCGATATTCAGTGGTTTTTTATAAAAATCCAACAGTCCATTTTTTCATAAAAAAATAAAAACTACAAGAAATAGTACGCAAATTTGGTAAAAATTGATGTTCGGTTCTTGATATCTCTCAAATTAATTTAATTCATCTAATTAGTAAAAATTTAAGAAATGCTACTAAAATTGGTAAAAATTTGTTTTTCACTAAAAATCTATTTAACAAAACTAGATTTTCAAACTAAACTATTTCTTTATATGAAAAATATTGTTGGTAATTTTGAAATTTTTAAGAATAATTCAACTGACAACTTTTTTAACCCAACACGAAAACCTACAAACTTTGAAGCAAGACAAATCGACAGATGGGATGGGAAGTTTTCAGTGTGGGTCGCATCCCAGCCTCTTTTTTTATTTATAGTTTGTAATTCTTCATTAAGTGTAAAAATAAGACAAAATCATTTATATGGCTGGCTTGGAATGAATTGGAGCATTCGTTTCGTTAGAGGAATTTAAACTTTTTTTCACGGCCATAATTTAAAGAGAAATCTCTCTAGAGTTCGGGGATTATTCGACTGAACAATCTTTTCCGTAGTCCTATGGAAACAATTCTAACAATATAAAATCTTGACGTCCGCAAAATATATGTAATGCATATTGTGTGAGAAGTATCTACGTTTGAATTAAAGTATCTGAATGCATTCAATAGTCTACAACATTTCCACACGAATCAATTATACCATCTTGCAAATAATTATCCGGAAGTGCATCATCAGCCATTGCTTACTTTTATAAACTTATCAACTTTAACTTAAGCTGCCTCTCAAACTTTGAAGAGACTAGAAATCAAATCCAACTACCCTAATTTTAATAATTATATCTAAACTACTTTTCTGTATACATTGGGCGCTCACTCAAGGGGTTATGAATACCCTTCTTATTATTGAACACAGTGCTAGCAATTATGAAAGGAGGATAGGATATAAAAGGAGATACCGATGCACATTGGTTTTGAATGACTGCACATTGTAATGAGTGGAAAATATTAAGCCTGATAACGCGTTCCACATTCGTGTAGTGCAATTAAAAAAAGAATATCTGTACTTAGCATTACGTGCGAAATTAGGCTCAAGGTTAAACTAATGAACTTTCCTAGAATTGGCTATTTCATTAGAGCATTGTTTGTGAAAATATCTGTGAAACAACAAGCAAGTGTATCAGTAATAGAACGATCGCCTATCAATTTCAAAGTTTTTTTTTGTTTTCAATTCTTTCCAAAAGACTCAAGTACGTTATTGGAGCACCAGTAAAAATATGAGACTTATATTCGAGCCTTGTACATCAAAACCAGATCAGAAGGGGTAAAAAACTTCTTGCATCGCCGGAGAAAACCTAAACACTTACCAGCATTTTTGGGGATATCGAATATATGATCACTAAACAACAAGTGGTTTGTGATGCACATACCTAGAACTGGAAGCTGTTTAGTCTCCTCGGTGCAAGTATAACCCATTAATAGTGGCATTGAGAAGGGTTACGCTTATTCGACACACGGTTTTTGAATCCCCATTGTCAGATCAGAGTTTAATGAGCTTATCATACACTGCCGTTGATAGTCCACATCCAAAGGACAATGATGAGAATGTAAAAACGATTCTGAAAAGCTGAGGGTACTGTCATCAGCAAAACAATTTAGTGGGTTAGAATTTTCAGAAAAAAGATCATTTACAAAAATAAGGAAGAGTGTCGGAGACAAAATGGAGCCCTGGGGCACACCAACGGTTATTTTTTGAATATCAGATTTGAACCGATCCAATAATACTTGAATTGAACGGTAACGAAAAGGAAATTTCTAACACAAAAAGAAGAGACGCATGAATACCAAAAGCACGAATTTTCGATAAGAGAGCTTGATGCCAAACTCTATCAGATGCATTTGAAATATCAAGTGCAATAATCTTAATTTCTCCAAAACTGTGTAAAAATTTGTTCTACTGTTCGGTGAGATAAACCATGAGATCACAAGTGGGCCTATCGCTACGAAAGCCATACTGCTGGTCATTAATGAACTTTCGTCCGCCAAGATATTTCTAAAGCTGAAAATTTATCAGTTTCCATGACTTTAGAAAGAAGGGACGTTAGTGCAATTGGTCGACAGTTAAAGGGTGAGGAGGATTCGCTTTTTTAAGGGACTGACTAGACAAATGCTGTTTTCCATCCCCTTGGAAAGAGACCCTGGAGATGGAAAAGCTTACGCAGCGGTTTTGCCAAAGTTGAAGAACACATCTTCAGAACAATAGCGGGAATACTATCCGGTTCAGCTGATTTGTGTACGTCAAGATTTTTAGTATCCTAGCATCTGTACGAGTGCGAAATAAGATTTATCCCATAGAATTATTTACGCTAAGTGTGTTATTGTATTAAGCTTTCATTTTAATAAAAAACGAATCAACTTAATGTTACATAACATCAACACTTTTGTAGAATGTTTTACAAATATAAGTGCATTCTCCCATTGCTAAACTATTCACTATCGTAAAATGCAAACATTCATTATAACTCATCAAATGAAAACTCAATTTAAAAGGTGTTGGTTGCCCGCGCTACCAACTTGAAACCCCGAAATAAATGAGCCAATATTATAACAATCATCAACAAAATCGGATAGTTTTTTTTTTGGTATTTTCGCAGGGACAAGGTTCAATAGTTAAAAAACGAGATAGTAAAGCAAGGGCGGATCCAGAATTTTCATCAGGGGGGGGGGGGGGGTCACACACTTAGATAAGTTTTTACTCACCGCTTAAAAATATTCTTTAATGTTTTGTAAAGGAGGCTCACAAAATTTAAATAACATAATGTGTACGAGTATATTAACCTAACCTTTACACATTTCAATTGCTAAAATGACAACTTTAGTTATCAAATTATTTTAGAACACTGTTGTCCAGCAAGATATGGTCTAACTATTTAATTTGGATGACTCCCTACATATGAAAGCATTCCTATATTCCAAAAGTTTTCTAAATTTTCACGCAGAAATGTAAGAAATTGTTTTGAAACGTAGCTTTTTCCAAAAATAAAATATACTTTTCTTGTATCCATTTCTATTTATGCTAAGAACGCTAAAAAATTCAAAAATCCAGAAAATGAGAGAGGATCTGATCTGAAGAAATGTCGTGCTTTTTTTGACGAAGTTTTTTTCGAACTCAATTTTCGGTAGTCTATAATAAATACTATCGCTATCAGTCTGCTTACTCGTATTTTGATCTTAGAGGCATCAACAAAACTTAAAAATTTTAGAGAGCAAAATGTTTGGTTCTTGAATTTAAGGAAATAGGCGCATTTAAATACATAAATTCTCTAAAAAATTAAATTAAAACAAATTAAGGTAAACAAATAAGTTGGGAAGAAACTTTTGTGTGGCACGTTTCACAATCTCTTTTCACTTCAAATCTCAAGAGATTCAAAGCTTGTATATCAATAGATATGAATATGACCCGTTTATTATGTTTTTTTCAATTAGCCATTAGTTTAACAAAAGTGTCACTTTTGCTGTTTTTGGGACATTTATATTATTGAAATTCGTGTTTAAATATTAGTTCTAGAGTATCCAAAGAAAATTCACTTCAAAAGTAGATTCATTTAATTTTTTAAGATCTTTTGTATTCAACAGAAAACCAGTTTGGAAAAAATGAAAATGGACGACTGGGTCGCAAGAACTTGCTAATTTATTCCAAAAAGTCTGTTTAAAAATATTTCCTATATTTTAAGATTTAAAAATGTACTGCAAAATAAGTTTTTCTCAAAAATTTAAATGCCATTTTATTTGTCAAAAAAATCTAGAATAACTTATTTTTTTCGAAAATCATTTTAAATTTGAAATTTTGTCTTAAAAATATTTTTGGTAAGCACTAAAGCTCATAAATATATGTACATTTTACATTTAAATTTCGTCAACAAATGCTGATCTCTTTCTGAGATATCCAGTTTTGTAAACAAAATTAATATTTTTTTAAAAATTAAAAAAAAAAAATTTTTGATCATAAAAAATCATCATCAATTTGATCATTTGATCATCAAAAAGAGCTTGCACAGAAAGAGAAGATTATTGAAATCGGTCCATTAGTTCCTGAGAAAGATTAAAAACAAAATGAAGTTTTTCTTGTAGAAAGAAGCCAAATAAGGAACACAAAATTTAGAGAAAGTTTAAGAAAAATCACATGTTTTAACCAACAAATTTGCATGGGGACTGCTGTTATTTTTCGTATTTATAAAATGAAAAAAAAAACGCCTTACGCTAATCGGCTGAAAACCTTAATTTCAATCATCACAATTGTTTGGTCTGTAAGAGCCAGGAAAGACAAAAAGGAGAACGGAACCGTCGTAATGTCATATTTGATCAAAAGCTCTAGTTTGAAATTGTTTACTAAAGCAAAACTTGCTATATAGTACCTATGTATATGTCGCCAGTAAAAATCACTTCAATGTTCACTATTTATGTGTGTCAAAAAAATTTAATAATAGAATTTAAAGGCAACTTAATATAAAATTGATGATCTCTTATTCAAGGTTTCTTCTTAAGAACCTGAATATTTGCTCTTTTTCTTAGAAACAATTTTTATGAAAATAATTTAAAGCATGACTAAAGTTTTTTCAAATTCTAAATTGAGCGAAAACAAAAATTTTAGTTGTTTTTGACAGCAAACCACTTTTTGGTGAATGTCGTTAAATTACTAATAAGTCTATAGATGAAATCTTTACTTATACAACTTAACTGTATAAGCTTAATGGCTCATATGACCCCCCTGGATCGTCAGTTGGTCAAAAGTTGATGAATTATGCTGAATTTCCGATTCATATTATGTTCTTGGTCCACTCCTCAGTTAAAAGTAGTACTTTAAGCAACAAATTTTAAGGAAGTAAGATAAAAGTATTGTTTTCATATACAAAAAAAAAATAATTCAAAATATAAAGGGGGTCATATCCATTAACGCAATACGATTAGTTTTGAATTGAAGGGAATTCCTACGAAAAAGCAAACAAATTATCTCCCAGGGGGGGGGGTCATGACCCCTACGAGACCCCCCCCCCCCCGGGATCCGCCATTGTAGTAAAGTAGGCTCAAAAAACATTTATTAAGATAACCTAAATCAAAAATACAAATACAAAATGTTTATACCATCATATACAGAGATGTTCTCTTTCTTCACAAAATTTGGCGAACATTAGGCCCATATCTTCACTCAATGCTAACAATCCATTTTTCAAATAAAAAAGGTATTCAAAAGAAAAAATCAAAAATATTTTGCCAATAACGTTATTATTATATTATTTGCAGTTTACATCTGCTTCTTAGAAAAACACTCCTTGTTACAAATATCATATATCTAAAATAAATATACTGTTTTGCATCATACACCTAAATCTAACAATAACAATATAAGTCAACTTTGAAAACCTTTCTCATGTTTGAAGTTTGTTTATAGTGGTTTTTATTTTTAATAAGGGTTTTCAAATACCCATATGTTAACAAACCACTCATAACATTATATCAAACTAAATGTTCCCTGATACGTATTTTATTATTAAACGCTATTAATGATTCATAGGGATTGTATGGTCACATGTGCTGGGTCTAAAAATGAGACGTTTTTGTGTCGAAAAACATGGTATATACTGTATTTTGGATTCCTAAATACATATAGCATTTTTGAAATAAGTATTCAAAAAAAGTCTTATAAACTTAATAAAAGAAAAAACTTGCTTCAAAATCCGACCTTTTTACTTCTTAAAAAGCTACATATGTACTCGTATATACAAAAAATTATTAATTTTGGTTCTTGTAATTTTCCTTCAAGTTATCGTACGCTGGAAGAACATAAACTTTTAAAAAGCCGACCTTTTTTGTTCTTAAGGAATTGTTAAGATGTTTTGATTGGAAAAAATCCTCATAAGATTTCTTAAATAAAGCATTTTGTTGTTTTTTCCCTGTTCGAAGTATTCACCAAGTCACAAAATTGATGATGGTTTCAAATATTTTCTGAGATGTTTAAATTTTAATTACAATGTCACCAATCCTTTTTTAATATTTAGTTTTAAATTTAGGTCCACAAATATTGTTGTGCTTTGCGTGTCCATAAAATACTGCCTACTTATATCATCTCGGTCTAGCCTCTTAAAGCCCTCAAAACGTTTATCTTAACCAAATTCTTCATGCCATTCATATTTTACGAACCATCCTCATGAATCAAATTCAAATATAATTTAGCAAAACATCGCATTCTTCTCGCTCCTCCCTTGCAAAAATGGCAAAATATTTTCAGCTTTACTGCAAATCCCATAATAAACCTTTTTGCTTCCTTAAGCTTTACACATAAATGGGAATAAATTACTCATCGTCATCACGCATGCATATTTTCCATTGTCTGTCATTACAAACCCCTCTTTTTGGCATTCACATGCGTACGGCTATTTTGACTGGTAGGAAACTCATCTGGTTAAAGTGACGGAATACGAGTATAAATACAAAATTGCAAAACCCTACTAACGAACAGGGGGGTGCGTAGTTACGCACGTTTTCGTTGAAGACTTCATACATATATGACTTTCTAACGGATGTTTGCACATATAATGTATGAATATGTGTCTGTAGTAGCTTGAGCTACATACATACTCGCACATGAAAAATGTTAACTTATTTTAAGGACTATTAACGCCAATCACCTACTTTTTTTTCATCTCCTTTATAACAAAGTGGAATAATGCGAAATAAAAATGTCACTTCAGCTAAGTGGGTTTAAAAGTGAATGTGACTTGATGAAATAGGATATTTGTCTGCTGTGCTGTTGTTGTCAAGGATTATAAAAAATGAGACATTTGTTGAAGGAACGTTGTTGTTGACAGTGCAGATAACATTTCCTGTCCGTATCCTCTGCTAACGAACTTAATTAGAAATGATGGCCAACTTGCTTTTCTTCTTTTTTCCTTTTTGCTACCTATACCTACTTAGGTATAGAAAATACATCGGGGAAAAGTTTTAAGAATTTGTGACACTTTATGGGTATGTCTTTTTTCTTGTTTTTCAAACAAGAATTGGAAATCAGTGTTAAGCACATAAAATGGAATATAATAAATTATTTATGAACAGTGACCTAGCCTCTAAGGACTAAGGTATATAATAATATGTCCACTTCGAAGGCTCTGAAACTTCGTAATTTCGTGAAAGCAATTTAAAAATTACCTACCTAATTTCCCAAATTTAGACGGTTGGCAATTTTGTTAGACAGTTTGCCTAAAGGCATGGAACTTTGTATAGATGATGCTCGTACCACTTTGGTGTTATAGTAGAAATATTGAAATTAGGTTCTTAACACAATGTCGTTAGGTCAGTTTTTTGTATTTATCGTAAAACTAAATAGAATCAGTTATAAAACAAAATGTAATGCAAATCAAAATATAAATAAAAGTACCTATAAAACAGTTTAAGGTCAAGTGTAAGAACAACTTAGCTTATACCAACAATAATACTTTCTTTTAGAGTAATAAGAAAGTTGTGGTTAGCTAAACCCTTACTGAACGCAAGATCAAATTTGAAAAAAGAGGCTGGGATGCGACCAACACTGATAACTTCCCATCCCGTCTATCGAATTGTCTTGCTTAAAAGTTTGTCTAAATGTATCAATTCTTGCCAAATTTGCGTTCTATTTTTTGTAGATTTTATTTTTTTTTATGAAAAAACGGACTGTTGGATTTTTATAAAAATTTCTGAATATAAAAAACAATATTTTCTGTGAAATAAAATAAGTTTCAAGCCAATATTTTTAATTTTTGAAAAGCTATTTGAGCCGAAAATCAATTTTTACCAACTTTTATTAATTTTTTTGTTTAGGTTTTTATTTTTTGTAAAAAAACTGTCAATTAGATTTTTCTCAAAATTTTTCCTAATGTTGAAAACAATATTTCTTATAAGTTAAAATTAGTTAGAAGCCATAATCTCAAATTTTTGAAAAGATATTTAAGTCGAAAATCAATTTTTACCAACTTTTGTTAAATTTTTTTTTCGGTTTTTAACTTTTTGTAAAAAAACTGTCAATTCTATTTTTTTCAAAATTTTACTGAATGTTGAAAACAACATTTTTTGAAAGATAAAAGTAGTTTAAAGCCAATATCTCAAAGTCTTGTAAAGATATTTGAGTCAAAACTCAATTTTTACCAACTTTTGTTAAATTTTTTTTTAGGTTATTATTTTTTGTAAAAAAACTGTCAATTCGATTTTTCTCAAAATTTTATCAGATGTCAAAAACATTATTCTTCATTGCACAAAATTGTTTTGGAAATAAAATCATATTTTAGTCGTAAAATTTTCGAAGTGACAAATTTTTTTTTTCAGTTTTTTTGATTTATAAAAAAAACCGTTAATTGAATTTTTTTCCAAAAATATAATTGTTTTGTATCACGTTACAATATATAATATAAAATTTAATTCAAGTCTCTAGCGTCATTGGTTCATGAGATATTTAGGGTTAACCAAAATTTTCACCTTTTTTTTAAACTGCTATGGTAAAAAAACCACCCACGCAATTTTCTTGAGAGCCCTTTCTGCATCTTTCTGCCTTATTATCTGTATAACAAAATTTATTTGAAGTCGATATCTCTTCTGGTCCTTGAGCTATGGACGACGAAAAAAACGAAAGCGTGAAACATGCCGAGAACAATAAAGTTTTTGTTTTGTCATTTGTTGCAATAGTTTATTATGTTTCAATTACCAGAACTATATAGTTCAAATTCAAACTTCTGGAATAGAATTCACCAAAAACTTAAGATCACGTTTCGGTAAAAAATGAAGTAATTGAGCCATTGGGGCAGTTACATACTTATAAGATTTTTACTTGCGACATACAGGAACCGTATGTTTATGGAAAGTTTTGCATTCGTAAAGAAGTCGAAAAAAGTGGATCCCCGATTCTTTCCGTCTCTCTATTTGTCCTCGTCCCTACACCCCAAACCATTGTGTAGATTGAATTAAGATTTTAAGCAGATTCGCTTGTTTTTTTTTTTTTTTTTTAAGATAAAAAATAACAGTAGGCCCCAACATATTTTTTGGTCAATGAATTGGTATTAAAATTTCACTAAAATTTTTGTCTTAACTCAACTTTTTGTATTGCAATAAAAGGGTACCCCCATAGAACAGTTATTTTGATTTTTAATTTTGTCAGGAACTCATGAACCGATTTCAATAATGTTTTGTATGCACAATCTCTCAACAACATATAATCAAATATTATTTTTTTTTTCAAAATTCGATATCTCAAAAACGATTCAACACTTTTTACGAAAATCAAGTATAAAATGTATATTAATTTATTCAAAATAACTACCTGCATTAAACAAATATTTTTAAACAAAAATTCTAAAAACTTAAGGTTTTTTGAGAAATCAAATTTTGAATACATCAGGAAAACAAGTTCGTGCGACCCTGTCATGCATTTTTTAGATTTAAAACTTCACTTTGCTCCAAAGAATATAAGAGGTTCATTATGGGAAACAAATCCCATTTTTTTAGGCGTTTGATACAACCCTCTCTTAACAAATTTAGTGTATATTTTCTTGCTCCTCCAAATTTGATTCTTTTCAGCCATTAATTTTACAAAAATTGAAATAAATGTTTTTTTTTTCACGAGGTTTCGTTTTGAAACAACTTCTTATCATTGCTGTTTGGGTTATTGAAATGCAATAAAATTAGCTGAGTTTTCATGTTAAAATCATCTTCAATAAATCTATCCTCTGAGGTTACCTTACCTAGTAAAAATATCGGCTTCAAAAATAATAGTATTTTTTATGGAAAGCTTATCCTTAACGTGTCAACGTTCCAGTATTTAGTGCTGTTTTGGGGCAGGTATGGCTGAATGATTGGACCTTACTTATTTAAAAATGCAACTGCTTCAACGGTATTATGATTTTTATAATATCCGTGATTGGAAGATATTGTGTTTTAAGGTTGAGAACGCCAGGCTACGTGCCACACAAGCAACCATGTTGTTATTTATCGAAGAGGTAAGATCTTGTGATTTCAGTCTTTAGTTCTTCGGAGACATGCCAAAGATAAGACCAATTTCAATGCTCTACAATCGATTCCAAACCTTCAAGAAAAAATTCGTGAAGTTATCGAGAACAAACAGCCGTAACTGTTCGTTTGATTGATATTGTTTTTTATTATCGATGGCATACCTTCCTATTTATAATGAAATGAACATATACATTCATTTCTTTAAAACTCAACTTTACATTATCATATACAAATTAAAGCTTGTATTATCTACGAAAATATTGAAATGTTACACGAGTACATATAAACAAAGCGTTTAAAAACAATAACACATTTTTTTGAATCTTTTCCTTTCAAAATGTAATTTTAAAATTTCCTTACACGTAATAAAATCATATCACAAAATACGTTACAGTCGATGTACCTTCAGAGAAACATAAAAGACGGGACCCACTTTTTTTTACATTCGCGATCATCTTGATGTAAGGTACGAATGCAAAATTGAGATCAATTTGTTTCCCCAAATCAAGAATTTGCTCTATACCTATTTTTCATATTTTAAAAATAGGTAAGTAAAACGTGCAACCATATACTAAAATATAAAATATTCTTCAAAATATAGATGGACATAAGGGTATGTACTTTACTGTCTAGGGTAATGAGAGACACTTTAAACTTTTTACAGGAGAAACTATAACAATGAAATATTATACATAGTCCCAAGAAAAGTAAAGCTCATATTGGTCTCTTAAAATTACTCAAAATATATGAGTAACAGATTTAAATTACCACACTCGAAACTTTTTTCATTATGATCAAATGTTAAGGCTTCAAAAGATTTTAAGCAGCAATATGCTAAAAGTTAACTATTATAAGTAGGCAGCTATTAAATAACATATTACGAGTATATCATTATATTAGTAACAAAACCATAAAAAAGGAGTTATGGTAGTATATGTGAGTTAAATACAAGAATCTCTACTTAACTTTACAAACACAGTATCTAAGTTCATGCCCAAAGTTACTTTTATAGCTTTATGGCATCATATAGAAAGCAAACGAAAATGGGTAAAATTGTACATTGACCCACAAAATGTATGTCCTTTTAAAGGGTGATTCTATATTTATTTCTAGAAGGATTACTTAATGTTACATTTTGGCAAGCAGGGGTTTGGAAAAAAGTTTTACATAATTCTTGTCCACATTATACTTTTGTAATTTATAATTTTAAAATGATGTTTTTTAATATTTTTTTAAGCTTAACTATTTCCTCTATTTGTGTTTAAATCCTTAAATATTAGTTCTATGATAATTGTTGCGTTCAACAATTTATGTTAATTCTCACATAGCTTATCGGGGTAATTATCAACAATTCAAACGATTTTTAATCCTTTAATTTGATTATTTATTTTTAACAGATAATCTACTGACACCCTATACATATTTCTAACAAAAGAAACAAAATACATTCACATACTATAACACTTTAGTCATAGGCTCAACAAAAATTCTATACATTTCACACAGTTAATACGAAAATAGCTTTTCTATGTTTATAAACACGCCACTCAAACACAAAATAAGGATTATTATAGGAAGGACGACAGAGCAACATTGGCGTTGGCCTCGTCGACGCATACCGCATAGGGATAAAGAAATGGATGTGGGGGAAAACCGACGACGACGACAACGAGCGACGACGACGACGTTGATCTCTCTAATTCTAGGCACTGGTATTTGATAAATGAAATGACAACATGGATCTAATCATGTGGCAGATGAATAAAAACGAGCAAGGAGCTTTGCTTAGTTGTGCGTGTGCAATTTTTCCATCCAGTGATAAATTTAATGGGGGAGTAAATGACACACGCAAAGAGCCACTTATGAAATGTGGTTGAGGAATCATTCTATTGACTTGGTGACCTAATGAGATAATTTTTGAAAGGCTTGTGTAGACATCAAAGAGAGTTGCAACCACATTGTTGATTCAATGCTGCCTGAATTACAGGAGTGAACAATTTAACGTTGTTTTTGAGATGAACTTAAAGTCGAACAAGGAAATTTTGGTGTTTTTAAAATTATGTGGATTCAAAAAGTTTTTTTTTTATGTGGCTTAAAATTATTTGGTGTGTGGCTTATCAAAAGATCGGTTCAACTTTAAGGGTTATTCGATTTTGACTTATTAGTTTCGTATTATGAGCCTGGTTAATATTTATTATTGCAGTCTGTGCAATTTCCAATGAACAGTTCCACTCATAATACATACGAAAATTTCTTGACTCGTAGATTGTTCAAAATATGAACATTTTTATCAAAACAGTAAACCGAGAATACTTGAAATGATTCATTTGGTACCATTTTTCTACAGAAAAAAAGCTGTAAAAGATATAAAGTTAGTTGCAAACCTGACAGTTTTTTATTTTAAGAGGAAACCTATTGTTTTAATGTGCTTTACTGAGGCAATAAATTGAAATTTATGTGATTTTTAACAGCTTTGTATAGGTCCCAATGAATTTTATTTTTCATTTAGATAAGTTTCCCTACTTTTTTGTCTTTGCTTTTATTTATGCTTATACATAATTCTTTATCCCATACAATTTAAGGAATCTAATAACATACCTCATTTACTGTCAATATTTAATCATTTAATATTGACTCTCTTAGAACTATATTTAATATGCACACAAATAGTAAAAACGAAAAGCCATTTTCATATACCCAACAATATAAAGATAATGAAAAAAGAAAAAACCAATAACGCTTTTATAAGATAATTAGATTGGGTTGTTGATGGACATGCCACAATTTCAACAAAAACATAAATAAATAGCATAATAAAATCCATTTCATATCATCGAGCGGTTAAATCAAAATAATAAAACAAAATACAAAGGTTGCGTATACGCCACAGAGTCTCACAAAAATTCCTTCCAGGATTTGTTCAGTTGTCTTACGGCTATTTATGGTAGTTATGTACCGCTATACTCTACTCCGATGTTTTGTGAGCGCCGTTCCTTTTCTGTTTTTTGTGTGATAGGTAGAATGTCGGTAGGTTCATAAATTTCGGTCATGGTCAGTAAACCGAAACAAATACAATATAAATAATAAATTAAAGCTATTTGGATTGCGAATAATAAATAACCAACAACACTATAAAAACCATGATGAGTGGCCACAAGCCAAATTGAAGGGAGTTGGGAAAAAGTAAAAATACAAAATGAAAATTAATGATTTTATGAATTGATATATAAAACATCAGAGACATGTGACCGCCATTTTTAATTTCATTATTATTTCATAAAAATATAAAAATGTTAAAATATGTTGTGTAGAGTTGGAATTCTTTCAAATATAATTTGAATAGGAAACTGTTTTAGTTTTTCATTACAACTTAAAAAGTTTTTAGAAAACATTAACTCAGATAACCTAACTGATTATGCTAATTTAATAATTGCTTTAGCCACAACCTTTATTCAAAAGTTAGCATAAGAAACTTGTATAACTGTAATATTGTCAGTTCTTCGAAATTATATACATGATTCATTCATTTAACGTAAGCCAGCAAAATTAAAGTAAAATTTAAAGAAAGCTTAAAAGTTGTTTAATCAATTCAATTTGTAGTAAGCAACTTGTGACTTTTAGTTTAGTCAAAACAAAAAATAAATCAGTGTTTAAAGCTTTTTGTATATACATATGTACAAATTAAAGAAACATTTAAAATTTATAGTATAAATTTTTAGTTTAATGGAAATAAAAAGCGAAAAAAAGGCTTTTAGTTTAGCTAAAACGAAAAAAATCTGCATGTTGAGTTTGTTTTTACTCTAACGTACAAAGAAGTAGTTGTATCTCTGTATTTATTTGACACCAACCACGGTCAGCATTCAAAATATTGATGCATTCCTCTAACGAAAGAAAACTTGCGTTAAAATAGAGACTTCGGATTTCCTATGAGATTGGACACAACGCTAGAAAGTGTGTTATATTTTCATTCTTATCAAAGTTGCAAAGCGAACAAACAGGATTTAAATCAGATCTATACGGTCTATAATTCAATTCTAGTATTTCATTTCTGACTTTGAAAATAAATCTCATTCCTAAAGCTGAAAACTAATTTCTGAAATAATTGTTTTCACCTAGGGTATACATAAGACTTAATTGTCGATAAACACTCCTTGACGTTGAAAGAGAAATTATTTTCATACAATTCTGATATAGCCGCTGGTCTAAGTGAAATTATGCAGTCGTATAAATACATTTTTAATTCTTCGATATTATCGGTTCGCAGTATGATCGGAAGCTCATTCAAAACAGCTAGGTCATACCAGTTTTTGACTTGGCTATAACTAATATCAATATTTATCTTAAAAATTCTTTTCTGAAGGTTTAGGTCTGATCGATAATGTAATCTGCATTTGCTTTTAAGTTTTTCTAGAAAAATGTGACAAATGGCATAATTAGGGGTATTCTTAGGTAGCTTGAAAATTCGTTAGAAAAAATATATGTGAACGTTTTCTACTTCTTTTAAATGCTCAAAGCCGTATATTTCATTACCATAGCATAAGCAGCGTTGCACTGTAGCGTTGAAGACTTTAAATTTGGAAACGGTATAGTTTTTACTTAAAAAAAATAGACCACATGCTATTTAAAACAACTTTGGCAACTTTCGTTTTTTCATTAGCATGTGCGTACAAATTTAAGTTATATTATTTAAACAAGATATTTAAATTCATCCACAATTTCGATAACATCGTCGTCAGAGTTAATAATTTTAGACATCGAGGTATTTATTTTGAGATCCCAATTATCACAGTACTTTTGTAGGTTATTGATTTGTAGATATTTAATTTTAATTTAATTTTATTTATTAGCGTTAATTTATCGTTTTTTTTTTTACAAAATGGCAATTGCACAATTTACATAGATATGGTTTCAATACCTTACTGATGTCAATAATATGTTTGGGAAAAAAAAATTAAAAGAACGTGATCAAATATAATTGGAAGGAAATAACTGTTTTTTATTAATTTAATAAACGCATCTATAAAATCACTTGTTTTTTTATATTTTTATTTCTTTTTTATTTTAAGAAATTAACCAAAATCGAGATTAGAAATCAAGAAATTTTCTGATGCTTGGCATGAAAGAATATACTTTACATTTAACTTTGAAATTCTATCTTGGACTAGCTCAGTATTTGTTACCGAATGAAGTTCCTGCGTTGAGAAGTGCCAAGGCAAGTTGAGCATCATTTTTAAAATTTTGTTTTGAGCTATTTGCAATTTTTTTATATGTGTTTTAGCACATTTACCCCATACTGGAGAACCATAAAACATAATTGCTTGAAATATGGATTTAAATATAAGTATTTTATTTTCAATACTTAATTTGGATCTTCGATTTATGAAAGGATAAAGCGTTTTTATTGTAACGTTGATTTTATTTACAATTTGAAGATATAGAATAGTATACAGGCATTTATTTGTATCAACAAACCACTTGGCCACAGTACTTAACACAAACACTTGATCAATAGCTGTGAGGTTTAAACGGAAGCCAGCTTGGTAGCAACTGATTATATTGTTTTGTTCCACCCAATTCTTGAGCCTTACATAAAGTAATTGTGAGAACAATTTTCTTATTGAGTTTAACACAGTTATACCGCTAAAGTTTTCTGGCTGATTCCGGCAACCATTCTTAAAAACAGCTGACATTTTGGAGCATCTAAAGTTTCCAGAAACTGTCTCATCACTATATATTCCATTAAGGAAACTTAATATGTATTCCAGGAACTCTGGAGTGGCATGTTTATAGAACTCAACTGGAATACCATCAGGTCCAGACGCTTTGTTATTTTTCATTCTTATCAAGGATATGTAGTGTATTCCAGGCAGAAGTAATGGCGATTAAAGAGGCACTATCCTGGCTCAAAGAAAACGTTATATCTTGCAAGGATATACGAATCTTCTCGGACAGCCAAGCCGCTCTTAAATTTCTCGCGTCTGTCTCCACAAACTCTCAAGTAGTCCACGATTGTCGATCATCTCTGAATGAGATGACAGAACAGTTTAATATTCACCTCATTTGGGTGCCGGGCCACAGGGACATTCCGGGAAATTGCAAAGCCGATGAGCTCGCCAAAAACGGAACACTTCTGCCTAATGTTAGACAAAAACATAACATAGGAACACCACTTGCTACATGCAAATATCTCTCTACAATTGGAGTAATAACAGGACACTGCCTCATAGCAAGACATGCTCTGAGGCTAGGAGTCTACACAAATGACTTCTGTAGAAGCTGCATGGACGAGGAGGAAGAGGAAACAGTCCAACACCTGCTATGTACGTACATGTCCAGCACTCTCCACTAGAAGGAATAACTTTCTCGGTAATCCCTTCTTCGACAATACCAGTGAACTGGCAATGACTGACACAAAGTGTCTCTCTAACTTTATTAAAAGCACAAAATGGTTTGTTTAATTTTCATTACTCTCCCATGAGTAACCTTATTAGTGGTATCACAATGGACCCTTGAGGTCTAAGTGAGTCAATGACATCTAGACAGCCACTCCAACCTAACCTTATCTTCTTATCAAGGATGATTTTAATTCCATCATTTTAAATGAGGAATCTAATTGTGAGCTGACGAAACTAATCATTTTTGAAATCTGTTTGGGCAATACAAGTTTTTCATGATGAGTATCGTGAACATTTGCCTCAATTAAAAGTGTATTATTGTTATTCTGACCATTTAAAAATCGAACAGTATTCCAAAAATATTTGAAAAATTAGTTAAATATGTTTTTTTAAACATATAACCTTATTATATTACTAACTGAAGTGGATACAAAGCAAAGCAAAGAGGATTAAAACCTTGCCTTTTTGTATGAAGAAATATTTAGAGTAATTTCTTCTAGTGGAAATAACGATTGGTTTATCTTCATGTACATTGAAAATAGCTAACATATCATTCCAAAACCTGTCAAAATTATTCTGTTAAAGACCAATAACTGTTTTTAAGACCAGTTGAGCCAAATTAATCTCTCACTTATAACATTCACCTGTAACACTTCGAAACAAATAACATTTATTGTACCTAATATGTTGCAACTTGTCCGATTAATTTATTTAGTTTTTACTCTAAAGTTCTCACGGACCAATAATTCTAACGTCATATAGAATTGAGATTAATTTTGAAATTGAAGTGAAAAATTTTTAATTAATAAATCAAAAACTGAAAATAAAATTTTCAGATTGACTATTTTACAAAAAAAAAATTACATTAAATTCACATTCATTATATATTACGAAGAATCACGGTTTTGACATCTGGTAAAACTTGAAAAAATTCAATTTTAATTTTTTTAAACATTAAAATTCCAAAGTACACCTTTAATTGATAATTTTATTTCATTCAAATAGTTACCTCAAATTCAACTAGCAAGGACAATAATTCACTGGAAATAAAAGGTATTTTTAAGGTAGATACCATATTAAAATAAAAATATATCTCACGAAAAATGTTATCTTAAATGAATACAAATATTTAAACATTTTTTTATTTTTTATTTCTATTTTAGCAGGTTTCCATTCCTCGGTTTCATTTTGAAATTCTAAATTTTAACCTTCCATGGGGCTTAAAAAGAAAAAAATTGTTCATTCCAAATTAATTTTATGAAATGACTAAAATGATATTTTAGATTTTTAAACCAGATAGGTAATGAGGAATTTTGTAATGTTGTGCTTTGGGATATGTTGATATCATGCGACATCAGAAAATATCAAACTACAAAAATTAAATAAGTGATTTTGTACATTTTTTCAAAGGAAAGAAAGCGATATCCCTTGGATTTTCATTTTGTCGTGTCAACAACTAATGACAAAAACAGAAATATGATTTTTCAAGTCTCTTAGGGAACTCTAGGTTACGTAAAACATAATTTTAGGTTTTTCTTACTTTAGAGTTCCAGTGAGAAGTTGAGTTCTAAGAGTTTTTGGCTTATGACTTCCTTTTTGAAATTTAAAAATTGGGACTAATCATACATAAAATCTTATTGCCAAGTTCAAGTATTGTAAAATGAACTCAGAAAGAGAAACATTAAAATGTTTTTGAAATTTTACTAAAAATTAAATTTGCGCCTTTCTTGATGGGAAGAGGTATGGTTAAAGTTATTATCTACAATATATATTTATAAAACATATTTGTATACTTTTTCAAGGAAACATGATGTCAAAACAAAATAACGTGACTAAAATAAAAATCATTCAGATTTTGAATTCAAGAAAACATAAGTATAAGAAGTTAATTAATGAAGTGATATGAAAAGGCTTCAAGAAAACACCCTACTCGAATGAACTGCTTTCTTGTTTTGTTTTTGGGTTGCGAGTATTACATAATCTACCATAAAGCAATTCTTTATGTTAGAAAGTCGAAAAAGAAGGAAAATATTTATGGCATAGACATCGCGTGGCAATGAAATTCGTTAAAGTCGACGGAAACCGAAACCACAAATATTAACAAGTCCTTTTTTGACTTAATACTGGTGTGTATGAAATGGGTCTATTAAGAACTTTGACTTTTTGTGTGTCTTTAAAAGTAGATATTTATATGTATGTATCAGACTGAGACCAACAAAATTAAATTGAATTTAGACAAATTTCAGTTTTTTTTTATTTATATTTATTTATTGAACAAATATAAAAGTTAGAAGTGTCATTTAAAATTCACTACAAAAATGGTGACAATTTCCCTGAATGAAAGTGAAAGATAAGGCCAATTCTTAACATTCAACATTAAAGGCTTTAAAGATGGAATTCCTGAAATTATCGAGGACAAAGTTTTGCAATCGTAGCTTATTCGATTGGAAAAAGCATACCTTCATCTAAATAATAAAATAAATATCCATTTTTTTTTTTTAAATATTCCTTTTATTGGAAAACTCCGTACAACACTTTGATTCAATACATTCAAACCATAAATGCAAAAAAAAAAACAATATCCAATTTCATGTATTAATATTCTCTCATAACTTAAGACACATACGGTTTAACTTCAAAAACAAATACGTGTGACCTAGAAACCATTATTTTTTAAATTTGTGACACCTGTTCTAAGCAAAATGTCTTCAATATTAAAAAAAAAAAAAAAAGAAATTTGAAAAATGCCATCATTTAGTCATAAAAGAGCGAATTTATGGAGCATTTTTCAAAGTAAGGGGATAATCTATCCCTTGGATCGCAGGTTTTTATATTTGCCTTTAAATAAATTAGTCAAGATTATCAACTTTTTATCTAAAATTCTTTTGTTATATTTTTTATATTGGATATTTTATGAATTAATTTTCTTACTTAATTATTCATTTCCCGAATTTATGATACCCTTTTTATAATTAAATTTTCTTATGCTAAAACTGTATCTAATTTAAAGAAGAAAAATAAAATTATCATGTTAATTAGCTATATTGTATTCTACAAGTTGCACAATAGCAAAATTTAAAAAAAAAAAAAGTTTAACATAAAACCAACCTTTTATTATAGATAAAAGTCTCATGGTGCAGTGGGAGAAGAAAATTCTAAAAAAAGCAATCAACTTTTGTTTTCGACAGACATTTCTTATTGTCTTCTTTGTAAAAATTACTTTTTCACTCTCGGCCTGTTTTCAAAAGGAAAAGAGGATTCAATCCACAACGATTACCTTGAACAATAAGTTAAAACAAAACAAAAAAGTTAAAAAAAAAAAAAACATTTCTAAGAAGTTTTCTTTTGAATTGGTTTAGTGCAAAAAGACACCTTCAACTTGTTGGGATCTCATTATTTGCTGGAAAAAATAATTCCCTTAATGTGCGGTTGGAACTAAGAGATCCCTATCTAAGTATATGAGATAGGATAAGGTAAATTTTAGTTTGAGGGTGTTGGGATATGTTTTTATAATTAAGTATATTTTCCCTGAAGATACAAATTTTATTCAATCAAATTTACAGAGAAAAAAATTATATTTACTTATTAAGAAAAATTATTCTATCAAGTAAATCGAATTTTTTATTTTAGTTCGAATAGAACTAATGGTTTATTTGCAACGACTTTAATAAAGTATCAAATTAAGAAAACAACATTGATTATTCGAAAAGTTGCTAATTGGATAATTTTTTGTTCATTTGTTGTTTGATTTTATTGTTTTCTTAATCATTTTGCTAATTTTATACCAAAGAAAAACCTGAATACGGGTTGTAGATTCTTGTACTGAATAGGTTACTTTTGAATAATTTACCTTTGACAAGCCAGGAATTAGTTAAGAAAATTTCGAATAGGTATATCTGTTAAGCGAACTTGGAGCCACCTTTCATGGCACTACTACATATTTCCTCAATTCCAAGAAAAGTCGCAATATATGTACATATGTACATATGTACATATGTAAGTTTAATATCTACCTCACTTATGCATTAATCTACCATTTTGAGAAAAAACACACAAGTGTGGACGATGACTTGGTTTAAAAGATTTTTATTTATTTAAACAAGACTGTTTCATCTCACAGATATTTTTATATATTAATTTTTTTAATGATTTTCTTATTCTCTATTTTTTTACTCTCACATTGATTTCATAAAAAATAATAAGCAGCAAGTTAAAATTAAACAAGTAGGTAGATAAGAAATGTATGAATGTGAGATATATGTATACAACTTAGGATGGTATAAATACACATCCATCCTGCCATCTGATCGTCTCGATCAGTTCCATAAATATATTTAATTACTTTATAATTTGCATTTATTTGATAAATAATGATCTTTTCAAATATATTATCTTATAATATGGTATTCTTATATTGATGTTCCTGGTCATTATCCGAGTCCATGTCGTGATCATCACGCCTATCGGCCCACCTTCGCATACGACATGCCTCTATAATACCATCGTATGGTAGTTGTGTCATTTGACAATTCTCTATATCTTTTACCACGTATCTATCATTCTGAAGAAACTTATGTATTTTATAGGGTCCCTTATATTTTGGTACAAACTTTTTGTTCTTTCCAATAGCAATGTCAATATTCCGAATAACCATGAAATCTCCTTCTATAAATTTAATTGGGGGTCGATAATTTCTGGCAATGATCTCCGAATTTATAGAAGAAATTTGTCCAGTGGCTGAATGAACGAAATTATTTACAGCATACTCAACTTTCGTTAGCATCTTAGTCCAATCAGAGTGTTGTATAGGTTCAGATAACTTACTTAACATTGATTTCAATGCTCGACTCAGTCGCTCTACCTGGCCATTAGCTTGAGCTGAACCAGTAGCAATTATTACGTGTTCAATGTTATTCTTAACCAGGTATTCGCTGAATTCTAAAGATGTGAAACACTTACGATTCTCCTAGGCCTACTAAAATATTCAAAATATTTATCTAAACATGCAAAAACTTTTTTTGAACTTGTTGAATTAACTGCATACAATTTAATATGCTTCGTAAATGCGTCATCTACAATTACTAAAATATGTTTTCGTTTAAAACGAATACTAGGAAGGTGGTCGAAATGGTCAATATGGACTGTTTCAAACGGAATTGCTTTTTTTGGAATAGAGTGAAGAGTTTTGTTTCTATTTTGGACCGGAATGGAGAACATAATACACTTTAAACAACAATTCTTAATAAAATGTTCTACCTTTCTTTAATTTTCGGAAACCAATAATGCAATTTAATCTGGTCAACACATTTGTCAATAGCCAAATGACATATTTTCTCAATTGCAGAACGAATGACGTTATTTTCCATTTCAGTCGGAACATATAAAAGTAATCTATCTGCAGGAGTTTTTCTATAAACTAAACCATTTTCAAGGACGAAATTAGGAACTGAGGCAATCTCTAATCGGTTTCTTAATTGTACAATCCTCTCAACCCTATTTTATGTGAGGTGCAACTGTAAATCGATGTCATCGGAATCGAAAACGCAAATTGTTTGTTCGTTTTCTCCATTAGTTTTGATCGAAATTGGATGGTGCCGACTCAAAGCGTCCACATGACCCATTAATGTACCACTTCTATGTTTCATGGAATAATCATACTTCTCCAATTTCAGGGCTCATCGAGCTATGCGTGCAACTGACTTTTGCCTTTCTAAAGTTAATGCTAAAGAATCACAATCTGTGATAATTCGGAACGGAATGCCATCCAAATAATTATTATGGAACTTTTCTATCGAATAAATTATTGCCAAGGTTTCCAATTCATAGCTATGAAATTTATATTCAGACCCAGTAGTTGCTTTCGAGAAGAGGCAACTGGGTGGAATTTACCATCATCTTGGCGCTGCATGAGAATTCCACCGTAGCCAAGCGAACTAGCATCACAATGTAGTTCTGTTTCTTTTTCTGGACTAAAAATTGACAGAAGAGGCTCGTTATCAATTTACTACAGAGAAGCTTAAAGGTGTCAACACATTTTTCATCGAAACTAAACGGAATGTTTGGTTTAGTCAAATCTATTAATGGCTTTGTACGAGCATAATCCTAAACATTTTTGTAGCTCTTTAACATTTTTCTGAATCGGAAGATGCTTAATTGCAGTCAAATGATGATTATTTGAACGGATGCCTTTTGAACTAACAGTGAAACCTAAATATTCTATTTCTTCATAACAAAATTTGCATTTACTCGTTTTAATCTCCAATCAGAACTCAGCCAACCGCCTTAAAACTCTTTTGGTAAGTACAATATGTTCTTCAATAGTCGAAGTGGCTAACATAATGTCATAAAAATATACTACTACGGAACCTTTATCAATAAACTGAAGTAAAATAAATATCATAAACCTCTGAAAATAAGCCGGACCTTTTTTAAACCAAAAGGCAATCTCGTGTATTCATAATGTCCATTAGGCGTTACAAATGCGGTAAAGATATATGCAGGATATGATGGAAACCATTTCTTAGATCCAAAATGGTGAAATATTTCTTTCCATCCAATCTTCGCAAACAATCGTCTATTAATGGGATAGGAAAACTATCTCGCACAAGAATCTTGTTTAATGGTCGATAATCAACGCATAACCTTTTGTCATTATCTTTTTTTGGACTAAAACTAAGGGGAAAGCGTATGGAGATTCACTAGGTCTTATAATTCCTTTTCCTAGTAAATCTTGTACTTGTTTATCAACAATTTTCTTGTCAGAAAAAGATAGTCTCTGCGGAGGATAACTAATCGGCATATTAGAGGTAAGACGAAGTTTCATAGAAAAATCGTGCTTAATAGCTGGAATATTGTCAATATCTAAATATTCGGAACGAATAATCTCGTGTATTCTTGCTATATTTTCGGAACTTAAATTTGGATTTATGTCATACTTATCTTGCGTTTCTTCAAATATATCTATAAGAAACACATGCATAAGGTAATTGATGATTTTCAACGTGTTTTAGCTTATCACATGAAGCAATAATCGTATGCGGAAGCAGACTGCATAATGAACAAAGAACCGACATATCAGGATAATGTTTAGCTAATGACTTGTACTCACAATGTAACACTTCATCATTAATTTGTATTTTATTTGAATCTGAATTTACATTAATTTCAATTTTCGGTTTCGGTACAGTATTAGGAATAAGACAAAGTTTAATTTGAAACGATTGTAAAAAATTCCGATCCAACAGAACTGGATAAGGGATACAAGAGTCCGGAACAACATAAATTTCATTTTTTTTTATAAATATCATTAAATCCTATTTTAACGTAAAAAACTCCATATGTACTAACAGGTAAACTGCCTACTCCGTAGTATCCAGTTGGTCTCAGATTATTGCAATGCAATCCGATCGGAATCTCGGAAAGCTTAATTAAACTTATCGGACTACCGGTATCAAAAAGAGAAAGATATGTGTTACAATGCGGAACAAATCACTAGTAGGAAAAACAACACTTACAGAATTTACTTCTTTACAAATCTTGACATCGGATAAGGCATCCACATCAGAATGGTTTTGATTAGGGCCGGAACAGTTTTCGTCAATCAATGCAACAGTGCGTGCATTTTTGGGGGGTAACTTCAGGCAATCCTTCAGAATAAGAACTGTTGAACCACATCTGAAGCATGATGCTTTTTGACGTTTGGGATGTGGACAAGAAGTGGAAAAATGTTCATGCCAGAGCAATTGTAGCATTGAACAAGCATTTTTTCGGAGTCAAAAATGGAAAACTTGACTTTAGGTTTCGATTCATTTTGATGCTGGGCAACTTGCGCTGAATATGATGCGGAATTTGTCGGTCTGTTAACTGCTGAATTTGATCCTAGTAGTTGAGCATAACGGTGTGCCAGTCTTTTTAATTCATCGATTGTGCGTGCTGAGTACAATATGGCGATGCTAGCAGAACGATCTTGGAACCCATCAATGATAAATTGAATAATTTGTTTTTCGTCAATATCAGCACGTGATGCAAGCTCTTGCATTTTTAAAATGTAGCCCATAATGAATGTGTTCGCATCTTATCAATAATTTCGGAAACTGAATAAGTGTGTCCAAAATTGGCCAAAAAATTGCTCCGGAAATCAGAATAGGTACTTGATTCGTCAATTTGTAAGGATATTTCGGCAGCGGAATCGGGCTTCATCAATCGACGAATGCTTTTTAATTTGAACACACTATCACAGTGAACGGAATCACATGCTCGCTCAAAAGTGCTGATCCATTTCTTAGCATCGTGTGTTTCATCACCAGAAAACAATGGTAAGGAATATTGAATGTCCCTAAACGAAGGTTGATACGAAGGCGACAAAGAACTTGCAAAATTTTCTTCTTGTCGAGCTAGTTCACGACGCAATTCAATAAGCTTAAGTTTTTTTTTAATCATCTGAATTTCTTTATCCATCTCAGCTTCATTTCCAGGAATGGATTCTTGAATCTGTTGTGACAAATCAGAATTTATTGTCTTACCAGGACGTTCAATATTTTCTGCTTCGATGAAATGGTCTTCGGAATAATTGTCTTCACAATTTTCTTCATAAAGCTCACGTAGTTGGGCAACATTTGCATCTGCTGCAAATTGTATGTTTCGCTCGGTTAACCAAGCAACCAATTCTTGCTTTTTCATTGTTGATGACATAATATCTTGGTTTATATTTCGAAATTGCGGAAAATTAAATAAAACGTTTAAGGTATTTAGGGCTGGACACTTCTGAAGTTGTGGACGATGACTTGGTTTAAAAGATTTCAAACAAGACTGTTTCGTCTCACAGATATTTTTATATATTAATTTGTTTAATGATTTTCTTATTCTCTATTTTTTACTCTGACATTGATTTAATAAAAAATAATAAGCAGCAAGTTACAATTAAACAAGTAGGTAGATAAGAAATGTATGAATGTGAGATATACATATGTATACAACATAGGATGGTATAAATAAATAACAAGCAAGTTAAGTAAAGTCAAATTAAAATCTGACAAAAAACGCTTAAAGCAATTAAGTAAGGAATAATATCAAAAACAAACCGGAAACTAAACGTAAGAAAATAGAAAATATAATTGTATATGATTTGTTATTATATAATTTTAACTATTTTTCAGAAATTTAAAGTTGTTCTTTCTTTAAATACAAAAGTTGACTACTTTTAATTTGGAATAAATTGCAAAAAGTTGGTTGAACCAACAATATCGTTCAAAGTTTTTAATGTTTTATCTATTCAATGTAACATAGTAGCCTCAAAAAAAAGTGTTCAAAAAATATAATTTTGAATCGTTTTTGAACTCATAATTTTCAATAAATAAATAAAGTTCAGTGATTCTTTTTTTAGTCACACTCCACGAATGTGCAATGCTTTACACGGCCCAATGTTTAATCTGATTATTTTCTTTAAATCAAAAGCAAAAAAAACTACCTTGTTTTTAAAATGTACATTTAAAAAATATAATTAATAATAGTCTTCGGGAGATTCTACCCTTTTTATGTCAAAAAACAACTTTCAAGACAAAAAAACATGAGTTTATTATATTTCATCTTCAGTATTTATTTTTAAAACAACAAAATTATTTACACTATCAATATACTCGTAAGAAAGTAAGGAATGGATAATGTTTTTCCGAAATTTTAAGCATTAAATTAATGAATGAAAATATAGAAGCTTGTTTGTTATAACGCATTGTTTTACATCAACAATACATTTTTCATTCGTAAGAACTCAATTGCACAATCAACGATTTATCTGGATTTTTCGAGTAATCGATATACTGATGTTTACATGAGCTTTAATGTATAAAATCCAGCTGCAAGGATTTCTCAATGAGCTTTTTTTATCCTCTGAGTATTTTATTACATATACCAACTTCATTTTATAATAACGTTCAGGAGTTAAAATTTGATATTTGTTGTTTTTTCCTCAAAATCCAATGAACAATATAAATATGTGTTTTATTATCATCCTCATTCCAGTTTAACAGGAAAAAAACATTGCAAAAATGAAAAATAATTCATGATAATTCAAGATATTGATTCTAAGCTCGCCCTTCTCTTAGATGTTGTAAAATATTTTATTGCCAATTATATTTTTATGCAATAAAAATTGTTATTTTTTTCGAAGAATATCTCGTAAAGAAATAAGCTTTATTGGGTTCCTTTTGGAAAGGAGCGTGTTTATGCTTTCAATATGACGCAAATCTATTATGACCAGTCAAATGCACAACACATGCTATCAGCTTCAAAATAATGAAAGAAATGTAATATTGTAATAAATACTCAAATTAAGATAATAAAAATTAATTGCAAATCATTTAAAATAAAAAACAAAATTATTTAAAAATGGGATAAACCAAATTTAAAGTGTTTAAGTCGTGTCTTGAGGGTTTTATGTTTAATGACAATTCGCTATAAAAATCAGTTTTCCTTCAGTCTGCTTAAACAAAAAAAAAATGAACAACCGGATAGACAGGAACACGATGGAAGGCTCCAAAATACGTTTTATTTGGGAAAATTATACCCTTATGTTTGTATACTTTACGTGTGCTCATTTTATATCAGATTCAGATCTTCCAGGAGTTCTGACTTATAACAGAAACTTATTAAATTTTAATTATTGTAAGTACTTCCCAACCACCAGCATCACATTTTAAACATGCCATAGAGAAAATTAATTGAATTTACCATGTGGTGATTTTTGTGCACGATAACTTAGAATCATATTAACGTATGCTGGTTGTTTTGAAATTATGAAAAATAAAAAAAAAAAAAAATAAAATTTTACAACGCCATTGTACAGTATGTATAATTATAAAATATACATACTAAAAAGGGTAATCTACATTTGTCGTCAAATGTATACAAGCTAATTTTTGCAACTACGTACAAACCGATTCAAAAAATTAAATAAATCTTACTCTTTTAAAGTTTAAATTTTGAAAAATGCCTCGAGATTTTTAAAATAAAAGTATTAAACAGTTTCATTCAAAACAATGTAAATTATATAAATACATATAAATTATTATTATTTAGAAATTGATTGATATTAATACTGAAGCAAAATCTCGATCAGGATCGAATAGAATTCGAAGCCTACCACCCATTCATTGGGTTTAGGCAGCATTTTGGTAGCACATTTATGGTCAATCAATCAACCTATTGTTGAAAATGATCTTAGTTCAAATCATCTCCCTGTAATAATAAACATACATTCAACCCCTGTAGAAAATTGAAATCAATTTTTTGATTATGCAAATGCTGATTTAAAAAAAAATTTAAAAAAGTATCCGCCTTAAATTGAGAAACACTACAGAGAGGAATCCAAATAATATCAGTATCGAACAAATTGACGGAGCAGTTAGAACGTTTACAGCATCAGTTCTTGAGAGTGTTGAAGAAACCGTGCCCAAAAAAACTCAAAGTCGAAACAATAATAATTCACTTCCCTCCTATGTAGTGGAAGCAACTAAAGTAAGAAACAAAAATAGAACCCAATGGATAAGGACCAGGGAAGAATACTTTCTCTCCGAAATGAATAGAATGAACCTGTTCATCAAAAATTCAATCTTTCTTTTCAGAAATCAGAGCTGGAGCAATAAATTACATGGTTTACATAAAGGTAGCAAGCCGTTTTGGAATATTAAAAAAGTAATTAAAAAGAAAAAAGTTCATATTCCGTCATTTAAAATAGGTAATCCTATATTAATATCCAACGATGAAAAAGCCAACGCATTAGCCCGCACATTTTGTGCAAACAGTTTAGTTTGCTGGCAACAATGCAACTAATAATCACATAGAATGTATTGTTAATCAATCAATGCAATTACTCAACGAAAGTGTCCTTGAAGTAACCGAAGATATAGTTTCTTCTGATGACGTTGAATTTGTTTTAAAATGTCTTAAGACCACAAAATCTCCCGGATTTGACGGAATTTAAATTTTTTTTAAAGAATCTTCCAAAAATATGTATAAGATACCTCAAAAACTTGTTTAACAATTGTTTCAAAACAGGTTACTTCCCCACACAGTGGAAAGCAGCCAAAGTCATTCCTATCCATAAGCCAGGAAAAAGTTTTAGTGATCCTTCTAGTTACATACCAATTAGTTTGTTGAGCTCATTAAGCAAATGTTTAGAAAAACTTATAAAAAACAAACTCGGTTTGCATGTAGATCAATTTGATATCTTGCCACCAGAACAATTTGGCTTTAGAAGGTATCATAGTACAACTAACCAAATTGACAGAATAACAAAGTTTGTTAAAAATAACTTGTCTTCAGGAAAGAGCACAGGAATGGTACTTCTTGATGTGGAAAAAGCTTTTGACACTGTCTGGTATGACGGCTTGATTCATAAGCCCGTTACCTTGAGATTTCCCTTGTATATTGTAAAAATTATTTTGTCATTTCTCTCAAACCGAACATTTAAAATCTGTGTGAACAACTGGTACACTGAAGAAAATAATATCACTTCAGGTGTACCCCAAGGGTCAGTTCTAGGCCCATTTTTATATAACATATATACGTACTTACGATTTCCCTAAACTTCAAAATTGTGAAAATGCAATATTTGCTGATGACACATGCGTTTATTCATCAGATTCAACTGGTTTTTGCATTGAAACCAACTTGCAATCTGCTCTGAATACTATTCAGATTTATTTCAATAATTGGAAAATAAAAATAAATGCATCAAAGACACAGGCCCTTTTTTACGAAAAAAAGAAAACCTTGTTTACTGCCATACAATAGCCTTCAATTGAACGGAGCGCAAATTGAGTGCAAGTCAAGTGCTAAGTATCTTGGGGTACACCTGGATAAAACATTGACGTTTAATTTGCACATTCAGCAAACATTAAATAAGCTAAATATTGTGATAAAAACACTTTATCCTTTTATAAATCGCAAGTCTAAAATGAGTGCAGAAAACAAATTATTGATATTTAAGTCTATTTTCCAAAGTATAATTTCCTATGGTTCCCCTGTCTGGGGAAAATGCGCCAAAACTCATATACAAAAATTACAAATAATGCAAAATAAAATATTAAAAATAATGCTTAATCTGCCCTGGTACTATTCTACAGAAGAGCTTCATAGAATATCAAATATTGATAATGTTCCTGTAAGAATTTCGAAGTTACAATACCGTTATATTTTATCGTGCAATTGTTCGGATAACAATTTAATCTCAAACTTAGCTGCTTGAGGTAGTTATTTTTTTTTCTCTTGATTTATTTATTAATAAATGAATGTTACATTTATCTAGTTAATTATTATTTATTTTTATACTGATTTTTTTTTCTCAATTTGTTTCTTGTTATTTATTTATTTGTTTAGGTATATTTTTTGCTAATTTATTTATTTGTTTGAATTTATTAAAATATTTATTTATTAATCTCTGTATTTATTTGTTCACTTGTTCATTTATTTATTAAAATTGTTCATTCGTGTTTAATTATTTGTTATTTATTTATTCATTAATTTTTATTTATTAATTAATTTATTATTTATGTTCAGGATTAATCAAACTAAATTTAAATTCAAATAATTAATTAATTTTATTAATTTCATTTCAAATTTGTTATTATTGATTGAACTATTTTAAATATCATCATTGTAAGAAAACCCCGCTTGGAAGATTATTCGCGCGACTCACTGTACTTACTTGAAACAAACAACTTATAATCCGCTTAATCCTCATACAAGGCCAATAATTTGCATATTGTAATGCATTAGACTTGGATGATTTGGTATAGAAAAAAAAACACTATGTATGTATCATTCGATGCAAGACAATTTTAAAGCTTTCTTTTTGGTTTGACCACCGCCCGTGAACATCTTCCAAGCAGGCTCTAATTGGTAACATTTTTTCATTATACAATTGAAACATTAACTTTATAACGATTTTTTCATTATACAATTAAACTTAAACATTATAACTATTTGATTTAAATCTTTCGAATTCTCAATCAATTTATTTGTCCATTTTTTTATTAATTTATTTACTTTCTCGTTTGTATTTAATTATTTGTTATCACTTGTTGATTTATTTTTTATTTATTTATTTATTTTTTAATTTATTTATTAATTTATTTATTAATATACTTTTTTCTGTGATACATAAATGTAAACAACATCTTAAGACAGTTTTCTGCTCCCCACTTTTCTCTTCCTATGAAAAAATTTCTAATATCTAATGAAGGTTTTTTTTAGTAACTTTTCCTTCAAAGTGTAATAAATCTGTGATTTAAATTGAATGCTTGTTATAATATTTTCAGTAGTAAGGTAGAATGTAAGACACCATATCTCTGTAAATTGTGCAATCTAGGTTTAAATGAAAAAAGATCATAAGAATTTCAGTTACAATAAAGATCTATCTATTTATGGTCAGAACCTCTAATGTTTGTAGTATGAGCACCCGATAAAACTTATGCAATTGTGCCGATAATTTCGAAAAAGTTTAGAAATTTAACCACTAGCTTCTTAAATTATGGAGAACAAATTGGTTTGAAACCCTTTAAATTTTAAGATGAAATGCATCCTTTTCAAAATACTTATGTATATTGTTTCAAATCTTACTTCAAAATTTATTATTTTCTAGAATGGAGAATTTAGATTCAACTGCATTGAATATCTGTTCGCAAAGCGACGCACATTGCATTAACTCCATACATTTAGGAGTAAAAATTCAAATCTCAGTTTCTTAAAAACATCTTTAAAAAAAGTTCACTTTTTAATCAAAAAAAAAGTGGAATTTGTGCAACAAACTTCAATAAAATACACACAAAAGGCACGACAAAATACTGAATGCTACACATTTTCAAAAAGTAATTTGGATTCAACAAAATTTAGATTCAAAGCAGCGTCAATCACTAACACATCAAACATTTCTTTAAAAAATTAAAACATAAATAAACATTTGTCAACATTTTTTATCTACAACACTTAGAAATTTGAAATTTAAATCATAAAAACATATTAAGAAACCGCTAACATTTTTTTCAATTTAAATTGATTAGTTATAAAAACGTGAACTAAGTATTCAAAAACCTAACATTAAACGGAGTTTTTTCATCGATTTGTTTTGAAATGTGTTTGCTTTGCAATAAATTAGGCTAGACAAGGTACAATTGCCATTCAGAGTCTACAATAACAAATGTTACTAAGTTTATTGATACTCATTCGAGAGGAACAATTTTTTAATAAAATAAACGTTTTCAACCCCAATTTAATTTTTGAATAGCATGCGGTTTCTAGAAGAACTGTATGACATTTTATTCATATTATTTTGGAAACAAAATAAATAATATAAATTGCAATATTCAGGAATTCAAAACTAATGTGCACCGACACCTCCTTTCAACCCCTCTCTCCCTTTCCTAGTGCTCACACTGTGTCTACATAATAAGGGTAGTATTATCCCTTTGAGTGTGCGCTTATTATTATAAACAAAAAAAAGGTAGGGATGCTACCCATACTGATAATTTCTCATTAAAAAATGTTGTATGGTATTTTTTGTAACAAGTCAAAATTATTATTACGAGAAATTATTGAAAGAGTACATAGATTTGCAATCCAAAACTTAAGTTTAAGCTGCTTTATGTAAAGATGTATTCGAGGACTTAAATCAGTATATATTTATTGAAAAACACTGTCTTACAAAACATTAACAAAAATAGTGTTGCCATAAGAAATAAGTAGTCTGTGATATTAGTTTTATTTTTATTTTACTAGTTTGTTTTTCTTTTTGTCAAATAAGTGTTATTTATTTAAGTGTTATTTGTTGAATTGTGTTATGTAAAACTGTAAAAAAGTTTAATAAAATTCAAAACCCCTGATGATGCCGGAAAACAACCGGAGAAACGTTGGGAAAAGAATGGATTAACTTTTTATTTTTATTTGATTGCATTCATTTTTCTCTGAACATCAAGCCCAAAAAATTCCACTCTGTATAAAGATAAAAATTATATGTTCAATACAAAAAACTTAAAATTAACAAAAATAATTTGTATAGTATGAAACAACTTCTTTTAATCTCAAGATATTTAACAAATTGATTTAATTTAATTTTTTAATTAATTTTGTAGTACTTTTTCAAACATTTTCGGTTCCTGGTTTTACAAAATAATAATAACAATTGTTTTATAAAATGATAAGAGTTTGGAGTCAATAATTGTTTTTGTTATGAAGATACTTGAGTTCAAAATGTATTATTAACAGTTCTTAGTTGTTTTTTGCAGATTTTTGTTTTTAATGTGTCAATTAGATTTTATTGTATAATCCCATACAGTGAAGGCAGCAAAATTGTTTATTCCTGATATATTTGTATTAAAAATACATTTTACACATTTTTAGTAGTTATTTCTTAAGGTTTTTATTAAAAAAAACTGATATTCAATTCGATACATAAAATTTTGTGAAAAATATTTTTTTAATTTTTTAAACTTCCCATTGGAAGTTATTGTAATCGTTCCGATCTGTCGAATTGAATATTTTGGCATTTTTCGCCGTTTCAAGGTCCCTACAATCTTAATAAAAGGTTTTTAGATAGATGCCTATGCGTGAGTGAGTGCGTATGTATGTACGTACGTATGTACGTTCGTACGTCCATACGTTTGGGAACCTTTTTTCGCCGTCCATATCTCAAGAACCATTAGAGATATCGATTTCAAATAAATGTTGTTAGACTGATAATAACACAGAAAGATGCAGAAAATTTGAATGGGTGTTTTTTTACTAAAGAAATTTAAGAAAAAGTGAACATTTTAGTTGCCCCAAAACATCTCACGAACCACTAACGCTAACAACTTCAAATAAATTCCATGTTATAAATTGTTGCGTGATACCAAACAGATATACATAATTAAAAAAAATAATAATCGATTGTTTTATAAATCAAAAAACTGACAAAAAAAATAATTGTCACCTTGAATATTTTAAGAACAAAAAATGATTTTATCTCCAAAATAGTATTATACGACGAAGAATACCGTTTTAGAATTGACAGTTTTTCATACAAACAATAAAAACCTAACAAAAAATTACAAAGACTTGGCAAACGTTGATTTTTGACTCAAATATTTTTTTCAAAAATTAAAAATATTGTCTTCAAACTTATTTCATCTTAAAGAAAATATTGTTTTCGACAATCGAAAAAATTGTATAAAAATACTACATTCAGTTTTTTTCATAAAAATTAAAATCTATAAAAAATAGTACCCAAAGTTGGTAAAAATTGATACTCGACTCTTGATATCTCGTGAATAAATGAAGATATTGTATTTAAAATAATATTATTTTGTGTTAATTTTTTTTTGTTAACTTAATATATTGTTCTTAGCAAAATCACATCTATATTAGTTGACAAAAGTAACAAAAATGGTAATAACTTTTTTAACAAAAACCTAGAAAAACAACAAAAAACTTATAAGACTGGCTCAAATATTAGGAGAATAAAAAATGGTATTGACTTCAAATATCAAAAACTTATTAATTTTTTTTTTTTGAAAATTCTTTCTGTGTTATTAGCTGTATAAGAAAATATATTTAAAATCGATATCTCTACTGGTTCTTGAGATAAGGGCGGTGAAAATGGTATCACAAACGTGCGGACGTAGTACACACGCACACACAAACATCTCTCTAAAAATACTTTGATTTGACCTTGAAATTTCAAAAATTTCGATATTATACAATTTTTAAATCCGTCTCAAATATTCTTTCATAAAACTTTTAAGTTAAAATAACTACATTTTCCCTACATTTATTAAGAACACATTTTCACCAGCAACAGAAATCACTATAATGTTCTAAAGTTGAGCAAAAAATCGATTTTTCAGCGTATAATATGTAGTAAAGAAAGCACAAAATGTTTCCCATCCTCCCATATTACAAATGTTACCATTCTTATCAATAGCATTTTTCACTATCAATTTTCAAAATACCAAACCCTTACCTTACATAATACGTTTTTTCATGGAGTATAAATAATAATTTGATGAGTTTTCTCTTAAAATACTTAACACTGGATCAATATAATAAATAAGTTTATGGAATCCACTTTCTTTTCTTAATTAATTTTATTCTTTTTAATCAAAATTTCAAACATAAACAACGCAACGGTCTTGATAAAATTATTTACGCAAAAACTTAACACACTTGTAATAAACAAGTCTACATACATGTAGAAATAATGATTGATTTGTCAAATGAAAATACATATTTCATTTTAGCTTAATTAAGATATAGAAAAAATATATTTTTGGTAGCTGTGAAATGTTTTCTGCGTTTGCATGTTAGTTGACAGTTTGTTCCTTAAAATATGGGTCAACTTTCGGCAACACAACATTTAAGCAGTTTAATTGAAAATGACAACTGGTCATATAAGAAAGAATGAAATGTGTCACGAACGTCCACTGGTCGAATTTGTTATCTCTGGTCACCATCAGCTTAGCACCACTATCGCAAGTCGTCCTAACGTGCATAAGTCACCGTGGAGCTATGTATGTGTTTTATTCGTATTACTCTTTCCCGAATTCCACGTGTTTCTAATTTAAGGTTGAACTTTCTTTATAAACAAAACGGTAAAAACGACGCATTTTATGTTTATTTACGTGGATTTAGGTTCTTAAGTTTCAGAAAGAACTTTCAGAACTTTTCAAGTAAATAACAGAAAAAAAAACCTTTGTAAGTTTATGAGCAATTGGGCTAAAGTTGTAGGTTTATGTCGTCCATATAATTCATCTTTTATCGAAATTTCTTTCAACACGCGAAATGAATTAATTATATAAATATAACAAGTTCACCTTAAACGTATACATATTGTAGTTTCAAATTTTGTAGTTTAAAACTCTTTAAATTAAAGTGTATCGCAATTAATTTTACAAAAAAAAAATTCCATAAATCTTTTGATCTTTTCACATTATTTCTAAATTAAAACAACGACACTATAGTAAAATTACCATCGGTATTATCTTCATCAAATAGGCTAAAGTTTAAATGAATTTGTTTAAATTACGGATAACTTTTTGTGATGGCAATTAATTGAACTGCATCAAATTCAAATTATCATAATTGCCATTATTATCATATACGTAGATACTTTTATCTTTGTAAAATCTTCTTTTTTGTGTTATTTTTTAATTTTGTCTGTGCAGTATGGCATTTATCGATTGAGTTCCATTAGCTTATTGAATTAAATAGTTTTAAGGGGATAGAATGCACGAAGAATTTCATGCCACAGTGAAGCAGAAGTGCAAGTAATTTTTTTAGATTAATAGCTTTGATAAATTTATAAATGCAAAAGATATCTGTTAGGATAACAGTCTAAAGCGATTACTTTTTTTCTTTATTATAATGAATGGATGAAGTTAAAAACTATTCACCGACGGAAATTTCACCGATACAGTAATGTCGACCTGATTCTAAAGACTATGATCACTCCCCCCTTAAGACAAAAAAGTTTTATTATAATGTATTCATGCAGTGATACAAACATAAGTAAGAAATTCTCAGCGGTGGGATTTAATTTTATTTTTCTGTAATTTGTAAATGTGAACATTTTAATCTTCTAAGGTTGCAAACGGTGGTTTACCATTATATTTGTGTACGATAAGAATCTGATTGCTACTCTTGCAACCAAAACATAGATGTGACTTTCCAACTATAACTTTTCCTCTGTGTCAGAATATGACGAATGTGACGCTTACAAAAAATCTAGAAAATATAACCATGTCTACATATTGGTGAACCTACAAATAATAATTTTACATTTTACATTTTTTCCAATAATAGCAACATAACTACTACATAAGTAATCCTTTCTATACAAAATTAAAAAACTGCTATTTACATTTAACGGTACTTCAACTATAATCTTCGGCGCGCGCCTTAAACTTTTAAACTAGATTTACCCTGCCCCTTAGTCACGCATTTATTAAAACACTCAAACGTACCCCTGTTCATAAAAATAGCAGTGCATTAGTTTCTTGTGCTGCAAGCTATCAAACTACTTTTTCTAATCTTCATTTGATATAATAATTAAGTTAAGCCGTTAAGTAAATCGACTAAAGCATTGCACTAAAGAACAAAATAAATTTAATACAAAAATTGCATTTGGAGTTAAAGAATTCGCAGTGCATTCAAGATGTTTCATGGTATTTTGTTAAAATTTTATGGAATGTAAACAAAAAATTCAAAATCCTGAAAACCGACATCCAATACAAATTTCCGATGAGTGCATTTATCTACAAAAACCTCTATTTCGTAAAACAGAAGCCATTAATGAGTCCATTGCATACAAAAGATGAACTTAAAATGCCTATTAAAGCTTTCACTTTAAGAACAAACTCTCTTAGAAACTGAATTGCAAGCCAAAATTTTTTGCCATTTATGACCAAAAACCAAAAACAAACAGCATAATGTTGGCAAAAGCGCATTGAGATTATCCTAAGTTACATTTTGGTGATATTTCTAATATTGTGGAGTCGGTCCTATTTATTGTATCAACTGCTGCAAAGTACGTTAAGATTCTCAATTAGGTTCCGTTACCATATGCGGGGTAGAAACCACCCGTTATATTGGTATTCTAACAAGATAAAGACATAAAGCATACCTCAAAACGCAAAAATAAAATGGTTTCCGCAAGAGAAAATAGCCGTTTTCAGGTGACCTTCTCAATCTCCTGACCTTAGTTCCATGAAAACTTATTAAGAGGTTTTAAAAATGATATCCATTATGCGGATTTGAGGATTTGTGGTCAGTTGTGGGAAACACTTGGCTCTCTTTGTCAGGGGAGAGGTGTTGAATTGTGGTTGGCTCTATGGTTAATAGATTTTTGTGAACAGTCTTAAAATATCATAATAGGGCATATCATTTCATAATTTTTTTAAATACATGATTTACTTTTCTAAGATAGTACACTAAAAATAATTAAATCTAAGGTAGGTATATTGAAATTCGTAATAACTTCTGTAATTTAAGTTTAATTAATATATTTTCAGAGCACTGCTATTTTTGTGAACACAACGTAAGTCATAGTTTTAAAATGCACATAAATGTGCTTTGTATTCCTTCGCTACTAACCCTTGAATTGTTGCAAACAATTCTGCAAAGTGTTTACGATTGTTCAAATGAAAAAATGAATACATTTGTCACCCCTTTCAACCTGGCCGATATTATTAACAAAGCCTTTATTCGTGCAAAACTTGTGAATAAATCACACATTTGACTAGGTTTTTAAGACTTTTCGGACAGAATATAAAACAAAGAAGCTTTGAAAATGATACGCAATAAAACCTCTAGAACTCTTAAATCGCGTAAACATCGGCTAATTGTTTTAAGTCTTTCGTTGCTTTGCCAATAAATTGTATAAAGATTGTGAATATCGATTTTTCTCAGATCTGGGATCGAAGGGATTATTTTTTTTTAATTACAATCATTTTAATAGCTAGGTCACACTTCAAAATTTCATTCTAGATTACTCTAATTGTTTTCAAATAAAGTATGAGTTTGACTAATTTCTCATATTGGAATACAAAAATGGCCTTCTTAAATTTAAGGTTTCAAATAGATTTTTCTTTCTCAACAGGATTTCATTGTTTTACCAAAAAAAATTAAGGACTGTAAAAATATACACCTGCCTTTTAAGTGCTCAAAAATTGTGTGTACCTTAAATTTGATTTAAAACTCATTTTAAATTTATTATATTTGCAATCGAATTCTTAAAATATCTCCCGGTTAAGCATTCGAAAAGTTTTTGAACTTAAAATTTCATATAGAAGAATAGTTAGATTGGTAATGAGAACAGTAAAAGTTGAAATTATTTAATTTCAGTTGAAATAAATTATTTTCATCAAAAACTCATTTTCTAAAAATAAGCTAAGCAAATTTAAAAATGCAACGGTTGAATAACTAAACCCCATTTCTCATTCCAGTTCAAATGACTATGCTATTCATAACTATGTAGATCCTTAATCTCCATTTAAGCTGTTTTTATTGCTGCCCGAAAATAAAAATTCTTTCATTTTAATTCAGCATTTAAGATATTGCAAAGATATGGCAAAGAAAGAAAAGAGTCAAGCAATCTCAGTAACGTCGATTCACCTTCATCATCGTCAGAACCAAAATCGTTCAGATTGTAATTTATTTCATTGCATCAACCAACGATAAGATATACGTTTTGTAATGATATTTAATGACAGTCTTTATCATTTGGTTGCGTGTGAGTCTCGTCGTCGTTGGTAGTCTTGGGTTTTTTTTGAAAAAGGTCGCTTTTGACGACGAAATGCGGTTTTTCACCACACAAAATAAATTGATAGATAAAATAAATCCTGTTTTAAATACCTCGTAAAGTAAGAAACAAGGACTTCTTTGTGTACCTTATACTTGTAGATGCAATGAAATATTTATGTTGACAATAAGCCAAAGTTGTATGATGCTTTCAAAATTAATTGAATATTCCACATGCACTTCAGGTTGCGGAATTGAGATTTTATAACATTATAATAGAAGCAAGATTTTCTTTGATCTTGAGATAAAAAGTGCATTGCTCTATGGAATGAGTTACACGTGTATGTAAGTACAATAAATTGTTTTTATTTTTCAAAGAAATTGAAAATACTCGTACGTTCAATGAAAGCTTAAAAGCATTTTCTTCATAAATCGTGCGTCGTTTCATATCTAAAAAGATGAAGACATATGGATTCTCAGAAACATTAAAAAAGAAACATATGTATCCTCCTTTTTAAAGAAAACTCTTACACATACACATGTCTCACCTTCAACACTTGTCAAATTGTGTGGGAAGTCTTGTCAGCAAAATTAACACCTTTGGTTTGTTTCAAAGTAAAACATATTTTCTTAAAATGCTCTATTTCACAATTTCAGTTGAAAAACAAAACGAACAAAATAAACCTTTAGATTCATTTAACACGAAACTGCCTGAAGTAATAATGTGCTCAATTGTAAGAACAAAAACAAATTCCGATATCCGAGTAAGACTTTTATCATTTTTATTTTTGATTTAATCGAAATCATTTAATTATTTATAAAACGTGGAAACATTTCTGAGGAAATAGCAATAAAAATAAAACACCTTTTACGGGTAATAATTTACACATAGAAAAACGAATTGACTTGTAAGACTATATTTATGAGAATCTTTACTTTGGGCTATCGAACATAAACTCCAAGCAGGGTTCCCAAAATCTTGTTTTATATTAAAAACAAATAAACACAACCTTTTTTCGAAAGCATAATTTCATTAAGTTATACCTATCATTACCTTTAATCATTGAAACTAATCATTAGAATTTTTGAAAGGTTGATAATAGATATCATTGAAAAGATTTTCCTGATTGAAACCATATGCATTTGATGTTAGAGTTTATCATTTAAAGGAAAACTGACAAGTTGAATACAAAGATATGGAATACTGTAGGTGAAGCGATTTTAACCGGAATTATAAAATCCAAAATCAACAGTTTTTTTTTAAATGTTTTCATTATTGAAAGAATAAATGGGACTTAAAATCAATTTTTTAGTTAAACATGTTTTTTAGTAAAAAAAAAACTCTATGGCTCTTTATAGCTTCATTTTTATACCAAACATAACAAATAGAACTTGCTTAATGAAATTTTAAACTAAAATAATAATGTTTAATGATGAAAAATAATGACAGCAAATAGGCAACTCTGTTTCTCATGACTTTGAATCAGGATAATGTTTTATGATAGTGGATATGATACTGTTTTATGTAATCCAATTGTTTAAGGGAGAACTGTAAATTACTATTTCGATAAAGCACAAATTGTAAAAGCAGTAGGGGAGGCATTCGAACTGTAACATATTAAAGAAAAAGTGCTTAGGACACACTATTGTTTTGATTATATTGCTTTGTCATCTATAATTGGACGACAACTGTTAGATTGACAAGAAGGTCCCTTTATTTAAAGAGAAGTGGGAAGGATTTAAGAAAATTGTTGTTTGATTTTCATTCGTGTGATGAAAATTTTAAAAACAAGAATAATTCAAAATCGGAATTTTATAAAAATAACAAGTGGAATATAAAAAGTTCTCCAAAAAGAAGTTTTATTTTGAATCGCCATCTGTTAATTTGACAAGTAAATTCTTCTAAAGATGTCTGAGCTGAGCCATTCGTTGGCTACTACCCAGAGATATGAACTCTATATTCCGCTACAGATACAAATTTTACCTTTATCCTAGTACGTTTGATACCTCTTTGGGGGTTCGAGGGATGAGTTCTTGGAGTAGTGTTAAACTACAAAACACTATGACTGTGATATTTTGACAGAATTTCTTCTCAATTTATTTCAACTAATGTTTGCTAATTTAATTACTTATGTGTTTTTCCAATAAGCTGACGACTCAACTTTTATATAAACTTTTTTGTAAATGCATGTTTCTAATTTTTGTATAGTCCTGCGACTCTATATCAACTATTGGAGTTTCAGAATAAGACTTAAAAAATACATTGGAAAGGCTTCAAGAATCGATAAAGAAATTTAAATCTTATTAAGTTTTATAATTATACGGAAATATAGGTACATAAGCTGTAATAAAGGGTGATTTTGTAAAAGCTCTAGGAAAGTTTTTCAAAACTTCCAATGCGTCAATTGAAGCGGGCTTGTCTGTATAGACATGAGCTTTAACATAGCCCCACAAAAAATAGTCTAAAGGCGGTAAATCACACGATCTAGGCGGCCAATTGACCGGTCCCGTGAAATAAAATGTTCACCGAATTTGCCTCTCAATAAGTTTATTGTTGCGCGTGCTGTGTTGCATGTGGCACCGCCTTGTTGAAACCACATGTCATGCAAGTCAAGCTCTTGCATTTTGGACAAAAAAAAAAGTTGGATATCATCTCACGGTACCACTCACCATTCACATTTACGTTACGATTCGCATCATCGGTCCAATGATGCCACCCAGCCCATAAACCGCACCAAACTGTGACTTTTTCTGGATGCATTGGTAGCTCTTGCAATGCTTCTGGCTCATATTTACTCCAAAATCGAAAATTCTGCTTATTTACGTACCCATTAATCTTCGGCCAACTTTCCAAGAGCCCATTCAACAAAAATTTTACGTTGCAGTAGGTCGTTCGGCCTACTTTTTCCACGTTGTTGAGTAACAGAGGCCCAATTGCTGCGAACGGCGGCGACGAATCGATAATTGATGGTCATCATTAGCACTGGCCAATACAGCTGCGATATTTTCTTCAGTTCGCACTCTACGTAAGCGTGTTGGTGGTTTAATTTCCAACAATGTAAATTTGGTGCGAAATTTAGTCACAATAACCCGAATAGCCGGGTCGATTAAACTGACCATAAAATGGAAGAAGCGCGCGATGAACTTTCTTAACAGAGCACGCATTTTGATAATAAAATTCAATAGTTTGCAAGCCTTGTTCGTTTGTAAGACGATTCATGGTTAAATTATAGACCAAACTGGAGATGTTTGACAGTGAAACAAAACATGAAACGTGCGTCAGCTGTTTAAACCAGTGTTGCCATAAAGATAATAGCTAAAAAATCACCCTTTATTTGTTTATTGGTCTGAAAATAGTTAGTGTCAATAAAAATATAGCACCATCTGTTGCACGCGAAGATCTACATATATGTAGTTAGACCAAAATCTACGAACAAGCCCCCTTTCATTCAGTTCTTATTTTATTCAGCTTCAATTTACAAAATAGAAAATATAAAAACAAAATTAAAAAAAAAAATTTCTAGACATTTTCTTTACTCTTATCCTTTTTGAAATTTTCCATTTGACTAAAGCCTAGTACGCTGCTGATGCGAAACGAAATTTTTCGGCGGTCTCCAAGTGTAGAGCGAAATTAAAACGAAAACCACAGCGGAAAAATATTTGTGGAGAGTTCTGTCTGGAAGTTGAATTTCACTGCTTGTCTTCATCACTTCTTGCACATCACCAATAACATCCTGAGTTTCCGATTCAGAAATGCAATGTTGGAACACATTAGACAAAGCCATTTTATTTTAAATTTAAAATCAAATATAAATCAAAGTCAAAACACCGAAAGTCACGAGTAAACAATTTTTTTTTTCAATAAAAAAATTAAACGTCAAAATTTCGCAAGCAATTAATGTGCTGGGCAATTAAATTGAGAACGAAAAGAGTGGAGAATTGTACTAAGAAATCTAGTACAGCTATCTACTAAAATGTCACATTTCGTCGTTCAGCAGCGTACTGAAAAACGAAAAGCACAGCGAAATTTTTCGTTTATGATTTCGTCATGTCATTTTTGTATGGGAATTTTCGTTTCGCATCAGCAGCGTACTAGGCTTAAGTTAAAATTTGTTCTGGTCTGAATTTCACAAAATTTTTATAATTTTGTTTTAAATGATTATGACAAATGTTTAATTGTATCAACTTTCAAATTAATATTAAAACTGGAGTACTGCGGAAAGTTTGTTTGTCAGCTTCTGACTGTACAATATATGGAGACCCAAAAAACACAGATATTGTTAGAATTCACAACAAAGTGGCAATATGTGTGCATTGAAAATACAATCTTGAAATACAGAGACGACGACGATTTATTACTAACAAAATAAGCGGTACAAACAAATTCGTTCTCATTTACAATATTTACATTGGAGGAATTAAAAAAGGCTCTTGAAATATTGTAAGTTTTTCGAAAGAAAGAGAAAATAAATTTCTTGACGATAACAAAGAATTAAAATAAAAACCTCAGAGTTATATCCTCAAAAGTTTTCTTTCCCACGGGTAAATCCATAGGTAATAAAACTAATTACACTTTGCAAAACAAAAATTAATGGAAACTTTTCTCATAACGGCTTACACCTACCGAACCATTGAGTGAATAGATTTTTGTACACATTAACGCTTATACCTAAAATGTACTACGTTAAATTTACCTACAAATATGAGAAAACTTTTCGTTCACAGAAAATTCTTCAGGACGTTTTAACATTCATAAACTTGTATCTATGTATGTGAAAATTTGGTTAAATTTCAAACAGAGAGCTCATTCTTCTAAAACAAATTACGTTTCATTCAAATTAGCCTCACTGTTTTGTTGTTAACCGTCAGTTAGTTATACTAGTACATGGGGGCTTCACAATAGCCCTACAGTTATAACATACATTATACAACAAGATGAACATTTTCACAAATAACTTTGTCTACTCCATTTTCTATAGCAAAATGACCCAGTTAATGAAAACTTGTATAAGAAGTGTAAAAATAAAGCAAGGACGCTGAACAACATTCCCCCTTTTGCAAATAGTAGTTACCCACTCTATCCTGCTAAAGGACTTTTTCAATTTCAAGTTGAATAGGATTTTAACGATTTCGTTGTTGTCGTAATAAATACCTACTCTAAGGGAATTTGATATGTGAAAAAAGCGTTTTCACTTAATTTTTTTAAGTACATATAAAAGGATGTGGCAAAAGACGATTTCATTCATTGAATTGTGGAGGAGTTTTATAATGTACATATATCGAAAATATACATATCGACGTGATACGTGTGTCTCTAAGGATACGTTTTGTATTATACCACATTATTTAACTGAAATGGAATAAGTTAAAAATGCACACTCAATTTAAGTTTGGCTCATCAGTCATCAATTGAAGACGTGTTGTGATACGAAAATCTAATTTCCGAATGTGGATTTAAAAAAAGTTGTGCGAATTTGTCAATCCTATATTACAGATAAAAACATTTGAGTTGTAACTCATTTGAAAAAAATATTCAAGGATTCTTTATCACTCTTGAAGGAAATTATTTCAAAGAGGTATTATTGATGTAATTATAGGGAACCTAGAGATCGATTTTCTTACTTCACAATTTAAATAAGGAACTGGGTTATTTAAAATTTTAAAAACAAGCTAAGGTCGGAATCACGCTGATTTATTCCCATTGGTGCCCTTAAATATTTGAAAATGAAATTAAAATTCGAAGAAATGAAATTATGTTGAAGTCAATATTTTTTTGTCCTCAAGATGTTTGGGTAGGAAATTATTTTTTTTTAATTTTTACTAGTTTTGTTTTTGTAAAAAAAAACAGTTGATTGGATTTTTCGTAAGATTTTGCCACATCATTTTTGAAGTAGAAACATTTTCAGAAGTTAATACATTTTTTTATTATAAAAAAATATTTATAGCGACAAATATGCATTCTTATTCATAAAAAAAACTTACATTTTCTGAAATTCATCTTTATTGTTAATTAATTAATTTCTTTTAAAAAAATTGTGAAAATTTCAAGTTTTACATATCGAACCAATTACAATAACTTCCAATTGCATGTTTAAATCAAAGCAATAAATTGATTTTTTTTATTGGAAGATATATTAAAAAAAAAAAATAATTAAAACGGTGCAGGGAATTAACTTCACGGGAACTACCTTCACATGGGAACTAACTTCACCACTAGTGGGAATTAATTTCACTTTTTTTTGGTGAAGTTATTTCCCACTGAAGGCGGGAAATAATTTCATCAGAAAATTGTGTGAAGTAACTTCCCACCTACGATTGAAATATCAGAAAAATATCAAGCGTTGAATTGGTGACGTGAAATAGTACCAAATGAAATAACACCAAATTTCAAATTTGGCCTTATTTCGTTGTTCAAAACGAAATAAAACCAATTTGGCTTTATTTTGATTTATAAAAAGAAATAAGGCCAAAAAAATAATGCAAACAACGCCGAATTTTTAAAGTTCACTTTTTTACATACAAAACACGCAAAAATGGTTGATTTATTGTCTAGAATAGCTACTTTTGCTAAAAAGTTTTTTTTGAATTGATAGCACGGCGTACTAACAGCTAGGTATGTAAGGGGGGGCATGCTGCCCCCCTGCAACCCCCCTGCTTGGGATCACTATAGGATTTGGGGTGGGTGCGAGTTTGGGTATATGCAAAGAACTTTTGCATTTGAGCACTAAAATCAAAGAAATTCCCAACAAAAAAAAAGCAAGTATGGCTCACAGTTATGAAAGAATCACACACCCCAAATCCTATAGTGATCCCAAGCAGGGGGGTTGCAGGGGGGCAGCATGCCCCCCTTACATACCTAGCTGTTAGTACGCCGTGCTATCAATTCAAAAAAACTTGTTTTAGGCTCCAATTTCAAAAATTTCAATCGAGCAACAAGTATCTGTCATTTTTCAACTTCAACTTATGTTAACTTCACATGAAAGTGAAATTGATTCCCACAAAAAAGTGAAATTATCTCCCACCTTCAGTGGGAAATAACTTCACCAAAAAAAAGTGAAATTAATTCCCACTAGTGGTGAAGTTAGTTCCCATGTGAAGGTAGTTCCCGTGAAGTTAATTCCCTGCACCAATTAAAACGGTTTTAATAATTCTTATATTGATGTCTAAAGATCTCCGACCTATAAATCTATCAACATTCCTTCTTAAGACATTAGAAAGATTGATTGATATTTATTTAAGGGTAAGTATTGGTACTTGGTACAAGACTTCTGTCTATGTCTCAACATGCCTACAGTAAAGGCAAATCGGTGGAATCGGCGTTACACACCTGAGTACACACCATCGAATACTCCCTCCATCATAGGGAGTTCACTATGGTTGCTTTCCTTCACATCTAAGGCGATTTTAACAACGTAGATACATCTGCACTAACATCTCTGAACTTAGAATAATTAATACTAGCAGAATAATTAAAACATTTTAATGTACGGTGTGGTAGTACGGTGCATTGCTTCAAAAAAATGCTATATACCGAGCCAAAGTCCAACGTTCAGCTTACCTATACATAAGCGGATCGCTTCGCACAACACCATCTGCAGAACTGGATACCCTACTCTACTTAACACCTCTTGATATAACTAGCTGACGAACAGCTGCAAAGTTCTGCTATTACCCTTAAAGCTTCATCGCAGTTGGTTAACAACAAAATTGGCCACTTCGTAATTCTTAAGTATTTAGAATCAATTCCAAAGCACTCAGACTAAACACTACAATTCCACCGAAACCTTAAGATTTCTATACCTTGTAGATCTTTCTGGAACGATAGGGCATTCTTGGAAGACGAGTCAGTTCACTTCTATACTATTTCTCATTCCGCCTTCCCAATCATTGTAGCGTCTTCCAGGCGGAACTCTTGACGATAAAAGAAGTCTTGTCCTGCCTTAAAGAAAACATGATATCAACATCTGATATCCGTATTTTCTCAGATAGTCAGGCCGCTATCAAATCTCTGGACTCTGTCTATAAAAACTCTATAACAGTCCTTATCTGTCGATTATCTCTAATGGAGAGTTTAATATTCACCTTTGTTGCTTGCCGGGCCATAGATACTTTCCAGGAAATTGTAAGGCAGTTGAACTCGCCAGAAATGGTACATGAAAACCCGTTCTACCATGTTTGGGTAATCCTGGCATACTATAGCAACATGAAAACTATTACTAATGCAAGCCGCTATAAACAAGGAGGCAAACATCAGGTGGAATAATATCATCAAGTGTCCGGTAATGAAAAACATCTGGCTTACACTTGATTGAAACCGCTCAAGGTGCTTGCTATGTCGAAGCAGTTCGCATATAAGTTCGATAATCGGTGCCATAACCGGATAATAGGAAATCACACCACGTGGCTAGGCGTAATCTCAAATGACTTTTACAGTAGCTGTATGGATGAGGAAGAGAACAAAGCAGTTCTTAACCTCCTATGCACAGCACATGCCCTGCTCTAGTTCAAAAACACAAGAATTACGTAGGAGAATTCTTCTATAACGATCTTATTAACAAATTAGCCTTTCACGTTTTGTAAGGGATTTAAACTGGTTTTATTGGGCTTAGAAGAAAGCCTCAAGATTCATGTGGTATCGCAATGGGACATTAAACAGACCTAAATGTGTCCTGCTCCATCAAGGACAGCCACTTTAACCTAAACTAACCTGTATTGATGTTACAATCAATTCATGAAAAACAAAAAAAAATGTTTGACTATTTGACTTATAAAGACCTTTGTATTATGTATGTCAAATATTAGTGTCAAAGATTGATACATTATTCTCATTCTTCATACAAATGAGCCGTTTTTAAGAAAATTTGTTCGAAATACTGTTTGATGGACACATTTTTGTGACTTTTCTACAATCGTAAAGTCATTTTTGATTAAAAGCTAAAGTTAAAAAATTTTACTTATGCAATACTTGTCATATAATATGTGGTTCCTATGTGTCTAATAAAAGCTTCTACATTGACTCTTGGAAAATTAATCAAGGAGAGTTACTATACTATTTTCAAAACGAAGATAATATTTATAAAACATATTGTGATATTTTTTTAATTTCTGCACATTTCAAAAACTGGATTTACCAAGCTTTTGCATTGGTTGATTCAAATTTAATTTCATTAATCATCACTTAATTTCTATTCAGTTAAAAAATGTTAAATTGTCTGACAGAAGAAAAGTTTATTTTTGGTATAAGTTTGAAACTTATTTTTGACACGAAATAGGTACATGTTATTATCAAATAATAAAAACAGTTGTGTATACAAGAATTTCAAATCACATACAAATGTTACAACACAAAAACAATGAAACTGAAAGAATTTTTGACACAAACAGAATCCATCATAAAATATGCAACCTATATAAATTAATAAGTAGTAACGTTTGTTCTTAAAATTAAATCACTTCTCCCAATTTATTTTATTTGTTTTGATTTTTATTTTTGTAAGAAAAATTCTTTTTTTTTGCATCAAAATCTCCTTTTCAATTATCCATTTAGGATTTAGCCTAACTTCTCAATAGAGATACCACAAACTTCGTCTGTATAGTATGGATAACCTAAAAAAAAGTTTTCCTTCTCATATATCCTTTAGGTAGGCTTTTGAAAGTAATATACAAACCTACTTTTCGACATTACACGTTAATGGATTGAAAGCCTTCCTTAAACAGGGTGTTGGTTTGAGTAAAAGCAAATCCTTTCAGCTATGACAAAAAGATAAAAATATAACTAACGTTGGTTGGTAAATATATGTATATGCATATGTATTGTATATGTATGGTATATATTTTTCTTGACTTTCGATTTCTATATCAACCTACCTAGTACCTACGTCCTACACGTATAAATACTCGTATATGTGGTTTTTGGATATAATTCTATATGACTTTCATAAAAAATCAAACTTAGTGAAAAAGAAACCTTAAACTAACCGAAAGTAATTTGAAAAATCAAGGACTTTTTATATTTCAAATTTAAAGCATTGTATGTGGCTGAGGAGGTAGAAGGATTTATTTACATTTTTTTGTGAAACAAATACATATATTTATTTATCAAGACAAACACAACTAAATTAAATCAACTTATCACATTGTTTATTTGAGGTTTCATTTTCATTAAGTTAATAAATCAATTAAAAAACTTTTTGAATTAAACTCGTTATCTTCAGAATTTATCTAAATCTAAAATCTTTGACTGTTTATTTGATATTTGTTTTGCTTTTCTTAGAGAAAACAATGAAAATAACCTTTAAATTAGTTGGTCAAAAATAATTAAAAATTTTCTTCTACAATCTAAAGAAGTTTTTAAATGTCATGTGGTTCAAAAAAGTTTGTTGATTAACTGTTAAGTTTTTAATCTGGCTTAGTTTAATGTTTTGGTATTTATTTAGTTAAAAATATCTTCATATTAAGATAAGTTATATATTTTTACCTTAACTTCATCTTGTATTGCAGTCAACAAAATAAACTGAACTATAATACAGGGATTTCCAATAAGAGGTTATAATTTGATATTTCAAAATAAAGTCAAAGAGAAAAACAATTACAGTCTTATTTAATAGAATGCGCTAAACAGATGAATAGTTATACAGTGCATAAGAATCTATGTAGGCTCTCTGTAACGTTGCGAAAATTCCCATTTATAAAAAATTCTGCTATAAATTTTAGTTATACAATGCTTATATCAAATAAAGTACCAAAATGGAGCAATCTATTCCATTTATCTGTCTATCAAATCAGCTGTTTGTCATAACAAATAAAATATAAACAAATAATTAAAATTATTTTTATGATAATTTCTTTCGAAAATCTATATTTTTTTTTTAATTCTTCGTTTCTTAGGCTCATTGGGTTGAACCTTTTTTTATAAACTTTCCGCCTTCTTGGAGTCGGTAAAACGCGATTTAAATTCTTTAAATCATTAATAAACGAGCTAAATGGAGAGAAATCAAAATGACATTTACGGAATAATAATAACAATAATTTCCTTATGTAGGCTCTATTCAATCTCAAAACGCGTTTAGCTTATTATGGGACTATGCAACCTTGCATAAGTTTTATAAATAGCATTTTTGCGTTTAAAGGCATTATAGAGATTACATAACATTATGTAGGCTCTACACAGCGTTTTTAAATAAGACTGTTGTTGCATATGTATTTAATATAAATATATATATGTGTATAATAGGTATACTATCATAGTTTTAAGTAGATATAAGAATGATGTATTAGATTAAGGTAGTCTATAAGAAGAAGCGAACAGCGAACCATTAAAGACCTAAAAACTATTTGACTCCGTGTTCTCTTTTGGTTGTACATAATATTATATATATAAACACTTTACTGGCGACGAGGAAAAAAAAATCGAAAAAAATTTGAGAGAAAGTTTAAAATTTAAATTCTCGTGAACTTTTTTTTTTAAATTAAATTCCCCTTAAACTGTAAAACTTAAAATAAAAAAAAATAATGACAAGTGCAGCTGATAAAAAAGCAGATCAAGTGACGGGGAACAGTGCACAAACATCTTTTATTGGCCATATAGAGCCTTTTTTGCTTGAAGATGATTTTGAGCAATATATTGAACGCCTAGAACACCTTTTTATTTTAAATAATATCGAGGATTCAAATAAAAAAGTGTCCCTTTTCATAAGTTTCGCGGGTGGTGATCTTTATAAAATATTAAAGTCATTGATTGCCCCTAAATTGGTCAAAGAATATACCTTTGAAACCCTTACAAAAACTTTAATCACGTATTTTAACCCAAAAAGAAATATACGAGCAGAGAGACACAAGTTTATGTCTCGATCTTTAAGAAATGATGAATCATTGAGTGACTTTATGGCGGAACTTAAAATTTTGGCAGAAAGTTGTGATTTTGGTCAATATCTTGACCAAGCACTTTGTGACAAATTTATTTGGTCTCAAAAAGACGAGGTTATTCAGCGTAGTCTTTTGAATTTGCCTATGGAAAAGTCATTCTCAGAAGTATGTGAGACTGCATTGACAATGGAGCGAACGTCGAAAGAGGTTAAGGCCATACAGGGGACAAATAATGGTGGGGGCAGCGGTGTTGGTAGTACAGCCAAAGATAATTTGGTTGGGAAAATAACGGAGCGGTCAGATTACAATGGAAACAGGCGAGGAAGATCAGTTAGTCGAAATAGAAATTCGAGAAATAGATCCAATTATAGAAACAAAAGCAAGCAAGCCACGAGGTTTAAAGACATCCAGTGTTACAGGTGCCAGAAATGGGGCCACTATGCTAGTTATTGCGATGAAAGAGATTCTAAAAATAAGAGAGGAAAAAGTTCAACATTTAAGAGAAACAACAATTTAAATAATGTAGATATTAGCAATAGTATTAGTGATAATCTGTCTCATCTTACATTAGGTAATGTACATTTTAATAACGGAAAACATATAAGCGATTCTTTGTTGATTAACCTTAAAATAAATGGACTCATTGTAGACATGGAGATAGACTCAGGGGCATGCTTTTCTATTATCTCTCATTTTACTTTTGATAAATATTTTAAAAATTCAACTGAACTTAAATCATTTTCGAAGAATCTAAAGGTGGTTACAGGTGAATCTGTTTCGGTTTTAGGATTTTTTAATGCATGCGTTTTATATGGTAATAGTGAATATTATCTTGATTTATTTGTTATTCGATCAAAAACTGAATTTGTTCCGTTGTGTGGCAGAAACTGGTTAAATGTAATTTTTTGTAACTGGAGAGATTATTTTAGATTAAAGAGTGTTTGCATGACTAGTGTTGAAAATGAGCTGATTGAACAGTTTCCAACTGTTTTCGATAATAATTTCGATTCAGTTATAAAGAATCACGTGGCAGAGATTATCGTTGAGGAGAATGCAACTCCAATCTTTCATAAGGCTTATACTGTCCCTTATGGACTTCGTGATAAGGTAAACGGCGAATTAGATAGACTCATTGAAAAAAAGATTTTAGTCCCGGTGAAGTTCAGTGAATGGGCTTCCCCAATTGTCCCGGTTGAAAAAAAAGATGGATCGATAAGGATCTGTATTGACTGTAAAGCCACAGTCAATAAATATGTCAAAACAGATCATTATTCATTCCCAAGAATGGATGAAATTCTGTCAATTTTTTATGATTGTGAATGTTTTTGCATTTTGGATTTAGCAGGTGCTTTCCAACAATTAGCTTTGTCTAAGAATTCACAAAAATTTATGACGGTTATTACAGATAGGGGACTTCTTCGTTACACGCGATTACCTTATGGTGTCAAATCAGCACCAGCCACTTTTCAAGCTACAGCAGATAGCATACTCCACGGTTTGAAGAATGTGAAATGTTACATTGATGACATTATTATAGGTGGGAATAGTAAAGAAAATTGTAGAGCGAAACTTTTCATGGTTTTAGAGAGATTCCAGACCTATAATGTGAAGGTTAAACTTGAAAAATGCAAATTTTTTCAGTCGTCGGTGGAGTATCTTGGTCACAAAATAAATTCGCAAGGTATAAGTCCAAAGCAGGAAAAGATGGATGCTATTTTAAATGCACCTGCGCCTAAAGACTTAACGTCTCTAAGGGCTTACATCGGTCTCTTAAATTTCTATAATAAGTTTATTCCAAATTTATCTGCGCGTTTGTCACCCCTTTATAATCTCCTGAGAAAGGAAACAAGTTTTGAATGGGACGATAAATGTGAAAAAACTTTTCAAGAAGGTAAACAGTGGCTTCTAGGAAGTAGTTTACTCACGCATTACAATCCGGATAAGGAATTAGGTTTAGTTTGTGATGCGAGTTCGTATGGAGTTGGGGCAGTTTTGTTCCATATTGAAGATGATGGTGAAGAGCGTCCGATTATGTTTATATCTAGCTCGCTTACGAAGGCTGAGAAAGGATACGCGCAGATTGAGCGAGAAGCTCTCGCGGTTATATTTGCAGTTAAACGCTTCCATAAATATTTGTACGGAAGGCAATTTCAAATTTTTAGTGACCATAAGCCTCTGGAGGTCATTTTCGGTACTAAAAGTACTAATGCGATTACAGCAGCAAGGTTGCAACGCTGGGCGTTGACCCTATCGCAATATGATTATAAAATATCATACAGGAAAGGTTCAAAAATGGGTAATGCCGATGCTCTTTCAAGGCTGCCATTACAAGAGCAAACAAACATTTCCAGTAATCTTATTAATTTCTTCAACATCGCTGGAGAACTTCCCATTAAAAGAGAAGATGTTGCTCGAGAAACGTTAAAAGACAAATACTTATCCAAAATTATTGAATATATTAAAGAAGGTTGGCCAAGTTCTTTCAATGATAACATTTTTCAAAAATTTTATAATAAAAGAGTTTCACTATGTTATTCTGATGGGTGTTTATTGATGGGTAGTAGGATAGTAGTTCCTGGTTGTTTTAAAGAAAAAATACTTACTTGTTTACATGAAGGACACATCGGTATAGTGAGAATGAAAAGTATAGCGAGAGGTAGTGTATGGTGGTTGAACATAGACCGAGAAGCAGCTAGAAAAGAAAAGTGGTCCTATTGGTCTTTCTAGTTGGCCACAAACCTCGTTCCCATTTGAAAGGTTGCACATAGATTTCTTTTATTTTCAAAGAAAAACATTTTTTATTATGTTTGATACATTTTCAAAATGGATGGAGGTCATTTTAATGATCAGAACGAATGCTTCTGATGTTATATCTGCATTCAGACGTTGTTTTTCCACTTTTGGGCTTCCAAAAGAAATTGTTTCTGACAACGGACCACCTTTCGGGTCAAAAGAAATTTTAGAATTTTGTTTAGCAAACGATATTAGATTGACAAAGACACCACCATATCATCCTGAATCCAATGGCAGCGCTGAACGTGCTGTTCAGACTGTTAAAACAGCGTTAAAAAAGTATTTATTGGATTCAAAAACAAATTCTTTGCCTATCCAAACTTTGTTGGATAATTTTTTGTTTCGTTATAGGAATTCACCAACAACTTGTGATAATTTAACGCCATCTTCAAAAGTTTTTAACTTTGTTCCAAGAACAAAATTAGAATTTTTAAAGAATTCGCAAAGCAAATCACTTCAAATAGCTCCAAAGAAAAATATTACTAAAACCAGTGAAAGAGTAACAATTCCTTCAAAAACAGATGTTTTATTTAAGAAAAATGATTGGGTTTGGTATCGAGTAACAAATAATAACACGGTTATATGGAAATCGGGTACAATTCACAAACAAATTTCAAAATCGGTTTATATTGTAAAAATCGATAATTATGGTTTTCGTAAGGTTCACGGTCAACAATTAAGAAAACGTGTTAGCAAAGTTGTACATTTTGATACTACAAAAAAATTAAATGATGAAAATGAAATAATAAAAACAGAAAAAGTTGAACCCCCTGAAAGCGAAGACTTGCTGGAAGGGAGGAAACGGAAAAGAGATAGTAGTAATTCAGGCGATGAGTTTATTCCTATTCTACCTCAAAGAGAAAAGTCAAGAAGAGTTTCAAAACCGCCATTAAGATATCAAGATAATTGGTATAAAAAGAAATATAATTTTGAAAAATATACTGAATAATTTGTAAAGAATCTGCTTAAATTGTTTTGAAACTATATATGTAATATAATTTGTAAAGAATTTACTCAAATTATTGTTTTGAATTTTTATAGAATATCATGTATTACTAATTTATCTTTGTAAGATATGTTTTATTTAATGAAATGAATTATAAATTAATTAAACTTAAAACAAACTAAAGATATTCAATATGAAATTTATGTCAGTTAATCTTTTGTAGTTAATACAAAAAAAAAAAACAAAAAAATTAATGTAATTTGAACTTTATATCTTAGGTGAAGGGAGTGTTGCATATGTATTTAATATAAATATATATATGTGTATAGTAGGTATACTATCATAGTTTTAAGTAGATATAAGAATGATGTATTAGATTAAGGTAGTCTATAAGAAGAAGCGAACCATTAAAGACCTAAAAACTATTTGACTCCGTGTTCTCTTTTGGTTGTACATAATATTATATATATAAACACTTTAACTGTTAATGTGTATTACATTTTAAAAAGGAAGTTACAAAAATCAAAAAACATCTTTTCATGTGAATCAAAAATTCAAAGCCAACATACAATGCTGTTTTTTTTTTTTGTCAAACATTTTATTCCCCTTTTCGAGATCAGTTCTTGGAATTTAGGAACGCTAGGGGTTTTTGTCATTCAAACGCTGTATAAAAGTTGATGTTATTATCAATAAGAGCTGCATTTGGCTCGTGATAGTAGTCCAATACCATCCGAAATGATTTTGTGGAAAAAAATTGGGAAAAATCAGTTCGGAACATAAAGCCAATATTTTGTGTCTGTCACGTCTCAATTTGACAACACGTGAAATTTCTAAGAGACTGAATATTGCTCAACAAACTGTGGCATAGAATTTGAAAAATATCGTGAGACCGCGACTACTAGCAGGAAAAAGGCCTAAGGGAGGCCAAAAAAAGACGACCGCAAGGGAAGATCGTTTTTTGGTGTCGTACATCAGTCGTCGGCATCGGTTCAGGACTTCGGTGGACATTAAAAACGATTTGTGGCAAGCTACAGGCAACGTAATTTCGTCAAGCTCAGTGAGAAAAAGGCTCGTGAAAGCTGGTATTGAAACCGGATTTTCTAAAAAAAAAAAAAATCAAAGAAAAACGATTGCTCATGTGACATGTGGAACAATGTCATCTTTTCGGACGAGTCCTGGAAAACGTATGGGAGCCCATGGTGCTAGAGCTTTTTGGAGACACTTGCAGTTTCATTTTTCAACAGGACAATTCTCCTTGTCATACAGCCAAAATTGTAAGTATGAACTTGTTTTTATTTTTACCATGACTGACTAATTTTAAGCTTTAAAAATGCTAAAACTCTTATGATTAAAAGTATTTTTTTTTTTTAATTTCTAAGGTTAAAAAGTACTTCGAAGAAAATAATATCGTTGTACTAAGTTGGACAGGTACTTAACAAACTCATTTTCGGTATAGTCACTTTTTTCTTCCGTGACCATTTTAGAAAAATCTCAAAATTCTTATTGTATCATAAAACGATTTGAACCGCATAATAAAACTTAAAAAAATATGTTGTTATTTCAACACATTTGACAAAACTCGAAAAAAATCAAAAAAAAGTTTGACCAACATTTATAGAACGGCACTGTACAATGTACATACATCGACACCTCTTATCAAACCCTTTTTCCTTTTCTAATGCTAACACTGTGTCTTTAGCATTAAAAGGATACCAACATTTCCTTCAATGCGCGCTCATTTAATTTAATGCCACAACGTATCTATTAATTTATCTGACAGCAATAGAAACACGATGAAAAGCAATGTCTATACCTTCACATGTAAATTCTTAAGGGTATTTAAGTCGAGGGGAGGACGTGGTAATTGGATAATAAAATCCCACGAATCACAAACTTTTCAAATAAAATCAATTATTATAGAGATAAATATGTACATACCTTATTGTATTTTACAATATAGATTCGATTTATCGTTGCTCATGGATGCACCCTTTAATTTAAGGTCAAAAGCTTAATTGAAAAATGAATAAAAAGCAAAACTTCAAAGTTACAAAAGTTACAACTACAAATCACATATGTACATCAAGCCATGCATGGTACATTTCACGACTTAATAACAAAAATACCAATGTATCCACACACAAAAGTGATGTTGCTGCATAAATGCATTTTATCAAGGTCACGTACCCAAAACAAGAGGTCCCAACGATAACCGGAATAATTAATTAACCACTTAACTGAATCAACCCCACTCTCACTTTTGACGTGTGTTCATGGCTAAAGGAGAGATTATTATTGATGAGATGATGTACCTACAAGTACGTTGAAGATTTTGATCAACAAGATGAAATATTCTGTATAAGCCAACTCGAGACCGGTGTAGGTTGGTATCCATAAGAAAATTTAATTAGCTTTCATTTTCAGTAACATAATGATGGTTATTATTCGTACTTTCTAGCATATATTTAAGTACAGATAAAGGATGTTTTTTTCCCATTTTTAAGAAATGGTTAATGACTTCTGGTGATATGAATATTCAAGGATTCAATACGAGTGTGTTTGTTTTTTTTTTATATTTTGAAAACTCATAGAATGTGAATATCGCAAAATACGAAGTATTAAATTTAGGTCAAAGATGGCAGTACATTATTATGATGAACATACCGGGAGGGCCATCTAGTAGTTTCTTCTTAAGTCATTGGTTATTACGACACTAAGAACTATATACCGCTTGAAATTTCAACAGAAAGTCAGTTACATACCTCCGCGGAACGAAATAAGTCAAAATAAGCTTGCACTGTATTTGTAAACTTTATGGAAACTTATAATTTTTAAAGTGATCGCTGTGTAACTTTAAATGTATATTTTTAAAGAATTTTTGGAATCCACAGGCTTCGAGCTGCAATGTGAGACATTTGGATTTATTGTGGCGAACAATGAAGGCCTGATGTTATTCGAACAATTCGGATAAGCTTCAAGCTCTAAAGCCCAATATTATCTAAGCTATCCATAAGCTGCATGCCAAAACCATCAACAAGGTCTTTAATTTGAAAGGTGTTGTATTCCATAATTAATGGGAGTTTTTTCTCTTATTTGTTTATACCAATCTACGAACTTACGTTCAGCGGATTTCAAATTATATGTCTTTTTTATGAATAAAGATCAAATATTATATATAAAATTGAAAACTACGAAAAGTTAAATACGTAATAGTCTAAGAGCCGGTAGCAGTTGAGTGAGTGTTCGAAATAAATACTATTTCCGATTTTAAGGATGAATGATACATCAAAAAATCAGAAAACTTCCCCTGATTGCAAAAATGTGTGTCCAAGACGTTTTGGATAGAGCTTTCTGCTTGCCAGACGCCTTTTAATAGTTTTTCAAATGCGTTTTTCAATTTAAAACACCGATAATTTTTTTTCTTTAAGGTATACCTAAAAGAATAATATACCAAATTATCAGAAAACTTCCCTTGATTCCAAAAAACGTGTCCAAACGTATTAGTTGGAGCCTTCTGCTTGCCAGACGGATTTAAATAGATTTTTAAATTAAAACTCCAAAAACTTTTTTCCTACAAGGTATAATGAAAAGAATGGTATACAAAAACATCAAGAAAGTTTTCCTATTTTTTGATGTTTCTAGTTATCATTTCGACCCAAAATCGGAAAAATTATCATTTTCGTACGCTAGCCCCAGAACACGGTTGAAAACAAAAACATGCTAGACGGTTGAATTTGATATAATGGTGCAAATAAGGAGTTTTGGTTATCAATCCACTCTCAAAATTTGCTGCGGTCTATAAGGTTAACCATCGACTTTTAAATATGTTTCTAAACGAAAATACATCCAAATTATATTAAATAAATTACAACTTGCAGTAATCGGTTCACGCTGTCCATATGTCGCGATATCGAGTACCAGTAACAGTCACTGCTTGACCAGCATCATTTTCAAAAAAATATGGCCCAATTATGCCTCCAGCCCAAAATCCACACCATACAGTCACGCGTTGTGGATGCATTTGTTTTTCGACAATCACATGTGGGTTCTCCGAACCCCAAATGCGGCAATTTTGGCGATTGACAAAGCCATCAAGATGAAAATGTGCTTCATCGCTTAGGATGATTTTGCTCGAAAAATCAGGGTCCATTTGTTGATGTTCAATAATCCATTCAACGAACTCTCTTCTCTGTCCATGGTCATTAGGCTTCAATTTTTGTGTTAATTGAATTTTGTAAGCATGAAGACACAGATCTTTGGTGAGTATACGCTGTAGAGAGGTTCTTGAAATTTGCAATTCTTGTCCACGACGTCGAATTGAGGTTCCTGGATTGTCAGCAACACTCTCACGCACTGCTTCGACATTCACATTTGAACGGCTTGTTTTTGGACGACCAGTGTGTTTGGCGTCTCCAACGGATCCAGTCTCCATGAATTTTTCAATTAATCTCTTCACAGTTGACGAAGTTAAAACACTATTCCGACCATATTTTGTATGAAATTTTCGAACTGCAGCCGCCAAGCTTTCACTATTTTTGAAATATTCTTTAATAATGAAGACACGTTGTTCTCTCGTGTAACGCTCCATTTTTAATAACCCTATACTGTTAGCTGTCAAATTGCTTTTTTTTTCAGGGTTGCCAACACTTCACTGCACAAATGGCGGCAAATTCAAATCTTGCGTTAATTTTGGGACACCATTTATATGTAGTTCTCCTTATAGTAGAAAGTGTTTACAAATTAAAAAAAAAAACGTAAAAATGTAAAGTACGTCCGAAAACGTAGTTTGAATTATCCACCTTTTGTGTAGTTTTCGATATCTTTTAAAAACATCAATTTTAAAAATGATTTTAATGTGAAGTAAAAATGGACTTTAGGCAAGAACAAAATTTCAAAAACATTTTAATCTATTGAAATGTCATTTTTTGTACGTAAGAAGTAAAATTGTGATTTGAACAAATTTAAAAAGTATACTCACAATTGATAAATTGAAATTAAAGCCGTTTTTTCGGTGAGATAACGACGGAAACTCAAAGAACTGTACAAAATTTATAAAATGTTATAAATTATATTTTGTATATGATAAAATAAGTTTAAAGCTAACATCATTATTTGTTTTTAAAATGTTCGAGTCGAATATCAATTTCTACTAATTTTAAGGACTATTTTTAGTTGGTTTTTATTTTTTGGTAAAAAAAACTATTAAATATCGACTTTCAATAAATTTTGTTGTACAAATAATAAGGCAGAAGGATGCAGAAAGGGCTCTCAAGAAAATTTCGTGGGTGGTTTTTTTACCATAGCAGTTAAAAAAAAAAGCTGAAAATTTTGGTTAGCCCTAAATATCTCATGAACCAATGACGCTAGAGACTTGAATTAAATTTCATATTATATATTGTAACGTGATACAAAAAAAGTATATTTTTAAAAAAAATCAAATTAATGGTTTTTTTTATAAATCAAAAAAACTGAAAAAAAAAATGTGTCATCTCGAAAATTTTACGACTAAAATATGATTTAATCTCCAAAACAATTTTGTGCAACGAAGAATAATGTTTTTGACATCTGATAAAATTTTGAGAAAAATCTAATTGACAGTTTTTTTTATAAAAAAATAAAAACCTAAAAAAAAACATTACTCAAAGTTGGTAAAAATTGAATTTCGACTCAAATATCTTTTCAAAAACTTGAGATTAAGGCTTCAAACTTATTTTATCTTATAACAAAAATATTGTTTTAAACATTCTGAAAAATGTTGAGAAAAATCGAATTGACAGTTTTTTTACAAAAAATAAAAACCTAAAACAAAAATTTATAAAAGTTGGTAAAAATTGATTTTCGACTCAAATATCTTTTCAAAACTTTGAAATATTGGCTTTAAACTACTTTTATCTTTAAAAAATATTGTTGCCAACATTCAGTAAAATTTTGAAAGAAATCGAATTGACAGTTTTTTACAAAAAATTAAAAACCGAAAAAAAAAATTAACAAAAATTAGTAAAAATTGATTTTCGACCCAAATATCTTTTCAAAAATTTGAGATAATAGCTTCTTACTATTTTAAACTTATAAGAAATATTGTTTTTAACATAAGGAAACATTTTGAGAAAAATCGAATTGACAGTTTTTTTACAAAAAATTAAAAACCGAGAAAAAAAATTAACAAAAATTGTTAAAAATTGATTTAATGATGAATGATGAATTAAATGACTCAAATTTATGATTCGAATAAATTGCTAAGAGTGTTCTAGATCTTAAAGCATTTAAGCAAACTCTAGTCAAAATTTCAGGAATAAACATGACACAAAACAAATTTCTTCTCGCCTCAAGAGTATGTATTCCCAGTAATATGCATTTCAAATTATAAGGATAATAGCAACCATTTTCAAAAATGCTTCGAAGGGCAGATCTGAGACATTTTTTAACATTTTCAATTCTTTTATTATTAACTCAATTGTACAGCTCCAAACATTACAGTTATATTCAAGAACAGGACGCTTAATACTGATCTTTAATAAAAAGTATGAATAATAAGGGACCAAAATGACTACCTTTTGGAACACCAGAAGTTACATTCATTTCTTTTGACAAAAAGTGATTAATCATTACATATTGTTTTCGACTAAGTTAATATGAAGAAAACAGACCAATAGAAGCCATACGATTGAAGTTTCTCTATAGTAGAATATGTAAAGTAGCCCTATTAAAGGCTTTTACGAAGTCTGTGTAAATCACATGAACTTGTTTACAATTGTTTTCTATTGAGTATTAAAAACAATGATGTTCAAATGGTAGACATGTGCATTCAAGAGGACACAAGCGTCCACAGGTTTTTCTCAAAACCAACCTCTGTCTATCAACTCCTACTCTCACCTCCCCGTGGTGAACATCGGGTGCCTAGTACCTCAACTGGAGATTGGGTTCCAACCCCAGTGGAATGTTGTTGGGGGCAGAAAACGAGAGAGGGGGTGGAGAGGTGCGTCCACTAAGGCACCTCTCCTTATCCAGACGGCAGCGGAGGAATTCCCGAGATGGAATCAACGGTGGCGTCTACAGTTCCAGTAAGGCTGAACTACTTAGTGAACACCTTATAGGGCTTCTACGACTTATTCGGAGCCCAGGCCTATAAGGAGCGGTTTATCCGGCTCCCCGTCCTTGGAGTTATACTAAGGATCTGGCCCTCCAGGTTGGGGGTTGTGCCGTCAGGGTGACTTCCTGACCACTTAAAAAATCTTATAGTTGCGAAGCACCAACAAGCCTCCGATACGGACGGATTTACTGCTGACAACCAACGCAAACGAATTAAGGACAACGAACTTCGGATATGCACGTGGAATGTTAGGTCCCTTAACAGACCACGTGCAGCCGAAGAATTAGCGGAGGCCCTAGACTGCTATAAAGCAGACATCACCGCCATCCAGGAAATACGATGGGATGGGCCGGGCAAAAAGAGGATGAAAAACTGCGATATCTACTATGGTGACTGCTACCGAGAAACCCAACAGCGCTTATTTGGATGCGGCTTCGTCATTGGATCCAGACTTAGGCAACAAGTCTTAAGCTATAGGTGCATCAACGAGCGCCTCATGACCATCCGCATCAAGGCTAAATTCGGCAACATTAGCCTGATATGCGCGCACGCCCCCACAGATGAGAAGGATGACAACACCAACAACGGATTCAGGCTCATAGATTTTGCTGCGGCGCGAAACGTCATGGTAGCCAGTACGCGTTTTCCACACCTCAACATCCACAAAGGAACTTGGAGATCTCCAGATCAATCTACCGTCAACCAGATTGACCATATTGCAATCGACGCCAGACACGCTTCCAGCATCATGGATGTCCGAACTTTCCGAGGAGCTAACATCGACTCGGACCACTACCTTGTTGTAGCCAAGGTAGCACTTCGGGTTTCCAGGCCCAAGGCAAAACAGGGAGATGTTGGGAGAAGGTACAACGTCGAACGGCTACAATCGCAAGAGATCGGCAAATCCTTCTCCGATAGAGTTACAAGTAACCTCTCTCGAAGTTCTGTGCCGCCAACACAATGTATAGAAAACCAGTGGCAACATTGCCAAGACGCACTCAGAGAAGCCGCCTCTGACGTGCTGGGTTTCAAGCGACCACCAACAAGGAACCCCTGGTTTGATGAGGAATGTCGGCAGGCAAATGCAGCCAAACAACAGGCACGCAAGGCGGCGCTGCATAAAAGGACGAGAGCTGCTCATGAGCTCTATGAGCAGAAGAGGCGAGAGGAACACCGACTTCTCAGAAGGAAAAAGAGAGAGCATGAGAAGCGTGCGGTCGAAGATGTTGAGAGGTTTAAAAGCAGAAATGAAGTTCGAAAGTTTTATGAACAGGTGAAACGAAATTCACAAGTACATAAACCTAGAACCGAAGGCTGCAAAGACGAAAGTGGAAACATCATAGTGGAACCGCATTCAATGCTGAGGATATGGAAGGACCACTTCTGCAGACTGTATAACGGCGACGACTAACCGAATTCCGCTGTCAGGCACGATGATCCATTCAACATAGACGACGAAAGCCAACAATCCCGTCCTCCCGACTTAGACGAAGTAAAGATTTCTATATCTAAGCTGAAGTCTAACAAAGCCGCTGGAGCGGATGGCTGAATGCCGAGCTCTTTAAAGCAGCTGGAGATAAGTTGGTTAGGAGCATGCACCAACTTATCTGTAAGATATGGTCGGAAGAAAGCATGCCCGATGAATGGAACCTCAGTATTGTTTGCCTGATCCTGAAAAAAGGAGACCCTCTAAACTGCACCAATTATAGAGGAATCAGTCTACTTAACATCGCTTATAAAATCTTCTCTGCCGTAATATGTGAACGTCTAAAGCCCATCGTCAACAACCTGACAGGTCCTTATCAGTGTGGTTTTAGACCAGGAAAGTCCACAGTCGATCAAATATTCACATTACGGCAGATCCTGGAAAAAAACCCCAAGAACACCAAATCGACACCCACCATCTTTTCATCGATTTCAAGGCCGCATATGACAGTATCTACAGGGACGAACTGTATAGAGCCATGTCTAGTTTTGGAATCCTTACCAAACTCGTCCGTTTGTGCAGGATGACCATGGAGAATTCACGCTGCTCCATAAAGGTTGGAAACAACTTAACTGAACCTTTCGATGTCAAAAAAGGTTTTAGACAAGGTGATGCGCTGTCATGTGATTTTTTTAACATCGTACTTGAAAAAATAGTGCAGAGATCACACGTCAACACCAGAGGCACTATCTTTCAAAAGTCTGTCCAATTACTAGCATATGCTGATGACATTGACATAATCGGAAGAACTCAGCGTGATGTCAATGGGGCTTTTGTGAGTATTGAGGCAGAGGCGGCAAAAATGGGTTTAACGGTTAATGAGGGCAAAACAAAGTACATGCTGTCATCAAGAAAGGGCCTACAACACCGACGTCTTGGTCAAAACGTCACCATCGACATACGTAACTTTGAGGTAGTCAAGGACTTCGTCTATCTAGGCTCCGCTGTAAACGCAGAAAACAACACCAGCGCTGAGATCAAACGAAGAATAACTCTTGCTAACCGCTGTTTCTTTGGGTTAAGAAAGCAATTGAGTGGAAAAATTCTCTCTCGAAGGACCAAAGTGTCGCTATATAAGACCCTTATCATCCCCGTCCTGCTATACGGTGCAGAAGCATGGACTTTGACAAAAGCGGATGAAAGCACCTTGGGTCGTTTCGAGAGAAAGATTCTTCGTGTGATCTACGGTCCCGTATGCATCGAAGGGGAGTGGAGGAGAAGATGGAACGACGAGCTGTACGGGCTGTACAGCGACGTAGACTTAGCAAGAAGGGTAAAAGTCCAACGACTAAGATGGCTAGGTCACGTAGAGCGCATGGAAACCAATGCTCCGGCCCGGAAAGTCTTCGAATCCACACCCACAGGACAGCGCAGTAGAGGAAGACCGCGAATCAGGTGGCGCGCACAAGTGGAAGGTGACCTCACCCAACTCGGAGCGCGAAACTGGAGACATCTAGCTAGGGACCGAGCTAGATGGAGAAGTTTGTTGGGTGAGGCCCTAGTTCACACAGGACTGTAGCGCCACCTTAAGTAAGTATTAATAAACAATTGAATTCTAATAGTTTAGAATTTTTTGGTAGACCTACCTTTCCAAGAAACATGTTGATGTTAACTTGCATGATACTTCATGATGGATATTAATTTATCTTTAACTTAATCAACAAATTTTACCTTGCTCATTTTATTACATTTTTGAAAAGATACTTGTATTTCGCTCACCCTTTATTCACATATATAGGAACATAAGTGTATAAAATAAATCAATATGCTATCCATTTGACTCTACAAACAAAAAAATCCTTTTTCTCTTTGTTTGCTTTCTCATGTAGAGTCTTATCCTTGACATAGTCGTGGAGAAAAAAATCACATATCGCGGGTTTAAAATAAATTATATATTTTAAATTCTGTTTAAAAGCTAAAATATAAATCTTTCATCAGTTTTATGGCCAAAGTTCGTTTAATCCGTGAATATAGAATTTTTTCTTTAAGATTAAATTTTCTGCTTACTGAGCACGTTAATGGCATGACTAGATAGTTTTGAAAGAGATTTTAAGGAGTCTTATTTTTCAATATGAAATAACGATTAAGTGAGAAAAATGAAAAATTATACGAAACTGCCAAACCAGATATAAAAAATATTTCTAAAAACAAAAGCCTCTTACAAAGTTTTTGTAATTTTTTTATTTATTTAAACAAAACAATGGTAAAAGATTAATTAAACTTTGCCTTAAAGTTTAGGAAATATCACCCACAAATTAAAATGAAAATTAAAATGAAAATGAAAATGAAAACGAAACCAAAACCAAAAGGATTTTCAATAAAAGTCAATATGTGACAACATACAAATGCAAACATCTACCCCATGCGTATCTCTATGTATAACTTTAGCAATATCTTCTCTAACGGTGATGATGAAAGTGATGTTGAACAATAATAATTTATTTTGAGGTTTATCACTGTTTGTAGAGTTTTTCAACTGAATATAGAGTGGTTTTGTAGCAGCCAGTTTGAAATGTGATATTTCACGTCATCTATAGGTACATAAGTATTTAAGTGCGAAATTCGAAATATATAGGAGAAGTTTTGGATTCGTAAGGATCCAATCATAAGCGTATTGCATATACTCCAGCACATTGATGGATTAGATGAAAATGTACATATCGTTAGTCTGTCTGCATGTGTTTATTTGTTTGTCTATCTTCTAGGTTCTTACATTTACATTAAACTGATTTGTTTGACGTTTTTGTTTTGGTTTGATGTAAGGTAAACTTTTTAGATGAATGGTATAAATTGTATGGTGACCAACCTACTTGTATTTTTCTTTCACGCTAACTTTCCTAAAGAAAGTTTTAAGTACAAACTACGTTTTCCATTTTTTTACATTACTACAGTTCAAGTGAAATTGTTGAAAACGCATTTGAGTAATGCTGTCTGAAATGGAAGGGACCTACAGTTTTAAGCCGAATCCGAACGTCTAATTTGAGAAATCACTTTTTATGAAAAGAAAGAATTTGTCAATACCTGGTCGGAGATATAAAAGGGAATTATCATCTAGATATAAGTTGAATTTGCAATGACGTGGAATCATTTTATGTGACCGAATTTTCTCTTTTAAAAATAAATAAATAGAAATAAAACAAAAAACTTAAGAAATATTTACACAAATGTGTAACAACTTGTACTAGCCAAACAAAAAGCTAAGTTGACATATTCCTCTACATTTTTAATGTTGTATATTATATTAAGTTATTTGTAATCGGTCCGATTTGTCGAATTGAAATTTTTGATATTTCTAGACGTTTCAAAAAGACCCTAGAATCTAAATCGTGTGTATGTATGTTCGTACGAGTACGTCCATACGTTTGGCATTCTATTTTTTGTCATCCATATCTCAAGAACTAGTAGAGATATCGATTTCAAATAGATCTTTAATGCAGATAATAACGTTCAAAGACGCAAAAAGGACTTTCAAACAAATTTCAAATTTCTCAACCCTAAATATCTCAAAAACTAAAATTGGTATTAACTTCAAATAAATTTAATGCTGTTAAATGTGACGAGATTTTAAACTAATAAAAAAAATCAATTAACGGTTTTATTTTTATAAATCCAAAAAATTGAAATAAAAATTGTACACTTAGAATATTTCACGTATAAAAAATGATTTTATCTTTTTGACGTATTGTAAAATTTTTAAATACATCGAAGTAACGATTTTTTTACAAAACAAAATAAAAAACATTATTAAAAGTTGATAAAAATTGATTTTCGACTCAAATATCTTGTCGAAAATTAAAAATATTGGTTTTAAATTAATTTTATCTTACAAAAAATATTGTTTTTAACATTCAGCAAAATTTTTATAAAAATCCAACGGTTAGTTTTTTCATACAAATTAAAATCTTCAAAAAATTCTACACAAAATTGGTAAAAATTGTTGTTTGATTCTCGATATCTCGTGAAAACATGAAGGTTTTGACGTTAAAATGATTTCATTATGTGATAAATTTGTAAAAATTCCTTTCCAAAAAAATCTAGGGAACAAAAATATATATTGAACCCAAACTTGTTTTATCATTTATGCAAAATATTATGGCTGACTTTAAGTTAATTTATAAGAAAAACTCAACTGACAACTTTTTTTATAAAACACTAAAACACACAAAAACAATGAAAAACTGATAGGAAATGGTTTTCGACTCAAGTATTAGGAGAACAAAGAAAGATATTGGCTTTAAATTTTGTATCTCACACAAAATATTGTTATTGTTATTAATATATTTCTGATAATAAACATACAAAATTAAATATCTAAACAATCTTAAAACAACTTTTCCTATAAAGTTTCATATTCAAATGATTTTTTTGATGGCATGCTTTTTTGATTAAAATATTTGTATCTGTTTTGAGAATTTGAAAAAGTACTTTTCATGACAAGTATTTGTTTTGGAGGATTTGTCAATTCCTTGCCAGAGGCAGTATCCACGAAACATCTTTAAGCTACAACCCAAGACCTCAGGCATGACAGTCCTACGGACTTACCACTACGCCATAGCAAGTGCTAAAATTTTAAAATACATATGTATATATACTCGTACAAGTATCATTTATTGAAATAAGAAAAACATAATTTTAAAATAAAACATTTTGAAATACCAACGAGAATAAAAAAGAACAACATTGTTCATTTTCAGATTTCAGATAGATAACAATTTTTCAACACAAAGGGTAAACCTAATTTTTGTAATTAAACTTCCGGAAAAATATAAACGAAATTAACTCTTACGTACAAAAATTATTTCTGAAGCAAGTAATTAAAAATGTTCAAACAAAACTATTTATTTAAAAGAAAAAAAATGTACTATCAATTTAATTTCAACACATTAAACGTTGTAAAAAAAACTATTAATTGCATCATTCTTAAATGAGTACGCTATGTAAAGTTTCATCACAAATATTCAAAATACCCAGATATGTTTTGTCTATGCCTTGATCGTTTCTATAGTTAAGTTAATTTATTGGGCATTTTTTTAGTTATTAAGATTTGAACTCTTATAAATTTTCTAACAATTTATTCATAATCAATAATGTTTAAGGTTTTTGCAGGTATAAAACACAACTCTCGTAAACAAACGACTATTTAAGGAAACTATACGGAAATCAATTGAACATCATTCCAATTCTGATGAAAATATCTCCAACAATACAGTATCGATTTACTATTTCAAATTCTAAATTTTCTGCGAACAAATATTTATGAATACCCATACATTTCAACCTACCCAAAACAATGAAACATTACATACAAAAAGAACACCTTCGACTAAAACATATCCTTATCAAAGCATTCAATCCAAATTCAAACGAAATGCCATAAAATCCAAATAAATATTTCTGCATAATATAAGTTAGATATTTCAACGTGACCTGCTAAATTCAGATACGAACTATAAAATTGGTAGCTGGCTTTTTGGTCTATATACCTATTTGTATCCCTTTTTTGTTGTTAAAACGTATACAACTTCCTATTACATAATAAAGGGCATGGGAGGATTAGCATGCGTGCTTTGTCCTTTCTTCTGCTGGTTTTTAACCATGAATAAGAAATTTTCGGCAAGCCTTTTACCATCAAACAAAACTGCTTTATTATGTTCGTGTTTTTCCTTTTATAAATTATGACGTTTAAATTATTTTTGATATTAAATTGAACAAAGAACTAAGATTTTGGAAAGAAAAAAATTTCAATGATGAAATTTTAACACACACGAAAACAAAACGAAAAAGTATGTCACAAGACACAAAAAGCAATATTCATTGTTTTTTTTTTGTCTTCTCCTTTAAGAAATATTCTCGTGTTTTCTGCTGATATAAAAATTGCTAAAATAAAATATACTCACAACAATACATCTGTTATCCATTAATCCAACCAAAAACGTTTGTAGGTATCCAGGAATAATCCCAAATGAAACTGTTTTCACTTTAAAAGTGTTTTTTTTTTCTTAATTTATTAAGCACACACATCATCACTCGCAAGTATTCATTTTCTACATGATTCTTGCATTTAATGTGAAATCCTTCGAGAAAATTTCAAGAGAAAAAAACCACATGGATAAGGACCCAAATTCTAATCAGACAAAGAATGACCTTCTCCAATTTGTATTTTGTCACATTAACACTCGCCACCCACAAACAACATCGATTTATTTGATCCTTTGTTTTACATCAAGGACGATCGATGCTTCACTAAAAATGCACTTTCCCATTATTTGACACGAATGTGTGTTACAACAATCACGCAAACTACACACCAATCCATTAGGATCTGTATTATCCTTTTTCAACTCGGGTTTTTTTCCACAAAAGGATGTTGTTTCATGCGTTTAAATGTATGTCATGCGACTAAACTACTTATTCAATGGTAAAACCAAACGAACCACAAAAAGACACTCGCAGGGATGTCCGAATTGAACGTTTTCTAACCATCAACTGTATGTCATGGAGACAGCAGCATTTTTTCGACCAACAAAACGGCACGGCTCTAAGTACGAAGAAACAAAAATATAGAATGGAGTTTGCAGATGGAGCTTTTCCTCTACCCCGTAAACCATCCAACTGTATCCTTTTCGCAAGACTAACAGCAACAAAAAAAAACCTTATTTCTCTCCTTCGGTCCTCTTCTGCACACACAATCCTATATAACGGAATTCTTCCACAGCACCCATACACGAAAATATTCTATTTTACCCATACTCAATCTACCACATTACCATACCTACAATTTATAGTAGGTATTATGTCCTTTTTAAAGTATTATGCAAATGTTTATATCCGAAGATAGCAATGGCACATCATCATCATGTGCTACAGTTTCCGATACTGTGCTGTGACAGTTAGTCCATCCTGATGCGGTTAATGATTCTTGTGTTATGGGGCAAAAGGCAAAGGCATAAGGCAAAACAAAGAAGAAAGGACACCAAACACCTGTCACCACTAATACAAATGCATTCATTACAAATGCTCTCCCATTCACATGCCCTAATCTCTGTGTTCCCGTTTTTATTCAATGACGATTTGGTCACAATCACAACTCAAAAACCTCACAAAATAACAGAGCAATGAGTATTGAGCGAGCCCGAAATTACGTTGAAAGCTCCCGCACCTTATGTTGTATTATAAGTTCGGTTCTTGTTCTACCTTCTTCGCTTTAAGTAAACAAAATTGTGATTTTCATTGCGAAATTTCACTTTTTATTCCCGTTTATCACGTTTTCCTTTTTCCTTGATTACGTAATGGGGAAAATATAGAGCAACAATAATAGTACCAAGAGAGCGAGAGCTAAAAGATATCCTTCCACCATCCCCATCATCTCCAACAGTATCGTCCTTGTCATCTAGCACATGGTTCTCGCCGCTCGCCGTAGAAATGAGGTACTTTGTGCTAGTAACCTAAAAACATTGAAATGCGTTAAAGCGTATAGAACTTGTTTTTTGGCGGGAAAATATTTTGTTAGAAGCTTTTACCATACACTCTCTCTTTACTTATACGTACGAGTATCCTTTAATATGTACGCATGTTAACTGTGACTGTTATTCTTGTCATCTCTGTTATTTTTTGGGAAAAACTTTCTTCTTTTTTTTAATGAGAATAATTTTGTCAGTTTGCTACTTTTGTGTAATATGTTAATGGTGGTTGATGAGATTGTTGTTTTATGTTTAGAAGCTTATTTAGATGTTAGATAAAGTTTGGAACTTTTTTTGAATATTGAGTAGATTCTCTTTTTGAGATGTGCTGACATCTGTTAGAATTTTATGGTTAACTAAAAGCACAGACTCCGAGTGACAAAAACAGTTATTTTCTTTGCTATGAACATTTGTATGGATTGTGCTAAGGTTTGAATAAATAGGCTTTTGTTAACGGAGCGTTTTTCACACTGAATCATTGGCCGTTTTTCGGCGCTATACTATTTTCAAAATACAAGTCCGACTTACGATTTGCAACAATTTATTGTCTCAAAAATATTTTCAAATACCTTTTCGAAGGTAGACATAAAGGATAGAAAGTTAACAGTATTTATCAATTTTTTGACATTAAATTGGTAATAAAAAAAATTAAAATTCATGAAAGTGAGAGATGAGATGAGAGAAGAGCCCACTTTTCTTCGAAAATGAGCAAGGAGTAGCCGTTACAGTCAATGGCGATCTTTATCGGGCCTGTTGAACGAATTTTTGTTCACAAAAATTGAAGAAGAGGATATTGGCAACAGGACGGTGCTACGTGCCACACAGCCGAAGCTACACTCGATGTTTTTATAGCATTTTCAAAAAAAGAATGTTATTTGGCAGGCCCTATATTTAATTTCTAGAAACTGAAGATACAACTTTTACTTTAATTGTGCAAGGTGACTTTTAAAGGTGTACGATATAAATGTTTATGGATTTTTTTTTAAAGGTTGATCTACATATGCATGAATTTCGCTTTAGAGTTTTAAAATACGGAAATTTCCAAAAGCATAGAGATTTAAGGTTTATATCGGATACTTGTCTTATATAGTACATACATATGTATATACAAAACTATTGCTTACCGGTAAATAGAGTTAATCCAATAGTTTGCTTACCTGAAAAAAAGTAAATAAAGACAAATATTATAACTATTGTCTTACATAAAACAAAGGCTGATTTTATTTGAAAATATTTGTATAATTAAAAAACAGAAAACCTTAATCGGTTCTCAATTGTCAAATTCTATTTAAAACTCATCGATTGTTGAGCCTTCAAAATTGACCCAACCAAATTGCTTAAAATTAATTCGAAAATGATTTTTCCTTTTTTTTAAATATGTATTGAGGGTTTTTGTGTCGATGTCGAACTACTCCCTGAAGATGTTAAGAAAATAAAATTCAAAAAAAAAATATCGGAAAGTTTTGCTTTTAGAGTTTTTCAAAACTCAAATAATCTGGAAAAAGAATGGTATCACGTGTTTTTTTCAGACGGTACAACTATTTAATTTCGGTAGCCCTGATGAGCTAATCTTTTATTTTCACGATTTGAGAAAATAAAAAGGTGTTAAAAGCTGTCTCACAAATGTTAGGGAGGTGTTGTTAATTTGAAAGCTGTCAGTTATTATGGAACAGTTAGGGTTGAGGCCATAACATCAACAATGACTGCAACTGGATAAAAGGGAATCTCGGAGCGAAATTTTTTAAGCAATCTACCATTTTTTTACTCATAAACTTGGCCTACCAACATGATAACATGCCTATTCACTCGAATAAAAGCTTGGACAGAAAAGCAAAATTTGCGCTTCCTTCAATAACTGCCGTACTCATCTGATCTAAACATTATTAAATATAATTGGCGATGGTTAGTACCTACATTTAATGAGGGTGGTAGTCTGTTTAAGGACAACGAATCCTTAGTTTCTGCAATTAAGTTAGCGTTTAGAGAAATATCGTTGAACTATATCAAAAAGCTGTAGGATTTATACCGAAATTAATTTACGAAAGTAAACCTGGAAGTACGAACTAACAAACTTTATAAAACTTATTCCAATCCAAAAACAATTTTTGTTCCTATTCAGTTGACTCAAAAAAATATTCAATTTTTCCTAGTAAAAAGCTTTGAAATTGGGCGGAAGAAAAACTTGTGGTTGATTTTGTATAAATTTTTCAAATTCTTCTCTTAACATTTTAAGAGAGTAGTTAACACCAACAAATGCCACAATAGCCAACAATATTTGGAAAAAATATAAAAAGTATTTTCAAAAATTGTTGTGCATATTCAGTTGAAGCGGAGAAATTTATGAAAATATTAACGTTGAATTTATATTCTTAGCTAAGCAAGAAAAAATGTTCAACATTCAAAACGAAATCTCGAAACACATATACATAATTCATAAAGATTTCTAGATTATAGTTTTCGAGATTTAGTGTAGTTTTAAATTATATTTTTTTTTTTGGAAAATATTCCAACTGATAAATATATTGTTTTGTTTTTCAGATTTCTACATAGTTACATTATTTTTTTAAAAACGAACACAAATTTTATACGAGGCACGGCATAAAGTGAAAAATAAAATTCAATAGAAGTCGATAGCATTTTGGAGTCAAATCAATAACTTTTTTATATTAAATCAATGTCTTGAAATATTAAATCAACAACAATTATTTCTATGGCATGAAACAACTTGGAATTAAGTATCTTCTTTAATTCTGAAGATATTTAACTAAAAACTTAAATTTTAGTACTTTTTGTTTCAGGTATTTATTTTTTTCTCAATTGGTAAAAGTTTATATTAATAACAACATTTGTTATAAGATGAGGAAACTTTGAAGTTAATGGTCTTTTCTTGTCTAAGCTTGAGTTGAAAATCCGTTCTTACTATAGTTCTTAATTGTTTTTTGCAGATCCTCATTTTTCCAAAAAAAGCTGTCAATCGAATTTTCAACAAATATTATATAAATATCAACAATATATTTTACAAAATCAAATATTTTTGAAGTTAATACTTTCATTTGTTTCCCAGATATTCGATTCGAAAATATTTTTTTAGCAATTTTCATTAATATTTGTTTAAATGCTTATATTTGTACAAGAAAACGTATCTTAGTTGTTTTTATTTATCAAATGTTAGCAACAATATCTTTTATACACTGAAAGAAGTTTAAAGCCAATATATTTATTTTTGCCTAGATATTTGTACGTATTTTTGGTAGAACATATTTTAGGTTTTATTTTTGCAAAAAAACTGTTAGTTAAAAAAAGAATTACCAAATGTCAAAAACGATACTTTTTGTAACATAAGATTATTCTGGAAGTAATACCATTTTTTGTTCTTTAAATTTTCGAGGTGACAAATATTTATTTTTTTTAGTTTTTTTGGTTTATAAAAAAAAGTTAATAGAATTTTATTCAAATTTATTCTAATTTAGTATCATATTAAATTATAAACCTAATATAAAATTTAATTGAAATCAATAACGTTATTGATTCGTCAGATATTTGGGGTCGAATAAAATTTAAACTTTTTTTAAAGCCCTACCTGCGTCTTTCGATGCTATTATCTGTAAAACAAAATTTATTAGAAGTCGATATCTGTACTGGTTTCTAAGATATGAACGACGAAAGTATCCAAAACATACACACGAACGTTCGAATGCATGTATGTACGTTCAGATGTTTGCTCAGACATCTCCCAAAAATTCTAGTTACCTTCAATCGTCGAGAAATGTCAAAATTTTAAATTCGACAAATCACGTCAAATCAAAACTCAAAACATGCATCTTCTATAGCGTGCGTGTGTACGTACGTCCGTACGTCTATCTTTTCAAGACTTTGAGATATTGGCTTTAAACTACTTTTATCTTTCAAAAAATATTGTTTTCAACATTCAGTAAAATTTTGAGAAAAATAGAATTGACAGGTTTTTTACAAAAAATTAAAAACCGAGAAAAAAATGAACAAAAGTTGGTAAAATTTGATTTTCTACTCAAATATCTTTTCAAAAATTTGAGGTTATGGCTTTAAACTAATTTTAACTTATAAGAAATATTGTTTTCAACATTGGGAAAAATTTTGAGAAAAATCGAATTGACAGTTTTTTTACAAAAAATAAAAACCTAAACAAAAAAATTAATAAAAGTTGGTAAAAATTGATTTTCGGCTCAAATAGCTTTTCAAAAATTAATAATATTGGCTTCAAACTTATTTTATTTCACAGAAAATATTGTTTTATATTCAGTATTTTTTTTAAAAAATCCAACAGTCGGTTTTTTCATAAAAAAATAAAATCTACAAAAAATAAAACGCAAATTTGGTAAGAATTGATACATTTAGACAAACTTTTAAGCAAGACAAATCGATAGACGGGGATGGGAAGTTATCAGTGTGGGTCGCATCCCAGCCTCTTTTTTGATTTATAAAAAAAAACCTTTTGTTGGATTTTTTTCCAAAAACATATGAGTTTGGTATCACGTCATAATATATAATAAAAAATTTAATTTAACTCGCTAGCGTTATTGGTTCGTAAGATATTTTGGGTAAACCAAAATGTTCACCTTTTTTAAATTGCTATGTTAAAAAAACTACCCATGCAATTTTTTTTGGAGAGTCGAGTGATGTCACAATTTTCAATTCGACAAATCGGACCGATTACAATAACTTCCTACGGGAAGTTAATAAACCTACAAAAACACAATTTTAAATTGAAAACAGCATTAAATGATTTTTTTCTCACAAACTATCGACAATGGGCAGTGAATTGGAATGTTTGCTTAAATTCCTTTGTGGTTCACATTGTTCTTTCATTTTCACACACATATTAAGAAAAAAATCAACATTGCTTGTCATTTTAAAATTTAATACAATTTGTCACTATTTCCACAAAATAAAACCATTACCAGGAATAAAACAGAATAACCCAAATTTACAAATGTAAATGGCATTTGACTTATGTACTTTCGTTGTTTGAGTTGCTTCTTTTAACAAAGGCTTAAATCAAAGGCTTAAATCAAAAGTGTCGTCAACTTTTTATCAAACAAGATTAAAAATTTGTTACGAGATTTTAAAAACAGCGAGAATTCTGCCTATCTTGAAAGCCTAACAGCAGACAAAAAAACGAATTATTCTCTTTGGAAGACGATAAAAGGTATTAAAAAGCCTTAAATAATGTCGGCACCTATTCGAAAAAATAATTCTGAATGGGCAAAAACTGATAAGGAAAAGGCGGATTTATTTGCTAAGCACCTTGAGGAAACGTTCAAACCTTTCGATGGTCAAGAGCTTCTGACTAATGACGGAGAGCTCCAACCAGCGCCGGACAATTTTTCTATCAGGAATATTACTTTGACTGAACTTGTCCAGGAAATAAAACGGCAGAAAAATAATAAAGCTCCTGGCTACGACCTGATTAACGGTCGTGTCCTCAAAGAGTTGCCTAAAAAAGCAATGGTTAAGCTCTTACAGCTCACTAACGCTGCTTTAAGACTTGCTTACGTACCCACGCAATGGAAAGTCACCGAAGTAATAATGATCCCCAAACCGGGTAAGCCACCGAATGAGAAAAAATCGTATAGACCAATTTCTCTCTTACCAATTATATCTAAAATATTTGAAAAATTGCTTCTTAAACGAATGCTACCAGTTATTGAAGAAAAACGTTTAATTCCCGACCACCAATTCGGTTTCCGGAATAATCACTCGACAATTGATCAGGTTTACCGAATAACTAACGAAATTGAAAAAGCATTTGAAGAAAAAAAGATTTGCTCAACTGCATTTCTTGACGTTTCTCAAGCTTTTGACAAAGTTTGGCATGACGGGCTAAAATATAAATTAAAAGTCTTTCCAGAGCAAATATATAACATTCTTGAATCGTACCTAGAAAATAGATTCTTTCGAGTTAAGCAAGGAACGGAGTATTCGGAGTTTAAAGAAATAAACGCTGGGGTTCCCCAGGGTAGCGTCCTTGGACCGATTTTGTTTGTTCTTTATACCCGAGATATACCCCAAACAGAAGGCACAACTTTAGGCACTTTTGCCGATGATACAGCTGTACTCGCAATATCGGATTCAATAGAAACGGCAACCTCTAAGCTTCAAAAGGCATTAAATAGCATTTCAGATTGGACAAAGAAATGGCGAATTGCTCTTAATGAAACGAAATCGACGCACACAAATTTTACGTATAAAAAAGTATATAACTTACCTATTTATATAAATTCTGTGCAAATTCCATACGCTAATGAAGCGAAGTATCTAGGCATGACTCTAGACGCGAAACTTAAATGGAAAGTTCATGTAAAAAAGAAACGCGATGAACTCGAAAATAAACTCCGCGAATTGACATGGCTTATTGGAAGATATTCCAATCTAAGCGTTTATAACAAGCTTCTTATTTATAAGCAAGTACTGAAACCAGTTTGGACGTACGGTATACAACTTTGGGGTTGTACCAACGAAAGAAATATACAAATTTTGCAAACATACCAAAACAAAGTACTTAAAATAATAGTAAATGCTCCATGGTATGTAAGAAATAGCGACTTACATAGAGATTTAAATATAAAATATGTAGAAAACGAAATTAAAAAATTTGCTACAGAGCTAAGATCACGACTTAGAAATCATAGTAATAACTTAATCCAACAATCTGTTAGCGAGGCGTTCGTTTTTCGGCGTCTGCACCGAACAAGACCTTCTGATCTAGCGCAAACAAATAAATCTCTCCACTCGAATTTTGTGGAATCTTCAGGTCCTCTCGTTGGGGAGCTTCCTGACAAAACGCGAACAAAATGACGCTAAAACTACTTGTTAAGCTGGACTTAGTTGTAGTAATAATATAGAAGATAAGGGAGGTGAGTTTTAGTCAGTAAAAATCTGACACTACTATAAGCATCGGGCTTATAGTGTCTCTGAAGATTTCTCACCTTCCTGCGGAAAAAAAAAAAAAAAAAATCAATGTGTTACCCTATGGCGTATACGTTTTTTATTTGTTTTATTTTTAGGTAATTTTTCTTCAGTTTTTTAATATAATATTTACCGCTCAAAAACAATATTTTATAAAACCATATGTATATTATTTATATTTTTGTAAAGTTCTGCAAACTACGCAAATAATAATAATTTTACTTTGTGGTCTTTAATAAATATGTACATACAACATATGTATGTATTTATATACATATGTATCCACATTCTACATATATTTTATTGGTATGTTTTCTTCTTTGATTGCAATTGATTGAAAACTGCATATTGAAATTTATACCAGTGAACAATTATTAATTATTTAAATGAATTTATTTTTCTTTGTTCAACAATAATAATTATAGTGTGACAAAATAAAATTAACGGCCCAATGAATCAGATGAAATATTTACAAAATTCAATATTGAAAACAGCTAGAATATTGTTTATTTATGTTTCATTGTTCGACATGATAATATATATGTATATAAGTAGGTTTATATTTTTGATCAATCACAAATTTTTAATATTCGAAAGTAATAAGGTAAACACATAAAATTAAAAAAAGGTAATAAAATTCAAAATTGATATACCTAATAATAAATTGTTATGTGTAGGGCAAAATGAAACGTAGACTGATATAAACATATGAAGATCTTGATGAATGGCTTCAGGTGCTTACCATACCCAAATACGACTTTGATTCGAATTACCGATAATTTCAATTTTATTATACATATTTTGTATGGATATTTTCAGCAAAACATAAAACAACCCATCACATGTACTGTACCAAATTTTACTTCGTTACTATGATTGTTGAATAAAATATTTTGCATTTTATCCACTGTAATAAAACCAAACTTTTTTCGCTACGGTTATTCCACGAAATAAAAATCAATTTTTATATTATAAATACACTATACAGTATACAGCAATAAACCTCTTTCGATACGATATATGGAGGTGATTTTGGTTAAAACAAAATGTGTCACCGTCAGCTACAGTTGTGTTTTTATTTTTATTGTTTTTGATTTTAATGAAACCTCATCTTTTGAAACAACAAAGACATCCATAGATTGAAGAATTCATCAAACTTGAACTCACTCTTTGCTACCAATTAGTGCCAAGGGCATCCTTTATTTGATTCTTTCGTCTGATGTCTGTGCCCTTGTCCTTCACTCAAAGCCGGTCGATTTATATAAATTGCAATAAAACGAAACAAACAAAAAGCTTGATTTCATCGAATCAACTGTGAGTGTGACGGACGCGGAAATGTCAAATTGTATATACCTAATATATGTACATCACAATGGAATCTCAATCATCGGAATTTTATTTTTTGTTTTGTTTCAATAAAATGTAAGATTCTCCACTTCACCTTTTGAACTGAACAACTCAGCCACATTTAGAACTGAACTGTTGATTTCAGAGAAGTTTTCACATCTTGTCCAAAAATAATATCAAGTTGCTGAGTGAATTAGGTATACATAAATTAAGGTTGGAAGGGTCAAAAAAAAAATATACATATAACTGAGTCAATAATAATACATGCCCACATATGTACATACTCGTATATGAATTCGTATAAGAATATATATTTGGTTTTAACATTAGGTGGGGCTTGAAAATGTCAATTGGCTAATGGACAATAACCAATTCTGAACTGACCCGTTATGGGTTTAGAAGAATAATTTTTCTTTCATTTCATTCAATGTGCAAACACTCCGAATGTCCTGAATAATTTATGAGTTTTTCCTCAACTCAGAGATATGGGTGAAGTGATGAACAACTGATATTACGATTCTATATCGATTTTATTGACTTTGAAGTAAATGTATTTTTATTTGAAACGTCAATACTTTTTTTAAATTACTGTGAAAAGATTTTTTTTCAGAGTTATTTTTTCTGAATTTTTTCAATTAAAAGTAGAATATTAATTTTTGTTATCTTCTGAAGCACAGAGGTTGGTGTTATCGTATATTTTGATCAGTTATTGACTTTTATAAATTTAAATATCTAGGCAGTTCAGTTTCTTCTTATTTAAAAAAAAAAACAATAATACCATTAAATATCCTGAATCTCTTAGATTCTGGAAATGTGTCATTGACGTTTTGTTTGTATAGCTTTGGATTCTATAACTTTGCTATGGTCTCTATAACTTAGATCAATTGTTTTTTTAAGAGATTTTTATGTGTACGTTTGCCCATGTTTAGTGTAAGAGTGTAAGAGATAAGGTAAAATACAAGTTTCTATTAAAATGTTCAAAATTATATTTTGTAAATCGACATTATTATTGGAAAGATCAAGCATTTCTATAAATTATGAAACACAACTTCTTTAAGTGGCCACTTATCGGCTTTCTTTGCAATATTTTGTGCTTTCATATTTCAAGATGAAGATTTCGAAGTTAAGCTCTCGGATTATTTGTATGCTATTTACATTGTGTGGTAAAAAAAAAAATACCGATTTTTCGCATAATATCGGTCCTTCACACAAAAACTTTTAAGGCGGTGAAACGAAGCTATGTACGAATCCACCAATTAGTGAGGAAGCCGAGCCATCCGTTTTAAACTAGATGCAAATCCTTTAAACTTTCACATTGTGTATACATCAGCTTTTCGATTCTAACGTGCAGGTTTTTAAACTCCCATATGAAGCATTTAACACCAATTTATGAAAAATCGACATCTCATTTATTTCAGATGGTCTCTATTCGAGAGTTAATATGCACTTGCAGTCACTGATTAGGTAGTGCAGCATGGTTTTAACCACTTCTGTAACTATTTTATTTTGAAGGTCAGGATGTAGATCATTTTTTCTTTCTTATATACCAAAAGGTATTTATTATTTCAAGAAGAACTTTGCTTTGGAATTTTCGGATATGTTCAACATTTGTTTTCTCTGTGCAGGCCCATAGTTGGATGCCATTTATCCAATTGGGTTTCAGTACCTCCTTCTATAACATTAGTTTGTTTTGGATGGATAGAATTCCCTCTTTCTGTTTTTCAGTTTTAGCTGTTCTATTTTCTTTTTGATGTTGTCTTTCCATGTAAGCTTTGCGACCAATGTCATTCCAAGGTATTTGGCATTATTGGCATAAGGTACTTCTGTACTGTTTATAGAAATTGGAACATTATTTATGTTATTATTTATAAAACTTATATACGTCGATTTTGTTTCATTTGGTTTGGTATGCCATTATGCCTGGGAAGGTTTGTACTCAAGTCCCAAGTGCCAAACCCTGTCAAAGGCTTGAGAAACATCTAAGAACATACCTTAGCATACTTTTTTATCTTCAAGTTAATTTCCACCAAATCCGTAATTCCACGTGATTGGTCTATCATATAATTTTTAATTTTAAATCCAAACTAATGGCTTGAAATTAATCTTCTTTCTTTAAGTATTTCCCTGAGCCTTTCCAGAAGTAATTAATTGAAAACTTTTTTTATGAGATAATCTGTTGACACATCCTTCTTACTTCTTTGAAAGTGAAAAAAGGAATTTCACGTTAGTCATTCCTACCAACAAACTAAAGGATCAATAGCCGTATTTGATGGGAATGGTTTAAAAGATTTTTAGCAAAAAGATCAGCTCTTTGTTTCGGGTTTCTTTACTGTCAGGTTTTGTGTTAGTAGTCTTTTTAGACGGTTTGCTGTTTTTTTACAAATAGTATTTGGTAGAAGCATCTATCGTAACACTTTTCTGAAATCTACATAATGCATCATTTTTGGACTCAATGATTCTGTTTTTTAGTTCGTTATTTAGACTGTTAAAAAATTAAGAGATATTCAAAAATAGAGTATGTTTGACGAAAACAATTTATGGTAAAAATACCTGACATTTTCAACTTTTCAGCTAAGTATCGAAAATTCGCAAATTTTTGAGTTTCAGGCATTTCATTGCTCATAGTTTTAAATTTGTGAAAAGTATAATAAATAAATAAATCTATTCTTCTAAAATCCTTTTAAAGTATGTTATTCCATATTCCTTTTTGACTTCTCTTAAGCAATCACTGAAATTGTGCTGTGAATATGAATAAAACTAGCGCACGTATCTATTTAGAATTGAAAGCAATTTTCACTGTACAGGTACATACATACATACATAGGTATATACATATAACAAAAAGCTTTTTATTTTCCAATTGACATTCTATATTCATAACAACCACTCAAGGACGTACAAACAACTCCCAGTAGGCGACGAGGACATCGAGGATAACAAAAAGCGACGGTGACATTCTCAATTTGTATTCCCACAGTATTCAGTACACAAACCGAAGTATACGTTTGTAATTAGTTACAAATTCACAACATTTTATGCTATGGCTATCACACACAGAAAATCACTACCAAGCATCAAATTACACACACACAAAAGTCTTTATAGCTATTTCAAAAATGTAGATGTTCATCACCATTTTCAAAATACCATGTCCTTTCAAAGATTAAAGAAAGTTACCCTCTGTATAACTAGTGAAGAGGACATCGGAACAAGTGGCCCTTCATCGCCCTTTAGCAAACAGTAATGGTCGCCTTCCTAAACGGATTCAATTCCAAGCTGTTAGCCTTCGCAATATAGCACAGGCATGGCAATAACTGGAGATAGCTTGTTATTGAGCACGAGCACGTCTAGTGTATATTACACTACACTACACTACACTACACTACACTACACTACACTACACTACACTACACTACACTACACTACACTACAATACACCATCATCGTCATTGCCATCGTCATCTTCATCAGTATAACACCATCAAATCAATTCACATTTATACGTTCTGGTGCAATCGAACCCATTGGCTTGGTCAATCTAATCCCTGCCATAACATACAATGATTTGAAGGACTCTCTCCGGTGTAGGTTGTTTGCCATCTTATTTTTTTCATACCGTGTTTGATTACCAGTTACTGCGGAGAAAGCAGTATACGATGTTGTGCCTCTTGTGACTCTATGCAATTGACGCACCTGACAGAGACAGGCTACCGGAAAATTGCTAAACCTTTTACCTTTAATCAGCTGCTATGGGAGTTAGTATAACCGTGAGCTAACCTATTCGGAATGTTGTGTTTTTATTTTTCAGAGAAGGACTCTTTTTGTATTCCATATCAACACGTATGTGATGTTGAAAAGGATTTTATTTTGAAGCACGTACTTGTTTAAGGATAAAACAAGAAAAAATAACAAGAGTAACTAAACAAATTTTATTTTTGTTGGTATAGGGACATAGTACATACGAACGTGTTTAGTATATAAAGTTAATAATTTTATTTCGTCCATCCTTTTAGAAGCTGGATTCTGGTAAGTGCTTGTAGCAAGTGGTTATGTGGGAGTTTGATTAAGGACAACAATATTATTTTTACGTTTTTGATTTTATTATAATATTTACTTTTCTACAATACAAATGAGTACATATAGTTTTCTATTGAAAACATATACTATATAAAATACCTCCAAGCATCCTTCCTACAGCTGGATTAAGGATTGATTGATTGCTATTATTAAGAAAGATAAGATGATTAAGTCATAGATCAAGTAGCACGTGGGATTAAAATCAGTTTAAAATAGCAGTAATTTTGTATCTCTCTTTTTAAGCAAATTATTTCAACTTCTTCAAATCCAAAAAAAAGCTACAGATTCAAATACAAACTCTTACAAAACAGGGTCCATAGCCTTATTTGAAAATGCTTCCCTTTGATTTGTAGGAGTAATTCATTGAAACAAATTACACCTCAATGGAATGTCCATTTCCAATCCCATGGAAATGTATGTTGCGACTAGAAGATAAAAAAGGTACCTACTGTTTATATTTATTTCACTTAATACATTTAGAGATCAATTACATACATTTGGTAAATATTGAATAAAGATGGGTAGGCTAGTTTACCAAGTTCTCATTTACATGCATTATATCCTATCTATTAATTTAAAAATTATCTTACAAGAAAAACATGGATTCGTGAAAAAAATCTACAATTACTAACTTAATTTAATTATTAATTTCCCATAGGAAGTTATTGTAATGGGTCCGATTTGTCAAAATTAAAATTTTGACATTTCTCGATGTTTCAAGGTCCCTAGAGTCGAAATAAAAGATTTTTAGAAAGATGTCTGTGCGTGCGTGTGTGCCTACATTCGTACGTCTGTACGTCCGTATGTCTGTACGTTCGCGACGTTTTTTCGTCCTCCATAGCTCAAGAACCAGAAGAGATATCGACTTCAAATAAATTTTGTTATACAGATAATAATGCAGAAAGATGCAGAAAGGGCTCTCAAGAAAATTGCGTGGGTAGTTTTTTTACCATAGCAGTTTAAAAAAAAGGTGAACATTTTGGTTAACCCTAAATATCTTACGAACAAAAAACGCTAGAGACTTGAATTAAATTTTATATAATATACTGTAACGTGATACCAAACAAGTAAATTTTTTGAAAAAAATCCAATTAACGATTTTTTTATAAATCAGAAAACTGAAAAAAAAAATTTGTCACCTCTAAAATTTTAACCTGATCTTTTGTATTATTTAATTGCCAATGACAATGGAAATGTATCAAAGAAATGCAAAACTACATTTCGTTAAAAGAGTCTGTATCTAAATATATATTTGTACAAATAACGAACACATGTAAGTGCGTTTTTTTAAGAAAAAAAAACGCAAAAGAAATCTCTAACTCAATTTTCGAAAAAATAATATTTGCCCGGTCGATTTGTTGCTATTTTCACAAAAACTAACTTTTGTGTCAAATTTCATGATTCTAGAATATCAGGAAGCCCGTCAGAGTTTTTATCATCAGCCAGTCAGTAGTTAGTCAGTTGTAATTTTTAATAAATTTGTGTTTTCAGGACCTATACTTTTTTATTTTTAATCAAAGGTTTTGATATTTCTTTTATATGACAGAGACACAGAAAAAAGGAGCTGAAATTTAGTAAAGTTGATATACTTGACTAGTTTATTAAATTATTTTAAATTTAAAATTTCTGACTGTATTGATTTTGAAGTTAAAGGCGATTTGAAAATAGGTTAAGTTTGTTCTAGTGAAACGGGATCAGTGCCTAAGTACTATAATCGAGTTACATATTCCTATTCTCAAGAAATAAATCAATTATCAAAGTCTGGCTGGTCTAAAGCTTTGTTTAAAAAGAGTCAGCTTGTGGATTTGTCTACAACTTTAACAAAATATTAATAACAATATTTTATATGAGATAAAAATTGAATGTCAATATCTTTCTTTTTGTAGGTCAATTTAATTTGTCTAAAAATCAACTTTAAGTTGGTAACAATATTTTGCATATAAAACAAGTTTAATTTTAATATCTGTTTTTGTTCACGAGATTTTTAGTCGAAAATCAATTTTAGCAGCAGTTTTTATTATCTTAACAACAAACATTTATCACAGAATGAAATCATATTGAAGTTAAAACCTTCATTTATTCAATTTTTGCCAAAAGATATTCGTGTCGAAAATCAATTTTTTCTAACTTCTAGTAGTGTTTTATGTAGGTTTTTATTTTATGTAAGAAAGCCATTACTTCAACTTTATCAGTAGTAAAAAATGTTATTCTTCGTTGCGTACAATTGTTTTGGAGGTAAAATCAATTTTTGTTGGTAAAATATTCGCGATGACAAATATTTTTTTTTCCATTTTTTTTTTTTTAATTTAATTGATTTTTTTTTAAATTATACTAGTTTGGTAATACGTCACATTATATATATTATAAAATTCTAGGGATCTTAAAACGTCTAAAATATTAATATATTGATATAGAGAAACCACGAATTAAAAACCAGGCGTATTAATGAATGAGTCTTACTTATACCACTTTTGAAATGTTTACAAACAAACACCGAAGTGATAGTTGTAAATGAGTGCATTTTTTTTTAAATATTGCATCATAAACCTTTTTGTGAATTGTTCTAGTGGCCAAAAGTATTTTATTCAAATTGTATCGATCTAAAACTTGCAAGTACAAATTTAGGAGATGTTTAACTAAAGTCAATGTAGCACTAATTAATCCTTTTCAGTCAGTCGTTCTTTGACTTTCAAAGAGAGAGCAAGTGATTAGTAGCTAATTTTAAATTAAAAAAAGTAAATTGCATTTGTAAGGTTTTAGTGTTTTAAGAAGGCAGTGTGCCACAGTTTTTTTAAGTAATCGACCGCCTAGTGGAGGTGGCGTCGGAACACAGCTCCAAGGGTCGTGGGTTCGAATCCCGTGCGGAGTGCACGAAAATTATTGCAGCTTTTTTCCATAATCGAGAAATTTCAGATTTTATTGATTTGGAAGAAAAGCAGATGGAGAAGGAGAGAAAAGCAGGGGTATCGAAAGATACCTCTGCCAACAAATCAGGCGATGTTGCGGTGGTTCCAGCAGCGGTACCGCAAACAACCGCAACAACATCAGGTCAGGCATCTGACCAGTCAACGGCCAGACCAAAAAGAAAATTAAAAAAACAAAGCCCAAATAAGGTTGAAAGAACCAATTCGGCTAAGAGGCAGGCGAACAAAAAAAAAATGGAGAAGAGGGAAGGAATCACCACGGACAGTGAATTCTCAGACTACGTCGAGTCTGAGAAAACTGAATATATGTCCGAAGGTGGAGAGGGGCTCTTCAGGCCACCGAATATAGACCTAATTCTATCGGAGCCAGAGCCAGTCCCGCAGACAAACAAGGTTGTGGAGGTAGCGGCGGACCTCCAAGATGAAAGAGAACTGGTGCAGGCCCTGCAAGTCAAACAGGCAGAGATCAGCCAGTACGAGCAAAGCCTCAATAAGCTCAAGGAGGAAATAGAGCCCCTCCTCAGTGCACTTAAGCTGAAACAAGAGGCGCGCCGACGAAAAGAGGCAGCCCAAAAACAACAGCTGCAAAAACAACAACCACAGCAGCAAAAACAACCACAACCCAAGCCCGCTTCCAAATACACAGGAGCGGTGCAAAATAAAAAGACGCCAGCAGCAGCGACAGGCCCAATTGCTGAGGGCCCATCGACTTCGGCTAAGGCAAAACAGCAGCAACAACAACAGCTACTACCAAGGCAGCAGGAGCAACAGAAACAGCAGCAGCAGCAGCAGAAGCAGCAGCAGAAGCAGCAGCAACAGCAGCAACACCAGAAACAACCACAGCCCAAGAAGGAGAAGGTGCCACCGATAAGGACCCATAGAGTTGACCTGGACGACATAAAACAGGTATGTAAGTCGGCCACTAAGGGCAATTTTTTCATTAAAATCCTTAACGAAAAAGAAAAGAATTATTCGGTCCAGTGCTTCTCACTGGCCGAATACAACTTAGTAAAAGGGTTACTAAAAGAGGCCACAGCTGAGTTCTTCAGCTTCACGCCCAAAAGTGAAAAATTAAAGACGGTCCTACTGAAGGGCATAAGTTCCTGCACGGAACCGGAGGCGCTCTTAGCTGAGCTCCGCCAAAAAGCCATCGACGATCTCGATTTCATCGGGGTCAAGCCTTTCACTACGGTGAAGTCCAGGCGAGGGGGTTACAGGCTGCCAATGTTCCTCGTACCATTATCGCCCCAAAGTAGGCTTGAGAGTCTGAGGGAAATCAAATGCCTCGACTATCAAGCCATACACTGGGAGACATTAAAAAGGCACGACGACATTTTACAATGTACGAAGTGCCAGAGGTTCGGCCATGCCGGAGCCAACTGCAATATGCAGTTGCGCTGCGTCAGGTGCTCTGAAACCCACATTAAGGGAGAGTGCAAGCTGGGGAATGAGCGGGTTGAGGATTTGACCCAGCTCAAGTGTGTCCTTTGTGGAAACCAAGGGCACCCCGCTAGCTATAGGGGATGCCCTAAGGTCCAAGTAATGAAACAGAAACAGGCCAGTCAAAAAGCCGAAGAAAGTCGAACAGTTCGACAGGCTCCTACACAAAAATTCGTGGATCCCAAATTTTCCTACGCCCAAATGGTGTCAGGGAATGGGAACACGAGACAGGCTCCACCAACGGTTGCCCCAAAGGCCCCTGTGCCTAAGGCACCAGAGGTGCAGCCTGACATTGTAGCCTTGTTGTTGAACATTCAAGGTCAACTTACAGGACTGCAAAGTCAGATAAAGGAGCAAGGCAAAAGGGTAGATCATCTCTACTCTTTGTTGCCTGGCCTGGCGCAATTTAGACCATAATGGGCGCGCTGCCGGAGACGCGCCTAAAAGTCCTAGCTGTGAATGTAAATTCACTGATTAGGATTGAACGAAGAGCCAATATGTTCCAATTGTTGAAAGACTACAGTCCCGATGTGTTTATGGCTAGCGAAACTAAGCTAAACCACAAACACAAATTGACTCATAAAAATTACAATATCGTAAGAAGAGACCGGCCCGACTCCACTCAAGGGGGCGGTGTCGCTCTCTTTATACGAAAAGGCATTAATTATAAAGTCATATACAACAATGAATTGCGAAAGCTCAAGACGCTAGAAGTTTGCGTTGTATGCATCTCTCTCACTCAAGGGAAGCGGATGTATATGATTGCGGCTTATGCGGCTGGAGCTCCGCAGGTTACTTACTTTGCTTCAGAACTCGAGATTCTTTTTAGGGAACTTAAACTGAGCTTGGAAGAAAACTATTTCATCTTGGCCGGTGATTTGAACGCAAAACATGAAGATTGGGGAAATCAACATAGTAATCCCAGAGGTAACCATCTTTTTAATTTGATGAATCTTTACAGCGTTGAATATGGCGTCGACCTGCTGGCTACTGAAAAGCCATCGTATCCAAGAACCGGCTCCTTTCTGGATCTTTTGCTGTACGACACCAGACTGACAGTTACAGACAAAGTGGGTAATCACCCTCGAAACTGCTTACAGACAGTCGAGTACGACAGTGATCACTGCGGACTGGCTGCTGTAATGCAGATTCCGAACGAACGCGTGGAGTTGGAGGAATACGTTGCAACGCATTCTTACAATTACAGTAAGATGCGCTGGCCTCGTTTCACCAACGCCCTAGCGAGAGAACTTCGTTCGAGTGACATAGCCCCACCAAACAACAGAAACCTGACAAATACAGAAATTGACCAACATTTACAACAGATGAATGAAACAATAAAACGAACAATGGAACGGACAATACCAAAGTACAAAGAACGGGACCAAATGGACGCTTACAGAAACTCGACTATTGACTCACTACGTAAGCACAAGAGTGGCTTACTGACAAGACTCAAAAACTTGTACAGACGACTTACAGACCCACACGACTTGGAGGTTAGGACACTGAAGTCGTCAATAAAAAATGTCAATATGTTGATTAAGGAGAACTACAGGTTATCAATTAACAAGTACTGGGACCGCAAGATCCGGTCAGTTAATTCCAGTGACCCTGGTATGTTCCCTAAAATCAACAAGATATTTAGGAAAAAGAACGACAATGACCTTCCGTGTCTGAAACTCCAAAGAACTGAAGAGAACAGAGACGTACTCATGACAGCGCAAATAGATCCAGAAGAAGCCATCTTTGACGATGACTTTTATATAATTGAAGATCCGAAGGAAAAAGTGGAGGCGGTGGGAGCTGCTTTCCAGCAAGTGTACAAGGTGAATGCTAGCACTCGCCCCAACCACGACCTGGATAATAGAGCCCTACTTAATCACTTTTACCTTCGAAATGATATAACACATTGGCGATCTGAGAACCGCGGTTTTATGCGGTTCGATGACGATTCCTTGGCAAATGCCATAATCGCCGAGCAAACGGGACCAAGTCCCTTGTTAGTGACGAAGGTTGAGCTTCAGCTCATCTTCAACTCAATAAAAAATAAAAAGTCAGCAGGTGTCGATGGTATATCCAACGTTGTACTAAGACATTTACCGATGGAGGCAATTGACATTTACACCACACTCTTCAATAATGCACTGAATAATGCATATTATCCAGTGCATTGGAAGACCGCTGTGGTTCATCCTCTCCCGAAAAAGGGAAAGGACAACTCCAACCCGTCAAATCTTCGGTCGATAAGTCTTCTTCCGAGCATCAGCAAAGTTTTCGAAAAGATCATCAATAGGGCTCTGACTAAGTGGGCTGCGGACAACAAAATAATTCCGGATAAACAGTTCGGGTTCAAGGCGGGTCATGACACAATTCATGCTGCGTCTAAACTCGTTTCTGATATCCAATGGAATAAAACAAAACAACAATGCACAGGTGCTGTTTTGGTTGATTTGGAAAAGGCCTTTGACACCGTATGGTTAGAGGGTCTTTACCTAAAACTGAGCAGGCTTGGCATAAGCAAGCCATTGTTGTATATACTTTATGATATGCTTAACGGTAGAAAGTTTGTTGTCAAAAGTGGCAATGTAACTTCTACCAAAACATTCTTAATTAAAAATGGTCTTCAACAGGGAGCGGTGAATTCGCCGATTCTCTTCAGCATTTACACCAGCGATCTGATAGGTAGTCTTACAAAGGCAATTGCGTACGCCGACGATCTTATTGCGTACAGAACGGCCCGAAAGGTTGAGGTTATTAGAATTCTCTTGCAGCGTGATTTCGACAAGATTCAGCGATATTGCAACGACTGGAAACTGAAAATAAATGTCCATAAGTCGGAGACAATTCTGTTCCGGACTCCGTTGGCTATGGCCACGAGGGATACGTGCAAGAATTGGCGCAAGATGGTTATCGTTGATCTTCACGGGCAGCCATTAGCGAGCAAAAGTGTAGTGAAGTACCTCGGTATCTGGTTAGATCAGTATTTATATTTCGACAGACATATAAATGCTGCTCTGACCAGGGCCAGAGGAGCCTTCGCTCTGACGAAACGGCTGTTTTTTAGCAGTCGGCTTGACCCCAGAGTCAAGGTAATTTGCTACATGGCCCTCATACGGCCGATGATCGTTTATGGTTGTCCTGTGTGGTTCAACGTTGCCCCTTCCCAGATGGAGAGGTTTCGGGTGTTCGAGCGGCAGTGTTTACGACGCTGTACCGGCTTATATCGAACAGCCGAATCTTCTTACGTGCACTACTATTCCAACGAGGTCCTATACAACGGGGCTCGAATCAACAGAATTGACAATTTCGTGATAAAACTCGTTCGAGGTCACATTGCAAGAGCTATGTCTTCGACCAACAATTTAATTTTCGGGGCGTTCTATCCGAACGACGAGTATTTTGAAAGTGCACGCTTGAGCGGCTTCATTCCACCAGAGGCATTCCTCTTTTTAGATAGATGCGGTCTGATACAGGATAGATTGGCAGTTCCGTTAATCTACCACGTCAGACGACGAACCGTGGATAGGCGACTCCTGTACAATCGGGACGTCATGGCACAAGGCGGAGCAGAGCTCCTTCGGTTCAGTAGGGCTGTGTCCGAACGGGACCGAACTGATAGGGTGAAGCAGGAGAGCCAGTTTTGGTGGCTTCAATCGGCACTTGATAGTGAGTAGTCGGGATGGGGTTTTAAGCCTTGGCCGGCTTACATACTTGTTTTATAGTCTTAGGGTTTAGTTTTAAGTAGGCATGGTGGCACAAAAAACAAAAAAAAACATACAAAAAAAATACAAAAAATACAAAAAAAAATAAAATAAAAAAATAAAAATAAAAAAAAAAACAACATGGAATAGTAAAAAAAAAATACAAAAAAAAAGACAAAATATGAAAAACAAAAAACGTTAGATAGTTAGATTTGCTGCTGTGGTTGTTCTAGTTTTAAGTAGGTTATAGGTAGAATAGGTAGTTTTAGTTAGCTTTAAGTTTTATATTAAGGACCTTATTTTAAGTAGTTTTTAAGTAAAAATAAAAAAGGATATTGACATTAGTTTTTTCTAAATTTTCTAATGAATACAAAAATAAATAAAATGAATTGAAGTTAAATAGATCTTAGGGCCGAAAGGCATTAGCATTAAGTATTATTGTTTAACTTAGAGTGTCCGTATGGGACCAGTAAGTTAGTTGTAAGTTATGGTTAATTAGGCAAGTTTTATGAATTTTTGTCTAGCTTTAAGATAGATTTAAGATTGAATTAATAAAAATGAATTGAAAAAAAAAAAAAAAAAAAAAAATCCTTTTCAGGAGCGCGGTTTTCGTTACTTAAATAAAAGCTTTTTTCCAAGGTACAAAACTAAGACATTTGTATAATGAAGAATAAACACTGCTTTTTACTATTTATAAGGTCATCCTATTACTCTATCGGACATAAATGGCAAAGAAAACTTAATCTTAAAACAGCTTTTTTGGCCAAAATAAAAGCTATAATAAATTGATATTGACATTTAAATCATTAAAGTGATCCAATATCCCCCTAAGTCAATGACTACTTAAACCAAATGACTCTTCATTACTTAATACATAAATACATCTCTTACCCAAGGATTCTTTGTTGAATATGTAGTATCGTCTGGGTGGTTATGCGTCTGATGTCTACACCACATAATGGTAAATGATACTTTTAGCATTAGAGGATATTAAATTATCATTTTCTATGTCTGCTTCTCTGATGATGCCTCATTTAGGCTAAATTTATTGTCTCAATGAGAAAAGTCTATAGATTACTATTTGTTATTCTATCTGAATATAGATAACTAGAAGCTAAGTTCGTCTATCCTATAATTAAGAAATAATACATTCATAGACGTGTTTGAATCTAAATTTGTTATTTGTTTGCTACAATAAATGAATCCAAATAGATTATTTTTTTTCTACATAACAAACAAAATATACCACATTTCACTGAGCATTTTTGGTTATATAATTGCATTTTGAATAGATGGTTTTTATTTGGATAGCTTTTTGTGTGCAATGCACGTTCAATTGAATGAAAATAAATTGATTTGCATAGCTCTCTTCACAGCATGTGGCTTATCTGAATTTAATATACTCGTAGCTCAATTTCAATGTAAGTAAAAAAAAAACAAAAAATCTAATTAGTGCAACTTTACATTTTGAAGATTAAATTTAAAAAATATTCAAATTCTTTTTTGAGCGACAAAACACGGGTCATAGTTCCAATACCAGGTTCTCGAATTACACTTTTACAACAGCCAACTTAATCTTTTTTTGCGACCATCTTTTATTACTAAATACCAAAAGTAAAAAGAGGGTGGGATGCGACCCATACTGATAACTTGCCATCCCGTCTGTCGATTTGTCTTGCTTAAAAGTTTGTGTATATGTATCAGTTTTTACCAAATTTGCGTAATATTTTTTGTAGATTTTATTTTATTGTATATCGAAAATAATATTTTTTGTGAAATAAAATAAGTTTGAAGCCAATATTTTTAATTTTTGAAAAGCTATTTGAGTCGAAAGTAAATTTTTACCAAGTTTTAGTATTGTCGTTTTTTTAGGTTTTTAATTTTTTGTAAGAAAAACTATCAATTCAATTTTTTTCAAAATTTTACTGAATGTTGAAAACAATATATTTTGAAAGATAAAAGTAGTTTAAAGCCAATATATCAAACTTTTGAAAAGATATTTGAGTCGAAATTCAATTTTTACCAACTTTGAGTAATATTTTTTTTAGGTTCTTATTTTTTATAAAAAAAATTTCAAAATTTTATCAGATGACAAAAACATCATTTTTCGTCGCACAAAATTATTTTGGAGATGAAATCATATTTTAGTCGTAAGATGTTCGAAATTTTTTTGTTCAGTTTTTTTGATTTATAAAAAAAAACGTAACAATATATAATATACAATTTAATTCAAGTCTCTAGCGTCATTGGTTCATGAGATATTTACGGTTAACCAAAATTTTCACCTTTTTTTTAAGCTGCTATGGTAAAAAAAAACACCCACGCAATTTTCTTGAGAGCTTTTCCTGCATCTTTCTGCCTTATTATCTGTATAATAAAATTTATTTGAAGTCGATATCTCTTCTGGTTCTTGAGCTATGGACGACGAAAAAAACTTCGCGAACGTACGAACGTACGGACGTACGGACGTACGAACGTACGGACATACGGACGTACGGACATACCGACGTACGAACGTACGGACATACCGACGTACGAACGTACGGACATACCGACGTACGGACGTACGGACATACCGACGTACGGACGTACAGACGTACGTACAAACGCACGCTCAGACATCTTTCTAAAAATCTTTTATTTCGACTCTAGGGACCTTGAAACGTTGAGAAATGTCAAAATTTTCAATTTGACAAATCGGACCCATTACAATTACTTCCTATGGGAAGTTAAAAATTAAGTATTTCTTTTCTTTAGTTTTTTACCATAAAATACTTTTTGAATTCTTTTTAAATTAAAACTTCAACTATGTATGTGTATGTGAAACAATGTTCCGGGAAACTTTCTTCACGAGAAATCACCCGATGTTTCTTTTGAAAAAACTCTTCTGTACTAGAATGCTTTCAGGATAAGGGCTGACTCCACTTCACCCAAAAGAACATTTTCAATAAAAGTATAGAATTTCTCTGTGGCACGTCCTTATGAATTAATTTGAACTATTTCATGGTGGACTTAACATAATATACCATACTGTATACCTGCAAAACAATGAAGATATTATCAACGCAGTAAATGTATAGATATCTTTTGTCCTTTCACATTTAATTAAATTTATTTGTCAAAACATTTTCACTACTCGTATTTCATTAATTTTAATATTTGTTCTCCTTTTGATGCAGTAAAATAGCTTAGAACTGTAGTGTTGATTTTTAATCTTTTAATCCTATTTCCTTAGAAAAAAAAAACAAATTTAATTGCACAAAACTTCTTGTGTCAATAGTTTATTCTAAAAAACAAATCCATAACAATAAAACCTTAAAATACTTTTCCTGCTAAACACTGTTTCAAGGAAGGTTTCTGGGCTCAAGGTTTAACTTTTTAAATTTTTTTGTAACTGTTTTGTGGTTATTTGACATAAATGCTCTCAAAATTAATTAACGTAATTCTGTCATAAAATTTAAACCACTAAAGTTTAGTTCGTTTATGACATTTTCTTAGGGTTAAACACATTTGTTTTGAAGCTTTAGAAAATAACATAATATCAACCACATTACATACCTATAACCTTAACCAAAAAAAAGTTATTTAGTTCCTAAAATATTCAATTGTGTAACATTTTGGGTCTACCTAAAAATGTTTGGTGGAAATAAATTCTTAACCAAAATAGTGAAGTGATTAAAATGGGAAATTCCAAAAACTATTTTATACCATAACCAAATTTTGAGGTTAACAGAAGTTGCTACGTGAGCTCATTCTAAGAAAAAAATATGGGTTTTAGAAGACTGAAACTCCAATTTATAGCGAGACAAAACGATCACATAATGAGAACTATATGTATGTGATACTTAAGTATAATTCTTTACGATTCAAATCAACAGCGACATTTCTCTACGACCCTTTCTATTTGTATACAGGGTGAGCTATCTACTAGTTTCTTATTGGCTGCGTTCAATCTTGTATTGGATAGGGTATCTTGGATAGGTGGATTTTTAGATACCTTGCTCTACGAGTTGGATAGCTGTATTGAGATAGCTGTCAAAAAATAAAAACAACTTTCAGCTGTTCAAAAAAAGCAGAGAAACATTTAAGCTTCGAAGTCAAAATTGTTATAAGATAAAACATTTAATGGATAATTCAACTGATACGTCGGACGATGATGAATTGATGAATTGATAGGTGCGTAACAATTTAATAAATAAGAGATAACCTTAATCTGTAATCTATGTTAAATTTCCTCTTAGCTCAATTGGAATTCTATACGATTAATAATAATTTACCTGCGAAATCTCCGGTTTTCAACGATTTACGTTTAACAGAAACTATCCTAACAGAAACGAGGAATATTATAAAGTGACAATGCCTAGATATAGCAAATAGCTTCTTCATCGTCTATTATGTACAGAACATCCTCAAATACAACTTCAACTTACATTTTGTATTTTTTTGTTTACCAACAAATACAAAAAGCTGAAATCAATGTTCAAGTTTCTTGAAATTTAACCATGTGTTGAATCAGCTGTTCTGTCCGATACCTACATAACATATCCCATAAATTCTTGGATAACTTTGGATTCCTTTTTTGACATCTCAGCTGTTTTTGATCAGCTGCTATTTTACACGTAAAACACTAACAAAAAGGTATCCGGATACCCTATTTGTCTGAGATTGAATGCAGCCATTGAATCAGTTATTTTGACAATTACACTGATTTTGGTGTGGATTGTGGAATGAGATGTCTTTGAAAATAAGGTCAACTGTTGTCATTACAGAACCATGAAAATCAACTTATTTTTAACTGAAATTAAAAACATGAATTTGGAAGAACTTCTTGGCAATGTCTATTTACCGCCTTGGAGATGCGATTTGACCCATTTTGACTTTTTATGTGGGAACCGCAACGCAATGTTGTTATGTCAACAATCCAGAAACGATTCAATCACTTGAGGCCAATATCATCCAAATAATGCGTTAGAAAATTGGAGCGACATAATATACATACATTGGAAAGATATAGGCAAGCCAGTCGGGTTCCATAATTAATTGTAATAATTGCTTTAATTAAAAATAGACTTGAATGCGACCCACACTGATAAGTTTCCATCCCGACTATCGATTTGTCTTGCTTAAAACTTTACAAAAAAACATTCATAACAATATTTTGTGTGAGAAAAATAATTTGAAGTCAAAATCTTTATTTGTTCTCCCAATATTTATGTCGAAAACCATTTCTTATCAATTTTTTGTTGTTTTCGTAGGTTTTTGTTAAAAAAGTTGTCGGTTGAGTTTTTCTAAAAAAAACTATATATAAATTACCAACAAAATTTTGCATTTATGATGAAATAGTTTGGTTTCGAAATCTATTTTTGTTAATGAGATCTTTAACCGAAACCCTATTTCTACCAGTTTTAGTAGCATTTTTTGAAAATTTGTATATCTTATGTAAACGAATACAGATTAGATTTTTCTTAGAACAATATCTTACGTTAACACCAAAATTAAGCACAGAATGAAGTAATTTTAAAGACATTTTCTTCACGAGATATCGTGAATCGAATATCAATTTTTACCAATTTTGTGTACTATTTTGTATAGATTTTAATTTTTATAAAAAAAAATACTAAATGTCGAAAACAATATTATCTTATATATAAGCTGAAATTAGTTTGAAGTCAATATACTACATTTTTGAAAAGAGTCGAAAATCAATTTTTACCAAGTTTTAGTATTGTTTTTTATATGTTTGTATTTTTTGTAAAAACTCTCAGTTCGATCTTTCCCAAAATTTTACTGAATGTAGAAAGCTATATTTTTTAAGATGAAATTAGTTCAAAGCTTATATGTTCGATTTTTAAAAACTTTAAGTAATGTTTTTTTAAGGTCTTTATTTTTTATACAGAAAACTGTCAACTGTCAATTTGATTTTTCTCAAAGTTACAAAAAAATAAAAACTAAACAAAAATTAATAAAAGTTGCTAAAAAATTGATTTTCGACTCAAATACATATGTTTTCAAGACCTTAAGATATTGGCTTACCAAAATTTTGTTATAAGCAATATTGTTTTCAATATTCGGTAAAATTTTGAGAAAAATCGAATAAAAGCCTAAAAAAGACCAATACTAAAACTTAGTAAAAATTTACTTTCGTTTCAAATATCTTTTCAAAAATTAAAAATATTGTCTCCAAACTTATTTTATCTCACCGAAAATATTGTTTTCGGCGTTCAGTACATTTTATATAAAAAAATAAACACTCAGTTTTTTCATAAAAAATTAAAATCTACAAAAAATAGTACGCAAAATTGGTAATAATTGATGTTCGGTTTTCGATATCTCGTGAACAATAGAAGATATTGACTTCAAATTAATTTCATTTATCCAATTTGTATTTGTTTATATAAGAAATAAAAACTTTTAAGAAATGGTACTAAAATTGTTATTCGACTAAAAATCTCGTTAACAAAAAAATAATTTCGAAATCAAACTTTTTCATTATATGCAAAATATTATTGATAGTTTTTAAATTTTTAAGAATACTTCAACTGAGAACTTTTTTAACAAAACACGAAAACCTACAAACTTTTAAGCAAGACAAATCGACAGACAGGATGGGAAGTTATCAGTTTGGGTCGCATCCCAGCCTCTTTTTTTTTCAGTTTAATTGATTTATGAAAAAAACAATTAGCTGAATATAAATAGACTATACGACTACTGTTGTGTATGGAATTTAACTGTTAATACCCAAAAGTCCAAAGTGATGATCTTCAAAAAAGGTGGTGGCAGAAATAGCTCTCATGAAATATGGTCATTTAACGATGAAACTTTAGAGTGTGTCAACGAGTATAAGTACCTTGGTGTAACGTTTTCGAGAAATTTAAGCATGGAAAAGCACTTCAACGAAAAGCTAGAAAAAGCGAAAACGGCGATTAATATCGCCTGGAAAACTTGCTTCATCAACAGGAATTTCGCGCATAGCAGCAAGCATAAAATATTCGAAGCGGTGTCAGAGAGTATCCTGTTATATGGCGCTCAAGTATGGGGGTGCAAGAAATTTCTTACGGTAGAAAAGCTCTTAACTCACTACTTAAAACGGATATTCAACCTACCAATCAACACGCCAAACTACGTGCTTATGCTTGAGACCGGATTATCACCGTTATTCATAAAGACCTTGAAACTACAAGCTGATTTTCTTCTGAGTGTCTTCAGGCTGCCGGAATTCAGATTAGTAAGGAAGGTTGCTATCAAGGCTAACGTGATCAAAATAGCTGGTACAGAGAATGGTCAGAACTTGCGGAGGGGTGTAATATAAGTTTTGTTTTAAACATCGAAGATATAAGTAATTGTAAGGTGCTCTTCTACAACGTAATAGCAAAAATCGACGAGAAATGCAGAGCAGAATACACAGCTGAAGCTTCCAGTTCGCTGTACAGATCAATCTACAGCAGGTTAAACCACAACCTAGCCCAAAAAAACTACTTCAGAGATACCAATAAAGTAAAGGTCATAGCTACCATGGTCAGGCTACGCAGCGAACTCCTGAATTTGAATTATATCCCACACAGACCTGATCTACCTCTGGAATGCAGTATTTGTAACCGAAGGGAAAGGGAAGACATCATTCATTTTCTAGGACGATGCCCAGCTCTAAGAGAATCGAGAAGAAGCGTTTTTGGAAGTGATTATTTATCAGAAGTCCAAGTTTTAACGGAATTGAACGAAATGAACGTAGAAAGACTTTATAAATATTGTGTAATTGCGCTAAGGTATAGGGAAAGAATAAGTAACAAAAATTTTTGATAAACAAACACATTAAATGTATGCCTCTTGTTCTTTTATGTATTCTTATGTTCTTTTAATAACTTTGTTTTAAAATGTTTTATTATGCTTTGTTAACAATATGATACAAAAAAATTAAAATAGTTGTCATTCTGGCAGACGGAAAATGCCATGTCATAAAGATTTTTGTAAACTTATGTATATATTTAAAGTTAAATTCAGAAAAGAACTAAATAAAAATCAATCTAATCTAAGATCTAAAAAAAATAGCTGAATTTTTTTCAAAATTATATCAGTTTAGAATCACGTCACAATATATAATATAAAATTTAATACAAGTCGCTAGTTTTTTTGGTTCGCGAGATATTTTGGGTTAACCAAAATGTTCAATCTTTTTTTAAATTGCTATGGTAAACAAACACCCACTCAATTTTTTTGAGAGTCCCTTCTGCATCTTTCTGCATTATAAGTCGATATCAGCACTGGTTCTTTAGATATGAACTACAAAAAAGCTCCCCGAACTCATGGACGGACGAACGTATGTAAGTACACACGCATGCACAGAAATATCTCTAAAAAATTAATTCAGTTTAAATGGAGTGAATTTAAAGCTTCCTTCAACCTTCTTTTTGAAATCTCTTATCTTTGATGTTAAGCTGCTTAGACAAAAGAAGTACATACATATAAGCACAAATCCTATTATGCCTACCTTGTTTCATAATATATACATATTATGTATACATTGTGAATAAAATTATTAAGTAACAAAACAAACCGAAATCAAGACAGCCATCGTCTGGAGTTAATCTTTGATCTTAAAAACAAGTTGCTCTGTTATTAAATAATACCACGAGTATATCTTTGGGCCTTTCTTGGCATAATCTGATAAAATTAAAGTTTAAACCACGTATACATTTTATTGAAGGTAACATATCCTTTATAAATTATGTTATAGGTATTGAACTGATAAAGACAAAAGAATCTTCCCAAGTCACACCTTAAAACTTTAAAACCTTCAAAAAACTAAAGTTTTTAAGTAAATATACAGTTTTGAATTTCAATCCCAAAATAATATAATAAAACTAAACAATCAAACCACTTACCAAATTCCGTTTAAATCCTTTTGCTTAATCAAAATAATTATTTCTTGTTTAAATGCGAAAGGAGTGTGGAGTGTATTAGTTGTATATAAACTTCAAACAACATTTCCATCCTTCTCACAATATTACGGGAAGACATTAAATAACGCACAAGTTGATTACTTTTGGTTTATTCAGATTGTAATTAAATTCGCACCTTTTGAAGTGGAAATTAAATCTTAAACTGAAGAAATAAAGGAGTAATTTTCGGTTTGAAAGGATTATTATTGACTCGTCAGTTTTAAATTTCCATTGTTTATGATAATGATTTAAAACAAAAAAAACTTCAAGGTGGATCTACGATCGTATGTATGTTAACAAATCAATATGATTTTTTTTAAAGCCCAACCCCCGTATTTATAAAGAAAATATACATAAGATCAGTTCTTTCAGCTCCCGTGTTTAGGAAAACTACACTATGGAATAAGAATTTTCCGAACTCAAACTAAATAGAGTTGCCTACCGTTCCATTTGACTCCGGAATATTTGTGTTCCTTTGTGTTGTTTTCGTAAACACGGGATCTGAAATAATTATTTTTAACTATGTTTTCTTTATAAATACGGGTCCTATTGTTTTGAGACAAAAAAACAATAGGACCCGTATTTATAAAGAGACGTAGTACCCGTGGCATGATAGTTAGTGCGTTGGACTGTCATGCGAGAGGTCTTGGGTTCAATCCCTGCCTGTGCCACCTTAATTAAAAACAAAAAAAGTTTTCACGGGTACTGCCTCTTGCGAGGAATTGGCAAATTCTCCGAGAGTAATGCTTGTCATGAAAAAGTGCTTCCTCAAATTAGCCGTTCGGATTCGGCATAAAACTGTAGGTCCCCTCCATTCCTGCAATTACTCGCACACAGGATTGGTTGAGAGTTGTAAGTCACTAGGCCCTGGTTCTCTACGGACTGTTGCGCCACCTAATTTATTTATTTTTATTGTTTTGAGACTTGAGACAAATTAAGAACTGAAACTTTAATTATAAAATCATTAAATTAAGAATAAAGTTCCAAAATGTTTGACTGTTAATAACTTAAATAAAAGCACTTGTTTTATGATATATCTACTATCATTTTATTTATTTCTGTTAAATTATAAATTTCCAAGGTTCTAAATGGTGGTTTAAGGGCCGATGTTGAATTTGAACCACACTTAAATGTCAAGTTTTTTTCTGCATTTCATTTGGCATTTCTCAATTTTAGTCTAACTTAAATTGGACCATTGAAAGATTCACAATTAAACAACGCACGCCTTAAAGTTATTCAAGCTTATTATGGAAATGGGCGTTCAAATCAAAATTCATATCGTGTATTTCGTGCATTTCGTGACCCTAATCGGCCAAATGTGCGTACAATCGGAAAAATCGCGCGAAATTCAAACCGGGTCTGTAGGAGATGAGGAGAGATAAAACACCAGAGCATGCTCGTACTGCAGAAAATATTGCTGCTGTTCGCGATAGAGCGGCTGAAGAACCATCCACCTCAAGTCAACCCCAACAATTGCACCTCTCACGCTCGTCGTTGATGAACGTTATTCATATTAGGCAAATGTTAATCCAAGAGTAATTGTCGAAAAAGCAATGCACGCACAAAGTGTGATTGTTTGGTGCGGTTTATGGGCTGGCGGCATCATCGGGCCGTACTTTTTCAAAATGAGTCAGGTAGTTACTGTGAATGGTTTTCCCTATCGTGAGATGGTAAGGTACTTTTTATGGCTCGAATTGAAAGATATAGATGTGGACGATGTGTGGTTTTAACAGCACGCTGCCACTTGCTACAAAGCTAACGAAACAATGGATCTTTAGTGCGACAAATTCAAGTCCTTGTTATCTTACGTGGTGGCTATGTCAATTGGCCGCCAAGATCATGTGATTTGACACCATTGGACTTCTTTCTTTGGGATGAAATGATTCGGCATATTAACGACATAGAACCTCATTTATGCCTCAGCGTCATCGAAAATTTGAACCATTGCATGGAGGTGTGCCACCGAGGTCAAGGTTTTGTTTCATACATAATTGAACCATACCAACAGTATCATAATAAAAAGAAATTATAAAAATGTACTTAATAATTTTGTATTTTATTGAAAATCAGCATCGACATACAAATAGTAGAAAATAAATAACTTTAATAAGTCACATTACGATTGGAAGAAACTTTTAGCTTTGAAAGTTATTTTTATTTTCGAAGAAACCTTCGATAATTAAAATTGTGGGTAGAAATTTAGTGAAAAATTAAAGATAGCTTTTTCGCAAAACTAACTTAAAGAACCAAAAATAAATCAGCATTAAAAATAAAAACCATTGTGTGTTTAAATAAATAACACTTAAAACGAAAGCAATTTCTCGTAAAAAAGAAAAATTATTTCACAAAGATGCCAAGTGACTTGATTATTATTTCCTTTGAATTTATTGCTATGTAACGGGTTATTAATTTAAGGGTTTCAAAAGTACAGGACTGGAATTCGACATCTGTCAAACTAAGTTGCTAAAGCAATTTTTTTTCAGTTGAAAGTCTGACATTTACGAAAATGAATCGCTTTACTATCGCACAACTCATAAAAATTTTTAAAACCTTCTACAAAAATGGTGATTATCGTTTACATCATCGGCCAACTACTAAAGCAATTTGCAAAATTGTGAAGGTTTGAAGATTTGAAGATTGGTTTCAGATATTGTAATCGTTTTGCTCATGCCACTGTAAATATCGCTGCTGTAAGTGAAAGTGTTGCCGAAGACCCGAATGTGTCCATTCCTCGTCGTTCTCAGGAATTAGGACTGTCTTACGGCACATTATGGTGTATTTTGCATCTGTATCTACATCTAAGTCCAGCTTACACAACAATTGAAGCCAGCTGACCATTCACAACGTCGTAGATACGTCGAATAGTTGCTTGAACAACAGGCGGTGGACGGCAGTTTTTCGAACAAAAATTTTCTTCAGCGACGAAGCACATTTCTCACTCGATGGGTATGTTAATAAACAAAATTGTGGTATTTGGGGTTCTCAGAATTTTAAAGTAATTGAAGGGATTCCATTACGTCCACAAAAAATCACTGTTTGGTGCGCTCTTCGGTCCGGACGGAGGTGTGATTGGAACTTACTTCTTCGAAAACGACGATGGAACGACTGTCACCGTCAATTCGGAGCGTTATGGTCACATGATAACCGACTTTTCATTCATTTCTTACGAACTTTTAGTAATGTTTTTTTAGGTTTTTATTTTTTGTAAAAAAACTGTCAATTCGATTTTTCTCAAAATTTTACCAAATGTTGAAAACATTAGTTTTATAAGATAAAATTAGTTTGAAACATATTTGAGTCAAAAATCAATTTTTTACCAACATTTATTAATTTTTTTTTGTCTTTTTTATTTTGCTTAAAAAAAACTGTCAATTCAATTTTTCTCAACATTTAACCAGATGTCAAAAACGTGATTTCTCGTTGCATAAAACTTTTTTGGAGATAAAATCTTTTTTTTCCAGTTTTTTTTTCATTTATAAAAAAAAAACTAGTTGTAATTTTTCCAAAAATATATTTGTTTGGTTTCACGTTGCAATATATAATATAAAATTTAATTCAAGTCGCTAGCGTTATTGGTTCGTGAGATATTTAGGGTTAACCAAAATTTTCACTTCTTTTTTCAAATTGCTATGGTAAAAAAACCACCAACGCAATTTTTTTGAAAGTCCTTTCTGCATCTTTCTGCATTATTATCTGTATGACAAAATTTATTTGAAGTCGATATCTCTTCTGGTTCTTGAGCTATGGACGACGAAAAAACGTCGCGAACGTACGGACGTACGGACGTACGAACGTACGTACACACGCACGCACAGACGTCTCTCTAAAAATCTTTTATTTCGACTTTAGGGACCTTGAAACGTCGAGAAATGTCAAAATTTTCAATTTGAAAAATCAGACCAATTACAATAACTTAAAAAGAAATATCATGAAAAAAAATATTGCATGTGTTTTATTTACGTTTACTTTTGAAATCGCAAATTGGATATGGTAGGTGGAAGGTTGTTTCACTTATCGAAGTGAACAGTGAAGAATAGTAATTTCACTCTAAGCATTCCTCACTACTTCTTCCACCCTTCATTATAATAAGAGATTTAATTTTAATATTAAAACAAAAAAAAATAATCTTTTTTTCAAGGATATCAATGGATGTGTATTTCATTGATAAACGATACCAGCCAAATGGCCTGGCCACCTGCCTGTGGTTACAGCGCCATATTCCTGTCATGAAATTTTTCATCACTAATTAGCACATTTGCGACTGTATGTCCTCTATAACTTCTCAAATTTCATCTTTAGGGTCTTAAATCTTGTGCAGCATTGACATAGACTTAATCTTGCATATATGTACAAATTTAAGAGATGTATATAATTAAAATTTAAATGACTCCATGAAATAAAGGACTTTTTTATTATGCTGTGTTTAGATTTTTGTTTGAAAAGTATATTTCTTTAATCTCTACAAAAATGCAAAAAAAATATGAGTAATTTGAATAAATTATTTCTCATTAAACTCAACATGATGCAAGAAGAGAATTTACCCATTAACTTAATTGCTTATGTACATAATTACAGACACAACCTTCATTTTATGTCTACTTTTTGTATGTTCCTTTTTTTAATATTTAATAAGATTTCAACGCATATGAAGAATATTCAAAAATAAAAGTGAATTAAACCGAGATAAATAATAATTTGGCATAGAAATAAATAAATCAAAAAACAAACCAACATTCAGATAAAGTATATAATATGCATATAACCTTGCAAGCGTTTTATTTAATTTTTTTTTCTCAGGGCACTTAGATCTATCGGATTAAAAATGTTATCTGCATTAAACCCACTGCCTTTAAAATCGTTGCCATTGATAACTTCGAGTACTGGTTTTACCTACCATAAAATTAAAATACATATGTATGTTAGATATGTTAAGGGTGGATCAAATATATGTTCCTAGTTGCAATAAGATAAACAATAATAATAAATGTTGGCATGTTGTCATTTCAATTTTAACCTTTTTGATTTCGTATGGAAACTCATGGTTTGTTTGCATGATATTTGCCTAAAGTGCCAAGGACTGGTGGTGCTCAAATTTCGATTGTGGTATAGGCTTTTTGGCATATGACATATTCAATTTCAGTAAAACAAAAAAACGGTTGACATGGCTCTACAACGCTCACTGATGACCGAAATTTTGTTTCCATTATCATTTCCGAGGAAAAATGGTCCAATGATGCCAATACTACACAATCCACACCAAACTTAAACATAAACATAATAAGTTTGCCTTACGAAAAATATATGGTTATTCAAATGTTCCATCTTATGAGACGAGGTGTATTTTAATTGACCTAAAACCTCTTGCGCAGAGAAGAAAATTAAACTCAATACTTTTTGCTTTTGATGTCTTGAATTTTAATATTGACTGTCCAGTTTTGTTATCTATGTTTTTTATTTATGCGACTTCTAGAAACTTGCGCCCTCATGACTGTGATTTCTTAAATGTTCCTTACCACAGTACTAGCTATGCTAAGTATAATCCTATCACAAGAGCTTGTATGGATTTTAATGAATATGATTTTGCAATTGATTTTAATATTAATAGAAATGTTTTGAAAAATAAATTAGTACATTTGTTATAATGCTATAAGTAAATTATGTATTTTATTTTTATGTTATGTATCATAATTATTAGTCTAAATGGAGTGTGTAACTTTTAAGACGAATAAATAAATAAATAAATAAACATAACAATATACATACCAAACTTGACAATATCGTAGGTTTTGAACCCTTTTTTCTGAATTTTTATTCCGCGAATGTTGGAGTGTTGAGATCGGTGGCAAGTCTCACGCTGTGGACTGTACAGAAGCCACCGTATACGACAACGAGGACTAGAAAAGTCCTGTACTTGCGTACAGCAGGAGCGGTATGGGTGTATCATTTCGGTCAAAACTTCTTTTCAAAAATCGCATTTTTTGAGCTACACAGTAGATACTCACTTTGGAAATAATTTTATAATATTGCCAAACGTTTTTCAGGCTTCATTTCCTTGTGCGGAGGTATATAACTGACCTTCTGTTAATATTTCGAACGAGAAACAGCCGTCAATGTCAAAATAACCTTAACTCCCAATCATTTCCACACGACGTATTCGTTTTGACAGAAACTTGGCTTAATTCAAGCTTTTCCGACACAGAACTTTTCAGTCAAGAGTTCGAAGTTTACAGAAATGATCGTCATGTTGGTAACGCAAAGGATTTAGGTGGAGGTGTTCTCATAGCATTAGACTTTGTTATCAGTTTGTCCTACTCTGACACCAATATTTTACTTCTAAGTGACTTTAATTTACCACACATTGATTGGATTCCATCGGAGGACGAATCTTACCTTGAAGCCTCTCTCTCTCTTCTTCACAATTGGAACTACTCGTATCTTTTCTCGATAAAATCCTTTTTACTGACTTACAGCAAACAAACTGTTTTAAAAACTCAAAAAATCGAATTCTCGATTTAGTCTTTTCTTCTGACGCTATTAGTACTCTTGTTCTAGAATCTAGATCAGGAATTACTAATATTGATAAATATCACCCCCCCCCCTTTCACAATGGGCCATCAAACTGGCCTAAGTGTGTCCGTTTCCATCTTGGACAGCCACTTCAACCTAACCTAACCCCCCCTTGGACATTTTTCTTGACTTAAGTAATCACCTTACTGAACACAGTAATTCCTTTGATTGCTTATATAATTTTGACTTCAGAAAAGCTAATTTCCAGTTGTTGTCTGAAGATTTAACCATTTCTGAAATTGCTGATACTTTAGCATTTTCTAATATTGACGAAGCAGTTTCAAATTTCTATAAGATCTTTAATAATTGTTTAGAAAAAAATGTAACTTTAAAGAAATCAAGAAATACAAACTTTAGCCACCCTTGGTACACGAAAGAATTGCGTTTACTGCGTAACAAAAGAAATAAGGCATGGAAAACTTATCTCAAAACTCTGTCTCCAATCAATTTCTCTTTTTATGTTGAACTTTTTAACGAATTTAAGTCTCTTTCAAATTTTTTATATGCTATTTATGTTACTGATATGGGCATCTCTTTGAAAGAGAATCCTAAAAAATTTTGGAAACTTGTAAACTTAAAGAAAAAATCAGATGGCTTTCCAGTTAACTTCACTTACAAGAATCTTTCTTTAAATAAAACTGTTGATATCTGTAACGCTTTCGCTACAAATTTCCGTTAATCTTTTGTTAATAGCCCTCAAGAAGTTGATGAAGTATATTTTCATAATCTTCACTCCTTTTCGCAGACTAGCTGTAGTCACATCCCTGTGCTACAGAGTACGGTCCTTGATCTTTTATCCGCGTTGAATGATGACTGCTCAGCCGGTCCCGATGGTATTCCCCGATAGTATTAAAAAAGTGTAGTAATGCTTTAGTTGAACCCCTTACGTTCTTATTCAAACTTTCTCTTTAAACAGGCAAATTTCCCAGTATATGGAAGAAGTCATTTCTTACATCAATTTTCTAGAAAGGTAACAAGGCGGATATAACAAACTACAGACCCATTGCAAAGATTTATTGCATACCTAAATTGTTTGAACAAGTTGTTTGTGAAAGTGTAGCTTTTTTTAGTAAAAATCTCATTTGCGAACAGCAACATGGTTTTGTGAAAAAAAGATCAACCGTTACTAATCTCCTCACATTCTCAAACATATGTTCAAACGCTTTAGAACAAGGTTATGAAGTTGACTGTATATACACTGTCTATAAACGACGTATCGTCATGTCTACACTCAAGTGATGTTCTTATTTTTGCTGATGACATGAAAATTTTTAAGATAATAAAGTCCACCCAAGATCGCATCTTTTTACAAGCCGACATTGATAGTTTCACATTTTGGTGTGGCAAAAATAGCCTTACCCTCAACCCTTTTAAATGCGCCAGATGATAACTTTTACTAAAAAACGAATCGGTAGTGTATTTGATTATTGTATATCACAGCAAAAACTCTTTCGCGTCTCCACATTTAAAGATTTAAGTGTTCAATTTACATTATTCTTATTGTTAATAAAGCAAGTTCTATGCTTGGTTTTATAAAACGCTGGACAAAGGAGTTCAATGATCCCTATGTTACTCTTTCTTTATACAATTGTCATGTTCGTCCTCTTCTTGAATATGTTTCGCAGGTATGGACTCCCTATTACGAAATTCATAAGAAACGTATTGAATCAATTCAACATAATTTCATTCGCTTCGCCCTAAAGGGTCTTCCGTGGGAAGATGCTTATGATCTGCCTCCCTATGAACATCGTATTCAGCTTCTTTAAATGCAATCTCTCCATCAAAGGCATGTTAATAATGACTTAGTATTTTTTCATCAACTCATTAATGGTGAAATTGATGCACCTTATTTCCTATCTTGTATACATTTAAATTACCGAGGCGGAACTCATCACCTGCGTACTTTTGACTTTATACATATTGACTTCCATAGAACTAACTATGGAAAGAGTGAAGCTTTAAGTCGAATGAGCATTTTATATAACTTAAACTGTTCATCGATTGATTTAAATTTAAATAAGGTGGGATTAAAATCATTGCTTAGAACCAGTGCTCCACTATCGTAAACGTCTTTATTTTATTTTTTTTGATGTTCTGTAATAATTCATGTTAAGTTTTAATAATTATTATTATGTTTTGTATTTTGTGCGTGTGTTAGGCTATAATTGTATTATTTTTTTACTAACAACTAACACATGCACTTATGATGAGCCTCTGATCGTAGTGTGACGCTTTCTGTAAGCTAACTACTTTCTGAAAATTCTGAAGTGTAAAAAAAAATTATTTAATAAGAAACCACTAGATAGTAGATATACATAGCTCACCCTTTGGACGTTTACATAACAGCTCTGTATTCTTAAATATTAAAGACTGACTTTCTTTTAACGACAAAGATTATATATCTAATTAATATCAAATTTCCTCGTAAACTTAAAGCTAAGGCTAATGGTTGATTGCATTGTAAATGTGCCAAAAATCTAAGTTAAAAAAGTTTTCTTGACATAGGTATGACGTATATGTAGGATGTTTATTTACTGATGGTGTGCATGATGAGAATGAAAGAATATATAAAAAGCAGGGGTTTGAAATAAAAACCTTCCTCATGATGGTTATATTTTGCTTGGCATTTATGTCTAAGTGCTTTGCTGTTCCTCTTCATTCGTCGTATCGACTCCTCAAAGAAACATCTCTTTTCGAACGAAAAGTAATCAATAGTAATTAAGTTAATCGATAATAAATTGTTGTTGAACACTTTTGCCCATTAGTCTGAAATCGTTCTTGTTCTTTTTTTGTTATTCTGCTTTCATCAAACGGAAATAAACGAAAAAAATGTTTTAGTGACATTATCATTAGTTACAATTTGTTAGGGTTTTTGTACGAGTATCAATCGGAGATCAATCCCTCACTCACATTTTAAGCTATATTACCACAGAGAAATGTAAAATGCTTATTGAAAATTTAGAGGAATAGAATTCGCAACAAATATTTTATTGTTGTTAAATTTAATTGGTCAATATATTTGTTTGTAAGGCAGAAAGATTGGAGGGAGCTTTATCTAGGACTAAGTGAAACTATAGTTACTTTAATCTGTTTAAACCTTGCTTGTAAAAAAAAAATGTCTGAAAACATTTTTAGTGAAGAACTGATTTGGGAATTTATAATTCGGAACAAAATCATTTCACTGAAAAAAAAAATTAATTTAACAATCTCTATCTGTATCCTTGAATGCTTAATTTCAATCAGAAAATGTTTGTTAATATTAGAAGTTCAATCAAATAAAAAGTCAAAAATTGCAATAATTGGTTTAAATGAAAAATAAAAGAATTATAGCTAGAACATTGCCCTTTACAGCCGAGAAGTAAGGTTCGTCCTTCACTTCGATTGTCTTACATATAATAATACCAAGATGTTTAGAAAGAACTTTTAAAAAAATTAAATTTTAGTTGGTCTCAAATATCTCGTTTAAGACTTAACCCTCAGTTTAAATTAAATTTTATTTCACTCATTATAAATTTAAAGAGAATTGGTTATAAATTAAAAAACTAAAGGGATAAATTGAAAGCTGGAATATTTAAACCAAGTAAAAAGTTTTAGAAATGTCAATTTTATTTTTTAATAGTAAAACAAAACTACTAAATTGGTCTAACGTCCAATGTTATCAGTATGAGGTGCATTCTAACCTATTTTTGTTTACATTTTAAAAACAAAATATACATGAGTTTGCAACTAAATTATAAACAAAACGTTTAATTTATACAGAAGAAAAACTCATAAACACGTTTTCAGTATCATCATTAAAATGTATACATACATATGTATGTACATATGTATGTACATACATATATCATCATTATTATTTTTGAAGTATTCCATAACAATAAATGGGTATATTGATACCCATGTAATTTTCAAATGTTTAGTATTATATGGTATTACAAATTAAATGAGTCATTTTCTTTTCCTTTATTGTATGGGGAACAAAATAAAAACAAGTGAAATCACTTGAAAAAATAATCTTAATAAGGAAACATAATATCTTTTCGAATCATATAAACTTTGTCTTAATAATTATTTTGTTTCAAATGATACAGGATAACAAAATAAACGAATTAAAAAGGTCAAATGGAAATTATGTTATTTGAACTCATAAAATATTTATGTTATCGGTGTATTTATAAGTAATGATGTTATTAATAAGTTCTCATAGGAAGTTATTGCAATCGGTCCGATTTTTCGAATTAAAAATGTTGACATTTCTCGACGTTTCAAGGTCCCTAGATTCTAAATAAAAGATTTTTAGAGAGATGCATGTGCGTGCGTGTGTACGTAGTACGTGCGTGTGTACGTAGTACGTGCGTGTGTACGTAGTACGTGCGTGTGTACGTAGTACGTGCGTGTGTACGTAGTACGTGCGTGTGTACGTAGTACGTGCGTGTGTACGTACGTGCGTGATTACGTATGTACATACGTGCGTATGTACACACGTGCGTGTGTACGTTTGTTCGTACGTCCGTAAGTTCGGGAAGTTTTTTTAGAGATATCGACTTCAAATAAATTTTGCATTAAGTTGCAGAAAAGACTGGTGTTTAGTTTTTTTACCATAACAATTTAAAAAAGGTGAAAATTTTGGTTAACTCGAAATATCTCACGAACCAATAACGCTAGAGACTTGAATTAAATTTTATATTACATATTGTAACGGTGTACCAAACAAATATATTTTTGGGAAACAATCCAATTCACTGTTTTTTTTATAAACCAAAAAAACTTAAAACAAATATTTGTCACCTCGAATATTATACGAAAAAAAAAAATGGTTTTATCTCCAAAATAATTGTATGCAACAAAAAATAACGTTTTTGATAGACAGGATGGGAAGTTATCAGTGTGGGTCGCATCCCAGCCTCTTTTTAGGTTTTTATTTTTTATAAGAAAAACTGTCAATTCGATTTTTCTCAAAATATTACTGAATTTTCAAAACAATATTTCTTATAAGATAAAATTAGTTAGAAGATAATATTTTTAATTTTTGAAAAGATATTTGAGTCGAAAATCAATTTTTACTAACTTTGAGAAATGTTTTTTTTTAGGTTTTTATTTTTTGTAAAAAAAACTGTCAATTTGATTTTTTTTCAAAATTTTACCAGATGTTAAATTAATATGGTAAAAAACCACCCACTCAATTTTCCTGAGAGTCCTTTCTGAATCTTTCTGCATTATTATTTGTATAATAAAATTTATTTAAAGTCGATATCTCTACTGCTTCTTGAGATATAAACGTCGAAAAAAGTTTTCCGAACGTACATACACACGCACACACAGACATCTCTCTAAAAATCTTTAATTTAGATTCTAGGGACCTTGAAACGTCGAGCAATGTCAAAAATTTGAATTCGACAAATGGAATCATTTACAATAACTTCCTATGGGAAGTTAAAAAAATAATAATAATAATTTTTATTAGGGACCAATTTATGTTTTTTTTAAATAAAAATCTATACAATAAATAATACTTAAAATTTATAAACTTTGATTTTCAACTCGATAACGATAATGACTCAAAACTTATTTCATCTTCAACAAAATATTGTTTTTAATATGTATTCGATAAATTTCTTAGAAAATTCTCTACAGAAAGTATTATTTAAGTATTTTGGTTGTGAAGTTTTAAAAAATTTGTTTAATTAACAATTTATTAAAAGTAATAGGTCGCATCCCAGCCTTATTTTTGGGACCCAAATGGTCGTACTGCACATTTGTAAACTCAATAACTTATTTATGGAAAATAATATATCCAGCAATTTTTCCATCGATAAATACTGTTTTACAAATATGAAACTCATTATACTTTTATACTGACGATTGAAAAATACAGCAATCGTAATCGATTTAGCTACTAGAATAAGTTTCCTTATAAAGTCCAGTTTGGACTATGACCTAGGAAAATTGTTTTTCCATCATAATTTCAAGTAAAATTTTTGAAGCTTAATGCAAATGTAGATATGTGTTAACCTCAACAACAACAAAATATTTGTATGGTTAACATTTTATATCCCCAACATATTAAAAAACATTTTGAAATAAAAAAGTTTTTCATAGGAAAAACAAAAATGTAGGTACTCTCGGCTTCATCATTTAACTTTAAATCAAAATGAAAGTAAAGCAAATGCAAAAATTTGTTGTACAGAAGGTTTTTAATAAATTCACAAAAAAAAACCAAAACTTCTTCCTCTAGAATTGCTTTAATTTCTCCAACATGTTTTCGCTTTGAATATATTTTAAGCAGTACACTGATTGTTCAAAATAAATGATGTATAAAAATCAAGCAGTAGATTTTTTTTCATATTTTCATTTCGTAATTTAATTTTGAATTACTCCATTAAATTCTATTTTTGTTAAGCATTTTAAAAAAAATTACTTTACTATTAACTACCGCAGTTAAATTCAATTAAATTTGTTTGCTTCAAAGTGCACAATTTGCTTACTCTTGTAAGAAAAACAACAAAACTAATTACGAAACACCAAGAATTTACGTATTAAAATGAAACATTTAAGAAGAATATTTTTGGTATTTTATTTTTCCTTTGTGATGTAAAAGAAATGAAAAAATAAAAAATAATTTCTTCGGAGAATCAATTTATTCCGTAATCCGTTTATTTTTTTTTTTTTTTTTGTTTAGTTTTGAACGAAAAGAAAAACTATATAACTGTAAAAATAAATAAAACGTGGAAAATGAAAAGTTGGTTTGAGTAATCGATTCTCTGAGAGAATATACATTGAATCCTTTTGTATTGAAAAATAAAAGCATGATGCGACATAAATTGTTCCATCATATTCATGAAACTGAAATTCATCCTCGCAAGTTTGAGAGAGTATAGTCGTACATAAATAACGATTGTGGTAGAAAATTTTTAAAGGTATCCACGGTGTATGAGCGATATTTTTTTTCTTGAAATCCAATTTAAGGGTTTTTACTACAGGTAAAATTGAATGTTGTCGGTTATACCTTGCATTACCCGTGAGCAGTTATCATTTTAAAAGTAGAGATAAATTAAAGACAGATGGCGATTATTTTTAGTTTTGATTTCTTATCAATACATTACATTAATGAGAGGGATAAGAAATGAACAAGTAGCTTAATGAAACAAATAATTTCCAATTAGACAGATTGTCGGATTTTGAAATCAAATCTTTCTGTCTGTTGTTCTTTCTCCTCTGTCCTTCTGTCTTGTATTAATGTCTTGTGTTGTTATCACCTTATATAGTCTTAGTCGCTCAAGGTGCTGTGTCTCTACTCTGTACATTTATGTGCTGAGTAGTGTGTAATGTAGTAGCAGTGTAGTGAAATCAAATTAAAAAAAAATCATTAAAGGTGGATAGGTGGACTATTGACGCAGAAGTACTATTTGCGCTGGTACTTTAATATGTCCACTGTTAACAGGACACGGATGAACCGTGTGTTTTCAGAAGCGGCCTCGTTTTAACAATGTCAAAAAAGCAATTGTTTGCTGCTTACAATCAATGGCGAATCCAGGGGGAAATTATTTCTTTTAATTTTCGTAATAATTACCTTGAATTTGTGCTGTTTTAAACTTTGTTGCTAAAAATTTCGTTCTTAAAGTGTTTATTTCTTTCAAAATTTATTTTCTTTTAAATACAAAAAAAAATAAACGCATCTACTTTTTGAAGGGAATTTAGTTTGGATGCTTTAGAACTAAGATTTAAACACGAATTTTAAGAATATAAATGTCGCAAAAATGGCAAAAGTGATACTTTCGTTAAACTAATGGCTAGTTAAAAAACAATTAACGTTTTATTTCTATTTATTTAATACCAAAGCTTTGAATATGTCGAGAACTGAAGTGAAAAGACATTCTGCAACTTGTAGTTTGTGAATATAAAGTAAGAGAAATTATATACTAATAAATGCACCTACTTCCTTAAATTCAAGAACATTTTTTCTCTACAATTTGTAAGTTTTGTTAACTTCTTGAAAATCAAAATATTTTCAAAAGGTTCATAGAAAACAGTAATTTTTTAGAATATGACTTCTAGCATTAGTTCCAATCTACGAGTAAGCAGACTGTAAAGATAGTTATAATAGACTCCCGAAAATGGAGTGCGAAATTTCACATTTTGCTTGGCAAACTTTCTCATTTTCTGGGTTCTTGCAACTACATATATGTATAGAGAGAAGTGAGAATGGAATATACATACTAGACGTTGTCTTACTCGCGCTGCCATTTGTATCGATTATTATTAAATTCGTGAATATAAAAACCAAATTTTTGCTTCAAACAAAACAATAAGTGCACTTTAATTGGAATTTATTTATTTCTTTTTTAAATTTAACTTATTTTTTGTGAAATACGAAAAACGAAAACTTTTTATAAATTGGCGCAAATCTCTCATCTGGTTTTTGCTCTTTTTTTTTATATACATCGTACACTTGTAATTTGACATTATTTACATAAACAACACCGATATGTCTCCGAAAGCGAAACGAAACTCTTTCTCCTCGCGTACACCTGCTACTCCAAACAACTCAAAAAATGAACAATACCGGTCTCCCGTTTGCAAAATCGCTCAAACACAACTCAATGACAACGATTCAATGTGGGAAAAAATGGAAAAATGCCTTAAAAAACAGAGTGAGTCCATTACCGATTTTCTTTCGGGAAAAATTGTAGAATCCGAGCAAAATATAAAAGATCAGCTTACACGCGACTTAAACGAGCTTAAAGAAAATATAAATGTACTAAGCAATCGAGTGACTTCTCTCGAATCGTCGCAATATTTTCGAAATATTTTCAATTTATTATGCCACTTTATTGATATTAAACCTCCCTCACTTCGTAATATTTACCGTACACGCACAAAAAACAATACACCTAACTCAGCAATAATGATCAAATTTAATACACCGTATGACAAAAATTTTGTGCTGCGAACTATCGCTAATTATAAAAAATCTAACAAGAAGCAACTTTCCCTGGATAACATTGGTTTGTCCACTTATCGCGATGAGGGAAGAAATCAAATTTATCTACGTGAGAGCTTAACAAAATACAACAAAAACTTATTGGAGCAGGCTCTGTGCTTAAAGAAAAACAAATCCATTGCTTCAGCGTATACGTTGCGTGGCATTGTTTATATTAAACGTAAACTCAGTGATGTTGCTGTTCCAGTTGATTCTATGATGACATTAGAAAAAATTGCCAGACCAAAAGATGTCGAAAATAACATTGCTCAATAAATCAATTATACATATTATATTATTATTATCATTATTATTTTTATTTTTATTATTATTATTATTCATCTTCATTTGCATACATTCTGTTTTGTTGTTCGTTTGTTATATACATTCGAGTACATTTATACGAAATATAATAACAATTGATATTGACAAGTATCTACTGTTGATTTCTATAATACTTTATTGTATTATTTGCTTTGCTTTCATCACTTGAAATTAAATTGAATAAGAATTTTACTATGCATGATATTGGCGGAATGCGTTCGATAGTAAGGGTTTTGTGTAACCAAAAGGAAGGGCTAAGGGTGTGTCATCTAAATGCACAAAGCCTATTGCCTAAGATTGATGAGTTTCGAGATGTTTTTGAGGGTTCTGGTGTCGAGGTAGTTGGTGTCTCAGAAACTTGGCTATCTGAAGGCATAAATGATAATATGTGCTCATTGAAAGGCTATCAAAAACCGTTTAGATATGACAGAGCTAACCGCGGAGGGGGTGTTGCAATATTTGTTCGTTGTGACATACAATGTAAACTCTGTTGCAGCTCAGAACAGAGAAGTGAAATTGAATATCTGTTTATAGAAATTGTAGGCGCTCAAAGTAAAATTCTGGTTGGGTCGGTTTATAGCCCAAACAATAATATAAATTTTCTGCCGCTTATGACATTACTCGAAGTTCTGACTCTATCATGTCCTGATATATTAATATGTGGCGACTTTAATAGTAATTTGCTAACCCAAAACGATCTGCTGGATAGCTTACGCACCTTCAGTTTACACCCCGTTAACTCTATCCTACCTACTCATTTTTCTAACACAAGTTCTACTCTTTTAGACCTATTCTGGGTGAGTGATTTAAGAAAGGTTGTACATTGCGATCAACTATCTGCCCCAGCCTTTTCTAGACATGATTTAAACTACTTAACTTATGACTTTGACTTACAGGTCGTTACTCAAAGTTTCCAATTCAGGGATTTTCGAAATATTGATATTGAAGCGTGTTAAAAATAAGAAAAATAAGCTGTTAACAATAAAACACAACATTCACTTTCAAGCGTCCAACACCAACTGGCATTTTCAGGCATTTATCTTCATTTCTCTTTGCATTACATATGGTTAACAGGGTTTACAGGGTTTGACCCATTTCAGGGTTTACAGGGTTTACATTCGGCCATCCTGTGAAGAAAACGACCTCGTTTCGTCTGCTTCCACCTGGTCATCAACATCAGGGTTTATTTGGCACCACGGTTTCATCTTGTCCGAAGAATATACTGAGCGGTAAAATCTGCTTGATCTCTGCATTCCAGGTATATCTTCAACCACGTATCGATCGTTCGGTAATACTGCACAAATTATATAGGGTCCTCTATATTTGGGTTCAAGTTTTCGAGATTCGCCCGTCGATGGTGGTTCGTTCTCAATTACGACTAAGTCATCTTTGTTGTATAACATTGGCTTTTTATACTGTTGATCGTAACGCTGTTTCCACTTGATCTTTTGTTCCTTTATTTTCTCCGATGCTTCTATACGATTAATAGCTACTGGATTTGGTTCCAGTTCTGCGATGTCTTGCAAAACTAAAAGGAGCTTATTTTGCAAGATATCCCGAGGCCTGAAATAAAATAAAAGTTCGTTTGGGCTTTTCCCTGTGGTGTTGTTTGAGGAACTGTTTATCGTCCACTGTATGTTACGTAAAGTTTTGTCCCAGTCCCGTCCAGTTTCTTTCTTTGTCATAGTTGTTATAGCACTCAATAACGTTCTGTTCATTCGTTCGACCTGGCCGTTGGCCCTTGGCGTTCGAACCGCATTCTTAATGTGTTGTATAATATTCTCTTCACAGTATTTTTCAAATGAATTCGAAGTATATGATGTACCCCTATCAGTTATAATTTTGGTCGGGCAACCGAAAATAAGAGTGGATTCATTTAAAAACTTTATCACGTGAGAAGTTTTCGTATCCCGTACTGCCTTGAACCAAACAAACTTAGTAAAAGCGTCAATGAGTACAATCACGTACTGGTTTCCACAAGAGCTTTTGAGAAATGGGCCCAAATGGTCCAAATGGATGCAATGGAATGGAACTGGCACGGTTTCAAAAATATGAAGTTCACCTTCCCTCTTCCCTCCAGGGCGCTTGTTGTAACAGCATTCGACACAGGCACGTATGTGTTTCGTAATATATTGACGCATTCTAGGGAACCAGAACGATGATGAAATTTGTTGCAATGTTTTCTCCACTCCAAAGTGTCCCCTTTCATTGTGGAAATTTCGAACAATTTGCCAACGAACACCGGCAGGAACCACCCACATTTTGTTTCCGTTTACGTTTCTGAATAACTTGTTATTTTTAAAGGTGTAATCTAACTGCAGTTGCTTCGTTTCTGTATCGTTTCTTTTAGTTTTGAGTTTTTCAATTATTTCCACTAACTTTGGATCTTGATTTTGTAGAGATACCACCCAATCTCCGTCATTGATAGCAATTTTTAAAACTTTCTTTGTTTTATTGTCTTGATTTAAAAGCTCGGGGCACCTACTTAAGGCGTCAACATGTTGCATTTGTTTTCCTTGCCTATGCACAATGGTGAAATCAAATTCAGATAAACGCAACCATCATCTCGCAATTCTTCTATTCAGGGGTGTACTAACTTTGAGTGTTTGAATAGCTTGACAATCTGTGACAATATTTATGTGTTTACCTAAGACATAAATGCGAAAACGTTCAAGGCTTTCCACAATAGCAAGAACTTCAAGCTCAAAACTTGAATAGCCCTCTTCGGCCGCATTTGTTTGACGACTAAAATATTGTACGGGTCTTAGCACTCTACCTTCTTCTTGCATCAAAATCCCTGATAATCCAATAGAAGAAGCATCTGTGTGGAGTTCATGTCTGGCATTTACGTCATAAATTGCCAACACAGGATCTTGACAGAGTATATTTTTCAAATGTTGAAATGCTGCATCCTCCTTCTCGCCCCATACAAATCTAGAATCCTTACGAAGCAATGCTGTCAATGGCTCGGCTAAAATTGCATACTCTTTGATAAATCTTCGGAAATACCCACTTAATCCCAAAAATTGGCGAGTTTCATGAACGTTTTGTGGTACTGGGTAGTCAAAAATGGTTTTAGTTTTTGATCCTGGTTTTACCCCCGTCTGTGCAATAACATGACCCAACATTTCAACCTCAGTGTGGAAAAAACTACATTTTCCTAGTTTGAATGTCATTCCGCAATCCGATATTACTTCTAGTAAAATTCTCAGTTTATTTAATCCTTCACCAACAGTTTTGCAAGGAAGAACTATATCGTCTATATAAATCAAGACAGATTTATCCCCAATTCGCTGCTTGATTTTATTCATTGTGCTTTGAAACTCGGCTGGAGCATTCTTCAGCCCAAAGCTCATCCGGAGAAATTCGTATTGATTGTCATCAGTGGAAAAAGCCGTGAATTTTCTTGACGACTCTTCAATTGGTATTTGATAGTATCCGGAAATGAAATCGAGGCAAATAAAATATTTGAATCCAGCAAGCTGTGCGAGTTGCTCTTCAAGAGGAGAAGAAAACTCTGATGTACTTTCTTGAATGATTTATTTTTGAGTAAATCGTCTATGATCGTTTTGATTTTATCACGTTCCGTAAAAGCTAATCGATAAGGTTTCCTATTAATGATTGCGTTCGATTTCAATTGAATTGTAAATTCAGACATGTTACATAATCCTATCTCAGATAAATCTTTCGCGAAGCATTGTCGAAATTCATTTAATAAATTAACAAGAGATTTTACTTCCTCATGCGAAAGCTCGTCATTATACTTTATATCTGAGATTACTACAGCATCTTTCATTTTCGGAACGCGCTCACCTTGTTTTGGTTGTTGCTTTATCTCAAAGATTAAGCTGTTGTGTTCTTTAACAACACGAATATGACTCTGATCAATAAAATCTCTTCCAATTAGAACATCAGTTTTAAGTAACGCATCATCAACCACAAGCAAAAAAATATTTGCAATAACCCCATCAATTGAAACCTCAACAAAAGTTTTCTGGGATGATTGGTATGATCCACCTCCGAAACCTAATAATTGGTTTTGGCTAGGCATAGAGGTTACCTTCATATTGCAAAAATGTTTTGTTTGATCATACTGCACTCACTTCTAAAATCTAAAATCTAAAATCAAAGCTAATTTTGACTCTCCGTTAATAGAAATTATTTTATGATACTCATCCGGGATGGTTATTAAATTCACCCGACGACCTGAATTATTATTTTCTGATTTCTTGACAAAACACTGTGTTTCCGTATGTCCACTTTTTTGGCAGTAACAACATCTAGATCGCCGTGGTGGCTTGGGACAACTTATTGATATATGACCTCGTTCGGAGCAGTTGAAGCATATACGGTTATCTGTTTGAGCTATTTGGTTTGGAACTAATAAATTATATCCCTTTCCAAATCTTTGGATTGACGATGAGCCACGATCTTTTTCCTGATTTTGTAGCATATTCATATTCTCAAAGGATTTTATTCTCAAAAGGAGATCATTCGTCGATGGAAAAATAACTCCAGTCAACAGATTTGCAATAGTTGGATTTCTCAAGCCAGCTATTATATATTGGCAAATAGCAGAATCTGAAAGCTTAGCTTTTGTGCCCATAGCGCACATTGAAAAAAAATAAGTATCCAAGTCTTCACCAGCATGCCGAAAACGGTTAGATAGCTGAGAGTGTATGTCAGGGGTGAAATCGGCTAAGCTGATAATTGACTATCATATTTTTGATAGTCAAATTTGACTATCATTTTCATTCCGTCTGTGTAAGATGATTCAACTCAATTCAATTCGATTGAAAACTTTCTGATTATAATTGTCACAATTCATTGTTGCTATGGTGAAATTTTAAAATGATTTCTATAAAATATCTAAATAAAAGTATCAATTGGCTGTGTTTAAATAACATTCTTACTTTTCTTGTGTTTTTTCGAATTACGTAAGCTTCGTCGGTCACAAGAATGTGTTTTTGTACCTAAAAAAGGTAACTGAACAAATTTTCCATTCGTTTTTCTTAAGCGTCTGGTAGCTCTATTCAGAAACGACATATTTGTGGGAAAATGACTATCAACTTTTTCTAGTGACAGCTTTTTAGGTATCAATTTGACTATCAGTTTACACAGATCAAATTCGATTATTTTGACTGTCAACAATCAACAATCACCTTAGCCGATTCCACCCCAGCTTCATTTAGAGAACACGGAAAACTTTCATTTAAAGCTTTAGAGAAAGAGGCCACTGTCTGAAAGAGTTCTCTTTGACCATCATACCAAATTCGCGCAGCCCCCTTCAATTTAGCTGACATAGAAAAAAGAACTAACCTATCACTCCATTCATACATTTCTTGCAATGAGATAACCCTTTCCATAAATTGAGCTGCGCTAAGACCCACAAATTGCTCCCCAGGATCAAAATTTGGGAGAACTTCTATAACATCTCTTGGATTGCAGAATATTTTTTTGTTATCATTCCCTAAAGCTGAAGCAGCTGCGGCTGAATTTGTTTCATATTCCTCGCATTTTTTTTTCCAACTCTTTAATTTACTGTTGCAACTTTTCCATTTCGGTTTCAGTTTTCTTGTGAGCATTTTTGTTTACTTGTGTGCTTGTGCGTGTAAGCGTTTCGTTTTCCCCTACTCCATCGTCAATTTCTCTTAAAAGCCTTTCGCGCAGTTCGCTGACTTTTCCCGTTAAAGATAATTTTCGTCTCTTCAAACATTCTCTAAGAGATTTCGATGTCATAGTTTTGATTGTTCGTTTGTTTACAACATCATCGCCATCGCGATTCCCGCTCTCCACTTCCGTCTCAGTAGACACCTTCTTTCTCCTTCTTAACATCACTTCTTCCTTAATTCGCTTTACACCTATTATTCGTTAGATATAAGATTTCGTAAGATTTTCCGATAAAAAAAAATACAAATTACGTACGTTATAGCTAATTTAGGTTTTAAATTTTTACTTTCGTTTTTTTTTCTCTGGGTATCCCACTTCTGAACTGTTAAAAATAAGCTGTTAACAATAAAACACAACATTCACTTGACACTTTCAAGCGTCCAACACCAACTGGCATTTTCAGGCATTTATCTTCATTTCTCTTTGCATTACATATGGTTAACAGGGTTTACAGGGTTTGACCCATTTCAGGGTTTACAGGGTTTACAAGCGTTAGAGGTAAATGCTAGAAACATAAATTGGGATACCATCTTTAACCTGCCCTCGTCAGATCTTCAAGTCGATTTTCTCAACAAAAATGTTAAGAGGTTATATGATAACTTGTTCAGGTACGATCAAAAGTCGTAGAAGCGGCAAATCAACCTTGGTTAACGTTGTATATTCGTTCCCTTATGATAAAGCGCGATCTTGCATATAAGGTTTGGGTACGATATCGACTATTAGAACTAAGGCGCGCTTACTGCTCGCTACGTAACAAGGTGGTAACCGAAATAAGAAATGCCAAAAGGCGTAGTTTTTCAAATTACCTAAGCCATTCACAAGGAGGTCGAAAATTATGGGCAAGTCTGCGAAACTTTGGTTTATGCAAGAGTAAATTGTGCCTCAGCTCTGAAATATATAGAAATATGCTGAACGAAAGATTTGTTAGTTATTCTGTTGAAACCTCAAGTGCTTCAGATTCTCATTACCATGAAGTTGCTGGGTCGCGTCAATAGAACCAATTGCCATCTCTGGTTTCGGTTTTTCCTCCGTCGACTCTGCCGATGTTGTTGAATCAATTCTCTCAATTAAATCAAAAGCCGTTGGCATTGACGATATACATCCATCATTTCTCAAAATTTTACTGCCTATTCTTCTACCATACTTAACCCATATTTTTAACTTCATCATCATGTCTGGTCACTATCGTATGCAATGGAAGCTAGCAAAAATCTTACCTATACCAAAGAATTCCAAAGGGATAGAGTTCAGGCAAATTGCTATTTTGTCCTTGTTGTCTAAAGTCTTTGAAAGACTTATTCAAAAACAACTAAATAATTTTCTTAATGCCAACAATCTAATTACTCCTATGCAATCTTGTTTCCGGAAGAAACATAGTTGTATCACTGCCCTAATCAATGTTATTGAAGACTTGAGGATGTCAATGGATAAAGATCATGTGTCATTTTTAGTCCTCTTAGATTTTTCGAAAGCTTTTGATTCAGTTGACCACACAATATTACGCAGTAAACTTATTAATGAATTTAATTTTTCTTCTGCGGCAGCAAACTTAATTTTTTCATACCTTACAGGTAGATCACAAGCTGTGGAAATAAATGGGTCGCTATCAAATTTCCTTCCGAATTTAAATGGTGTTCCGCAAGGCTCCATTCTTGGTCCATTGTTGTTTTCAATGTACATTAATTCAATTCCAAACTCAATGAAATTTTGTTCCTTAGCTTTGTACGCCGATGATGTGCAGCTTTACTTAAATTGTCCCCTCGGTTTAATTGAACACTATATTGAATGCTCAAATGAGGATCTTGAAAGGATTCAGAATTGGTCCACAGCAAATAGACTTCAACTAAATCCTTTAAAGACTAAATGTATAGTTATTTCCCGAACACCTCTTGATATGTCTTACTTTCCTCGTATTGTCATGAACCATATCCCGATAGAATTCGTTGAGACGGCCAAAAATTTAGGAATAATATTTAATCGTTTTTTAATATGGGACAACCACATGAACACCATAGTTGGTAAGACTTATGGAGCCCTGCGTCCATTGTTTGCGGCCCAGCATTATACTCCCATAAAAACGCGTCTTTTACTTGAGAAAACCTTAATAATACCAATTCTTACTTATGGATGCGAAATTTTTTCTTCTTGTAGTTACCAAAGTAAACGATAACTTACAGTTGCATTCAACAATACTGCCCGCTATATTTTTGGACTTCGAAGATATGATCACATCTCAGAAATTTCAAATCATATTCTAAACATGTCATTTGAAAACATGCTCAATTTTCGGACATTGTCCTTGCTTGCTGATATCCTACTTTCACAGACACCTCTTAATATTAATGTGTATAAGTTTTCGAAATTGAAATAAATAAATAAATAAATAAATATTTTTGTGGCTTCTTCACATTTATAGAAATACTATACAAGAACAGAATATATTAGTAGGTACTTTTGGAAAATGAAGACAAGTCTCAACCCAATTTCTAATATCTATGCGTAATTTGTACTAAAAACCCTCTAAGATTTAAGTTCTTAAAAATATCATATTTAGAATCCTTTTGGAATCGTGAAATGCTTTCATATCTAGGGAGTCGTCTAAATGCAGCAGTTAGACCATATTTTGCGGGACAATAGTTTACTAAAATAATCAAATAACTAAAGTTGCCACTTAAGTCCTTGTAACATGTAAATATAAGGTTTAGATACACATTATGTTATTTAAATTTGTTCAGCCTCTTTTAAAGACTATTAAAGAACATTTTTAAGCGGTGCTCAAAAACAATACCCCAGGAGTATTCAAAATTAATAGTTTTTATCAGTTATAAATTTTAGTGCATTACTAGCACTGCAACCCAATAGTTTATTTAGTCATGTTTCGTTCATGGCTCGAGGTCGAAAACTTGAATTATTTACTAGGCCAATATCAGAAGCAACTCACTTAAAAATCAGAATTAAAATTAGGTGGTGCAACAGTCCATGAAGAACCAGGGCCTAGTGACTTACAACTCTCAACCTGTGTGCGAGTAATGTTGTCGGAGATGGAAGGGACCTACAGTTTATATGCCGAATCCAAACGGCTAATTTGAGAAAGCACTTTTCATGACAAGAATTACTCTTGGAGGATTTGTCAATTCCTCGCAAGAGGCAGTACCCGTGAAAAAAGTTAGGTGGCACAGGCAGGGATTGAACCCAAGACCCCTTGCATGACAGTCCAACGCACTAACCATCACGCTACAGGTACTTAAAATTGATATTAAGAGCTCTACCTTGGTGAGAATTGTTTTTTCTATAAATAAATTAATATTTTGCTTGAGCACCGAGAAAACAGTTTTTTTTGCGGAAATGAATCACCCTAATAAGCAATCATTTTTAAAATTATTGTTGTTTTATTATTTGTTGAGCGAAAAAATGAAACAAGAAGGAGCATACCTACAGATGCATAAATGTGCAAACATAGATAAATGTCTAAACATACACCTTTAAATGCGAAAAACTCAGGTAAACGCACATTTTGTGCCTAAAGTAATAAAATAATATTTAACAGCCCAACGACAATTGAATACAGTCGTATAATGGCTCATAAAATCTGTCCATCTATTAAAACTGGCATTAAACAAATAAAATCACAATCCATACAAGGAAATAAAATAAACGTATACAAAAAAAAAATAAATTAGGTGGCGCTACAGTCCGTAAAAAACCAGGGCCTAGTGCCTTACAACTCTCAACCATTCCTGTGTGCAAGTAATTGCAGGGATGGAGAGGACCTACAGTTTATATGCCGAACCCGAACGGTTAATTTGAGAAAGCACTTTTCATGCATGACAAGAATTACTCTTGGAGAATTTGTCAATTCCTCGCAAGAGGCAGTACCTGTGAAAAAAAACTTAAGGTGTCACTGGCAGGGATCGAACCCAAGACCTCTCGCATGACAGTCCAACGCACTTTTTTTCTTTTTTTGTATTCATTTTTATTCATTATTTCTTAAAACTATCTTAAAGCTATACAAAAATTCATAAAACTAGCCTAATTATCCATAACTTACAACTAACTTACTAGTCCCATACGGACACTCTAAGTTAAACAATAATACTTAATTCTAATGCCTTTCGGCCCTAAGATCTATTTTACTGTAATTCATTTTATTTATTTTTTATTTATTAGAAAAATTAATTAAAAATTAAAAAAAAAACTAATTTCAATATCTTTTTTATTTTTCCTTAAAAACTACTTAAAATAAGGTCCTTAAAATAAAACTTAAACTACCTATTCTACCTATAGACTACTTAAAACTAGAACAACCACAGCAGCAAATCTAACTATCTAACATTTTTCGATTTCATATTTTGTTGCCTTTTTTTTTATTTTCTTATTCCATGTTTTTTTTATTTTATTTTTATTTTTTTTTTATATTTTTTTATAATGTCGCTCGAACACCCGAAACTTCTCCATCTGGGAAGGGGCAACGTTAAACCACACAGGACAACCATAAACGATCATCGGCCGTATAAGGGCCATGTAGCAAATTACCTTCACTCTGGGGTCAAGCCGACTGCTGTAAAACAGCCGTTTCGTCAGAGCGAAGGCTCCTCTGGCTCTGGTCAGAGCAGCATTTATATGTCTGTCGAAATATAAATACTGATCTAACCAGATGCCGAGGTACTTCACTACACTTTTGCTCGCTAATCGCTGCCCGTGAAGATCAACGATGACCATCTTGTGCCAGTTCTTGCACGTATCCCTCGTGGCCCCATTTAACGGAGTCCGGAACAGAATTGTCTCCGACTTCTGGAAATTTATTTTCAGTTTCCAGTCGTCGCAATATCGCTGAATCTTGTCGAAATCACGCTGCAAGAGAATTCTAATAACCTCAACCTTTCGGGCCGTTCTGTACCCAATTAGATCGTTGGCGTACGCAATTGCCTTTGTAAGACTACCTATCAGATCGCTGGTGTAAATGCTGAAGAGAATGGGCGAATTCACCGCTCCCTGTTGAAGACTATTTTTAATTAAGAATGTTGTAGTAGAAATTAAATTGACACTTTTGACAACAAACTTTCTACCGTTAAGCATATCATAAAGTATATACAACAATTCTTTGCTTATGCCAAGCCTGCTTAGTTTTAGGTAAAGACCCTCTAACCATACGGTGTCAAAGGCCTTTTCCAAATCAACGGAAGGTCATTATCGTTCTTTTTCCTGAATATCTTGTTGATTTTAGGGAACATACTAGGGTCACTGGAATTAACTGACCGGATCTTGCGGTCCCAGTACTTGTTAATTGATAACCTGTAGTTCTCCTTAATCAACAGATTGACATTTTTTATTGACGACTTCAGTGTCCTAACCTCCAAGTCGTGTGGGTCTGTAAGTCGTCTGTACATGTTTTTGAGTCTTGTCAGTAAGCCACTCTTGTGCCTGCGTAGTGCGTCAATAGTCGCGTTTCTGTAAGCGTCCATTTGGTCCCGTTCTTTGTACTTTGGTATTCTCCGTTCCATCGTTTGTTTTATTGTTTCGTCCATCTGTTGTAAATGTTGGTCAATTTCTATATTTATCAGGTTTCTGTTGTTTGGTGGGGCTATGTCACTCGAACAAAGTTCTCTCGCTAAGGCGTTGGTAAAACGAGGCCAGCGCATCTTACTATAAATTGTAAGAGTGACAGTCCAACACACTAACCATCATGCCACGGGTACGACAAAAATAAACGTATAGTTCACCCTTCATTCGATGCAAAAAATCTTAAAGCGACTCCCATACTTTTGGCATATTTCCCAGTAAATTTAACAAGCTTTTAGATAGGAACTCATTCTGAATGTTTTATACATAGTTTTAAACAATTTATGTTATTAAATTAGCCATAAGGGTAAATGAATGCAACCCGTTGTACATTTTTTTATAATTTAATTTTTGTTTGCGTTCTTAAAATTCCTTAGCGAAAAACATTTCCCAAGTATTTTACTCGTATATAAAAAAAAAGGAAAGGCTTCATAAAAGCTTAAGTTTGTTTTGAAGACATATTTTACGGATGTGTGGATGGAATTTTTAATCAACGAATCGCCTTTTTCGCAGGAATGTTAAGATGAGATACTTTAAGAGTTGGGAACATAATATTCATATAAGATGGAATTTTATAACTCACCTGAGAATCTTTTTATGTTTGCTTGCATCAATAAATAGCAAACAAAAACAGCTTGTAAGAGAATAACCTTGGGTTTTTTTTCTTTTTTCTTCGTTTGTAAAGGGATATCTTAAATCACCATAAACGTAAGTCAGGTTCATTTTTCCTTTTAAATGTTAGACAAACATTTTATCCTTTGAAAACTCTTATTGTATTGTTATTATTTTATCTTGATGAAGATTCAGAGGCCGAGAATTCTAATAAAGATGTAAGGAAACATTTATATGACGTTTTCAAATAGATAAAGATAAATAGCTACTAAAAATTTTATAAATGTTTATTTTTATTTGTGTTTGGGGTTGGCGATAGGTAGAGAAGATATAATAATTAAATGTTCTATGTTTTGACGCAAATTCATTAAGCCACCACCGGAATTTCTGTAACATAAACGAATTTTAAAATGTATCAAAAAGTTGTTACATTGACAAATGCTGAATTTGCCGCATATTTTTGCTCTATACGCAATTTTCTAATTGTATCGACTTTTCAAAAAATTCTCCTTCACCTCTGTTTGTTGGTTTTTTCGTCGGAGATTTTAAAACTTCAATGTTCACACTATGTAAATAAAGGTAGGCTTTAATTCCACAAGTGTGAATGTGTCCGTGAATAAATTTTCCTAACGCAGATATAAACGTTATATCTGTCAAAAAGCTCACTCTTGTCAAGACCGCTTTTATGCACACAAACAAAATGTACGTAATTTTAAGCCCAGATCTCAGATATTAAAATTAAAACAAAAACACTATTTTTAGAAATATGGTAAATCAGTGGAAGCATAAAGCGACCCTCACGTAGGAGTAAGACTAGATTTCATATGAAAAACTCCCATTAAAAACATTCATCTGCATGCATTTCATAAAAAAGTTACAAATAGAAAAATTTCGTAAGTACGTAGACAATTTAAAAATAAAAAATTGCCCCCAAATAAGAATTAAAAAAAATATCTTTTCCATTAGGAAATCCCACCTGTCCCCCACGAAATGACAAGAAAATTATGTTCATAAAAATAAAAATGTCTCATACATTGCTTGATTTCCTTTGTCTTATTTAATAAATCTTTGTGATGCAGTGACCATAAACATAATTAAAACGGAAAGGTAGGTCCAAAGCCAACAACAAAGAATAAATAAGCACTTTATGAACTTCATCACTTTTTGTTCTTTAATATTAATACAAGTACAAAAGGTTCCGGTAAGTAATTTAAATGCTGCCATTAACAAAACTTAAGCTCTACTATTATTTTCATTTTTTTTTTCTATTTTATCGATTTTCATGGAGAAGATATTAAAAAAACTATCTCCTTATAATAAAAAAAAACTTACCTACGGCAGCGAAACTTTCATGCAACTAATTTTTCTTTAATGTTGTATTATGTATACTTTTTTGAAGGGAAAAACAAACAAAGTACTCACTATGTATGTTCATAATAAACTAGGAAATATAATGATGATGATAGTGAGATAAATGTTTTTCAAAATTAATATTATTTTTTTACCTGCTATTAAGTTCTAAATGTGAAATATGTGGCTTAAGTGATTATGGGGTAAGTTTGTTTTGTTATTGGCTTATCAGATTTAGAATAGTTAAACGATCTAAGAGTATGAAACGCCTATAAGAATCTAACCCTAATCAATCAAATAAAACAAAGACATTTCGTCTGATGTATGTGAAGAATCAATTTAGCCTTTTGTCCTGGGTTTTTTCTATATATATTGTTCATAGTTCATGGTTATGTTTATTCAATTGATAAATTATGTTTAATAAAGATAAGACACTTTTTTTCTTTACTAATTAACTATATTTTATCAAAATGACAGCATGGGACAAGAAAAAATCAAGTTTATCAAGAATCTATCCTTCGTTATGGAATCTTTGTTTATACAAATGTTGTATATTATTGACTTCAAAACCTCAGAACCGGTTATTGGTTTAGCAGTTTGTCAACAAGACTCAATAAAATGAAGGTCGAGTTAGGAAAAAAGTATTTGTCTGACAGCTTGACAATGGGTTTCAAAGTATTTATTAGAAAATTACTTTATCCAAACAAATTTTAAAACTCCAAATGGAGTTACTAGTGCAATTTCGAATAAAGTGATTTTAAAAAATCATGTAGGTTGAATTCAGGGGTGGAATCGGCTAAGGTGATTGTTGATTGTTGACAGTCAAAATAATCGAATTTGATCTGTGTAAGGTGATAGTCAAATTGATACCTAAAAAGCTGTCGCTAGAAAAATTTGATAGTCGTTTTCCTACAAACATGTCGTTTTTGAGTAGAGCTACCAGACGCTTACAAAAAACGAATGGAAAATTTTGTCAGTTGCCTTTTTTTAGGTACAAAAACACATTCCTGTGACCGACAAAGCCTACGTCATTCGAAAAAAAGCAAGAAAAGTTAGAATCTTATTCAATCACAGCCAATTTGATACTTTTATTAAGATATTTTATAAGAATCAATTTAAAATGTCACCAAGGCAACAATGAATTTTGACAATTTGAATCTGAAATCGTTCAATCGAATTGAATTGAGTTGAATCATCTTACACAGACGGGAAACTTGGTGATAGTCGATTTGACTATCAAAAATTTGATAGTCAATTATCACCTTAGCCGATTCCACCCCTGTATTTGTATTCTGACTGCAGGTTTTAACCTACTAAAACTGTTTAAATTTAAAAAAAAATCAACAACATCGGTGAGTTTCAAGCGACTTTTGCAGTTCAAATACAAACATTTTTTCACCTTTTCTATTGAAATCGATTTTAACCGATTAACTATCTGACGCAACCAAAGCTCTTAGTTTTAGAAAAGAAACCCTAAGAACAAAACCAAAACTTTAACCAAGAAAAAATAGAGCTAATCGAACTCAGAAAAACTATAAGTTTTAACATAACGAAAGATATTCACGAATTTAATGAAAGCATATTATAAAGGATATAATTAGACAAATAAAATAAATTTAAACAGCAAAAACATTATTAAATAATAAACAAGAATGGATTACAAGTATGAAGGACCAAAACACAGCCGTTATAACAAACCAAAAAGACACCAATGAAAACTAAATTTTTAACTAATTTTTTTGAAAAACTGTTTACCTTGACGAAAATTATCACAGAAAAAAGATTCAGTAAAGAAATTATCGAAAGGACTAAAGACGATCAAAAGAAATAAAAAGGCAACGGAAATGACGTAATATCATCAGAAATGTTAATTTATGGGAAAAGCTCACTTTGCAACATTTTAACAAACATATTTAACAAAATAGTAAAAACAAAACAAATCATTTAACAATGGATAGAAACAACAGTTTAAGCCGTGCTTTCGATTGCATAAGACGTGTTCTTTTCCTTTCGTAAGCTTTCGTTAGACACCATTCCCAAACGTATAAGATCGCCGGTTCCCGGGGACAATCACTTGTCCTCGGATAAAAAATTGTGTTCCACGATGAATCCTGCTTATAAAAATAGATTTACACCCCTCCAATGTCATCCAGATACTGACAATTCAGATATGGAAGACTTAGAAATTCCTCCCGCTAAAAATGTATATGTGCCACCAATTAAAGTTCTGCGAAAATCGTCAGAATATATTCACGCGCTAATGAAAACATTAAAAGTGAACGATTATTCAATCAAAAAACTTTCAATTGGAATAAAGATAGTGTGTGAATCGCTTGCATCCTTTAATCTAGTGATAAATAAACTAAAAGATGAAAACTGTCAGTATTTCACACATGATTTGAAAGGAACAAAATCATTTAAAGTTGTGTTATACGGCTTAGAAGATTTAGAGATAGATTCTCTTAAAAATGAACTAATTTCACTCGGTCTTCAGTGCATTGAAGTAAAAAAAATAACAAAGAACTATGATCATTACATCGATACCTTTTATCTTGTGTCATTTGTAAATGGATCTATTAAATTGAGTGATCTTAAAAAGAATTTTCGATCTATTCTTCACACCCAAGTAAATTGGAATTTCCAAAAAAAAATTAAAGGTAAGCTCACTCAATGCCATAATTGCCAAATGTTTGGGCACGGGCAAAGAAATTGTCACATTAAAACTTTTTGTGCCAATTGCGCTGGCCATCATAACACATCTGAATGCGACAATGCTGCTGCTGTAAAATGTGCCAACTGCAATGGGAATCATAAGTCTACTGACTCATCATGCATCAGTAGAATTAAATACCTGCAAATAAGAGAGAAATCAGCTGGGCGAACATCAAATCGTCACTCATCACCTCATGCTTCACCACCACAAGCTGAGCCTACATTGAACTCTGTTCTAAAACCGGTTTCACTCTCATCAATAAATGACTTTCCTATGCTCCCACTCCCGCACAAGCGACGTGTTGATGTTCCGAACAAAAGCTGCATAAACTCAAGCTCGCATATGCCCAACTCTTCTCCCACTCATATCGCATGGGATTCTCACTCATCCCTCACTCAACACTCAACTCCAACTCCCAATGCAACCACAACTAGCAACATGGCTGACAACAACAATGTTGATACGAACTTCAATCTCTTCTCTATGGATGAATTAAACGCTCTCTGTTTTGAAATGATTAATAGTTTATCTGTTTGTAAAACTAGAGTAGATCAATTTAATGCGATCGCACGTTTAGCAAATAAGTTTTTATATTCAAAATCAAATGCTAAGTAATATGACAGACACACACATAAAAATTGTAACTTGGAATGCTAAAGGCATTCGAAATAAGATTCAAGAGTTTTTAAATTTTCTAAATAGTAATGACATTGAAGTCGCTCTATTAACTGAAACTTGGCTTATTTCTGTAATCAAACTTCCATCATCCAATTTCAAATACTATCGGTTGGATAGAGTTGACCAAATGGGTGGTGGGGTTGCAATTTTAGTACGGAAGTCAATTCGACATTCGCTTTTACCAATAATTCCGACACGAGTTGTTGAAAGTATTGGTATTGAAATTATGCTTAAAAACCAAACATCAGTAAAAATTTTGTCTGTTTACTTTCCTGGTGGAACTTCTTCTGACCTCAAAAGAAAGTGGTTTACCCAAGATTTAAAAAAGCTTTTCACAATTAGTGGTGGTTTTTTGATAGGCGGTGACTTTAACTGTCGCCATAGAGACTGGGGATGTTTAAGAGCAAACGCTTGGGGAAATATCTTAGCAAGTCTGCCCTTTTCAATTCCAATTAATATTTCTTACCCTCCTTGTCCAACATATTATCCTTCAGGTTCACGTGGTAGTCCTTCCGTTCTTGATTTGTTTGTGTCAAATGTACCATGTCTTATAACCCAACCAACTACTTTCCAAGCTCTCAGCTCTGATCATAATCCTGTTTTTTGTGACCTTTTATGGTCGGGTGAAAAAAATGTGCAATACTTTCAAGATTTAAAAAAAGCAAACTGGTTTTGCTTTAGAAGAAAAATCAATAGGAAAATCCAAAGTTGTCCTACACAGCTCGAAAATATTAACTGTAAAGATGATGTGGATCTTCTGATCCATGACTTTACAGAAAACATTAACTCTGCAATAGATGAAAGTGTGCCTAAAAGAGTAAAGAGAGAAACTTTACATAAGAAATTACCATCTAACATATTAGAACTGATTAAATTGAAAAATCTTCATCAAAGGAATTGGCAACGTTATCGTCAACCCTTTTCTAGAAGAATGGTTTCTCATTTCAGTAAGATGATTTCAAACGAGCTTATGAAACATCGCAACCATGAATGGAATAAAAAGCTTAGTTCTTTAGATAAAAACGATAAACCATTTTGGAATATCGTTAAAATCGTTAAAAATAAAAATAGAACTCTTCCATTTCTAAAAGACTCGACGTCAATATACTTCACCGACAATGAAAAGGCTGAAGAACTTGCAAGGAATTTTTCAAAAAACCATTTGGTTTCACAAAGCTTAGGTGACAGACTCGACGTCAATATACTTCACCGACAATGAAAAGGCTGAAGAACTTGCAAGGAATTTTTCAAAAAACCATTTGGTTTCACAAAGCTTAGGTGACAGGGAGACAAATGATCTCGTCGAAGTTCAAATCCAAAATACAAATTCTCTAAACGTGACAACAGCATCAAATGCTTTTGTTAATGAAGAAAACATAACGCGTATTATTAAAAACCTCGAAACACGGAAAGTCGGAGGCTTAGATGGTATCAAAAATGTTTATTTGAAACACCTACCGCAGAACGGAATTAGGTACTTAGCATTTATAATCAATTCATGTCTTAAACTTCAATATTTCCCCAATGTTTGGAAAAAAGCAAAAGTCGTGCCTATTTTGAAAGCTAGTAAACCTCCAGATGTTTCCTCAAGCTACAGACCCATTAGCTTACTAAGCAGCATAAGCAAAATATATGAAAAAGTCATAAAAGATCAAATTTCAAAGTTTGTTTCAAATTCAAATCTCCTTCCTGACGAGCAATTTGGTTTTAGAAGTTGTCACAGCACATCCCATCAAATACTTAGAATTTGTAACCATGTTAAAGAACATCGTTTACATGGTCAGTCAACAGGAATGATAGTGTTAGATATAGAAAAGGCTTTCGATTCTGTATGGCACGATGGTCTTGTATACAAAATGATTAATTTTAAATTTCCATTGTACTTGTGTAAGATCGTTCAAAGTTTCCTATCTGGTAGATGTTTTCAAGTGCATGTCAATAGTGGTATTTCAAATTTACGTTTTTTCTGTTTCGGAGTGCCACAAGGATCCGTCCTTGGACCATCTCTATACAATATATATACATCAGATTTCCCAGTGCTTCCTTTTTGCAATTCAGCATTATTTGCTGATGACACCGCAATTTTTTCATCGCATGAATTCTCTCTCAATATTGAGACAAATCTAAAAAATGCGATTGAAATTTTAGAAATATATTATAGCAAATGGAAGATTAAACTCAATGCTGGAAAAATGCAAGCCATCTTTTTCTCCCGAAAAAAAAAATCTTGTTTTCTTCCCAGCAGCCAAATCCATATTAATGGAAATATAATCGACTGGAATCAGACTGTAAAGTATCTTGGAGTACATCTAGATACCAAACTTACCTATAGGGAGCATATTCTCAACACATTAAAGAAAATTAACCTTGCTATCAATATGCTTTATCCATTTATCAACAGAAAATCACCACTATCTAACAGAAATAAAATACTAATTCATAAACTTATTTTCCAATCAATACTGCTATATGGGTGCCCTATTTGGAAAAATGCAGCAAAATCTCACATTAAAAAACTACAGATCTCACAGAATAAGATTTTGAAGATGATGTTAAATCTTCCCTGGCATCATTCCACCATTGATTTGCATAATAGAGCGAATGTCGAATTGATTTCCGATAGGATTTGCAAGCTAACGAATAATTTTTACAACAGTTGCGAGATTTCGGAAAATCCACTCATACAACAGCTTACTTACCTGTGATAATAAACAATTAACTTATTTCGTTTTGCTCTTTCTATATTATATATTTTTGTACTATACATATGTGCTACATGTTCAATTGATGTCATTTATTTTTTCGTTTTGTAACTATTTGTATCATTTATTTATTTGTTTATTTATCTATTAATTTATTTATTTATTTATTTATTTATTTATTTAGTTATTTATTTATTTATTTATTTTTTTATTCATTCATTCATTCATTTATTTATTTATTTATTTATTTATTTATTTATTCATTTATTCATTTATTTATTTATTTAATTGTTTTTTTTTTTTGTTTATTTAATTATTAATTTATTTATTGATTTTCATTCACGTTATTTATTTTTTGTATGCTATTATTTATTTACTTGTTATTATTTATTTACTTGTTATTTATTTAACTAGTATTACGTTATTATTGTTATTATATAATAGTAACTTGTACTTTTGAGCTATAAACTCTTTAAATATCATGTATACTAGCGTATACAAGTATGTATATTAGCGTATACATACATATTATTTTATTATTTGAACACTTTTTTTTTCTAAACTATATGGAGGTTTTTCAGTCGTGTTTTCCTTCTATCAAAAAATTTACTTTATAATTTTTTTTCTTTTTCTTTTGTTAAATAATGTTTCAGTAGTAAGAAAATATATTTCATATCTCTGAATGTAAAACGTGCGGTCATAGGCCTTTGAAAAAATTATCACGAAAAAAAAAAAAAAATAAATAATATAATGGATAGAAACAATGATAACATTAATACACAAAAAAGGAAAGAAAGACGACATCAATAACTATAGACCCATAAGTAGCATTTCGACAATTTACAAGCTCTTCTTCAAAACGCTTAACAGGACCATCAAAGAAAACTTTAATAACAGCCAAGAAACCAAGAGAACAAGCTGGATTTAGAGAAGAATTCTCAACAAAGACCACTTGCAGACAATGAATCAAATAAAAATAAATAAATTAAGTGGCGCAACAGTCCATGAAGAACCAGGGCCTAGTGACTTACAACTCTCAACCATTCCTGTGTGCGAGTAATGTTGTCAGAGATGGAAGGTACCTACAGTTTATATGTCGAATCCAAACGGCTAATTTGAGAAAGCACTTTTCATGACAAGAATTACTCTTGGAGGATTTGTCAATTCCTCGCAAGAGGCAGTACCCGTGAAAAAAGTTAGGTGGTACAGGCAGGGATTGAACCCAAGACCCCTTGCATGACAGTCGAACGCACTAACCATCACGCTACGGGTACTACAACAATGAATCAGCTAATAGAAAATTGGAATTAATTTATACTACCGGTTTCTTTTCTATTTATTAACTTTAGTAAAGGTTTTGACTCCGTTAAACACGAAATGATATGGTCCTCCCTGAAAAATCAAAACATAAACCTAAATTTAGTGCAAACGATAAAAAACATATACGAGTAGTATACAAAAACAACACACCACGAATAAAAACAGAGAATACAGGACGGATATTAATATATAATAAGAGTAGTTAGACACGAAGATCCGCTTTCACCACCTCTATTTAGTTCAATTCTGGAAGACATTTTCCAAAAAACTAACCTGAAGACAAAATATGGAGTAAGGAAATGTGGACAAGTTCTTACCAATTTAAGATTTGCAGACGATATAGTTCTTATTTCTACAAAAGCTACACACATTCAAGATATGTTGCCGAAATTAACTACCTTGTGTAAAAATTATGGACAAATCATAGAGTCATGACAAATCACACAAAAGACGATATAACTTTGAACGAATAAAAAAATGTAGTGTTTAGAAGATTACATATATGTATTTGGGACAGCTAAACTCATCTTAGGACCAAGAAAATAAGGAAGTTAACAGACGTATCACAAACACTGGAAACAATTCTGGAGCCTTAAGGTTAGGTTAGGTTGGAGTGGCTGTCTAGATGTCATTGACTCACTTAGACCTCAAGGGTCCATTGTGATACCACTAATGAGGTTACTCATGGGAGAGTAATGAAAATTAAACAAACCATTTTGTGCTTTTAATAAATTTAGAGAGACACTTTGTGTCAATCGTTGCCAGTTCACTGGTATTGTCGAAGAAGGGATTACCGAGAAAGTTATTCCTTCTAATGGAGAGTGCTGGACATGTACATAGAAGGTGTTGGACTGTTTCCTCTTCCTCCTCGTCCATGCAGCTTCTACAGAAGTCATTTGTGTAGACCCTAGCCTCAGAGCATGTCTTCCTATGAGGCAGTGTCCTGTTATTACTCCAATTGTAGAGCTTATATTTTGTCTGCTCAAGGATATCAAGCCTTTTGACCGATTTAAGTCTATGCTTGGCCATATTTGCTTGGTTGCTAGGCAGGTAGTACTCTGTGACCATCTAGCATTTGTTGCTTCTAGAGCATACTGCTTGAGAAGATATTTACATGTAGCAAGTGGTGTTCCTATGTTATGTTTTTTTCTAACATTAGGCAGAAGTGTTCCGTTTTTGGCGAGCTCATCGGCTTTACAATTTCCCGGAATGTCTCTGTGGCCCGGCACCCAAATGAGGTGAATATTAAACTGTTCTGTCATCTCATTCAGAGATGATCGACAATCGTGGACTACTTGTGAGTTTGTGGAGACAGACGCGAGAGATTTAAGAGCGGCTTGGCTGTCCGAGAAGATTCGTATATCCTTGCAAGATATAACGTTTTCTTTGAGCCAGGATAGTGCCTCTTTAATCGCCATTACTTCTGCCTGGAATACACTACATTGATTGGGAAGTCTGTATGATAGACTGAGATTCAGTTGTTCCGAATAGATACCACTTCCAACTCCGTAATCGGTCTTTAAACCGTCTGTATAGAAGTGTATCACATTGTCTTCCAGGGGTCTCTCTTCTTCCCAGGAGGATCTTGAAGGGATGGACACATGGAAGCTTTTACCGAATACCGTTTTAGGGGTGGTATAGTCTAAGCGATCTGGGATAGATCTAAAATTGTCTAGAATGGTAGTATGTCCAGTATTGTTGCTGTTCCATTGAGAGGTGGCTCTAAGCCTCACACATGAGTTGGCTGCCACCATTTTGGAGAAGATGTCAAGAGGTGTTAGGTTTAAAATCACATCCAGGGCTGCGGTTGGTGTTGAGCGAAGTGCTCCTGTGATGCACATACCTGCTGACCACTGGACTTTGATGAACTTATTTAGATTTACCATCTTGTCCAGTGCGGTCCACCATACGACAACTCCATAAATGAGTATCGGTCTAATTACCGAAGTGTAAAGCCAGTGGGTTATTTTTGGGGAGAAGCCCCATTTTGATCCTATGGCCTTTTTACAAGTAAAAAGCGCTACAGTAGCCTTTTTTACTCTTTCATCAATATTTGCCTTCCAATTTAGTTTTTTGTCTAAAATGAGGCCTAAATATTTAGCTTGGTCGGGAAACCTTAATGGTATTCCTTTAATCTTAGGTGGGCTGATCTGAGGAATTTTGTACCTTCTCGAAAAGAGTACTAGTTCTGTTTTATGTGGATTGACGTCCAAGCCACATTGCTTAGCCCATTTTGTTAGCCTATTCAAGGCATTTTGTAGGAGTTCCGAGAGAACTTGGGAGTGTTTTCCAGATACAGATATTGCAACGTCGTCAGCATAGGCAATCACCCTGAAACCCTCTGCTTCCAATGATGTTAGAAGGTCGTTTACTACCATGTTCCATAAGAGAGGCGAAAGGACCGCCACCTTGGGGGGTACCTCGATTCACCGATCTGGTGGTAGTAAAACTTTTCATGCTAGAAGTTATTGTCCTGCTTTTGAGCATGAGACTAATAAGATCTATGAGTGGTTTCTCTAATTGCAGCTTTTCCATTGCTGTCGTGATCGCCTGGTAACTGACGTTGTTGAAAGCTCCTTCAATATCTAGGAAAGCTACTAGGTTATATTCTTTGTATTCGAGGGAATATTCAATACTACGTACCAGCGAATGAAGTGCTGTTTCTACTGATTTTCCCTTAGAGTAAGCATGTTGAGCTGTGGAAATGAGACATGGTTTTAAGTTATGTCTGATGTAAATTTCAATCAATCTTTCCAAGGTTTTAAGAAGGAAGGATGATAGGCTGATTGGTCGTAGATCTTTAGGGTTAACGTGGGAGGGTTTCCCTGCTTTAGGAATGAAGACTACTTTTGCCATTCTCCAGGCTTTGGGAATATATCTCAGCCTTAAACAGCTTGTCAGAATGATTTCCAATGGTGGAATGATCATGTCTGAGCATTTTTGTAGTTCGGCCGGAATGATTCCGTCTGGTCCTGGAGATTTATATGGATCAAAGCTATCTATGGCCCATTGCAGTTTTTCCCGCGTTATTAGATCAACTAAATCGCTTGTAGAAGCTTGAGACTCTGATGTTAAGTCGTTAAGTATGTTAGAGCTACCTGGAAAGTGGAAGTCTAATAATAGATTAAGAGATTCTCCATCTGTGATAGTCCATGTGCCTGCTTCTGTCTTTAAAGCACTGGGTATTGTTACTTTTTGAGAGAATTTTCCTGAGTCTTGAGGCTTCTGAAGTATTTTCTATTTTGCCACAGAAGTTTCTCCAAGAAGACCTCTTACTCTTCCTTAATTCTTTTTTATATTGCTTTAGAGCTTGTTTGTATAAGTCCCAGTCAGAAGGAGATCTAGTGTACTTAGATCTATTGAAGAGTTTGCGACAACTCTTTCTGAATGGTTCTAGTTCTTTACGCCACCAATGAGGTTTCTTTTTACCCTTTAAAATGGTTACAGGGCATGAAATTCTCATTGATTCATTGAAGGCTTCAGTGAGATGATTCACAGAAAGGTCTAGTTCATCTTTACTGGAGGAGCTTTTAAGGAGGTTGTAATTAAGTGATTGTGTTAGTACCTCCCTATATCGTTCCCAGTTTGTATTACGGTGATTGCGAAAACCCGTAGATATGTTTGCCACATCTCTGAGCTCAAACTGAATGTATTTGTGGTCAGAGAAGGAATTCTCTTTTGAGACATGCCAGTTTGAAATCAGATTGTGGATCGAGTCAGAGGTAAGTGTAATATCAAGTACCTCTTTCCTATTCTTGGTTACAAAAGTGGGTTCATTACCAATATTACTTATGAGTAGGTTAGTGCTTAGTAAGTAATCAAATAAGGACTCACCTCTCTCATTTATGTCAGAGCTACCCCATACCGTGTGATGGGCGTTAGCGTCCGAACCAATCAGGAGACCAACTTTTCTCGATTGCGCGTCCACAATTGCCTTCCTCAAGGTGTCACCTGGAATTGGGCTGTCGTGGCCGAGGTAGGAGGATATGAGCCAGTAGGTGGCTTTATCCGTTGTTAAGACAGCGGTGGTTGTGTCCTTGTCGCTGTAATTGGGGAGTAAAAATACATTTAAGTCATTTTTTACTAACATACATGACCTTGGTTCACCTTTCTCCGATGCATACAGTAGCTTATAACCAGGAGTCCTGAGGCCTCTGATGATGGAATTTGAGACCCACGGCTCCTGTATCAAGACGATGTCATCCTTGTTTGTGTGCAGTCGGAGTATAAGGTTATTTGTGGCCATGATGGCGTGATGGAGATTAATCTGTACTAATCGCAGCATTGCTACTATTAGTCAGATTAACCTCCACCACTGTTTTATCGGCGTTTTCATCGTCTGAGGAGGAGTGAAGTAGGTCTTCCTCACTCAGAGTGATGCCTAAGGTGGCGTCTTCAGTCTCCATGTCGGAGTTACTGTCGACTGTAGGTTTAGCCTCCACGTCGGATGGCTTGTTTGGGGCTGTGGAGGTCGATGGTTCCACTTGTGGTATTTCATCGACTTCTATTATTGGGGGTAGCGAAGCGTTTCCTTCCGTTGAAGGGGCTTCTGTGGGGGGCGTGTTGAGCGTATCTTCGTCTTTTTTATAGATGCGCAGCATGATTTCGTCGAAACCATACCTAATCACGCCTTTGGTCGTGGCCAGTGGAGCCAGTGATTCCCTATTGATCAACACCAGAACTGACCTATAGTGACCCACTGTCTCCTTCTCAACCTTTGGGACTTTCCAGTCGTGCGTAGGCAGGTTTGGATTGCTGGTTTTGATCAATTTCATGATCATCTCTGGGCAGTTGTGTAGAGCCGGGACCATTATACGTGCTCTTGGCCGACAAGGAATATTCTCCCTTGCAACAACCTCGAGCTTGGCACCCGGCCAGACCTCTGGCAAGCCATTGACAGCAGCCCTGTATAGATCGAAAGATCTCTGATCACCACAGGCGATGAGTTTGATACGATTTTGGTACCATCCTGCATCGGCTATGTCTGGGAGAGGTCCCGGATTCTCCTCGATGACAGATAAAAATCTGAAACCGAGGTGAGCCTTGACGTCTGCCCATTGATCATGAGACATGACCCCTGTTACTGACCGCTGCTATGATCTTACCTTTTAGCGCGTCGCTAAAGGAAAGATCCTTATTGAAGGCTGTTGTGCTGTTCGCATGCACCTTCTGTCTTTTTGGTTCAGGCTTGTCGCCCTCGAAAGACCTATTACGCTTTGACGTTGAGTCGCTGCAGGTCGGTTTGGGGTTATTGCTAAGAAAGCCACTAGCCCACTCGAGTTTTCGCCTTTGCTCCGGGGTTCTTTCCGCCGCAGGTATGACACCGACTGCGGCTAGAATCCTCGCAGCATTGCGTTGGTCTCGTTTGGCCAGTGAATTCTTGGACTTCTTGCTGTCCGGCCCAGAGCTATGTCCGTGTGACACAGGTGTGGGTCCACCATCAGAATTCGTCGCTACCGATACCAATCGGGGTGTGTCCTCACCTTTTGAGTCAATTCCACATGTCGCAGATTTTGTCTCTCCGGATGGGGTGTCCCTTCTTGGGGTCGCTTGCGACGTCCTAGCAGGAGCGGGGAGGGGGTGGGGAGTGGAATTACCGCCCTTGGGAGAGCCGAGCGTCACAGCTGTTCCACTGACGGGTAATTCCTTCAAGTATAGGTTGCGGCTAGTAGAAGGAGAAGGACTCCCGCTACTAGTGGCAACCACAGGGTTGACAGCACGTTCACACCTCTGAGTAGGCTCTACAGCCTTTTCAGTGGATGTGACCGCATTGGCAGCCATGGCACGATTTTTGTTTTTATTTTTTATAATTTTTCTGTTTGACATTTTCATTTTTATTCCCACGAGTAAAGCGGAAAGACGGTCAGCCCCGGCAGAGCCGCTTGCCGGGGTAAGGCAGAAATATGACGGACCTTGCCACAGCATCCGAAAGAGTTCGTTAATGGCTGGTTTATCCCCCAGCCTTTCATTCTTCGGCACGGTTTTCGTACAAGTACGCTCACACCACCACTGAAATTAGGAACCTCTAAACTATGATTGAATTGGGTTTCCGAACGTTGCACTATTGAGGAGTTACAACAATTCGGCTACCCAAATCAACCTTAGCTAATCACCATCCTGCCAAAAACGCACAGGACTTCTGTAGTGATCATTGCCCGCCTGGCACCCACTTGGAGGGTTTGAATGAGGATTTTGCCAAGCTACTGGAGCCTTAAACATATTTAACAAATATATCTTCGACTCTGCTATTCTACCGATCCTTATTTACGGGCTAAAAATAATGAGCTTGACTGCAAAAACACTTGCCAAGCTAAGAATATGTCAGATCAAAATAGAATAGGAAGTTCTGACAATGCGACCAAATCAAAGGGTACGAAATGAAGATATTCGCAATAGAACCGGAAATATTGACGTCATAAATAGAACAAGCAGGCTGAAACGGAGCTGATCATGTTTCTAGATTCCAGGACCAAAAATTAACAAAAATTGTGACGAAATGGATACCAGAAGGAAGACCCAATAAAAGATGGATTGACGATCTATCACAAAAAAGCACAAATTCGTACAACGAAGCCAAAAATAAAGACACATGGATAGCCTTTTAAAATTGTACCTTATTGTTTTATTTTACATTCCATATTATTTTAGATTTATAATTACAAAATTTAAGTATTGTAAGTTTTTAAATTTTAACAACAAAATTTTTGTTTTGTTTTAAAGACCGAAATTGGAAGATGTTTATATGGATTACTTTTATTTTCAACAAGACCGTTTTGTTGTTTTTCGAAGAGGTAATCACAATTGCAAGGTTTCTCGTTTTAATTAGCGAAGTGAAACTTCTTATTGGAAAACTCTAAATTTTTACAGACTTTGCATTGCTACAATTTGTCTGAATTATTGATTTAAAAATAAATAACTTATTAAAATTAGTAAAATTAGTAAAGTCAAACCGGGTTAGCTAGTTCCCAAAAAAAAAATACGTAAAAATGATATGTAATGTATTTTAAATGAAAAAGTAAATTAATTTAAACTGAAGCTCATCTCTTGATGGTAGTTTCGAATCTCCGTCGACGGACATGGTATGGTTCTGCCTTTACACAATTATCTGTTATTCTTTAGTATCTTTTGAAATAACCTTACACAAATAAAAAAATACCAGGTAAGTTAGCCAAAGCTACCCAAATTGTTTAATTGGAATGTTAATTTCTCCAAAGTTTATCGTTTGTGTATGTAATCAAATGAAAATAGGTAAACTTTAATGCATTAGGAAATTAGTTCTGATTTGTTTTCCTGATTGCTATTACTCTGACCCTTTGTATAAGATCTTATGTATTATGGGTAAGTGTACCTCTTCATTAAATATTGATGAATGGGAAAATCAAATGTGTACTTATAGAGGTTGCAATTCTGTTTAGGGTAGTTAGTTATTGGCTTTATGATGATTCCAAGTTAAATTTATTGCACAAAACCTTTGACATACTCCAAAGGAAAATGTGAATCAAATTCAGAATTTCAAAAAAATAAATTTGCCTAACAACAACAATTTTGTCCATTAATGTCTTATTGATGTTCTATGGACAGACAAAACTTTGAAGCTATGTCTACTCTTATTGACTTCTATTTCAACAAAGTGTTTACTATCTTACGAATTATAAACAAACCCATAATCTGACCATCAACCTAAAGTTATTAAAGGTACTAATGACCTAATAACAAACAATTATATTAAATAAATTATTTATTTATGATTTGTTGGCTTCAAGCTAAAGAAAACCTTTTTAAGAGGCAAACGAAATGAGAAACAAACTTCCATTAAACAATTAAATACTTTCAAACTTTAAATAACAAATATATATGTCTTATTTTCTTCAATAAAAAAACGACAATATCTGAAAATAAATGTTTGTATATATACATATACTTATGTATGTATGATTTGGTTTAAATGTAACAAATTTTAGAGCTCACACAAGTTTCTTTCAGACAATGAATCCTCCCTCCCACAACAGTTTCAAAACAAATTACTCTTATTGAAAAGGACTTCAAAAAATACAAAATGCCACAAAAGTTCCTTTTGGCATGAAAATCATCTTTTTTTAAAGACTTACATATATGGGTACATTAATCGCATTTAACAAAATAAATAAAAGTACCAACAGTTCAAGCTATTATGTGTACTTTTAAAAAAGTAAAAAATTCTCAAGTAGATAATTTCATAATAATTATAACTTTTTTACAACACATTCATAGGTATATATTCTTTAACCTTTCTTGTTTGCGAGGACCATGAAAAAAAAATCGATGTACTCGTATGTCCTTGAAAAGGTTTAAAAAAATAAATGGGCGTAAATTTCATAATTCATTCTATTATGAGAGAAACCGTATATTGTCAATAATATTGTATAGGTCAATTTCACAGAGTCTGCTCACAGGATAAGAAAAAGGTCTTGATTTTCTCAGTAAATTCGAAACAACTGCCTAGAAAGTAATGGAGCGCTTTAAAGTCTAATCCTGCAATCTTTAGAGCCATAACTTAAATCTGATTAAAAAGATTATTTTTTGTAGTACCTAACAAGCATTGGTGTTTTTGGGAGTTAAAAAAGTTTTTTCCAACTATCGATAAAAGATAATCGAAGCTTAATGAAAGGAGATTTTTACTTATTTTAATTTTCTGTTTGACTTTAGTTTCTATTATATTGATTATCTGATGGTTAGAACTGTTTTTTTCTCTCGTTATTCTATCGTGATCCACCATTTTCAGTGAGATCGAAACACATAATTGACATAAGAGGCTGGGATGTCACCCACACTGATAACTTTCCATCCGTGCCCGTCTGTCGATTTGTCTACAAGTTCAACAAAATATTAATAAAATTCTAAGTCAATATCTTTCTTTGTTCTATAATGCTTGAAACAAACACTATTTCTTATCAATTTTTTGTTGTTTTTGTAGGTTTTCTAGTTTTGTAAAATAAGTTAGCAACAATATTTTGCATATGTATAAGAAAATAAGTTTGGGTTCAATATCTGTTATTGTTCCAGACATTTTTAGCCGAAAACTAATTTTAGTAGCATTTTTGAAAGTTTTTTTTTTTGCTGTGCAGAAAAAAATACAGATTGGATTTTAAGACCATTATCCTCCATTAACAACAAACTTTAGCACAGAATAAAACCATTTTGAAGCCAGATGAAAGTATATTTATTCAAGTGATTTCGAGATTCGAACATCATTACTAATTTTGAGTAGTATTTTTTTGTAGATTTGAACTTTTATGAAAAAACTGACTATTGGATTTTAATCAAAAAAATTTCTAAATGTTGAAAACAACATTTTTGATATGATAAATTAGTTTAAGCCAATATCTTTTATTTTTGAGAAAATATTTGAGCCGAAAATTAATTTTCACCAACTTTTAGCAATGCTTTTTTTTTATTTTTTGTTAAAAAAATGTCGATTTTTCTCAAAATTTATCAAATGGCAAATACGTTATTCTTCATAAAATATTCAAAGTGACAAATATTTTTTGATTTATAAAAAATACCGTAAATTGATTTTTTCTTTCAAAATTAAACTTATTTGGTATCACGTTACATTATGTAATATACAATTTAATAAACAAAAATTAAATCGTTACTTTTTTTTAAACTGCTTTAGCAAAAAAAAAAATACCAACTCTATTTTTTTAAAAGTCCTTTCTGCATTTTTCTGTGCTATCTGTATTACAAAATTTATTTGAAATCGATATCTTTCCTGGTTCTTGAAATATGGACGACAATATGGTATCCCGAACGTACGTACACACGCACACACAAACATCTCAAACCTTTGGTCTAGGTTCTATAGACCTTACCTACGTCAAGAAATGTTAATATTTTTATATAAACTTTGAAGTTGAAAATCATGGATACATGATGCTGACAAAAGCCCATTAAATTTCAGTATCAAAGCATAAGGGGAGAGTGTTGTTCAATAACCAGAAATAACATGCCATTCAAAATTCCGTTAAAGTTTTATAATATTTGAAATACTGTTCCACTCAAAAACACATTATTTTGTTGTAATACACCAATTTTAGGAACCAGAAATAGTCAGCTGTCAAATTTGTTTTATGGTTGGTATTGTTTATTTTTAATTTGGTAAAAGTTTTATGAAAAGCAATTTTGCCCTTAATTAACAATCAACAAAATAAACTAGTGTAAGAACACTTTCATCATAATGATATTCGCCCTATCATAGCAACTGCTATTCTGCCCTTTTGTGGAACTTGTTGAATAATACAATCCACTAACAAAGAATCAAAGACATTGGGGCATATTCATAGATGTTTGCTAAACTCTTGCTAAGTTGTTATTAAGCAAGTCCAGAATTTAGGCTATTTACGAGTATAAACAAATTTAAAGCTAAGTTAAGGGCTAAACCTGTGGTTTAACTATAAACATAGGAATTGCTGTCTTTAAGTAGTTATTACGAGTATCACAGCCAAATGTCATACTTGATTTTTGTTTGTGAATTGAAAAGCTGAAAAAGTAAATTATATCAAATAAATTGTACGTGAACTTGCTGTCCAGAAAAATGTCGATTGATATCGCAATTGAATATCTTTGAAGAGTTTGAGTTATTTGGTTATCTGCAAAATATGCCACCAAGAAAAAGAAAAATATACAAAACACGGTTCATTCATTCATTTGAATTAAGCGACAAGGATTTCTATTAATGGTATCGTTTGGATAGAGAAACAGTCACATTTATTTTATATTATTATTTTTTTATACATCTAATTTGAGGAATGACAGCACAAAATAACAAGTTTGAAAATATAACAGTACTTTTTTGCTTTGACCTGTCATTTGAAGTATAATTGTAGTAGAAAACAACCTTAACCTGGGGTTTTACTAAACACAGCTAGAGAATTGACTATGAATAAGAGTTGTGTTTATTTAACCAACAAGCCTTAAACTATAGATCAAGAAATCACGACTTTAGTAATTCTCTATGAATACGCCCCATTATATGTAAATCATATTTTCTTTTTGAATCCCTTTGAATGACGGAAAAGTTACAAAACCATCATTTATTTACTTTAATAACATTTAACAACTAGTGCGTATACGCACTTTTCTTTTCCATGTTTTTTTTACACACTTGAATTCTTGATGTTTAAATATAAGTACGAAGGTAATTTCTTTATACCTACTTGTATTTTCTTAGAACAGTACTGATAAATTTGAAGTACCAAGGTAAAGTACTTCAACTGCACTTGATAAAAAATATACTTAATCTATTTGCAGGTTCGTATGGACCAAACAAATTGTTACATTTTAATTTATAGTTTATTACTATTTGGAGCTTATTTTGGAATTAGAAGTAATTACTTTCTACAGCCATTTTGTTGTTATTGTTTAATTCATATTCTCAGAAAAAAAAATGATTTTGGCACACATGGGACTCGAGGTATACAAAATTATTTTTTTTCAAAAATGTATTTATTTAACAAGAAATATAATAAGTTTTCATACAAATAATTTGCAGTGAATTTGAATATAATTTATTGTTAAATAATAGAAACAAAATTTAATTTAATCGTATTCAAAAGATTAAACATTTTTCGATTGCCCGATAGTTTTACGCCCACGGACTTCAAGCGTTTATCTTCTTTTTTTACAAAAAAGTGGTTATTTGTCAAAAAAAAGAATCCTTAAGGTTTCAGCATAACACTTAGGAATTCATATCTGAAACAGAGAAGAACACGGTCTTTAATCCACTGACCCAAATACTACAGTGAGATATGCACGATATTGATTAAATGATAACCAAACAATAATCAAAAAACTTCGGGTCACCCATTCAATTCATGTAAATGACAAAACTTTATTTCTATGCAAACACAAGCAAGATGTACTCATAGTTTATTTATTAAAACACCTTCCATAAAAGCTTGAATTTATTATAAAGAGGAAAACTTGACCTGATAACATTACTCGAATACACCAGGGTTTGTTTATAAATCTTAAATTTAAAAAATATGATTGGTAAGCTACATTTAACAGATTAAATGCACACATTCATTTAATCTTCTTTTCTTTTTCTTGAAAAACAATTTTCCACTTTAGTATAATAAGAAGCTTTTTTAAATTATTATCCTTTTTTAACAATCACATCGTAAAATTTCCATGCCATGGAAGAAAACAAAGAAACAAAACAAATATTATGATAAACAATAGGAAATAATGGGATACAACAATTTGCATAGGGAAACTCCTTATAGCCCGCAATCATGTGGAAAGTGGAAAAATGGAAAAAAAATATTGTTACAGTTTACTAAGTAAGTACTCGTAGAACTTAAAAAGTCAATTCAGCATAACAGAGAACACCCATTTGCTGGCTTCAAAATGACATTTTCCTGGAATATTTTTATGCTTGACGCTGCTGGGTCTTCTTGTAATAGAAGTAGTAGTAGATTTTATTAATATTATTGTGCTTATTGGTATTCACAGAGGTATACAGAATTTCAAACTTCCTGGATCCAACCAAAATGCAAATTATAACAGTTGAAATGTCATACTTTAAGAACGTCACCTTCATTTCTCGTCGCCTGTGAGTTTTTTTATTTGTGAAGGATTTAGTTTTACATATTTGAAAGAATTGCATATTCAAATATGCGATGACAACGAATTTGTTGTTGTTTTTATTTTCCTTTTCTGTCTTTGAAATTTATTCAAGTTTATTTTTTTTTTGTTTTCAAGGATAAAAAGTGTTAGCAATTTGTTTTGCTAATGAGCTTAAAGAAATAGAAGCAATTATAGTTTATGTGTGTTGGACACTTTTTTGAAGGCTCTTCATAAAGAAGATAGAAACAAATAGGTGAACATATTACTTTTAATTTTATTCCAGTGACTTTGTCATACGATATACGAATGGGAAAAGACCTTGCGGCAAATCTAACAATTTTAAGTTTTTTGCTAATAATAAATTGTAACATGACCAAAATTTGACAAAATATTTAAAATCGTTCCTTTTGATGTTGATGTTTAAAAACATGCACTTTAAGAAGTTGGTAAAATTGTTTTCCGATCCAAATGTCTTGAGAAAAAGTAAATTGTAAGTTGACGTGAAATATATTTAAATTTGTACGTCATATTGTTATTTAAAATCGGATTGATTTTTTACAAAACACTAATAAACTTGTTTAACGAGAATTTCGAAAACCGCTAAAGCTTAATTTATTGATTGCATATTATTACGGGTTATCATTTTGTGGTTTCAAAAGTATAGGGCTGGAATTCAACATATCTCTGTATTTAACAATACGGCCGAAGTTGGACTCGAGGGTATACTAATGAGCATTCCTAGAAGCGCGAGTATTACGGTTGAACTGTTTAAGGAGAGGAATGCAGCTGGCTATTTCACTAGAGCATAAACCGTTAAAATAACGGTAAAAAAGGGTCAGACAAGAAACCTTACGACGATGTTTAAACGAAGTAAATGAACTTATGATTATATTATCACCTATCAATTTAAATGCTCTACGTTCAATACTATTCAAGAGGCTTAAGTAAGTTGCAGGAGCACCATCCCAGAGATGGAAGTTATACTCAAGCATTGTACGGGTGAACCATTTCTTGCATCGCCTAAGTAAACTCAAACACCTTGCGGAATTTTTGGCGACATCGAGTATGTTTCACAAGAGTTGGTTGGTGACACACATAACGAGAATATCGAGATGTTCAGTCTCATTGATGCAAGTGCCATCCATGGATATTGGCAAGGAGGGTATATCTCGCTTTAACGATACAAGACAGCATTGGGTTTTCGAAGCATTAAATTCCACGCGGTTTTTCGTTCCCCATTGTACAATGCTGTTATGGTCGGAATTTAATCATATTTTGTCGTTGCAGTTCCACATCCGAAGAAGAGGGATATGAGTCTGAAACGAATATGAAAAGCTAAGTGTACTATCTAAGTTGCAAACAGATCATTAATAAAAATGATAAAAAGTGTTGGAGATAGAACAGAGCCCTGGGGCACACCAGCAATTATTTTGTGGTTTTCATACTTGAATCCATACAATACTACTTGTATTGAACGATCCGAAAGGTGATTACTGATTACTAATCAAATGAATTAGGGATTCATGAAAATTGGCAAAATAGTGAAGAAATTTGAAGAGACTGGATTAGCTACTGATACTGTAAGGCCTGTGCATCATCGTTTCGCTCCTACCACTGAAAATATCGCTGCTGTAACTGAAAGTGTTGCCGAAGAACAGAATGTGTCGATTCCTCGTCGTTCTCAGGAATTAGAACTGTCTTACGGCACATTATGACGTATTTTGCATTTAGATCTACACCTACATCCATATAAAGTCCAACTCGAACAACAATTGAAGCCAGCTGACCATTCACAACTTCGTCGTAGATAAGTCGAATGGGTGCTTGAACAAAAGGCGGTGGAAGCCGACTTTTCGAATAAAACTTTCTTCAGTGACGAAACACATTTCTCATTCGGTGGGTATGTTAATAAACAATATTGTCGTGGTTTCAACAATACGGTGCCACATGTTATACAACTCGAGCGAATATGGCTTCATTGCAAAAGTTATTTCCTGGCCGCGTAATTTCTCGTCGTGGCGATATCAACTGGCCACCAAGATCATGCGATTTTACACCGCTGGACTTTTTTTTATTGGGCTATGCGAAAGACCGTGTTTACTGCCCCAGTAGAATGGAGTCGCTGTAGTGGCTGCTTGTCGCGCTGTTGAAACATACGAAAATAGTACACAGCGCCACAATGGGAAGCTGTTGCTGCAGCGATCGCTGTCGCCATTGTTGAATAATTTTCTACTTTCCGCTATTAGTCGCGCTACATTTTGACGTACCCACCACCTTCGTTTTCTCTTCTTTAAAAGCTTCATTCCGCAGTAGCACATTTGCATTATCATTGCAATAAAAGCAATTTCATCGCGTTGGTCCATTTTTTAATTTAAAAATTGAAAATTAAGTTGCCCAAAAATATGAATAGTCTTACAAAACTAAACACAAATGTATAAATGTCAAAAAAAAATGACAGCTGACGTTCTTCCTGCGCTACACCATTGTGGGCGACCTTTGCTACATAGTGAGCGATTTTAGTGACAGCTTGTGCTACAGCGATTTTTACCGCGACTATCGAATTCCCATTGTGTTCAAGGGGTTATGCAGATAAACCTTTAACTCTTGAGCACTTAAAAACCAACATTCGTCAAGTTATGACTGAGTTACAGTCATTTAAATGATGTAGTGTATCATAATTTTAACGTTCAAACTTTATAATAAAAAGAAATATCATGAAAAAAAAAATATTTTATATCTATTTACGTTTACTTTTAAAATCGCAAAATGGATAACCCTGTATTTTGATTTTGTATTCAATAATTAATGCATGTGTTTTAAAACATTTATAGCATTTCATCGTCACCGTTTTCACACCCAGTAACGTCAAAACACCGATGGCTGTTAATTCCTATAGTTTAACAATTCCCATTTGCTTTCATCGACTTTCACTGTGCAGCTTTTTATAACAATGGATTGCGAAGTGTCACCAAACTTAAATCAATGAGCATTATTTTTCATTGCTAACCACTAAATTGATGCAATCGCTTCATACCGCAACTGATTTATAGAAAGATTCAGGATGTACATTTTTTAATTTGGATTATTTTATAGTAGAACAAACCAAAATTCAAACAAATGGAATTATTTTTACTCCTGAATTGATTTTGAAATTAAATGAACATAAAAAGTTGTTCAGTTTGAATGAGCTTTAATTATGTAGAATTGAATTTTGTTTGTGCATTACACACTCGTTGGTGCATTGATTGTAAAGTACCTATTTTTTCAAAAATCAAGACATACATAAGTTATGCACATCATACAACATTTTGCAATATCAAAAATTATAAATTTCTGTGACTGATTCGAACATGGCAGTTTTTTCGAATATATATTTCTATAAAAAGCTAATGTTTATGTTTTATCTTTATATACATATAATCGCAATCTACTCCTGACCTTTAAAAAAAAGCTTACAACATTTTCCATTCTCTTTAAAATTTTAATTATTTCCTAAATTTTCACGTACCAAGGTTAAAATGGCCTACTTGAAAGCCTCCACATGTGCGTTACATATCCAGAGTCTGTATTCTTCATTCATTTAAACATTGAGGTAGTTTTTTTCGTACGAGAATTGTTAATGTTGATGTTTCTGGAGAACAAAAACGAAAAAAAAAAAAACATTTTTGTACCAACCATAAATTATTCTACTGCGAGCTGTTCTTATTATAGCCAAATTTACGAAGTTCTTTGAAAGCTTAATAGCCTGTTACGTAGTGCATTCTTGCGTTAAGTAAAATAAAAAAAGACTACTCGTAAGCACTTTATAAATAAAACAACAATACAAATTTGTTAGAAGATAGATTAGATTCGAAATTTATATTATTGTATAAATCACAAAATACATTTCCGGTGTGTAAGATATTATCAAAGGGAAATAAAGGTTATCCTTAAATTTATGAATTTATATACTGCGAAAAAATGATTTAGAACATTATATTTATCAAAAAAGTGTAGATTTTTACCTTAAAAGAAACAATTGTTTAAATTAATGCGGCATCAACAAAGAATGTATCAAACTAAAAAGCGTATTAAGTTGTTTTGAATTTTAAAGTTTTTAGTTTTCGTAAACTTCGGTACCATCAAGAAAAATTGTAAATAAAATCAAATTCCATTGGGTCAAAATTTCTGTAAATATGTTGCCCAATATCCCAAAAGTGGTTTTGGAAAATACCCCAGAATTTAATTTAAATTTGTATTTATTTAGGAATACATTATATCGGTACTTGTGATATAAGCATTGCAGTTTTTATCTAAAAGTTGTGTCTACAGCCAGAGAGGAATGATAAAGCTTAAATTTTGTGAAGAATGGTCAAAATTTGATTTTTACAAAAAATGCTCTGTTAATTTTGTTAAAATTTAAAACAAGAACTATTTGTTTTTCCATGAAATTTATTGTTTTGGATTTGACATTTATAATGCAAGTTATAATTTAAAATACATCAATTATTACCGAAAATTACTGAAAATCGGGCTAATAAATAACTGCCACTAAATTTGGACCTCTTTTATCAATAAGGAAACGAAATTTGAAGGATACAAAAGATATACTTTTTAATCAGGATTTGTTTTATTGAACATTTATTGGATCTTTAACATTTATTTTTATAAATTGTTTATTGGTTTTAAGTACATTTTATGGGAATACAAACCCTAAAACTCAGACAGACATATGTATCTCTTATAAGGACATTTTTTATGTATGTATGTACGTAGTTGTATTAGTATATCGTTTAGATACCCAGAAGTGTAATTATACTTGTTTGTCAGGAATGCTCACTCTTTTTAATGAAGCTTCAATTAAAAAATCATTAAATTTTTATTTTACCGATTGAAATTACATACCATAAATATTATTAACATTGGGGTGGTCCTTAAATGTGAAATGTATACTCTTTCGAACAATTAATGTTTTAAAGACTTATTTTGCATCCAATAGTTTGTTAAGGTATGTAAAGCTGGAGACACTAATGACACAGGAATTTTTGACTTTTTTTTGGAGTAATTTAGTACAATAGTTTCAAATTCGAGGTTTTCCAAGTTTGACATTCTAGTTTTGTTTTATTTTCAAACTTAGAGTTAACAAAATTTATTATATTGTCTAAAATATAGTGATTCAATAAAATAAATAATATGCACAGTTTTAAAAGTAAGTTATTTTTTGGCAAAGCTTTATCTCTCACCCTGCTCCTAAGGATTTGTTTGCAAAAATCACATCATGATAAGGCAAATTATTAATTTGAAAAATTAAAATTTTCTGTTTTAAGGAATTGCCAAAAATCGATATACAGACCACCGCAATTCACATTTACACTGTACTTGTATTTATAGGAAATAATTGGATAGCCTCACATGAAAGTCGGATTAATAATCTTCTTCTATGTACATACATACATATGCATATCGTTTTTTTCTGCTCTAATTAAAAATTCAAGCACCTACTCAGCTACCTTTTCAAGCTTTTAATTGCTTTAAAATGCATGTATTGGTTGGTTTTAGTGTGTAATTTTGTTGAAAAACCATACAAATGTTAACGCTATATTTCAAACGCTGTTTAACAAGTTAGGCTTAGGGATGATACTCGTACTTATTCTTGGCTTTTTTAATAGTACTAGCCATGATGTCTTGCAGCAAGTGATTCTTTTGCATATGCCTATAAGTGGAGACAACGAATAATTTAGCAACCAATAGATGTATAAGTATAGTATATAGTTTTCATATTTGTTGGCCTTGAAGGCATCTTCGATCAAAGTAGGTAGGCACACACATTGCCATATCTAGGATTTAAATGCATCGTTCTTGGCGATATTGTATTTTTAATTTTATTTACTTAGTTACTTTTATAAAACAAATACAATTTTAATGTCCGTCCCTGTGATGCATAGGGACGTTCATTTAATTTTCCTTTGTCCCAACTTGAGCTATGCTCACGTAAGAAAATAAAATCAGTATTCAATTTATCATATCCTCAATATAATTTTTTTATTTCAAGGTATTTGCTGTGAATATTTCATAAAGCAACAATGTAAATCGTGCAGAAAAGCACGAAAATCATAAAATATATGTATGAAAATCACTGTAGTAGAAATTTAATGTATACATTGAGATCCTTTGAAAATAAAATAAACATACATTTAGGTATGAAATGTATGTTCCATACATTACATACATTCATGTGTATACTGTATATGAGAACATTACTTTCACTTCATTTCCTTTGGTAAAATGAGTAAGTGTAAGATTGAAATTTACAATTGCAGCGTACTTCTATTTAATTTAAATTATTTGTTCAACTAAAAATTAATGGTAGATATTTTATGTTCGGATCCTTTTTAGATTTTTCAAATATCTAATATTTATGTTTTAAATGAAAAACTATTGAACTGAACTACATATATCCTGCGATTATATGAACCCACAGAACTCTAATACATATTTTTGAAAATATCTTTTGAGTTCAACAGGTAAATTTTTTTTTTACTTTTGAGAATATATTTTTTTTTTTTGATAAAACCTTCAAAATTAAGTATTCAGTTTTTTTAGATTATAAAAACTATTTTTCCATGTAGCATATTGACAGAATTTTGACTTATAATGTTTCTACCACTTAGCCTTTTGCATTTACAAAATTTTGTAGTACAGTGTTTTGACATACAGGTTTTTTAAAAGTATTATACTTTACATGTCTATAGTTTTGGCATCCCTGCCAAACTCGTCCGTTTGTGCAGGATGACCATGGAGAATTCGCGCTGCTCCATAAAGGTTGGGAACAACTTAACAGAACCTTTCGATGTCAAAAAAAGGTTTTAGACAAGATGATGCGCTATCATGCGATTTTTTTAACATCGTACTTGAAAGAATAGTGCAGAGCTCTCACGTCAAAACTAGAGGCACTATCTTTCAAAAGTCTGTCCAATTACTAGCATATGCTGATAACATTGACATAATCGGAAGAACTCAGCGTGATGTCAATAGGGCTTTTGTGAGTATTGAGGCAGAGGCGGCAAAAATGGGTTTAACGGTCAATGAGGGCAAAACAAAGTACACGCTGTCCTCAAGAAAGGACTTCAAACACCGACGACGACGTCTCGGTCAAAACGTCACCATCGACAGACGTAACTTTGAGGTAGTCAAGGACTTCGTCTACCTAGGATTCGCTATAAACGCAGAAAACAACACCAGCGCTGAGATCAAACGAAGAATAACTCTTGCTAACTCTTGAGTGGCAAAGCAGTCTCTCGAAGGACCGAAGTGTCGCTATATAAGACCCTCATCATCCCCGTCCTGCTATAGGGTGCAGAAGCATGGTCATGGACATGACAAAAGCGGATGAAAGCACTTTGGGTCGTTTCGAGAAATAAGTTCTTAGCGTGATCTACGGTCCCGTATGCATAGAAGGTGAGTGGAGGAGAAGATGGAACGACGAGCTGTACGGGCTGTACAGCGACGTAGACTTAGCCAGAAGGGTAAAAGTTCAACGACTAAGATGGCTGGGTCACGTAGAGCACATGGAAACCAATGCTCCGGCCCGGAAAGTCTTCGAATCCACACCCACAGGACAACGCAGTAGAGGAAGGCCGCTAATCAGGTGGCGCGCACAAGTGGAAAGTGACCTCACCGAAATTGTAGACATCTAGCTAGGGACCGAGCTAGATGGAGAAGTTTGTTGGGTGAGGCCCTAGTTCACACAAGACTGTAGCGCCACCTTAAGTAAGTAAGTAAGTATACTATACATTATTTTGTCAATACAGAAGACCCCTGAAAAAAAATTGTTACCTTTCAAAACATACGCGTTAAAGTTATCATAACAAATAGGATTACAAAGTTTCTATCCAAATATCTTAGTCTAGGGAAAAGAATATTTATGCAAGCAGTGCTATTAATCTTCTATTAGAAACAAATATCACTGATCAGAACAATAGTTTTTTAAATGATTAAGATGTCCTAAATTCAAATCTTCCCTTTAAATAACATCAGGTTTTTTAAGTAAGACCCTTTAAAAATGCTAAAAACAATCAAAAATGGTAAGTTAAAACTCAAAATATCTCTTAACAATAAGTATGATGATTTTGCAAAAAAACAATTCTTTGTCTTCTAGATACAATTTAAATCATTTTGGTATCTTACTTAGTTTCTAGAAATTCTGATTAGTTATGAGGACTATGAGTCTTTATTTGACTCTATGAAGTTTTTAATTTGATTCTTTTATAGTTTTGAAAAATACGTTTTGAACTTATAGGACTTACTGCTGATTTTGAATCGAAGCTTTAAGTTTTCTTACTGGTCAAATTTAAAAAAATAACCGTTTTCAACATTATTTTAATATTCGTTAATATATTTTAAAAACTTAATGTTATAGAATTGTTTGGACAATAGATTCGTTACAAGAACAAAACTTATACTTTCAAATCGTTTTAACTTTTTGGTGTTGAAAACCGTTTTAGCATAAATGGTTTAAAGTTAGTTTCAATTTTTTGTAAATCAGGTGAAATCTAACATCTTATGAAGATTTTTAGAATATTGTATAAAGAAAAGGTTTAAAGACTTCGAAAACCATCCCGGATTTTATTGAAAACAAAAACAAAAATATTCACAAATTTAGATAGCCTGAAAAAACCTTATATACACACATGTTTTTTCGAATTTCAAAAAGTAATATCTCAAAAAACACGACGTTATACATTTATTTTGAAGTTGCATTTGAATTAAGGGCATCAAAACAGTGCAATTTTATTGCCAGAAATAAAACCTTGCCTGCCAATGTACTTAAAATGTTTGGTTTTAAAAATATAAAGCTCGTTTATTTTACACTAACGACAGTCGCCTCTTAATTGCATGTGCTCATTTATGGATGGCTTTGAATCAGGTATGGCATATTGTGTGTAACCATAAACATTTAAGGATTTTAGATGTTTATTTTCAAACGCAAACGTTATAATAAGTAGGAAGATATGAAAGTTTTATTAAAGCATTAAAAAGTTTTTCACGCCGAGTAATATAAATATAAATAAAATCAGCCGTAATCCAGCTTACCTACCCCTACAAACCTATAAACCAAAAAAAATCACAATAGCACGCAATCAAAACTCTAGGGCTTTTTATAGGTACTATTATTAATAGAATCTAACTTTTTATATAAAATATTAACAGAATGTTCGTTTTCAATCCAAATGTATTTACAAACATATATGTACATATGCAAACAGTGGATAGTGGATATATTATATATGTAGTATCCTTAACCCATCATATCATGCAAACGAACTGAAATAGGTCAAATCGATATCTTTGTATCTACGAGTATATACTCGTAGCAACCCCTCTTGCAAAATATTTAATTCACGCTGACTGTAATTGTATCCATGTATAGTGCCAATCACACCGAATCCCAAACAATTTCATGAATTCTAAAACACTTCCGTTTGCGTTCATATTGTTTGGATTGTGGAAAAAATAATAATTTTAATACTATACGTACATAAGTATAGGTAGATCAACCGCACTACTTCACTTTTCATAACTATTGTTATTATTTAATCCTCCACATACAATCATCAAAAAAATAACCTATATTTACTAACTAACGTTTTGTGAAAATGTTGTATGATGACCTTACATGGCAAGCATGAGTCGATAGTATTTGCTTTTCATTTTTAAACATTATAAACACTCCGAAAAATAAATTGGCAGACAAGGTTATTAAAATCATTAAAATATTTATTTTTACTATTTTTCCAACTAAGCGTTTTATTTTGAATAGCTCGCTACTTGGACAGCTGTGGGTCTTAAAGCTATCATCTTACGATATTGGACAAGTAAAATCTATACTCCACTGTTATTAATGAAACGATGAATTGAATTGTTAAAATTCACTACAAACAAGGTAAACATTTTGCAGCCACGTTTTGCAAAACTTAGGCACTTTTGGATCGTGCGTCGTAAAGCTTATTCTAGGCAGGCAAAAGTGAGACTGGTAAACAAATTTGAGCTGTTGGGACGATTTATAGTTATGAGAGGACGGGCTCAAGAAAAACTATGACAATATTGTTGCTGTATACTGTAGTATTGAAAAAAACCCAGGTTTGTCGATTGCTAGTCGATCTTTGTAAAAGGTATTCCACTAAGGACATTACACCGTAGTTTTCATAAATACTTATCTAGGTCTTAGTGCTTTTAAAGTTCAATTGATACAGAATTAACGTATTTGGGGCTCGAAAAATCTAAGAATGATTTTAAAAAAATTTTCCATTCTCAACGTGTCACTGTTTGATTCGGTTTTTACTCTTACAGTTTCAATGTGGTTGAAGTTTATTCTAAACAACCTGACCGTGTTATTCTTTAAAGAAGTGAATCGTGTGATTCAACACCTTTAGAGGGGCCAATTGTAGCTATCATTATTTTACATTATTGAACAATCATTGAAATGTTTTGCAAGGTTATAGGTTGGTTATAGCTTTCATTGAAAATACCTGTCATTGGACATACATTTCCTGATTGGAATCAAGCATTTGAAGTTAAAGATGAAAACTGGCAGGTGGGAATATATAGAAAATGGAACGCTTTCAGTTAAACGATTATTTTCGGAATGCGAAATCAACAATCAACTGTTTATTGATCTGATCTTAGTCTTGAAATGTTCGTGGAGGTCTAGGGAAGGTTTAAAAGGCGAGAAAAAATCGAATAATTTCCGGGAAAACCTTAAAAACAACCCTTTTCTATTTCCCATACAAACGTTTTCTAGAGTCAATTTGAACTTTATTGCTATTCAATAAAGTTCATATTAAATTATAATCACTCACTGTTGTCTAAGCAATTTAGGTGTGTTCCTACCGCCAAAGAGTCAGTTTCAAAGTCAAAGTTCAAATTCAATAATATCTATGAAAATAGTCTTCGCGTGCGCTTTGGAGGATCTAATGTCGCGTTCCGAAAATAAACAAAACTGAATCGCGAACGCGACAAAAAATGTAATAAACTATTAATAGTACTGATTTCCGATTAATTTGATCGGCTTCACGAAACTTAATTTTAGCTAACTTCAGTTGTAACTGTATCAGATTATTTTTTTAAGTTTGATAAATCTTAAGTTTTGTCACAAACAAAAAAATAAATGAAAAAATCAGAACACGGAAAAAAGTATTACGATTGACGATATTGTGTTACGATCATGGTTACGATATTCTATGAGTGCATCCTTCTATCTTTGTGAGTGACGATTACCGCTACGTGTGCGAGAACTTTCTTTACTTTTGTGATCCTTTGTGATAGTGACATTCCAAGTAGTGTGCTCTTTTTTTGCTGATATTTTGTGATAGTGACACTTTACTGTTAAGTTACTGTTAAGTGAGCGAGATATTTTCTCACTTTGATTAATTACGTTACGATGCCGAGGAGAAGACGACTTGACTTAGGTCGTCACAGTCAATCAAATGTGCGAAGGGCTACCTCACGTGCTAACCGCACTGATGTCCAGATCCAGAGAGACAGATCAAGAAAATAGTCGTAAGCTGTGAACAGTGGATCTGGTGGAATTTATTTCCTTGATGCTCCCGGAGGAACCGGAAAAACGTTCTTAATTTCATTGCTTTTGGCGAGGATCTCGAAATGATGTTGCTCTAGCGTTGGCTTCATCTGGAATAGCTGCGACTCTGCTAGAAGGCGGACGAACTGCGCATTCTGCCTTGAAATTACCATTAAACATGCAAATCACCGAAACACCAATTTGCAACATCGCCAAAAATAGCGCAATGGCCAAGATCCTACAGTAATGCAAATTAATTGTTTGGGATGAATGCACAATGGCCCATAAGAGGTCACAGAACAGAACATTGAAAGATCTTCGTGACAACCAAAATAATTTTGGTGGGGCCATGATTCTGTTGTCAGGTTATTTTCGTTAGACTCTTCCAGTTATTCCTTGATCAACTGTTGCTGATCTAAAATCATCGAATTTGTGGCAGTACGTAAAGACACTCCAATTAATAACTAACATGCGAGTATTTTTGCAACATGATGAAATTGCAAATGTGTTTGCGAAGCAGTTGTTTGATATTGGAAATAATAAAGTTGCAATGGACACCTCGACCGGATTCACATCACAGATTCAAAAGAGGAGCTTATACAGCGTGTTTTCCCAGATATAGCGCAAAAGTTCAATAACCATAATTGGCTGGGTGAACGAGCAATATTGGCAGCGAAAAATAAAGATGTCGAGGATCTCAATGCAACCATTCAGAATTTTCTTCCAGGACAGTTGGTATCCTTCAAATCAGTCGACACCGTTATGAACCAGGATGACGTAGTCAACTATCCCACGGAGTTTTTAAATTCACTGGAATTGCCTGGATTATCACCTCACAATTTGCAGTTAAAAGTAGGATCAGTTGTCATCATGCTGCGTAACATTAATCAACCTCGATTATGCAATGGAACAACACTGGCTGTGAAAAAGCTGATGAATAACGTCATTGAGGCAACAATCATAAAAGGAAAATACAAAGGAGAGGATGTCTTGATCCCGCGAATACCGATAATTCCAACGGATTTTACCATTCGATTTTAAACGCTTCCAATTTCCAGTACGTCTGGCCTTTGCGATGACAATAAATAAATCGCAAGGACAGTCTTTAGAAGTTTGCCGAATCAACTTGGAATTTCCCTGTTTCGCGCATGGACAATTATACGTCGCGTGTTCGCGCGTCGGAAAACCGTCTTCTTTGTTTATTTACGCACCACAAAACAAAACAAAAAATATAGTTTATGAGAAAGCTTTAAATTGATTAACAAACTGTATCATAACAGTGTGTGTCTGTTAATAAAAATTTAAACCTTATTTATAAATAGCCAGTATTTAACGAAAACTCTGTACTTTTAAGTAAGCAACATGATGTGTCGAAAATAATAATAAAAATTCATGCTTAGTTAAAAAAATGCTTTTTTATTCAATACGTTTTGTTTGTTTTGAAATTAATTTATACAAAAGTTTAGGTTTTTTATTTATCGATTGAGGAAGTACGAAGTCTGCCGGGTCAGCTAGTTCAAAATATAAATTGGAGTTTTGAAATTCATTTAAATCGATATTGATTTCATGTTTTCGAAATCAAAACGAAGTGAATTTTCGTCTTGCGATTTTTAAGTGATTTGAATTCGTACAGAATAAGTTGGTGTGATTTTAATTCGACAAGAGAAAATTTTTTGAAAACAATAATAGTTTCGCTTTAAAGAAAATAAACTTTGTATATGTATGAGGGAAGGGACAAAATATTTAAAACGATTTCAACACACCAAATGTTTTCTCTATACCAAAAACAATGGTCTTTGAGAAACTTTGAAGACAAGTTAAGAAACAAAAACAATAGTATCGAATCGATATTTGGAAACTGCATATCGCAAAGAACCGCAATGCAAATAAACACTACTATTTTATATTTAGGTATTTTATTAAAAAGCACAGGCAAAAATATAAACATAAGAAACTATACAAATTATGACAAAGAACAAAATTGTTTATTGGCTGATGTGATAAATGTGAGCTGCTTTTATTTCATTTGAAGTGATTTCGAAAAGTATTCGAAGTTGTGTAATCGATCGAATGGTTGAATTCTGAAAACAATTTCACTTGATTTTCAATTTAGATTTAGATAAGCTTCATTTTGACACCAAACATAACAAATTTTATTTTCAATCATGCAAACTAATAATAGCTATAACTTTCCGCTTATTCTTTTTTCTTTGCCTACGGAATTGATTTACTTCTTAAAATTAAATTAAAATTCCATCCATTGATTGCTCATAAAAAATCCTCGTTTTTTTAATATCAAAGTGAAACCTTTTATTGAAAACCCTATACATAAACAAATTTGATTAAAAGTTAAATTAATAAAATAAATAATTAATAATTAATAAATAATTCATCTCTTTTTAGTCCGAAATTCGTGAAATATAACAAAATGAACTGATAATTTACTTAAATCATCCTATTGTGGGAAGTGTAATCGACGCTGGTGTGAAAATAAAGTAAAACTGACGTTTTGTTTATGAAATACAATTTTCTAATCACTCTTAATGTAAGCAATGAAGTTAAAAGTCTTGCGTATGACACCTGTCTTATTCCTATAAAGCATTTTGACTTTATACTTTTTCCGGAGAGCAAATTTGTATTTGCGGAAAGAAAAGTTTTACTCGATTTTAAAATGTTTTTAAGGCTCTTGCTGGAAAAAGAGTAGAAGCTTGAATTCCAAAAATCATTAACACGGTAAACGAGAAAACTTTTAACAAATATTTTTTCAAATCCAGGATTTGTCCTAAATACAATATCTCAAGTAAAAAATATACCGATACATTTTATGGACATTCTAGTAAGTGTATGTATTTGTATGTACATATGTATATGAACAAAATAACAATAATTCAACATTGTATATTGAACGAGCTTATGAGTAAAATACACTGAAACGAAGAATGATACTTGAATGACAGTCAAAGTATAACCAATCCCGTAGTCAAAAAAGGAAATATATCAAGGGGAGTATTTTATTACTGAAACTTTTAGAGACAAGATAATGCTCATAATTTGGTATATAATATGTACATTTGTGGAGTATCGACTCGTCCCAAGAGCGATAGATTTGAAACTATTAAAATCCTAGATTTGAAGCTTCCTTTTATAGAAAATATTATTAATTACTGTTTCATTCTGTAATTCGGTTATCAAAACACAGAGGATTCTAACTACGAAAAACCCCTATCCTGGACTACGGTTTGTATAGGAAATCAATTTAACATCTTTTCTATTTTAGTCCTTCAAACGACCAGACTAATACGGTAATGGTTAGAAACGAGTACATATGTACATAGGTACATACAAATGTATATAATATGATAAATTAAGATTGAAAATGGCCCAAGTGATGGTTTCTACAAAATTTTCTATATAAATTAAGAACATTGGCGTCCTTATTCTTTTGTAGCGATGTTGATAATTTTTTTTGTCGACCAGACCATCCATACTGTAAGTACATATACATAGATAATAAGGCCTTGTTATGGTGCTTAAGAGTTTTTTGTATGTGGTTTATTATAATTTTATTGATTAATTTTGTCCTGACAAGTGGAAATATTATAATATCAGCTTATTATTAAAAATTGTGCATATTTTATATCGCCTATATTGTAGACCTTTATTACTATGTACATACATATGTACATACATAAATTGGAAAAAGAGTTTATTTCTTTTAATTGATAAAATGTTATGTAAATGAATAAAGGACAGTTGAACATGCAATAAAATATTAATATTAAGCTTATAAATTGTGTTATTTTTGAACTACAAACAAAAAAGATTGTACATAAATAATTTAGTTTGTATTGTACTTTAAAAGATACACCCTTCAGTCAAATCGGGAAAGGGGGGTCTATTTTTGGAAAACGATTTGTTATACTCTTTTCTGTGCCAACTTCGATGATGAAACAAAATTAATTTCCTGTACAAACGTTAGTAGTCACATTTAAAATTTTATCGCTTTATCCATATCTTTCACATTTTTCATGTTTTTGAAATATTACAGAAGGTACATAATGTACATAGATAGTATCTCTAACGTAGCAACAATTCAAAAATTTAATAGTCTTTAGACACATTAAATAAGCTACATATGTATGTAAATGCTTTTAATTAAAGTTTTTGATCAGCTTAAAAAATTACCTTAGTTAATGTCCTTTTAATTTGTTTGCAATATTTATTTTTAAATAACTGAATTTTTCCATTGTTTGAACACTTCCATAAATATTATTTATAGATTTTTTCACTTTCACATTGATTTTAAAACTTATAGTACTTTGATCAAATTGATTTTTAAGAAAACAAGTTCTGATTCAACAAAACGATCTAAAAATTAATTTTAATTTTTGATTTTTTAATATACTCCGATACTCGTACTCATACATTTTATATACATACATTATTATCAATGCTAAATTAATTGATTTGAGAACAACAAGTATTTAGTTGCCAACAAATTGCAAGTAATGACAGAAGTTTAATGTTATAGAAGAATGTAGACTAAAACACTCAACCCTTTTTTGGAACTTCAAGAAAAGATTGGCATAAAAGATGTTATAGAAATCATAAATTAGTATCCTCCTTTTCATCAAGGGCCTTTAAGATGTGTGACTGTTTTCGTATTTCTTTTAAATTTCACATATGTATGTAGTTCAGCTTTTTTGGCTTTGAATGAAATGCTATTGCACTCTATTGTTCGATTTCATTTAAAAATATCGTCTTAAGAAAAGAACTATTGTAGTAATGCGCTACACCTGTTGCCCTGGATTGTCTATAGGTACTAAGGCTGGCTAGCATTTACTCTATGTCCGTGTGAATTTTGTTTCTGAATTTTATTTCAAGTTTTCGAAACGGAAACATCATGAGGTCTTTAATAAAACTGTGACAGTGCAAAATTAAAAATTTCCTATCCCATGTCATGTGATGTCTTAAATTATTAAATGCTTTGATTATATTAAGCTATGTGTTTAAAATTAGCTAGCATACCTACCTTTTATAATGTGTAGATCCCTTACTAGAAAAGCTTTTGTGTACAAATATTCTAACTCAAATTCGGAAAATTTCCCAAAGACAAGAATAAACCCTCCATTGTTCTCATGGTTTAATTAAGTAGAAATTAGACCTCGATAGAGTACTTAACAGTATACATATGCTTTAATCTCATTGTCCTTAATTTGTTAGCCGAACACATTGATAAGAGAAACCGAATGTAAAACAATTTTACGAGGAACTATTTGCATAATTAGTTAGGTCACCACAATGTCAAATTGGAGAACATATATAGGCAATGCATCGTTTCCTGCAAATTGATGATAAAATCAGTTTTCTATTCTCGATATTATTGATCTTAAGAGATTTTAAATTAATGTGCTGAAATATTGGGCATTGGGCATTGGGCATTCTATTTCCCAAAAACATTTTATTTGTAGAAGAAGAAGAACGGAAGCTTCAATGACTTCTTGGAATTTAAATTTAAAAATCCTCCTCCTTCCGATTATCAAACAAGTAAAGTAAACAGTTTGATACAAAATGACGAGGATAGCATTTACTATATTCCATACATGTAATGGGTGATTTTTTTGAGGTTAGGATTTTCATGCATTAGTATTTGACAGATCACGCGGGATTTCAGACATGGTGTCAAAGAGAAAGATGCTCAGTATGCTTTGACATTTCATCATGAATAGACTTACTAACGAGCAACGCTTGCAAATCATTGAATTTTATTACCAAAATCAGTGTTCGGTTCGAAATGTGTTTCGCGCTTTACGTCCGTTCAGCGATGAGGCTCATTTCTGGTTGAATGGCTACGTAAATAAGCAAAATTGCCGCATTTGGAGTGAAGAGCAACCAGAAGCCGTTCAAGAACTGCCCATGCATCCCGAAAAATGCACTGTTTGGTGTGGTTTGTACGCTGGTGGAATCATTGGACTGTATTTTTTCAAAGATGCTGTTGGACGCAACGTTACGGTAAATGGCGATCGCTATCGTTCAATGCTAACAAACTTTTTGTTGCCAAAAATGGAAGAACTGAACTTGGTTGACATGTGGTTTCAACAAGATGGCGCTACATGCCACACAGCTCGCGATTCTATGGCCATTTTGAGGGAAAACTTCGGAGAACAATTCATCTCAAGGAATGGACCGGTAAGTTGGCCACCAAGATCATGCGATTTGACGCCTTTAGACTATTTTTTGTGGGGCTACGTCAAGTCTAAAGTCTACACAAATAAGCCAGCAACTATTCCAGCTTTGGAAGACAACATTTCCGAAGAAATTCGGGCTATTCCGGCCGAAATGCTTGAAAAAGTTACCCAAAATTGGACTTTCCGAATGGACCACCTAAGACGCAGCCGCGGTCAACATTTAAATGAAATTATCTTCAAAAAGTAAATGTCATGGAACAATCTAACGTTTCAAATAAAGAATCGATGAGATTTTGCAAATTTTATGCGTTTTTTTTTTTTAAAAAGTTCTCAAGCTCTTAAAAAATCACCCGATACAATGTACATACATATGTATATTATTTTTAAGGCAAGAAATGAAAAAATATTTGTAAATACTCTAGAAAAAAAGAAACGTTAAATGTACAAGGTTTTCGGAATAGCCTTTAAGACTATAGGACTAGGAGTAATATACTTCTTGATACTTACAGTACTTTGCATTTTGTCGTTCAAAAGCATTTTGAAAGAATTCAAATATTGATTTGTTATCATTACATCATGAATTAGCACAACTTAATCAATAATCACTTACAATGTAGTGAATGTGGCATGATGGTTAGTGCGTTGGACTGTCATGCCAGAGGTCTTGGGTTCGATCCCTGCCTGTTTAACATTTTATATCAGTTCACGCTGACGTGGATATTGATATCACAAAAATAAGTGGTTACAGAATAACCAAAATTAAAAAAATAATCAAGGTTATAAAATAACCAAAGTCATAAGATTACTACGGTTATAAAAATAATGAAAGCTGTAAAAATATCCAAGATTATAAAAATACTCGTATCCAAGGTAATAACAATAACAAAGTTATGATCAAGACATTCACAGAATTGGAAAAGACATTCAAGGAACATTAAACAAAATTGAATAGTGAGTTTTTTCTTAATAATTTCGGAAATGCAAATTTTTACCAAAAAAATATAAAATCCACTGTAACTTTAAAATTAAAGTTTGTATAACGAACAATTTGATTTTCCACTTTTAACAAGGGAATGTTTTGGAACCTAGATTTTATCAAAAAATAGCAACAAAATTTGGTTAAAAAAAAAATGTCAAGTTGTTCAAATTTGAAACTTACCTTTCTCCATCATCGTTAAATGAAAAATCTCCAAGAAGTAAATCACGAAAACGATATCTCGGGGCAATCATCTTTCCAGAAAGTCCAGTAAGTGAATCCTTATCGGCGGTGGCGGCAGCAGCGTTGGTGGTTGTAGTGGCTGGGGTATTAATTATTAAATCATCGGATCCTGTATTTTCAACTACATCTATATTTGATGTACTTGTCAAGAAGTATCCGCCACTAGCCCTATTGGGCCGTGGCGTACGAAAACGAGACCACAGATTGAAAATGTTGAATTATTTTTTCACACTTCTTAATTTTATAATTAGGGATTTTTTTTTTTAACTATTTTTATCCAAGGGGGTAATCAACTTTTTAATAAATAATCACTTATTATTTTACACATTATTTGAACACTTCAAAAAAAATATCAATTTAAATTTAAACTGCTTTTCGTGTATCTGAAATTTGAAATTAAAAGAAAAACGTTAGAAAAGCGAACAAAATAAATGTGTTTATTATAATTGTGAGTCTAAGATGTATTTATTTTGAATTAGGTAAATTAAGTTGGAAGTGTTATTTCATTACACTCGGCAATAAAATAATAGATCTTTTAATAAAAATTAATATAATAGTAAAATTGGGTATTTGTTTCAATATTCAGCTTAAGCTATAGCTTTTAAGGGATATTCCCTTAAAAAAAAAAAAAAACTTTTATAAACAGCAACAAAACAAAAATTGTGTCTGCTTATTAACAAAGATCTTCTGCTAAGAGCTTATTTTCCAAGCACGCTAAAGGTAGCTAACTTCAGCGTTTAAATTTGGACTAAGCTGTAGTTTTTTTATAATTATCGAATAAATTAAGCCATAAAACTAGAGTTTTGCTTAATGTGTCAGACGCTGTAACTCTGGTAAAGTAAGTACTCTTGATTACTGGATTAAATACGTATTAACTTTTGTTAATATTTTGGCTTTCCCCAGCAGCCACATACAAAATTTTGTATTTCTGTTCATTAAAAATTATATTATCTTTTTTAAGAGCAGACGTAAGATACCTAATCGGACAATCACCTCTTTGGGTTATTAATACTTAATTAAAAAATTAACAACTTTAGTTTCTATAAGCAAAGCAAAGCGGTCTACTTCAATTAAATTTTGAATGCATTTAATTAGTTAAATGACTAAACATTATCAAACATTAACACAGATAACGTTGTCCTCGTTTAATATTCATTATAGTTTGATGAAAAAACACAAAATTCATAAACAATAAATGTATTTTGACTTTTGACCATTGCTTCGGTTTAGCTTTATTGTTTTATATAAACCTTTAAATTTGTTCTTCTTTATAATATTAAAATATCCTATCACTCACACGCAAACCCTCGAAATTTCATTAACAGGACATAGATAAAGGTGACAGAGAAGATGAAAATAGATAATAATAAAAAGTAATAGCTAACCTGTAACTTCACCTCTATCCCTAAGCAAGGGATGATACTGGTATAGTTGTAAAAGCACCATTGTGTGGAAATTGTTAGAGTTTTCTTTGCTCTGCGTGTTGAAGACAACTTTGGAATTGGTTCAAAACAATACAAAAAATTGAGATTGTATTTAATAATGAATTAGTAGGTATTTCTTTCTTTTTTATTCTTTTTAAAACTCTATTAGAACCTCCAAACAATAATGTACCAAATGAATGGATTGGTTTTATACTTTTCAGGTTTTGAAAGATATACTATGTCAAATTTTTCTATTTGAAATCCCAATTAATTTGTTTGTAGAAATAATTAAAAAAAAAATCATGTCTTAAATTATTTTCTTCGAAAAATCGGCAGACATTTTTTTCTGGTTCAAATTCAAAAAAGTTCAGATTTTTATATGAACAAAAATTTGAAAACAAAATTCTTTTGCCATTGTTGTGAAGCCAAATTCGATGGTCTCCAAATATCTCACGAACAAATAATGCTATTGAGTCAATTATTATTCATAGGTCATACTCAACTGATATGATTTTTGATAAAGCAAGAAACTGTAGATTAGCTTACACAACATCATCGTCAACAATTTCAAAAGTCTTAAAAGACTTCATGACACAATAAAGAAGTGATACAAGCCATCAATAAACAGTAATTGTTCATCTATTTCATGGACAGAATGAACAAGGATACCCGAATGTTATTCGAAGAATCCCTACAATCACCAAGAAGCAGTCCAACTTTAACGCAGCAACTTCAATTGAAGCGAAGCCAGACGAAAAAATGAAAGTTGTCACCATAGCTTCTGATAATTCTAGGGAAGTTTCTTATCAATTGTACAAAAATCATTTCTCTTTGAGTTGAAGATCGCAATCAGAAAGTGCAGAAAACTTCAAATATGCACCAACAGTAAGCAGCATCGCAGGTGTTAAAAGTGCTACGGGAGACACAACACTTTAAGAAGGACTTAAGTTTTAAAAACACAGCTTCATCGGGTGGGTTAGTCTCCGTGTTGAAAAGTTGTGAGATTAATCTGGCCACCACAATCGTGAACATTTTATGTTCAAACGGTGCGCCTATCCCTTGTCGTGCTTTTTGACTCAGGTTTACTAAATTTTATTACTACCTCTTTAACTCAGCAATTAGGTGACTCAAAACGAAAACAAGACATTCCAATTAACGGAATTGGAGCCAAGGAAAGTCAGGCTTAATGTAATATATGCTTCAGTTGAATCCATAAGCTCTTCATTTAAAAGGATAACCGAGGCCAGTATAATGCCAAAAATAAGTAGTGACTATCTGGCAGCTGCACCTTTAGACTTTCAAACTTAGGATTTACCCTCCAACATTCTCCTGAGCCCTGGCTGATCCTAATTCGATTAATTCTCGCCAGATATACCTTCTAATCGGAGCAGAAATATTTTCGAACTTCTTTTGCCAGGAGAATTTAAAATTTCAAGCAACCTTCCATTATTGAGAAATGCAAGGTTAGGTTGGGTTTTAGCAGTGTAAATTCTAATCACAATTCTTTATTTCATTTAGTTTAAAAACCTAGTCTGAGCTTTCAAGATAAATTAGTCCGATCTTTTTGGGAAATTGAAAATTTTGAGGGCGAATCAAAAGCTTACAGTGCGAAGAAGAAGTTAAATGTGAAGAACATTTTAACAAGAGCATGCAAACAACACGACGACGTGATCAGTACATAGTACGACTCCCCTTAAAAAGGGTACGAAATGAAACATTGGGAAGTTCAATAGAAATGGCAAAAAAGGGATTTTATTCATTGGAAAGGAAGCTTGTGAAGAACTTAGAGTTGAAAGAAAGCTATATAATTTTCAGGGAAGTATATGAACGTCTAGGTCATATTACTCCGCTTTCCGAGAATTACATACCAAAATCGAACTATGTCCTTCCACATCACTGTACGGGTAGGTTTTGTTGCGTCTGCAGGGACGACATCCCTCCTAATCGTCCGATCAGACATATTTTTAATAATTGCTAATTTCAGGGTTTACAAATATGTAATATGTAATGCAAAATGTATCGTCAAATACTGATTCATCCCAATGATAGAGCATATCAGCTTATTTTTTGGAAGTCAGATCCTGGAAGCACGTTAAGAACGGCTTCGGCTTCCTATTTATCGACTAGATGCTTAGTCAAATTAGCAAACCACTTTTAACATATAAATCCTAATGCATCAAAAGAAAGAAAAATATATGTGGATGACTGCCAGTTTTATTTTGCCTGCTCGAATATTTCACAAAAAAAGAAATGATATTACTTTCAGAATGACGTTATACTACAAAAAATCCAAGAGCCAGTTTAAATAAAATAAAAATTGTTAAAATTGGGTTATTTATTTTTCTAATTTACAAAGTATCTTAACAAAAATACTAATTGGGTATTTTAAGTGCTTTGAAAAATGCTTAAATTCTTTTGAAATTTAGTATATCATTCAAGAAAAAGCCTATATGTAAACCGCTCACCTAAAATTTATACAGGGTTATCCATTTTGCAGTTTAAAAAGTAAACGTAAATAAAACACATGTAAGATTAATATAATTAATTAATTAATATAATATTTTGTATTATATAGTTTGAACATTAACATTATGTGTGAAACACTACATCCTTTAAATGATCACCACGCGAATTGTTGCAAGCATCGATTCTTTTGGGGTAGTTTTCAACCACTTTTATCCCAGCTATTAATTGACGAATTTTGGTTTTTAAGTGCTCAAGAGTTAAAGGTTTATCTGCATAAACACGGTCTTTAGCGTAGCCCCACAAAAAAAGCCCAGCGGTTACAAATCGAATGATCTTAGTGGCCAGTTGATATCGCCACGACGAGAAATTACGCGGCCAGGAAATGTCTCTTGCAATAAAGCCATATTCGCTCGAGTTGTGTAAAATGTGGCACCGTCTTGTTGAAACCACATATTTTCCAAGTCGTATTTTTCAATATCAAGCAAAAAAATGTCAGTTATAATATGACCATAACGCTCCAAATTGACGGTGACAGTCGTTCCATTGTCGTTTAAGAACAAGTAAGGTCCAATCACACCTCCGGACCAAAGAGCGCAATGATTCTCAGAACCATACGACAATTTTGTTTATTAGCATACCCACCGAGTGTGCTTCGATGCTGAAGAAATTTTTTTTCGAAAAATCGCCGTCCACCGCCTGTTGTTCAAGCACCCATTCGACGTATCTACGACCGACGTTGTGAATGGTGGCTGGCTTCAGTTGTTGTGTGGGTTGGACTTTATATGGATGTAGGTGTAGATTAAAATGCAAAATACGCCATAATGTCCTAATTCCTATAATGATGTAAACCATAATCTCGTCTTAAAGCACGATATCTGGCTGTGGCACAATCAGCATTTTTGTAGTAGGTTTTAGCAATTTTTATGCGTTGTTCGATTGTTAAGCGATCCATTTTCATAAATGTCAGAATTTCAACTGAAAAAAAATGGTTTAACAACTTAATTTGAAAGATGTCGAATTCCAGCCTTTTACTTTTGAAACCGCAAAATGGATAAACCGTTATGTTCTCTTTCATTCTTCTTTGTTTTCACTAAACTGTATGAATCACCAATACTCCTACTAGGGGCTTCCATTGGTAAAAAAATGTTTTTTTTGTATTTCTGCAAAACATTAAATTCAAAAATAAATTAATTTATAATTGATTTTATAATCTTCCTTGTAAAAATTTTCATCTGTCAGTTTGATGAATGTGTTTATAATTTGTTAACTTTAATTTGAATATGAAAACTGTGTTCAAGACATTTAAAAAAAATCATCTTTTTCAATTAAGCAAGGAATTTGGAATGAAATACATAGTTGGATTTAGAATGTCAAGTTGACACGTTTAACGAAATCAGTTCCAATGACCATAAAAAACGTCAATATAATGACAAAGATAAATTATTTTTCAATCGTTTTATGTACATATTCACCCCGGAAATATTAATTTTTGTATACAAATCTAAGCTTACCAATGGAAAACCCCATGGGCCATGATACACTGTCCTTAGAGTCACAAAACTCTGAAATCATTCCATAAAGCTTATAAAACATTTCCTGAATAGCCTTAATCAAGTTTAGACAGATATTTTGTATGATTTAAAAAAAAAAAATCCTTAGAGAAATTGATTTAAATAGAATGTATTTCAACATATCCAAATAAATTGACAAACACTGATTTTGCGGGATTTATTTTATGCTACATATTTAAATCGATTTTGAGTTCATTTTTATTTTTAAATAAAATAAAACTTGAGTTTTAGTATCAATACATAGCAAGTTAGAAAAATATAGAAATAGCTTCTACCCACTCTACTTCAGATTGATTTTTCGATAGTTGATACTTTTACGTACTTATGTATGTACATATGTATATAGAACTTCCTATGGGGGGGCAAAACGACAACGACAAATATGAGAAAATATATTCTCCCTTGATTGAAATGTGCTGAAACTATCAGGCATAATATTTGATCAAGCCACTTAGGGGAGCAAGAGGAGCCAAAAGAGTGTACCTACATAGGTATAAAGGGTAAGCCTTGAAACTGAAAGCGACCAAAAGACCATGACAAGCTTATAAATTTCTCGGTTGTGTAAATATACTCGAAGTTGAAAACAGCAAACATTTTATACCATTTATTTTTTTAAATAAAGCGAATATAATGGAAAGGTAATGGGCACCAAGGGTATTGAATATTTGATGAAATCTCAGTAAATAACCAATTTTAGATCACACCCAGTGGAAATTAGTGTTTTTGAAGTAAAATATTTTAGATTGACGTATTGGTATGGTGTTCCATAGACGAAAAGTCAAATTAATACGATTTCTGTAACAGATACATATTCAAAAATATTCAACAAACCAACAAAAATAATAGTAAAATAAAACTGAAGACCACCAGTGGAGCGACGACAATGTGAAGACGATGGCCCTGATGATGTCCTGAAAAGCATTATGTATCGATGTACCTATACCTAACCTACTGAAAATAAAGTCTCAAATTGATTGAATATCATTTTTCGAGGTAGTTGTATTTTGGCCCTCAAAAGCTACCATTTCTACCATTTTAATAATTTTATAAAATTCTGTGGTCTGGATGGTAAAAAATTCCCATTCAATATGAAATGTTTTAAAAGGATATTAAAACGGGGGGCGTATGCAGAGCAGATACACCACGTAGGCAACATTGTATTTGTTTATATTCGTTTTTAAGTTCATAACAAAGGTGGGTGGAATATGGAATTCTTTTTGTCTGCCCTTAAGCATATATTGAATAAATGGATTTCATATTTGGTATCTGACATAATATTATTGTTGGACACAGTAGACACCTACATATCTATAGATTTGTATCTTCTTGGACCTTTATTTATATGTTGATGGTAACTCAAATTTAAGGTTTTCAATTAAAGCTTCCTCGACCTTGTTTTCTTTTGTGCGAATCAATAACACAACCTCCACCCGGTAGCCGGTACCATATTAATATGTGTGAAGCTGTTACTCTACAATTGGTTTATTTACTTGAAGTTGAGGGAAGCTACAATAACTGATACTGAAACTGAAACTGACATATTTCCAAGGTTCGTATGTGCTTTCGTTCAATTAGGACCGGAAGTTATGTTGGTTTGGTTCGTGAGGTAATTGAAATAACGAATTGTATCTACCTACTGCACATGATTATACTTATTATATACAATACATATTACACAATATAAATTCAAAAGAAAATATGGACATCCTGAGGCGTAACGCCGAAATAAAAGCAATCCCATGTAAGGTTTACATACGTTATACGTATCTTTTGTGTGCTTGTTTTGTATTTCTTTTTTAAATTTATTTTTGTTATATTTAAATAGTGAGCTATAAATTTGTAACATTTAAATTGTCTTAAACGATTGAAACATTGAACATCTATTCCTTCTTATTCAAACTGTGTTAACTTTTATACGAAACGAACTTTTTAAGATTTTGTGTATAAAGACTTTAAACTCAAACTTAATAAGATTGTGGAGAAAATCAAAAAAGATTATTTTATCGTCGATAATGTGCTTTATTTCTTTTGTGGAATATATAAATATCTTCTGTGCTGAGTAAAGTGGTATTAAAGGGAAAAAATATTGTTTGGTAAGAAAATTAATGTCTTATTTATGAAAGACTTTTGGCAGCTCCACTTAAGATGTAATGGATGTATTTCATACGGCTTATAAATATCCCTTCAAGTTGAAAAAAAGATTTTTTTTATTATCTACTAATAGATGAAGTTTAGTATCCAAATAAATATCCTGGATGAATTTAAATTTAATAAAATAGGTGGCTCAACAGTCCGTAGAGACCTAGGGCCTAGTGGCTTATAACTCTTAACCATTCCTGTATTCGAGTAATGTCAGGGATGAAGGGAACCTACAGTTTATATGCCGACTCCAAATGGCTAATTTGAGAAAGCACTTTTTATGACAGTATACCCGTCAACGAAACTTTAGGAATAGACAGGGATTGACAACAAGGCCTCTAGCATGGAAGTCCTACGCACTAACCATCACGTCACGGATACTGAATGTTTTTTTTTTGTCAAATATGAAATGTTTCTTTGTTTCCCATTCCGAATGGGAAACTTTATTTGTTTCCCAAACATTCACATATGTATGTAGCTAGAAAGTGCGTTACTGGTTTTAATATAAAATGTCGTAAAAAGTGTGGAGCAACGAGAATTTTATACTATTCATACAAATGTATGAAATAAAAAAAAAATTTGATGCATTCACTTGACGAACATTTTAAAAGTAAAATTAAAAATGTCGATGCTTTGTCAAATATTTCCAAAAGTTAAAATTATAAGAAGATGAAAAAGGAAAAAAGATACAAAAAAGGAAACAAAGAAACATTTCATAATTGTTTTTAAAAGCATCAACGAAAAAAAAAAAAAACATATTAGAAATATTTCTGAAATGTTTCTGCAAAGTTTTTGAAATGTTTTTTAAACAAATAGAAAACATTTCAGCGCGATTTTTAAACAATGTTTCCTGAAAGATCTCTTTGGTGTGGACATACCTTTAGAACTCAAATTTCTTAATGACTTAAGAACTCTATTTTCAAAATTCTTTTAGTTGTAAAAGATAAGTTTGGTAAATATGTCTTTTAAGAAATAAAAGTACCATTTATTAAGAAAATATACTTTCAATATTTTAAAACCATCGCATTTTGATTATTGTCATTTCAAGAATTTTTAAAATTTTTAATCAATATAATCCATAATAGTTTAAGCTAATTTTCATCGTGATTACCGAGATGTTAAACCAATTAAGTGTTTTTTTGTAGGTATATATATATTTTTTTTTTAATAAAAACTATCGACTTAAAAAATGTACCAAAATTTAATAAAAAATGTTTGTAGGTATAGGATGAAATAATTTTGAATATACAATTTTTTAGTGGTGGATCAATTTTTACCAGTTTTGAGTTGTTTTTTTTTTTTGTAACAAAAAATTTCACCAAATTTTAACAACAATTTTTGTATAAGATAAAAAGTTTGGAGTAAATACAATTCTTTGTTTTCAAGTTATTTGAGGTCAAATTCAATTTTCTACAATTTTGGGTATTTTATATGTGAAAAAAGTATTTTTCTAAATTTTTACGAAATGTGAACAACAATATTTTGTATAAGATGAAATAAGAAAAAACTCCTTTTATTTACCAATTTTTCGTTGTTTCTTTTTATATTTTCCAAACAAAAAAATGTATCAATTAAATTTGTATGAAAAGGTTACCAGATGTCAAGAACGTCATTCTTTGATAATATCTTTTTTGGTTCGTAAATTAAGCTGTCGAATTATTTTTCATGTTTCTTGGATTAATAAAAAAAAACAGTCAACTGATTTTTTTAATTCAAAACAATTTTGTATGACGTCATAATATGTTAAATACAATTTAATTTAACTTCAAAGTAGTTAGGTAGATATTTGGGGAAATTTTTTCACTTTTTTTTTATTAAAATAATAAAAAGAGGCTGGGATGCGACCCACACTGATAACTTCCCATCCCGTCTGTCGATTTGTCTTGCTTAAAAGTTTTTCTATATGTATCAATTTTAACCAAATTTGCGTACTATTTTTTGTAGATTTTATTTTTTATGAAAACGGACTGTTGGGTTTTTATAAAAAAATTAAAATAAGTTTGAAGCCAATATTTGTAATTTTTGAAACGCTATTTGAGCCGAAAGTAAATGTTTACAAGTTTTAGTATTGTTTTTTTTTTTTTTTTATTTTTTGTAAAAAAAACTGTCAATTCGATAAAATTAGTTTGATGCCAATGTCTCAAATTTTTGAAAATATATTTACGTCGAAAAACTATTTTTACCAACTTTTATAAATTTTTTTTAGGTTTTTATTTCAAAAAAAAAAAAAACTGTCAATTCGATTTTTCTCAAAAATTGTTTCTATTGTTGAAAACAATATTTCTTATACGTTTAAAGTAGTAAGAAGCCATATTTTTTGAAAGATTAAAGTAGTTTAAAGCCAATATCTCAAAGTTTTGAAAAGATATTTGAGTCGAAAATCAACTTTTACCAACTTTTAAAAAAATTTTTTTTTTGTTTTTATTTTTTGTAATAAAAAAATGGCAATTCGATTTTTCTCAACATTTTTCAGAATGTTGAAAACAATATTTCTTATAAGATAAAATAAGTTTGAAGCCATAATCTCAAGTTTTTGAAAAGATATTTGAGTCGAAATTCAACTTTTTCCAACTTTGAGTAATGTTTTTTTTAGGTTTTTATTTTTTATAAAAAAACTGTCAATTAGATTTTTCTCAAAATTTTATCAGATATCAGCAGCATTATTCTTCGTTGTACAAAATTGTTTTGGAGATGAAATCATTTTTTAGTCGTAAAATTTTCGAGGTGACAAATTTTTAACTTCCCATAGGAAGTTATTGTAATGGGTCCGATTTGTCAAATTGAAAATTTTGACATTTCTCGACGTTTCAAGGTCCCTAGAGTCGAAATAAAAGATTTTTAGAAAGATGTCTGTGCGTGCGTGTGTACGTACGTTCGTACGTCCGTATGTCCGTATGTCCGTATGTCCGTATGTCCGTATGTCCGTACGTCCGTAAGTTCGCGACGTTTTTTTCGTCGTCCATAGCTCAAGAACCAGTATACAGATCAGCGTTGCCAAAATGTGCCCGATCGGGCCATTTGGCACTAAGTTTTTTATTTTGGCCTGTGGCCCGGGGCCAACATGAAATGGCCCGCATATCATATATTTTCTTTTTTTCTAAAACAACAAATCCAATCTTTTTATTTTTTCTAAAACAACAAATTCAATCTTTTTATTCATCATTCATCAACTATCAATGTGTTTCCTCCATATACAACTTCCCATATTGAAAATGACACTGAACTCATTCATTCAGACTGACATGACGTTTGCTTTTCATTTGTTTTCGCCAATCGCCACTTTATTTTTTTTCACCCACCTAGTAGTATCTCGTCTGTTTGTTTTGTCATATCTACAATTTCTTAAAACACAGCCCAAAAAGGCAAGAAGAACTTAAAGTTTTTCAAGAGTATCTTGATTTGAAGAACACCAAAATAAAGAAAGTTGTTGCAACGCAAACAAAAAATTTAATGTTATTTTAAAAAAAAAATTGTTAAAGCTGAGTACTTAGAAAGCCTAGACAATATATTTGAAATTGAATTCGAACAGTTCTCTTTGAAACCCTTAAATGGAATATATTTTGGCTACGGATTTGATGACTTATTCGAAAATTTAATTTAATTAATTTAATTCGAAATATAATAAGTTTATTTAGAAAAGATAAATTGTTATTTTCTTAAACAAATTTTTTCTAGTGTAGTGGGCTAGTGGCCCGAACATTTTGGAAATGGCCCTCAAAATGGCCCTTAAAATTTTTGTCTTCGCGGCAACGCTGATACAGATATCGACTTCAAATAAATTTTGTTATACAGATAATAAGACAGAAAGATGCAGAAAGGGCTCTCAAGAAAATTGCGTGGGTGGTTTTTTTTACCATAGCAGTTTAAAAAAAGGTGAAAATTTGGGTTAAACCTAAATATCTCATGAACCAATGACGCTAGAGACTTGAATTAAATTTTATATTATATATTGTAACGTGATACAAAACAATTATATTTTTGGGAAAAAATCCAATTAACGGTTTTTTTATAAATCAAAAAACTGAAAAAAAAATTTGTCACCTCGAAAATTTTACGACTAAAATATGATTTCATCTCCAAAACAATTTTGTGCAACGAAAAATGATGTTTTTGTCATCTGATAAAATTTTGAGAAAAATCTAATTGACAGTTTTTTTATAAAAAATAAAAACTTAAAAAAAACATTACTCAAAGTTGGTAAAATTTGAATTTCGACTCAAATATCTTTTTAAAAATTTGAGATATTGGCTTTAAACTACTTTTATCTTTCAAAAAATATTGTTGTCAACATTCAGTAACATTTTGAAAAAAATCGAATTGACAGTTTTTTTTTTACAAAAAATTAAAAACCTAAAAAAATTGAACAAAAGTTGGTAAAAATTGATTTTCGACTCAAATATATTTTTAAAAATTTGACATTATGGCTTCCAACTAATTTTTTACTTATAAGAAATATTGTTTTAAACATTAGGGCAAATTTTGAGAAAAATCGAATTGACAGTTTTTTTTTACAAAAAATAAAAACCTAAAAAAAAAATTATAAAAGTTGGTAGTAACAATTTTTTTTCTGCTCAAATATGGGGAGAGTACGATAACTTTGGCGACAAAGTTTAATGACGGATTTGTATAGAACAGTTAAAAACAAGCATTTTTTACTATGGGAGGGGGGGGTCTATCTTACCCCGTTTAGGCGGTAGGGGCAGTTTAAAAAAATATGTACATTAAATGGAAAAAAAATAATTAAAAAATAACGGTAATACTTATAATTAAGTATTATACCTTTTTTTAAAGCCAACACTTTTGTCTATTAGCTTGTTTTTAAATCAAGTCAAAACTATGCATAGTTTTTGAAAAAAAATTGTTTTAAAGTCAAAATTTGTGATAAAAAAAGTTAAAAAAAAGGTTTAAAGTGTAATTTTTCAAAACTTTCAGATTATCTACTATTTTTTTTTTATAATTCATTGCTCTTATTTGTTTTTGATCAAAAACTGAAAACTAGATGACTTGATGTCTTCTAGTTCTTGAGAAAATTGAAAATTACCAAAACAAAATATTTTAATTAAATTACTTTTTCCTTGCTTAAATATTAACGTAGTCTTATTTTGATAGTAATAATCGATAAGATATACCTAGGGTAAATTAATTTTTCTTAAATCCAGCTTATTTAAATGCAAAAGAAACTTTGCATGCACCCCATCTAGCACCCACCGCACCTTGCACCCTCCCCACCTTGCACGCACTCCAACTTGCACCCACCCCAAATCCTATAGTGTTCCGAAGCAGGGGGTTTGCAGGGGGGCAGCATGCCCCCCCTTACAGATCCCACTGTTGCACACACCCAAACTCGCGCACACCTTACTGTTGCATACACCCAAACACGCATTACGCATACGCAAATACCATTATTATTTATTACTATCAAAATAAGACCACTCAAGCAAAAAAAAAAAGAATTAAATTAAAATAGTAGTTGTGGTTATTTTCAATTTTCTCAAAAAAAAAAACATAAAATCATCTTGTTTTCAGTTTTTGATCAAAAACAAATAAGAGCAATAAATTCTGAAATAAAAACAATGGTAGATAATCTTAAAGTATTGAAAAAGTTACACTTTAAACCTTTTTTTAACTTTTTTTACTCAAATTTTGAGTTTAAAATTAAATTTTTATTTTCAATTTTCTCAAAAACTAAAAGACATAAAATCATCTAGTTTTCAGTATTTGATCAAAAACAAATAAGAGCAATAAATTCTAAAATAAAAACAATGGTAGATAATCTTAAAGTATTGAAAAAGTTACACTTTAAACCTTTTTTTAACTTTTTTAACTCAAATTTTGAGTTTAAAATTAAATTTTTATTTTCAATTTTCTCAAAAACTAAAAGACATAAAATCATCTAGTTTTCAGTATTTGATCAAAAACAAATAAGAGCAATAAATTCTGAAATAAAAACAATGGTAGATAATCTTAAAGTATTGAAAAAGTTACACTTTAAACCTTTTTTTAACTTTTTTTACTCAAATTTTGAGTTTAAAATTAAATTTTTCAAAAACTACGCGTAGTTTTGACTTGATTTAAAAACTGGCTAATAGAACAGAATGTTGGCTTTAAAAAAATGTATACAACTTAATTGTAAGTATCACCGTTATTTTTTAATTATTTTTTTCCATTTTAAATAATAACTTTTTTAAATTGCCCCTCCCGCCTAAACGGGGGGAGATAGACCCCCCCTCCTATAGTAAAAAATGCTTGTATTAAGACCCTCTACCAAAAACCGTTATTATATCTTGGCGCCAAAGTTATCGTACTCGTGCCTCAAATATCTTTTCAAAACTTTGAGATATTGGCTTTAAACTACTTTTATCTTTCAAAATATGTTGTTTTCAACATTCAGTAAAATTTTGAAAAAAAATCGAATTGACAGTTTTTTTTACAAAAAATTAAAAACCTAAACAATAACAATACTAAAACTTGGTAAAAATTTGCTTTCGACTCAAATAGCTTTTCAAAAATGAAAAATATTAGCTTCAAACTTATTTTATTTCACAGAAAATATTATTTTCGATATTCAATAAAATGAAATCTACAAAAAATAGTAAGCAAATTTGGTAAAAACTGATACATATAGATACACAAACTTTTAAGCAAGAAAAATCGACAGACGGGATGGGAAGTTATCAGTGTGGGTCGCATCCCAGCCTCTTTTTTTCAGTTTTTTTGATTTATAAAAAAAACCGTTAATTGGATTTTTTTCAAAAAATATACTTATTTTGTATCACGTTACAATATATAATATAAAATTTAATTCAAGTCTCTAGCGCCATTGGTTCATGAGATATTTAGGTTCAACCCAAATTTTCACCTTTTTTTAAACTGCTATGGTAAAAAAACCACCCACGCAATTTTCTTGAGAGCCCTTTCTGCATCTTTCTGCCTTATTATCTGTATAACAAAATTTATTTGAAGTCGATGTCTGTATACTGGTTCTTGAGCTATGGAAGACGAAAAAAACTTCGCGAACTTACGGACGTACGGACATACGGACATACGGACATACGGACATACGGACATACGGACATACGGACATACGGACGTACGAACGTACGTACACACGCACGCACAGACATCTTTCTAAAAATCTTTTATTTCGACTCTAGGGACTTTGAAACATCGAGAAATGTCAAAATTTTCAATTTGACAAATCGGACCCATTACAATAACTTCCTATGGGAAGTTAAAAAGCCTTCCACTAAATTCTTTAAACTGAAAAAAATATAGATATTTATCTACACACCCAACCCAATATAATACTGATTTAGAACCAAATTTAAAAAAAAATATTTTTATTAAGAAAAATCATGTAGAAAACTTTTAAGTTACATGGGACTAAATTTTGTAAACACAATTCTAAAATTTTGTACTGATAAACAATTTATTTATTATAATTTATTTATTTATTTTATTTATTTATAAATTCTTACAGTCCTTAGTTCAAAGCCTAAAAAACTTTTTGAAGAAAATGTATTTTTTTTTTTTATTTTTGTCTCTTAACTATTAATCATTTTTTCGTTGGAAGTGGTGCTTATAGATATAGTTACTTTCTTCAACCTTGAAAACAAAATAAAGTTAAAATTAATAGAAAACTTAATAACCAACAATTACTTATTATTTGTAGATTTTATGGGATTTAATAAAATGGCGATAGGACTTTTTGATCTTGTATGAACATTTAAATAAATGATTTATTTTCAAATAAATCACTGGCATAATAATTGGGGGACTAAAACGAACAGACTTTATTTAAAAATTGTATCACAATTTGTTTATGAACATTTCTTTTTTCAAACTTTAATAAAAAACTAATATACATATGTACATTTATTTAAGAAATTTGTGTAGAAGAAATTGTAAATTAATGTAAAATTCTAAACACACAAACAAATTATAATTTATTAGAAAACAAAAAGCGCCAAAAATTTAATTTCATTAATCCCTAATTTAACGACGAGATACTAACTTACTTCTTTTTACTAAGTTAAAAATGTCCAATCAGCTTTGAGTTTAGTTTTAACGATATCCTTTATAATGGCTTTTTAATTTAAATTTTAAATAGATTATATTCCAGGAAGGTACACTCGATTAAAAGTCAAATTTCAGAGAAAACTTCAAAAATTCAAGTATCGAATTTTATTCCACTATCGTTGTTATGAGGTTGCATTCTTATTCTTATTTTTTTTTTTCAATAGTTCCTTGGAGAATCTTTTATTCTTGCATAACAACACTACAACAACACATATTCCTATCCTTTAGATTTACGCTTGTAAAACTTATGCAGCGTTGTCACTTAACTGGCCCTTGACCCGGTTTCGCTTCAAATTTAGCATTCGCATTGGACTGTATCACAAAGGGTATAAGGCAGGCTTGCATAACATTTTTGACACCGGCGGCGACGTCACAAGTACCACTTCAAACAAGAGCGCTCTTAAGAAAATTGCAAAAATAAACAGAACTTCTCTTCTTTTTTATTGTATTTACAATACAAATAAAAAACCCTAAGGTGAACGTTAGAAATAATTCTCTGCAGTTTTACTGCAATCGGATTAGTAAAATGCAAATTATAGGATTTTTAAAGAACTTTCATTTTAGAACAGATACAAAATAAAAAAAAACGACATTAGTTACTCGTATTTAAAATAATTATATCAATAATAATAAATTTTTAATTTTCTATCACGATCAACAATTTTTTTTCTACTAGGTACGAAGTTCACGTATAGACGGTTAAGATACAACTGAAGGCTGAAGGCAAAGAATTCAACCATAACGGCTGCCACCTGCCATCTTCTTCGGCGGTGGGTGGTTCGGTTATTTAGAGTTCTGTTTCTTTTTTGTTTCAAAGAGTAAAAAAGCCTGTTGGGTTGGTGTGGTATACTGGATTAGGATGTGGCAGACAGGAAGTTTAACCGCTTTTATTGTGAAAAGAGCTTTCAATCCAATTTAGATGAATGGTATTTACAATAACAAAGAAACCGGCAACGGCAATTGGACTTTTAATACTTCTTTTATTGGAATTTAATCAGCTGTTTTTGTTTTTGATTTTAAAGACAAACATTTATTTAAATCGAAAAAGCACAAGGTCATTGAGAGTGGAAATTAAGTTCAAAAAAGCTTTTCTTGCTGTTGAGCTTTGTTATTAAGCTTAACAAACTATAATTAATTTGAACAACATTAAAAAGTTGAATTGAGCCATAACTAGATAATTGCATTTTTTTTAAAACGTCCTGCACATAAATGCGCTACTACGTCAAATCGCTTGATCTTTGTCGCCATTTGATATCGCTTAAACGTGAAATTACGCTACCAGGAAGCTTCTTAACCAATAAAGACATAATGCAGGTTTAGACGAAATAAGGGACTTGAAAGTAAGGCAAGTTTCTAGCATCTGATTGGCCAGTTGCCAAAAAATTAGCTTCCAATTAAGGCAAATTTATTGGAAAGTTGACTGGAAAGTTAATCAAGAAAAATCTCCCTAATTATCAAGTCAATAGGCAGGTTCAGGCAACATAAGGGACTTCATTTGCAGTCAACTTTGTTAAAGCTAGATAAATCACTTAACAAAATATATTACTTTGTAGCTTATATATAACTCTAAGTATTTATTTTATTATGAGTAAATCAATTAGAAAAATTATTAATTATTATCAAATTTATACTTCAAGCTGTAGGAACGTTTTCCTTAAATAAATATATATTCTTTGTTTGTAAGATTGTCTTTCATTTAGATAATCCTTATCAGGTTATGAGCCCAGCTCTCGTGTAAACTGCATTAGAAGAAAATGGCATCCAATGATTTGAAGGTATCTGTAGACAAGCTTGAAGGTCCTAGCGATTGGGCGAAATGGAAATGGCAAATGGGTATGCTTTTTCGTGCATATGATCGTTTCCGGAGAGGAAAAATGTCCTGCAATCACATCAACATCAAAAGCGGAAGAAAAGAAAGAACAAAACGATTGGTTGAAACAAGATGCAAAAGCTGCTGGCTTGATTGCTGCATCGCTTAGCTCACCGATCGCAGAACTTGTTATAACATGTGAATATTCCAAGGACATTTGGGATAAATTATGCGCTCGTTTCGAAAGAAGCAGCATCCAAAGGCTTAACATGTTAATAGACAGTTTCTTCCAAGCAAGAAAAGATGAACAAGAGGACATCAGTGCACACATTGCGAAATTGCAAAAGCTATTTGTAGATCTCAATGATGAACTAGCCAAGCATAAGGAAAATACCCTCTCTGAACGGATTCTAAATGGCAGAATCATGTCAACCCTTGGTAAGAAATTTGACAATTTTAGAGACTTGTGGGATACGATTCCTGCTGAAAAACAAACCCTGAACTTATTGATCGAAAATTTATGCACCATCGAAACAAGACAAATGAAGCAAAATATCAAGAGTGATGGCGCTGCTTTTGTTGCACGAGGAAATTTTAAGAAAAAGCAGAAGCAACCAGAAAAGGCAAATAGTAAACTGGAACGTGCAAAGATGAAATTTTCATGCAATAAGTGCAAAGAACTCGGGCATTGAGCTGCCGAATGTCCACAGAACAAATCCACACAAAGCAACATGAAGCGACCTGCTTTGATGGCGTTCTCTTTAAATGCAACAAAAGGAAATTTTTTGAGACAAGATCAATGGTATTGTGACAGTGGTGCTTCAACACATATTACACCAAACAAATCGCACTTTGAAACGTACCTACATGCGGTTCGATGTACCTAAAGTAATTTGCTTAGGTAAGCAAGGTGTCACGATGCAGGCGTTTGGTAAAGGCAACATCAACATTAAGGTGAACATTGAAGGGATGTGGAAAGAAGCAACTTTGATGGAAGTATGGTACGTCCCTGAAGCCAGTGCACAGTTGTTTTCTGTGAAGGCTGCTGCTCGAAATGGTTGTACGACAACAATGAATGACCGAACTGTTACAATTCAAAACACTTGTAGTGGTGAAGTAATAGTAGAGGGGTATCTTAAAGATGAGCTGTATGTTTTGAAAATACAAGTTGAGAAACCATCAGAGCTTGTGCACGTATACATGTCAAAGGCTTCAGAAAGTCTTCAAGTATACCACGAAAGATTTGCTCACCAGAATAAACGCCATGTGAAGAGAATTCTTGCCAAGATGAACATTATTTTTCCCGAAAGTGTTGAAGAGTTCTGTGATGGATGTGCAGCTGGAAAAATGCATCGACTTCCTTTCAAGTCCAGAAGTGATCGATCAGGTACTGTTGGTGAGTTAATCCATGCAGATGTTCTAGGTCCGATTGAAATAACATCAGTAGGAGGATCCCGATATTATTTTTGTTTCAAAGATGATTTCAGCAAGTTTCGTAGGCTCTTCTTTTTGAAGCACAAGAGCGAGGTATGTAAATCTCTTGAAACATTCTTGAATGAAGCCAAAACTAACGGACACATAGTCAAAAAGTTGAGATGTGATGGCGGTAGAGAGTTTGACATTAAAGAGGTAAGAATATTGCTGTCAAAATTCGGCATAGTGCAATATATTGGACCACCTTATACACCACAACAAAATGGAGCCGCAGAACGTGAAAACCGAACAATTGTGGAAGCACCTAGAAGTATGAGAGTCGCCAGTAAGTTGCCAAAGTGTCTGTGGGCTGAGGCATGTAATACAGCAGCATATGTCTTGAACCACACAGGACCGACAACAATCGAAAACAAGGTTCCATATGAATTATGGTATGGAAAAGAACTGGGAACTCTAAGCCATTTACGCATCTTTGGCACTGGATGTTACGTCCACATACCGAAGGATCTTCGTAAAAAGTTTGATGAAAAGGCTATGTATGGAAGGTTAGTGGGGTATATCAACGAAAAAGATGGATATCGCGTGTGGATTCCAAACCTGAAGAAAATTGTCTGCAGTCATGACGTAATTTTCAAGGCAGAAATGGTTTGCAATGCGAAACCCGAAAATACATTCCTAGAAGAGATCAAATTTATTGAAGACATTCCTGGTGCTGAAGAAAGTACTAGAAACAGTGTTGAGTTTTTTTTTCAAAACGTAAATAGGGAAGCAAATACTGAAGAAAATGCAGAAACAAGTGTTGAGTTTGGCTCTCAGAATGAAGACGGTGAAAAATGTACCGAATAAACTTTAAGTTCCGAAGAAAGAAATCATTCAAATTCAAGTTTTCAAAATGAAGAAAATGCTTCATTTTTCGATGCTGAAGATTCAATGGAAACCGAATTGAACATCAACAGAAGAGAAAGAAAAAAGCCAAGTTGGACTACAGGTGGGGAGTATCTCATGTTTGCCGGAGAAGGTGAGTCAAGTCAAGAACCGAGTTCATATTCCGAAGCCTTGAAGTCAGCAAATAGAGCGCAGTGGCTCTCAGCAATGGTAGATGAATTATCATCTCTAAAAGAAAATCAAACATGGGAACTTGTTAAAAGACCTAAAAAAGTTAAAGTAGTCCAAAATCGATGGGTATTTCGAGTGAAGAATGCAGGAAACGATGCGAATAGGCGATACAAAGCACGACTTGTTGCTAAAGGGTATGTTCAACAAAAAGGTATCGATTACGATGAAACATTTAGTCCTGTAGCCCGTTACGACACAGTTCGCATGCTGTTAGCCCTAGCTGCAACCAAAAGACTGAAAATTCAACAATTTGACGTCAAAACAGCATTTTTATATGGTACTCTTGAGGAGGAAGTATACTTAGAGCAGCCTGAGGGATTTGAAGATGGAACTGGACGAGTATGCCGATTAAAAGGGAGTTTGTATGGTCTTAAACAAGCTCCACGATGTTGGCATAAACGATTTTTGGCCTTTATGAAGAAAGCTGGACTGAAAAATATCACAGCTGATCCATGTCTATTTTATCGCAGTAATAGTGAAAATGTTCTCTATGTAGCGATTTATGTTGACGATGGACTAGTTCTTAGAAATAATGAAGATGAACTTCAAAATTTTATGTTTGCGCTCAAAAATGAATTCAAAATTACATTTGTAACTCTTGAAAATTTTCTCGGCATGAAGATAAAAATTGAAAATGATGGTTCAATTAAGGTAAGCCAAGAAAAATATACAAAACGAATTTTGGATCGTTTCAGAATGGCTGACTGTAATCCAGTTTTGACTCCAGCTGGTCGGGAGGAAGAAAATTCAAAATTCGAAGATTTAAGAGAACAAGTTCCATACCGTGAAGCTGTTGGGAGCTTGATGTATCTGGCAACAGCAACTCGACCAGACATCGCTTTTGCAGTAAGTTCTGCAGCAAGGAAGATGGAAAATCCTAGCAAAGATGACTGGAATAGCGTCAAAAGAATTTTTCGTTATCTCCGTGGTACTAGCGGCTTATCTCTAAGATACCAAGGAAAGAGCAAAGAAAATTTGGCAATTTACAGTGATGCTGATTATGCAGGCGATCTTAAAACCAGACGTTCAACTACTGGAGTAATTTCATTGTTTGCTGGTGGTGCTGTATCATGGACGAGTCAGCTTCAACGAACCGTGGCCTTATCAACAACGGAAGCAGAAATTATGGCTGCAAGTGAAGGAACCAAGGAAGCTATGTGGCTTAAACGTCTTTTTCAAGAACTAACAGGACAAAAAGAACTGGCACCAATATTATATGTCGATAGTGCAAGTGCTGTAAAGCTGGGAAAGAATCCCGAGTTTCACAAAAGAACGAAGCATATTGAGGTTCGCCATTTTTATGTTCGTGAGCGTTTCCTGGAAGGTGATTTAAGATTGGAGCATATTGCAGGAGTTGACCAGTTAGCAGATTTATTGACAAAACCACTTGAACGCGTACGATTTCAAATGCTACGAAAGAAAATAGGTATCGACTAATTATAATATGATTCAATATAATTTTGTTTTGTGTTTATGGAGGAAGTGTTAAAGCTAGATAAATCACTTAACAAAATATATTACTTTGTAGCTTATATATAACTCTAAGTAGTTATTTTATTATGAGTAAATCAATTAGAAAAATTATTAATTATTATCAAATTTATACTTCAAGCTGTAGGAACGTTTTCCTTAAATAAATAGATATATATTCTTTGTTTGTAAGATTGTCTTTCATTTAGATAATCCTTATCAAACTTCATTCTTTGAACGTAAATTTTGACCAAGGCAACTAGTTAGTTTTTTAAGTGTCATGAATTTCAAATTCAGAGCTTTACTTCGCAAACCTCTATTTTAAGTTCATAGAACAAAAACATTATTTTCTACAAAACACTCCTCAGCCGAGCTACAAGTCCATCACGATTTGTATTTTGCATAGTAAAGAAATATAGCTTATAGCTATAGCTTATTTCTCTTCCAAATTGACAAGGAACCCTTTTACAGAATGCATTAAATGCAGTTGTACAGAAAATAAAGACGAGTAAATCATAGAGTAATAAAGTTCAGACTTCAGTTTATAGTTTGAAGTTTATGACACGTTCTAAGAAAGCAGTTTGCTTGACTGCAAATGAGATCCCTTATGTTGTCTAAACCTTCCTAAAGTTATTATTGCTCAGGTTGTAATCATGAAGAGCCGGCTAACATGCTTTGCTTTGCGTTATTCTGCTGCGAACGCCAGGAAATTGATAAATTGATTAATAAGTTTGATCATCAGCAACACTTTCTCTTGAATCAGCAATGTTTTTGCCTGATCCTGCATTTCGATGATGAACAGGTCTTACTATATGGGTAACGGTTCCATTCTCTTACAAGTTCTTCACAAATTTACCGATATCGTAAATGGCAACCATTCAACTACGGAATGAATGGCCCTATATTATTTACTATACTTGATTATGCTAACTATCAAAATTTTCTCAGCCTTTGTATGACATCCAGAAAATGTATAAATTATTATATTGGTTTCTTGAAAGTTTATTTCTATTTGTCTAAAAAATCACACACAAATTTATTGTTCAAAAGGCATAATTAATCCTATAGACCACCTTAGAAGAACTGATAACTTCGCTCTTGAGTAACTGACACATTAAAGCTTATTCAATACTAAACCTTTTCCGCAGAGAATTTGCTTCAGAGAGTTTGATTTGAATTAGGAAAGCAGTATACGGGCTCAACTTTCATTTACCACACCAAGTGGTTTGTTTTATTTGTTAGATATGCGCAAATAAATTATAGTTATAGCAATTTTAGGGAGAGGAAACATTTATTTCTATTTTTAATTAATTTTCAAAGTTCACATTACACATAAAACACTCAAAAATGGTTTATTTTGACATTTTTATTTTGTGTTTGAAGATTTTATTGAAAAATGTGCATGCTTTAGATTTATTTTCAAGTTATTCATAATGTTTATTAAAATTTAAGGTACATAGGTGCTTTTTAAATAAAACAAAAGAATGTTTTATCTCTGGTATTCAAATGCACAAAATGTATTCTATTTATGTAAAAAATGTACTCATTTTGTAAAACTGCGAAAAATTCAAAAAATTAGTTTTGGAAAATTAGAAATCAAGAATCCTTTTGTAATGCTGCGAATCTACAATAAATAATATCGAAGAAACTTGAGCAGCTCACGTTACGTTTCAATACAAAACATAATCACCCTGTGCGGAAAAATACTTTTGTATGTAAACCCATTAACATCGATGGTTAATTGACGTTTGTTTGTTTACTTTTGTGATTTCAAAAGATGTTTTTATTTCAAAAAATCTTATCAAATAATTCATTAATAAATGGACGATCAACGACGAATAGAAATAACTCTCAAGAATCCTAATCCCATATTTGAAAAGTGGCTAGAGCGTTGGCTACAAGAAGCCATTACCAAACGCCACAAATCCGAGCAGAAAATCCGCGAAGCTCTGGAATCCCTTCGGCAATTTCCCCTGCCGCTGGCTACAGGAAGAGATTGTGCAATTTTACGAGGATTCGGTCCAAAACTATGCGATCTAATTGACCAGGAACTACAGCAACTACGCAAAACTAATCCTGATTCGATATTAAACACAACCGCTAGCACTTATTCAAATGACATCAAAACCGTTGTAAAATCTGTTCAAAAATCTAAAAACGCATCGAAAGAAAAGAAGAAAGAACAAACCGCCAAGCAAAAAGCCAAACAACTAGAATTCGAAGAATCTCAGGAACAAATCATAGCAAGTCCAGGTACTTTCCGCATACTTCTACTCGTAGACATTCAGGAAACAAGTGGCAAAGCGAAGAAGACTTTCGACAAAACTCGAGATTACATTGAAAAACTTCAAATCCCACACGAAGTTCGACGGCTCACGATTGGAGATTTCACATGGATATGTCGTGATGAACGTGGCAGGGAACTAGTTCTACCCTACATAGTTGAACGAAAGCGAATGGACGATTTTGCAAGCAGCATTCGCGATGGACGCTTCCACGAACAAAAGTTTCGGCTGAAGAGCAGCAAAATTCAGAATTTGATATATTTAATAGAAAACTATGGAAATAACGAGCATGTTGGTCTTCCAGTGCCAACACTACTTCAATCTGCGGTCAATACCCAAGTTCATGGTGATTTTCAAATTAAATACACAAACAATCATTGGGAATCGATATTGTACTTGAAAGCTATGACTAATTCTCTTATCCGGCACTACAAAGACAAACTACTCATAAGTACAGCCAAAGAGGACATCCAACCCTGCACTCCATACGATTCGACTGTGGGTTTATTGAAATTCAAAGATTTCTATGATGATTCCTCGCGCAACAGTGGTCTAACTGTTCGTGATGTCTTCATTAAGCAATTATTGCAACTGAGAACGCTCTCGTTGGATCGGGCGATGGCCATTGTTAACAAATATCCTACTCCCAGGAGTCTTCTGTTAGCCTACGATTTGTGCACGACGCAGAATGAAGCCGAACTGATGCTTGCTGCACTTCCTTGTGGTCAGCTGGGTAGGCCACTAGGTGTTACAATAAGTAAAATTATCTATGAATTTTATACAAGTGATTTTGAATAGATTAAGAATTAAGTCTAAATAAACATTAAAAACAAAGAATGATTTTTTTATTTGCTGCAATTCAACGTAAAACATTTCTCCAAAAATAAATTTGAATTCACGTTGAAAAGTAAAATAGAGTAATTTTATTTTGTATTTAAAAGACCGTATGCATTTTTTAAAATAAATTTAGTTTTTTTTTGATCTGAAATTCATGTCGATTTAATCACAAATATCTGAAAGTTTTTTTTGTACATTACCGTTATCTTTTGTTTAAATACTTCTGTTTTATATCTATGTACATACAATTTGATAAGGAAAATAATTTAAATCAATTTTAAAAAAATATATAATCATTGTTTAATTGACAATTTGTATTATTCATTCATTTTTTCATCGAAAAGATAAGGAACTAAAGTGGAATAATTGTATGAATTGTTAAAATGTAAAAGTTGATTCTTTCTGTGGACAGGAATAGAGGAAGATATGTTCCAAAGTTATGTCTATCCGGCATAAAAGCAATACCAAAAGATTATTCATTTAAAAACGTATCGAAAGATTTGTATTTCAATTTATAAATTAATTGTTCTCGATTGAGCGTTAACAGAAATGGGCAACAAAAAATGTTTGACGGGGGAGGAAAGGGCAAGAATAGATGTTCATTGCTCTTAAGGTCTTCAATGCTTTGCTATAGCCCGAAAAGTAAATCGAAATGATCATTGTGTAAGTAATTATTTAAAAAACCATCGTCTTACTCTAGAAATTATAAAAAAAAAACACTTCCTCTGCCTTTAGACTTCGCGAAATGCGAAGTATCCTTAGAATAGCGTCAAATTCAGCTTTATCGGCAGCTAAAAATAGGCAAAAAGCTAATGTTAAGGCCAGCTTATCCACTGTTAAATACACGATTCGCCATGCTAAACACTTAGCGCCTGAAGCTTAAGAAAAAACCACCACTTTATGACGTAAGGAAGAAGCAACGCTTGTGTTTCGCGAAAGATCACATGAGTTGGGATGTGCAAAATGGAATGACCGCAAATGATTGGAGGAAGGTTATTTTTTTCCGACGAAAATTTTAACCTAGATGGGCCAGATGGTTATAATTATTATTTCCATCACCTGAGGAAAGAGTAGTGATTTTTAAACCGTCACCATAGCAACAAAAAAAAAGGAGGCGTTTTCGTCTGGAGCTCAATTTTATTGTATAGCGCTATAGACTTGGTAGTCCAAGATACCAAATGACTAGGAAAACATACAAAGCCTTCCTGGAATAAGTATTTCCCAATATTAGCGAGCTTTTTGGACTAATTCCATGGATTGTTCAGCAGGAAAACGCTCCCATACACATAGCCCGAGAGGTAAAATCCCTTATTGCAAACCAAAACTTCCACTTGCTGCCTTGGCCACCATATTCCTCGGACCTTAAAATATTTGAAAATGTGTGGGACTAGCTTACACGTAAGGTACATGAAGGAGGAAAGCAATACGATGACAAGGAAGCGCTAATTCATGGTATCAAATTGGCCTGGAGTGAGATTTCTTTAGTCTACTTGGAATCTCTTTATAAATCCTTAAAAGGTAGAATTTTTGAAGTTATGTTGAAGACTGGTGGTAGCACACATTATTAAAAACCTAATGAAAACTAAAAACCATAACAAAATACAAATACTTGCATTTTATTTCTATTTATTTCATGTGCTTCTAATCTAATGATCCGATTTATTTTCGCATATTCTTGACTCAATTAACAATTTGCCATGAAAATTCCGTAAGCTAAATCTCTCCTTTACCCAAGTTTTATATTTTGTTGTTAACAAAATGGTCCCTCATTTACCATAGTTGTTTTTTTCTAATCCATAATGTAACGGGAGAAATATCGATTTTACTTCTCAAAAACGCCTGCTTCTAACCTTATGACCGGGAGGGTATTAACTATTCTAATTTTTCTGAAGGATAAAGCGGAAAAGATTTTTCTTAGAATGATGTTTGTGCGAAACAGATACCTACTACCACTGGAAAGAAAATTTAACTTGAACTTCTACTACTGGATTTATTAAAGCGAACGGGAGTGTAAATATATTTTGTAATACCATATCCATTATCTTCAATGATTTTAAAAAATTGAAATATTAGAAAAATGTGCTGAAATGTTTTATTATGAAATTTCTTTTTTCAGATTTGATAATGAAATGATTTTTAACATTTTAAAATAATATGGCTTTTAGATTTTTATATATTATATTTTGTCTAAGCAGCTAGCGGCTAGCGGCTTCGACTATAAAAGCAATTTTACGCGTCCCAGTCATGTATGTAATTTATTTCTCATGTATTATCTTTTTACATCTAATTAAAATAGGGCCTAGTGACTTACAACTCTTAACCATTCTTTTTTACGAGCCATTTTAAGGATCGAGGGGACCCTGGCTAATTTGAGAAAACACTTCTTATGACAAGAATCAGGATTTGTCAATTCCTCGCAAGAGGCAGTACCCGTGAACAAAACTTTAGGCATAGGCAGGGATTAAACCAAGAGCTCGGCTCACATTCCTATGCACAAACCATCTCGGATACTACATCAAATTACTTTTCGTTACATCGTGTATGGATCAACATGTTCTCCACAAAAAAAAATAATACGTACAATGGGAATACACAACGAATCCCTGTGTTTTTGAGTCTACTACCACACAAAGAATCAAACAAACATTGATATTAAGCAAAATACAAAAAATTGTCCACCATCAATTAAAAAAAATAATTAATTTAGGAAAGAATGAGATTTCTACAAATAATTTTACTTCTATTTTTTTTAACAAAGAATTACTCCTGAATATGAAAAATAATAATAATAATACTAATTGCCTTTTGTCATGAGAATGATTCACTTCTACATATACCTTGGGTTTACGCCCAAAATGTGTACCTACTAGAATTCTCAAAGCTTACATTAACTTTGTAACATTAACATTGTATTCATTTCGTTTGCAATTCAAAATCGATTTCAACTTAATTTAGAAATTGAAAAAACATGAGCATTTAGTATGCGAGACACTTGTTATCCATAAGAACTGTTGGCATTACTTCCTCTCCAAAAGCCACTTAACATGAGAAACGAAAAAAAAATAAGGCCCCAAAAAAGGAGTCACAATGCTTAATTAAAAAGGAACAAGACTAGGTACATAACCTTGAGAATTAAAATAAACTCAATAAAAAACTACTACCATTGATGGTCCCCAGTATCAGAAAAAAAAGACATTTTAATATTTTATTAATATTAATATTTGTTATTTATTAATATTTCAATAACTTTGAAATACAAAAATTATAATTTGATTTACCAAATAACGTAAGTTGTTTTTTTTTTGTTTTTGTTTTAAATAATGTCATATTATATATCATTGTTAAATTTGTATTCAATATTTCTTCTATTGTGTTTTTGTGCCATTTCATAAAAATATGATCCCAGCGGAGGAAGACGCGCAAGCAATCCCTGAATCCGAACGTCATGTATCGCATGTTCTTAAACGGGATATCCTGTGTTTCATTGCCAATTTTAGGGACCATAGAAGCCGAAGAGGAACCACATTCGTCGAAATACACAAAACATAGAAATCAACTTGGCCAAAAAATTATTATTATTATTATTATTATTTATATTTATATATATTCATTAAACGACAGTCCTGTTAGTTTTTAAAAATAATTATTATTTTTTAAAATATGTTTTCTGTTGTTGTTGTTTATTACAATATAAATCATAGTCTGTTAAAAAAAAAAAAAGAAAAAACAAAATAATAATAATTTACGATCGGCATAGGCAGCAAATATTTCTGAAGAATGTGTATTAATTTTCAAAGCTTATTAAAAGAAACTAAACATCCTTTTTCTTTCTTTTGTTTTGCTGTATTTTTGTTATTTTTCTTTGTTTTTTTGAATATCGTACTTCACTTTATGTTTATTATGAATTCCACATTGATGAAAAATGTCTTTTTTCTATTTTTATGTAGGTATTGTTTATATTACGAGTGCCATGTCCTTTTTACTTGGTAACTGGACTTTCTTTCCTTGCCATAGTGAATTATGTATTGTAAATGCATCGATTGTGACTGTCAGATGCTTTGTATGAATTTGGGAGAAACATTTACCGCCTGAGTTATATTTAAAAAACTTATCAAACATGACTTCGTCGACATGACTAGGCCCAGTACCATACAATTTCAAAACTTGTTCCAATTCTGGCACAAAACTGTATAAAGCTCTAAATTGACAACCAGCATCGCGGAACAAGATCAAAAAGTGTTTTGCCTCGGATCTGGCAATCTTTTCGAGAACTTTTTGTTTGGAATCGCGATTTACAGCGCCAGGAAAGATGCAGTATTCAACGGCATTTAGTATGATGCCGCGATTTGATTTAGCCGCTGGTTGTTTATAGAGCTTCGGACCCGAGTATTCCATTATGGAATTTGGGTTCGATGAAGATATATCACTTGAACTATCCTCGATGCCACGACGTTTGGACACCAATCCGGGAGGAAGTGAACCTGGTCCTGTCGGCGAAGGCATGTGTCTACCCGATGAGCCCATTCCAGGCGAGGGTGCACGTCGCGGCGGTGTTGCTCGACCCGCACCAGTGTTTTTCATTGCCAAAGAGTCTTGTGAGCCTCTATATAGATCTCTAGTTAGTTTCGAGCGCTGACTGTAGTCCGCAAGGTTTGTTATAGAGCCTTTCTTGCCGCGACTGGAAGTTAAAGTTGAGGAGCCTTCAGTCAGATCCACCGAACTAGTTTCGACATGGATTGTTTTCGGACGTGGACGAGACGGTTTTTGCATGCGAATGCGTGCTTGATTCTGTGATGGCAAATCCGAACGATCAATGACCTTGCCCTCCCGTTCGGCTTCCTCAATTGCCTTTTTCAGTCTATGTTGTTCGAGAATCGCTGCCCGTCGTGCCGCCTGTTCCTCTTTCTTTCGCATGCGTTCTTCCTCTTTCTCTTGCTCTTTTTCTCGGCGCTGCATTGCCTCAATTTCTTTTCGTGCTTTAGCTTCCTCCTGCAATTGACGCCGTTGCAGAGAAAGCAACATGATTTTCTCCTTTTTACGCTCCATTTCATCCACAGATTCTGGGTTCAAGTTGGAAATCTCTGTTTCGATCAACAACGCTTTGTTCTCTTTTGGCTCGTTCAATTGCATCGAGCTGAATGACTTTTGCAATTGATGCTGCTGCTGCTGCGATGAATTCTGCATTTGCTGCTGTTTCTTTGTTACATCTTCTAAATGGCGTCTATCGAGGGCTTTCGAATCGTGACTTTCGACAATCTGTCGCAACTGAATGGGTGCATCTTTGTATTTGTTGTAAGTGGCATTGTTGTTTTCGAAGTTACTATTGCGCTGAATCTCAGATTTATCATAGATATTTGGCAGTTTTTGCCCCCTGTCAATTGTGTCCGTACTCTTTTCGACCTTGGGCGAACGTTTAGCCCGCAATGGGGGCTTCGGTCTTTTTGGCTGGTCATTGTCGAAGGAAATGTAGAACCCTTTCTCAATTGTAGCATCTTCTTGGGGATCTTGAAAACTGTTTGCATTTAGACTTGGTCTTGATGGCGATGGTATTCTATAGGTTAGACTTCCACTCGTTATATTCAGACCCCTCTGAGGACGCATGCTTTGATTAAAGTCAGCCATCTTTCGCATAGACATCGTTTCGATGTTCATTTCTATCTGGTCGGAGACATCGTCCTCATCGCCAATGAAGCATATACTCTGGGGTGCCATCTCGTCATACGGGACCGGCACAGGCGATGATTTCATCTGACGGCTCTCCATATGATTAGCCATCATTGCTCTGGGGGGTGTCTGTCGGTTTTGAGTATTCTGGTGAACCTGGAACAAGTTTTGATAGGACTTCTCCTGATGACAATAATCGTTGTCTTCGTTTTGATGCAACATAAATCCACTGCCACTGCTGTTAGTCTGATGATTCGATGGAGAATTCCATGTAGCAGGCTCGTTGCTATTGACCTTTGGCGAAATAGTTTGGGACTGCCAGGCGTTTATATCAATTAGCTGTATCGGCTGTGGTTGATAGTGGGTCTGCTGGAGATGCACCTGCTCGGGCTGACCCCAGGTTTTTCGGTGTGTTGGCTGCGGCGACGATTCGTATAAGTAATATGGATTTGGCGGCTGTGGCGAGTTGTGATCGCGCACATTTTGTGGTTGAGGAGAATAATGATCGTACTCTGGTGGACGGCTGATGTATTGTTGTTGGTGTGATTGATATTGAGTATGCTCGACTGGGTATTGTATGTGGTGTAGTTGCTGGCTTCCGTGCTTATTATAACCACCGTTTTCCAGTTGACCGTCGCCGCCGCCACGATTGAACATCATAGCCTGCTGCTGACTGTTTTGAGGCTTCTGCATAAATGGCGACTGGTTCTGCATGGGCATTGACACTGGACGTTGACTAATATATTGGCCATTCTCGTTTATATACTGAATATGTTGTTGCTGTGGCTGTTGTGGATTAAGTTGCTGTGGATGCTGTAGTTGATGTTGCTGTTGTTGATGAAGTTGTTGAATTTGATGTTGTTGTTGTTGTTGTTGTTGTTGTGGATGAGGTTGATGTTGTACATAGGGCTCGGAATTGGTTGGCTGGGAATTATAATTTGGGGTTGAATTGAAAGCGTGTGGAATTTGGGGAGTCGATCCAAAGGCCTGCTGTACAGGTTGACGACTAAATTGATCAGGAATATGCTGCTGTGAACCGTAAGGTTGTTTTATAGCTTGCAGAAAAGCTGCCTTTCCCACCTTTTCTTGGTGTTTTGAAAGGGCAACTTCTATCTTACGTTTTTCCTGTTCGATTCGGCGGCGTTTTTCTTCGAGTTTCAATCGAATGGTAGTCAATTTCGAAGCATCAACTACCGATCGGCTTTCGTCTTCGGGATACATTTCATTGTCGTCGGACTGTTGCTGCAAAGCAGACTGTTGATGCCAAGTTGTGGTGTTGGATGGTAATTCTGCAAAAGAGGTCTTTCGCTTGGGTGTTGTTTCCTCCACCGAAGTACTGTTGTAAATGTTTGTTTTCGAACTATTCAAACCGCTGTGTGATGACAAATCCCCATCGGAAAGCTCTTTCTTGTTGGAATGTTTGTTGTTGCGGGGCGATATATTATCAACGCTTCCTTGACGTCTAATCGAAGTCTTTTCAGTTTCCCGGTCCTGTTTTTCTGAACCGGAATCGGTATCATAGCCAAGTTGTAGAGTGCCCCTTGCATCAGCGATAGAAGACCTGACTGCTACAGCCGGTTCGATACTTGCATTAGAAAGTGTTCGCTCTCGCTCTCTTTCACGTTCCCGATCACGATCTCTTTCGATTCCTCGACCTATCAAGTTCAATTGATCCTGGGAACCGCCAAAGTTCTCTATGGTCAGCTGTGAATCCTCACTAGAAGAGTTGCGTCGTGATCTTCGTCCCGCATAACTGGGACGTCGCTGATCTTCCCAGTTGCTGGGTCGACCAGCCGGTACGAAGTCACCCCTTTCGTCCGCTTTAGTTTCCAAATTGATCTTTTCTTTGGCCTGGCGCAACCGGGCGGGCACCAGTGGCTCTTGATTCTGCACCGACGAGAGAGTTGTTATGCCGCGGCTTTTGTGAACCACAAAACCTTCGTCGTTGTTGCTCGGAAGAGGATAGTTATTCTCCTCGACCGAACGGAAGTCTCTGGGTGGAGTCGGCCTGCGTTGAATAAAACTCTCAGACGCTGAACGTGTGACTTGGGCATCCATTCCAGGATAGCATACGCACTTAGCCGGATGAATCTCGAACAAATTGAACAGATCCGCAAGGAGGACAATCAAATTTGGCCTCATCGAGCCACGCATGTAGGTTATGTCCTCCGGTGTCATGTGAAAAACAGAGTATGGCAAATGTTTTTGAGAAAAATTACTTACTAATAAAACGTTGTGAATGGAATCTGCAACAGCTGGCAAATAATTTATCCTCACACTTGTCCAGGGAACGACTTTGGGGCAATAGTACGAAATTAGAAGAGCCAAACTAACGCCATCGCAGAGGTCTTGAAAATCGCGGATCGGAGGAATGTCTGGTACTTGGATGCGAACACCATTTTCATCAGTTGCACCGCGTTCGACTTCTTGGGCTATGCGCTTCTTCAAAGAAGCACAAACATGCGATATCCAAGCCAAAAGATATTGCTCGCAACCCTGACCACTAGCCATCTGAAAACTACCGCCGCCACTAACTCTTTTTATGGCGTTTGGTATTCTATCGCCAGATGTAATCTCTTTTGCATACAAAACCATCAATGATTCTATCACAGATATGTGGGCGTTGATTCGTAATGGATTTGTTTGAATTAATATGGTTTCGGTTATTGGCATATCTGGAGATTCTTTAACTGGTACTCCTTTGCGTGCTAATGTTTGCAATATCGAGCAGTGATTCAGACTTTGATAATTCGGGTCCAAGTACAAGTTCGATAGCGTTTGGCAATACAGTGTTGAATTGCCCATTTCGACCGTGATCTGGGGTTTGAGTCGCTCTTGATTCTCATTGTCGCGATAGAAGGGTTCTTTCAAGTTGTCTGGCACACGGTTGTTGAATGCTTTCGAGAGAAGCCACTTCACAGATGCTCTTTGTCGGGCCAGACGAATTTCTTGCGTTTCGATGTCCATAATTTTTTGTTTCTATTTTCTTTTCATACAAATTTTGTATCCAGTTTTTTCCCAATTGGTTTTTTTTTTCGAACAAAACTAAAGCGGAATGAAAATGAAAAATCCGATAAGATTTTGATTTTGATCAAAAACGCATAATCAAAATTCTAAATTTAATGCAAAACAAAAGAGTTTACTTGATTTCTTGCTGCTACTGCTGCTGCTGTTGCTGCTGGTTTTCGTTTTAAAGATTTTTTTCTTTTCCATAAATTTTTAGGTCATTCGTCACACAATGCGTCGGCGGGTGCTGCTGCTACTACTGCTGCTGCTACTGCTGATCATTATTTCCTCAAAATCATTTTTCTATTCAATTAAAATGGAAAATGTTTTGTTTCTAATGGTTATGTTTTTGATAAAAATATTATTTAATCAAAACTGTGTTTTGATTTTTTTTTCAATGATAAAAGAATAATAAAAAGTTTTCTCCCCGATGAATCAATTTTTTTTTCTCTTCCGTATGAATTTTTAGTGCACTTTTTTCGGGTTACTCTTCGAGAGTTGTGTGGGGAAAATATCTGAATCGTATAAAAGAACACTTAAATTTATTAGTAAAATGAAAATTAAGATTAAATAGTGAGGTTTGTGGAGGAAATTTGCGACACTTTCTCGTTTTAATTACTGATATCTATATATAAATGGATGGCGTATCCCTTGAAAAAATTGCAGTGATGGTTAACGTCATTGAAAATTTGTTGCTGTCATTTTGTTGACATTTTTGGGTGTGGGGACAGTGTTGTTATGAGAAAATATTAAGTAAATTTTCTTCAGTCCGTGGAATCCAGATCGAATTTGGAACGCAAAACAAGTTTTCCTACACAACGAGACGGCCACAGCAGGTAATGGGAAGCAGGTTGTAAAAAAAAACATTGTATAGCGCATGTAGCCATCTCGCTCTGGAGTAATACTGTTTCAACCTGAGGTCTCACGAGTCACGACAAATACCTAATCCACAGTTGAATAAGTTGGATAATACTTATTGAAATAACGCCGAGCGTAAAAAGAACTAATTATTTTTTGAAAGAAGGCACGGGTTGAATAAAAATGACAAGTTTCGTCATTTTTTTATTTTTAATATAAGTTTTGTGTTAAAAGTGATGTTTCTTAATTTCTTAAAAAATGCAGGAGAATGTGTACTACAAAATTGATTTGATTTAGGATCTGTTTCAAAATGTAAAAAATGGAAGATAACCAGGGGTGGAATCGGCGAAGGTGATAATTGACTATCATATTTTCGATAGTCTCTCTAAGATGATTCAACTCAATTCAATTCGATAGAACAATTTCAAATTAGAATTATCACAATTCATTGTTGCTATGGTGAAATTTTGAAATAATTCCTAATAAATATCTAAATAAAAGTATCAAATTGGCTTTGTTTTAATAACATTCTTACTTAGATCAAATTTGATTATTCTGACTGTCCGATTTTACCGATTCTACCCAGAGGTAAAATTCTCAATAGCGTTTTACAGTAGCTGGGTCTTACTAGAAGTTAATGTGTCAAGTAACTTATTGGGACAACTGACAGTTAATAGAACTAAAAGCAATCAAAAGCAACGACATTCGCAATTTTCAATGAAAATGTATATTCTTTTAGACACACTAGATGATGAATTCTTTTTCCGCGTTTTTGAGACTTTACGAAATCGTGTATTCCAAATTAGAACGGACTTTATGTAATCTTTGAACGATTGCGTTTTCGTTTAAAGAAAGAAGCGCTGAGCTATCTACTATTTTAAATACAATATTAAATTTCTACAACAGAACAATTTGAAAAAGTTAATCACATCTCCATCTTATTTTTATATAAATTATACAATAAATCCGATGAACCATCTGCTTTAAACCTTGAGATACTATGCAATTGGTTGCTTTCTGACCGTAGAGGGTGGATTTGAGTAAAGCATCAGCAAGCCGTCTTTTCAACTTCGGCGATTGCCAAGTTACACCCGATATTCATGAAATTCTCTGACACAGATGCACTCAAGATTGATAGATGCTATCGGCTGTACCTAAATGCCTATCAAATTTCCAGGTAAGTTTGGTTGTTATATAAATAACTTTAATTAAAATGGTCATTTTTCGCATTTTCAATTTCATTTCACCTATGAGAGACAATGTTATATATTTTTTTAAGTCTGGTAATAAGTTATTGAAAATCAATGCCAAGTTGGACTTGAGCTCAAGTCACACAAAATCTTAAATTTTAACCTTGATAAAATGCGAAATAAAAATCCGGCCAGGTGACTAGCGAAAATGTCTCCATTTCCTAGGAATTCTAGTATGCCTATATGTACAAAAAAATAACCAAAAAAATATCCAAAAACAGTTGATTCAAACAGAAAAAGGTACATATATTATGGTTTTTGACCAAAATAATTATGTTCAAAGTACATAAATAATATAATGTGTGTATAATACAATTCATTTGGGGCTCCTGCGGCATGGCATATCGGGTAGTTGGTGATTGTCTAAAACTTGGTTCAGGCCAGCAATGCAACTTTCTTGCCATGTTGAAGTTCTTGCTTTACCTCCTCGTGGTGGCCCCCGGGAAATGATTTGTGTATCCCTATATACATAAGTTAGCAAAAATTGCAAGGGCGAAGTTTCCTGACTCTTCAGGATAGGTTCCAGAGATTAGCACTCTTCGTAACTGAACTCCATCCCGCTATAGAAACCAAAATTACGCCTCGGATAATTAATGATAACTCGTTGACGACTTTTGGCTATTGTACCCGGACAAAGATTGGTTTCTGGAATGTGAGGACGCTTCTGGACGCAGGAAGTGAAGGTCCGCACAATGCGAGATTCCTCCAATTAGAGAGAGAATTTATGCGATACAGGATAGATATCTTAGCGTTAAGCGAAGTGCGTTGGTTAGGATAGGGCAAATACAAGTCACCGACACGTAACACTGTACTCCTCTACTCTGGTCACGATGCAGGAAACGCTCGAGAAGCTGTAGTTGGGTTACTCCTTACAAAAACGGCAACCAGAAGCCTCATTTCGTGGGAGCCCCTTGGGGAAGGTTAGGTTATCAAAGCTAGGTTTCAGAGTAAAGTACGACCCGTCACCATTATACAGTGTTACGCACCGACGGAGCTCGCATTTGATGAAGAGAAAGAATGCTTTTATAATCAACTAGGATCCGCCTACAACAACACTCCCCACGGAGATATTATTTTGGTTATGGGAGACCTCAATGCTAAGGTTGGCAGTAGCAACAACGGGCTAAGGCATGTGATGGGTGTTCACGGAGTCAGCAATTGCAATGATAATGGTGAGAGGTTCGTTGACTTCTGCAACGCCAATGGTATTGTGATTGGTGGCACTATGTTTGAACACAAACTCTGTCATGACCACTTCGCGAATAGTCGACGTTTTAGAAGCAGTCTCTTGGATGTCCGAAACAGAAGAGGCGCCGACATGGGACTTACCCGTGCCCACCACTTAATGATAGCTACCCTAAGATTGCGTACAACTACAATTCGAAGGTCCAACGGAATAACACGAGCCCCCAAATTCAACATCGCCAAACTAAAGGATCCCACGACCCGTCAACAATTTAGGGACCACCTGTCTCACGAAATGAGAACAATCAGCAGCACAATACATGACGTCATAGAAAACCATTGGAATGCTGTGAAAAATGTTTTCATTTCAGGTGCTGACAGATAGCTGGTCGGAAAGAAGGAAGCAACAACACTGGCTTTCAGAAGAATCTTGGGCAAGGATCAACGAAAAGAGAGATGTTCACCGCAGTGTGCACTGTGGCAAGTGTAACTACATCAACGCATTGGCGCAAGAAGCAGAAGATGCTGCAAACAGGTGCGACAGCAGGACCGTTTACAGAATAACCAAAGAGCTGACCGGTGCACATAGCTCAAAGAAACACCTGGTGAAAGAAGTAGACGGAACTGTAAGTTCGGTGAATGAGCAAGTCAGAAGGTGGAAAGAACACTTTTCTTTTTAAACCGAGTGTTTGCAAACAACGTGCAGACGATACCTTCTGAAGCGCCTGAACAAACTAATCCCCGAATCCGCACCGCACCTCCCAGTAAAGATGAGATCCTTGTCGCAATTAAAGCACTTAAGAACAACAAAGCGGTAGGACTTGATGGAATTCCCGCAGAGCTTTTACAAGCAGCGCCAACGTCATTAAGCGAACTGCTTCATCCGCCCATAAAAGAAGCGTGGACCACCGAAAGCTTCCCCGATGTGTGGAAGAAGGGAATTATCGTCAAGCTCCAAAAAAGGAGATCTTATAAAGTGCGAAAACTGGAGAGGAATTTGCGTTATACCTGCAATTGCCAAAATAGTAGCAAAAGTCATATTGGAGAGCATCAGAGAACAGCTTGAGGCCACACTCAATGCCGAACAAGTAGGAAAAGCGGCGTTCGGTATGCTGTCGAAAATTTGGAGGAATAATTCTATCAGCTTAAGAACAAAGCTACGACTGTTTCACACAAATGTCGAATCTGTGCTTCTTTATGGGTGCAGCACTTGGAAGGTTACTTCAGCCATAACAAGAAAGCTGCAAACCTTCGTGAATAGATGTCTTCGTAACATCCCAAGGATTTTCTGGCCAAACCGTATATCAATTGATTCATATTCATATACAAAGACGACATCCCTGGCCTAAAAACATTGAAACTATCGATACTCGAGTCGATAGTTTTTTTTTATAACTATCGATTGAAATAAAGTTCGATTAATAAAAATCCAAGGTTCAATAATTATATTCAAGATTTATTATAGAGAGAGGTAACTTACTCAAATGGGGGTTAAAACGCAAGTATTTTTAATAGAAAATTGAAAATTACTTTACAATTAGACTAAACAATATGCTTAATAAGAAAAAGAAAAGTATATAGGTATTAAGTAATAGATTAATGTAAGTTTTCGTTAAGTTACACTGTAAGAAATTGGGCGAAATTCAACATCGATAAACACAAAGTTTTTTTGATATCGATAGACTATCGATATATAAACAACACTATTTGTCAGTTGTCATCACATATACCTATCATATTTTATTTTTTTTAGTTTTTTTTTTACTTCAATATTTGTTCACAATTCCAATAAAACGATGCGAAATGAATTTTAACAACATGGATCGTCTAGCTTTCGCTTTTAGTTTTTCAAGAAAACTTTTAACTCATCGATTAGTAAATTACAACTATAATGCAAACTCAAAACAGCACAAAATGTTTAGCAGTCAAAATATGAAAAGGGATCGTCTCCAGCAACTTGTTTTTTCGAGTGCAAGGAACTATAGGTTCCACTATTTAATACCGAGTATAGGAATCCTTGCAGCGGTTTTCGGTTACCAAGTCTATAAACAAAATAATATACCTCTTAAATTTCTACCCACCATACAAGCTAAGACACTGCCTTCAATAAATGGTCATCGAATCAAATATAATTTTATTGCCGACGTCGTAGATGAGTGTGCCAACTCTGTAGTCTACATAGAAATCAAAGATAAACATTGCATAGATTATTATACTAGACAACCAGTAACGGCTTCAAATGGGTCTGGGTTCATAATTGAATCAGGTGGACTGATTTTAACAAATGCCCACGTTGTGATCAACAAACCTCACACCACCGTTCAAGTGCGGCTCGCCGACGGGCGCACATTTCCTGGTGTAGTTGAAAATGTCGACCAATCCTCTGATTTAGCCACTGTTCGTATTCAATGTAAAAACTTACCAGTAATGAAATTAGGACAATCATCTTCACTACGAACCGGAGAATGGGTTGTGGCATTGGGAAGCCCATTATCTCTTAGCAATACAGTGACAGCTGGTGTGGTCAGCAACACACAAAGGGCATCCCAAGAATTGGGGTTGCAAGGTTCGAATATCAATTACATCCAAACAGACGCTGCAATTACGTTCGGCAATTCGGGAGGACCACTTGTAAATCTTGATGGAGAGGCTATAGGTGTTAACAGTATGAAAGTTACATCTGGAATTAGCTTTGCAATTCCAATTGACTATGTTAAACAATTCCTTATTCGAAACGCAGACCGTAAACATAAGACGGGTGATCAAGGATATCCTGTTCGACGTTACATGGGAATAACAATGTTAACACTGACGGATGATTTGATGTATGAACTCAAGACTCGTAGTCGAACTGTTCCCAGTGATCTGCAACATGGTGTACTTGTGTGGAAAGTGGTCATAAATTCCCCTGCTCACACGTACTAAAAACTTATGATTTCAGCTAAGAATAATTTATTTTAATAATTTTTATATTTTTACAGTGCCGGCTTGTCTCCGGGTGATATTGTTACTCACATTAATGGTAAAGAAGTAAAGAATTCTAATGACATTTACAAGGCTTTAGCAGAAAACACAAAAGGTCTTGAGATGATAGTGTACAGAGGATTTGAAAAAATGAAAATAACTGTGATACCAGAAGATCCTTGAGACATGTACGTTTCTTCCCCGAAAAATAAATAACAAATTTCATTTAGTTCTTATCTTTTAAATAGTACACTTTGGTAAAATCATAAGAAACTTGAAAGAATTTAATAGAAGTGACACATTTTTAACTCAAAGCGTTTTTGTTGACCTGAAGATAAATAAATGAGACCTTAAGAGAAGAAATTGCTACTGCAAAATTATGCTCCAGCATAACTTCGGTTATACTGACAAGTACCCACAGAGAATGCTTTACCATACTATTTCTTTCGCTGTAACTGCAATATTCAGGAATTCCAAATTAATGTTCAACGACAAATTCTCTCGAGTGCTCTTTCTTTTCTAAAACTAGTAACAAGTTTTTTGCATAAAAAGAGTACTAACTTATTGGCTGTATTATAAAGAAAAATATTTTTTTTAAAAATGAATGAATAAAATGCTGTGTTTTCTTTAATTTTTTAGATTAATCTCAATTTAAAATTGGAAGCAAACCACTTAACTTAAACAATTTGTTAGTTTCTTTTAAATTACATTTCTTCGAAATTCCAAGAGTAAACCCATTCTTCTCGTCAATTTATTGTGAACTGTGTTTATATAAAACAAGAAAGAAATAATTTAATGAAAAAATTTAAATTATATTCTCACTTTTACTATCGTCTCGATTTATTACATTTGATACAACTTCTGTATCCTGATCCATTGTGCACAGTATTGCCGAATCTCATGATTTATCATTATTCTCATGAATTTATGTAAAATCTTATGATTTTTCAAATTTTCCTTCAAAAAAGAATAAGAAAACATTCCTATTCGCCCATTATAATCAGCACATGCAACTTTCTTGTTATAATTTTAAAAGATTCACAAAATGACCTCCTCTACGGATATAAGTTGCACAAAATATTTACGTGTTTGTTGTAAACGCTGCTTAAAACCAAATCGCAATGAAACGAGAGGGAGAAATAACGAAATCGATCAGAGATAAGGGAGTAGAAAGAGTAGCTGTGAAAAATAAAACGGAGTTGGATTAATGCAAGGGAAGATGTGAGCTAGGTGGTTCATAAAATTTGATTTCGTAAGATAAATAGTTATTTCGGCATTTGTCTAGGTGGCGCTTCAGTTGAGTGTCTAAACGAGTAGCCCAACGTCCTTGTCTTTATTTGATAGGTACTTTCAAGATGGAAAACGATGGTGGTGCCATCCTAAGAATTTAAACAGAAGCAGTTTTTTTTCATAAGTTTATATTGTGTGTTCACTGCTTGTTTCTGTCAAAAAAAAAAAAAACTGTCAAACCAAGCAGAAAACCATTCTTAATAGTACCTGGTAGTTCCATATACAGAGCCCAACGTTAACTTGGAACTATTTGTTTGTATTTGTCTCCTTCGTATCCGACTTGTCGGTGCCGTAGAATCCATTTGTTTTGTGTATATCCCTGTGAGAAAATAAATAAATATTCTTTTTGAGAACGAAAACTATTTCAAATACTTCACTCCGAAAAATAGCACAAACGCCCTCTTACGACCAAAAATCACAACCTATAAATTGACGTGCCTAAACTGACCCTCAAATAAGATTCGAAGTTAAAATTCTGAAATCGAAAAAAAAGCGAAAGAGAAGAATATACATACCTACCTGTTGTTGTGTAGTCCGGTCTACCGAATTATGATTATCTGTGATTGTAAAATCACCAATACACCTGTTCTTTTTTGCTTGTGGCTGGGTGGATCGGATGATATTGTCCTGTTAATCCACAAATCATCTTACGATTCTCAGTTAGGTGTACGGTTATGTGTACTGTTGGTATAGTAATAGTAATAATAGTATAGTATAGTATAGTATCGTGTCAAAGTCAGTTAGATTTTTGATACCGTGCCCTACAATAGTGTCTGCAAATACGTTATCGGTGGAAGATTCAGAAAATCAGAAAATATACCTAACAATAAATTCAGGAAAAGAAAATAACCAAGAGTAATAAACTAAAATCATTGCACATAATCCTGTATCGAATTATCTTTTTTGGTGCGTTATTGATAACTGAAAGTTATATAGAATGTAGTTTTTTTTATTCATTTCGGTTAGTTCTTTGCCCCTTTTTAGAATAAAAAGTTTCACGACACCTTAAGCTTCCTCCGTCCCCTTGTTGCCGAATTGTATGTAATTGAATCAGGAAATCATTATTGGTGAGTTAACGAGGAAAGGTTGTATGGAGAGGTTAAGGAATTTTTGTTTTCTTAGATTTCCCGGCGGACCCAGGTTGTTCCCGGTGCTGGGCCGCCGCATCATTTTTTTTCGAACTACAGTCATCTTCACCGGATTGGCGGCGGTATAGCTACACTGAAGGAGTTTCAGTCGAAATAGTGGAGCAAAAGAAAATTCGTGAGTCCTATAAAATAAGAAAGTCAAGAAAAGAAAGTCAAGAAAAGAAGAGTCAATAAAAGAAGAATCAAGAAAAGAAAATCAAGAAAAGAAAAACAAGAAGAAATTTCGGGGAAAAAGAAACCCCACAAAATACAAAATTTGCACCCAAAAACTTAGTCTGCTATTACACGATGAATCTAGATGCATGCGACATCTTCGAATTCTTCTTTGTGATCATATCCTGTTTCTCAAGTGCTATTACACGTTGAAACTAGATTCATGAATCTATTTTGACAGTTCTCTTTCATTTTTATTTCGTCATCGACTTGTTTGTTTGTCTGTTTACTTTTATTAATCGAGAAAATTTTGTTATTCTTTAAAATCAATAAAAAACATTTTGTTTTGTAAAATTTATTTCTGACTGTGCACTCTAATCAAAAAACAAAGACATAGATTCCTACAAAATGAACTGTTCGTCGAAGTTTGCTTCTCGAACAACGAAACCATATGAAAGAGAATAGCAAAAATACGAATAAGAGAACAGAGAAACGTCAAATTGTCGCAAGGAAAATTTTACCCGTGCGACACAGGTCGATTTTCTTGCGTCTCATGTTTTCGAATTTTTTTTCTCTTTTGCACTTATGTTGTTCGAAGTGTCGCATGCATCTAGATTCATCGTGTAATAGCAGACTTACTGTTTGTGTTGTCTCTTAGTTATAAACGGCCTTGGAGTTCCTTTTTTTTTGTAGTGTAACTAGGTACAAAAACAATTCTTATTTTAACTGATATTTTTTTGCAATTGTAAGCCAGGCAAGAAAAGGCCGTGTTTATATCGTCCGCGGTTCGGAACTATTAACATAACCTACGACTACGTAAACCTCGTAAGAGCTCTTAGGGGGTGGGGTGTCTTGGGTCGCGTCCGAGGCAAGAAGGAAGCCGAAAAAGGGTCTAGACACGGTTTTTTTGTCGGTTAATTTATTTTTCTTATTCATTTATACAAATTTCATAATGTGAATAAACTTCAAAGCCATAAATGATAACGATAAGGAACCAAAGTGTGAAATTTTGTGTTGTTCTTTTATGGTTCCCACTAGTGAAACCATGACTGTTTGAAGTTTTTTCAGGGGGTGCTGAAGGTGACTTGAGTTTCGTGAGAGGATGATATAGAAGGACCTCGGACGTCTACTGCCCTTAAGGGGGAATCCAAAACTATGGCCTCGGATTTCCATGGTGGGGAGGGATAAGGCCACGCTGCAATTCCATCCGCAGCCCCTTGATGTCCGCGGTCCCATTAAGTTTTTTTGTGTCCAACGGGATGATTCTTGGTATTTGGCCTGATTTATGTTTTTTTTGGCTGCGAGCATGGTCAAGTTTCGGGGACAAGATCCCCCCGTCCGGCGAGCTAACTGCCGCGCATAACTAGCAGGCCCAGTCCTTCGGAACTTGGCATTCCGACCTACCTTACCCTAACACTTCAGAACAGTCCTAAGAGAATTGCAGCATTTAAAACTTTTCAAGCTATTTTGGAGATAAAGCCAAATAAAATTTTACATTATTCACAGACACGGTGGTTTTCGAGGTAAGAAGTACTAAATTGAATTCTTGTGCAATATGATGCCTTAAAAGCATATTTTAACGACGTAATAAAAAGTGACAACTTACTGTCAAGCAAAACTATTCTAAATATGCTCAATGAACCTGTTCATTTTATGTATTTATGTTTTCTTAGTTTTGTGCTGCCGTTTTTTACTAAACTTAACAAATGCATGCAATCCGGAAAGTGAAAATATTGATTATTAAGGGCCCAATGAAGAATAAGTAATCTCATGATTTTCTTGAGGATCTCATGATAAAAAATCATGATACATTTTTGTTTGAATCGGCAACACTGATTGGGCAAGTTCACGCAACATAAGGGACTTCATTTGCAGTCAACCGCATTCTTTGAACGTAGTTAGTTGTGCAAGTGTTATAAAATTCAAACTCGGAACCTTACTTCACAAACCTCTATATTCTGTTGATCGTGAAAAAACTACCAAAAACATTATGGCCTATAAAATACACCTCAGGCAAGCTACAAGTCCAACACGATTTGTATTGTAAATATGTATATAATACTTGCTGCGAGGCAAGAGGAGGTGAGGAGGTGGGTGAAGTGGAAGGGTAGGATAAGGATGAGGTAGGAAAAAGTCATAGGAAGAGTTTGGAAAGGGTAGGTTGGAATGTCAAGCTCCGGGGGACGCGGCCTGCTTGCGTTGCACGGCGTCAGCTCGTCGGACGGGGGGGGATCTTGCCCCCGAAACTCAACCTCGCCTGCAGACAAAAACATATATCAGGCCAAGGAAAAAGGAAAGGGAAGGAAACATAAACGGACGGACTATGGCACATCAGGGCACTGCGGATGTTGTTGCAGTGAGGCCATTACCCACCCTACCTTTAGGTGTCCGCGGCCAGTGTTGGACACCCCAAAAATTGCTAGTCGATTGTCGGCTTCAGGTCATCTTAGTTCATCGCCCACTTTGCTACCCCCGGCACCCCTGAAAAGAAACTTAACACCACATGGTTCCGCAGGTGCGAAACAAGAAAAAACTTTTTTTTCTAGCCGGCGTTTCTGTCGGAAGTTTTATTTAGTTTCACATTTTTTTTAATTAAACTTAACAACAACAAAAATTAACTAACAAAAGATTTTAACAAAAAAACTTAAACAATAAATCAAAAAAAAAACTGGTAACAAAAAAATCTCGGTCAGTGGATATTATAGGTTTACCCTTTGGCGGTATTTTTTTTCCTAAAACGATCGACGGAGCCCTAATCTCCTACCCCTAAAGAGCTCTATGGAGGTAAATATTAGGACCGTACACTAAATAAATTGTGGGGCCGAACGCGACACTTTCAACCGTTCTTTTTTTTTGATACCTCACAAACAAAAATTAAAAAAAAAATAATGAAATAAACAATCAAAAAAATAACTTCCACGCATTAAATAATAAGATTGAAAAATAACAAAAAAAACTTAAATATAGGACAAACACAACACAAATCCTCGCAATGGTATGTATAGGTAGGTAAACCAGGTATAAATTCTTAAGCGAACGCTATCTCCACCTCTATTTCACTGCACTTTTTCGCTTTTTCAGACATGAATTTCCGAAATCTTTGAAATTTTAAATTTTCTTTCAATTTAGCTTTTTATTTTAAAATTCCTTTAATTTCAATTTTTTTATTTTTATTTTTTTCTTTAATTTCAAAATTTTTATTTTTAATTTTCCTTAAATTTCAATTTTTTTTAAGTTTACTTAAATTTCAATTTTTATTTTTAGGTAGCGGCGGCCCCGCTCTCTGCGAATCAACTCGGGCCGCCGAGAAATATACTGGCATACCAAAAAAAAAAAATAAAGCTATAAATATCTTTCTAGGCTTAAACAAATTTTAAGACACTCACCACCTTTTCCTGTTTTTAGTTTGTTTTTTTTTTCCTTTATGTCAATGGTATTCCGCCACACACTTTATTTTTCAGTTATCTTTATAACATCTTTACATAAACACCTTTTCTTCTAAAAATAATTTAATTTTTCTTTATTTAAAACAAATAAAAAACACGAAAAATAAGTATTTACCACAAATCCGATTTTCAACGGTTTCTTAAATTTTTTTTTCAATTTAAATTTAAATTCTTATTGTACCTCCACCCTACTATGAGGTAACCGAACAAATGTGGGTAAGCTGAAATTACCATCAACCAACACAGGCAAAAAAAGTATTCGGATGATGTATTTGTACCTCTAACAGGAACACATCATCGGATCCACCTATCCACACAGTGTATATCTCCACCAACATCATCACACTCAAATAGTGGGACCCTACGTAGGTATTGGTACACTTCCAATAAAATAGGGGTCTCAGTGTCCCAAAAACCAAGGAGGTGTTCCACTGTTTACCAAGGGGAGACCTGTAGAACAGACCCTCATGCGACCAGAACCTTACAAAAATCCGTACACATAATTACAAAGTAACAACACAATATATAAATAACAATCACCTAACTAATCACCTAAATGAAAGTCACCTAACCACAGCAATGACAACGAAAACTAAACATGGACATAAAACAAACTTTCATTCACATGCAACTTAACCCGTCACCCAACTTCAGAGACAGAACACAAAACAGAACTCACTTTTACGAACCGACCTATTGCTTTCCACTGGAATTTCCATTGAGAACAACAACTACTAATGACAACTACGAAACTCAGAATTACCAAACAAAACATAAACAACATTTAGGTAAGTATCAAAATTATTTTCTTAAAATAAATTTTAATTTAGTTATTCTCTTATTTTCTTATTTAGGATTGAGGCGGTTCCTGACCAGGCGTCCACAAGATACTTCGTTTCTTTTCCGAATGACAAAAAACCCTTTTTCAAAAAACATCAAATATAATTGTGCAGAAAATAAATTAATTCTAAAGTAATAAAGTTCAGCTTTCAGTTGAATGAAAAAACACGATCCAGTGTCATTTTGACATAAGTGAACTTGATTTAATGGCTGCGTTCAATCTCAGACAGATAGGGTATCCGGATACCTTTTTGTTAGTGTTTTACGTGGAAAATAACAGCTGATCAAAAACAACTGAGATGTCAAAAAAGGAATCCAAACGTATCCAAGAATTTCTGGGGTATGTAGGTATCTGATAGAACAGCTGATTCAACACATGGTTGAATTTCAAGAAACTTGATGTCAGCTTTTTGTATTTGTTGGTAAACAAAAAGATACAAACAGCCTCGTCGAGAGGGGGGAACCGCAGGCCCGGGATTTTCTAGGGGCCCGTAAAATTGAAAGCAATGAAGAGATTGTATTTTTTTTTAATATACTCTATATTCATCATCAACATACCTTTTCCCACTTATTTTTAGGGGTCCGAAAATTTAAAATCATTCATGCTTCCGCAATCGGGCCCCTGTTTCCATGTTATCTTCCAATCTATCAGTCACAAGATTGCCGATCTGGGCCCCTGATTATTATTGGCGTACATTTTTGTTAATATTTAATGAAAAATGGGCAACTCTGAACTATTATAATAAATTATTTCGCTTTTCTTATTTAATTTAACGTACATTTAAAATTTATTTTATTTTGAAAATTTTTAAAGACAAAATATGGGGCCCGGCAACTTAAAACAAAACACAAATATTTATTTCGGTGTCTGTTTTTATAAAGTTTCTTTTCTTCTATTTTTGTTTCTGCTGGAAACGAAATTTTTGATTCGGTTTCGGGGGACCGGAAAATCCCACGCAAACGTTTTTCAATTGTGGTTTTCGTAATATTAATTAATTAATATTTTGAATAAGTTGTTTACTGAAGATTTGAAGGATTTCAAGTCACTTCAAAGTGTGTATATTAAACCAGCCATACAAAAATAGCAAGGAATTCTATATAGAATATTGGACAACATTTTCTTCCTTGGCGAAAGGGGACTAGGACCTTTGTATATATATTCTATAGTACTCTTATGGAACACGAATTTTTAGTTCATTGACGTCAGACAGGCGGCGCTAGGAGTACTGAAAATTTGTTGTGCAGATTTTAGAAATTAGAGATATTCCTATGTATTGAACTATGTAGGTTTTGTTTTTGTTGCATTTGATTTCAAATTTATAAAATCTAAAATAATTGAAATTTCTTTTCACAATGAATACACTGTTGTCACTGTTTTGAATATTGTACATAGTTGTGTGGATGTGCATATTTAAAAATTGGCAACAGATTTTTGTAGTTTTTTTTTTGCATTTTTTGGAAAGAAATAATACGGTAGGTAGGGAAATTCAATTTTGAGTCAGATATGTATGTAGGGAGGTATGTAGGTACAATTTTTGTTACTCGTTGTTGTTGGATATGTATTTAGGTACAAATTTGAAAACAGTAATTAGATAGTGTTTACAAATTTGTACCTATGCACATGTAGGTATAGGTATAGCTTTATTTTTATCATAGGTTATTCGTATTTGGTATTCTATTGTAAGCATAGTTATAAAGTATGATAGGTAGGTACAGATATATAGAAAAAACTGTAGGTTGACTTTTTCTAAAAATTTTAACAAATGTTATCAACAGTACCTATCTTGTATTAAATAAATTAAATTTGAAGGCAATAGCTTTGTATATAGAGTGGATTATATTATATGTATATATTACAAAGTTAATAGTTTCAACTGTCCTCGAAATATTCGAGTAAAAAGTCATTACTAACCAATTGTTAGTTGTTGTTTTTTAGTTTTGTGGAAAAAAATGTCAATAGGATTTTTTTTAATTTTATCTGATGTTAGAAGCAATTAGTTTCATTTTTGAAAATCAATCAATTTTTACCAATTTTCGTCAATGTTATTTTTATTTCTTCAAAAATGCATAATATTTTCCCTTCTTGTCTGTCGATTTGTCTTGCTTAAAACTTTAACAAAACATTCATAACAATATTTTTGTGTGAGATAAATAATTTGAAGGGTATATCTTTCTTTGTTATCCTAAAACTTGAGTCAACAACCATTTCTTATCAGTTTTTTGTTGTTTTTGTAGGTTGTTTTGTGTTTTCTTAAAAACTTGTCAGTTGATTTTTTTAAAATATTAACTTAAAATGTATGTGTACCTAAATTAAAGAAAACCAACTTTAAAAATTGTCCTTACTTTACAAAAGTAAGTAAGTACACACAGACATCTCATCATGTATTTAATTTCGACAATTTTACTTATAGAATGATACAGAAAACGTACATATTTTTAATCAGCGATTCCTGCTCAATATAAAAATCCTTCCTCTACTCAGTATAAAGGTTGCCACAAAAGTAACTTAAAATGAAACTAAAAGGACAAAACAGTTTCTATGAACCTTCAAAACTAGTTTCTATGACCTTCAATTAACTTGTGAAATAATAGGAATATTAAAAAATCCTTTTAAACGCATATTCTTGAATGCCTAAACTTTGGAAATATGAAAAAAAAAATTTTTGATTTTTTTCAAAATTCTACACTAGAATACCCCCTTAATAAATATACCTATTCCATATTAACGGATTAACGCTTTTTTCGGTTCACTTTGTAAACAAAAAAAATATTATTTCCGTCAATTCCAACCAATTTCATTCTATTCGTAAATGAAAATAGAACGTACCATATCAGTAGGCATGAACTTTGAAAAAAATGGAAAATAGGGGGGGGCCCGAGATTTTTCCGTTCCGGGCCCGGAATTCCTCTCGACGGCCCTGGATACAAATTGTTAGTTGAAGTTGTATTTGAGGATGTTCTGTACCTAAAAGACAATGAAGAAGCTATTTGCCTCCGAATTTTAGAAGGTAATTATGATCTATTTTTTTAAACTTCAAAATTGATTTATGCAGAAAGAGAAAGGACCAGCTCCGAGACCCAAAAACCCGTCGAAGAACAATTTTTCAAGAAATTGCAAAAGTTCTTGAAGAACACGGGTCAATTTTTGGTTAGAATGAATTAGAAATAAAATTAAAAAATACGAAAAAGCGCTACAACATTATCATAGACAATAACTAGAATTATCCATTAAATGTTTTATCTTACAACAATTTTGACTTCGAAGCTTAAATGTTTCTCTGATTTTTGTGAACAGCTGAAAGTTGTTTATATTTTTTGACAGCTATCTCAATACAGCTATCCAACTCGTTCAACAAGGTATCTAAAAATCCACCTATCCAAGATAACCTATCCAACACGAGATTGAACGCAGCCAATAGTTAGGGAGATTTTTGTTGATTAACTTTCCAATAAAGTTGCCTTAATTGAAGTGCAATTTTTGACAGCTGGCCAATCAGATACGAGAAACTTTCCTTACTTTCAAGTTCCTTATGCCGCCTGAACCTGCCCATTGTCAGGCATCAACAGTGAATTTTTGACTTCCCCAACATGCTTCTGTGTTGAATTAAATATCAGGAGTACGCTTCATTCTTTCAGAAATGTTCAGTATCGGGTTAATTACTCTTGAAGGAATGGTTAGTTGAATTTTTTTATCAACTTTAGGAAGGAATCCATTCGGATCGAAAAATTGCATGCTTTGTCTAAAATTCACATTTTGCTGGGTTCCAAAATAAAGCTTCAGGTCATCCTAGATTTAAAAACATTCTGTCTTAACATTGACCAATAAGCTTTTGTGGTTAGGGTATCAGATAGAATTCGATTGATACTTGTCGGTTATGGATGGACGTGTATTCCATTGGACATATTGCACCCGATACAACCCTAACATCCTTTTTCTATAAGGTTTCTTCAGGCCAAAATTGTGGATAACCTTTATGGCCCGGTTGATTTCTCACGGCTCACTCTGTTTGAGCTCATGTCGTGACATGAATGCCGAACTAGCCCAAGTCCGAAATTTCTATTTTTCGTTTTATTTGACGCGAAGAAAGCAAATTGAATTTTGCGCGTGTTTGTGTTTTTAACTTCAAAATCGATTAAACTTCATTCTTATAACTTAACTTAATCATGGAGTCTCCCTACCATTTTATAAATTCCATATCATAAACCTTTTAATTAAAAAAAATGCAACGCAAAATATTCTATTTGATATTTTTAAAGTAAGTTTTTGTAAATTGTTTTGTCCGAATGTTTAACGGATATCAATTTTTTCAGAATAAAAATATTTGGGCCAGTTATATATAGTTATAGTTATGTATCATTGGTTTTCATCATTGAAACCAATCATTGGAAATTATTTGGCAGGTCGTTTATAGCGATCATTCAAAAAAAAAATGTTTTGATTAAAATGAACCGAAATAATTTTTCTGACAGAAATCCGTCATTGAAATTGTACAAAATTGAAACACAAATCAGTGCAACGATTCGTTTCACTTTTGAACATAAAAGTATCAGCTGTTCAGGAAAATGAATTTCCGTCCGGAAAAAGAAAATTACATTTTTAGCAAAAAATAAATGCGTAATTAAACTTTTTTCTCAAAAAATTTAATTTTGTAATTTCCGATCGATCAGTACCTACATATTTTTCATTTCTAATCAAAGGGAAACATAGTCAAATATCCATTAAAACAATTTTCCGGATTGATTTCAATTATAGCTATAACCTTTGTATATGACATCTGTACATTTTTTGGAGAAGTTTGAGTGTAGAATTTTATTTGCAGACGGTAGACTTAAGAGCAAAAACACTCCATTACCAAGACCGGAATCTTAGACTGACATTTCGGTTTGCCTACAAGCTACTGAGGACTAAATGTGAGAAAGTGTGCGTGAAATGATGCAAAAAACCAAACACATTCTCACATTTAGTCCTCAGGCCCATCAAAATGCTTCATTATAGTAATCAGCCACATCTAAATGCTTCATTTTGAATGTTTCATGGCCTCGTTCAAAAAGTAAACAATCCTAACCAACAGAATCTGAAGTGCTGACTTGGTCTTAAATTGGAAGATTTGTATAGCTTTTTAATTTCAATCGAAATAAATGTTGTAAATGTATATTAAATAAAATAAAATTGACCAAATACATATTATTTCATGATTTATTAGTTTATTATTATTTATTTTGTTTACTTAAATTATTTGCGAACGCAACATGCGCTGCAACTGGTTAAGTATAATTTTTGCAAATGGACAAAAGTGTAACTCAATACTTTGTAAAACAAGAAAACAGACAATTTTTTCAGCTGTAGTTTGCTTATTGCATTTTTTTGGCGACGTTAGAAGTTCAGGTGGAAACAATAGGCGGGTGCCTCCGTATTTTTTTTGTACAGACAATGCTACGAGAAGCATACTTGTGAAGTTCCATTGCCAACTTTAGCTAGTTCAGATTCCTCAATTAGATTAGTATTTTCATCATTTAAGCAGTTCGGTAGTTGCAAGACCAAATTTTAGTTTTGTTTGTTGCAGAAATATTCCTGAAAATTTCTTTTTAAGGACTATGTTAGAGTTAGAATTTTGTTTGTAGTTAGATTTTGGAATAAAAATTTGAGGGAACCATGTTTTAAAAATAAGTTGCTTTGTGCAAAGCATCTTTAAGGAATAGAAATAGGCAATATGTTTACACACAATACCAACTAAATGAGTGCAATAAATAGATTTAAGTAACTTTTTTTTATTCCAGTATGGGGAAACCGAACACCCAATAAAAAAAAAAAAACGGTATACGCTCCAAAATCCATACTTCTTGACTAAATAATGTTATCTTCTATGTTTACGCATAAAATTACGAATTTTGTAGCGTATGAAAATTTCTAGACATTTTACAATCTGAAAAATTAATTATGCTATGAAATAAGTGGCTGCTATTAATGCTAATTTTTGTTCTAAAAAGTTGATGAAGGTTAGCCAAAGCGGAAATTTCTTTAATGAACATACCTAAAATATTATTGGCTTTCTCAAAAATATTTTTCTATACTAACCTCTGCTTTATATCTGAAAACTATTGTTTATGTATATTTTCTTCTATGTTCTGCATTTATAAAATGTAATCTATGGAAGTATTTATTATATTAAGAAAAACAAAAATATGTACGTAAAACTCATTAATTTTTTTCATTATTAGCAGCATTTTTATTAAACATACCCTTCAAACAATAATAAGTAAACTTGAACTTTGGTAACTAGACATTTTTAAGGAATGAATGAAAATTATATTTTGCGTTAAACTGTGGGAATTCACTAAAAAAAATTCTGTACGTCAACAATCAACATTCATGTCGATTACTTGATCTATTGAATGAGTTGTGCATGAATTCAGAACGATTTTAAGACGTTTTCATTTTGTGATATATGTCAAAATGTACATTATATTTGCTCTGCATTTATTCAACAGGTTCGCTATAATCGTTCTGATTACTTTTTTAAAACATTGGTGTTCCTTTGATGCATAGTTTTTTTTTGATAGCAAATACATGTACATATGCTTCCATCAATCAAGAATGTTATGGATAAGGTATTTTTCGATTATAACTATTTTTTTAAATATAATATTTATTAATCAAAATGGAATTCAAAAATAGTAAATCATTAAAAACAAACTATAAATACATTTGGATTGATTAAATTGATACAGATTTTAATTACTTCCAAAAAAATATTTGGGCCGTTTATTAACGAAAATTTATTAGAATTCAATACAAAAATTGCGCTCGCACCCTTAACTTGATGGTTCTTCGAACGCATCTTTGATACAAAAATCCGAGGTTAATTTTGAAATTTGAAGAATTTCGTAGTGATTTTTGTAAATTAGTGAATTAATTATAATAAACTGATCGTGAACATGCTGTTTTGAAGACAAAAATGTACATTGGTTCGCTATCAACAAAATGACTACAAAATTAAAGCTTAAAACTGACTTCTTCATCGAAAAAAAGTAAAAAGAAAAACCTGAAAAAAACTTATTAACCCCTCCATTTTGTTTTTGCTGTGCAAAATGCCGCTAGCCCACGGCATCGTTTTTTTTTTGTTTGGGCTCACATCTATTCATGGATTAATTGTCAAAATTACAAATACAACAATGTAAACAAACGGGTTTTGAAGAGTGAAACGTACGAAAGATTCCGGTCTTGGGAATGGAGTGTTTTTGCTTAAGAGTATGATAATTCGAAACAGACAAAAATAGGGAAAGACTATTGGGAATTTACAAGAGTTGGAGTGAATAGGGAAAATTCTATTGCTTATAAGAATAAATAGGAAATGAAGCAAATGATAAGGAAATGAACCAATATACTTAAATTTATTTTGGTTTGTTTACATTTTAAGGTATGTGAGGTCAACGGTATTTTCCTATGTAAAAATAAAATGTAGGTGAAGTATAAAGGATATTGGCCTTTTGGCTATTTTGTATGGTAGGATTGTATATGAAAAGCATGATTTTTATATACAAAGATTTTAGGTACTGTCTTTATATTTTGTTTTACATCGATGTGTAAGTTTTTCTCCTAGACAATTTTTCGCGCTTTTTAAACGAATTTTTTCAATTGCCAAGATTTTCAAATTTCGCAAATTAAAATACAAAGTTTTTATTAAAGCTGAGATTAAATTGTGCTTAAAATAATATAGTTGTTTTGTGCTCATTTAAAATTTGTGCTAAATTTTTCGAACTTTGAATTTTAACTGCTTTCTAACCATTGTGATAATAATTGTGATTAAACCATTTTGCTTGTCCTATTTGGTTTTGATTTAACCACTTGGCATTTTTTTGTTTTTTAAATTAATTGTGCTTTGTTTTTTGCTTTTCAATTTACATTGCTTTTTTTGTTTTGCTTTTCAATTTACATTGCTTTTTTTGTTTTTTAAATTGATTGTGCTTTGTGTTTTGCTTATTTACATTATTTTCAGAAAAGAAGTGTACCTTATTTCTAAAAAAGAAGAGGTACATACCTACATTTTTTGTATTGTAAGTTTTTTTAACTGTTTCGAATTTCTCATTTATATTTATTATATATCTATATTATAAAATATAAAGTTTTTTTTAACTTTTTTTCAAATTAAAACTGACTACCGCATACCCATTTTTAGTGCCAACTGTCTTCCTTTCGTGTCCGTTTAAAGTAAAATTAAGTTTTTAAGTGCTTTAAGTTTCGTGAAAAATATATTGTTTTGTGTTTGTTGCTGTGATTATTAAAGTGCTGTGGTAATTATTTAAGTACTGTGTAAAATATTTTGTAATTTTTGTGTACAAATTCTTCTTTTTTAAAAATAAATTTTATTATTATTTGTAATTTTTGTGTACAAATTCTTCTTGTTTTAAAAATAAATTTTATTTAAAAAATACAAAATGGTTCGGTGCTGTTATGCTCACTGCAACATAGTAAAAAGGGGCCCAAGCACTCTCTCTTTTTTCCAAGTTCCCTTCGACCGCAGAAGGGAAGTTTGGCTAAAGCATGGCAATGTTTCAAGATCGGAGAAAATGTTATATATGTGTGCAGCGCATTTTTATGCGAAAGACACTATTGTGCGAGGTACACAAAATCGTCTTCATAAAGATGCGCTTCCACTATCCTTCTTTTCGGTATGTACATTGTAACGTACCTCGAGATGTTGTCGAGTGAGGGATGAGAACAAAAACTTCAAACCCCTATAACCATACACTCCGTACACTACCAGTAAGCCTTGGAGCTTACAGGGACTCCAAACTGTCCTGGCAGTAAAGTGTATGGGTGCCCAATTTCCTTACCGCGACATGCTTGCATGGCCAAAGGTTAGCTCGTCGGTTTTGTCGGGGTTCTTCTGGTTTGGAAATTGGACGGCCGTTACGTTTTTCATGCCGTTAAAATTGTACGAAAAATATTCGCGAAGCTGATAATTGTCTTGTTGTAGTGATGACACTATATGTTATCCTTAATAGAGTGAGGAGAGTTAAGATGATGTTACCCTCCGAGGATATCCCACCCCAGTATCACAGGGCTATGCTCTATGAGCAGAACCATGCGACACATCCTGGTTACTACGTCCTCTATTTTTATAGTAACCCCAAAAGAAACCAGAAAACCGAATTTAAGTTTTCATTGCATCGTCTTCGTCTTCATCGCTATGGCTCATTCTCGTCAGAGCAACATCCACTGTAACTTGTAACTGTAACTTTACTTTAAAAATCGCAAATTAAAACTTTGGTTAGATTGAACTCAAACATTCAAACTTCCGAAAAAAAAGAAACTTAAACGTATCTTTAACCGAGAGGATTAAAATTAAACTCATAATTCCCAATGAAATGAAGATATTGTTATTTTCAAAAGATAAATAATATAAAAACAAAATTTTATTCAAAATAAAATAATTGAGACTACAATGAATTCACTTTAATAAGTGGGTATATCTTTAAATCAAAATAAAAAAAAATAATTGTTTTCTTTAGAAACAAAAAAAATCAAATATTATAAAGAAAATGTAAGTTTTAAGACAGAAACAAAATATTTAAATCAGAATTTTAAATTTATGTGTGTAAAACCAATTGATATCACCAACGAAAATGATCTAAATCTTAGTTAAGTAGGTTCACTTTTTATTTCTTTTCTAGGTTTAAGCTTTTTCTTTCTTGTTTTCTTTTTTCATCAAAATTCAATTAATAACAGTTTAGGTAACACATAATTAAATTAAATCAAATATTCGTTCGTTCAAATTTTATGTAATATAATATAATATTTTAAAAAAATGACTTACCGCACAAATTTCATTATTGAATACTTGACTTTTAACTTGTTGTATTTTAATTGTTCGCTGTTTCAATTTATAGTTGCTCAAATCCCCCTGATGGTGTGCACAGCATCGCAGGATTGAATTTCGTTGCTTTGTAAAATTTGTTCACTAAACTAAAACTTGATAAAAATAAATAGAAATTTGAACGAATTGAATTTACAAGGTCAAATTGTAATAATGTTTTATAATGAAAAATAATAGTTAAGTTATTGAAAAGAAAGAAAGATATGTATGTATGTACTTAGCTTTTTTTTTATAAATTCTATGATGATAATTATGATGTATATTTTTCTGGATCGTAGGTTTTTTTAAATATTTTCCTGGATTCTTCTAGGATGCATTTTTGGTGTATGGATAATTTTGATTGTATGAATGATTTTGATTGTATGGATAGTTCTGGATGCTGTTTTTTTTCGTATGTGTGACGTTTTTTGTAGATCATACTCTTTTATGTAAATCACATTAGGTTAGGTTAGGTTGGAGTGGCTGTCTAGATGTCATTGACTCACTTAGACCTCAAGGGTCCATTGTGATACCACTAATAAGGTTACTCATGGGAGAGTAATGAAAATTAAACAAACCATTTTGTGCTTTTAATAAAGTTAGAGAGACACTTTGTGTCAGTCATTGCCAGTTCACTGGTATTGTCGAAGAAGGGATTACCGAGAAAGTTATTCCTTCTAGTGGAGAGTGCTGGACATGTACATAGCAGGTGTTGGACTGTTTCCTCTTCCTCCTCGTCCATGCAGCTTCTACAGAAGTCATTTGTGTAGACTCCTAGCCTCAGAGCATGTCTTCCTATGAGGCAGTGTCCTGTTATTACTCCAATTGTAGAGCTTATATTTTGTCTGCTCAAGGATATCAAGCCTTTTGACCGATTTAAGGCACCTTCTGCCTTTTTGGTTCAGGCTTGTCGCCCTCGAAAGACCTATTGCGCTTTGATGTTGAGTCGCTACAGGTCTTTTTGGTGATATTGCTAAGAAAGCCACTAGCCCACTCGAGTTTTCGCGTTTGCTCCGGGGTTCTTTCCGCCGCCGGTATGACACCGACTGCGGCTAGAATCCTTTCAGCATTGCGTTGGTCTCGTTTGGCTAGTGACTTCCTGGACTTCTTGCTGGCCGACCCAGAGCTATGTCCGTGTGACACAGTTGTGGGTCCACCATCAGAATTCGTCGCTGCCGATACCAATCGGGGTGTGCCCTCACCTTTTGAGACAATTCCACATGTCGCAGATTTTGTCTCTCCGGATGGGGTGTCCCTTCTTGGGGTCGCTTGCGACGTCCTAGCAGGAGCGGGGAGGGGGTGGGGTGTGTAATTACCGCCCTTGGGACAGCCGAGCGTCACAGCTGTTCCACTGACGGGTACTTCCTTCAAGTATAGGTTGCGGCTAGTAGAGGGAGAAGGACTCCCGCTACTAGTGGCAACCACAGTGTTGCCAACACGTTCACACCTCTGAGTAGGCTCGACAGCCTTTCCAGTGGATGTGACCGCATTGGCAGCCATGGCGCGATTTTTGTTATTATTCTTTAATGTTTTTCTGTTTGATGTTTTGTTTTGTTTCATTTTTGTTCCCACGAGTAGGGCGGAAAGACGGTCAGCCCCGGCAGAGCCGCTTGCCGGGGTAAGGCAGAAATATGACGGACCTTGCCACAGCATCCGAAAGAGCTCGTTAATGGCTGGTTTATCCCCCAGCCTTTCATTCTTCGGCACGGTTTTCGTACAAGTACGCTCACACCACCACTGAAATTAGGAACCTCTAAACTATGATTGAATTGGGTTTCCGAACGTTGCACTATTGAGGAGTTACAACAATTCGGCTACCCAACTCAACCTTAGCTAATCACCATCCTGCCAAAAACGCACAGGACTTCTGTAGTGATCATTGCCCGCCTGGCACCCACTTGGAGGGTTTGAATGAGGATTTTGCCAAGCTAAATCACATTGGTCGTAAAAAAAATTATGAATCATGAAAATTATCAAAATTATGATAAATTATGAAAATTATGATTTTTCTTGATTTTTGTGATAAAGGTGTCAAGATGAAGATTTTGACGATAGTGTGGTTAATCGATGGTGTTTTTTTGTAGCACTTGGAATCTTAGGCTTTATAAGGATCGTGATGTGGCTGAGTCGTAAAGGCACATGGTCATTCCGGCGGGCAAATGAAGCTCACACCTTGTTCCCACATATCAGCTGCTTTTGTGGACTTTAAAAACTGTGATAGGTTTGATGGATTGGATTAGAAAATCAATAGATTTTGCACTTGGAGCACCTAGTAATTTTTGTTCTAATGCTCAGAAATTAATAACTCTAAAATAGGGATCTGGGAACATATCTCTAAGACTTTTATACTTTTCCACCTTGAGCACCTTAATTATTTCAAAACGTGTAGGTATATTTAAACTTTTAATTAAACTTTTTCACTTAAAAAAAACTTGGAAGAAAAAAAACTTGAAAAAAAATAACTTTTAATTTTAATATTTTCGGACGTCACTATATCGTCTTAGAGGATTGTGAAAAAAACACCAAAAAGAAAGATTTTGGTTTTGACCCAAGTATTTATACCCTTGCGATGATCAGACATTTTCTCACATATACACCCAAAAAAAACAATCATGGACGAAAATTTTGGGTTTCCGATTATCGATATTTCAATGGATTATATGTCAAATTCAATTTCAGAATTTTTGAAAAAACTTCCCAAACGTTAGTTCCACGTGTTTGACGTGTGGAATGTATTGCGGTGAGGGGAGAATGAGCGAGAATTGCAAAATTAAATAATAATTTTCCAGATAATTGAAGAAAAGAAGATAGAGAAGAATGTATACAAATTTAGCGATAGTTGGAGAGACTCACTGAAAAGACATTTTTGTTATTATTTTTCAATGCATATTCTATACAAATATGTATAATGTGTTTTTTTTTTGCTTGGTAGGTATTGAGGAATATTGAAAAATATCAACAAGGCAAAAAAAGGATTGAATGAGTACAAAATGTTTCCGGTTCCCAATTTGAAACTTTAAGTAGGTAGGTACTTCTTTTTTTAAATTCAAGTATGAATAAGAATGAATGAGAAATTCAATTAGAAATTCAATGAATGAAATGAATAAGAAAATTAATATAATGCTCATTATGGTCAGATATTTATTGTTTGTTTTTTATAAGGATAAATATAGGTAGATAGATATTATATCACCTTTACAATGTTGGATATTTTTAGAAATATAACGAACAAATGTAGATTAATGTTTTCTATTTCTTAAGCATAGTAAATACGCAATTATGTAGGTACAAATTACAGTATTAATTTATTTTATTTTTAAAATGCAGTTAACCTATATCCATATGAAGTTGTTAACATAGTTCTTGCGTTCAAAAGTGGCAGCCCTGTCCTATTTCTTTCGAATGCAAATTGTAGCGTTTTTTGATGAATGAAATTAATTTCGATGAATGAAATTAAATTAGGTTTTTATTTTTTGTAAGAAAACTGTCAATTCGATTTTTCTCAAAATTTGTTCGAATGTTGAAAACAATATTTTTTATAAAATTAGTTGGAAGCCACAATCTCAAATTTTTGTGAAGATATTTGAGTGGAAAGAAAATTTTTACCAAGTTTGCATACTATTTTTTGTAGATTTTATTCTATTGAGTATCGAAAACAATATTTTCTGTGAAATAAAATAAGTCGCCAAAGTTATCGTACTCTCCACAAAAAAACTGTCAATTCGATTTTTCTAAAAAATTTTCCGAATGTTGAAAATAATATTTCTTATAAGATAAAATAAGTTTGAAGCCATAATCTTAAGTTTTTGAAAAGATATTTGAGTCGAAATTCAATTTTTACCAACTTTGAGTAATGTTTTTTTAGGTTTTTATTTTTTTATAAAAAAACTCTCAATTTGATTTTTCTTAAAATTTTACCAGATGTTGAAAACGTTATTATTCGTTGCAAAAAATTGTTTTGGAGATAAAATCATTTCTTATTCGAAAATTTTCGAGGTGACAATTTTTTTTTCAGTTTTTTTGATTTATAAAAAAAACCGTTAATTGGATTTTTTTTTTCAAAAATATTCTTGTTTTGTATCACGTGTCAATATATAATATAAAATTTAATTCAAGTCTCTAGCGTCAATGGTTCGTGAGATATTGAGGGTTAACCAACATTTCCACTGTTTTTTAAATTGCTATGGTAAAAAAAAACCACCCACTCAATTTTTTTGAGAGTCCTTTCTGCATCTTTCTGCTTTATTACCTGTATAACAAAATATATTTGAAGTCGATATCTACTGGTTTTTGAGCAATGGACGACGAAAAAAAACGTCGCGAACGTACGGACGTACGAACGTACGTACACACGCACGCACAGACATCTTTCTAAAATCTTTTATTTCGACTCTCGACGTCGAGAAATGTCAAAATTTTCAATTCGACAAATCGGACCCATTACAATAACTTCCTATGGGAAGTTAATAAATAAATAAAGTTTCATTTATTTATTTTATTATTTTTGGCTTCATTGTTTAGAACCAGTATTTAAAAAAAGTTATTCCACCGCCTAGCACTACATGCCAATCTCCTTAGATACTACTTACATATCCACCCTCTACCTACATATACCTACATTGTAGAAATATAAACATTAACAAATCTATGTATATACTTACTTCTATACCCCATATTCAAAATATGGCAACAATGAATCCTACAGAAAATGAAATTTGCAAACGTTGCATTTAAATTTTCAAATTTCTCAAAAACTGAAAATCTAAAATCAAATGAATATAATTTTCTTCAAGCAAAATACCTACTGCTAAAAGCATACAATTCATAGCTATAACGATATGTATATGCATAGCTCCTTTACATTGATAGGTAGACAGAGGCACAAAAAAATCCAAGGTAACTATGGCAACGAACTGTTTTTGTGTTTTTGCTTTCACATTTTCTCATTTTTTTGAAATAAACAGCTGATTCAACTGACTCCCTCACACATCTTAATACTTATGAGGACAAAATAATATACTCCTTTCATTCCCACTCTTGCTTTAAAAATTTTATTTTCCAGTCGCTTTTAGATTCCACACCAAATTTCCGTACACACAGCGACCTCATGCTCCGCCTTTCGTAACACAATTTTCTCGTTCATGATAGTACTATTCAGTTTTATATACAAAGGTTAAAATCCAATTATTTTGAAATATTTTGAACATTTATTTTGCATGTAAGTGTATATGTCATATGTGTTATATGTCAAATTCAATTTCAGAATTTTTGAAAAATAGGTGTTTTATTTAAAAATGTATCTAGTTAAAATCCAATTATTTTGAAATATTTTGAACATTTATTTTGCATGTAAGTGTAAGTTTTTCGAAATTTCTAACTTCGAACACTCTCTCAGATAGATTTGTCCTTGAAATTTATTTTGATTGTTTTGTTTGTTTTACGAAATTTCCTTACACATATTAACAATAACTTTTGTTTTCTCTACCAAATTTTCAAGATGTCTCGTGGTGGAAAGGGTAAAGACACTGGACCCATCTCCAACCCATCCTGGTTCGACTCCCGGTGCGATCACTAACCTCTTTTTTTTGTATTTTCTCGTTTTTTTTAAATATTTTTTTTTTCGAAATTTTTAATCTTATATATACTTTTTTTTAACTTTATCAAAATCGTAACTAAAAAAAATGATCTACAGTCTTGGAGAAAGTGTAGAGTATCCTTAAGATTTTGTATAGATTTTAAATAATTCTACCCAATATCAATTAAAGCTTAGTTTATTATTTGCTCCTACGCATATGCAACGCTTATTTAATTTTATTTAACATTGGGCCCTATCGTGAACGAGATTTCCCGGGAAATATTTCCCACGTTCGAAAAATTCGTATCGTGAATGATGTTCGAAATTCCCCTCGGAATTTATTGCTATCGTGAACAATATTTGCATGGGAAATTTGATGTGATTTCTCTGGAATTTTTCCGCATTTATTTTGGTGGAGAAATTAAGGCGAGACGGAGCAATGTAGGTTAGGTTAGGTTATAGTGGCTGTCCAAGATGGAAACGGACACACTTAGGCCAGTTTAATGGCCCATTGTGATACCACATGAATCTTGAGGTTACTTCCTAAGCTCAATGGAACCAGTTTGAGTCTCTTACGAAACGTGAGAGGCTGATTATGCCGATATGATTTAGATCGTTTAGATCGTTGAAGAAGAATTCTCCTAGGTAATTCTTGCGCTTTCGAGCCAGAGCAGGGCATGTGCAGAGAAGATGAAGAATTGTTTCTTCCTCTTCCTCGTCCATACAGCTTCTGCAGAAATCATTTGAGAATACGCCTAATCTCGTGGCGTGCTTTCCTATTAGACAGTGTCCGGTTATGACACCTATTATCGAGCTTATATGCGATCTGCTTAGAGAGAGCAAGCACCTTGAACGTTTTAAATCCAGTGTTGGCCAGATGTTTTTTGTGACTTGACACGTGGTGATGTTGTTCCACCTGGTGCCTGCCCTCCTCACAGCGTCTTGCATTAGCAAAAGTTTACAAGTAGCGATTGGTATGCCAGTACGTGCCAAACGTGGTAGGATGGGCTGTACTGTGCCGTTCCTGGCGAGTTCATCTGCCTTACAGTTACCTGGAATGTCTCTATGGCCCGGCACCCAGCAAAGGTGAATATTAAACTGTTGTGCCATCTCCATTAGAGATGATCGACAGTTATGGACTGTTATAGAGTTTGTAGAGACAGAATCCAGAGATTTGATAGCGGCCTGACTATCTGAGAAAATACGGATATCAGATGTTGATATCACGTTTTCTTTAAGCCAGGACAAGACTTCTTTTATCGCCAAAAGTTCCGCTTGGAACACGCTACAATGATTGGGAAGGCGGAAAGAGAGACTTAATTTCAGTCGTTCAGAGTACACACCTCCACCAACCCCTTCTTTTGTTTTTGACCCATCTGTATAGAAATGGATCGACTCATCTTCCAGGAATGTCCTATCCTCCCAAAAAGATCTGGGAGGTATAGAAATCTGGAAATTTCTGTCGAATTGCAGTTGGGGGATGGTGTAGTCTGTGTGCTTTGGAATTGATTCTAAATAACTAAGAATTACGGAGTGGCCAATGTTGTCGTTAGTCCACTGCGACGAAGCTTTGAGGCGAATAGCAGAGCTTGCAGCTATTTGTTTGCTAAAAATGTCAAGAGGTGTTAGGTAGAGTAAGGTGTCCAGTGCCGCAGATGGGGTCGTGCGAAGCGATCCACTTATACATAGGCAAGCTGAACGTTGGACTTTATTTAATTTATCTCGGTTTATACCTTTTTCTAAAGCAGTCCACCATACTGCCACACCGTATATTAAAATCGGTCTTATTACCGATGTGTATAGCCAATGCGTGATTCTGGGTTGTAAGCCCCATTTATTACCGATGGCTTTTTTGCAAGAAAAGAGAGCTACAGTAGCTTTTTTGACTCGTTCCTCTACGTTGCGTTTCCAATTTAGTTTTTTATCTAAGACAAGACCCAGGTATTTAGCCTCGTCTGAGAATTTTAATTGGATTCCTTTAATATGGGGAGGGTTGACAAATGGAATTTTGTATCTCCTCGAAAATAAGACCAAATCGGTTTTGTGTGAGTTAACACCCAGTCCACACCGATCAGCCCAAAGTATTAGTCTGTCTAAGGCATTTTGTAAGAGTTCTTTTAACGTGTTAAGATGCTTTCCTGAAACTGCTATAGCAACGTCGTCTGCATAGGCTATCACTCTGAAACCCTCCGTATCCAGACTAGTTAGGATTTCATTCACCACTAGGTTCCAGAGGAGAGGGGATAGAACACTACCTTGCGGTGTCCCTCTACTAACGAATCGTCTGCCAGAAGAGTTGCCCAGTTTTGAGTTAATTATCCTGCTAGTAAGCATTAAATAAATTAACTCCCGAAGCGAACTCTCTACATTTAGAGATGTTAGTGCAGATGTGATTGCAGATGTGTCCACGTTGTTAAAGGCACCTTCGATGTCAAGGAAAGCAACCATAGTGAACTCTTTATGATGGAGGGAATATTCGACGGTGCGTACTAAGGTGTGTAACGCTGTTTCCACCGATTTACCTTTACAGTAGGCATGTTGAGACGAAGACAGAAGTCTTGTATCAATACTTGCCCTTAAATGGATATCAATCACTCTTTCCAAGGTCTTAAGAAGGAATGATGATAGACTTATAGGTCGTAGATCTTTAGGATTAACTTGCGAGCATTTACCTGCCTTGGGTATAAAAACAACTTTAACTTCTCGCCATGCCGAGGGAACATGGACCAGGTAAAGACAGCTGGTAAAAATTGCCTCAAGGATTGGTGCAATTATGTCAGAAGTCTTTTGTAGCTCGGCTGGTATTATTCCATCTGGTCCTGCAGATTTAAATGGTTTGAAGCTGTTGAGAGCCCATTGTAGCTTGTCCCTTGTGATCAGACCTTGTGGATATGTTGTATTGGGACTTGAACGTATATAACCGTTGCAAGTCTCGGTAAGAGAACTTCCAGGAAAATGAGTATCCAGTAGTAAGTTCAGCGATTCATTACTTGAATTTGTCCAGGAGCCGTCTGCATTTTTCAAGCAGCTTGGCATCGCTGGATTAGTTGAAAGAATTTTCCGTAACCTAGAGGCTTCAGAAGTTTCTTCTATCGTGCCACAGAAGGATCTCCAAGAAGATCGTTTAGATTTCCTTAGTGCCTTCTTGTAAATTCTTAGGGATTCTTTGTAAGAATCCCAGTGAGAGGCTAGTCTTGCGGCTTTGGCTCGGTTGAAAAGTTTCCTGCATTCTTTCCTGAGCGAGTCAAGCTCTGAGGCCCACCATTGTGGTTTCCTCTTTCCTCTTATGTGTATAAGTGGACAAGCAATTTCTAGCGATCTGTTCATAGCTGAGGTAAGTTCATTGACTTTGTTGTCAAGTTCATTAGCGTTAGAGGAAGGACAAGATAGTCCAGGTTTTAGTAAACTCTGTAATGAGTTCCTGTATGAAGCCCAATCAGTTTTCCGATAATTTCGAAAAGTCAATGGACTCGGGTTATCATCCACATTGATATTGAACTGGATATATCTATGATCAGAGAACGAGTGTTCTTTGGATACTTTCCAGTCCAAGATCATATGGTGTATAGTATCTGAGACAAGAGTTATGTCTAAGACTTCTTGTCGAGTTTTAGTTATGAAGGTTGGTTCATTTCCAACATTACTTACTAAGAGGTTAGTACCAAGAATATAATCAAAAAGAGACTCACCTCTGTCGTTGATATTGGTACTTCCCCATACCGTATGATGAGCGTTAGCATCGCTCCCAATAATTAGGCGGATCCTTTGCCTTTCCGCTTCAGCGACGACTTTCTCCAGGGTTTTTCCAGGGAGAGGGCCAAGGTGGTCATGGCCAAGATACGCCGACACTAGCCAGAAACTTCCTTTGGTTGTTTCCAGCCTAGCTACGGTGGTATCTTTGTCACTGAAATGATGGAGTAAAAATACATTAATGCTACGTTTCACTAGTATGCAAGATCTAGGTTCACCTTTATCTGTCACACACAGTGTGTAGTACCCAGGAGTCCTGAGTCCTCGAACAACGGATCTCACAATCCATGGCTCTTGGATCAGGACAATGTCTTCCCCGTTTCTTGCCAGCCGGAGAAGAAGTGAGGCCGAGGCCTTTACGGAGTGCTGGAGATTAATCTGTACTAACTGCAGCATTTTGGCTACAATTAGGCAGATCAACCTCCACCACGGTTTTGTTCTGATCCTCTGAGTCTGAGGATGAACCCAAGAGTTCGTCCTCGCTCAAAAGGATCATGTTGAGGTCGTCCTCAGTCTCCATTAAGGATGGACTGTCTACGACTTTTGTAGAGGGTGAAGTCGCTATTGGAGAGGGCATGGGTGCATCGACACCCTCTGTTAAGAGAGAAGACGATGTCCCAGATCCACCAACCGCTAGTTCACCTTCGATTGTTTTTGGAGGCCCGCTTTCCGCGTTAACCTCATCTTTTTTATAGACTCGAATTTTTATTGTTTCGAAGCCATAGTTTATGGAGCCCTCGTTTATGGCTAGAGGAGCCAAAGATTCCTTATTGAGTACCAAAATGGCGCTCCTATAAAGATTCTTCACCTCCTCTAGCTTGGCTATCTTCCAGTTATGAGTCGGAAGGGACGGGTTACAAACTCTGATCATCTCGAGAATGTCCTCGATACCAGCAGGTTCCATTGGGATCCAAATGCGGGCTCTAGGTCTGCTAGGAATGTCTTCCTTAGCGACAACCTCGAGCTTCGCACCTGGCCAAACTTCACCTAACCGGCTGACAGCGAGCTTGTATAAGTCACAAGACCTCTGATCACCACAAACCATGAGTTTGACATGGCCTTGATGCCAACCCCCATCGCTTATGGAAGGAAGTGGTCCTGGAAGCTCCCTCAAAATGCTTAAAAAGCCACCCGAGAGCTTAACCTTGACCAACTGCCAACGATCAGCCGATATTGTTCCATCATCATCGCTCCTGTCAATGACCGCAACCACGACTTTGCCCTTCGCGACGTCACTGAAACTGGCTTTCTTGATGGGATTGAGGGGAGTGCTGGTGTTGTGCACCCGAGGCCGTTTTGGTGTCGGTACGGCCCCCTCACGAGACCTTTCCCGTTTGGACGTAGAGTCCTTATTGGTCTTTGTTGTAGCAAGTATGCTTTTAGCCCATTCGACGCTAGCGGTTTGCTGCGGTGTCCTTTCAGCCCCCGATGATGCACCAGAGGCCTTTAGGATTTTCGCCGCTTGCCGCCTTTGTCTATATTGGCTTTTAGAGAGTTTCCCCTTTCTCTCATTAGTAGTGGTAGGGCCATTTTTCACAACCCTGCCACTACTGAAATTAGGTATCGCTACCTTCTTATCCTCGTTGCTACCAACTGCAGAGGAGGGTCCATGGTTAGCCACTACTCCCTTCTCTGTGTTGGCCGCAAGAGATACGGCAACAGGCTTTGACGCCAAACTGCCGCCCGGTCCTAAAGAGATACCGGTCTCATTATCCTTTACATTTTTATTTTTTGTATTCATCTTAATCCCACGAGTTGCGAAGAAAAGAGGTCCGTCTGCACAGAGATTCGCATGTACAGATAAGGCTAGTTAATCCGGAGGTCGCCAGGTATCCGGATACTCCGCTAGAGACTGGGCTATTTTTGAATTGGGCCCCCAGCCAGGCTGATCATCGGCACGGGTCGTTTAACACCTTGGATCCAGCCGAATAAAGATGAGAGGTGGTAGGGAAGGAAGAGATAGGGTGAGGAATCAGTTGATGTTAATTCATCATTCTGATATGTGAGGAAAAGATTGGGATTCGGTAACAGCAATTCAGCTTATTTACCTAGAGTGAGAAGGAGCATAGGAGATAGGAGCGCTGTCTAGCTTTTTCGCCATTACAACGTGGGAGGTGGGATGGGAGTTGGTGACATAAACGTAGGTTGGTATGCCTTGTTTATGTGGGAGTGGATGATGATTCTGGGAAGGTAGAGGGATAAGAACGTCCTTTAGTTTCAGGACTCATCTGGAGAAAATTCTCGAGAATCATTGACCTTACTCAGCTTCTACAACTCGACAAGTTCGACGTTCAAAGTAGAAGCGGAGCAATGTAAGTGCATTTGAAACTTTTTTGATAAATAAAAACAATTTTTTAATTTTATTATAGGACGAACTCAACAAATCAAAACCAATTAGAACTTCTGGTTAGTATTATGGAAAAGAATACGGATATAGCGACTGGATTTACCACCTACAGAGAAAAAGAAGATTTGGCAAAGTTTTGGAAGAAAACGGAGACTGAGCTCAATAGCCTTGGTCCACCAATCAAATCCGTATCCGATTGGAAAAAAGTAATATTTTTTTACAAAATTATAATGCTTGTGGCTCTAAAAATGTGTTTCTTTTTTCAATACAAACAGGTATGGCTCGACAAAAAAAAATATATTCGGAACAAAATGTCAGAAAACATAAAAAATAAAAAAGCTACCGGAGGAGGTCAATTTAAGGAACACAAATTTTCGCGTTTGGAGGAAACCATCATCAGAATATGTTCCATGAAGGATTCGATAGAAGGTTGCCGAAATGCATCTTCATTTGGATTACCTTCGTGTAGTAAAGAAAGGAAAATGGGGAACCAAGATAAAGAAAACGTTCCCTCACTTCAAGCAAGTTTGGAATGTGTTCTTGACTTCGATGAAAGTCATTTTAAGTCTCCAGTAGATCGTCAACAAATTGACTCAGAACCCCAGCCTGTCGCTGATGACATTATGAATTCAAGCAAATCGACAAAAAAAGGAAATCATTTAACACGACGAACCCAGAATATCTAGAACAAGAGCTTACTATTCAAAAAGAGATTTGCACTAAAATAGGAAAAGCCGTCGATTTTCTGGAAAGTCATCAAGAGGAATTTTCTCAAAAAGTACAAAAAATTTACCGATCTATAGATAGGCTCTATGATCAGCAAAAACTTATGTTGAAAGAAATGTGTCGCCATAACATCCAATTGGAACAGCAAAAACAACAAAAATTTGAAGAAATTAAACGCCACAACAACAAAATGGAAAACTTGAGACTCAAAGAAATTGAATCGAAGATAAAATTTAAAGAGGACCTCATTCAAATTGAGGAAGAAAAGCTTCGAAAGATGCAGATTTAAGTGAAGAAAGTTTTGTAACCAGTTACTTTATTTATTTTATGTAGTGAAATATTTTTATGTTTATTTTTTTTGTTTATTTTATTTATTTTTTTAAGTAATATATATATATATATACATATAGATATGTTTGTGAAGTTCCTGACTGTGAATTGAAGATGATGTGATATATGAAATAAGAAAAATAAGTTTCAAATGCTGTTTCCAATACTTCTTCTTATTTCCTGTCCAACGGCTAAATATTCGGCATCGCTTGCTGATTGGAGGTCACTTTCAGATAGCACATTCGAAGGATCCGCGGTATCTTCCAGAATCGTTGAGTCAACCTGGTACTCCATTGGAAGACTGCTTTTAAAAAATATGCACATGTTGTGTAAAGCACAGCATGTGTTAACGATTTGGATTGCTTTTTGGGGTTCATAGTGGAGTTCTCTGGCGCCTAGAATGCATCTCCACCTACCTTTCAGAACCCCGTTCACTTGCTCAATTATTTTGCGAGCGGCTTTATGTGCTTTGTTGAATTTACTCTCCGGTGATCCTTCCTGGCATGTTCTATGCGGAGTAAGTAGCCATGGCGCTAATGGGTATCCTGCGTCACCTAAGAGGAAAAAAATTTATGGTAAAACAATTCAAAACAAAATTATAACGTTTTTACCTAATAGCCAAAAATTTCGTTCGCCACTCAGATATCGTTGGAGCAAATGGGAACGAAACTCCGACACTTTCCACACCAATGAATCGTGGCATGCTCCTGGATGTGTTGCATCGACGAAACGAATCTTCATTTCTTCATCACAAATCTAAAAATATGAATAAAATATGGGTATTTACTTAACCGTATTCAAATATAGGTAAAAATACCTATAGGCAACTTTTGAACCACTTACAAGTAAAACATTTAGGCTATAGAATCCTTTTCTGTTGAAAAACAAGTGCTGAGATGCATGCGGTCCAACAATTCTTACGTGCGTTCCATCTATACACCCAATCACTCCTGGAAGTTTATATTTTTCGAAAAAATGCAAACTCGTTCTTCTTTGCTCTTCTGCGGTTTGACTTTTGATCCATTCTGGACAAAGATTTTCCTCGAAAATGTTAAGGAAGTTTGACAATACTTCTGAGAATGTTGATTGGGCAATACCTACATCGTGGTCCTTACCGACTCCTCTTTGGTACCCACCTTCAGCAAAAAAACGAAGACACGCACTTAGCCTGACGATTTTCGGCACAGCGAATGATTTTTTTGCTATGGGGAAAGAATCGGAGAGGGTATCTAGCAAATATTTGAATACATTTTTATTTATTCGATAATTCTTGATAAATCTGAAACAAGAATAATTAAAAAGATAATTTGGCATAGGTATTGCAAAATTTTACTCACAGTTCTTGTGGTAGCTCCAAGGGGTTGGAATTATCCCTTAATTCGCGTCTTATAGACCTGATTTCACTTTTTTTTGTTTCTTCCTCCTCCACCGCCAGTAATACAAATCCTATGCTATGCATTTTAAAGATTTAAAATTCGATCTAACCAAAACAAAAATTATTCCAAACAACAAGAAATGTTACTGTCAAAACAGTGTTTTCAGATGGAGGGACTTTTTCTTTTTCAAATTCTTCAAGAGTCAAAGAGGACAATTTTATGTTATTTTATGCCAATATTCCGGAACGAATAAAGAAAAACAGCAAAATGATTTATCCGGAATATTCTGCTGAATAAAGAAACGTAAAATGATGATTCCAAATATTCTTAATGAATAAAGAAACAAAGTTGATGTTTTAAAAAATTTTACAAATTCATAATAGGGGAAATTTGTTTGGGATACTGTTTTATTGTACAGGGAATTTTAGGGAATTTCAACTAACAATTAATTTTTTTTAATTAAGATCCTATGATAACACTGCACACAATTCGAAATTGAGTTCCGAAAAAAAATTTGTTTTTTCGATGTTGGTAGTTATTTCCCTGGGAAAAATTTATTCCGAGGGAAATTCACGATAACTCGAAATGTTTCTTGGGAATGAAACTTTCCGTGGGAAATAAAATTCCCCGGGAGATTCCCGATAAGGCCCATTAGTTTAACAGAGCTCTCAAACTAATTTCACTCATATCATATACACATAGAAAATTGCTAAAAATCTAGTAACCAGCGATGTTATAGAAACTTACCAACGATAGCGAAAAACAGAAGGCATAGGGTGATTTTAAAACCAACACTATGACAAAAATTCATGAGTTTAAGAAGATGGTGTAAAGACGCCAGATTTCTCACAACATACATGCAATGATGTATTTCATGATCCTTCGTGCACTCTTATTATGGAGGCATGGGATTTGAAAAATCAGACGACCTTAACGGTCAAGGTTGAAAGCATCCGCTTCCCATCCGCCTATTTCATTACCACCAACACCCCTGGATTTTTTTCTCGTGCAATAGCACAACCATCCACTTCACCTTATACTTCGGTATCTAGCAGTTCAAGTCTTTTAAATTTGGCTGCCAAATCTCAGAATGTGTATTCTAAGGAAACACTTACATTTCAAAATTTGCCCATCACACCGAGTAAATTGCAGTCACCAGGGTTCCATAAGTACAAATGGGTGGCAAAACCAAAACCCAATAGGAAAACTAGTCGGCGCATTAGTTTCACGCCTAAAAGTAGGAAACAAAAAGCAAAATATACCTTCAGAAACCATCTAGAGGATTTAATGCTATATTTTTCTGAAGAGTTGCGAACTTTTATTCTCGCGCAACTCTTTCATAAGAAGAAAGCACCATGGAAGACTAGTGAAAGAGAACTTTTTCTTAAAGTTTTTCTTCAAGTCTCCATCGTGCTATTCTTTTATGATAAATTTAGGTTTTAAGCTGCCATCGGTGAGTACAATATACCGATGGCATTCGGAAATTAGGTTGCCACCAGGATTTAGCGAGCAAATAAGGACCATGCTGACCGAAAAGGCGAAGGAAATGACCGCAATGGAGAAGAAGACCGTCATACTTTTCGACGAAATGGCTATCCAACGTGAATTGGAGTATAACATTAAAGACGACTTCATATACGGGTTCACGGACTTGGAAGAGCTTGGCAGGATGAGTACTATAGCCTGTAAAGCTATGGTATTCACTCTGGGAGGACTCAATACCAATTGGAAGCAGACGATCGCCTACTACGTGGGATCTCCTAATGGACCAATCCTAGCCCAGATTTTAAGAAAAATCATAACGGGTATAATGGAATGTGGACTACAGGTGGTTGCAACAAGCTGCGGCCAAGGATCAAACAACGTTTTGGCATACAAAACGTTGGCAACGTACCCAATCGATAAATATCCTTACATTGATATTAATAACCAACGGATATTCTTGGTCCATGACTATCCGCATCTTTTCAAATGTGTGAGAAATACACTTCTCAAGCATTGCATCCATATAGCTGATGATGTTGTGGATTGGCGAGTGTTAAAGAAAGTTTTTGAGGGGGACTCTAAGGGGGAAACCTTTGAAGTTTTCTGGAAACTCACTCAATCACACATCAATCCTAATGGATTTGAAAAGATGTCGGTTAGGTTAGCGACACAAGTTTTCAGCGAGATCGTCTACAGTGGAATTATGTATGCTGTGAAAAATGACTGCTTCAAAACGGAAAAAGACAAGAAAGTGGCCGAAGCCACAGCAATGTTCATGAAGAAAATGAACGATTTATTCGACAGACTGAACAATGGACAAAGATATTCGAGGAATCCTAACAAGGAAGTGCTATCCGATTCCACAAACACATTAGAAGCTTTAAAAGAAGCTAAGACGTGGATTTCAACATGGGTTTCGGGAAGCTGTAGAAAAATCCCACCATGCTTCTTGGGCTTGCAACAAACCCTACAGGCCATTGTGCTGATGTGGAAATAACTCAAGAGCGATGAGCAGAGTTATATCCTCATAGCACATTTAAATACCGACGTCGGGGAAAACTTATTTTCTATGCTACGTTGCAATAGAGGTTCTTATGAACGTAACCCTTCCGCTTGGAAATTCATTCTAAATCTCAAGCAAATAATTTTTCATAATTTCACCGCGGCGGAACACTCGGGATATGAAGACGCAAGGTTAGGTTAGGTTAGGTTAAAGTGGCTGCGGATTCAAAACCACACACTTAGGCCAGAAGAAAAGGCCCATTGTGATACCACATGAATCTATAGAATTACTTCCCACTAGTCGAACCATTTTGAGCTTTTTATAAAGCTGATATCCTTTTTAGCTAGTTCGCTGGGATCATCAAAAGAGTAATCTCCCAGATGAAGTTTGCGTCTTAGTGAAAGAGCAGGGCAGGTGCAGAGGAGGTGAGAGATTGTTTCTTCTTCTTACTCATCCATACAGCTCCTGCAGAAGTCATTTGAGGCTACACCAAGTCGTAATGCGTGTCTGCCTATAAGACAGTGTCCCGTAAGGACACCTATTAAGGAGCTAATATGAAGTCTGCTTTGAGATAACAAGTCTTTAGAGCGCTTTAGGTCCAATTAGTTTTGTGGCTGCGCATGTTGGTAAATTGTACCACCTAGAGTTTGCTATCTTGAAAGCTTTTTCTTTTAGCAGAAGCTTACATGTAGCTATCGGTATACCTTTCTTCTCTCTTTCAGGTAAAATAGGTATGACGATTCCATTTTTAGCGAGTTCATCGGCTCTACAATTTCTTGCGATGTCTCTGTGGCCCGGCACCCAGCATAGGTGAATGTTAAATTGCTGCGCCATCTCCATAAGAGACGATCGACAATCGAGGGCCGTTAGAGATTTGGTTGAGACGCCGTCAAGAGACTTGATAGCAGCCTGACTGTCAGAGAAGATGCGGATATCAGAAGTTGATATCACGTTTTCTCTTAGCCAGGAGAGAACCTCTTTGATCGCTAAAATTTCCGCTTTGAAGACGCTACAATGATTAGGGAGGCGGAATGAGATGCTTAGATTAAGCTTTTCTGAGTACACACCACTACACCCAGAGAAAAAGACTGTGTAAAATTGCCTTATTTGCCTTAGGTGAACTTTTTTGTATGGAAGTTATTTTCTAACATAATTTTGCCTTAGTTCTAAGGCAATTTATGCTCGAAAATCCTAAGCTAAATTTACCTAGAATAGGCTACCGTGCCTTAGATGGATAAGGTAAATATTTTTGTATGGAAAATATTTCCTAACATAAATTTACCTTAGGACTAAGGCAATTAATTGTAAAATTTTAGCCTAGAAATAAGGTAATTTCACCTAAGCCTAAGCTAATTTTACCTAGGAATTTTTTTTACTTAGAATGTTATTTTCCTAACATAATTTTGCCTAGAACTAAGGCAATTTATGTTAGACTCTTACCTATGACTAAGGCAATTTTACCTATGGCCTAAGCTAATTTTTTCCTGGGGAATTTTTTCGGTGAAATGTTATTTTGCTAACATTATTTTGCCTAGAACTAAGGCAAGTTTTACCTACGTTAATTTAACTTTTTTTTTTTGTTCGGCAAAAAGTTTTGAATTCTTCCTAAAAAAAAGGAAATATGCTTCAATAACTTAGCGATTCAAATGTCATTATAAAGGAAAAAAAAAACATTTATTATAGTTTTAAAAAATATACAAATGTTTTTTTTTTCCTTACCTTCAAGAAATTTTGGTTTGTTGTTGTTTTTTACACAGGTTTATTTCCGCAAAGAAAAAAATAATAAATAAACTTTACCTAGGGCCTAAGGTGATTTTACCTAGGGCCTAAGGTGATTTTCCCACCAAAAGCGCAAAAAGCAATGATTCGAGTTTTGGAGGAAAAATTATAGCTATCAATGAAAAAGCATAATTGGAATGTTTAAATGGATTTTTTAGCATGTTTTCTTTTGGTCAGGAATGAAAATGTTATTCCAATTGATGGGAAATTAGTCAAATAATTTTGTTTGAGAAAAAAAAATTTCACTTCCACATTTATTCCTTGTTTAAATTGGGATTTTCTATTTCAGTGACAGAATCATCTTTCCGGAAAAAAAAATCCGTCTGAACTTTTTTTAATGGCAAACAATTATTTTGTTGATTTCAGATCGATTGGTACAAAATTCGCATTTCTTGGAAAAAGATAACATGCTAAGAAATCCATTCAATCATTTCAATTTTGCTTTTTCAATGTGATAGCTATATAGGTATAATATGCGCCTTATAATGAATAAAGCCTTTAACTTCAGCCAAATGCAAATTAAGTATAAAACAAAACACACTTTGATTTGTTTTTCTTAATATAAGATTCTGTTTCATAAAATAAATCAACCCTGATTCGAGTTTTGGAGGGAAAATTATAGCTATCATTGAAAAAGCATAATTGGATTGTTTAAATGGATTTTTTAGCATGTTTCCTTTTGGCCAGGAATGAAAATGTTATTCCAATTGATGGAAAATTAGTCAAATAATTTTGTTTAAGAAAAAAAAAATTTCACTTCCGCATTTATTCCTTGTTTAAATTGGGATTTTCTATTTTTTCTTTCCGAAAAAAATTCCGTCTGAACTTTTTTCAATGGCAAACAATTATTTTGTTAATTTCAGATCGATTGGTACAAAATTCGCATTTCTTGGAAAAAGATAACATGCTAAGAAATCCATTCAATCATTTCAATTTTGCTTTTTCAATGTGATAGCTATATAGGTATAATATGCGCCTTATAATGAATAAAGCCTTTAACTTCAGCCAAATGCAAATTAAGTATAAAACAAAACACACTTTGATTTGTTTTTCTTAATATAAGATTCTATTTCATAAAATAAATCAACCCTGATTCGAGTTTTGGAGGGAAAATTATAGCTATCATTGAAAAAGCATAATTGGATTGTTTAAATGGATTTTTTTAGCATTTTAAGCATGTAAAATCAATATGAAAATAATGATATTATGTTCCAAAATTTCAATTAAACAAGTCAGATGTTTTCTTTTTCCAACATGTAATAGGGAAACTTGTAATTAGAAACAATCCCTTAAAAAAAAACTGATTTTAAAAGAGATAATGATGTGAAAAATGTAATAAGAACGTAAAATCATTAAAATGATTGAATTTTACTTCAATTTTCCTTTCAAATGCCCCTTTAAGGATACGCTCATGTTTGATTTTGCATCACCCACATTATTTCATTGTAACTTTAACCAAATAAAATTTGACCATGGCCTTAGCTAATTTTACCTACGCTATATCTAATTTTACCAAGATCTAATAAATGTTATTAAAAGGAATCCTCATTTTTGGATGACTATTTGACGCTGTTTTCTTACTTTTTCCAATAGAAAACGAACAAAATATCCCTAAAGGATACGCTCATGTGTTGTTTTCCATCCAAATTATTCTATTTTACCTTAGGACTAAAGCAATTTTAAAGAACTACCTAACATAAAATCACCTTAGGAATAAGGTGATTTTATGGCGTCACCTTGAAATTAGCTTAGGCCTAAGGCAAATTTATGTTAACTCCTAAGGTAAAATCACCTGAGGCCTAAGCTAATTTCTAGGTGACGCCATTTACCTAAGGAGCTAACATAAATTTACCTTAGGAGCTAACATAAATTTGCCTTAGGCCTAAGCTAATTTCTAGGTGACGCCATTAAATCACCTTATTCCTAAGGTGATTTTATGTTCCTTAAAATTGCCTTAGTCCTAAGGTAAACTCGTTGTCTGGTTGCTTTGGAAACGTGCTTTTTATCATTTACTTCCAAAACTTCGTGGCGTGCAGCGTGCAGTTCATCTCTTCAATTAAATGTTATACTTATATGTGTTAAAAGTTTTAAAAGTGAATATAAAAGAAAATATAAAAACAAGCAGTACAAATATTATATCAAAGTAAGTATTTTTACCTACAATATTTTACAATATATTTGCGTTTTTATTTCGCTCGTAGAAAAAAAGTATATAACTCTTCATTTTGAGTATTTTAATTATAGAAAACGTGTTTAATCCTGCTTTTAATCGTATCTATCTTACAATTAAGTTATTTTTGGGACACGTTTCACCTTTTCATTAACTAATATGTAGGTTTCTATGAATTAAAAACATTACTTTTGAGGTTTGGGTTGAAACAATGCAACGTGGCTCTTCAACCCATTGTGCATTTGGCTTTTCTAGCCACCTTTTTCCTTTCTTTACCATTACGCACAACAATAATCTAAATTAACGCCCAGCCCACTGAAAACGCCGTATTAGGAACACTTTGGCATACACATTTTTTATATTGACAAGTCAATACATTTTTCTAATACCATGCGAAAAAAATTGCAAAAGCAGATAGAACACTACTGCTCTCATGGCCTCAATTTATGTATAATATATTAATTACAAATAGCTTTCCAACAGCAAAACTTCATCCACCATATTTTGTCAGAGCTCTTCAACTCTGGGCAGTCAAAAGTTCGTCCTCGGAACGAAAAAAAATAAAATTACATAAGTTGCCTGTTAAAGCTATTATAGATATAAGAATTTAAATACAATGTGCTTTAAAAAGCATTGTTTACATTACAGAGCTCATACTTTGTTAGAGGTTGTAACAAAATGCCCCCTAAGGGTAAGCTGTACGATCGATATAGAGGATAGCGCAGGTCGCTCAAGAAGCTCTATCACATCCCACAACATCAAAGAAGGCAAAAATCGTAGAAGTGGAAGATCATTCCAATGAAGATCATTATATGGAACCACTAAATTCTAACGAGATGCAAAAACTTTGCGATGAGCTAAAACAAAACCTCGACTGGGACACCGTTATTAAGCAATGGAAGCAAACTATGTCAATGAGGAGGGATATGATAAGCCAGAGTAATGACAACGACATTCAGACAGTCCTCCAGGAATGGCCGCTTTACAAATTTTCACGAGCGCCAGAACTGGTAACAATATTCGTTTTTTTTAAACTTATTTCTTCACCTTTCTTAAAACAAATAATACATTAAATTTTAACATAACATTCAATGTGTTTTCTTCTTTTTATAAACAGATTGCCATGGATTTCGATTTCTTAAGGCCAAACAACGGGTTTGACTTTTCGAAGTGGGGGCAATTTTCAAAAATTGCCATCAAATTCTTCAGTGAGAGGGTGAAGTGTAGCGGGCTTAAATCACTCCTCAATGAGGTCAAAGAAAATATTGCTGACCTTGACATAGGTAAAATGACTCTATTTTAACACTTTGTTTAATTAAATACTTTTCTTTCAATTGTGTTTTAAATACTATGTTTATTCTATTTTTCTTATGAGGCTTTAATTTATTTTCAGATAATGTTAACATTGCTTATGCAACTTTGTTACATGGATTGCTGCCGCCATCATCGCAGCAGTTCAAAGACAAGTTCAAGAAATTTACAATCGAGGACTCCAGGCAATCATTCACTACTGAAGTTGAAAATGCAAGCCACATTGAACAGGTCCTTAAACAAAAACAAGAAGAATGTGCAAAATCCGGCACGAAACTTCAACCCGTTATATTTGTTATTGGTGAGAAATTTAAATACAAAAATTTTGTCGTTTCCTTGGACAACATTAAATTTAAATTGGATACGTACATACTTGCATTGTATTATTTTTTATTTAAAGCTTGCATACGTTTTAAATATTGAATACCCTACTCAATGTTTTTCAGTATGGGTTTTTATTGAATCTTTTTTTTTTAATATTCACGATGGCAAAAAAATTCCTTCTGTTTCAACATTGATTACCGATATCAATTCATTACTTTCTTAATGGCAAAAAAATTCCTCCTGTTTCAACAATGATTAACGATATCAATATATATACATATATATATGTATAAATATTTACAAATAAATAAATATAATATACTATTATAAAATAAAATACAAATTTTATTTTTATTTAAAAATAACTTTTTTTTCAGCTGACCTAGAAAATAGGTAAAATTTACCTTAGGAAATAGGTAAAATTTACCTTAGGAAATAGGTAAAATTTACCTTAGGAAATAGGTAAAATTACCTTAGGAAATAGGTAAAATGTACCTTAGGAAATAGGTAAAATTTGCCTTAGGAAATAGGTAAAATTCACCTAAGTAAATAGGTAAAATTTACCTTAGGAAATAGGTAAAATTTGCCTTAGGAAATAGGTAAAATTACCTTAGGAAATAGGTAAAATTTACCTTAGGAAATAGGTAAAATTTACCTTAGGTTAGGTTAGGTTAAAGTGGCTGCGGATACAAAACCACACACTTAGGCCAGAAGAAAAGGCCCATTGTGATACCACATGAATCTAGAGAAATACCTCCCACTAGTCGAACCATTTTGAGCTTTTTATAAAGCGAAGGAGATATCTGATATCCTTTTTTGCTAGTTCACTGGGATCATCAAAAGAGTATTCTCCCAGATGAAGTTTGCGTCTTAGTGAGAGAGCAGGGCAGGTGCAGAGGAGGTGAGAGATTGTTTCTTCTTCTTCCTCGTCCAGACAGCTCCTGCAGAAGTCGTTTGAGGCTACACCAAGTCTTATTGCGTCTCTGCCTATAAGACAGTGTCCCGTAAGGACACCTATTAGGGAGCTAATATGAAGTCTGCTTTGAGATAACAAGTCTTTAGAGCGCTTTAGGTCGAGTGAGGGCCATATTAGTTTTGTGGCTGCGCATGTTGGTAAATTGTACCACCTAGAGTTTGCTATCTCAAAAGCTTTTTCTTTTAGCAGAAGCTTACATGTAGCTATCGGTATACCTATCTTCTCCCTTTCAGGTGAAATAGGTATGACGGTTCCATTTTTGGCGAGTTCATCGGCTCTACAATTTCCTGCGATGTCTCTGTGACCCGGCACCCAGCATAGGTGAATGTTAAATTGCTGCGCCATCTCCATAAGAGATGATCGACAATCGAGGGCCGTTTGAGATTTGGTTGAGACACCATCAAGAGATTTGATAGCAGCCTGACTGTCAGAGAAGATGCGGATATCAGAAGTTGATATCACGTTTTCTCTTAGCCAGGAGAGAACCTCTTTGATCGCTAAAATTTCCGCTTGGAAGACGCTACAATGATTAGGGAGGCGGAATGAGATGCTTAGATTAAGCTTTTCTGAGTACACACCACTACCAACTCCCTCATTTTGTCTTGGATCCATCTGTGTAAAAGTGGATGCTTTTGTCATCCAGGAGTTTTTTGTCTTCCCATTCATCTCTGGATGGAATAGATACCTGGAAGTTTTTTCCAAATTCGGGTTTTGGGATAGTGTAGTCTATGTACTTTGGTATAGAACCAAAGAGGTTCAGAATAATGGAGTGCCCAACATTGTTGTTGGCCCATTGAGATGAGGCGTTGAGTCTTATAGCAGTACTCGCTGCCAATTTACCTTAGGAAATAGGTAAAATTTACCTTAGGAAAAAGGTAAAATTTACCTTAGGAAATAGGTAAAATTCACCTTAGGAAAAAGGTAAAATTTGCCTTAGGAATAAGGTAATTTGCCTTAGCAAATAGGTAAAATTTGGCCAAGGAATAAAGTGAGTCATGTTAAGAAATAGGTAAAATCTACCTATTTGCTAAGTAAAACTTCGGAGGGGAAATTTTTAAATCACCTTAGGGAATAGGTAAAATAGGTAAGGTTTATGTTAGGAATAAGGTAAATCTGAAGATTTTCAAATCACCTTAGGAAAATAGGCTATCGTAGCCTATTCCTTAGCTAGCTCAAAACGGCCTTAGACCTAACGTGAAATCAGCCCCCGAAATAGGCTAATTTTACACCGACTTTTCTCTGGGTGTACCAACTCCCTCATTTGTCTTGGATCCATCTGTGTAAAAATGGATGCTTTTGTCATCTAGGAGTTTTTTGTCTTCCTATTCATCCCTGGATGGAATGGATACCTGGAAGTTTTTACCAAATTGGGGTTTTGGGATAGTGTAGTCTATGTACTTTGGTATAGAACCAAAGAGGTCCAGAATGATGGAGTGCCCAACATTGTTGTTGGTCCATTGAGATGAGGCGTTGAGTCTTATAGCTGTACTCGCTGCCATTTGTTTGCTGAAAATGTCGAGGGGTGTCAGATGGAGGAGAGTGTCCAACGCTGCTGAGGGTGTGGTTCTCAAAGCCCCGCTAATGCAGAGACATGCAGTGCGTTGGACTCTGCTGAGTTTGTCGTAGTATGTGACTTTCTCCAGTGCAATCCACCACACTACAACCCCGTACATAAGTATTGGTCAGATGACCGATGTGTATAGCCAATAAGTTATGCGAGGTTGAAAACCCCATTTGTTTCCTATGGCTTTTTTGCAAAGGAAAAGAGCTGCTGTAGCTTTTTTAACTCTTTCCTGAATATTAGGTTTCCAACTTAATTTTTTGTCCAATATCAGACCAAGATATTTGGCCCCATTGGTAAAAATTAGTGGTACACCTTTTATTAAGGGAGGTACAATTTCTGGGATCTTGTATTTCCGTGTAAAAAGGTCGAGGTCTGTTTTTTGCGGATTAATACTGAGTCCGCAGTGATCTGCCCATCTAGTGAGCATATTGAGTGCGTTTTGGAGGAGGTCTCTCAGTGTATTAGGATGTTCTCCTATGACGGCGATAGCAACATCATCGGCATACGCAACCACTCTGTAGCCTTCTCTCTCAAGGGATATTAGTAGCTCGTTAACCACTATGTTCCACAGGAGAGGGGACAGAACACAACCTTGCGGAGTGTCTCTACTGACAGACCTTTTCGTACAAAAATCCCCCATCTTAGAGTTGATGATCCTGCTTTTTAGCATTAGATTTATCAATTCACAGAGTGAGTATTCGACGTTTAGGGTCGTCATAGCAGAAGTGATAGCGGATGTGTCAACGTTGTTGAAAGCGCCTTCAATATCCAGGAAGGCCACCATAGTATATTGTTTTTGTTCTAGGGAGTATTCGATAGTTCTTACCAAGGTGTGCAAGGCTGTTTCTACCGATTTCCCTTTGCAGTAAGCATGCTGAGACATCGATAGTCTCTTATCAATGCTGTTACGTACATGGATATCAATCAAACGTTCCAGAGTTTTGAGAATGAATGATGATAGGCAAATAGGTCTTAGATCTTTAGGGTTGACATGCGAACATTTGCCCGCCTTGGGAATGAAAACTACCTTTACTTCTCTCCATCGCTGAGGTATATGGACCATATCTAGACAACTTTTAAAAATCATCTCAATGATGGGCAGAGTTATGTCAGTCGTAAATTGTAGCTCAGCTGGTATGATGTGATCTGGCCCTGGAGATTTGTAAGGTTTGAAACTATTCAGAGCCCAAGTCAACTTCTCTTTTTTAACAAGACCTTGAGGAAAAGTTAAGTTAATACCCGACCCAGGATGGTTTGTTGTATTAACGTATTTGGAGCTATCAGGGAAGTGGGTGTCAAGTAGCAGGTTAAGCGTTTCTTCGCAAGAGTTAGTCCAAGTACCATCCAAGTTTTTAAGACAACTAGGCATGGTTGGATTTGTCGAGAGAATCTTCCTTATCCTTAATGCCTCCGAGGATTCTTCTATTAAGCTAAAGAAGGATCTCCAAGAGGATCTTTTGGCTATTCTCAATTCCTGTTTATACTTTTTGAGGGATTCCTTATAGGAGTCCCAGTCTTGTGGATGTCTAGTCTTTTTTTCACGATTAAAAAGCCTTCTACAGCCTTTCCGGAGTATACCCAGTTCAGCAGCCCACCAATATGGTTTCTTATTTCCCCGCACTGTAATGAGGGGACAGGCAGTTTCCATGGCTTTATTAAGGGCTGCTGTGAGCTCGTCGACTTTTTGATCGAGTTCAAAAGCGCACAAGGGCGGATCATAAAGTTCTGGTTTAATCAGATTCTTCAGATTAGATTATTAGATTAGATTATTTATTTATTTCACAATGTGACATCAGGAAATGATTATTATAACAACATTATATTACAATTTGATAGCATGGCTTAATAAGCCGTCAGCCAGATTTCTCTTGATTTACAAACATATTAAAAACATTATACAAAAAAAGAAAAAGAAAGAAATTAAAACAAGAGTATGTAAAAAAATAAAAAAAAAACAACTTAATAACAATAAATGTACGTATAGCAAGTTAGGAATTTAAATTAAATTAAAATTCTTCGTTTATAATTTTTGTTCTATAAGCAAGCGATATTTTAATGTAGTTTGCTAATTTGTTCCAGTCGTTGCCATTGAGGATTTCGAAGACTTCGGTGAGATCAAGATAGTTCTTGTGCCATATCAGTCGACGAACTTCTACCAACATAGGACATTTCGCAAGGAAGTGAACTATATTTTCTCTTTCCTGGGTATTGCACATCGAACAGATGATAGGTAGGTCATCTCTATGCGGGATGAAATTAAGCGGAAGTAGTTCTCCTCTTGCTCGGAATATCAAAGAAATTTTGTCTACGCTAAGTTCGTCTTTTAAATAATTTGATGTGCCTAAATTGTATTCCAATCTCGAGTAAATTTCTCTATGAAGCGAACCTTTCGCATTTTCAATGTTTTCGTTCCTCACTTTTATGTGTAGATTTTCAAGCAAAGTATCCAGAAAATTTTTCCAGCTGCCAAGGTTATCCATGCTTAAAGAGAACGGTAATGAGCATTCCATTGCTAGATTTCTCCATTCTTGGAACCAGGATGAATTGGAGGTAATAACAGACACTGCAACTCTTCGTGCTACCTTATCTGTGTGGTCAAACATAAGCTTAAGGATATATTTGAAGTGGAGTTCAAGAGCTGATAAGTATAAGGGAGAAAGGCCTGTTTCCACAAGAAGCATGTAGTTTGGCGTCGATTCAGGGATACGGAATTGTCGTTTCAGGAAGAATCTCAAAAGTTTTTCCAAAGTATCACTTTTCTTCCACCCCCAAGATTGGGCTGCATAAAGCATTATCGCTTTTGATGTAGCAGTAAAAACTCTATATTTAGCGCTGAATTGGACATCCTTGCTGCAATATACTTTTTGCCAGACAGTTCCAATGGCGTTTTTTGATGCCAATAATTTCTTTTCAAGATGCATTTCCAAATTCATATTGTTTGTCACAGTGAATCCCAAATACTGGTATTCCTTAACTGATTCTATTTGTTCAGGTCCGTATCTCCATCTTTCATTCCCCGCTAGCCGTCCACCCCCTCTCCTAAAGACCATTGTCTTAGACTTTCTAAGGTTGACCGTAATCATGCAACTTATTAATCATCAGCTGGAGCGATTCAGGAGATTCCGCCAATAACACCAAATCGTCTGCATACATTAGCATTTTGATTTGTAATCCATCAATGTTAATTCCACACGGCAAGATTCTCAGAAGATCCTCGATATACAAGCAGAAGATTAACGGACTTAGATTGCATCCTTGCTTCAATCCTACAGAAGTTTGGAACCAGCCCGATAGATCCTTGCCATCCCAAATCGCGTTAAATGTTAAATTGTATAGACTTTCAATGACTTTTCCAAATTTAAGCGACAGTCCATCTCTGTACAGCTTATACATTAGGGCTTTTCTATTTATTGTATCGAATGCTGATTGAAAGTCCACAAAGAAAGCGTATAATTTCTTGCGTTTTCGCAGGTACATATCTGCTATATTCGTTAGACTAAAAATGTGGTCAACCGTCGAGTAGCCTTTTCGAAAGCCTATTTGAAATTCGCTGAGAAGATGATGGCTATCAACCCATGCGGCTAAGCGACATCTCAGAATTTCTACAAACATTTTTAGAGCGGAGTTCAAAAAAGAAATAGCGCGATAGTTCGATGGATCCATTCTATCCCCTTTTTTGAAAATTGGGAAAATTATTGATTTCTTGAAAACTTCGGGAGCTTCTCCGGACTCGAAAATTTTGTTGTAAGCTATCCGTAGATGAGAAAGGAATTCGTCTGAGGCATATTTGAGAAATTCGTTTGGAATTCGGTCACTTCCTGCAGCTTTGTTATCCTTTGCTTTGCTAAGTACTAACTTAAGCTCTGATAGCGAGATTTCTCTGTCTAGAATTTCGTTTTCAAACGATGGTTTAGCGTAAAGGATATCCTGAGACTGGAGGTGGATGTTGAAGACTTTCTTCTCAAAATGTTCTCGAAGAGTTGAACAGGACAGAATTGGGATTTCATTAAATTGGTGCATTCCCTTGATATTTTTAATCGTTTTCCAAAAATCCGACGAGTTTCTACAGACGAGAAGATTTTGAACTTGTTGTCTCTCATAGTGTTGTTTTTTCCGTTTACAGATGTCTTTGTACCGACCGACGATTAAATTCTAGATAGCTTTTTTTTAGGCAAGGAGTGCAATATTTATGAAATAACTTAAGAAGATCAAAAGATTTCTTTCTTGCTGACTCACACTCTAAGTCGAACCATGGTGCACATTGCTTCTTGCAATCCGTTTTTGTTTTGCGAATAATCGCTGAGGACACAATTATTTGCTGAAGAGTGTCAATTGTGGTGTTAGAAGCAGTAAGATGATGAGCTTCAATATTTCGATTGAGGTTTCTCCTATATGAGACGGAGTCCTTGTCTCTCCATTTAAGCTTGGGTGGGAGTGGGTTGCCTGACAGTTGATCATCTGTGCCTGATACAGAAGTGAATATTGAAGTTAATAGAGGCATATGGTCAGAATATAGTTGATCGCCAACTTCGAAGTTTAGCAGTAGATGTTTACAGTCGAGGGGAAATAGTAGGTAGTCAATAACAGATTGTCCAGGATTACGAATGAAGGTGAGTTTTCCCTCTTTATCTCCTATATCGGTTCCATTTACTATAAAAAGGTCAAACGCGCTCGCAAAATCCAAAATGGTTCTACCTCGAGCATTAGTTTCGGGGTCTTTTGAGGTTCTAGCCGTAACATTAAAATCACCAATCGATACGCTTTGCTCGGAGCCAGTACGAGCATTGAAATCGCCCATGAGTATGCAACGTTTTTCTCCTAGGATCTGCATAACTTCAATTAGCCTGTTGTAGTCCGATTGCCAAAATGAACAGTTTATATATACTGGAATCAAATTCATGATATTATTGTTTAAATTAACTTCCAAATATGTAAAGTTGTCTATATGCTTGAAATTAAATTTTTCAGCTGGAAGAGTCTTTTTAATGCCATATAGTGCTCCATCAGATGCTCTTCCTTTAATGGAATCTGTTCTCTTTTCCGCTGCTATCCAGAACAGCTTAAAATTTTGAAAATAATCTTCAATTTGAATTTGGTTTTTAAATAAAATGTGGGTTTCAAAGAGTAGAAAAACATCAAAAGAATTTACAAAATTGAAAAATTCTATGAACATTTTCTTATTTAATAATCCATTGACGTTATAGCTTAGCAGTTTAATGTATTTAACTTTAAATCTGGGTTTTCGTTTTTCTGGCTGACGTCTGAACATTATTCCGAACGCACCATAAGTCGATCTGCCTTACCGACCAGATCTAGGTTGGTTCGACTTCCAAGCCCACGTTCAGGTGTCGCGAGTGAATGACTTGTCACCTGTGACGTTTGATTGACGTTTCTATGAGAAGTTATTTGTGGATTATTAATTTTAAGAAAATCGCGCTGTAAACCAATTCCAAAAGTTGACGAAAGAATGTTAAAACCATCATTCTGTCCACACATTAACCCTTTCGCTTCATTCCATGTAAAAAAAGAGTTTTGAATTTGTAGTCTAACATCCAATAATCTCACCCTGAGAGTTGGGTTCTGGCGTTTTACTTCTCGTCTGACCTTCAACAAAATGTTTCTACGAGCACGCATACCTGCCGGATAATCTTTATGCATGGAAATGCCACTGTTTGCCAGCTTTTGTTGCTGGTTAGTGGAGGGGAGAGGAGCGTGGATGAGGACAAGTCGATAAGGCAGTGAAACTACCTTACCGTGGCAGGAACATCTGGAAAAGGAAAGAGGAACACCAGGAAAAAGGGAAAGAGTGTCTACTCCCGAGAACGTGGCCTGCTTGCTATGCTCAGCATCAGCTCGTCGGATGTGGGGGGGATCTTGTTCCCGGAAGCAAACGTCACCAGCAGCCAAAAACACAAATCAGGCCGGTTTACTAAAAACAAAACGGACGGACGTTCACCACCCCAAGGGCACTGCCGGTGTTGATGCAGTGTGGCCTTTACCCACCCTACCATGAAAATCCTTGGCCATGTTTGGATTTTCCCAATATACTTTACCGTTCCAGTAAAACTCAGGTCCTTACCATCGTTGAAAAAAACAGCTACCATCAGCACCCCTGAAAAATTCTTCAGTGAATCATTGTTTCACTTAGGTGAAACAAAAACCAAGACCAAAACCAAAACCAAAAAAAAACTAACGCTTTCTTCTTATAACATAGGCGTCAAGTTTTATTGCTACATTTAAGCATTCTTAAATTAACCAACAAAAAAAAATACATCAACCAAAAATCAAATGAACAAAATTAAGAAAAAAAAACCAAACGTAACGAAAAACAATTCCTTCGAGTCAAAAGAAACTAACCATTTACATACCCTTTATGGTATTACCGGTAATTAACCAAAAACGTCCCAGGATCCCCTACCCCTAGAGAGCTCTATGGAGGTTGGTACTACCCTAGGAAACCAACAACAAATTTTTTTTTCCGCGTTGACCCCTTTGAAAACGGTTTTTGATCACTTACAGGATACAAATTTTTTTTATTTAATTAATTAAGAATTTAAAGAAAAATTTAATGAATTAACCAAAATTGTAATTTATGTGGTAATTTAGACGCCAAACACAAACAAAATTTAATAAATAAAAACAAACACAAACACATAGATTGACTTATCCATCCGAAATTATTTTTGGGGACTATTTTAAAAGTTGTCTCTTCCTTTTTTTTCAGGGTAACAGGTGCCTTTACACGGACCGGCGCTCCAGTGAGCCGGGGTGCTCCGATGGACGGGTTGGACTGGAAATAACCTCCATTCAACTCCAAATCGTTGGAAAAAACAATAAATTTAACTTTTGAATGGTGCGGCGGCTTAGTTCTTTTAGGCAAATCTAGTACCGCCGATTATTGACCACTTTTAACTATTTTTCCCAATTTATTGTTCACTACTCGTTTTCATAGGAAATTTATTAAATTAAAAACAGAAAGGTTTCAAATGGATTGTATCAATTTAATGCTTTTCACCACTCTTAAATTTTTTCGAGTTTTAATGTTTACTAAATAAATTTGATTTCAATTTGATTTTTTGTTTTAGTTTTAATTTTAAGTAAATAACTTTTACTTGGATTTACTTCAGGTTATTCCAACATTTTTCTTTTTCTTCAAAAAAACTATCGCAGCACTATCACTCTTGAAAAGTTTACTTTTGCTTCTTTTTTTTTCTTTTAGTTTTAAATTTTTCATTAAATAAATTTTATTGCAATTTCTTTCAGGTTAATCAATTTGTTTTCTTCAAAAGAAAAACTATCACCGCACCATCACTCTTGAAAAGTTTTCTTTTGCTTCTTCCTTTTTTTTTTTTTTTCGTTTTAAATTTTTTATTAAATCAATTTTATTGCAATTTATTTCAGGTCCATCAATTTGTTTTCTCCTCGTTTTTCTTTCTTTTTTTTTTCCACAAAACCGAAAAAGTCTCCTCTTGTCAAAATCACGGTCTCAACCTCAACCCCCATGTGAACTCAATCCCATGTAAACGTACAAAGTACAAAGTCTTAACAACTAGTTGTCGCTGTCATTCTACTGTAATCAAATCAATTCCAGAATTCAACAACCAACATGGTAGGTATGTAAATAACTTTTGTTTTGTTTATTATTTTATACTTCATTTTATTATTTATGAACCTAATAATAATTGTTTTCTTTTTCAGGATATATCTAACCTTTCCCACATGGATTTTCGCACAACCAGGTAAGTATGTTTTTGTTTGTTTTTCTTTCTTCTTAACTAATCTTTTCCTTTTGCATTCTAGGTCAAGGAGCAGTTCACCAGGCGTCCGCAACAAAATTTGCTACTTATTGGGATACATTCCCAATAAGGAGTAAAAATACACGGAGTGGAGTCGGTCGCCTGGTATATAAACAAAAATATTTGCAGATGCTGATGCTAAGGAGGACGATTACATTTTCACTGTGCTGTGGGGAAAAACCCACGGTTCAAGCCGGGCACAAAAAAAAAGGTGTCCAGGTTTAGTTAACCTTTCTCCATCACCCACCGACGCCGCTTCAGTGAAGGTTAGTACCATTCGTATATACCTATTCTAACCTAATACTTTTTTTTTCTTTTATTCATTCTTTGTAACAGGTTGTATTTATTGAGTGGTATGAGGACAAAAGTCATTCACATTGCGTAGCGAACCATCTTTTCAACCAATTTTACTGCAGATATTTTTATGGGTGAGCGCTTTAAGTATTTTTATTTACATATTCTAGTATTAAGTGTTGTTAAGAACGTATAATTACTTTAAACATGCAAAACATCACAATTTAATAAATAAATTTCAATAAATAAATAAATATGGCAAAAATAAAACCTAAATCTAGTATCACAGTGGTGTAAAAAGGTCAAAAATAATAAAAATAAATAAAAAATTTGTAAATATCACAGATTAAGAAAAATATAATTAACTAAACTACTAAACTAAATTTAAGTAAATATCACAGATTAAGGAAAATATAATTAACTAAACTACAATTAAACTAAATTAATGTAAATATCACAGATTATAAAAAAAATTAACTAAATTATCAGTCTTTAAAATGTATCAAATTTATAAAATCTTAGATGATTAATAGTTTTTATCACAGTTTAGTACTTCAGTATATAATTCAAATTTTAATCAAAACATATAACAACATTTTAATAAATAACATTAAGTAACATAAGTAAAACTAATTTTAAGCATGCAATTAATAAAATTTCTAATAAATAAAATAAAATATAATGCGTTTATTAAGATAAACTTTTCAGGTACAGGGTATTAATAAAAAAAAACTCAGGTACTATGTGAAATAAATAACAAACATAAATAAAACAAATAAACAAAACAGTTGTGCGGAGACTCAAACTCAATCCTTCGAAAAATGATTTCAGTTCAGAAAGACATATTTTTATCGGGTTTTTAAATCAATTTAGCCTAAGTTTGACATCGACTTATTGTTTTAAGTCCTTTGCGTGAAATATGCCCATTTTCTTTCCGTTTAGGTTTTCGAGTTCATACATATGACTCCCTACTTGTTTAACAATTCGACACTTAACGTATTTTGGGGACAGCTTGGCGGACAAATATTTTGAAGAGTCGCTCAAAATAAAATTCTTTCTATATACTTCCTGTCCGGGCACATATCGGGTATTTTTAGTTCGGACATTATATATTTTCGCCGACTTCTCATTTGCTTTGGAAATATTTTCACGAATTTGATTTCGAATGCATTGCAATCGGCTTTGTCGGGGGAGAATCAACAACTCGTTGTCGTCCATCGCGTTCAACTTTTTCGCAAGTTCATAACTACTACCGTGCATCATCATATTAGTACCAAATAAAGCATAATATGGGGATACACCAGTAGCACTATGAACTGAACTCCTTAACGCACACGCAATATCGCTAAGGTGCGTATCCCATTCTCTTTGATCGTTTTTAAGGTATGATCGGATAGCAGCTAACAACGAGCGGTTAACCCTTTCCGACGCATTCGATTGCGGTGAATAAAAAGCTGTTTTAAAATGTCTTATTCCATATTTGGTAATAAGGTTCTGAAACTCTTTCCCCACAAATTGTTTTCCATTATCAGAATGGATTATGTTTGGAACTCCAAACATATTGAAAACTTCTTCTTTCACAAATTTGACAACTTTCGATGAAGTTGCTTTTCTTAAAGCTTTTAATAACACAAATTTGGACAAATGGTCTAAAACAACGAAAACATACACATTTCCTAATTTTGACCTAGGATAAGGCCCTAAAAAGTCAATGTATATTTTTTCGAAAGGACGATTACTACAATAGGACGTTACAATAGGTGGACGAGTAACTTGATTTGACGCTTTACATTGCTTACACACACTACAGTTAGAAACATAAACGCGAACATGCACAGTCATATTAGGCCAGTAAAAATATTGTCTAATCCGATCTAAAGTTTTGGCTATTCCACCATGGGCAGCCTTAGGGGGATCATGGGCCCTACTTATAATTTCTTCTGTCAGACCTGACGGAACCCAAAGAAGCCAAGAATGCTCTTGCATCTCTTCTTCACCTAACTTCTTGAAAGCTTTCTTATAAACGTATTTATCTACAATTTTTAAGTCGGGAAGTTCGTCTGGGCGATTATATATTACTTCTATCAGATCTAGGTATTCTTCGGATTGGAATTCGCATGATTCCAAGTCGATCAACGGGGCAACATCATCAAAAGCCAGAGAATCTACATGTACCCGAGAAAGAGTATCCGGTACTATGTGTTGGCTACCTTTACGGTGCTGTATGTCGAAGACATAAGCCTGTAACGACAAACTCCACCTGGCTAGTTTCCCACTTAAGTCTTTCATACTCATCAGCCATTGAAGGCTGGAGTGATCAGTAATGACAGTGAAGTCCATGCCTTCGACATACGGCCTGAATTTCTTCACAGCCATCACCGCGGCCATGCACTCCTTCTCGGTCACACTGTAATTTCTCTGACTTTTGTTAAATTTCTGCGAGAAATAAGCGATTGGGTATTCTTCTCCCTCATCATCTACTTGAGACAATACAGCTCCTATACCCACGTCTGAAGCATCGCACTGGATAAAAAATCTTTTAGAAAAATCCGGGCGTGAAAGAACCGGAGCAGAGATCAACGCTTCCTTCAAATCTTCGAAAGCTTTCAACGCTTCTCCCGTCATCTTAAACTTCGCGTTCTTCTTTTTAGTTAAGTCAGTCAGAGGGGCGGTCAGGGTGGAGAAATCTTTTATGAATTTTCGATACCAACCTGCCATGCCCATTAACCTCCGAACTTGTCTGACAGTTTTTGGGATCGGGAAATCTTTTACGGCTTCTACTTTCGCTGGATCGGTTTTGAATTTCCCACCACCAACAATGAAGCCCAAATACTTCAACTCCTTGAAGCAAAACTTTGATTTCTTCATGTTGATGGTGAGATTAGCCTTGCGCAAACATTCGGCTACTTCCTTTAACAAAGCGAGATGGGTCTCAAAATCCGGCGCCATGATAAGCAAATCATCAAGGTACACAAAGACACGCTCCCTAAGTCGTGCAGGAATCACCTTGTCCATCAACTGGCTCAACCGTTGAGCAGCATTACACAGCCCAAACGGCATCACAGTGAATTGGTACAAGGGTCTTCCCGGTACCGCAAAGGCAGTCTTTTCTCTACTCTGCTTCTCCAGCGGTATTTGCCAAAATGCTTCTTTTAAATCTATACTACTCATGTAGATGGCATCCGGAAATCGGCTGGTGAGTCCCTCGATATGAGGCAGAGGATTAGCGTTCTTTTTCGTCAGTGCGTTCACCTTACGCGAATCGAGGCAAAGTCGATTTTTGCCTGGTTTCCGCAAGAGAACCACTGGCGAACACCACGGACTTTCACTCTGCTCAATAACGCCGAGACTCAACATCCGATCCAATTCTTCGTATAGTATGGCTTGTATCGCTGGAGACACAGGGTAGTGACGCTGTTTCACAGGGAGAGCATCCCCTGTATCAATGATGTGCTCCATTAACGCCGTCTTTCCAAGGCCGTCGCGTTCAAAACATAAAAACTGATCTTTTACTGCATCTAGTCTGGCTTGCTGCTCAGAACTCAACTGATGTGCATTCGGATCAAATGGTTCATCCATCGAAAGACTACTTATAATATTTGGGGCTAACCGAAACACTTTCCAGAAATCTACGCCGAGGTAGACTTCCTGGTCTAAACTAGGCACTAGAAAGAAGGTAAGACTCTCTTCTCTCTCCTTATACTGTACGTTTAGCTCGACTTTCCCTACAATGGACTGACTTTTTCCGTCGGCTGTTTTGACTCCGGACTTATATGGCGTTACTCGACAACCGAGCTCCTCGACCAGTTGCATACAATTTTTGCCAAGTATGCTGACACTGGCTCCGCTGTCTAGCAAACCTAAAAACTCCTTCGGCCCTAATTTGATTTTTGCATACGGTCTAGGATCTGACTCTAGATTCAAAACAGTCGACAAAATTTTGGTTTCGGTCTCTTTTCGGGCTTTATATCGGGCCCTTGCCTTTAAAATATCATTCGACGGGGTATACCCTTTGCTATTAAAAATACGATTTCTTGCTTTATTATACTCTTTTATACGGACATGTAACGGCTTTATTTTTGAATAATTTTGTGTAATTTTATTATCTAAGTTTTGTTCTGTACTTTCTTCTCGTTTTAAAATTGTAATTTTTTTCTCACTTTCACAGGGAAACTTATCTACTACTATTTCTTTTTCAGATTCTTTATTTTGGTTTTGGGTTTCTATGTTTATTGGGGGTACTATTTTGGGATTGCACGCGATTCCCCCGGAGCCTTCGCGTCCCTCGCTCGGTTTTCCGAGTGGCATCGCGTACAGTTGGTTGTATAGTAACCTTCTAGACCGCAGTTGTAGCAATGAACAATGCGTCTTTCTGAGGGGCAGTGGAACCATGTATGGCCCTGCTCCTTGCAGTTCCAACACTCAAGAGTTGAAGCATCGACTTGTTTCCGAGGAGGATTTTTGGATCGTGCCTGACCGAACTGATAAGCCGCTAGTTGTTCCTCAGAAGGCTGGTATTCTTCTTCATACTTCAGCTCGTTCACACCAAACCTAGCTGGAGGTCTACCAGATGGTTTCGGTAGTTCCCGATCTCTCTTCGGAAACGCCGCTTCTGCTTCCTTGCAGGCGTACCTCAGCTGATCAAGGGAAAAGATAGCTTGAGGATACACTAAATTTCTCAATTTTTCGTTGAGGTTCCGTTTTATAATTTTAACCATGTCGAGCTCAGGAATTGGCTTGCGCAACTGATACCTCATTTTATTGATTGCTACGAAGAATTCCTCACTACTTTCGTAGGAATATTGTTTGCGATCTAAAATATTTCTTACAATTTCTAGATCAGTCATCGGGTTCTGATATCGGCTAAGCAAAGCTTCTTTTAATATTGGCCAGTCTAAATCTTTATCTACCTGATACTGCCAGAACCAATCGTATGCTGGACCCGAGAGCAGTTGGTGGAAGTCTCTCAGTACCTCCTTCCACGGAGATGCATATTGCTTCTGCTGTTTTTCTACCCTTAACACAAATTCTTCGACTGTCAGGTTGTTTGACAGACCGTCGAACTTCCCTATGCCCCACTTATCTACCCTTGTTGGAGCGCGATATCCAGCAGTCATGTACGGACTTATAACTGGAGGTGGATAAGGAAAAGGTGTATATGGAGTTTGAAAACTCCCAAAAACTGTATCTCGATGCCCTACTGGTACGAACGCACTTCTACCTTGATCAGCTAAAGGATTCGCATACACTGGTGGTGGTCCTGCAGGAGCAGGGTTATAGCTAGCTATTGGTGGTGGACCTACCTGAACTGGATTTGGTATTGGTGGCTGCACTGTGGCGACAGGTGGTTGACTAGGTGTCGGAATACTGACTGGTGGAACTGGCATCGCCAGAGTTAACTTTTCCAGAAAACCACTTAGTTGATTCTGGATACTTTCATTAATAGCTCTCTCAACATTATGTTGTAATGCCTCCTGACACCTAGACATGCTTCTGGTAATTTCAGATTGTATAAATGTTTTTACATTCTCAGCTATAACTTCTTTTTCTTTTGTTTTAGGCCATGAACGAATCAGAGTATCGAGTACACCTCTAGATCCCTGGTTGGTATGGTTACCTATTGCCCTATCATCAAATTCTGGACCTAGAGCTTGCCTAACCGTGTTGTCGACCCTTGCCCCACTAAGATCACTATAAGGCGGGGTTGAGATCGAACTGGTGTTACTGCTGATATTCGGATCGTTTGTGTTTTTACCGTTTGGATTAGTGCCATTTGCATTTGGTGTTATGGGAGTTGAAACATTCGTTACTACACCGTTAGAACGAGATGTGGATCGGGCTTGTCTATCAGTTGGAGGTGGTGAGTGTACGACTCGACGCCTAACACCTGTGTTTGTATTTATTGTCATTCTCTCCTCTTCTATTTCAGCATCTCTAATCATTCGCTGGATACGTTCATCTTCATCTTTATTATTTCCGTGTGCCATTTTAACAAAAATATAATTAACTGTTTTAACAAAACTAACGAATATGCGAACGTAATTGAAAAGTAAACTTATACAAAAGTGGTGAGTTTTGAACTAATTTAATTTCTTTTTCCTTTTCTTGAAAACCTTTTTTTTCAAAAACTAATACCTAACAGTAAAGTAATGAACAAAAAAAATATTGTAATGGAAATGAATATGAATTAATTAATCAAAAAAACTGTAACCTTTCACCTAAATTTAACAAAAAAAATATGAAACTTGTAACAAAAAAAATGTATGTAAATGAAAAACAAAAAATGTAGTTAACGAAAAAACTGAATAAATAAATAAATTAATAAATAAATAACAAAAATAATTAACGATAAATGTTTAAATAAACAAAAGGAAATAAATATAAATAACGAAGAACGAAAATTGAAATTAATAAATTCAAGATTTTTGAAAGTATATTTGAATGTAATCAAAAACTTAATTTTATGGAAATCAAAAAGGATATAAATGTATTTTCAAAAAAATTGAAAAAACAAAAAAAAACTTGTAATTAATTATAGAATTGTTTTCAAGAACTGTTAAACTAAATCTAGTAAATTTTCAAAAACAAGTTTTGAAAAACAATTTATAATTCAAAAAGGAATTGGGTAACAAAAAAAACTATCACTATAAACCAATTTCTAAATTATATCTTTTTGAAAAACTTAAAGTAATTTTTCATTAAAAAAACTCAAATTTTGCAAAAAGTATTTAGAAATTATTCCTAAAATCTCTAATATCAGAATTTTATTTTATCAAAAATAGTTGAATTAGAAAATTAAGAAAGCAATTGTAAACTTTAACTAAATAAATAAACAAAAACCAAACTGAAAACCAAACTTTTTCACTAAACAAAAAAAATCTTAACTTTGAAAAACTTTCAAATAATTGCTTAATGTTTAGTTACAAAACTGAAAATTTTAAATTCCCTTTTTTTCCAAACCAAAAAAAAGATAAATTTCAATTGGAACTAAATTAAGTACTTCTTGAATATGGCTTAAAATTTCTTTTATCAAAAAAACTTAAACTATTTCAAGAAAATCCTCAAAGAAAAGAAAAACTTGACCAAAAGAACGAAAAACGAAAACAGATATTGAAGATCATAAAAAAGTGTATATTCGTGTTTGAACTTAAACTTAAGAAATGTTTTATATGTTTGTATTATTTTATGTTTTGTGTGTTTGTATTTATTTGTATGTATTTAAATTTTAATTTTTCCAAAATCCAAAAATAAATTTTCTTAAGGCGTATGTATTTGTTATAGGTTTTGTATCATAAACATACGGGGTGCTTCAGGTAGTTTATTCAACGATGTTTGGACCTGAAGAGTTGGAACGACTTTCCTGTAACCATTTACTAGAATTTCGAGACTTCGGACGGACTAATTTAAACTTCCCTCTGGGTGGTGAAATTCAAGGATAAGGAACAATTCAACAATTACATTACAGAGCTATTTTCCCATACCCGCAATTCAAGTCTGCCTCTAGGGCTTTCGTTGAAGACATGGCGTTAGAGAAAATAACCACACAAAAAGAGAAATGAATTTAAAAAAAATTAAAAAAAAAAGAATTTATTGAAAATAATGCTACAATGTCCGACAACCTGCCAAACACGGTCACTATTTCAAAAAAAAATGCTTTATAGAAAACTGTACAAAAGGATAAGAAAATGAAAATGGTATAGAAAAGTAAAAAGAAATATAAGGATAAGGAAAAAGGAATACAAAACAAAGGTGGTAACTGAAACTTACTTCAACTTCCAGAGCCAGTCGCAATTCAAATCTAGCATGTCTGGGACTTCCTAGATGAAGACATACTGAACCCTGATGAGATCGCAGCAAGACCAGATAAAACACCTAACAAACATCAACCGCAGTCACTGAAAATTTTCAACAAATTGTCGCAATTTACACGAGTCCGTCTGTGACCTTCCCTGTAAAGACTTACAAAAGTTAAAAATTTTCAGTAAGTGTGGTTGTGAACTATAACAACATAAAAAAAACAGAAACGAATACTACAAAAATCTAAGACGAATGCCTTAAACGTTGGGCGCCATTTTGTTGCTGGTTAGTGGAGGGGAGAGGAGCGTGGATGAGGACAAGTCGATAAGGCAGTGAAACTACCTTACCGTGGCAGGAACATCTGGAAAAGGAAAGAGGAACACCAGGAAAAAGGGAAAGAGTGTCTACTCCCGAGAACGTGGCCTGCTTGCTATGCTCAGCATCAGCTCGTCGGATGTGGGGGGGATCTTGTTCCCGGAAGCAAACGTCACCAGCAGCCAAAAACACAAATCAGGCCGGTTTACTAAAAACAAAACGGACGGACGTTCACCACCCCAAGGGCACTGCCGGTGTTGATGCAGTGTGGCCTTTACCCACCCTACCATGAAAATCCTTGGCCATGTTTGGATTTTCCCAATATACTTTACCGTTCCAGTAAAACTCAGGTCCTTACCATCGTTGAAAAAAACAGCTACCATCAGCACCCCTGAAAAATTCTTCAGTGAATCATTGTTTCACTTAGGTGAAACAAAAACCAAGACCAAAACCAAAACCAAAAAAAAACTAACGCTTTCTTCTTATAACATAGGCGTCAAGTTTTATTGCTACATTTAAGCATTCTTAAATTAACCAACAAAAAAAAATACATCAACCAAAAATCAAATGAACAAAATTAAGAAAAAAAAACCAAACGTAACGAAAAACAATTCCTTCGAGTCAAAAGAAACTAACCATTTACATACCCTTTATGGTATTACCGGTAATTAACCAAAAACGTCCCAGGATCCCCTACCCCTAGAGAGCTCTATGGAGGTTGGTACTACCCTAGGAAACCAACAACAAATTTTTTTTTCCGCGTTGACCCCTTTGAAAACGGTTTTTGATCACTTACAGGATACAAATTTTTTTTATTTAATTAATTAAGAATTTAAAGAAAAATTTAATGAATTAACCAAAATTGTAATTTATGTGGTAATTTAGACGCCAAACACAAACAAAATTTAATAAATAAAAACAAACACAAACACATAGATTGACTTATCCATCCGAAATTATTTTTGGGGACTATTTTAAAAGTTGTCTCTTCCTTTTTTTTCAGGGTAACAGGTGCCTTTACACGGACCGGCGCTCCAGTGAGCCGGGGTGCTCCGATGGACGGGTTGGACTGGAAATAACCTCCATTCAACTCCAAATCGTTGGAAAAAACAATAAATTTAACTTTTGAATGGTGCGGCGGCTTAGTTCTTTTAGGCAAATCTAGTACCGCCGATTATTGACCACTTTTAACTATTTTTCCCAATTTATTGTTCACTACTCGTTTTCATAGGAAATTTATTAAATTAAAAACAGAAAGGTTTCAAATGGATTGTATCAATTTAATGCTTTTCACCACTCTTAAATTTTTTCGAGTTTTAATGTTTACTAAATAAATTTGATTTCAATTTGATTTTTTGTTTTAGTTTTAATTTTAAGTAAATAACTTTTACTTGGATTTACTTCAGGTTATTCCAACATTTTTCTTTTTCTTCAAAAAAACTATCGCAGCACTATCACTCTTGAAAAGTTTACTTTTGCTTCTTTTTTTTTCTTTTAGTTTTAAATTTTTCATTAAATAAATTTTATTGCAATTTCTTTCAGGTTAATCAATTTGTTTTCTTCAAAAGAAAAACTATCACCGCACCATCACTCTTGAAAAGTTTTCTTTTGCTTCTTCCTTTTTTTTTTTTTTTCGTTTTAAATTTTTTATTAAATCAATTTTATTGCAATTTATTTCAGGTCCATCAATTTGTTTTCTCCTCGTTTTTCTTTCTTTTTTTTTTCCACAAAACCGAAAAAGTCTCCTCTTGTCAAAATCACGGTCTCAACCTCAACCCCCATGTGAACTCAATCCCATGTAAACGTACAAAGTACAAAGTCTTAACAACTAGTTGTCGCTGTCATTCTACTGTAATCAAATCAATTCCAGAATTCAACAACCAACATGGTAGGTATGTAAATAACTTTTGTTTTGTTTATTATTTTATACTTCATTTTATTATTTATGAACCTAATAATAATTGTTTTCTTTTTCAGGATATATCTAACCTTTCCCACATGGATTTTCGCACAACCAGGTAAGTATGTTTTTGTTTGTTTTTCTTTCTTCTTAACTAATCTTTTCCTTTTGCATTCTAGGTCAAGGAGCAGTTCACCAGGCGTCCGCAACACTTTCTTCCTTGCCCCAGAATATCTGTTGCCTGTTGGGCGCTTGACAACTTGACTCTAAAAGTCTTGCTCACAGTGGATCGCGTATTTAGTTCTTGGAACATTTGGAATCTTACAGGGTTTGTTGACTGAGTGATTCTTGCGCAAGTATTTTGCAGTTGCTCCTCTGGATTGACGCATTGTTGAATCGGAAGATGAAAGATAATGTCACGGTCTTTTTGTTGGAGTTCAGAGGCTTCTAAACGTTGTGCAAGCTCGTCGTATTTACATTCCAAGTTTCTTACTTGGAGTTGAAGATGTTCATTACACGCACGAAGCTGGGATATTTCGAGAAGCACTGGCTCAAGGAATTTCTTAGTAGGGAGATCGTTAAAGCGCAAATCGAGCATCTTATTAAATTCATCCTGTGTCATATTACCGAGTGTTATGGTTTTGCTAGATTTAGGTGATTCACTCGAGATGTCTTTGTGCGGCCTCTTGGACGATTGTGACTCTCTAATGTTGTATGATGTTGGCGGTGTTCTTTTCATTTCGTTTGTGTATATATATATTTTTATTTTTATGGTTTTTCTCAATTTCACAACAAAATACTAACCTAATTTCCACGATAACTTATAATCAATTTTTAATTGATTTTTACACTTTCAACTCTTATTTATATTTAGACTTTTTTTTTAAGTGAGAAATTAAAAAATTAAGATAGAAACTCACGTCAACACTCACGTCCTTTATGGCTTATACAAATGAAAGCCTTGCACAACATAACTCATACTACTATCCAAAAAAACTATCTACTACTATCAGATTCTTCAGAGTTGCCCTATATTTTGGCCAATCTGTTTTCCTATAGTTTCGGAATTGGATCGGTTTTGGGAACTCTTCAATAAGTGTGAATTGGATGTATCTATGATCGGAGAACGAGTGCTCCTTTGATACTCTCCAATTTAATATTTTATTTGAGAGGTGTAACGAGACAAGTCATATCTAAAACTTCTTGTCGATTTTTAGTAACGAAGGTTGGTTCACTACCTACATTACATACGACCAGATTAGTTGTTAAAATATAATCAAAAAGAGACTCACCTCTGTCATTTATATCGGTACTACCCCACGTAGTATGGTGCGCATTGGCGTCACAACCGATAATTATGTTGGTTTTACATCTTGTTGATTCAGCGACCGTCCTTTCCAGAATGGTACCAGGTAGTGGGCCCTGGTGGTCGTGGCCCAAATACGCTGATACCAGCCAGTAGGTGTGGTTGTCTATTACCGTACTGGCTGTGGTGACGTCTTTATCACTGAAATTAGGGAGTAAAAATACATTTAGATTACGTTTTACTAGTATGCAGGACCTTGGGTTACCTTTTCCTGTTACATATAGCACGTAGTAGCCAGGAGTTCTCAATCCTCGAACCAGGGATTTCACAATCCAGGGTTCTTGGATGAGAACGACACATCTTCTCCAGTTTTTGTCAGGTGGAGAAGTAGGGAGGCCGAAGCCGTTTTGGAGTGTTGGAGGTTAATCTGTAGTATTTGCAGCATTTTGGCTACAAGTTGGCAGATCAACCTCCACCACTGTTAGATCCAGCTCATCCAGATCAGACGAAGAAGAACCTAATAGTTCATCTTCCTCCTCACTGGGGAGAGCTTTGTCGTTTGAGTCATCGGTCTCCATTAGGGATAAACCTACGACGTTTTTAGAAGAAGACTGTGCTGCGACAGAAGAGGGCCCTGCCACATTCTCATCCACATCCAAGGATGGGAAGGTGATGATGTCACTGGGACTCTCTACGTCTTGCGGCATAGCTTCTGAAGAGGGTTCAGAGGAAGACCGTGCTGCGACAGAAGAGGGCACAGGTACAACATCATCCACATCCAAGGAAGGGAAAGTGATTGTAGCACTGGAACCTCCAACGTCCTGCGACACAGCTTCCGAAAAGGGTTGTGGACGCTCACATGAAGCGTCTACCTCATCTTTTTGTAGATACGTAGCGTAATTGTCCCGAAACCGTATCTTATCACTCCCTTATCTCTCGCCAGAGAATCCACAGAGTCTTTATTGATTACGATAATCGCATTTCGATAAAGACCCTTTGGCTCCTCCAGTTTCGCGATCTTCCAGTCCTGACAAGGGAGGTCCGGATTGCTAATCTTTATGATCTCACGTATGTCACCCGGACATGAGGGTTCTTTAGGGATCCAAGCGCGAGCTCTCGGCCTGCATGGAATGTCTTCCTTTGCAACGACCTTGAGTTTTGTGCCTGGCCAAACTTCGCCCAGCATGCCGACAGCAAGCGTATAGAGATCGCGCGACATCTGATCTTTACAAGCGATGAGCTTGACATGACCTTGATGCCAACCCTCATCGCTTGTTACAGGCGGTGGACCCGGATGATCCCGCATGACTTTTAGAAAGCCAGCCGAGAGCTCCAGATTTACCATCTGTCAACGTTCAGATGTAATCGTGCCATCAATATTGCTCCTATCAATGACCGCAATTATGATTTTATTAGATTCCTTGAGTACATCACTAAAAGGTTTAGTGAGAGGTACTCTAGGAATGTTAGGAAGACGCAAGAGCGGAGCAGCTTATAAAGGAAGCCGATTTGTAAAGAGATATGGAAGATGAGAAGGAGTACGACATGGATGTACCCATCGAAGACGATATTTTGGATACGGAGATCGTTTATGTAGTGGAGGAGGTATCTGACGACGAAGATGTGGACCTCTATGAGCTACAAGAAGGTGTTGATGATGACGACATCACTGAAATGCAGGAGGTTTCAGATGATACACTTGTCGATGTCTACGTTATAGAGGAGGAGATGGATGACATCGACAATTCAACATTTTTGGACAAACTACAAAAAGCAGCTGCTGCTTACTACGCAGGTTTTGCAGCAGGGAAATTAAGTAACAAATTAAAATGTAAGGCTTGTTCCAAGTTCATGGTGGATGAAAATGAGGAAATAGATCCAAGCAGGAAGCAAACTATGCTCATTAAGCTAAGAGCATAACACACCAAGGCCACAACATCAGAGTTTGAGAGATTAACAGTTCCCTCGATCCTTTTCGAAGAAACTGTTAAAACTCTTAAACTCAATTACGAGGCACATATTTCAAGAAAGCAACTTGAAAAAAATATTGTTGAAAAGTGGTGTAACGAGCTGATGAATGAAACTAAGGAATTCAATATGGAATTTCATGAAATACCTGCCTACCTACCAATGCCTTTTTTATCTAAAATTTGAATTTAAAATCAAACCCACATACATCCTGAAAAAAAATCACCTACCAATTATCTATCTACCAAAAAAAATCTTTAAAGCTCAAACAAATCTTATCTTCAAAAATTGAAGAAAAACTTAAAGCCAAATAAAAGCAAAATACCTACCAGCCAAAATATACATACATAACTATAACCAAACGTATAACTACCTTCATATTCTTCTTCTTCACAAAGGTCTGCATCGTAGTTGTGTATCAAAATATATACCTACAAACCATAGTTCATATCATATACGTGCACAAGGAGAAGCAGCCTTATAATGTAAATAAAAACAAAAATCGGTACAAAATACTGAACAGCTGATGTAAGCATACAAAAACTTCATTCTTCCCCTTATTAGACACAATATTGAGACATTGCCGTTTTTTATATAAAAGTGCATTGATATAAAGAAAATACAACAACAAATTCATCGACCTTCATATGGAAGCTTAGTATATGAAAACATATACAAGCATAAACTCAAATAGAATGAAGGAAATTGTGTTGACTTTTTGGCTGCAAAATCTTTGTATATACAAAGGCAAAATTAACTGAGCTCCTTATTCTGCTGGCTGCTTATGGGAATGGAAATAATATTTTTCTCTCGCTCCCCCGAAATGTCACCATTTCCGATTTTACCGCCAAAGACGGCATCCACTCCGTAAAAAATGTCTGCCCATGAGAGTACTATAGTTTTCATATACAAAGATCCAATGTTATCATGTGTTATCCGCCTTAAATCGGGTGTACGTGTAATCTTTCATTTTGCCATCACTGCTCGAAATTTAAATTGGCACCACTCTATAATTAAACAGCTGATTTCTGTTCATGTCATAATTTTGAAATTTTGTTTTCAGGTTAACTCAGATTGGTGAATTGTCTTAGAATTGAAAAATGTTGAAAATAATTCGTTATTCTAAAGTTATACTTAATAGTGGAGGTAAAATAAGAACATACAACCTATTTCACATAAATAATTAACCATGCCACAAATTTAGTCATTTCCAGAAGTTTGTCAACCACCCCTGCTTTGTCAGATCAACATTGGCGTGAAGAGAATGGTTTGCCCCTCAACCCAAACTCATATGGGCCGCTAACAAACCTCCCCGATTATTCCTACGTTGACGGACGACCTACACCATTAGGGGTTTGTTATATTACACACATTTATTTAAACCCATTTTAATTCCAATTCAACTTAATAGACAAACCAAAAAAAGCGAGTTCAACACCAGCAGGAAATTGCCAGAAAAATGGTTTCTGCTCTTAAAGAGCTGGACTATGCAAAACAGCGCTTTGTTGATATGAAATCCAACAAAGAGTCCGAAAAGAAGAGAATCATGGAAAATAAACTCAAGCCCAAAGGTCATTTATTGTTGAAAAAGAATAAATAAAAAAATTGATTTCAAAGCCAACCAATGTACTGTACTAATTACATATTGGCAACAGTTCTTGTCAAACCTAAGTTGGATCGCTGTTGCAACATCATCACATACCAATCTGGTAATATGGTGTGCAGAGATTTTTCCCGGTAGATCCGATAGCCAATCGCCTTAGATTGAGGATCGAAATTGAATTCGTAAACTGTGTGGGGGCAGTTTACATCTCTCAATACATTTTTGACCATTTGGAGGAACCTCACAAGGAAATCAGCACATTTCGAAGGAGTCCAAAAATTCTAGAAACAAAATATTTTTTTTAAGCTTATTTAATTCATATGAATTGACTTACGGATGACATCTTTGGTAATGAACGAACTTCCATATGTTTTATTTCGTCCACAAACCCCTTATCATTCCGATAGCCAACCATGAGATCCTGAATTCCAACCAGAAAACTCTGGCACCACCAGTTCCTGCACTTGAAGCGGTAAAAGTTTTGCTGCTGTCTTTCGTTGGACGGTCTCAATGAGCACTTGAGTTCTACCAGCTTCAAAGAGTTCAGTACCTCTTTGTTTTCGATATTCTTGCAAACAGTGCTACTTATCGCACCATCTACTTCAGCCCCAAACAGCAGTTCCATGCCTTGAATCTTGGTCTTGTACATACAGTAGAACTCTTCACATTCATCTACAGGAGCACTTGTGTTGGGTTCTTCAGACGGGTTATAGGTCATGCAATATTGCTCAAATTTGAAACCATATGCGCAGAATTTCTTCTGATTCTCATTTTGATTGAGCCGATCACGCGTGTTCTGATCCGTCTCCTTCTGACTCATATATATATTACCCTTGTATCGGGTAGCATGAATACACCAATCTTCTTTCCCTTCGTATGGCGTACACATCAGCAAACGGAGGAGCCCACGAAAGCAAATAAAGTCGAATTCTCCAACTCCCCTACTGTTCGGCAAGTCTGATTTAGATAGAAGCTCATCCTTATGGCTGTTTATGAATTGCAGAATATTGTCCAGTCGCTCATCTTGCATCAGCTCTTGTTTGGATTTCGCAAATCCATAACCAATATTCAGATCCAAAGGGAATTTGTTTGGCATACGAAAGTAACGGAAGTTCTCCGCTGATTTTTTATAGTCGCGGTTTGTGTTGACGCTGAAGCATCCAAGTATCTGGGGTTTCTCTATTTTGGGAAAAGGTATAATATCGTATGGGTTAAGTCGACCACTTAGGCCGGTATCTACAAGTTCCATTTTTGTATTTTTATTTTGTCTTATTGTTTTTATTTATAAAAACAAACACTAAACAAAAACGTGAAGGTCGAAGAATGTACGTGTGATATAAAAACCAAAAATACTCCATTACCAAGATCGGAATCTCAGACTGACATTTCGGTTTGCCTACAAGCTAACTACACACTAAATGTGAGAAAGTGTACGTGAAATGATGCAAAAACTCAAACCCATTCTCACATTTAGTGTTTCGGCCCATCAAAATGCTTCATTATAGTCCCAACTAAATGCTTCATTTTGAATGTTTCATGGCCTCGTTCAAAAACTAAACAATCCTAACCAACAGAATCTGAAGTGCTGACAAGACCATGTCATAAATTGGAAGATTTGTAGAGCTTTTTAATTTCAATTCAAATAAATGTTGTAAATGTATATTAAATAAAATAAAATTGACCAAATACATATTATTTAATGATTTATTTGTTTATTATTATTTATTTTGTTTACTTAAATTATTTGCGAACGCAACATGCGCTGCAACTGGTTAAGTATAATTATTGCAAATGGACAAAAGTGTAACTCAATACTTTGTAAAACAACAAAACAGACAATTTTTTCAGCTGTAGTTTGCTTAGAGCATTTTTTTGGCGACGCACGTTAGAAGTTCAGGTGGAAACAATAGGCGGGTGCCTCCGTATTTTTTTGTACAGACAATGCTACGAGAAGCATACTTGTGAAGTTCCATTGCCAACTTTAGCTAGTTCAGATTCCTCAATTAGATTAGTATTTTCATCATTTAAGCAGTTCGGTAGTTGCAAGACCAAATTTTAGTTTTGTTTGTTGCAGAAATATTCCTGAAAATTTCTTTTTAAGGGACTATGTTAGAATTTTGTTTGTAGTTAAATTTTGGAATAAAAATTTGAGGGAACCATGTTTTAAAAATAAGTTGCTTTGTGTAAAGCATCTTTAAGGAATAGAAATAGGCAATATGTCTACACACAATACCAACTAAATGAGTGCAATAAATAGATTTAAGTAACTTTTTTTTATTCCAGTATGGGGAAACCGAACACCCAATAGAAAAAAACGGTATACGCGCCAAAATCCATACTTCTTGACTAAATAATGTTATCTTCTATGTTTACGCATAAAATTACGAATTTTGTAGCGTATGAAAATTTCTAGACATTTTACAATCTGAAAAATTAATTATGCTATGAAATAATTGGCTGCTATTAATGCTAATTTTTTTTCTAAAAAGTTGATGAAGGTTAGCCGAAGCGGAAATTTCTTTAATGAACATACCTAAAATATTATTGGCTTTCTCAAAAATATTTTTCTAAACTAACCTCTGCTTTATATACCTGAAAACTATTGTTTATGTATATTTTCTTCTATGTTCTGCATTTATAAAATGTAATCTATGGAAGTATTTACTACATATGTATATTAAGAAAAACATGTACGTAAAACTCATTAATTTGTTTCATTTTTAGCAGCACTTTTACTAAACATACTCTTCAAACAATAATAAGTAAACTTGAACTTTGGTAACTAAACATTTTTAAGGGATGAATGAAAATTATATTTTGCGTTAAACTGTGGAAATTCACTAAAAAAACTTCTGTACGTCAACAATAAACATTCATGGCGATTATGTTCTATTGAATTAGTTGTGCATGAATTCAGAACGATTTCAAGGCCTTTTTATTTTGTGATATATGTCAAAATTTGCATTTTATTTGCTCTGCATTTATTCAACAGGTTCGCTATAATCGTTCTGATTACTTTTTTAAAACATTGGTGTTCCTTTGATGCATAGTTTTTTTTGATAGCAAATACATGTAGGTATGCTTCCATCAATCAAGAATGTTATGGATAAGATATTTTTCGATTATAACTCTTTTTTTAAATTTAATATTTATTAATCATAATGGAATTGAAAATTAGTTGCAAGCTTAAATCATTAAAAACAAACTATAAATATACTTGGATTAATTAAATTGATACAGATTATAATTACTTGCAAACAAAATATTTGGGCCGTTTATGTTTTATGTTTTTGGTCATAATTTTGAATTTTTGCTTTCAGGTTAACTCAGATATTGGTGAATTGTATTAGAATTGAAAAATGTTGAAAATAATTGGTTATTCTAAAGTTATACTTAATACTGGATGTAAAATAAAAACATAAAACCTATTTCACATAAATAATAAACCATGCCACAAATCTAGTTATTTCCAGAAGTTTGTCAACCACCCCTGCATGGTCAGATCAACATTGGCGAGAAGAGAATGGTTTGCCTCTCAACCCAAACTCATATGGGCCGCTAACAAACCTCCCCGATTATTCCTACGTTGACGGACGACCTACACCATTAGAGGTTTGTTATATTACACACATTTATTTAAAACCATTTTAATTCCAATTCAACTTAATAGACAAACCAAAAAAAGCGAGTTCAACACCAGCAGGAAATTGCTAGAAAAATGGTTTCTGCTCTTAAAGAGCTGGACTATGCAAAACAGCGCTTTGTTGATATGAAATCCAACAAAGAGTCCGAAAAGAAGAGAATCATGGAAAATAAACTCAAGCCCAAAGGTCAATTATTGTTGAAAAAGAATAAATAAAAAAAATGATTTCAAAGCCAACCAATGTACTGTACTAATTACATATTGGCAACAGTTCTTGTCAAACCTAAGTTGGATCGCTGTTGCAACATCATCACATACCAATCTGGTAATATGGTGTGCAGAGATTTTTCCCGGTAGATCCGATAGCCAATCGCCTTAGATTGAGGATCGAAATTGAATTCGTAAACTGTGTGGGGGCAGTTTACATCTCTCAATACATTTTTGACCATTTGGAGGAACCTCACAAGGAAATCAGCACATTTCGAAGGAGTCCAAAAATTCTAGAAACAAAATATTTTTTTTAAGCTTATTTAATTCATATGAATTGACTTACGGATGACATCTTTGGTAATGAACGAACTTTCATATGTTTTATTTCGTCCACAAACCCCTTATCATTCCGATAGCCAACCATGAGATCCTGAATTCCAACCAGAAAACTCTGGCACCACCAGTTCCTGCACTTGAAGCGGTAAAAGTTTTGCTGCTGTCTTTCGTTGGACGGTCTCAATGAGCACTTGAGTTCTACCAGCTTCAAAGAGTTCAGTACCTCTTTGTTTTCGATATTCTTGCAAACAGTGCTACTTATCGCACCATCTACTTCAGCCCCAAACAGCAGTTCCATGCCTTGAATCTTGGTCTTGTACATACAGTAGAACTCTTCACATTCATCTACAGGAGCACTTGTGTTGGGTTCTTCAGACGGGTTATAGGTCATGCAATATTGCTCAAATTTGAAACCATATGCGCAGAATTTCTTCTGATTCTCATTTTGATTGAGCCGATCACGCGTGTTCTGATCCGTCTCCTTCTGACTCATATATATATTACCCTTGTATCGGGTAGCATGAATACACCAATCTTCTTTCCCTTCGTATGGCGTACACATCAGCAAACGGAGGAGCCCACGAAAGCAAATAAAGTCGAATTCTCCAACTCCCCTACTGTTCGGCAAGTCTGATTTAGATAGAAGCTCATCCTTATGGCTGTTTATGAATTGCAGAATATTGTCCAGTCGCTCATCTTGCATCAGCTCTTGTTTGGATTTCGCAAATCCATAACCAATATTCAGATCCAAAGGGAATTTGTTTGGCATACGAAAGTAACGGAAGTTCTCCGCTGATTTTTTATAGTCGCGGTTTGTGTTGACGCTGAAGCATCCAAGTATCTGGGGTTTCTCTATTTTGGGAAAAGGTATAATATCGTATGGGTTAAGTCGACCACTTAGGCCGGTATCTACAAGTTCCATTTTTGTATTTTTATTTTGTCTTATTGTTTTTATTTATAAAAACAAACACTAAACAAAAACGTGAAGGTCGAAGAATGTACGTGTGATATAAAAACCAAAAATACTCCATTACCAAGATCGGAATCTCAGACTGACATTTCGGTTTGCCTACAAGCTAACTACACACTAAATGTGAGAAAGTGTACGTGAAATGATGCAAAAACTCAAACCCATTCTCACATTTAGTGTTTCGGCCCATCAAAATGCTTCATTATAGTAATCAGCCCCAACTAAATGCTTCATTTTGAATGTTTCATGGCCTCGTTCAAAAACTAAACAATCCTAACCAACAGAATCTGAAGTGCTGACAAGACCATGTCATAAATTGGAAGATTTGTAGAGCTTTTTAATTTCAATTCAAATAAATGTTGTAAATGTATATTAAATAAAATAAAATTGACCAAATACATATTATTTAATGATTTATTAGTTTATTATTATTTATTTTGTTTACTTAAATTATTTGCGAACGCAACATGCGCTGCAACTGGTTAAGTATAATTATTGCAAATGGACAAAAGTGTAACTCAATACTTTGTAAAACAACAAAACAGACAATTTTTTCAGCTGTAGTTTGCTTAGAGCATTTTTTTGGCGACGCACGTTAGAAGTTCAGGTGGAAACAATAGGCGGGTGCCTCCGTATTTTTTTTGTACAGACAATGCTACGAGAAGCATACTTGTGAAGTTCCATTGCCAACTTTAGCTAGTTCAGATTCCTCAATTAGATTAGTATTTTCATCATTTAAGCAGTTCGGTAGTTGCAAGACCAAATTTTAGTTTTGTTTGTTGCAGAAATATTCCTGAAAATTTCTTTTTAAGGGACTATGTTAGAATTTTGTTTGTAGTTAAATTTTGGAATAAAAATTTGAGGGAACCATGTTTTAAAAATAAGTTGCTTTGTGTAAAGCATCTTTAAGGAATAGAAATAGGCAATATGTCTACACACAATACCAACTAAATGAGTGCAATAAATAGATTTAAGTAACTTTTTTTATTCCAGTATGGGGAAACCGAACACCCAATAGAAAAAAACGGTATACGCGCCAAAATCCATACTTCTTGACTAAATAATGTTATCTTCTTTGTTTACGCATAAAATTACGAATTTTGTAGCGTATGAAAATTTCTAGACATTTTACAATCTGAAAAATTAATTATGCTATGAAATAATTGGCTGCTATTAATGCTAATTTTTTTTCTAAAAAGTTGATGAAGGTTAGCCGAAGCGGAAATTTCTTTAATGAACATACCTAAAATATTATTGGCTTTCTCAAAAATATTTTTCTAAACTAACCTCTGCTTTATACCTGAAAACTATTGTTTATGTATATTTTCTTCTATGTTCTGCATTTATAAAATGTAATCTATGGAAGTATTTACTACATATGTATATTAAGAAAAACATGTACGTAAAACTCATTAATTTGTTTCATTTTTAGCAGCACTTTTACTAAACATACTCTTCAAACAATAATAAGTAAACTTGAACTTTGGTAACTAAACATTTTTAAGGGATGAATGAAAATTATATTTTGCGTTAAACTGTGGAAATTCACTAAAAAAACTTCTGTACGTCAACAATAAACATTCATGGCGATTATGTTCTATTGAATTAGTTGTGCATGAATTCAGAACGATTTCAAGGCCTTTTTATTTTGTGATATATGTCAAAATTTGCATTTTATTTGCTCTGCATTTATTCAACAGGTTCGCTATAATCGTTCTGATTACTTTTTTAAAACATTGGTGTTCCTTTGATGCATAGTTTTTTTTGATAGCAAATACATGTAGGTATGCTTCCATCAATCAAGAATGTTATGGATAAGATATTTTTCGATTATAACTCTTTTTTTAAATTTAATATTTATTAATCATAATGGAATTGAAAATTAGTTGCAAGCTTAAATCATTAAAAACAAACTATAAATATACTTGGATTAATTAAATTGATACAGATTATAATTACTTGCAAACAAAATATTTGGGCCGTTTATGTTTTATGTTTTTGGTCATAATTTTGAATTTTTGCTTTCAGGTTAACTCAGATATTGGTGAATTGTATTAGAATTGAAAAATGTTGAAAATAATTGGTTATTCTAAAGTTATACTTAATACTGGATGTAAAATAAAAACATAAAACCTATTTCACATAAATAATAAACCATGCCACAAATCTAGTTATTTCCAGAAGTTTGTCAACCACCCCTGCATGGTCAGATCAACATTGGCGAGAAGAGAATGGTTTGCCCCTCAACCCAAACTCATATGGGCCGCTATTTCTACGTTGACGATTATTCCTACGTTGACGGACGACCTACACCATTAGGGGTTTGTTATATTACACACATTTTTTTAAAACCATTTTAATTCCAATTCAACTTAATAGACAAACCAAAAAAAGCGAGTTCAACACCAGCAGGAAATTGCCAGAAAAATGGTTCCTGCTCTTAAAGAGCTGGACTATGCAAAACAGCGCTTTGTTGATATGAAATCCAACAAAGAGTCCGAAAAGAAGAGAATCATGGAAAATAAACTCAAGCCCAAAGGTCATTTATTGTTGAAAAAGAATAAATAAAAAAATGATTTCAAAGCCAACCAATGTACTGTACTAATTACATATTGGCAACAGTTCTTGTCAAACCTAAGTTGGATCGCTGTTGCAACATCATCACATACCAATCTGGTAATATGGTGTGCAGAGACCTTCCCCGGTAGATCCGATAGCCAATCGCCTTAGATCGAGGATCGAAATTGAATTCGTAAACGGTGTGGGGGCAGTTTACATCTCTCAATACATTTTTGACCATTTGGAGGAACCTCACAAGGAAATCAGCACATTGCGAAGGAGTCCAAAAATTCTAGAAACAAAATATTTTTTTTAAGCTTATTTAATTCATATGAATTGACTTACGGATGACATCTTTGGTAATGAACGAACTTCCATATGTTTTATTTCGTCCACAAACCCCTTATCATTCCGATAGCCAACCATGAGATCCTGAATTCCAACCAGAAAACTCTGGCACCACCAGTTCCTGCACTTGAAGCGGTAAAAGTTTTGCTGCTGTCTTTCGTTGGACGGTCTCAATGAGCACTTGAGTTCTACCAGCTTCAAAGAGTTCAGTACCTCTTTGTTTTCAATATTCTTGCAAACAGTGCTACTTATCGCACCATCTACTTCAGCCCCAAACAGCAGTTCCATGCCTTGAATCTTCGTCTTGTACATACAGCAGAACTCTTCACATTCGTCTACAGGAGCACTTGTGTTGGGTTCTTCAGACGGGTTATAGGTCATGCAATATTGCTCAAATTTGAAACCATATGCGCAGAATTTCTTCTGATTCTCATTTTGATTGAGCCGATCATGCGTTTTCTGTTCCGTCTCCTTCTGACTCATATATATATTACCCTTGTATCGGGTAGCATGAATACACCAATCTTCTTTCCATTCGTATGGCGTACACATCAGCAAACGGAGGAGCCCACGAAAGCAAATAAAGTCGAATTCTCCAACTCCCCTACTGTTCGGCAAGTCTGATTTAGATAGAAGCTCATCCTTATGGCTGTTTATGAATTGCAGAATATTGTCCAGTCGCTCATCTTGCATCAGCTCTTGTTTGGATTTCGCCAATCCATAACCAATATTCAGATCCAAAGGGAATTTGTTTGGCATACGAAAGTAACGGAAGTTCTCCGCTGATTTTTCATAGTCGCGGTTTGTGTTGATGCTGAAGCATCCAAGTATATGGGGTTTCTCTATTTTAGGAAAAGGTATATTGTCGTCTGGGTTAAGTCGACCACTTAGGCCGGTATCTAGAAGTGCCATTTTCGTATTTTTATTTCTAATTTTGTCTTATTGTTTTTATTTATAAAAATATAAACACTAAACAAAAACGTGAAGGCCGAAGAATGGACGTGTGATATAAAAACACAGCAGTTTGAATCTGGGTTTAATTCAAGTTCGAGTTCTTGTTCATAGACACAGCATATAAAGACCGGAATCTTTCGTACGTTTTGCCCTCCATACCCATTTGTTTACATTGTTGTATTTGTAATTTTGACATTACGTCCATTTTGAAATGTGAAATCCAACAACAATTCGATGCGGTGTATTTACTTATTTTGACAGATGTTTTTTTTATTAAATTGCTGTGGTGAACATAAAAGTATCAGCTGTTCGGGAAAATAAATTTCCGTCAAAATAAGAAATAAAATAAAAAAATACATTTTTAGACAAAAATAAATGCGCAATTACACATTTTTTTCTCAAACAAAATTCTTTGTATGATTCCCGATCGATCAGTATATAATTTTCATTTCTAATCAAAGGAAAACATTGTCAAATATCGATTCAAATTTTTAAATTTGCAAGTAGACACAATATGGTATCCTCATTTGAACCAATTTCCGCACCACATTGGAACTCACTTGGAAGTGTTCTTATAAGTATTTTTGATTGTAACTAAAAAGTGTGAATGCAAATTTCTTACTCGCACTTCAAGGATTCCAGGAAGGTATAAACCATTCCTGTAGGTACATTATTGTACCAAGGACACGACCGAATGCGTTCTAATGTTTGCATTTTTAAACATTTTTGATAGGAAAATACAAATATTGCAACTCACTTGGAAGTGTTCTTATCAGTTTTTTGATTTTAACTAAAAAGTGTGAATGCAACTTTCATACTCACACTTCAAGGATTGCAGGAAGGTATAAACCATTCCTGTAGGTACATTATTGTACCAAGGACACGACCGAATGAGTTCTAATGTTTGCATTTTTAAACATTTTTGATAGGAAAATACAAATATTGGAACTCACTTGGACGTGTTCTTATAAGTTTTTTTGATTGTAACTAAAAAGTGTGAATGCACCTTTCTTACTCACACTTCAAGGATTATTCGATTATTACTATCAAAATAAGACTACGTAAATACTCAAGCAAGGAAAAAATAATTTAATTAAAATATTTTTTTTTGGTAATTTTCTCAAGAACTAGAAGATATAAAATCATTTAGTTTTCAGTTTTTGATCAAAAACAAATATGAACAATGAATTCTAAATACAATAGTAGATAATCTTAAAGTTTTAAAAATTACACTTTAAACTTTTTTATACCTTTTTTTGTCCAAATTTTGAGTTTAAAACAATTTTTTTCAAAAACTATGCAAATTAAGACACGTCTGTTCCATTAGTAATTAGATAATATGAACCAAATTATAATAATAAGCAATAAGAACGATCCTCTCGATCATAAAATATGATATTAAATATTATGTTACATTTCAATACAATCACGTAGGAACATGTTGTTTTCCTAATAAGTGATTCATGTATAAGAAACCATAAGATCTTTGTTTAACCATATTTGATGACAGTTTACAGCAAAAATGTTTTTCGATTTAAGTCTTAAGTTGGCATCTGAGATGATCGGATTAATAAATATTTATTAAAAATATAATATCTCAATGAACTATTCTAATTTGCATAGTTTTGACTTGATTTAAAAACAAGCTAATAGACAAATGTTCAAATGGTAGACATGTGCATTCAAGAGGACACAAGCGTCCACAGGTTTTTCTCAAAACCAACCTCTGTCTATCAACTCCTACTCTCACCTCCCGGTGGTGAACATCGGGTGCCTAGTACCTCAACTGGAGATTGGGTTCCAACCCCAGTGGAAAGTTGTTGGGGGCAGCAAACGAGAGAGGGGGGGGAGAGGTGCGTCCACTAAGGCACCTCTCCTTATCCAGACGGCAGCGGAGGAATTCCCGAGATGGAATCAACGGTGGCGTCTACAGTTCCAGTAAGGCTGAACTACTTAGTGAACACCTTATAGGGCTTCTACGACTTATTCGGAGCCCAGGCCTATAAGGAGCGGTTTATCCGGCTCCCCGTCTTTGGAGTTATACTAAGGATCTGGCCCTCCAGGTTGGGGGTTGTGCCGTCAGGGTGACTTCCTGACCACTTAAAAATCTTATAGTTGCGAAGCACCAACAAGCCTCGGATACGGACGGATTTACTGCTGACAACCAACGCAAACGAATTAAGGACAACGAACTTCGGATATGCACGTGGAATGTTAGGTCCCTTAACAGACCACGTGCAGCCGAAGAATTAGCGGAGGCCCTAGACTGCTATAAAGCAGACATCACCGCCATCCAGGAAATACGATGGGATGGGCCGGGCAAAAAAAGGATGAAAAACTGCGATATCTACTATGGTGACTGCTACCGAGAAAACCAACAGCGCTTATTTGGATGCGGCTTCGTCATTGGAGCCAGACTTAGGCAACAAGTCTTAAGCTATAGGTGCATCAACGAGCGCCTCATGACCATCCGCATCAAGGCTAAATTCGGCAACATTAGCCTGATATGCGCGCACGCCCCCACAGATGAGAAGGATGACAACACCAAAGATATGTTCTTCGAGCTCTTAGACAAAACATACGAGCAGTGTCCTAGCTACGATATTAAAATTGTCCTGGGCGATTTTAATGCCAAGCTAGGAAGAGAAGACATCTTTGGTGGAATAATCGGGAAAAACAGCCTGCACGACAACACTTCCGACAACGGATTCAGGCTCATAGATTTTGCTGCGGGGCGAAACGTCATGGTAGCCAGTACGCGTTTTCCACACCTCAACATCCACAAAGGAACTTGGAGATCTCCAGATCAATCTACCGTCAACCAGATTGACCATATTGCGATCGACGCCAGACACGCTTCCAGCATCATGGATGTCCGAACTTTCCGAGGAGCTAACATCGACTCGGACCACTACCTTGTTGTAGCCAAGGTAGCACTTCGGGTTTCCAGGCCCAAGGCAAAACAGGGAGATGTTGGGAGAAGGTACAACGTCGAACGGCTACAATCGCAAGAGATCGCCAAATCCTTCTCCGACCGAGTTACAAGTAACCTCTCTCGAAGTTCTGTGCCGCCAACACAATGTATAGAAAACCAGTGGCAACATTGCCAAGACGCAATCAGAGAAGCCGCCTCTGACGTGCTGGGTTTCAAGCGACCACCAACAAGGAACCCCTGGTTTGATGAGGAATGTCCTTCTACCCGAGCGTCGAACTTGTCGAGTTGTAGAAGCTGAGTAAGGACAATGATTCTCGGGAATTATTTCTCCAGAAGAGTCCTGAAACCAAAGGTCGCTCGCCCCTCCCCTTCCCAATCCTTTACTCCCTCCTCCGTCAGCTCTGTGCTATTATGCTGGCTGATGTCTCCTTATCCCCTGACTGTATGGTGTATAACTGTCTGTCATGCCTAGTTTCCTTCCTGGGACGCTTATGGCTTAATTGCTGTTCGTCTCTCCTTTCTCAAAACATATCCTTCCCTTAAACTTCCCAAACATCCCAATTGGGCTGGATCTAAGGTGTTATACGACCCGTGCCGATGATCAGCCAGGCTGAGGGCCCAATTAAAAAACTAGCTCAGTCGCGAACGGAGTATCCGGATACCTGGCGACCTCCGGATTAACCAGCCTTATCTGTATACACGGATCTCTGTACAGATGGACCATCCCTTATCCGCTACTCGTGGGATTTTCTATGAACTTTTTAAAAAAAACAAAACAAAATAAAAAAACCGTATCGGCCAGCAGTACGACGGCAAAGTTGTCTGCTGTACCGGCCAGCAGTACGACGGCAAAGTTGTCTGCTGTTCATCCCTCTTCCACTGGTGCTGATATGGCTGTGGACACTCACAGCCCTGTTGTCGCCAGTGGAATATCGGATAATCAGGTAAAATTACCTTCTTCCTGTAGTGAGGCAGTTGTGAAGAACGGCTCCTCTACTACCACTGAGAGTAAACCTCTCACCTCGTCAACACCTCGAGTCGGAGGTAGTAGGGCTGTGATGCCAGGTCCTTCTACCTCCAAAACAAAGGATCCTAAAGAAGGTCCTGGGAGAGATGGGCGTAAGCTCAGACCCTCCAAGGCCTACTACAGGAACATACGAAATGCTAAGAGGATTCTCCAGACGTTTGGTGAACAACTAGGCGCTGGAGGAAACTCTCAGCATGACGCCAAAATAAATTGGGCCAAGAACTTCCTCGCCAAAAATAATTTAAAGACCAGCCAAGACTCAACGTCGAAGCGACAAAGGTCTATGGAAGGTAGTGTTTCACTACCTAAACGCCCCAAAGTGCTAAACACCAGCACTCCTCGTGACCCTCGCAAGGATAAAATGTCCTTCAGCGACGTTTTAAGGGACAAGAAGGTAGTCGCGATTATCGACAGAAGCGATGTGGATGGCACGATCTCTGCCGAAAACTGGACATTGGCCAAAGGACAGCTGGCCTTCAGTTTTGTCGAGATAATGTCCGACAATCCGGGACCACCGCCCATCACAAAAGATGGCGGTTGGCATCAGGGACACATCAAGTTGATGGTCTGTGATGATCAGAGGTCGTGCGACCTACTGACGCTGGCGGTCAGCCGACTTGGAGAGGTCTGGCCTGGTGCTAAGCTTGAGGTTGTAGCAAAGGAGGACATTCCTTGCAGACCAAGAGCTCGCATCACTGTTCCGGCCATATTCAAGGAAGCTGACCACGTTCTGAAGATAATCCAGCTCTCCAATCCAACCCTTCCTACTCACAACTGGAAGGTTGCGAAACTAGAGGATCCAAAGGGACCCTATAAGGGTGCAATTGTGATCATCAATGCAGAATCCCTTTCTCCTCTGGCGCAATCAAAAGGTGTGATTAGGTTCGGGTTCGATGAAATTACGCTGAGGGTTTATAAAAAAGATGGGGCTGAGGCACAAACCCTTCCCCCTTCCCCACCCACACAAGCGGAAACGGTTGCTGAGGTACCTGGCGCATCGGTCACACTTCCTTCATTGGAAGACGATGCATCTCAGGTACCCCCAGTAGCAGTGGAAGCACCTAACACCGACCAAGGTTTTTCCGCAATGGAGGCCGAGGTCTACGACAGCGGAGATGAGGACATTCTTTTAGAATCGTCCTCTGATATGGATGACTCCGACATTACTGTGTTGGAGGCTGATCGGGAGTGCAGTAGCAAAAATGCTGCGGTTACTCCAGATTAACCTCCAACACTCCATAAAGGCTTCGGCCTCCCTTCTTCTTCGCCTATCCAGCAGCGATGAAGATATTGTCCTGATTCAAGAACCCTGGATTGTTAAATCCATTGTTCGAGGAATCAGGACTCCCAAATACTGCGTGCTGTATGCATCAGGTGAGGATGAACCCAGATCTTGCATATTAGTAAAACGCAGCCTAAATGTATATTTACTCCCTAATTTCAGCGATCGAGATACCACCGCCGCAAGTCTGGAAACAGCCAGAGGAACATTCTGGCTGGCGTCGGCGTATCTTGGCCACGACCATCTTGGCCCTCTCCCGGGAGATACTCTGGAGAGTCTGATAACTGAAGCACAAAGGCTCAACATTGGCCTCATCATCGGTAGTGACGCTAACGCCCACCATACAGTATGGGGTAGCACGGATATAAACGACAGAGGTGAGTCTCTTTTCGACTATATTCTTAACACTAACCTACTCGTAAGTAACGTTGGTAATGAGCCAACCTTTATTACTAAAAATCGACAAGAAGTTTTAGATATAACTCTTGTCTCCGAATTCATTAATAATAATATTTTGAACTGGAAGGTATCTAAAGATCACTCTTTTTCTGATCATAGATACATCCAGTTTGACTTTATAAATGAACCACCTTGCCAACCGATCTTTCGAAATCTGAAAAGAACAAATTGGCCAAAATATAAGAGAACGTTAAATAGTTTAATAAAACCTGAACTTTTTAATACTCCCTCCAACATCGAAGATCTTGACGACAAAGTCAATAATCTAACATTAGCCCTAAACAAAGCTCTAGATACTGCATGCCCTCTTATACAAGTAAGAGGTAAAAAGAAGCCACACTGGTGGAACTCAGGGCTGGATCCACTTCGAAAAGAATGCAGAAAACTCTTTAACAGAGCCAAAGCTTCTAGAGACATGTCTGACTGGGATTCATATAAAGAATCACTGAAGATTTATAAAAAAGAACTGAGGAAAACCAAACGATCATCTTGGAGAAACTTCTGTAGTAACGTTGAAGATTGCTCCGAAGCATCCAGGCTGCGCAAAATCCTCTCCAAAAATCCAATCATGCCAAGTTGCTTGAAAAACGCCTCTGGCCTCTGGACCAATTCAAGCGAAGAATCGCTCAACTTGCTACTAGACGTCCACTTTCCTGGTAGCTCTAATATTATTAATAACGTTGCACTTAATAATGGTGACAATACTTTACAACCCCCACAAGGTCTAGTCACTAGGGAAAAACTCAATTGGGCTATTAACAGCTTTAAACCATACAAATCTGCTGGTCCGGATGGTGTAATTCCAGCCGAACTGCAAGAAAATGCAAGTTTTCTAATACCCATCCTAGAAAACATCTTCAAGGGTTGCCTTAATTTGGCATACATCCCGATGTCTTGGAGACAAGTTAAAGTTGTTTTTATTCCAAAAGCTGGAAAATCCAGTCATGTAAACCCTAAAGACTTAAGACCTATCAGCTTATCATCATTCCTTCTCAAAACTTTTGAGCGTTTGATCGATATTCACTTAAGGGCAAGTATTGATAAGTCCCTCCTTTCAAAGGCTCAACATGCCTACCACAAAGGGAAATCAGTTGAAACGGCTCTACACAGTATAGTACGTACAATCGAATATTCCCTCCATCATAAAGAGTACACCTTAGTTGCCTTCTTAGACATAGAAGGTGCATTTAACAATGTCGACACATCTGCAATTGCACGTGTATTGGCATCTCTGAAGGTAGATAAGTCGATCAGCGAATTGATTAATCAGATGCTGATAAGCAGGATTATCAATTCAAAACTGGGCGATTTTACTACACAAAGGGGTGTCAGCAGAGGTACGCCACAAGGTGGTGTCCTATCCCCTCTCCTCTGGAACTTAGTAATAAATGAATTACTAACTACTCTAGAAAGAGAGGGATACAGAGTGTTTGCCTATGCGGACGATGTTGCTATTGCAGTAACGGGTAAACATCCCAATATACTAAAAGAACTCTTACAAAACGCTTTAAATAAGCTCACCAGATGGGCTAATCGGTGTGGACTAGGCGTTAACCCACAAAAAACCGACCTTGTCCTCTTCACAAGGAAATACAAAGTTCCATACATTGACCCTCCCCTCATAAACGGTGTACCACTTAAATTCTCTGATCAAGCAAAATACTTGGGTCTCATTTTAGACAAGAAATTAAGTTGGAAACCTAATATTCAAGAGAGAATAAACAAGGCCACAGTAGCCCTGTTCTCCTGTAAAAAGGCCATTGGTAATAAATGGGGCCTACAGCCCCGCATTACACACTGGCTATACACGTCGGTCATAAGACCGATCCTTACTTATGGAGTAGCGGTATGGTGGACGGCGCTAGATACAGCGACAAATCGCGATAAACTCAGCAAAGTCCAACGAACAGCCTGCCTGTGTATGGGAGGAGCACTTCGCTCCACCCCCTCCGCTTCACTAGATGTTCTGTTCCATCTAATACCGCTGGACTTTTTCAGCAAGCAAACGGCCGCTAACACTGCCATACGGCTTCAAGCCTCCTCTCTGTGGATCAATAATGGAATTGGCCACACCACTATTTTGAACTCGTTCAGAACTATAAGTAGTAATATTGACTACACCATATCCCATCCTCAGTTTAATAACTATAGCTTCAAGGTGACTATACCTCCCAGATCTTCTTGGGAGAATACATCATTTTTGAACGATGGTCCTATAAACTTTTATACAGACGGATCAAAAACGGAGGATGGGGTTGGTGGTGGCGTATACTCAGATAGACTTAACTTAAGTCTCTCCTTTCGTCTACCCGATCATTGTAGCGTGTTCCAAGCTGAAATCCTGGCTATAAAAGAAGTCCTATCCTGGCTTAGAGAAAACGTTATATCAACTAATGATATACGCATCTTCTCGGATAGCCAAGCTGCGTTAAAATCCTTAGACTCTGTCTCTACAAATTCACTAACAGCCCTAAATTGTCGATCATCTCTTACGGAGATGGCTACACAGTTCAAAATTCACCTTTTCTGGGTGCCGGGCCATAGAGACATTCCAGGAAATTGCAAAGCTGACGAACTTGCAAAAAGCGGAACAACTTTACCTCTGCTGGCTCATAATGCTAGCGTAGGTATCCCCTTAGCTACATGTAAACTCATGCTAAAGCAAGATACCATAGAGAAAACAAACTTCAGGTGGAATAACACCACCACCTGTGTAGCGACTAAACGAATTTGGCCTAATCTTAGCACCAAGCGCTCAAAACAATTAATCTCTCTGAGTAGATTGCACATTAGCTACGTTATAGGTGTCCTGACTGGGCACTGCTTAATAGGAAGGCATGCTATTCGACTTGGAGCCCCTGCAAATGATTTTTGTAGGAGTTGCATGGACGAGGAAGAAGAGGAGACAATCTCTCATCTTCTGTGCACATGCCCTGCCTTATCACAAAGACGTAGAATCCACCTTGGAGACTACTACTTTAACGATACCAGCGATCTAAAAAATTCAGACATTAGTTGTCTCCTACGCTTCATTCGAAGCTCCAATTGGTTCAACGAGTTAAGCTGATTAACTGATCCATGTGGTATCACAACGGACCATACTTTGGTCTAAGTGTGTTGGTCGTCCCAAACCAACAGCCACTTTAACCTAACCTAACCTAACCTATGAGGAATGTCGGCAGGCAAATGCAGCCAAACAACAGGCACGCAAGGCGGCGCTGCATAAAAGGACGAGAGCTGCTCATGAGCTCTATGAGCAGAAGAGGCGAGAGGAACACCGACTTCTCAGAAGGAAAAAGAGAGAGCATGAGAAGCGTGCGGTCGAAGATGTTGAGAGGTTTAAAAGCAGAAATGAAGTTCGAAAGTTTTATGAACAGGTGAAACGAAATTCACAAGTACATAAACCTAGAACCGAAGGCTGCAAAGACGAAAGTGGAAACATCATAGTGGAACCGCAGTCAATGCTGAGGATATGGAAGGACCACTTCTGCAGACTGTATAACGGCGACGACGAACCGAATTCCGCTGTCAGGCAGGATGATCCATTCAACATAGACGACGAAAGCCAACAATCCCGTCCTCCCGACTTAGACGAAGTAAAGATTGCTATATCTAAGCTGAAGTCTAACAAAGCCGCTGGAGCGGATGGCTTGAATGCCGAGCTCTTTAAAGCAGCTGGAGATAAGTTGGTTAGGAGCATGCACCAACTTATCTGTAAGATATGGTCGGAAGAAAGCATGCCCGATGAATGGAACCTCAGTATTGTTTGCCCGATCCTGAAAAAAGGAGACCCTCTAAACTGCACCAATTATAGAGGAATCAGTCTACTTAACATCGCTTATAAAATCTTCTCTGCCGTAATATGTGAACGTCTAAAGCCCATCGTCAACAACCTGATAGATCCTTATCAGTGTGGTTTTAGACCAGGAAAGTCCACAGTCGATCAAATATTCACATTACGGCAGATCCTGGAAAAAACCCAAGAACACCACATCGACACCCACCATCTTTTCATCGATTTCAAGGCCGCATATGACAGTATCTACAGGGACGAACTGTATAGAGCCATGTCTAGTTTTGGCATCCCTGCCAAACTCGTCCGTTTGTGCAGGATGACCATGGAGAATTCACGCTGCTCCATAAAGGTTGGAAACAACTTAACTGAACCTTTCGATGTCAAAAAAGGTTTTAGACAAGGTGATGCGCTGTCATGTGATTTTTTTAACATCGTACTTGAAAGAATAGTGCAAAGCTCACACGTCAACACCAGAGGCACTATCTTTCAAAAGTCTGTCCAATTACTAGCATATGCTGATGACATTGACATAATCGGAAGAACTCAGCGTGATGTCAATGGGGCTTTTGTGAGTATTGAGGCAGAGGCGGCAAAAATGGGTTTAACGGTTAATGAGGGCAAAACAAAGTACATGCTGTCATCAAGAAAGGACCTACAACACCGACGTCTTGGTCAAAACGTCACCATCGACAGACGTAACTTTGAGGTAGTCAAGGACTTCGTCTACCTAGGCTCCGCTGTAAACGCAGAAAACAACACCAGCGCTGAGATCAAACGAAGAATAACTCTTGCTAACCGCTGTTTCTTTGGGTTAAGAAAGCAATTGAGTGGAAAAATTCTCTCTCGAAGGACCAAAGTGTCGCTATATAAGACCCTTATCATCCCCGTCCTGCTATACGGTGCAGAAGCATGGACTTTGACAAAAGCGGATGAAAGCACCTTGGGTCGTTTCGAGAGAAAGATTCTTCGTGTGATCTACGGTCCCGTATGCATCGAAGGGGAGTGGAGGAGAAGATGGAACGACGAGCTGTACGGGCTGTACAGCGACGTAGACTTAGCAAGAAGGGTAAAAGTCCAACGACTAAGATGGCTAGGTCACGTAGAGCGCATGGAAACCAATGCTCCGGCCCGGAAAGTCTTCGAATCCACACCCACAGGACAGCGCAGTAGAGGAAAACCGCGAATCAGGTGGCGCGCACAAGTGGAAGGTGACCTCACCCAACTCGGAGCGCGAAACTGGAGACATCTAACTAGGGACCGAGCTAGATGGAGAAGTTTGTTGGGTGAGGCCCTAGTTCACACAGGACTGTAGCGCCACCTTAAGTAAGTAAGTAATAGACAAAAGTGTTGGTTTTAAAAAAATGTATAAAACTTAGTTGTAAGTATTACCATTATTTTTTCCATTTAACGTACATATTTTTTTAAATTGACCCTAACGCCTAAACGGGGAGATGTTTTTAACTGTTCTATACAAATCCGTCATTAAACTTTGTCGCCTGAGTTATCGTACTCTTCCCAAAAAATGCAATAGCTAATGTCGCCGAAGCCACTAGGTGCCTCCCCTAAAGAATTTCTCATCACTATACTTTATTTTCGTGGTGAATTGATGTTAGAGGGTGGTGAATTGATGTTAGCCGTGGTGAATTGATGTTAGAATTAGAAATAAGGGTGCGTGAGAAGCAGCGCGTTGCCAAAATGTGCCCGATCGGGAATTAATTTGTACAAGTGTGATAACTAATACCGTAAACAAAAAGACCTGAAATATAATAAGTTTATTTAGAAAAGACAAACTGTTATTATTTTATTAAACAAATTTTTTTAGGGTAGTGGGATAGTGGCCCGCACATTTTGGAAATGGCCCTCAAAATTGCCTTCACAATTTTTGTCTTCGCGGCAACGCTGGTGAGAATTGATGTTTCAGCTTGTAGGCAAACCAGAATGACAGATTGGTTTCCGGTCTTTATATGGTGTGTCTATGTTCTTGTTCATGGGTTGTTGATTTGTTGAAGTCATAGAGGAAATATATTATCTAGAGTCCCGACTTAATGGGTTTGCTCTCTTTCGGCCTACAAACTAAATTGAGAGAATTTTGCCCATTAGCATAAGCATGTGTTAGTTGTCCCGTGCATTTCTTATGGGAAAATCCAGATTCTATGTAGTTGTTATGGGCTTTTGGTGAAGTTTGCACAATTAGGGGGAAAACAATGTGAGGTGAACTCAGCCGTTCAAAAAAGAGATCCGTTGAATTCAAAAATTAAAAAATTAATGCAATATTTTAAGAAAAATGAATTTTGCAACTTCTTTTTAGTGAAAACTGTACTAAAAATAATATTTGACTGCTTTTGGCAAACAAATTCTATGATTTTTATGAAAAGTTTCGCTTAAAACAGAAAAAATCGTGCAGAAAGTATAAACGCACCCTAGAACTGCAATGCGAGCGTAGCCCAATTTGAGTTGTTCCCAGTTTTGACAGATCAACAGCGAGGTGAGTATTTTGACAACAAAAATGAAATCAAAACAAAAACAAATACTGAATATTTTTTCTTTCAAAAATATAATTTATTCAGATTTTTATTTTGAGAAGCACCAAAGGTTGCTTCTAACCAGAAGATTTAAGTAACTCGAAATCTAGATCGGCCAAATCGAATGCATCTATTAAATCAGCCACACAAATGAAATCCGGATCGAAAAAGTTGGAATCGGTAAGTCCCAGTCGGGTTGGGCATACGATACGAGCAGTATCGTGGTCGTCGCGCGTAAGTTCACGTTCATCAAGAGCATCATCCAATTCGAACAAGTTTCATCATCGTCTTCGTCGTCATCATCAAGCGATAAAATTGACAAAGCTTGAAGCGCCAAAGAGAACACCAAGTCGCCCAGCAAATCTGTTTTATCTAGTAGCGAAAAGAGTGGTGCACAGAGGCCGGGAGCGGTATCTTGCAATCAATCCATTCGACCTGCCAGACGTAAATGACCAAGTTCAAGGAAACTAAATTAGAAAGTTCAAGGAACGTAACTCACGACGTTAAAGGCACTCTAGTGTGTCCAGTGATGGGTGTAGCCTAGATGATAACCGCGAATACGGTGCTATTACCATGAGCCACGAAGACCTGAGTGATATTAGCTTCATCTATTGAAGATGAAGCTACGAACGGTTCTCTATTAAATACAAATTAACCCGAACGGCAACTAGAGAAAGAGGAAGAGGAACGTAAGGAGTAAAAAACTGAAGAAACTACATAGCAGTCACGAAGAAGAAGATGATGATGACAAAGACGACGAGGATGGAGATGAATTTGTTGAACAATCTTCCAAACCATCCAAAAACTCTGGAACTGATAACACCAAGAGAAAGCATAAGTTGTTCCGGTTGAGGTGAGAGATTGTATTTTTTAAATTTATCTCATGTATAACATTTATCATCTTTAGGATCTTCAAACTCTAGTGGTTATGGTTCGGATACATCGTCATCCTCATCTCGTCACAGTCAAGAGGAAGCGCACAGCTGATAAAATAGCTAATAAAGTGAGCATATTTTAAGAGTTATAACTAAAGACATATCTAAATAATGTTCTTTCAGTGGAAACTGTTACAAGGCGATAAACAATTTTGATTCAAATCAAAAAACAAGCTACGGTTAGAGCATCAGCATTAACATCACCTACGATTTGAAACTCATCAGATAAACCAGGAGGCAAAGACATAAAGAAGAAGAGAATCGAAGAGTTACTTAAGCAGCTAAAAGCAGTCGAAGACGTCACTGCCAAAACAAGATCCAAATTTACCGGAAAGTCTTAAGTAGGTAGCACACTACAATTATTACAACTCATACTTAAACATTCCAAACAATATATTAATTTTCCAAAAATATTTCGTTTCATAATCAACAATAATGACACAGCGTTACCGGGAAACCCCCAAGCCCGTTCAACTGTGGATTTTTGCTATGTTCGTCCAAATCGTATTGCTGCTGTTAATGCTTAATTGCAGCTTAACTTCGGGCTTAGAAATAAGTAAGTTTACTATTACGTATTTCTAGTTGTTAATTTCTCATGTTTTCTTTTGTTGATAGTGTCGGAGTGCCTGATGTGGCTTCAATGAAGCATACATTTGGATACGGATAGGCGAAAGATTGAAGTGTATGCAAGTCCTTCCTCATGGTGTGAACAATAGTTAGTTTGCAGAAATTCACAGTTGAATATCCTTTTACTTTTTTGGCGAACTCTGTGATATAGTTGGTGAGGATGTGTTTATAAGTAATAAAATAAGAACTATCTTAATTTTTGCTTTTTCTAATTTAAATTGTAGGTCTCTGGAATTCAATTGAAATACCTTTCTTCATTCATGATTTATTGCTTACGATGCCGTCAACATCTTCAATTCAAACCCGAATCCAGAATTACTCTATCAATTTAGGCTCTTTAGATATTATTTTGTTTGTAATTCGAAAGCAATTATATACATACATAAAAGGCTTTTCGATGCTATCAATTTCATGAAATAGTTTTGTTTTTCAAAAAAAAATGTCTGATGATTATCAAAATCTATAATATCTTCCTTCAATATTTTCTTCCTTTACAATTTCTTACTATTTCCTATAACGAATTTGTGGTCTTAAGATTATAACATCAAGTTCTTGTAATATATTGAAAAAAATACAAAAATAAATAATAAAATATTAAATAAAATAAAATCGGAGTTGGGATTCGTAATCAGCATCAAAAATTAAACGAAGTATTTAAAACCACAAAAGAATTACAATCTAGTTTTTTTCAAAACTTCAGGTAAAGTCAAGAGTCTTTCATAACTAATAAGAAATTACGAAAACTAAGTGAAATATCAAAATGATTTGAACTGGAGCTAAAAGCAAAGATATGTACTTTGCAAAATCATCTTGCAATTTAAAGTTAAGAGATACGTCATGCTTTACCGGTTTTAAAAACCTGATGTAATAGAAAATTTTGAAGGTGAGGTTCGAAGTCAGGATATCTTAATCCTCTCAAAAAAGAACGAGTTTCTGACTAATGCTATTGACCACATGAAATCACAAAGAAATACATACCAACGTGATGAAACAAAACATAGGAATAGGATTAAAAATACTAAGTTTTTAAATTTGTTAAATTAAACATATGTCTGAATAAAAAAATAAAATCTACTTAAAACAGCATATTTGTTTTTTATTATTATTTGCTAAAAACGAAACAAAAGATAAAAAAGGTATAATCCACTATAATAATTGACCTGATCAAATTTGGGAAAACCAGAATGAAGTATTTTTCTTTGAAAAAAGTACATTTAATATCTTTTTTATTTAATCAAAAACTAAGAAGTTACATTTTAACATCCAGTTATTGTTTTTTAAGTGAAAATACATTATAAGCGTTGAATTTAAAACAAAATTATACTAAATTACATACAATTTTGAAAAAAAAAATACAAATTTATTTAAAAACTAGCTGCGCCGCGAACCTTGATTATTAACGGATGAGATTTAAAACATTTCGTCGACTATAATCATCTTCACTTTAGGATTTGTTGCAATACCGCTTCGTTTTGTTGCTGAAAAAAAAACACATCAATTAGGTAGTGCTTTCAAAGTTTGTGGTTTATGTGAAGCTTACTTTGAAGCAGTCTTGCCATCATAAGCCTTCTGGTCAATGGACTCACAATTAAATTGTAGCAAGTTGATTGGTTTATGATGAATAATTCGCAGTTTTCTGTAAAAGATAAAAATATTCCAGAAGAAAAAACACAACCAGTCGTCTTGAAGTTCGTTATAAAAAGGCACAGTTTTAATTTCAAAATTCAATAATACCAAATAGCTTAAATAATGTTTTTACAAAAATGATACCAAAACAACATCCCCACTAAAAACTTATTTCATTAACAAACCAATTAATACAATAAACTTTTTGATAATAGGAGATGATAAAGGCTTCGTTAAAATATCTGCTGCCATTTCATCGGAGCGGACTGATTTCAGCTGGATCTGTTTTTCTGCCACTATGTCTCGGACGAAATGATGTCGGATGTCGATATGTTTCGTGCGAGGACGATAACATTCATTCGATGCCAGATGAATGGCACATTGACTGTCACAAAAGATTTTCATAGATGATTCAACTCCTGTTAGTTCCTTCTGAATTCCTTTCAGCCACATTGCTTCTTGTACAGCGACTCCCATAGAGATGTACTCAGCTTCGGCTGTAGACAATGCAACGGTCGCCTGTTTGCGTGATCCCCAGGATATTGCTCCTCCTTGAGCCAGAAACACGTATCCACTTACTGATTTCCTTTCATCTAAATCATTCGCGTAGTCAGCATCACAAAATCCAACAACTTCTGAATTTCCATTTCGATTATAAGAAAGTTTCAGGTTCAAAGTTCCCTTCAAATACCTCAAAATTCTTTTTGCTGCCAACCAGTGAAGTCGACCTGGATTATTATTGAATTTACTCAAAAAATTTACGGCAAAGCAAATATCTGGACGACTGATTTGGGCCGCAAAAAGCAAACTTCCAATTAACTCTTGATAGGGCACATTCGACATTTCAAGTTTTTCCTTTTCAGATTTGGGACAATTTTCCTTGCTTAACTTTACATTGACATCCATAGGACTTGACACTGGATTACAATTATTCATGTTAAATCGATTCAATAATTTTAAAATATATTGTTGTTGATTTATGTTTAAATTTCCATTCTTTCTATCATAGTCTATGGTCATACCCAAAAACGAACTAACTTCTGGTATCTCTTTCATATGGAATTCTGACTTTAAATAAGACTTTAATTTTTCGGATACTTTAATGTCTTTAGAAAAAATTAACAAGTCATCTACATAAACTGCCAAAAATAAAATCGATTCAGTATTTGTATCATTATAATAAATACATGGATCATATCTTGATTGCTTTAAATTAAATACTTTTAAAGCCTTGCTCAACTTAAGGTTCCATGTCCTTGAAGACTGTTTGAGTCCGTAAATGGACTTCTTTAACTTTAAAATTTTATTTTTAGGTATATCTAAACCTTCAGGTGGATTAATGTAAACATTTTCAGATAACTCACCTTGTAAAAAAGCGGTGACCGCATCAAGCTGCTCGATGTGAAGACTCATTTTTGTTGCAAGAGACAGAAGATATCTCAATGAGCTGTATCGAATTACCGGTGAATATACTTCGTCAAAATCGATACCTTTCCGCTGTGCACATCCCTTCACCACTAGCCTTGCTTTGAAACGGATCACTTCATCGTTTACTCCTCTTTTGGTCTTGAATACCCACTTTGAATTCAACGGTTTTATTCCATGGTGACGATCGATAACATCCCAAGTGTTATTTGCTTTCAAAGAATCACACTCGTCACTGATTGCGTTTTTCCATTTCAAACCATCTGATCTTGAAACCGCCTCATCGTAAGTAACCGGATCATCAGATGAACAGACTTCTTTTTCGTTGACAAACGCTACGAAATCTTTCAAAATCTTAGGTTTCCTAACACGACTTGAACGTCGCAAAGATCCATCAGCAACATCCCCACTAGATGATAAATTGGTTGACGGTTCATAACTTGAACAAGTTTCGATATAACTTTCGTCCACATCAGCGCTAGCATCGTCGAACATCTCATCATCCGAATCATCAGCGAACATCTCTGTGACATTGTCAACATCATCACATGAATTTTCAGATGAACAAATCTTTTCACCAACAGCAGGCTCAGTCTCAGCAACAACAACAGGTTCAGTCTCAGCAGCAACAACACGTTCATCTCTAACAACAACAGCATCATTCTCAGCAACAAGAATAGGATTTGCTCCAGCAACAACAATAGGTTCAGGATTTCTTCCCAAATTCCCCACTAAATTCTGACCGTCAAAACGCTTGCCTTCCATGAATTTAACTTCTCTGGTTATATGCAGTTTCTTATTCACTGGATCATACATTCGGTAGCCTTTCGAGTTTTCAGAGTAACCGACCATTATACATTTAATGGCTTTTGAATCCAATTTTGTTCTCTTTTGCTTTGGAACTAACACCATTCCAACAGAACCAAAAACTCGCAAATGTGTAATGTTCACTTTTGAACCAGTCCACACTTCTTCTGGGCAACGATTATTTAATGATTTGATTGGAGTTCTATTTATCAAATAAGCTGCTGAATACACTGCTTCACCCCAGTAACTTTTGTCTAAACCAGCATCGAAAAGTAGACATCTCGCTTTCTCGACCAGCGATCGATTCATCCTTTCCGACTTCCCATTTTGCTCAGGACAATAAGGTGTTGATGTTTGATGAATTATCCCCGATGATTCAAAGCATTTTCGCATCTGGCTATTTACAAATTCGCCGCCATTGTCTGAGCGAAAAATTTTAATTTTTCTTTGCATTTGATTTTCTACCATATTTTTAAAATAAATAAAATGCTGTGGAACTTCACTTTTATTCTTCATGGCAAACACAAATACCTTCTTTGAAAAATCATCCAAGAATAAAACATAATACCTGGCACCTCCAATCGACGGCTTCTCCATCGGACCAGCAACATCTGAATGAATTAACTCGAGAAAATCTGTTGTCGAACTTGTAGACGCTTTGAACATTTTCCTACTCTGCTTACCCTCGCAACACACAATGCAACCCTCACCACCAGTACTATCGACCAAGTCCAAAGAGCGCATAACTTCAGCACCCGGATGGCCCATCCGTCTGTGCCATAAATCAGCTTGAGATTCTGTTGCCACCTGAGCAGTATTGTCTTTCTGTATGTTCAATCTATACACCTTATCAATCTCAGTAGCCGTAGCAAAAGTATTATTTTTGCTGTCAACAATTGTACAACCCTTTTGATCAAATTTAATTATATTTCCATTGTTAACAATCTGGCTAATAGATATTAAATTGAAACTTATTTCAGGAACATGCAGTACGTCACGCACAAGAACTTCATTGATGCCACCTTCACCATGTACACGGATTGAAATGTTGCCTTTACCAGCAACTTGCAGTTTGGATCCATCAGCCAACGTCACAAATTCTTGCGAAGAACAAGGTAAGTAGTTTTCGAACCCAACAGAACTTCTTGCCATGTGCGATGATGCCCCAGAGTCCACGAACCACAAATGATCAGCTTCCTGCACAGAAAAAGATGCAAATATAGCAAACTTACCGTGCGTGTTTACATTCTTGGGGCAATCTTTCTTGAAATGTCCAAAGCCACCGCAACCAAAACACTTGACTCGGGTTTTGTTCTTGTGTTTGCCTTTGATTGCTGCCATTGCCTGACATTGACGACGAGAATCACTCCCATCAAGCATTCCATTGTAGCATTCAAAGTCCTGCAACAACTTGGACTTAATTGAATCACCTGTGATTTTTATTCCGCTACTCTCGATTGCCATAATCATTGGCTGGAATCTGTCTGGCAAACCACTCAAGAGCAAACTACCTATCCATTCGTCATCGACTTTCATTTTGATGGCGTTAAGCTTGTGGGCCGTCCCAATGATCTTGTTCACATACTCTGTGATTGATGAACATTCATCTAGGCGAGTAGTCGTCAACTCTCTCAAAAGCCCAACCCTTCTCGTCAGTCCAGAATCGTCGAATGCTGCGGCCAATTGGTCCCATACTTCTTTTGCAGTCTTGGCTTCCTTGATATGAACGTACAACGATGGTTCAACCAGCAATACCAACTTTTCCTTTGCTATGGCTTTCTTTTCTTCCTTGACTTCGGTTCCTTGGACAGATTTCCACAGGTCGTCCAACACCAGATAATTTTCAACCGCAAATTTCCAGCTGTCGTAATTTTCACGACCCCTGAGTCTCTCAATCGTCGGAATATTCGCCATGGTTTCACCAAATAAAAAAATCGAAAATACAGCAATTTATTTTTCGTTTTAAACTTTATCTTTACTTAACTTGGCTCATCTGGGCCCATAACCTGATGAATAATTCGCAGTTTTCTGTAAAAGATAAAAATATTCCAGAAGAAAAAACACAACCAGTCGTCTTGAAGTTCGTTATAAAAAGGCACAGTTTTAATTTCAAAATTCAATAATACCAAATAGCTTAAATAATGTTTTTACAAAAATGATACCAAAACAACAGTTTATAATTATAAAACTCACGCTGGTTATTCGATCCGTTGATTAAAAAATTGTGGCAAGTCGTTTGACATTCTTTTGCGAGGCAAATTCCAAAATCCCAATAGGACCATGTCATAAATGCACAATTTCCGGTTCTATTATTTTTGGAAATTTTCGGCGGGTTGCGGGAAATTCTTAGAACATCATTTGGACTGTTCCTGTGTCAATGGTCTTCTATGTGATTCCAGTTAGTTCTTTTGGTGATTCAATAAGCATTGTGTATTAAGGAATTCGGCTTCTATTTTTTCTATATAAGAAAATTCTAGAATAGTACATACGAAAATGATTAGATTTTCATTATTCAAAAGACTTACCAATGATTTTTGATTCCCGTCATTTAGGAGAAGGAGGTGTTCTCCCAGCAGGTTGCTTCAATGTCGACATTCATTTCATCATCTACGTGGTTTGCGTCGGCCTAAGTGGCCGCAGTAGCCGCTGACTCGGTCAGCAGTGTCCCTGCTGTTCTTTAGTGAGATATTTGGCGTTACAAGCATCAATTTAGATCTAGAAGGTGAAGATTAATCAAGTTAATCACGATACGATTGTTTCGATTTGTACTTACACAACTGAACCTCATGTGCAGTTGCACTCTATGAAACCAGAAGATGTTGTTTTAGTTGCAGCTGCAAGAGTCGTTTTTTTTTGGTCGGCTTGTACTATACTTCTTGGCAGCTGATGAATGGGCAAAGAACGTTGGAAATCCTAAAGAACCATAAAATTTAAAATATCCGTGTTAAGATTAAAAAAAAAATAAATAAATTAGGTGGCGCAACAGTCCATGAAGAACCAGGGCCTAGTGACTTACAACTCTCAACCATTCCTGTGTGCGAGTAATTGCAGGGATGGAGGGGACCTACAGTTTATATGCCGATTCCGAACGGCTAATTCGAGGAAGCACTTTTCATGACAAGAATTACTCTTGGAGAATTTGTCAATTCCTCGCAAGAGGCAGTACCCGTGAAAAAAACTTTAGGTGGCACAGGCAGGGATCGAACCCAAGACCTCTCGCATGACAGTCCAACGCACTAACCATCATGCCACGGGTACCACAAGATTACTCATAAGTAAATGAATGAACTTACCTGATTTGCCTGCATACTCTGCCGTTGCTATTGCCGCTGTTAAGTCATTCCAAAACTGGGCGGTCGACTATTGAATGTCAAAGCTTTCCCTTGCACCATTCAATTGAATTTCACAAAGTCGATGACATAGCTGTAGCTGAGGATGTTCGCTAATTCGGAATTGAATTCGCGATTCTGGTGGTGTTGTCGCATTCCATGAATCTTACTATTGGCAGAGATGTTGACACTTCTATCGTCAACGCCTGCGCCCACCATAGCCACTGAGACAGATCTCAACGATCATGATACAGCAGCAATTGAGTGTAGAAATATATACTTTCACTTAAACAGGCTTCGAATAACTCTTTACAAATAAAGGCGAAAGTCTGCGGTTAAAAACATTGATATTAAGAGAAATATAATATAAAATTCACCTGGGGACTAGCGCCCTTGTTTTGAGCAAACCTTCCAAATTTCTTGAGAGAAATTGCTTTCTGTATCATGGTTTGTAATCGGCAGCACCCGAAATGAAAACACTAAGGAGATGCTAATAAAGTCGATTTTTATTCTTATGTACCTACATCTTCTTGAGTTGGTAGTAAAGTATATTATTGGAGCAATCCATAGCTGAAACAAAGCAACATAAATATTCTTTTGTTTACGAGATTCTTTTTTTTTAACGTACCTACCTACTTGAGCTCCGAGTAGAGTAAGTCTCATTGTTTTCTTCTGGTTCCTGGTCTATCGTTTTTTCAATTAAATGCACTTGTAGCTCTTAATCGTTAAGGTTTTTGATCTGAAAAGAAATAAATTCTGTTAAATGTTTAGACAAAACAAAATAATTTACAAAAACTTACTTGTAGAATCTCAAATTAAATGTTTTGTTTTTGAAATCGAAATTGTGGAACTGTCATTTTTGACAAGAATTCAATCTGACATTTTGCCTTTTTTCCACCACTCACATGTATTCACCGATACGGAATTTGAGAGAGTTCACCTCGAATAAAATTTGAGGGTGTTTCAGGTAGGACGGGTACCGGTCGGGACTCTAGATAATATATTTCCTCTATGGTTGAAGTGTTGAATAAAAGAATTGTTCGATTTGAAATATGAAAAGATCTCATTCGGTAGGAACTGTTTGTTTGTAAATCTAAAATATCGTCGAGAAAGGCGCAAGGAGATCGTAATTTCAAAATTGAACTGTGTCGCTCAGAAGAGTTATGAACCCAACAAAATTACAGTTCATTGTGTAATGCGAAAAGGAACTATTTTTGGTATTAAAGGCTTGTACGCAGATCTGCATAAGATTTTATAATTGTGTTCCCTATTCGAAAGTGATTTTTTTTTTTAAATTAAGTGCGGACTTTGGTTTTCCTTTGCGTAAACTGCGTACAGCCTGGATACAAGTCAATTAAAGACTTTTTATAAAACCTATAGTTCTATCATCGTTTTACTTTACGATGATGATGCCACCTAGTGACTATACATTGAATTTTGACTTAACCTTTATTTAAGTGGGCATCTGCATATGCATAAATGCTTCCTATATACACTATCAGTCTTATTTAAAAACGCTGTATAGAGCCTACATAAAGTTATGTAATCTCTATAATGCCTCTAAACGCAAAAATGCTATTTATAAAACTTATACAAGTTTGCATAGTCCCATAATAAGCTAAACGCGTTTTGAGGTTGAATAGAGCCTACATAAGAAAATTATTGTTATTATTATTTCGTAAATGTCATTTTAATTTCTCTCCTCTCTTTTTGAAATTAAAATAAAAACAATAATGCCTCTCTAGTTTAGCTCGTGCGTGAGTCGTGAGCCGAAGAAACGAAGAATTTAAAAAAAATATAGATTTTCAAAAGAGAATATCATACAAATAATTGGGATTATTTTGTTATATTTTAGTTGTTATGACAACAAGCTGATTTTATAGACATTTTAGTACTTTTTTTGATATAAGCATTGTATAACTAAAATTTATAGCAGAATTTTTTATAAATAGGAATTTTCGCAACGTTACATAGAGCCTACATAAATCCTTATTCACTGTATAACTATTCATTTGTTTAGCGAATTCTATTAAATAAGACTGTATAACTTTTTGATTGTACAGTTTTGCCGAAAGCCTTATCGAAAGTGTAATAGAATAAATTAAAAAAAAAAAACTAAAAAAGATATATAAATATTTTCGGACGACCAAAAAAGAAAAAAGTGGGCTATAATTTGGTACATAGTGTTTTTCCATAGTCTCAAAATGACAGAAGGTATTTATAATTTTATATGTATAAAGTACAAATTTAAATCTTGTGTTACACTTGCAACATTGTGGCAACACTGATGCAGATGAAGATGCTATAACAAAAATGAACATGTTTGTCTTCACTATAATCTTGACTTCTGCATGTTGGTCTTTTCACTCTATTTCACAAACACTAATTATATGTGCAGCACCCATTTTTTGCAGAAATGAAATATGTAGATACAAGTAAATCAAACCATAGAACTTTCTAGGCCACACAGCAGCTACGGAAACGTAATAAAAAACAGTTCTATTATTATACTATAGATTTTACATACTAAGATGTCGAGATAAATTAAGGATGGAAAGGAAGTGCCATTATGTCACAAATTTAAATTTATTTGATTCCTATATTTAAAGAAATAGTCAGATAAATTTTGAAAACCATTCTCAGAAAACTCTAGGTAAAAAATTATTAAAAATGTAAAGTTTCCCGATGAATGTTTTGCTAAATTAGAAAAAACATTATTTATTAAATAAGTTTAAATTTTGTAAAGATTTGAAATGTTGGAACATAATGCAATGCTGCGAATTAAACGGCGATCAGAAATTTTAAGTTTATTTGTAAATAATTGAGAGTGAAATTAAAATGGCAAAGTTAAAAGAGACCGGTGTGTACCCCATCCTTAGGTAATTTCATATAAAAAATTCCAAATTGACAGCAGCAACCGAAAATTGCACAAATCAGAGTGAAAAAGTGCCTACACTTAAAATTCTTCAAAAAGTGAACAAACATACCTCTTAGATAACATGTCAAAATTATTCTTTTTTTTTTAAGTTCGTGTCCTCTACATATTTTGTATATAATTTAATTGAACAAAATTAAATGAATTTAACAGCATTTGTTAAATCAGTCCTAGTCGGAATACCAGTAGGAATTACATTTTTCGATTGCGTCGGCTATGTTGCCAAAGTAGAGGGTACCTTAATTGTTTGCAATCTAAAATAATTCAATTAATAATTCATCAATAGGGATTTCTATGCAGCCAACCTTAAATCCTGATACCAGTAAATCAGATTACGTATTTTTATCCCGATGGGCGGTACGAAATTATGATGTGGAGCGCGGTGACATCGTCTCACTCATGTCGCCCAAGAATCCCGACCAAAAAATAATAAAAAGAATCGTGGGTTTAGAAGGAGACGTTATCTCCACACTAGGATATAAGACTGATGTTGTTCGGATACCGGACGGACACTGTTGGATTGAAGGTGATCACATGGGCAATTCATTGGATAGCAATACTTTTGGGCCAGTATCACTGGGCTTGATGACAGCCAGAGCGACTTATATTGTTTGGCCACCATCGCGATGGCAAAGTCTGCAGGCAGATTTTCCAAAACCAACACGGATTCTTTCATCTTCAACTAAACAATATTCACATTTTCAAGCCCATTAGTGTTCATAAAAATTAAAAGTTGTTTTAAGAAAAATATACAGACATTTAAAATTTATTTCATAACAAAGGCTTAATATTGAAGTTATCCATAATACTAAGGGTTTTCTTAAGAGCTACTCCTTCTCTCACTACTTTATACTTTCCCGGAATAGAGAGATCAATCACTGTAGAAGCAGAACGGCACTCCTCGGTCACACCTAGCTGGCCGCCATCAAAAACTCCCCCCAAATGTGACCAAAGGCATTCGAATTCGTGAATGTTTAAACTGCTTTGCTCGGCTGATTTATTTGCACTGGTAAGCGCCAATGGCTGATCGAAGTTTTCACATATATTTTTTATGAAATCGAAGTCGGGAATTCTTATTCCAATTTTTGAAGTAGTAGGGTTGAGGAATCTATTATTTAAATTCGCAGAGCGTTCTATAACTATAGTTATGGGTCCAGGAAGCAATTGCTCAAGTAACATGTCATCTATGTGGTCTGCTTGTCCCCAGTTTCGCAAGGAATCGATGTCCCTTACACATATTGCTACCGGTTTACGAAAGTCTCGGCCTTTTATTGCGTACAACTTTTGGATGGCTTTCTCGTTATTGGCACTACACGCAAGGCCATACACGGTATCGGTAGGAAGAGCTATCACATCACCCCTGTCTAGATAATATTTAGCTGAATCCAACGCAGTTGGAATATTAGTTTGATAAATTTTCTCTACCATTTTTCCAGCTATGTTGTGCAATTGCCTTAATGATTTTGAGATTTTGTTTATACGAAGAAGTTTGATAAAAGTCATGAATAAGTTTTTCTAGGATTTAATCCCTCCAAGTATGAGAACACAATTGATTACAACATCTGTAGAAAGTGGTCATAGGTTCGTCGGCAGAACGTGTCTGCATTTGCATGAAGTAGGCGCGCTTGTGATAGCAAGCCGGGCACTCGGCGTCTGTTGAATCTACGTTTTCCCAAGCAGCAGCTCCTCCCATTACATGATCCACCTCCTGAAAAAAGATATAGATTGTTATCTACTGAGGAACCTTGATGTGATAAGACTAACCTTTAAGTGTGGATAAGTTCTCGTTGAGATTTTTTTATTTATATTACAAATATAGGGGCATGTGTTGCATGAAAATCGGAGGCCGTTTGTGTCTTCTTCGACCATTAAAATGTTTCCACACGTTGGACAAAATAGTAGCATATTAAAAATGAGACCAATTCATTTAACTAGTTTGGCTGATATTTTAAAAACCCGTAATGAATTTAGTTTAAACGCAAAGAGATTATATCAAATCCACATTACTTTACATCAAATACAAGATGAGCATGAGCTAGCCTAGCCTGTGACAGTGACAGTGACGGAACGTGTGTGAAATATCAATGTCAAGTTGACAGAAAGATTGAGTTGTTCGACTAGCTTGTTATTAAGCAGTTCGAAATTTTCTAAATAACGTTAAACTGAAACAAGTGAATTTTGATATTATGAGCCTTACCAATAATCAAAATTAAACCTCACTTAAATATTTAACTGGGTTTAACATATTTTGCCATACCAATAAACATTTTAATAGTTAGGTCAAGGGCTAACGTCCAGTTAAATTGTATTGTTGGGAAACTCAACTATAAACGGAAAGTTAAATTAAAATCCATATTTTGCACTGTCATTTTGACAGCACACGCAACAAATACTTTTCAGGTCATTTGTTATGATTGTTGTCTGCTGATTGTTCGTGGCAATATTTTATAAAAAAGTAAGTTGAATTATACTTGTTTTAATATATAATTGTGATTATGTTCTAATAAATCATTTTAGAAATGGCTGAAAAACAAAATTTAGAACGGAGCAGATCGTCAAATTGGACGATGGCAATGAAGGAGCGACTGGTCGAAGCAGCTATATCACTTGCGCATGTTATAGATTCCAAGCTAAATGATGGCAAGTCATTAAAAGCCAAAGCTATACCCTGGCAAAATATTGCTTCAACTTTTCAGGGAAGTGCCTTTGAATTGACGCCGAAACAAGTAAAGGGACAGATGGAGCCGCTACAAGCAGGAGGCGCGGACCAGTTTAAGTCAATTTAATCGATCTCAGAGGGAGACCGGTGGTGGAAAACCTTTATCTTTTAACATATTTTTCAATTGATATAATAAAATAATGAGACACGATACATAAAAATAAGTTGTTTCAAATGGTTTTAATGTAACACTCGTGTTACGTCATTTGTAATATCACATATATTTTCCGCCAGCACTTATATTGCTTCGATGCCAAACAAATTTATGTAGGACATGCAAATATAAAAGTGCATCCATTTACGGGATACCGACTTAATGTTGAAATTATGAACTGCAAATGACCCTTAAGATTCAGTTTTGTATCTATTATCTGAACATATCCTTGTATCTCTTTTATATGACATTTAGACTTTGTATATTAATTTGAATAGTACTATCGTGAAGAGGAACGCTCGACCTGACATCTTGTTACGACGCGACGTGGGGGTAAAAATGAGCGAGAATTCCAATATAAAATAATAAATTTCCAGATTATTAAAAAAACAGAAGATAGAGAAGAATGTATACAAACCCAGCGAAAGTTCGAGGGAGGCAATGAAAACACATTTTTGTTATAATTTATTATTTATATTTTGTATAATGTGGTTTTTTAATTGGTTGATTTCGAATGATGAAAATTTAAAAAAAAAAACACAACAATACAAAAAAAGAATTAGAATATAAACTCTTTGTGATTGCCAATTAGAAAAATTAAGGTTTTTCCTACTTTTTTCAATTCATTTTTAAATGAGACAGATATTTTTAAACGGTGCTTATAATAGTGGGAACATTTTTTGTTTAGTTTTCTTTTAGGGATAAATAATTAAAAAGAATAACTTATACAAGGTACATTAACTTCAGAAATTTCTTGAGAAAATTCAAATGTTATTATCTTCCCATAGGAAGTTATTGTAATTTGTCAGATTTGTCGAATTGAAAATGTTGACATTTCAAGGTCCCTAGAGTCGAAATAAAAAATGTTTAGAGATGTCTGTGCGTGTGTGTGTACGTACATCCGTGCGTCCGTACTTCCGTAAGTTCTGCAACTTTTTTTCGTCGTCTATAGCTCAAAAACCAATGGAGATATTGACTTCAAATAAATTTTGTTATACAGATATTTAATGAAAAATCATGCAGAAAGGACTCTCAAACAAATTGAATGGGTGCTTTTTTTACCATAGCAATTAAAAAAAAGGTGAACCAATGACGCTAGCGACTTAAGTTAAATTTTATATTATACATTGTAAGGTGATACCGAACCAGTATATTTTTGGGAAAAAAAAGTTTTTCGTAAATAAAAAAAAACTGAAAAAAAATATTTGTCCCCTCGAATATTTTAAGAACAAAAAATGATTTTATCTTCAAAATAATTGTATGCAACGATAAATAACGCTTTTGACAGTTTTTGTACAAAAAATAACAAACATAATAAAAAAACAATACTAAAACTTAGTAAAAATTTACTCTCAGCTCAAATATCTTTTCAAAAATTAAGAACATTGGCTTCAAACTAATTGTAACTCACAGAAAATATTATTTTCGACATTCAGCAAATTTAAATTTAATGATATGCAAAATATTTTTTTTTAATGTTTAAATTTTTTAGAATAATTAAACGGAATGGGAAGTTTTCAGTGTGGGTCGCACCCCATCCTCTTTTTTTTAATATATATTGAATATATACATTCATGTTCAAATAACAGCTTTAATGGTGACTTATTTAAAAACTCTTTTTAGTATAGATGTGATGTTAGCACCATACAAATAAATCAAAATAATTGAGGTAAAAATTAAAATTGACAAAGATTTAGTTAGATATAAAAAATTAAGTTACTTTTAATATAAAATTTTAAGCGCATTTCTTCAATGTTAAGGTTTGTTGATCTAAATTAAATTCCCTAAAATTAGAATGGCATTTTTTGTAAGGTGATTACTTAAATAATTAATTACACCTGACAAACATACAAAACCATTTTAAAAATGATGTGTAAATGATAAAATTTCATTCCCATTTACATATTTATACATAAAAGTGTCATTTTAGTTCAAGCGAACATTGAAAAGCTCGTGAAAATCAATAGTTTAAAATAAAGAAAAAATTGAATTTAACTATCATTTTTTTTCATTAAATCAAGGTTAGTCAAGACAATAATTTTAAATTTTTTTACTTAAAAAGGATATTTTGTATAATGCCCTTTTTCCTTAGAACGCAAAAGCTATTACACTATCTTTAGCTATTTGTCCGTTTTTTGAAACAACCAAAATGAGGGTGAGGAGGATTGTAGGTTCTTAAATTAATTTTGTTAATTTTTTGCTAGAAACTGCCTTACATTTTTATCTACGCAACAACCTGCCAACCTAAACAGATATACTATCGTACTTATTCATGGACCTATTTAAAACTTGGACCTATCTGCTTCCAAAACGATATATATAGGAAAATATGTTTGCAAATAGGTACATATGCATAAATTCTCAATTTTTTCCATTTTAACACATTTGTTTCGTACTGCAAAATATTAAAGAAAAAAGTCTGAAGCTACTATTAGAAGATTAACGTAAACGGTCAACGGTCAACGCGTTGACTCTTTGATGTAAAAATGACGTTATTTGTACACCTACAATTAAAAACTACACAATAATTATGTACTACACAATAATATTGTACTAATTTTTACATTCTTTCATAACCTAATATGAAAAAAATAAAAATAACGTTGGCTTAAATAAATATTATTTTGTCTAATCGTGTGATAGTCAACGTTTCAAGCATTGACGCTGTGAAAGTTGACGGTGCGTTGAACACAGAACATCTAGATGTTTTTATGACGTCAGAGAGTCAAAGCGTTGACCCTTTAAGTTGATTGTTTAATTCTAGCTTGAGTCATAGCTTAACTCCAATTACGAAACGACTTATGTCCTTACAATTCAGCTTAATACACACCAACCTACCCTCCTTAATACTTACTTCTCTACATACCTACCCACTTCAAAATATGGCAACGAAGCATTGAATCAAAACTTAAAATTGAAAACGTTGCTTTTAAATTTTCAGATTTCACAAAAATAGAAAATCTAAAATCAAATGAATTCAATTTTCTGCTAACAAATCTAAAACACATACAATTAAATGTATTGTATATGCATACCTTCTATACATTGATAGGTATGAATAAAAAAAATCTCAGGTAACGTTGGCAACGACTGATTTTTGTTTACATTTGAGTAATTTATTTTATTTATTTATTTCAATATTTTTATACTTCCAGTCGCTCTAAGATTCCACACTTAATTTTCGTACAGGCAGCGCCCTCATGGTCCGCCTTTCGTAAAAAAATTGTGTGTTTCATGATAGTATAATATACAAAGATTTAGATTTGATTCATTCACTTTTTGGCGCTTCTCGCTTTTGGAATATTCTAGACTTTTCTCTATTATTTTATTATCGATTAAAAGTTACTTACTTACTTACCAGTGTTGGGACTTCTACCACTTAAGTGGTATTTCTACCACTTTTTGGTGTTCATGAAAATCTACCACCTAAAAAGCAAATTCTACACTTTTTGCAACTCACCGTTCACCTATCATTAAACTCTACCTTTTAATATTTATAGTACATTGACATATATTATGTCAATGTTTATAGTATATTTAAATTTTTTGTCAATAAATCTTAAAATTATAAACGAGTTAAATAAAACATTTCAATCTGAGAACAAAAAATACACTTGATATTCGAAAGAATGACTACATTAAAATTAAATTTATTGAAAAATTTTGTAAAACCAGAAAATATGATTGTAAACACAAATATAAAAAACAGTGAAAACTATTTACCATATTCTCAAATGTATTTTGGCCTTTACTTTGAAAGGTACTTACTTGAAAATGATATTGTTGAACAAGATGTAATGCAACTACGAAAAGTTATGTGCAGCTATTATATTGAATTATGTGTTCAAATTGGAGAAAGGTTTAACCTTTCAAACGGTGAACTAAAATTTTTCAAATATTTAATCCCGAAAAACGTCATTGATGGAACAATGCCATCAGTTTTAGGTCTCACGAAATATTTTTCACCAACTATAAATAACTTAGAACTAGAGTTAATGAGTGGAGAAAATTAATTGGAGAAAATCAATTACTCCAAATTTGTAAAACTGATGACATTGTTTCACAATGGCTTTTGATAAGAAACTTAAAAAACGGAATGGACAATTTAATTTTTGAAAACATATCTTCTTATATGTTGGAGCTTTGTTGCTTACCGCATAGCAGCGCTATTTTCAGATTTAAAAATATAAAAAGTGAAAAAAGAAATAAATTAAAAACTACAACCGTTCACAACATTTTGACTGCAAGGGAAATTTCAGTAAATTTTCAGAATTTTCATCCTTCGGAAGCATTACTGAAATATGCTTCAAAATTTAAATTTTCCGGCGGTCTATATAGCAAAAAATAATTTTAAGTTTTTCTAACTAATTTAATTATTGTGCATTGTGATATTTGAAACTTAAAGAACTGAATTATTGTTTATTTAATTTTTTTTATTTTTTAATAAGTTATTGAATATAAGATTTACTACATAAAAATGGGTTTTAATTTCTACCACTTTTCTACCACCTTTTTGACATCATTTCTACCACTCTTTTGCTTCTGCGAGGTCCCAACACTGTTACTTACTTACTTAAGGTGGCGCTACAGTCCGGGGCGGACCTGGGCCTCAGCCAACATGCGTCTCCAGCTAGCTCGGTCCCTAGCTAGCTGTCTCCAGTTTCGCACGCCAAGTTGGTTGAGGTCCTCACCCACCTGAGTGCGCCACCTGAGTCGCGGTCTTCCTCTACTGCGCCGTCCCTCGGGATTGAATTCGAAGACCTTCCGGGCTGGAGCGTTGATGTCCATTCGCTCTACATGACCCAGCCATCTAAGCCGTTGGACTTTTATTCTGCTAACTAGGTCAGTGTCGCTGTACAGCCCGTACAGTTGGTCGTTATATCTTCTCCTCCATTCCCCATCTATACGTACGGGACCAAAAATCACCCGAAGAATTTTTCTCTCGAAGCATCCTAAGACGTTCTCATCTTTCTTTGACAGGGTCCAGGCCTCAGCGCCATAAATGAGAACCGGGATAATGAGTGTCTTATAGATGGTGATTTTAGATGCTCGAGAGAGGACTTCACTTCTCAATTGCCTTCTAAGTCCAAAGAAGCAGCGATTTGCAAGAGTTATTCTTCGTTTGATTTCAGCGCTGGTGTCGTTGCCTGTGTTTATAGCGGTGCTATAAAAGTATTTTTTAATAAAAAGTAAAAGCGTTTCTTTTCATCCTTTATTCCTTAGATTATTATTATAATCCCATCACTTAATACCCAAGTTCAAAATTTCCAAAAACAAAATCCTCACACTTTAAAAAATCCACAAATTCGTTATCCCCAGGTACAAAACTCCAAAAATAAAATCCCCATGCACATAATCCACAAACGAAATACCCAAATCTAAATCGCCGTCAATGGCTGTTGGTTTTCATCTATGTGGTGCATTTTCTTAAAAATGTCAATCAATACATGGAAATCGACAGGTAAACTACATCATATGGGTAAAAGACAGCACTATTGTTTCTAACAAACTTTAAAAATTATTACGATCTGAACGAATTTATACCACTCTCCCTTCAGCTCATATGTATATAATCAAAATAAAGTAGTCCTTAATTTACAACGTATTTTATGGATTAACCTAATCAGCTGATTTCAACCAGTTTCGTTAAGGCATTTTCCGTCATTCCGTTTTTTGGACATTAATTGCGTTCCCATTACTATGTTGAGCAACCTATCATAAATTCGATTTAAGGCGCCAGTTATAGCTATCCTTGGTTTTCATCATTGAAAACAAACATTGGAATTTTTTGACAAGTCGTTTATAGCTATCATTACAAATTTCTGTCATTGAAAAAAATTTCCTGATTGAAATCCACCGAAAATTTTTTACTGACAGAAATCTGTCATTGGAATTGTGTGAAATTGGAACACAAATCAGTGGAACAATTCGTTTCACTTTTGAACATAAAAGTATCAGCTGTTCAGGAAAATGAATTTCAATAAATATGATTTAAAATCATGAATATAAATATAAACCAGCATAAGTGTTCATATATGCGTTTCACCCCGATGTAATGGTTGGGCTCATCAGAAGATGACCATTACACCTGTCCTGAATTTCCGAATAGAAAAATACATTTTTAGAGAAAAATAAATGTGCAACTAAACTTTTTTTCTCAAAAAAAAATTCTTTGTGTGATTTCCGATCGATCAGTACATAATTTTCATTTCTAATCAAATGGAAACACCGTCAAATATCTATTCAAAAATTTTTCCGGATCGATTTCAATGATTGCTATAACTGGCACCTAACCCTCGCGAAGTCCGATCCAGTTGAACCAAGCCTTTTCGAACTTGATACAGATTTACAAACGTCAGAGTCAATCTTTAGTCTCGCTTGAATACCTACTAACTTACATTTGAATTTGAAATCAATGTGAATGCACTCCGATAAGTTCCAAATCATTTTAATAAAGTGTAAATGTTAATTTCGCATTTTCCACAAAGTTAAAATCTCTTACAATAATGGCTCAGCTCGTAAACTTAAAAGTCGATGATGCTATCCAAAGTTTAATAAAAACAGCGGAACTAGTTGCGCAGTATGGTGGCGATGGTATGTACAGTGTTTATTCTTTCTTTTTTGTTTTCAAAACAAAACTCTTCAATTTGTTAATTTATTTCCAGAACAAAAAAATATAGAAAAATTTGGCAAAATGCTTGAGCAACTCATGTGCATAAAAAACGATGCTAAAAAAGTCGACAAAGCTTTAGAATTATCTAAAGACAAGGAAACAATCGCAGAATACGATAAAGTAAATAATAAAGATTCTTTTAGTAGATAACTAATTTTAAATAACCAACTGATTCCCAGACATTTTCACACGAACTGAGCAAACAACCAAAGTGCAAACCTAAAAGCACCGATGAATACAAACGTGTGATGGAAGAGATTGGAACTCTTCTATCAATGAACATGGAAGTTGTAGCTTCTGGCAGCACCAGTGTAGTACAGGATGATGACTTTGAAATGGAAATCGAGATATCGGACATAGACCCTCTAACCAAACGCCGAATGACACATCCCGTTAAAAACTCTATTTGTGGACATTACTATGATAAATCTACAATTCTAGAGTCTATTAAAGTGAATCCGAGGCTGCGGTGAGTTAAACATAAATCATGGTGTCATCGATTTATATCAAAATAACTCTCCCCGAAACAGATGCCCTATAGCAGGATGTGGAAACAACCAGTTTGTACAGAAAGCTCACCTTGTTGAAGACCCAGTTTTCAGAATGAAGCTCCAAAGAAGAAACGAAATGAATGAGAATAATTAGTTTTTAATAAACTCCCAAAAATAAAATAAATTTAAAAATACATGTATATTGTGTCTAAATCTAGTAAGAGTTAGACGGTCTACTTTTATCAGTCACTCGGCGAAATGTTTTGGGCTGCGCTAATAAGAGTATCATGAATATCCTTGGCAGATTGAACGTGACCACGAACCGTTGTTAAATACTGAGGGTAAGACATAGGGCCATTGGTATTGTCTGGGGGCATGCAGGGATCAACTCGGACAGCAGTTACTGCTCCCGGGAGATAGTGCTGCGCCGAGGACAATTGCTGAACACACTGAATAGCTGTTTTAAGATGTAATTCTATTTGATCACAGTAAGAGTAGAAATCTTCAAGATGTTTGTCAAAACGTGCTGGGTTGCTGGTGTCTCTCTTTAGTGTATCCGCCAAATTGTTCTGTTGTAGTGATACAGCTCCATGCTTGAACGTAAGTGATAGTGATTCCCTCAGAGGGCCGAAGAGGCTCTTGACTTTCGATATATTGTCAATTTTCTCGGCTTGTTGTTGCTGCTGCTGCTGTTGAGGATTTGCTTGCTGCATCTGTTGTGGAGCCATGACGCCTTGCATTTGCTGAGCTTGTTGTGGTGAAGCTTGTTGCATCATTACTGGTGATACTCCAGCGGGCATCATTTGTCCACCCATTCCAGGTTGAGGCATTCCGTGCATATTCATTTTTGGACACAAAACTCAAATAAAATGATCTACTCGAATAATTTGTTTCTTTCTCAAATTCAGAAATCAGAAATTTGCAAAGCAACGATGACAGATAAGTTTAAGTGATACCAAGTGCAGTTGTTTTTCGTCCCATACACAAGTACATGTTTAATAACTTGAAATTTTTGAAACGTTGAAAACCTGTTATAAAATATTGTTTCTCTGAAAATTGATCTCTTTTATGGTGACTCCGGTATCTTTTTCAAAATAAGAAAACCATTATTGCTTGGTGTATTTTTTGGATCTAAAAAATTATGCAAACTATAATTTAAAAACAAATTAAACCCCATTGAATTTGTCAATGATTTACCCGCCCTTACTTAATGATTAAAAAAAGAAATAAGGGAACTGACAGACATTTTTTAAAATCATGAAACGTCAAATTGAGTCCCCTCAAAGAGACCAATATGAATAACGTTTAGCTTATGTTAAAGATGTAGGATATTTTAACAAAGAATCAATTATAACTTTGAAAGGCAGCATTTGGTTACATTTTTAAAAATAAATACATTTCACTTTCTTTTTGACAAATTACAGATAAAGAAACTACACAAAGTTACTGTACATATCCAATTTGTTAATAAACTATGCATTTGAAAATATGCTTTAGGTATGTAGCAACAGTACAGGTTCGTATCCTTTCCACGTATTCTTTGAAGGAATTATTCCATATTCCTTTTTATTGTTATTTTTGAATAAAAAAAAACCATGGCGATAGTTTGGCTAAGTAATAGTAGTTTTGTCGATAACTTTCTCTATATTTTTAAAGAAAAATGTTGAGGGAGCAGTATTCTGCCCATCTTTTCAACTTTCACTCTAAAAAAGAAAGTATGTATTCTTTCATAATATTTTCAATCACATTCTCCACTCTATTAACCTTTTTTTCTGAAATGGTGGTGTCTTCTAAGCACCTTTTCTAAAGAACCTTGACTTTTTTTTACATTTTCAGCAGGATTTTCAATTGAGTTAAAAAAAGACAAAAATAAAAATAAAGTCATAATTTCCAATTTGTTTTATTATAAAAGATTTTATTTTTTAATTCTAAATATCTGTTTTATCACTATTCATTATCCAGAAAAAAAACTAACTGATAAAATGGAAAAGTGTTAAGATAATTTAACATTTTACAAATAAGATTAAATTAGATGTAAAAAAGTACTTTCAAGTCTGTTTCGATAGATGGAATTTTTTAACGATAACACAAACATACAGAATAATCGACTTTTAACGAAAATTAAAAGAAAAAAAGGAAACTAAATGAAAACTGACTTGACTATATCTTTCTAAAATGAGCGGTTTAATAGAAAACCAGTGTCCAACAATGATTAACATATGCTATTTCACTCGATTTGTGGAACTTAGTGTTTATGAAACTTAACTGCAAATACAATTGATTGGATGTTTTATTTTTCGAGCGCCAATCTTCTTACAACTCGGTCTTCTTCGGATTTCCGCTACGATCGTAGGCCTTCAGTTCTGTGGTGGCGTGCTTGGCAATGTATTTAATGAAGTCATTGACCTCTCGGCCTTCATTGTATGAGACAGGTTTGTCTTTGGCGTCTTTGGGCAGCCAGAACAGAGTTGGGAAGCCACGGACATTGAATGTTGGTGGGACATCGTTAGCAGTGGCATCCATCTTTACAATAGCGACTTCTTCGCCTTGCAGTTTGTCGGCAAGTTCTTCGTAGATGGGAGTGAGCTTCTTGCAGTGGCCACACCATGGTGCATAGAACTCAATGAGTGTATCTTTGTTGTTATTGATTACGAGTTCGTCAAAGTTCTTTGCTACGGCAACCTTAACTGCGGCATCATTGCTCTCTGGGATTGGTTCTGACTTAATGTAGGGTTCCAATTCCCCGTCAATCAATTTCTGGGCAAAAGCTTGCAAGTTCTCAACAGAGAACTCTTCCTTCATGGTGTATTTCATGCCCTTTTCGTCGCGAGCCAAAAGCACTGGCTTATCTCCAACAAAGTCATAGCCGTACTCGTTCAATTCGTGTTGGAATTCATCCTTAGCGGCGATGGCAAAGTTCAGCTGTCCAACAAACTCCTTGGCAACCTTGAGAACACGATTCCTCCAGTAGTTGGTTCCCTTGGGGTTTTTGGCGTAGTCGACAGAATAGTAGGCAGTGATAATGGGGTTCTTGAAGTCACTGGCAACATCTTGGGTCTTGTGACCAACCAAACCGTGGCTGTAAAATTATTTATTTATCAAATTTTGCACATTAATTGTGAATAATTTATCAAACTCACAAGTTAGCTTTGATAAAGTTTGTCAGATCCAATTCAGAAGATCCATCGAATTTAACAGAAGATGGTTCAAATTTGTTTGCCAAGTGTGGTGCACGGAACAAAATGATGGCATCACTGTTAAAAAAATTAAAATTTATTTGAAAACAAAATAATAAAAGTGAAAATCAAAGTATAATTACGTTTCGCCTTGTTTCTCTAGAACAGTTTTTGCACTGGAATGTCCAAAACGGTACTTCTCCCTCATTTTGTCAGCAAATTTAGTGAAAATGTTTTTCACCTTTGAGTCTGTTTCGAAGAAACCAAATATTGCGGCTTCCTTTGCGGCCAAAAATTTGTCGAATTCTTCAACACTAATGATTTCCTTTGATGCTGGGCCAACTTGTGCTCGCATGAACTTAGCAATACCAGCTGCTTCACGTGGACCATTATAGTCTTGAGAAACTTCTCCATTGCGGAATATTTTCAGAGTTGGATATCCACTGACCGAGAACTTATTACAAGATTCCTTTCCACCTTCGGTACAATCGACTTTAGCAAGAGCAATTGGTGGATCGTCACCACGAAGAAGCTCAGCAGCTTTGGCATATTCGGGTTTCAGTCTTTTGCAGTGGCCACACCTGTAAAAAAAAATAAAGAATTGGAAAGTGTGTCAAAGATTTGTACAAGAAGTGGACTCGATTGCACGAGTCAAGAGTCCAATACGGTAAGCCGGGTGCAGTAGCTTAGAAAAACACTATTTTACTCTTTTTCTGACTTACATATTTCAAGGGGAATTAGGTATGTATGTAGATGTTTTTGACAAAGTATCATGTCTATTATGACATCTTCTAGTTAGCTGTTGCCTGCTTTAATATAGGTACCTTTTTTCTTATAAATAGAGTGAATTTTGGGGTACTCAATGTAAATAGGTACATTGATTACTAAACTTGATGAGATTTCTTTTTATTATTTTAATTTTGGCCTACCTATCTAAGTGTTGTTACCAGGTATTGTATAACGTATATGGATCATAAAATTTTAGTACATTTAGAGGTGAGCTGGTGGCTCTGGTCATTTACCTCCACTCTCAATGATTCTTGACGTCTATCATTGCGTCATTCTTTTCTATGAGAGTACTATAAATTTTATATACAATGCCGCAGGGTAAGCTAACAAAAGTCGACCTCAAGCTACCTACAACATCCTCCAAAAGAAGTAAAATTTAATTTTCTCCTCGAGGATAAACTACCTATGATTCCTGAAATTGAAACCTTAATGACATCAGATTGGAATCTGGTATGAATATGTAGAGAGAAACTTTTTGAATACATAATTTTTTAAATTAATTTCACACTTCTTACTTTTAAGTTTACATATTTTTTGATCACTAAGTAAACTTAAAAAAAACTTAATTATATTTTGGTTAATATGTTGTCAAATTATAATTAATTAACACTCTCATGAGTACTCAAACGATGTTTCATACAATGAATTAGGTATCTATAGATTTATAACTTAGCTTGTCAAAAAAATGGGACACTTGAAGAAAAATCTTTGCAATAGTCTTGTTTTGTTAACATTCATATTTTTTTAGGAATTTTAATTTGAATTTATTTCGCAATTATATCCAAGTTTTCTTTCATTATGCCGCATAGTAATTTAAATACTGGTTAACAAAGATAGAAATTTGGGAGAAGACAAAAAGAAATAAATCCAAAGGCTTTTGTTTAAAATTAATTTTAGAGACAGAGCTACTTTAATAATTCTATTTGTGCCCTAAATAAATCTGCAGCTAGAATTTCACTCAAGTCAGCTTTGGAACGGTTCTTCCTATCTTGCATTAAGTAGAAGTAATGGATAAAAAGAGGTTTCCGGAAGCGGATTCATGTGCAAAAGTATACTACATAATTCATTATGCTTTTGAGGTGCAAGGGAGGGACGGAATGCACTAATGTGAGCAGAGTTTATCCAAGACCTCATAAAACCAAGGTTTAAACTTGGAGTTGAGAGCATAATAATAAACGGTTACTTTTCTTATGTTAACTTACTATAGAATGTTGCATGTTCAGCAGGATAACGCGACTCCAATCCAAAGTATAGTGTAATCAACGTAGCTCTGATTTCAAAGGAACAATATTAGTGTGTTTGAATAGTATTCTCAATAATTTAAGCTAAATCTTATACACATTCTATTGACCGTACAATTAAAGATAGTAGACATAAGCTTTCTAACAAAATGAACCCTTAGTGGTACTCCACTCGTCAACAAAAATATCAGTATATGGTCTTTGGGGTCGTACACTCGATCGAACAAAACGAGTTAGCAACTAATAAATGTCAATTTTGTTTCAATTTCGCTCCTAATAACATGGACCGAAGCTTGTTGCCTTACAAAAGTACGGAATAAGTTCTTAGAATGGCAATAAAGTTCATGCATTATGTTCATCGCCGGTTCGAAATAAATTCAAGAGCAGCAGACAGCCCAAAAAGTATAGACGTCCGCGCTTTGCCCGCATTTGTACGCTTATGAAAGCAGTACGGGAAAAAATACTGCTTAAGCAACTTCGGGTGTAAGGTACAGTTCACCTAAGTAGTATCAAAAATATCAATAGATAGACGCACCGCGTCACTGTAGGTCAATGACCACAACGTTTAATGGCTGGCATAAAAGCAGGGCACAGTCATTTTGAAACTATTAATATAATTAAAATTATAATAGGTCCGTTTGCGTACTTTCTGCACCAAAATTCGTAAAAAGAGATATTTTAAAGAGTGGGGGTAAAATTCTCTCACCAAAAAAAACTACAAAAAAGTAAGCGAACGGGTTAGGTTTGGTTAATGTGGCTGCGGATACAAAAACCACACACTTAGGCCAGAAGAAAAGGCCCATTGTGATACCACATGAATCTAGAGAATTACTTCCCACTAGTCGAACCATTTTGAGCTTTTTATAAAGCGAAGGAGATATTTGATATCCTTTTTAGCTAGTTCACTGGGATCATCAAGAGTATTCTCCCAGATGAAGTTTGCGTCTTCGTGAAAGAGCAGGGCAGGTGCAGAGGAGGTGAGAGATTGTTCCTTCTTCTTCCTCGTCCATATAGCTCCTGAAGAAGTCATTTGAGGCTACACCAAGTCGTATTGCGTGTCTGCCTATAAGACAGTGTCCCGTAAGGACACCTATTAGGGAGCTAATATGAAAAGTCAGCTTTGGGATAACAAGTCATTAGAGCGCTTTAAGTCCAATGAAGGCCATATTAGTTTTGTGGCTGCGCATGTTGGTAATTGTACCAATGTTGTAAATTTTAGCGAACGGGAAAACAACAAATTTTTCACACAATATTACTGTCTTTTTGGTGTTCTTTGAAAATTTGTTTTTAAATTTTATAACTGACAGCAAAAGCGAGCAATTTATTTAATTTATTTCAATTTCTACCAAAATTTGAAATTTTCACAAATCAGCTCAAAGAAATTTCTTGGGCTAAAATTCGTAGGTTGGGGAAATATTTTACTCTCTCGTGAGCGCTCTCTTTTACGAAAAACTACGAAATTTTTGAGTACGCGAACAGGATTTGGTTAAATTTCGTATTTTTTAGTAAAATTTGACTGTTTTAGGAGGGTACGCGAACGGACCTATTATAGCTAAATACCTAAATATAATAACAAGGAATACTATATAGTTCTAAACTAATGGTGTTTTATATCTGGGACAGCCTATGGCACGACTACGTGTTATAAGTACCCCAGCCAACAAGAATTTTAGTTTCTGAACAAATAGTTTCATTAGGCATCCACAAATCTTACTACCTATTTGCAGAGATTGGCTAAATATTAAGAAAATGACAAAAAAGAACGAAATTCTTTTCGGCTTGGCAACTATTGGTTCAAACGAGTATGAATATGAATCATTATTGGTCATAAAACTCTTCACTAAAGAACAAGTATGAGTGAATAGTGCTGCTAACGAAATTAATCTGTTGCTTTTCAATAACAATGCAAAATTATATGTGGCATTATACTATCTACATTATCTACTTGAGATTCAAAAACGCTTTATCTTATCTTATTAAAACAACTTCCATGTTCACTCAAAAACCGGCAATAAAGAAAAAAATGAATGTAAAAAAAAGATGTGTTTTTTTTATCTAGAACATCATTTATCGATTTTTCTTCCAAAATTTTTAATTGAATTCCTTTGGGTGTTGTAAAGAAAAAAAAATTGTTGGATAAAATTCCACAGGAAATAAATTTATTAGAAAGGTTATCGATGGTCATACGTGGCGTTGGCGATTACACTTAACTCCGAATTACATTTAGGCTTTTTGTGTGTATAATGATGCGGCGTTAAGTGAAATGCTTTTCATTTTCATTTGGTTATCCAATAAAATCTTTGTATAAAATTTAATTATTAGAAAAAAAACTTACCATGGTGCATAGAACATGACCAATGTTGTTTCGTGTTGTGCCAATGTTGAATCAAAGGTGTCATCAGTAAGTTCCAGAACATCTTCTTCGGCGCCGTTTACCGATGCAAAAACGCAAAGGAGTGCCACAACGACGGCTAATTTCAGGGACATTTTGTGTTAAGATTACAATTTGAGTAATATTTTTTGAAAATAAACTAAACCACTGAAACACAAATCAATTGTGTTATTTTCTTTTAACAAACGCTCTTGTCTCTTGTGGCACTTAAGCTGAGGAGCAGGAAACTTCTAACAAAATTCACCGGCCAAAATAATCTCAGCGGAACGAAGCAACGAAGTACGAAGACGGAGACGGAGACGGGATGTGAACTTTTTTATTTTAATGGTTTTTGTTCATTTCACCACGTCGTTTTCCAGTCATTTTCCAGGGTGCGACGTTTTTGTGTTGGCTGAATTTGATTGGCTAGAATGTTCTATGTTTCGATTTGGTGTTTTTGTCAGTGAAGCCAAGTTTAAAGTTGAATCGCTTCTCTTTAGGCCCAACTATAATAGACATAAGCTAGCATATGCGCGCATAAGTAAACGTACGAATACAAAGAATCTAATACGAGTGACCATAATGGAGTCTAGCTCCGTTTCGTTCAATTTTTCTCAGTTTCGTTAACTTAAGCAAACTTAAGCAAGAGCGATCCCAGTCGCTCGCCGCATAAGTAAATCTGACAGTTTGGATCAAATACACACAGGCCAACTCCACTGCAGATAATTTCTCTCAGAATGTTTATCATAACCGGAAATCAGCCTCATAAACTTATTCATAGTGTGCGTGTCATTTCTCTTCTAATTTATGAAATTTCCCCAAAAAACTCATTAGTTATTTCTATGTATGCGTGAAAACACGTCAATTTTTCTCTTTGAATTCTTTCACATTACAAATACAACAATGTAAACAAATGGGTTTTGGAGGGTAATACGTACGAATGATTTATATCTTCATAAAGAGCTGCGAATATTATTTTGACATGTAGATAAGTGAGCAAAATTGCATTATGGCTAACCGCAGTAATTTCACAAACTTAAGTGAATTTTCGTTGGGTTTTTGACATAAGCTTATGTTTGCTTATGCCTATTATAGTTGGGCCTTTTCACTTCACCCATTTCGTTTGGTACCAGTTTTAAAATTAAACCAAGCGGAGACTTAAAGGCGATATCAATGTTTTGTAAATCGCCGGAAATAAATGTTCAGCTTATCTTTTTTCAGGTTACCTTCGTGTAAATAAAGAAGGCAATAACTTTTTGATTTTTGTGGAAACGCAAAACCAGTTGTCCTGTCAAATTTGTAACCTGTATTAATTTATTGTAAGTGTAAAAAGGCATTCGCGACATTCATGCTTGGGTAATTGATACCAAGAAATCGAATCATATCATATAATTTCGCATGTATGTAGTATGGTATCAAATAGAATTAAGTCATAAAATCTGGTAAGAAAAAAAAGTGCCAACATATTATCAGAGGTTTCAAAACTGTCAGAAATTTGTTCAAAAGTTCTTGCAATCATGGGAACTTAAAGCTAGCCATACATGACAGAGCCAAAGATCCAAATGGATCCAAGCCGATCCTAAATCGACCGTGTGTGGGGAAACTGAGGTGTTTCGGTTTGGTTCTGCCGATCCATTTGGGTTTTTAGCAATTCAAAAATCAACAAACTGAAATCGAAATGAAGATTATAAAAGATTGTGATTGTGTTGCGGCTCAATGTTTAAGACCAGATGACATTAGCCAGGCCACCGTGCTGCCGCTTCTCGCTGCCAATTGAAGTTGAGTTGGCAGCACCTCATCTTAGGCCAGGGCTAAAAGGAAGAAGGAAAAGAAAAAGGTTGACAGGAAAGAAAGTCAGGAAAGAAGAAGAAGAAGAAGGAATCGGACGACCTAAGGAGAGGGAGGAAAAAGGCACACGATGTCCGCTGCGGGGGTCGCGGCATGCTTGTTCGGCTCGGCTATAACTCACCGGTTGGTGGGGGGGATCTTGCCCCCACAGACGGACCACTCCATTTACAAAACATAAATCATGCCTGGAACGATGAAAAAAAAAACGATACGATACCACCACCTAATTGCGTGCACCACGCTCGCAGCTGCTGGTGACGGTGCAGCTGGGCCTTAAAATTCCCGCCCCTCCATGGAATCCGGTAGGCCTGCAGAAAATCCGGACTCCCCGTTGTTGCCTCTCCTCAGAGCTCAGAGCATCATCTCTGCCGCATTTGTCATACTATCGTCACTCCCCTTTACTTACCCTACTCATCCCCTTGGGATTCTTCTACTCGGCCATCGAGCTTTTGGCCCGATAACAAAAATGATTACACAAAATTTCTGTTTTCAACTTGACATACATCAACCTTATTGACCTTTATTCATGTCTTAAACAAATTTATAACAAAGAGGCGAAAATTTCTACCAAATTTCCTTTTAAACATATATACAAGGTTTTAAATTTTTAATTTTATGATTAAACCAGAAATTAAAACCGTTCGATGCAAAAATCCTGGAAAAACAAACAGTTTCCTTAGCGGCAACCCTCTCCACTGTCTCGCAACTATTCCCCAGGCGTATTAATTCACGCCCGTTACTCCAAGAAACGCAAAACCCTTTCACCTTCCTACACAAAGAGCTCTATCTTAAGGGGTACCAAAAGGGGCAAAATCTTGCTTCCCGCGAACGAGACGTGGACAGAACCCCACCCAAAACCCTTACCCAAATTTGCCGGTGTCGGTATTTTCCAAACCCTTTTGGACGGCACTTTCAAATTCACCAAAAAAACTAATTAAATAGGACTGAATCCTCACAAAAAAAATGAAATTTCGCTCGGATAAATGGCAGGAACAAAGGTTCACATACATATATATATATAACCAAAACTGGCCTCTGCAACTGGAGAATCTTAATTCGGCTGGATTCTTGTATTTCGGCTCCTCCTGCCTCGCTTTATTTCTCGTCGTCGTACCGATGGCCGGCAACTTTCTTGCCAAATTTTCTTGAGTTGCTTCGGTACTTGTTGCGACGGTCTACGAAAATTATCTTCAAAAATTACGAAAAAAAATGAAAAGGGGAGGTCGTTGGACCTATAAAAAACTTCAGATTACCAGTCGCCGATGACCGGAGGATAAATAAACAACGGGGATGGGGCGGAATGGCGGTAGGCGACGACCAAGGGTCCGGCAGCAAGAAAAAAATATCGTAAGTACCTAATCCTTTAATATTATTAACATCCATGTTGAATTTACTTAAATATCTTTTCTCATTTGTGTTTTCAGGTTGTACTTTAGCGCCAGCGACGCCTCTGCTGCCACACAACTTGGTGGTCACCAAATTGCGGCTCACCATGAGGACAACGACCTCCGCCGACATCCCTCCGCTGGTGGTGACGACCAGCGAGGACAATATCGTAAGTAAATATGTTCTTATGTTGATGTTTTGTCTACCTATCTCCATCTTTTGCATTTCAGGGCAATTTTTTCCGCAGCCGACGCCTCAGCTGGCCAGGAACGATTCCCCAACGGGGTGGTTTTGTTGAGGATCACGACTATGACGACAGGCAGCGAGAACAAAAATCGTGAGTATAAACTAATGTGTTATTGTTTTCCTCTATTTTAAATGTATTCTGTTTTTATTTTGTAGGAACAAAATCTGCGCCGTTCGACGCCTTAGCTGCCAAACACGCAGCCGTAACAAAACTCAAGCCAACGAGCCAAGGCTCAGCTCCGTGCGTCGTATTTGGGGAATCAACGAGCTAATTAGTAATGCCTGTTTAATCAATCTTATCTCGCCACCTAACAACTGTCTAACTTTCTCAGAAAATCTCAAACAAAATTAAACAAATCCTTAATGTCTCTATCCCTCTGTGTATTTCTTCTGGGTAAGTTACCAACTTTTTTTATATGGGGTTACTATTTTTGGCTTACAAGTACTGTAATTTGAAAATGTTTGGCTTTTTTATGTTCATTATTATCCAGATACACATATATTTTTTTGTGCTCGATTTGAAAAGTAAAAAAATAATTAATAAACGTGTATGCCAATGGCTCTGAGCCAACTGGCTCGGTCGTGTATGTTTGGCTTAAGACTGCAAACAAATTTTGCCAACCGTGAGAACCGACAATTCTTATTGGGTTAGTTGGATATTACAAGCTGGAACACTGACACTGGAGCACTGATAGATGTGACTTAATACCCAGTTTACAAGGAGAATTGAATCGGAATTGAATTCGGATTTAGCGCCGCATATACCTGGATCGGATTGAAATAGGACTACTCGATACGATCTCACAAAACGGGGTAAATCGAATCGAAAATTGTTTTGTAAATCTGAATCGAGTTATTGGTGTGCGTGTGATATGCTTTTTCTTTCTTGTTTGTTTTCAGATGAGTTTATTTTGGTACGCGTTTTTTGGTCTAAGCATTATTTTATTAAAATTTTAAAACTACGCAATTTCGTATCTAAAAAGATAGAAGTTACTCACAACATAGTACGTATACAAATAAAGCCCAAATGTCATTTGGGTGTTAGTATCTTACAAACAGTGTAGGAATCTAAAAGAAAATGCAATGGTAATGGTGGTAATGGTCTGACGTGTTGCTGGTTAGTGGAGGGGTGAGGAGCGTGGATAAGGATAAGTCGATATGGCAGTGAAACTACCAGACCGTGGCAGGAACATCTGGAAAAGGAAAGAGGAACACCAGGAAAAAGGGAAAGAGTGTCTACTCCCGAGAACGAGGCCTGCTTGCTATGCGCAGCGTCAGCTCGTCGGACGTCGGATGTGGGGGATCTTGTTCCCGGAAGTAAACGTCACCAGCAGCCAAACATAAATCAGGCTGGTTTACTAACAAAAAATAAACAAAACTCAAAATTTGAAGCGGACGGACGTTCACCACCCCAAGGGCACTGCCAGTGTTAGTGCAGCGTGGCCTTTACCCACCCAACCATGAAAATCATTCGGCCATGTTTGGATTCTCCCTCTATCATCCATCTCTTTCCCTCAAAAATCTCTATCTAGGTCCAGAATTGACATTTGGTACGAAATGGTCCATTTCAACTCGACCCCCATGTAAACGTATAAAGTACGAAGTGTTAACAACTAGTGGTTCTACTTTATCCAAATCCAAACCAATTTCAGAACTCAACAATCAACATGGTAGGTAAATAATTCTTGTTTTGTTTATTAATTTATACTTCATTTTATTATTTATAAACCTAATAATAATTGTATTTTTCTTTTTCAGGATCTATCTAACATTTCTAGTTGAAGTCCTCATTCATGGATTTCTTCACAACCGGGTAAGTTTGTTCTGAATTTCCCTCTCAGGGAATGTTCACATTGTTTTTTTTTTTCTTCTTATCTAATCTTTCTTTTGCATTCTAGGTCTAGGAGGCAGTTCACCAGGCGTCCGCAACAGACGATATTGTGAGACTTATACCAAACGGTATAAGTGTGTGTTAGAACTATACTTATTTACATAACAAAACAAATAAATAAAATAAACTAAAGCAATACTTCTATCTTGAAATAATTAGTCAGTTTGGATTTGATTTTTAAAAACAACCAGGGTGATAAACGGTGACCAGCGTTTTTTTGGGATGCCAATGGGCAATCCACTATCTCCGACTATTGCAGATCTGGTTTTGGACCACGTTTTAGATGAATGTTTAAATAACATAGAAGAAAAACCTACGTTCATAGCAAAATATGTTGACGACATATTTGTAACGGATTCCACCCAAAAATTCATTTCACAATTGAATTGAATGAGGTCAACAAAACAATATATGTAAAAATCTACCGTGAAGAAAATCGTTTGCTTTTTGACTGGTATCAAAAACCAACATCATCTGGAAGACTAGTCAATTTCCGATCAAACCAAGCAAGGCATATTATCATCAATACTGCGTCCAACCTCGTGAATAAAATTTTCAAAATAAGTGATGTACTATTCCACGTCGCCAACGAGAAAAAATTCATCAAAATCCTAAGTGATAATGGTTATCCTTCTACCATAATTCGAAGTCTCCTTTTAAAATACAAAATGCAAATTCCACGAGAAAATATTGATGAACCCGTTAGAACGCGCCACAAAACCATGGTTTACGTCCCAACTCTATCCGAAAACTTCAAAAAATCCATTTCCAAAAAATTGACAGAGGTTCGCGTTGCTTTCAAATCAAACAAAACACTTGACCATTGTTTTACTAAACTCAAGACGAAACCTGATAAGGACAAACAAACAGACGTGATCTACAAAATTAACTGCAATGGTAAATCAAATGAACCGTGCAACCTGTGTTATATTGGGACCACAAAACAACTTCTTAGACAACGCATCTCGAATCATAAGTCGGACATAAAACTAAAAAATTCTGAGAAGACAGCCTTGGCCAGTCACAGCATTGAAAGCGGTCATTCTCCAAACTTTGAAGGCGTGAAAGTTCTACAGACAGAGAAACATGTTTCGAAACGATACACGTTAGAAACATTACATATTCTGAACAACAAAAACAACATGAACCGAAAACAAGACACACAAAACATTTCTGCTGTATATTGCTCTCTTCTTTCTTCTTAAATATAATTTGTGCTTTATTCAATTTAGACTTAACTTCATTCTTCGAAGTGCTAATTATATTCATAGTTTTATTTTTAATTTATATTAATTAATATTAAATTGTTTTTCCTATTTTTCTTGAGTGAGTAAACTGTATTGTATTTGTATCCCATTGAAATAACTAAGATCATTTGTATATTTTTTGTGTTAAAGAAGTTCCCCTGAAGAAGGCAGCAACCCCTGCCGAAACGTTGGGAAAGTTAATGTAACTTAATTGTTTCATTGCGAAAATTACAGTGACCAAAAAAGCTGACGGAAAACTATACTTCCACTAATCACAATTATTACACAAATTGGTCAATAAAAAAACTCTATTAGAATAAAATAATCGCGCGTACTTAACCTAAAAAAATCATTCTTGTTTTGGTTTCGGTGGTGAATGGTGTTCGGCTGTGCGACGAATTAAAAACTCTCATGTGAAAGAAATGTCAAAATCGACGAATATTCGTTCACTCGTTGGTCGTGCTCATGTGAATAGTGCTTAACTCGGGAAGGAAAATGTGTACAGCACTTAAAGACAGAACTAAATGAGAACAAACCAAAGAGGAACAGATCGATTGTTTTATCATCTGTGGTGTTTTTGCTGTCAACAAGTTTATTTTTTTAAGCGAACACACCCCATTACTTGTAGTTTTGTAGATTAAGAATTGTTTATGCAAATACATTTTAATTTTAATTTTGTTTCGAATTGACAAAGCTATAGTTCACCTTCACATATTGCTTCAAAATATAAATAAATATTATCTAAAAAATGCTATTACTAAAAGGCGAAGCCGATTCGATAAACTTAGAAGGATATACGGCAATTGTCCCAAGTATCGGAGTGGGAAATGCCGGCCAGCTTGCATGTGATCTAATTATCTCGACTTTGAAGTTGAAAAGAATTGGTAATATTTGGCATGAAGCTCTGATTCCAATAACTGGACCCTCTGCCTTTCAACACGAAACCAATACAAAGGCGGCCTCATGCGAGGTCTACGTCGATGAGTCAAAAAAAGTGCTCGCTATCCAATTACGTTCACCGCTCATATCAATGCACCTGAACGACTTCCATGAAAAGTTAGTGGAATTGCTTCAAAAATGTTCCAGAGTGATAATACTTACAAGTAGTTTTGGCTACGAGAAACACACAATAGAAGCCAGTTCCTTTGAGTACATTGCCAATAAAGAATTTAAACAAAATCATGCCGACCGGCTCGGAGCCCTACAATGGACTGAATTTTCTGGAGAAGTAGTACATGGGGGAGGCAACGCACTTAAGCTTTACAAAGCCTTAGATGGCAACAGTGTGCCAGCGCTATTGCTATTTAAATATGTTTTGGAAGGAGATAACACGATGGATGCTTCACAATTAGTAAAAGAATTGGACGATTTACTCGAAGCAGAAATCAGAATGAAGTCTGGGAGTTCTTTGAAGTTAACTGCACCAGTTTCATGGAAGCTCATGTATGGCAACGAAGTTGGAGATTTGATTTTCTAGGATAAATTTTGGAAGTTTAATAAAAGAGGGTGCAAAGTTAAGGTGGCTTTTTTATTTAAGGGTCAAGAATTTCAATTCAATCACTAAAAACAATAAATACCTATAAAAACACAAATTATATTGCGATGGTCTCCTATTTATTAAATGGATAAATAAAATATACAACTTTTGTTTTGTATCGCATATTAGAATGGTCATACCTACATCATGAGCCAAATGCATCGTCGTGTATGCTATTAACCTAATTGGATATATGAATTTCTGAAAATCCAATCTAATCCGGACCCAATCAGTCCTACCACCAATCGGCCAAGCAATTCAGATTCTTAAAAGTTCAGAAACCCACTGATCCGAATTTGATATACATACATATGTTTATGTGCGACCTTTTTATCCATTAACGCGTATAACAAAAACCATCGTTCGATAAATTGGTCACTTTGACGATCGCCGTCTTTGCTATATTTATAAAGAACAAGTCAACAAATTTGCAATCAACCATCACTTTAGCTGATTAGTCCAAGATTAATATTTAATGTATATGTACATACTTTTACTTATTCTGATTTGTGTCATCTGTAAGCGTTTACGAATATTTATTATTTTTCTTAAATGAGGCCTTTACGTCATAATGTCTCTTTGTTAAAGTTCAGAAATCAGAATGCGCAGCGCAGTATTTCTTTTAATTCAAATAAGTTGGAATTTGTAAATTTTATACGTCATCACAACAATTGTAGAAACTGTGCTCCTATATATCCAAAAACACTCCATTATCCAGACCGGAATCTTTCGTACGTTTCACTCTCCAAAACCCGTTTGTTTACATTGTTGTATTTGTAATTTTGACAATTAATCCATGATTAGATGTGAGCCAAACAAAAAAAAAACGATGGCGTGGGCTAGCGGCACTTTGCATAGCAAAAACAAAATGGTGTGGTTAATAAGTTTTTTTCAGGTTTTTCCTTTTACTTTTTTCGGTGAAAAAGTCAGTTTTAAGCTTTAATTTTGCAGGCATTTTGTGGATAGTGAACCAATGTACCTTTTTGTCTTGAAAAAAGCATGTTCAACATCACTTTATTATAATTAATTCACTAATTTAGAGTAATCACTACAAAATTCCTTAAATTTCATAATTAACCTTGAATTATTGTATCAAAGTTGCGTTCGAAGAACCATCAAGTTAAGGGTGCGAGCGCAATTTTTTTTATTGAATTCTAATAAATTTTCGTTAATGAACGGCCCAAATATTTTTTTTGCAAGTAATTAAAATCTGTATAAATTTAACCAATCCAAGTATATTTATAGTTTGTTTTTAATGATTTAAGCTTGCAACTATTTTTCAATTCCATTTTGATTAATAAATATTAAATTAAAAAAAAAAAAGAGTTATAATCTAAAAATACCTTATCCATAACATTCTTGATTGATGGAAACATACATGTATTTGCTATCAAAAAAAACTATGCATCAAATGAACACAATTTAAAAAAAAAATAATCAGAACGAGCTTATAGGCAAACCGAAATGTCAGTCTGAGATTCCGGTCTTGGTAATGGAGTGTTTTTGTATATATCTGAGGTTAGAAAAAAAACTGTTTGTTTTGACAGTTCCGTATTCTGCTCCGAGTTAAAAAGAGGTAAATTATTTCTTAAGTTTCAAAAATGGTAGTATTTATATATCAAAGTGAACAAACGACGAATTGTTAAAAAATATGACCCGTGGATCTTGTTTGTCAACAAAAACAATATAATGTTAAGCTTGTGACTGTAATTGTGACAATCGTAACATATTTCCTTACATCTAAAGAATTTTGTGTTTTATAATCGATCAGTGGTTCAGAAACTTCACTTTATCAATTTCGTTTTATTAACTGAGATGAGATTCAGCTGATGTCTAATTACACAAATTAATTTTAACTTCATGTGTACACATCTTGAACCGCAATTGAACTGTACTTTTTTTTAAGTGGCTCAACAGTCTGTTGAGAACTAGGGCCTAGCGACTTACAACTCTCAACCATTCCTGCGTGCGAGTACTTCCATTACCCGTGAAAAAAAACTTTAGATGGCACAGGCAGCGATTGAACCCAACACCTCTGGCATGACAGTCCAAAGCACTAACCATCACGGGTACTAACCGGTTGAACCGTACTTAATCCAACACAATCGGCAGAGTACATATGCCTTAGGTTCAATATTTTATTTATAACCATTCTTTTGAGCTATTAATTTGCCGGTTTCAAAGGGTTTTGACTAATAATAATGAAATCAGTGAAATTAAATTTCAGAAGCATTTTGTCTAGCTGAAAATTTTAAGAAAATAAAAAATCTTCTAAGAATTGTCTGCGTTCAATCAGATAGGGTATCCGGATACCTTTTTGTTAGTGTTTTACGTGTAAAATAACAGCTGAGATGTCAAAAAAGGAATCCAAAGGTATCCAAGAATTTCTGGGGTATGTAGGTATCTGACAGAACAGCTGATTCAACATAAGGCTGAATTTGAAGGAACTTGAATAATGCTTTCAAATTTGTATGTTTTTTGGTAAAAATCAGGTCATTTATTGAATTATTTGATTTTACAATAACTTTGGACTTCGAAATCAAAATATGTGCCTGCTTTTTGTGAACAGCTAAAACTTGTTCTTATTTTTTTGACAGCTATCTCAATTAAGGTATCTAAAGCATCATTTACATGAGCGCGACCAACGAACGACGAATGAATTACAAAATGTGAGTTTATATACGCTTAAAGACATATTTCCACACAAATTCTTAACAAAACGATAGCAATATAGTTTCTATTTGATTTATGATGCATACTTTTACTTTTCAATATCATATATTAATAAATTTAAGAAAACAAATTTATTCGTCGCAAAAAAATTATAGTTGATACGAACTGTCAAACTTTATTCGCGTTCCACAATATCCACACTCGCAACGAATAAAAAAATCGCGCGTACTTAACCTAAAAAAATCGTTCTTGTTTTGGTTTCGGTGGTGAATGTCAAACTTCAATCGCAACGAATTAAAAACTCTCATGTGAAAGAAATGTCAAAATCGACGAATATTCGTTCATTCGTTGGTCGTTGGTCGTGCTCATGTGAATATTGCTTAACTCGTTCAATAATATGTCTCAAAATCCACCTATCCAAGATAGCGTATCTAGCACGAGATTGAACGCAGCCATTATATCCCATGAAAAATCTGCCGATTGAATCAAATGCCAATTTTGACATTTTCGTCGTATGGGAAACGTCAAAAATCATATGACACAAACCCAATATGCAAATAGTTGCGCAAATTGGGGTTTTCGTAGTTAACTTAAGTTGGGAATGGGGTAGTTTTTGCTATTTGCGCAGTTTACTGTGCGAAAATCGAGTCAATTTGTGTCGTCATTGAATGACCGGCCTAATTATATGATCCCTATTGCACTATTCAAAAAAGTAGAAAATATACATATATTTGAAGATGGATTATTTGTATGAATATCCCTGAAAAGAAAATGATTATGCAAGTAATAAACAAAAATGCTTTCATAGACAAGACACACATATATTTTCAAAGAATAACAATTAAAAAGTATAAGAAGTTCTAGTTTTCCTTACATCAGTTTTTATGAAAGAATGTATCGAAGTAAAAGAATATTTCAACATTGTTCAAAGTTCAAGCGATTAGGTTATTTGCTTCGTTATACAAATTAGTGGATTAAAATTTTCTGAATCAAAGCAAAATATTTAACTTCGATTCATAGCCCTGAACAAATAAAAAATTGCGTAATTCAATAAACTCAGCGTAAAAAGCTTTCAATAGCTACCACGACCAAAGTCTTGTTAGAGCCCGTTCACACGTGTTCATTACACCAATAGGCTGCTTTTTAAAGATAAATAAAAGGAAAATCATTGAGACTTTTAGAACAAAACTGCAGGCAATATGTGTTTTTCTCGTGCTTTCGAAAATGCATTTATAATTAAATTAAGAAATTTTTAAATGCTATTAGGCTTCCAACCATCGCTTCCGAGCACCATGGTTCCCTTACTTGGGAAAAAATTCACTTTTGCACAACTTGTGTCGTGCCAGAAATGTTCGTTTGGAAGAATCTACCTTCTGTTGTTTCTTTTATTTTTTACTTCTCTGATGCTTTAGATACAAACAAATCTATTTCAATTTTAATAAAAATAACAACTGACCACCAATAAGTTTAAGGAATCAAAAGCGTTTGAATCCACTTAATCTTACTAACATTAGTGAGTTAAGCTGACCATATTGGACTTACTGCTGGAACACAATGGTGTCGGAGCCGGAGTCGGAATCGTAACTGGAATAGCTGTCAAAGTATTCAATGTACGCAAATGCAAATGTACGAACACAACGCGACGGAACTGGAATCGGAGCCGTAGCCGGAGTCGGAAGAGTTCACCAACTTTTAACTTTGACGTACGACACATGTGACGTTTCCATTTTTGAAGTGAATAACTTGGTGATTGTATTTTTTTTAATAGTTTTTCATTAAAAAAGTGGAAAAATATTTAAATAAGAAATAAAAGTGAACAAAAAAATATTTTCTGACAAATTTGATGTGGTTGTAAACTGCAAAAATACCAAATAACATCAAAAAGCCGTACGACACATTGTGTGCGTACTTTTTGTGAAACGTACGACAACTATTCCGACTCCAGTTACGACTCCGGCTCCGATTTTGCATTGTGTTCCAGCAGTTAATCAAATTACATCATGCGAAATATAGCAAACCCTCGTGTAAGAGGGGTCTAATTGGATTTTAACATAAACATATACTGAATGGGAACAAACCCAAAGTTACTTTTCGATATCGATAACAACCGGAAATTACTGCGAACATGTCCAAAACGTGGCATCCGCTAGACCATCTTCGATATAGGTATATCGTCGACCAACAACGGATTTCTCGTTCACTTTGTTCGGGTCTGTTGCCGAAATAGCATAGTCTTTTGATTTTCTTTCATTCAATTGCAATAAGTAAGTGTTAATAAAAGTGATTCACCTGTAAAATCTTAAATATATATTTTATCTCTTATTGGCCTATATTGCAAACAATTTTTCAAGTTAATTTATTTGTGATTTAAAAGAGCAATCAAATATTTATCAGGTTCTTCAAAAATCAACAAAATGTGACCGTGAAATTTAAATAAAAAATTATTCTGAAAATTATTTTTTTCTCCAGTAATGTGGTTCTTCATTGCACGTGGCAGTTTTCCTTGATCGTGGATAAGACAACTAAGCCATCTAGAACTGCATGAGCTAGCAAAAGTGCATTTTCAAAACGATCAATCTTGTTTTCAGTGTTAAAAAATGGAATTTACCTAACTTTCTGCTAAATTTTGTGTAGGTATAACTGTTCGGGGCAGAAAGTTCCAGAACACGTTTTTCCATCTCCATCTGTTCTTGCCATCTCATATCCAATTAGAAAGTGGCAGCCATATTTGGTTGCGGCAATATCTACAAATATTTCCTATTAATTTGTGGCAATTTACTGTTACTTACCTATTGGAGACGGGTGGAGTTATGGTTTTGCCTTAATTCTATTTTCCCCACAAAGGGGTTTTTATCTCGATAAAACCGGTTGCTAACTGCACATAAGCGTTTTTCTTAACGATAACGAAGCAAGATGGCTACCTCTTTCTTTGACTTGGAAATTTTGCCAAGCCTCGATTTTGTGTATTCCAAAATGGCGTAATTCAATATGGCGGCACTACGACTACACCGAACCGGCTGAGATTTTGACGAGCCACGCTGTTCTTGATACATTTTAGCTTTTTCCAATTTGTTTCTCTTTTAATTTGCATTTAAAATCGTTTAAGTAGGTAATTGTTTGCAATTAAGTTTAAGGTTTGCCTTTACTAAATGATGATCACATCAGTTCTGCTACAGAATCACATTTCGTGACGAAAGCAAAAATACCAAACTCACTGAAAAAAAATAATTTCCTTACTTTTTTTTTACTATCATACACGATTTTTAGACAAAAGCCTAACCAAATGTGTTTTTATTTTGTCTTGTAGCTCTTTAATACCAGTATGGGGAAAGAAAAGGTTCATATTAACATCGTCGTCATTGGACACGTCGATTCCGGTAAATCTACCACCACCGGTCACTTGATTTACAAGTGCGGTGGTATCGACAAACGTACCATTGAGAAATTCGAGAAGGAAGCCCAGGAAATGGGTAAGGGATCCTTCAAATACGCATGGGTGTTGGACAAATTGAAGGCTGAACGTGAGCGTGGTATTACCATCGATATCGCCTTGTGGAAATTCGAAACAGCAAAGTACTATGTTACCATTATTGATGCCCCTGGCCATCGTGATTTCATCAAGAACATGATCACTGGTACTTCTCAAGCCGATTGTGCTGTGTTGATTGTTGCCGCTGGTACTGGTGAATTCGAAGCCGGTATCTCTAAGAACGGTCAGACCCGTGAACACGCTCTTCTTGCTTTCACCTTGGGTGTCAAGCAATTGATTGTTGGTGTTAACAAGATGGATTCATCTGAGCCACCATACAGCGAGAACCGTTACGAGGAAATCAAGAAGGAAGTTTCCTCATACATCAAGAAGATTGGTTACAATCCAGCTGCCGTTGCATTCGTACCAATCTCAGGATGGCACGGTGATAACATGTTGGAACCATCATCCAACATGCCATGGTTCAAGGGATGGAAGGTTGAACGCAAGGAAGGAAATGCTGAAGGTAATTATAATTCATATTTTATTCAAAACCACATTTTAAACTAAACCACGTTGCGGAAGCACGTTTTTTTTTTTTCAATACTAGTTTCTCATTTTATAATATGCTTTTGTAATAATCAAATTTAAGGAAAAAATATTACCACGCATGATCTGCCATTTTGTATGGCACAGCGGTTGACGGGCATTCCAAAGCTCTGACGTTGCAAAAATGAATTTCTGTGAAAATCAATTTCATCACACATTAGTCATTTAGTATAGACACTAAAGATTAAGTTACTTCCGCTTTAAATGAAAATGCGCATGTCAAAGTATACACATTTTAGAATGCAAATTTATTTTTCCATACATCATATATCATCCACCCCCCACGTGAATTTAATTAATTTTGTTTTTTCTGTTTGTGTTCTCTTTTAGGCAAGTGCTTGATTGAAGCTTTGGATGCTATCCTTCCCCCATCCCGCCCAACAGACAAGGCTCTCCGTCTGCCACTCCAGGATGTCTACAAAATCGGTGGTATTGGAACAGTACCAGTCGGTCGTGTGGAAACCGGTGTGTTGAAGCCAGGTTGTGTTGTTGTGTTCGCCCCAGCTAACATCACCACTGAAGTTAAGTCCGTTGAAATGCATCACGAAGCTTTAGTGGAGGCCGTTCCCGGAGACAACGTTGGTTTCAACGTTAAGAACGTTTCCGTCAAGGAATTGCGTCGTGGTTACGTCGCCGGTGATTCCAAGAGCAACCCACCCAAGGGAGCTGCTGACTTCACCGCTCAGGTCATCGTGTTGAACCACCCTGGCCAGATCTCGAACGGTTACACTCCAGTGTTGGATTGCCACACCGCTCACATTGCTTGCAAGTTCGCCGAAATCAAGGAGAAGGTTGATCGTCGTTCTGGTAAGACAACTGAAGCCAACCCCAAGGCTATCAAGTCTGGAGATGCTGCCATCGTTACATTGGTGCCAAGCAAACCATTGTGCGTTGAATCTTTCTCCGAATTCCCACCTTTGGGACGTTTTGCCGTACGTGATATGAGGCAAACTGTTGCCGTCGGTGTCATTAAGTCTGTGAACTTCAAGGATGCCAGCGGTGGCAAGGTGACCAAGGCCGCCGAAAAGGCTGTCAAGGGCAAGAAATAGCTGCAACCAATGCAGATACTTCAGCAGCATCATCAATGCACCAACTCAACCAACAGCAACAACATGAGCGACGCTTCCAGCAATAACACCAGCTCAACAACAACAACAACAGCAGCAGCAGCAGCATCAACAACAGCAACAACACTAAAAAAAGATAGAAAATATCATTGCTTCCATCGTAAAGAGTTTCGCAGGAAAGGAGGAGACGGGTCTCCGTATTCATTCCATCTACTACTACTACATTTAAAAATAACTATTTAAAACTATTTTTTACTCATTTATTTTTTTTATGAAGAGAAAAATACAACAAACATTACCCACACACTACTCAAGCATTTATATAAATAATATTAATAATATAAATATTATATATAGTTTATATAATGATGAAATATTTGAAAGTATATATTTACATGTCATAGTTTTCTACTCTTGATTTAAAGATAAAAATATTCCTTTTCGTACAAACAAAAAAACAAACGAGTGGGGTGGAAAATGTGCGTGTGCGTTTTGGCTCCATATTGCATTCCCCAGCAAAAACAACAACAATATAACGAAAAAGCACAATGTCTAGACTCAAAAGGAAAGTGTTTGGGCCAAATACTATTTTTTTTTTTTGAATAATAAATGAAAAAGAATTGTAGTTCAAGAAAACAAAAAAAAGAAACAAGGTAAAATACATGCGATTTGGAAGCTTTAAAAAATTGTGTCTTCTTTTCATTGCTTGGGAATTTCGTTTTTCTTTTGATCTTTAAAGGTTTGTTCAGGTTCAAAAGGGAAGTTCATTTAGAAATGCATTCGATTATCTTAAGTTGGCAAGATGCCACGTTTAAGCGTGTGTATCATAGGTTTTTGCCAAATAGGCGAACGTGCACTTGTAGCATTTCATAAGATTGGTTCTTGACGGAAAGGTTTTTATTTTGTGCTATCGTCAGTTGCAAAATTTGAGACATGATATTCTTACTTATTTTCTTTTATTCTTTGGCAGCACGGTGTTTTATTCAGACCATTCATGAAATATACAAAAATCTACACAATCAGAATGATAAAAAAGTATCTGTTCGTAAATCGTAAATTGCTGAGAATTCGTTTTAGTGCTTTAAGTTTCTTAGGTTGTTTACTTGGTTTATCGTTCACTCGAATGGTAAACAGGGGTGGAATCGCGTAAGGTGATTGTTGATTGTTGACAATCAAAATGGATGATTTTGCTCCGGATTTTCCAATAAAAACAAATCACAATAGTTGGCAGTACTAAATCTGTTCTACTTTCGTTTTCAGTATTTGCTTATAGAATTATAGAGTAACGATTTTACGAATTCGAACAAATTATTTGTTGAATCGAGTTAAATAGTAGGGCTCTGAACTACTTCAAAAAGACACTTCTTTGTAGGCTCGACAATTGGGGTCTGGCCCTAGAATCCTTCAACAAGTCCCTCAAAGTACCTTGATAGTGAGAAGACGACATGTACATAGTTGCTTACACAAAATAGCTCAATAAATCGTCGTTTGTAACGTTTTCTGTCGTATTCTGGTGCCTAGTAGAAAGGCTTTCAGTTAGAATCAGTACATCCCAAACAATAATAACTAAAGGCTTTAGTTGTCCTGAATTCAAATCTTACCTTATAATTTCTCAATTGCATAGGTTATTAAAAAATATATCTACAAAATATTTAAAAAAAGAACACTACGTATGCATGTATTTCTTATTAATTGACTAATTTGCTAAGTTCAAATGTTGGCCTTGTCGATTCTCTCATTTGATATGAGTCCTTATTTGACTATATAAAATTTAAGTAGGAGAGTTTTGAGAAATAGGTTTCGGAGTTAATTTTTGTTGTAATTTTGAGTCCGAACTTCGATTTTAGGTATTTGCTCTCATTGAAAAAAAAAAACGTTATCATTATAATTTTTACATTTTAACAAATATATTTGATGTGGTAGCCCTGTTTGGATGATGGATTCGTTATAAGAACAGGTACATTACTTTTAAACCATTTTGCCTTTTTCTGTTAAAAACCATAAGACCAATTTGACCAGTGTTATTTATCTTCTTAAAGGTATAAGTATTTATGTATGTAACCTGAGGGAACCCATCTAACCATATAACCGAATTAAAAGGTTTACTCTAAAACTTGAGCTTGGTATCTGTTACTTAGAGGTTTGAGCTTTATTTAATACAATTATATGGCATGGTTTACGTTTTTCAACATGTTCTCCAAAATGAAAAAAATACATTTTCTGACAAATTTGGAAATATTTGTACCAATTTTTTTCTGATGTTTGAGAACAAGAAAAAGTCGTTGGGAGTCAATTCAAGGCGGATAACACATAAATCCAATGTTTTCTTAAGTTTTAAAAAAATCAGTTTCATCACAATACCTACCAATTTTTGAAATAAATCATCCTTATACGTTCCTGACTATTGTTTCGTTCCAGACCCATGCATCTACGCCATTTGATTTATAAAACCCGCGACGATATCGCACAGGGCTTTTGAGACACCAGCATTCTTCTTCTTCTTGACGATTTTGATTTAAGATAAATCCCATCTTCTGGTATGTCACTTGACGATCTTGCATCACCAGATTTTGCACATCATTCATTGTTTCTGGCACGAAAAATGATTTTTGATGATCATCACAAACTTTGTTGCTCGGCAAAGAGCAACAAGAGAGAGATGGATGTGCATTTTGGCTGGTTAATAGGTACATTTTTGCTTTGATAATCTACTTCTGAAGTCGTTAAAAATCATTTTACGAAAATGGACTCCACTTAAACAATAGCAATACACAGGATGGAACACTGATTTATTTTTGAAAGTGGGTACTTCTAACAGGGAATCTTCTCCAAATTCCATTTGCGCATTAAGTGACCCTGATAGTAAAAGTACGTTCAATTCTTAGCTAGACCACTCTAAAGAAAAAATAAGAAAATGTAAATTCTTTTTCTTTAAATCTGCTTTGGTTGTTTTATGCATGTTTTTATGTTTTTAGAATATGTTTAAATTGTAGTAACGTTTAAAAGAAAAACATTTAATTTGAGAAATTAAATTTTATTACAAAATTTATAAGAAAGGCCATTTTGCAACTTTGCACTACTTATTAATTCTAATTATTATCTTCGTTTTTCTTTTCTTGTTCAGTCGATATATTTACAATATATTTATTCATCCTTTGAATTGAATTATTACTTATACTATCTAATATCCATTGTGGTTGGAGATAAATTTTGTCAGCTAACGTCGGATTGGGACTAGAATCTCCGATAATGTATTTAGCTCGTTTTCGAGTCTCTACTACACGACCTGCGCACAGTATAACTAATTCCGCTAGATTATTCTTTGGAATATTACTCTTTGATGAAATAAACATTGGACCTAGAGCTGAGAATATATCCATTTTATAGTGACTTCCAAAAGCTTGTCTTTGTGAACGACAAATCTATAAAGAATAAAACAAAAATTGTATATCTAGATTATTTTGCTGAACAATGTAAAAGATTAATCTTACCTCAACTGCTGTGGAAAAATCTTGCATTTCATATTTTTCTTCATTTAACCATTGACCAGCTTTAACAGAATCAATAACCCAATTATAATTTAATATCCATAAGCCACGAACAAGACCTCGAAGTAGATTGAATGTGCGTCGAGGCTCATAACTGACTACATGTGTCGTATTTTCGCTTACATTGCATTCAAGTTGAAATCCTTGAAGCTTTGATATTGCCTAGGAGAATAAAATAAAATAAACATTATTCTTAAGTTATTTTAGTATTATTGTATGTATGTATGTAGGTACTTATTTAAGGATAGTTTTATTTAATAATAAAAAAAAGAAACAATATACGATCCTCATAGGCTTGAATAATGAAATGTTTGAGACAGTAAATGTCAAATTTATCAGAGCACTGGGATGATTATAGTAGAAGTCCTCTAAGTGGAGTGTTCGCCTTTGTGATAAAATAGGACATGAACATAGAATATGAGAAATACTTTCCTCCTCCTCTTCACACATTCAGTTTGTGCAGGAATCATTTCGAAATGTATGCCAAAAAATAAGACAATGTCCAAATCTAATGGAGCTAATGTGTCTTATCTTAATAGAGAAAAGAGTTGCTTTTGAGCGTTATCAAGATTTGGCTAAATTAGTTTTGTTGACATGTAAGTGGTGGTGTTAGTCCATTCGCTTTCTCTATGGTGTCATGCTTTAGTATAAGTTTAACATGTAAAAAGATGGACTAAGATCCCTTTCAAAAAAACAGGAGAAATTTTATACTTTAGAGTGGCTTTTTTGTGGATGTTTGACAACCCTTATCTATATGTTAGGCGAAATACTAATACTAACCATCTAGAACTTAGTAAATCTAACATTTTTTTTTATAATAAGCGCACACTTAAGGGGATATTACTACCCTTATTATGTAAAGACACAGTGTGAGCATTAGGAAGAGGAGAGAGAGGTTGAAAGGAGGTGTCGGTGCACATTGGTTTTGAATTCCTGAATATTGCAATGGCTGGGAAAAACAGAGTGTGGTAAGGCATTCCACATTCGCGTAGTACGGCTAAAGAACGAATCTCTATACTTGACAGTACGACCGAAGTTAGGCTCGAGGGTATACTGATGAGCATTCCTAGAAGCGCGAGTATTACGGTTGAACTGTTTAAGGGAGGAATGCAACTGGCTATTTCTCTTGAGCATAAACCGTTAAACTAACGGTAAAAAAGCGTGAGATAAGAAACTTTACGACGATGTTCAAGCGACGTAAATGATCCTATGATGGTGTTATCACCGATTAATTTAAATTTAACATTTTGGATATGTAGTAAAAAAATATTGAAGTTTATGTTTTAAATACTCCTGAAATGATTAAATCGTTACACGGTTCTAAGAAAAGGCTAATGTAAAAAATGTATATTTGTCTAAGAAATTTAAGTTACATATTATGTGTTTCTTATTTTTGCAACCCACATAACCCACATATCCCCTCTTGGGTGGTGCCTGAAGCCAATTTCAAGTTATATTTCTGTATTCTGTAATAACATTATGTTCTGACTAAAATATGCATTTATCGTAAAACCAGTATTTAAGTGTTTAAAACAAAAACACAAAAACAACAAAAAACTAATTTCCAGAAACTAACGTCCATAAAAACCTTCTCAAAAATTACCGTATTCTTTCATTACTGAAAAAAAAAAACAAGAAACAGAAACAAAGAAATTTTAATGTATGGATTACAATATTTAAAACAATGTATACTCATATGAATCATATTTTATTTAGATCATAACAACACTGAATTCTTAATTTGTAGACACAATTCAGTTCTCAATCTCGTATTCGAGATCCTTCCAATACAGAGGCTTAATTTAAAAAAGTGTATTTATGATATCTACTTTAATTCTTTAAGGAGACATTCCTAACAAAAACAGTGAAGATGTTAAAATACTGGGATGATGTTGTACATATGTATGTACATATATTTCGTTCATTTCAGTTTTAGTGACATTTTAAAAATATCCAATTGATGTCTAGATTTTACAATTGGTATCAACAATAGATCAATAACTATGATTTCTAAAATAGAAAATTTCCTGCCGGTATAAATACTTAACTCACTCATCAGTATCTGTCGCATCTGGAAGAAACGCATTGGACTAAAAGTCGCAATACCCATTGCATACAAATTTAATAGAAACCTTTGTACGTTCCTTCTTAAAAAAGAAAGCCAGAACCAGCTTAATCACAGGATGCATTCAGTCCATTAAAATAACAGTTGTCAGACTTCTACATTATAAAATTTTCCACGAAATGTTTAACATTTTCATAGATTTAGAACAAGAATAATGCGAAATTATCCTTTATTAGTTTTATTATCTTTAATTTAATATTCTTTTTGTGCCGAATTAATTGAGTTATCATTTATCAAAATTGGAAAGAAAGTTAGGAAGCTATGATTTTTTGTGAACTTGATTTTTATTATTATACTTTTTTAAATGGCACTGAATTTATTCTCTAAAAGATCCTACAAAAATAATAGCTTCTTAAATGTACATTTTTACATACATATGTATACATATGTATATATATGTTTGATTTAATAACTGATAATTTATTCATTCAGTACAAAGAGAACAATAAAGCCTAAAACGGAAAAAAGGCGAAAAGTGTAAAAAGTTTTGCACTAAAACCTTTTAAATCAAACTTAGATTTGATATTGTTTCTAAAAAGTTTATATTTTGAAAAATTACAGAAATAATTTAAGAAATAAAATAAAAACCGTTCAAATATGAAAGCAGAAAGAAATTGTTTTTTTTTTAAGAACTACATAATTGATAAATTGACGAAAATACAATTCTTTAAAAATATTAAAACCTACATAATATAAACACGTTAACAAGTTGGATAGAGGCAGACAGAAATTTGTAAATTAAATTTTAAAAAAATATACAAACGCTAATGGGTAAGGTGTTCTCTTCTAGTGAATGTCAGAAAATTCGAAGGGATCTGGAGCCTATATATCGTTCGATTACACAAAACTAACTAACTAACAATTTCAAAAATGACAAGTATTGTAAATAGTTTGTTAATAAAGGGTGGTCCAGCCTTAACGAACGATGTTAATTGTTGATGAATACAATTGAGCAAAGCTTTAAGATTGTTTGAAGCTTTTCATTAAAATTAATTTCGTGCACTTCTTGAATTTATGTACACTTTCATATCAGTGGATTCGTTAACAAACAGTATTGCCGCATTTGGGAAAATGATAATCCACGATTCATTATTTGAAGGCAATTTATTCACAGACTGAGTGTTTGGTGCCGTTTTTGATCTGGCGTTGCGGAGGCCGGCGTCATCGGAAATACTTCTTTTAAAATGAGATCGACCGTGAATAGCGTTAACAGTCACAAGATGATATTGGACTTCTCGTGGCCTGAAATTGTAAAAATGGAGGTTGACGATACGTGCTTCCAACAGGATTGTAGCGCTTACCACACACTCAACGAAACAACGGCTCTTTTGCATTAGAAAATCAATGGTCTTGTTATTTTACGTCTTCGTCCCAATGTCAATTGGTGATCATGTGATTTGAACTATCTAACTTCTTTCTTTGGGGATATTTAAAATAAAAAAATATAAAGGCAAGAACGATTTAAGATCTTAAGCATGAGATAATTTGGTTCATTAAGGTAATTGATTCGTTGGCAATGAAAACATGAATTAATAAATGATTTAAAATCATGAAAATAAAATAAATATGATCCAGCAAGTGTTCATATATGCGTTTCGCCCCGGTGCAATGGTTGGGCTCATCAGAAGATGACCATTACACCTTGTCTTGACGCATATTTTCCCGAATTAATCGAGATACCATATAATCCGAGCTACTTAGAGCAATTGCGAATGAGCCCAACCATTGCACCGGGGCGAAACGCATATATGAACACTTGCTGGATCATATTTATTTTATTTTCATGATTTTCATGATTTTAAATCATTTATTAAAAATAAAAGTGTTCAGGGAAAAACTATTTGACTTTTTAAGCCTTTTTCAAAAAAAACATGAATCATTAAATTGGAGAAATGTCACCGAAGCCATTACCGGACATTTTGTTAATATTTCTTCGAAATCTTTTTAGTTTCTGTGCGCTATGGTGTAACGACCCTTTATATAACTAAAATCTAAGAACTTTTGGCGTGACTTGAAAAATGTCTACAATAACAAATCTGAAGAAATAAGTAAACGCTTTAGAAACGTTGTAAAAATAAAACGAAGCAAGGAACTAAAACCCAAAAATTTATTGAAGCTATCACTTTGCCTATTTCAGTAACTAATTCAGGTTTCTTTGGTATACTACTTAAAATAATTTTCCTTTTACTTAAAACTTACTCTGAATGGAATTCAAATAAACAAACAAATAAACAACAAAACGAAGTTTACAAAATGACATGGAATTTATAGAAGAATAACAACCACATTATTGGAATCATGACACATGTAATACTGAACAACAAAATCTCGATGAAACAAATCTCAAAAAAAGATTTTTTTTTTAATCTTGAATGCACACAAATTTTGGAATAAACAAAAATCTAGAATTAAATACTCTTGGAAAAATTGTGTATTCATTCAGATTTTGTTTTTACCTTTAGAGTTTAACATTAGCAAAACACAACAATTTATATTCTCAGCTGAACAAGAGTAAATTGTCAATAATAAAAACACTAAAAACATAAGAAAATATTAAATTTTTCTATAAAATAATGATACAAATCAAGTAATAGAACGATTAAAGCAAACAAAACTATAAGCCATAGTTTAAGGCAAGGCGTTGGATATTATAATCCAGTAAAATTTGTTTTTTATATACTTCCGCTTGATCATAGTTTCTTCACCCTTCTGAATGTTTTTTTTTTTTTTTTTTTTCAAAAAATTAATTAATATTTAAAGACCCTCCTACTAAAACGTTAAGTCTTCTCTGCCACGAATCAACTTTGTTTTATGTTCTGATTACACATAGATTAGTTTGATCAGGAAAAGACCTAAAGCACAAAAACCATTGGCCTAGTTTTTGTCGAAATATTTTTAAATTGTTCATTACTTACGAAAAATTGAAAGCCGTTCTTGATATTTGTTTCCGATATTTCTGCATTCTAGATTTTTGATTTCTCTATTATGGTTTTGGCTACACAGTTCAACATTCACCTTCTCGGGTGCCGGGCCATAGAGACATTCCAGGAAATTGCAAAGCTGACGAACTTGCAAAAAGCGGAACAACTTTACCTCTGCTGGCTCATAATGCTAACATAGGTATCCCTCTAGCTACATGTAAACTTATGCTAAAGCAAGATACCATAGAGAAAACAAACCTCAGGTGGAATAACACCACCACCTGTGTCGCAACAAAACTAATTTGGCCTATTCTTAGCGCCAGGCGCTCAAAACAATTAATCTCTCTGAGTAGATTGCACATTAGCTACGTTATAGGTGTCCTGACTGGGCACTGCTTAATAGGAAGGCATGCTATTCGACTTGGAGCCCCTGCAAATGATTTTTGTAGGAGTTGCATGGACGAAGAAGAAGAGGAGACAATCTCTCATCTTCTGTGCACATGCCCTGCCTTATCACACAGACGTAGAATCCACCTTGGAGACTACTACTTTAACGATACCAGCGATCTAAAAAATTCAGACATTACTAGTCTCCTACGCTTTATTCGAAGCTCCAATTGGTTCAACGAGTTAAGCTGATTAACTGATCCATGTGGTATCACAATGGACCATACTTTGGTCTAAGTGTGTTGGATGTCCCAACCAACAGCCACTTTAACCTAACCTAACCTAACCTATTATGGTTTTATAGATTTCGAGACCTAAATTATTGATTTTCTTTGAAGCGAATTTTGCGGAAAAACAAGCTTTAGAGAGGTTTTAAGTTTTAATTAGTAATTATTTATTTATTTGATTTGAATGACATACAAATTAAATTCATGAAAAACTTAAAACTCTCTTGGAACTAGTTTTGACGTTTGAACATCAACGAAAATGGTGAAAGGATATTCAAAAACGGATTCCTGCCTCTATCTTTTGTTTAAAGTCCACTAACAAAGATCAAATTTAGCTTGAAAGGCAATGTGATTTAGGGAAAATACAATTTAAGATTACATCAATAAGTTTTACACTAATTAGCAGAAAGCACTGCCTTCAATGTCTTTTCTCTACTTAAAGCCCTGCTCAATTGTAATTGTGTGGTTTGCCATTTTGGGATGAATAAATCAAATTTTTAAACTCTTGTTTCATATTTTTTGCATTTTTGTTATCAAAAACCCCTCACCTTCATCACTTGTCAAAGAACAACACGAACAAAGAAGAAAAACAATGCTCATTGTTGGTTTTTCATAATGAAAATTCAATGATATTTAATGTTAAAATTCAAAGAAAACAATAAAATAGTAATAAAAATCAATAATTCAATTAATAATGAGAAGATCAAATAAAAAATAATAATAATAAAAAGATACAATTTACATAAACAAATGTTTAAAATACTCAAACAGATCAACAAGAACTAATGAAAAAATAAAAGTATGTAGTATAATATTAAAAACAACATGATATATCAGAATAATTGTTGTTATCTAAGCGTACCAACCTCTTTGATAAAATCAATCTGCTCTGTGTGCATGTTCGTGTAGACTAGAAACGGATACGGTTTAGGTTTGCTAGCAGTGGTTGTGCTTGTTGCCGTATTTGATTGATTCGTCGTTGCACCTGAAGACTTATTGATCACAGACTTTGCTTTTTTGATTGCCTCAAAGTCCATTGTACTCCGTCGAGTTGAGCGAGCGCCGATGCCGCCACCGTTGACTTTAAGGGTAGCTTTCTTTTGTTCTGTCTTTGGCTGCGTCAAGGATGGCATGATTGTTTTGCGACGTTTCTGCGTGGCTGGTGTAGATATTGTCGTTGCAGCTGGACTTAGAATTCTCTTGGTCAAAGCCGAGGTGTCTTCTTGTGACGAGGTTGGTGTGAGGAGAATATCGTTGGGTACAAATAGCTTTCTCTTCTTTTTCGTTACAAGTGCTTCGATGGGTGTAGTTGGAAATGGTTCGACAGCTGCCTGAGAAGGTGTTGGAGCATTGGGAATTTGCTTTTGAACGGATGCTTCTTTTTCAGCGAACAGTTCCTTTCGGATGATTCTGTTATTATTTTCCGTTGGTGTGAGGAGCGCTGCAATGGTATCAGGATCGTCTTGGGAACTTCGGCGATCGACGTTTTGCAGTTCATCTAATCGACTACCACGCACCGACTTAGCCGACTGATTTATGTTCTGTAAACGTTGACTAATAATGTCCATTGAAACATCAAACAGTGTGCGACGACGAGTGTTAGCTGGGGTTTTTACAGAGTTGAAAATCGTAGCACTAGCGTGTTCCTCCAACAAAGACGGATATTGCACCGGTGTCTTGGCTAAGTCGTCTCTAATTAGTGTTGAGCACGGTACACCACTACCAATGGGAGTGATTGGAGCAAATCCTGACAGGCTGCTGTCATCTAAGGCTTTGTAAGTTGAAGTGGCAAAAACAGTTCGTCTCTTGTTTGCCGAAGGTTCTTGTCTAATTGATTCTGGTTTACTTTCTTCCATTGGCTTTGGGGTATATAAAGTGCGCCTGCGATTTTTCTGCGTACTCGCGGACGGAGTAGCTTCACTCTTTTTGGATATTTCTACAGATTTTTCTGTGAATGTTGTTTGCCGTTTCTCAACTTCAACATTTGTATTATCAGCTATTTCTTCGCTGATGCTGGCAAAGGTGGTTTTCGCAGATATTTGTTTGTCCTTTTCGGAGTCGACGACGCTCATATTTGCTGGAATGTGAAGGGAACTGCGTCGTCGAGTTCGAACGCCTGGTGTTTCTGGGATAATGACGTTATCGGCGTTATTGTTTGCAACCTCGGCAACTTTATTATTTTTGTGGGGAGTTGGTGTTGCTAAAATTGAATTGCGACGGCGACTTGGAGTTTTCTTTGTAGACGGTGTAGCAGTTTTGTTTTCTTCATTAACAAAATCAAGTGCTTTTTTTGCACCAACATTACTCGCTGACTGTTCCTTAGTATCAGACAAACTTGATACTGTGTCAAGGTATGCCAATTTCTTTAGAGAGTCGCTAATAAGGAGGTAATAGGGGTTTTCATTTTGTCCTCTACAAAAGAATATAAATTTAATTTACGCTTACCTATTAAACATGGGTGATTCCATTGCACTTTTTGAAGTTATAATTTTCTTTGATTCCAATTGGGAAAAGAAGCGAGTTATATCAGTCTGTCGAGGAAAGAAAAAACGATTGTTTTTTATAGATTGAAATAAGGGAAATTATTCAAGAGTTTTTTTAAATGCATACCTTTTTCTTTGCTGAACTTAATGTGGGTGTGATTGGAGGCGCAGTCGCCGGGATTGCTTTGGATTTTATTCCGTTTTCTTTCGCTGGAGCTTTTGTTTTTGCTCTTCGATTTTCTTCAGCATCAGGTTGCATAGATTTGTAACGCTGAAAATAAAAGCGTGTAATTTAGTTATTTTTTTTTAATTCGTTTTTAGTGGAACAAGTCTAAAAAATGGAAAAATAAAATGTGCAGATTTTTGTTTGAGGTAAAAACTACTGTATGCTGCTACCACTAAGATTTTGTATTCTTGGGATTTGGAGAGTGAAAACAACAGATCAGATCTCTACCCCTAGAATGGGTATGGAATTTTTGTTTTAAAGTTATGCATCCTTAATTACATACGCAGTGGAACCTTCTCACTCAAGAAGTCAGAAAAGTGGGCCAGCCTAGAAGAACTTGGCGAAGAGCTGAGCTCCAAAAAATAGCGGGTAGGAGTAGTGGAGGCCCTATGGCCCGCAAGGGGAACTTCACTCACGAAACTGGTATGTGGACTTATTTATTGATCTCAAGGCCAACTACATAGCATAGCCAGAGTGGAACTATACAAAAATTTTGTGGAGTTCGACATCCCAATTGGAGAGAGAAATCCATAAATTTGCCATTTATCAGGTTCAACCGAATTGAAGATGCACACAGTTTCTTTATATAGATCGAGAATATGACACATCTGAGGCTCCTCATTAGTGAGTTTAAAAACAAAAAACATGACAGCGATGACTCTGAAAATCAGGGTAGAGAAGCCTGAATATTTAGTTGTGCAATCTTTAGTCACCTTGTGTTGTATGGGAATAACAACGATTTTGGAGTTGCTACAATTGAAATTTACTTCGAAAGAGACTTGAATGGTCCTTTGTAGAATATTCTACCAGAGCCGATAGAGAGGCAGACAATGATTAAGCTTTGTAGGTGGTATCGACTTGGACGTTTTGGAGAAACTTTTTGCAGATGACGAGAATCGTATGGTTTTCAAATATATGATGATGATAAAACAAATAAAATACACAATTGTTTTCCTTGAACTTGTTCTTCTGGTTTAAGACTTGCAGATTGGTTAAACGTAAATGACAAAAAAAAGTGTTGACTGAGATGGGACTTAGATTTTTGAATTTTCCAGTTAACCACTGAGTAAGCTTCCTCATCTGTCCTACTCTACAGTTATCATTCCGTGTGGCCGGCGAACAGAATTTGTGGGGAATCCTCTCCTCCTCTCTATCTTAGTCTCGTCCAAATCCACTTACTTTTGCAAGTTTTTAAATTAACAGCGTAGGCCATTTCTTTCATACCAAGTTTTCACGACTTTAAAAATAAAAATTTAAATATTACCTTAGAATTCACACCCACTTAGTTTATGGAGTTAAAAACCATTCAGCAAGAAATTCCGAAAATTTGCTTCAATACAAAACATACGATTCACCTCAAAGCAGTTATATGTATGTTAAGACCCTCCTCCTTCATCCTCATTTGAGTGAGAAAACAATATGATTTTTATGGAAACAAATTTGTAACAGTGAATATTGAACCGCTATCTATTATAAAAACTCAAGAATCAAATAAAGTAGACACTGTTACACTGTTTACTTTTGGTGTGGGCGAAACCACTGCTCAAATAACAGTGTACGCAGAGACCGGCATATATAATATGGTAAAACTGTTTTGGACAGATGTATTAATTTTAAATAAAACTTCAATGGTTTTTACACGAATCAGTTTAATAAGAGTTTATATATAAAAACTAAAACTTTTCTCTTCTATCTAAGTAACTAACAGCCTTGTTTTGCTATCCGATTAGTTGGAATCTTTCTGCTAACGTTCATTTTTCGTTAACCTTGCCTTTAATTTTTCAAATAAAATTTTTAGACATTATTCCATTTTGAATTTTTATTTTTGGTGAGCAGCAGAATACCGATTTTCATGTGAACGTTTAGAAGAATAAATTGATGTCAAGAGCTGAATATCTAAACCACAATCGAGCGTTCGGTCGTGCCGACTTTGGCATATTGAACAGAAACAACTACAATAGAAACAACCTAGGATAGTAATCTCGAGCTCAACGCCCAAATTAATCTAATTTCTATTTTGTCCCGTTTTGATAGCTGACAAACTGTATTTTTATTGCAATTTTGCTTATTTTACTTCAAAATCTGTGTAAAAAAGTGTTTTCCCTTCTGTTGTTTAATTTATAAAATAAAAGAAATATATAAATAAATCAAAAAATGTAAGTAAACTTTCCTCTCAACGCCCGATATTTGAAGCCAAATTATATTTTACAAATTCTTAGGTCGTGCTTTATGACACATAATATCGTAAGTCTTTCTATTAAAAGCCCGAACGACCTACTGCGTGTTTGTGGTTAAGCTATAAGGAACAAGTAACTTTTAAAATCATTTGTTCACGAAAAAAGTACTGACACAGTTTGAAAATTGTATCTCAGATCTAGCTCATTTATCTAAACTTATTATCTTCAACAATAGAATCACCTTCTGAGCACACACTTTCGACCGCTAAAGGCCTTTGACTTTGTTGTGGTTAATGCATTTCAAATACATATATCTATGTATATCATAATTACTTCAATTAAAACAAAATGTTTTTTACTGTACTCAGATTAGCTATATTTGTTTTCCCGAATTTACTAAAAAGTTGTAAATGTTACTTTCTAAAAACTAAATAAAAAGTTTTCCCAACAAAACAATAACAATATCTCACTAGAACCTCGTGCGAAAAATCAACATAAAATTTACTAAACTAAGATAAATGTTAAGAAATTCATCATATTCATCCCATTTAAATTCTTCATACCAAAAACCATATCGATCTTGACTAAAATGCTTAACTAATGCGCACAAGAAAAATTATCATAAATCGAATATAACCTCACTTCTCAAATAAAAATAAAATAACAAAATTTAATTTTTACCTTCATTTTATCATAAAGTTCTGGATTCTCATAGCGATCTGCATTCGAAATGGGGAAATCCTTGGGAGACATAAGCCTCATCTGTTTTTTACACGCCTCGATCCAAAGAATCGACACAATGGGAATATTCCACTTCTTGGCCTTGTTGTATGTCGACAGAAGGCCATCCTTGAATACCACATGAGTTGTGTCTCTGTGGAGAATACAAATGTTTAATAATCCAATCCGCGCTTCAAACAATCGATAATAAATTCTACCTCAATAGTTTATCATTTACTTTAGCTCCCAGAGCCGATATCACTTTTTTAACCCCCGACGATCGATTATCTTCGCCAGTTCGCACTTCAACATACACAACAACATCCTTCATCAGTTCTTGGATGCTGCTCACTTTCACCGGAGACTTGCGTTCCTCCTCGGTGATTATGTCCTGTTCCTCATGAGGTATATCGAAATTCCCATACGCTGACTTAGTTGGGCTCCTGAGAACACACAGGAAAAAATAAAATAATGAAATGCTTACGTGTCAGTTACATTGCAATAGCGCTTACCTCAAAGCTTTAATCGCACGAACCCTGGTCGCAGCTGACGGACTGTTCAAGTCCCTCTGGATTCGAGCCATCAACGGATTGTTTTTTGGTGTGCCTGAAGCCATATTTGCTGGTATCATATTGCTGATTGGAGTTGACGGTCGTGAACCGTTCTTCCCGCCGCCACTATTACTGTACAGAACATCCAGCTCCGGCTGGTCCTTAACTAATTCAATTGAAAATGTAAAAATATTTTTAAGGAACAATTGTACATAATTTCAGAGAGAAGCGTTTTTTGCAAAATGCAGATAAACAAAGCAAAGTGAAATTTATTATAAATAAATATATATGCACCTATGTACTATTGCTAATATGAATTTTTTTGTACATCTTCTGTCAGTTTTGACTTTTGACAATACTCACAGGTGATGCGCGCATTTGGAGGCGGGGTGTTCTCGTCATTGATGGGAATGAGACAGACGGTGTTCTTGTCGCTGACAGTAGGAAAAACAGCAGCAGTAACGCCGCCACCAAAGCTACAATTGATACGGCTTGTAATTGGCGATGATGTTTGTTGGGTTTGGGTCGTAGTTGGAACGACCATCAGAGGCTCATCGGCTTGGCCGGTGAAGATTTTCAATAGATGTTCATCTCGAATGCTCAGTCTTTTGTTTGCTGTCGATTGCAATCTGGAAGCTTTGGATTTGTCTTCTTTGGGTGTGGATTTCTTGCCAGTGAGCGATACATTGGCGAAGCTGCGTGAGAACGAAGACATTTCCAGGGTTTTCCATGTTGGTGCCCGAGTAACAAAGCGATCCATAATGTTTTTTTAAGCGAACTGCATTAACTTTTTATACTTAAACTACTTGCATCAAATAAAGGGCTTTAATTAACTTGTAATTGATAAAAAATGGAGTGACTTTTTTCTCTCTATTTCAGACCAAACAAGAATCCAACGGAACACAAAAATTATTTTGAATAATCTTGGGTGTGTTCGCTAGGCCGTGTTGGAAATAATTGACAGCTGGCTGAACACTTTCGAAAAGTTAAATGAACGCATTCAGGAGTATATTATTATTTAAATTTCAGTTAATTTTTTTTAGACCCACCTGACACCGGGCATCTTAGTTGCGGCAACTTTAAGTTAATTTCCATCGGAATTTTTACTTCTGTGTGTTTTTTTTTATATTTTGAGTTGTGGTTTTTATATTTAAAGTTGAATTTGTCCAGTTATACCATCTTTATTGCATCAAAGGAATTTTTCATTGGAAACAAATTTATAATTGAATGTTTTGTAATTAGAAGAAAATAATTCTCATTAATTAAAATGGAACATAGGAAGCCATTTTGACATCTTCATGAGCCATGCATAATGGAAATGCCATAATTGTATCTTTTTTTCACAATTTCTTCGGTTGGCCTGGGCTTTGTATATGGATTGGAAGAATTTTCTTACAAAGGCCAAGTAGAATAACTAAAAGTTGCCCAGATTTGCCGGCAACAAGGTTCGACTGGTAAATTAAAATTGCTGCTAAGATTCCGGAAACAACTTAAAAGTTTTAATGTACGACTGGGCTGATGTTTTATGTTTTAGTTTTTACATCTATATATACAAACACTCGTGCATAAATGAAATTTCGCAAGTTTTTAAAGAGTTTATTATATTTTTTTTAAACGTGGTTAAATTTGGCCATTTTATATTTTTAAGATTTCTGACAGAGCAGGAGAATATTAACACAATAAACTGTTCATCTTGTTTTTCTGCTTACAAGTTTCGTAATCTTACGGTATTCAAATGAACAAATGGCTTGAAATTTTGTATTTATTTTATAAAAATCCTTTTTTAATGTTGATTAATATCCAGATAAACATATATTTGCTTGGGCTCGAAATTAAAAATATAAAAAATAACCAATCTGTCAGAGTGGCTGTGGCTCGGTCATGTATTATTTGGATCGTGTCCAAATGGTTCAGAGCCGATTGGCTCGGTTATCTATGTCCAGCTTTAAAAATATAAACTGGACAGTTAAACAAATATTTTTTTACATGGAACACTTTGCAAGACACTCAGGGAAAAATAGAGCTACGCTTTGAATTATTTTGCTGATTTGTTTTCTCAACACCATAGCTGGTTGCTGGAATCATCATTATATGATACATTTACACCGAAAAATTTGATCTTTTTTCCCAAGAATATCTGTTTTTTTTTGGCGTTTTTTCTTTTGACACAATTTTCGGGTTTTTGCACCGACTGCCAAATTTTGTTTTGAAGAAAAATTTGTAAGTAAAAGTTTAGTTCTTCAATTATTATTTGTAAAAATTAAATACATTCTGACCATTTGAAATTGAATTTCATACATTTAATTGAGTACTGAATGTGGCTGAATGTTTCGAAAGGTTTGTTTGCTTAGGTTTGGGTTTGGTGTGAAAAGACCATTACATTACACTCTTTATGTTCGTCAAAAAAAAAATAGAATTGAAGACGAGTTTCAGGAATTTAAAGGCTTGTGTTAAGAAAATAGAAAATAGCATTCTCAGCATATAAAATTAAATTGACGATATCATGTTCCTAGTTAAGAATCTGAATATTTGCTTTTTACTTAAAAAAGATCCTTTTAAAATAATATGCAGAGGTAACACGATAGCATACAATTATTTTAAATATTGATATTGATTTGTTAATCAATACAAACAAAATGTAAAATCAGACCTTAGCAAAATATATTACAAACCTTTAAAGATACAAAAAAAGAAGAGAACAAAATTGTATTTAACGAAATTTTAACTATTATTAAAAGTTAAAATAAATGTCATGTATGAATGGAATCAATATAAATTTTGATCGTACAAAGCGATAAAATAAAATGCATTTAGTTTCAGTTTTTTTTTTATTTTGTTTACAATAAAAAAGGGAGGTCATATCCATTAACGCAGTACAATTAGTTTTAAATTCAAGGGAATTTCTACGAAAATTAAAATAAATTAAGTTAAACAAAATACTCTCACTGGAGGGGAGAGGACCTGGATCCGCCATTGATTGATTATCACCTTTTCTAAATAGCGGAAGGTGGAGAGAGTGTACACAAACATTGTTGGCTGTTTTCGTTTAAGATTTTGTTGTGGATTTGGAGACTTCTAAGAATACAAGATTGGAAAATCTTTCAATATTGGCCGTACTGTCAACAATCTTGGAATAGCCTCCAATTAGCTGACAATTATTGCCAATTTTGTAACAAGTGAAAATTGTTCGTTTATACGGTTTGTTGGCTTTTTTAAATATTACACAGTTTTTTGGTAGAAAACGGTTGACAATTGCCGACATTTTTGCATCTTCCAATTAATAATTTTTTCTTTACACGGGTGGAAAACTTTAGAAAAAAAAATTGGTGGACTCATTGGAAGACAATTTTCTCGACTTATGACAGAGGATACGGAATTTTTTTTTGGAAGTGACAAGAGGTCCTGCAAAAATATTTAAAAAAATATAAAATATAAAAAAAGTGAAACAATAATGAAGCAGTCAATAACGGCTATTTTGAAAAAAATGTTCGTGCGTTCCTTTCATTTCAACCTTTTTTTGTATAACTTCTTTTTCGTTATTTTGCCAAAACGGTAACTGTTTGATTTGAGAACAATTAAAGTGGTGATTCTCATCGGCTTTGTTGGTGATGAGAATCACCACTTTAATTGTTCTCAAATCAAACATAAACATCAACTTGGTCAAAATTATAAATCATTTCATAGATTTTCATAGTTTTCAAATTCTTTTAAAATCGGCAATTGTTTTAAAGTCGGCCAATTTTTCAATAGAAAATGTATATAGGATTGACTGCTAATTTTTGTTCCGTCACTTTTGACAGATAAAATTGTCTGTTTTATGGTTGATAGAAAATTGGTTAAAAAGTTTTGCGAGAAATCTGCCAATATTAAAAGATCTTTAAATCGGGTAGACTTAGCTTAACAAAAATGTATTTTGGTTCGGCAGTGTATTATATTAGTCAGGCCTTACTCTAATTTCCGTAAAAACAAACTTTAAAAAGCCAGTGTTTATTAAATGAACAAAAAAAAAAACAGCTCGAATGCACAAATAAATAGTTTCGTAATATATATGTATATGAAAATAATCTAGTACAATTATCAATTTCGCGAATTGTACAATGTTAAGACTAATGCTTAACAAAAAATAGAACAAACATTTTCATCAAGGTCTTTCAGGTTACAAATAAAGTTGTATAAATTTAAATAAAACCATATAGAACATTATTTTGTATCTTAAATTAAATTTATTTCAAGTTTTATTTAAATATTTATATTTATAAGTGTATAAAAAATAAGTTTTCTATAAATATTTACAAAAAAAATATTATAATAATTATGTATGTACACTAGAAACACAAGCATACAATGCAATTGATAAAAAAACAATTAATTATAAAATTAAACAAGGCAGTTTTTGATTTATTACATTACTTAATTATAATAATCATTTAATATAAAATAATAAAAAAAAAAACAAAATTGTTGCACGACTTAATTTTAACTAAAAAAAGATCAGAAACATTTCTGCCGTTGGCCTACATAACAAAATGTTGCTCTCCATTTTTGTTATAGGACGTATTTCAGTCTTAAGCGGTTTTATGGCAAAGGACCTCACTCATTTTCATGGTTTACCTCGTCTCCATTTTTTTGTTTTGATTTTGATAAAAAGTATTCTAATTAAAATTCTAATGAGTAATGTCTACGAGTCAATTTTTATTCTGAAAAAAGACGGTAATTGATTAAGAAAAAAACTAGGACAGAAATATTTTCAAGCTATATTTCTTACCAACTCCACTGACTAAGCTACGTGCATCCCACAAGGACATTTGAGATTGTGAAATTCGGTGATGTTGCGGATGCAACTTAAAAGGATAGTAAGATGCTTGAGGATGCTGATGAAACGCTGGAAACGGAACTGGATGCGTAGGCAGATTATGTAGGTGTTGAGCAGAGATTTTTCGAGCTGTTTTCGAATCCTTCTTTTTGTTATTCGATGACTTGTTGGACTTGATAAAATTTGGAATTCGTGCTAAGAGACCACAGTAGTAGGGATCATCTTGTTTTTTGCGTTGGACTGTTTTGTTTTTCGGGGTCATTATTGGGGAAATGGTCTGATTGTAGATTTCATAATCAGGCTGAAAAAAAGAACAAACACAAACAATATTATTAGTGCTGAAATATATTTCAATAAGTTTTCGTATTTTACCTTAGGAACATAGGGGTTATCATCGTAGGTATGGTATTCCTTAAGTTTTGCATTCATTTTGGCATCTTCGGCCAGAATTAGCTCAGCTTGACTTTCGATTGTCGAATAAGGATCTTCACTGCCGGAAGTTGTTGGAGAAATTCGATGACCACTATCGATGCTTCTTCCTATTGTTGTGATTCGACTCTTAAGCATATCAATGGCAACAATATTTATGACCAGAATCCAAAGTGGACTGTGAATGAGATTATTGCTGGATTTAACTACAGAAATGGCAGATAAACATTGACGTTCAAGGCGGCTACATTCGGGCGCAGTTCGAGATATTTCTCGGTTTATATTCGTTGTGAATTTACGCATGTCAAAGAGCTGTTTTGACGAAATATGTTAGTGTCATAAAAAAACATTTTCTCTTTAACTATGTATATAGTAAGTATAAGTTTTACCTTCGCTGAAGTTCCAATATTAATGGCTTGTTGTGGCAATTGTAATATATCTGCCCCAATGACTGTTTCTTCATTCGACAATTTTGACGTGCTATGAACGTAAACGTTAGATTTTCCATATCGTTTGATTAGAATATTTCCCGTTTCATCCATTTTCAATTTAAAACCTTCACCAATGGCTTTTTTGACTTCATTTGTTTGAGGATCACGCATTGGGTTATGGAATCCGTTCAGACCGATTCTTCAATGTTAAAAAAAAATAAAAATATTTATTGTTAAATGTAAGTTTCAAAAAAACCTAAGTCATACCGCACTCCATCGAAACCATGTTTGGATCCATTGATAGATATGACAGATGATCGAGCATAAGCCTTTGCTACGCGTCGATTTTTCTCAAAAACAACAATTTTTGCCCAAATTTCATCGTCAATTTGTTCCCATTTAGAAAGAACTTCATCAATGTGATCCTGAAATTTAAATTTAAATTTTTACTAAATTGTTTTCTTAAATTCAAATATTTGTATCTTGTTTCTTATGTTTGAGACTGTGTTCCTTTCCAATAACTTTAAAAAAAAAAACAATTTTCTTGTGTTAGTTGCAGAGTTTGTCAGTGTTAATAGACAAAAGACACGTTACAAAGTCAATTTATTTCAAGCTGCGTTTTTAATGAATAAGTCGTTTTTATATTGTAAATATAACTAATATTTTTCCAATTGAACATAATTTAGTTGTATGTAAGCACTGTGCGTATTTTATTGGCAGCAATTAAATATCTCATTCATAAGTAATTATCTTCTAAAAGATCAGAGTTCAAGTCTATTTACGGAAATACATATAATTGTAAAGCTTAAGAATTGATTCAATGTACTTTACCTATAATTATATTAGAGATAGAAGACTAAAATCATAATTAATGTTTGTTCATTAAAAATAGTTCGACATAACCAAGGTCGATCATTTATTAATTGTTTTTATTCTTCTAAAACAAAGAAAAAAAGAGTCTGCTTGAACAAAATTACATTCTAGATATACATTGTATGTATTCTAGTTTATACTTTCTTGATGATGTTTAAAATAATTTATCAAACAACAAATTTGTATGCATACGTGATTTTCATGCACAATATTAGTAATACTGAGAGATGACATCATATTAGGACCGATTTAATCAATCGGTCATTTATGATTTGATGAGAAAGCGATGCGACGACGCTACGGGTTATTTCCCAAATAGCCTCCAGAGTAATTTATTTCTAACTCTATAAATTTATTCATTAAAACCTACATTATATGAATCTCCAATCACCCCATTCCATTGATTGCATGTTCCCAATTTGATGAATGATTTTATGAACATTTTGACACTGTGCTGTTGGTAGAATTAAGAAAATTGATGAACGACTAAAAATTGAATTTTAAAACTAGTGTCAGTTAAATTAGTCCACTCCTAAGAATATATTTTTTCTGAATTTGCATTTTTTGTATGACAGAAATAGCTCTCGGAGTAGGTATATTTCAATTTATCATAGGGGGAAAGGGGCGCTGTTTCTCATTTTGAATAGCCCACTGCTTAGGCAGCTGTCATTTTTGAAGCTGTCAGATTTTGACATTTTACTACTGCTTTAACTATCCCATTCTATTAATCTATAAAATTCAATGATATTCCACACGAATGGTTACAAATTTACATAAACATTTTAACCTCGCAGGCTTCGTAAATAAGCGGAATTACCGCATTTTTAACTTGGAAAATTAAACCAACAGAATTCGAATGTACTGACGTGGATGATGTTTATTTTCAAGTAGATGGCGCTAAGTACCACACATTACAAGCAACGAAACAATAGTAATTTTTCGAAAAAAGTTTTCTTACCGTGTTATTTTTTGAAGAGGTGATCAGAATTTCAAAAATGTGATCGATATTTGTGAAGTTATCGTGGAATTGATCACGGAAAAGTTGCAAATATGAAACCCCTTATTAGAAAACCTTATATCTTATAATTATTGTTTTTTTTTTTTAATTTAATCAAAATACTTTTTTGTTTTGTTTTAACACTAATGATCACCGAATTATTTATGCCAAACAAAACTGTCAAGACATTCAACAAAACTATCATCAACAAAAGTCTCTAACATCCTGATTTACAATACCCTGTTCGGTTAATTGCTATCATTAGGTTCCATGTCAAATCAACTTATTTGCTCATTAATTTTATTCCTGCCCATAATAACATGAAATACACTTTGTTTTGTTACACTTACCTTGCACAGTTTGTCCTTGTCATACCACATATCTTCTTCATCGTCATTTGGTCCTATTGAATCTAGATTGTCCAAAGACCGTGATATTATTTTCCTTCTTGAAATCATTTTGCGTCTATCAGTAAGATTTATAATGCCACAAACAAACAGACAGCTTAGTAAAGTATCTCCTCACTTTCTGAAATTAAGATAAATTATAAAAATAGATTCTTTAGTAATCAACATTTTATTACTATAGAATGTATATGCATAAAGAACTTTATTTATATTAAAGATACAAGAAAATGTTTAAACTATATAGAAATGAAAAATTTAATTGTATTCTTTGTTTCAATTGGCATTCTCATATACATACATCAACATTCGTTGATGGTGTAGTCTGTCATATGCTCAGTTGGTAATTAAAAAAGAATACGCATCTTAAAGATACTTGATAGCTATGTCATAATCATATCATTGAATATCCAATAAAGATGCCTTACCAACGGCATCATCAGCTACATCAACATTCTACTATACTATCAGATATCAGCCTGCCTGCAATGGGCTACTTTAGCAAGTGGTGTAATTAAGTTTTTCTTAATGCCATGCCCCACACTCACTTAGTGCAATCAACTTCAACAACTTTTGGTTTGACGCTAAAGCACATGGCCGGACTTGAAACTCTTTTTATATTTGAATTTTCAAAATCAGAGGAGATCGTACTGGGCTATTAATACCTCGATGTCTGAAAATGCTCTTTAAGTTAATCAAAGTTAAAAATTTTTAAAAATTTGATCTTCATATTTTGCTTTATAGTTTTAATATTGTTATTTGTATTGGTATTTTAGAACATTTTATTTTTTTTTGTATTTATAATTATTTTTAACTGTTGATTGGAATCTAATAGAATTGTAAAACCTTCGATATCTTACGGGTCCTATGTGTGGCCCATATGCAGTTATTTATTAACAATCCAGCCCTGTATGGTGTCGCTTACTGGATCACTGTTACCAGTTTCCATGGTGGCGGCAGTTTTGATTAAAAAAAAAGAATGTCGGAGAATTATTATTTTCTTGACTTGAAGGTCGTCTTGTTTGACGGTTCTTTTTGTATGGTTTCAATACACTTTGTAGCTTTTTACTCCCCTGACTTGTTTAACATGAAACAAAAGCAAAAGCTTTAGATGCAAAAGTACACAATAGTATCTAGATGAAGTATCTGGTACTGGTTGATACTTTGACTTAATTTTATCTATAATATGTGACATTCTGTTTTGGATAGTTTGTTTTTGTATATGTATTTATTTATATATAGGTACACATTCTATTTGTACGAACATATGTTTATCAATTTGTTATTTTAGATCCGTGATTTTTTAAAATTGGATCACAATGGCGTCAATTACGGATTTATAATTTAAAAACGAAGGTGTGGGCTGCGGTAAAGTTTCAATACCAAATGAGCATCCGTTTAGATACGAGTATGTTATTATTAAGCGAGCGATATGCTGGCCGTCAGCGTCGACGCCTTCAGGCTGAACTTAATTTTGTTAATTGTAGTATAATATATTTCAAACTGAATAATGCTTGATGAACCTAGAATTATTTTTTTTGGGCATTTTTACAAAACGGGTGTAAGTTTTGTAGGCTGAAAAATGTAAAGCCATCACAATTTATCGATATGTATGTACGTACATATGTACATATGTAATTAGGAATCGAAACCTATTTATATTCGTATAACTCGAGGCATGTTTTGGCAATAAAAGTTAAAAATTCAATGATTCTAACGGTTTTGTTTAATAAGATAATTTTATATAAACAAAACAAGAACTAGAAGGGCAAAAAAGTCGACACATGATATTAAATTCCAGAAGCTACAGAATGATTAATTTATTTTTTAATTATAGGTAATTATAGTAGTTTATGGCCTATCCTCTTAAATTATTATTATATTCTATTCAAAATTACGAAGGATTGTGAAAAGTATTCATCTATTCACAGATCTGCAAAAAAGGAACGTTCAAAATTAAGGTCAGGATTTTATAAATTGACGCAATTTATGCAATGGGCTAAATCCTTACTGATTCTTCAATTTCCCTTTATACTCCCTTATTTCAAAAACTTTTGTAGCCGAATCATATTTATGGCAAAAAAAGCAACTGGTTATTATTTTACAATGTCGACAAATATTGTAATTTCATATTTTTTTTATTGGATTTATTCGACTGAACTCCTCTAAGAAGCGTCATGCAATTGAGAATTTATAAACTTTTGCTAAAAATACTATAATTTATTTCTTCGAAAGAGTTTGTTAAAGTGGAACTTCCATAATACATAGTACTGGGTGGGAACTTTTATTATAAAACAAAACAAAAACTTAACGCAACGTATATTTGGGTTAAAATAATAGTAATAATAATGTACGAGTAATACTTCTGCAAATTCATTCAATAAAATACGTGAATTGAATTCAATCATAAACTTTCTATATATACTTTACCTATACCAATTGATTAAATCCGAAGGTAGTACGCACCTTCACTTCTTCAAACTTTATAAGGTTTAAGGTGTTTTAGTTTTATAAACTGTGAGAAACCTATGAATGAATTCACCAAATTGTAAGACTATGCGGAATACCTAATAGTTTCAATAGAAAACTTTGCAAATCAATCAAAATGTCTTGTTTTTCCGTCTTGTATTTATACAATGCATTTCCTCATGTGAGAACTAAAATAATGCAATAGAAACGATAGACGATCATTGGCGATGGAACGTTGACAAAACTTGCTGTTTGGTGTTTTATTATGCGAACAACAAACGAACTGTTAAGAATCTAATTCTTTCGTAATTGATTCATATAAAGTATAGGTACATACTCGTATTAGATATGGCGATTGGTAAAGCAGTAGCCATTTTCTTTTTTAATTGTGTTAATTTAAATTTAAAATCAATAAACCTTAAATGGTAAAGTGGTATGCACACCTTTGCTTTTGGGGTGGTAGTAAAGAGCGGATGGTCGAAGTTGATTGTAGAGCATTAATTAGCAGAATTAAGTACCGCATAAAGTTATATGCTCAAGCAGGTGTGTACAATTTAATTGTGTAAATACACATATCTACCTTTTATTACAAAACTTAATATCTTATAGCGAAATACTTTAATTGAGCTTTTAGGTCGATTTATGAGCATATTAATGGAAAATAGAGGTCATTTGGTTGTCAAACTTTTAAATACAATTGAAATATTTTTTGCTTTCTGTTTTGAATACTGAAATATTAAACTATGTGTCACTTTAGTTAGGTATTGGAATTGAAAAATGAGAGGAAACCAATCATAATGTACATTCAAAACGAATATGTGTACACGTATTTGCGTGTTTATATGAAAACATGAAAGTATTTTTTATTTTTTTTAACAGATGATTGCTCTCAAGGTTGCAGTGTTACAATTTCGACAATCACTCTCTCTCTTTCTCTCTATGGGTTTACAACTGTTCTTGGTAATGAATTTGAAATATAAGTTAAAAGTAAGTGTGACATCTTAAGCTAAAAATAATTCAAAGCCTTATTTTAGTATAAATTGCTATCAATTATTTGAAATACATTTTAAGTAAGTGGCAACCCTGTAGTTTTTGCCAATTTCAACGTTGAACTGTATGATGCCCTGAGAGATGTTCTAACAAAATGCACTATAAATGATCCATGTAACTGAAAATTAAATACACACTTTTTTTCAAATAGATATGTATGTCTACATATGTATATTTAGTGAAATCAAAATCTCTTACCTCACGTTACACATAAGTATTTCACGATAAGTTATTTCTTTGTCGGACTATAATGGAAATGACTTGACATTTATATTTCTATATTATTTCTAAGGATTTAAAAATACATATAATGTTTTTTTTTCATCATAGTGGTAAATTAATTAATAATATTTGTTTGCATTAAAATCGGGTTCGAACATCAACTCTTTCGTTTAATTAAACAAAATGAAAGAATGTATCAGAAAATACATTGTACATACAACATTGACTTAAAAGTTCCACTTAAGTTGGGTACATATCCATTTAACTTACATATGTATTGTATATGCATGCAGGTACTTTCATATAAAGATTGAAATTTAACCCTTTTGTATCGATTTGAAGTCAGACTTTAAGTTCGAAATTCAATTATTTTTTGCCGTTTTTAGTTACAAATATAAAACCAACCAATTCGCAATTTACTTCCAAGCTAATATTACACAAGATGATAACCTTCTTAATAAAATTTTGAAAATATGAAATTGTTAACAATAAAAGCTAATCAATTTTAATCCATAGTTCCCAACATAAAACATTTGGATGATGTAAATAATATTTATCAAAAGAATCAAATAAATTGATTAATGACACTAAAAAGCCCATATGAAATTTTTCATAACCTTATAATAATTAATAAACAATCAATAAAGTTTTGGTTGTGCATGCGCATGTGACATAAAAATTCGCCCCTCACCACAACCGCCAACTCCAGACAACGGCGCGGCGTGGCGCGGTGGCGGCGGGCGGTGCGCTGTCAAACCAGTTAGATACAAATACATAGCTTTGAGGCACCAGCAGCTCATAAATCAATATGAGTAGATACGTATATATATTTATAACTTCACACAAATAGGCAATTTGAATTAATTTGTGTCACTATTAGTGTTGCACCTTGTTTCTAAGATCACTCCATTATTGCTCTTTTCGAATTGAGCTAACTAGATTAGAAAAACACGACGATCCAATGTGTAGAATTCTAATTCTAAGCCACGGAATGGTAATTACAAAGGAAGTTTATAGTGTTTTGTATACTCGTATACGAGTAATTTGCATTTCAATGCCCTATTTTGAGAATTCTCAAAAGCAATTGGTTCAAATTCAAGCTCGGAATGAAGAGGATGCAATGAGTTAAAAATAAAATTGAAATTGGTGTAGGAAAAAGTTTGACCCTTCTGCTTTTAGGACGGTATCGCTAAAGAGCAATTAACCATGGTCTTGATGAGGCACGAAACTGAGGCCGTAAAAAAAAAATAAATAAAAACGTTTAAGCCATAAAACGAAGGTTGATTACATCGGTTTTTTGTTGTTGGAAACAAAATTGACCAAATAACAACGATCTTCATGCTGACTCAGATTCATAGTGTGTACAGATTTCGTGGCTCCGATTTAAAACGGTAGCCTTATGGTAATTTGCACGACGAACTGCTGCCTGCCGAGCTTAACTTCGTTACCATAGGGAGCGTTTCGTTACATTTTCTGGTGTGTATGTTGTGTAAAAAGCGTTGACCGAGCTTGGCATATCAATTGATCTTGAAACTTCGAACTAAACAATAATTTATTGGTTGACTTAGCTTATTAATTCAGAGCACATGTATGCTTCAAGTCGAGATAGCCCTCTACCCTCCCCCTTCTACTTAAACGCTTGTGCGGGTATGTATGAATAAATGTATGTCAAGTAGCAATGGAATCAAATTGGAAGTAACAGCTAATTACAGTGACGTACTCGCATAACAGAATAGCGTTAGAATCAAGTTTTCCGATAAATAGAACAAAAATAGGTCGAAGAGAGGAAAAGAGAAGGAGTTCACACAATGGGCGGGATGGTTTTTATATTTTGTTTGACATTTCCATTGCTCCAAATAATGTCACGTTCACATCAAAAGCGATTGTGTATCTGTTGCTTTGATGGCCAAGATGAAAATGCATGGGCGTTGAAATCTGGTAGATTCCTATTTAGACAAGTTCGATGTCCCAAATTTGAACAGTTTTTATTATTCGACTTCGTCGTGGTTAAAATAAAACAATTGTAGGTGGTTAATTGACATAAAATTAAAAAAACTTAAAGCACGTCTTAAGGATTGGTTTTGATTACTTTCAGTTTTGGATTAATTCGGGAGACAGTGTTGTTTCGCCAAAAAAATATATTAACCCCAATTGTTTTGATTGAATGCTTTGATGTCAATTCTTAGTTGTAATATTTAATGATTAGATATAGTTTTTAAACATTACTTATTTATTAAATCTTTCAATATACATATGTTTGTTAGTAGTATTTTTGTGTGTATGTAAGTTTCATATTTTGTACACAATTGGTTTTTAATTTGTATTCATTGGATTTAACCAAATGCAAAATTTACATAATTTTTCACATTTTCTTATCACCTACCTACCTGATTTTATCTCGACAAAAACAACAAACACACAAGTTCAATTTACGACCAATGTTACCGTGTAAATCATGTGTTGACGTTGACACCATTTTGCAAATTATAAACAAACCACAACTGTAAGAAAAGAATGAATGAACTTCCTTATTCTTTTCTGGCAATGAGCCATTATTTTATACTTATATGGTAAATAATGTCCAATATGTGAATGCATCGTATGTCATTTATCAATGGATTTGATCTAAATATTATGTTGACATTTAGTTTATACTCAAGAATAAGGACAAGTAAAAGCTCTTACAAAATTAAAGTGTTATCAGCTGTAAAAGTATAAGGTGGTAGAAAAAGTTGGCAACACAAACGAATTAAATCACAAATCTTTTGTTTAATTTGGATTTAAATACAAAAAATTGACCATTTTTTCGTGGTGACAATATTTGACAGCTACTAACAGCACAATATTATAGAAATCTCCTGATTAATAAATTATTAAAACAAATAAATCTATTTTTTCTAATTTCTCAGAGAAGTGATTTGGGTACTATGTTAGCAGTGTCAATGATAAGAAAATGTGCTTGACGTTTGATTGAGTTCATTTCAAAGTAAAAAATTTAAATGTGTATTTTAGTATATTAAAACTTTAAGTTAAAAATAAAATAAAATATGCTTCTAAGTACTAAGAAATTCAAAAATATATTATTTCCTTATGAGAAATGCATTCCCACTTTAACTAAATAAATAAATAAATTGGGTGGCGCAACAGTCCGTTTGAGAACTAGGGCCTAGTAACTGACAACTCTCAACCATTCCTGTGTGCGAGTAATGTTGTCAGGAATGATGGGGACCTACAGTTTAAAGCTGAATCCGAACGGCAAATTTGAGAAAGCACTTTTCATGACAAGAATTACTCTTGGAGAATTTGTCAATTCCTCGCAAGAGGCAGTAAACTTTAGGTAGCATAGGCAGGGATCGAACCCAAGACCTCTGGCATGACAGTCCAACGCACTAACCATCATGCCACGGGTACTACTCCCACTTTAACTACTCCAAGTTAAATATGAATCCAAACAATTTATTAGTTCACACCCAACTTAAATCAAATTTGCTAAATTCAACTTTCAGCTGTTTATTTCCGCTTAGTGCACATAATTCTGCTACCAATTTTATCATAAACAGGGTGCCAAAATAGGTGTTTCCTATTGTTTTTAAATGTCACTTCGCTATGGATCACATTATAAATAACATTTAAAAGTGGATTTGGTGTAAGCTGACATTGTGATAGAAAGATATTTTGACTTTTGTCATTTTTCGTATCAATTATCTATATTTTATTTTCCAATATCTTCCATCATTGTATACACCCAACAACATTATTAATAAACTAAATCAAGTCACGATTTTATGAAGAGGAATTCCAAATTATTCCGTTCATTTTTATGCAATAATTTTTTTTCCAAAAATGAAACAAAATAAACGACATTTTGAGAAAGTCTATGTATGTTTTCAGCTGATTTTTTCGATTGAATAACACGCTAATTTTCGTGAAAAATTCAGATAATGTTTCATGTGGTTTATAGGTATGCTTTAGTAGGTAGTAGACGGTTTATTTTGTCTTCCTGTGCAAACAAAAAGAGAACATATAGTAAGTACCTACTCTATGTGTTGCATTTTGAATTTTGAATTTACTTCAAAAGGTGATATGAGATGCATACTAAGAAGATTGAATATAATATGCGAATATTATATAAACGGGCATAGTTCAGACAAAATACAAAAATAGATGTTAAATAAAATACAATAATCTACCACGTAAAACTATAAGTTTCGGAAATACAAAAACATACAAAACTTAAACTGTTTCTTTAAGTGTATTTAAATTTCTATAAATCGGAAAAGAAAAATGTGCATTTTGACTAAAATAAATAGATGCAACTTAGAATTTTGAGTATTTGTTGTTTGATTAGACAGTTCAGTTCTAAGGAAAACTTGATTCAATTTTTGACGTAGGTTATCAAAAAAGTAACTGCTAACATGATATTGAAATTATGTAATAGTTTGGCAGCAAATTTCTTAAAAGGACATTTTTTCACAACGAGAATAATTATCATTTTTAATCCCAAGAAGCGAGATTGCTGAGACAGACATTTTAGCCCCTATTTCATCAAAGCCTCGAATCGTGAGGTAGCACTAAAAAAACTTGAAATTTTGGCACAGTACACGTCTGTACCATCTCCGGTATACACTTTCAAATAATTCTGGTACCTACTCGTTATTTGTTGAAATTTAAATAAATTATCTGCTGTCATAAAAAAAGTTTTATTTGTATTTGCAAATTACTATACCTACAATCTCCAAGCCAAAAATAAAATTTTATTTAAAACAAGAATTATAACTTAAAACCGTTTATGGAAATATTTGAAAAAAAAAAAAATAGTACCCTATACAAAAACGTGTATAGTAAGAACAACAATTCACTTTGTTAGATAATAAATTAATTCAAACTCGAAATAATATTTAACAAAGTTTGATACAAATTAAAAAAAAAAGAACTTGTTTAATGTTCCTAAAATAATTAATGTCATATCAATACCTGATATTTTTAACGGTAAATATTGTTATTATTTATAATTTAATACCAAAAAAACAAAAAATGCCATTTAAAATTTTGTATGGTGCCAACGTGCCGGCAAGCGTCAGAACAACCAGTTATCCCACTTTATGAAAGATATTCATGACCTCAAATTAACTCTGTCAAATTGCATTTTACGAGTAAGTTTGGTGTTTCTAATTTCAATTACTTAAAACTTTTAACCTTTACAAAAACATACAAACCTAATGAATATGAATAAATCAATATTTATTTTAGTACTGTGCTTAAAATATTTTATAAGAATTTGAAAAGATGATGGCTTAACCAGTAAAACAATCTCGAAGGAGACATCATTTTTATGCATACGAATAAAGCAATAAGTCAAAAAAGCTATTTTTAACGATGAAATTATTAACAAATACAGTTTGGCGCACTTTAACTGATTCATATTCCTATTAATGTACATAAATATACAAAAATATGAAGCATACAAAAATGGCTAGCCGCCAAAGGTCTCCGTCTCCGTTTCTGGTAAAAAAAAAAACAAAACAAAAGAATAAAATGCTACAACGCAAAATCAAAGAAAAACGAAATTTAAAAAGGCCATCGGGTTAATTAAGTTGATGTGTGATATCATCACAATAAATTTACAAAAATTGGCTAACAAAACAATGGACAGACCTCAGACACACAAACAGGGACTGACCTACAGGCAGCAACCGATGATGGCGAATATCCATTATTCCATTGAGTGTGAAATGTTTTTCTTTGATTTCCAAAATTCCATTTAATAAATGAAAAAATTCTTCTTTCTCATACCAGTAGGTATAAATCAATCAAAAAAAAAAATAATTTACCAAATTTTATTACCAAATCAGAGCATTATTAATTGAAATTAAGAAAAACAAAATCGTTTTGCTAAAGGGATAAGATATTCAATTTTTTGTTTTCAAAATTCTTGTCAAAGTTTAGTGAACTTCGTATATGTAATTAGCCGACACGTGTGATGTGTTAAGTATATGAACCGAGTTCATTAGTAATAGATATTTATTTTATAAAATATAAAATAAACGTTACGTTGAAAGTGTAAGTGATGGATTTAAAGCCCATTAACAATTCGAAAAACTCGATTTGTTTGCTGAGAGACTTCTCTACAACTTTATCCAGCAATCGCGACCGATTTCAATCAAGGTCAATTCGACTCGATGCACGTAAATGTACGTACATATAGGTAAAGAGGGAGGTCGAAATAAGCTTGGAGCTCGTTATATTTGTTGATTTTTTATAGGATTAAAATTAAAAAAGTTAATTATAGCGGGATTTTGTTTAATAGAGAGTGTTAATTTAAAGACATCAGGTTTTATTATTTTTTTCAATCGGCAAATTAATGTGTTGCGGTTGTCAAACATGTTTGACGTGTCTTCCCAAAATTTAGAGATCACTCTCTGATTTGGATTTGACTTGCCGTATGTTAAATTTAAATTTAATTCTTTATTCAAACTACATATCAAGATATTAGTTGGATAAGTAAAGCACTTACACAAATTTAGAAGGTCAGTTTAAATCTTAATTACACGTAACTTAATTCGTTAATGTAGAATACAAATTTGAGTTATGAAACTGCTGAAAATGTTCATAACTAATGTTCACTACATTTATCTATATTAATCTATATTATCTATATTAATATCTATTCAAAACCATTTTTTTTTTAATTTTGCACTTTTTATTACTATTTTAAACTTCCCATTGGAATCAGTAATCAGTTCGATTTGTCGAATTAAAAATGTTGACATTTTTTCGACGTTTCAAGGTCCCTAGAATTTGTGCGTGTGTACGTACATACATACGTCCGTACGTTCGGGAAGCTTTTCTCCTTGTCCATATTTCAGAGATATCGACTTGATATAAATGTTGTTATACAGATAACAACACAGAAAGATGTAGAAAGGACTATCAAAAAATTAATTGACATTTTTCTTCCAAAAAATAAAAACCTAAAAAAACACTACTAAATCTTGGTAAAAATATCTTTTCAAAAATTCACTTCAAACTAATCTCATCTTATAAAAATATAATTTTCAACTTTCAGTAAAATGTTGGGAGAGTTCGAATAGTCAGTTTTTTTTTACAAAAAATAAAAACATATACAAAATATTACTAAGACTTGCTAAAAATTAATTTGCGAATCAAACATCTTTTTAAAAATTTTAAATATTGGCTTCAAAATAATTCCATGTTATACAAAATATTGTTTTCAAAATTCAGTTAATTGCTTATAAAAATCTAACAGTCAGTTTTTTTTTTCATAAAAATTAAAGTCTACAAAATATAGTACGCAAAATTGATAAAAATCGATGTTCGATTCTCGATATCTCGGAATGCAAGAAGGTATTGACTTCAAAATGATTTCATTCTGTGCTAAATTTTCTTAGAACAATCCAATCTGTATTCTTTAAAAACTTTTAAGAAATGTTATTTAAATTGGTAAAAATTGGGCTTCAAATAAAAATCTCGTTAACAAAAATAGATTTTGAAATCAAACTATGCAAAATTTTGTTAGAAATTTTTAGTTAGTTTTTTAGAAAAATTCAACTGACAACTTTTTTAACAAAACATGAAAACCTACAAAAACAACAAAAAACCGATAAGAAATGTTTTCCGACTCAAGTATTAGGAGAACAAAGAAAGATATGGACTATTTTGTTATGAATATTTCCTATATCGACAAACGGGATAGGAGTTATCAGAGTGGCTCGCATCCCAGTGTTTAATTTTATTATTATTAAATTTAAAATTATAAATAATAATAAGTCGGTTTAACTATTTCTTTATAATAAATCACATAAATTCTGGCATATTAACCATGATTTTGACAATTAAATTCATGTTCAACATTTTTTTAGCACTTTGTGAATGTGTTTTTACTCAAATAAATTACTAGTAATTGTTTCCTATTAGCGGAAGCAAAATAATAATAAAAAAACATCATAATCAAAGGCATCAGTGATACATTTAAGACCTCGAACCCAACTAGCGAACAAGAAACACGAAAACAAAAAAAGCAAACATTTTTTCGGTGTTGGATGTTTGTTTAACTTCCTATCGTGTATTACAATTATTACACTATTATCTATCTTCTACACCCACAACAAAGCAGCAGCAGACAAAATTAATTGAGTTTCATCTTTCTGACATATATGTAGGAAAACAGATAAATAGTAAATGTAATTATTGAATACCATAAAACAATGCAATTAAACGTCAAACACCGCATATAACAATGGTTTTCAGATCGTTGGCGGTAACAAGCAACAAAAAAAACCTAACGTCTAAATAGGGAAAAGCCGTACTGAGCTGATGACAACACCGTTATGGATATCTTCCGCTTACGGGTATAGTGGGTTTGAAGGTACATATCTGCAAACTTATCTTTCAATTCCGTCAAGCTAAGGTACATTTATCACTCAATATTGATTGACAGTTGCTTTTAGCCTATTAGCTCATATCGATCGTTTGACACTGCAAAAGTTAGGCACCATATACACTACACAACCAAAAATAAAATCATTGTGTTCATCGAACCGTGATTTGCTTATATTTGACATTTGAAGTGGGTTCATTCAAAAGAGTGTTTGTCTAGTGATTAATGAACTCGAACTCGAACTAACTCACTCTATCTGACGAATAATAATTTTTGATTGACAGTTCAATTGAAAATTCTGCACCACTCTTATAAATATAAATGCACGCCGTTTTGCATTAAAGGCGTGAGTAATATTAGAACATTGCATTAAAATTAGGCGCACAACACACTGCACAAACTTGATTCAAAAATACTCGTATCCAGCCATCAAAACGACCTTGCATCATTCACTTTTCTTTCCAGAGCTTGCAGTGTAAAAAAGATATAGCTGGTAGTGATTGTGAATGCATGATCATCGTTATAGAACGATGGACCGCTATGCCAACCCAACAGCAGCAGCAGCATAGCAGCATCAGAAACAGCAGGCGAGGTACAATAATTATTTATTGCTAACAGCCTTGAAAGACTTACATAATATAACGACAATTAAATAGGTGCGAGTCATGAATGATGTCTCAAATGTCAGAGTTTCTTCGTTAAGTTTTGTTTTTGTTGTGTGTTGTGTTTTGTTTTACTCGAACTTCTTGTGTGAATCATTTTAGTAGCGCAAAGAATGAAATTGAATTTTTTATTTTTCACATGCTTCTCATATAAAATATATTTTTTAATGTCTTTTCAGTTTTATGGAATAGAGCTACTGAAATATGGGAAGTGATTGTTATACCTCATACCTAACCTAACTACATTTACTAACAACATCATCATGGAAGCTCTTTTTAAGGTTTTGAATGCAAATTTTAGCAAAGAAGAGCATAAATTTGCGAGTCTGAATAAAATTATTATTATATTCAAATTCAAAATAAACAAAAGATAAAGGTGCATTGTTTATTCAGTGAGATTTGGCATACGAAAAAATAAAATTGATTTTTATCAGAAGTCGGTAAAATAGTTAATTTTCATCTCAAATAAATGTTTATACTTTGTTGTTGTTGAAAGAATTAAATATAAAAATAATAATACCTATTTTATTATCAAGGTTATGTGTTTAATTGTGTATATTGCTTAATATATTTGGAATGCTCCAAATATTAAATAAGATCGAAGTTCAGTTCAAGGTCGTAGAGAAATGAATGCAAATACACAAGTTCCGGGCGGCTTTTTATTGCTCCAATATAACTTAAAATGGTATAGCTTTACCTAAAAAGAAGTCTTAAATTATTTAAAACGATAGCCATAAAACATAAATAAATTCAAATTCTATTTCTGTTTATTTTATAAATAAATTAGTAATAAAATACTGCCTAAAGTGATTTAGGCAGAGAAATGCATATTATATTTAGATACCAGTAGTATAGGAATGTTTCTTTAAATATAAGAAGGGTAGAATAAATTGAATACATTTTGTTAACCATCGTTCTCTAAGATTAGTTAGTTGCTTAATAAGTCAATTTGGTATGGTATTTTTTTTGAAGTTATAGTCTCATAATAAAGGTTTTTTAAATAAGAGCTGAAGTTTCTGAAGCTGTCCATCCAATGACATTTAACAAGTAAAAACTATACAGAACAATAATCTTGCCTTTCGAGATCTTTTGATTTAAAGTCTTTGGACTTACTTCAATGGGTCCATAATGGAAGATAAGATGCTCCACATTTGAATTAAGACTCCTAATAAATATGGGAGTAGTGAAGTACGATTCTGAAAAAAGAAGACCCTCTAAACTGCACCAACTATAGATGCATTAGTCTACTTAACATCGCTTATACAAAATCTTCTCTGCCGTACAGTGGCGAGGCGTGAATAATTTTAAATGGTAAGTCGAAGCAAAGTTTGTTACCAACAATCTAAATTTAAAATATAGCAAAGCCCTCTCTCGAGCGACTAAAGTGTCGCTATATAAGACCGGTATGCATAGAAGGTGAGTGGAGGGGAAAATGGAACGACGATCTGCATAGGTTGTACAGCGACGCGACGTAGACAAAGCCAAAAATGGCTGGGTCAAGTAGAGAGCATGGCCCGGAAATGCTTCGAATCCACACCCACAGGACAGCGCAGTAGAGAAAGACTGCGGATCAGGTAGCGCGCACAAGTGGAAAGTGACTTCACCGAACTTAGAGGACGAAGTCAAATCAATAAACATTATTTGTTTCTCTTGTTTCTTAAATGTCAAAATAAAACCAAATATTTAAAAAAAAACCCTGCGTATAATTTATGATTTATTTTTGGTACGAGTATGTGGGTTATTGTCTACAAATTCGTTTCTAGTGATTTGAAGCATAAAAACATTTTGGAACAACCAAGCCGTTGTAAAACGTCTTGAAAATAAAAGTTAATTAAAACATGAAAGTAAAACTAAGATATACATTTTTTTATTGCAGCGCATTCGGAAATCAATGCAAATTGTATTTAATGAACAAAATTTATTATCTCTTTTAGCACAAGAGACATGGCACACTAAAAATGTATTAAAAACTGCTAGCATAGTCTACTAACATTAAGACTTTGGCATAGCCAACATTAAAGAATCGTACATATATCCCTGTTTTTGATTTTCTAATTGGACAAATTGTTTATATTTTTTCTATTTTTCAACATCAGAAATATCGTAACGAATCAGGCCTCTAGGTTTGTACACTTATGTATGAAATAAAGTTAAAGGCTTACCTTTGACTTTCAAAACATATATAAAATGTATACAAAAACACTTTTTGTTCCTTCAGTGAACTAGATTTGCCAATTAAAATACAAACAAAAATCATTCATTCGCCTGGTGGTACAATTTTGCTTGCATTACATCACTCAAAAGCCAAACTGTAACAACCTTGCAGCACGATTTTTTACAATAATCTTAAACATTTTCCTTTTATTTTGATTCAACTTAAAATTATTTTAATCAAGCATAAAGCATATTTCTTCTCCTTTGATCGAGCAGCTACCGTCATGAATTGTGGCACGTTCACTATAACCAAACCATAGCACAACATAACCTAACCACACCAATTTATGTGTGACACACTCAATGCACCTAGTTACATTTTGTTATAATGCCTTATTGTATGTTGTGTACTACTACGACTTACTATAGACGTTACGTACCTTTTCCAATTCCTATAAATAAGATAAAATTATTAAATGTATCTGAGAGGTGAACGGGTGGCAACCTTCAACATTACCACCATCACCGGTGGCGATGGTGGTGGGTTTGTAATATTATAAAGTAAAGCTGTTCCATCTAAATCTCTGTATAGTGCTGCCATAATTTTGTGCCTGGTACAGCCCCCAACGTATAATAGTACAACTTGTGTGTACCAGCGACGACTGACGCGAAGCCAAGTACGCGAGTATATTGAATTTGTTTTCAAATGTCTCAATTATTGCTCACAGTCGGTGGTGAATATGGTATATCCAATAAACATTGGGCAAATAAAACATGACCAGAATTTGCATGCGCAAGAAAACGTTTTGATGGTTCATGCAATCGATTTTTAGATAAAATCAGTGGATAAGTCAAGGCCGTTACTAATATCATACGTCAAAAAATGTTATGTTGTATGTACTTTGTTTTGCACGCCTAAAAAAAGTTGGATTGTCAAACTTTATGTATGTAGATTTTATAAAACGGGTATCGGTACTTGTGACTCTCCTCAAAAGCTCTACGACTATGAATAAATGTATTTCAATCAAAACTTTCCTGCCAAGAAGGTATTACAACCAGATCTTGTTTGGTATAGTTTTATTTTTTCACGTGAAACAGTTGTGAGGTAAATATTTTCTCGGTTGAGGGCTGATCAGGTCAAATTGTGATGTTAGATAGCATACTGATTTTTTTTAAAGATCTACATTTTTACGTGTATACGGCGACTTATGACAAAATGAACTTAATTTTGTATATTTAATAATTTTTTTAGGAAATGTTTCTAGTTTTAAGGCAGCTATTATAGTACGAGATACGTATAAGGAATATCTACCCTTATCAGTTATTTGATAATGACCAATATTTTATCAAAAGCATCAATTGGAATAACAATTTGCACTTCTATTTACAACCTGGCCCTAAGGCACTAAATATTGCAAAATAAAAGAGATTTTTTCTATTGCCATATGTTATTTACAAAAATCGGATATATGTATGATGGAAGTCCATGACCCAAAGATGAAAAACAAATTAGATTCGCCTACTTATGTACATACTGGCCCTATTAGAAGATTGATTAAAGGGGTGGGTCTGCGGAGTAAATATACCTTCATCTGTTATTTATTTGATTTCGAACAATATAGGGTGGCCTAAACAAAATCTTGCATAACCCAGGGTTGGCTACATTTGAAGTGTTAAATCTTTGGTAAGTGTAGAAAATGTATCTTGTGTGTTATTTAGTCATTTTTTCGTTTAAATGAAAGGTTATTAAATTAGGCACAGGATTGCTTTACCAAAAGTTTGCTAAACCTAGGGTTGCCTGTATATTAACTTGAATACTTTGGTTAGTATAGAAAATTGATCGCATGTGTTATTGAGCCGTTGTTTGTTTAAAATGAGAGTGCAGCCAAATATCCATCTAATGTCGCAGGGTTCCCTAACCAAAAGTTGGCTGCCGGCGTTGGAAATGATAAGTTTTTGGTATGTGGAGAATATTGATCCCATGTTTTCAAATAACATATGAGTGTAGATAATCCTTCTACGTATCATAGTCTATTACACTTATTTTTAAAACTTGATATAAATAAGAAGCACGTACTTTTTTAATGAAAAAAACTCAGCCAATAAGCGATGTTCGATCTCCCTCTAATGTCTAACCCCTAAGCTTGAAAAGACTTAAAATCCACGATAGTTGCTTGATAATCACTAAATTTTAAATCCTCGACACATGTAGTTTTCAAAATAAACCACTTTAAAATACAAATAACTTCAACATTCTGAATGACGAACAGATCATCAACATATTATGAAAACTTCCCGTTATCGTAAATTTTTTTTAATTTCGCCAAACAATAATTCTTCTAGTTTTGAGAAATATACATGAATATGAACGTATTATTTTGATGAAGTAAAAATGCCTTAGTTTAAAACACTTAGCCGTATACTTAAGTTTTTAAATATCATAGCTTTAGCGCTACTTGCAAGCGAATGGGTAAAGCTTATTAAACATTAAACTTAGAAGAACTAGTATTTTCCAAACTTGATTGATTTGCTATAAGACAAAACATCTTAATTCAAATAAACAAAGTACGCTAAGTGAGATTTCCGTCCCAGACACCTGTCTTTGTACTTCCTCGTTTTGTTTGTATACATTTTAATTTGAGCTTGAATCCTTGAGATGGATGAAACCTGTTTAATGGTTGTGTCTCGGAAAACTCTCCAATATTTTATGTTTGACAAATAAGTTAGAAATATTCGATATTGTACCAGATTTTTTTTTTAAATCCTAAGAGACAAATGTTAGACTCTGGAAGAACATTACTAAGAATTTCAGAATGATTTTTAAAGTGAAATTTGCATCAGTTTTTAATGAAATGATTGTGAAAGGTACCGTTATTTATGCAGTTACATACAAATTAAATGCACCTAGAAACCTAATGCTCCGAGTTTTAAGAGACCATTGCTGTTGTAGGTTTCGATCAGTACCAAAAGTACTGGAGTCCCACGATATCTACATTCTCTATCTTAATTAATTAAGATCTGATTAATGTATACCATCGCAAAAATTGTATTTAAAGTACCTGTATCCATTATGTTCATCGGAAAATACACAATTAGCTGATTGTTAATTATGGGTATTTTAGTGAAGAATAAGTAAAAGGCTGAACTAATATCACGAACTAAAATTGAATATGCCAAAGGTTTACAAATAACTATATTCACAAATTGAACGGTAGGTTAAGATACGATATATCTAGATACTCTTCGATTCACTTTTATGATTTAATTGCAAAAACCACGACCCATCAATCATGCAATCATCATTTGAATAGTGCTGCTGTTTTTTTTGTTTTAAACTTGACTGGCGCAAGCACTAATGATCGATAAATTATAAGATTAAAACCTTACAATAAGCAAGTACAAGTACAAAGGAAACATTTATTATTTTATTCAAAGAACAATCCATTTTGAACTTTATGTCTTGAAAGTGGAGGAGTGTACCATACCATGTAGTAATATAGTATATTTTTGTTGGTTGGCAAGATATATATAGGCTTGCCTCAAAGTGATGCACAATAGCGGGGCTGTCGGTGTGACGGCGCGCGACGATGGTGATGGAGGCGGCAGCAGTGGTGAATGTTGATGGTGCGGGCGATAATTGAAATTGTGTTGGCATGCAAGCGAATTCCAAAGCATATTTTATTTTGTGTTGAAGTAAAGTGCAAGGGTGATGAAGAAATAACTTTTGAAGATTGATGCTGGAAAAATAGGTCAACGGTTTTTGTTTTGTTTTATTGTTTTTTATGACGATGATTGAGCGTATTTACTTTTGTACCTTCTTTATTTTTGGAATGAATTGGTTTGTTTTATGCAAATGCTAAGATCGAGTTGGAAGACAACGTTTTATGTCACATTCTGGAGAGGCAGGTTATTTTCTTTTGACAATAAAATGAAGATTTCGTTCACTGTTATATCCTTATTGAGTTATTTGAAAAGATTCTTTTCAACTAACCACAGAAAAACGATATCCAGAAGAACTATTTTTCAAAACTGGGTTCAAACACATGATGACACAGAGATTACATCTTTATATCTACTTTAAAATTTTAAAATTGTTACAAGTGTTGAGGCGTTAATACTCTGCATAACCACAAAATCTATACTATGATTAATGACAAGCTATTTAATATGTATAGGCAGTACCTTAAATTTGTTCTCATTCATTTTAAAGCCCTTCAACAATATTATGCAATTAATAAAGCAATTTTAGTTAATTTCTCATGTCTTTATTTAAATTTTAACAAAACAAGCACTACAAATAACTTACACCAAAACTTTACTTCAAAACTTCAAATGTCATCAGCAAATAATAAAATATGGAGGCAGCAAAAGAGTTGCGTCGTCGTCGATTAAAAGATTAATTGCTATAAGTGTTGTGTCGTAAATTTTCAAGAGATTATTGTTTTCTTTCATATTTAAATTTGTCTATACATCTATAACTAATAGAAAAACAAATGTTATTGAATAATGCGTTATTGAATTTATGTGAAGAAGTTACCATGAGTGTAACACACATACATACATACATACTTACATATGTAGTTGGCTGTATATGGGTTTATTTTGAAAACGAATGTAATTCAAAGTAATATAACTATTTAAAAATTAAAATAATAAATGGTAAAAAATATACTTCAAATGTAAAATACGTTAAAATTAATTCGTTAGAATATGACAAATGTTAAAATATTTTGCGTTAAAAAGGTGATATAACTAAGCATCGTCCTAGGTTAGGTTAAAGCTGTTGTCAGTGATGGAGTATGATACAATTAGGCCAGTTCAATGGCCCATTGTGATACCTCAATAAAATCAGTTTAAGTCCCTTACGAAACATGAAAGACGGATTATCTAAATATTATTGAGATCGTTTAATCGTTATAGAAGAATTTTCCTAGGTAAGTCTTGCCTTTTGGAGCTAGAGCGGGGCATGTACAAAAGGTGGAAAACTGTTTCCTATCCTCTTCGTCATCCATACAGCTTCTGTAAAAGCCATTTCAGAATACGCCTAGTCGGGTCGAGTGCTTTCCTATTAAACAGTGCCCGATTATGACACCGATTATCGAGCTTATATGCAATCTGTTTAGAGATAGCACCTTGGGCGGTTTAAATCAATTGTAGGACTTGTTTTTTATGTGTGGACATGTGGTGATGTTATTCCACCTGATGTTTGCCTTTTTCATAGCGTCTTGCATTATCTTGCATTAGCAATAGTTTACATGTAGCGATTGGAATGGCAGCACTAGCCAAATGTGGTAGAAAGGTATGTACTGTACCATTTCTGTTATAGAGTTTGTAGAGACAGAGTCCAGAGATTTGATATTTTGATAGCGGCCTGACTATCTAAAAAAATGCGGATATCAGATGATATCACGTTTTCTTTAGGCCCGGACAAGAGTTATTTTATCGTCAAAAGTTCTTCCCAAAAGGATCTGGATGGTATACAAATCTGGAAAATTCTGTAGAATTGAAGTTGGGGGATGGTGTAGTCTGTGTTCTTTGGAATTGATTCTAAATACTTAAGAATTACGGAGTGGCCAATGTAGTTGTAGCTATGTGTTTGCTAAGTATATCAAGAGTTGTTGAGTAGGATAACCAGTGCCGCAAAAAGACATTTTGATGATAAAAATGTCAAAAAGTTATGAATTGTTTTAAAGTAGTTGTGTTACATTATTATATTGCTTTCAAACTGTATTGATTTCTCACATTCTTCTATTTCTATTACCATTTAATTTTAAATTATATCTTAAAAAAGGGTTTTCCAAAAATTATGTTTAATTTTGAATAGCCCGTTATTTGGGCAGCTGTGACTTTTGTAGCTGTCATTTAAAGCTTTTAACATTTGACAAGTACAAATTACGCCAATATTAAACATGGAATTATAGACGCTTGTAAAAATTCACGACAAAAAGAGAGAACGTTTTGTAGGCACAATTCGCAGAACTAAGCATCTTCTTGGAAGACGATAATAAAACTGGTGGAAACATCTTTGAAAAAATACAGTGATGAACAATCTAAATAGTGTACGTCGCTAAGATTATTGGTACTCTTAAACCGTAGTTTATCAAAAGCCCAGGTTTGCGTTAAGTCTTAGATTTTTATGAAAAGTTAATACAAGAGCTCAAGCCGGTTGATCACCAGCCCGCGAACGTCATATCGTTTTTTCGCTGATTTGGTTCTTTAAAATCATCAAAATGATCGGGATTTTTATCGAAAAATAATACTTATTGATGAAGTCCATTTTTTACCCAGAAGGCTATATGTTAGCAAGTAGAATTGTCCCATCGGGGGGTTTGAAAATCTAAGAATAATTGTTGAAAAGCCTGAGTTAGTGACCGAGTTAGTTCTCGATAAAGTAAGAACAATACATTTTAATCCAGATCTCGTGATGAAAAAAAAGAGTATACAAATGCTCCACAATCAAATCTATAATAATCAGATCCAGATTCTTTAATCTAGAATAATTTATTAATAATTTTTAAAATATAAGGCACGAAGGAGTCAAATATGTTAAATTAATTATATTTAACAGTGTTCCAATATTTTGTATTTTAGTCGTTAGTTTTGTGTAATGCACCCATATATATGCAAAACACTTAAGTTAAATGTTACTGTTAAAAAACATTATCTTAACTAATATCGGGTGATTTTTTAAGAGCTTGAGAACTTTAAAAAAAAAAAACGCATAAAATTTGCAAAATCTCATCGATTCTTTATTTGAAACGTTAGATTGGTCCATGACATTTACTTTTTGAAGATAATTTTATTTAAATGTTGACCGCGGCTGCGTCTTAGGTGGTCCATTCGGAAAGTCCAATTTTGGGTAACTTTTTCGAGCATTTCGGCCGGAATAGCCCGAATTTCTTCGGAAATGTTGTCTTCCAAAGCTGGAATATTTGCTGGCTTATTTGTGTAGACTTTAGACTTGACGTAGCCCCACAAAAAATAGTCTAAAGGCGTCAAATCGCATGATCTTGGTGGCCAACTTACCGGTCCATTCCTTGAGATGAATTGTTCTCCGAAGTTTTCCCTCAAAATGGCCATAGAATCGCGAGCTGTGTGGCATGTAGCGCCATCTTGTTGAAACCACATGTCAACCAAGTTCAGTTCTTTCATTTTTGGCAACAAAAAGTTTGTTAGCATTGAACGATAGCGATCGCCATTCACCGTAACGTTGCGTCCAACAGCATCTTTGAAAAAATACGGTCCAATGATTCCACCAGCGTACAAACCACACCAAACAGTGCATTTTTCGGGATGCATGGGCAGTTCTTGAACGGCTTCTGGTTGCTCTTCACTCCAAATGCGGCAATTTTGCTTATTTACGTAGCCATTCAACCAGAAATGAGCCTCATCGCTGAACAAAATTTGTCGATAAAAAAGCGCGAAACACATTTCGAACCGAACACTGATTTTGGTAATAAAATTCAATGATTTGCAAGCGTTGCTCGTTAGTAAGTCTATTCATGATGAAATGTCAAAGCATACTGAGCATCTTTCTCTTTGACACCATGTCTGAAATCCCGCGTGATCTGTCAAATACTAATACATGAAAATCCTAACCTCAAAAAAATTACCCATTAGATTCAATCTTACCAACGCACAAAAGCTCATTAAAACATAACAACTAAAAGTGAGTTCAATTAGCATTTTATTTTGTTCCAATTGTACCCCCAAAAAAAAGATAGAAAAATTTATTGCTACACATATTTTGTTCCGGCTAAGTGTTAAGTGTTAACAAACTCTTATGGTAGACTTTTTATTATTTATTATTCATAAAAAGCCTCAAGGTTGTTAAAAGAGTCTATAAAAATTAATTCATCTCTGTTGTGATCTAGTATCTAAGATCTGTAACAAAACTAGCAGGTCATTGTCTAGTGAAGATTTTTCATTTTATTTTTTTTTTTAAAGTGATTAGTCATTTTTCATAACGATTTTATACCTTTAGCATGTTACCAACTATCATACATATTGTTATGATTTGTTGAGTTGAAAACGAAAAAATGTTTATTTTCCCTGGTTAATGTTCTTATAAGATTTTTCTGTAAATGATATAAGTAAGTACATAAAATATTTTATTGGGTAGTGTGAAGTGCTCTTCCAAGAATAAAATGTACTCAATTTGAAATAGTACCACACAAGAAGTGTATAAAATATTCTATTATTTAACATAAAAAAGTAAAACTTCAATAAAAATCAATGCCTCAATCTCTACACAAATGTAATGAAAACAAAAGTTCTAAGGTTTTATTTTAAATTAAAAGTGAGTAATTTATTTCACTACCATGTCCTGGTAGATTGACCTTTTTCATCAACTTGGCCGCATTTTATAGAGGTTTTTCTTTACAAGAACGTGTTCAAATAATAATAATAATAAAAAAATGAATATAAATAAAGAGTTAACTTTAAAAAAAGTTAAAAGAAGAACAAAAATTGTGCATAATTACATAGTCTACAAGTATTTGACAGGTGTTCTTCAAGGTGGTCACGTAGGTACCTACATTATAGTGTATAATGATTTGTTTCTTATATGCATGCGTAACGCACATTTGTTGTGGGCTTAGCTTACTGCTGCACATAGCGTTACTCAAAGTTTATTTATTTATAGACATAGATTTTGGTCTTTCATAGAAAAATGTTTATATTCGAATAACTTTAGCTTTGTTCTTGTTTGCTAGTAAGTGTTGGAATTCCATGAAAATAAGACGTGCAATGTAACATAATTTGTCGTCATAAAAACTACTCCAGGCCTACAAAAGTTTAGGTGTTCTTTTCTGGAGTTTCAATTAGTAAAAGTTGGAGTTTCTGCATCCAGATTCTAGAACGTGTGAGTACTTGCAGTTTGTATGAAGAGTTAAAATTTATCTAAAGGGGATATTATGCCATAAGACTTCACGTATAAGAAATATGTAAACTTTGACGTATGAAACATTATATGAGTGTCTGCTTTCTAAGAAAAAAAAATTCAAGGCTTAATGCCCTCGTTTTCACTATTTGAAAATTAAAGGTATAAATGCAGCTTAAGAAAGTCAAATTTGTCCCATTTTTCAAAATGAAGTTGAAAGAGACAAAGAGAGTGGCAATTTGTTTATGAAACTTTTAATCTATTTTAAATCCCACGTACTGTGGAAACAACGATTAAAATGACAACAAAAAACATTTGATTTTGTTTTCCATTTCATTTAATATTATATTAATGTTGGGGCTCAGAATTCTGACAGGTAGGTACGAAATCATTTTGTAAAAATTTAACTTTTCAAAAGGTTTTCAAATGTTTGTTTGATCATTTTGAAAAATTCAAACAGTTTCTGTTATGAATATTTTACTGAATATACTTAATTTAAAAAAAATCTATTTATCTATTTTCGTCCTACATATATCTTAAGAACCAGCACACAAATTAAGTATTTACTTTTATAGATAGGATTTTCGTTTTGTAGAAAGAAATTTCCAAAAAAAATGTATTAAGTGTTTCTTTTTTTTTTGGTAAAAATTATGTTTAATTCTGCACATTGGTAAAAATTACAAACAAAAAGTGAAATTTCCTTCAGAAAAATTTTAAACTACGTTTTTAACATTTGGTTAAATTCTTAGAAATATTAAATTAAAAGTTTTTTTACAAAAAATAACCTAGCAAATCTCAACATAAAACATCTTAAACTTAAATTGCATACATATATGAACTTTTCGAAGTTCCTTAAGTGACAATTTGGCTTAAATAAATTAGGTGGTGCAACAGTTCGTTGAGAACTAAGGCCTAGTGACTTACTCTCTCAATTCCTGTGTGCGAGTAATGTTGTCAAGGATGGAGGAGACCTACAGTTTTAAGCCGAATCCAAACGGATAGTTTGAGAAAGTACTTTTCATAACAAGAATTACTCCTTGAGTATTTGTCAATTCCTGGCAAGAGGCAGTACCCATAAAAACAAAAACTTTAGATGGCAAAGGCAAGGATTGAACCCAAGACCTCTGAAATGACAGTCTTACGCACTACCTACAATTTGGCTTATAACAACAAAATTTATTTGCAAGTTTTTAAGTGCATCAATGGAAAGCTATTAGAGTAGCTGGCATCTCAGTCTTTTGATTGTCAACATTTTAAAAGTAGAATTAGGAAGCTACAATTGGAACTGAATTTAAAACGTTCTTCAAAAAGACAACCATTTTTTACCTTAGTGTAATGATTTCTTTATGCAATTTTGTTATTTTACTGTCAAGATTGAAATTCTGTTTGGCCTAAGAGCGGTAACAACCAGTTTCCTTTTGAAAAAAACATTAAATAAAGTTTCCCTGTACTGAATTAAAAATCCTAAAAACAATAACTATTTTTGAATTCCTGCCCTGGAACCATTCTTTACAAAAACATTCAAAAGAAGAGCAAAACTTATATAAAACTATTAAAAAATTGCCCTAACTACTGTCTTATTTAATTTCTTCTAGTTCAGGGCAAATTAAATCTTTGCCCTTTATTTAGTGATAAATATGAAACTCGAATGTAAATTACTCCACCTAATTATTTCACACATTATTTTTAGGTTTAACGGTCGTTGATTTCAATCATTAAATTGAATGAAAAACTTATTTTGTGTGTGTGTGTGTGTTTTTTTTAAGTTCCCATCATCATCAACACCTTTAAAAAGTCAAGTTCATTATCAAAACAAAATAAACACTTAAGTAAAATTATTATTTTATAGTACCAGTCTGACATTCAAAACTTAGAGACAAATTCAAAAATAAAAAACATAGCTTACATCATCATCATATTGAATTGATCTGTTATCTATTTGTACTAATTTAATTTTAAAATTAAAATTTAAATTCTTGAATAAATTTTTGAGAAAACAACATATTATATAAACTCACGTTTTAAATAGCAACATTTATTCAAAACAAAAGAACGTTCCTTATTAAAAGTTGTTCCTTTTTTGTTTGTTAAATTTGTGTTGCCAATGAATATGCATCGAAGAAGTTTTTAATATAATCTCAAGTGAAATAAACAAGTTTCGCATATACTCATAAAAATGTTGAATGGGAAATCTTAGACCTCAAAAATATAAAAATTTTGAAGAATACAGAAAAAAGAACAACTTTAAGAAATGGTAAGAAGGTATCTATGAGATCTTTTGGTGTTTTTGGCAGTATGAGTCACAAATAATTCTTATACGTGACACACAAGATAAAGATTCCCATTTGAAGTAATTTACATGTGAAGTGTGTGTACAAATAAACATCTTATCAAATCAAAAATCATTTGATGACAATAATTTACTCTTGAAAAAATACATACTTATACAAAAAAGTGGAATCATCACATAAGTATTTTTTTATGTAGGTACATTATATCTGATGTATAGCGGAGGGCGGTGAACTTCTAACGATTACGACTCTAATTTATAGTCTAGGAGAATTGTTTGTATAAATACATGTCTGCGATTCTGATGTGAATTAGTTGGGTTATCTAATTTTGTACTTTTGTATTCTTTGTTTTTCAATAACTAGAACTAGATGTTACATGTTTATAAATAAATATTGCCATATCCTCTTATCTACACTAATATTATAAAGAGGAAAGATTTGTATTTTTGTATCTCAAAAAGTACTGGATCGATTTTAATAATTCTTTTTTCATTAGAAAGCTACATTATCAGTGAGTAACATAGGCTATATCTTCACTGATATTATGAAGAGGAAAGATTTGTATTTTTGTATGTAACGAATAAACTCAAAAAGTACTGTACTGATTTTAATAATTTTTTTTTCATTAGAAAGCTACTTTATCACTTAGTAAAATAGGCTATATTTAGTAGGTACTAGATTACTATGCTTAGAAATTCCTAATAAAACCAGCCGAAGGTGTAAAAAAATTAGCCATAAAATGTCTTTCATCACACTGCGAAGAGTATTAATGATTGGACAAAAAAATGTTTTCTAATTTATTGATTCATGGTCGTTTTAATTAGCATGCTTATAACTTAAATATTTGTACCTGTTTATGTCAACCCATGCGAAGCCGGGACGGGCCGCTAGTGATAAATAAGAATGGTATACAAAAAACAACAATAACGTTTATGAAAACATTTTTATCAAAACAGAAATATTGATAATGTGTTTTAAAAATGAAAACAGAATTCAAATAAATTCTTGCATTTCTTTAAAATTATTGTTATTAATGGTCATCGATATTGCGAAGAGTATCATTATACAAGACCCTAAGTTAATTTTGGTGCGATTAAAACTGACATTGAAAACAAGCTATTCAAATTCAAAGTCTTTTTTGTACGATTATAGTTTAAGTGGTAGGTTATGATTTAAACTGGCTCTTAAAATTTATGGAAGTAGCCAGTTTTTAAAACTGGAAATAACTGTTGAGGATCTGTGTGCAGTTTGTTGAAGTAATATCAAAACTAGTAAAAACATACTTTCCGAACTTTAATTATTGAAAAACTTTTAACAAACTTTACTAAAGTGTTTTTTTTTTTTTTTTAAATATGTGCAGTACGTTGGGAAACTCTTTTACGTTTCAAAATCCAAAGTAAACGAAAAATAATCCTAAATTAACATTTAACATTTATGTCCTTTGATCAGGAGATCGGTGTCTAATATTTTTTGTAACCGGGAAAGTGAATATTTTGACTAAGAAATTCCCACACTTTTCATTTTTTTTTTAAATTCGTTCATCATGCAAATGATCCTCATTGAAAATTAAATTAACTATCATAAAATTATAATAAAAAACATAATGTCGTTTATTTTAATTTTTTTATGTATTTACATATGATTTTATTTCTTTGTATAGATACTGCATATTTGAATAAAATACAATCGAATTCATTTTACTATTCATCTAAACTTTTATTCATTAATATCTAGTTATTTTAAGTCTTCCAAAAAGTTAAGATGAAGTAGTAAAACGTGCCTCGTTAGAATACAGAAACAGATGAATTTAATTAAGAAAAAGTAAAGGTTAATATTAAGAATGTAAACAATAAAAATTGAAGCATTCTTTATGTTCATTTGAATTCAGTTCAGTTAGTTAAAATGTCCATTAAAATAAAGTTGCTGTATCAAGAGCAAACATATATTCTAGGTTATGCTAATTAAAGAGGTTAGGGTGGTTAGAGTAAAGATTGATCCTTTGCTACTTCAATTCGAAAGTAAACATTTTTTAAATGTTCGCATAAAATAAACAGTAGTATGTTTATTTTTATATTTTTCCGTGAGTTTTTGTTTTGCTCGAATTCAGGTACATTTTGTTACAATTTAAGTTATGGACTTAAGTTTAAAACTTTTCTGTATAAACATCAATATTTTTTTTTCAAGAATTTCAATAAATTTATTAAACTTTGTGGAAATAATTTTGAAGCTCTTCTTTGATCAATTTAAACATTAGTGTTTGCCAAAAATCTGAATTTTAAAATTAAGTTTTGGATGAATATCTTTTATATTATTTATTCTGATAGACCATTTTTATTATACAAATTATCATATGTTTTCATTCTTATGCATAAATCAAAAACTGGGTTTTCTGATTAAAATATCGTGATTATTTTTTAAAGTTGAAGATAAAGTAGTATAAAGTATAAAAAATGTGTATTAAGCCTTAAAGATTAAAATAAAGGTAAAACCTAAAAAACAATGTATTCGATTCCATTTCAAAAGTAAGGTCGCTATTGAAAATTTCAAAAACAACCTTTTCAGTTTTTGTATCAAATAAAATGTTTTAAAAAACAGAAATTTGGAAGAAAAAAAATCAATACAAGTTAAAAAAAAAATTTAAACTGCACTTAACTTAAGATGCAACCTTGGGCGACCTTGATATTAAAAATAAACCAAAACAAAAATAAAAATATAAAATAAATAAAGTTCACTTCATAGCAACTACAAACATCATTTCATTGATTCCCAAAGTAGAAGTAATAATGTACACAATTTATCTTTAAACTCACCTTAATCAATAAACTTGCTGGTATAGTTTATAAGAACAGTTGAAAATCCGGTATATGGGTTTTTAAAAAAGCTTCGCTAATTTTTACTTAAAATTTAAACTTGTTTTTGATCTTCTTTTTTTGTTGAAATTTTTTAATTATTAAAAAATGCAACTTTTTTTAAATCCTTTTGGTTTTTAAAGAAAGTTCTCGTCTTTTTACACACGATACACACTTGTTTTTTGATATTTGATTTGTTTTTTAAAAACTTAAACAGTCCATACAAGTTTTTAACATTAACGCTTAGTTTTTGTTTTAATGCACAGTAACACTTTTTTGTGATTTGTTTATAGTTTACCACATTTATGCTTTAGTAATATTATATCCAATTCTTGTCCAAATGTTTTAAACGCCCGCTGCGTGCTTAAGTAAACTTTAAGGTAATCGCTGTAAGCCGTTTTGCGAACCAATAAAATCACTATATGGCTACAAAATTAAATAAACCGACACTCTGGTGATGTTGGCTTTGCGTGTTACAATACAATAGACACGACCAACAGAGGAGAGAGAGACTTTAATGCATTAGGTAAAATGTACTATAAAAGCGACATTAGCATATAAAGAGATCACCAGTTAACCTACGGTCTACGAAATTCGCAGCTTAGCGTCCGCACTCGACAAGGTTGAAAATAAAACTAACTAACGGAAGATACGACCAAAAGACACCTAACATAGGTTTTAAGAAGCTACGAGTATACCTAGTCACATACAAAAAAATAATAACAAAGCAAGTCAAGTATCCAAGAGATACAAAACAAACGTCATAGTTAAGGCTTAGCTTTAAATCGACATCCAAAGAGAGTATAAACTCTGAGAAACGAAGTATGATGTACATTATGTATATCGTATATTTTGGTGGCTTAACTATACAAAGTTAAAAGCTTGCAAAGGGGCTTTTTTTTGGGTGTTATCTGATACATTCTGCGAGTAGGTATGGTGCTTTTTACTTCTTGATGCCGAGCAAGTTAACCGCTGATCTTAAAGTCGGCTTTATGTTTTTTTTATTTGGAAACAAGTGATCTTTAAACACACACATCACCGCTTCATGGAATTGTGTCATGTTTTGATGGGTGTTTGGAAACGAGGGTTGAAACTTGAAAGTTAACATGAAATGTTAGTGTTACCGTGTGTGCTTTGTATTGTTGAACATTTTTTTTTTATGTTTTGTGTGGTTTTATAGAACTCTGCTTAAATATCATTTTATTTAATTAAATGGATCGAAAGAAACATACCTATGGTGAAAAGAAAATGTTTTGGTAACTGATACATAAGCTTTTATACAAAATTACGTACATAATATGTGTCTGACACTTGAAAAAAATATTTTTTTGCTAAATCCAATGAGATATTTTCCAATAAGAGGTTTCATTTTAATAATTCAAAAAAAAAAGGCTTTGATGCATTTCACACATACATACGTACCCGTTTGTCGATTTGTCGAAAACTTTAAAAACATTAAGAACAATATTAAGTGTGGGTCAAAAAATTTTAAGTTAATATCTTTCCCTGTTCTCTGAATACTTGTGTCATCAGTTTTTTGTTGTTTTCGAAGGTTTTCGTATGTTTTGTTAAAAAAGTTGTCAGTTGAATTTTTCTAAAAATTAACTAAAACTACCAACAATATTTTGCTTTTAATGAAATAGTTTTAAATCTATTTTTGCTAACGAGATTTTTAGCCGAAAACCAATTTTTACCAATTTTATAATTTTTATGAAAAACTGACTGTTGGATTTTAATACAAATTTTACTGAGTGTCGTAAAAAATATTTTCTATAAGATAATATTAGCCAATATTTTTAGTCTTTGAGAAGATATTTGGGTCGAAAATCAATTTTTACCAACTTTTAGTAATGTGATTTTTAGGTTTTTATTTTTTGTAAAAAAAATTGTCAGTTCGTTTTTTATCAAAATTTTTCCAAATGTAAAAACATTAAAACATCAACAATTAATTTTGTATTCTTAAAATGTTCGAGGTGACAATTATTTTTTTTTCAGTTTTTTGATTTATAAAAAAACACCGTTAGTTGCTTTTTTTCAAAATTTTATTAGTACACACAGACATCTCTCTAAAAATTGTTTATTTAGATTCTAGGGACCTTGAAACATCTAGAAATGTCAACATTTCAATGCGACAAATCCGAAGTTAAAAACAGAATTTTTTAAGAGAAACAACGAGTAGAACAGTAAAAAACGGTATTAGCCAATTGCCCCCTCGGCTATCCTTAGATTAAAATAGAACTTATCTTTCAAGTGACCTTAAAGGAAAAAGTCTTAAGGTGAATTGAAGCCAATTTTGATCACTTTTTCCAGAAACAAGAAGTTTCGAAAACTTTTCAGTTTTTAGTACAATTGAGATTAAATTTACTTAGTCTCTGAGGGTAAAATTGGTCCCATAACTTATGATGATTTTTCGATGAAAATTCGTCTAATTTTGATGTAATTTCTCAAAAGGAAGTAACATTTTGTAAAATAAATGAATACAGTAAATTGTAAGCTTCATAACAAATTAAACTTAAAGTCTCCTCAGTTCAATGTCAAAACGTTTGGCATTTTTTTCTGCCACCTTTAAAGATCTAATTTTGGATCATAGTGATGTGGTACATGCGTTTAAAACTAACTAAATGTGTTTACTTACTTCCTGGCAATTGCTTTGTTTCCTTTCGAATTTCTTGGAATCATGCGAATTTTTTACTGGCACCTTTTCTTCCTCGTATTTTATACACTTACTTCATTAAAACGCAGCAGAAAATTAGTTTCAACAAATCAGCCACAGGTGTTCACCGGAAATAAGAAAAGACCATTCTTCATAGAGCTGCAACATAAATAAGGGTTTTTTTTACGAAAAATAATAATAATAAATAGTAGAATTCTTAACGAAATTGACAAAAAAGAATTATAACTATTCAAAGTTTGAAAATATATTTTAATTTCAAAAAAAGTTTTGATGAATTAATTAATCTCTTTCTATACCTATATATTAAGTTGCTCTTAAATTTTAATACATTTTAATACATGCACCTAGAAATGTTGGTTCCAACCGAAAACAAACAAAATTTTAAACACAAATGAACAAATACTAAAACAAAATCTATTTTTGTTCCTGAAAATATATCCTGAAATAATTAAGTTGGTATTCCCAGCAATTTAAGCTTTCGACAAATAAATTAAGATAATTTTGTTAATCGGAACAATTTATGCAAGCATGTTTGTAGATTTGTATAGCTATCTTATCTATTTTTTTTGTATATAAGCATTAAAATAGTTCAAATAAAAAATTAATATATACAAATAAAAAATAAAAATCTTGTTTTAACCAGAACTGTGAATTTAAGTGGTATTCCAACTTAAAAACAATACGACAAAAAACAAACTCACACAGAATACTCGTACAAATCGATAATCTCATCCAAATGGTTTTCATTAATATTTTTTATTTTAGTGCAAAGAGGTGATCTAAGATTGTCCAGTGATGTAATGAGTTTGGCTTGGCACGGTTGTTTTGTTAACATTATATTTATGTTGATGGTGGTGTGCCCCAAAGCAGTCTTTGTCATCGAAAAGAATTTTATGTAGAATCTTTCTCCTTCAAAATACAGGTTTTAAAATGTAGATATTTTAAATTGTGTTAAATGAAAACGAAATTTATGTGTCAGGAATCCTAAGTTATTATATGTTGTTTAACTTATAATTTTATTAAAATCTTTGTAAACTTCGCAAAACCCATGGACAACCAAGCAGAAACAACATTTTCACTTTTTTCCTTTAACCATGTATGTATGTATCTAGATATATTTAAATTTTGAGAGACTTTTTTTAACAATAAAATTTTATCAACAGGAAATTACGTTTTCGAAATATTGTTATTTATAATTTGTTGTTGATAATCCACCAAAAATAATTTCGATGTCAACACGTCATACCTTCATCGCGTTGCTGCTGGACTGGACAATAAATAGTTATTTTTTCCTTGGATGAAAAAACAGCGATAATCTTGTCAAATTAAAGTTTAATTTCTTGTAATTTATTACACATCTCCTTGGCTTTAAAGGTGAACATACGCTTTCTTGAACAAATCAAGAAAACTGGTTGCACTGAAATCACGAAAAAACGATGAATAATTTTATTCTTCAAATCTATAAAATGCGTGACTTTGCAAACCAATAACCCCACATACGGATCTTGTCATTACTAGCCCAATTCTTATCGATGGATGTTTTGGTATTTCCGATGGTTTATTTGATATCGAATGACAGTTCATTGATTCATTCATGAAGTTGAAGCTCCCTCGAAGAAACAACAAAATATAATAAAAAAGCTATTCACCTCTTTGGTCAGTCAGACTCAGATTGACCTTCTCAATGTTCACATTTGGATTTTAATAACAGCACCCATTGCGAAAGGGCATCACTGTGTAAATGGTATCCATTTCGTATCGTCTACGTCCTCACAAGCATCAGCAGCCGATGTTGATGCTATCGAAATCGATAACAGTGACGTTTAACAAAATATGTATCTTTAGTCATTCATTTGGACGATCATCTTGTAGCCTTAACGGTTGTGATTTTAAGAGATTTGGATATTGTACATATAGTTGCAGATTACCTTCCCCCATGTCTGTCGTTGCGTCCGCGTCGTCGTCGTGGAATGAGTAATGACACTATAGACGTTACTAGCCTCAGCTTGTCTTTTGCTGATAAGTTTTCTTAAATGGCACGTCTGTCAGACAAAAAAGCCTTAGTGTAATTCGGAGGGTACTTTGATTTTCAGAAATTGGTGAAATGCATCGTTGGTTTCGTAGGTGACATTCCATCACGGGTAAGTTGATGGAGGCTTGGCTTCGTGACATTTATAAAAAGAATATCTTTGCGAATGCCAGTTGATGAAATTAAATTTGTAAAATTAATAAATTTGTCGATTGATTTGATTAAATAAGCTAAGATAAATGCTTTTAACTTTATGTTATGGAATAGAGTTCCATAGGTATTTATTATTAAATACAAGTTGACCAGCCAGACGTTGTTCTTTCTTTTCAAATAATTGAAAAAAAAACAAGTATACGTCCTGGTGCATCACACTGAAAACAAATTTAAAATAATCACCATTTAGATGATATTGGGTTCGAATTAAAAAAAAATATAAAAATCGGAATTATTTAGAAGAAGTTTAAAGTAAAAGCTTAACGTAAGATACTATTTAAGAAAACTAGATTCCATTCCAAAAAATATTAGAAAATGTACATAAGCAGTTAAACTTAATTAAAAGTAGGCTAAGAAATCAATATGTCAAATGTTTAAATTTGTTACTAAAATGTTCTAAGCCAAGAAAGTAATAACAAAATACCCTAAATACTAGCATTATGCATTGAAAAGGTTATTTTTTAATAAGAAAACAGACAACGGAACAAAATTGTTTTTTTTTTTTTTTTTTTTTTAATTTTTGTAAGAGCTTGGGTGGAGTACCCTATACAACAAAAAGCATCAGTCAAATTTTTTTAGAAAATTAAAATTTTCTTGTGAATTTGTTTGAGTTCATTAAGAGAGTTCATCAAGTATTTTCGGCGAAAACTTACTTATATAAGTTTGACGGCAAAAAAATTAGGATCAGACTCCAGCATGACTTTGTTAAAACATAATTTTTAAACTGTTTCGTAAACCTTTTAACGAAAATTTCTTAAATTAGATTTCATCATACTTAGAAAATAGAATATACAGTGTGAACTCTGGTGTGCCCCAGGGCAGCCATCTAGGCCTAATCTTATTTATTTTATTTATAAATGAATTGGTTTTGATCAATAAAAAACTCGTCCGTCCTTATATCTGCTAATGACAGGAAGACTTACTATTATCAAGGGAATGGTGTAATGCAAATCGTCTCGTTTTAAATGTTGATAAATGTAAAACCATGAGTTTTACACGCAAGAAAGTTCTAATTGTTTTTGATTACATGTTTGATTTTTGTTCCTTAAGTAAAGTATCTTGGTGTAGTTTTAGATTTGAAACTTTCATTTACTGAGCATATTAGCTTTGTTGTTAAAAAGGCAAATAGAGTCCTTGGCTTCATTAAGAGATTTGGTCGCTATTTCCGTGATCCTTATGTTCTCAAATTACTTTTTGTTTTGTTTGTATGGCCATTTCTGGAATATGGTGTAGTGTGGGCATCAAATTATTCTATACACGAAATGAGAATTGAAATGAGAGAAGGTTTGTTTTGCTGCACCAATAATAAAAGGAACAATATTGTCACCATCGGTTCTTATTTGTTTCTTTACTTTAGTTTCAGTCGATCGAGCATACGAATGCAAATACCGCTAAATACAAATTTGATCAGATCGAACTATGTTCCTTTTAATAATTAATTAATAATACATTTTCTTTTTTTGTAAGTTCACCAGATGAGAATTTTAAGAATTTTAAAGTCCAAACAATATATTATAACAGTTTAGATTAAAAGTAGATGTTAAGTAGTTTTTATGCATTTATTAATTAAAAATAAACATTGTTGACGTTATCATTTAACGAATTGAAATAAATAAATTGTATTCCAAGTTCGCTTTTGGGAATAACATTTTTAAAATGATCCGTCACACTTTCTGGAATAGCCCGGCTGGCTATAATTTATAAAGCCTATACTCGTTCGAAACGTGAGTACAATTCTTATATCTGTTGCAGGTGCTCCAATAATGCACTTGAGTAACTCGAAAATAAAAAGAAAGCTTTAAATGTTAGGTTACCATTGGCTAATTGAAACATTTGTTTCTCATATCGTTATTTTTATAAGAAATAGCCAGTTGCATTCCGCCCCTCCAACAATTGAACCGTGATACCCGTACTTTTGGGAATGCTCATCAGTTTTTCTTTGAGTCCAATTTTTGACATACTGCCAAGTACAGCGATTCTTTTATTAGCCGCACTACACGAATATTGGACCTTTTGGATGCTGAAGAGGTGGAAATATTCTTGTAGATATGTAATAAAGAACAAATTAAAACTGATTAAGGTAAACAACTCTTTATTATGCAAGGTAGCTAGAAATCAGCTGTAAAAACCCATTATTGCAGGGTGCATTGAGGTAGCCTTTTCTTTATGATAAATGATATCAAACAAAATTATAAGGATAGTTTCCCAAATGATATATTTTACGGAAATAAACCTACTTATAAAAGTCAACCCCAAAAAAAAAAATCCGGAAATTTAATTGTTCTTAAGGCTAAAATGAAAGTTCTTAACAATAAATTCTGTGGCAGTATGATAGAGTACCTTATGCTGACATAAGAGAAGTTTCAGTTTGTCAATTGTTAATATACTACATTTTAAGAGTTAGAGATAGAAAAATTTTGTACTTTTCCTAACCAAATGTACATATGTACATATTTTTGAATTGCTATACATTTTTTCAACAGGATATACAAACATAAGTATGTATGTACATACATGTCCAACAACTTACTTAAGTTGAAAAAAAAATGAAGTTTTAAGTTTTAGCTGAAAACATAACTATTTTTCGGGAAGTAATATTTTATCATTCTACCCAGTTTTTCATAAATCTTTTGTTGATTGAACGATATTAACCACAAATATTATTTTAGTAGTTATTAACATTTCCAATCTGATCTATCAAACCGTGGTTGCTATGACTATGAGATACTTTTCATTCATTTTTTGTTGTGTTTGTATCGTTTTAACATGAGCCTTCTCCTTAGATTCTTCTTATTGCAACACAAGGTCTACCGTGTTGTGTTTTAGGTCCAAGATATCAGAAAGTTCTTCATAATTTTGATGGTTTGTAAGTAAGCCAGGAAATTTGTTTTTTAAAACAGCCTAAAGTCGAAACCGTTTTTATCTTTTGTTTAAGTCATTTATGTATGCACATTTAACTTTTTCTTTTTATTCCTCTGAATAACACTTTTTCTCAGAACCTTATATATTTTTGGGAAAAGAGAAAAAATGTTGTATGATAAAACGAAATTAAAATATGCCAATTTCCAACAAAGTGAGCTTGCACTCTGTACAGTCAACGACAAGTCATCACCCCCATTCAGAGTTCATGACTCTGAATTTAAAGCTTTTATGTGGATGATGAATGTCATAAAAATATTGCAATAACGCCTAGTTGCCTTGCATTAAGATCTTAAAATCTGGGAAGTTAAAATGTATATATGTGTTTCACTTTCGCAGAGCACTTTTCAATGTTCAAAACCACCTAAATTGATTTCACTGTGATAACGTCAACATAACTTTGTAATGATTTAGAAAAGCACAAAAGAGAAAACTTTAAATAAAATTAAATATTTATATGTTGAGTATTTTTCAATTTTAAAAACAAAAATCTTGATTAAAACCAAAAAATTCAATAAACTAAATTTAACAAGCTTAAAAGTTTTATATTGGTTACGGAGTCATAACCACAAATAAAAAATGATAAAATAATACTTAAAATCTTAAGACTGACAAGTGACGTTTCACATAATTGTATTTTGTTCATACTTTGTAAGGTCGGCTGCGTGGGCATGGGTTTATGTATACAAAACTATACTTCCGAAGTTCAACAATATTTTAAGCATTTTTTTTGCGGAAGCACTCACATCACAAACTGACGCGGACGATGAGAGCAGACATTTTTGCGTCAATTTCTATGTTAATTGCTTCAGCTGACTAATATAATAATATGCGCCATAGGTTCTTGTATTATGATGTTTTGACTTCGATTAAAAGTTAAATTAGCTTCAAAGAATATAAACGAAACAACTATTGCAATAGTTTAGTTTCAGTATTAGGTTGGTATGAGACTAGTTTATGTTTATAACCTTCAGCAGCAGTCAGATGCGGAAAAGATTGAAATGGAATTTGTTTTGTTTATTTAAAATAGTGTTGGTTTCTAGCTTTTATGTCATTGTAGTCACAGTGGGGATCCCTGCGAACTATAAGAATTTTTCTTTTTTCAGTTTTCTTGTTACATTTTCAATTAGATTCACTTTAAAAGCTGATGGCTAATTTGATTAATGAATGAGAAAAATAAGTTAGGTAACTATTCTTTTCATTTGTTTTATATATGTAAATGTTATGGCGTTGGAATACCTTCCAACACTCTAGGTGTTCCATAATGATGCAAGCTTTATAATGATTTTGAAAGATTTTGCAAATAAATTTAATTGCAGACCACTTTGATTGGCTTTGGCAGTGATTAACATACCCGCATTTGTTTAAAAGTCTTTATATGAAGTCACTTAACAAAGCCGGCTTACCATCGAAGTGATAAATTAAGGTTTAAAATATATAAACACAACAACAAAAGTTGATCTAGGCAATTAGATTGGTCAAAAAATTATATTAAAATGATTTTTGGGTAATAACTGCCATCATCACTTTCATTGTCTATAAAGGAATATATATGTATATTGTATATATATATATAATAAAAGTCAAAAAAGTCTGAGTTAATGTGTTCAATCTTCTACATATGTATGTACCTATATATAATTTAGAACTGGCCTCATGTTTTCTTACAATGGATGTTTCAATCGTTATTTATAGATATATAGAGCTTGGGGTGGATAAAATGCTTTTAATGTGTTTAAAAGTAAAATTGTTCTTTGTTTAACTTAAGATAATTTGGTGTGAGAGAAAACCTAGTTTTACGCACTAAATCAGGAAGTAATTTGACTAATTTTAAATTACTTTTTGCTTATTTCTCATGAACAAAAATATTCCAAATGAAGATCGTACATTTTTTTCTATAAAAGCAATTTATTTTAAATAAAGGCCTACAAAAACCACTCAAATATTATAAAAAGTTGTATGAAAGTCTTTTATTTCATAATCACCTAAAAAATTCGAAATACAAAATAAACATTAATTATATATTGATTCCAAACACCAGACGGAATGAGCTGGAATCCACGAAATCTACAAGAATTTAAAATTAAGAAAAATAAAAGGGACAATCTTTCTGTCGCTATCACTACTGCTACCATAACCACTGTCACTATCAGGTTTTCCTAACACTAAAGTTACCTTTATGGAGTCATAATCGTTGTTGTTCTGACGATCACTGTCAATATATAGCTGTTACCTATCACAGTTGCTAAGGCTGTCACAATTTCTGTTATCATTTACTATCAATGAAACTACGACCCTTACTACTTGCTGTCGCTGTGACAATCTATGTCGCTGTTACTTTTTTTTTAAATTTTTATTAATTCATTTTTCTTATAACTATCTTAAAGCTAGATAAAAATTCTTAAAAAACTAACATTTTATCAACAGAATAAAAATAAATTACTGACCCTATATAAAAGTTAATCCATTATGTTATAACTAATGCCTTTCGGCCTAACAACAATTTTAATACTAACTGACAATAAAATATTTTAAAAACAAGAAACAAGAAAATTTTAATAAGAACTTGGTGTCTTTGACTTGCTTTTTATTTATTTCATTTGAAACTAAAAACGAAATCAAACTACCCAAACCACTCATACTACTAAGAACTAACCCAAATCAATTATGCTTAACATTACTTAAAAACTACTTTAAAACTAGAACAACCACAGCCAAGGACATTACACCCGAATCTTTTCTATTTGAGATGGGGCAACGTTGAACCATACCTTGCACCGATAGGCAATCATATCGGCCGGATGAGGGCCATGTAGCAAATCACCTTCACCCTGCTATCAAGACGGCTGCCAAAAAACAACGGTTTTGTCAACGGAAAGCTCCCCTAGCTCTGGCCAGAGCAGCACTCATACGTCTGTCGAAAAACAAATACTGATTTGTATGTTCCAGTTGCCAAGATACTTTACTACACTTTATTCTTCAGTACCTGTCGATTTGTTCCAATGATCACTAGATTTTTCCAGTTCTTTCTAGTATCATTTGAGGCACTTCTGAAAGTTGATTTTAAACTTCCAGTCATCGCAATATTGCTGAATCTTGTCGAAGTCGCTCGCAAAAGTGTCCCGATAACCTTAACTTTTGGGGCCGTTATGTATTACCCAATTAGGTCATCAGCGTACGCAATTGCCTGAGTTGGGCTTCTTTTCAGATCGCTGGTGTAAATGCTGAACAAGATCGGCGAGTTAACCGCTCCCTGTTGAAGACCATTTTTAATATCAATGATTTTGGTAGAAGTTACATTGCCACTTTTGACAACAAACCGCCTGCCATTAATTAAGCCAAGCCTGGTCAGCTTTATATACAGGCCCTCTAACCATACGGTATCAAATGTCTACTCCAAGTCAACCACACAAGCACCCTCGTGCCTTTTAGATTTGTTCCACTGGATATCAGAAACAAGCTTAGACGCGGCATGAATAGTATCAGTAAGTGTTAATTATTCCAATAGACCTCTCTCTAAAATGTTATTATTTTAAGTCTACATTTGAGTAAGCCCAATCTAACTCATTTAATTTTTGTTTGACTTTTTCTTTTTGTATTTCGGTCTTACAAAACAAGTTCAGATAAGACTCATCTAACTAAATAACAAGTCAACTGAACAGTTATAATTATTTACTGATATCGAAAAAGTTATAAATCTGAAGCCATTGACAACAAAAATACATTTTAAAAGTTTAAAATAAACTACAGTTGACTCGTATGTGACCTTGTATTGAAATTTAACATTAAGAACAAATTAAAAAATACTTTTGCTTTTAAGCTTACCAATTTTAGATTTACTGCACCCACCTAAACTTATTTTGAGAACAAAAACAAAAAAAACAAAAACAATAAACCTACAAAACAAGTACCTATACTTAACCACTCACCAACCAATAGCAACATGCCTATATACCAGAAAGATGATAAGAATAACATCAAAAAACCTTGAACCTTTTAACCAAGAGCTATTGCTAGCTTTGTTTTCTTTTTTACAGGATCCAGCGATTGCCAAGTGTCGCACAATTTTTATTAATTATACAGTTTCATCAGTGACAGTCATATTCAGAGTGCTACCATCTACCAATGCAATAGGCATAAAGGCAACATTCAAGCCTAAGCTCTAAACATCAATTATTTATCACCAACTTCGTCTTATGTTATAAATTTGCACTGGAGACATTTTTAAGAGATTTTTATGGAGTGCTTCATAGGGTTGTGATGGGGGCCTCATAGACACAAAGTGTCAGGTTACTGACTTTCTGTTCACTCTAGCTTAAGCCGATTTTAAAAGTAATCTTCGCTGAAGATTGTTTGGTTCGGTCAAGAGCAAGACAAGACTCAGAAGCATAGAACCCTTGTGTCAGCTACTGGTACTAATAATGTCGTCATTAATTGTGCTACAATGCGAATTATTTTGATTTTATCTGACAGGCCAGAGGCGACCGTCGTCATCGTAGACAACCGACCAGCGCGCGACGAAGCACGGACGCACTCGTGGTGGCTGTAATAGTGGCGCCCAACGACGGATGGTGACAACGAAGACGAACGCACGGTCATAGGACAACACAATTAGCTCGTTTCGCTGATCATAGATTGTAACACTCTGACTAATTGAGGATATTCAGACACAATACAAACTGATCTTTTTGTGTTGCGGCAAAATTCTATTAATCCGTTCAGGTGTCAGAATCAGAAGTGTAGAAAACTCGATGGACACGAGTATTTTATTATTTTATTACAGAGCGACTTTATGAATTTTACGCACTTTATGCGAAAGGGATAACTTACAAGTTAAAAGTTACAACCGAGAGACAGAGTGTTGAGGGTTATTTTCAGCATTTCAGCAAAGGATACATATGTGCTATTTTCGGATAATAAATTTTATTTTTCATTGGGAATTTAATTAATCACAGCTGACAAAACTCGATGCAAAGACTTATATCAGATTGAGTTGGACATTGAATAGAGTAAAATTAATTGGATTTTCATAATGAATTTTAGATTAACTACATTCTTTGAATTGGATCTGCTGTAGATACAGTATGTATTTGTTGGGACTTTAGTAAAAATATACATGCATTAATTTTTTGTTGCAGATGAAGTTAAGTATGAACAAAGTAGAAAATAGGCACACAGGCACTCCATACACACAAGATTGTTTTTTAAACAATATTTGCGTTGGTATCTAAAAAAACAGCTAAAAAGGAATAGAGCCTTTATAACAAATTAGTTTATATCCATCCACATGTTATTCGAAATGTACGAATAAGAACTATAAGATAACGGAAACTAGAAACGAGTACTTATATTATTTCTCAATATCTACCTGTTACATAAAAAACTCACATTGGGCGCCATTTAAAATTTAACATCCACTTCATTGAGTTGCAGAGCATAGATGAAGGCTAGGCTGTGTTTGAGCTCAACTTATTTTTTTATCATGTTTTATAATGTTTTGACTAGCATTGACTTTAAAAAAGCTCTTTCTATCTACAACCTTAAAGGTACAACAGCTAATTTATAAATAAAAATAAATAAATTAGGTGGCGCAAAAGTCTGTAGAGAACTAGGTCCTAGTACAACTCTCAACCATTCCTATGTGCGAGGCACTACAGGGATGGAAAGGCCCTAAAATTCTTTTCATGACAACAATTAGTATTGGGGGATTTGTCAATTCCTCGCAAGAGGCAGTACTCGTGGCACGGGTATAGGGATTGAACCAAAGACCTTTAGCTGGCAGTCCTACGTATTAACAATCACATTACGGGTCACACAAATTTATGAATGCCATGTATTATGTCTAAGGTGTATTTTTTTCAAAAGAAATGTATGAAATTTTGAAAATAGCGTCCAACGCAAAATTAACAAACTCTAAAGTAAGGTATTGTGCATACCAGTTTCAATTTACTCAAAGGCTTTATGTTTTTAAATTGGTAGAGCTGACTGGTACAAATAATAAACAAATATATAAAATGGTGCAGGGAATTAACTTCACGGGAACTACCTTCAGATGGGAACTAACTTCACCACTAGTGGGAATTAATTTAACCTTTTTTTGGTGAAGTTATTTCCCACTGAAGGTGGGAGATAATTTCACTTTTTTGTGGGAATCAATTTCACTTTCATGTGAAGTTAACATAAGTTGAAGTTGAAAAATGACAGATACTTGTTGCTCGATTGAAATTTTTGAAATTGGAGCCTAAAACAAGTTTTTTTGAATTGATACCACGGCGTACTAACAGCTAGGTATGTAAGCAACCCCCCTGCTTGGGATCACTATAGGATTTGGGGTGGGTGCGAGTATGGGTATATGCAAAGAACACGAATGCGTTGTGATTCTTTCATAACTGTGAGCCATACTTGCTTTTTTTTGTTGGGAATTTCTTTGATTTTAGTGCTCAAATGCAAAAGTTCTTTGCATATACCCAAACTCGCACCCACCCCAAATCCTATAGTGATCCCAAGCAGGGGGGTTGCAGGGGGGCAGCATGCCCCCCCTTACATACCTAGCTGTTAGTACGCCGTGCTATCAATTCAAAAAAACTTTTTAGCAAAAGTAGCTATTCTAGACAATAAATCAACCATTTTTGCGTGTTTTGTATGTAAAAAAGTGAACTTTAAAAATTCGGCGTTGTTTCCATTATTTTGTTGGCCTTATTTCTTTTTATAAATCAAAATAAAGCCAAATTGGTTTTATTTCGTTTTGAACAACGAAATAAGGCCAAATTTGAAATTTGGTGTTATTTCATTTGGTACTATTTCACGTCACCAATTCAACGCTTGATATTTTTTCAGATATTTCAATCGTAGGTGGGAAGTTACTTCACACAATTTTCTGATGAAATTATCTCCCGCCTTCAGTGGGAGATAACTTCACAAAAAAAAAGTGAAATTAATTCCCACTAGTGGTGAAGTTAGTTCCCATGTGAAGGTAGTTCCCGTGAAGTTAATTCCCTGCACCATATAAAATATCATTTACATGCTGTTTTAGTGTGCGAGTTGTCTGTCAGTTAGTCATGTTTTCTTAATTTATTTTTAGTTTAACTTAACATATTTCTTAAGATATGTATTCATTTTTTAAGCTTTAAACAAATTACAAAAAAGAGGCTGGGATGCGACCCCACTGATAACTTCCCATCCCGTCTGTCGATTTTTCTTGCTTCAAACTTAAACAAAATGTTCATAACAATATTTTGTGTCAGATAAATAATTTGGTCAATATATTTCTTTGTTCTCCTACTACTTGAGTCTAAAACCATTCCTTATCAATTTTGTGTTGTTTTTGTAGGTTAACGTGTTTTTAAAAAAGTTGTCAGTTGAATTTTTCTATGCTCTTTTGTATACGTTTTTTTTTTGTAAACAAAACTGTCAATTCGATCTTTCTCAATCTCTTATTGAATGTTGAATACTATATTTCTTATAAGACGAAATTAGCTTGAAGCCAATATACTTAATTTTTAAAAAAAATATATAAGTCGAAAATCAATGTTTCCCAACTTTTAGTAATGTTTTGTTTAAGTTTTTTATTTTTTGTAAAAAAAACTGTCATTTCAATTTTTCTCAAAATTTTACCAGATGTCAAAAACATTATTCTTCGTTGCATAAAATTATTTTGGAGATGAAATATTTTTTTTTGCAAAATATTCGAGGGGACAATTATTTTGTTTAATTTTTTTTTGTGTCACTTGTAAAAAAAAAACATGGCGACCTTCATAACTGATTTTCAAATACCGTTACCTCTTATTACAATAAAATTATCATTTACAAACGAAGATTTAAACTTTAAAGCTGGTATAAGAATGTACTGGTTTGGGATTTGAAGGTGAAGGACTTTGAACACAATTGATCAAAATTTTAGTACAGTTGATGTAAAGCAAAAATCAATACAAAAGAATTGTATTGCACAATAAATGTAGTATTATTTGTATTCAAGTTTATAACAAACGAGTATATTACAAAGTTTTTAGTTCATGTGACAGTTAAACTTATAAACTAGGTAGGTAGGGCAGATAGTTTAAAATCCTCCAACAATATTTATTACTTTGAATTATAAATATTTTTAATTTCAATTTAATGTAGCACTAATCGGTGCACAATATTTTTTATTAAACTGTCTTTCGGTAACACAAATAGGTTCGACGGTTTTGCTACACGTGAACATGTAACATATAGCTGCTCATGAGAAAAACATGGATTTTCCAAATCTAAACGACAAATGGACATTGTTGAGCATTGAGACTTATTTATAGGCATGTCAAAATCTAAACGGATTTGAAACTGTAACCTTTTGAACATATGGTAGAATCTGACTGCATCATTGCCCTACGTGGCAACAGGGCCACTTTTCCTTTAAACTTTCCAGTTAAAATGGTTGCTTCAAGAATAAATCCGGTAATCTTTTTGATTTAGTCAACATCAACATTTTTGGCTTCCAAAATAGCCCGATGACTGAGCCAGTTATGATTCAAGTAATTACTCTGTATATCCGGAAATATACTTTGAATCAGTTAATTTTTTTTCCTTTTTTACAGTGCAGAATTTGTCTGGCAGTTTAATGCATTGCGAATTTGTTTGCTGTTCTATTTTACGGTTCCTAATAAAAAATTGCTAACACCAAAAATTGAAAAAGTAAAATTCACTGTATTGCGTTTACTACAAAATAAATTCAACATAATATACTTTAGCCTCAGAAACATGTGGTGGTTATGCTATTAAACTGTAGCTTATATGTATATGCAACGTTTGGAAGTTTGACATAGCGCCATCTATTGAATACTAACTCAATCCAGTCACTGTTAGAGTCGTTTGAAGCTAACAGATAATTGTGACTATCAAATAATTTTTTTTTTTTTCCGCAGGAAGGTGAGAAATCTTCAGAGACACTATAAGCCCGATGCTTATAGTAGTGTCAGATTTTTACTGACTAAAACTCACCTCCCTTATCTTCTATATTATTACTACAACTAAGTCCAGCTTAACAAGTAGTTTTAGCGTCATTTTGTTCGCGTTTTGTCAGGAAGCTCCCCAACAAGAGGACCTGAAGATTCCACAAAATTCGAGTGGAGAGATTAATTTGTTTGCGCTAGATCAGAAGGTCTTGTTCGGTGCAGACGCCGAAAAACGAACGCCTCGCTAACAGATTGTTGGATTAAGTTATTACTATGATTTCTAAGTCGTGATCTTAGCTCTGTAGCAAATTTTTTAATTTCGTTTTCTACATATTTTATATTTAAATCTCTATGTAAGTCGCTATTTCTTACATACCATGGAGCATTTACTATTATTTTAAGTACTTTGTTTTGGTATGTTTGCAAAATTTGTATATTTCTTTCGTTGGTACAACCCCAAAGTTGTATACCGTACGTCCAAACTGGTTTCAGTACTTGCTTATAAATAAGAAGCTTGTTATAAACGCTTAGATTGGAATATCTTCCAATAAGCCATGTCAAATCGCGGAGTTTATTTTCGAGTTCATCGCGTTTCTTTTTTACATGAACTTTCCATTTAAGTTTCGCGTCTAGAGTCATGCCTAGATACTTCGCTTCATTAGCGTATGGAATTTGCACAGAATTTATATAAATAGGTAAGTTATATACTTTTTTATACGTAAAATTTGTGTGCGTCGATTTCGTTTCATTAAGAGCAATTCGCCATTTCTTTGTCCAATCTGAAATGCTATTTAATGCCTTTTGAAGCTTAGAGGTTGCCGTTTCTATTGAATCCGATATTGCGAGTACAGCTGTATCATCGGCAAAAGTGCCTAAAGTTATGCCTTCTGTTTGGGGTATATCTCGGGTATAAAGAACAAACAAAATCGGTCCAAGGACGCTACCCTGGGGAACCCCAGCGTTTATTTCTTTAAACTCCGAATACTCCGTTCCTTGCTTAACTCGAAAGAATCTATTTTCTAGGTACGATTCAAGAATGTTATATATTTGCTCTGGAAAGACTTTTAATTTATATTTTAGCCCGTCATGCCAAACTTTGTCAAAAGCTTGAGAAACGTCAAGAAATGCAGTTGAGAAAATCTTTTTTTCTTCAAATGCTTTTTCAATTTCGTTAGTTATTCGGTAAACCTGATCAATTGTCGAGTGATTATTCCGGAAACCGAATTGGTGGTCGGGAATTAAACGTTTTTCTTCAATAATTGGTAGCATTCGTTTAAGAAGCAATTTTTTAAATATTTTAGATATAATTGGTAAGAGAGAAATTGGTCTATACGATTTTTTCTCATTCGGTGGCTTACCCGGTTTGGGGATCATTATTACTTCGGCGACTTTCCATTGCGTGGGTACGTAAGCAAGTCTTAAAGCAGCGTTAGTGAGCTGTAAGAGCTTAACCATTGCTTTTTTAGGCAACTCTTTGAGGACACGACCGTTAATCAGGTCGTAGCCAGGAGCTTTATTATTTTTCTGCCGTTTTATTTCCTGGACAAGTTCAGTCAAAGTAATATTCCTGATAGAAAAATTGTCCGGCGCTGGTTGGAGCTCACCGTCATTAGTCAGAAGCTCTTGACCATCGAAAGGTTTGAACGTTTCCTCAAGGTGCTTAGCAAATAAATCCGCCTTTTCCTTATCAGTTTTTGCCCATTCAGAATTATTTTTTCGAATAGGTGCCGACATTATTTGAGGCTTTTTAATACCTTTTATCGTCTTCCAAAGAGAATAATTCGTTTTTTTGTCTGCTGTTAGGCTTTCAAGATAGGCAGAATTCTCGCTGTTTTTAAAATCTCGTAACAAATTTTTAATCTTGTTTGATAAAAAGTTGACGACACTTTTATGCTGAGGAGCACGTGATTGCTGCCATACTTTTCGAGCTTTTCGTTTTTCGCGTATCAATTCTTTTATATCTTCTGGAATTTTTTCTTCGTATTGCCTTGACTTTTTACTACAGATCGGAGTATTATTCCAAGCTGCTTCTTGAACAATATTTATAAATTTTTCTGTTTCATCTTCTAACTCAAACGGAGTTTGCAAAGAGACGTTCAGTATAATTCTATTTTGGCAATCTTCTTTGAATTTATCCCAATTTGTGTTATTATTTGTTAAAATTAGGGGCTTTTCTTTTTCGATTACGTTACTGTTTATTGTTAAGATAACGGCCGAGTGATCCGTAGAAAAATCGAAGTTATCATCTACTGTCATATATTTTCTGTTCATTCCTCTTGCGATGAAAAAGTCAACAAGATCGGGTGTTTTCGCTGTATCAGTTGGCCAATACGTTGGTTTTCCTGATGAGAAAAATTCAACGTTACATTCAATACCCGCTTTGTAGAGTTGTCTACCCTTCGTCGAAATGCAACGTGATCCCCAAAATGAATGTTTCGAATTGAAGTCGCCGCCAATAATAAATTTTGGACCTAAAGCGTTCAAAAGATCTTTAAAACCGTTTTTGTCTATCTTGGACCGAGGAGGACAGTAAATAGACGCAATATTAAAAAATACGTGTCTAACTTTTATGCTAACGGAAGTAACTTGCATTGTATCGAGCTCGATATTTATCTCAAACGAATGATTGATATTTTCTCTGATAAATACGGAAGAACCACCCCTTGCTCTTTCGGATGGATGGCATGCGTGGTAAGCCGAATAACCTTTAATACTTAAATTTGAGTCTTTTTTCAAATGAGTTTCAGAGATCAAACAAATATCTATTCTTTCGTTAAGTAGAACCGTTTCTAGTTCTTCGATTTTTGCGGTAAGTCCGTTCGCGTTCCATGTTATTATTTTGAGTTGTTGGGACAACTGATCCATGTTTACGGTAAATTTGGTGTTTTAAGAGCCGCCGACTCAAATTTGTCCAATTTCTCAAGAATAATTGTGTTAATTCTCCTTTGTTCTTCTAATCGTTCAAGTATAAGGGAAAATACATTTTGAACGGAGTCAGGTTTAATAGTTTTAGGTTTTTCGGGCGCCGTGACTTGAGCGTACGTGTTCGTCTTTTTTGTTTTTATGTTTTCTGAGGGTAAAACGTTTTCATTATTTTTCCCGTCCGTTTTACTCGACGCTTGAGTATTAGTCTTGGTTTTTAATTTTAATTCTTTGTTTTGCTTTGAGGTATTTTTTTTAGTTTTCTTACTAAATTCTTCGCGCCTCTTTAACATTTCCTTTGCGACCTCACAGCCACGGTAATTTGCTGGATGATTACCTTTGCAATTCGCGCATGTAGCCGGAGTTTCTTTTTTAAGACGGCATACATCAGTCATGTGCTTTCCCGCGCATTTAACGCAAACGGGGTCCTTCTGACAATAAGCTGCTGTATGGTTAAAACCTTGACATCGCTTGCACTGAGGAATAAGGCGTTTGTTCTTTCTTAGTGGTTCGATTTTTACAACAATATTCATTATAGTTTTAATATTATAAACATTGTCTACATTTTCATTTTTATCGAAACTTAGAATAAAAAGCGGAAGAGCGCGTTTTATATAAGCGGTTTCGATTCCTTTTTCTCGCTTCAAAAGATTTGTTGCGTCAAGAATCTTAAATCCTTTGGTTTTTAAGTCCGAAAGGATGTCTTCTTTTGAACAAGAGGGTTGAAGTCCTCTAGCTACTACACGTAAAGGTCTTTCTTCTTTAATTGAATAACTATACCATTCAATTTTTTCATCGCTGAGTTTTTTCGACAGTTTTCTATAAGAATCTGAATCATTTACGTTAATTTTCCACGTATTATTGTGAGTGGATGTAGCTTTGAAATTCTTTTGCGCCGTTTCTTTTAGAATAGGAAGAATTTTGTTATAATCCGCTTGACCAACGATGTTTATCGATGGAGGAAGTTTCTTATTCGCAGAAAACTGATCTTTCCGTGTAATTTTATTTGGTTTTAGCTGATTTTGAAACTTAGGCGAATGTTCAGCCTTCCGTTTTTTACAAGGTCTACTTTTTTCAGTTTCCCGAGCAAGTTCATCTTCATCAGTTTCATATTCGTGCCGATCTCGATGTTTTGGACTTAGAGTATTTACTTTCATGTTTTCAGAAGTTTTAAACATCTTGTTCTCTTCACGAAGACTTTCGACTTCTTTTTTAAGCTCTTCGTAGAGTCTTATCATTTCGTTCAGCTTCTATCTAATAATAGACAAATAATTTCCAATACAATAATACTGCGATCATAAATTGAGATGTACGTCCATTACATTGCTGTAATTTGCGTTTTGTTATTCCAAGTCTGATTCTTTTTTGTTATACGAGTACCACGTTTTAATGTTACTGACGTTTTATGTCAAGTCACACGGGAACGCTGTCGAAAGGGATAAATAGTATCCAATGTCCGTCTCCTGGCTCTAAGCTACGGTACAGCCGTTCTTGAGTTATAAATAGTGTAACTAACACGACTTTCTTTTATATACATACCATACATATATAGATTATATCAGTTTGGTATTACGTCACGATATACATATGTATAATATAAAATTTAATTCAAGTCGCTAGCGTTATTGGTTCCTGAGTTATTTTGGGTTAACCAAAATGTTCACTTTTGATGATGATGTCTCTACTGGTTATTGAAATATGGACCACTAAAAAAGCTTCCCGAACGTACGTACGCACCCATAGACATCTCTTTAAAAATCTTTTATTTAGACTTTAGGGATCTTGAAGTTAAATCAAGTTTTATCAGAATTCGCCCTCAAGTTTATTAATTAAAATGTTTCGATTGTAAAAGGTGCGTTTACATCATCAATACACACAAACTGATTAAAAAATATATTCGCATGATAATTATATATGTAGATATGTATGTTGTTGGTTGGGCAGCGAATGTGGCCCAGAAATTAGGGCATGGTTGCGGGTTGATCAGTACCTCCTCCAGAATGTCAATTTGACATATTTTGGGACTGAAATATTTATACCTGTACCACAAATGTATATGTCCTTGAAAACATTATTTGAAATGCTGTATTTTGCATACAAAAATATCTGTAAAAAACAATGATTACGTTATTTTAAGACATTGCAGTATTAAACACGGATTAATCTTAAAATAAAATAAAAACCGCTAAATCAAGTGTCATTTCAAGCCGGATATAATATCTTACCCATATCATCTTGTATCTTCTACATAATCTTTTCAAATGGACTAATAAAATTTGTGGCAAACATTATAGATATATACATACATACATATGTATGTACATGTGAGTGTAGAATTTTACGAACTTATATGAATTAATAAAATTCTGTCCTAACATTTTGAACAGTCAATATGAGTCTAGCTCTTGGCCTAAAAAGTAGCTACGCCTTACTTAATTTCAAACATCTTCTAACGCATGTCTTTCAAGAAATCTGAAAAAAGCCTTTGAATTAGTATAAGAACATTCCTACTGAGCCATTATCTATTTTAGGTAAAGATATTCACGATCACGGGTGCGATCGAATTAACTAACTAACAACAACTAACTAGTTTTGATATGGTTCTAAGCTTTTTGGTTTTTCGTAATTATATATTATATAAATAGGCTTTTGAATAAATTAGTTTTTAATTTATAAAAAAAACTATAAATGTGACATTTTTATGAAAAAAATCTCAAGGCAGAATTATTAAACTCTCGTTTTTTTTTTCTTTCCATTTGTCCGAACAAAATTAAAAATTAACAACAATGATTCTTGTTTCTTGAGAACACTTCTGAGTGTGTGCTAATTTCTGTCACTCCCATCAGTTTGGATTCATCTTCAATTAAATTATACAAAAAAAAATAATACTCATTTTGTATAGATGTTCATGATTAAAAATTCAAGGTCATCGAGTGTTTGAGCGTTTCGTGCCAATAGTTAGTATGCTGATTTTGGCACAGCTCACATGTGTGTCTTGTCTTTGCTTAGCAGAAGTCGAAGTCGAAGCTGAAGCATTGGAGAACTTATTCAAGTCGTAGTTTAGACTCGGTTGGTTCTGATTTGAATAGTGGATCGATTAAAACAAAAATAAATAAATAAAACACAAACAAAATATTCAATTCATTTCTGCATTTCTGAATATTAAATTAGCTTTTGATGGCTGAGAAAAGAAATTAAAACTGCGGCCAGACTTTAGGTACAATCTTTTTTACAAAAACACACGATGATGATGATGATAAATTTTTGAACGTACCTTATTTTGTATGATGATCAATTGAGTTTTAATGATATGTTCCGAGTTATTCCAATAGACCACCAATCACGCAAGAAAAGAATTTCTCAGTTCGCTTCGCATAATACAAAAATAACATAACACGCAAACGCACCACGCACCATACAGTGAGTTGCTGAGTTGTGTCTTGTATTGTGACTTGAGAGTGAAGAAGGTTTTGATTTGACTTCAGAGAATAAGGGTCATGGGAAATCCTACAAATGTACATTATGCAGTTTTGAAGATTTTTATAATGGATTCCTAAACAACCTTAGCTGACAAGTGGCGCCTTGAGGCGGTTAAAATAAAAAATAATAGGTACATAATAATATATAAATATAATCGTCTCGTATGAGCACTTAGTGCGATAAAATATTTTTCATTTCAGTTGATCAGTGACTGGCCGAGAGTCACAATAGTCAAGACAACATACTTGAGTTAGATCTGAGACATTGAGACCGATCAGTGGAAAGATAAAGAAGGAACTTACATACTAACTTAAGATGGTGCTACAGTTCGGGACGGACCTGGGTCTCAACCAACATGCGCCTTTAGCTACCACGGTCCCTAGCTATCTGTGTCCAGTTTTGCACGCCAAGTTGGTTTAGGTCCTCTGCCACCTGCGTGCGCCAACTGAGCCGCTATCTTCTTCTACTGCTTCGTTCCTCTGGATTGGATTCGAAAAGACTTTTCGGGTTTGGAACGTTGATGTCGGCCTTAATGGCCCAGCCAGATGATTGTCGCTGTATAGCCCGTACAGTTCGTCGTTGTATTTTCTCCCCACTCTCCATCTATGAAGACGGGACCAAAAATCACTCAAAGAATTTATCTCTCAAAGCATCCTAAGAAGTTCTCATGTTTTTTTGGACAAGGTCCAAGCCTCAGGGCCATAAATGAAAAAAAAAAAATGAAAAAATTAGTTGATCGAGAGAGGACTTTACTACTCAATTGCCTTCTAAGTCCAAGGAAATAGCCAGCGTTTTGCAAGATTCATTCTCCGTTTGATTTCAGAAATGGTATCGTTGTCGTTGTATGGTAACGTTTTTTTCCAAGATTTTGTCATTCAATGTTCTTTCTTAATGACAGCATATACTTGGTCTTGCCCTCATTGACCACTAAAGCCATCTTCTCCACTTCCGTCTCAATGCTCAAGAACGCTTCACTGATATCACGCCTTGATGTTCTTATGTCAATATCACCGGCGTATCCAAGTAATTGCACGGCCTTTTTTTGAAGAATGTGCTCCTAGTGTTGACGATTGAGTTTTGCACTATTCTTTCCACAACGATATTGAAAAAGTCAAATGGCATTGTATCGCCTTGTCAAAAACCTTTTATGACATCAAAAGCATCGTTGAGATCTTTTCCGACCTTCTTTCTCTAAAGTCATTCTGTACAAACGGACAGGTTTATCAGGGATGCCAAAACTATAAAAATAAATAAATTAGGTGTTGTCAGAGATGGAAGGGACCTACAGTTTATATGCCGAATCCGAACGGCTAATTTGAGAAAGCACTTTTCATGACAAGAATTACTCTTGGAGAATTTGTCAATTCCTCGCAAGAGGCAGTACCCGTGAAAAAAGTTAGGTGGCACAGGCAGGGATTGAATCCAAGACCCCTTGCATGACAGTCCAACGCACTAACCATCACGCTACGGGTACTACTGCCAAAACTATACATTGGTCTTTTTTTACTTCTTCTTTATATAAGCTGTCAATCGATAAAGAGATGGTGGGTTTTGTTTTGAAGTTCCTGGTTTTTTTCTAAGTTGGCGCAGTTCAGAGGGTCTCCTTTCTTATGGATTGGGCAGATTGGACTCATCGGGGATGCTCTCTTTTGACCATATTTTACAAATGATGCATACTCTGCTACTCTCTGCTACTTTGAATAGTTCGGCAGCGATGGCAACACCTCCTGAAGCTTTGTTGGACTTTAAATGAGATATAGCTATCTTTACTTCATCGAGGTAGGGTTTGTGGAATTGTTGTTCTGCGTCGCCTAAGTTGAATGGTGCTATATCCCTTACAGCAGAGTATGATTCGTCATCGTCGTTATACAGTTTGGAAAAGTGGTCTATCCATATTCTCAGCATAGATTGCGGTTGTATTAAGATGTTCCCCTGATCATCTTCATAGGCTTCGGTTTGCGGCTTATACCCTTGGGAGGTTTTTTTTACCCTTTGCTAAAGCTTATAAACATCATTCCGGAGCCTAGTTCCAACAACACAAATCCACACCCAAATAGTCAATGCCTTTGTTCTTGGTAGCAGTCACCATTGTATACATCTAAGTGTTTGAATTTTCGTTTACGCGGTCTATAAAATCGCACTTCTTCCATGGCGGTAATATCCGCTTTGCAGCAGTTTAGAGCTTCCGCTAATAGTTCGGCTGCACGTGGTCTATTAAGGGACCTAACATTCCACGTACAGATCCGAAGTTCGTTGTCCTTATTTAGTTTTCTTGGTTCGTCATCATTAAATCTGTCCGTATCTGAGGCTTTTTGGTGCTTCAAATCTAAATAAAGAACACGATACAAATAAAACAGAACCATTTGAAATCCTGATAGTTGATAGGTGAAGATAACGGAGAGTTCAGTATGTGTTGTGACAACCGTCAAATAAGATCACAGAAAGAACAACTTAAAAAATAATAGGTTTTGTTTTTAGAACGACACTTCTTTTATTAAACACAGACGTAAAATTCATGTCAAAACTGAATATAGTGTACATTTAATATTACAAATCACAGTACAACCCATTTGCAGACGGTAATGCGATTTTAAAGATTAACAACATTTATCTTTTAAAACATTTTTAATGTTTAATTTTGTCCAGCTATGACTCACTATGTAAATTGTTAATCACGCCTTAACGTACATTTTTTAGACAACTTTATTCAAAATTTCATTTATTTAGTCTTTCAAAAAATAAACCATAGAGAGGTACACAGCTGAACGTTTTATCAAAATGCGTTAAAATCAAAATCCGTTTAACTTCGTGACTTAAATGGTTACCAAAATCGTCCACAACTGCAGCTCAAGCAATTCAAAAATAGATATTTGTGAAAAAAAATTTAAAATTAACAACACTTTTAAAAAAAATAACCAAATTTGGCACCACTGTGTGGTGTCTGCTACTTTGGCTTTGCCACAAACCTTCTTTGCACTATTGAAAGTGATATTTTAGAATTCACAGTGCAGATTCACTTTCTGCTATTAGCCGCTTCAGTGAATTGATGCTGCAGTGCTGCTTATTACGGCGCGGCTGTGGTGGTGGTTGATGGGGCGTCTACAGACCGCGTATCCATATGTCCACAAAGATAGTGGCGCAAGATATGACGCGCTGTGTAAATACAGACGGACAAAGTCTCACAGCAACAAGCGCTAACCGGCAACCAACAACCAGCAACTGCCAACAGGCTAGGCTGATCCCGGCACGAGTTAGAAACCAATTTTCCCATTATGAAGACACCATGCTGTTAGCAGTGATTTGCATGCTCCTTGACTTCATAATTTACCCCAACGAACGGTGGCTGGTGGCTGCCGCTGTTGGCAGGGCAGTATAAGCTACGCGTAGGCTACTATCCTGGAATGGATGGTATTTTAAGGCACCACTTCGTCGTGACAATGGACATATTTTCAATTTTCCATTACCTGACAGTTTGTTTCTTTACTTATTCTGATTCACTTGGGTTTTCGTTTTTGTCGAATACGCGAAGACGACGAAGACAACAACGACGACGACGATTACAACGAAGAAGAAGACGCAATGCATTGCAAATGGATTTTTTGATTAATTGTCATACAGTTGTCATAATCTCGGAGGTCCTGATCCTGACCAGGGATGTTTTTTTTTTGTGTGTGTTTGTTGGTTGTTGATGTTATATTGTTGTTTTGTTAAGGGAAATGTGTTTTGTTCGTCTATGCGATTGAACATGACAATATATCATTGGGATTTATTTTTAAGAATATGTGTGGCAATTATCATTTTTTTGCACTACAAAAGCAATCGAAGTGTCAGATAAAAGAGACATTCCTAGCTGCCATCATGGGTCATAAATTGGTCCTCTCCAGATGAATTCTTTAGGGCGTCTGATCAAGTGTAAGTAGTGTCCTCTGCCCACACTTAAAAAGATTTATGCTAAATATAGAATATAAAATTTAATTTCCAAGCTCTAGACAAGCATAATGTATGTATTTATATGGACCTATCTAAAGTCTCATCCCTAGGTAGGGGTTTATCGGGCTTTTGAGAAGACCTTGAAATGGAACTGAGGGCGAATAGATGCTGCGAATGTTAGTCTTGGACCTAAAGTGTAGTTGATAAAATGTAATTATCATGTTGGCTACAGTTTTGAAGAAATGTTGTCATATATCATAGGCCTGACGCCTACGCCTACGTCTTGTGTCGTTTTATTTAATTGTTTGTTGCGGACTTGTTGGAGGTTGGATGAATCTACCAAAAGATTGTTGGTTTTGCCTGCATTTGTATATCTATATGGGGAGAATTTATTTGCGTCATTGTATACTTTTCGTGAGAAATCTTAATGGCTTTAAGCCTATATGAGCATGATCATAAGACGTTAAGTGATGGCCTTGAATAGTGCGTACCCGAATATATTGATTCAACGGGGGAATCCAAATTGATTAAAGATTGTCATGCATAGTTTTGAAGTGCATCATATCCTAAATAGTCAACAAAAGACGCTTGCTGTTTGTACTTTTTATTTTGTTTAATTGATATATCAATTGAAACTGGGAAAAATCAGTGACAATAACAAATCTTCTTGACTTTATTACATTTTGTATTGACGACTTCGAAAGAAATCTAAAAGTTGACTGCGTATTTACGGACTTCAATAAAGGCATTTGACAAACTAAGCCATACTGTGCTTTTAAGAAAGTTGGAGAAAATTGAACTTAAAGACAAGAATTTTTCTTGTATTTCATCATACTTAAATAACAGATGATACAGTGTTGTTTAAAAAAAAATCGTTCAAGTAAAGTTTAAGATCCACTCGTTTTATTTATAAATTATCTTCCTTCCATTTTTACAGAATTTAATTACAATTATATAATATATATATATATTGATTGACATACAAATATTTTGAACAATAACATCCTTAACTGACTGTGAACTACTTCAAAACGACATGTTGAACATTGACATATGAACTGTATGGACCATGAATATCTTCTAATTTCGACGAAATTAGAAAAGTTTATATATTTTCAGACCTTGATATTATTTTGCACCAACAAAATTTGAATGGCCATAATCAAATTATAAAAAAACTAATAAAAACGTTTTATTAAACGTTTCAGTCGAGAATTCAAGGATCCTTATTTATAAAAACATTTATGTATCATTAATTTGTTAGATCTGTCCTTGAATATGGTTGTATTTGTACATATACATAAATACACTAAAAGGTGTCCATAAAATATTTCTAAGGTTCGCCTTCGTTTGGTCTAATAGAGAAATGCTACCATCTTACTTCATTGACCAATCACAGAGCGTATTTGCAATTCTGTTATGTTATTGGAATCTTAAACAGGTCTATATCGTCTTCATCCGTCTTGAATAGCTTTAATTTTACTGTTGGCCACGTTAATTAAAAAAATAGAGTTCCAATTCGAACAATTTTAAGTCGATTTTTTGAAAATCCGGATCATTTTGCATTTCAAGAACACAATCATTAAAGATACGACGCGACGTTGCTGGTGATAGACTGGGTTGAGTTATTTTGTTAACTGAACTTTATGTCAAATACGGTTTAATGTCGTTTTTATGTGCCATATACCCAAGATCAATGAAGGAACGACAACACTACATTCTAAAGCAGAAATATACTCTGTTGCTCCTGAGCGAAGTTGAAAAATTAACTGCTGCGAAATTTTTACTAATGAAGTGTCAAAAGATGACAGCTACAAAAGTGACAGCTGTCCAAATATGAAACCTATTATTGCTAGAAGCCAATGACGAGTTTTTGAAAACCGCTTTAATTGTATTATTTTCCTACTAACAACTAACACATGCACTTAAGATGAGCCTCTGATCGTCGTTTGCTAACTACTTTCTGAAAATTCTGAAGTGTAAAAAAAAAAAATATTCTGTAAAAGAGGCTGACAAAATTTGAATAACATAATGTTTATCTTTATCTTCCATTTAAATATTTCAAAGGCTAAGTTACAGCTTTTATTTTTAGATTATTTTAGCACACTGTTGTCCAGCTGAATATGGTCTAACTATTTAATTTGGACGATTTCCTACATATGAATGCATTCCTAGATTCCAACAGGATTCTAAATATGCCATATTTAAGAGTTAAAAAACAATACTTAATATGGTTTTTTGTGCATTTCATGGAGAAATGTTTGAAATTGGGTTGAAACGTAATTTTTATTGGCGTTTCTATAGATGCAAAGAAAGCTACACAAATATGAATACAAAAACCAAGAAAAAGAAGAAAAGTAAGTTTGCTATAAAAATGTGATCCTTCTTCGTAGAAAAATAAAACAAAATCGGATATGAAGACTTTTACATGTCTTTTTTACGTATTTTTTCGGAATCAATTCTGGGGAGTCTATAATTACTTGCTCTTGATTTTAGTTTTTTTTTAACAGCAAAACACTTTTTGGTGAATTTCTTTACTTATACAACTAAACTATGTAAGGGTTATGTCTTATGTCTCATACAACCCCCTAGAATCGTCTATTGGTCAAAAGTTAATGAAATTGTGCTGCACAATTGGAATATGGCTGGATTTTCGATTCATATTATGTTCTTGTAGTAGTATTTTTAGCAACAAAGTTTAAAGCAGTAAAACATACATTTTATTTTCGTATATATAAAAAATAAATAATTCAAAATATAAGGGGGGTCATATATAACGCAATACGATAAGTTTATAATTCAAAATAATCTCCCATAACCGCCCCCTGAATCCACCATTGATTTTTTTTTATATTCTGTAAGAAAAAAATATTGTTTAGATCATAAAATTTAATTTATATTTTAAAGAAGGAGTTAACGGTTTTGTGCACTAATTAGCCTTCAACTGCCGTTAGATCAAAAATATTTCACCACAACTTGCATTAATACATATTTAAATGAACTCTGAAGTTTGACACAAGAAGTTTAAATAATTTAAATAATACTGCAGTATCTTCAAAACTTGTTTTGTTTTTATTTTTAACACTAGTTATTCTCAATTTGAATTTTTATATGGATTTGCAAAAAGTATCGTAAGTCCAGTTATAACTTAAAGATGGCAATATTGGAATCAAATTACCTGGGAATTATTAGAATCATTTTATTCAACTGGCCATAAATAATCATACACAAGGATTTATTAATTTTATAAAGTTTGGCACATTTCCATCATAAATTTTATTGCGAAAAAAAGAAAACAACAACAACAGTAACAAATTGCGGTAGGCTTATGATAAACTGAATAAAAGTATGTATGTTCTTAAACAAGTTCTTTTAATAGTTTTCATAAAGAGGATTAAAATAAGTAACAATGAAATGCTATTAATTAATTTAAGTGTTTTTTTTTGTTTTTGTTTTGTTTGTTTTAATTGCTTTTCCATTATCTGTTTCTTTATATCTCAATAAGTAACAATATAATTCATATTTATGCATATTTAAAGCTTTTTCGAAGAAAAAAAGCTTACATTCCAACGATTTGGTTATTACTCATTATCATTATAATGACTTACTCAACAACCAAAAAATTGCCCCTCACTTCTTTTTATGAAAAACAAAAAACCAAAACAAAGAAAAGTTCATCGAACTAATGTTTACTCAAATGTTTTATTGAGGACTCCTTATATCAAACAACAAAAACTAAAAATATCTATGTATATCAATAAAGATACATTCATGTAACCTCAAATTAAACTAAACTTGATGCATGTCGAACGGAAAATCCAAAGAATAAAACAAGAATTAAGAAACCAGTCTTCTTTCGCCCTGCCCAAACTTGATTTGAATAAATTAATAACCAATTCCGAAGTGCATATATGTATGTAGAATTACCATCACCAATCATCATGTATTTAATAGCAGCCTTCTATAACTGGCCGATAACATAGGTAGGTATGTAGGTCTAAGCAATTAGTTAACACGTCACAGGTACGAATATTACATCATTTTGGTTGGTATACTAAATGGTAATTGCGACTTCTGGGCTTGTTTAATATGTATTTCCCATGAGAATGCTCTTCGAATGCTATTCTTTTCGTGACGGCTACAACCAACTCCAAGAAGACGTTGCGTAAATTCACATGACTATCATGATGAACCGTATAATGAATGTATAGATATCTGCAAGATAATTTTTGGTAACCATACGTTCTTCAATGGATCGAAAAAAGACATAAGTGATATGAATATAATTAAAGTGGAAATACCAGACAGTTGAGCTTGAACGGCCTTGAACTTCTGAACAAAAAAAAAAAAAACAAATTTAAAGCATATCTGCAGAAATGTATCTCAATCCTCAGACGGAAATGAATGATTAACATCCGCAAGCGTTTTAAATATGAGCACTCTTATCTTCTTGTCCAAAAAATTATGGTTAAAAGACTTGAAGCCGTTTCTGTTACGAAATCATTAATGAGTGAAAATCTTACGCACGCCAGTGTTTGATGACACTAATGCAATTATGCGTGTTTTGTCAAACGTGAAGCTGCGTATATTCGTAGACAAACAAAAGAAAAATACTTAATTCACAACGGGAACCATGATATCGTAGATATGTGAGATTTGTACAGATAGGTAATTGAGCAATTATTTTACTTTGGGAAATTAACTGTGACAATTTAATGAAGTGATCGATGAGTGGTGTTAGAATAAATATAAATCAAGATTTTTGAAATCATGGATGCTTTAATTGGTTCTGTCAGTCTGGGAATGTGTGAATTATTGCATAGATTTTTGTTTTGAATTTTAACTCCAAATATGGAGCTATATACAGTATAATTTATATGGAATTCAACGGAATCATTATTAAACATTAAACTTTTTCCTCAAAGATTGTGGTTGGTATTTGTTTAATTAACTTTTGATCTTTCAGCGATCAGGCAGAAAATGTAAAGACTTATAGTAAATAAAAGAATAGCATTCTTTTCCCATAATAATAATATACATGTACCTATAGTGTATGTATGTATGTAGGTATGTTGTGTCATATTTTATTATTATGATGATGATGAAGCTCAACAAAAATAACATTGGTGACCACACAACTTGTACCAGAAAGCGGTTGTTTCTGCAAAAAGTCTTGAAGTTGATTTGCAATCATTAAGAAAATAAACCTTTTGTTGGTTGGCTTAGAAAAAATAATTTTATATTATCCGTTTCTAGATGACTTGAGTTCTAAGATCCAGGTAGGAAATTTAATATTGTTGAATATATTACTTTATTGTGCTTAGTTAATGTTCGTATACAAGAACAAAATAATAACACTATTTTATTAGTTTACTTGAAAGAATAGTTGAAATGATGATGGCTTTTCAGTTAACTTCACTCACAAGAACCTTTCATTTGATAAAACTGTTGATATCTGTAACGCTTTCGCAACCAACTTTCGTGAGTCATTTGTTAATAGCCTTGAAGTAGTTGATGAAGTATATTTTCATAATCTTCACTCCTATTCGGTATATATAGCTGTAGTAATATCCCTGTGCTACAGAGTACGGTCCTTGGTCTTCTATCCGTGTTGAATGATGACTGCTCAGCCGGTTCCGATGGTATTCCCCCGATAGTACGGGTATTAAAAATGTGTAGTTCAGTTGAACCCCTTAAGTTCATATTCAAACTTTCCCTAAAAACAGCTAAATTTCCCAGTATATGGAAGAAATCATTTCGTACACCAATTTTCGAAAAACAGGTAACAAGGCGGATATAGCAAACTACAGACACATTGCAAAACTTTCTTGCATACCTAAATTGTTTGAACAAGTTGTTTGTGAAAGTGTAGAATTTTTTAGTAAAAATCACATTTTGAGAACAGCAACATGGCTTCGTAAAAAAAGATCAACCGTTACAGATCATTTCACATTCTCAAACATATGTTCAAACGCTTTAGAACAAGGTTATGAAGTTGACTGTGTGTAGTGTACACTGACTTTTCTAAAGCTTTTGACCAACTTAGCCACGGAATTATTTTATTTAAACTTAAAGTTCTTGGTTTTCCACCATTTTTCTTAGCTTGAATTAAATTTTACCATGAAAACAGATCCTATAAGGTAAAAATTAGAAATTTTCATTCAAAACCTTTTTTGCTCAATCTGGTGTTCCCCATGGAAGCCATCTTGGCCCTTTTCTCTCCATCATGTCTATTAACGAAGTAACGTCATGTCTGCGCTCAAGTGAAGTTCTCATTTTTGCTGATGGCATGAACATTTTTAAGATAATAAAGTCCACCCATGATCGTATCCTTTTACAAGCCGACATTGATACTTTCACATTTTGGTATGGGAAAAACAGCCTTCAACCCTTTAAAATGCCAGACGATAACTTTTACCAAAAAAATTGGATCGGTAGTGTATTTGATTACTGTATTTCATAGCAAAAACTGTGTCGCGTCTTCCCTTTTAAAGATTTAGGTGTTCATTTCTGATCCAACTTAGAATTTACACATCACATTAATTTAATTGTGAATAAGGCAAGGTAAAACGCTGGGCAAATGAGTTCAATGATCCCTATGTTACTCTTTCTTTGTATAATTGCCATGTTCGTCCTCATCTTGAATATGCTTCGCAGGTATGCACTCCGTATTGAATCAATTCAACATAATTTAATTCACTTTACTCTTGAGGGTCTTCCTTGGGGTTATCCTTATGATCTGCCTCCCTATGAACATCGTATTCAGCTTCTTGAAATGCAATCTCTCCATCAAGAGCGTGTTAATAATGACTTAATATTTCTTCAGCAACTCATCAATGGTGAAATTGATGCATCTTATTTATTATCTTGTATATATTTGGCCGTGGTATGATGGTTAGTGCGTTGGATCGGTCATGCCTCTTGTGAGGAATTTACAAATCCTCCAAGAGTAATTCTTGTCATGAAAAGTGCCTTTTCAAATAAGCAATTCGAATTCGCCTTAAAATCGTAGGTCCCCTCCATCCTTGAGAACATTACTCGCACGAAGGAATGGTTGAGAGTTGTAAATCACTAGGCCCTAGTTCTCAACGGACTGTTGCACCACCTAATTTATTTATTTATACATTTTGAATCACCTGCTTATCACCTGCGTACATTTGATTAGAACCAGTGCTTCACTATTGTAAACGTCTATATTTTATTTTTACTTGCGATATATAGGAACTACATACATAAATGTATGTACATAATGTACATACATATGTATATGGTAAGTTTTGCATTCATATAAAATTTTGAACTCGAGATTTTAATCAAACATGATATATTACGATGGTAGAGAAGTCGAAAAAAGTAGGTCCTGCGATTCTGTCCGATCTGTCTTGTCTGTCTGTCCACGCTCCTACAGCCTAAACCATTGGGTCGATTGAGTTCAAACTTGGAAGTTAAGGTTTTGAGCAGATTCGCGTTAAGCGTTTTTTTCATTTTTTTTTAAGATAAAAACTAGCAGTGGCCCCCATACAATCTTTTTGGTCAAAAAACGAAAATTCGAATTTTCTCAAAAACAAGCCGATAGATTTTTTAAAAATTTTCTTTAAAATTTTATTTTTTAACTTGGCTTCTTTTAGTAAGAAAAACATATTTTCGTATTGCTCCGGAAAGGTATCGCTCATAGAACCGTTGTTTTGTTTTTTAATTTTCTCAGCAACTTATGAACCGATTTCAATAATATTTTTTGAACGAGCTCTTACATTATATTGCCTTAACAATTTTTGATTATCAAAAGTGCAATTTTTGTTTGTTTGGATTTTTTAAAAAATATTGATTTTTTTTTTTCAAAATTCTATACGTCAAAAACGGGTCAAAATTTTTTTACGAAATTCAAATGTAGAGCGTATATTTACAATCACTAAACAACTGCATACCAAAAATATTTTTAGAACAAAATTGAAAAATTGAATATATAACAAATTAATTTAAAAAAAAACCGCTCTAACGATTTTCGAAGAAAAAATTTAAAATCAAGGGTTTTTTGATATATAAAATGGCATTTAAATATTTGAAGACAAACTTATTTTTCAGGTAAAATTTTGAATCTTAAAATAGTTTTTATTAAAATTATTTTAAATGCATTAAATGTAACCCCCTCCCATCTCACCCATTTTTACTTGCCTTTGCCTATATAAAAGAATAAATACTTAGTACAAGTTAAGAAAACGGGCCAGAAAGAATATATGTATTTTCTATTAGAATCACTTTTTCAACGACCTATACACATTATACCTATATAGTGTTAAAGCTAGATAAATCACTTAACAAAATATATTACTTTGTAGCTTATATATAACTCTAAGTAGTTATTTTATTATGAGTAAATCAATTAGAAAAATTATTAATTATTATCAAATTTATACTTCAAGCTGTAGGAACGTTTTCCTTAAATAAATATATATTCTTTGTTTGTAAGATTGTCTTTCATTTAGATAATCCTTATCATATAGGTATTACGTACAACCTCTACAACTACTGCTTACGTGTCACTTCATAACTAAAATCCAAAACGCACGAGAGCCGGACTGTAAACAACACATGAATAGCAATTCCATGTACATACATACCTATTTTTATTTTTAAATTTGATTTGAGTATTTCATATTTTTATTATAATAAAAAGTTAAGTTTTCCCAACAAATTATAAATTTATATTCAATAAAATACAATTCGCATAGTCTACGGAAAATTCTCTTTGTTTTGACACCTTATTTGTGTTGTTATGTCGTCCAGACTAAATTTCTATTATCGACAAACAAATTTCCCTCCGCCATAAGCGCACTATTTGCTTTTGCACCTACAAAAATGTACCCCATATCAATATAGGTACTGTCTTAATTTTTTGATTAGTATTAAATTTTCTCTATTTTTTTTCTTAACTTGGGTTCTTTTAGTTAAAAAATGTATTTTTGTATTGCTCCGGAAGGGTACCGCTCATAGAACCGTAATTTTGTTTTTATAATTCTCAGGAACTATTGAACCGATTTCAATATTTGACGATCAAAAGTGTAATATATTTTTTTGGATTTTTAAAAAAATATTGAATTTTTGTTTTCAAAATCCGATATCTCGAAAAAGGGTCCACATTTTTTTACGAAATTCAAATCTAAAACGTATATTTACAATCACTAAAAAACTACATAACAAATATATTTTTAACAAAAAATGGAAAATTTGTATATATGTATGTATAAAAAAATTAATTTAAATAAAACCGGTTTAACGATTTTCAAACATAAAAATTGAAAAATGGAGTTTTTTTTTGACAAATCAAATGGCATTTATATCTTTGAAGACAAACTTATTTTACAGGCTGTATATTTTTAAATCCTTTTTTAAACAGACTCTTGGCATACAGGAGCAAGTTCGTGCGACCCAGTCGTGCATTTTATTTGTTCTGTAATAGCCAATGTTAAATGTTAATTATGTTTTGTATTTTGTGAGTGTGTTAGGATATAGTTGTATTACTTTCTTGCTAACAACTAACACATGCATTTATGATGAGCCTCTGATCGTAGTTTGACGCTTGCTAAAAGCTAACTATTCTGAAAATTCTGAAGTGTAAAAAAAGAAATGTAAAAAATACAAAAATTCTTAAGAAATGTTAACTTAAATGCATAGCAAACAATCTCAGCATATAACAAACTCTTAACATTTTACTAAAGTTAAAAGTCATAAAATGTTTCCTTTAACTTAACTTAATTTGCTTAATTTATATGAATTCTGAGTATCTGAAATTTACAATTTTTCCCTTGTATCAAGGTTTGTTTTTTATTTTTTTTCTGAACTGTCACAGCTTAGACGTGTTCAGAATTAGTATTTTACTAGTTATCGAAGGATTAACAATTTTCTAATAGTTAGTAAAGTGCTAAAAGATATTTACTACAACTTTTTCTAAAAACACAAAAACCTAAAAAACAACAAAAAACTGATAAGAAATAGTTTTCTAAGTATTAGGAAAATAAAAATTGATATTGACTTCAAATTTCTTATCTCACATATTGATATTAATATTTTGTTAAAGTTTTAGATAAATCGACAGACGAGTACGAATTGGAAGTTATCAGTGTGGGCTGCATCTCAGCCTATACACTATTTTGGACACAATAAAAAGATACATCCTGTTTACAAAAGCTAAATTTTTTAATATTTTTTACCGCTCCAACATGGTTTCGTTGCCGGAAGGTCAACAACCACACAAATCTCGAAGATGAAGATCAAATTCAAGCAAGAGTAAGTCTATCTATTTTAATAAAGCAATTAAAAAAAATTGGTTTTTATTTTAAGTTTTTAAAATTGTTGTAATCTTATCTCAAGGGTTGGATTCAATTTATTTACATTGGCGAAGTTCTCTGAAAACCATTTTTGGTTTCATCTGGTGTGCCCAGAGGCAGACATCTTAGGCCCCATCTTTTCCTAATTTTTATTAATGACTTGCAGAGTAACTATAGTTAACTTCTTTTTGTCGATGACTTGAAGTTTTTACGATGCATACAATCTGTTGATGACTGGCATCTTTTACAAGACGATATTTCGAAAATATCCCACATTGTTTTGTCGCGCCTAAGACTCAAATCCACTATTGACCTGTGTAATACGTGATGCAAATTTATGCCACATTAAGGTTTATTTGTTTTAGAGAATATGTCAAAATATGGATCTACTGTGACTCCTAAGGACTACGTACATTTTTGAAAGTTCTATACCTATCCCTCTTTTACCTTAAAAATCAAAAAAAGAACCTACAAAAGAAGGTTTATTACCTATAATTACATTTTACATATAATAATAATTTAGGTACACTTTTAACTCAGAAAATCTTATTTATATTTTCAAGACCAATTAAACACCCAAAGACAATATCCAAGTGTTATCTTCTTTGTAAATAAAATAGTTTTGTCACGATAAGGTCATAAACTACATAGAATCCATGCCATTGGCAATAATTTTACCTCATGACATTTCAGTCAATCTGAGGTTGAATTTGCGGAGACTTAATTGGATCAATCGTGATCTTCGAGTACCGATACCGAATGATCCTCGCCATAGAATCATTGCCATCACGTCCTCGCTTCGCCATCGCCATTCCCATAATCGTAGCACCATGACCCACTCCAAAGTCAATGTTAACCTTATTTTCGTGACTTGGACACACTAGACTATGAAGTTGCTTTATTATCGATCAATCGATGCTTAAAAAACTCTTTGACTGCTTAATAATTCCAGAATCTCGTGCTCTGCTCCAATTTCCAAAGTCTGGGACATTTTTCTTGGAAATCCATTAAGGGAGCATTTTCAAGTGCATGAAACAAATCGTGCGTTAATTAAGGGACCCATCATCATCATCTAGTATACCTAGGTAGTATTTTGTAAGTTCCTACACTAGAAGCTAGAAATTGTCCCTTTGTTGCCATCCACATGCCATATGTCTTATGGGGTCTTTATCAAGGCGGCTAACATTGCTAAACAACGAAATCGGACAATTTATTGTTTTAAGTGCCAGCAAACATCTTCTCTGGTGTGCTCTGTAGAGCCCGCGTTTGATTTAAACAAATGAAGTAACGCGCACTACAAAATGTATGCACTAAGTCGCCCTCTGCACCTTGTCCAGCTGAGTAGTACCCTATCCCCGATAATACCCTGACAATGACACTACCTGCCGCTGGCCGCCTGCCTGCAAAGTAACTGGCATTGATGCAGTCAACTTTTTGTGGCCTATAGGACAATCTGACGGTTGACTGTTGGCACGACACATTGGTTGTTCGATTGTGGAACAAAAAATTCAATTAACATATTTTATAGAACAGTGGGCTGTGTTACATTTGACATCTGCAAACTATGGCGGCGAACAAATAAAAACAGGGCACGGCCTCTGAGATTCTGGACTTGAGAATGTCCGGTTCTATCCGTCCGAGAGTGTCCGGCCGCACGGTTCCACCTTCAACAATGGTTCGAACGTCATGAAGGGCCACCTACTCTTACTCCCCGCGCGATGGGATAAGTCAAGATGATAAAATTCGCGCAATGGATCGCCTTCGCCTTAATGATGCTCTAGATCCATTTTCGACTTTTGTTTGCATTTTATTTCTAGCTTAACTTTGATTTTTCAAATTGAAACTGAAAGACTGATATAGTTTTTCTTTGGATGCTGTCAATCTTTGTTGTGCTCGTATTGTCTTCAGTTTTAAATTTTCAGTTAAGTGTGTAGATGTTTGATAGTTGTCTGTTTTACTTTCGGTTTAGTTCATCCGTCTATCTGTCTTATCTACTCGGTTTTTTTTTTGTTTTGTTTTGGATGCTTCTTTGTAAGACTATAAAAATAATATTGGTATTGGTCTTATTTTAGGGGGAGAGCACTAAACTTGTATAAAGTCGTAGACGTATGGCGAGAAGACTGCACTTTTTTGAGGCTGACAAACAAGAAAATATCCACAGCTTTAAATTAAAATATTTTGAATAAAAAAGCAATGAGGAATTATTAGGAGACTGATTTTCTACCATCTTATCTGCATAGATCTGTTCATCATCATATATTTGTGCCTCGTCCTTGAAAATATTAAGTTTATAAAACCTCTTCCATGTGATGTTTTTTAAACATAATTTATTTTGATAAGTTTCGGGATAAAAACTGAAGCGTTCAAGAATTCCTTTTCACGCGGTATCTCAATAAGTAAATAAATAAACAACAACAACCAAACAACAGTCCGTTGAGAACTAGGCCCTAGTGACTTACAAATCTCAACCATTCCTGTGTGCGAGTAATGTTGTCAGGGATGGTTAATCTTTAATTTAATACTAGAAAAATAGCTTTACGAGAATTTTATTTTGGCGTTGTATTAGTCAATTCAGATTACAGGTTGTTGAATTGGACACAGCGCAATATTATTACCAGTTGTTTTCTAACAGGTTTTCAGCCAAATCTTTCGACGGCGGATCAAATGTTTGCCTTAACTACAATAGCAAGATATTAAATTGACAAACAAAAACCTTTATTTGCAATGTTTATTGAAGTAACGGATTTCTGATCCTTGAAGTTCAAAAAATATAATTTTCTGGGACTCGACACTGTCCCAATTAAATACACGAATTCAGTTTTGTATAATAGTATAATATATTTGGTGCGACCGCACTCTACAAAGTTAACAATAAGAATGCATACAAAAATGAATATAATTCTCTATCAAGCTTAATCAATATAATATTAAGTGCTGATATTGCAATTGAAGTTCTAATATTGCAATTGAAGTTCCCATGCAACCTCGAACATTCACCTGGAATCGGATTTCCCGGTGGGAACGCATTGACTTTATTGGACGGAAGCTCGTGTGCTTCGTTGGCATTTTATATGCTGGGTCAATGCCTGCTCGTGTTAACTGCCGCCCCTTCAAATATCTGCGTCCCGCAGATCATTCGTTGAACATTGAGTGCAACAACCTTTTCCTTCCTTGATGTCATTGGTCCCTCGGGTAGGTCGAAGTGCTGGCATTGGTTTTCCACGGAACGACAAGCGAAGCTCTGGGATGTTAGCTTTCCCATAGATTTTTTTCCAGAGTAAAAAGATGAAAGCTACGACTGTTAGGAGTAAGCAGATTTCTGTAAACATAAAAGAGTTAAGATTCTTTTTAACGTTATTAATTAGTTCTATATTTTTGGTGCTGAGATCATGCACGTATTCCAAATTTGGTTTGATCCTGTCGATTGTTATGTTTGCCAGGACAGGTGGAACCGCTTGGGGACTCAAAACTGACTTACTGTTATACGTCTTATCCTTTATTCGAACCATCTCGTTGTCTAGCTGGATCAGGTAGGTACCTTCTAAAGGAATAGAGGAGTTTTTATTTAAAATAGAGCCATTGAAATTCGTAAGGAAAACTGTATTTTCTCCGACCATTTCTATGATTTCTTCGTTTGTCGTTTTGTAGTTGCATAATGCATTTCCACCCTTAAGAAGTCTAGGAATGCAAGATTTTTCGGGGAGTTTTTTAAGTATGTTTTCGTTACACACCGAGGTGTTACCTATGTTATCACAATCTTCATTTAACCCGTAAGTTGCGTCATGGCTTAGTAATAGTCTGGAGTAGTCTAAGTCAACTTGTTTGTTGTTTCTAATCGCTGCATGAACGGTGATTAGGTGGTGAACCTTAGGGTCAATTTTCGGTATAGATAGTATGTAAAGGAGCAATGTACCATTACAATATACAGAAGGTCGTCCGTATTCGACAGCTTCTACAACATTTTGGTAAGGTAGAGTTTCGAGTTCGTTCACTATGGTATTAATTTCTTCTGAGTCCAAAAGATTACTATTGACGATACCGTTCTTGGCTATTTGGCAGGCTCTTATTATCTCATTAACTCCTTCCTTTAAAATAAGTATCTTATCGAGTAAGTCATGTCTGAGTTTGTCTGTCTCTGTTTTTTGAATAGCGTTATTATAGCGTTCGATTAGTTTATTAAGTTTCTCCGTTACTTCCTGAGTCTTGTCAAACAATTTCCTGTTGATAACGTATTGTCGGTTATTGTTTTCTGTGATCTTTGTCTGTTCTTTTAAAAGATTGTCCCAGTCAGTTGCGTCTGGAGAACCACCTATCCATTTCCAGGCAGTTCCTATCCAATTCACTGACCTAACCTGCCTCATTTTCGTGTCTCTTAATTCATCTATCCTTTGTTTGATCTGAGTTATGTGATAGTTCAGAATAGGCCGCATTTCTTCGTCCTTTAAATGTTTAAACGTAAGTCGTTCGGTTTCCTGTACAAGCGTGTCGTATTTGTTCAAGTCGATTACATGTATGAGTTTAAAAACTCCGCTTGCTATCCAGGCGTTTGTCTCTTTAATCGTTACCACCGGTGATTCGTAAGCGAATATATGCAAGGTCTGCATGGGAGTGAAAAGAACTACTAATCTGTAATGTATATGTAATCAATATTTATTAAGCACAGTTTTATAAAATTTCTTAAAATCTAAATTATAGAATATAAATTTAGTATATATTTTTTGTACGTATACGAATGTACAATTGCACGTATGCAAATCAATTGTTCTTATTACAATTTTGTAATTCAATTAATGTTGTACTCTCTTTACATTAGTTTCTTTCTTTTTGTATTGATAAATGATTTTTCATTTTTATGATGCCTGATGAGTTAGCTCTCCATTAAATTTTCGGGGTAGTCACTGGATCGGAAGGTTCGTATTGTTCCGCTTTGGCTTGTAAGGTTAAATTTTCAAACAGCCTACTAGGGTACGAGGGCCAACACCACCATTATTACGTTTAAGTAATTTTTTAGTGAACCGGCCCCTTGTTTCGTGAGGCTAACTCCTAGGCATATTTGAACATTTTTTTTTTTTTTTTTTTTTTTTTGTTAATTTTTCATACAAGGCCTGGGCCCACTCTTCTTTTTTCTTTTTTTTTTTTCTTTTTTTTTTCTTTTTAAGGGGTCAAAGAAGATCAATTTTTTTTTATTTACCGAATGTTTTTGAGGTGAGCTTTATGGATTTTTTTTCCACTTTCTGTCGTTACAGTAACCTTGTTGTCTTTGGCTACAATTTCTTTTCTATATAAAGGCTTGTTTTTTACTTTTAATGCCTTTTGTAGCCACATAAACGACTTCACCTCTTTTATACTTTTTGGGAACCACTCTCTTCAGATTTCTTCTAGCATTCCTAGCATCCATATTTTTCCTAATAATCCCCCTAAGGTCGTTATTAATCTTTTGACGTATGTTTAAAAGGCTTTGATAGTTAATCCTCTGTGACCTATTAAAGAATACATCTGATGGTTTCTTATTTGTCACAGAGTGTATGGTGTTATTATAACGATCAACGGCCACGTACACGAGTTCTTTGACACTCAGATCCTTATATTCCTCTCTGAGGCACCTGTATATTTCTAGAACCGTGGAATGTACCCGTTCTATTTGGCCGTTAACTTCGCTTCTGTGTGATGGGGTGAGATACAGTTTTATTCCCAGATTTTTTAATAAATTAAGGACAATAGGGCTAAGGAACCCTTTCTCATTGTCAGCGACAAGAGTGAGAGGAGCTGTAAAAAAGTGTACCATTTTTATGATCTTTGACCTAATAGTAATTGCGGACCTATCTTTAAGATAAAAAAATTTTGAAAATTTTGAAAACTTGTCCACAACCGTAATAAATTTTTTATCCTGAATTTCCATTATATCCATATGAATTATTTCACATGGATATCTTGGAACAGGAGTTGGTTGCAATTCGGGGTTATTTGGATGCCTATCGTACTTGTTGCGGTTGCAAATGTCACACGAGGCAGCATACTTCCTTATGCTCGCCATCATTTGGGGAAAATAATATTTTTCTAATATTTGTTCCTTATTTTCCCGTGGAGCTCGGTGAGCCCTACGGTGCTCGTATTCAATTATAGAAAACCTTCGCTCTTCGTTGGCGACGTCTTCGACTAGCCTTTGTGTTACTCTTATTTTGTATTTTTCAAAATTTTCTAGGTATATGTTTTGTAACATCCAGAGGTATTCCTCGGGAATTTTTATACCATTGATAACATTTGGATTGAGATTTTCTCTTAACGCCTCCCTTAATTTATCTTCATCTAATTTCTTAAAGGAGATATAATAGCGATAGAATCCAGGGTGTGGTTCCTCGTGGGAACACATGTCAAGACGGGCGATTTTGAAAACTAGTTGGTTTCTAAAAACATTAAGTGGAACTTCAACATGTGGTATTAGATCTGTACCATCTTGGTTAGCACTATGCATGGTACAAGATTCTTCGGTTTCAGATAGAGATAGTTCACGCAATCCTTCATCAGCAGTTGCAGTCAGTATGTTGTCTGTCACGTCACTTTGTCCCTCGTATGCCGTTTCTGTACTTGTATGTGTGTTAGCTGTGTCTGTTCGAGAAGAAGAGGAGCTTGAACCTGAAAGGTTATTGACTTGCGTTGGAAGCCTCGAGAGAGCATCAGCCACAAAGTTTGATTTACCAGGTGTGTAAATCAACTCGTAGTTATATTCCTCGATTCTGGCCTTCCAACGTTTGAGCTTTGCATTATAGTTTCTGTTACTAAGGGTGTAGGTCAGGGGCTGGTGATCAGTGTATATCCTGATCTTCTTAGCTCCGTATAGGTAATTCCTCAAATTGTCCAGTGCCCAAACTATGGCACGAAGCTCTTTCTCGTTTGTTGCATAGCCCTCTTCTGTTCTACTAAGCGAACGAGAAATGAATGAAATTGGCCTATCCTTACCAGGTTCACCTTGGGATAGTACGGCGCCAATAGCATAGTCGGAGGCGTCTGTCGTCAAATTAAAGGGTTTGTCGAAGTCAGGGAAGGCTAACACTTCTGCTGAGGTGAGAAGTTTTTTTAAAGTTTGGAATGCTTTTAATCCTTCGTCATTAAGTTCAATGGCAACTTTCTTGGATTGGTTGGCTTTTACTTGTGATAATTCCCCACGAGTCATATTCGTTAGAGGTTTCGCAATTTTGGCGTAGTCTCGAATAAATCGTCTATAGTAAGACGTAAGGCCAAGAAAGCTCTTCAGTTCCTTCAGTGTATTTGGTGGAAGGATAGCTTCGATAGCCCTTACTTTATCTGGGTTAGGGAGGATGCCGTCTGATGTCACCAAGAATCCTAAAAATTCGACACTATCGTTTAGAAAATGAGTCTTTTCGAGGTTAACCTTAAGACCAGCTTCGTGGAGTTTTGAGAAGATGGTCTCTATATCCTTAAGATGGTCTTCTATCGTCTTGCTGTAAATGATAATATCGTCAATGTAGACGTAGCAGATCTTCCCAATCAGCTCCTTTAGAACATCGTCTATCATACGTTGAAAAATGGCTGGAGCATTTTTCAGTCCGAATGGCAGCCTAAGGAACTCGAACTTGCCATTCATCGTGGAGAAGGCGGTTTTAGGGATATCTTTCTCATGCATAGCAATCTGATGGAATCCCGAGGTGAGGTCTAAAGTGGTGAAAAACTTAGCATCACCAAGACTGGCAAGTGTGTTGTTTATATCAGGGATAGGATAAGTATCTGAAACAGTGACGGCATTGAGGCGTTTGAAATCTATCACCATTCTGTATTGTTTTTCTCCGTTTGGTTTGTCCTTCTTCGGCACAACCCAATTAGGAGAATTATAGGGACTTTTGGAGGGTCGAATAATTTTTTCGGCCAGGAGTTCGTTTATTTGCTTTTCCACCTCTTCTCTCATACCGGCAGGATAGGGATAACTTTTAGTATAAATTGGTTCGTCTACACTTGTACGAATTTCGGCTCTCACATTTGTTCTTATCTTCTCGTTTTTAACTGGACCGAAAAGGTCTTCAAATTTTGTACATATAGATTCAAGTTTTAATTTAAATGATTCGGGCACGCTTTTGTTAAGTATGGTCAAATTATTGACCATGTCTGAAGTTTTGTTTTTTAGAGGGATTTTTATCTTTGAATTGATTATTAGTTCATTTTTGTCTCTATCTATAATCACTCGAAGGTCTTTAAGGGTATCGTCGCCGATTATTCCATCGAATGATTGTAAGGTTGGGAGGATAAAGAAGGTTACTTCTAAATCGCAGCCAACAAAGGCAAAGAATTTACCGGAGATTTTGTTTTTTACCAAGATCTTTCCCGCAGGACTACTGATATGAAAAGGGTTTTTGACAGGATGGGGTACAGGTACTAAGTTTGGTCTAATAAAATTTTTATTTGCACCCGTATCGACAAGGAAGTGTAGAATTTTTCCGTCCCGCGTACCATACTCTATATATGGTACGCTGGAAACGAGGCTTCTGTCATAAAATTTTCCTCAGCGGGGGTTGTTGTATTCGAACAGCTTGGTTCTTCTATAGCTCCAGGTGCGCCCGCAACCATATGGTTGAGACGCTGTTGCTTCCGCTGGTAGCCTTCGGAACTGCTTCCTCGTTTAAATGGATTGCTGGTACTAGGCCGATTCATGTAATCGACATTTCTTGTTTGTTCCGACCCCAGTTCCATTTTAACTGGGGGCTTTGGTCCTGTTGGGTGTTGATAATATTTGGAGTTATAACTTGGACCAAATGTATTTTGTTTGAATTGTGCAGATCCACCCCTACCGTTACCGAATCTGTTAGGATACCTGTTAAAGTTTCTTGTTGGCAGTGAAGGTTTCTTTTCCACACCAAAGTCATAGGATACTGGAGCGGAAACGGTGTTAGGCGCCTGGACGTGCACTGAACTATTTCTTAGAGTAATGTTTTGCATATCAAGACACGTAGTGTAGGCTTCCGGGAGAGATTTCGGCTTCTGTATCATCAAAAGTCTCGATAAATCTCCGCTAAGACCCCTGACGAACACATCTAGGGCCCTGTCGCGGTACGTCCCAATAAGAGCGTTGGCAGTCTCCACCGAATAGGTCTCAGTGCGAATCTTATTAATTATGAGGGAGAATTGATGATTTACGTTCGCGTAGAAATCATCAACTCTCAGACTTCCTTGCTTCAGTTGGTTTAACTGATGCTCAAGGGTACGTATATCCCTTTTATCCGCGTAATGGAGGGAAAGGATTTTCTTTATTTCCGTCCAGTTGTTGTCGAAAACGTTATACGACACAAGGGCCGAGTCAGCCTTACCGCGAATTTTTTGGCGTATATGCTGAAGGATGGCCCTGTATAGAGGCTTACTACGAACAATCTCGTAGTCCTTCAGCACGGTTTCCACGCAATGCACCCATGATACATATTGAACGGGATTACCGTCAAAAACTTGTATCTCCTTGACTGGGTCAGGGAGCTTAGAGATTCCTCTAAGCTCGTTCTCATTGCTTGGTCCACGGAGTGGCTCGACGGTCAAGTCGGGTTGGGTATCGCTAGCGACGACGCTAGGTGTATTATCCTCAACCGATTTTATTTTATCCCTAATGGAACCTAACTGTTCTAGTATTTGTTTTATTGTTTCTTGTGTGCCCCCCTGTTCTAGCACAACAATCCTAGTTTCGAACCCTCTTAATTGGTCAAGAACAGTGTTCATTGCCCCTGTAAGATGGGTGATGGATACCTGAAGTTCTTCCATTATTCTAATTCAATAGAGTAGTTCCCCCAAAAGCAAAAAATTTTTATCGTAATCAAAATAATATATATATATACTAGCTGACCCGACAAACGTTGCTTCGTCATATAAATAATTTCTAGAGAATATTTTGATAGAAACAAATAACTTATTGTAAGTGTGTAAGGATGTGGTATATTATGTGGGAGAGGTATAGAGCACTGTAAACGGTGACAAAATATTTAAATAACAAATCACCAAACAAATTTCTTTAAAATTATATACTAATCGCTAATAATGACAATTCTTCAAAAAAAAAAACTATATCAATCCCTTAACACTTTGACTGTGGATGTCGACGCGTCGTCGACAAATCGTATTTGTTCTATGCGGCGGATGTCGACGCATCGTCGACAACATGTTTATTACTGACCACTTCCAATGCCTCCGCACACCCTGCATCCGGGAAAAACGCCATACTATGATGCTGACGTCGACTACGCGACAATCGTTAGAAAACAAAATATTAGTAAAATTAAGCACTGATATAAGAGTAAAAGGAATCTTTTTGACAAAAAAAAATTCAGCATAGAGGAAGCGCTCAGGTCAAACCATGCCGAAGTATACAATATTTTTTGTAATCCCATCTTTCGCCAATACAAACAAACTGGATGGTTTGCGCACTCGAGAGCATGCCACGTATAATATTGTCCGTGTGAAATACATGAAGTGCTCAAATTTAAGCCGCAGACAGACATCGTTTGGCCTTGAGACTTATTGATAGTCATTGCAAATGCTAATCTAATTGGAAATTGAAAGCTTTTGAATTGAATTGGTACATCTGTGGGTATAATAGGGATTCGCGGTAATAATATATTTTCACCTCCGAATTTGTCATTTAGAATTGTGGCTTCGATAACATTTTCCATCAATTTTTAATAACTAATCGCGTGTCGTTGCACAACCGTGGTGGTTTAAAATTAAGAAGCAAAATTACCGGAGATCCAACCTTCAGTTGTAAATTAGACGGTGGCATGCCTGGTAAATCCAATGAGTTCAAAAACTCAGTTGGATAATTTACAACTTTGGTAGCATCACAAACTGTATCAATAGATTTGTATGACACCAAGTCTCCTGGTAACAATTGTTGTATCTTGAGATTTAATTCGTTGACATCCACATTTTTTGCTGCTAAAATTGCTCTTTCTGCCAGCCACTCATGATTTGTATATTGTCTGTGTACATCGGGAAAAATCTAGTCAATGAGAGCATCTTGTAAATCAATAAACGTGCAGAAATCGACCTATAATTGTATGCATCCAGTTTCGTCTGAAGTAATTTTTCCGTCGCCTATATCTAACGGTTTTTTTAAGAATGTTTCAGCGGATGGATCTTGAAGCATTTGAACACGCATATCTACTTTCAGTTGTACTCTTTCAACATTACGCCACAGTGGCGATGATTTTAAGCAGGCGTTGATCTCATCAGCGTACGTGGAACGCGGATTAACGGGAAGTGTTTGTCTGAAATCACCTGAAAGGAGTAATAGAGTGCCGGAAAATAGTGTGTCACTGTTTTTTATATCTTTTTTAATGTCCTGTTCAACGCCTCAAGCGAATATTTGTGTGCCGTAGTGCATTCACCTACCTCCATCCAATAAAGTTGCCGCAACAGCCAATGCGATACCATTATTCGATCGTACTTTAGCAAGAATTAGCGAAATAAGGAATGTTTTGACAGTTCCACCTGGTGAATCAAAAAAAAACAGAATACACCTTGTCCTGCCGAAACTGCGAGCATGATGTGGCCATAAATGGATTTTTGTTCTTCATTCATTAGTGGGGCATTGCGAGCAACAATCGCAGCCATTTCTACAGTTTTGTATTGTGGTTCACGATTCAATTTAGTGTCTATTAAATCAGATGCATTTTGGTGAATGCATACCGAACTGACTGAGTGGTAAGTTGGCACTGATAATGCAGAGATCCTCAATAGCAATCAATGCTTTATTGTATATAGCGTCACTGAATACTATCGTAAGATCGTTGCACCGTATAGGATGTTGATGCAATTAAACCATAGCACTTAGGAATATAAAAAATAGATAAAAACCTATTCTCAGATCTACCGAATGTATATGCAAAATTTCATTGAAATGGGTTAAGCCGTTTCGGAGGAATATGGCCACTAACACTGTGACAGGAATATTTTATATATATAGATATATATATATTTTTTTTTTTTTTTCTTCTCTCCCCCTTGTACAACTTTGGTTTATATTATATATGTAAGTATATATTTCTTTAGAAATTTTGTAATTTGCTTTTTTCTTTTCCTTTATAGGAAATTGCCTCTATTAATTGTTATAATATGTGTATGTACTTTTGTTCGATTCAATTTGAATTTCAGAAAATCTTTATTATTTTTTTTTTTTTTTTTTTTTTATTTTAATTAAATATATGTATTTTGTATATACATATATATGTATGTAACGAGTAAGTATATGTACTTTTATATTCAATTCGTTAAATAAATTTAGTTAAATAAATATAGGTGTAAATGACACAAAATGTTATAATTTTTACTACTTATTCTTACATGACAAATGACAGCATCTTTTTCTTAAAGTTGTGTTTCAAAGTTGATTCTTAAAGTTGATTTTTAGAGTTGGTTTTTAAAGTTGATCTTTACAGTTGATTTTAGCCTTCACCTTCTTATATTTAGGTATTTGCCTCTCGGATATTTCAGCACAGAGTAATAGTTTCATAAATGTTATTCCACGATTATAGTTTTGTGTACTTTTTGTTTAATTAATTCTTCGTGATTTTATTTCACTTTTGCTTCTTTGTAACTTTGCTAGAAAATATTCACTTTTTCTAGATTATTATTTGTTCTGATCACATTCACTTCAATTTATATGTACATATATATTTTTTCCTATTTTACGTAAGAAAAGATTCACTTTTTCCAGGATAATTTTAGTATATAATAATATTTTACAGGACGGTCGGGTCCCTGCTCGGGCGCCAGTAACGGATTTCTGATCCTTGAAGTTCAAAAAATATAATTTTCTGGGACTCGACACTGTCCCAATTAAACACACGAATTCAGTTTTGTATAATAGTATAATATATTTGGTGCGACCGCACTCTACAAAGTTAACAATAAGAATGCATACAAAAATGAATATAATTCTCTATCAAGCTTAATCAATATAATATTAAGTGCTGATATTGCAATTGAAGTTCTAATATTGCAATTGAAGTTCCCATGCAACCTCGAACATTCACCTGGAATCGGATTTCCCGGTGGGAACGCATTGACTTTATTGGACGGAAGCTCGTGTGCTTCGTTGGCATTTTATATGCTGGGTCAATGCCTGCTCGTGTTAACTTTGATTTTAAGGCGGCATTTGACACTATAAACAGAAGGTGTCAACATTAATTGTGCAAAATCTAAAATAATGCTATTTCGAAACTAAATTTGGTCTGCCAGAAACTTGAGAACCTGGACAATAGATGGCATTGGCATCGAAGTTGTCATCGAGTTTAAATACCAAAGGTTCGTCATATCGAGTAATCTGTATGTATCTTATAAAAGAAAAAACTGGCTGCAGCCAAGACAGCAGTTAATTCAATGTGGTCAAAATTTGTTTCGAAGTCTTTTGTGGACGAAATACGTCAGTTCAAAGTTTTCAACAACAAAATTAACACTTGTCTCTGCTATGATAACGAAGTCAATAGATATCAATAAATGGAGGACATTGAAAAATCCAAAAATATTTCATCAAAAGAACATTAAAATTAATTAAAAGAACTGATAACAACTTACACAAAGGAATACTACTTTTTTGCAGTAATTTCAAGGAATTCGTAGACTTTATTTTAATAAAAGTTATCTTTCGTATGACGAATTTTCAATGTCCTCAATGGAGAGTAAGGGTGGAAGCTGCTGGTTCGATATATTTCTGATGCGAATAGTTAAAAGGGTACATATTTGAACTTTTTGTGAGTAATACACACCGTTTACAATAAACTAAAAACCGTTAAAAACTGTGATTAATTTTCACAGTTAATGCTTCAGCTAAAATAAAAGCCCTATATTAAAGATCGAAATGTTGTCTCTGCTTAAACATGATTTCTGCTTTTCATTTTAAAATTGTAATAAAATGTGTAAAAAATTCAATTTTTTAATATTTGTTTCATATAAATTTGATTAATTAGTAGATTGAAATGCACCTTTTTTCTTTTTATCAATACAGTTTGTAAGTTCATTGTTGAATAATTTTTTTTTTTAATTATTTAAAATTTATGTTTTACTTAATTTCCAATTTCTATATTTATTTGCTCATTACTTAAATTTAATAAACAGAAAAGCCAGATTTTATAGATTTGCCTTTTTAATCAAAATTGTAATTTATGTATGATTTCAGATTTTTAGAATATGTACACGATGACATGTAATAAAATTTTACCCAGAATTGTACAGCTCATAAATAGAGAGTTAACACATTTACATTAAAATCTCCCATTTATTAAGAAAATGCATCCTGTTTATTGCTATTTAAAGGACTTTTGCTTGTTCTCAAGAGTACGTTTTAAAATATGTACGTGTGGTTCAGAAAAATTTTTTGAAGAAAAAGTACGCTTTCCTTTTTAAAACACTTCTCACTGGCTTACTTCAAAGCTTTATTTAGGTAACATATATTTTTTCTTGTCAAACATACTGTTGTTGTTGAACTGATGTTATTGAAATGGAAATGTCGTTGTTGTCTTGAACTCCATGTGTCACTTTGCATATATGGGCATAAAACAAGAGTTTATACAAGAAGGACCAAAACAAGGATAATTTTTATCAGATTACCGTAAGGTGAACCAAACAATGTTATACACGAGTCCAACTAATATTGGGATTATTTAACCCCTCTTGACAACATCCACAAGACCTATACTCACCATGAGTTTAATATTGCATGCGTCTATGAAGCCCTCAACAATAGCAGACAACACAACATAGGACAGATCGATGGAGTTCCGTGATATCTCTCCGGAACATCATGACACATTTTCAACCTCCTTGGTCGTATTTCGATTAATTTTGTTGTTGTATTTATTTTGCAACAGAATTTAATGGATTTAACGATGACATTTTTCAGTGACGAATAAAATTCTGTAAAAGGCAAAGAGGGTGACTCTGGCTGTAACATATTCGTAGCTTCTGCTGATGTAGTCACTAATGCAAACACCATGTTACATGTATGTAGGTAAAGTTACTTTGACAGACATAGTGATGGCGTCGAAATAAACAAGGTTCGATTTAGATGAAAGTTGAAGGTCGTTTTTGTGACAGCAAACAAGAACCCAACAAAAGTTAACTAGGTACGAGATTAATATGATACAACACTATTTGCTTAAGACGCGGAATAGGACTATAGAAAGTCTGGAGCCAAATTTTAGAGATTGGTGGTATAAGCGTTTTCAAGTGAAGAAAATGAATAAAAACAATGACAATGTGTAGAAAGGTCATGCATTAGATCTTACCTTCAAATCTGAATGCTAGCTGCCTCAAGGCAATTGAAGTGTTTCTCCGACAATTGAAGTGTTTGTACAGACATTTTGAGAGATTTTCAAATGACTTGAGACATTAAAGATTTGACAACTGTAGAATTCAATACTGTGCTAAGAAAGTATATACTAAAAAAGTCCATACGAATAGAACTATGTATTTCTTGAATAAATCTCAGTAAAACTTCGCAACTGTTGTACGAACCTTAAAGCTTGAAAATGTGATGAAATTTCTTCTGTATTGCTCTTTGAGGAATAATTCCACAAAATTTGAGGTTTAATGAATTCTCTGACTAATTAGAATCAATTCAATTTTTGAAAATGGAAATAGGTAACACTTTGCTTAGATTTATATTCTTAAATTACGTGAATTGGTTTCCTATTTAATTTTTAAGATTTCTGATATTTATGTAAACTCTGAGGTTCAACTTTAATGTGTGACTCAATTTTAATTTAATTCATTCAAATCGGAGACAGTTAGGTAGTCTTTTTCACCTAACTACAAACAATATCTTCAAGCTGACATTTCTTGCATCTTACCGACGACGCACGCGACGACTAGAGACGCACGTTGACATATTGCCCTACTACACCATTCCATAAATAATATCATTTACTTGTTTCCTTGATTGTATCTCATAACTTTTTCTCACCATAAAACCCACAATATGATGCTGCTTTGCCGTGATAGAGATCATAACTCCACAGCTGATTCCCGGATTTGTTATACCAACAACCAACAACAATCTTATCCTCTTCAAGTTACTCCTACGCATATGCCACCAGCGAGCGGTAAAAAGCGCATAGCTACGCTACAAGAATAGCACATGACGCAATTACGAATTTGTGCGCCATACCATAACGCCTAATTTAGAAACTACCATCCAAGTCGCGCATTGCAAGTTAACCAAGCTAATTTACAGCTGACAGGATTATAAGAACATTAAGTGGTATACTATCATATCTAACTATACATTCACATATTTAAAGACGCCAGCCCCAGTCGTGTCGGCCATCTAAGTCTAGTTGGTCTTTAAGAACCAGACGGAGCAGTATTGAGATTTATTTCACTTGAGTGCATCATAAATGCAAAGTGTACCTTGGCGAAAAGGCGTATTTTGTGGCATTATGTGTCCTTATTTAAACGTAAAATATGGGTCATTTGGTTTTTGTTAAATGACCTGGAAATGAATGTGTTGCTGCAACATGTTGCATTGTTACCTATTCCCGGTGTCATATCGGTGTACAACATTAAACCTATTTAAGCCAATACACAACCACGGAGACAGACGCACATTCCTTAGTCTTTGAAACGTTTATCTTGACTGTTAATTACGTTGCAATTTTAAGGATGTTCTTCAGCCCACCTGTTAAATGAATATGTAGTGCAACCTTCTATTGATTTATGTTCCCCGATAGTGATGACATCGTTAGTTGAAGGAGCAAACCAGTATTAATTAGAGAAGCCCTTTGGCGCACACACTTGAGGTCGTTTGATACGGGCATCTTTCAATAGATAAAGACCATCATCGTATGCAGAGTGATTGAAGTCTTTCGATTATATTATATTTTTTCTAATTCAGTTAAATTGAAGCAGCTCAGTTGTGCCGCTAAGAATATAAGTGGTTAGGTAAGAACAAAAAGAATCGATAGTTTTTAGAGTTCAAGGATCTGTTATGAGTTTTACTATATATTAGAAAAATGGAAAAGTGGGCCACATATGTACGCATTTTTAAAAAGTCCTTAACTAAAATCACGGTTATAATCAAATGTGAAAGAAAGAGATAACGGCAGAACAGTTGTTAGAGTTGTTTATATAATTGAAAGCAAACAAACAAAAACCACGTTAGTTTTACTCTAAATGTTAACGACAAGAAAAAAATTTGGTGCTCTAGGTCGTATACGCATTCTTGCTTATTTTGTTTTTCCAGTACCAATTAGTTTGTTGCGAATGATCTCCGTCAAAAAGGAAGTGTTGTCAATATTACGCACTATTTCCAGTATAAGAGAAACTGTCAGAGCAGATAATAGTTTTTTTCGAACCTGAAATTTCGATTGCCTTAAAAACTGCCATAGCTTCGGCTGAGAAGACGGAAGCAGAATGTCTGAGAAGACCTTTTGAAATAATAATACCTTCCTGGGTAGAAACAGCAAAAGCTGCGCCAAGGTCATTTTTAGATCCATCAGTGAAGATGGAATTAAAGTTGTGCTTTTTCTCAATAGCATTATTTGAAAAAAAAACTCTGCTTATACTGTTCGTTTGAAGTCGTCATTTTTGGTAGGCACTTGAGTTGCGTATCTACACAATCTCTTGATAGGGTCAAGGGTGGTTTTGCTGCAGTTCGACTGACATTATTCAAACTGGGATATCCATTTTTTTTGCGAACTGTATGGCGTTGTAAAGTGTAAACGGGGTTTTAGGTGTTCTTTTACGGCTTAAGCATTGCATCATGAAAATTAAAATCTTCAAAAAATACTACACAAAATTGGTAAACATTGATGTTCGATTATCGATATCTCGTGAATAAATGGAACTTCAAAATGTATTTATTCTGTGATAATTGTCTTTTAAAAATATATATAAAATATAAAAATGCTACTAAAATTAGTAAAAATTGATAAAATTTGGTTTTCGACTGTAAATCTCTTTAACAAAAACAGATTTTTAAATCAAACTTATTTTATCAAAGGCAAAATATTGTTGCTAACATTAAGTTATTTTTTTAGAAAAAATCAATTGACAACTTTTTTTTACAAAAATCGAAAACGTACAACTTAAGTATTATAGGACTTAAAATTTTGTATCTTACACACAAAATTATTATAAGTATTTTGTTAAAGTCTTAGACAAAACAACACACCGGAGGTATTAGCAAATGAAAAAAAAAATAGTTTTTCAAATAGTTTAATTCATATTTTTGTATGATTGGGATTTATATGAGCGCGAATATTGGACAAAGTATCGTCCAGTCCAGATCTCTCCACTATCACCAAACTCTTTTCCGATTAAAGAATTTAAAAAAAAATTGCAATATTTTGAACGATATTTATAATATATGGCTTATTCGAAGCTATTAAGGTGAAGAACATCATCATTCAAATAATAACTGTAACCACTTTTTCGCACATTTCTGACGGTATTTTGGCCATAACATGAGTAGAGTTTGGGGCAAATAGTCCCACAAAAAAAAAAATTATAAATGTCAAAACGCATGCGATCTTGGTGGCCAATTGACTTCACTAAAAAGTGAAAATACGCAACCAGGAAACTTCTCCAGCAATAAGCAATAAAGCCGTATAATTGATCGTGTTGTGTGGATCGTTGCCCCTATGCCCCATGCGTCAGCCAAAAAAAAGATGTTCAAACAATTCGGATAATCAAAAACACTCTTACTCTTGAACTTGTTTTCGACGGCCATTTTAATCAATAATATTGGAAGTAATTTAGATAGTATTGAATTTCACCCCTCTCATCAACTTAAACAAACTTCTTATTTGTCGAAGTTTTTTTTAAGTAAGACCATGTAATAATCAATTTTTGTAAGTTATAACGGTCTCAATTTGTGAATTCTTGAATAGCTTTTAGCACCCAGAGCAAAACATTTCATAACATCCATAAAAGTCACAGATTCCCTCTCAAAAAGTCCAACTACTCCTAGAACATCTCTAAGTGGCAGCAGACATTTTATGGATATTTTATAAAGTGCTTTGAATCTGAACTGAGGTATTGAATTTAAATACACATACCTAACATTCCACCCCACTGTTAAGCCAGGCCTTGAGATTGATTTCTTGAAATTGATAAAGAATCACTTTCCATCTGTTGAAGTATAAATTTATTTGCCCATCAGCACAATGTATCACTTGACAAAGTCAATAAAAAACCATAATTGCAATGTAAATCCGTAGACATTTCGTCGTTAGACCTCAGGGACTCTGATTCAGCTCAGGATGTTGGATTTCTAAGGGCTTTTTTCCAAATTGTGTTTGTTGCTGTTGTTGTTTGTTTGACAATCTTTCGTTCTCACTCAGTCTTTGTGGTTGTTGTCGTCGTCATCGTAGCCGTGGTCGTTCTAACTGAGTGACTGACTTAGGATCACTCTGATCGCTTGTCTATGTCCACAACACATCACGCAGCTATCATGACCAAAGAAATACCAACTAATACGCTTAAGAACAATAAATTCTACAGCAATTGTGAAATAAAAAGATCCTCTCTGAAGTACCTTCGCTATCTTTAAAGCCAAGACCTACACTCGCTGCATCATCAGCATCAGAGAGCCGCCTATCTTTGAAAACAAAAACTAAAAACAAAAAACTCTTGAGCAAGAAACAAAAATATTACTAACATAAACTTAAGCCAAAGTATGGCAAACCCAAGGAGTTATTGAAAGGTTTCCCGGACATGGGGGCAAATGCGTTTGTCCAAAGGGATAGATACGAGTACTTATGTTATTTTTTGTATCGTACTTTCGCATTCTAACCTAGAACTCTGTTTTTATGCGCAGTTCTATAAAGTTCTAGTGGTGTTGGTGGTATTGGTGATATGGTGGGCTAAGGAACAAGGCCCACAACCATGATGCCAACACAGCCGGATGGGCATTCTTTCGCTCGTCTATGTCTAGACGACCGATCAGAGTTCGTCTAAAATGACGACGACGTTTATGTGTAATCTGTGTGTTTTTGCAGGAGAGAAACATTTGGTGGGCAAAATTTATTTGCGGTTAACATGTCAAATGGAAATTCACAGGGCCGAATTAGTTAATTTTTGAGCTTACATGAAGTATCGTAGTTTTCTGTTTAAAAATTTAGCTTAAATTATGAAATCCCTAAAATTATTGAATCAAGAAAATGAATAAGAAAAGAATAGAAACAAAGAAAATTTTCTGTTTATAGATAATGAGCACAGTGGCTTTCAATTAATACTATAGTTTTGTATATTTGATTAACTACAGAGGGTTTTTTTTCGTACATACATATTTGAAAAAATATATTAGGTCAGTTCCAGATTTGTTTTCTTATACATACATCTGTTTATCATATTTAGATGACAATATTTTCCATTTTAAACAAAATTCAGACATTTTAAAAGTAGGATTTTGTTAAAAATTTTCAATATCTTTTGGATTTCTGCTGTAAAGACTAAATTGATGAGAGAAAGTCCAAAATTTGGCTTAACTTAGTTTTTTTCAAAAAATTTCATTTTTATCTATGCTGTTCTTAGTTAGCCTTACTTAATTACTTAAGGTGACGCTACAGTCCTGTGTGAACTAGGGCCTCACCCAACAAACTTCTACATCTACCTCGGTCCCTAGCTAGATATCGAGAGTTGCGCACTCCAATTTGGGTGAGGTCACTTTCCACTTGTGCGCGCCACCTGATCCGCGGTCTTCCTCTACTGCGTTGTCCTGTGGGTTGGGATTCGAAGACTTTCCGGGCCGGAGCATTGGTTTCCATGTGCTCTACGTGACCCAGCCATCTCAGGTGATTGACTTTTATCCTTCTGGTTAAGTTTGCGTCGCTGTACAGACCGTAGGGCTCGTCGTTCCATTTTCTCCTCCACTCACCTTCTATGCATACGGGACAGTAGATCACGCTAAGAACTTATCTCTCCAAACCATCCAAGGTGCTTTCATCCGCTTTTGTCCTAGTCCATTCTTGTGCATCGTATAGCAGGACGGGGATGATAGTGACATTGGTCACTTGAGAGAAGGCTTTGCTACTCCATTGCTTTCTTAGCCCAAAGCCAGCGGTTAGCAAGAGTGATTCTTCGTTTGATCTCAGCGCTGGTGTTGTTTTCTGTGTTCATAACGGAGGAGTCTAGGTAGACAAAGTCCTTAACTACCTCAGTTACGTCTGTCGATGTAGACGTTTTGACCGAGACGTCGCGTCGGTGATGTAGGACTTTTCTTGTTGACAGCATGTACTTTGTTTTGCCATCATTAACCGTTGAACTCATTTTTGGCACTTCTGCCTCAATGCTCGCAAAACCCCAATTGACATCACGCTGAGTTCTTTCGATTATGTCAATGTCATCAGCATAAGCTTGTAATTGGACAGACTTTTGAAAGATAGTGAATCTAGTGTTGACGCGGGAGTTCTGCACTATTCTTCTTTCAAGTACGATGTTAAAGAAATCGCATGATAGCGCATCACCTTGTCTAAAGCCTTTTTTGGCAACGACAGGCTCTGCGTGAATTTTCCATGGTCATCCTGCACAAACTAGACATGGCATTGAAATCGATGAAAATATTGTGGGTGTCGATTTGATGTTCTTGGGATTTTTCCAGGATCTGCCGTAAAATGAATATTTTATCGACTGAAGACTTTTCGGATGTAAAACCAGAGTGATAAGGGCCTATCAGATTGTTGACGATAGGCTTTAGACGTTCACATATTACGGCAGAGAAGAATTTGTAAACGATGTTAAGTAGACTGGTTACTCTGTAGTTGGTGCAGTTTAAAGGGTCTCCTTTTTTTGTTCTTAGTTAGCCTCCTTGGAAGGAGGCGTCGTCGGTCGGTGCACATTGTAAATTCTTGAATGTTGCAATAACTGGGGAAAACAGAGTGTTGCAAAGCATTCCCCATTCGTTTCCAGAATACTGCTGAAGAATCAATCTCTGTACTTGACAGTACGACCAAAGTTGGATACGAGGGTGTACTGATGAGCATTCCAGGAGTATTACGCTTGAGTTTTTTCAGGGGAGGAATTGAACTGTCTATTTATCTAGAGATCTGTTAAAAGAATGGTAAAAAGAGTGAGACAGGAAACTTTACGACGGTATTCAAGCGACGTATACGATAAAACGATGGTATTATCACCAATCAATTTGAATGCTCTACGCTCAATACTGTCTAAGAGACTTAAGTAAGTTGCAGGAGGACCAGCTCAAAGGTGGGAATCATACCCAAGCTCTTAACGAGTATAAGTTTTATAGATAAGAGCCAAATAAGAGGGTTAGAAAAATATCTTGTACAATCTACTGAGCATACTGCGCCTTCTTAATCGATACTCCAATCAGGCCCTGTTCAAATACCAGCGTCACTCTTAATCGACTGATGTGATAGTGTAGGTATGGCGCTGTCCTCAAGTCCATGTCATTTGCTGTCATCGGTGAATATTATCATGGAGTTCAGATTTGAGGTCCAGAGGTTCTAGAACCTTAAGAAATGTGGTGGAAATTCAAAAACCAAACCATGCAAAAAAAGGGAAACTCCAATTCGCTTTCCTTCGTTTTATTGGAAAATGCGTGTTTTTAGCGAATATTTATTTGGATTGTTGCTGTTGATTTTTTTCTGTTTTTAGGTTATGTCTTCAAACTCAAGTCTAAACAACCACACAGTAATGTCCTTGCTGGGCCAAGTTGTCAAAGGGCAGAGATGGTGTTGACACAAGAAGATATGCCACACTTTATATACATAAAAATATACACGCAAGAAGAATAATATGTTGGTCTTATGTTAAATCGGAACAAGACAGTGTGTTTTGTGATGCTTTGTGTGTCGCAAAATGGCGGTTGTGGGTTAAGGAACGTAACCAATTGAGATCTTCCGATCAGAGTGGGCCGACACCGACACGGCTTGTTCGAACATTCTAATCAAAGTGTTTGTTGCATTAAGTCGACAAACAAGCGAGACTTTGAAGGTTTGTGCCTTTTAATAAATAGGAAAAAAAGGTAAAACAGGCAAACGTTGTAACTGGAGTTATCTGTGGTAATACATTGATGTTAATTAATAGGAATAAAATGTTTTTGTTTTTAAGTAATGGCCATGAGGACTATTTAGCAGGGCTAAGTGCTTTTGTAGATTATTTGTCAGCCAGCCTACAAACACACCAATATATTCGAAAGGTTTATTTCTATTGAAATTAAATGTAATGTATAACACAGGTTCTCAATAAATAGAACTTTATCGTTGTGTCCTTGTCAATAGTTCATATGTATTATAGAATCTTGGATAATAAGAAAAAGGCTAATAAAAGTTGGAGGTCTGTTAATAAAATTTTAAATCAATAAAAATGAAGGGCAATACTGTTTTGCAGAATTCTGTATGATACTGCTTGATCATAAGGTTTAGGTCGTAAGTTCGGGTTGAAATAGAAATATAATAATATATTAAATATGTTATATGTTAAAATACTACATGTGAAAGTAGTCTTTTTCTTAGCCTATATTTGTATAATTTTTTAATACAGTAATATAAGCCACAAGGTATTTTAATGTAAAAAATAACTTTTGGAGGATTTGTCAATTCCTAGCAAGAGGACGTGAAAAAAAAACTTTAGATGGCAGAGACAGGGATTGATCCCAAAACCTCTTGTATGATATCCCTACACACTAACCACAGATAGTAAGTACTTGACAAGCATTTAAATTACCAGATATAGCCGCTCAAATAGACCTTATTCGATGCAAAACAAGCTTACTCTGCAGTAGTGTTGCGCAATAGAAAGTTACCAGTTTGTGTTGTCCCACCCTCTTTATTTGTAATTCTTCCACTTCCCAATAAATATCCAACCGTCGTATCGGCTGTCTTTTATCAGATATGTTGCTTTCATAGTTGAGAACTTTAGTATTAGTATCTAATCGTTAACCATTCGTTTTACAAGATTGGTAAATCAGAAACAGATAGATTGACCTTAAATCTTTTAAAAAAGATACGTATACGCCCGAGTTTACAAGGTCTGCCTGCTCATATTAAAAATATATAATGTTCTTTAATTTTTCAATAAATCATCATTTAGGTAACAAAATATATATGTATTCTAAAACGACAACACTATTTCTTAACTCCAATAATCTTGATGTCTCCATAAACCGTGGTGTACCTTCCTTAAGTGACATTTAAATTATTACAACATCTCTTATAGATACATTGAATTTGTTCCAGCTCAAAACAATAAAGCACGCCAGGGTTCCCAACCCTTTCCACTTTGCTTCTAGCTATAAGACAATCGATGGAATATTGGCTCGTATAAGAAAAAGAAACCAAACCAACCACAAGAAGCCCCCAAATACTCTACACAAAATGACAACAAAAGACACATGACAACAACAAGAACAGCTGAAATGTTCCGTATCCAATTGAATTATGCATTCCAAGGTGTGACCACATGCCATCTGATCAAAGGAGTTGGGCTTGTTTAAGCTTTGCTTGAAAAAATAAAAACCAAAACTGCAAGAAAAGCTGTTTTGGTCTCATTTCAAGACTCATAGTTGCCTATTTGTCACAATCACCAAGTGCGCAAGTAACTCTAGCGGTGGAGGGCATGGCCAGTCTGGTGGTGGATATACAGGAACTTGGTGTCTGACTTGTGGCATATCCGACAAATGCGCCTTTAAAACACAATAGCTTCAATGGGAATTATTCAATTTCCATCTATCCGTGTGGACCATGGATCAAAGGTACACAATCGACCATAATCCGTGGTAATTGAACTCTATATATAAGAACCCCAAGATGGAACTCGTGTGTTGTTTTTCTTGCTTTAAGAAGTAAAGATGTGGATTATTCACGCCTCTGCGAGATCACAAACCACGCTTCAAGAAATTAAACATAGGTTGAGGGATGATATTGATGCAAGGACCAATCGACGACGCGACGAAGCGATGGTTAAGTAGATAGGTTCCTACACTATTCAGAAATCCAGAAAATCAACAAAACTCTTGTAAGAAATGTCAACACGTATGAAAAACGTTGTTATGTTCACTCGAGAATCCACAAAACAGCAAAATGAGGGCTGCATCGGAGATTTATTGTTCCTCCAGTTGTAGTTGTAGTAGGAGCAAAAATTCTGTCCTAAATGATTCATCTTCCTTAAAAAGATAAACATATGTACGGTACGCGCATCGCATCGTTTTGAATGAGAAAAGAACCAAAATGTAAATAATTGAAGGACAACTACTTCGTTCTAAGTTGGATTAGTTAGTTTTAAAGTATCTGAGAAGTTGAGGAGTTTATTGATACCACGCGATGCGACCAGAGTTGTTCTATGCCTGATGTATCTTATGGTTGAAAGCATTCTAGTTGCATAGGTATAGAGGAGAAGAGTACGAGTAATTTCTGTTTTCGTGTTATGCCTGTCCTCTTTGTGGAAAAGCATGATTTCTGTGGTTCTAGATAAATTAATAAATTATACCGAGTATGACTTCTATATGACAACAACAAAATAAGATACCAGTGCAACAGATATGAGAATGTTTTCGCTCGTGAGTGGTAGTATTGTTGATAATTTATGTATAGGAAGCAGGTTCACAATGTAGTCTTCCTTCACTTAAGAGGACATTCATATTCCAAAAGGGTTATTCTTCTTAATTTATGAGATGCAGTGGGGTCTAAAACGATGGATGCAGCTTGAAAATTTGTTCACGTTTGATATCCATATTAAAAATAATTGAGTCGTTTATCTTTTTGGAGGATCGATCGACTGTTTCCTGGAATATTTAGTCTTCCCAGAAAAATGGAATGCTAACGGGTTGGTTTGGTAATGATATTGCTGTGGGGGCTGTATTGTTTTTGAGGAGTCACTTTACAAGTTAATCGATTGATCATTGTTTGCGAAAATAATGCAACTCTCTTATGAACATTCGTTTTTTTTACCGCAGATGGTCCAACATTTGGTGACAAAATTTACTACGGCCAGTTCAGTAAGTAATAAACTTACACCTTAAGCAATCACCATCACCGCTGCCCGAGAAAGTTTGCCAAAGAACTAGAGGTATTCAATTCCACGCTAAAAGTCCATACTAGATTAAAAAAAAAGATGCTGGGATGCGACCCACACTGATAACTTCAAATCCCGTCTGTCGACTTTTCTTTCTTAAAACTTAAACAAAATGTTCATAACAATATTTATTGTGAGATAAATAAACTGGAAGTCAATATTTTTTCTTGTTCTCTTAATACTTGAGTCGAAAACCATTTCTTATCGGTTCTTTTTGTTTTTATAGGTTATCGTGTTTTGTTAAAAAAGTTGTCAGTTGATTTTTTTCTAAGAAATTAACTAAAAATTACCAACAATATTTTGCATATGATGAAATAGTTTGACTTCAAAATCTATTTTTGTTAATGAGATATTTAGTCGAAAACCAATTGTTTACCAATTTTAGTAGCATTTCTTTAAAGTTTTTATTTTTTATGTAAACAAATACAGATTGGATTTTTGTGAAAAAATTAGCACAGATTGAAATCATTGCATTTTCAATACAAAATTTGTTCAAGAGATTTCGAGAATCGAACATCAACGTTTACCAATTTTGCGTACAATTTTTGTAGATTTTAATTTTTATGAAAAAACTGAATGTCGGATTTTTATAAACATTTTACTGAATGTGGAAGATAATATTTTCTATAGGTTGAAATTAGTTTAAAGGCAATATCTTAAATTTTTGAAATATATTTGAGTCCAAAATATTTTTTTTTTAATTTTTCATTTTTATAAAAAAAAATGTCAATTCGATGTTTCTCCAAATTTTACCAGATGTCGAAACCGTTATTCTTCGTTGCATACAATTAAAAGTTATTAGTTTGGTAACACATCATTTATTTGAAATTTCGAGAAAAGTCAAAATTTTCAATTCGACAAATCGGACCGATTACTATAACTTCCTATGGGATGGTAAAAATCCCAGAAATTAAAATTAATGAGCAATTAAATGTTTTGCAGTAAAATTATAACAATATTCTAGGTGTTAAATAATTGGTAATTGCAACATTTGAGACTTTTTATTTCTCAATTCAATAAATGCGTTATTTGCATGGAATTTTCCTAGCCATTCTTTAACATCCCTACTATGGATCCACTTAAATTTTAATAGCGCAATCTTTACTTTAGCTAAAGTAAAAAACATTTTATTTTTTATCGTTTTACCACTGAAAGGACTCACAGTTTTTATTTTTTCTTTTCCTCACATCCATCAGACTTAAGCCTCATGCGGGAATAAAGAAAGAACTGTTCTTAAGTACCTACATGAAAGCACATCTAGCACCAATTGTTTGCTTTTTGGCCTTTTTAAACTTGCGCGTCCCCATGTTGTTCGCCCGTCTAACTCCCTATGATATACCGACTTGTCCCGTATTAGCCCAGCATGCCACATTACACAGACCGACCGACTGACAAATGGCGAGAGAATTTGTCACGTTCGCCCGTTTTAGAGTGCATAAATGCATGATTTTGCATTGTTAATGCGGTTCTCCTTGGTTGATGCAGTGTAGTGTCAGAGCAGTGCTGGCAGGCAGGCTTGCAAACCCAGGCAGGCGCACAATATCTACAGATGCGGATGATGCCGCAGTTCTTCGCCGCCGTTATATATCCTTCGACATGATTGTGCACTCTTATTGTTGTGGAAACTCAATTGCGCCAGCTTAGCGTTATAAGCACTGCACCACCATCATCATCATCAGGAACCAGGCCCGTTTACTTGACTAGAAGCACCGTTTAAGAGCCCAAGGTCAAGAATATTATTATTTATGAAAGGCATTTTTTCTGACAGCACAGTGAACTCTTGATGACAGCTACAAGCGGCAAATAGAGAACCTGGCAACTTAAACGTTAAACGGGACAGCGGGGACCGAGTATTTGTAATACCTTAATTCTATGTGTGTAGTTACTTAGTACTTGGTACTTGCAAATCCAAAACGAGATCAAGAAGGACATGCTCGGAGATGAAGATATGCCTTCTCATTGCTGATTCTAATGATTCTGCAACTGATTACCTAAACACTGCTCCATGGGCATGACTTTCCAATTCGGATTTGGTAATGAGTGTTTTGAGAGTGCTCTGTGCCAGTGAGTTCCGGAGTAAGTAAATAAACTTAAACTCTTCGATGGTACATTGTTGGCATTTTAAATTTTCCACCAGCACCAGGCTAGGTATTAGGCAGCGCCATTACGAGTCCAGAGGGAGTACTGTGAATGCATAATGTTCGAGGACAAAAGAGTTCATAAGTTCTGTTTGTTTGGTCTTCGTCATTTCGGAGCTTGTGACACATCGCACAATGAATATTGGTCTGGTGTGGCTCCGGTTTGGGTATGAAAATGTAAATTTTCAAGACTTCTTGGTGAATTAGATATCTTTTAAGTGGGGATTTGTGTACCGTAACTTTATAATAATTTTATTATTGTTCCGCTGCAAACGCGCGAAGCTAAGGCAGCAGCAGCAGCAGTTGAGTTCTGGCAGCAGGTTTGAGGGAAAAACATGCATTAAATTGTTGGATTTAAATTGCGGTTATGTGGAGTATATGAATCAGCAAAATACCTTAGCTTTTAGATGGGTGTTGATTAGTCAAGGTAACCTTCGGGCTAAATATGTGTGAGGTCTTTGGCATCGTGATGTTGCTATTTTCCATTGCTGTTTCACTTATTATTTTGCTTAATTGAAATAGGAATAAATCATCAAGTATAAATTTTTGATCAAGAGCAATTTTGTTTGTGGTGGAATTTCCAAATATTCGGGTATGATTTTAAAATAATTTTATGAACAACCGTGATTTCTTGTTTAAGAGTACAATTCTAATTCACAAAAAAATAGGGGGGTTTACATCCTTAACATAAAGACAAAATAAAAATAGCTAGGTATAGTCTGCCACAAAAATATATATGCAAAAAGCCAGAGAATGCGAAGATTTGGTTGATCTTTTGTCCTAGGAAAATAAAACGGAATGCAATATAAAGTGTTTTCTGGCTTTTTTGACGTATTTTCTTCTGACGCAATTTCAGGGAATCTTATAGATTTAAGTTAATGTTAAAAGATAAATTCTAAAAAATTAAATTCTAGGTACATAATTTTTCTAAAAATTAAAACAAACAAACTAGGTACATAATTTTTCTAAAAATTAAAACAAACAAACTATAAATTGAAACCAAAATGGGGAAAAAACTATTGTGTGAAACTCACAACATACACGTGGCCAGAATATCTTCTCACTTCAATTCTCGAGAGACTTAAAGCCTTTATATTAAATGAATAAATATGGAAGGTTATTTTGTAGATTTCTTCAGTTTATTAAGATCAAAGTTCTTGGATTATCAGTTTTAAAAGAAAAAAAAAACACTTAACACTTATGTGCGTCAAACAAAATAAAATGGAATTGAAGACGATTTCAGGACTTTAAAGATAACTTCAGTTCATAAAAAATGTTTATTTCTCAGAATATAATATTAAATAGACGATCTCAAGGTTTCTTCTTAAGATTCTAAATTTTTGCTTTTTCTCTTAAAAAAATCTTTTAAAAATAATTTAAAGCATTTTTTTCACATTTTAATTTTTGTAAATACTTGTACGATTCTTACAAATATTTTTTTTTTTTTTTTTGAAAAACAAACAGTTTTATGGTGAATTAAATTAATAAAAAATGTATAGATGTGAATTTCTGCGGTGCCATTGGAATTTTACTCGCCCAGTTGTTGGGATATGCCCCCTATACGACCATCTCCCCCCTGGATTCGCCATTGTCAGCAAAGAAACGGCATTGTTGGTCATGAACCAGCTTAAATTTGTGTGTTGATTGTGCTTAAAAAACTCTTATGACCTAAGTTCTTATCCAAATTACGGTGGAATGTCGTTTGTGGGCTATTTGATCGCAAAGATCGATGAACAATTGACACACCTGGGTTTTTGTGTCAACAATACGGGCTACAAAAGTAATGTTCTCAATAGTTTTTGAACGATGCATACGGTTTGGATTTTTCATATCCCCACAGCTCAAATTGTAAAACCAATTACACTATTTCCGGCCGTGATTACGACCCAAAAGATCATACATTTTTTTAACTGTGATTCAAAAATGTTCAACATTTTTGTTTTAAGCATCTTAAAGGTAGTTTTAAAAGTTTAAAAACACTGTAAGAAATCATAACGAGATAAACATTTTTAAAAGCAATGCACAATTTCATTGGCACTTTTTAGATCTGCTGGTGCTCTATTTATATATTTATCATGTCACAGATTGATTGACCTTAATTTAGTCACAATTTTTTGAACGTCCAGAAAATGACTCACGATGATATGGGTTTTTCCAAAAACGTTATATTATTTACAAAAGGATGATGACACAATTTGATCAACCTTTTTTCAATAAAGAAATTCACATGTCTTTAAACTAAAATTGAAAAAAAAAACTGTTATTTAAAAAACCGGAGCTTCCGCGAACACGAATGACATAAATGTTTTTGCTAATATCGTTCTAGAGTTCTCCACCTCAAACCAAAACATTAACCTAAAATTTAAATAAGCTACTAACTATACACAACAATGCTAAAATGTATGATTTTATTGGGTTAAAAATATCCACCATCAGTTATAATAATAAAACTCTGACTCACCTGTACATATGCCTCACTTAGTGGAAGGTTCTTTTTGACTTTATTATCAATGTGTCATATATCCTTAAGATACAAACCTTAAAAATCATATTTTTTGTTCATCGATGAAATGAGGTAAAGATGCAGCAAGGAATATCTAAAAATAATATTTTCCCACATATGTAATTAAATTGATCCATAAATAACCGACATTAAAATAAAGAAGAGCTCCTTGCCTTTGCCTTGTTGAAAGCCATAACTCGGATAACGTGAGCCCACATCGCATAGCCCCAGAATTGCATTCCATCCAATCGGAATTGCATGTACATATATTCTGATGAAAAAAGATACAAATCAATGATTAATATTCTACAAGTCACATTGAATTAAATTTGTTCTTGGAAATAAAAACAGATTCTACTCAGAGTTGGCAAAAATCAAAAAGTGTGTTAATGATGGTGACATAGTAAAAAGTCTCTGGATTTTCCGGTCAAAAAAAGACCACCATCATAAGTGGCAGCAAAAGAAGTTTATATTTTGATTTACCAAAACAATACAAATATTATATTTGATATAGTCCCGTTGAAACAATAATAGTGACACATTTTGGGAAGCCAGATGTTGATTTTTAAATCGTACGAGTACTAACAATTGACCCAAATGTTCAGATTTTATCGAAGTGCTTAAGAAAATCAATATTGGTTTTAAATAAATAAAAAAAAGATTCCTGTGTGAGGATTTGCTGGGCGCAGTAATTGCAGAAGATAAATTACTCATATAAGAAGATTTTTTATAAACGGTTTTTTACCATAAGAACTCTGAAGGTACATGAATGAGAAATTCGGTAGCACCTACTTTTCTTTTTAATTGTATGTATCTTTTTATATGATTTGACATTAAAGTGAGTTTTATTAATGAGTTTCTGTTAAAAAATTACTTTTCCGATTTTGTTTTTTTATTCAGGAACTCAATTTCGTAAATGTAAGTTTTTTTAAACTAAACTTTTTTAAGAATCCTACGTTTTCTGGAATTTGAATGTGGAACTCAGAATTGTTGAGCCAGATTGTTAAACTTTGTCAACTTTTGTATTTTTTAACTTCAAATAGAAAGTTTTTGTAATCGGTCCGATTTGAGTAATGAAAATTTTGACATTTCTTGAAGTATAGATATTGACTTCAAATAAAATAGTATCCCCGCTATTATTCTGAAGAGGTATTCTTACTTATGCCTCTTAGACAGTACTTAAAGAAGAGATTGGTGACATCGACATCATCAACTCGATTACGTCACTTGAACATTGTCGTAAAGTTTCTTGGCTCACTCTTTTTTACCGTTATTTTAACTCTAAGGCCGCGTTTCCATTTGCAATTCGACTCGCGGAAGTCTTGGAGAAGTTACTTGCAGTCGCGTTTAAATTGTCATGTGAATTCTTGCAATTTCTTCTGCAATAAATGTCTTGCAAGAAGCTCGCTCATCATACTGTCGCAATTTATTGCAGATGTATTTACACCAGGAGAGCAATTAATGTCGCAAGAAATCTGGTTGTTTACTTAAAATTGTGAAGTCATGGCGAGAAAAACGTCAATGATTAGCAGCTGCGATGATAATTTTATTATTAAAAAAGAAAAAAAGAGGCTGGGATGCGACCCACACTGATAACTTCCCATCCCGTCTGTCAATTTGTCTTGCTTAAAAGTTTGTAGGTTTTCGTGTTGGGTTAAAAAAGTTGTTAGTTGAATTATTCTTAAAAATTTTAAAATTACCAACAATATTTTTCATATAAAGAAATAGTTTAGTTTGAAAATCTAGTTTTATTAAATAGATTTTTAGTCGAAAACAGATTTTTACCAATTTAAGTAGCATTTCTTAAATTCTTAAAAATTGGATGAATGAAATTAATTTGAGAGATATCAAGAACCGAACATCAATTTTTACCAAATTTGCGTACTATTTTTTGTAGATTTTATTTTTTTTATGAAAAAAACGGACTGTTGGATTTTTATAAAAGAAACTGCTGAATATCGAAAACAATATTTTCTGTGAAATAAAATGAGTTTGAAGACAATATTTTTAATTTTTGAAAAGCTATTCGATTCGTAAGTAAATTTTTACCAAGTTTTAGTATTGTTTTTTTGTTAGGTTTTTATTTTTTGTAAAAAACCTGCCAATTAGATTTTTCTCAAAATTTTACTGAATGTTGAAAACAATATTTCTTAATAGTTAAAATAAGTTGGAAGCCATAATCTAAAATTTTTGAAAAGATATTTGAGTCGAAATTTAATTTTTACCAACTTTGAGTAATGTTTTTTTTTAGGTTTTTATTTTTTATAAAAAAAACTGTCAATTCGATTTTTCTCAAAATTTTACCAAATTTTGAAAACGTTATTTTTCATTGCACAATATTGTTTTGGTGATAAAACCATTTTGTATTCGTAAAATTTTCGAGGTGAAAAATTTTTTTTTCAGTTTTTTTGATTTATAAAAAAAACCGTTAATTGTATTTTTTTAAAAAAATATACTTGTTTGGAATCACGTTACAATATATAATATAAAATTTAATTCAAGTCTCTAGCATTATTGGTTCGTGAGATATTTAGGGTTAACCAAAATTCAAAATCAAATTGACAGGTAAAAAACCACCCACTCATTTTTCTTGAGAGGTCTTTCTGCATTATTATCTGTATAACAACATTTATTTGAAGTCGATATCTCTACTGGTTCTTGAGCTATGGACGATGAGCTACGGACGTACGAACGTACGTACACACGCACGCACAGACATCTTTCTAAAAATCTTTTATTTCGACTCTAGGGACCTTGAAACGTCGAGAAATGTCAAAATTTTCAATTTGACAAATCGGACCCATTACAATAACTTCCTATGGGAAGTTAAAAAAGAAAAAAAGATCAACTTGGGTTCGAGATTGGATTTTGAAAAGACGGGAAGCTGGTGCCTTCTATAATTTATTAAACGAATTAAATATACTCGTAGAAGATGCTCAGCAATACTTCAATTTCACTCGCATGACCGCAATTGATTTGGAAGTTTTGATATTGAAAGTGGGTCCTATTATAAAAAAACAAGACACTCGATTCCGTGAGTCAATATCACCGAAGAAAAGACTCCTATTGACTCTGCTTTTGTATAAAGCAAAGACGTCAACCAGCCACTTGCGCGAGATATACGAAACTGTTTCGATAAGCTGTAAGAACTGTCGCGAGTCGAAGCAAAAGTGTTTAAACTAGCAATTAATTGCACTTGCAAATACTCGCAAGAAGTTATGAAACTACTGTCGCGATAGAACTTGCTTGGTAGTTTCCACTTGCAATTCACTGTCGTACAGACTATCGGACATTTATTGCAGAAGTTTTCTTGCAAATGGAAACGTGGCCTAATGAAATACCTAGCTTCCCTTAAGCAATTTAACCGTAATACTCGCGCTTCTAGGAATGCCCATCAGTTTACCCTTGAGCGCAACTTTGGCCGTACTATGAGGTACAGAGATGAATTTTTTAGCCGTACTATGCGAATGTGGAATGCCTTGCAAGGCTCTTTCTTTTCCTGTCATTGCAATGTTCAAGAATTCAAAATCAATATACACTGACACATCTTATCCGACCTTTTCCTCTTTTCCTAATGCTCATACTCTGTCTTTGGCATATTACCTAAAGGTATACAAAACACTTTTACCGTGTGCTAGAAAAAGAGGCTGGGATGCAACCGACACTGATAACTTCCCATCCTGCCTGTCAATTTGTCTGCTTAAAACTTTAACAAAATATTTATAACAATATTATCAACAATATTTTGCATATGATAAAATAGTTTGATTTCAAAATCTATTTTTGTTAACAAGATATTTAGTCGAAACCCAACTTTCAGTAGCAGGTTAGGTTAGGTTAAGTTAAGTGGCTGTCCGTGATGGAATAGGACACACTTAGGCCAGTTTAATGGCCCATTGTGATACCAATTTCAGTAGCATTTCTTGAAAGATTTTATTTCTTATGTAAACAAATACCGATTGGATTTTTCTAAGAAAATTTAGCACAAAATGGAATCATTTTGAAATCAATACCTTCATTTATTCACGAGATATCGAAAATCAAACACCAATTTTTACCAATTATGCGTACTATTTTTATGAAAAAACTGACTTTCGGATTTTTATAAAAAATTTACTGAATGTTGAACACAATATTTTCTGTAAGATGAAATTATTTTGAAGCCAATATCCTAAATTTGTGGAAAGATATTTCAGTCGAAAATCTATTTTCACCAAGTTTTAGTAACGTTTTTTAAAGTTTTTATTTTTTGTAAAAAAAACTATTAATTCGATTTTTCTCAAAATTTTAATGAGTGTTTAAAACAATATTTTCAATAAGATAAAATAAGTTTGAAGCCAATATCTTACATTTTGGGGGAAAAAAATACTTGAGTTGAAAAACATTTTGTAAGTTTTTTTGATTTATAAAAAAACGTTAATTGGATTTTTTTTTCAAAATTATATCAGTTTGGTATCACGTCACAATATATAATTTAAAATTTAATTCAAGTCGCTAGCATGTTGGGTTAGCCAAAATGTTTTTTAAAGTGAGTTCTTTCTGCATCTTTCTGCATTATTTTCTGTATAACAACATTTATTTGAAGTCGATATCACTACTGGTTCTTGGGATATGGACGAAGAAAAATGTTTTCCGAACGTATGAACGTATGTACATACACACGCACTCACATACCTCTTTCTAAAAACCTTTTATTAAGACTCTATTGACCTTGAAACGTCGAGAAATGTCAAGATTTTTAATTCGACAAATTAGATCGGTTACAATAACTTCAAATGGGTAGTTAAAAAAATTGGTAAAAATTGATTTTCGACTCAAATATCTCGGAAAAATTTTGTCTTATACAAAATATTGTTCTCAACATTTAGCTAATATTTTATAAAAATAAAATAGTCAGTTTTTTCATAAAAATTAAAATTTACAAAAAATTGGTAATAATTGATGTGCTATTCTCGATATCTCGTGAATAAGTGAAGATGTTGACCTCAAAATGATTTCAATCTGTGCCAAATGTTGTTGTTAACTTAAGATCCAATCTTAATAAGAAATAGAATCTTTAAAAAAAAATGCTGCTAAAATTGGTAAAAATTGGTTTTTGACTAAAAAACTCGTTAGGAAAAACAGATTTTAAAATGCAACTTTTTTTTCATCTATAAAATATTGTTCCTAACTTTAAGATAATTTTTTAGAAAAATTCAATTGAAAACTTTTTTTTACAAATTTACAAATAAATAAAATAAATTAGGTGGCGCAACAGTCCGTAGAGAACCAGGGCCTAGTGACTTACAACTCTCAACCATTCCTGTGTGCGAGTAATTGCAGGGATGGAGGGGACCTACAGTTTATATGCCGAATCCGAACGGCTAATTTGAGAAAGCACTTTTCATGACAAGAATTACTCTTGGAGAATTTGTCAATTCCTCGCAAGAGGCAGTACCCGTGAAATAAACTTTAGGTGGCACAGGCAGGGATTGAACCCAAGACCCCTTGCATGACAGTCCAACGCACTAACCATCATGCTACGGGTACTAATGGGTGATTTTTTTGAGGTTAGGATTTTCATGCATTAGTATTTGACAGATCACGCGGGATTTCAGACATGGTGTCAAAGAGAAAGATGCTCAGTATGCTTTGACATTTCATCATGAATAGACTTACTAACGAGCAACGCTTGCAAATCATTGAATTTTATTACCAAAATCAGTGTTCGGTTCGAAATATGTTTCGCGCTTTTTTATCGACAAATTTTGTTCAGCGATGAGGCTCATTTCTGGTTGAATGGCTACGTAAATAAGCAAAATTGCCGCATTTGGAGTGAAGAGCAACCAGAAGCCGTTCAAGAACTGCCCATGCATCCCGAAAAATGCACTGTTTGGTGTGGTTTGTACGCTGGTGGAATCATTGGACCGTATTTTTTCAAAGATGCTGTTGGACGCAACGTTACGGTGAATGGCGATCGCTATCGTTCAATGCTAACAAACTTTTTGTTGCCAAAAATGGAAGAACTGAACTTGGTTGACATGTGGTTTCAACAAGATGGCGCTACATGCCACACAGCTCGCGATTCTATGGCCATTTTGAGGGAAAACTTCGGAGAACAATTCATCTCAAGGAATGGACCGGTAAGTTGGCCACCAAGATCATGCGATTTGACGCCTTTAGACTACGTCAAGTCTAAAGTCTACACAAATAAACTAGCAACTATTCCAGCTTTGGAAGACAACATTTCCGAAGAAATTCGGGCTATTCCGGCCGAAATGCTCGAAAAAGTTACCCAAAATTGGACTTTCCGAATGGACCACCTAAGACGCAGCCGCGGTCAACATTTAAATGAAATTATCTTCAAAAAGTAAATGTCATGGACCAATCTAACGTTTCAAATAAAGAATCGATGAGATTTTGCAAATTTTATGCGTTTTTTTAAAAAAAAAGTTCTCAAGTTCTTAAAAAATCACCCATACAAATTTACAAAACACAACTTAAAAACAACAAAAAAACTGATAAGAATTGGTTTTCGACTCAAGTATGACGAGAACAAAGAAAGATATTGATTTTTTTGTGTCACACAAAACATTGTTATTAATTTGTTGTTAAAGTTTTAAACAAATCGACAAATCATCCCATTCTCTTTTTGCATTCTAAGAAATGTAAATGGTCGTTGAACTGAAAAGGAAACAATCCTATTTAGAGAATAACTTAAGTATCGTAGTAAAATGATATGGTATGGATACACTCATGGAAAAACTAATCAGTGTAATGTAACCATATGATCATACCACTTAAAATTTAGACCAACGAATTTGCCCACCATTAAATTGCTATCTTACTATTAGCTACTGGGGTCATTAAAAACCTACCAGACACATAAATAAAATAAAATAACAACATTTAAGTTACCAATTCAAACAAACACCTCAAAATATGCAACATCCTATTAAAACCCACACAGTTTTGTTTCTTATAAACACCAACCGTTGGCAACAGAGAAGCTTAAAAAACCGTTTTATTAAAGCTTTACTAATTAGATTCATAATTAGTTATATTTTTGTTTGTATTTTTTTTCATGTTTCTTTTGGTGTTAACACTAAAGTTGTACACCTATTCAAGTTAGGTTTACTAACCTGAGCACACACAATTCTCTTTATATCAGCAGTAGCACATTTAATTAAAAAAACAATTCAGCTAACTCCGAGCTTATTTTGTGAGAACATTGCTGCTTTTAAGAGTATTATTGCTTTATAAATGCACATTTTTGTAGAAGAGTAGCTTAGTGAAAACAAGCTAGTGAAACAGGTTGTATTTTATGCCACTTTATACAAAGACACTTCAGACCATATGACATGATTTCCCAGGTGCTGCTATTCACTCTCGCTTTCAAAATATTCCGCTATCTTTTAAGTTGTGATTGTCTGTCTCTTCACTTCAACTTATTCACCAAGTTCGAGTACTCATAGCTTATTTTATGTTTTTAAACATTGAAGGCGCAGTGAATAAGCTTTTTGACGACTGAATTTCATTTGCAAACATCTCACTCTGTTGGTAGTGTGGTTTGAAATAAATTATTTTATGGTTACGAACAAGTTTAAGCTTTGAATTTTATTTAAGTCTCGTTTCTGATAAATAAAAGAAGAAAACGAAACAAAAAAAAAACAAAAAAACTTGAGTTGCAGTTATGTGGCAAGAATGTGAGTTTTATGTCCCCCCTTAGACTTGTATTTATAAATTTATTGGCTTATTTACACATACACACTTGGTGTATTGACTAATTTATTAAAGAAATAAGTTGTTTCTGTTTCTAAATTAAATAATTATAAGTTGCCTTGGAAGGAAGTGTTTTAATTTGATTGTTATTTTTGAAAATATCGTCATACTTAAATTCGAAAAAATATTTAATAATTATTAAATATGGACGAAACTTATTAAATTGGAACTAATTTTTAGTATAGGATCAACCGTTAAGATAAGAAATGTTATATTGTTATTGTTTTTGCCTAATTGATTTTCTTTATAAACGGAATTGCTACGTAATTGGTTTTTTGTATGGCAAGGAACCGATACTTCTAATTTATTAGAAGCGAGGCAGATTTAAGATAGGTTAGCCCGCAACAGTAACACCTAGCGGTAAGCCCTTATTCACTGGCAAGCTTACTTTTTCATAAACTCGCTGTCCTTGACATTGCTTTTTCGCTTAGTTTTTGAAACTTACCAAAAGTTGTTTCATAAGAGTACCCTCTCTCTATAATCAAAATCGCTTTGAGTGAGTTCCTCTTTCTAAGCTTCCAAGACCTAACAAATGCCACCCCATTTGTTAACCTTTGGTCATGGTTTTTTCTATCATAATTTGATTTTTCTAGGGTACGAAGAAACCAAACCCTATGCATTCTAGGATAAACCACAACCACCACGAAACTCCCACTACGGGGGCCGTCCCATATATGATCATGACGCCTTGCATCATGGGGCTGTATCATATCCCGTGGCACCGTTTATAGCCTGGTCCGGCTCACCATCTTTCGAATCTTTGATAGGGCGGATCTAGGGAAGATAACCCTAGGGTGACCGCTCGGCTTCATGATTGGGACCTCAATCCACCAGCTTTATCTACATTTAACATCATTCTTTTATAAAATGATTTTTACTGGAGTCACTCCGAACTTTTAACTTATCTTAAACATCGACTTTCACAGAAGAGGTCGATTTTCGTTTTTACTGACTTGTATGTGTGGTTTTTTATAATTTTATCAGTAAGTCAGCCTCAGAACCCTTGAGGCAGGACGACGGTCCCTCGTTCCGCCGATCTTAAGATTTTTCAATCTCAAGATGGGAGAAAACAATAACTTCTTGCGTTCGCTCACAAGCAGAAACCTTTGTCAATGTAGTTCTCAGAGTGCCTTTATCAATTATAATTAATTGTAACAGTATCATTCTTCAACAAACTACACTGAAGTCTCATTACTTGTGCCCAGGGGTCACCACGGGGAGGTGCAAGTAAGTACTTCTTCATCCCAGATTGCAGACAAGCGTACAATAGCTTCCCTACATCTACACGGGAGTCAGTTAGACCCCCTAGAAGCGAGGCAGAAGGATACTTTTACTCTTTCCTTCAAATAAAAGGACTGTTTACGTGTTTATTGTTGCTTACTAACAGGCATTTTTGTGCAAAAGGCCGAATGATAATAAGAATAACTAATATTATTTAACCATAAGGACCAGAGCTGCTCGTCAGCTCTACGAGTAGAAAAGGAGAGAGGACCACCGGTTTCTTAGATGGAGAAAAGGGAGCATAAGAAGCGCGTGATAGAGGTATGTCACAGCAGGAATGAGGTTCTTAAATTTTACAAAATGGTAACAACAACGTCCCAAGGGTACCAGCCACGAAACGAAGCCTGTAAAGACAATTAGAGGAACATCGTAGTAGACCGCAGTCTTTATTGAGAATATGGAAAGACCAGTTCTTGAAATTATACAACGGCGATGACGAATCGAATTCCGCTTTAAGGGAGATAGAAACACTCAACCTAGGCCATGCAGATCAACAATTCCTCCTACCCGACCTCGACAAAGTGAAGATAGGCAGCTACATATATCGAAACTGAAGTCCAACAAAGCTGGTGGAGCTGACGACATCGCTACCGAATAATTGAAAGCCGCAAGCGATGACTTGATAGGGAGCATGCACCAACACAACTGCAAAATATGGTCGGAAGAACGCATGCCCATTAGCAGCATAGTTTGCCCAATACACAAGAAAAGGATTCCCTCTGAATTGCGCCAACTACAGAGGCATCAGTCTCCTGAACATCGCATATAAGATCCTTTCCGCCATATTATGTGAACGTCTGAAGCCGTTCGTCTACAATCTGATAGGTCTTTATCAGTGTGGCTTTAGACCAAGAAAGTCCACCATTGATTAATTACAGCAGATCACATTACGGCAGATCTTGGAAAAAACCCAGGAACTTAAAATCGATACCCGCCATCTCGTTAGCGATTTTAAATCCACATATGACAGCATCTATAGGGAAAAGGTTTACAGAGCAATGTCTAGTTTTGGCATCCCTGTCAAGCCTATTCTTTTGTGCAGAATGGAAAATGCACGCTGCTCTATCAAGTTCTGAAAAGATCTCATTGATGCATTTGATGTAAAAAAAGTTTTAGAATAAAATAAATAAATAAATTAGGTGGCGCAACGGTCCATTGAGAACTAGGGCCTAGTGACTTACAACTCTCATCCATTCTTGTGTGCGGGTAATGAATGTTGTCAGGGATGAAGGGGACCTACAGTTTTAAGCCGAATCCGAAGAGAAGAAAGCACTTTTCATGACAAGAATTACTCTTGGAAAAAACTTTAGATGGCATAGGCAGGGATCAAACCCAAGACCCCTGGCATGACAGTCCAACGCACTGACCATCATGCCACGGGTGCTACAAAAAAAAAGGTTTTAGACAAGGCGATAATTGTGCAAAACTCAACAGTCAATCTTCAAAAGGTCCATCAAACTACTCGGATACGCCGATGATATTGACAACATTGGAAGATGAGAGCGTGATGTTTCGTACAGATATAGTAGGTAGGTTTAGCAAAATATTAAAACAAATATTTTGTATGAGATACAAACATTTTTATTTTCATAATACTTGAGTCGAAAACCATTTCTTATCACATTTTTGTTGTTTTTGTGATTCGTAAACAAAAGTTGTCAATTGAAATTTTCTAAAAAAATAACTTTAAGTTCGCAAAAATATTTTGCATTTTATTATATGTTCAAATAAGTTTGATTTCGATATTTGTTTTTTTTTTTCCCGACATTTTTAGTCGAATACCAATATTAATCAATTTTAGAAGGTATTTTTTGAAGGTTTGTATTTCTTATACGTGAGTAACAAAATTTTGCATAGATTGAATTAATTTTGAAGTTTTCTCAGGTATTCGAAACGAATATCAGTTTTTACCAATTTTGCGTAGTATTTTTTGTAGATTATTATTATAAAAGAAACTGACAGTTGGATGTTTCCAAAAATATTTATAAAAGTTAAAACCAATAGTTTATTAAAAGCACGACTGGGTCGGGTCGCACAAACTTACTCATCCAAAGAATCTGTTTAAATATATTTCCTGTTTTTTAAGATTTAAAAATGTAACTGCAAAAAGGTTTGTTTTCAAATTTTTTTTTTCTCAAAAAGACTTAATATTTCAAATTCTTTATTTGAAAATCGTTAGAGCGTGTTTTTTAAATTAATTTATATATATATTTTTTTAATTTGAGTTTAAAAATATTTTTAGTATGTAGTTATCAAGAGCTTTTTGATATACATACATATGTTTTATATTTTAAATTTCATAAAAAACTGATGATCCATTTTCGACATATCGAGTTTCGAAAAAAATTGTTTAGTATTTATTTTAAAAATCAGAAATAAAAACAATGACATTTTTGATCATCAAATATTGTTGAGACAGTATAAAATCTTATGCAGAAAAAAATTATTGAAATCTGTTGATTCTTGAGAAAACTTAAACAAAAAAAAAACAGTTTTGCGGGGTATACCATTTTCAAGCAATGCAAGAATACTGTTTTATTATTAAAGAAAGTTTTTGAGAAATTTTAAATTTTCGATTTTTGGACAGCGAATTTGTATGGGGACTACTGTTATTTTTAGTCTTAAAAAAATGAAAAAAAAATGCCTAACGCTTAACCTTAATTTCCAAATTTGAAGTCAACCGACCCAATCCTTTAGGCTTTAGGGGCCACGACAGACAGACGGATGAAATCGGGGGAGCCACTTTTTCCGATTTCTCTTCTATCGTAATGTCATGTTTGATTAAAATTTCGAGTTCGAATTTCTTTTTACTAATATTAAACTTGCCACATAGTTCCTAATGTTGCAAGTTCAAAAAACACACTCATTTTTTAAGTACTTTCTGCATCTTCCGATTTTATAATATACAAATCAAAATTTAATCAAACTCGATATCTCTACTGGTTTTTGAGACATATACAACGAAAACTGGTATTCCGAATACACGAACGTGTACGTACACACGCACAGACATCTCGATTAAAATTTTGTTTTAGATTTTAGGGACCTTGAAACGTCGAGAAATATCAACATTTTCGACAAATCGGACCTACTACAATAACTTCCCACGGTCTTAAAGCTTATTTTGTGGGCTTGTGACTAGATACAAATAAATCGAGATTCAATGTTGGCAAGAATGTTAGTGCTAAAAGGGTTAAAAATAGGAGAAGACATTTTTTGTGAGATACCTCCCGTAAAAAAGCTTACGGCCTTGAAAATTTTCTTCGTGAAATGAAAAAAAAAAGTCTTTTAGGCTATTATATATATTGTCTTTAAATTTTGTTTATATAGGGTTTTTCAATAAGAGCGGTTAAAAGTTGTGTGTAGATTTCGTGGCGTTTGCTGGCAAGCAGCGCGGTCCTGCTGGAACCACATGTCGTCTAGGTCCATATGGTTCAATTTGGGCCATAAGAAATTAGTTATCATCGTTATGTAGCGCTCGCTGTTGACGGTGACCGCCTAACTTACGTCGTTTTCAAAAAAGAACGGACCAATTACGCCACCGGCCCAAAATCCACGCCAAACGGTAACTTTTTGAGGATGCATTATCACCTGGTGGACCTCGCGTGTTCCTCGTCACTAAAGATGATTGTTCGGGCAATATAAGGGTCCTCTTCCAAACGATTCAAAGCTTAGTCAGCGAACAAACGGCGGCGTTGTCTATGGTCATGAACTTTGAGCTGCTGGGTTAGTTGGATCTTGTACGGGTATAGGCCCAAGTCCCGATGCAAAATTCGCCAAGTTGAAGTCTGCGAAAGGCCGAGTTCTTGTGCACGGCGAGGAATAGACTGTCTCGGGTTCTGCTGTTCTTCCGTTCCTTAAACGTACGGGTGTTGGCTGATTGTTTACTGAACCGGTCGTCTCAAATTTGGCCACCAAACGTTGAAGAGTCGGCTGTGAAGGGCCACCATCTAACGTAAAATAGGCGCAATGCGCGCAACGTTTGCGTTAACGAACACTCATTTTGATAATAAAGTTTTATCATTTGAACGTGCTTTTCAATCGTGTAACTTATTCAAAAAAGTGGAGTAGGTATAAGAGAAAAAGCTTTTTGAAAATGAACTCTGTTCAAAAAGCCAAGAAAATAAAAATTGATTTTTTTGAACATTTTATACTAGAATGGCCCCTCTAAACAAAAATATAAATTAGTTCAATTATATAATTCTTTTATTTAAAAACATTTTTAAAATTGAACGTTGGTCGGGTTGTTTATTGTAATTTGTAAACATTCCCATAATAGCATTCCAGTTCAAATTTATATTTTCACTTGTAGTTGTTGTATGTATCTTAAATGGTTCTTTTCAATAAACAACTTAATTAAAATACACACGAAAGCATCAGTTCAACTCTTTCTGACATTCATTTAAGAAACTATTCCATCAAAAGTACCATACTGAGTGAGAAAACCCACCTCTTCTGTATTGCACCTATAGAATGCTGCCTGACTATGCTTTGAATTTTATGCACCAAAAACAACTATACCTTCAGTAGTATATTCTCATTACAATGTTTGCCTTAACACATTCACTCGGCTGAACACCTCAAGCAGTTGACACCTCATGATTTATATATCAAGTCAAGTTAGCTACTACAGGTGCCCCGTGCTACTTTTATGTACATTTATAACTATTTTCAATTTTCAAGAATAAATGAAGATAATCACCTTAAGTATAACTTCGCCGCCATAGTAAGGGTATATAGACGCCATCAATTTGGAATTATTTCTATTTCTGTTCTTGGAATACTATGCTACCGTTGGGTATACTGCTCTGGTTTATAGGTGCATTCTATTGTAGCTTAACATTCTGTTGAAATCAAATAATCAAGCTGAAGGTAATTTCATCCGATGGATAAGAAAATATTTCATTTAATCAGATTCTTTGAGCATAAAGTTAAAGATAAGTCGGGTTAACAGGTAGGTTCGCTTAATGGCATATAAATAAATATGTATGTGTATTATTATAAACGAAAACGATGATGAAGATATTTGTTAAGAAGGGATTTAAGTAAGATCCCTTAAGATGGGTTTATCGACTACATTTAAATATTTTAGCAGCACATCATTTCGACACCTATTGAAGATTTAAATTGATTAAATAATTAAGTTTTAACAAAAGTTTGTGAGTTTTTTTTTTAATAATAAGCGCACACTTAAGGAGATTTTGATACCCTTATTATGCCAAGACATAATAACCTGAAAACAAGTGTCGGTGAACATTGGTTTTGAATTTCTGAATATTAAAATTACTGGGAAAGTGGCTAGTACGGATAAAAGACAAATTTCTGTGCTTGAAATAACGATCGAAGTTAGGCTCGAGCGTATACTGATGAGCATTCTTAGAGGCTCGAGTATAACGGTTGAATTCCTTGAGAGCAGGAATGCAACTGGCTATTTTTCTATAGCATAATCTATTAAAATAATGGTAAAAAGGGTGATCTAAGAAGCTTTACGACGGTGTTAAAGCGACGTAAATTATTTAAAAGATGGTATCATTAACAATCAATTTAAAAGCTCTACGTACAACAATATCTAAGAGACTCAAGCAAGTTGTAGGAGCACCAACCCATAGATGAAAGTTATACTTAAGCTTTGGACATATTGAAGTCTTATAGATAATAGCCAGATCAGCCTTAGAAAAACCAAACATCTAGCTGCATTTTTGGCGACTGACAACGGGTATGTGATCCTTCAATAAGAGGTGATAGAAGATACACATACCAAAAATTTTAAGATTTTCAGTCTCATTAATTGCAAGTGTCACTAATAGATAAAGGCAAAGATAATTAATTAAGTTTTAAAGACAATAAGCAGCAATGAGTTTTTGACGTTTTAAATTCTACTCGATTTGTGATTATATTATTGCACTCTGCTGCTTGTTAAGATCAGTAGATAAATCAAATCATCAATATATTACTAAAAGACGTCAGATCAAATTATTAAAAAATACTTTATATTGAAAAAACATTTGAGAACTGGTCTTTCAAAATAATCATATTAGATGGTTCAACAGTTCTTATATGTGTATAAGTATGTTGAGACTGACTTAAAGTTTTGTGTGAAAGGAGTACAAAGTTATCAAATAACTATACATAGTCTTTGATTGCAATAATTGAAGTTCCAACAAGATTCCTTTTCAGCTCACAAAGTGAAAAGTAAGGATTTATGATTGGTTCCATACAATGTTCCGGACTTTATGTCACCAGATGATTGGCCATCAGCTATAAGTTAAACTGAGATTGGTTTAAGAGAAAAAAAGCCTGTTGGACTCAAATGTCAACAAATTAACTACTTGAGTCACTGAGGAGAGCCTTTGTCCCTGCATTAAACTGTTCTTATATATGAATGGGGTGCGTAAAACGATTGATGATTGACCCAGGTGTTTGATGATGTCCATTTTGTATACTACATATTTTGTGGTGTCTATTAATGCGGCATAATAGCGAGCTGCACTTATTGTACAAATTTACAGATAAACAATCATTTTATTCCTTGTTTAACCACACAAAGCGGTTGTGGAATGCACGCAAGTTGTAAAACACTAAATAAACAAAAGAGCTGAACAACGAACTTCCAAAATAAAAGATAAATTCTAACATTAAAAAAATAACTAAATGATCCAAAATTATTACCTTAAGGAGTTTATGTGCGTATTTTCAGGAAATAAATCTCTCATATTTTTTGACAGGAAGTTATAAAAGCTCTTTTGTGTAACGATATATGATCCAAATCTAACAGGTTACCTTATTAAAGAAAAGTATTATTACATCTAATTTAAAAGTTTTTGATATTTAAACATGATTAATCCCATGAAACCAACTATGTACGTTAATAATTTTAATTACATTCCAACATTACATAAGACATTATGCATAGAATCAATTAAAAGAGTTTCCGGTGGTGAATTACAACATAACCTTCCTCAGCGACATCGTTCAGCTGTGAAAATAATCAAAGAAACATAAATCCCCTCTCCAAATGCAATGTAAATAAGAACAAAATCATTTATGGAGGTACCTTCAAACATACCTACATATATACTGGTACTATAATAATTTCAATGATTTATAGACTGATTTAATAAACGCCAAGCTTATTAAAACTATAATTCGTAATTATACACCCGAATGCAGTGTAAATATCTCTACATCAGTTAGAGGTTTGAATATATGCTTAACCCACAAGAAGGTTGAGTATCATAAATTAACTTTTTTGTGACCTTGATGTTCGAGAACGATTTAAATTCATGTTTTGTTGGTTTTTTTTTCTTAAATTTATTTATATTAAATTACCTAGGGGTTTCTTCGTGTTTTACTGTAATCGGGTGCAACAGTTTCTTGTTTAGCTCGTTTTGTAAGAAGCAAAGCAGTACTCGTTTTTTTGTCATCTCCTTCACATCTGAGACCTGATGAACAAAGAAATATTTCCAGATGATTTTTTCCGTCCGTAAGGAGAGGAGTAACAAAAGTCAAAAATTAAGTTGCTAGGAGTATATATTTAAAAGGAGTGGACATAAAAAACCAACAAATAAATATCAAGGTCAGGTGAGCTAAATATAAATTCACTTACAATTCAAACTTTTATATAGACAACAAAAAAAAATAAAAAAAATTGCACCTTTCAAGCTTTTTGATGAACCCAAAGTTAACTTCTTCAGGAATCATTCAAGGTGTGGAGATGTAATATAAAAAATGAAAATGCCAAGCATTGCATTCCAAATTGGTTCAGAGTTAAACTTTATAAAGTCTTGAGTATTCAAGGTAGGAATTCATCAGGTTGTGATGAATTCGAAAATATGCACTGTCATGTGGTGATGGTAAGCGGAAATGAATTCTCAAAAGTCAAAAAATTAAACTTTTAAATTATTTGAAACTTAAATCAAAAACGAGTATAATTCATGTTGCATATGATGAGATGTGTAAACTAGTTTTGAGAATTTATTATCGATTTTTGTCAGAAGTTTAATAGTTAAGCGAATATACTAAACTGGTTCGTCTTTCCGAAAGTTCTGGGCTATTCTTTAAATACTTTAAGAACACGTTCTTAAAATTTTAATATTATAGTTCATAAAATTCCTAAAATAAAAGCAATATTGTTGTTGTTTTTTTTTTAAGTAGGTATGGTAATAGTTTTGCTTCGATTTTTAAAATTTTGTGAATATTTTGCGTTTGAATGTTTGTGTTTTATGCATTTTGTTTTTGTCATGAATTAAATTTGAATATATGAATAAGCACGAAACAATTCTATTCATAAATCCTTGATAAACATCACCAACGAAAACTATTAAGTCTTTAAAGATGGACTTAATTTATTAAATTGGACTATAAAGATTTTAACAACTTTTGTCTGAACATAAAATTAAATCATAATTCTATAGGTCATGAACCTTATGTTTGCTTCTTCTAAACTATTTGAAATAAAAACAAATAAGGCACCTACGAATTGATGTTTAATTTGGACAAGCTAAGCTATTGAAGATAGATTTTGTTTTATTTAAAGTTCTCAATGTCAAGGAAAGGAGTTTGAATATTATTCAAATGCATTCCCAGAATCAATCCCGACATTCTTTAACTTCAAGTCAAGCTTTGACTTTTCAAAACATCGCTTAAGGTATCTCTTACATCGAAATGTCATTTTAGCTCATGTACAACTTCAATCATGACAACTTGCTGTCTATTTATGTCTCCTGGGAAATGTCAAATGTTTCGTTCAACAAACCATTAGCTGATCATCTGATGGGTTTCTTCTATTGACAATATCCTTTTACCTATTGCAGTACATCCACATAACGTGAACGTATTTTCCATTAATAAATCACCAAATATGACATCGCGGAGCCCTTAAAAGCTAATTGGCTTTTCCACATCTTGAATTCCCAAAATGACTCTCTTGGCCATTTGGGCCTGGAGCATTTTCCCAACTATTCCTGATATTCGTCTATTCGGTTTTTCCTCATTAAGTTATGGTCTTTATATATTCCTTCGTTTATACTGACCAATAAATGACATTTGAATATCGACCGTCGAAAGATCATCTCTCTATAGTCTATGCGGCATAAGGTAATTTTCCAATTGTGTCACTTACCGGATTATGTTTCCTTTTCTACATGGCGTGTCGTTGCTACCGCATGTGCCTATAAGTATGACCCTACTTTGGATAATTTAATTGACAACACGACGGCCGACGACGCGACCAGTGGCTGTGGCAATGCGGTGGTACCCAGCATTAAACACAAGTTAGTTTACCGCATGGCTAGCTACCTGTTGCTGTCATCTAATGACTACATTTTGCTGTTCCTTTTTTGGTGATTAAACTTGAAAGCGATTGTAGTTCGAAAAATGCATGTTTCCACATTTTTCTACTCTTATCGCTTTAATGCTATACGCGTATACAAGTAGAAAACACAATTGTCAACATCACAACCGCCATTTCTTGTTGACCAGTTTGGTGAACTACTTTTGACTGATGTGATGGATGACGTTTCATGCAGTTGTCAAATTGACAATTATTTCTATTTTGACAAGTTGGCATTCTAAAAACTCCCAACCACTGATATAAGTTAAGTATATCCATAGCTAATCCATACGGATCCGGTTCAGTTTGCAGGTTTTAATGTTGTTATCCGATAAGAATTTTGATATTGATATAATAAAAAACCAATCGAATCAAGTCTGTTGTCCGATTAGCTCGAAAGGTCAATTTTGAGTAATTTCAATTATACAAATTAACAAAACCTGAATAACTACCTATATACTCAAGCTATTCTATACTGATGCACAATACTGTGGGTGACATATCAATATACAATACAAATATTGTTAAATGTGGACAACTTTTTCGATTTAGTTCCATATGAATTATGTCATGTATTTGGGGGGATTAAGAAAAAATATCGAATTTAAATTGCTCTAGGCCACGTTAAGAGATTGTGTTGAGTTTTTTTGTTAGGGATTTGTCAAATTACGTATTGCTTATCGATCAATCATTTTATTTTTCGTTTTAAAATGTGAAACGTTCAGTAGGGTACCTGGCTTGTGAAGTGGATAAATGGGAGATTAGATTAGTTCGATAAGACGGTATTCTAAACAACATTTCAGAAGTCACTGAACTACATGATTAATTGGTCATGCTCTTTGGTCCAAAGTGGCAGAATTGATTAGAACTAGAACAGAGCATTTTTTTGTTCCCCTCCTAATTTGAATATTTTTTTACTTAAACGGAAGCTCTAAGGAAATACTAATTTATCTATACAAGTTTATGTGTGCATTCCAGATGGTTTTTTTGTATAACATTTAATGAAACATGTTTTTAAAACACCAGAGGGGTTTCAAAATGTGATTTGGATATTATATTGTTTTTCTTTTTTATGTATGCAACCTCAAAAGAATGACTTTATTTTTTTAGTGAATACGGTACAATCCAATTCGGAATAAATTTTTTACAGAAAATCAAAAAAACTTAAGTAAAGTGCACTACAAACATTATAATGTTGATAGTTTAAAAACCTCATCATAATAAGCTTAAGTTAACATAAATTTTTGAAATTTTAAATGAATGTTTGTTTAGTATAAGTTTTTTGCCAATAACGTTAAAACTTTTACATAATGTTACATCTAAATAAGCTTTTTTTTTAAATACTTTATGAAATCGGTTCAGACAATACATAAAGATGTTGCCTTTGAATTTATTTCATTTTATACAAAATATTGTTTTGACATTTTGTACAATTAAAAAAAAATCTAATTGATACAAAAAAAAAACAATCAAAAATACTACTAAATTGGTTTAACGTATCAAATATCTTGACTTTGAAAAATATTACTTTACTCAGCTATGCAACTTATTGGTATGCGTTATTTTCAAATTTGTACTTAGATGAAATGAAATTAAGAGATATGTTAATAGTAATTATAAATTTGAGGGATATCCAGTTAGTACGTCCTTTCAAAATTCTTCAAGCCATCTTTCTTCTAGAATCAATTTCGAACATATTCTCAGGTTATTTCAAGACTACCTTTTGAAGATTTTCTTCTGCAAGCTACTCTTCTCCCTTCTCTCTTCTTCTCTCTCTCTGTATTTTTTGGTTTCTGAGGCCTCTCAATACGTGACAATACTTTAAAGGCAAATGAATGTTTCAGTTCTGGTCCTGTTGTAAGTTTCCAAATCTTGGACAATATTTATACCTTTACGCCAATCAATCAAAAAGCTCCTAAAAATGTAGTTTCTCTTAATTGTTCTTCTGTTATTTAGGGTTTGCGGCTTCAAAAGTAAATATAAATAAAACACATATATAATATTTTTGTTCATGATATTTATTTTGTATTATATAGTTTGAACTTTGATATTACGAGTGTGTGTAAAAGACTACATCATTTAAATGAGCTCATTTTCGACCACTTTTTGACACATATTGGGCGGTATCTCAGCCGAACGAATGTTGGTTTTTAAGTGCTCAAGAGTTAACGGTTTATCTGCATATGGTCTTTCGCTAAGCCCCACCAAAAAAAGTCCAGCGGTGTCAAATCGCGTGATCTTAGTGGCCAGTTGATATCGCCACGACGAGAAATTATGCGGCTAGGAAATGCCTCTTGCAATGAAGTTGTGTGGCATGTGGTACCGTCTTGTTAAAACCATATATCCCCAAGTTGTATTCTTCAATAGCAAGCTAAAAAAAGCCGGTTATCATATGACCATAACGCTCCGAATTGACGGTGACAGTCGTTCCATTGTTGTTTTCGAAGAAGTTAGGTCCATTCAAAATACGCAATAATGTGCCGTGAGACAGTCCTAATTCCTGAGAACAACGAGAAATCGACACAACAACGGCAACATTTTCACTTACAGCAGTGATGTTTTCAGTGGTACGAGCAAAACGATGAACCACAGGCCTTACAATATCTTTAACCAATCCAGTCTCTTCAAATTTCTTCACAATTTTACCAATTGCTTGCACAGTTGAACGATTATGTAAGCCGTAATTTCCTCTTAAAGCGCGATATGTAGCTGTGGCAGAATCACCATTTTTGTAGTTGGTTTTAACAATTGTTATGCGTTGTCCGATAGTCAAGCGATACATTTTATTAAATTTCAAACAGTCAACTGAAAAAAAAAATAGTTTAACAAGTTAGTTTGACAGATGTCGAATTCCAGCCCTATACTTTTGAAACCGATAAATAGATAACCCATTATTTGAAAATCGACATGGGTTTTTTGAATAAACAATCAACAATTTCTAATTAATTACAATTCTATAGTTTTTGTTTGGATGCATTCGAAAAATACTCTCACCTTTAGCTAGACATATGAAAAAATAATGAAATAAATTCTTCCTAATAAATTAAGAAATTTAATCGCTTATTTATGTTGACTTCGTCATATCTCAAAGATAGACATTATAGCGTCATGTTCAGGAGTAACCCGTTATGTCAATTTAAAATCAATTCTGGTGTACCTCAAGGGAGTCACATTGTGCCATTGCTGTTTATTTTATTTTATTTTTTAATGATTTGTCTTTTGTTTTAAATAATTCTATATCGCTAATCTATTCAGATAATGTTAATATTTTTCGAAGGATTGTAAAGATCTACAAGAAGATCTTAATCAATTTTGGGAATAAATATTGACAAATGTAAACTATGCATATATATGTTGAATTTGTTAAGTTTCTGAACTTTGTGTTGTATTAGACTTAAAACTAACGTTTATTCATATTCATATTTATTAATTCATAATTCACATTAAGATTACAAGCTTATTATTTGTGAAGGCTTTATAAAATATGTTAGAGCGTTCGAGAATTTTAAATTTAGTACCTAGATACTAAAAATGCAATTTTGAAACTATAGTTTACGATATTTTTTTTTTTTTTCTATATTAGTTATAATAACCCTAAGCATCATTGGTCAGATGCGTTAAAAGAGGATATTTGAATGCGTTTGTGTTAATTATTCTTCTAATTGTATTAGGTAGTGAGTTCCATAATTAAGTGGCATGGACAAAAAATGTACGTTCAGTTTGCAGGCAAGCAAATCTTGGCTGGATCAGTACAACAGTTCTTAGCGAATTTGAAAAAGTTAATCGGTTGTGCAACTAATCAGGTTGACGAGACTGTATAATACTTAGCAGCTGAATGAGAGTTCTAAATTTTATAAGGTTATCAAAAGTCAGACCCATTATTTGAAATATGGTCGTAATATCTTATATTGAAGATGTATCTGGCAAAGTTGTTGTATATAACATTAAGTTTTCGTTTTGTATTTGAGTCAACGCTACACCACACTTCACATCACTGATCACTATAATTATATTATATTAAAAGGTAACAAAACACTTGGTTTAGTCAAAGAATTTTCCCGAGTAAATATTGTAAACCTTACTTTAGCATTTTAATAAATATAAATGAAAATAGCTTAATCTTCAATGCTTTTTAAAACAATTTGGCGTATTGCAGAAACGAGATCGTTTGAATTGTTTAAGAGCACCAATGAGTAGTAATATTGTGTAGGGGTGCATTTCTACTCTAGGATCATTGGTGACGGCATCGCCGATCAACAACTAAAGAATCCTTTTTGATTTAAATTTCAACATCTGTGATAAATGATCTTACCGACTTTGAAAAATCTTATGGAAGGTGAATAGACAAACTACTTGGTTCAGATATTACATTTCAATATAATCTTTCACAATCAGTATTGAATTACTTAAATTACTCTTACATTGTAATATAGATATGTATATTATATTTCAAATCATATCACGAAGTTACAGAAATATTCTGTTTATGTTTCTAATTTTGAATGCACTGTCTAATTAGACATTGAAATATTAATAATGAACTTTATGTTGCCCTTAATTGTTAAACACATTTACTGAATAAATGTTTCAATTATTAAAAAAAAAAACTTGAAAAAATTAGTTACTCTCATACCTGAAAAGCTGATTTTCTTGATTTCATTAATGAAGTGAAACTGAAGGGTTTTTTTCTTAAAAGCCTACAATAACCATTTAAACTTTGAACTATATTGTTTACCAAATTGTTTGATAAACTATTTAAATAATTAAAAGCTAATCAGAGATATGTTTAAGGTTAAGTTCAGCTTAATATTAAAGTAAAGACCGTTTATATTCTTTGCTAGAATTGTTGACCTTTTTAACTTTCTAGAATATTTTTTCGGAAAAAAAATCATCCTTGTTTCAGAGCTAGACCCTGAAAATATTTCATATTAACTTGCCTGCAGTTTTCCTTAGACAAACAAATTTTAAATTTGTATCTTAAATACTTTCAAGGCAATTCCTTCATCAAAGCAGATAATATATATAATTAAAAAAAAAATTAACATATTTTTAATTCTCATACAATTATATTATACCAGCTCGTTTCATAGATACATATAATTCCATTGTTGCAAGTCTTTTACATAACTCCCAACGTTATAGTTTTTTGTATAGGTATGAACATGAAGGTATGCTTTTCAATGAGGAAATGATTGACTCTTGTAGGCCACCACACCCAAAGCCCCCATTGTATCCCTGTCACATGTTCGACATTAGTTTTATGTACTTCAATTAATTTTCATGGTTTCTAAAGAAAAAATAATTTGCCACTCACTGTTTCGAGTATCTTGTAAAGTTTGCTGTCAAATTACCCCACCCGTGACCCGTGATGTTGTTATACTTACGCGCGCTGTAACTGTAACTCCTTAATTTTAACTTTTTTTCAATATACAAAGGTAGGTACCTATACCTATCTATAACTAACTTAAGTTATTGTTATCTATGCTGCCACATAATGTTATGTTATTGGAGCACACATTCAACAATAAAACAAAAACATTTTGCCTCACATATGTACGTATACCATACCCTGTACCTATGTACAATGTACATACTTTTGTGTATCTCAAGGCTAAGGCAACGGTGAATTTGTAATGGACTGATTTTGTTGCAATCGACATCGACATTTTTCTTGGCAGTAGCTCGTACCTATTCAAACTCATTGCCTGCTGCCTGGCCACCTGAAAACAGTTAAGCGTCCAATATTGTTGTTGACAAAGTTGAGTTCAGTTGAAAGTTTTGACACGCACTTTGAATTCATAAGAAGTCCAATCCCCAAAGCACAAGAAATGTTAAATGCATAGCGTTTGGCATATGGCCCCAACCATTAGACACTTTGGATTGTATACACAGTGACCATGGCGGCTCAGTGGAGTCATCATGTTTAATGAAGTAGAATGGTACATAGTGCTTCAAAATTTGTTTCCAATAAATTTATACTAGCTTCACCCAAAATGTAATATCTTTGTTTAACATTGTGCACTCTAGAGAAATCTATATGTAGTTTTTAAAAAAGCAACCATGGCAGAAATAAGGCTTGGATGTTTGTTTTTTTAACTCCGCAAATTAAATCTCAAAGTTAAAACTAGGCTAAGTATTAACTTATCCCAAGCTTAAATCCAATAATAAATAGCACAACTATGCGTCAGTTGATCTTTTTTCAATTCGAGTCGTTTTTTTGATGCCATATTTGGATGATTTTAAAATATGTATAAATGATTTTCAAAGACACGTAAAAAAAAATATTCAGTGATTGGCATTTGCAGTGCAGCTGCCGAACAAACCCATGGCGGCACTTTTTGTTGTTTTTTTCGCTGAGCCACCGCAGTATTAAAATCAATGTGCGATTGAGTAAGAGGACACTTCGAGTGAAGCATGAGATGAATGATGCAAGATTGCCAAATTTGGAAGTCCAATTGGAATATACATACTTTAGTAAATGGCAAATCTCCAAAATGGCTTTGGGTGTTGTTGGTAGTTTATTTTGTGGACATATTGAAGTCTTTTTTTTTCCTTAATGTCATTGGGACAATTTATTGAGTTTTCTAGTTTTGAGGAATTTATTTTTTTATTCTATATGTAATTTATTCGCTTCTTTAAAGTAATTGTCAAAGGCTTGGCAAGTTGGTTCGTTAAAAATAGCTGTATTTATCATTGAAAAACTGCATACAATTATATAGTATATAGTAGATTAAACGCAGTTGATCTATCTAAAAACTTAAAATTGTACACTATTTGTTACTAGTCGATAATAAAAATCTTGACAAGACATTGTTGCATTTTAATTTGGCATTGAATGAACTATTTGATAAATGTTGGTTTTTGTTCTTAATTTTTTGAGTTGGTTTTTGAGGAAATCAGAATGCATGAAATTTAAACATTCGTAATAGAACTTGATGGATAATTTTAAGTAAATATAAAACCTAACAACAATACAATTTTGTTAATTTCAATTAATCTTGTCGGTTTCTACGGTTAACTATTTTTCAAGAACACTTATTATACAGATTTTTTCTCGAAAACAACTTTTTTTCATGGTTTCACCATATACATTTTCTTTTAAAGTCTGGACTTAGTTGGGTTTTATGAGCTCTGTTGAATTAGCCACATAATTGAGCCGTTTATTTTGAAAGTGGCATAAGTCACTTTTTCAAAAAAAATCGAGTTAATGGCAACACTAAATACAATTGAACGGTATCTTTTCATTTTTAAAAAATTTGCACTCAATAAGTTGAGAACTATTGAGATTTCTTCGAGAGAAGTATTGGTAATTAACGGTATAACAAATATCTTAAATATCTCGACTTAAAAAAAGTGACTTATGCCACTTTCAAAATAAACGGCTCAATTATCATTTTTATGTGCACTGTGGGTACAAAAAACACCGGTAAATTTTTTTAGGATTCCGATATTGTTTTTATTTATAGTTTGGCACTTATGTCAGTTACATTTACAAATTACACGATAAAATACGCGTCCGTTAGTTGTCAAAATTGTATTTTTCGTTTCTTATAATGTCCAAAACTTTTTAACCATGCATTTAAAAACAGAAGGAAGACAACTCTAACTGAACAAGAAAGATATGACATAAAGTGCCTACAAACAAAATTAGGAAAAAATAAAAAGAAGATATCAAAAACTTCAATGATAATCTTATAAAATCAATAATTGAAGAAAATAAATCGATTAAAAAAGCTAAAAACGCATTTCTAGATTGCAAAGAATGGATAACATCTGTTTCATATAAAAATGTTAAAAATTAAGAAAGGAAAAACATCAACGAAATAGCTGCGAGCTTTTTCAGCAATTAATATTCAAAACAAACATGTGTATGATAGCGAAGATACATTAAATATCTAACCACAAAGCAACGAAGAAGTATTTCAACCATAGATTGAAAAATGATAAATGCATAGGAAATGATGGAATCTTCAATATCTCAAGCTCGGAAAATGTTCATTGGCCAACTGGTTGACAGGTATTTCAACAAGGTTTTTTTCACACAGGAAGTCCCAACCCAAAGGACAAAATGTGAGATAATTCTCATGCACAAAAAGGGAAAAATGACGATATTAATAACTATAGACCTATAAGCACAATATCTCCAGTTTATAAGGTTTTTTCGAAGTGTATTTTTGAGAGGATGAAGCCAATCTTAATTTCAACCAGCCATCTGAACAAGCAGGTTTCCGATCAGGTTTTTCACTTACAAACTGTAAACCAAATAATAGAAAAATGCAGGAAGTACTCGTACATTATTACTATTTACTTTGCTTTTATCCATTTTAAAAAAAGCTCTCAGTACTTTCGAACAGAATTTAATATAGAAGGCACTTTTAAACCAAGGTACAGACGAACAAATAGTCCGAATCTTAAAGAATATATACGATAAAAGCACTGCACGCTTAAAACCGGAATCTATTGAACTAGAATTTAAATTTTAACGAATTTTCGCAGCCCTGCTGAAGAGATCTTCAGGCAGCTAGCTTGGGAGGAGAAAGGACTTAATATAAACTGGGAAATATCTTTAAAACCTTCGAATAGCAGATGATATATCATTATTATATCGAACCTAAGAGAAGAGTTTCAAGATATGATCAATGAACTATGTTCTAAATGTAAAAATATTGACTTGTCAACAAATTACCAAAAACAAATTATTACAAATGGCGCTGATGACTACGTATACCTTGGTCAAATTATTTCGTTCAAAGATAGAGAAATAAAAGAGGTCGAACATGACAAACGCATGAAAACAATTCTGGGAATGTCAAGCATCTTCTTCATTTAAATATTTTAAACAAAACAAGAAATAAGAATTGTTACCACAAGATGGAAGGTAAAATGTAGGAACACAACTCAAACGCTGGAAGGATGATATTCGGGCCGCATGAACATTCTATACTGGCGAAAAGCACTCGACCGAAAAAGATGGAAGATCTTGGGGAAGGGTTATACACAAACATCCTAATATTAAAAAAATTAAAAACAAAACAAAAAAATATGTAAAAACATGTAACTACATTATAAACATTTATTTCCTAATACTTATATACATATAAAGGGTGATTTTTTAAAAGCTTTAGGAAAGTTAAAAAAAAACATATAAAATTCAGAAAAATGCATGAAATGTTTATTTGAATCGATAGTACGGTCCATATAATTTAATGTTTGAAGATTATTTCATGCAGTTGACCTTGACTGCGCCTCAAATGGTCTATCCACTTAGTCCAATTTTGGCATACTTTTTCCAACATTTCGGCCGGTATCTCATGAAGAAATACTTCAATGCTGTCTTCCAGTGGGTCAATTGAAGCGGGCTTGACTGTATAGACATGAGCATGAGTCTAAATGCTAGGCGGCCAATTGACCGGTCCCGAACGTGATATAAAATGTTCAACGAACTCGCCTCTCAATAAGTCCATTGTTGCGCGTGCTGTGTGGCATGTGGCACCGTCTTATTGAAACCACATGTCATGCAAGTCGAGCTCGTGCATTTTGGGCAAAAAAAAGTTGGATATCATCTCACGTTAGCGCTCACCATTTACAGTTAGGTTACGATTCGCATCATCTTTGAAGAAGTACGGTCCAATGATGCCACCAGCCCATAAAACGCACCAAACTGTGAATTTTTCTGGATGCATTGGTAGCTCTTGCAATGCTTCTGGCTGATATTTACTCCAAAATCGACAATTCTGCTTATTTGCGTACCCATTGAGACAAAAATGAGCTTCGTCGCTGAACACAATTTTTCGGTAAAAAAGTGGATCTTCGGCCAACTTTCCAAGTGCCCATTCACCAAAAATTTTACGTTGCAGTAGGTCGTTCGGCTTCAATTCTGGCACCAGCTGTATTTTGAAAGGAATCACACCTAAATCCTTCCGCAACATTTTCCACGTTGTTGAGTAACAGAGGCCCAATTACTGCGAACGGCGACGAATCGATAATTGATGGTCATCATTAACACTGGGAGATACAGCTGCGATTTTTTCTTCAGTTCGCACTCTACGTAAGCGTGTTGGTGGTTTAATGTCCAACAATTTAAATTTGGTGCGAAATTTATTCACAATAGCCCGAATAGCCGCTTCAGTGGGTCGATTAAACTGACCATAAAATGGAAGAAGCGCGCGATGAACTTTCTTAACAGAGCACGTATTTTGATAATAAAATTCAATAATATGCAAGCGTTGTTCTTTTGTAAGACGATTTATGGTTGATGTTTGAGTGAAACAAAACACGAAACTCGCGTCAGCTGTTTAAACCATTGTTGACAAAAAGATAATAGCTAAAAAGTTACCCTTTACTAACCCCGGTAATGAATTTATGAATGAATAAAGCTTGAAATAATAATACAATTTTGTGTGTGGAATAAAATGTCTGCTTACAAAGCTTAGAAAATATTGCAGATGTCCTTTTGAGTGTGAGCTCTATCGAAAAAATAGTTAATGAGTGGTATAAATTTCAGAGAGGGTTCAAAAAGCGAGGCATGGCTATTTCAAAGAATTCATGATCCAAATTGTCGATTGACAGTCTAAGGCATTAATTTTGCCCTTGTGGGCATACATATGTATAGATAAAATTACTAAAGCCCATTTTTGAGTGGTATGAAACTAAATTAGAAAAATAAATAAGAAATCTTGTATTTGTAAACAAATTCTTAATGTTTTTTTCCAAAACTGGTCCACTCCACTGGTGACATTATCACGGCAAAAACTTGTTGACCATTTGAATTTCCAACATTTCTTAACTTATATTACATATTGTATTTTTTTGTGTGTTTAATGGTCTTCGAACTGAATTTCAGTGATCATTGATCAATTTTGATTTTGATTTGGGATATTTCTGTAAAAAGATCTAATTTTAAAGAGCCTTAAACTTAATGGTACGTTTCCTTTACCTTGAACTCATTATTAAAGTTCATTCATCATTGTATTTACAAAACATTCAACATTTTGATTTGATCAGTTCAAGGTTTTGATGTCTTCTCTTTTCAAAAATCAAAACCAGGCTTCTCCTTTTATCAATAAATCTTACTTTTTATTAATTAATCTACATTATGACCATACATATGTATGTAAGTCGATGCTATGTAGATCTATACCGTCTATGGAAACAAATTTGATGAATATCTAACATTTCAATATTATACTTGTTAAACAAATCACACATCTTTCATGGAAGTCGAAGTGGTGGCCTTCATTTTGGCCAATAACTTTAACAATCCACTGTGTGTAGTGCTCTTCTTATTTTATATTGAAGAATGCTCTCAATTCATTTGCTGATTGATATTGTTTGTGTTGACTCATTGTCATTAGCCAGCTACTGCTGCAGCATCTTCAATTCACAGCTCACGAATCACGATTGACGCCGTGAAGCGACGCGTCTTTGCTGCCACCAACACCACTTTGTGATGTACGTCGTCGTCGTCGTCATCATCATCATCATCATCATCATCATCATCATCATCGTGTTATAGTTGATGGAAAATCCAAAGCAAATCTTGAGCGCAACAAGTGAGCGAATCAATCGTGCAACAACCCCACTCATTATTAAGTCATTATTCTGCACGGCTAGTGCGGCACTGCGGCGACGTCTGCGACGGCGGCGCTGCTGTTGTCGAGATGGCTTTCAAATCGCTTCAAATTAATTGCAGCCTTCGATGGAATCAATATTGTTGTTGTTTTTGTTTGTTTAGTGGCAACGTGTCACATTAAAGTCAAATGCATTTAAATCTGTCTCACATTAATTCAAATATTGAAACAAATCAAATGGAAATAATTATGAGGTAGTATATTTTGAAGGTTGATTTAAGCTGAAGATGTCAAGAAGTCAATCAACTCTTAATTAAAAAAAACTGCAAGGTAAACCGACTTTGCATAAAATGTTTTAATTTATTTAAAACTGACATCAAAACATAGAAAATAACTCTTAGTTAATTTTTTTTGAGGATTTGTGGAGACAAATAGTTATAATTTGTCATCCAAGTTTTGTTCGTAGGTACCTACATGAGAAAATTTAAAATATATTTTCTTATAGTTTGGGGTTATTTTTAGAACTGAGCCACTGTGAATATTCCTTATTTATTAATTCATTCTTCACTGGAAGTTCTTATATTTAAATTTCGTGAGCAAATCCCACTCATCTCATTTGACAACATCTCAAAGAAATCATTTCCTTGTACCAATGAATAAATCTTTTGGCGCACTCAATTAAATTTAAACATTAATCCAGCCAAATTTACCTTCAATGTAATTATTCATACTTCATAATGCTGTCTGATGGCGATGGGCATCATATAATGTTCTTTAGCTCAAGCTCATTGGTTTTTGTAATCATTCCAAATATAAAGTCACTTTATTTGGTAAACCAACTCGTATGTAGGTACATATTTTAAGAACATAAAGATCTAGAAGCTTATTAGAAATTTGATCCAACAGTGCTGTCCCACACAGTGTTTTATTTGTGCACAGAATGATTTGTCAAACTCAACTTTGCCTACCTTTTTATTACAAACAGAATCATAAAACCACTTAGTCATTTTTCGATTTATCATAGTCTTAGGTTTGTGTTTTATAATGCATTTATTTACACAATTTTACTTAATTAATTGTCAATTTAAGCATAAAAAAGTATTTAAGGTTTAAAAAATGATTTGAGTTTAAGCTCATATTTCACGTTCTTGAGTATTAAGGAAACTCTGGATCGCTTGGGCTTATCTTTTTCAAAGTGCCCGGAAGTCAAAATGTTTTTAATGTTATTTGTATTTTTTTTTTAAGTATAGATGATGAAGGATGTTGAGTTATTAATGTTCATATCATTATACCCAATAAACAAAAAGGAAAGAAAAAATTGCTCAAATTGACGAATAAAAAACAAATTGATTGAATATTAATAATACGAGTAATAAATTAATTTACAGGAACACTACTATTGTTTTGTTAAAAATATATTTTGACAAGCAAGCGATATTTTTTAATAAATATTTTGAGCTCATGAAGTTGCATAATTATGTGATTAAAAGTAATTTATTATGGGGTGGAATATTCATTTTGTTTTCTAAAATGTTAACCTAGGAAATAACGGACATAGCTCTGCATCTGTTAATTGATCCACTTTTTCTGGAGATAGAGGGATAGAGGGATCTGTCTACATGCCTCATGACGCAGTGGAAAAGCCACCTGCGGACGGTACAAACTAACTAATCCAATATGCAGGTAAGAATAGATTCCATCTGGTTTTGGAGTGCGATGCCACCACACATAACGTTCAGTTGGGATCCACAGACATTATTACCAGATACCAGGGGTATGTCTTGTTTTAAATATATATTACAAAACAATCTTTTAGTATCAAATAGAGGGAGTACACCCACTTTTGTTACAAAAAATCGCAAGAATTTTCTTGACATTACTGTGATGAGGAATTCTAATAGCATTCTCATAGATCAATATTCAAAGTGTTGAAAAAACCTTCGTTCTCCGATCATAGATAGATAGAATGTTTGATTCCACATACCAGGAACCATTACAGACCTTTTAGAAATATCAGGTGTACATTCGGCTAAGGGTCAATAGGGAAATAGGAACCAAGATAGACCAATTGCACTCGACAAGTATATCTAAACCCGAATGTATAGACAAGACCACATAAGGATCATAGGAAACTTTATAGAAACTTACGAAAGATCTTCGAAGAGAGTTGCCCCAAAAAAATTCCCTCTACAAATGAGTGCTGATCTCATCATCCTACAATTTAGAAACACATTACTAAATAGCCTCAAACGTTGATATTTTCCAAATCTGTGAGGTCAGAGTAGTTTTTATGCCAAAACCTTAATACTCTAGACCCATAAGTCTCACATTATTCATTCTTAAAACCTTAGATAGATTTTTAGACATCCATATCAAAAGCAACCTCAGGCCTGAAGATATGTATGTATGTATATCTTCTTTAGAACATGCCTATTGTAAAGTTACAAATGTAGAACGGCCTTGCACTGCGTCTTGAGAGCAAGAGAAAAAACACTCCATAATAAGGAGTATACACTAACATCGTTTTTAGGCACTTTCAACAACGTATAAAACAGTATAGGAAAAAAAGCTTTCACAAGTCTCAAAATAACAGTCTTTTATAAACTCGATAATATGTATGATCAATAGCGAACTAGATAGCACAGGAAATAAAGTATCAACATCCAGAGGAACGCCTCAACACTTCTCTGAATTCTGATAATGAATTAAATTCTTACCAAACTCGAAAACAGTGGAGACAAAGCAGTAGCCTATGCTGACGAGACGCGACGTAGCTCTATTGGCGACAGGGAAATTCCTAACCGCTATAAGTGAACAACTAAACCAAGTCTTATCCACAATTTGCACATGGACAAAAACTATGGCTTAACGATCAAATCTCTTTAAACAGACGTAGGTAGTACTCTTAACAAATAAGAGGAAAATACCAGATTATGTATTCCCTGATCATCAGCAATTGTCACACAAGTAGCATAACAGGAACAATGAGGACCACTTCCACTGCAGGAATGGAAGTAATACTCAATCTTTTGCCCCTGGACTTAAATGTACAAGCTGCAAACAGTGCCTCATGGTTGAGCCAGATCAGTTGCTGGAAAACCAGCTACATAGGGCATGCACAAAATGTATGAAAGGACGTTCGGACAGTGTAAGCACAAACTGCATGACACTCTGTTTGAACGTCAATTAACCTTTTAGTACTATCTTCCCTGATAAGAACGAATGTGTGAACAATATTCCACACATAAGTGAATAGACAATATCCATACAATATACTGATGGCTCAAAAACGGATGCTGGAGTAGTTGCAGGTTTGTTTTCTGAAACACTCAATCTTGCCAATTTCTTCAGACTTCCCGATCAAAGTATTGTGTTTCAAGCCGAGGTATTGGCAGTGACATACGCTGCAAAGCAGATCTCAATGATGAAACTATCACGAGCTGTTATCACCATTTCCATTGATAACCAAACAGCAATAAAATCAATTTCTGCCACAATAATCAGATCTAAGATTGGAAATTTTTGCCATCACAGCAAAAAATTAGACTGTATTGGGTACCAGGTCACAGTGACGTGCCTGGGAATGAGAGAAGTCATGAGCTGGCTATGATAGGTACAATACTGTACTACAAACACTGCTTTGAACTAAAAAATTTCATTGGTAACAAAATAATATAATGAAAGATGGAAAAGCCTCGAAACCTGTGACACGGCCAGGAAACTATAACCCAAATTCGACAGAACTAGATTCCGTTCAATTATGCAGCTAGATAAAAATCTCTACGATTGCTTGTAAGCATAAGAACAAGTCGTAACCTGTTAGGTTACCATAAATGCGGCTTACTACCCATGGGCTGCAGTGAAGAGGAAGATCAAGAAAGCACTTCTTATGTTATTCCTCAGCATCTTTGTTACACAAGAAATAATCTTTTAGGCAGAAACTTCTTCGAAAAACTTGAAGAACTCAAAGACATTCCAGAAACAGCTTTTAGGCTTTATCAAAGCTTCTAAAAGACTCGAAAAAGACAATCCATATGCCCATCATAAATTTTACGAAGTGTTTTCAGGATCTAAAGATTTTAAAATCTATATTACGGCTTATTTTTCATTTAACTTGTATTTTTTTTAATTTCAATTAAAATTGGCTGAATGCTGACATTGATTTGGTCGATCGGTTTTATGCTCAGGAAGAAAAACTATGCTTCCTGTTCAATAATTACAATCTGACGAGATGTGACGATTTGGGCCCAATATATGCATATCTCTAGGCTTAATTTTAACCAATACAAAAATATGTAGTAAAACATAAGTTTTTGAAATGATACTTGAAATTTGAAGGTAATCAATACCAACTATATTAATAAAGTGTCATTAGTATATTGAACTATGTCAAAACAAAATTACTAAAAAACAAAAGATTGATTGAAGATGCGTTCATAAATATTAGATATATTTTCTTATTAAAAAAAAAACAATGTACCTACATATATAATCGTATTAAAACTAAATTCAATGTTGTTTAACACAATAAAATTTTGAAATTCATTTGATATGTTAATTATACTCGTAATTTAATTTTAAGCACAAAAGCAGGAGTTGATTGATAAGCAAATTAGTAATGAATCACTCTGCCATTGAAAAAGTTCACACACAATTTTCATGGCTATCGATTTCAAGTTATCATTAAAAAAAGCACTTTATAATATAACAGAGACTAAACACAAAATTAATCGTTTTTCAATCTTAAGATGGATCTACAGATTGATTCGAAATTGTATCTTGCACATTTTTTTGTTCGTTTTATTTTATCAAAAATTTTAAGTTTTTTTTTTAAATTTGATTTTAACAAAAGGCTCATTATTTTATTTTGAATAAAGATGAGTTGTTAGTTCAGTTTCGTATAAACATTATTTTAATATATTTTTATAAACTAAGTTTTGTGCAGACATGTTTTTTATTTTAAAATAAATTAGAAATTACATTAAATTTCTGCTTTGTTGAAATTTCTGCAGCTTTACCGTACCGTTCTGTATTTTGGTGAAAATATTGTGTATGACAAATTCGTCCTTGAGCATTAAATTATTTTATATTATTTTTTTTTGTGTTTTCCTTATTTTTGTATGAATATTCATTTTTTTATAATATTCTCTTAGCTTAGGCCTATTATTATTGTGTATTATAAAGAAGATTAGGTTTTTGCACAAGCATACGAGTCTTAATAGCTGTTTGATAATTCAAATGAAAATGTACAGTTTTATTAAAATTTTGATTAGTGGATGTTGGATAAGCTTTAATTTTATTATTTAAGTTTTTTAGTAATTGTATCTTAACAATAATTTTTTCTTACAGATGTAAGTTTAAAGTTTATTTAATTAATCTTGTCTTCAACACAAATGTATTATAAACCGTTAAAGAACTTATTCGATTTTATTATCAATAAGGAAAAAGAAAATGTTGTTTAATCTTATTAAAAAATATATATACATTTTTAAGCTCTAAGAAAATTTTTGACAATGGATTACTTGTTTATATTTACATTATATTTATTTGTTTTACTACAAATTGAACTTATACGTTTTAATCTTTATCATATTAGCTTTTTAAATTTCGCTAAATAAAATGTTTATACTGAAAATGCAAGTATAAATGGCGTATTTGTTATAATGTATGCAGTATACTTGCATAGGGTTTTTTAATAAAGGCGGGTAGATGATGAAAATGTCAATCGTGGCGTTTGCTGTGTGGCACGTAGCGCCACCGCCCGGCCGCCGTCCTGCTGGAACCACATGTCATCTAGGTCCATATATGGTTCAATTTGGGCGATAAGAAATTAGTTATCATCGTTATGTAGCGCTCGCTGTTGAAGGTGACCGCCTTACTGATGTCGTTTTGAGGATGCATTATCACCTGGTAAACCTCGCGTCGATTGGTGTCGTCCCACATACGGCAATTTTGCTTGTTAACACAGCCATTCATCCAAAAATGCGCCTCGTCACTAAAGATGATTTTTTGGCCAAAATTGGGGTCCTCTCCCAAACGATTCGAAGCCCATTCAGCGAACAAACGGCGGCGTTGTCTATGGTCATGAACTTTAAGCTTCTGGGTCAATTGAATCTTGTACGGGTGTAGACGAAAATCCCTACGCAAAATTCGACAAGTTGAAGTGTGTGAAACCCCGAGTTCTTGTGCACGGCGAGGAATAGATTGCCTAGGATTCTGCTGTACGCTTTCACTGCGGCGATGAACGTACAGGTGTTGGCTGATTGTTTACTAAGCCGATCGTCTCAAATTTTGTCACCAAACGTTGAAACGTTGAAATCATAAAATTGGTCGAAGGGTCCATACTCCTTGTGGTACGCAAAAGAAATGGTAACACAGGTTTTGTTGCTACTCGTATTATGTTTGTGTTCCTTTCAAAAGCTTTAATTCAGAATAATTGTCCAACTTTAACCAACTTATTATAAATGTTGAACAAATTGAGAGCCTCAACAAAAGTAGAAGTTCACTTAACATTCCTTTAACATAGAAATTAAAAAAAAAAAAAAGAAGTAGAATAGAAAACAAAATTATATTATTTTTTTAGTTCGATTAATTCGATAAATCAATTTTTAATTTTTTTTATCATATGTGAATTCTTGTATATATATTACAAATTTGTAATGTTGTTACTTATTCCTTCGATAAAACATTTTCTTTGCTTATTCAATTTAGTGAACGTCATTAAGTAGACATTTTTTTATTAGTTACTCTGTTATTCAGTTAGTCCATGAAATAACATCCAACCCTTCGCTACTTCACATTTATTAATTTGGCTGTAAGGCTTTTATAAAAGACTCAAGTACTAGTTTTAGATTTTAGATATCATCGAATTATTTTTGTATTAAAATTTAAGTACTAAACTCGATGTTTTTTTTTTAAACACAATTATGATTTCAAATCGTCTTAAATTTCCACAGTAATTTTCAGTAAAGTATTATAATATAGATTATTTTTCATTGAATACATAAGATTGTGGTAGTGCTAAAATTAAGTTTTTCTTCTAATAACATACATATACTAACAAATAACAATCTAAGTGACTTCACAACTTAAAAAGAAAAACAATTTTGCGCACTCTCAAGGGGATATTACTAACCTTATTACATAATATGTAAAGACACAGAGTAAGCACTAGGATAGGGAGAGAGGGGTTGAAGGGAGATGTCGGTGCACATTGGTGGAATTCCTGAATATTGCATGACTGTGAAATACAGAGTGTTGTAAGGCATTCCACATTCGCGTAGTACGGCTAAAGAAGGAATCTCTGAACTTAACAGTACGACCGAAGTTAGGCCCGAGCATACTGATACTGATTCCTGAGCATTCCTGTAGGCGCGAGTATTACGGTTGAACTGTTTAAGGTGAGGAACGCAGCTAGCTATTTCTCTTGAGCATAAACCGTTAAAATAACGGTAAATAAGGGTGAGACAAGAAACTTTACTTTTTTTTCCATCTGCTCGGAACGAAACCTGAGGAGTATGACAGATGGAAATGCTCACGCAGTGGTTTTGCCACCGTTAAGGTAGGGTAAAGAAGTTGAAATACTTAGAATGACTTCAAATTTTGAGGTTCAAAATGAAGATTCTAATTTTTAATAATATATTCATTCAAATGAAACTCAAATATAGTTAAGTACGGATTATTGCACATTCTCGTCAATGAAACTTTGAAAAGTCAGTCAATCATTTGTCTTAAATGAAAAATTTCTCAAAATATATAAAAGACCGATTTAAAGACCGATTAGAATCATAACTCTTACTGAAGAGGTTTTTATGATGAAAACCAACGTAATCTGATATTTGTGAATTTCTTGTTTGATATTCTTTTCATAAAATTTTCATTTTGATAATCAAGAAGTTAACTACATAACCAGGAAAACAGAGGAATTCAGTTGAAATGGTTTGATAGAAATTTCTCATTTTGTACCTTCACCATTTATTTTTCTGCTCAAATCAATGGCGGATTCCGGGGGGGTGGTAAGGGTCGTAGGGGCCATGACCCCCCCTGGGAGATAATTTATTTGATTTTTCGTAGGAATTTCCTTCAATTCAAAACTAATCGTATTGCGTTAATGTATATGACCACCATTATGTTTTGAATTATTTGTTTTTTGTATATGAAAACAACATTTGTATTTTACTTCCTTAAACTTTGTTGCTAAAAGTACTACTTTTGACTGAAGATTGGACCAAGAACATAATATGAATCGGATATTTAGCTCTATTCCAAAAACACAGAACAAACTCATCAACATTTGACCAATGGATGATCCAGGGGGGGGGGGTCATGTGAGCCATAAAGCTTATAAAGTTAAGTTATATAAGTAAAGATTTCATTAAAAGATTTATTAGTAATTTAACGACATTCACCAAAAAGTGGTTTGCTGTCAAAAACAACTAAAACTTTTGTTTTTACTCAATTTAGAATTTGAAAAAACTCAAGTCATGCTTTAAATTATTTTTATAAAAATTGTTTCTAAGAAAAAGAGCCAATATTCAGGTTCTTAAGAAGAAACCTTGAATAAGAGATCATCAATTTTATATTAAGTTGCCTTTAAATTCCTTAAACTAGCCTTCAATTTTATTATTACATTTTTTTGACACACATAAATAGTGATTATTGAAGTTATTTTTACTTGCGACATATAGGAACTATGTATATAGCAAGTTTTACATTAGTAAACAATTTCAAACTAGAGCTTTTAATCACATATGTCATTACGACGGTAGAGAAGTCGAAAAAGTGGGTACCCCGATTCCTTCCGCCTGTCTGTCTTTCCTGGCACCTACAGTCCAAACAATTGTTTTGATTGAAATTAAGATTTTCAGCCGTTTAGTGTAAGGCGTTTTTTTTTTCATTTTATTAATACGAAAAATAACAGCAGTCCCCAGAAGGGTACCCCTCAAAAAACTTTTATTTTGTTTTTAAGTTTTCTCAAGTACTAATGGACCGATTTCAAAATTCTTCTCTTTCTGTGCAAGCTCTTGTCAATAATGATCAAATTGATGATGATTTTTTATGATCAAAAATTTAATTTTTTTTTTGATTTTTTAAAAAATACTAATTTTGTTTACAAAACTCGATATCTCAGAAAGGGGACAACATTTTTTGACGCAATTTAAATGTAAAATGTACATAAATGTATAAGCTCTTTATTTAGTGCTTACCAAAAATATTTTTCAGACAAAATTTAAAATGATTTTCAAAAAAAAAAAAAACAAGTTAATCTAGATTTTTTGACAAATAAAATATATTAAATATTTTTAAACAGACTTTTTGGAAGAAATTAGCAAGTTTTAGCGACCCAGTCGTGCATTTTATTTCTTTCAAAATTGGTTTTCTGTTGAATACAAAAAATCTTAAGAGATCTAAAAAAATTAAATAAATCTACTTTTGAAGTGAATTTGCTTCAATAATACAAATGTCCCAAAAAAATCAAGTGACACTTTTGTTAAACAATAGCTAAGTGAAAAACATAATAAACGTTTCATATCTATTGATATAAAAGCTTTGAAACGTGTTATTTGTGAGTGCTACAAAAACTTTTCTTCCCAACTTATTTGTTTACCTACCTTACTTTGTTTTAATTTAATTTTTTAGAGAAATTATGTACTTAAATGTAACTATTTCCTTAAATTCAAGAACCAAACCTTTTTATCTCTACAATTTTTAACTTTTGTTGACGCCTTTAAGATCAAAATACGAGTAAGCTGATTGATAACGATAATAATAAGAGACTTCAGAAAATTAAGTTCGAAAAAACTACGTAAAAAAAAAACCGATATTTCTACATATCAGATCCTCTCTCATTTTCTGGATTTTTTAATTTTTGCAACGTTCTTCGCATTAATATAAATGGAAACAAGAAAAGTGTGTTTTATTTTTGGAAAAAAGCAACGTTTCAAACAATTTCTTACATTTCTGCGCGAAATGCACCAAAAAACCTCTAAACTATTGTGTTTAGCTCTTAAATATGGCATGTTTAGAAAACTGTTGGAACCTTGGAATGCTTTTGTATGTAGGGAGTCATCCAAATTAAATAGTTAGACCATACCTTGCTCGACAACAGTGTTCAAAAATGATTTGATAACTAAAGTTATGTATCATTTTAGCATTTATTAAATTTTGTTAGCCTCCTCTACAAAACATTAAAGAACATTTTTAAGTGGTGAGTAAAAACTCATCTAAGTGTGTGACCCCCCCTGATGAAAAGTCTGGATCCGCCCTTGGCTCACATGTAATGAAAAGATACATTGTGTGTTATAAAAACCTTCACTTTATATTCCATATCTTTTTATTCCAGATTGTTGATCAAAGTTTTGTACGAATATCGAGGTTAAGGATTGGTTTATTAAAGTTTCTTTTTGCCAACTAACAAAAAAAACCGCAAGAAAGTTAGATTTATGTGTATTATAACCACCAATGAATTAAAAATTGAAAATTCAAAGGTTATACTCGCAAACTGTTCAACGCCTTTTTTCATTAAAAATCGATTAAGATTTTGACAGATGATGCGAAATCATCCAAAAACCGCTCATCAATTGCATAATAACATTTCACAGGTTTGTTTTAAATTATCTATCATATGAACATTGAACATTATGTATTTGCTATTCTTTTGTTGTTTATTATGATTTTTTTTTTAAATTGATTGATTTAATGTGAAATAATGACAAATTGACTTTGATGAAGTCCAATATCGTGCCATGTGTGAAAATAAATCAAAACAAAAGAAAACAGTTACTGTGAAATTGCGATTGCCGAGTACCAATTTCAACGATTTCGAACTGATTTATTGTTACATTTGCTGATTTATTGTTACATTGCTTTCTTTAATTGTTTTTATTTCGTTTTTTGATTATTCCTAAACATTCTCTGCATGTCTTGTCTCGTGATTTTGTGTTGGACTTGAACAGATGCAACACACAAGGCTAACGTGCTGGGAATAAATCAGTTTTCTGGAATGTTAAACATTCCATTCCAACGCACATCTGCCAAAGCAATGATATTCAACTTGAATTTGAATAAATTGGCAGTTTTTTTAAAAATGGAATTCCATTTTCATGTTGTGATCAGAATATTGCTTACAGCTTTTTTGAGGTATGCACAAAGTTGCATGAAATTTGATAAAAAAAACACTTTTAATTATGATGCTTTAAAATTATAGTAAAATTCTTAGAGCCTTTCTTTACCAAAAAAGTTCCGTAACTCAAATGTTAGAGTTTAAAAGTTTCAAATATTTAAATCTCGTAAGGGACTCCTTGAATGAAAGCCTTTTAATGACTCACAAGCCACCGGATTCTGTAAACGCAAAAAGATAGAACAAACGATTATGAAACACGAACATTTTCTCCAGAAGAATAAAACAATTCTATCTCATAATTCTTAGAATTTAAATCAAAGCAAAAATAAAATAATTAATAAAATATATGTATAAAAACAGGATTTAAAAGTTAAAAATTATCGATGTCATCGGAAACAAGAAGAAATTGTGTACCAAACAAAAAAACACATAAATTTGTACCTACGCCATATGTGGTTGACACTTTACCAACTTATATTTGACTTTTGATTTTTACTGAGACTGATTGCTACAATTAGTTTATTATGTAGTAATTTATTAAATTATATCCATTCATCAATCTATTCGAAGTGAAGTAATTCTCTTAGCATACGAGAATGTATTTAACATCCTGATAAAATGTCAAACAAATTTGCTAACCCAGACAGATAAACATTTGCATAAAAATCGCAACAATCTATAAATTTGACGGAAGAGCATTTGTCATTTTGGTACGCGACAACTTTATATTTGCCGCCGAACCACCGCCGTCGTCGCCATGCGATACGTCGCCATACAAGAGATTACAACATCATTTTTATTAACTGATCTCATTTCAATTTTAATTTATTCGATTTGTATTTTGTTTTGTTGTTAGATGCGATGGCATGATGTGACATTATGAGCTCTCTGACAGATTGTTGGGTCTAAGGTAGATTAGGTAGGTAAAGTTAAGGTATAGTGTGTGAATATAGTGTTGTGACAGTAAAAGCTAACATATGAGCTGTCAAATAAAGTGATTTTACTTTTGTGTGATGAAGTGTGTTAAAGATTTGATTTGATGTTGATAATTTTTATTGTCATGATGTTTGAAGAAAATTAAAGGAAATAAGCGTAATGAAAAGAACAAAATAAGCATGACCAATATGGACTTAACTAGGCATAAGACAACTTGATAAAAAGAAATGCATAGTACAAATCTTTGACTAATTCTAACTTAACATGAAGCCGTTTTGGAATTATAGGCGTGGACGTGACGTGACAGTGGGGTCTTTCTTTTTATATTAAACAAAAACTGAATGCAAACAATGCATAGCTCATTTAATTCTTATGAGACAAGATACGAGCATTTAACCTTAGAAGACTCTGCTTTGCAGGTCTCCTAGCTAGAGAAATGATGGACGTCACGATATGTGGAGGGAATTGTTAAAAAAAAGATTCAATTTTATGTTTTTCGCAAAATGAATTATAAATTGTGTACCTTAAAGACAATGTAGAAAACCGTCGTAAGTTATTATGATTTTTAGAAGAAGAAAAAACATCAGTTCTTCAGGGAAAATGATTAGAAAGGCCGTTAAAATATTCGTGCATCTCAAATAGAAACACTCAAAATATCAGTTGCAAATAGCCTTTCAGTTATGGATGATGGCTTAGAAGGGGTAACGCAAATAAATGTCTTTCCCAAGAATTTAACTTACAAATATTCAGCTCTTTTATAAACAAGGAGATGCTCTGAACAACTGTCTATAACTTAATTGATTTTAAAATCCTTCCAATTATATTAATTTTATTATAAATTAAAAAAAAAAAAATAGAATTTCTAGAGCGGCAAATGATTTTGCCTGAGAGATCCAGTCCACTGAAAAGAGTTTTTAAGAGGAATATTTAACAAGGACCTTTAGAAGTAGTACATAGTTTAAGTAATTTTCAATTTTTTCATTCCGTTTTCGGTGTTTGATTGAGAATTTTTACGAGCATTGACAAGATCTTATCCTTCAAGAGACCCTTAAAAAAGAGTCTAATTGTGTTAAATTGTAATACGTCGGTGGCCAAAACCTTTCTTGCGTGTGTGGCACCGCCAGCAATCTTGTTGTAAAAAACGTAGTTCTCTGAATTCTGACTATATAAATTGATTAATTACCGAAAAAGCTGAACTAGACTCGTTTTCGAATAACTATTGCTCAATAACACCACCAAAAAACGCAACAAACAGTAAATTTTTCTTTTACTTATGTTTCTGAAAAATTAACTGTTTCGGATAAATTTTAGAATTTTATAGATAGAGTAGCATTTAAATATCCAAAATTATGGAATATTTTCAACCAATTGTCATAAAGATGATGTAATCGAATCGCTAAAAATAAAACTTATTGCTGAACTTCGATGACTAATTTGCATTTAAGTAAGATATCAGGCAGTAGTTTGAAGAAAACGAAACAAAAATAAGGATTTTTGGTCAAAAATACAAACGAAAATTAAAACCAATTTTCATTAATAATTTTAAGTGCTGATTAATAAAGCATAAAAGCATTGAAATTAAAAACAACAAAATAAATTGCATTAAAACACGAAACTTAAAGAAAAAACAATAAAAGACAGACCTACAGCTAACAGCATTGAATCCATTTTAAAATCTCGCAAAAAAAAATGATAATTAATGGAAAGTCATTAAAAATATCCAATTAATTTATTTTTAACAATTAAACAACAATAAGCCACACCAAGCAATATCACCCAAGACCCAACTTGTCAATGATTTGATTAATGTCATAATTAAAAAATAAAAAAAAAACAATAAAACTCCTCTGGCAAAAGTCTTTCTCATGCAATGGTCTTTTTTGTGAATCAATAGACAGCAAGTCGCACCCATATGCATGTTTAATTAATTCAAAGCTCTAAAAAACTTCACCTTTGATAATACTTACATTAATTTCCTTCATGTGACATAAGCTTTTGTGTCGGGAAGAAAATATGTATGCATGCAATGGTAACAATGATTTCATGTCTTTTGCGTTTCCATTAAAAAAAAAACCAACGTCATTCGACATCACGAATTTTAGCAAGAATAGCATTTTTTTTTAAATTTTTTTAGCATAAAATATTTTGATTGAAGTTTAATAATTCTGTATGTTTTTATTTTCTTGGTGGTCAAATTTAGCCATAAATTCCGCATTTGGCACACATCTAACACTTTATATTAAGTTTCTTTTTGTGTATCTACTAATTATTCTCATTTATGCGAATTTATTCAAAGCTTTACTGGCCAAGACCTTCAGGACCGTTTAAATTTTGTTTCTACAACTTTGTTTTATTTGAGACATATATATGTATATAAAACCCGTCTAGAGTGTCTATATAACACAATCATATTAAACTTATTTCAACTTTGCCTTAAGCGTCATAATTTCAAATTAAATTTCCATAAAAAATGAATTTCAAGTAGCTCACAAATCATGAACACAATTGCAAAATTCACAGACATAGACAAATATAAACAAATATTTGAATTACTTTATTCAAAAAACTAAGTCTCCTTGAATATATAGTAGTCAAAAATAACAATACTCTTCAAAATTAGGATGCCAAAATAGTGCGAGACACTTTAAGAATTGAAAGAAAAATAAAAAGTTTGTTGCTCAGCTCTTTTGTATTTGTTTTGATATTTTCGTAAAATATATTTTTGTTTAGATGATTATACCCTAGTCAATGTTTTCATAATTTTATAAGAAATTGAAACTAAATCTTTGCAAAATATAATTTGTTCTATAATATTATATGTATGTATGTATATGTAAATCAATTTTGCATATATACATACATAGGTACTATACAACCACTAAATCAATATTTAAAAAAATGTGCGGGTAATCATACATTTTTCAAGTGAAAAAAGAGGCTGGGATGCGACCCACACTGATAACTTCCCATCCCGTCTATCGATTTGTCTTGCTTAAAAGTTTGTCTAAATGTATCAATTCTTGCCAAATTTGCGTTCTATTTTTTGTAGATTTTATTTTTTTTATGAAAAAACGGACTGTTGGATTTTTATAAAAAAATTACTGAATATAAAAAACAATATTTTCTGTGAAATAAAATAGGTTTGAAGCCAATATTTGTAATTTTTGAAAAGCTATTTGAGCCGAAAATCAATTTTTACCAACTTTTATTAATTTTTTTTTAGGTTTTTATTTTTTGTAAAAAAACTGTCAGTTCGATTTTTCTCGAAATTTTTACTAATGTTGAAAACAATATTTCTTATAAGTAAAAATTAGTTAGAAGCCATAATCTCAAATTTTTGAAAAGATATTTAAGTCGAAAATCAATTTTTACCAACTTTTGTTAAATTTTTTTTTCGGTTTTTAATTTTTTGTAAAAAAACTGTCAATTCTATTTTTTTCAAAATTTTACTGAATGTTGAAAACAACATTTTTTGAAAGATAAAAGTAGTTTAAAGCCAATATCTCAAAGTCTTGAAAAGATATTTGAGTCAAAACTCAATTTTTACCAACTTTTTTTTTATTTTTTTAGGTTATTATTTTTTGTAAAAAAACTGTCAATTCGATTTTTCTCAAAATTTTATCAGATGTCAAAAACATTATTCTTCATTGCACAAAATTGTTTTTGAAATGAAATCATATTTTAGTCGTAAAATTTTCGAAGTGACAAATTTTTTTTTTCAGTTTTTTTGATTTATAAAAAAAACCGTTAATTGAATTTTTTTCCAAAAATATAATTGTTTTGTATCACGTTACAATATATAATATAAATTTAATTCAAGTCTCTAGCGTCATTGGTTCATGAGATATTTAGGGTTAACCAAAATTTACACCTTTTTTTTAAACTGCTATGGTAAAAAAACCACCCACGCAATTTTCTTGAGAGTCCTTTCTGCATCTTTCTGCCTTATTATCTGTATAACAAAATTTATTTGAAGTCGATATCTCTTCTGGTTCTTGAGCTATGGACGACGAAAAAAACGTCGCGAACGTACGGACGTACAGACGTACGGACGTACGGACGTACGTACACACGCACGCACAGACATCTTTCTAAAAATCTTTTATTTCGACTCTAGGGACCTTGAAACGTCTAGAAATGTCAAAATTTTCAATTTGACAAATCGGACCCATTACAATAACTTCCTATTTGAAGTTAATAAAGTATTACGCTCTTTGTCAATAAGAACTTATGTAACTGTTTATTTATAGTTTTAAATTAAATAAAATAAAAGAGGGTTTTGTAAAATTGCGTATAATAAAGGGATAAAAGGCCTTTATAATTTTGTTGTTGCTATTTTTCTTACATAATTTTATGTAACTTAATATTGTACAAGAAAAACTAAAAATGAAGCATAAGGACAACTTTAAATTCTTAAGTGCATCTTAAGAAATTTATCAATCGTGCAAAATGATTCAACTTAGTTTTACTTCCTTTTTTTTAAATTAAATAATATTTTTAAAAATATTTTGCTAGGTTATTATATTATAATTTCGGTATGACATTTCGTAATTCCTACTTTCTTCGATCTTTGATTTGTATGCCAATTTGTGATTTCTTTATTTGATATGCACTTTTTCTTTATAAGGCATTTCTATAGTTAAATAAGAATGTTCAATTGTTCATTTCTACTTAAAACATTCTAAAACACTTCTTTAATTGTTATATTCTTGGGTTTCAAATCCTTCTTAAAATCGTCTATGCTTTAGCGGGTTATCCATTTTACGGTTTCAAAAGTATAGTGCTGGAATTCGACACCTGTCAAACTAAGTTGTTTAACCAATTTTTTTTTTCAATTGAAAGTCTGACATTTACGAAAATCGATCGCTTAACTATCGCACAACACATACAAATTGTTAAAACCTACTTCAAAACATATCGTGCTTTAAAAGGAGATTATGGTTTACATAATCGTCTAACTACGCAAGCAATTGGCTAAATTGTTAAGAAATTTGAAGAGACTGGATTGGTTGCAGATGGTGTAAGGCCTGTGGATCATCGTTTTGCTCGTACCACTGAGAGTGCTGTAAGTGAAAGTGTTGCCGAAGAGCCGAATGTGTCGATTCCTCGTCGTTATCAAGAATTAGGACTGTCTTACCGCATATTATGGCGTGTTTTGCATTTGGATCTAGACCTACATACATATATAAAGTCCAGCTCACACAACAACTGAAATCAACTGACGTCGAATGGGTGCTTGAACAACAGGCGGTGGACGGCGATTTTTCGAACAAAACTTTCTTTAGCGATGAAGCACATTTCTACTCGATGGGTATGTTAATAAACAAAATTGTCATATTTGGTTTAATTGAAGAGAGGCCATTACATCCACAAAAAGTCACTATTTGGTACGCTCCTTTGTCCAGAGGTGTGATTGGACCTTACTTCTTCGAAAACGACGATGGAACGACTTTCACCGTCAATTCGGAGCGTTATTGCTATTGAATAATACGACTTGGAGAATATGTGGTTTCAAAAAGACGGTGCCAAATGCCACACAACTCTAGCGAATATGGCTTTATTGCTAGAGACATTTCCTGGCTGTGTTATTTCTCGTAGCTCGTGGCGATATCAACTGGCCACCAAGATCATGCGATTTGACACCACAGCAAAAAGTACAGCGGTGTTGATATCGCCACAAGCGACGCAGATAAACCTCTTAAATACTTATAAACCAACATTTGTCAAGTTATGCCTGAGATATCGACGAATATGCGTCAAAAAGTGGTCGAAAATTACCCCAAAAGAATCGATACTTTCAACAATTCGCGTTGTGTTTATTTAAATGATGTAGTGTTTCATACATAATGTCAACGTTCAAACTTTATAATAAAAAGAAATATCATGAACAAAAATATTTTATGCATTTTGTTTGCTTAAGCATTAACTTTGTATTTTTAACGCTTTTCAATACTTCTTTATAAAGTACAAACTGCAGCATTTTATATATTGGAGTTTTCCGTGGCGCAATAATTGTGAGAGTGTAAGACATTCCTTAGGTCTGGGTTTGATATCGTCGATGTTTGTATTTAAAAGCGTTGTAAAAATTCATTTTTATTTGTATAGATTACACTGGCAGACGTAATTACGTTTTTTTTTTAGTCACACAAACAAAACAATACTTTTTCAAAGGATTGAGTTGTCCTTTATTCGAATCTCATCTTAAAAATTGTCTATCACATCAGGTTTTTAAAATAGCCTAATTTAAAAAACTTAAAGACAACCAAAAACGGTGATTTTGAAAATAAGTTAAAGCGTGATACATTGTAAAATGATTTTACAAAGTACAAATCTTTGTTTTATTGATACAATCGTCAACTCGTATTGTAGTTTTTAACTAAATTTCTGAAAATGATCATTAGTTATTAGTCTTTATTTGACTCTATGTGAAGTGTTGAGGTGCTGATTGCGAATCAGAACTTTGATTTTAGCTTTCTGCTTAAAATTCAAAAATACCAGTTTAGAACATTATTTTACTTTGTATTTTGAAATACATGACAAAAACTTAATATAAAAGAACTTTTTACACAACGAAATCGTTACAAGAACAAAACGTACTTTTATACCGTTTAGCCTTTTTCTGCTGACAGCTGTTTTATAACAAATGGTTCAGAGTTTCTTTAAAAAATATTACAACTTGTGAACATTTTTTGAAAATTTGATGAAACTATAAACACCAAAAACCAAAAACGTGTAGAAGAATTTTGAGGTCGTATTTTAATTAAGATACCTGGATACCTGGTACAAAAACCTTGTTAAAAAATACATAAAAGATGCTAATACAAACGAATTTTTTCTTATGCAAGAGAAATTTGTATGTCTATGTAAAATTGGTACATAAGTTATAATAAGAAATATTAATGTCCGAAAAACTAATGCATTCTTTAAATTTTACTTTAAAATAAGCTTATTGGTTGGCGTGCAACAGGTCTCGAGTTCGATCCCCAGCAAAATTATAGGTAAATTAAAATACTTTAAATTATAATAATGAAAAATGAAAAGAAATATATATAAACGATTACTAAACCATATCGAGGTTGCAAACATATACCCTAATGAGCAGTTTGGGTTTAGAGCTAGTCACTACACAAGCCATCAAATTTTAAGAATTAAAAATTACGTCAAAAGTAACCTTAATTCAAAATTATCGACTGGTCTGGTACTTTTGGACATTGAAAAAGCCTTTGACACTGTTTGGCACGACACGGGTTAATTTACAAACTTATGATGTTTGGTTTTCCGACGTATCTAAATAAATTAATAAAAAGTTTTTTACAAAACAGAAAATTTGCTGCTTACGCAGGCAGTGTAAACTCTATTCTCTATAATATAGTTAGTAAAGTTCCACAGGGTCTGTGCTGGGACCCATACTTTTCAACGCTTATGTGTCCGACCTGCCATCTTTGGATGCAAACACTAAATTTGCTATGTTTGCTGACGACACATCACTTTTTTCGTCCAGCCTATTGCCTCAATGTGCTCTCAGTAGTCTACAATGCTCACTTAATATCCTACAAAAATATTTTCATAAGTGGAAAATCAAGGTTATTGCTCAGAAATCGCAAGCTATATGATCAGAAAATCAGATTTTTTTGCCACAAACTTTGTTACAACTAAACTCCGTTGATATCACTTGGTCTGAAAACTGCAAATACCTAGGGGTAACACTTGACAAGAAACTGACTTTTCACAAACATATTGCCAACACGATTAACAAAACTAATCTTTTAATACGAATTTTATACCCGTTTAGAAACCGCAAATCAGGTCTTGGTGTGCATAATAAAATTTTGATATTCAAAACTATTTTCCAGCCTATACTTATACTTATGGTGCTCCAGTGTGGTTTGACTGCGCTGAAACCTACTTAAAATAGCTTCAAAGAGTGCAAAACAAAATATTAAAATTAATGCTAAATTTGCCAAGGCATTATTCTACAGTCAGGCTTCATGATAAGGCTAATGTTAAACAACTCAAGTTTGTAATTTATAATTTGCAAGACAATTTTGTTAGACGATGTTCTTGTTATGATAATGAGCTAATTCTTAATCTCTTAAATTAGATATTTTATTTATATCGCCTTTGGGTTTATGTGCAATTTTTAGGTATCATATAACAGTTTTTTTCTTGTAGGTGTTCCCTTTTTTTTTTTTTATAATCAAGTATCAAGTATTTATATTGAAACTGTAAAGAATTTAATTTTCTATATCTCTTAAGTAAACATATATGCAAATGAAAAATATTATCGAACTACAATAATAAATAAATAAATAAAATAAATAATAAATAAATAAACATAATGCAAGTAAAAAAGACCTGGAAAGTAATACTAAAAGTAATCTTAAAAATGTTTTTCTTACATTTTATTTAAATTAAACTATTTAAGAAAGTATGTAATACTGAACTAAGAAAATCTTAAGTAACAATTTATCTTCTTAATTCTATCTATCGGACCGCCCACTTTCGCCTTATTTTTGGACGTAAATAGAGCTTAAATCGGTTTGAAATAAGAATGAAAGTAACTTTTCAGAAGGCTCTAATATTTCTATAAGTAATTCTGTGCTACTTGTGATGTTATGTACATACCTTCTATAGAAATACTAATTCTCATTAAACAAACATTGAATAATACAAAAACACAAATTATGTTAATTGGTAGATTTAAGAAAAAAGCAATAATACTTCTAATGCACTATACGAGTATTGCTTAACTCAGGAAAATATAAAAAGAATATCAAAATAAACAGAAACAAGAAAAAAAAAACAAAAAACAAAGAAATTCAGCAAAAGAAGTTCAATTGAAAAAAGTCATATGCAAATGTCTTAAGAGACTAAAATATTCATCATAAGATGAGAGAGTTTCTCTTTAAAACTGAAACATTTACATATTTGTTTTTTTTTTTTTTCAAGAGACGATTGAGATATATCAAGTAAAGCCAAAAAAATAAAGTTTTCTTGCCAAAACCACGCACAGACACACACTGACGATCATAAGTAGCAATGTTTTCGATAGCTTTCATACAATTCGACTATGATAGTGCTTCTGGCAAAGTGGTATACTAAAGTTTTCTTTTCTCGTGTATAACAGTTAGCCAGACCCAATGTTAACTTTTTGAATCGCTTCTCAAGCTAACCACCCAAGCCAAGACCAAGCCAGACTTATACCAACAACAAAGACAACTTCGACGACGATAATATGTTTTACCATCGATTTCCTCCTACCACTCGACTTAAGTTTAGTTGAGTCGCGAAAGTCGTCGAGTACGCTGGTTTCTCCCGAAAATTTTCAATTTTCAACCTTTGAATCCAGGTGCTGCTCTCTTTCTTATTTTGTAGTATAGATGTTATATATTTTTTGTTTCAAAAATTTCGATATTAAATCATCAAAAATCGAGTTGTACCATAAAACAAAATAAAATAAAATTTTAAAAATAAGAAGAAAAACAAAGAAAGAGAGTTAGACGATGGTTAGTTGACCATCTACCTTAACCTTTTTTCTTTTTGACTATTGTGAGATTATTATAAAATAAATTAAAAATATTGCACACAGTGGATATGGTGGCGTATTGCAGCAGTTAACATGACAATTAATATTCATTGGTTATAGTGGTCTTGTAATAATTTAAATATTTAGACGTCGTGATTTCAATCGTTTCGTCTTTCGTCGTTCCGCAATAAATCGATTTTTCTTCATTAAATATCTTGTGCACGTTGTTTGGCTGATTTTGTTGTTGTTGTTGTGAAAGTAACAAAATATTATTATATTATTTTTCTTTATAATTATATTTGTGTAGCAAACACACACAATTGCAAGCAAACAGAAAAATAATAAACGAATAGAAAGCGTTTTACCACCATCATCATCATCATCGTGATCGTCGTCGTTGTCCAGCGAAGCAAAGGCAAAGAATAAAAGTGAAATTACAGATTGCAAAAGAAAATATACACAACAAAAAAATTCGATTCGTTAATAAAATATTTGAGAAAATAATTAAAACATAAAAAGTATATGCACTATATCTATCCACTGGCATCGCCATCATTATTTTAAACTAATTTCTGTTTTATTTGTGGTTCTTTAATTCAAATTCGCTAAGTGGTTGTATAAATTTGTTGACTTTTAACATTTTTAGAAGTGGACGGAATTCCCCTCTACCACATCAGGATACCGTTTGTGTGAAAATAAAAATAAATATTAAAATACAAAATAATCGGATTTTAGATACTCCAATAAAAGTATCGTTAAAGTTAAGCTTTGGGAATACGATCACAAGAGTTTTTAGGTGAGTCTGTCTGCCTGCAAGGTCATTTAATTCTTACACTTTATCCAAATGCAGTTCAATGTAACGGTAGAACAGCCCTAAATGGCAAACTTTATGAAATAAATATTTTTAACTGCTTGAAAACTTCAACTTTGCTGTTGAAAACGAAGAAAGATAAAATATACAGTTTGTATACCAAATAAGGCAAAGGTAACTTTGTAAGACGGGAGTGTTGTTGGGTCGCTTCGAAGCGTCGCGTCGTCGTGTGCATATGGCGAGTGTTCGTTTTTTTTGTGGGCGGTTTTGGCAGGTTAGAAGGTGGGTGGTAATTACCACCTCAGACAAATGAGGAATTATAATTTAAAAAAAAAAACATTAAATATATTTTTTTCTTATACTGCGTGTGTGTATAGTTAAGCTGATGATTTGTATTTTAATTTGTTGAAGTATTCTTTTTATATTTCTTTTTTATTTTCTTCTTGTTTCATTATTTCATGTTAAAAATAATTGTAAATGCATTGCGTAAGAGTATTTCCTCTGGCGCGTAATGAGTCAAGGTGTCTTCTTGTGGAAATTGATGAGTGTAGTTACTTTTTGTTTTCAACTTATATGCAGACGTACGTACAAAGTCTGTAGGGACTTTTTTATATTTAATATGTTTATATGTATATTTGAGGTAAGAAAAAAACAAAAAGAATGCGAAAAATTTATATTTATTATAAGATTGGGGTTATATAATATGTATGTGTACCTTACCTACGTGTGAGGAGAAGATGATGCACATTTTTGTTAAATGAAGATGAAGAGGTTTTGTTCATTTTTTTTTGTTTCTTTTTTTTTAAACTTATTGCGGCTTTGTGTGTCATGCGGTGCTGTATGCTCAGATAAATTAGCCGGAATCTTTTTGAAGTTAAACAACATGAGTTTTTTTCTTGCATTTTAGAAGAGGAGATTTTAATTATTACAAATTAATCAAATTGCATTGAAAAACATGAGTAAAATCATTCACACTCTACACAGACTCAATACAGTTTAAAGGTTTAACAATTTTTGGTACAAACACATTTTTATGGAAAATGGTTAAATAATACATATAAAGGGTGATTTTTAAAAGCTATAGGAAAGTTTTTCAAAAAAAAACACATAAAATGCATGAAATCTTTATTTGAATCGATAGTACGGTTCATATAATTTAATGTTTGAAGATTATTTCATGCAAATGTTGACCTCGACTGCGCCTCAAATGGTCCATCCGTTTAGTTCAATTTTGTCATACTCTTTCCAACATTTCGGCCGGTTCTTACGAATAAATGCTTCAATGTTGTCTTCCAATCCGTCATTTGAAACGGGCTTGTCTGTATAGACATGAGTAAATAAAAGTTTGATATCATCTCACGGTAGCGCTCACCATTCACAGTTACGTTACGATTCGCATCATCTTTGAAGAAGTGCGGTCTAATGATGCCACCAGCCCATAAACCGCACCGAACTGTGACTTTTTCTGGATGCATTGGTAGCTCTTGCAATGCTTCTGGCTGAAATTCACTCCAAAATCGATAATTCTGCTTATTTACGTACCCATTGAACCAAAAATGAGCTTCGTCGCTCGCTGGAAGAAGCGCGCGATGAATTTTCTTAACAGAGCACTCATTTTTATAGTAAATTCAATAATTTGCAAGAGTTGTTCGTTTGTAAGACGATTCATTTTTAAATTATAGACCAAACTGAAGATGTTTGACAGTGAAACAAAACTCAAAACGTGCGTCAGCTGTTTAAACCAGTGTTGTCAAAAAGATAATAGCTAAAAATCACCCTTTAGTATTGGGATGTTTCTTACATGTTTCCCAATAAACTATCGAAAAAAGACTAAATCTTAGAAGAACCTGATAATTTAAATTAAAAAAAAAAAAACAAATTATGTAGTTTAATATACTTATGGTCCTTCCAAACTGTTAAAATACTTCCTCTAGTTTCATTATCTAATTTGTTTTTGTTTTTAAATAATAAAACCATTGGTTTCTTGGAACTTTAAATAGAATCAACAAAATTAATATGGTTTAATTTTAAATTAAATTTTTGGCATTGAAATTTATGGCACATACTATAATTAAACTAAATTAAATAAATTAAGTAAATTAGGCTTTTAAAAAGTAAAAAATAATTTATAAAATAACAGCTAAATTATATTTAATATTAAATGAAAACAACCATGGGAAAAATTGAAGGACCGTTTTAGCCAAACATTCACTTACAACTATAAACACTTTTAGGATTAATCTTAGTGATTAACATGGGAAACTAATTGGAAGATCAACTGATATTTAAGAATTTTGAAATCATCCCTTTTAAAGAAAAAACTCAAGGAATTGCCAAATTAAAATTAGATAACACTTATCAATAGAAGACCTATATTATAAAGACTGTTCAATTGAAGTTTTCGACCATACGTTCTTAGGGAAAAATTTCCATATTCGAAAATTTAATTTTTAATTATCAAATATTTAATTAATTTTTAAATTATCAAATATCGATTTATGCATTACATTTGAAATAAGAACAATTTATCCATAAAATCATAAGATAAATTTCTCATATTAAATTATTCATTAATACCAGGCGATGTGTATTTAAAAAAATACGGACCAACTTCATATTACTGCTGCTTTTTTACGAATTCATTAAAGTATTCCAAAAATTACCAAGTAAAATTTAAAAAATATTTAAAAACAAGGCTTATTTTATATATCTGTAGAACAAGTTAGTATGATTATTGTGTGACTAAAAATTGTGAGTACCAAGATATTTTATTTAACCAATATTTGTTTCATACTTTTCATTCAAGTAAAAACTTCATTTAATTAATATTTAAAAAAAAAACATCATTATTATTCCAAGTTTGTATATTATTTTTAATTTCTCGTAAAAGACATGAAAGCAATTTTTATAAACTTTGTTGGTTGATTTTTCTTTTTTCGGTATTTTGGGTAAATTAAAAGTTCCAAGTTTTTGATCTATGCACAGTACACGACAACTTCTTAAGTATTTTAATCAAAATATCTTACAAAATGATTTTGATGTGCTTAATAAGTTTTTATGTAATAATTTAATCTTAAATGCTAAATCACAAATCAACCCAATTTGTCAAAATAGATAAATTAAAATTTAAAGTTACCAAAGTAATTTGAGGTGTTCCACGGAGGAGTCATATTGGACCTTTATTTTGTATTCTTTTTATAAATTATATTTCTCATACATTGATACATTGAAATTTTCAAATTATTTGTTGTATACTGATGAGGGCTAGGATTTCCATGCAAATGCATATTTTCTTTGACAAACTTTAGAAGCAAGCGAACAAATTATCTTTAAGAATCATTCATTTTTTTTTAATTAATTTTAATTTTAAAATGGCATTCAATCGTTAGTGCATATTTTTGCATATTTGACTATAAATGCATATTTTGCATATTTTTGCATATTTTTATAATATATGCATATTGTTCCTTTATATTTAAAAAAAAATGGACATAAAATTAAAAAAAAACATCAGTTTTCAAAGTGAAAATACAAACAAATTCTTTTTTTTTTTAACCGATGCGGCGCCATACATGTTTAAAGCAACTAGAGGGTTAAAACTCTTTTATCCGAAGTTGATACATGTAACGTGTTTAGCTCATGCACTGCATCGAGTTGCAGAGGAAATGCAAAGTTATTTTAAAAATGTTTATTTATTGGTGGCAAACCGAAAACAAATATTTTTAAGGGCACCATCTCGCGTGGAACTTTTTAAACAAAAGTACCCTTTAACACCTCTTCCACCACAGCCTATTGTTACCAGGTGGGGAACTTGGCTACAAGCAGTTGCCTATTACGCAAAGCACTATGAGGAGTTTTAAGAAGTGGTTAATAATTTCGATGATCTGATGCTGTTGCAATTAATATTGCAAAAGAGATATTGAACCAGATTTTACTTAAAAGCCAAATAATATTCATTAACTCTAACTACAGTTTTCCTTGTGATACCATAACAAAGCTTGAGGGAAGGGACTCATTAAAAAATCAAATTGATTTAGTTAAAGATGCTGTTGTAAAAATAACTGCTGTTACGGATCTCTTGCTCCAGCCATACAAAAGAAGCTTGAGAATGTTCTAGCAAAAATTGAAGGGTTTTCAACAATGAAAAATATATTTAAGGCATTTACATTGAGTTGCAGTAGTGAAAATTATTTGAGAAACTTTACAACCGATGAAATTCTTTCCTCTAAGAATGCACCACTTACGTCAATTGACGTAGAACGTTTATTTTTCGATGTATAAGACGTTTCAAAGGCCCAATCGCCAAAGCTTTATTTTTAAAAACCTTAAGAAGAATTTCATCATTTATGTCAATTTTTCTATTGTCTGTGTTATTTTGAAGAAAAAATGTTATTCAAAGGAATGTCTTTTTCTTATGTTGATGTAATTTTTATTTATTGTTTATGTTTTGTGTATTTTTAACTTCCCATAGGAAGTTATTGTAATGGGTCCGATTTGACAAATTGAAAATTTTGACATTTCTCGACGTTTCAAGGTCCCTAGAGTCGAAATAAAAGGTTTTTAGAAAGATGTCTGTGCGGGCGTGTGTACGTACGTCCGTACGTCCGTACGTCCGTACGTTCGCGACGTTTTTTTCGTCGTCCATAGCTCAAGAACCAGAAGAGATATCGACTTCAAATAAATTTTGTTATACAGATAATAAGGCAGAAAGATGCAGAAAGGGCTCTCAAGAAAATTGTGTGGGTGGTTTTTTTACCATAGCAGTTTAAAAAAAAAGGTGAAAATTTTGGTTAACCCTAAATATCTCATGAACCAATGACGCTAGAGACTTGAATTAAATTTTGTATTATATATTGTAACGTGATACAAAACAATTATATTTTTGGAAAAAAATTCAATTCACGGTTTTTTATAAATCAAAAAAACTGAAAAAAAAATTTGTCACTTCGAAAATTTTACGACTAAAATATGATTTCATCTCCAAAACAATTTTGTGCAACGAAGAATAATGTTTTTGACATCTGATAAAATTTTGAGGAAAATCGAATTGACAGTTTTTTTACAAAAAATAATAACCTAAAAAAAAAATAAAAAAAAGTTGGTAAAAATTGAGTTTTGACTCAAATATCTTTTCAAAACTTTGAGATATTGGCTTTAAACTACTTTTATCTTTCAAAAAATGTTGGTTTCAACATTCAGTAAAATTTTGAAAAAAATAGAATTGACAGTTTTTTTACAAAAAATTAAAAACCGAACAAAAAATTAACAAAAGTTGGTAAAAATTGATTTTCGACTTAAATATCTTTTCAAAAATTTGAGATTATGGCTTCTAACTTATTTTAACTTATAAGAAATATTGATTTCAACAGTAGGAAAAATTTTGAGAAAAATCGAATTGACAGTTTTTTTACAAAAAATAATAACCTAAAAAAAAAAATAAAAAAAAAGTTGGTAAAAATTGAGTTTTGACTCAAATATCTTTTCAAGGCTTTGAGATATTGGCTTTAAACTACTTTTATCTTTCAAAAAATATTGTTTTCAACATTCAGTAATATTTTGAAAAAAATAGAACTGACAGTTTTTTTACAAAAAATTAAAAACCGAAAAAAAAATTAACAAAAGTTGGTAAAAATTGATTTTCGACTTAAATATCTTTTCAAAAATTTGAGGTTATGGCTTCTAACTAATTTTAACTTATAAGAAATATTGTTTTCAATATTAGGACAAATTTTGAGAAAAATCGAATTGACAGTTTTTTTTACAAAAAATAAAAACCTAAACAAAAAAATTAATAAAAGTTGGTAAAAATTGATTTTCGGCTCAAATAGCTTTTCAAAAATTAAAAATATTGGCTTCAAACTTATTTTATTTTACAGAAAGTATTGTTTTTTATATTCAATAATTTTTTTATAAAAATCCAACAGTCCGTTTTTTCATAAAAAAAATAAAATCTACAAAAAATAGAACGCAAATTTGGTAAGAATTGATACATTTAGACAAACTTTTAAGCAAGACAAATCGATAGACGGGATGGGAAGTTATCAGTGTGGGTCGCATCCCAGCTGGTTTAATTTTTGAGTGTACCTACTTGTTTTTTAGTTCCTTAAAAGATAAAATAAAAGACTGATTTTTTATAAAAACTGTATACTAAGTCTTTTTTTGTGTTCAATTATATGATTTTAAATGCATATTTTAAGTGCATATTTCCCATTTTTAAGAGCATATTTTAAGCGCATATTTTGCGTTTTTAAGTGCATGGAAATCCTAGCCCTACTGATGATGTACATTTTTGTTTAACAATAAAATGTGTATCTATTATTGCAGGATGATCTACTAACGAATTGACATTGTGGTGTAATGGAAATTTAATTTTTCTGAATGTCTACAAGTGTCAAAGTTTAACTTGTTTTAGGCGAAACTCACACATTTTGTTTGATTACTCGATTAATGATATTATTTTAGAAAAAGTTACTAAAAACATATCTAGGAGTTATATTTGATCACAAACTTATCATATTGATTTTTTTAGTAAACAAAGCTTACATGATTCTAAGTTTTCCCTGAAGGAACACAAATGAGTTTTTGATCCTTACGCACTCGAATGTTATTACATTGTAAGATCTAATCTGGAGTATTGTAGTGTTATTTAGAACCCGTATAAGAAACTCTCATTCAGAAAAAGCACAGACATTTTTCACTTTGAATTAATTGAATTGGAATATTAAAAGACCTCCATATTCTAGGTGCGATCTTTTTGGTATGCAAACGATTGAGTACTGAAGGATATATTTTTCAATAACGATAGTATAAGGTAGTGCTTTTCACTGCCTTGATATTTTTCATATATTTTCAAGAAATCGTTTTAAAAAAATGTAATGCTAGTTTTGCTATCTAATCGACGCATAGATTCTTAAATTGTTTTTTATTTATTTACTAACTGTAATAATTGTAAAATGAGTATAAGGTGAAATTGTTGTTTGTTTTATTTTTCCACTTAGATCAAAGTGAAAAAAAAAATTGAACAACAACTTTCTTTTATTTTAATCACTAACCGCCCCTTTTTGTAAAATATACCACCCATAAATTTGTTTCACCAGGTGGCCGTTTTGTACCGAAAAAAAAATACTTACACAAGTATAGTAAATAATAATAAAATATTAATGTTTAAAATTTTCATAGCTATTTACATTTAAATAGTTCCTCCTACTCAAAATCTAAAATTACCCACCACTATGCTATACCAGTATTTTGATGACCCTCTTTATTGACTTCTTTATTTTTCAATTCTGAGCCACCATCAGCCGCTGATGAAAATGCATTACACGATTTTCTTGAAAGTGCATTAAAATATTATAATATTATTATAAAATTCTCCCCCTGCTCTTTTATCGTGCGGTGCGATATGCGTTGTCGTCGCTGTCGATTGCACATGAATTTCTTGTCACGTAATTCTTATTAATAATCGTATACTCTCTCACAAATCGGTTACATATTGGTTGTTAGTATAAATGAAATGGAAAAAAAAATATAATAATAATAATAATATTTATTACATTGAGTAAAAACAAAACCAATAACAAAGTTACTTCTAAGTGAAGCGACTTGTAAAGTCGCTTCCGAACGTCCGCCTCGTCGTCGTAGTCGGAGTTATCGTCGAATTCGTCTTCGTCTGTGATGTTTAGGGTCAATCACCGATACGTGTTGGCGTGTTCAATGCTTAATACTTCTTCTTAGTCGACGTATTCGAAATGGATAGTTTGAGTACCTCTACCTAGTTCTTTTTCTCTTGTGCCCAAAGAAAATTCAAAGCCACAGAGTGCATTTTCAAATACGTGCTGCTTTGTTAAAAATAGAAAATATATTTAAAATGGCATATGACATTATAAGGTATACACACACAGGTATGGCTTAAATTTGACATTCAACCTGAGGAAGCAAAAATATTTGAATAAAGTGCATCGGAATGAAATTTTTTGTTGTCAAAAAGAAAACAAAAAAGAGGAAAATTGAAATTCAGATGGCGCTCTAGGTTATTAAAATACCAAATTATGACTTTAAACAAGTTTCTTCGATTATTATTTATAAAAAAGGAATGTCGGGGGCAATTGTTTATTTTTTCAAAAACTTTTTTGAGTTTTTGAAAATCCGTCTATATTTTTACCTTTTTTTACTCTGTCTGGTTTGCCTCCACCATGCTTTTACTTTTATACTTTTAATAATTTAAATTATTTAAGTAATGTAAAAGGAAATTGAAAAGAGCTATAACAATATGGCGATATACTATATACATATGCATATGTATGTATGTAAAATTTTAAATCATTTAATTTTTTTTTAACTTGAAGATGTATTTGTAGCTAAGTGAATAAGTTAAGTATTGTTACAATCAAAATAGTTAACAAGGTTTTTAAACTAGTAATCAAATGAAAATTTCCCGAAGATTTTTGGTGAAATAAGGTTTTTGAGATATCAACTTTTAAAATTCGAAAAACCATCATATTATGCTTTTAATGGAAATGTTGATAAATAAAAAAGTTTGGTTTTAATAAAATGTGTGATAGTTTTCTGAATCTGTTACACCATCTGAAATTAAAAATGAGGCTGGGATGCGCCTCTCACAGATTGATAACTTCCGTCTGTCGATCTGTATTTAACTTTAACAAAATATTAACAACAATATATGTGTGAGATACAAATTTTTTAAAGTCAATATCTTTCTTTGTTCTCCTAACTTTTGAGTTGAAAATCATATTTCTTATCAGTTTTGTGTGGTTTTTGTTGCTTTTCGTGTTTTGTAAAAAAGACGTCAATTGATTTTTTTCTAAAAAAATAACTAAAAGTAAGATGAAATTAGTTTGAAGGCAATATCAATTTTTAACAACTTTTAGTAATGTTTTATTAAAGGTTTTTATTTTTTGTAAAAAACCGTTACTTCGCTTTCTCTTAAAATGTATTACATGTCAATTTCTTCGTCGCAATAAATTATGTTGGAGGTACAATCATTTTTTATCTGTAAAATATTCGAGTGGACAAATATTTTTCTTCAGTTTTTTGAGTAATAAAACAACCGTTAATTGAATTTATTTCAAAATTACATTAATTTTTTATCACTTCACAATATATAATATAAAATTCGATTCGAAGTCACTAGCGTCATTGGTTCGTGAGATATTTTGGATCAACCAAAAGTTTCACATTTTTTAAATTGCTATAGTAAAAAAAAATACACCCACTTAATTTTTTTAAGTCCTTTCTGCAACTTTTTGTGTTATTATCTGAAAAGCTAAATTTATTTGAAGTGGGTACTCTACTGGTTCTTGAGATATGTGCGACAAAAATGGTACACCCGCATACACAGATATCTCTCTAAAAATCTTTGAGATTCAAGGGACGTTGAAATTTTGGAAATGTCAACATTTTCAATCTGAAAAATCAGGCCGATTACAATAAATGCCTGAGCGAACTTAATAAGTATACAATTTTTGAAAAATATTGAAAAACAAAAACACTAACCCATTCATTTCAAAATGGTTATCGCAACCACATGTCTTATGAAAACAACTCCTTTTTATTGTTTCTATAGAAACAAATCATGTCTATTAAATCAATTACTTTGCTCCACAATCTTTCAAAATATATCTTTAATCAATTTTTGACATTTTTTCTTTCGAGAAGTTCACAAAATGCATAGTATTTGCAGGAATTTGTATGGTTCATTTTAAGCACACCCAACACAATGTTTATATAACTAAAGTAGCATACAAAAATTAATTAACATCATTTAGTTCCCAAATTAACAATGATGTCATTTTTGTCTATATTACTTTTTATTGAGATTTTTTTTTAGGATTTGGATTCCCTACCACTGTAAATTACCACAAAAAAAAATAAAAATAAGAAGAAAATAATCGCTGTTCAAATCAGTTAACTAAACAAACTAGCCAGAGCCACCACTTTCAATAAATTGATGCCAAAGGTTAACTATTCACAATCTTCCATCCAATCCCCCAAATCGATTTTTTATCGAATAAACCAGCTATGTATACAAACAAACTTTAAAATTAACGAATTTTTTGTTTTTTTGCTTTTATGTAACCATAGGCTACACGAGACTATGAAGCCTATGATGCTCAAAACTTAAAAAAAATTAATATATAAAAGAAAAAAACTACAACAGCAACATAAATTGTTGGTCGTGCTAAAAGAAGTTATAGCCTTCTTTAGTATAAACAAGCAAGTCATTGCAAAATGAAAGGTAATTCACTGCACTGTTAAAATATACCAACTGAATTTACCAATATTTATTTTTTTTCGGTACATACATATTTAAACGTATATCGATATATCTTTAAGCGTGAGTGAATGTATCTTTATCTTCTGAACTATTAAATAAAATATCTGCAATCATTGAAGATTATCGAATTGTTCAATGTTCATACACAAAAAGATGTATATTTGGATCTGACAAATTAGGAAACTCAAAGTTGTCACACAAAAAGAAAAATAGAAAGTTGCACATAAACAAGACCGAAATCAGCAGCAATAACAACAACAACAACATAGGAGTAACACAACTTAAAATCTATGTTTGGAAAATGAAAAAAAAAACGTGTTTTTCAGCTATGTTTTTATTTTATATCTTGACTTTTTGGTATCTATCTTTTCCGCAACTCAAAATAAAATTATTTTTGTTAGTATTTGCTAAGAAAAGTAATCTTCTTTAAAGCTGTTGTTTTTCGTTTTGCATTATAATTTATAGCAACCTTGAATAGATGAATGCAAAATTATACTGAAAACAAAAGTATTTCAAGATCTCTTGTGAGTTCGTTACAAAGTTGTTAGTTTAGTTTGTATATGCATTGCTTTCCTACGCATAAAACTCGGACGGAAATTCCACCCATCAATTAAAATGTTTATGTTGTATTTTTTTTATTTTATTTTCATTGAGTCATCGCATAATGCCAAGAAGAGTTGGCATTTTCTGACAAATGTAAATTTTGAAATATTGCATGCTATTTTTGAAATTAGGTTTGTTGCATCATATTGAAAATCAATCATTTTTTAATTAAATATTACAAAAATAAAATATGCTCACATATTTTTCGGTTAGCATTTTTAACAAATGTACAATTTGAAATGTTATGTTTATTTGAAGTTTTGGAATTATGAATTTTCTTTCATTTCATAAGATTTTCCAATAATAATGCAGCAGCTGTAAGTTTTGAAAAGTTGTCTTTTGAAATTTGACAAGTAAAAACTTAATCGTTAAAACAAATGGAACAATAGCAATATTTTTTCAGCTCATAAATTCAACTCCGCAAAGATGTTTTACTTATATTTTGGTAGGAATGTGTAAAGCTTCAAATTTTGGAATTCTATCTTTATTCTCAGTTTAAACAGATAGATAGACTTATCAAAATTTATAAATTAAAGTTATGTACTTGCATATTCGATAATTTTCTCTTGAAGAAAATGTAATGTTGTGACCCATGAGAGCATTTGGAGGACTTAACCTAGATTTGAGGAAAATACAAGAAAAAGTTCACAGTTTTTTGAAATATTTTATTTGCGTAGAAAAATAATTTAAACGGCAAATGAAAGAACCATTAATAACCTTCAAATAATGTTGTTTTTAGTTTTTTTTTACTTTCAAAGATATGTACTTCAATATTTTCAAAAACTTGTTGAAACTGCTCATCTGTCCTCAATTGTATTGATTGCATTAAATTTGGTATTATTTGAAAGATAATATATTGAGACTTTTAAAAGAATTGATATTTTTTGGTATTTTGGAGACAAAGATATGTTAGAAGTGTATTTTAGGATCAAATTAGTTCCGGGATTGAATCTGCTAGATTTTTGATAAATGTCAGTCAAAATAATCGAATTTGATCTATGTAAGGTGATAGTCAAATTGATACCTTAAAAGCTGGGGTGGAATCGGCTAAGGTGATTGTTGATTGTTGACAGTCAAAATAATCGAATTTGATCTGTGTAAGGTGATAGTCAAATTGATACCTAAAAAACTGTCACTAGAAAAATTTAATATTCATTTTCCTACAAATATGTCGTTTCTGAATAGGTAGTGCTACCAGACGCTTACAAAAACCGAATGGAAAATTTTTTTAGTTACCCTTTTTAGGTACAAAAACACATTCTTGTGACCGACAAAGCTTACGTAATTCGAAAAAACACAAGAGAAATAAGAATGTTATTTAAAAACAGCCAATTTGATACTTTTATTTATAATTTTATAGGAATCATTTTAAAATTTCACCATAGCAACAATGAATTGTGACAATAATAATCAGAAATTGTTCAATCGAATTGAATTGAGTTGAATCATCTTACACAGACGGAATGAAAATGATAGTCAAATTTGACTATCAAAAATATGATAGTCAATTATCAGCTTAGCCGATTCCACCCCTGTCACAACAAAAATGTGATAGTCATTTTCAAATAAATATGTTTATTCCGAATAGAGCTACCAGACGCTTACACAAACGACTGAAACATTTTCTTAGTTAGTTATTTTTTCGTAAAAAAAAACACATTCTTGTGACCGACAGAGCTTACGACATTTGGAAATAACAAGAAAAATAAGAATATTATTCAAACACAGCCAATTTGATACTTGTATTTAGATATTTTATAGAAATCAATTTACAATTTCAACAGAGCAACAATCAATTTTGACAATTCTAGTCTGAAATTGTTCAATCGAATTGAATTGAATTGAATTGAATTTAATTGAATTGAATTGAATTGAGTTGAATCATCTTACACAGACGAAATGAAAATGATAGTTAATTTGACTATGATAGTCAATTATCACTTTAGCCGATTTCATCTTTGTTTTCTATTTAAGATGATTAATCTAAATTTTGAAAAAAAAAAGATATTTTATACCAAAGCAAACAAACATTGTGTTAGCTTTGAGTCATAAAAATGATTATCGTTGAAAAAATTTATCAAATACAAGCGAAAAATAGAACTCCATATTCATTTAATAGGAACACCCTGTTAAATTTAACATTGAAATAAATGTATGTACACATAAATCTCACAAACATGAATGAACTCAGCATTTGGCGTTCATTACCCTCTATTTTTGTGTGTGTGTTCTATTCAGTAAATTTCTCCTTTCAAACCTTTCTCTTTGAATATTTTTATTATTATTCCAAATAAAAGATACAAAATTATCTAACTTCTATGTTTAAACTTAATCAATTGGTAAACAAAAAATATGAAGAACAAAAGAAGTTTAACATAATATTCTCAGAGCACCTTTGATTAATCATTAATTTTACATGTCGTTGACATTGTGATGAGGATGACTCTTAAAGTTTAAAGGAATTCCAACAGATCTTCTGCCCCTCTGGCAAATCATTCAAGATGAATGACAATGAATTGTGCGAAAATCAAAACCAAAATAAAATTCACAACTCACTTTTGAATCATCGAAGAAAACAACATTTGCAATGTTTTATAGCCTGTCTATAATCAAAATGAATAAAAATAAAGAAAAAGAAAAACACAACTGAAAGAAAAATCCAAATTAAACTAACCGAAAAATGTTCATTTAACATTCTTAACAACAGAGGTATACATAAATATATACATATGTACCTCTGTCTGCATTGAACATTCTATGATAAAAGTGAAAACGTAGTTTTATTTTTGTTTGTTGAGCTTTAATTCCTAATTATTTGCAATTAGTTGATGGACGTTTGTTTTTTGATACATTTACCCGCATTAATCTACTTAAAGACTTGGAACTTAGCCAAAAAAAGTAGCAAGAAATATAAAATGTTATAAAATGTATCCATCACATGCCAGCCACCTGCTTTCACATTTGCCACTCCATATCCAAAACACATGGATACCATCAAATGTAATGAACTCAGAAATAACTCACAGCTTATTGTTAGACAAGAAAAACCTACCCATACAGTGGGGTAGAGCAGCGGCAGCAGCAGCAACAACAAAACAAAAATTGATGATATGATGCGGGGAAAATATACTATCCAAAGCAATTATAGTATAGCGCTACTCGCTGGCGCTGCTAATATCCGCGGTTGGGTTAGGAGAGAGAGTTTCTATTTTTCGACTTGCTGCTCCAATGCAACAAGTAGTGTAAATTTGCTGCTTAAGTGTAAAGACAAAAGAAAAATACGAGTTCACGAAAAAAAACATCAAAACGTTTTTCATGACTATAAAGCAAAAAACTCTTCGTATATACAAAAAATCAGAGCTCAACAACTATGTTGTGCACCACTTGCACTGCCAGATTTATTCAAGCGGAAAAAATTGTATCTATAATATATGCTTTTTAAAGAGTTTTCACTTTAGTTTTTTGAGTACTTGCAGTTGCCGAGAGAGAAGCAGATGTAGCAGCAAAAACAAATATGGTATTCGCCGAGGAATTGACTTCCTCTCGTGGAAAATGTCGTATGAAAGCCTGATTTTCAGTTTTCACATCTATACACAAATGCTTGCACCAAAGATATTTAAATGTTTGAGTAATTATTGAGTAATGTTTATATCGAAATCGAGTACGCACTTAAAGAGATTTATTAAAGCTAACTAACTAACGCGACTTGATGAAGTGAAAAAAAAGATACAAAAAACACGTTTCTTTTCTTATTAAACTTAATAAACCTTTTTTCTTAACGAGTAGTTTAAATGCAATTTCAAAGAATTTGTCGTTAATGATTGTCCGTGGGAGAAGTTATTATGTTAAGTTTTTTGTTTTCAAGTACAAAGTTATGTTAGAGGAAGTTAAATTTTTAACAAGGAAAAACTGAAACACAATGTAGGAAAAAACAGAAAAAATCGCGTGTGCGTAAGGACTTTCTCCACATTGACGAACGCGACGTTAATGTGTAATTAACATAGGTTTTTGTGGTAAGCTTGTTGATCTTGTAATTTATTGTTGTTGAAATACCGTCCGTATTGTTGAAATTACATATCAATTTCAAGATTAAACGAGAACTTGATATGAAATTCATACATACATATGAAAAATTTTATAATTTGTGTGAACTTTAAATGTGAAACAAAAGAGCTGGGAAGCGAACTTGTTTTTGTTTTGTTTATTTAGTGATGCAAACTTTGGAATAGAGGTATTCCAATGAAGAGCTAATATTTGGATCATAAAAATAGTATGATTTATGGGAGAATTCTTATTATTGTCTTTTTGAGAGCTCTGGGTGTTTTAGAATGTTCAGATAACGAAGGAACGGTTTTCTTTTGCAAAACTTGTCTTTTATGTTATGTTGGCAAAAAACTTGTTTCTTTGTGGTCCAAAGAGAGGATACAAAATAAAATAGTGACGGTAAATTTTTAAAGGAAGAATTCTTAAGAAAGAAACATCGTTTAGAAGGCTATGGTGGTGGTGGTGGTGGTGGTGTTTAAGCTAAGCTCATAATTTAGAGGATTAACACTTTAAAAAATTCAAAATGTGTGTCGATTTTTTTTGTTGTCATTGTAATAAAAAGTAATTTTATAATATTTAAACTAATTTAATAAATGTTTTCAACATAATTAAATATTGGATTTTATAAGACCAAAGCTGTTATAATTATCATTGTATGTTTTCGTTTTCAAAAATATTTAAAAATTTTGTCACCTAATTATTTTAATGGTTGTAATCTTTTTTGTATGAGTATTATAAAATGTGTAAAAGAAATTCTATGTTTGATTAGTCGAAATGTACCCTTCTACTCCTTACAAAGGATAGACTTTTTGATTGTTCCCACTTTTGTTAAAATTAATGCCCATATATGAGAACATTACTTAATTTTATAACATTTTGTAAATACAATGAACATTGTATAAAAAATGTACTTTTCAAAACAATTTGTAATAAGATTCTGATGTAATTAAATTAACGAGTTATTAATAGCTTCTTTAATCAATCATTAAGATAATTTAACAAAGTTTATTCGAAAAAAACTAAATTCGGTGTAAATTTAAACTTGTAATCGAATTCCTTGTCAAAATTTTAGTTTTTTTAACTCAGTTAAAGATAAAATAAGAACTCTTTTTTTTCTTTTTCCTTACTTAATGAACTGAGAGTTTCGAATAACCAGTTTTAATGGTTTTAAAAGTCGAGTTTTTAAAAGGCACGAAAGATCTCAGAAGCAAACTTGATACATACAACTACAACATCTATAAATATTGTTATAGTCCTTAGGTAGATAAACTAGGCGTCTTTTACGTGACTTTATTTAATTAGATTTTTTTCAACCACTGCTGCTTTCATCTTTAAATAATAGAGTGATGGATTTTCTGACTCTTATCTAGTACAGTTCATTGTTGGAAATATGATTGAGCTAGAAATTTCTTGTGATGTTTCCTATCGTTTTTGTTATTGGACCACATCACAAATACCTCCTTTTTTTCCGGGTACGATTGCATCTTCAGTTTGGTTCTATCTTTTTTATGTTATTCCAAGATACTTAAAAATGAGTACTATCTCTCCCGAGTTGTATGCAAAAATTATTTGGAAACACGACCATAGAGGTTTCAGGCTGAATATCTTGTTTTAACCTCCTAGATTTATGCTTCCCTCTACGCAGCATATCCACTAATCACCAATTGCAACTAGATTTGAGATAATTTGCAGACTTATTTGACTCCGTTTTAAACTTCAAACTCCTCTTATAATTTTCGTCTATGCAAGACTTACCATTTCTAGTCATCTTAAGTCGCCTTATAATAGTAATAAGTTTGTACAGGATATAACTCCTCGTAAAACACCACTGTTGGACTGTCACGCCAGAGGTCTTGGGTTCAATCCCTGCCTGTGCCATCTAAAGTTTTTTTTTTCACGGGTACTGCCTCCTGCGAGGAATTGACAAATTCTCAAAGAGTAATTCTTGCCATGAAAAGTGCCTCCTTAAATTACCCGTTTGGATTCGGCTTAAAACTGTAAATCCCCTTCATTCCTCACAACATTACTCGCACACAGGAATGGTTGAGAATTATAAGTCACTAGGCCCTAGTTCTCAACGGACTGTTGCGCCACCTAATTTTTATTTTTTTAGATAGGTCAAAGTATTTTTTTTTTCATTTACAGAGTTAACTCAATTATGAAAGATAATACTTTATAAATTACTTTAAGAATTCAGTATCATCATTAACAGTTAAACTTTGTTTAAAAATTCTAAACCAATTTTCTTGCAATTTCAAATTAAGGTATTTGAATTTTTTGATTATGAGTTAATTTTCTAATTTCAAAAATAAAAACAGAACACATTTGGAATGTCTACTATGACCTGTTTACACAAAGTCCATGTTTAATAAATAACACCCACTCAACAAATAATACCAAAGTAAATCAACAAAAATACTCACGTACATCCCACGTGATTTTTGTACCCCATTATTTGTAATTAACATAAAACAAATCTTTTTTCGGTACCTTTATACATCATACCATACCTAAATAATGTAAATTCATTACAAGTACATTTAAATTAATTTATGGTCAGCCTACTTTCAGAACTTGGCCTAATTCTTGTAAGCTTATATAGTTTCACAAAATCAAACAAAAATAAAAAATACTATATATGTTCACCTTCCCTCATTACACACAATGATTTAAAATTTGTATATATATTTCCTTCATACCATAAAATCCACCAAAAGATCCACAAATTGCATAATAAATTCAAAGATACTTGCTTAAACATTTATACCAAAATGATAGTTAAACAAATCTATCTATATACTATACAAAAATCCAGCCTAAAGTTGTTGGCCGTCAACAACATTTTTATTCAAATTATTCAAACTTGCTGAGAGTAAGAAAACAAAAATTAAAATCAGATATGCAGAGAGATAATTTAAAGAAATACATTTTATCACATATAAATACTTCCATCAACACCATCGATGATTGCGCTATTATCATACACTAAAACCGCGTGTGTGATGATATTTTCTAACGAAACATTTAACTTTTAAAATAAACCTAAAATGCCATTATGGGTTATGTATTGAAGAATTAAAAAAATAAAAAACAGACAAGACGAGACAAAAACTATAAAATCAACTTCTCAATGATATATGCAAATTAATCCAAATCAGTTGTTCTCTTTTATTTTTCTCACACATTTTTATTATGTTATCTTTTGCTTCTTTTTGTGTACCGTAATATAAACCTCCCGAAAAATAAAATAAAACAAAATCCAAAAAATCGCTTATAATTTGAAGTGCAAATAAATCGCAAACTTTATCAAACCATCATCATCTTACTTCAGTCACAGAGTCAGTCATAGACAAACAAACGTGACATAAACATTCAACCTCAAAAAGACATATTTTTATTTGTGTGTCTTGGTTTAGAGTAGGTAGAAGGTAGCTCCACCTTTCAGACTCACTGAAATACATTCCACCATAGAGAACAAAGTATCTTTTGAGACAATAAGATACTCAAAAAACAAATTGGTTTGCATCAGGAAAATGCGCAATGTAGGTGTGTGTCTTTAATAAAACATGAGTCGAATACTCGTAGTAACACCGAGTGAGAATCTTATCGTGCAAAGATATTTACCTATTTGCCTCGAACAATGAAAAGATTCTATGTTCGCATATGACTATCCGGCAAGCATTTGGTAACATCACCACCATCTATGCCATCAGCAGCAGCAACAAAAGCAGAAGCTGAAGCAGTCACAGTAATGGTTGAATCTCTTCGACTTGCCTATAGGCTCTGGTGAGCGAGTAGTGCCCTTTTCTGCATTTGTAGTGCCATTGACAAAATAATATAATATGGCTAAAGCGTGGCTATGCGGTCGGTGGTGGCCTAGCTGCGACTGTGCTACGTGAAGGCAAACGACACCAATTCATTCGAATAAAATTGGTATTCTAGCAATCGTTTGGTGGTTTATACGAGTACCTACTTCTTTTGGTGGCACTTCTCAAGAAATGTGTAGACACACACACGACATGACTCGTACGGCACAGAAAATATACAAAAAATATTTAGCGCAATGGATTTCCTGACTTGCTTACTCATTACGTGTATCTATTTACGCAGATTGATTTTATTTTCACAATTTATTTGTCCGTCCGTGTGTCCGTTTGTCCAACCGATTGTTCGGGAATTTGTGTACACATAAAAAACTCTTATAACGCATATTACAACTTATATACCTTCTAGCTACATAGTGATGTTGTTCATCCGTTTACAAAACCAACCAACCAAGCTAGAAAGCCATATGAGAAAAGTGGGAAGAACGAACGTATGCCTGCTGCATAATAAACACTCGATTGTCATTCAAATTAGGTTCGCTAACCTGTGATGGCAGACTCTTCACAGAACTTTATCAAGACATCACCATCATCATCAAAGCAGTCAGTAAAAGACGCACGGTGGCGGTGGCGATGGCGATGGTGGTGAGGAGTTATCTTTGTCCAGCAGTGTTTATATTTGTCAGAGAGAGATTCCCAAAATGACACAATATGATGATGACGCGAAATATGAGCCCATTTGCCAAAGCTCTTAGCTTAAAAATATAAACATACAAAATAATAACTACACTGACAGGAGGTCCCACCTTTTCATCATACTCCGTATAATTTTTGTTTGCAATTTTTATAAGATTCTCGTGTGAAATTTCAAGAGTAGTGTTGTCAGGGATTTGAAGAAGCAAAACAAAAAACAAACAAGTCTTGAAGGAGTGTGTCTGCTAAAGTGATGTCTTAATTTATGCGAATTGGTAGATAATGCAGTTTACTGGAAACACCAACTTTACAAAGAAACTCTTCAGATTACCATCTTTCTGTTTTTTAGTCTGTGTATTATCTGTTGGATAATTTTTACTTCTTCGCATTCCAATGAACACAAAAACTTCCAAAGAAAATGCAACTTAATCTGTGGACATCTCCCATCTTTCTTTGGATTTGGTCAAGAAAACAAAAATTAAATAATTCAATTCCTGACATTTTAAACACCTTCAACTAAGGTATATATAATACGAGTATGCTGGTTAATGTTTTTTTTTTATTTTATTTCTTCCTCGTCATCATCGTCAACACTCTCTCTTATTTGCATAATATGCCTTGAGCTTAAAATAAATTTCAAATTAAGAATTACAACATCAAATATTTTGTGTTTTTTTCCTGTTACTTTGTATTTCGGCAAATTCAAAAATAAAATATAATTCATAGCGCTTTTTTGTTGTTGTTTAAAAGTTAGCTTCCCATGTGGAACGCCTTACAATTGCGAAAAAGTTGTATCCCAAGCGAAATAACAAACGGTACAGATAATACCCATTGATAATATATTATTTTCTTTTTATCAAAAAATCAAATTATTGTGTCCAACTGGAATTATAACTGTAATTTAGGTTTGTTTCGGTACTAAACAAAAGAGCTGAGAGGCGAACTCGATTATATTTATTTTCCCATTTATTTTTTGTTTTTGATAAAACGTTTATTTATATTTATCTTTTTCAAGAAAACAAAATTGCTCACAGATATTTTTCCAACTGCAATTTATTTAATTAGATTTTGTGATTAACTGGTTCAGTATGGCAAAATGCGGGTAAAATCATAAACTGTTTTAGTTACAAAATATTTTAAAATTACCCAAAACTTTTATTGTATAATTTTCCGTTTAAGATAATAGATATGAATAAATCAAAGGTAAAGAAATATTTGTAATTGTTTATTTAATTTATATTCAAAGTTCATATGTAAACTACTTCTTTTTGTTTGTACATATTTTATAAATGTAAAATTTAAGGTACGATATAATGTAAATTAATTAAGAAATTAAATTCAGTTAGTGCATTGATTAGATTAAACAATAAGGGTTTTCAATCAAAACTAATAGGTGATTTAAAAAATTAATAAAACAAACTGTGTGTTAAATATGTAGAAACGAGTTTTATTTTGGAAGTGAATCAATTCCAATACAAAATTGTTGGAATGTGGCGTATGGGTATTTGGATTAAGCTGAACTTAAGCAATGGGAACGCGTGTTGTTTTCTTTAAACACTATGGATTTCTTAGTTAACGAAATTTGCAATGCGTCTTATGCCAACGATAACATTAACTTCCAATGATATTTTAATAAATAGTAAAATTGTATACAGGTACAACAAGCGTTTAAAATTTATTTCACTATATCATTAACTAAATAAATAATCCTTTTTTTTAATTTCTAAATGTCACATGTACAACTATATCCATTAAGCTATAAACTTTGATACCCTAACAATAAATCACTCAATATTCAAGAAAAACACTAATAAATTATAATGCAAACATTTAACAGATCACGACAAAACTTTAAGTAGTGACTTTTTGCTTGTTTTGCTTGGTGACGCGCCACCGACTACAACGCCATGTACCTATCTATTATTTTTATTATTTTTTTATTTCTGAAATATAAGTTGAACAACCCTTTCTGCATAATAAGGTCTTAAGCACTTCAAAGATACTTAATAGCACTATTAATACCACGCACGTGCACGCGTATAGTTTATATTCATATAGGCAATTCATCCTTTAAAAGTGAATCCTGGCATTTTTTAACTATTCTAATGCAACATAATGTAACAGTCATCAATTGCACCGACCGAATGCAGTTAACGTCAAATACAGTAGTACTTTTAGTCATTGTAGAGAATTGAGGAATTTTTATGAGAGTTTTTCATTCTTAGCGCCCGCCCGCATAATGTCTTCATCTGGAGTTCAAAAACCCTATTCACCTCCTTAATTATACACTTAAATGTTTTTTTTTTGCAAATATAATTTCAAAATCATTCACTGCATACAAAATCTGAGATGACCTTTTAAAGTTTATTACGAGTTTACAATGATGCAGTGTTGATGGGTGTCAAATTAAAATCTCTTCCTGGTTATTAAAAGATGGAAATGATAAATCTGACTAAGGCTACATTGTGTTCATATGACTGGTAAAGTTCTGACTAAACATAAAAATATCATTAAGGATCATTTGATGAGAATGCATTAAGATTTAGTGAGAGATGATCATTTCTTTATTTCTTAAGAGTTTTTTTTAACATTAAAACATTGATCAATATTAATGTATATTTTTTATATATTCTTTGCAGAAATAATTAAATCAAAATGGTATCGCGACGAAAAATATTATCCAGGTCTAGAGATGATCTGAATTTGGATCAAACTTTTAGTCAGCAAGAAGAAGAAGAGGATGTATGGTATCAAAAGGATAAACTATATAAGGTGAGCAAATATTTTTATTTTTAAATTTATTAGAATGGATTTTACTGACCCTCAGAATTTTAATATCACGCCAGTTTCTTGATTTTTTTTCCATCAGTTATATAAAATTTATTATGAAAATTCTTATAGTTAATGGACAAAATATAATGAATTTGAATAGATTCATTTATGCAAAATTTTTCACGTTTACTAGTGCCGTTCTACTGGATATTGTTTTAAAGGCACTTATTTGGAAAAAAACACAACAAATTCGATGGAATTACCAACATGTTGTCTTTATTTTATCTTAAATTATATGTCCTTTAATGTTTGAATCTATGTTTTTGGGCATACATGGTCTTGTATCGTCCTAAATAATTGCCGTCTTATTGGCATAAACCACATGACCAAGTACTCCCACAAAGAGTAGTCCAAGCATATAAAATCACACAAAAGAGGAAACCATTTCAAAAGTCCATTTCTTGAAACAATTCGGTCACCAAACGTTTGTCCTAAGAAGATGATGATTGCACCTTCCGTATGGCATATTGAACTATCTTGCTTGAAATTTCTGCTCTAAATGAACGATACAAAATATCATTAGTATGGTTGTAGCGCTAATTTTTGCACCGGTTTGCGATTTAAAAAAGTTAACTAAGGACGCTTTTGGAATGCAACCGCACCAAACAGCCATGTTTTTAGGAAAATTTTGGCTACCCCAAAAACAACAATTCAATTCGTCAGAAATGAGCCTAATCTTCTGTAAATGATTTAAAAATAAAAATGTTCTACAGACTTCGTAAACAGAGAGCATATTTGAAAAATAAAATGCCTTGATGTGTAAACGTTACCATATTGAAAAAAGTTGAACATAATTGATTTGAATTACAGTTAGTTTCATATTTATCCATAAAAAACATCGACATATAAGTCGTACCCTTTAATTCAGGGCAATAAATTGCATTTTAAAGTTATAGAGACAAACTTTACATTTCAACATCTGGAAGCACCTGAACCACAACCACAAAATCTCTTTCATCTTGTTAAAATTTTGTGAAATATTTACTATTTAAAAAAATGTATACTTAAAATCTTTCTAATTCGTATGTCATTATTCAAAAGTTCAAGGTTCTGACATTTATACTATCATAACTCAATAGATTCTCTTTGAAACATCTTTCAAAAACTGTTTAACAAAGGATGGATTGAATATATCTATATCCAGTAATGACATTTAAATTTATTTTTCAAGTCTGGGGTATGTAAAACTAATGGAAAATTGTTGAATTTGGTAAAAATTTAAGTTTAAACTTGTAGCTATAAATAGTTAAAAATTCAAATGTATAGCATAGGAAATAATTCTACTGGGTGAACTGCCCTACATGCCTTCTCAAAAAATATTCTTCCTTGCTTCCAAAGATTTTTGATTATAGAAGCTATGTACATATACTCATCTTGTGTCATTTTATGATAAAATTGAACTTAAACCTTTTCTCTGAAGAAGCTTTATATTGTCTGATATTTCAGACCACACACATATCTTTAACATTAACATTTCCTTACCGATATATTTAAGAAAGCTTTATTAACTTCCAAAAAATGTCAACATTACCAATCGATCAGTCAATTATTTTAAACATGCTTTTCAAGTAGGTATTGACTTTTCCTTTCACATCAAACTAAACACAACAAAGAATCTTTAAAAAATTGTATTATGGCAAAGTTAAATGTCAACACAAGAAACAAAAACAAATCGCTTCTATCATCACGTTCCACCCATCAACATCATAGTCTACCCCTGATTGACTTCTTCCATCAACTCGACTATGTATATTTTAGCTATGCTTTGTCATTTTCTCAAGCCAATCTTCCTAAAGGCGATGAAAATTGACAACACAAGAGATTTTTTCGTAATCTCATCAGTCGACATCGAACGAAATCCATAAGATGACAACCTACTTATTCTACAAAAACAATAAGTACAACAATATGCAACAGAAACGCGGAGATGGTTTCCTGTATAGTATATTTCAACAGCTGTCGCCTCCATCATGCCATAAAGTCTTCCATAGACAAAAATCAACAAGAAAGATGGTGACTTATAGCACCATGACGACATTATAAGACTTATCGCTGTCTGAAGTTTATATAGCAGAAATTGTTTTTCTTTTTTTAGGGAAATATAGGAACCCAAATCTCAAGCCAGCTGCCCTCATTCGTACTTCTACTTATAGTAACCTAAATAACAACAAAAAATAAGAAAAACCTAAGATATTGTTCCCTTTAGGTATATGAATTTTCCTTTCCGTTTGTTGTCTGGAGCGAGCCAGTCTTACTCCAATTGTGAGGTAATGGAAAACCACCACCACCAACGCCATCACCATAGCCATATCGCCACTCCATTGCACATTGTCTCTTTGATTTGTGTCTTGTTCCCATAATAAAACTTTGGCAAACACATTTTAAAAGATTTTCCTGTTTTTTGTTTTGCACACTGTTCTTTTTTTGTATTTCTTCTTTTCCTGTGATTCACTGAATTATATCTTAACTTGAAACGGTTAAGCAATAGCACAGAGTGTTGAATGTGTGCCTGGCCTGGGTGTATGATGCTGTATGGTATAACACTCTATAAGTAGATTTTGGGCCCAGCTGTTAGCAGCAGTAAAGTACATGGCCCAGACCTGAATGGAATACGACTCCTATGCACCATCCATCACTACAAAAACCACTTCCTCCCACCAAAACACACAAAGTGAGAGGAAAACCCAATTTTCCTCGCGAGGAGCAAGTCAAGAACCGCCATGCCAGCATCATATCGCCGCCGTCAGAAAGCCCGATCAAGCGGTACCAACAACATATAGAAAATCAACTTCTATACACCAACCAAGCATATTCACAGAGTCTGTCGAAGTCCATCCAAGGTATAAAACCAGCACTAACTGCAAAACTGTTTGTATGGGTTGATGAAAATGAAAGTTGTTTTCACGAGTTTCCTTCTGTCTGTGCAGTCTGACGTGCAGATTGGCATATACTCGACTCGCATGGGTATCTGAGTATCTGTATCTCACCTAGTTCACCTGGTTCAAAAGAGAAGACAAAAAGGAAACTCACAAAAGAGACGAATGTGAGGGTTGCAGGAAAAAGATACAAACAAAAAAACTGCAACAAAACTAAAAAAAAAAAACAAGTTTAATTGTGCAACACACAGTACTTGAGGCAATGAGTTTTATTTTTGTTTAAAAGCCTTCGGTTGCAACAGGGTAAAAGGTGCCCTTTTTGTGTAGAGCAAAGTAAAGCGCAGTCGACATCGATTAAGTAATTTTTTTTCGACATGCACGAACGAAAGTAGATGAGGAATTGTGGTGTAGAATTCCTTAAAAATGATTCAAACACTTTGAAACCAACAAAGAAAAACGTAGGTTAATGTATGGTTAATATAATGTGCATAGCGAATATACGTAAATCAAAAAGTGGACCTTAGTTTTCTTCCTGAAGTTGTCAAAGTTGTAACATGATCATAAAGGGAGTAACATGAGCTTCTTCTGTATGTGATATTGTGCACTGACAACTGACAGGCCTAATGACACATTTTTTGTTTACGAAATGAAAATGATATCTATTAGATATAGTGACTTACTTTCAGAAATTGTTACATTCATATTTGCGGTGGAGTAAAATTAATTGTGCTACAGACATAAGAGATTGTCAAATAGGGCGAATGTTGGAAGTTATGACTCAAGAAATGTTTGGTTATAATATAGTTCCTCAACTATTAAGTATAGACCTATAGCAGCTATTGCTGCAATTTGTCTGTTGCATTTTTAAAATCCCCATATTTTATGTAAAATAAGCTTATGTAATTAGGCTTGTCATTATATCAATTTAACGATCTGACACTGCAGACATTTATGAACTACTTATTACAAAAACTGTCAAAATTGTCTTTTCTCAAATAATAAAACTACAGTAATTGCTTCATAAAATCTTAAATTGATTATCTAAAGGGGTAGAGAAGAGTATTGTTTATCGTCACAAAACAAAAGTCTGAACTTATTTAATTTTTCTCGATGAGGATTTTGGACCCCCTTAAGTATTGCTTCAATGACTTGCCTTTAAAAAGCTACAAATTTTCAAACTTTCCTGTCATCTCTTTAAATTTCTGAAAAAGCTAATATTTTGTATTAAAGCTGCCCCTAAAATTATACAAATGGTGTGAGAAAATTTGAACTTCTTTCAAGATCATAATATCTTATTAATTAATTCCTCCTTTTTTTTAATAACCGAGTTTAATGCATTTGGCTTGAATAATTAATTATTTGTCTCTTTTTTCATGTTTTCCAAGTCTAATGGTGACTTTTTTCAAAAATGTGAAATTTTGTAGAGGTTTTTTTTGTAAAAATTCATATTTTAAATCCTGTACCAAACTGCCACGCCCACATTTGTTATATTTATTTTTTCAGAACTTTAAAATTAAAACGTTTGAGAATCTGGAAAAAGTAATAATTCAAATAAGTAGCCCTTTCGATTTTTTTCAAACTTTTGTGGCTTCTTCTTCATTTAAGTTTCATTTTTTTTTAAGAAACCCTCAAACGCACTGAGAAAATTTACTTAAATATGCTTAATTGTTTATCTTTTTCAATTTAAAAAAAAATAAATAAAATAAAAAATGTTTACAAGTAGGTAAACTTAAAACAACACGTTGACCTTTGTCAGACTTGTAATCTAAATAAATAATAATATGTGTAATTAATTCCCAAAAATCGTTTGTCTAACAACTTAACATATATCTATTTAAATATAATTCACTCAAAGCAACATATTTATGCTAATTTATGTATGTACATCGAGGTTCGCTGATCAGCTCTTTTGTCTATCAATGTTTTCAGTCATCTCGTTTTGTTAATTTTACTCAAAAATACTCATTTTCTTGTTAGTTGATTGTTAAATAATATTTCCAAATATATATTTTTTCCTTATTTCACTTTAGCTCATTAACTTTTTTTTTAAATACTCGTACATAAATCCTTTCTCTTGATGATAAAAAACAAAATAAAACAAAACGGAATACGAAATACGAAATAAAAATCTCATAAACCACTCGCTCTAATAAATCTCATCTGATCAAGATCTAAAAACGAACTAATTGCTTAAGGTCATTTCCAAAATTAGCTTTTACCCTTTCGTAATCAAGTTCCCATTGTTAAATTCCTCCAGTCAGAGCTATTTGGACACAGAAATATAATTTTAAATTAAAATTGAAAAAAAAAGAACAGCTCGAACTACATAATGCTTTTTTGATTATGCTCCAATTTTTGTATATTGCTTGTTTTTGATTAATTCCTTTCATTTCTTCTCAAACTTTTCTCTAATTCATACTGATTGATATCATTCCCGATAGCATCAGGTATTAACTTCACAGTCAGATCTTTCATTCTTTTTAGCATCTTATAAGTAGTTTGATTTATCGAAATGTTAACAACAACTCGTACACCGCACAGCATGTAGATTATGAGGGGAAAAAATCGTAAACGGTCGTGGTCTATTTCAAATGGCTCACACGCCGGAAAGGTATAACTGACCACTGCCATACTTTCGTAACGTTGTAATACGAACGAAGCATAACGCTATGTATATTCAACTCACTGTCCGTACATAATCAGTTAACTGGGTTAAAAGCAGTGGAATTCAGTCTTGTCTTGGCCAGTTGGTGGTTGATGGCCTACCCCGAAAGCCAAACGTCGCTCGACACGGCCGCGCGTCATCGTACACACTGCAGTGTGTTCAAGAAGTAAAACTTATAAACGGGAGTCGAGCCCAAGTGGCAAGCGACATGGTGTGGTAGTGAGTCCCTTGCGTAATCGTATGTCTTTAAGTATGCGATACACAGATGTTTATATGCTATATAAAATAACTATGTACTGTACATACATACATACATACATACAATTATATGTACATAGTTATTTATATTTGTACATAATATAAATGCATATTTATATTAAGCATAAGCCTAGCGTTGCGACTCTTTTGGCACTCTGTGGCGTTGCCATTTTGTGGCTTGTGGCTATGTGTTTACCATCTTTGAAGTTTTATATAGCAATCGTCTGCGATGAATCAATTAAAAACATAATTTATCTTCTGGTTCTTCATTGCTTGAGGGGTCAAACGTTTTGTTGCATGGTAATAAAGTTTATCATTCAGGTTTTTGTTAAATTGCAGGTATACAATACATACAACTCGTACATACATATTTATGTGAGTATTTCAGGAAAGCTCAAATTTTAATCGATAAATTGGAGCTTACCATGTATGAATTTGAGATTTGATATTTGATATTTGAAACTCAAAAGTAGAAGTGGCCACTCTGATCTGATCTGATCAAATTTAGAGTTTCGTTCCCTCGAAGCTTCCAAATAAGTACTTTGAAATAATCTACGATTTGGGTGAGGCTAGTTTTTTATAAGCTTTATTTATAAGATCATCGTTTTTCATAAGCTTTTCTTGAAACTACTTTTCATATTTTTTCTGCATATGGATAGTCAGTTAATCTACTTTTGGCTGTGAATTTAAGATTTTGTTGATCTTTGAGAAAATCATCGATCATCGCCTTATTTTTCAGGAAATTAAGAAAAGGACTTTTGCAGCATACAAAGACTCCTAGTAGAAAATGGTTTTAAGAAGGCTAATTGCATTTTTGTGTCTTTTTTATTGGATTCTATTGTTTGCCTCCAAACTGGTTCTTAATTAACTCAAAGCTACGTCATACAATTCACGTTTTATAAAGTTGTGACTTAATTTGCGGTAATTTAGCAATTATAGCATTAATGAATCATATTTACCAAAACTTGTTTTTAAAATCACAATTTGTATTGTGCTTGCGCAAAATAATTCATTACAAACAGTGAAATCCATTTGGTTTATAAATGTATTCATTTTAAAAACTTAACACTTAAAATATTGACACTTGAATAATTTTTAACACCTCTCCTCCTTTTTTTAAGGAGATAAATAAATATTGAATCCATTTTTACCAACCCAGAAAATTATAAAACAAATTTATAAAAGAAGTCCTATTCTTTTTTAATCATCAAACAAAAGCGCACTTTTTTAATAATTTAACCTAAATATTTTCTTGCACTTTGACAAACATTTTAAAAGTGCTAATTGCATGTAAATTCGACACAAAACTTCTCAATAACCGCTTCAAAGTTCTTGAACAAAAGAAATTCTTCAATATTTGTACAGTTGTTGTTGATTTTCTTCAAAATGATACATGAAAACATTAAAACAAACAATAAAGTTCATGGACATTACACTTCTTCACTTCCTATTGAAATAAATTTCAACCTTCTTTGGAATGCAATTTTCCTATCGTCATCATCTTTCATGGCCAACAAAATCCCTCCGGTAAAAAAAAAAGATTTTACAACTTTATCTTTTGCCTTAAGATTTAAAATCTTTCAAGGCCTGCTAAAATGATCGTGATTATCTTGTTCTACATTTTCAGACACCGACCGCAAGTAAATGATTACAGTTGGATTTTCAAAATAAAATAAAAAGCATTTAATTATGTGATATTTTAAGAAGAAATTCAAATAAGTCATCATTTTTCGAGTAAACGCTTAGGTGGAATATCCATACGAGACAAATCAGCATAATGACTCAGGTCATCTATATAAAGACTGCAATAAATCAAAGTTCTTTTCAGATAAACACTGCAACACAAAACTTAAGTGAAAATAAAACTAAGACACTAATTTAAGTTTATTTGTTTACAAACTAAAACATTGTTTGCTCTAATAATTTTAAGAAACTCCATAACAAATTGGCGTTCAATACAAAATCCATATTTTTATAGTAACTTAATTTATTTTCGCACGCATTCAAATCATAACAAACAAAAACCTGAGAAACAAAGTGTTTTATATATTTGTCAATTTCCCGCTTACAATAATTAAAACAACTTTAATCACTGTCAATTAATCTACGAATTAAAAACAAATCACTAGACTACAACAAATTTAATTTATATCGTTCTACCGCATCTACCCTCGATTGAATCTGTTAAAATGTCACTAAAAAAACAACAACAACGACATCAGCATGCTGTTTCCGTTGCATATAAAATTGTTATTGAAGTCTTCAGTTCCCAAAGCGCATACAAAAACATATTCTTAGTTGTATAGCGTACATTATAAAAGGTGATTTTTTAAAAGCTATAACAAAGTTAAAAAAAGCACATACAATTCAGAAAAATGCATGAAATCTTTATTTGAATCGATAGTACGGTCTATATAATTTAATGTTTGAAGATTATTTCATGCAAATGTTGACCTTGACTGCGTCTCAAATGGTCCATCTGCTTATTCCAATTTTGGCCGGTATCTCACGAATAAATGCTTCAATGTTGTCTTCCGATGCGTCAATTGAAGAGGGCTTGTCTGTATAGACATGAGCTTTAACATAGCCTGAAGGCGTTAAATCGCACGATCTAGGCGGCCAATAAGTCTATTGTTGCGCGTGCTGTGTGGCATGTGGTACCGTCTTGTTGAAACCATATGTCATGCAAGTCAAGCTCTTGCATTTTGGGCAAAAAAAGTTGGATATCATCTCACGGTAGCGCTCACGATTCACAGTTACGTTACGATTCGCATCATCTTTGAAGAAGTACGGTCCATTGATGCCACCAGCCCATAAACCGCACCAAACTGTGACTTTTTCTAGATGCATTGGTAGCTCTTGCAATGCTTTTGGCTGATATTCACTCCAAAATTGACAATTCTGTTTATTTACTTATCCTGACCATATTTTAGTAACTGACCATCAAATGAAAGAAGCGCGCGATGAACTTTCTTAACAGAGCACGCATTTTTATAATACAACTCAATAATTTGCAAGCGTTGTTTGTTAGTAAGACGATTCATGGTTAAATTATAGACCAAACTGAAGAAGATGTTTGACAGTGAAACAGAACACGAAACGTGCGTCAGCTGTTCAAACCAGTGTTGCCAAAAATATAATTGCTAAAAAATCACCCTTTAGATATAGAGATATGCAGATATGTCATAACTTAACTATTACGACATCCACGTGCACCTTTATTGACGGGCATATTGATTGGTTCTGATAGTAGTAGATGAGAAATTCCAGATTTTATTGCGCCTTCTGAAGATGCTATTAACATCGATTAAGATGCAGAAGATACGAGAGTGTTGCCTGCTGGTCATGCGATCAATATAATAGAGTGAGAGAAGAGAATCGACGCACACTCTATCATTAAGGTGACTTCAAGATATGTATAGATAAGTAACAGTGTTACCAATTTTTTTTTTTACAAAGCAAAATATATCAATTTGTTATGTTTAAAGTTTAAGAACAAGTTTTAATTCTATTATCAATTTTAAGCCTTTTGCATAAGGTTTAGAGGTACAATTTAATTTCAGTTACTTTGACATATGTTACTTTTTGACATTTATTACTTTGACATCTGTTTCTTTTGATCTGACACTTTTGATATCTGTAAACTTGACATCTGATGCTTTTAATATGAGCAACCTCATTATCTGCCAAGAATTTAACCTTCTTTGAACAACAACAAAAAGAAACAGTTGTTGCTTAAAAGCACTTTCTTATGCTCCATTCACATGAGTGAATAAATAGTGCGAAGATACTATTTAAAGTTGCCATCAGAAACGTTTTTACCAATTCATCCAACATATCCTTTGGAATCGGAAGTGCATATTTTTTTAATTATATGCTGATCTTAAGCACCCTCTTTTATCAGAAGCATAGTGCCTGGTAGAGAAAAGGTTCCTACATAGGTTAAGGTTAGACTTTTTTATTAAGAGTATATTATTAATACACACAAAAATCATCGAATGTGCTTATTAACCAAGATTGTTTACCTGTGTTAATCAGTCGTTTTTATGTTTATTAACTAGAGCTTTTGGAGACTACAACACCGATTTCAACCACTGTGACAAAAAGGCTTTTTGAGCAATCTTACTAAATTATTTACATTCGCATACAATTTCATGAATTTGGTTTTGTTTTATTAACAATATAAATATGAATTGAATAAACTGGGCCTAAATGGTGCAAGAAACTGAAACCATACGATGGCAACAATGAATCCAAAAAATCGTCTCTTAAATTCTCTTTCAATTAAATTTTATCACCACTTTTTTATTCTAAGTAAGATTAAGCTTAAGAAAATAAGTGGTGTGATCAAGAATGATATTCATCACGTTTCACGTTCTTCAACTCATCTCATATCTCATCGAATTAATACGTTTTGAAAAAATGCAAATTTTCTGTTATTATTATTATCATAGTCCCGTTATTTATAATTTTATTCCACATGTGATGGGGTGATACAATAATCGAACATCTTGGATTATTATAACAGTAACCAGTATCAGTTACGGAATTTGTCTTTGGTGATGATGTTAGATTTTGTTTATTTGCCAAAAAACAAACAAAAATAATTTTATTCAATATCAAATACAGGCATAAATAACAATTTTGTTTATTTCTTTTCTTTTGGCTAAAAGTTGTTCCTTGAGATGATATTGTTGTTAACATTTCACAGCCATGTTCTTCGTCGTACTATAATATTCCTGGTGAAAAGAATAAAATTCCACAAAAAAGTTCAATAGAAGTTTATAGGAGTTAGGTTGGAAAGTCTTCGTCTTTTTCTTCGTCTTAACGTAGCTTAGGTTATAGATATGTATAGGTACATTGGGCATTTTTATAATCATTTGTTTTTAGTGTTGGAGCGTTACTTGTTTAGCTATGTAAATTATTTTTTGTTTTTGTTGTCTGAACTTTGGTATTTTTTGTGTTGACTTGAGTTTGCAGAGTTTATATGCGGAGGGAGCTCTATAGGATTTACATAGCTGCGATTCTACTAATAACCTAATTGCAAAATCGTAAGCACACCATAACAATGTTTTTTCGCTTTCAAGTGCGCTCGACTATGATGATCATGATGATGAGGATGATGGTAGCTGGCTGCTTAACAAAGTTGGTGTCTTCTTCATCGTTAACTTATGCGGGCCTGCTTATTTGTTTGAGCAACTTTTCACAAGTTTTTTTTTTTTATTTTTAGTCTGATGTGCATCCATCTTATTGTAATTTTTATTTTTGTTTTGTAAAAGGTTAACAAGTTTGCAAAGATGTACATGGTTAGAAGATAGTGTTTGAGTATATAGAAACTAGGAATTAACATGGCAGTGATATTTAGATACTATAGGTATTGCAGAGGTGCGATGGCTCAACAATGTTGCTGCTGTTTTTGGTGGTAAAATAAGTTTTGTTTAGTTTAATGACATTTGAATAGGTATAACGTTTGGTTCGGGATTATAATTAGAAACAACATAAGATATTTATTTTTATTTTATTTATTGAAAATAATAATTTTCACATACATAAAGATAAGCGAATGATGATTGAAAATAATGACTTAATTCCTTCTACAACTTTTAAGTTTTATTTAAGAAATAACAAATTGAAGAAGTCAACATTTTTCAATAAGAACAGAAGGCACAGTAGGGAAAAATTGTTTTCTGCGGAAAAATATGCCCATAAATTTAAAATTTTAAATATCGATTAGTGATTGTGACCACCTCCTTCCAAGCTCATGTAAGGTAATTTATTTCCAAATTATACAAAAAACAATTTACACTGAGATATTGCTTAGTATATGTCTTTCAAGTTTACAACTTGGAGTGTCTATTTTTGAAGTAAGCGCGTTTACGTATTCTTTCAATACGATGTTTTCATTTGAAGATTCTTTTAAAACTAATGAAATTTTTTGCAAAAATCTAGAATTTTCTTATAAATTTGTGTCCGTTTATTCAATAAAAGCCCGTGTATTTAGAAATGATGTCTTGTAGGATACTTTTAATCTATTAAACTTTTTCTCTGGTGGAATTACCTTAAGTTTTTCATATTTTATTCGAGATTTAATCTCGACAACATTTTTCAATGGGAAAAAATTAAATATGAAGAATTGAATACATCTATAACAATGTTGTCTTCTGTCGTTAGAGTGCAACCCACCCCTAATGCAGACCTTGCATTGAGGAAACTTATCAGTTTTCAGTACCTCCTCAGTATGTTTACAACAGATCACCTCGTTTTCTTAGGGTTTCTCCAAGATGCTAGAAATATCAATCCTTCTGCTGTGGCTTTAATCTGTACAACACTTTTATTTGTCTGAAACTTTAGTATAACCCATATTTGGGTAAATGGATAGAATACAATGTTTTGAAATCGCTGAAATGATTTTTCGATATTTTATCGTTATTTCGAAATAGCAATTCTTTCACACATCTTCAACTTCCAAAAAAGCCCATCATTTAACTCCTAAGCTCAATTTTGGACGTATTGTCAAGTATAGACATTCTTCTTTCAAATGTAGACTGCTTTTCCTATTTCTATTTTCCCTCGAATTTAAAAATCCAAAGTGTAAGACGAAACAGTGAGACGAAAAGAGTTCTTACAATCCCGGACGTGTTGGAAATTATAAAAAAAATTACTCGAGTCAATTTGGAACCCATATTTCTGTGCTCAAAAGGTAAAAGCTTTTTTTATATATTCTCTCTACAAACTATTTTGCTTTTCATCCTCGTTGATAAATCTATTACTAAAAAAAAGTTATGACCTTTTGCAAAATAGTTTCAGTTTTGGATCTTGCAAAAGGTAAAACAACTTATGTAGAGGATGATACGTCTTATGTACTAATTTATTAACTTCCCATAGGAAGTATTGTAATGGGTCCGATTTGTCAAATTGAAAATTTTGACATTTCTCGACGTTTAAAGGTCCCTAGAGTTGAAATAAAAGATTTTTAGAAAGATGTCTGTGCGTGCGTGTGTACGTACGTCCGTACGTTCGCGACGTTTTTTTCGTCGTCCATAGCTCAAGAACCAGAAGAGGTATCGACTTCAAATAAATTTTGTTAAACAGATAATAATTCAGAAAGATGCAGAAAGGGCTCTCAAGAAAATTGCGTGGTGGTTTTTTTACCATAGCAGTTTAAAAAAAAGGTAAAAATTTTGGTTAAACCTAAATATCTCATGAACCAATGACGCTAGAGACTTGAAATAAATTTTATATTATATATTGTAACGTGATACTAAACAAGTATATTTTTGGAAAAAATACAATTAACGTTTTTTTTATAAATCAAAAAAACTGAAAAAAAAAATTTGTCACCTCGAAAATTTTACGACTAAAATATGATTTCATCTCCAAAACAATTTTGTGCAACGAAGAATAATGTTTTTGACATCTGATAAAATTTTGAGAAAAATCAAATTGACAGTTTTTTTACAAAAAATAAAAACCTAAAAAAAAAACAATACTAAAACTTGGTAAAAATTTACTTTCGACTCAAATAGCTTTTCAAAAATTACAAATAATATTGTATATATTATTGAAAATATTGTTTTCGATATTCAGTAATTTTTTTATAAAAATCCAACAGTCCGTTTTTTCATAAAAAAATAAAATCTACAAAAAATAGTACGCAAATTTGGTAAAAATTGATACATATAGACAAACTTTTAAGCAAGACAAATCGACAGACTGGATGGGAAGTTATCAGTGTGGGTCGCATCCCAGCCTCTTTTTTTAATTATCAGATAATAGGCAGACATGATTTTGGTAAAATATCTTAAGTTGTTTTTATGTTCGATATTAATCTAAAAAGTAAAATCACCTCTGTCAACTTAAAATTTTTACGACAAAACTTTTCTTGAACTTAAAAAAAAAAGAGGCTGGGATGCGACCCACACTGAAAACTTCCCATCCCGTCTGTCAATTTGTCTTGCTTTAAAGTTTGTAGGTTTTCGTGTTGGGTTAAAAAAGTTGTCAGTTGAATTATTCTTAAAAATTTTAAAATTACCAACAATATTTTTCATATAAAGAAATAGTTTAGTTTGAAAATCTAGTTTTGTTAAATAGATTTTTAGTGAAAAACAAATTTTTACCAATTTTAGTAGCATTTCTTAAATTTTTACTAATTAGATGAATTAAATTAATTTGAGAGATATCAAGAACCGGACATCAATTTTTACCAAATTTGCGTACTATTTCTTGTAGATTTTATTTTTTTATGAAAAAATGGACTGTTGGATTTTTATAAAAAACCACTGAATATCGAAAACAATATTTTCTGTGAAATAAAAAAAGTTTGAAGACAATATTTTTAATTTTTGAAAAGCTATTTGAGTCGAAAGTAAATTTTTACCAAGTTTTAGTATTGTTTTTTTGTTAGGTTTTTATTTTTTGTAAAAAAACTGTCAATTAGATTTTTATCAAAATTTTACTGAATGTTGAAAACAATTTTTTTAAAAGATAAAAGCCAATATCTCAAAGTTTTGAAAAGATATTTGCGTCGAAAATCAATTTTTACCAACTTTTGTTAAATTTTCTTTTAAGTTTTTATTTTTTTTTTAAAAACTGTCAATTCGATTTTTCTCAAAATTTTACTGCATGTTGACAACATTATTTTTCAAAAAATAAAAGCAGTTAAAACCCAATATCTCAAATTTTTAAAAAGATATTTGAGTCGAAAATCAATTTTTACCAACTTTTATAAAATTTTTTGTTTAGGTTTTTATTTTTTGTAAAAAAACTGTCAATTCGATTTTTCTCAAAATTTTTCCGAATGTTGAAAACAATAATTCTTATAAGTTAAAATTCGTTGGAAGCCATAATCTCAAAATTTTTGAAAAGATATTTGAGTCGAAAATCAATTTTTACCAACTTTTGTTAAATTTTCTTTTAAGATTTTATTTTTTGTAAGAAAACTATCAATTCGATTTTTTTCAAAATTTTACTGAATGTTGACAACAATATTTTTTGAAAGATAAAAGTAGTTTTAAGCCAATATCTCAAAGTTTTGAAAAGATATTTGAGTCGAAATTCAATTTTTACCAACTTTGAGTAATGTTTTTTTTAGGTTTTTATTTTTATAAAAAAACTATCAATTCGATTTTTCTCAAAATTGTACCAGATATCAAAAACATTATTCTTCGTTGCACAAAATTGGGTGAAGATAAAATCATTTTGTATTCGTAAAATTTTCGAGGTGACACATTTTTTTTTTCAGTTTTTTTGATTTATAAAAAAACTGTTAACTGGATTTTTTTCAAAAAATATACTTGTTTAGTATCACGTTACAATATATTATATAAAATTTAATTCAAGTCTCTAGCATTTTTGATTCGTAAGATATTAAGGGTTAACCAAAATTTTCACCTTTTTTTAAACTGTTATGGTAAAAAAACCACCCACGCAATTTTCTTGAGAGCCCTTTCTGCATCTTTCTGCCTTATTATCTGTATAACAAAATTTATTTGAAGTCGATACCTCTTCTGGTTCTTGAGCTATGGACAACGAAAAAAACGTTGCGAACGTACGGACATACGGACGTACGGACGTACGTACACACGCACGCACAGACATCTTTCTAAAAATCTTTTATTTCGACTCTAGGGACCTTGAAACGTCGAGAAATGTCAAAATTTTCAATTTGACAAATCGGACCCATTACAATAACTTCCTATGGGAAGTTAATAAATTAGGTGGCGCAACGGTCCGTTGAGAACTAAACTAGGGTCTAGTGACTTACAACTCTCAACCATTCCTGTGTGCCAGTAATTTCGTCAGGGATAGAGGGGACCTACAGTTTTAAGCCAAATCCGAACGACTAATTTGAGAAAGCACTTGACAAGAATTACTCTTAGAGGATTTGTCAATTCCTCGCAAGAGGCAGTACCCGTGAAAAAAACTTTAGATGGCACAGGCAGGGATTGAACCCAAGACCTCGGGCATGACAGTCCAACGAAAAAACCATCATGCCACGGGTACTTTTCTTGCATTTACATTTCTTATATTGACTTAAGATGTTTTACCAAACTCAATAAATAAAAAAAAGAATATAAATAATTTTCGAAATTCACCATAGAAAAAAATTAATTTCTTAAGTTTTCATCAACTTGGAAAATAATCTTTATCATTGAATTTAATTCAAAGTTACAAAAACTTTGCTATGGCAGACTTTCAATTCTCGAACCTAACAAATTAAAGTACAAATCCTATTTCTCAAACTATATCTTTAATAACTTTTAATTGAACTATCAGGTAAATTGCATGTGTATTATATCGAGTAACGTACTAATGCTAAATCATCAGCTTTCAAAAACTCTTAAATTATGTATAGACATTCTCATTCGTGACTTATGCAAAAATTGAATATTACCAAATTAATAATAACCACCTGTCTTCATCAATCCTTTAAGACATTCTATCAACTCTTATGTTCATAACATCATGCTCAAATCAGGCGGAAAAAAAAATGCGGAAATAAGTTTTGTACAACATTCTCCATTTACAAGAAGTGTATGTATTTACATATGTACAATAAGGCATGTGCCATACTTAGGTATATATGTACTTATTTGTTGTTTAGTTTAAAACTGGTATCTTACCTTCTGATAAACATGTAAAGAAAAAGAGTATTCAAAACTTGTTAAATGCATAATGCTCGAAAGAAATATATATTGTGAAATACAACTTTAAAACAAAACAATTTATTTAAAACAAAGCAAGCCAAAAACAATCTGTGCAATATGAGCATAAAAGAAAGATACTTCCAATTCGAGCTGAACAGCATATAAAAACAACAACAACAACATAGTCTATATATGTATATGCCTTTTAAACTTGGTAATAAACATACCTATGCATATATATAGATATCTTACTATCAAATTGAGAACGTCTCACAAAACCGTATCTGCTCTGCACAAGATTTGTATGTTTAGATTCAAACTATGTATAGCTAAGGTAGAGAGTCTCCCCACAAAAAGCCCGTCAATCCACCCAGTTTGCAGCAAGTACAAGGCAAAAGCTATACACCACACTTTTGCTGCTGCAGCATTTCAGCAGCAGTAGCAGCAGAAGCAAAAGCAAAAGCAACACTGCATCCACGTTTATGAATTCTGTGAAGCATGGTTAGGTGCGCAAGAAAATGCACCAGCCATGACGCAAGCCTGTAACAATAACAAAACAATCTTATACAGCCAACGGCAAACCAACAAACTGCACCAGACCAGACCAGACCAGCCAGCAAGCCCAAGCAGCAAAACTGCAACAGTCAGTACGAGTAACTAGTAAAAGTGATATCGTGTGCAAGGCCGTTTGTTGTTATAATTTTATGGTGTTAGTGCGGCATGGCACGGTGCGGTGCAGTCAGTATCAAACCAGCAAAAGATATTGTATCTTAAGTTTCGAGGGAACGAGGGAGTAGAACATCATTCAAATAACCGTTCCAATTGGAGTATCTCATTCGGTAGATCTCTTTGTAGCCCCCCAAGCTTACCTTGCTACGAATACAAGCTATGGAAGCATATACTTCTATAAAGCTTCGATTACAATGCTCTCAAACTAGGACGTAGAGGTAGAGAGAGAGACATTTAGAAAGAAACATGTGTGCTCATTTTGGGCTTAATTTTATTGCAGGGAAATATAGTTTTTTTCATATTCATATATGTAGATTCATGAAAATGTAATCAGCACCTTAAAATACAAAAATTCATGGCTATAGGCCGACCGACGTTTATGTTAGACAAATCTTATGCAGAGATCTTTTCTGATAAATCTAGGACAATATTAGATTGTAATTTGTATCTTTTTTGATTGCAGGAACACATACAAGAGGTTCTAGACAAATGGACCCAAATCGACGATGAAATTTGGGCTAAAGTCATTGTCTTTGAACGAAATCGTCGCGTAGCCAAGGCATATGCACGCGCCCCAGTTTTAACAATCAACGGTTCAGACGATGGATTTGATGGAATGCGGTAAGTTATTTTTATATGTATTTTGAATGGTATATAAGTACTCATAAGTGTTTTAATATATGTAAATCTTTGGAAATTAAAGTAACAAGAGGGGCAGTTGAAATAGTTGTCCCATTTACAAGTTATCTATTTAAGATTCTATAAGAATTTACATTACTTTTAAACAAGTTCTTAGTATAGATACTTTGCTTTGCTAAAACAACGACGATAAAGTATGTAGACTGGTAGTACTTACTTACCTGATTAGAATAAAATTAAATGCAAGTAATTTTTCCCATTGAAAATCGTATACCAGTTAACGCAAATCAAAGAAAAAATGCAAGAGAGAGCCATATTGTCTATTACCTGAGGCATTTCACATTGACATAAATCAACTTCAAACCTGCAAGGCAGAAAAAATGGAAATATTTAAAGTATACAATACAGAAATGTCGATATTTTGTGCTATTATTAGATAGTTGTAAGTTTTCTGGACTGTCATAAGTCTTAAAAGATTTGAAGTTAGAGATTAGTCGAAGGATCTATTTGAAATCAGAGGACTTCAGGACCTATCAATATTTTTGTTTGATTGAATGTAAATGAGCAATACAAAGTTAATTCATTTTGTTTAATAACTGTCGGGATATGATTTATTTGTATAGAAAAAAAAATTGACGACCTGTGCATAAGGTAAAGAGTTAATCAAATGAACAACTAAAATACTTTAACTTGATCTTATATATATATATAAAGTTGTTCGGAGTTGTATTTTTTTGTTGAAAATTTAAAAATTAAAAAAAATGTACAGGGGCTTACAACCTAAAACAATTGAAATAAATATTCGATACACAATTAAATTACAAGGATAAGGAATTAAGTTCTTTGTAGCATTAAGAAATAAAATGCACGACTATGCCGCACGAACTCGCTCATGTATCTAAAGAGACTGTAAATAATTCGTGTATTTAATGATTTTAAAATCTACCTGCAAAATAAGTTTTTTTCTTTAATTTAAAAGACATTTGATTTCTCAAAAAAAACTCAATTTTTCAAAATTTGTAGATATTTGAAAATCGTTAGAACGTTTTTTTTTTTTAAATTAATTTTGTATGTATACAATTTTTCAATTTTAGTTTAAAAACAACATTTCTGGTATGCAGTTATTAAGATCTTTTTGAAATACGTTTTACATTTCAATTTCGTTCAAAAAATGATGACCCATTTTCAAGATTTCTAAAAAAAAAACAAAAATAAGAACAATGAAATTTGTGATCAACAAAGATTGATGGGACAGTATACGAGTAAGAGCTGGTGCAGAAAAAAATTATTGAAATCGGTTAATTAGTTCTTGAGAACACTTAAAAATAAATTAACGATTCTATAGGCGGTACCCTTCTGGAACAAAACAAAAGAATTTTTTTTGGATTAAAAAAATTAAGAAAAAAAATTTTTAGCCAAACAATTTCTATGGGGACTACTGTTATTTTTAGTCTTAAAAATCTTAATTTACAAATTATTTGAAGTCAATCGACCCAATAGTTTGGGCTGTAGGGTCGTGGACACACAGACAGGTGGGACGACAGAATCGGGGGACCAAATTTTTTCGACTTCTCTATCGTCGTAATGCATGTTTGATTAAAATCTCGAGTTCAATATTTTTTACGAATGCAAAACTTGTCATATACATAGATACATAGTTCCTTGGTGTCGCAAGTAAAAATTGTTACTCTGAAAATGCTTAAAAACCGCATTTTTGATATTTAGAAATACAAAAATGGTGCAGTTTTAATAACAGTTACTAAGAAAGTTTTTTTTTGTTCCAAATATTGACCAAATTTACAATAAAACAAAGCAATTTTTATTTTGATCACAATCGTCAAAGCTGTTTCCAAACTTTTCTTATTATTAAAGCCATACAAATATCAATGTCGAATTAGGGAATCAACTTAAAATCTTAGGTATTACGAGTATGTTTTAAAATAAATCGAATAAATAAATTTGGCTGCAAGCCAAGATACGCACAGAAAATCAAACTTAATTGCAGTATCCACTTTTTAAGCCTCAAAATATTAAATATTATTTGAATCTCGATTTTTTGTTAAGCCTAGTACGCTGCTGATGCGAAACGAAATTTCCCATACAAAAATGACATGACGAAATCATAAACGAAAAATTTCGCTGTGCTTTTCGTTTTTCAGTACGCTGCTGAACGACGAAATGTGTCATTTTAGTGGATAGCTGTACTAGATTTCGTAGTACAATTCTCCACCCTTTTCGTTCTCAATTTAATTGCCCGGTATATTAATTGCTTGCGAAATTTTGACGTTTTATTTATTTATTGAAAAATTTTTCGAATATTTTCGTTTATGATTTCGTCATGTCATTTTTTGTATGGGAATTTTCGTTTCGCATCAGCAGCGTACTAGGCTTAAAATTGAACTTCAACTTCCAGGCAGAACTCTCCACAAATATTTTTCCGCTGTGCTTTTCGTTTTAATTTCGCTCTGCACTTGGAGACTGCCGAAAAATTTCGTTTCGCATCAGCAGTGTACTAGGCTTTAATTTAAAACTTGCCCTGTAATAGCTTCTACTGAGCGATTTTCTAAAAACGAGCTTTCTATTTTTATTAATATTTGAAAATAAAAAGTCATGCCCTATTAAAGTCCTTACTTGAAGTCAACTGCAGAAAATTGTCTTAAAGCCTCTTTGACTTTTTAAAGTTTTATATGTCATTTAAATGTCAATATTATATTTTAGCCAATTTTATAAGGTCAGTTAACATTTCTTAAATCAATTGTGTTTACCTAAATTGTACTGAATATTATATAAACATTTACATTTTGTAATTTATAATTAAAAATGACTCAAAGCCCTTATTTAAAAGTTAAATAAATTCGTACTTCAAAGATTTTTAAAATAAGTTTAAGTCATAACATAGCTTAACTGCAGCCAATAAATGACTTTAGTTTTTATAATTCTAAAAGACAGTTCCTATAATCTTGGTGAACTTTATTTTAACAAAGTATTTGAATATTTCATTTCAAATGTCACTTTAACAACAATTTAATGTTTTCAAATCCGTTAGATCGTAAAATCTTCTTTTGTTGAAAAAACTCTGACTGGTCAGAGTATTTGGAACTGTTCAAACTCTCGATCAGTTAAAAATAGGTTTTTTATAAGTATGTTTATACTCATAATCTATGTACATATGTTTATGCTTTTGGACATTTTTATTTGTTTAAAATGCAAATATTTTTCTGTTTGAAAAAGATTATCTCACCTTACATTTATGCACGTGCTTGTCAGAACTGTCAGCATCAATTGACACAAAACCAAAGCCCACGGTTAAATATTACGTCAGAAAGTCCATTTTTTTGTTTTGTTTGTCAACTTCACCTAAATGCCCAAATGTCCGAAATTTTGCGTAGGCAGTGTACACATGCTTCTGTGTGCTGTTTATCCAGCATAACCGTCGCGTTTTCCACGCCGCGCCGCACTGCCAACTAACAGAATCCCTAAAACAACAACGAAAAGAGCTTTTTGAGCCCGGTTAATTTGTTTTTTTGCTTATTCTTCTTCTATTTTGCTAGTCCTCAAAATCAAACAAAATATCTTAACATAAACAACACAAATCTAACAAAACTAACAAAATAAAAAAATCATAATCATAAAAACTCCCACAAATTGTTGCTGAACTTTTGGTATATGAAGCACCACGCTTAGACATACATAAACCCACTCAAACTTAATGCTTTTGCTTTTTTTTATGTTGTGACATCCGCGTGTCTTGTTAATTTAATTTTAATTTTAATTTTATTGGATTGTTAATACAAATAATACAAAAATAAACAAATCAGATCTGATGTCTGAAAAGCCGGATCTAAAATATTATAAGATGACACATGAAGTGTTTAAGTTTTGAATTTTTGGTTGACAACGTTTATAGAAATAATTTAGTGATGTTATATTTTGGGAATGGACAATTGTCATTAAAAAAAAAACTCACAGATTTAAATTAAATTAAGAACAATCAAAATAAAAATAACTTGCAGAGGTTAGTCGTGAGTTCTCTTCATAAGGAAGTAAATTTGTTTTGGTTTGATACAATTAGTATTGTAACATAGTTTGTTCTAAGCCTTGAAATTTATACTAGTAAAAGTTAGAAAACTAATTGGGTGCCATCACGCAAAAGACCTAGAATTTTACTATGTACCTTAAACTAAGCTACTCGTATTCAAATTGTAAACAAGATAAATAACAACTTATTGTTGAACCTTTGAAATCATCAAACATTAAAAGATTGTACAATTAATTTGATTTAAGTGTAAATACCGTAAATATGTCACATTGCTTTAATTTTGTATCTCAGAAATTTTGTATTTATTTTTCGGAAAAGGTGAACTTTAGTGTAAATCATTATTTAGACAAAAGTCATAAATATAATAGCACTTTTTGAAAAAATCCTCTTAATTTGGAGCGGAATCAAACATTTTAGATGGCTTAAGCAGTTGTACCCAAATTATTTGAAAACTATAGTTATTTTTAGATCACTTCAATTCTAGAATTCTAAACAGTCGAAAGTAAATATAAAATATAAATAGAAAACATAAAATAGTTAGGGTAGCAAAGTTTGTATTGTTGGGTTATCTTTGGAAAATATTTTTTAGTAAGGAACCAAGTCTTGGAAACAAAATGGCGTAATCCTAAAAAATATTTTGTTTGCATTTTCTTTTATGACATTTAATAATTTATCTATAACAACTTCCATAAAATACAGGGTTTTTCAACAGGGACGCTACAAAAGTAGAGCAACAGGGACACTAAACGACGCCATATTTCTTGCCGCTCTTTTGACATTTCGATATACGAGCCAACAACGAGTCAAAATTATTAAAATTACCTACCGAAATTCAGAGTCAGTTGCCTCAACGTTAAGAGCACTACGTCCAATTTATGGTCGTCATAATCGTCCTAGCAGATCAACAATTGAGCGTCTAGTGGAAAATTTTTAGTCCACAGGCATAGTACAAAATGTTCCCATGCCAGTGAGATAAAGAAGTGCCCCTAGTGTCGAGAATATTGCTGCCGCTGAGGCTTCAGTTGCAGAAAGCCCAAATGGGTATCTCACACGTCGTTGTCAAGCGTTGGGCATCTATGTGACGTCGTTGTGGAGAATTTTGCGAAAAGATCTTTGCCTACATCCTTACAAGATTAAATTGACGCAAGAACTGAAGCCGCTTGACCACCAGAAGCCTCGTATGTTCGTGAATTGGGCTGAGCAATAACTTGAAAATGATTCCGATTTTCATCGAAAAATCATCTTCAGCGATGAGGCTCATTTCTGGCTGAATGGCTCCGTCAATAAACAAAATATGCGGTATTGGTCAGGCAGCAATCCACATGTACTCACGTTACTGTGAATGGGGATCGCTATCGTTCAATGATAGCCGAATATTTTTGGGTCCAATGGGATGATATGGACTTGGAGGGCATGTGGTTCCAACAGGACTGCGCCACAAACCACACAGCGAATGTCACAATCAATTTATTAGAAACCAAGTTTGGAAAACGTGTTATCTCACGAAATGGTCCAGTCGCTTAGCCGGCTCGGTTGTCTGATGTGACGCCGTTAGACTATTTCCTGTAAGGCTACGTAAAGTCTATGGTCTATGCCAAGAAGCCAGCGACGATTGATGAGTATCGGCCGATTAATGCTTGAAAACCGTCGAAAATTGGATTCAGCGTCTAGACTTCTGCAAGCGTGCCCGTGGTGGCCATGTAAAAGAAATTGAGTTCCATACATAATGGCATCAAACGTACTTTCACAGGAATAAAGAATTTCATTGATATCCAAAACCGTTTTTGTTTTATTTAAAAAAAAACTTTTGTAGCGCTCTTATTGAAAAACCCGATACAATTATCAACAAAATGGCAGAATAAATACGGATGTACTTAGAGTCGTTCCTCAGTTAGGCTATCCAAATTTAATTTTTTCGTCCACGTTTGGAACTCTACTGGACATTTTCTGTAGTATCATTTTCCGTTTTATTCTTATAATGCTGATAGCCTTTTTTGCAGTTCTCTTAACAACCTTTAATAGAAACCCCTATTATGAAGTTTTTCTAGATACGAAAGCATTCTATTGAGAATCAACTGAAATACTTCATTTTGCTTTAAGAATATTTTAAAGTTTAATAACATAAAAACACTATTTACTACTCGTAATTAAACATCCAAGAATGATCTTGACCTATTCAAAACATTTCTTACTTTCGAAATATGTTCAACTCTTGTGTTGATTTGTGTGACACACTGTACACAAATGAGCTATATCATAAATAAATTGCTAATTTTTGTAAGGAACGATGCCTTTCTCGACCCTATTCATTCATTTGCAAAGTTAGGTTAAATTTTATTTTTAAAATAAACCGAACTAAACCAATATCAACAATTTTGATCTATTAACATTAAATTTGTTGAAAAAAAATTAGATGGATCATAAAATAAAACACAAACGCTGTGTTCTAACCTTCAAGGAGGTCAATTAGAGAATTTAAGTAGAAAAATATTGTACAACAGGACTGAAATAATACTTAAATCTTTAACAAGTACTAAGTTAGAGCTATTTATCTAAATTCGCATTTCCTTTTTGTCTTATATTAAATAATTATAGGTAGATCTCAAGTGCAGTTCAAAAATAACAATTATTACTTTAATAAACCATCATAGAGACATGTACCTCCTGTTGTGAAAAATTACTAAAATAAACTCAAGAAATCAAACCGAAAAGTCATCAAATTAAAAAAAATACAAAAACAACAACAACAACAAAAAAAAACAGGGAACAACATAACACAAAAAGACAAAAAAAACATCCCCTAGAAAATACCATTGCCATAATTTGAATGCGTAGAGCGTAACATGAAAATGTTCCATAAAATCAATGAATTCCTAAAGCCCAATAAATAAATGCGAAACATTGCAACTTCCTGTAACACACGCGCACAACAACATCAGCGACAAAAGCCAATAAACTATCTCTCTTCCGACTCAATAAAGGTATACTCGTAGGCTACCTAGATACTAGGTCTTATGGGTGTTGACTGTCGAGTGTGGAGTGGATGCCAAATATACTCCATCGTCAGCTTATGGTTATGTGCAAAGGACTCCTTTTTGCTACTATACGAACTATTGCACAAAATCCATATCCATATTTATTCACCCGATCAGCATTCAAAACTGATTACTACACAGATTCGCCTACACGTGATGCGGCTTCAGTCTTTTCTATATGCGCGCAAAATCACACGAGCTGAATCTGCGCAAATCCTGGTGAGTGCAAACACGATTAACATAAAAATAGATCAGATCCTTATCTGTTTCATATGTGTGTAGGAACACAGACGATGCTGGAGACGGAGAGAAGTAGTTGCGGATGGTGAACACGAAGTCAGGCCTAAGTGGCTATAAATATAGTAACGCACGCGCCTGAAGGCGAAAGCATCATCTTCCAAATCAGCACACCAAGTACGAGTAGCCATCTAGCTCTATTGCTGTTTCTACTGCTGCTGCTCGGGACACTCAGCCAATAAAACATATTCAATATGTTACATTGCTGGAGCGCAACATGAACATGGTTCTATTTCCAAAGGTGGCTGTTAATCTACCACCCATTAACTATAGCTGCAACATCTAATGGCCTATGGCCTAACCATACTGCAGCAGTGGCGCGGCCGGCGTTGAGTGGACCACTATGGTGACCAAACCACGACAACGAGGACGACGACGACGACGAACGACGACGTAAACACCCCACGCCACACATAGTAACTATGCCAATTGCGCGCAGGTATCTATTCTATTTAGGGATTAATCAAAGCAACAGATAAAGTACATGCAATCCGCTTATAGTCGCGAAGAGTTCAGTTCAGTTCTTTTCTTCCTTCCTTCCGATTTGGATTTGGAGTCTCGGACATAAAAGATGCCAATTAATATTGTGTGTGACTGTCCCCAAAAATGTCACGAGTTTCTTCTGTTGTCGTCGCGTCTCCGTCGTTGTTGTTATCCCCCAAAGCCTGTTCACAGCCCCAGAACATACAAGATGCTTGGCTGGAAGAGATGGGTTCTCTATCGCGTTGTAAAATCAAATGTGAGGCTCGTTATTTCTTTGCATGTTAGCCTCGACTCGAAGTTGTGTGTGCTGTTTATTTTTGTCTATCTTTTTGTTTTACCATAGTCAAACGATATGGAATCGCATAGTTCTGCATTTGACGTTGGATGTGCGGCTTATACGAATACGAACCTTACCTGGGTTAGAGTTTCAACATTCTTATTTTTAAATAAAGATGAGTTCCACGAACATATTTATGTGAACTTAGATGAGACTCCGCTTTGATTCTCAAGGCATGCAGAGCAAAGCACAAATTTTGTACTTTTTTGTTGTCTTCTTCAATCAGCAAAATGTCATTTGACTGAAATATCATAAGAAAAGTATTTTCGTTTTCGGCGAAGGGGGAAAGTGCTTTGAGCTGAGTTCCTATATAGTAAATGCCATAGCTTCGTCCGTGTCGCCATCATCGTCATCTTCGTAGTGATGTGCAACACAACGATGAATTCTAACAGGTGGAAGCCGCAGCAGCAGCAGCCACATTGGAAGTGGTATAGACCTTGTCTGAAATCCATCTTAAAACTCTAAAAACAACAACGAAAAAGGGGACACAGACAAAAAAGAAGAAAGATAAGAAACCCATGGAAGAAGAATCCATCGAGATACATACATCAGTACATACCATCATGAAAAGGAAAAGTTAATTGAAAGCAAAAGGGTTTATTAAGGTATAGCATTAACTTGGTGAGACAATGGAAACACGCGGTGCTGGTCACTTCTTATTTATTGCTTATGGGAGGTTTCTCTCTTTTATAAACGCGTAAGCCTTGACCTAAATTCCGTTCTGTTATTTAAAAAAAAAAATTATTTTGGGAACAGGAAACACATCTTCAGAAGAAGAAGACATGCGAGAGACATGTTGTGAAATTCTTCTTTTTTGCTGTTGGTGTCTGCCCTTTTTGTGTCCAATTTTTATTCACACACTGGACTGAATATAAAAATATAAATGATATATAAAGGTATAATAGCAAGGAACATGCAGAGAGTTGCATAAGAAGAAATCGGGTACTATTTTATCCAAGGAATGACTAATGACATAAATATTTTTGTCAAAGCCTTCAGTATAAAGTGTCCTACAAAATTATACTTAAATTAATAATTTGCTTTAGATTATGCTTTTATAATCCTTTCTTTTCCCTATAATTATTCAAAAAATTGGGAGGATTTTACTATTCTGCATTCCAACTTAAAAGCATATCTTGTATTTAGATTGAAGAATTCTGTTCCTACCCCAAATTTTTGTAAGATTTCTTACAAGATGTTATAGAATGGCTATCCTCTCCACATTCAAGTAAATATTGCTTGTTCTTGACCTTTGCACTTAAATACACGCAAAGAAGTACCTTTTTACTTTCATAGCATGACAGAAAAGTTATCGTGGGATCTTTGACGGCATTGACTGCGAGCCGATAAGGGATAACTTTGAAAGGTACGGTCTTTAATAGTTATATAATAGTTTCTTGCTATAGACAGCTTTGACTTATGTTCCAGTGGTAAATGCTATTTATAGTTCCTTAAGCTTTCAGGTCCTAGGTTAATAAAACATGTAAAACTTCTGAGGGATGACTATTTTTGTTTTTAAGAATCGGACTAACAAGGAGTTACTTTGCAAATCTTGTTTTTGTATGCAAACTCCATGATAGGAACAAATATAGCTAGAGCTACTGCCCAAAATTTTCGTAAGTTATGTTTAAATCTTCTTTAGTTAAATTATATTGCTATCAAAAATAAAGATATATTTTTTATTGTCTTTATTTGGAGTTCTAAATTTTGTTCAGAAAAATAAGAGTTCACTTTTGAAATACAAAGTATAAATACATATATATTGCAAGAAAAATATTGTAACATATTTTAAGAATCCACAAACTACAAACAATTTTCCACCAATATTTATTGATGCTTTTAAAATCTTAAAAAACCACATACCAGAGGTATTTCAAAAAACTACTACACTCTTTATAAAACCCCCTCATATTTTTTTCTGCCGCAAAATGGATAACCCTGTATATTAAAGTCGTTCATAAATTTTGAGACATGGTCTACTAACCTAAGAGACTGACTTTTTTTCTTTAAGTTCCAATTTCTGTTTTTGTTCAGGTCCTTAAAAAGAGTTTATTATCTCCTTAAAATTGAAAATAAATATAAGACCACAAACCACTTAGAACACTTTTGAATTGTTTTTTTTTTATGAGCTTATTCAGTTTTATCAGAAGATGCTTCTAAGATTAACTAAATTAAAGCTTAAATTAAAAACCAAAACATGTTTCTTATTCACCCACAATAACTATAACTATACTAACAGATTTTCAAATGTCTAGTGCTAAAACATTAATTAATTGTTTTTGTACCGCCTTTGATCTTATACTTAAATTATTTATCTTACATAACTTACTATAATAAATATGAAGTAAAATAGTGAAGAAACCCCAATAAAACAACACCATTTGATAAAATTAATCGTCTTAAAAGTTAATAAATCAATTGAAACTTGTTTAGATTAATTAGTAGATATTATTATTATTATTATTATTATTTTAGTATATGAGGAACAAGCATGCATTTAATTATGCAGAAATTCAAGTTTTGTATTTTGCAAATCAAAAGTAGATATATTTATAATAATTTGGATTTTAAATCAATACAAATTATCAACAATTTATAAAAATGATGATCATATTAAATAGTTAAAATAGAGATTTTGGTTTAAGTTAATTTTAAATACATCTTAATAAAATAGTTGTTTCTATATTATATTTTTGAGATGAACACTTTTTAGAAAACTTATTTGGAATATAAAATACAAATAAACTCAACTTAAATAGAACTAATACTAAAATCTTAACCAAAAACTGCTTTTCAGTTGGGACTACATATAAGATTTCGAATTAATGGAAGCGCAGTTTATTGTTAATGAAACATTTAATCGAACACTTTGTAACATCTTTAGATCCCAATAAAACTTGTTTGTTTTATACGAAAATTAAAAGGCATTTGAAAAAAGAAATTCATCTAGAATTTCAAATAATTTTTGTACAGTTTTGAAATATGTATCTATTAAAATGGTCGACTTTTACTTATTATTTTTGCATTAAAGCACTACATTCAATTTATAATAAAATTTGTAACAAACTACACATTTTATTCGTCCAAATAAAGGTGCAGAGTTCTGTAAGACACTACTTTAAAATTGTGCAACAACAACCAGTCAACTGATGTCCGTACCACTTTAGCTAATGATTTTTTAATAATACAATTTATAGACTTCCAGTTCTCATAATCATCATCACCATACCTTCGCATAATACATAGTTTGATAATAAATAAAAGAAATGAACACACACAAAAATATCAAAAATATTACCTACCAGCAACAAATATTGCAAGAAGCCCACACCACCAATTTATCATTTTATAATTATTAATGTTTTTTTTTTATTATTATACATCAGTTGCATTATTTTAATGATAGAGCTAAATTTAAACAACAAAAATCTAAATATGACAATAGTTGAGAAAATAAAAGTGCAAAAAGAAAACATCATATTTTAGTTGGGAAATATGGTCACCGTGAAATTTGAGAATTTAAAAAATAATTCAAGATTGTGTCATCTTTCAGATTTTTTAATGAAGCAGGTATTGTTTTTAATAATATTCGAGAAAAGAAATATTTTTGAAGTATTTTCTGTTTTTAATTTAAAAATCAAACAATCAAAGATTAGTAGAGTTCAGTTTTAAGTTAAGGAAACAGTTAATGTTCAGCTTACATATATTTAGACACATGTAAACTTGACTTGATAATAAGAGATATACATATGTATGTACTCGTATGGCTTATCTTTGCAAAAAAGTTCCCTAATTCGATAGCAATTTTTTGGCAACTGGTTATTTATGTCAACTGAACCTGCTTTTTAATCAGGATTAAGTTTTTTTTTTCGTTATAATAAGCGTGACACAGTGTAAGTATTAGGAAAGGGATAAAGGGTTTCGAAGGAGGTGTCGGTGAACATTGTTTTTAAATTTTCCTGAATATTGCAATGACTGGGAAAGGCATTTCACTTTCGCGTAGTACGGCTAAAGAACGGATATCTGTATTTGACAGTACGGCCAAAATTGGGCCTGAGGTTATACTGATGAGCATTCATAGAAGCACGAGTATTACGGTTGAACTGTTTAAGAGGAGGAATGCATCTGGCTACTTCTCTAGAAGACAAAAAACTTTACGACGATTTTCAAGCGATGTAAAGGAACCAAACGATGATATTATCACCAGTCAATTTAAATGCTCTACGTTCAATACATTCCAAGAGTATTAAGTAAGTTGAAGGAGCACCAGCCCTGAGATGGAAGTTATAGTCAAGCTTTGGACATATATAAATCTTCTAATTAACAGGCAGATCAGAAGAGGAAAACAATTGTTTTGAATCGCCTTAGGAAACCCAAACATCTTGCGGCAAATTTTGCCACATCGCGTATGTGGTCGTTCCACAAAAAGTACACATACCGAGAATATTAATTTCATTTAATTCCACGTGGTTTTGTATTACCCGTTGTACAATGCTGTTTAGGTCGGAATTTAATGAGCTTATCATATTTTGTTGTTGCAGTTCCACATCCGAAGAAAAAGGATGTGAGTCTGAAAACGAATATGAAAAGCTAAGAGTACTATCGTCAGCGAAACAATGTATTGGATTAGAAGTTGCAGACAGGAGATCATAAATAAAAATGAGAAAGAGTGTTAGAGATAGAACAGAGCCCTGAGGCACACCAGCATTTATTTTGTGGTTTTCAGACTTGAACTTATCCAATAATGGAGGGTTTCATGAAAACCGAAAGCACGTATTTTTGATAAGAGAGCCTGATGCCAAACCCTATCAAATGCTTTTTAAATATCAAGTGCAATAATCTTACTTTCTCCAAAACGATGTAAAGATTTGGATCTATTATTGCAATAGCCGTACTGTCGGTCATTAAGAAGCTTTCACTTAATCAAGATATTTCTTGAGCTGATAATTTATCAGCGTTTCCATGACCTTAAAAAGAAAGGAAGTAAGTGCAATCGGTCGGTAATTAGGAGGTGAGGTAAATTCGACTTTTTTGGGGATGGGCTGGACCAATGATGTTTTCCATCCACTCGGAACGAGACCTGAAGAGAAGGACAGTTGAAAAAAACTTATGCAGTGGTTTTGCCAGCATTGAAGAACACCTATTCAGAACAAAAGCGGGGATTCCACCCGGACCAGCGAATTTATGTGTGTTAAGTTCTCTTAGAACTCTTGCCACAGTACGAGTGCGAAAAAAGATTGGTCTCATTGAATTACTAACGCGCTCAAGCACAGGCAAAGTCATAACACTCAACGGCAGGGTTGAATTGACGGCGAACTGCCTAGCAAGAGCGAACAAATGGAGTGCCATTTAGAATGAGCGTAGGAACCGAGGAAGAAGAATTCTTCGTGATTTTTAAAAATGACGAAAAATACTGCCTTTGGGACATTGCAGTAATTGTTGGTCATTTATAAATTTGGTCCGTCGAATATGAGCGTTGCATGCCTTCCTGGCTTGCTTGAACTTTTTCCGGCTTTCCTCAGTAGGTTTGGCTTTATAGCAACAGAAACTAATCAAATTTATTAGTATAAACTTTTTCGAACGCCGCGTTGAGGCTTTTTGAAATAGGCTTGTTTCAACCCTGATAGTTTTCGGTTATTATCGCATTGCTACTAGTTAGTGGTGATTTTTTGAAAGTATATTAAGGAAAAAGGAATTAAAACTTGAGTTTACTTCGATAAAAAGGTCTTACATAAAACGCAATTATTGTCGTTTGTTTTGTAGCGGTTCGAGAAATTCGTCTCCAATTTCACGTTTGTTTGGAAGTGATTATCCATTTAAAATAAAAATAAAATCGATATGCCTTTAATCTGTCACAAACCTAATTTCTAGAATATTAGAAAATTAAAAACGATGAAGTTTACAAATAGCTGATTAGTTTAATAAAAAGGTCATTCATGGAAACTTTTGGGTAAACTTATATTTTTACACAATTGGTTACATTGCATGCATAATCTCATTAAGTTAAAATAAATCCTAAAATGCAACACTATCGTTCGAGACACTTAAAGTCTAATAAGGTAAATAATAATCAAGCAAATTTATCAGAGACTTTTGTTGAGAATTTTCAACTAAGTAAGTAAAAATAACTTATTCATCATTTCTTTTTACACCATAACCAATTTCCGTAATCATCAGCATTATCACATATGTAAATGCAATTATGATCTTAACGTCATCTTCTCGTAGAAAAATGTTAATAAAATTAAATCATCATTATAAAGTGTCGATAGAAAATTCATATGTTATCAAACTTGGAAATGCTAACTATGCCTCATTAAGTTAATATTCCCATATCAATGACTATAAGCCCAACCCAACACCACTAATACATATATTTGGAGAAATTATTACATACAATATTTTTACTTCTTTCTCACTGGTTTAATAGAATTATAGAAAAAAAAACTTCCACTTTTCATGAATAGGTAAACAATTAATAAATTACTTCATGGATATTGTCATGATCCATGATTATTGAGAGTGAGTGATATTTCACTTTCTGTTAATAATTTAATAAAAATAAAAAGAACAATTTTTTTAGGAATTTCCAAATCGAGAGTTTTATTAGGAGTCAATTGTAAGAGGTTTAAAAGCTTATGAGTATGCCAAAATATTGGAGAGAAGAAATTAAATGAAAAGAAAAATTCAAGAAGTTTTATTAAATACATTATAATGTTAATGTGAGAATATTAATTTTTAGCAAAACAAAACGAAGCTACGGAACCAAATTTATATATTTATAATATTCTCAATAACCAAAATGTTTTACTTGTTACAAATTTCGATTTTGATGATTGAAGTATCTCGAGAAGTCCTAACTCCTAACACCTGACAAAAATGTGTATGAACACAAAAAATGTTCAAATGAGTTATAATTTGGTTAGGTTTGGTTAGGTTAAAGTGGCTATCCGTAGGACACACAGGCTCATGTGGTACCACATGAATCTTGAGGCTTTCTTCTAAGCTCAATGAAAGAAGTTTGAGTCCCTTACGAAACATGAAAGAATGATTATGTTAATATGATAAAGCAATTAGACCGTTATTGAAGAATTTTTGTAGGTAAGTCTTGCATTATTGAGGCAGAGCAGGGCATATACAGAGGAAGTGGAGAAATGTTTCCTCCTCTTCCTCAACCGTACAATTTCTTGAAAAGTGAGAGAATACGCCTAGCCGTGTGGCGTGCTTTCCTATTAGACAGTGCCTGCGGTTATGTCATCAATTATCGAGCTTATATGCGAAAACACGGATATCAAACAAGACTTCTTTTATCGCCAAAAGTTCCGCCTGGACCACCCTACAAAGATTGGGGAGGCGGAATGGAAGACTTAATTTCAGTCGTTCAGAATATACGCCTCCATCAACTCCTTTATTTGTTTTTGATCCAACTGTATACCTATAAAATTGAATTGACTCGTCTTCCAGGAATGCCCTATCCTCCCAGAAAGATCTGGAAGGTATAGAAATCTGGAAGTTTCTGTCAAATGGGGATGGTGTAGAGTTTATGCCTTGGAATTGGTTATAAATACTTAAGATTTATGTTTCTTACGTATATCAGGAGATGTTAGGAAGAAGTAGGGTATCCAGTGCCGCAGATGGGATCGTGCAAAGCGATCGGCAAGCTGAATTATGCTTACTTCTCCATATGTTTAAAAAAAAATGATGTGGCTCAACAATCCGTTGAGAACTAGAGCCTAGTGACTTACAACTCTTAACCATTATTGTGTGAGAGTAATGTTGAAGCGTAGAAGGGGACCCACAGTTTCAAGCCGAATCCGAGCGGCTTATTTGAGGAAACCCTTTTTATGACACGAATTACTCTTGAAGGATTTGTCAATTCCTCGCGAGAGAGAGTACCCATGAAAAAAAAAACAGGGATTGAACCCAAGACATGACCTACGCACTAACCATCACGCCACAGTTCCTACTCTTCATATGTGTATTCAGGAAATAATTTTGTAGCGACCCGCCCGTTACAGGAATTCTTAACAATATCATTGAAGTTATTATTTTTGAAAATAGAAACAGGTAATATGCTAATGGGCTGCTGTACTTTTCGGTGAATGATTAGACAAATAGTTTAAGGCATAGACATTTAAAAAAAAAACATATTAAACTTTAACTTTTTCTCAAACAATTAATTTAAAAAAATGGGTGAGCTTTGCACTATTTTTGATCTTTGTACATTGAACGTATAAAAAATGATTAAGGCAAACATTTAAGCAAATTGTGTGCTTAACAATTATGGTTAAGGTGTTAACACCATTGTTCCTATAGAATCGGAGATAATTACGAAAAAGCGGTTTTGCAATTTATGGCGGTCCATACAATGCTAAGAACACCAAAAGGAAGGTATAAAGAAATTTCCAGCTTTCTATCTCTCATCACGAGATTGACCTCTTTTTCGCCTTATTTTACTGGACTATCAGTCCCTTATGACTTTAAGAACATACTTAAACCTGTTTTCTAAACAATATCTTATGCTCGAATATTGTTATATTATTCCTTGTATTAAATAGATCGAAGGGAACAGTTTGTTAGAATTTTTCAAATTCCATCCTTATTTTGTTCCATTGTTTAAATGTAAACTTTCTAATTCTTTCTCTTATTGAAGGACAACAAATATGGCGTTCACTAATGAAAATATTTCTAAAATCATAAATGAGATTTTTATTATTCAAATTTGAAGTTGATTTACTCAGAAAAAGAATTGAACTTCTTTTCTTCAATACATTTGGGTCCACTAAAATGTATTTTTAGTTTTAAGAATTGTTGACATCAATGAAGGGAATATTTTGTATTGGATAACACTGGACCCAGACTCGATCATACATTTCGATGAACTTCAAAATGCTAAAAAAACTATATCTCAAAACAAACCTTCGGAAAATTAACTTTGTATTCGGAAAATAAATAAAAACCTTCTGAAACCACAATTAAATAAGAATACAAAAAAATTGAAACTAAACAAATACAAAATTTGAAAGAAAAAAAATATTTCTTGATAGTTCTTTGGTTTAAGTGGTATTTGGTTAAGAAGTTAAAGAATCCCCACACAATTATATCTTTTAAGCAGATAACTATTATGTTCATTAAATCTTTTAATTTATTACTAAAAATATATATCTTATAGTGTGAAAAACAATTCAACCGGACACATCTTTCAGACAACCATAAAAATCCAACAGTGCCATATTATATTAGTATAAAGTGAATCATTCATAACACTTCTTGAGTCTTCAAATTATTCACCTTAGTTACATAGAGGTATAATACGCGTCCAATTAAAATTGGCCTTTGCCAAGTCACATTTTTCATTTCTTTTATATTTAGATCTGAATTTCATTTAGCGTTTCTTTACACTGCAGACGTAAAGATGTACACATAAATAAATAAATTTGTTTTATGGTAAATTCACCCTTGGCCTACTAAAGTGCCGAAAGCATTTTTTAAACATTTTTTTCTTTCTTTTTTTTTGTTAAAATTCATCAATCAAGTTAACAAAATCTGGGTTATAATTTGGATGACAACAGGTTCGCTAATTTCAATAGATTAACATGTAAAAAATTGTATTTGTACCTATTTTTGTTTTCTGATTTTTGTGTTTGTTTACACTTTTATGTCAAATTAAAATATATTTAAATTTGTTCAACAATTTCTTTATTAAAACAAAATATTTTGTCAGTCATTTATAGTTTTAGAGATGAAAATTATCACTACAATGCGAAAGATGCTCGAAAAAGTTTATAACTTTTACGTGCATTCGAATCTCCTTACTGGTTTTCACAAAGCCATTACTCTCTCTTACTCTGATATAAAATGCCATTGATTAAGTCAATAAAACTGATTCCATCACAAACCATGATTGGGTTTTAGTTGTTAATTGACTTAAAATTAGCACAGCAATTAAAAAATAAAATATACCAAATAATCTTACTTATGTACGAAAGGTGCTTTTTACATACATAAAATATTTTTGATATGTTCTTAAAGATTAATTATGAGGGCTTTAAACAATCAAATTCCATCACTTCCATCTAAAAGTAATAAGTTTCTGATTCACCTTGTAAAAAATCTAAGTTGATTCACCTTTAAAAAATGGTTTTTAAAACAAATAAAATTAGATAAGCCCAAAGAGGCGCTTAACACGTAAAATTCTTTTAGAGTTTTTGTCTGATATCTTTTGGTACATCAACTCAATAAATGTACACTTAATTATTAATTGATCAAATTCATTTAAAAGGTTTTACTGTTTTTTTTTTAATTTGATTTTTGATTTTTGAAAGACATTCAAATGACATGAATTAAATTTTGCACTTGAAATTGTCGGTGACTTTAATTTTCTTAACAACTTAATAAGAGGTTATTGATCTTCTTGTTTTTTTTTTGCTTGGTTGTTTAATTTCGTTTTGACATTTTATTTTGATTCATTTAAATGAGATGGACGATGGGTAAAAAATTGTAAAAATACGATTTTTTGCGTTGGAAGAAACATAATGAAAATGTGTGTCTGATGTGTAAAAGAATAAAACAAAAAACATAATTTGTATTCTTATATAACCTTGGGGGATATTAAATTTACATAATTTGTTTTTAATTATGTGTATAGAACGTTTTTAGGAATATTATGACGAATTTATTGAGGAATTTTTAACCTACATCCCAAAGCAAAATATTTATTAATGGTTTGTTATGAATTTTGTCCTAGATTCAATGGGAAATTTTAGGGGTTCGTAGAACTTTTTAGAGATTTTGTATCAATTAAAAAATAACCAGGTCAGACGTGATTGCTTAGTTGGATTTAAAATAGTTTAAGTGCGAAAAGAAGCAAGTGGTGTTTCAAACAAAGCATACAAATATGGTTAGTAATTTTGAAATGATTATTAATTTGCAATTAAAAAAACAATTTCGGGAGTGGAGTGGTAACCAACATTTCTTGATGCAAATATGTAGATGTACGCATGATTATATTATAACCGTCTGGCAGGTTTTTTTTCAGGCGTGGTTAGAGGTAAGCGTTCGAAAATGGTAATTGTTCCGATGTTGAGGTCGAAATACTAACCACATGAGTGATACATCAAAATCATCAGAAAACTTCCCTTGATTACAAAAATGTTTGTCCAAGATGTTTTGGTTGCCACCTTCTGCTTGCCAGACGCATTTAAAAGCATTTTTCAACTTAAAACTATAATAACTTTTTTCCTATATCAGAACACTTTTCCTGATTAGAAAGTGCATGATAGACGATCGTAAGGATTTTAATGAAACAATTAAATATAAAAATCTCATTATATCATCAAATTGAATAAAAATTAATCATTTTATTTAAAAATGTATTTTAAAGAAAAAAGGATTGTTGACATTTTCTATTTCAATTGTCAAGTCTTCAAATTTTTTTTTAATCTGTCCATTTTTATGATCTCGTGGCAACCAAAACGTCTTGGACACACATTTTTTTCTAATTTTTGATGTACCATTCTATTGGTTACATATCATAGGAAAAAAGTTATCAGGGTTTTAAGTTAAAAAATGCATTTGAAAAAGCTTTAAATGCGTCTGGCAAGCAAAAGGCTGAAATTAAAACGTCTTGGACAAATTTTGTTGTATTGAAGGGATTTTTTCGGATTTATTTATGTATCACTAATCGGAAAGATGACCATTTTCGAACGCTAACCCCCGACCACGGCTGAAAAAAAAAATTGAAAAACGGTTAAATTTGATATAATGGTGCGTATATCTACACATTCACATCAACCATTGTTAACACGAAAATGTTATTTTAATTATTTTTAATTATTTTATTGAGACTCTACAACCGTTTCTGATAATTCTAACATTTATAATCCAGATCATAAAACAATATTTCAAAGTGACAGTCGGAAAAAAATTGTACAAATTAATCCAGGTTAAAGTATAAAATTATATTTATTCCCAAAATAAGGAACTTAATGCCATTTCTTCGAGAGTTGAATTCAGGTCCAGTTCTCTAACCATTTTTGTACACAATGTATAAAATTGTTTCTAAAATAACTATGCCTTGTTAAAAAAAAAAACTAATTCTAAGTTAATTCGGATGAAATAATTTATCTTTTTTAAACACATTTTTCAATGATCAGTTTACCATTAAATAAAATATATTCCTCAGATAAAATTTGTTCATCTCTTAGTGAAGAAAAATAGCATACAAATGGAAAGATCGCAACACAAATAAATTAGATCTTACGGCCAGTTTCAAAAACATGTTTCAAATATGTGATCTATGCCTAAGCAATTATTAGCCTCAGATTTACGGATGTTCAATACTGGTTAAGGTTCAAGTGTCTGATAAATCGTCAAAGATATGATCAAAAATATTCCTACAGTGAAACGAAATTTCCTATCAATTTTGGTTGCACTGTGGAACCATTTTTTAATGCTGACTGTTGAAAATACAATGTTTTGCCTCTCCCAAAAAAAATATATTATTTCTAGAAAAAATAATATTGTCATAATAAATCTGTATTTATTTTTAAATATTTTATGATCAAACTTGTATTATTATATCATATCCTAGGTTTACTGACCAAAAGATCAAAAAAATGAGATCTGGAATACTATGTATTGAAATTTTGATTAACTGGGCCAAAAATAATGTCTATTTCTGCAGTTTCTTTATAGACTTTCATTTCGATTAAGAATCTTCAACAAGTTCTGCATTTAATGGAAAATACTACGAAGACTACTTCATTATTTTTTACCTGAAAACATATTTTAACCAAAATGCCAAAATTTAAGAGAGAATAATTCCCTAAATTTAGGAGTCCACATTTTCCCGTGAATTTAATTTTCCATTCAGAAGTTAAAAAAGAATTTTTAAAGTTTTCATTCAAGCACTTCAATAAGAAGTAAGTAAAAATGAGAAACTTCGAATTTCGTGACGATGGCATATCAAAGAATGTATTCATATTTTTCTAAACTAACCATTTAGAATTTTAAATTTTCTGTCTTATGAAATGGCTATCTCAAGGCAACCTAGCCTGAGATCCAATTAGCGCTGTAGTGCGCGCGCCGTTTTGATAAAATTTTCTGTCTTATAGACTAAACGTTTTTTCAAGCACTTGAAAAATAGTTCAGTTTTAAGTAAAAAGTTAACTTCAATTCCCTTACACAGTTTTTTCATCAACAATTATTTTGAATTTAAAACAGTAAAATATATAAAAAAAAGAATGCAAATAATTGAACCCAATTTTTTAAATAACTGTTTTTTTTCTCAAATATGTCACAAAGTTATTCAAAATCACTAAATTTTAGACTTTGTTTATTTTTTTTTATTGTAAACTTCAAGTATAAAATACCCTTCACTACTTTGTTTGTAACAATTTTAATGTATTCCGAGCTAAGCATCTGTATAAAACCCTTATAAGGTAATTAAGTCTAATCTTTAGTCGTCTAGTTAAATGTGTAATTGACTTTCAAAACACAGTATGTCCAGTGTTCAATGTCCACTCTTATTACAAAAAAAATAGATGCCCTACCTGTGTTTTCTTAGTGCTTTTGTCCCTCATTAGGGCAAATTGCAATCATGTCTTCAGAATCGCACTTATATTCGTGGGTTAATACCCAAAGCATACATAAGGCATAAGGATAACATATACACACCATTCATAGTCCACTCTGTTTTTGCGTCCATAGATTTGCATTTGTGACCGCATTTGCATCTATTAATTTTCTCCACCCGGACCCTATCAACGGGTGTCTGATGCTAGGAAGAAACCTTTCGTGAGATACTAGACTGGAGCGTGTAAATTGCCTCCCACTGGCCTGGGCTAGCGTGCGATCTTTGAATTGTGTAGTCTTCTTAGGCGGGAATAGATGACAACGACTAGAGACGACAAAGCCATCGCTTGCCAAGCCAATACCAGACAGAAGGTAGGTTGGCGAGTCTGAAATTGAAAGTATATCTAGATAATTAAGTGAGGTCAGTAGAGACAGACTATATAGAACCTTGCCGGAGCAGATACTCTCCACACGTTTGACCAAATAAATGTTTTTTAATTAGTCAAAGGTAGAAAGATGTGTACATTTATAAACAAAAATAAAAATACTCACAAACGACTTTGAGACGGACTTGATCGGTACACAACAAAAAAAAAAACAGTTGTCAAGATACAAATCATCACATTTAAGAGTTTAATACTCAGACGGCCGGCGACTATTTGGAACTAAAAAAGAACAAGATTCACCAGAATTCATCAGATGTATGTATGTACATACATACATATGTAGCTACGATGACGATGCGCATCATAATTAATTATTCCAAGAGCTTTTTTTCGGGCTCGTTAAGAGTAGAGTATGGGTAGAATACTTCAACATCACTCTCTTATCTGATATGTGGACTGAGAAGTAATTTATTTTCACGCTATTTTCTCAAGAACAAAAATTTAAAAAAATAAAACAAAAAAAGTAAAAACCTTTGAAAAACTCCGCTTTTGCAAAATTTATAAAACAATATTCAAGGCACACTTCAGTAGTACAACAAATAAAACAAAAATAAAAAGCGAAAGGGAATCGGATCAAAATAAAAATATCCAATCAACCACGCCCTTTTTCGTAGTTTAAGTGAGAAGAATTAGAACGTCCAGAGGTCGCGAACTCAAAAAGACACCTCAAAATGACTGTTCGAGTAAAGTGTGGTTTCCTAGACTTCGCCACCACTGGCGCCAATTCTTAAGAACTATCCGTAATCCCCTTACTCTTCAGCAAAAAGCTAAAGTAGTTCCTTTTATTTCTATCTGCATTCTAAATCTATACCTACAATAATACTTGTGGGTGGTTTTAGAGTCTCTATTGTTATATCTTAGCTTTAGCTTGTCTTTATTTAGTTTTTTTGTTCTTTCTATTTCTGACTTAAGGTGGTGTCTTGATTATTTGTAAGCGGCACGAGCCGGAGGTACTTTAAAGCACATAAAGTAGAGCATATGGCTATCAAGGCTATATCCACGACCAAAGACGTATAACAATAATAATCTTAACAAGTTGTTTCCTTTTGCAATCTTTTGCTCTACTCTTGTAGAGTTTATTTTTATTTCGACTAAGTGAATGGATAAAATTGATAATATTTTGATGTTTATTTTATATGAACATACAGTAAAATAAATAAAAAAGGTGGCAAGGTCTATTATGGGTGTTACCCGGAGGCAATAAACATGATTTATAATAAGCTATTGAGTTAGAGTGTAGCCTATATTTCACGCTTCAATTAGTTTGTGTTCATTTTGATATTATTTTTTATAAGGAACTTGTTGTATAAGAATAGGTACTCGTACCTATTTGAGTGTATTATGACGTGAAAAGTTGTGAAATAATGAATAAATTGCTAATTAAATAATAACAACTTTGGCAACTTTTCCACCCGAAACAAAAATTATTATCTATAGATTAAGTCGATCAAATAGATATAACTGCCACTGCTTTGATATCGATGACCTTATACAAAACTAATAAAGTTGAAACATTTCATTCTATATATAAGTGAGTTTTCATGTTTCATATAAGTACTTATAATTTTTAGCTTAGATTTTTATTTGAATGTCTTAAGCTTAAGATACTTTGAATATATCTTTAAGAGCAGCTTATTAGGAATTAGACTGTGAGTTTAAGCCAGCTACCTTTCCATTGATTCATATAACTTATGAAGTTAATGTATTTCGAAAAAAATTAAAAATAGTTTTGCTCTTGTGATAAAATGTAGGTCAAATTAAGTGAATGTTTCTAAAACTATATCTACTCCCCTTATTACGTTAAAGTTAAAATAAAATGGGATTTGAATGGGTGGAAATTGAATTGTGAAAAAATTACGTCGTAGTATTTGCATTTTAAGTTCATTCATTTATTGGAAGTATTTGAATTTAAAGTTTCATTTTAAAATTTCATTAATTAAAAATAATTGTTCTTTCTTTTGTATTTAAATTTATTCTACTAATAGTCTAAGAACTAAGGGCCAATTTTTGGCGTAAAAGGAATCCAGTTGATATTAAAGTTGAAGATAGTCTTAGTTAAGGTGATTACAAAAACGTTCGTCTGCCGACACGTATAGTGGCCGCGTTTCTGAGAAAAAGCTCTACAATCTACAATGCGCTTAATATCGCTCGAACAATGGACATTTCGCTTGACATTCGATCCCAGAAAACAACAGTTCACCCACCTTGGCTACTTTCCGAATCATCGATAATTACTGACCTCACCTGCACACACAAAGACTACACAAACAACCAAACTTACCGAGCACTGTATAATGCTACAGCGCACAAATACAAAAGTGAAAATTGGACCTTTTTGTTTACAGATGGCTCTTAAACAGAACATCTCACTACCTTTGCTAGAGTCGACGAAAATAAAAACCTTATAATGAATGCTCTCCTGCCACAATATTGTTCTGTTTTTTCTGCTGAAGCTCTTGCAATTTACAAAGCTACAAAAATCAATAATTTCAAAAAAATTGTTATCTGCACTGACAGTCTATCCACGTAATCTGCAATAAAAAATGTCAAAAACAAAACTCCAATTGTACAGTATATAAGAGATTGCCTTATACAAAATAAAACTAAATTAAAAATTATGTGGGTACCCGGCCACGTAGGGATACTTGGTAACGAGGAAGCCGACATAGCAGCTAAAATTGCAGCTGAGAAACTACTTCTCTCATTTGACCCTCAAAACAAAAGAGACTTAAAAGCTCTTATCCAAAAAAATTGGCTCAGTAAAAGGAAAGAAGAATGGAATAACTATAACCATCATTACTCAAGACTTAACCCATTATTAGAACATATACTTTATCCACTGAACTGCTCCAAATTTATGATGAGATGTTTTCTTCGACTTCGCATGCGACACACTAACTTAACGCATAGCCACATATTTAACAAAACTACACCTTTACCCTATCATCTTTGCAATACAAACACCAGTCTTACCATGGATCACCTCCTCGTATGTCACAAGGTCAACCAAATTACTACAAAACTGTTCATTTATTGATTTACTTAAAACACCTTCTGAATCTAATATAAACACTCCCTTTAAGATACTTCGATTACTAAACATTGATAATTTAATCTAATATATGTAACACATATTATCACATTTATCTTCGTACTTTAACTCCTACAACTAATACACATTATCCTAATTTTCTATATACAACTTATGCTCTATTTTTCCGATATATTTTACGTATCTAGCTTATAGTCCTGGTAACTAGGCTTTATACAAATATTATTATTGTATATTATTGTAATTTATTTTACTTGATAATTTAGAAAAATAAATAAAATAAATAAAGTAGAACTTTACCCAACATTGGGGGGGGGGGGATAAGTTAACCACTTCAAATGATTGCATCTTGACGCCTACGACTCGCTGATCTCAAATATCGTTTATCGCTTTTGTCCTGCAGAAGTCGCTGAAAACCTGTTTTTTGGCGTTTTTAGACTTTTGGGAAACCACTTGAGATTGGTCGCATTGGAAAACCCTTAACTTCCTGAGCTCGAATATATATGTGACAGACTTGTAGGTGCCCGCATTCTCCAGACACACGCGGTGAAAATCGCGGGTTTTTTAGCAAATTTTTTGATAACAGACGTTGCCCAATATAATATATCACAATCGGAATCTCTTCAATACCAAAGTATAATAATATTCTGCAACCAACTGAACAGCTGAGAAACGAACTTTTTCAATTTAATTTTTAGTAATGCTGTTTTGAAGGAAGCCACTTCTGTTATATTTATGTTTACAGTTGAAGTGGCGCTAAACTATTGATAATCCCGATTTAGTTAACGAGTGTTATTGCTGTTTTTTGAAATGGTTTCTAATGACAACCTATTGTAATGTACATTAATTTAAAGATTTTTAATCCCAACAAATTAAAGCTTAACTAGCAGAAGCATTAACCAAGCCGAACAATAGAATATTGCGATAAAAGTAAAGATTGAAACCATATAGAAATTTATATATTTGTTTGCGTTTTTTTTAAGTTTGACTAAATTTTGACGCCTGAAAGTAGGAATATAATTTTCAGAAGTCAAACCCTTCGTATTAAAAGAACGAACGTTTCTGTTTTCAGTTATCACATATACTAAGACTACCTTCAACTTTAATATAAAGTGGTTTCCTTTCACGCCAAAAATTAGCCCTCAGCTCTCGGTCTATAATTCAATACAAAATACCTTAAATACTTTTTTATTAATTTTGTACAAAACTCACTTTTTTAGTGCAAATATTCGTTTATATTTTTAACATCAAATTGGAAACTATTGTAGTACGTTTTACGATTTTAACGTCTTTCTATCTACAAATAATATAATGGCTGCTTAAACTTTAAGTAATCGGCCTAACTCATGTGAATTATTAAGTTCTAATAATGCACCGTTTCAAATAAAAGGCAAAACAGAAAGAAGAGTGAAAATTTTGGAATACCTGATGAATTTTCAAATATCTTGAAAATAAAATGTCCTACTAGTATAATGCTAAACACTCGACGGTAGCTTTTATTTTAGTAGAAATTTAAAAAAAGAGAGTTTTTCGACTCATCATCAAACTGCTTTTGTGTTATTAGTGACACTTAGATAAACAAAGTTTTTCAGTAAGAGGTTTCATTTTATATAGTCAGCTGTTTGAGCAAAGTTGTCATCCTTTGATAGTTGATAAGTATGTAAATCTGCCGTTATTAAATATGAAAAACTTCGACCACCCATTTAAATTGTTAAAATTCAGTACAAAAATGCAAGAAACGTTTTTTGACCGTATTATTCCTCGAAAAAGTCGCCACCAAGATCTTGTGATTTAACACCTTAAGATTTGTTTCTATGGCAATGCACCACCATTAATTCAAAACTTTAAAAATGTAATGCGTCAAGTAATGGTGGTCATTTGGCTGTTATCGGTTTGTGCTAACAATGACATATATCTCTTTCTTCTTATAATGAAATAAACATTCTTTGATTTCTCCTAAAAAAAATATTTTTTCGTTTTGATGGTTTTGAGTCCTTCAAGGTTTTTTTTTTTTTGTTTTTTGGATACCTAGGAAAGTAGCCAAAAACTTTCCTTATAAAATAAAAAGGCACAAAAAGATTTTAAAAAACATTACTAATATCCAGAAAGTGAAAGAAAATAAGAGGAACGTACAACAACTGGATCTAAAGTTTTTTCAGCTCCTGAAGTATGGTTCCGAACGTTTTTTTAAGTATCTCCACTACTCGTAGTTTTCAAAAATATCTCAAAAAAATAAAAAACATAATCTAACCATGAAACTAACACAAAACACTCTTAACAAATCTTCTTAGCTTTGTTCCATCGAAGCGTTGAATTTGTCAATAGTTTCTTGGTGCGATCTTGTACCATGATGATAAAATATGGAATACGATTGCCTTACAGTTTAATTAGTTTGTAACATTCGAGCCCTTCCGCGAAATTATCAAAAATTATTAAATATGTCACTTACGATAAAGTTGCGCAAAAAGGGTCGATATATTATATTTATTAACTTCCCATAGGAAGTTATTGTAATGGGTCCGATTTGTCAAATTGAAAATTTTAACATTTCTCGAAGTTTTAAGGTCCCTAGAGTCGAAATAAAAGATTTTTAGAAAGATGTCTGTGCGTGCGTGTATCCGTACGTCCGTGTGTCCGTACGTCCGTACGTTCGCGACGTTTTTTCGTCGTCCATAGCTCAAGAACCAGAGGAGATATCGACTTCAAATAAATTTTGTTATACAGATAATAATTCAGAAAGATGCAGAAAGGGCTCTCAAGAAAATTGAGTGGGTGGTTTTTTTACCATAGCAGTTTAAAAAAAAGGTGAACATTTTGGTTAAATCTAAATATCTCATGAACCAATGACGCTAGAGACTTGAATTAAATTTTATATTATATATTGTAACGTGATACAAAAGAATTATATTTTTGGAAAAAATCGAATTAACGGTTTTTTTTTATAAATCAAAAAAACTAAAAAAAAATTTGTCACCTCGAAAGTTTTACGATTAAAATATGATTTCATCTTCAAAACAATTTTGTGCAACGAAGAATAATGTTTTTGACATCTGATAAAATTTTAAGAAAAATCTAATTGACAGTTTTTTTTATAAAAAATAAAAACCTAAAAAAAACATTACTCAAAGTTGGTAAAAATTGAATTTGGACTCAAATATCTTTTCAAAAACTTGAGATTAAGGCTTCAAACTTATTTTAGCTTATAAGAAATATTGTTTTCAATATTCTGAATAACGTTGAGAAAAATCGAATTGACAGTTTTTTTTACAAAAAATAAAAACCTAAACAAAAAAAATAATAAAAGTTGGTGAAAATTGATTTTCGACTCAAATATCTTTTTAAAACTTTGAGATATTGGCTTTAAACTATTTTCATCTTTCAAAAAATATTATTGTCAACATTCATTAAAATTTTTAAAAAAATCGAATTGACAGTTTTTGTACAAAAAATTAAAAACCGAAAAAAAAATTTAACAAAAGTTGGTAAAAATTGATTTTCGACTAAAATATCATTTTAAAAATTTGAGATAATAGCTTCTTACTAATTTTTACTTATAAGAAATATTGTTTTCAACATTCGGAAAAATTTTGAGAAAAATCGAATTGACAGTTTTTTTACAAAAAATAAAAACCTAAACAAAAAATTTACAAAAGGTGGTAAAAATTGATTTTCGACTCAAATATCTTTTAAAAACTTTGAGATATTGGCATTAAACTACTTTAATCTTTCGAAAAATATTGTTGTCAACATTCAGTAAAATTTTTAAAAAAATCGAAGAGACAGTTTTTTTACAAAAAATTAAAAACCTAAACAAAAATTAACAAAAGTTGGTAAAAATTAATTTTCGACTCAAATATCTTTTCAAAAATTTGAGATAATGGCTTCTAACTAATTTTAGCTTGAAAGAAATATTGTTTTCAGCATTCGACAAAATTTTTAGAAAAATCAAATTGACATTTTTTTTTTGCAAAAAATAAAAACCTAAAAAAAACAATACTAAAACTTGTTAAAAATTTGACTCAAATAAAAAAATCTACAAAAAATAGTACTCAAATTTGGTAAAAATTGATACAATAGACAAACTTTTAAGCAAGCCAAATCGACAGAAGGGATGGGAAGTTATCAGTGTGGGTCTCTTTTTTTAATATTTATGTCCAATAATTAAAGAGGGCTTTGAAATGATTTGTATCCAAAGTATGATTGGAACGGGCTTTTAAATCTACTAACTTTGAAATTGTATTAAAAAGAAGCAAGCAAAAAGTGCTAAATATTCTGCTAACAGGCTCTAGATTTATTATTAGTAATTTTCTTGGCTTCCAAAGTGATGCTTTTAATTTATTATTTTTAGCTATGAAATTATATGTACCTCTGTTTCTGTTTTTCTCTTTTCTTCATCCGATATTATTCTTGGAATTCCAAAGTCAAGTGCTTTTTTGTCGTATTTTGCCTAAAAAAAGCTTCTCAAAATGTTTAAAATAAAACAATTTTGTCAGCTGGCGAAAAAACAACTGTATTATTAATATTCAAGCTTCTTCTTTAAAGCAGATACGGTGATAATAACTGCTTTACCTTCCTCGACGCATTGACGTCGACGGTCGACAAGGCCTATTAACACAAAAAAAAAAAAAAAACCAACACAAAAAAGAAACAATTTACAAAGATACATAAAACCCCAAAACGGCCTTGTTCAGCTAGTTGAACGACCTTCTTTGTCAGGTCTCAAAGAATTATGACGAAGCGTCTTATTTTTAATATTCAAGATGCATCAATTTAAAACCCTAAAGTATCCCTCTGTCTCAAATATCCGCATCATATCCTTTATTAATTCAATTTTTCTCTTCCTGCTTCTTCAGGAATCAAAAAATTGTGTGTAGGGGTACGAATTCTGTCTTCAGGCTTTGTTGCACAGTGCATTGGGCTATAGCTATACTTACTATAGTAGGGGGAAACGTTTCCCCAATTTTTGTTGCTGATTACTAGTGTTTTGCCTCTCATAAATAATAATCACTAAGGCGTTACCAAGACGGGTTTTGCAACTTGAAGTTTTAACGTTATACTAAAACTTAACTGAAGAAAACTGTGTAAAATTGTAAAGCCAAGCCGTACCTACACACGTTCGTCGTTGATGTTCGTTGTCGTCGTCGTTGGTCGTGGTTGTGGTCAGGACGGTTTAGTTGGTGTCGGGTGGAAGATGAAAACCTGCCGCTTGACGACCTTGCGACCAATTCATTTACGAATAAAAGTAAAAGTTGTTTTGTTTTGTTTATATTTCTTTTTTGTAAATTTCAGTGTTTGTATCTTGTATCTTTTGACTTTTTATGCTTGTATCGTGATAGCAGCTTTGCAACTTCAAACGAATGAAGCAAAACTAGATATATGTAGAAAACATGAATTTGAATTTTTTTTTGCCACATCATGCAGCATGTAGGTTCGCAGTTCAGAATCTTGGAATATTGTATATTTTGATGGAAGCTTAAGAAACCCGCCTTGGCTATAATATATATTTTGCCACTACTACTCGTTGATGTATGTATTAAGGTCAAAACATGTATGCTCTTCGGTGGGCATGCAAGGCATCCATGAACGAGTACTTATGGAGTCAAGCGATTGCTTTTACGATTGTTGCATAAAATACATACAAAATACAAAATATGTAAGAAGACTGGGTGAATTCAGTGATATGGAAGAATATAAATGTTATGCCTGGGGCTTATACTCCAGCACGACAATAATAATAATTGCTGGCAAGAAGAACATTATAATAAGACTTTATATATGTTAGGCACTCTTTTTTATTTTGCTTCTTTAGTGAACATGTAATTATGCATTTTAACCTATATCATGGGTCAATTTGTAATGTGTTGAAAAGTTGGAACACTTTCAATTTTGCCCGTGGTAAGTCATAATGTTGTGGTAATTTTTCAACATTTATGACAAGTTCAAAATATTATATTTATTTTTAAAAATTATTTAGAGAAAACGTTTGTATGTGTGGTAGAGATTTCTATCGAAATGACTTTTAAGCTTAACGTTATAAAAAAAGACTGATACCTCGAAGTGTGCAAAATATTTGATTTAAAGTTGATTGTTTTTGCAATACATTTTGGAATTTACATTAATTTTGTATGCACAAATTTGTATTAATATTAAATAGATTAATGCAAACAAAATTTCTATTGCAGTAGAATTTTTTAAATGTTAAAGCTATTTTTCATTTTCATTTTTGTATTCATTTATTCTACGATACATAATAAACAGATACGAAAATATACATTTAAAGTACTAGAAATAAATTTGTGGATTAAAAAAGCCAACAACAAATTATTAAAAATGATACGATTCAAACTTATATCTATCTAGGTTATAATAAGCTTCATTAAAAAATCTATAACAAAAACTTAAAAGCTCTCGTAACCCATTAGACCTCAAATAGTAATGTCCTTAGTCTTAAAGCTCTCAAAGGTGCATATAGAGAAATAAGAGCAAGTAGATTTGTTCAGTTATAAAACTACAAGGAGTGTTACGAATAAACATTACACAATACATTTCTTTGCCCAAATGCAGACTTTACATACCTAGTGACAAACATTTTGACTGATACAATTGAGGAATTGTGTTAACACTACCAAAGAATTTTCTTAAAGCAAAGCCCAAAAAGTTCCTTTGAAGACTTTTAATCCTATTTATATCACATTGAGTTGTTGGCTTCCATACAACATAAGCATATTCCAACAAAAGCCTAACAAAAATACAGTAAAAGGATTTAAGAGTATAAGGATCTTCTTTTTAAAAATCCCAACATCAAATTACCTTTAGAAATAACGGAATTAATATGATGTTTAAATGTAATTAATTAGTAAAATATATAAATCATTAATATTTCAGACAGCGCATCACAATTCCAAATACTTTACTAAATTGTGATCGGCTATTTAAAAAAACTTAACCAAAGATGAATTCATTATAAGGACGAAAAATTACGTTTTAGCATTAAGACTCATTCAGGACAGTTGATAACAAAAAACTTTTAAAAAAAATAAGATACTGAATTATAAATTTGAAAAATTATCTCGAGTTTTAATGAAAAATGAAACGACTTTATAAATTTACATAACCTCAAAAAACTTAATGAATTTTTGTACGAATTTTTATTGAACAGACTTCAAAATGTGTTTTAGAATCGGATTCGAACAGAAAAAAGGAAACGTACTATTTTATTGCCAGTTGCAAAACGTTATTGATCAGAAAGTAATAATTTGTCTTCAAAAGAAGCACTTTACACATTTAAAGTTTGGAGAAAATCGCTTCATAAGCTATAACCGCATCTCAACGTATCATTTTATATTAAAATCTCGAGCTAATTTTTTCTTAAAAATTCAAATCTTATCGTTTTTTATTTAAGCCGCAGAATAGGATTATTCAAATATCCCTTACTTTAACTTATTTTATTTTATTTTAAATATCATATCAAATTTAACCTAACACAAAAACTTCATCAATTTAATAGAAAAAGGTTCCACACACGCCCGAGTGACCCTATTGTTAAATTTTGCAATGAATCATACAAAAATACACAAACGTTAATTCCCTCCCCCAATTTGTTATCTTTTTCATGTCAAATACCTTGAAACACGTTAAATGATTGTGAATTTATTATTTAAAAAAGGAAAAAAAAAAACATTTTGATACAATTATGTACCACAATAATCTACATACACTACAAAGGCTAGGCCAAGTGTGTTGCATACTTTTTATAGATTTTGCAGCTGCAGCTGTGCACTTATTCTTTGTCCTGTTATAAATTTTGTGGCGCCAAATATTTTCTATATTAAATATGTATATACATATGAGGAGGTGGACAAAGACACACTTTTTGTTATACTTTTAAACAAAGAAGCCAAAGCCATAATGTACCAATATCTACCTATACTTCTATAGCTTTTTGTTATAAATTTTAAAATGAGAAAATATGTAGTATCTGAACATATGCATGCATATATTTATCTATTGTATTCATATTCGTAAAGTTTCTTTATTTCTAAAATCATTAACAAAAAAAAGTCTGCAAACCACAAGACATTCAGAAACCTTAATCACTCTTTTACTGCTATATAACCTATAGTCATTTAAAATCACGCGGGAGGGGCATTGCGTGATATTTTTATCTTGCTTACATCTATTTACTCTGTTTTGGCTTCTTTTTTTAGTTTTAGCTGCTTCAAGTCCATAATGTGAGGCTTTGAAAAGACCATATTTTTAGCGTAAGAAATCTGCTACTGAGATTAAGTTTGATTCACATTTTGACAGTACGCTGTCGGTGATGTTGTATTTATTCATATACAGTGTAGACTTATTAATTAGATTCACCCAAAATAAGTTTACCAACGGTATTGTTTACATATTTTATATGACAAGAATTGTTTAAAGCTGCAAGACATTTCAAGATTTTTTTAATGATTTCTTCATATAAATTTGTATACAACTTTTTACAAAATTCATGCTTTAAAAATGCACCTAATCAATTGAACCGTACTGTAATTTAATTAAGTTTTCTTCTTTTTGGTGTATACACATTTTTATAGCCCATTTTCGCATCATTTTCGTGCGAATTATTTTTTTTGCAAGTGTCTGCGCCACTCTACCAAGGCGCTCATATAGTTATAAGTTTGTATTTATGTTATGGATTGCGCAAGCGCAACCATCAGCCACCATCATATTGGGTGAAGACATTGAAGTTATATTAATCGCATAGATATTTATATGCATTAGGGTGGGTCATATATTTATGGAGAAAAAAACTTAAAAAATTTCTTACGAGCACTGATAATTGTGATAACTACAAATATAACAATAAAAAAAATTTGGTAGTAATCAGAATTTATCTTTTAATTTCGGTCTTACGTTAAAGTTGGCTGTAATAGTGAAAAAAGGCCTTAACAGCAAGGAATACAAGATAAATTCATCAAGATTGTTTATACGAGAATCCTGGCTGGAGATTTTACAATCTATGTAGCTTTATAAAAGTTTCAAAAATCTATAAGTATTATTGTGCTTGCTTCTTATTTTCTCATTTTTTTAGTAATATACCACTGACAACAAAAATCTAATACATCAGGTTTTTAAAATGTGCCCCTTTAAATATGCTAAAAACAACCGAAAATACAATAAATTGTATGATGATCTTGCAAAGTACTAATCTTTCTCTTCTCTTTAAATCATTTTAGTATCTTACTATGTGTCTGGAAATACTCATCAGATATGAGTCTTTGCTATTCAGCAAATCTTCAATTTAATATGTTCATTATTTTTATTTTTTGGTCTTAATTTTTAGTACTCATTTCGAATCCAAATTTTAATAATTTTCTGAAGTTTTAAGAATAACCGTTCAACATTTGTAAAATTTTTGTTTAATACATTTCAAAATCTTGATATAAGAGAATTATTTAGACAACATATTCAAAAACAAAACTTGTTTTCAAATCGTTTCGTCTTTTACTGTTAAACACCGTTTTAGGATAAATGGTTAAGCGTTTCTTTTAGATTTTTGTAAGACAGGTGAAATCTTATGAAATATTTTTGAATATTTCAACTGCATATTAAGGAACGGATTATAGATGTGGAAAAACCGCCAAGGTTTAATTGAAAAAAAGCTACTTCATAACTAAGAATAGCCTCAAAAAGCTTTCTATACGTGTTTTTCGAATTTTAAAAAGTAATATCTGAAAAACCTGACAAGATACCTTAATTTTGAAGTCGGATTTGAATTAAGGCAAACCCAAGGGAAAAGTGCAATTTAATTGCCAGGAAGAAAACCTTGCCAACCAGTGAATAGCCGTAGCAAAAAGGCTAAACATCAAAGTGCTCAAAAGACATTAGAAAATCGTAATGTAGAATCAAGAAAAGAGCGTGATAACCGTACACAAAAACATTTATTGAGACAAATTATCAATCGTTAAAATTTCGCAATAAAACACCCGGCATTTGTTGCGCCACTTTTTGAAGTCCAATTCCTTTCTATAGCATTTCAAATCACTCAAAATTATTTTTGCATAAGACACAACAATTTAATTCTTGCTTTCAAATGACGTCGTTTGGAACATCTAAAGTTTGTAATATGTCATCTGATGGTCGTTATTCAAGATTCAAGATGAAGTATATCATAAAATTAAATAATTGATGCCAATGCTTGATAAAGATACAAAACTTTTTCAGATCTATTTTATGGAAAATTTTAGAAAGACCATCAAGTTTACTTTATCACTTTAGCCGATAATAATTAAGTGCATGGACTTAAAAACTGACCCAAAAATTTGTTTGTTTTAATTTGTAATAACATGTTGATACACCCTAATGTGCATATACTTCGATAGATAAGTCATATTGCGTCAAGTGTGTATTGTGTGGTACGTGCTATGCATTCGTACGACATGCTTGAGAAAGGTGAATCGTGAGTAAGAATGACTGATGGTAAGACTGAAGTTAGACAACTGTGGGAATATTTGACAGTTTTTTTTAGTATCTAAAAATAATATCAATAAAATCAGAAAACTTAAATAATAATTTATTAATTTTTTGTTTTTATTTTTAATTGCAGAATCGGTTTGTGTGGTTTTGACAATCCAATGAGAGATCCAAAGACAGACGAATTTAAACGGCATATAGGACAGGTAAGATTAAAAATTAAAAAAAGAAATAAAATGCAATTAAAATTATTTTATTTGGAGATAACATTTAATTGATTATTTATTTTAGATTAATATGAAGTTTTTTGAATTCCATTAAATTTAATTCTTGTTGGTTAACAAGTTTGTACGTAAGATTGTCATTAGAGATAAAACCACAATTATGTTGATTGTCTGTATAATAAATATTATTTTCATGCAGATTTTGCCTTGACATCGAGTAGCTTGTAACTTTAATGGTGCTTACGAAGAATTCATTTATTTTTAAATTCAATTCATTACAAAACAAATGTACTTAGCACTTTGTCAATAATTTAGAGTTAAATGTTGGTTAATTTAAATTATTTCTTCAAAAACTACTTAACTGATTTTTTGTAAGTTTTGAGACAAAACAGCTTAAATTTTAATTATTAAATGGAAACTTTTTGAAGTTCTTTGGCCCATTGCAAAAAAAACAATCATTTCAAGGATATTAAAGAGGATCTTCGTTGCGTAGTATCATTCTTTCATACTATACTTACTACACTTATTTTTAAAGAATTAAATTTAAAAAGTACGTATACGCCCTAGTGTACACTAGAATTTTATTTTTCCACTTAGCAAAAAATTGTAAAGCCATTCAGAATTCACATTTTCAAGAATTTTGACATTTTTTGGAAAGAATTAATATTTTAAATCATTAACAAAGTTTTGTCTTTTGGTAAATTTTATAAAATTCTATTTTTAAATTTATCCTTTTTTAACCATTTTTGTTGTAGGGCGTCAAAATAAAAATGGACGATGCGGGTAATATATTAATTCGCCGTTATGCCAAAAGTAATGTCTACATCAAAAGCACTGCCAGCAATTCCAACGAAGAGACATCAATTGGTGCCGATATACTCAAACTGCCAAATCAAGCTCTAGAAAGTGAAAAAATAGTCAAGGTAAAGTATTTCTGATCTTCAGTTGCAGTTGTTACTATGCATTTTTTGTTTTGTTGTTTTAATCAAGTCAATGATAAACAGAACCAATCCATAAAAGATACGTAAACCCAAACTTTATACAATTGAAATCATAAACTTCTTTTCGTTTATTTTTATTTTATTTTTGTTGTTGATATTTTGCAGTTATTCGACATGAAGAAGTTTCAATCGAATGTTAATCGTGAACTGAGGCGAGCCTATCCAGATCGTCGAAGATTGGAAACACAGTGCCTGTCGGCAGTGGCCTTTGTTAAGTCTGAAAGTGACATCTTGGATTGCCCTGTTTGGGTACTCATTGTTAATGTAGTTGCAATGGACATGTTAAAGAGCAAATTACCACCAGGTTAGTATAATAAAACACAAATATAGGCTTTTGATATAAAATATTAAATAAATTGAGACTGTAGTATATATTTTTGTTGGAACTCAAGGTTATTTTTGGATACAAATATAAGTGGAGGTTTTCTTGTGAATGCTACTTCGCTGGGTAAGATTGATTGCCGTTTTTTAAATGCAGTTTATACATGTATACATACCTACGTTAATATACATTGAGAAAGGAAGGCTGGAACAAGTTAAGCAGGAGTAAGGCAATCGGATAACAAAGAAGTTAATCATCGCATGCGGTATGAGCCATGAGAGTATGATTCATACTGTAAGCTATTCGCCTATACTTTTGAACTTGTGAATTTAAGATTCTTCAAAGGTCGTTTGAATTTAAGTTCCAGGAAAAATTTTAAATAAATCTCAGGCGCATTAAGGAGATTAACCTTTTTTTCTTTTTTTTAATACATAGAAAAAGTACTTAAGATAAAAAGAAGAAATAAAAGTTTTTGTGTTTAAGATGTTTAATCCGTTCGTATGCATTAAGTGATCTTAAATATTTAAGACAAAAAAAAAATCAAAATTAAATTTTATTCTGCTCATTAAATTTATTGGGACAAAATTGTGACATTTCTGGATATGTGAATGTATATTATGTATACATTTTTTGGCATAACTGCAAATTTTCAAACATAAATTGAAATATGACAAGAAATATTTTCACATTCAGTAATTTGTCTTCCTTTCCATACTTTTCTGTACTTGAAGATATTTAAAATTGATTTAAGATAATGAGTATCTTATTTAGTAAATACTAAACAAACATTTTTTCTATAAGTCACTAGTAGTACCACACTCGAGATCGAGATCATTTGGAAAGGCATTGTGACCAAATTTTGAGACTGTTAAATAAATAAATTCGTGTAATTTTGTTTTTTCCTTCATATCAAAAACTTCTTTTGATAACAAAAAAGGACACCAACGGTCAATTACTTGACAAACCTCTAGTCTCCAAAACTCGGTTTATTGAAAAATTGGAACTCGGTTCAGTTCTAACTCATTTCTTTATCAAGTTCTCGAGTGTTAGAACTCTGATTTAGATCTCAATCTGAGATAAAACTTCGATTTGTTAGACCGTCATATTTGATAGTAGAACTTGATTTAGCAATGTTTTTAACTCTATGAACGATTTAATGATCAGATAATTTTGTTTTATTGAATTTGGAGTCCCTGAGTTTTGTACTAATGAGCAGTTATAATAAATTGTTAAAATATACAATTATATACAGCTCACAACAACTTTCAGGTTTTAATGTTAAGCTTTTAAACTATAAGACTACACAAGAGAAGATAAAAACCATAAACAATTTGTCAAGAAATAATTTCAAAGCTCAAACGGGCAATATGTTTTTTGTAGGTTGACATTTTGTTTGTTTAAAGAAGTCAATTTATCGTGTGAAAATTAAGTCATTTTAAGAAGCCATAATGTTCATTTAGTTATACTTTGTGTTGAAAAACGATAAAAAAGTTTCAATGAAAATTATGTTGCAAAGTAAAATCCGTGTTCCTCTCATTAATGTTTTCCCAACAACGGACTTGACACATTACCCTCTCCACGGTAATTTCAATTCTATGAACGTTCCAAGGAAGGCATAAGGTTTATTTCAACAACCTTAAGGTCCTTGGACATTCTACACGCAAATATTATGGGAATCAAAAATGCCATAGGTATAGTCATAGCGAGCATTTAAAATTTATGAGGATCAAATAAGCAAAACATTTTAGCGCCACCTGTAAGCAACACATTTAAAAGCAAACAATACAAAATAATATTGAAAATACAAATAAACTTCTCAACGGCATTGGTTTACAGAAAAATAAAAATGAAAATTAATTTAAATCGACAAATAATTTAATAAACTGAAATCAATGACAAAATTGTTTGCGCTTAATCAAAACTGACAAATTTTCAATATTATTACAAAAAGCTAGTTGAATATTTTTAAATATGATGTTTGTTTGTACATACATATGTACATACATACATATATTAAAATAAAAATATATAAAGACAAAATTAATTTTGAGCTGGTTTGATACATGTACTTCGAATTTCATTTAAATCCATTAAATTATTTGTGAAAAAAAAAATTTTTGAAATTAAAAAAAAAAGTTTCTTCAAAATAAATAAATTTTGTACTAAGCAAAAAATTACCTTCACACTTTTTCTATCACCATGAGTGAAACAGGCCTGATGTCTGCTAAGAAAAAAAAAATAGAGATTTTTTGAAAAAAGACAACGGTTGATATTTTTAAGTGGTTTTTTAATTTTCGACACTCCTTGATGCAAGCTTTTCTAAAATCTACTATAAATGCAGATATTTGAAACCTCGTTTGTGTCATTATTTTTGTATTTTTCATTTTTCTCATATACATATGTATGTATGTATACAGATTTTTATTTCTGCTTCCTGGCGTACTTAAATTTTAGCATCTTTCAAAGTCAAAGCCAAAAATTTACTTTTGTCCCCTTTAGAAACAAGGAAACAAACAAGTATGCATATATCACTAACTGTACCTAACGGTACCTTCGCATCTTGATAGTTAGTATTTCATGCTTTTAAAGCACAACTATCACTGCCTTTGAAAAACAATAGAGATTCCCTTCCGCGTTGACTACAACATAAAAACTCGCATTAGTGTCCACTTATGTCAAAAATAAAATAAAGAATAACACATTTCGCAAAAATATTATTATTGCGAACTCATAAATTTCAATTTTGTCAAACTTCTAACTTCCCTCTTTTATTTTTAGTGCAACGACCAGTGGTTGACATCAAGAACCGCCCAAGAATACCCATTCCCGATGAAGATCCATATAGCGTAGCTGGCAATGGCAGTGGCGGCAGTGGAGGTAGTGGCGGAAGTTCGGGCAGTTCTGGCTTTGGTGCTAACAATGGAACACCAGCTGGACATGTGGCCGCAACACGGGAGCAATTGTTACTGCAAACACAACAATTGGCGCATAAACGCAGTGAGAAACCGCCAAAATTACCACCAAGAGATAATATCTATTCCCATGACATACCCAAGGTAAGTATACCCAACTTAAAGTTATAGCAACTACCAAACCAACAATCTATAAATTCTTGAAGAATGAACGAATATGTAAGGTTCCTAAAAGAGGTAGTGGTCAGTGGTCACTGGTCAGTGAGTTAGTGGCATCGATATCACGATAGATGTTAGATACCTACGATGACGGACGACGAACGACGACGACGCGAAAAATGCTTCAATGTGTGCTGATTTGTTTCCTCTATATTTCTGTTCACTGTTAGGAAACCATGAAGACTTCGAATACTATGACGCTTTTAACGATGACGACGCGACTGACGGACGACGAACGTTTTCCGAATACGATATGCGTGCCAAATGGGCAACGGTTTGGAATTTTAAGGTCGCAGCGACTGAATAGCTAACGAATTATCTGTAAGACTCTGTGTTTGTGTGAGTAGACATGACTTACGATGCGCATATCGATATCAAATCGATTCATTGGAAATCGAATACCGCTACATCATTGGTATGGCACTGATATTCGTAATGCTAATAGTTAGCTTTGACAGGTGCGGGAGGTCTTCCCCTGAAGTCGCCATCATCATGCTGAAATTATATACACCTTATACAATACTCGGCGAGTGACATATTGTGGGGGTGGGAAGAGGGGATGGTTTGGCATGTCGCGCGTTCTAGTTTGGTTAATCAGTGTAATCTGAAGAACGTTGATGAAATATTTGCTCCAATTTCTTAGCAGTTTTAAGGCACAGCAATAATGAAATACAGCTGTGCAGCAGTGAGTGGTACTTTTAATGCATTAAAAAACTAAAGAAAAGACGGTCTTCTGAGAGAAGTTGAAATACCTGTTTTGGTGTTTCTGTTTCAGCTTCAGGTGAACTGATTTGCTCACAAAGCATGAACGCGAAAACAAATCTACCATGGTAAGCAGCTTCATGGAATAGGTGGAGTTTTTGCGGGGCATGTAATGTCTGCGCGATATACCTACATGTATGCGGGTGACGAGACGCGACTACCGACAACGACGACGGACGGTTGGGTTGACTGATTTAACTACGATTGTTATGGTTTTATGGAATATAATTATCGAAATTTGCTTCACTGATCAGAAGATGCAAAGAGTGATGGAAGCGGCAAGAGGGCTTAGGCTATATAGAGGAATGTGCAGCTCACTCTTTGACATCATAAGGCAATTTTGCACTTGTTCAAGGAAGAACATGGTAATTGGTGTTGCGTTACGTAAGCAGAAAAATAATAAACATTATACAGAAGTAAACCTGAAGTCAGTTGGTAGGGTGGGTATACAGATAGGTGGGAAGTGTTATAAATTTGTAATTGGAATGTGGTAATCAATAATAACTAGCAATAACTTTATTCAGGCATGTTGATTACTGTTTTAAGAAATTAAATAACAACAAAATAATATAGAACCTGGGCGCACTTGATCGATTTTTGTTGGCGTTATGTTTATGGGATTTATAAAAAAAAAGTAAAGTTTACCAAAAGTAGAAATAATAGACCCTGATTTTCTTGGAGTCAAAAGATTGTATTTATAAAGGGTGATTTTTTAAAGGCTTTAAGAAAGTTTTTCAAAAAAAAGCACATACAATTTAGTAAAATGCATGAAATCTTTATTTGAATCGATAGTACGGTCCATATAATTTAATGTTTGAAGATTATTTCATGCAAATGTTGACCTTGACTGCGCTTCAAATGGTCCATCCGCATTTCGGCCGGTATCTCACGAATAAATGCTTCAATGTTGTCTTCCAATGCGTCAGTTGAAGCGGGCTTGTCTGTATAGTCATGAGCTTTAACATAGCCCCACAAAAAATAGTCTAAAGGCGTTAAATCGCACGATCTAGGCGACCAATTGACCGGTCCCGAACGTAAAATAAAATGTTCACCGAACTCGCCTCTCAATAAGTCCATTGTTGCGCGTGCTGTGTGGCATGTGGCACCGTCTTGTTGAAACCAAGTCAAGCCCAACCCTTGAGCCCAAGTTCGGCCGTACTATGAAGTACAGAGATTCATTTTTTAGCCGTTCTACGCGAATGTGGAACTCCTTGCCACGCTCTATCTTTCCCTATCATTGCAATGTTCAGGAGTTCAAAATCAATGTACACCGACACCTCCTATCCAACCCTTCCCTCTTTTCCTAATGCTCGCACTGTGTCTTTGGCATATTAAATGTATAAAAAACCCTTTTAGTGTTCGCTAATTATAAAAAAAAAAAAAAAGCTCTTGCATTTTGGGCAAAAAAAGTGCTACCGTGAGATGATGGTAGCGCTCACCATTCACAATCACGTTACGATTCGCATCATCTTTGAAGAAGTACGGTCCAATAATGCCACCAGCCCATAAACCGCACCAAACTGTGACTTTTTGTGGATGCATTGGCAGCTCTTGCAATGCTTCTGGCTGATATTCACTCCGAAATCGACAATTCTGCTTATTTACGTACCCATTGAGCCAAGAATGAGCTTCGTCGCTCGCTGGAAGAAGCGCGCGATGAACTTCCTTAACAGAGCACGCATTTTGATAATAAAATTCAATAATTTTCAAGCGTTGTTCGTTTGTAAGACGATTCAAGGTTAAATTATAGACCAAACTGAAGATGTTTGACAATGAAACAAAACACGAAACGTGTGTCAGCTGTTTAAACCAGTGTTGCCAAAAAGATAATAGCTAAAAAATCACCCTTTATTTACAATTTTAGTTTTCAAATGAACTTCTTCTTCGTAAAGTGGCGCTACAGTCCATGACGGACTTGGGCCTCAAAAAACATGCGTATCCAACCTGTTCGGTCCCTAGATAGCTGTTTGAAGTTTCTCGCGCCAAGTTGGTTGAGGTCCTCTACCAGCAGCGGTTTTCCTCTTTCAAAAACTTTCCTGGAACGTTTACGTCGTTCTAAATAGTCCATCTAGGTTAGGTTAGGTTAAAGTGGCTGTTGGTTTGGGACGTCCAACACACTTAGACCAAAGTATGGTCCGTTGTGATACCACATGGATCAGTTAATCAGCTTAACTCGTTGAACCAATTGGAGCTTCGAATGAAGCGTAGGAGACAAGTAATGTCTGAATTTTTTAGATCACTGGTATCGTTAAAGTAGTAGTCTCCAAGATGGATTCTACGTCTTTGTGATAAGGCAGGGCATGTGCACAGAAGATGAGAGATTGTCTCCTCTTCTTCTTCGTCCATGCAACTCCTACAAAAATCATTTGCAGGGGCTCCAAGTCGAATAGCATGTCTTCCTATTAAGCAGTGCCCAGTCAGGACACCTATAACGTAGCTAATGTGCAATCTACTCAGAGAGATTAATTGTTTTGAGCGCTTGGCGCTAAGATTAGGCCAAATTCGTTTAGTCGCTACACAGGTGGTGGTGTTATTCCACCTGAAGTTTGTTTTCTCTATGGTATCTTGCTTTAGCATGAGTTTACATGTAGCTAAGGGGATACCTATGCTAGCATTGTGAGCCAGCAGAGGTAAAGTTGTTCCGCTTTTTGCAAGTTCGTCAGCTTTGCAATTTCCTGGAATGTCTCTATGGCCCGGCACCCAGAAAAGGTGAATGTTGAACTGTGTAGCCATCTCCGTAAGAGATGATCGACAATTAAGGGCTGTTAGTGAATTTGTAGAGACAGAGTCTAAGGATTTTAACGCAGCTTGGCTATCCGAGAAGATGCGTATATCATTTGTTGATATTACGTTTTCTCTAAGCCAGGATAGGACTTCTTTTATAGCCAGGATTTCAGCTTGGAACACGCTACAATGATCGGGTAGACGAAAGGAGAGACTTAAGTTAAGTCTATCTGAGTATACGCCACCACCAACCCCATCCTCCGTTTTTGATCCGTCTGTGTAAAAGTTTATAGGACCATCGTCCAAAAATGATGTATTCTCCCAAGAAGACCTGGGAGGTATAGTCACTTTGAAGCTATAGTTGTTGAACTGAGGATGGGGTATGGTGTAGTCAATATTACTATTTATAGTTCTGAACGAGTTCAAAATAGTGGTGTGGCCAATTCCATTATTGATCCACAGAGAGGAGGCCTGAAGCCGTATGGCAGTATTAGCGGCCGTTTGCTTGCTGAAAAAGTCCAGCGGTATTAGATGGAACAGAACATCTAGTGAAGCGGAGGGGGTGGAGCGAAGTGCTCCTCCCATACACAGGCAGGCTGTTCGTTGGACTTTGCTGAGTTTATCGCGATTTGTCGCTGTATCTAGCGCCGTCCACCATACCACTATTCCATGAGTAAGGATCGGTCTTATGACCGAGATGTATAGCCAGTGCGTAATTCGGGGCTGTAGGCCCCATTTATTACCAATGGCCTTTTTACAGGAGAACAGGGCTACTGTGGCTTTGTTTATTCTCTCTTGAATATTAGGTTTCCAACTTAATTTCTTATCTAAAATGAGACCCAAGTATTTTGCTTGATCAGAGAATTTAAGTGGTACACCGTTTATGAGGGGAGGGTCAATGTGTGGGACTTTGTATTTCCTTGTGAAGAGGACAAGGTCGGTTTTTTGAGGGTTAACACCTAGTCCACACCGATTAGTCCATCTGGTGAGCTTATTTAAAGCGTTTTGTAAGAGTTCTTTTAGTATATTGGGATGTTTACCCGTTATTGCAATAGCAACATCGTCCGCATAGGCAAACACTCTGTATCCCTCTCTTTCTAGAGTAGTTAGTAATTCATTTATTACTAAATTCCAGAGGAGAGGGGATAGGACACCACCTTGTGGCGTACCTCTGCTGACACCCCTTTGTGTAGTAAAATCGCCCATTTTTGAATTGATAATCCTGCTTATCAGCATCTGATTGATCAATTCGCTGATCGACTTATCTACCTTCAGAGATGTCAATACACGTGCAATTGCAGATGTGTCGACATTGTTAAATGCACCTTCTATGTCTAAGAAGGGAACTAAGGTGTACTCTTTATGATGGAGGGAATATTCGATTGTACGTACTATACTGTGTAGAGCCGTTTCAACTGATTTCCCTTTGTTGTAGGCATGTTGAGCCTTTGAAAGGAGGGACTTATCAATACTTTCCCTTAAGTAAATATCGATCAAACGCTCAAAAGTTTTGAGAAGGAATGATGATAAGCTGATGGGTCTTAAGTCTTTAGGGTTAACGTGACTGGATTTTCCAGCTTTTGGAATAAAGACAACTTTAACTTGTCTCCAAGACATCGGGATGTATGCCAAATTAAGGCAACCCTTGAAGATGTTTTCTAGGATGGGTATTAGAAAACTTGCATTTTCTTGCAGTTCGGCTGGAATTACACCATCCGGACCAGCAGATTTGTATGGTTTAAAGCTGTTAATAGCCCATTTGAGTTTTTCCCTAGTGACTAGACCTTGTGGGGGTTGTAGAGTATTGTCACCATTGTTAAATGCAATATTATTAATAATATTAGAGCTACCAGGAAAGTGGACGTCTAGTAGCAAGTTGAGCGATTCTTCGCTTGAATTGGTCCAGAGGCCAGAGGCGTTTTTCAAGCAGCTTGGCATGATTGGATTTTTGGAGAGGATTTTGCGCAGCCTGGATGCTTCGGAGCAATCTTCCACGTTGTTACAGAAGTTTCTCCAAGACGATCGTTTGGTTTTCCTCAGTTCTTTTTTATAAATCTTCAGTGATTCTTTATATGAGTCCCAGTCAGACATGTCTCTAGAAGCTTTGGCTCTGTTAAAGAGTTTTCTGCATTCTTTTCGAAGTGGATCCAGCCCTGAGTTCCACCAGTGTGGCTTCTTTTTACCTCTTACTTGTATAAGAGGGCATGCAGTATCTAGAGCTTTGTTTAGGGCTAATGTTAGATTATTGACTTTGTCGTCAAGATCTTCGATGTTGGAGGGAGTATTAAAAAGTTCAGGTTTTATTAAACTATTTAACGTTCTCTTATATTTTGGCCAATTTGTTCTTTTCAGATTTCGAAAGATCGGTTGGCAAGGTGGTTCATTTATAAAGTCAAACTGGATGTATCTATGATCAGAAAAGGAATGATCTTTAGATACCATCCAGTTTAAAATATTATTATTAATGAATTCGGAGACAAGAGTTATATCTAAAACTTCTTGTCGATTTTTAGTAATAAAGGTTGGCTCATTACCAACGTTACTTACGAGTAGGTTAGTGTTAAGAATATAGTCGAAAAGAGACTCACCTCTGTCGTTTATATCCGTGCTACCCCATACTGTATGGTGGGCGTTAGCGTCACTACCGATGATGAGGCCGATGTTGAGCCTTTGTGATTCAGCTATCAGTCTCTCCAGAGTATCTCCCGGGAGAGGGCCAAGATGGTCGTGGCCAAGATACGCCGACGCCAGCCAGAATGTTCCTCTGGCTGTTTCCAGACTTGCGGCGGTGGTATCTCGATCGCTGAAATTAGGGAGTAAATATACATTTAGGCTGCGTTTTACTAATATGCAAGATCTGGGTTCATCCTCACCTGATGCATACAGCACGCAGTATTTGGGAGTCCTGATTCCTCGAACAATGGATTTAACAATCCAGGGTTCTTGAATCAGGACGATATCTTCATCGCTGCTGGATAAGCGAAGAAGAAGGGAGGCCGAAGCCTTTATGGAGTGTTGGAGGTTAATCTGGAGTAACCGCAGCATTTTCGCTACTGTTCTCCCGATCAGCCTCCAACACAGTTATGTCGGAGTCATCCATATCAGAGGACGATTCTAACAGAATGTCCTCATCTCCGCTTTCGTAGACCTCGGCCTCCATTGCGGAAAAACCTTGGTCGGTGTTTGGTGCTTCCACTGCTACTGGGGGTACCTGAGATGCATCGTCTTCCAATGAAGGAAGTGTGACCGATGCGCCAGGCACCTCAGTAACCGTTTCCGCTTGTGTGGGTGGGGGAGGGGGAAGGGTTTGTGCCTCGGCCCCATCTTTTTTGTAGACCCTTAGCGTAATTTCATCAAACCCAAACCTAATCACACCTTTTGATTGCGCCAGAGGAGAAAGGGACTCTGCATTGATGATCACAATTGCACCTTTATAGGGTCCCTTTGCGTCCTCTAGTTTCGCAACCTTCCAGTTGTGAGTAGGAAGGGTTGGATTGGAGAGCCGGATTACCTTGAGAACGTGGTCAGCTTCCTTGAATATGGCCGGAACCGTGATGCGAGCTCTTGGTCTGCAAGGAATGTCTTCCTTTGCTACAACCTCGAGCTTAGCACCAGGCCAGACCTCTCCAAGTCGGCTGACCGCCAGCGTCAGTAGGTCGCACGACCTCTGATCATCACAGACCATCAACTTGATGTGTCCCTGATGCCAGCCGCCATCTTTTGTGATGGGCGGTGGTCCCGGATTGTCAGACATAATGTCTATAAAACTGAAGGCCAGCTGACCTTTGGCCAATGTCCAGTTTTCGGCAGAGATCGTGCCATCTACATCATTTCTGTCGATGATCGCGACTACCATTTTATCCTTCAGAACGTCACTGAAGGACATTTTTGCCTTGCGAGGGTCGATTGAAGTGCTGATGTTTAGCACCTTGGGGCGTTTGGGTAGTGGAACACTACCTTCCATGGACCTTTGTCGCTTCGACGTTGAGTCTTGGCTGGTCTTTATATTATTTTTGGCCAGGAAATTCTGGGCCCAAGCTATCTTAGCGTCATGCTGAGAGTTTCCTCCAGCGCCTAGTTTTTCACCAAACGTCTGGAGAATCCTCTTAGCATTACGCAAGTCCCTGTAGTAGGCCTTGGAGGGTCTAAGCTTACGCCCATCTCCCCCAGGACCTTCTTTAGGAGCCTTTGCTTTGGAGGTAGAAGGACCTGGCATCACAGCCCTGCTACCTCCGACTCGAGGTGTTGACGATTTGAGAGGTTTACTCTCAGTGGTAGTAGAGGAGCCGTTCTTCACAACTGCCTCACTACAGGAAGAAGGTAATTTTACCGGATTATCCGATGTTCCACTGGCGACAACAGGGCTATGAGTGTCCACAGCCATGTCAGCACCAGTGGAAGAGGGATGAACAGCAGACAACTTTGCCGTCGTACTGCTGGCCGGTACAGCAGACAACTTTGCCGTCGTACTGCTGGCCGATATTGTTTTTTGGTTTTGTTTTGTTTGTTTTGTTTGTTTTGTTTTATTCATTTGAAATCCCACGAGTAGCGGATAAGGGGTGGTCCATCTGTACAGAGATCCGTGTATACAGATAAGGCTGGTTAATCCGGAGGTCGCCAGGTATCCGGATACTCCGTTCACGACTGAGCTAGTTTTTTTAATTGGGCCCTCAGCCTGGCTGATCATCGGCACGGGTCGTATAACACCTTAGATCCAGCCCAATTGGGAAGTTTAAGGGAAGGATATGTTTTGAGAAAGGAGAGACGAACAGCAATTAAGCCATAAGCGTCCCAGGAAGGAAACTAGGCATGACAGACAGTTATACACCGTACAGTCAGGGGGTGAGGAGACATCAGCCAGCATAATAGCACAGATCTGACGGAGGAGGGGGTAAAGGATTGGGAAGGGGAGGGGCGAGCGACCTTTGGTTTCAGGACTCTTCTGGAGAAATAATTCCCGAGAATCATTGACCTTACTCAGCTTCTACAACTCGACAAGTTCGACGCTCAGGTAGAAGATAGTCCATCTAACTTGTTGAACTTCAATTCTTTTGAATAGATCATTGTCTCTGTACAGCCTGTACAGTTCGTCGTTGAATCTTCTTCTTCACTGTCCATCTATGCAAAAAAACACAAAAAATCACATGAAGAATTTTTCTATCAAAGCATCCTAAGACGTTCTCATCTTGCCTTGACAAGACTCAAGCCTCCGCGTGATAAATGAGAACTAGGATAGTGAGTGTCTAATAGATGGTGACTTGAAATGCGTGAGAAAAGACTTTACTACTCAATTGCCTTCTAAGTCCAAAGAAGCAGCGATTTCTAAGAGTTATTTTCGTTTTGATTTCAGCGTTGTTGTCGTTGTCTGAAATTATAGCGGTACACTGCCTTGAATGAAATTTTTTAAAAAATAATTGGAGAAAATGTAGTTTTGTTTTTTTATTTTAATTTGTTTTACATTTTTTCATCGTGAAATTTTAAATTTGCTACTTTTTTGACTTGGTCTTTTAACCTTTTTACAATTATTTTTTATTTGACATCTTATTTTCTGTATCTTTCTCCCACTTGTTGGAAACGTATAGTGAATTGGGGCAAAAAATTCAATCAAATTTTAAATGACGTGTAAATTGAGAAAAAATGGGACATCAATATGAGGAGTCTCTCCCCTCTAAATACCATCTAGAACACAATGGTATTTTAATTGGTGATCCAAAAGAAGAAATGTCAATATAACGCATCAATCTATACTATCTATACTAATATTATAAAGAGGAAAGATTTGTATTTTTGTATGGAACGAATAAACTCAAAAAGTACTGGACCGATTTTAATAATTCTTTTTTCATTAGAAAGCTACATTATCACTGAGTAACATAGGCTATATTTAGTACTAGATTACTACAGAAATCTTTTGAAATTCCTATTAAAACCAACCGAAGGTGTAAAAAAATTAGCCATAAAATGTCTTTCATCGCATACGCTTCGAAGAGTATTAATGATAGGACAAAAAATTGTTTTCTAATTTAGTGATTCATGGTCGTTTTAATTAGCATGCTTATAACTTAAATATTTGTACCTATTTATGTCTACCCGTGCAAAGCCGGGACGGGCCGCTAGTCAGATATAAATTAATGCAATGCACTGCTGCTGTAGTACCCGTGGCATGATGGTTAGTGCGTTGGACTGTCATGCGAGAGGTCTTGGGTTCGATCCCTGCCTATGCCACCTAAAGTTTTTTCACGGGTACTGCCTCTTGCGAGGAATTGACAAATTCTCCAAGAGTAATTCTAGTCATGAAAAAGTGCTTTCTCAAATTAGCCGTTCGGATTCGGCATATAAACTGTAGGTCCCCTCCATCCCTGCAATTATTCGCACACAATGGTTGAGAGTTGTAAGTCACTAGGCCCTGGTTCTCTACGGACTGTTGCACCACCTAATTTATTTATTTATTTAATGCACTGCTGCATTGGACATTTAAATAGAATGTCATTTCTTCTTGCCGATTCTAAGTTGACTGGAAATTAAGTCAAGCCTTGGTCTAATGGACTTGCGTTTAAATTTTGTTATACAATTCTTTTTATCTCCTGAAGTAACCTATTTTTTAATCTGTCTAGAAGGAGAAATGTCATTTTATAGAATTTAAAAGATGTTTTCTAGACAACAGATCGATAATGCAATAACACTTCCTTCAAATGACATTTCGATAATCATCATAAATGTCTACAAAATTATGTTTGCTAACTTTCTGTATAGAAACAATCACCAACAATTCCACTCGAGTTTATTAGTACAAAAAATTGTTCTATGAAGAGTATTTAGGTATGATGACTTCAATGGTTCGATAATTCAGCATATTAACTTTGAAAAAATATGAAAAGAATTGAATAATTGAGAAATTTAGAGAAGATAAATATAATGGGTAAATATGGATGTGTTGAAAAACAAGTTGTTCAAATATCTGTTGGTATTCAAAATAACTTACTTAAGCCTCTTGAACTGTATTCAAAGAAGAGCTTTTAACATCATCAACTCGATTATGTCACTCGAATATCGCCGTAAAGTTTCTTGCCTTACCCTTTTTTCCATTATTTTAACGAACTATGCTCTAGTGAAATAGCCAGTTGCATTATTCTCCCCTTAAGCGTGTTACTCGCGCTTCTAAAAATGCCCAAATTCGGTCATACTATGAAGTACAGAGATTCATTTTTCAATTACGCGAATGCGGAATACTTTTCCAAAGTCTATCTTTCCAGATTTAAATCTTCATGGCAGTTTCAGGACACACTTTATTCTAAATTTTAAAAAGCCTTGTCATCGCTTTCACTTGAATCTTAAAATATAAAACATAACCTCAAAAAAGTACAGACATCAATTCCAAGAGAGTAAGATGAAGAAAAAGTTAGATTCAGAGTTACCTTCATTATTTCTTATTCATTTTTTGTAATAGTAGTTCCCAACAAAACAAATTCCATTTCAGATTCAAACAAATGACTTTACATGTGAATGCGCAGTCGCTTTTGTGTTTGCCAATTGAAATTGAAGCCAGAATAATATATCCATTCTGACAGAATGGACAATGCGAATGCCATTAAGCAAAAATAGCACAAAAAAGTTAACATCATATTGGAACTAATGCACAATCTACTACTTCTGCTAACTGCTACTGCTACTGCTCACTGAACATCCACAGCGACTTTTGTTTTAACTGATTTATCTATGTACAGAAACTGTATAAGACTACTATGTCATATGGGTATCATCCGTATGCGGATGGTTATTTTGTTTTGTGTAGTTTGTGTTCCTATTTTAATATTATGCGTCGTATACTTCTATTTAACTTTTATTTTTTCTAAACATTTATCTCCACAGCCGGACTACGATGACATTGAAGAGAGCAGAATCAAATTGTCCCGAGGTAAATCGGATAAAGGAAAAGACAACAAGAAATATGGTAAGCATTTATAAACATTTTATAAGAATTATGAAACTCTATATATGCGATCCGATGCTATGCGCGCAATTCGTACATATGCATATTCTATGCGCACAGCGCGCACTTTTTGTACATTTGCGCAACCGTCATCGGTCGTCGCGTCGGTGCTGGTCGTGGCCATCATCTCGGCAGGGAATGTACACAGGTTGCGATATAGCTGGCGGCATCATTTCCATCATGAGTACTTGTTCACTGTACTGCATTTGCACTGCACTCTCTACACGTAGTACACACAATCTCAATTGTAATAGATCAATGGGGCAATAAATATGTCAATGTAATAATTCTTTCCATATGACTGACATTTCGACCACCACTACCGCCATCGCCACAGCCATCGCCGCCGTCACCGTGGCTGGGCTGACTTAGAAAAGTTAGATCGACAAAATAAAGCTTATGTATTTATACAATCCAATATCTAAAAGTATGTTTCAAAAAAGGTGGAAACAAAATATTGTTTTTAAATTTTTCTGAAGAAAAGATACAATTCTCACCCATTTTAAATGTGCTCACACATAAATCATGCTGATCTTTGAACTGTACAGAATTGATTATATATCTTCCCACCAGGAGGAGGTGCAAAAGCTTTTTTTAAACTTAGAGATGCATAAGAGCGACGACGACGACGACGCTTAGACACTTCAGTGAAATGTCAAAGGTAATTTATGTGTTCACATTTGACATTGCATGACGATGACGAACGTGCGAAACTTTGAGCGCATATATTGCAGTGTTCTATCGTTTACGTTTATCATTGATCATTTTTAGTTGATTCACATGCTCAGCTCATGCGGCTTTTGCCAAGCCCTACCAGGTTTTTATTTATAAGAGTATATATGTATTTATTACCAAAAGTGCGGGAGTCAGATGATGGATAAGAAATAAAGTAGACAAAACTGGAATTGGAAGCAAAGAGGTTTTGTGAAAACTATGATTTAACAATTGTATGTCAAAAATGGGAGTAATAAATTGGTGACCCTCACATTTTGACGATTGGAAATAATATTTTCTCCTAATATAAAATGTTTCCTGACAAATTTCAATTTTATTAAAGTATTTTTTTAAATAATCACATTTCTTTTTAATTTTATTAATTTTTTCTTTATTAATTCCTATAGATGATCCTTACTACTGCGGACTTCGAGCTCGTGTTCCAAACTTTGGCAAATCACAAAAACCATCGAAGGAAATCAAGGAACCTCTTGTCAATAATAACACCAATACCCTTAACCACAACAACAACAACAATAATATCATTAACAGCAACATGAACACTTTATCATCACAAAAGAAAACCTCAATGATTCACATGCCAATTGCTGCTCCACTTCATCCATATATGCATCATCAACAAATGCTGGCCGCAGCTGCTGCGGCGCATCACGCTCATCATGCCGCTCCTCAACCAACGCCACATACAGCGGCTGCCGCTGCACATCACCATCAGCAAATGATGTGGCAGGCTAGAAGTTTCGAAAGCGGAATAGGTATTTATAGCCAAATGAATTATATGCTTGACCATCATCCATATCATTGCCCGTACCGAGACCAAGTACCAAACTATTCAAACTTTCCCATACTCGACAAATATTCCATAGACGCTACGGGGTTTGCAGGTAGCACTGTGGCCGCTGCCGCCGCCGCCGCGGGTGCTGTGCCAGCAAACAGTGGCAATCATGGTGTCAATAGTGGTGTTGGTGGCGGTGGTGGTGGTTACCATCACAGTCGCCGTCCGGCCTTGCGGCGTAACACCGTGCTTCTACCAACTCCACATGATTATTTACGACCGACCAACTGCAATAGATGTCACGTATCTACTCGTCACAATCCGTTGTACAACCATTATGACATTGACAGGGTGGCACCGACACAGCTGCCCAATGTCATTAAATGGTGCAGTGAAAGTGACATATCCGACTTAGACAGAGCGGCAATTGACGCCCAACGAATCTACGAAATACACGATGAAGACAAGACGTATGGTGACATTAAAAGCACTGCCGCTGTGGCACTATCAACAATCCAAACAAAGGCCAGTGCCAATCGTAAATTGAGCGCCCAACCTATTCGGGAGACGTCGATACCCAGACCCAACTACAGAACCAACAAAAGCTCAAACCACATCAATAATGGCCCCAAAAGCCTCGATATCAACAATAACTACACCAAACACTACTCACTTTACGAAGGACAACCAATCAATGGGACAGAACCGACAGTGAACACAGATCTTACAGGATCGCGCAAAGTCTCTATCTCGACGGAGAGTTTCTTTGAGAATTCCGACGACCTTAACAGACAAAAAAACATCTACGACAGAATCAAGCACATTGACGTCCATCCCTCGAACTATGAAAGACGCCAGCATCAGCCATCAGTGATTGACCAACGTGATCGCGGCCGTGGTCAACTGTCATCGGCTGCATCTATGTCGTCAATTCCCTCTCCGTCTCCGTCATCGTCGGTAACCAAATCTAAGATTTCTGGCATACCGACTATTGCCCATTCAAATTCAAATTCAAATTCAAATCCAAATCCAAATTCGAATTTAAAGACTGCCCCAAACACAACAAATGCTCCATTGACATCCAATAACAACATAAACAACAACAACAACCAGACAGAGCATTCAAATTATATGTCAATCCCACCAGTACCGCCACCGTGCTGGCGTAAAAGACCTTCACACGCGAATCCCGATTATGTGGCTGTGCAGTCCTTATACGATACCAATTCGTTTGTGAATAATGGCAACGGCAGCAATAGACTCGATAGCGACATGGAATCCATATATGGATACCTGAAGCCACGTAAACCGCGAAGCCTAAGCATGAAACGAATTCAAATTCAAGATTATTAAACTTAAAAGATGAAAGGACTAAGACTTATACAACGCATCGTACAAATAATAATGACTCGGCAACTTCTTCTGCTTCTTCTTGAGCTCCTGACAGACAAAGAGAAATGACTACGACGACGCAACGACAAGGACGCCGACGCGTGACGCACGCACAGAGACGACAAAGTCTGTGTCGGGCCTCGGGCATTCATTATACTTTCGCTATAGGTAAATCATTAGAAATGCATTTTTATCCCTGTGAGTTATGTTTCCTTTAATTTATATTTCTTTTTGACGAATGGGATAAAAGTGAATGTCTTTCATTATGCTTCTAATACTAACAGCAACTAATTACAGCTATGCATGCTTGAAACATCACTTTCTACACTTCCCAAATATGATTTCAAAACTATAGTTTAAAGATGCTTTAATATATATTATGTACACACACAAAATTATTGCTTTTATTTGTACTTTTATAAACAATGCAACCATGGACATGAGGGTCAGAATTTAAATTTAATTTTGACGGGTCACAACTGTGGTTACAAAAAATGATAAAAAGGGACGGGGTTTCGGAATTTGCATATCTTAAAAATTAAAAAAAAATTATGTTAACTGATGAAAATAGATACTATGTAAAATGTGCCTGGCCATCAAGAAGTTGGTGCGTTGCCTTAGGATTCTTGACAGAATTAGCTGTAGTTAAATTGTACTAGAAATAAGAATCATTAATCATCCTTTTGAATTATGCTCTAATCTGTCATGTTGTGAAAGAATACCAGAAAATACTTAAATTTATATTGTTGGAAAAGTATTTTTGCTTGATATTGAAAATTTTCCAACGTTAAAACTTAAAACATTTCAATTTCAAGCAAAGTTAATTCTTCTGACACAAAGACGAATTCGCGGTTCAGTGGGCTTCTACATTGGTAAAATAATTGTTGTTTGTATTTAGATAAGTCAAAAATGTCGATGTATAAAACAATTGACATTCTATACATTTAACGTGATGTAATTTAAGACAATCATTTGTATTTAAATACATATTGCATACTTCCTCTGCCTCTTAGGCAATTTGTTAACTTTTAATTTTCCATTACTTTCAGTGACACGTATAGAAAACATGGCAAACATTATTATTTAAAAAAATAAAATTACACTTGAAACTTGACAGTAAGATTTTCCTTGAATAACTTTCCAGTCATTTTTTTAAAAAAAAGTCACCTTATTTGGAAAGCAGTTTTTTGACAGCTGTCTATTCAAATGCAAGAAACTTCAAATACCTTCTGTCGTATGAATCAATATAATCTGAACAAAAATTTGACAGTTCCACCAACCAATGTAAACAAAATAAATTAGGTGGCGCTTCAGCTAGTAGTTAATATTCAGGGTCGCATTGTGAATTACAACTCGAAACTATTCCTGTGCGATTGATGTCAGGGATGGAGGATGCCGAATCTGAACGGCTAATTTGAAAATGCGCTTTAGTTATGTATATGACAAGACTGACTCTTGAGAAATTGGTCGATTCCTCTCAAGAGGCAGTATCCGAAAAAAAACTAATTGTCACAGGCAAAGATTGAACCAAAGACCTCTGACATGGAAGTCCTACGGAATAACCATCCAATTCTGCCTTAAAGAAAATAAACGCAAACCATGTTTTTTTTTCCCTTGAAAATAAAATCAATTTTCTTTTATTGAAATTTAGTTCTTGAGATTCTTAAAGACCAAACAAATTGGGCAGGGACTTGAAAATATGGAAATTTTCTAGCATCTGATTAGCCAACTGCCGGAAAAATCTTGCTAACTTTCAAGTTAATTCCACTTACATATGTACATATTTCAAAATGACAGCTAATCATATTTTTCATTCAACTGAAAGCGGAACTTAGTTACTGTGATTTATTTATATTCTGCAAAATTCTATTTTATGTTTTATGTAAAAGGGCTCCTTGTCAAATTGGAAAAGGAATAAGTATTTTTTTTTTCCAACACAAAATACAGGTCGAGATGGAAATGGAATTATAGAATGCCTGAAAAGTGTTTTATAGAAAATTATGTTTTTTTGTAATTTTTGCACGATGAACTGAAGTAGTGAATTAAAGTTCCGAGTTTGAAGTTTATGACATTGAAAATACGATTGTTGTTGCCTTAGTCAAAATGTGAATTCAAAAGACGCAGCTGACTGCAAATGATGATGACCCTTATGTTTTCTAAACCTGCCCATTACCTTTCATTCAAATTCCCCATATCGTGAGAATGTGAAAATTTTCGAAAATACGAAACAATTATCATGTTTTTTGATATTAGAAAAATTGATAAGCCAATGAAATGTCAAGATTTTGTTCGTGATATGCGACGAATATTCTGACATATTTCTATAAGACTGAAACAAAATTATGAAATTGGGTCCAAAGTAACAAAATTGTGACGAAAAAATCTTCAAAGCGAACCATTTCTCACTATCGGACTGACAATATTTAAAAACTGACTTTGTCGGTTTTCACATTTCTAACTCACTTTGAAGCTTTATAGTGATATACATATGTCTGTATATGAAGGTACAGTATATGCACTCAAAACTTGTGATTTGGTTTCTTTTTTTATTTCTTCGCATCGCACGTCTTGAGCTTGATCTCTTAGTAATGTTTATGATTTAATTTCAAACAAATGGAAAGAATTTTCTATACCTAAATGTTTAGTTTGCCTGATAAAAACGTATCATTTTTTATTTATTAAATGATTGTGTGCTCTAAAAGTGCACAATTATTTAGAAGTTATAATTTAAAAAAAAAGAAGAAGGGGGCTTATGCTTTTGTATGCTTTGGCTTTAGATTAGATTGCTTTTTATCCTCAACTGGTGTCCAATTCTAACCCGCAAAATCCTCTGGTATACCTTTCTCTTTGCCAGTTGTTCCAATGTTTCATCCCCAGAATAATAAAGGTGTTCCAGTACTCCCTATTAATTCCCCTGGTTTGGTTAATGTTATGCAGCCCCCGTACCAACTGAAGTCACCTCGGCCATTATTACTATTACAACAAACACGTTCGGATAATACATTGAAGAATACAAAGAATATTAATAAAATACCGAAGATTGAAAAATTCACTCCACCAATTGTTAATCGAGTAAAACAGTATTTATCGAAGGTAGGACACAAAATTTTTGAAATTTTCAACAAGCTTTGATTTATTTTATAGAAAAAATAAATAAAATAATACAAAACGGGCTTGACATTAGAGAGAAACCATTAAAAATGTGAGGAATATAAGTTATACGAAAACAGACTTGTCTTGAAACAGATATTTTATTACAATGTTAAAAACTGATTTTGTTTTTGTACAAAAGAAGGTCCTGTGAAAACTCTAGTGAAAAAACAATTGGTGTAGAATTCCAATGTATTTCAAGTGTTGCATTTTATGTTTCACAAGATAACTGATTGAAAAAACAGGACGGATTCTTAAAAAAATTTGTCATTAAAGTTAATAAGCTCATAGATAATTTCGTTACAACCTAAGTTTATAACGAAACACGCAATTTTCTAATAAAACTTGGAACTTGGTCGATTAATTTGCATGTGCATAATACACATTTTCTCTTTTTTTATTGACATAATACTGTTATATCAGGCCAATAAATAAATTGAGTATTGCCAGGGCCGGACAAAGCATATGTGCAAGATGTGCAAATGCACAGGGCGCAGAATTCTGGGGGCGCATTGCCAGGAGCAAGAAAATGTAATCTGATCTTGCAAACAAATATGTACTACTACATATTTGCCATTCTTTAACCACAAACATTCTTAAAATAATCTCAAAAAAACATCCATCACAACTGTCCTAAGTTATCTCTTGCGCACTAACTAACATCACTTTCATTGTTGCATTCAATGAAAATTTAACTCAAGATATCGCAGAACTAAAAATTCTACCTACCTCATTTCCAAATATTTCACCCTGTTCGTACAAGAGAAAAAAAGAAAAAAATCTCAACACAAAAAAATTCCATGCAAGAGAAAAGAAGAAAAAATCTCAACACAAAAAAGTTCCATGCCACCTCATATGTGCAAGATATATTTTATGCACACCAAGTCCCAAAATTAACATAGAAGTATGACGAAGCAAAATACTTATTCATATTGAATCGTATGGGCTAGAACGTGCAGGTTTTGTATCACGCACAGTACCCTGTATGTGAGACTCACATGAGACATTGTGAGTTCTCATCTACAAAGAAAACAACAAAAAAAATATATGCTGTTTGCTGTGTCTTTGATTTGTAGTAGAAGGTAGCCCGTAGCACAGAATACAGAAACCTACCTGCTCTCTTTTTTCAGAGACATTTTTTTGTTGTTTTCTTTGTAGATGAGAACTCACAATCAGTGCTGTCGTTTTAAAAATTTCAAGAGTAGTATTTTTCTATCATTTTGGGGAGTATTTTCTTACATTGAGGAGTAAAACAAAAAACAACAAACACATGCTTGGCCTATGACCAAATTAAAAACTGAAAAAAATAATGTCCAAATTCGAAGTTAATTGACCTACTGCGAAGGTTAACGTTCCGAAAACAGACAAATAGAAAGATCTAATGTCATGGCAAATGTTTGCTTTCACTGCCTAAAGGCCGAAATTTTAAAATAATATAGTTAAAATAAATAAAAAAGATTTTAAATTGGCAAATAAAAATAATATATAATAATATCAACATAATAATAATAACATACATACAAAAAATTAATTTCATCATTTTAATTCTTAGGTTTTTGTTTGAATATTCATAAATAAATAAAACGCATAAGAAAAGCTCATCCCTACAAAAAAATTCACCCAAAAATAATGATTGAATGAACAAAAAAACAAAAATAAAGCCTTAAACCTATAAATAAATACATTTTCAATTTATTATTTTAAATTCGGTGTTTCATATTTTCAGTTACAAACATTATAGCTATCATTGAAATCGATCCGGAAAAATTTTTGAATCGATATTTGACGGTGGTTCCCTTTGAAATGAAAATCATATACTGATCGATCAGAAATCACACAAAGATTTTTTTTTTTGAGAAAAAAAAGTTAAGTTGCGCATTTAATTTTTGCTAAAAATGCATTTTTATATTTTCTTGACGGAAATTTATTTTCCTGAACAGCTGATACTTTTATGTTCAAAACTGAAACGAATCATTCCACTGATTTGTGTTCCAATTTTACACAGTTCCGATGACAGATTTCTGTCAGTAAAAAATTTTCGGTAGTTTTCAATCAGGAAATTTTTTTCAATAACAGAAATTTTTAAGGAAAGCTATAAAGGACCTGTCAAAAAAATTCCAATGTTTGTTTTCAATGATGAAAACCAATGATAGCTATAACTAGCGCATAATACAATTTTTTGTAATTCTCGATTAAAGTTTTCGATGGCTCCCATTTTTCGGTGAAATTGTTTTTAAGGGGCCGGTTATAGCTATCAGTAAAAGTTTTGTTTTTAGTTTTTGAACATGTTAGAGATTTATTTCTAGCAAAAGATGGATGCAATAAGATTTTTATTCAAAAAGAAACAATGCATTTAAAGTTTTATTTAATTAATCCATTTTAATTTTTTAATGATGAAATTTCATTTTCTGAACAGCTGACTGCCAAAAGCCAAAAAAATTCAATTTCGTTTTACTGTTGGTGTTCCAATTTTTTACTGTTCCGATTACAATCATTAAAAATTTTACTGATGAAAGCAACAGTAAAAAAATTGTCTGAGGCGCGAAGCCTCAAAGTGACATTTAATTTAATGATGTTAATTTACTGATTGCTATAAACGCTCATCAGAAAAATACTTCAGATTCCTCCTGTTTCAAATTTTACTGATGGATTTTACTGATAGCTATAACCAGCCCCAAAGAATGGAACGAACATTCGGAATGGAAATAGAACACAACGACACAACAGAGATGTTAGTGGGTAAATGCAATCAGAGATATGTAAGTTTTGGCATTATATTTTAAATTTTGGTTTTTATTGTAAACCAAATAAGAATTTCTTTTGCGTTTTATTTTGGGGAGTAGTTTTCGTCCGTGGGTAGTAGAGTAGCAGTTGACTCTCGAAAGGAGTAAAATACTACTATAGTAGCAAAAACGACAGCAGTGCTCACAATGTCTCATGTGAGTCTCACATACAGGGTACTGTGCGTGATACAAAACCTGCACGTTCTAGCCCATACGATTCAATATGAATGAGTATTTTGCTTCGTCATACTCTCTATGTTAATTTTGGGACTCGGTGTGCATAAAATATATCTTGCACATATGAGGTGGCATGGAACTTTTTTGTGTTGAGATTTTTTCTCTTGTATGAACAGGGTGATATATTTGGAAATTAGGTAGGTAGGTGTCTTTGCTACAAATAATGGTGAATGGATGTGCAAGTTTTCTTTTTTGCACACTGAGTATCGAAACTAACATGGGAGATATTTAAAAAAAAACTTATTTATACGGAATCATATGGATCAGAGCGTGCAGGTTTTCTTATTGCACACTGTGTAAGAGTTAAGTGCCTGATTACAGGAGATGAAATTTTTAATAGAATGGAAAAGGAGCATAGAGCTTAAAAATTAAAGAGGGATGATTCTATTTGGAGTCGAATTGTTCTTGCGCAGGCAGTTTGTTTTTTTTTGTTTGAAAGTTAATGACTATTGTAACGGCTACTTTTAATGTATATCTAGTCTGGTGCAGAATGCAGATTGTTTCAATTGTTTTTTCGCTTTGTTGGTTAATTAATATGAAATAAATAGCTACCAGTTTTTAATAGAAGTGACGTATTTTGAAGACAAGACAAGCCAAAGTTATGATAATGGTTCGAATATGAATATGAAAGGAAAAGAAGCGGGTGTTCAGAATCGAATTCGAACCCTGGAACCAAGAGCATTTTTGGTTCCATGTTGCCCGCATTCCTTAAATTTAGTGGTTAATGATGCTGTTCGGTTCTCATTTTATGCAGTTAAAATTTTCGATACAATTCAATGTTTGTTTAACTTTTTTTCAATTCAAGAAATATATGAAGCCCTATAGAATTAAGAAATCTAGAGGCAAAAAACATTGCAGAACCGTTAGGAAATAAAATTTTTGATTTTACATTTATTTGCTGCCTGCTAATTTGGTTTGATATTTTAGAAAATATAAATTAAACTAGTAAATATTTGCAAAGTTCGTCCGTTAATCTGTCAACTGGCATAACAGTTTTAGAAATTTTTTACATTTATTTGCTGCCTGCTAATTTGGTTTGATATTTTAGAAAATATAAATTAAACTAGTAAATATTTGCAAAGTTCGTCCGTTAATCTGTCAACTGGCATAACAGTTTTAGAAAATACAAAAAACAGTTTGATTTTAATGCGTTCCGATGAAAAATTTAATGAGTAGGTATGTTCAATTAACCGAGCGTATTGCTAGTTCCCTAGAAATACCAAATATGTTTCTTGTAGCTTCATCATTGCGATCTCAACGGAGAAAAATACTTTATGCTGATGAATGTCCTGAAACTATATTAGCCGAAACAAAGATTCAAAGTTGAATTTTTTTTTCAAATACTTGAAAGGTTTGATACGTATAGTATCAATTTTACATTTTTGAGTAACATAAGCGAATGTTTAAAAAATAAAAATGTACGTGCTTCATGCCTTAATTTGCAGAATGTTTTAACATAAAGTAGTTTTAAATATTTAGATGGAGAAGAATTGTTTCAAGAGTTAACCGTAATATCCCAGCTTGTTACGCCACAAAGCTCAAGTTTAGATATGTTAAATTTTATTTTTAGTTCAAACCTTGAAGATTTTGCTCCGAATTTAGTAACTGCTCTCCAAATCCTTAATACAATCCCGGTCACGGTAGCTTCAGGAGAACGTAGTTTTTCTAAACTTAAAATTATTAAAAATTATCTTAGGACAACCATGACTCAAGAGAGATTGGTAGGTTTATATAATGTCCATTGAAAAGAAATTATTAAATTCTTTAGACTTTGATGATCTCATTTCTGAATTTGCAAAATGTAAGGCCAGAAAAGTAAGTTTCCAAGTTTAAAAGTTTCCCCTCTGCTCATTTCTTCGCTGCGTTTTAGTTTAATGATTTAGGCCTCCTGGGGATACCTCAATAAAAAAAACGCATTGAAAGTCTACCTCCTGGGTAATCTGGGAAAGGCTTATGCTTGTGTATCAGTTTATGTGTAAAAAAAATATAAAAAAGGGGCGCTTTCTACAAATCTTGCACAGGGCGCAAGTTTGGCTTGGGCCGGCCCTGAGTATTGCTTTATTCACCGAAAACTATCTAGCAATTACTTCATTTATATATGTAGCTTTCGACTTAAAGTATAATATAATTTATTATATTATACTCAACTTTCAAATGCATCTGTTTAAATTTATTGAAAAACAAATCAATCAAGCAATTCATTACACTCCATTTGCTAATACATTTTCAAAAACAGTAATGTGTAGATATAGTCTCGTACATAAATGTGTCTCTCATATTAATTGCAAGGTTTCATTGGTATCATAAAATTGCATGATGGTTAATACAAAAAACACTCCACTCCCGTGAAAGTATGTTTCATGAAATTGCACATGAATCTTTTTTTGAAAATTCATTGTAAAGAAAACTTAACCACTTATATTAGTTCAATAGTTTAGAAGGTGAAGTTGCAAATAAAAAAGTTAAGATTTAACTATGCTTTAAATTTTTATAATAAATGTTAAGAAACTTTTTCAAAAATGAACAAAATAGAGTACCTGAATTTCTCAAAACCAAAATTTGAAAAGTATGCTATTAAAACTTCTAAATGCTCGAACTTTATAGTTGTTACATGCATTTTTCGAAGATTTCTGTTTTAAAACCACAAATTAGAATAAAACATCAAGTATATAACGTAGGACTTCAGATCTTAAAAAAAACAATGAATTTGCTTGCCAGGATAAGATCTGGATTTAAAAAAAAAGATAACTTTAGACCTCAATGAACAAAGCGAAAACACTCATAAATATAAACGACGCTACCAAATACTAATAAATCAAAGAGTAATGAAGTTCATCTTCAAGTTGAATAAAAAGAGACTGGGATGTTCTCAAAATAGTTGAGCCGAAAAGGTGGTACTTTTTTTGTTTTCTAAAAAAGCTGTCAACTGAATTTTTTTAAAAAAAAATTAACTTAAAGTTAAAAACAATATTTTTTGTAGGTATGTAATAAAAGTTTAATTTTAAAATCTTTTCTTGTTTCCAATATTTGTGTCTAAAAATCTATTTTTACCAACCTTATGTAGCATAGCTTTTAAGTTTTTATTTTTTTTTTGTAAAAAAATGTCACAAACGTTATTTTTCGATGCTTACAACGTCACAATGTATAATATAAAACTTATTTGAAGTCGTTAGCGTTACTTTTTACGCACATTTTACTTGCGGCATATAGGAACAATATAGTAAGTTTTGCATTTGTAAAAAAATTCGAACCCGAGAATTTAATCAAACATGGTATTACCATTGGGAATAGTTTGGAGTTTACACGGTTAAAAATTTTAGCATGGTTTTTAATACAGCACTTGTATTACAGCTGTATACAATACAGTAAAAATTACTTTTTAATATTTCATAAATATTAAAGATTTTTTTGTAATTAGTTTGTATTAAATTCTAATAGTTTTGTATTGAACTTTTAGTTTGTAATACAAAAAATATTAAAATATAATCAAATGGATTAGAATATAATTCTTTTAATATTAAAATATAAAAGAAAGGAATAAATTTTAACCTTTAATAATAAAATATAATATTTAAAAACCTCATTTTAAACGTAGTCCTTAAAGAAATTAGAATTCAATATTGAATTGATTAAAATCTAACTCGATATTAACTTGTATTTAATCATTCCTAAATTTTTTTTAATACATATAAGTATTAAAATTTAATTTGAAGAAATTATTTTTAATATATGCAAATTAAAATTTAATTCATATTACATCGTCTTTCTTTGGCCCTAATTTTCATTTATTTCCTTTCTGAGAAATAGCTATACATATATATCATATATATATATCATATATGATTACTGTTTTTGACCGATAAATTTTTTTGTTTAATTTTGTCTAATTTGTTCTTAAGTTGGCTTCTTTCAATAAAACGACATTTTTTTGATTTGCTTCAGAATTGTACTCCCCATAGAACCGTCATTTTGCTCTTATACTATCTCAATAATATTTGATATTCAAAAATGTTATTGTTTTTATTTTTGATTACAAAAAATATTAAACATTTTTTTCGAAATTTGATATCTCGAAAATGAGTCGTTATTTTTTTACAAACGTAGTATAATAAGATCTTTATCTGTATACTTAAACTGAAAAATGTTATGTATAAAGAAATTAATTTAAAAAAAAAAACGCTACACCGATTTTCAAATAAAAATTTTAAAAATTAGTTTTTGAGAAATTAAAATTTTTGAAAACTAATTTTTTTTGCAGGTAGGTACATTTTTAAACTTTAAAATGCAGGAAATATTTTTGAACAGACTGTTTGGAAACATGAGCAAATTTGTGCAACCCAGTCTTGCATTTTATTTAAAATTACTACAGGAACAAAAATCACTTACTCAATTTTTTGAAAGTCATTTTTGCATCTTTTGATATTATTATCAGTAAAACTAAATTTATTTGAAATGGAGATCTCTTCTGGTTCTTGAAATATGGCCTACGAAATTAAGGGTATCCTGAACGTACGAACGTTCGTACACACTACACACACACATGGCATCTCTCTAAAAACCTTTTATTTAGATTAAAAACGTCGAGAAATGTCAAAATTTTCAGTTAGACAAATTGCACCGTTTACAATAACTTCATATTAAAAGTTAAAAAGGTCACCTGATATTTTGACACAAGTGGACTTGACCTGATAGTAAAGTAGAATTTTTTGTATTCCAGTCAAATTTCAAATAAAGTTTCCTTAATTTTTTAACACTTTATACCAAAAGATCAAAAATATTTTGTTGAATATACATGTACATATTTATTTATGTAGTTAAAGAAACAGGGTACCGAATTTCGTACAACAAATAGGAAGTAGGGTTCTAATACAATTTCTGCGGATTGTATTTTGAAATCAAAAATGCAACACTAACATTCAGACTGGTAATTGGTATTGTACCGCCATCTCCGGAATCTCTAACCAAGCACAGCCACACTAAGCCAAAAACCGTAGAAATTTTAAACAATATGCACTTAACTAAACGCAACAAATGGCCTCAAATTAATTGCAATTTACTTTGACTAATCCTGAAGGAAGCATTCATATCAGGAAGCAAAACAAATTCATCTAAAATCTATATATGAATTTAACACACTATACGTATCTACCTGAAATAAATTAACATTTTATGTGGTATAGATAAATTTATTGTTAAGAAAAATAAAATTTAACTCAAAGAGAAAATATTTCAACTTTTTTTCAGATTCAGACATCGTAGAGTCACCTTATAATCACATATACGGCCGCTTGCCACTGCCAACTCGGGGCTATGTTCCGACACCTCGAACCATGTACATTGGTGAGTGGGATTGAAAATTGAATCTATTTCAAAGTTCCGATAGGGAAATAGAGAAAAACAACAAAAATAACCAACCAACCAAGCCATCACCAAGAAATCTTCAAAATGTGAACACAACAGAAATATTGAAATTTTCAAAAATTAAAACATAAAATACACACAGAAAACTAAACTGTTTTGTTTGATATAAATACTCGTACATATAATATTTTTGATTATTTCGAAATTTTATTTTAATAGCAATTTTTTTCTAGGTCTAAAATATTTTAAATTTTCTTTTTTACCATAAAGAAATATGTATAACAATTTTTTTTAATTATTAAGTTTAAACAAAAAGAAAACCATACGTATATAAAATAAATAAATAATATTCATAATTTTAAAAGTATTTTTTAATGATATTATTATTTTTACTTTTACTCAGAACGAAAACGAATGGATTTTGTTGATATTTAAATAAAGTCCATTATAAGAATATAATTATGAAAATTGAATGATATGTTAAAACATTTCTTTATATTTTTTAAAATTTAACTTAATGCATGAAATGTTAAACACATATTTACAAACGTGTGTCGAAATAAAATTTATATACAAAAATCAAGCAATGACGATAAATAGAGAAGATTGGAAAATTATTATATTAATAACAATAAATTAGATAAAGTTAGAAAATAGATTTTAATTATTATATCATAGAGATTATTATTGATTTAAAAAATTTTCCCTGAATGTATGAGTATGTTTTGTTCTGTCTATAAGAAAAACATTTTGTATACAAAATATAAACATTGCCTGAAAATAAAAACATTTTAAATAATAATAAATATTGTTTTCTTTTTTCATTTATAATTCTTTTGAAATGGAAATCTGTTAAGCTTAATACTTAAAGCTACTGATTCAAATAGTATGAGCTAGAAATTAAAAAAGTAAAAGAGAAACTTTCCTTTCAATTTATCCCGACTTAACGGAAAAAATCTGTCTTTGAGTGGATGTTAGAAAATCTTGTGAGTTTTTGCGACTCCAAACTAAACTTCAAATTAATTTTTTTTGTGAACGCGTTAAAAACCCAAGAGTTGCCTTTGAAACCTGTTCAAAGCCTCCAGCAGAAAATAAGAAATATCCTTACAAATAGTAGCCTACATTTTGCAAATATTATAATACATTAAGAAAGATCCAAGAACAGAAGAACAGCAAGTATTTAAAGAGTCATATTGTTGATTTACCAAACCTAACAGTAACAAAAACATTGAGAAATTGGTCCTTTCTGATATTGAAGAAAGCCCAATTCCTTCCTTTAGTAAGGATTTTAACATTAAACGTATCTCCTTCGCCTAATAGTTCAACTAAAACTTCAAAGTGTCTATCTCTTCCATCAGAAAAATGGGTATTTTAGAAAGTCCAATCGATTCATTACGATGCAAATGGATCCACTACAGATTACGTAGTCGGTAGAGGCATCTACTCGGACAGATACAATTCATGTCTCTCATCAAAAAAAATGTGATACCTTTCTCAGCAATTCAATCATTGCACATTCAGCTCTTTCAAATAACATACAGTACTTAAAAGTTCAATGTTGTCATTCCAGGATATTGTAAAGCTGACTTACTTGCAAGAAATAGATCTAAATTAGAATTAAATTAGATGGCGCAACAGTCCGTTGAGAAGTAGGGCCTAGTGACCTACAGCTCTCAACCATTCCTGTGGGTGATTAATGTTGTCAGGGATGGAGGGGACCTACAGTTTTGAGCCAAATTCGAATGGCTCATTTGAGAAAGCACTTTTCATGACAAGAATTACTCTTGGAAGATTTGTCAATTCATCGCAAGAAGCAGTACCCGTAAAAAAAAACTTTAGATGGCACAGGCAGGGATTGAACCCAAGACCTCTGGCAGAACAGTCCAACGCACTAACCATCACGCCACGGGTATCACTAGAAAATATATATAAATGTTTTTAAAACAAGATGGTAAATTGTGGTCCATTCTTTGATAAATAACATGGTCCGAAATTTTAAACCCTAAAGATCGATGAACTCTTAGCTACATATATAAACTTGGCCCCGTGAATTAACTCCACAAGAAATAACTCCCAATAAATTGTATTTTATATGAAAGAACTCCCCATTTTTTGGGATTAAATTCATGCTTGTTTGGGGACTATGTCCATTTTAAATTAAGGGAGTTATTTCATGATGAGAGAGGACTGCAGCTTATTTGTATAATCTAAATCTACATTTTTTAAGTGCAACAGAATTTGCATACACCTTTCCTCGCCAAATCCTATAATGTGCCCACAAACATACCTAACATACCTAACTATTTTACTCCCCGTAATGCAGGTGCTTTCCCTTTAGTGATATACGTTTTATTTTGAGAAATAATTTGGTCCACTTCACTTTGTGAAAGTACAATATTACCATCTTTTGAAAATTGGCGTTCTTTCACTTTTGTAAAGTACAATAAATCCAATTTTTGAAAGAAGAACCCACCCCCCCATCTAGCACACATTGGACAAGAAATAAAGTGGTAAGATAATTTTTGAAGTTGGGGACTTATTTCAGTATTTTCGGGGACTTGTTTCATGACTTTTTTGAAATTTATTTCATTTTCGAAATTGGGGGTTAATTTCATAATGCAATATAACCCACATTTGATGGGTTATTTCATTTTTTTTATTTATTTCTCGGAGTCTATAAACTTATGTGAAAGCATGGCACCATAGAAAATGCAAACAACAGATGAAAAAACAACAAAAATTGATGCTAGTATTTAAAACGCTCAAAACAACTCAATTCTCTTATGCAATCAGATTGCTCTTTCGGTTCGGTTTAGGTGTCTTAAAGGGACACTGATTAATAGGCAAACATGCATTTTGCACAAGTTGCGTGGATTAAGAAGACATACTTTTCTACGCACACGTCCTGCAATATCATACCAAAGACTCCTCTTAGGACACTTCTACTATACCGACCCTTATGATTTAACAAATTCTGACAATAATTGTCCTAAACACTTTATAATAAGCTTTGTTTAACGAATTAAATAAATAAATAAGCTTTAAATCGTTTAACGATTTTTAGGACTAACTACTGGAAATTTAAACATAACCTAATGATTTCAATGTTTTCTTTCTGTCGATGACATCTTGATGAAAGATACAACTTCTACTGATGGTTTATATGTGGAATGCAGTATCGTTCAAGGAATTATCTCCTTGACCAAAAAACTGCTCTTAAGCATTACTACTGGCAATACAATTAAAACGAAAAAACACGAAAAAAATTCTATAATCGTGGCAAACTTGGGGCCAAAAAAATATACCCCAGTCAGAGTTAATCTTATCTGTTTTCCAGGCCAGTTGCATTTAGCAAAATTTAACTGTTGGCCCAACACTAGCGAAAAGAAGAAAGCATTATGTTATAAAAACTGACCCCGACCTATAATACCTGGATAATATAAGACGAACTTTTATATTGCAAAAACAAAAGAGTTGAATTGAAAACAATTCAAACAATTTTTCTTTAAATAAAAAAAAGATAAATTTTAAAATGGGGAATATGTATGTATGTGTTTGACTATATAAATAAAATGGTCAACTGGGTCGTAGGAACCTGCTAATGTATACAAAGAATCTGTTTACAAATATTTTCTGTTTTAAGCTTTAAAAATGTAAAAAAACATAATTCCTTGACATTTGTATTTGAAAATGGTTAGAGCGTTTGTTTTTAATTAATTTTGTACCTATGTTTAATTTTTTTTATTTTTACTATGCAGTTACTTAAAACGTATTGGTATACATTTTAAATTTCAATTTCGTAAAAAAATGATGACCTGTTTTCGAGATATCGAATTTTGAAAAAAATGTAAAATAGTTTTTTAAAAAATCAAAAATAAAAACAACTAGCAAACCCGGCGAACTCCGTTTCGCCACCGTTTCGGCTTCGTTTTTTGTAACATTTAGTTTGGGGGTTAAAAGATGAAGAAAAATTATTTTTTTGTTTTATATTTGAAAAGGGAAAATTTTATTTCATTTCACAACAGTAATAAATTCATTTCGATTACAAAAATTAAGTGTAATTTAGTTGAACTTCTCTAAGTAAAAAATGAAAGTGAATCCAAAGTACATACTGAATCGAAGCGTTATACTTGTCTGCAAATTATCCGTTTCATTGAAGTGCTCTTTGGTAAACCACATTTTTTTTTTTGGTCTGACGTTAAAACAAACAAAGCGGATGGTTTTCCAACTCGTGAACACGCACTTGTATAGCTGCCGCCCATGTGAAAAACAATGATTTTCTAAATTTATCCCGCAAACACTAAGCGATTGGCCTTGCGACTTGTTAATTGTCATTGCGAACGCAAGGCGAACCGGAAATTGCAATCGTTTGAAGTCAAACGGAAGATCAGTCGGAATCATTGGTATTCAAGGAATACATAGATTTTCACCTACGTACTGTCCGTTAATAATGGTTGCCTCAGTCAAATTCGGCATAACCGCAAGTCGAGTACCGTTGCAAAATTACGCAATATTATAATAACTGAACCAACTTTGAGTCGCAAGTTATGTGGTACAAATCCTGGTAACTCCAGAGAAATCAAAATCTCCGTTGGATAATTTACAACATCATCGGGATTTGTTATGGAATCAACGGATTTGTATGTCACCAAATCGCCAGCGATTTTTGAGTGAATGGTGAAATTCAGTGCGTGTACATCATTATTCTTTGCGGCGAGAATTGCTCGTTGACTTAACCAAGCATAATTCTGATAATTCTCACTAATGTATCGGAAAAAATTTTCAATAACAGCTAATTGAGAGTTTACAAATCGGCAAAAGTCGTTGGTAAGATCATTTTGAAGTTGAACTCTCATATTAGTGGTTAGCGAAAATGTTTTTACGTTATTCCACAAAAGTGATGACTTCAGGCAAGCATTCAATTCATCTGCAGGCGTTGCACGGGGAATTACTGGCAACGTCTGCCTGAAATCGCCTGCAAACAATATCATCAAGCCGCCAAAGATGTTGTTACTTCGTCGAATATCCTTCAGTGTGAAGTTAAGTGCTTCAAGTGATTTCTTATGTGCCATTGTGCACTCATCCCAAACAATGAGCTTGCATTGCATCAACAATATTCCCATTGCACTGGATCGGGAAATATTGCATGTTGGAGTATCAATTGTGTTTAAATTAAGTGGCAACTTAAGTGCAGAATGTGCACTACGACCGACATCTAGAAGAGTTGCCGCAATTCCAGATGATGCTAACGCCAAAGCTATGTCACTTCTTGATCGAATAGTGGCCAAAATCAATGAACTGACAAATGTTTTTCCTGTTCCTCCAGGTGCGTCTAGGAAGAATAGACCACCAGTATTATTGTCCACCGCTTGCATTAATGTTTTGTGTACTTGTTTTTGCTGTTCATTCGGCAACGACACATTATTTCGAACGAATTCCTGCAATGTATCAATATTGTATTGCATTGTATTCTTGGTTCAATGCATCGTGCTTCGATCGATTTGGCGCAATCATTCCTACTTCAATCAGTAGCTTGTTTGCAATAGTCAAGCATTGATCCTCAATCAGAACCATTCCTTCATTGTAGATTTCATACGTTATTTGAAGTCGATATCTCTGACGTTTCTAGAGATATGGTTGACTAAAAAAGGTTCCCAAAAGTAAGCTTTGGTTTAGAATATAGGGCCCTTGAAACGTCAAAAAGTTTAAAAAATTTTAATTCCACAAATCAGAAGCTAAACGGAGTTCACCGCTTTTCTGTTGAATTTTTTCCTGAATTTTTGTCTGCTATAAACCTCACGGAGCCCGAGACCTTTCTAACGAATGCAAAACCGTGGAAATCGGTTCGTGCGTTCTGGAGTTATAGCGTCAGGAAGGAAAACCCGACTTATTTTTATATAGTAGATAATAGAATCATTTTTTATCATCAAATATTAATGAAAGATTATAAGAGCTTGTGCAGAAAAAAAAATGTTGAAATCGATTGAAATAAGCCAAATTAAGAAAAATAAATCCAAGCAAAAATTAAAACAAATCTATCGGTTCGTTTTTCGATTTTTGAACAAAAAAAACTTTATGGGGACTACTGTTATTTTTAGTCTTAAAAAAATGAAAAAAAATGCCTAACGTAAAACAGCTTAAAACCTTAATTTTCAAATTTGAAGTAAATAAACCCAAAGGTTTCGGCTGTAGGGCGAGGACAGACAGACAGACAGTCAGACTCGGGGAACCCACTCTTTTCGACTTCTCTACCATCGTAATTTCATATGCAATACTTGCTATATATGTAATTCTTATACATCGCCAGTAAAAAGTTATTAAAAAACTATTAAACAATGATTGAGATCACAAATACGGATTTTATTTTCTTAAACACAAAACATTATTTATAATAACTTAGGTTTATGTATTATTTATTTTAAATTGACTAGAAAATACTCCACACCCTGTTAAACTTACAGACATGCTTTAATAAATTATTATTTAAAGTTAAACTATAAAAAATTATACTCCAATTCTTAAACTTCATTATAGTTAACGAGTTCCTTGTCATTGCCTGAATACATTTCCTTGTCACCAGCCCCATAGATGAGAGTTTCATCACCACCATTTTTGTTAGCAAAGAACGGCATAAAACGCCCAAAGTTCAAATCTTCCTTTAATTGCCGATCAGGCTTTCTCCCCAATGAGACAACTTTTGCATACAGATCACTATCAACCTGTAATGCACGATCGAAGTCCTTCCAATGCACAAATTTTATGTTATCCCTTGGAATTGCATCTTTTTCTATGAGCTCAATCAATGTATTCGCATTGACTGGTTGTACTACACTGTATTCTCGTGCTGTTGGCGCTGGATTAATGTAACGTTTCTTAGGAGAACTCATTTCATCCAACTTTTTGAGCAAGTCAGCACCTTGAAGTGATGAGTCATCGTCCTTTAATAAAAACAAACAAATAAAATTAAAAATAGGAATTTTTCATTGTCTTTCTGTTTTGAAAAATGCTTACCATATCATTTCTTCTTCCAATTCTTGGAATTTGTTTTGCATTTTTGAAAAAATAATTTGTAAATTGTTTGTCCGAACGTCGACCCAAACGTGGAATGTTTTTAGTAATTTTTAGAAAAAATCCTGGACTTTCATCGGCTAGTGTCATTGCAGTTACTGCAAGGACTATCGACAAGGATAAGAGTAAAAATGAAGAAGTCATATCTTCGACTGAGGAGGTTAAGTTTCTGTAGAATGAATGATTAATTGTTTTCCCAGTCCTTAGGTATTTATAGCCCAAAAATTAATTTAAAAACAACCCGTATGTTGATATGTTAATTAATTTAATCGATTGATTGTTCGATAGACAATATTAAAGAATGCATTTTGAATTAACAGTTAACAAACACAAAAAAAACAGATGGCTTCTTAAAACGATCGGTGTTGAAACTTTATGAAAATAGATGTGTACGTATTTTTATAAGGGTACGAAAAATTCAAAATGTTTGAGGTTAATAATCTAAAGTCTAACCTAAATACTACTTTTAAATTCCCTTGCTATAACAGCACTCTTATGATAATACGATCTCATCTCAAATAGACACATGCATAGTTACTTAATTTTAATTTCTTTGCTTTTTGATGAAAAACACGTCCTTTGTGTTTAAGATATTTCAAAATTATAATATCGAATCTTTATTTTTCGTTAGAAATAAAAATAATTCAAGTTACATAACAAACTATTGATAAACGAACAAAACAAGTATATTTAATTATTAATTTCAACATGCTCACTAAAATTCAATATATTAACAAAGTCCTATTAATGAATTTAATATTTTAATTTTAACTCCAGGGAAAGGTTTTGTTAAAATGTGAGCAATCATTTTATCTGAAGAAATAGTTGTAAGGTTGATTTTATTATTAACTATAGTGTCTCTAATAAAATGATGACGAACATCTATATGTTTAGTTCGCTGATGATAGTTTTTATTAGTTACCAGCTGAACCGCTCCATGATTATCACAAAAAATATCTGTTGCTTCCATTTGTTTATTAAAAATTTCTTGTTTCAATCCTTTAATGCATAAAGCTTCTTGGACAGCTGAGCCTATCGCCATGTATTCTGCTTCGCAGGTAGACAGTGCAGTTGTTATTTGTTTTTTCTATCCCCAGGAATTAGCGCCATTTTGTTTTAAAAATATATATCCGCTCAAAGATTTTCTTTCATCTTGGTCATTTGCAAAATCAGCATCGCAATAGCCTTTTACTTTGGAATCTTCAATTTTATTATTCTTGTAAGTTAATTTTAAATCCATTGTTTCCTTCAAGTATCTCTGAATTTTTTTGGCCGCTAACCGGTGTTCATGCCCAGAGTTGATATTAAATCTTCTCAAATTATTAACTGCATAGCATATATCTGGCCGCGTTAACTGAGCTGCAAATAATAAACTCCCAATATGCTCTTGGTAGGGAAATTTTGTCGCACCCATGGCGTGATGGTTAGTGCGTTGGATTATCATGCCAGAGGTCTTGGGTTCAAACCCTGCCTGTGCCATTGGAATTGCAACTGGAATTGAAAAATCCTACAAGAGTTATTCTTGTCATGAAAAATGTTTTCTCAAATTAGCCGATCGGAATCGGCTTGAAACTGTAGGTCCCCTCCATCCCTGACAACATTACTCGCACACAGGAATGGTTGAGAGTTGAAAGTCACTAGGCCCTAGTTCTCAAAGGACTGTTGCGCCACCTAATTTTTTATTTATTAAGGGATATTTTATCATCTCAAATTTATTTTTCGACGGACACTGTTCTTTTGACAATTTAATATTCACATACATTGGAGAAGAAACTGGATTACAATTTGTCATTCCAAATTTATCTAACAATTTTAAAATATATTGTTTCTGATTTATTGAAATTTGTTTTCCATAATCGTACTGAACATGTTATCCCAAAAATGATTTTGCTTCTCCAAGTTCCTTCATTTTAAAATTTTTCTTAAGATGATTTACCAAAGAATTTCGTATATTTACTTTTGTCCAAAAAATTAACAAATCATCAACATATACCGTGAAAATAAGCATTTCTTTTGAATCCTTATTTAAAATGTATATACATTGGCCTGTTTTCAATTTAATTAACCCAAATTTCGACATAGTTTGATGTTCCACATTCTAGCCGATTGTTGAAGACCATAAATAGGTTTATTCAATTTTAAAACCTTTCCTTTTGGAACACTTATACCGTCTGGTGTACGTAAATATATTTCATCATTTAGATCGCCTTGTAAAAACGCCAGTATATTTTTTTAAAATTTGCATCTGTTAGTAAATATCGTGTCTTTCCAATAAAAGTCCGATTCATCCGTTCAGCCTTAGCATTTTGATGTGGGCTATACGGTGCTGAAGTTTGATGAATTATACCACTTTCTACGCATACCTGTTTCATTTCCTTGTTTATAATTCAAGTTCATTGTATGACCTCACTTTCATAATTCTCTTGCCTGTTTGATTTTCTGCCATTAGTTTTAATTTCTTGAACGTCGAACGGGTGCTTGAACAACAGGCGGTGGATGGCGATTTTTCGAACATACTTTTCTCCAACGACGAAGCACATTTCTCACTCGTTGTTTATGTTAATAAACAGTATTGTCGTATTTGGGATTCTGAAAATCTTTAAGTAATTGAAGAAAGGCACACACTTCCAGGGTTCTTAGAAGTTGAATTCAATCATTTAAAATAATTGAAAATGTTTGGCCATGGCTATATCGTAAAGTTTATGAAGCTGGCAGACAATTTGAAGACAAGAATACCTTATACAAAGTTTTTCGTGATTCTTGGGAAAAAATTTCCTGCGTGATTATTAAACAAAAACTGGAAGTTTCTATTCCAAACCTTATAGAGGTTTATCCGAAAATAGCGGAATTGACAAATCCTCCAAGAGTAATTCTTGTAATGAAAAGTGTTTTCTCAAATTTGCCATTCGGATTCAGTTTAAAAACGGTAGGTCCCCTCCATTGAATGGTTGAGAGTTGTAAGTCACTAAGCCCTAATTTTCTACGAACTGTTGCACCACCTTATTTATTTATTTTATAAAACCATAAAATGTAAGCATTTCAATCATTATTATTATTTTTTTTTTTTTTGAAATTTTACATTTGGCTTCAACTTCAAGCTCGAAAATATCTCGAAACCTCCCAAAACGACTTTGAAAATATTTAGAATATATATTCAGCTAAACATATGTAAGCTTTCATTTGATACTAATCCCATGTGTATACGCACTTGGCCCAAAAATGGTCATTGTCGTTTGGTGCGAAAGTTAGTCACAATTGGCGGCTGCCTGAGTAAGTCGCTTAAACTGAAGAAAGGAAGAAAAACGCAATGGACTTTCTTAACAGAGCACGCATTTTTAGAACAAAATTCAACAATATGCAACCGTTGTTCGTTTGAAAGACGATTCATCGTTAAATTTTAGACCAAACTGATGATGTTTGAAAGTGTAAGAGCTCGAAATTAGTTATGTCTCAGAAAATGGTGATCTCTCTAAAATTCATATGAAAATATAATAATTAGTCAAGTAACTTAAAAATTATTTTAAATTTCGTCAACTTGTGGTCTTCTATGCGCATTACGAAACGAAATTTAAACTTACCCCTTTCAAAGCTGTTTTTTTTTCTATGAGCTTATTCTCGAATTTATTGAGGAAATGACCAAATAACACCGCTCTAATAATTATTATTTACTATGATCTATTAATTTTATTGTAAGAAATAAATGAAACAACAAACAAATAATGTGTACTTATATCAATGAACTCTGCGCCCATTGAGCCACCTCTGTTGGCAGAGCTTGATACTTACTGACTGCCTGCGCAATTTGTCCATAAGTCAGGGCCATCTTATGCATCTCGAATTCCTTCTGCACTTTACAGGCAATCGAACTCAATGGCATTATGAATTCCAAATTTCTCAAATGTTCAAAAGCCTTAAGAACCACAGCTCGCTCCACGCCCTGCATTGTGCTGCTGACTTTGGCAAATTTCATAAATCGACTGAATATGATTTCGAAATTGAATGGATCCCTATCGTAGATCTCGGAATGATGCTTCATTGTTATTATTAGGCAGAGTTCGAGCACAGACAGGCCGCACATTAGCTGGACTTTGTCATCGGACTCATAGATTGAGGAAATATGGGATATGTCCTCCGGTTTGATTGTGGGATGAGAGTCGTTGATGTGGGTGATAATTTTGAAAACGAATATCTTGAAAAAGGCTTCACTTACATCGAAGTCGTAGATGTTTTGGATGCAGGTACGCACTGTCGAATTGTGAGCTAAATCTTCGATATGCTTATTCCAAGATTCGACAAACTTCTTCGAGAAATTATATTTTGAGGGATTGTAATGATTCCGCAGGAAGCAGAGTTCGGAGGAGACTTTAATTTGTTTGGCGTGCGGCATCGTTTCGGAAAGTGTCTTCAATTCTTTCTCTGTTGGTAGCCGGAGCGTTTGCTTGAACAATTCTATTCTTGATTCAAAGTCATCGCTGCTCGGAAAGAGAAACCCTTGACGATGAGAGAATCTGGATTTGACCCGTTTTTCGAGGAGTTCGATAACATCCAAGCGACAAGTGATTCCTAAAACACACAATGGAGCTTGAGCCGATTGCGATACATCGAAAAGGTTGTAAAGGAGCGTTTGGTTATGATGCGCACAGAAAAGATCGAACTCCTCCAGAATGAATATTACACTCTTGGACTTTTTGTTTCCAGACTTTAAGCATGCCAAGAGAAAAGCCAAGTTTTCAGCAAAAGACCCGAAAACTTTGCCATCTGTGGCATTCTCCAAGTTCATTTGTACGGTTGCCGCTTTCAATGCCAGTCGATCATCAGTGTGAACAAGGCCGTTGAGTTGTACTATCAAGGTGTTCTTTTGGAAGTCTTTTTTCGGGAGCAGCGAGTAGAGCACTGAATTAACTAACTAAGTGAATAAGACGGAATAGTATAAATATTTTTGAAATACGAATTGTTTAACTTACTGTTGTTTTCCCCGAACCTCGAGGACCAATAAGGAGCAGGGAGTTTGATTCACCAACTTCGGCGGTACGTTCCAAGAGATCGCGAACGTTTTTCCATTCGGATTCATGACCATGGAAACTTGTTCTATCTCTTTGGAGGCGTTCTTTGATGAATTTTCTTGCCGTAAGTGTTTCACTTGATGGCTCAGGCATTTTTCAAATTAAATTAGTAACAAAAATAGTATAAACAACAAACAAAATGCAAATTAAAACTTAAATGAGAAACAAAAAAGAATTTGTTTGTTTACATCTCATTTGACAACTGATGATGTTTTAAAAATTGCGCCAAACTATTTTCAGTGCTGCCATACAAAACAAAGTACTAGATTATTAAAGTAATTACAGTAAAGACCAATAAATAAGTAACTACAAATGTATTGTCATAGAGAAATATATTAGATATATTTCGAGTCGAGAGCCCCTTTCATCATGTCAAAAATAATAAGGATATTGTTATTATGGCTCAACTTTCCTTTACGACAGCACGAATTTTCACACGCGGTTTTTTTTAATCGATAGATATGTGCAAATAAATAATAACTATAGCAATTTTAGAGCGAGGAAACATTTATTTCTATTTTAAATTAATTTTTAAAGTTCACTTTTTTACATACAAAACACGCAAAAATGGTTGATTTTGACATTTCTTCCGTTTTTTGTTCAGTGTTGCCATACGTGCTTTTTTTTTTGTTGGGAATTTCTTTGATTTTAGTGCTCAAATGCAAAAAGTAATTTGCATATACCCAAACTCGCACCCACCCCAAATCCTATAGTGATCCCAGGCAGGGGGGTTGCAGGGGGGCAGCATGCCCCCCCTTACATACCGAGCTGTTATTACACCGTGATTTCAATTCAAAAAAAACTTGTTTTAGGCTCAAAAAATGAAATATAAAAAAAAGTAGGGTTAAGTCCGAAAAAGAAATTATTTTTTTCTATGACTTAAAGGTGTTTCCTCGCCTTAATATTTAAAACATGTTCTATTGAGACCCCTACCTAACTGTAAAAAAAAATCAGACCGAAATTCGTGCTGTCGTAATGGAAAGTCGCCCCGTTATTATTACTACTTTTTATGTATCGTTTGGCTGAAATTTATGTATAAAACTACATTTGAATACTTATAGTGAATTTCTTTTAAAATGGTACATTGTTCACTTCATGAAATATGTAGTTTCATTTTAATTTTAAATGAAATAAATAAAAGTTTATCTCATTTTAAAGAGAACTAACAAAATATCAGCTAATTAGCCACCAAGGCTCCGATGATTGCACCATATCCTTAATTTTTATGAAATTTTAAATGACCAATTTGCACATTTACGGCTCTATGTCATAGGTAACTTTACAAATTCCATCTTTCAGGTCTTGAATATACTGTAAAACGTAAGCATATACCTTATCTCTCACGTCAGGAGGTGTTAAATAACATCATTTTGGTGGACAATTGTCATCACCTCTTGGAGAAAAATTACTGTCAGAAAACCTTTCTTCTAAAGTGTAACTGCCAAATTTTCACCATTTTTAAAATGAATTTTAACAAATTCATTATTTTAATGGCTATTGTGCCATTTAATTTAAGTAATGGCATAGTATTTACTTGTCAAATGTCTAAAGATGGTTATCCATTTTGCTGTAAATAAAACACATATAAAATATTTTTTCATGATATTTCTTTTATATTATAAAGATTGAACGTTGACATTATGTGTGAAACACTACATCATTTAAATGACCACCACACTTCTTTTGTGGTAATTTCCGACCACTTTTTGAGACATATTAGGCGGTATCTCAGCCATAACTTGACGAATGTTGGTTTTTAAGTGCTTAAGAGTTAAAAGGTTTATCTGCATAAACACGTTATTCCGCGTAGTCCCACAAAAAAAAGTCCAGCGGTGTCAAATCGCATGATCTTGGTAGCCATTTGATATTGATATTTTGTGCGCAGGAAATGTCTCTTGCAATAAAGCCATATTCGCTCGAGTTGTGTGGCATGTGGCACCGTCTTGTTGAAACCACATATACTCCAAGGCATATTCTTCAAAAGCAGGTAAAAAAGTCAGTTATCATATGACCATAACGCTCCGAATTGACGGTGACAGTCGTTCCATCATCATTTTCGAAAAAGTAAGGTCCAACCACACCTCCGGACAAAAGAGCGCATTAAACAGTGACTTTTTGTCGATGTTATGGCTTCTCTTCAATTACTTGAGGATTCTCAGAACCCCAAATACGACAATTTTGTTTTTTGAAATGTGCTTCGTCGCTGAAGAAAATTTTGTTCGGAAAAACTCTATCCACCGCCTGTTGTTCAAGCACCCATTGACGTATCTACAACGTTCTGAATGGTCTGCTGACTTCAGTTGTTGTGTAAGCTGGACTTTATATGGATGTAGGTGTAGATCCAAATGCAAAATACCCCATAATATGAGGAAAGACAGTGCTAATTTCTAAGAACGACGAGGAATCGACACATTCAGGTCTTAGGCAACAGTCACTTACAGCAGCGATATTTTCAGTGGTACGAGCGAAACGATGATCCACAGCCATACAATATCTGTAACCAATACAGTCTCTTCAAATTTCTTCACAATTTTGCCAATCGCTTGCGTAATTGGACGATTATGTAAACCATAATCTCTAGTTTAACAACTGAGTTTGACAGATGAAAAATTGCAGCCTTATACTTTTCAAACCGCAAAATGCATTACCCTTTAGCTTACTATTTTAAATAAAACGTCTTATTCGAAAATTTTCTAGAATAGTAGATAGTTATAGATAGATCACCAGCCAAATATGGGAATTGTACTCAAGTTCAGAATTTAATGAACTTATCATACGCTGCCGTTGGTAGTCCACATCCGAAGAACAATCTAAAAACAAATATGAAAAGCTGAGGGTACTGTCACCAGCGAAACAATTTAGAGGGTTAGAAGTTTCAGACAAAAGATCATTTATAAAAAAAGGGGAGGGCTCCGGAGACAAAACGGAGCCCTAGGGCACACCAGCGTTTATTTTGTGGATATCAGATTTGAACCCGTCCAATACTACTTGAATTGAACGGTCCGAAAGGTAATTTCTAACCCAACGAAGAAGGTATTCATCAATACCAAATGCAAGCATTTTCGATAAGAGAGCTTGGTGGCAAACTATATCAAATGCTTTTGAAATATCGAGTGCAATAATTTTACTTTCTTCAAGACGATGTTAAGATTTGTTCCACTGTTCGGTGAGATAAACCATGAGATCACCATAAGGTATGAAGACGAATATTTTCATTTTCGTTGAATCAGTATTTCGCACATCTATACCGCTCTACTTTTCTTCATAATTATATATGGAGTTACATTCTAATCCACCACAATGTGGAATCATCCATTTATAGCACTGCATATTGCTTGTGTTTGACCAAAATTTAACTAGCCCAAATTTGAACCACAATTTCTGAATTAAAATACCTTCAAATAGCCCAAAAAGTCAAATAACACCTGTCAAAGAGGTTCGAGGAGCCATCTTGCTGTTCGGAAATGACAAGTATGAGTTTATGAAATTATATCACCATATTACAATTATGCATTATTTTCTTCTGCCTCTTTGCCATCCCTGTTTGGAATAAATGTAAACACTTGGGTATTCGCTATCTCATTCACTCTTAAGTCCGCATAAACTTTTAAAGTAAGTCAGCCATATAGGCAGTACCTTTTTGATTTGGTGACATTTGAAATTTCTCCAGGAGCAAAATCCCCCAAAAAGCCCAAAACAAAACAACAACAAAAAAAAAGAAAAATCTTTTGTGGCAAGTGGCAGTGGCATTTTTGTCACTTTCAAGTTTTTCTTTCTTTTCGATTTTCTTCCGATTCCGACGTCTTCCGATTTGGTTGGACTTTGTTTGCGTTCGTTCGCTGCTGCTGATTAGATATTATCTTTCCAACGCATCGACTGACGACAATCATCATCTGCATCTGCCACCGAACCGACAAGACGACAAATAGTCAAGTGTTTCGTCTGAGTGCTTCTCTATTATTTTCTTTGAAAACTGGTACATAAAGTTCAACCCCCTTTATTTTCTATCAATTTCTTGTGGAAAATGAAATAAATTGTTAACTGACTTTCTCTCTTGTCTAGAATTTCTCCTCTGTTTTGTTAAAGACCAAGTTCCTTTCCTGCTGTGTTCTGCTAGTTAACGGGTAAAATGGTTGATTTATCAGGCTCATCGGATCCATTCCAGCAAAGCATTCCCAACGCTGTCTTCTATGCACCAGCTGTAATCGTCTTTGGACTTGCAGGTAAGTTTTTAATCCTCCAGTTCTTGATTCTTGAATGTGTTCAACCCTCAAAGTTGTGTTTTTTGTTTGATAGTGGAATGCCTTAGCTTCTTAGAATGTCCCCAAGAAGCTTTTTACATATTACCTACATACAATACAACCAGTCGATCCCTCCAATGCAATGCAATTTAGTTAAATTATTGTACGTTGTCCGAGAAAAAAAAACTTCCCCCATTTGGAAAAGTCTGTTTACTTTCAATTCAATTGTAGATACCTAATCAAAGTCACACACTCGAATATCGAAAATCATGTCAATCGTCATCGTCCACATGGAACTAACTAAAAGAGTGCTACGTGCGAATTGTGTACGTCGTGGTCGTCGCCGCCAATGTTATCGACCGGTCGCTTTCGTCTCGGTTGGTATCTATCGTCGCTGTCGTCGTCGGCATATTATTTCGAATGTTTGTAGGTAGGTATACCTATGTACAGTTCTTTTTTTGAACAATATTGTTTACCCAATTGGGCATTATAGATTTGAGCGTGAGCTTTTGTAAATCGCTTTTGAAGAAAAATATGCTGACGTTGTCAGAAAAATCTAAAATTAATCCAAAAACATACCTATACAAATAATGCATAATAATTATTATAGCACAGGGAAAAAAGAAACAATTGAACCAATAAAGCCAAAGCTAAAGCCGGCAGCGATAGAAGGTGAGTACCATGGAAGGTACTTGTACTAGCATATTTGCCGGCGGCGACGGCAGCAGTCTCAATTGTTATCCATCCAGCAGTTTCATTTCATTCGTTATTCGAAGTTGTATTGCTCCAGTTTGATTCTTTCTTCTATTTTTTTGTATTTGTCCATTGTCTCGAGAAGGTACCTAACAAAGTATAGGTACTCGAAAATTGTATTTCCTGCCGCGGTTTATTTTAAAGGTTATTTTGTTGTTGTTTTCAAATTGATATTGAATTGGCGCTTATATGTTTTGTTTAATCAAGTGGCTTAAAAATGTTATTTTAATTAATTTTGAAAATCTGTAACTCTACCTAATAGCTTAAAGTGGAGCGGTGAAAAGTTTGAGATTCAGTGATAATAAATACAAAAACAGGAAAAAAGATACGCAGCCGGTAGGATTCGAACCTACGCTCCCAGAGGGAATCTGATTTCGAGTCAGACGCCTTAACCACTCGGCCACGACTGCTAATTGCGAACTTGTGTCAAAAGTTTGTATTTGAAATTATGACGTGTTGTTTTGATTTTTGTACTTGGAGGAATTAAACTTGAATCCACGTTTTAGTTTTGATTAAACAAACACTTTATATACTTTAAAATCAACAAAGTTGCAGGAATTGATGGAAAAAATTGAATTTTCAAACCACAAATATTGAATAGGACTGAAATACGACATCGTACCTTTGGAATTCTCTTTGCTTTTCACTCTTATCTTCATTATAGTGAGAATCGTCTTAGTAAGAAGTCAACTAACGGTTATAGTACCTTGTCGTTTTTCAGTCATTTCGCTTAAAACGACAACCATAGTAAGGAGAAATAGCATACGTGTAGCTTTGAAAACATGCATATTTATAAACTGATATAATTTCAGTGAATTTTGAACGATATTCATCTTCATGTCTTCATAATTGTAATGAAATTGAAAATCGACAGGAATATTTTTGATTTTCTATTCAGGATTCGAAAAATGCTTGTATTTAAACTTTAAATCCACATTTTAGATTTTATCATTGAACTTTACTCAGAATGGACTCGCTTTATCTTGACAACCTCAAGACTAATTAAAAATCGCGTTTTTCGATTAAGAAGAGCATCCACAGCTGCCATTTCTTTTTCCAAAATAGTACCTAGGTATTTCAGTTTTCTTTTTTTTTTTCGTATTTAGGTCAAAGCATTTTGTTTGAAGCATTAAGAAGTCTAAAGTGTAATGAAATTGGTTATTCTATTTGTATTACTGTAAGACCATATTATGCGTTTTTTAATCTAGTGACTTACCCTTACTTAGATGTGTTACTAATACAACTTATAATAAGCCTCTACCCAGAAGAAAATTTTAAAAAATTCATCATTTCATGGTGACTGTTCAGTGAGAATATCCCAAGCAAGTGTATTTGGTGTATTCCAAAGTGAATTGTAGTTGATGAAAAATGCTGTGAATTCACACCGGTGAAATCATTAGGTTAGTGGAGTTGCTGATATACTTGGGTACTTTACATTGGTGAAAAAAGGAATTCACTTTGCAAAATTGAACTGTTTATTCATAAATTAATATTGACCAGTGATTTGATCAGGCAGGCAAATTATACTCTATCATTGGTGCAAAAAGACCTATTGAAAAATGTCGTGAATGTGCATTGAAACTACTGTTTTCAATCTAACTCTCAATGTCAATGTCGATTTGCCTATTTCTGTCTACAGTTTCTAAAACTGGCGCGCTATTACTAGCAATGGCCTCCTTTACTTTTCTATAAAAACTATCCCTTTCTTGCTTTGCCATGCGTTTAAATTGCTCCTACCAAAACCAAAACTCATTTTTAATTTAAATTTAATTAAACACAAATTTTACCAAATTAATATTCACTTTTTAACACTTTTATATTGACTTTTTTACACTTTTAGAATTTATTTTCTTTTACTCTTTTCAATAACTATTCCTTTAAATGTCGGCTTTACGCAATTGTTGACTCTGTGAACAATGGACTTCAATTGAAAAAATAAACAATAGAAGAAAAGGATTGTATATAATTAAAACAACGGCGCGTGGCGCGTTGCGCCTAACCTAATTCCTAGAAAACCCAAACGCATTTTGTATCTTTTCTGTTTCTCAAACAAACAACAATGCTTGCACTTACCCCGGACACTGTGCATTGTTGTTGGAAATAACTTTGTTTCTAGAAACAAACCAGGCTGAGGATCGCGAACCGAAGTTTTTATGATATGTAAAAAACCCGAACAAAACGTCACCATGGACAGCTATAACTTCGAGGTAGTTAAGGACTTTGTCTACCTAGGCACCGCTATAAACACAGGCAACGACACCAGCGCTGAAATCAAACGAAGAATAACTCTTGCAAATCGCTGCTTCTTTGGACTTAGAAGGCAATTGAGAAGTAAAGTCCTCTCTCGAGCATCTAAAATCACCATCTATAAGACACTCATCATCCCGGTTCTCATTTATGGCGCTGAGGCCTGGACCCTTTCAAAGAAAGATGAGAACGTCTTAGGATGCTTCGAGAGAAAAATTCTTCGGGTGATTTTTGGTCCCGTACGTATAGATGGAGAATGGAGGAGAAGATATAACGACGAACTGTACGGGCTGTACAGCGACACTGACCTAGTTAGCAGAATAAAAGTCCAACGGCTTAGATGGCTGGGTCATGTAGAGCGAATGGACATCAACGCTCCAGCCCGGAAGGTCTTCGAATCCAATCCCGAGGGACGGCGCAGTAGAGGAAGACCGCGACTCAGGTGGCGCACTCAGGTGGGTGAGGACCTCAACCAACTTGGCGTGCGAAACTGGAGACAGCTAGCTAGGGACCGAGCTGGCTGGAGACGCATGTTGGTTGAGGCCCAGGTCCGCCCCGGACTGTAGCGCCACCTTAAGTAAGTAAGTAAGTAAAAAACCCGAACGTTGCAATCCTTCAACCATCCGTCGCCATCACTGTCGGCCGTTGTTGTTGAACTCGAACGGCAATTTTGTATTATATGTTTAAAACCCGAGCATTGAAATTCTGAAACTGAGGCCAATCTCCGTATTACTATTCAGTGGCAGGTATATAGAGAAGAGTACTTATCATTTTTGCTAGCATCAAAGTTGACTTATTTGACTTTTATAATTATGAAAAAAGAAAGGGTCATTGTTCGGTTAGTATTTGAAATCCATAGACTCATCTATAAAAGGTCATTAATTTCGTGGTTTCAAGTCATAATATTGGGCAGGTTCAGACAACATTGGGGACTTCATTTGTAGTCAACTGCATTCTTTGACCGTTAATTTTGACCAACGCAACTAGTTAGTTTTTCAAGTGTCATACATTTTAAACCCAGAACTTTACTTCACTAAACTCTACCTTCAGTTCATTGTAGAAAAACTTCGAAAAGCATTATTGTCTACAAGACACTTCTCAGGCAAGACATAAGGGACTTAAAAGCGGCGGCAAGTTTCTGGTATCTGATCGGCCAGTTCCAAAAAATTGCATTCCAGGGCACTTTATTGGAAAGTTGACTAGAAAGTTAGTCAATACAAATTTATCTAACTATCAAGTCAAGTCTACTTATGTCAAATTTCTTTCTCTGTTTTTTTTTCATTCAACTGAAAGCTGGATTTTATTACTCTATGATTTATTTATTTTCGGCACAATTGAAGTCCCTAACGTTTTCACATCCTTGTCCTTCAAATTTGGAACTTTATCGGCAGCGTATGATAAGCTCATTGAATTCCGGTCTGGACAGCATTCAATAAGGGATCAAAAACCGTGTAGAATTTAATGCCTCAAAAATTCAATGCTGTTGTTGTTGTATCGTAGCCCACCCTGATGGCGTTATCCGTGAGCTGCACTTTCGTCCAGGAACCTAATCAACTTTCAGTACTCGGAAACATATTCGAAATTACCAAAAATGCTGCTAGGTGCATAGGATTTCTCCGACGCGGGATGCAAGAAATTTGTCACTCCTTCTGATTCAGCTGTAGTTTACATAGCCTTCATTCGTTCAAAACTTGAATATTACTCGCATATTTGAGAAGGTATCCATAAAACTAGTTTGGATAGAGACCAAAATAGAGTTTTGAAAATGATAGGCGATAGAATTATAACCGAACCATTTACATCATTCGAACGCAGTCGCAATGTTTCTTGATTCTTGTTGTTTTACCAATATTTTTACAAACAATATTTATTCAAACAATTCAGCAGTAATATTCGCACTTCCAGGAATACTGAACAATTTACCATTTTTTTTGTTTTTTGTCAAGCATTGAGATTGTTTTTTTAATCACACATCGAGAATGTGGAAAACTTATACAACAACAACAACTATATTTTTCCCTCCCAACTATATTTTTCCCTCCCATTATAATGTTCAGAACTTCAAGATATATATACATATATGTACATATATCCTCTGAAATATTTCCCTATTTTTATAAGCTCACACTGTGATTAAACTTTTAACATGTTAATCCTATTAATAAATTCAAAAAATGTATTGCTATATCGAAAATTGTATGACCTTGTATTTTTTATTTGTTTTCATCCATGATCAATCATATGCCATTCAATTCAAATCAATGAGTCAAATAGTTTGAGAACTTGAATAGAACGCGCAGGCTACCAAAACAAAATAGACAATAACCTTTATGAGTCTTATTTTCTTCCTTTTTAAAATAAATCCATTTTGAGCGTAGTTTATTGATATAATAAAATAATTAAAGTGATTTATGAGATAAAAAAACGAAATATGTTATTATTTTCTTAGAAGTAGCTGGATTCTTATGTGTATCGATATTTTCACTGCATTGCCTTTGATGTTGACATTACTATAATAAATATCTTATCAGTTGTTCAATAATTCTCCAGATGAGATACAATCGTAATCTTATCAAAACTCTTCAAGAACATGCCGTTTACTTCAAATGTAGGTTTGTAAGCTTTTGCCAATTAGAATACAATCAAAAAACTGCTTTGATTAGTTTTATCAAAAATAATCTTTAACAATCTGAGAAAAAAAAATAAAATAAAACAAATTATAAAAATTGTAAAAATATCCCTCCATCACTGTTAAATACACCTTGCATGTACTTAGAGTTCCTAGTTTGTGTTCCAAAAATAAAAAAAAAAAACATTTTTGTCCAATTCTTTGTTCAGTAGAAAATCCGGCATGTTACGTGTTCGAAAAATAAACTAAAACAATTAAAACTCTAATGAGTCGCGTTTTCATTTTTTTCACGCTAAACATTCATAAGGATATTTTAACTAATTAATCGAACTGAAAACAACAACAAAAACTAACCACAATCAAATTTCTATGGAAATTTATTTAAAACGGAATTAATACAAACTATTATAATTTAATTAATCAGCAAGTAAATATCACTTATCCTCATCAAAAGAATATATTTTCTAAAATATGGAAGGCCAAATCATTCGTGAAGAAACTCTCATCGATAGAGATGTTGAAGTTGGTTCCGGCTTAGGCAACATGATTAATTCCGGTCAATTTGAAATGCCCAGCTTGGAGAATATTATGAATTTAATTGATTCTATGAAAGATATTACCGATGAAGAACGCGAATCTCTTAAATCGAGTATAATGTTCCCAGATGCAGACGCTGCTGATAAGATGCGGCAACAATTTGAATCAGCTAATCAATTGAGACCTTCCTCGATTGATTATTTCTTATTCCTGGCAATGGTGGGATTGATTGCTTTGGTTTTTGGTAAGCAAACAAAATCACACACATAATAATATAAAATTTTAAAAAAATTATGGAATTAATTGAGAAAGTTAACAACAACAAGAACAACAACCTGTCAGTAGGAATTCCTTATTTATTCAAATTTAAACAAATCATGAAATTGCAATTATTGTTAAATGTATTTATATGAAGTTATGAAAATAAAAAAACACCTCAGTAAGTATCTATAGCTGTTATCGGTGCCGATAAGGTTTCCCAATAATTCAAATTCAAATTATTGTCAATAAAAGAGAATTCTATTTACCCCCTCGGTTCAATACAATTGTGTCGACTGAACGCCTCCGTCTCGATTATTTTGATAAGAATTCGCCGCATATTGTAGAATTAGTATTCCAAGATAAATCGGAAGCATAACACCGATCCTCTTCAATGGCTTCTATAGACCTGCTAACCGAAGAAGGCGGCGACAGCGGCAGCGCCTTTGACAATGATTTACTTAATCGATTGCGAGATACTGTACGCAACGTGATGGACAGCAATAAAATCAGGGCTGATTCGAAGGCCATTGAGCAAATTATGAATAGATTAGTGAATTTAAAATCAAAATACGAATTATTATCACCAAGTGAGAAGGAAGAATTCTCACAACAAATGCAAGATTCTTTCGAGAAAACCATCTCGTCTCTTGAAAACAATATTACGGAACAGGAGCCATATAAACAATTCTTCCATTGCTCATTGTTTATTTACGTGGGTGTTGTTTTAACTTTTGGTTAGCAATGGAATGAATATTTATTAATTTTAATTCTTAGCTATTTTCTGTTTGCAATTGAATTCTAAAATGATTTATTTATTTTTATTTTTATTTTTCAGCTCTCTTTGGATACAAATTGTACAAATCTCTTATGGAAAAGAAACTCAAAAAACAGGAGAAACAGAAAAACAACAAAAAATCAAAGAAAATCAAGCAAAAGTGAATATAAACAAAAAAGTGCTTTTTATAGTTTTTCTTTTTCTAATTAAATATTTAAACAAAACAAAAATATATACACATTCCTTGTCTTCAACAAAAACACAAAACAAAAGATTGAAAATAACAATGCAGTGCATTGACAGCTAAGTACTTGTGATACTGACTAAAATGTTAATATTAAAGAAAAAACACAAATACAAATATATTAAATAAAAAAAAAATAAAATATATTACTATAGTTCTCATTAAAAAATTAAAGAAAGAAGAAAACAATTTAAATGTAATTTTTTTGTTTGTTTAAAATTCTAACAAAAATTCAAAAGTTGAAGGCAATAATGTTATTAAAAAATATATATACATATATATATATATATAAAAATTCTTATAGTTCAGCCAAAAATTTACAAAAAATTAAACAACAAAAGATACATACTAGAAAAGGAATTAAAAAAATATATATTAATTCAAACTGTAAAAGATGCAATTGAAATAATAATAGTATACATTTTGAGAATGTAAATCTTCTTTTGTAGGCTTACGTATTAACTATAATGATGCTTTTTCATACCAAATATACTGATTTCCTTTTTTGAAATAAAACAAAAAACTATGAAAATATTGTTTTTCTTTTTCAATTATAGTTAATTGAAATTTTAAAATATTAAGCTAAAGCTAGAAGATTAAAAACAACAAGTTGGTGTTTTGTGTTTAAGATTGTTCAAGAATTTCGGACAAAGTTAATGGCTAAGAGTATACATAATTAATTGATGCAAATTGGTAAAAGTACTATTTTGGCTGTCAATTGAAACGGTAGATTAAGGTTGATTATTTAACTTTAAAACCAATTAATCGTTTATACTTTTGATATTCCCATCGAAATTCATTCATGGAAAGAAATCGATACATATAAAACTGAAGACGATATCTGATGTAATTTTCAATCAATTAACTTGGTTTTTTTTTAAATTGTTTTGAAATTCTATGAGAAGGACATAGGTCCATTGAAAAAAGACTTATTCAAAAAATGCAAGCAACAATAACATTTCCCTCATTTACAAATTTCTTAATTACTTGGAAAACAAGACAAATATTTTTAAACGATAAAAATTTGAATGAATTTTACACGGAATAAAATTTGTATTGAAAATTAAAAATATCCATTCAATGGCTTTGGGAAGAAAAGTGTTAAATGGACTAACCACGTTTCGTAGCTATTGGTGCAGTTAAAGTCTTACGAAGTGAAATGAGTGTTAATTTGCTGCAACGCCGCGTCGCTTCGTCAGCAAAGTAGAAGCAATACAAAATTACCATGTAAAAATTAAACAACAATGCTTCAAATGAAATTCAGGAACAATTCAATAGAACTGGGGTGGACCAGCTAATATTAAATAAAACTAAAATTTGTTTTATTTTTCTCTTAATTAAAACCTTGAAGTTTTTCAATTTCCCAATTTCTATCAAACTACGATAATTCATCCACAGTGGTGAACACGAAAATAGCAGTGGTGAACACGAAAATAGCAGCAGGTAAAAAATTAAAGAAATATTGGAAACAAAAATGTATTTAAAAAAAACTGTTCTGCAAAAAGGCATTTCGAATAAGCAAATTCTGAGGAACTTAATTTATTTCAGCTCTTATTCCTAACTTAGAGAAATTAAGTTTGATTGTAATTTTAATTTTTTGTAAAACTACTGCTATTTTTGTAGTCCCAGCAACATATGTACATATACTTGCATTGTAGGAAATTACAATAATTTGAGTATTGAAATCTATTTTGGTTTCTTTGTCTTTAGGTTGAGGAGTTAGAATTTTAAAAGTGGATCTGCTTAATTTTTTTAAAATTTGCCCTGTATGACATATTTGAAATTGTTTGGCCAGTTTCTGTTTCTAAGATTTCAGAGATTTATGAATTCTCAAAAATATAAACAAAATTTTTCAAGACCTTGCTGATGATTTCGTTTTTTTACTCACGGATTACTTGTACGACGTTTTTCAAAGACTCCGAGGCTGCCAATTGACATCGCCAAGGCAAACGATAACATGATTTATGAACTTGAAGTGCAAAAGATCGACCGTGGAATTTGCTGAGTGGCAAGTAGCGCCGTCCTTTACCAACCATTTACTTTAAGTTCATCGAATATTATCATTTGTGATGATTTTAACAATAATCTTATTATTGACAAAATTCTTTGTAAGAACATGTGTTCTTAAGCTCAACACTGTGTTAATTTATGTATGTATCTGAACTTACTTATTTTACACCAACTTCAAGTACCTTGTTAGACCTTTTCTTCGTCAATGAGATTAATTTTCAACTTTTTTATAATAATCTTGCTACAACGGCTTTCTCCAAGCGCGACTTAGTTTTTTTGACTTACGACTTTACTACAAAGGACAGCTTAATAAATTCAACAGTTTTAAGTATAAAGATTTTAAAAATGTTAATATTTCTGCACTTCAATACGGCATTCTCTCGAGACCTGTAATAATCTCTATTAAATGACCTCACGAGATGATCAAGTTAAGTTTTTAACTGATAATATACATTGTCTGTTTGATTTTCACATTCCGTTAAAAACAAAGAAACCGAATTGCTCTTTCAAACCCTGGTTTACGAATCGTATAAAAGAACTTATGAATCAATGAGATCAAGCCTATCAAAGATGGATTCGCTATCATGTTGAAGACCTTTACACAAGTTATAAGTCTACGTTACAAGTTTGTTCGAAAATTAGAGATGGAAAAACAGAGCACTTCTCAAGTCGTCTTAATATTACTTCGGATAGTCGGAAACTATGGGAAAATCTTCGGAAACTCTAAATAGGTAATCAAACATCTAAATGTAAAAACATTATTGATATCGACGAACTCAATCAGAATTTGTTGTAGAGATCCCGGCAACTCTAGCAGTTTACACAGACTACTAATTGTTGTTTTTTAGTCTTTCAAATGTTACCTACATGGAAGTGGTAGAAAGTTTTAACTCTATAAAATCAGATGCAATTGGTGTTGACGAACTTAGCCCTGTTTTCTTAAATTCCACTTTGCCCCTTATACTGCCCTACATAACCCATATTTTCAATACCATTTTCATGACAGGAACATTCCCTGAACAGTGGAAGGTGGCAAAGATTATACCGATTCCTAAAAACTCGCTTTCCAATGAGTTTCGATCAATGGGCAGGTTCAGACAACATAAGAACTTCATTTGCAGTCAACTTCATTCTTTGAACGTAAATTTTGACCAAAGCAACTAGTTAGTTTTTCAAGTGTAATGAATTTAAAATTCAGAACTTTACTTCCCAAAACCTCTACTTCAAGTTTATAGTACAAAAATTACCAAAATCATTATTTTCTACAAAACACTCCTCAGGCAAGCTACAAGTCCATCATGATTTGTATTTTGCATTTTAAAGAAATATTACTTATTTATTTTCAAAATTTACAAGGAACCTTTTTACAGAAAGCATTAAATGAAGTTGTGCAGAAAATAAATAAATCATTGAGTAATAAAGTTCAGCTTTTAGTTGAATTAAAAAACATGATCAATTGTCATTTTGACATAAGTTGACTTGACTTGATTGGTCGCATTCGGAAAGCTAGTGGCTACGTAGTCAAAATTCAACTAGCTTTGTGAATGCAAAATTGCACTACAAAGCTAGTCAATCTGGAACTGTCATATTAATGACAAATACAAATATATAAAATAAGAAACATTTGTGTTTTCAGAACTTTAAATAGTTTTTTTTTTTCTTTTAAAATTCAATAAATACCAAAAAGAAGATACGAGTATAATATGATTGATTTATATTTGTATTTAAATACCGAAAGATTCATTTCATTTTGAATTCTTGTGTCCTTACCGAGCAGCTGATTGTGAAACGTCAAAACCAGTGTGCACTAACTTTGTAGCCGAAAATTTTACACTACGTCGGAGGGGAAATTTCAACTACTTTTGTAGTTGGATTTAGCCAATCAGAATCCCTTGACTACGTAGCCACTAGCTTTCCGAATGCGACCATTGTAAGGGAGATTTTTCTTGCCTAACTTTCCAGTCAACTTTCCAATAAAGTTGCCTTAATTGGAAGGCAATTTTTTGGCAGCTGGCCATTCAGATGCAAGAAACTTGTCTTACTTTCAAGTCCCTTATGTCGGCTGAACCTGCCCAATCTCTATTCTTCGATTCCTTTCAAAAGTATTAGAACGTGTTACGCATAAGCAACTCAATAAGTACATATATTACTCATAATAATTTCTTAGTTGAAATTCAATCTGGTTTTCGGCCCCCCAACATGGTTGCACCACTGCACTTTTAAAGTTTATAGTAGACATGAGAATTGAACTAATGTTAGCAATGTAACGTTTCTAGTTCTTTTAGACTTTTCTAAGAAATTCAAAATGGTTGAACATAGTGTGTTTTTAAATTAGTTACGCAAGAATTCAATATACATATCTGAAGAAGGTATAAAATAATTATCCTCCTATTTAAGGCATAGAAAACAGGCAAAATGTCTTGCCGTACTCAAAGGTGCTTCTCAGGGATCAATTTTAGCCACATTGCAATTCATCAAAGCACTTTTATGCAAATTATATTCAGATACATATATAAAAGTTGTTCCTAGGTCTAAACAAAGATCTTGACCGTATTTTCAATTGGGCAAAATCTAACGGTCTCTCGCTTAATCCAAATAAATATAAGTCTCTAGTGATCTAAATTTGGGACAGCCCCTGATTCAAATGCCCTTTGATAATAATCTTATTAAATTTCAAAAAATTCGGCTGCCAAGTTATCTATATGAAAAACTTCGATTTTCGACATCAAGCATGTCTACATGCATTATTCTACCTCGCTTTACTTTTTTTAGAGCTGCTTGTCGCCTGTGGAATTCATTACCTTCTTACAGGCAGGTTTATTAAACTTCAAAAATATATAAGATTTATATTTTACTGTCCAAGCCTTACGAAAATAAAATCAAATTAAACTAACATAAACAAAACTTAAAAAAGCTTAATTTCTGAGCCTTTCTCTCGAAGCCAAGATTGATTTATAATATAGTCTTGAAATGAAATTTCATTTAATTCGTATCGTTAGAATATAATCATATTCACAAGGTTTGCATTGTAAGAAGGTTTACCCCTTATAAGTCAAGGTGCGCCCTCAATGGATCTGAAATTATTAAAAGCAATAAAAAAACTCAATGTTCAAATTATGGAAAGATATGTATGTATGTTGCTATTGAAAAAATAATTTCACCGAGTTTTTGAAACTTACACCTTTTTATGTTGCAGGAATAAATGTTCGATTTTGAAAGAAACTTTTCCTTGGTATTCACAGGTAAAACTATTTACTGGATTAATTTAATTCGTTCGTTAATGCCTTTTGAATTCTATTAATTGTATAGTCGATCTTCACATGACTAAAATTGGGCAGGTTCAGACAACATAAGGGACTTCATTTGCAGCCAAGACCAAGGTAGAAATGTATTGCCTCAGCCTGTCCAATGCTTTGCTGCTGAAGACGAAAAATATTCCATTATGTAACGGTTTTTTTTAGATTCTACTAGAATAGTAATCATTGCGATTTACAAACATCCAATACACTTATATTTCCTACAAAAATGATTTCAAAAACGAATTATTTTAAAGAAAAGACCTGAACCACACAGCAGACAAAATTTTGGATAATTCGGTAAATGTATGTTTTGTTATAATTTATTAAAAACTAATTTTTTAAGTAATATATACAAAATGCAATTTTATTTGTAAGTCTTATGTCTAAAGTATGTTAAGTTCTTAGCTCTATTCAATATACATATTTTCCTCTGTCAAAATAATTTCTTCCTCAGCTTCAGTTCCATCAAATATAACAATGCCACCTTCCTCATCTAAATATTCACTCTCAGATAATACTTCCGTTATAACGTAATCAGAAGAATTGCCCGCTTCCAAATCTTCCTTTATAGGTTTTTGATTGATCCTCTTTCTTTTACCTGGACGTTGTTGTGACATAGTTCTTTTCACTTTGCTTTCTTTACCTGCATAGATAAATCATATTAAAGAAACAAGAATTGGTAAAAATTGGTATTTAAGTTACATTCTGGGTGAGCATTTTTAATATGCGAATTTAAAATCCCTGGCATTACAAAACTTCGGCCACATAATTCAACTGGACAAACAAATCTATAAAAATAGTCAAAAATTGTATGAAAGGTGTTTGAAAATACAAAAATAAAAAACAATCTTACGGTTTGTTATCCGAATGCCTAAGTATATGCAATTTATAACAGGCTCTCCGAGTGAACTCCCTTGAACATTTTTGACATTTAAAAGGTTTATTTTGGTCATGTTTAAGTAAGTGAGCCTTAAATGATGCTTCATAGCTCGAGCTAAAGTTGCAGTATTGACATTTGAACTTGTTCGGTTCTATATGCGCCTGAAATTGAAAAGAAATCCACGCTTAAAAATTTTAACTCAAAAACGTATTGCATTTATACTTACAGTTCTCTCATGAGTCTTTAAATCGCTGTTATTAAAGTAACCCTTATTGCATACAGAACAAAAGAATCTCTTAACTTGACCATGAATCATTTGAATATGAACAGCAAGATTACGTTTATTCTTAGTAACTTTACCACACTCTTCACATGTGACTTGGGTATGTAGGTTTTCGATGTGCTCCTTGAGGGCATCCTCAGAACTTAAAGTTGACTTGCAAATAGGACATATTTCAGAATCTTAACACAGAGAAAAAAAATGTATCTTCTTGGTCAGCATTAATGTAAGAACTTACTGTTGTTGTGTTTTCGTGCAATATGCACAGAAAGTGACATTTGTGAGGTGCAGAATTTCGAGCAAAATTGACAAGGATATTCCTCATTATTATCATGAGCTTTGAGATGGGTATTCAGCTTTGATTCAGTGGAAAATGTTTGAGTACAAATGTCACAGTTATATTTTGTTGCATGACGTGATTTATGAGCTCGCAAAGATGGCCAAGTTAAATAGGTTTTATCACACGACTGTGAATAAAAATTAAGAGACATACATTGAAAATATAAGAAAAGCTTTTTAAAGAAACATTGACCTACATCAATATTGCATACATAATGCCTGTTTATTGGAAACGATTTTTGAATTGATTCAATATTAGCGTGAGTGAGAATGTGGGTTTTTAGCTTTTTATACTCAGAATATGTGCTCTCACATATCCAACACTTGAATATGTTATCTTCATGAGTAGCGCTCCTATGTACTTTTAAATTTTGGACACTTTTAAAAGCAAGTTCACAAAACTCACAAGCATAAGCAATTTTCAAACATTCTATGCTAACTTCTGCTCCGGGACATTTATCATCGTCTTTATGAAACTGAAATGTTTGCATTAAATATTTAAAGATTAGACTTTGATTACTTATTGAATTCATATAAATATTATTTACCATTTTATCATCTTCAGAAACTCCAATTAAGCCACATGCTAAGCATACAAATACATCGTTTTCGGTTTCTTCTAGATGCACCAATTGCATGTGGCGTTTTAGAAGATGCTTGTTGGCAAGAGATTTGTTGCAGATTTTACATTCATGCGATTGTTCGTTTGTGTGATGTGTTTGCTTTTAAATTAGAATTATTAGTTTTAATTTAAATTTTAATTTAATTAATCATCAAAATTTCGTCTTACAATATGATTCGTTAGCATTTGATTATAGAAATAAGATTTTGAACAGTGCGGACAGTGAAATGATCGAACAGCATCATGGAGTTTAATGTGATTGTCGTAAAGCTCTTTGGTACTGCATACCCGATCGCATCTATTAAAATATTTAATTTTCAAAAGTAAGTGTTTGATAAATAAGATAATCGTAGTGATTTTTCTGCACATAAACGCAATTCGATTGTAAATCAGTAAGCTATGTATGAAGATATTAATAGTTCAGATTTAAAGTATTTTTTGTGTTTTAAGGGGCTATGATAGCACAAAAACGGCTTAAATGGTAATTATAAGGTTGAATCAAGTAACTTCTTATATGCTACAGACTTTATTTATTACCTAATAATTACTTAATATTTGATCTTAATACTTACTTTTTACATACGAATGAGTTATCCTTCTCATGAGCGAACATAATGTGCTCGAAAAAATCATTTTCATCCGAAAATAAAATATCACAGACGAAACAAACTTTTGGTCTTTGTTTCTTCAGGTGAAATTGTAAATGAAATCGGTACCTAAATTCAATGAAAATTAGTAGAACATTACTTTATTAATAAGATTTTTTTACAATTATTAACAATCAAAATAATAGCAGTAAAAACAATTACAGTTACCAATTACATTTGATATATAAATATATTATTATGTTTTTAGCATATTCTAAGGCAAATATTAATCATTTGGTGGGCTGTGCATATGCACAAGGAAACGAAAGTCGACATAAATGAAAATTGTACTTTTATCTGTATATAAGATACTTCACCGTTCAACATGGGTCTTAGCAAATTGATTTTTTTTAGAAATGTGGGCGTTTTTTTTTAATCAAAAGTTTAAATTTTGTTCCAGCTTCTGACGGTGATATTTGTATTTTAATTATTCAATTGCAAGTTTCCTGACTTCCGTCTAAAGTTAAATGCTTTTTTATCTCAATATTATTATTATTATTATTATTGTTATCTTTATTTTTTTTCTTCACAAAAAATACAGGCTCAATTACATTTTAAAGATTTACAAGCATGGCTATTAAGCCGTCTGCCGGTAATGTATCTTAATATCTCAATATATCCGGCAAGGAAGTTGAGGCGAAACCTATGTTTCTGTTTCGGGTTCGGGGTTTTCTTTATAATTCCAACCATTTTAATAAGAATCAGAGAAAATTATTGACATACTCGGTATTATTCTGAGAGCTTTCTAATTATAGATCAAACTCGGAGCTTTACTTCATTAACCTCTACTTTCAATTGATCGTGCGAAAACTACTAACAACACAACTGTCTACAAAACTTCTCAGGCAAGCTACAAGTCAATCTCGACTTATATTTCGTATTTTAAATAAATATTTAAAAAAAAATGCCTTCCAATTAAAACAACTTTATTGGAAAGTTAGTTAAGAAAAATCTCCCTAACTCCTAATCCTGTTTTTTCATTCAACTGAAAGCTGAACTTAATTACTCTATGATTTAATTATTTTCTGAACAATTCCATTTATGTTTTGTGAAGTTCCTTGTGAATTTGGAAAAGAAATAGGTAATATTTTTTTACAATACAAAATACAAATTGTGATGGAATTGTAGCAAGCCTAAAGAGTGTTTTATAGACAATAATGTCTTTGGTAGTTTTTTTTTTACTATGACCTTAAAGTAGAGGTTTGTGAAGTAAGGTTCTGAATTTGAAATCATCATCAGACTTGAAAATCTAACTAGTTGCCTTGGTCATGATACGAGTATTCAAGGAATAATTTATTAATTTACAACTCAATTTTACTTAAAGTTTACTGTAAAAGCGTTACTTGTTATATTGGACAAGGGAAATGTACTTTTTTCTTACAACACAAAACACCTTGTATCTTGTATCTGATGTTTTTTTTGTTTAATAATAATTTTGTTGGGACTTTTTGACGATTGACTGAAGGTTGTGACATCTGAGAATTAACTTTCTCCCTTTCTAATTTTTCGTTCAAAGAATGCAGTTTCTTGATTGTGTTATTTCTCGAAGAAGCGATCATAGTTGGCCAAGAGGATCTTGTGATTTAACCCCTTTCGTGAAAGATAAGGTCTAAGCCAATGCTCCACTATCAATAAAAGGGAGTAAAGAAATTTGTTAAGTTTCGATGACTTACAGCCGAAAATATGTGATTTGGTTCATGAAAATAATATGGCACTGCCGTGGTGACGGTTTGGCTTACTTCTTTTTATTAAATATATAAAAATGAAACCTTTTATTGTTTGTACTAGAAAATTTCAATGGAAATGTTAAGTTGCTATTATTTTGACATATACAATACATATAAACTTGCCTTTTATTTGATATAAACTTTTTGGAGCATTGATCGCAATCTTGTTGTAAACGACTGCCGACATTTTTTTTATAACATGAATGTTTATTATATTCTAGAAACGATGAAAACCTTGAATTGCACTCCGGACAAATGCAATAAATTTCAATTCTAAAAAAAAAGAAGTTTTATGGTTCATATTATAATAATATAATAATCGTTGATATGTAAATATTTTTGTAAAACTTACGAATTAAAGTCATAGTGTTTAAAGACAATGTGGTAAGCCAGATTAGCGACGGAATCAAAATGTTTTGGTTCGTCACAAAAAATGCATGGATATTGCTCAGATTCAGTTTGATGATTGTCCAAAACATGTGCAAGGACATTATTGTGACTGTTTAATGATTCCTTACACAACTTTTGACAGTGAAATAAAAATCAAATCTTGTTTAAGTTTTGTACTAAGTAACACTTACTCTACAGACAGAATTCTGATCGAAAGTTATTCGCTCCAGGTCACTTTTAATAACATTTCCCAAATAGTTTTGATAATTTAGATTATCCTCAGTGGTTATCTCTCCAAAGTTATCTTCATTTTTCACTGTAGCAATAAATCGTTTCTAAATTTAAAGTCTTTAAAAAGCAAAATCTGCCTAGGTATACCTTCTGATTCCTTGAAGCCAAAAAACTCATCGTTGTCCGTGAAAGTTGTTGATTCCTCAATAAGTTCCTCATAGTCAATTTCTTCTATGATGACATTGTCGCCTTCGGCTGCTTCATCGCCACCGTTTGAAGGTGTTTCTTCCACTTCTTTGATTTCAATTTCTGTATGATTGCTTTCATCATTTTCAAGCTCGACGGATTCTAGTATTTCTTCCTTATACACTTTTGTATCATAGAGTTCTATAAGCTTGTTAACGCATTCATCGCATAGGGCTTGACTAACATTGGGTTCCTTTACAACATAGATCTTAAAGTGTTCGGCTAGAAGTTTGTCCAGCTGCAATTCGATTCCAGTTTCATCGAAAATCAATTGAAAATCATTTGCGAGTGCAACATTACATCTTAAACAATAGAATTTCGTATTTGGCATTGTAAAATATTTACAATAAATAAAATATTGACTTAAATAATAACCGTCGTCAGTTACATATTTTCTATTAATTTTAATCTAACAATTGAACAAGTTAAAAAATTAGAGAATTTTGTCCCAATTTAAACTAGAGCTATGTTTGTAGACGAAGCAGGCATTTATTTTATGAATTAAACAGTACATAGCATTTTGTTTTAGGTATTTTTTTTAATAATTTTAACTATTTTATTTCATAAATAATCAAATGCAAACAATATTTCTATTTTGTTAAATTAATAAATCAGTTTTCTTCACAATTTTCCAATGACTTGTCAAGCTTGACGTATGATGAAACGATTTGGCGTTTTGGGTGAGATGCCTTAAGTCAGGGGTGGTTGTCAAGTACTATTTAGTAGTAAAATACAAGAAAATTAAATGGCGTGTTTGGGAACCTGAAATTGCTTCGATCTTTTTATTAAAAATGGTAAATAGTAAAAAATGGTCAAAATGGGTAATTCGATTAAAAAACTGATTTCATTTCATGACTCGTACACATGTTGATCAATGAAAGTAACAAACCCTTTGTGTAACCTTCCAACTAACAATTTAGCTTCTATAAGGTTCTATTCTTGAAAATTGGGAAGCAATAGTTTGTATACAAACAAGAATTAAGGCTTTTTTATGTAAATCAACTACATTTCGAAATATTTTTAAATTAATAGCATGTATGAAATTGACAATTGTATATGAATACATATACGTATATGAATAAATAGTGAGAGTCTGCAACTTAGGGCCAGTTTGTTTACAATTGATCAATTTTAATCAAGGAATCTTCCAGTGGCTAATAATAGAATGCTTTTGTTCACTAAAATTTTAATTAAGGTATCCATGATTTGAGCAGTTAATTGGATATTTCATTAATCAACCAATTTTCTTTGATTAGCTTTATTTAATCAATAATTTACTGGAATTTACTTTGTTCATATTAGATCTACGCACTGACATGATATTCAAAAAATCGTATGCTGATTTGATATTCATTTGCCGCCATCTTTGGTTTTCTGTGACGTCACAATCAGGTTTCATTATTATTATTGTTTTAATTTTTAAGTGAAGTCTTATATTTTAAACTTGGAACTTTAGAAAGTACTGAAAACGTTGTTTTCTACAAAAAACAAGCTCTTACAAGTCCACCATAAGTTGAATTTTGTATTGTAAGGAAAAATACCTTATTCTTTTTCCAATATGATAATTAACCATTTTACCCAAAACTTTTTAATAAGTCACAGAAATATGAAGTTCAGCTTTCAGTTTTCATTTTGACATAAGCATACTTAACTCGGTAGTAAGGGAGATTTTGCTTGATTAACTTTCCAGTCAACTTTCCTACAAAGTTGCCTCAATTGGAAGTCAATTTGTTGGCAGCTGGCCAATCAGATACTAGAAACTTACCATACTTTCAAGTCACTTTTGTGAATCTGCCCATTCGTCATCTGAACTTGCCCACTCTTTGATTATCACGAATTCTTACTTATGGATCAAGAAGAATCCTTGATTGATGAACTGGCCCTAAGAGTTAAGAACACACAATGGGCGCATTCATAAAGCTAGTGACTACGTAGTCAAAATTAAACTAGATTTGTGAATGCAAAATTGCACTACAAAGCTAGTCAATCCGAAACTGTCATATTAATGACAAATACAAATATATAAAATAAGAAACATTTGTGTTTTCAGAACTTTAAATAGTTTTTTTCTTTTTGAATTTAATAAAATCAAATAGAAGATATAATATGATTGATTTATATTTGTATTTAAATACCGAAAGATTCATTTAATTTTGAATTCTTGTGTCCTTACCGAGCAGCTGATTGTAATACGTCAAAACCAGTGTGTGGGGAAATTTCAACTACTTTTGTAGTTAGATTTAGCCAAACAGAATCCCTTGACTACGTAGCCACTAGCTTTGTGAATGCGACCAATCTCTTTATGGCTTGCTAATAAAGGTTATTAACAAACACATTGTATAATTATATTATAAATATTGATCAGACACACTTTGCTAATATTTAACCTTCAAAAATAAATCTTTGTGTGAATCAGCTTTATAAATTGCTATAAATTTAAGCTTTAAAAGCTTAAGATTTTTTCTTTGGGAACGAAAAGATCAATGTATGCTAATGCTCCACAATTGGCTTATCCCTCAAAGTAGATCATGATTGTTTAATATTAAGAGCATTCAACAGGAAATAACAAATTAAAATTAAAGTATTTTCTAACACTACCGAATGTTAACAAATGCGTTTTGAATGAGAAAAAAAGCGTTGCTATTTCCTAAAGTGTTATTTAAACTTAAAACACAAGTAAAGTTGGATTTCAATACTCCATATTTAATACGATAGTAGTATCTTATATTTCTTAATTGTGAGTAAATAACACCCTTTAGCGGCTTATTTGAAATCAATACTTTCAAAATTATGGTTCATCCTGCATTTAATTGTTCATTTGCTTTAGTAAAGCGAAATAACTGTACGAAGTGTTAACAATCTGAAAAATAAACATATTTAAAAAAAATGTAAATACAATGCATTTTTGAACTTACCGATGTAAAAGCAGCTAAATCGAAATGATAACAACGGTTGAGAGATTTTACTCTTATTGGATCCCGAAAACGTAGCATTGTTAAAAGAACAAGTCTACGATTAATCTTATTCCATGTTATCCAATTCGATGAATAAAGTGCATGCGACAATTTATTACTTGCCAAAGTCACTTCATTGGCAAAATAACAAATGAAAAACACCTGAGACAACATTGCCATCTGATAAATGCTGAATTTCAAAAATGCTATCGTATCTTCACTTACTGAAGTCTAAAAAGAAATAAAAAAGAAAAACTTAAATTAAATAATTTTACTTAAATTATAGGACATCTACGTCAGAGATCTTTCAAAACCATTAAGTATAAATTACATTTTGCAAAATCGATTATACGAAGTTTTGAAACAAAGCGACGAATTACAAATAAAAATTATAACTTACAAATGATATTGCATAAAAATTACAACACAACACCAACATTGAACAAAATATTTGCAACGAATTCGGGAAAGCAATCACAGTTTCCAACTTTCCAATAATTTCATGTACTGCAGCATGAAGTCGAATACAACTTTTCAGTTCAAGATCTATCTCCAAATCACTATCGCCATTAAAACCAATTCTTTCCAAACGATATTCCAAGATTTCCAACTGCCCTTGAATAAATAACATAAATGACGTACACCAAGAGTCAAAAGCAATATTTATAAAACACAAGTATCCCACAGAAATAAACGAAAAGACTTTCATTATCAGGAAATTTTTCGAATCTTCCATGTCGAAAGGTGCGTACAATGTGGCTGGGAGTTCCTTAGGGTTGAGAATCTGCTGCAATCCAAATGCATAAACCAATGAAAGACAGGAAACATAGCCGTACAGGTTTCGAACTCTTTTGCTCATTTCCAAATTTCTCACAAATATATCGTTTTCAGGCCCGTTAAGAGGCTTGAAAATGTCTTGATGCAAATCTGTTGCTATATCTCGATAAAGTGAATAATCCCATTTGACGCAGATATATTTTACCATTGCTCCAATAAGAGTTCCCAAAATGTAGAAAGCTTTCATGATTTTATCCAAGATTGACGGCAGAGTTATGAAGGATATGAATAGGCTTGAATTATAAACTCCTATCACCAACATAACTAGTATTCCATAAAATTCATAGGCAATCTTCTTTATCTTTGAACTGTTTGGTGAAAGTTGAAATCCTCCCATTTTGCGGTATAAGCTTTCCTGAACGTTGTAAAATTGCTCAACTTTTTCGTGATGGTCAGAGTAGTTCATCTCGGAAGGAATCTATAAACGGTATTTCGCAATAGTTGTAGGAATGTAGGGGTCGTAACGCTTTATATACTGCATTATTTTCAAGGAATTTAATGAGAGAAATGCTTTTATTTAGGTTCATAAATAATTCAAAAACCAATTTGGTAATTATTGCAAAAGGATTATGTATGTTTTAAGTATGCAAGTTAAGGATAAACAAAATAACCATGCATCTAATTATAACGTATTACAATAATAACAGAAATGAGCCAATTAATTATGGCTAAGTCTGAAAATTTGAAAAGGCTATCGTAAGTTTCTCAGCTCCAAGTTTCTTCCTTTTTGTGTCCACTTACTTTTTGCCTCCACATTGGTTTATGGTTCATCATTATATATAGACAACTATATATTATAAAAATCTTGCTAAAACGAGTAATTTAATTGGTTAGGTCAAATTTGTTCCGTATTTTTAAAATTTAACAAGACCTCACCATTTTACGGACTTTAGCTTGAAGAGAGTACTGCACAAAGATCTTTGATTAATTACAAGTTCCAATTGTAAGCGCCCTGACGGCAACATTTTAAACAAAATTGCCTCATTTAGGTTTCGGAATACCAATACTTTGGTATGCAACCACAGAGATTGACAGTTTGGTGTGGATTATGATTTGTCTTCAAGAAAAAGGCTGCACACAACGTTTTTGGTCAATTGTGGGCTCTACAGAGCTTTTTTTAAATGAAATTGAAAATATAGATTTCCTTAACTTCTTGAGCAAACATTCTTTTGAGCACCAAATTCCAAAATCATGTTATCCGCAATCTTAGCGATGTTTTATCCCTATGGACCTTTGTTATAGCAACAATCTGGAAACGGTTTAAGGCCTTTAAGCCTTTATCATCCAAGCCACCCTTAATCTACAGCGTGAAACCATGAACTAGTTCGGAGAAAATTGGAATAACTTATTGCGCTTCTGCAAATCCAACCGAGGCAACGGAATGTCAATGAACATAAGTACATGATGTTAAATATAAGCACTTCCATGATTAAAACTTTGTCTTTAAAACCTTCTTTCAGACCAACCACATTTTAAGCTATAAGTAACCAAACAGAACATATTTCGTTTTCGGAAGCGTTTTAGACCATACTGAAAGTGTTTACATAGTTATGAAATTATTTGTGAAAATCAAAATCCACCAATCATCGCTTATCGTTAACTTTAAGGTTTTTGGAAAGCTGTAATAGCTACGTAGGTTTAAAATTGTTGACAACTATTTCTCTGCATAGAGTTAGACAAATTGTCATGAAAAAACGTGAAAGCGCTGAGAAATACCATAACGACGATTCCTAACATCCGCTAATCGACTTGACTTCTGACTGATTTCCACTTTCTTGAGCTATTTCTGGTTATTTGCCCGGAAATTATTTATCATGTTCGGCATTTGGATAATTGTCTTCTAATTTTTGAACAAATCGGTCGTATCCTTGATTTTTCATAATCCTGTTGCTATAATCAGGGCTCTTGACTCCAGAAAATCCGTTTCAATATTTTCGTTCCTCATTCATTATTATTAAACAAAAATCCGCAAAATCAATTAGGTAATCCAGAATTTTTTCCTCTATTGAGCGGTTGTACAGATTTTCATATTCAAGTCACAAAATATCTGCACATTATGATTTATTTATTTTCTGCACAATTCGATAAAGAAATATTAATTATTAGAATTTTAGTAACTTCTGCAGCTATAACTAAAAGTGCTCAAATTCCTTTTTCTTCTTGATTACCGGCTGCTATAGCAGCTATGTTTTATGTAAAAAGGTTCATTGTCAAATTAGAGAGGGAATAAGTAATATTTATTCAAAATGCAAAATACAAGTCGATATGGACTTGTAGCTAGCCTGAGAAGTTTTTTGTAGATAGTTATGTTTTTGGTAGTTTTTGCACGATCAACTGATAGTAGAGGTTAATGAAGTAAAGTTCGGGTTTGAAGTTTATGACAGTTGGAGTTGACCAACTAACTATTTCCCTTGGTAAAAATTTACGTTCAAAGAATGCAGTTGATTGTAAATGAAGTTCCATACGTTGTCTGAACCTAACCATTTACAGTAAGCAATGTATAAATGTCAATTTGGTTTCAGTTTCGCTTTTGTTACCATTTTCTTGTTTTAAAAACCATTTGGAATCGCAATAATGTTTGGCAATCGGATTCTCCGCCAGTTTGCTATGTCCTTAAAAATAGATGACAACCCAAAAAGTAGTCGTTCACGCGCTGCCCACATTCGTACGCCTCTGAAAGCAATACGGGAACGAATACTATTAATACTATTAAAAACCTTTCGGAAGGGAAAGATAATGTCCATAGTGTTGGATATATTCATCATTCATCAGCCAAAGGGCTTTTACTGTGGCACGTGAGAAATAAGCATGAAATAATTTTTTGATTGTAAGTATCACTCCAAAATGACCCATTTTGGGAACGAATGTAAAAACGGTTATTAAATTGTGGTAGAGGGTTTGGAAAGGGTTTAAAAATACCCTTTTCAATAGAGATAGGTGGATTCTTCTGTAGGAATCTGGTGAGATAAACAAAGCCAAGACTTAGGGTCAATATCGTAGGCTTTGGAGAAGCTTAAGATTGGCTATCGGGAAGTCCATATTTTAATTCTCAAATTTGAAAAAAAACATCATTAAAAATTGGTAAAAAATTATTTTCGGCTCAAATATATCTTGACAAAAATTAAAGATATTGGCTTCAAAGCAATTTCAACCTACACAAAATATTTTTCAAAAATTCAGTCAAATTTCAATAAAGATCTAACAGTCAGTTTTTTCATAAAAATTAAAATCTACAAAAAAATACTACACAAAATTGATAAAAATTAATGTTTGATTCTCGATATCTTGTGAATGAATGAAGGTATTGACGACCTCAAAGTGATTAAATTCTGTGCTAAATTTTCTTGTTATTATTTATCTGTATAAAGGAAATAATAACTTTCAAAAAATCCTACTAAAATTTGTAAAAATTGTTTTTTGACTAAAAATCTCGTTTACAAAAGCAGATTTTGAAATTAGACTTATTTAAATATATGCAAAAAGTTGTTGCTAACTTTTAGTGAACTTTTTAGAAAAATTCAATCGACAACTTTTTGTTTATAAAACACGAAAACCTACAAAAAAACAATAAACTGAAATAGTTTTCGATTCAAGTGTTATGAAAACAAAGAAAGACATTGACTTTGAATTTTGTATCTCAAACAAAATATAGGTATTAACATTTTGTTAAAGTTTTAGGAAAATCGATTGACGGGATGGTAAGTTATCAGTGTGGGTCGCATCTATTTGCACTATTTGCTAACGTGCATTGTTCAGGAGTAGGTCTATTTATTTTAAAATGGCAAACCAAACTGAGCATATAAATCAAGTATAAAAGATCAACTCTAAAAAAAGTTTTACAATTTTGAAAACCGCACGCCTTAAAAAAAAACCATAAAAACTATCTGGTTCAAAAAGTGCAGTGGACTACATATTGAGAATGATGTGTCTCATATATCATAATATTTTTATTAAACTAGCTGACCCGGCCATGTGTTGCTGTGGCTAACATATTACATTGTTGTAAACTAATTAAAGGGAACGGTAGGAGAACATCAGGCATGGGAACCACCATCCTTTTTTGTTACTGATTTTCTACTACCGTTACCCCTTAATACAGTGAAATTATTATTTTCGAACGAAGACGGAAACGTTAAAGCTGGTATACAAATGTTCTAGTTTGAGACTTGAAGGGGAAGGGCTTTGAACACAATTGATCAAAATTTTCGTACAGTTTATGTAAAGCAAAAATCAATACAAAAGAATTAAATTTAAACTTATTATTATTTTTATTCAAGTTTATAATAAACTAGCCGACCCGTGCTCGCGTTGCTTTGCAAATTGTAACCACGAACATTTTTTGAATATTAGTATTAGCATATGAAAAAAATTCTCAATGGGACTGAGCATATTTTCTACAATAATATTAATTTTAGTTTATAATCAAAAACCACTTCCTTACCGAAATTAACACTTTAGAAAAAAAAAATTAAGTAAAATATTACGTAGTAAAGGCCAAGCCGCACGTGAAAACAAACAAAATACAAAACCATTTAAATTTTTTAGTTGAAAACAGAACGAAATTTGTGTCTATTTTCTTCTTTTCTTTCTTTTATTTATACCTAGAAACGTTTTTTTGCAACCGAAAAATATAGTTTGCGGTAAAAAAAACAATATCCATAGACACATTTTTTTATTCATCTGCTCATGTTCAGTGCAGTGCAAGTGCAACTGACTAACCTACCTACATTTGTGTGCTCTTTTTATCGACGTCATTGTAAGTACCTTCTTTGAGTTATTTGTAAAGAAAATTTTAACTTAATTTCAGTTTTATTGTTCGAGGAAGTGATACAAAATTTGGTAATTCAAGCTATTATAGTAGAACTTTTTTTATTTTTAAATTGGAAGAATTATAATCTTTTCACCTCCTCGAACCAGAAAAATAAAAAAAGATCTTATTTTTCTTTAGATAAATCGGCATTTCATGTGCACGGCACTGTTTATTTATTTTTATTAAATGTCCATAGTAACTTAAAAAAAAAGAGCCCACACTGCTCAGCGATGTGACGATAGAATTAGAGAAACAAAAAAATAATGTGTGTGTGTAGGTTAGTTGAACTATACAATGAAAAATTGAATATGTATGTAGGTAGGTAGGTAAGAGAAAAAACGTAACTATTAAATGGAACACATATTAAGAGAGAAAGAGCATGGGAAGAAAAGAAAATTAAAAATGTTGGAATGATAATGAAATGAAACAAAGCAGCGACCTCGCGATTGTGATGGAATCTAATTTTCTGGATAAAATAAATTCAAAAAGTTTATAATTTTATAATTTGTTTTTATTTATTTCTCAGGTTGTATGTTTAGCTTAGAAGTGATTTTAGGCTTAAAATTTGCGCAACAATATTGACTTTATGAAGCAATGCTAATCTTTGTCGATTATTGTATAGGTTTTAAGATATGAGTGGTTGTAATAAGTCAACTAATGAAAAAAAATTGACAAAAAGTGTAAAATTAATAATATTTAAGTTTGACAAATAATTAATGAAAAAAAATTAAAGCCATAAATACTTTCATAACAATATAGAAAATAATAAAATATATTTCAAATAAATCGGTTGACTACTTTCTGAGATCATGCGTTACGAACTTTAAAATGGTTTCGCTTTTATATAATAGTATAGATGAGTATATTGCAAAGTTTTTAATTAATAACATGTGACATTAAATTTATAAATGAGGAAGGTAGGCGGACAGTTTAAAATCTTCTAACAATAATATTTATTATTTTGAATTATAAATACTTTTAATTACAGTTTAATTTAGAACTAATTGTTACACAATATTTTTGCTAACCCGTCTTTCGCTAACATAAATAGGTTTGAAGGTTTTCTTACACGTGAGCTTGCAACATATTGCTGCCCATTAGCAAAACATGGATTTTCAAAATCTAAACCACAAATGGACATTGTTTGGCCTTGAGACTTATTTATAGACATGACAAAAGCTAAACCTAAACGAATTGGAAACTGTAGCCTTCTGAAGGGTATGTTAGAATCTAACGGTACCATTAGAATATGTGGCAGCAGGACCACTTTTCCTTTAAACTTTCCAGTTAAAATATTCAATCAAGAATATTTCCGGTTATCTTTTTGATGACCAAACGTGTACCGTTGCATAGTTGAGGTGGATTAAAATTAAAAAAAAAAAAAAAAAAAAAATTGGGTGACGCAACAGTCCGTTGAGAACTAGGACCTAGTTACTTACAACTCTCAACCATTCCTGTGTGCGAGTAATGTTTTGAAGGATGGAGGATTAAAATTACGCATTAAAATAATAGGTGAACCAATCTTTAATCAAAGATTATATGGTGGCATTCCAGTTATATCTAGTGAATTTAACAACAGTATCGATTGATTTATAAGGCACCAGACCGCCTGGTAACAACTGCGCATGTTTATGGTCACTCAAAGTGTTTCAACACTTCGCCATAAGAATGATTGTTTTAAACGTGCATTAATGTTATCCGCGAAAGGAGAGCGAGGTATAACTGGTAAGGTCTGGCGGAAATCAGCAGACAAAAGTAAGAGGTCACCACCGAAAAGTTTATGATTGCCGTTTAAGTGAATATTTGTGAGCCATAATGCTTTCATCCCAAATTATAATTGAACTCTTTCGTAATACTGCAGCTATTCCTCTATTCTTTTTTATGTTAGATATTGCTTATTTGAGACGTTTGGAAGTTTGACATAGCGCCATCTATTGAATAATTACTCAATCCAGTCAACAGATGTCTCCGTCTCTCATTTGAAGCTAACATATATTTGTGACTGTCAAATAATAGACAAATAATTTGCAATAAAATAATATTGCGATCATAAATTGAGATGTAAGCTATTCTATCTTTCAGTTTGGATTAAACTGCACACGATGTAAAGGGTGTCCCAAAATTAACGCAAGATTTGAATTTGCCGCCATTTGTGCAGTGAAGTGTTGGCAACCCTGAAAAAAAAGCAATTTGACAGCTAACAGTATAGGGTTATTAAAATTAAAATTAAAATTAAAATGGAGCGTTACACGAGAGAACAACGTGTCTTCATTATTAAAGAATATTTCAAAAATAGTGAAAGCTTGGCGGCTGCAGTTTTCGAGCAAAATCATCCTAAGCGATGAAGCACATTTTCATCTTGATGGCTTTGTCAATCGCCAAAATTGCCGCATTTGGGGTTCGGAGAACCCACATGTGATTGTCGAAAAACAAATGCATCCACAACGCGTGACTGTATGGTGTGGATTTTGGGCTGGAGGCATAATTGGGCCATATTTTTTGAAAATGATGCTGGTCAAGCAGTGACTGTTACTGGTGCTCGATATCGCGACATGATTACACAGTTCTTTCTGCCAAAATTGGATGATATTGATGTGTCCAATATGTGGTTTCAACAAGACGGTGCCACATGTCATACAGCCCGTGAAACAATTCAATTACTGCATGAGCATCAAAATTGGCCTCCTAGATCGTGTGATTTAACACCATTAGACTTCTTTTTATGGGGTTATTTGAAATCACAAGTCTATGTCAACAAGCCCACAACCACCCGTGCATTAAAGGAGGAGATTCAACGCTTCATCAACGAAATTCAGACACATTTATGCAGAATGGTCATGGAAAATTTCAACAAAAGAGTGCGCATGTGCATGCAAAGCCGTGGAGGCCATTTATCCGATGTGTTATTCCATACATAACCCTATCCTATGTACTTTACGAGTCAATAAAAATATAACTATCAAAAGACTAAAAACGGCGTTTTCTATTTAATTCAAATCTTGCGTTATTTTGGGACACCCTTTACAAATTTGGTTAAAATCGGGTAAGTAGTTTAGGAGTCCATCGCGGACAAATGACGTGACACGTAATTTATATTTATTAAAATTATACTTACAAGATTTTTTAAAAACTATTCTGTGCATATACAATACATATGTATATTCAACTTCAACAAGTGTCTGCAATTAATAAACAACTTAAATTTTCGAGCAGACCAAATTTTTATTATTTCTGTATTTTATTCATAGATATTTATTTTAGTATGGAAATTAAATATTTAATGCAATTACTTGTACGAACATTTTTGGTCTGTCTCATTTTTATTTCTAATCAAATAATTATAATATTTATTTATGTTTATTTAGAAACTATAGTAATTCATTTAATTATGAATAGCTAATAATATTTTTGTAATAATGTAATGTGTATAATAATATTTTATTTAGAAAAAAAAATATTTCTTTGTAAATATGCGCTTGTGAAAAAAAAAATTTGCACTAAAACAATAAATTCTCCTTCACCTTAATTTTTTGTTTTACTTTTTTTACAAGTTACAAATTTTTTCCGTATTTTACTTGAATGCAAATATTAGAAAACAATTGTTTGTTTTTTAATAAAAGTAATATGTATTCGATTATTTCCATTTAAATTTTCTTTGTATCTTTTGAGTACAGCGAATTGTAGTAGTGATCTAGGCGTAATTTGGTTTTATTGTTTTCTTGTGGTCCATTGGTTGGTGGAATATGCATAGATATTATCTTCTTAAAACATTATATTTTTTTTTGTAATTTTATTTAGCTTAAAAATAATTTATTTTGCTTTTTTATTATACTTTTTGATTTTTGTTTAACTTTTGTTTGTGTTTAGTTATCATTTTTATTAACGGCTTTCATAAGTACTTTTCCATTTTGTACTTCAAGTGCATATAGACTTCCATCTTTGATTTCGTTGTTGAGAACTTCATCGGTTATGGTGACATGAACGCCGGAAGGTCCAGTTATGTAAACCGGTGTTTTTGATGCATCATTAAATATATTTGAACCACTCCCTGAGTATTTTGATTGCATACCTTTTTATTTAGAAGAAATCATAAATATTATCAAAATTAAAAAATATATATGTATATATTTTATCATACCCCAACCCGGATATACACCTCCATCGACTCCACCATTCATATTTGAGCTGCTGGCACTCAACTCATAAAAACCAGGTAATTTGAATATTTTCTGAGTGAGTTCCTTGGATGAGTTTGATGTTAGATAGATGGCATTATAGCTGCTGCCATCTAAACTAATGTAAATGGTAAGACGTGGGGCTATAGCTCTGAAATTTTTCGGAAGTCTGAAATAAGATTACAAATGATAAAAAAATACACCACATCGGTCCTTACTTGGCATGAAGAATGTTAAACATACGAATACCGTCGGCAAGACCGCATATTTGGATTAAATCCTCTTTGGACATTCTGTAAGTATAGGAAACAATGATATTTAAAATCGTTGGTTAAATTATTAAATGTTAGTAAATCCTGATAAAAGAGTAACCACCAATTAAGGTTTAAGGATAATTATGAAGAGAAATAAGAGTTGAAGAAAATTAAAAGTTTTACATTTTTTTCTGAAAACAGATACTAAACTATTAAGCAACAGGGAGCTTGACCAGTTTGTCAACGCACAGAGGGATAACTTTTTGCTATACGGGAACTGGGTTCGAGTTCAAAATTCAACATGATGCAAAATAGGTTTTGTTGTTTTTTTTTTTGTAATTGTCATAATTTATGTCGTTGAAGATGTCAAATTTTCAATAATATTTGATTGATTCACTTGAAAGGAATAATGTAGTAACAATTAATTCATTTTAAAAATGAATAATTTTTTTTTTCAGTTGAAAGTCTGACATTCACGAAAATGAATCGCTTAACTATCGCACAACGTATAAAAATTGTTAAAAATGTAAAAATTGTACAAAAATGGTGATTCTGCCACAGCTACATACCGTGCTTTAAGAGGAGATTGTGGTTTACATAATCGTCCAACTATGCAAGCAATTTGCAAAATGGTAAAGAAATTTGAAGAGACTGGATTGATTACAGATATTGTAAGGCCTGTGTATCATCGTTTTGCTCGTACCACTGAAAATATCGCTGCTGTAAGTGAAAGTGTTGCTGAAGACCGCATGTGTCGATTCCTCGTTGTTCTCAGGAATTAGGACTGTCTTACGGCACATTATGGCGTATTTTGCATTTGGATCTACACCTAAATCCAGTCAGCTGACCATTCACAACGTCGTAGATACGTCGAATGGGTGCTTGAACAACAGGCGGTGGACGGCGATTTTTCTTCAACGACGAAACTCATTTCTCACTCGGTGGTGAGAGAGGCCATTACACAAAAGTCACTGTTTGGTGCGCTCTTTGTTCCGGATGTGTGATTGAACCTACGACTTGGAGAATATTTGGTTTCAATTAGACGGTGCCACATCGCACACAACTCGAGCGAATATCGCTTTATTGCAAGAGACATTTCCTGGCCGCGTAATTTCTCGCCGCGGCGATATCAGCTAGCCACCAAGATTATGCGATTTGAAACCGCTGGACTTTTTATATGGGGCTACTCGAAAGACCGTGTTTATGCAGATAAACTTTTAACTCTTGAGCGCTTAAAAACCAACATTCCACAAGTTATGGCTGAGATACCACCCAATATGTGTCAAAAAGTGGTCGAAAATTACCTCAAAAGAATCGATGCTTGCAACAATTCGCATAGTGTTTCACACATAATGTCAACTCAAACTTTATAATAAAAAAGAAATATCATGAAAACAAATATTTTACATGTGTTTTATTTACGTTTACTTTTGAAACCGCAGAATGGATAACCCTGTTTAATTAAAATTTAACATGGACTATTAGAGAACAAATAATAAAATAAAGACGTTTACGATAGTGGAGCACTAGTTCTAAACAATTATTTTGGCCCCACGTTTTTAGATTTTAATCGGTCGATGAACTTAGAGATTCATTCTTCCCATAGTTAGTTTATGCATTTATTTATTTATTCATCTTAAAAGTTACACACTCCATTTAGACTAATAATTTTGATACATAACATAAAAAATAAAATACATAATTTACTTATAGCATTATAAAAAATTTACTAATTTATGTTTCAAAACATTTCTATTAATATTAAAATCAATTGCAAAATCATATTCATTAAAATCCATACAAGCTCTTGTGATAGGATTATACTTAGCATAGCTAGTACTGGTGGTAAGGAACATTTAAAAAATCACAGTCACGAGGGCGCAAGTTTCTAGAAGGCGCATAAATAAAAAACATAATTCTATGGAAGTCAATGGGCTGTTAAATTTTCGTAGTACTTACTAGTTGTCATATCTAAAAAACAAAGTAAATACTATTTAGAACACTATTATTTACTATAAGAAACAGTATTTATAAGCTTCGGATACATTTTTCCAGTAAATATTTAAAATGGTATGCAAATTCTCTAAGTAAATAAAAACTAACGTTGATATTTTATAGTAAATACTTTTGTGTGTTGAAAAGCAACATATTCGCATTTGTGCTTCTAATTTCAAAGCAATCGGTATAATTTATTTATTTTAAATGGCAGCAATTTTACCTATACTGGCCAGAATTAACGATTTCAAAATGCTTAACCGAGAAACAACTTCGCCTGAAGAAAAGATGCGAATATTTTTGAGATATGTTGGAGATACAGGATTTCAAGTTGTAGCGAAACTCATAGTCCAAAAATCTTCCCACTGGATAAAGTTTCTTTCGAATTATGAAGAACCTTTAGCAGCTAAATATGATAAGCATTTCAAATACAGTTCTCCATCATGCATAGGAGCTTTTAATTGCACCCATGTAGAAATAAAGAAACCACATTAACATTCTGAGGAATATATCAATCGCAAGGGATATCCCTTTATCAACATTCAGGTTACCTGTAATGCAAGGGAATGTTTTACAAGTGTTGTTTGTGAATGGCCAGCTTCAGTCCATGATTCAAGGATTTGAAAAAACAATGTTCTTGAACCAATTATGAGAAATTCAACTGATACCATTTTAATGGCAGACGAGGGATATGAGTTATTATTATTATTTATTGAAATTCGTTAAACAAACTAACGTTAGAACTTAAGACTAATATTACATTTATTCTTAGATTTATAAATTTACAATGCAAAATCAATCAAAAAAAAAAAAAATGCTAAACTGAAGTATTGAAAAAATTTACTTTAAATGTTTTACTTTTAAAATCATCGCTTACGGAATATACCAAATAGTAATACTTGTTGTAAACTGAAATCAATTGGTTGAGGGGACTGTTTTTACCATAGTTAATGACTCCATTCAAGAACGCAACTAGAAACATCGAAAAAACATACAACAGGTTCCATACAAAGGAAAGGGTAATTATATAGAGCGTTCCAAAGTACGTACACATGTTTGTATAGTATATAATGGCGATTTTGGATGAATTTGTAGTATTTACTTGGAAGAATCCAGTATTTACTACTGTAAACTGTACATATGGCCCAATATGTACAAAATCAAATGTTCGCAGGTGATAAGCTCCGCCACGGTTGCCAGTGTGGTCATTTAAGACCAAATTTGGTCATTATTTTCTCACTTGGTCGCCTGGTCATTTTTTATACCATTTGGTCCTTTTTTTAAGAAATTGAAAAAAAAAATAACTCGACTCTATTCCTTTTATAATCTCTAAAAAAAATACATACCTAAAGCATTTTGGGAAAAGTTCAATTATCATAAAAACGCTTCAAATGAATATTGTTTTCAAAATTTAAGTCAGTTCGTTTATAACTTGATGTTACTTCCTCACAGCTCAGCTGCTGCTGAGAGGAATTTTTTTTAATTAACTTTCATAAAAAAGAAAGGCACACTTAATTTGGGTACCATTAATAATATAATGCTGGCCAAAGAGCGTCAAGATGACAAAAATAATCATAGCGTTTGGTCTGCAAAAACATTTTTTTGAATTAATTTTATATGAATTTTATTAAGCGATAGTATTCGATCTCCTGACTTATTCGATCTCCTGACATAATGTTAACATATTGTGATCTTAAAAAAAAGAGGCTGGGGTGCGTCCCACACTGATAACTTCCCATCCCGTCTGCCGATTTGTCTTGCTTAAAAGGTTTTTTAGGCTTTCGTGATTTGCTAGTTGTTAGTTGAATTATTCTAAAAAAAATTAAAAATTACCAACAATGTTTTGAGTATGATGAAATAGTTTGATTTTAATATCCGTTCTTGTTAACGAGATTTTAAGTCGAAAACCAATTTTTACCAAATTTTCGTAGCATTTGCGTACTATTTTTTGTAGATTTTAATTTTTATGAAAAAAACTGACTGTTGGATTTGTATGCACAATTTACGGAATGTCAGAAACAATATTTTGTGTGAGATTAATTAGGTTAAAGCCAAATTGTTTTTAATTTTTTAAGAGATACTTGAGTCGAGAGTAAATTTTTACCAAGTTTTACTATTGTTTTTTTAAGGTTTTCATTTTTTGTAAAAAAATGTCAATGCGATTTTCTCAAAATTTTACCAGATGTCAAAAAAGTTATTCTTCCCGAACGTACGTATACACGCACGCACAAACATCTCTCTAAAAATCTTTTATTTAGACTCTAGGAACCTTGAAACGCCGAGAAATGTCAAAATTTTCATTTCAAGAAATCGGAACGATTACAATAACTTTCTATGGGAAGTTAAAAGCCATTGCGGACACAAATTATTTTGGTCCTTTTTTGGTACGATTGGTCATTTTTATTTGCAGCTTTGGTCATGCAATTTTCTTTCAAGTGGCAACCGTGAGCTCCGCCTCCGTCATTTAAATGTATACAAGATAATAAATTAGGTGCATCAATTTCACCACTTATAATTTGAGGAAGAAGTACTAAGTCATCTTTAACAGGTCTTTGATGGAAAGATTGATTTGAAGAATCAGAGGCATATCATAAGCATCATCTCAAGGAAAACCCTTAAGGGCAAAGCGAATGAAATTAGGTTAAATTGATTCAATACGTTTTCTATGAATTTCGTAAAATAGAATCCATACTTGTGAAGCATATTCAAGATGAGGACGAACATGGCAATTGTAAAAAGAAACGCAAAGAAATGAGGATCATTGAACTTCTTTACCAAGCGTTTTATAAAACCAAAGAATGCTTCATTGACAATACAATTAAGATGGAACAGAAATTAACACCTAAATCTTTAAAAGTGAATACGCGACAGAGTTCTTACTGCAAAATACAATAATCAAATACACTTCCGATTCGATTTTTAGTAAAATTTATCGTCTGGCATTTTGATTTTGGTTGAGGGAAAGGCTATTTTTCCTACACCAAAATATAAGACTATGATAATATCGGCTTGTAAAAGAATATTATCATGAGTGGACTTCACTATTTAAAAAAAAATTAATGTCATTAGCAAAAATGAAAACCTCACTTAAGCTCAGACATAACTCTACTTAGGTAATAGACAGGATGAAAAAAGAGGAACCTTGTTTCAAAGGGGCGTTTAAACATATGTTTGAGAATGTGTCGAGATTTGGCTTGTATTTTGTTGCTTTTCTTCTAATGCTTACCAACACATTTTTACATATTTTAAAGGCAATCCGAGGTTTAACGTAGAAGAATTATAGAAAACTTTCAATACACAAAAATACTGGCAACATTTAAGATCAAATCTCATAAAGTTGTGATTAATTAAAAACTAATTCCAAAAACACTCATATATTGACACATGTCATAAGAGTTTACAGGTAATGTAATGAAAACGTAGATTTTCCTAACTAAACTATAAATATTTTAAATGATGGCTTTATTACATTCGAATATAATTTAGCTTTAATTTGAATTGAAAACAAAATTATTTTTAATAGCTTATTTTAACTATAATCTTGTTATATGTAGGTTCTATGAACATATAGCATTAACTATTTTGTTTAGCCTGCGGTTTGCTTTGAAGCTTCAGTCGTAATCATGGCCTAATGCAGGCAATAATTCAAATTAAAACAAACCACAAACACTAAGTAACTATGGTTTCTAAAAATATCTTTAAATAGGTACAAACTATAATTATAATCTCGAGTAACGAGACTCAATATTTATGTATACATATGTATTGACAATGACAGTGAAATTGAATTTCTAAGTCAATGATTTTTCTATTTATAAACACACCTTAACTAAATAAACAATAACAATAATTAAAACTTACCGCAAAACATCTGAACCGGAAAAATGTGCAAAAGTAGAAACATACGTTGTTAATCGATGGTAGGTTAGCCATTGAGTAACTTGAGCTGGTGTTGACTCAGCCATAATATTTGGTGATTGCTTTAATATAAAATAAAGAAATAAATATATTTAAAAATCATTATTTTTTATAAACTTAATCAAAACTATACATAATCATCCAATTCCACTTGTTGTGGTGAGACCATATTTGCGTCCATTAGCTTCAAATTATTGGTATTCGTTGATGTAACACTATTTATTGCTATCGGGCTAGAATTGGCTGTTGGTGAAACATTGGCATATGGTATAATTCCATCATATTTTGGTATATGAACTGGGGAATTTGGCCAAAGTTTCATACTAAAAATAAAACAGAAACAAAATTTTATTTAACAAAATACAATTCCATATTATATAAGTTAAGAAAAAATACAAAAATAGAACTTAATAACCAAACACTAACAACTTTAATATCACCGGCTTCTCTGATGATCCCTCATTGGAAACTGCAAATGCAACAGCATGTTGATGAATGTTGCGAGCGCTAGTTCCACTTAAAGCAATCCAAACCAGATACGTAGTAGGTACTTGGTGTGGTTTTATTTTATTGCATCTTTTGCTTTGTTTTTTTTTTTTTTTTTTTTTGGTACGTTAAAGACGAGTTTTGCAAGTCCCTTTCCCCTTTTTTTTAAAGTTTTGCCCGAAGTTCGTTGCGTGCATACTATAAAAACCTCCTTCCAAGTGTATTAAAAATTAATTTATTCAGTTGCATCTAAGTACACTTATGTTCAATTGATTAGGTATGTACTAATATGAAATATTTTAAAACGGACCTTCTGCATATGAGTTTCTTTAGATTTTTGTTTAATAAAATAACCATTTTGTCTGGGTATTTCATAGTTCAAAAACATCTGAGAACTTATTGATACATACAAATGTACACGAAAAAACAGGCATTTTCTAGTTGAACCAAATCAAGAGAACCACAGTGTATGCAGGATACTAGTTATCATACAAATGAGACTTTTTCTTCTCGAATTGTGTATTTTGAATCCACAGGTTATTACTCCAAGTTTGTTTGTTTGTTGTTTTTTCTTTTACTGATTTAAATAACAACCGGCTTAAGAGTTTTGCAGAATTTTCTCTTGGTAAGTGTTTATGTTTGTTGTTATTGTATTTTTGACCCAAATAAAAGTGCAAAACCTAAGAAAAAAGGTATCTGTGCATGTAGGTTGATGAGCCTACACAAGTGTGGCTGCATAAAATGCAACATAAAAGTTTGGTGTTTCTCATCATTAATTTAAGTTTGTGAGTTAAAAGTTATTTTTAGCACGCACGTTGCGGTAACATAATGTCTTTTCAAGAATTTCAATAGACGATTGATTTTTGTTTCAAAGACAAACAGGTTTAAAAAAAATTGAGCCGGTAAATTGAAAGTAAGCTAACTGTGGATGAGGAACAAAACAAATTAGAACAAATTGTTCTCTGTTTTCAGGGTTGAATGAACCTTTTCCATCAGAAACAAACGAAACGACATTTTTTTTTATAAATAACATACCTGTAAGGAGTTTCAACTATCCTTCACTTGAAGTATCACAGTACGATTCGTAGGTAAAATGAAGGATTTTAATGGAGATATAACAATAGTTTTCGAATTTGTTTCGAATTTTTAATATAGAATTTAAAAAAACAGCTTAAATTCAAGCCATAATTGTTTAAGGATACAAATATACGGTCAGATTCTGCATGATAACATTTAAGTAAAAGGTTGTTTTCATATGAAGTGAAATAAAACAAGTTTTAATGTCAGCTCTTTTGTTTAATACATTGATAATTTTGACAAATCTCGACATATAAAGACCTCTAGAATCGAAATCCATAGTTTTAAGATAGATGAATGTGTGTTAGTGTGTATATGTATGTATGTATATTCACATTCGTACGTATCGAAGGTATCCCGTTCTTTTTTCCGATCTTAAGGAACAGGCGTTTTTTAAATACATTGTGTATTTGGAAAATTAACTTTCATACAAATTTAGTTGGCTTAAAATATCTCATGATCATCAAAAATAAATTATTAAATTTTAAATTTTATTGTACAATTTATGATTAAGTATAGAAAATTGGGTTCTATTTACTTAAACAAAAAATGTATAAATGTTTGTTCCTAGATATTCACAAATTATATATTTTATTATTTCATTATGTTTAGGAAAAAAGATAATTTGACTTAAGAATTTAAGCAATGTATACTTCTATCAATTCAGTTAAGGGGTTGTATTCATTTTTATACGGAACTTCAATTACTCTAATTACCTACTTAATAGAAAATATTACATCATATGTGCAAACAAAATTGTAACTTAAATCAGAAAATCTAGATGTTTATTTATCTTTTAACGATCTGTATTTTGAGACATGTTCAAAATAAGTTCTGTTTAAAAACGAATGTAAACAAAACACACAAAACAAAACAACAAAATATGTGTAATAACACATTTTAATGAATAAATTTGTTTTGGAAGAGCCTTTTTCAATTGAACCCTTTCTGTCCGGCACTAATAAGATTACTTGCACGTCATTTCTTTTTATTTAGGAAATGTATATTGGGTTCCCCTAGGCCTAGATGATTCCACAATCAGTCCAGACTTAGAGTTCAAAAAGGTGGAGTCATTTTTTTTAAAGTTAGGTCTTAAGAATAGTTTCAAGAATACTTCCATACACGTTAAATGTATTTGTTAAAAGGTAAATTAACAAAAGTTAATCGATTTTTTGTTTTAAATTTTGTTTAAGTTATCGTCGTAGACTTAATGAATAAAAATGTATGCATGTAAGACATGTAAGAGATTCTAAGAAATTTCAGAAAAAAAAATATTTAAAACGGTTCGTGACTTACATATATGTACATACATATATCACGTCTATCAATTGCAATTTTGTACTCTGCTCCTGCGACTAAAATATTTATATTCCATAATTTGGTTTTTGTAAAAGCGACTGTTATTTATTTTTGTTTGGCATGCAATTGATTTCATTATTTTTTACATAAATGTGGGTTTCCATAAGATTTCGGGTAGCATATCTTTTCAATAGCATCCGACATCCCTAACTTCGAGTACTATCAAAGCAAGTTCGTATGACGCAGTCGTGTATTTTATTATTTGTGTACATAATCGATCATTCACGAATTGGAAGCAACATGTCCAACAAAAATGTATATTTATGTAAATAATTTGTTTTATTTTTTAAAAACATGTGCCACAGCAAACCATAAAAGGAGAAATTTGATATTTATTTATTGCGTTTTTCTATAAATTCGATGTATTTAGAAATGACATCTTTCATTTGACTACTTTCTAGAACCAGTTTTGATTGTAAACTTGTTCCTCATAGACAATTTCTTTCAATTCGTGAAACAAAGTGAAATTGCACGTGATCGCCCACACCCAACAATTCCAATTCATTAAGCAAACAAGTGTTCTATAGCTCACTAAATTCGCTAGGAATGTTCTTAATTAATTCAAATTGATAAAAATTATTGTTTCTGTTTTTCTTTAATAAATAATGTCTATATAAACACACAAGAAAAATTAAATAAATTGAAAAATATATGTGCATAAGTAGACATATAAACAAAACTTACTATTCAGGGCTGTAGCAACCAGCCGATGATGGTAAAGTGTCCAATGGTATATCGTTCATTATGGTGCACTCATAGCTTGGTTGAAACTTCTCCTGCTCGGACACAGGTCGGCGCTGTATTTTCTCGCGATCCTGTTTATGTTTACGATCGGCCCCTTTTAATTTGAAAACCTGAATCGAATAGAATCTTCGAATTAGTTTTTTGATTTTAATTACATCGAAGCAACTTCTCATTTCTCACCTTTATCTGACAAGCTGCCGCGTGAATGGCTTGTTTTCCAATTAAACCACTTGCCCCTCCACTTCCACTGACTCCTACTGCTGCACCTCCTCCTCCAGTTCCTGATCCTACTACTAAGTTATTACAATTCGTTGTACTGTCGCCGCCTGCTGGCGAGCTATTTGCATTCTCTATATACGTTTCAATTTGTATCCTGAATGGGACACCCTTTTCGCCACCATGCTTCTTTGGTGTAAACTCTGTCGAAATACAATTGACCTTTATGTAGACACCCACCTCCTTTAGAGGATCCCAAAACACTTCGACGGTATTGAGGAAATTCAATGGCTGGGACACGTGACACAAACCGTAGGACAATGGGACATCGACTTCAATGATCCTTTCACCTGGACGTGAGGCTTGCCATTGTTGCATTTGCTCACGTTCCATGTACTGAAGACGACGCTCATGAAAACATATCTTGATGACGCTCTGTGAAGCAGACAAACATTTAATTCAACAAAATTTAAATTGTATAAGTTCGACAAATTAATGCAACGAAAAAAAAAGAATTTAATTCACTCTTATTTAAATATATAAGAAAGGAATAAACATGATGCATGTTGCATGTTGCATGTAAATATATTGCATTTTATCTTGTGTCTTAACTTAACGAAAGACAAGATACCATCGTATCAGAGAGTTTCTCGAGGTCAGATGGTTGGCCTGACTCTGGCTTATTAGAGGTCTGTGCTGGTGGATGTTGGCTAGTGGCTGTTGGGGGATTTTCTATTTCCTTGGATTGGCCATTCTCTTGAGTGGTTTAATTGGAATCAATTGAACTTAATTGAATGGTATGAGGCATGCAAATTACTTTAGATTGGACAAAACACTAGCACTCGCATGTTGGGCTAATTTGTCTGTGAGTATTGCGTCGTCGTTGTCAGAGTTTTATGATACAAAAAATATTGCAATGGAAATGTTTACAATTTTGTCTTAAATGAAAGTCCAACTTGATAAGATTTTATTAACCATTTGAGATGGGAGGTTCATTTTTAAGATACAAATCTTTTTTTTGTTCAACTTATGAAATTATTCTTTCATTCACATATCGTTTGAAGATTGCCCGTAAATTACATGCAGTCGCTACTGGATGTATCTTGTTTCATAATTATGAAAGATTGTTTTCTCGCATGCTTGCAAATTTTTCGACACAAAATGGAAGACATTGTATGTGTGTTTATTTTTATCAATTTATAGTTGATAAATATTGAAATTTGTTCTTTTGAAACTTCATTTATTAAGAAATCTAACCACTTTCAATTGATAAATTATATTTTAGTTTTATGTTCATAACAGTCTGGAACATTGTCAATTGTCAAAACTCAATTATCAATAGGTTATAAATATAAGTGTTAGATTTTGTTTTTGATATTTGTAAACTATCAATTCATAGTTGACACTCAGAATATGGATGATTGGTAAACAATCCATAAGGGGTCCTGCTACTCATTTTTTTACATAAAAAAACGATACATGACTGAAAAACTTTAAATTTTGATTTTAAATAAAAAATGTAATTGAAATGTTTATTCAATGAAGCTTTTTAATAGATAAAAATGCGTCAGGTATTTTGACAACTATAAATTTGGTATTGAGTGCAATTGAATTTGAAAACTAGTAAGCCTTGCCTCAGGGTTCCACATTACGATTGATTTCAAAAACTTATTCAAATTATTGAAGCCAAGTCTTAAAAGATTGTAATTCTATTACACCAAACGAAAGTTTGGGCATTAGATTTGATTAGATATATCTTCTTTCAAACTTGACGAAAGGTTTGGAGTTATATGTTCAAAACAAGTTCTGCTTGAACATTTTTTCGTTCAAAAACATTTGACTACCAAAGTGCTTACAGTAATTCAAATTGAAGAAAAGGGTAATTCACTTCTTGGTTTGAGGATGGTAGCACTGTCATTTAAAATTTTTCGAACTCACTTGTCATTTGAATTGTCATAATATTAGTTGTTAGTAATAATGGATAGATTAGTTTCAAAAGACACTCCTTTTGTAAGCTCAAATGTTAAAGCAAATTTGCTTGAAGCACAGTTTGCTGTTAATTGGATGCTGCCAATGAGTGACATGACTCCTCCTGTACTTGAAAGTCTAAACAACTCTATGGGAGGAATCTTCTTTCGCACTCGTACAGTTGTTAGAGTGCTTAAAGATTTTGACATTCACAAATCCGCTGGCCCGGATATTATCCCCCTACTGTTCTGGATAGGTATTCTTCAACGCTGGTGAAACCACTGCGTAAGTCTTATTCTACAGATCTCTTTCCGAGTAGATGGAAAATGGCATTTATCCAGCCTGTCCCTCCTCACTTTCTTACTATTGTCCAATTGCACTTACGTCCTCTCTTTCCAAGATCATAGAATCGCTTATCAATTTTCAGCTTAAGAAATACCTTAAAGAACGAAAGCTTCTTAATGACCGGCAGTATGATTTTCATAGCAATAGTTCCACTGGTGTTCTCATGATTTATCTCACGGAACAGTGAAGCAAGTTTTGGAGAAGGCAATACTCGTATTATTGCAATTGATATTTCAAGCTCTCTTTTCGAAAATTCGTGCATTTGGTATTGATGAATTTCTTTTTTGTTGGGTTAGAAATTAACTTTCAAACCGTTCAATTCAAGTAGTATTGGATGGGTTCAAATGGATATCCACAAAGTAAACGCTGGTGTGCCCAAGAGCTCCGTTTTGTCTTCGACACTCTTCATTATTTTTATAAATGATCTTTAGTCTGAAACTTCAAAGCCACTAAATTGTTTTGCCGTTGCTAGTACTCTCAGATTTTCATATTCGTTTTTAGATTCTCATCCTTGATCTTCGGATGTGGTAGAAGTTAGAAGTTTTTTACCCCTTCTGATGTGGCTATAATTTACAAATTTTTTATTTGTCCAAAACTCGAGTAAATTATGTGGGCTGGTGTCCCAATAACGTACTTGAGCCTTGTGGATATAATTGAAGAAAGAGCTTTAAAAATTATAGGCGATCGTTCTATTACTGAGACATTTTCTTCTCTTGAACACCTATGTCGATATTTTCACAAACAATGATCTGTCTAGTTGAATAGCCAGTTGTATTCGTCCCCTGAAATAATTTAACCGTAATACCCGTACGTCTAAAAATGCTTATTAGTTTAGGGGTTCTTTCTTTAGCTGCACTACATGAATGTGGAACGCTTTACCAGGCTCAATATTTCCACTCATTACAATGTGCGGACATTCAAAACTAATGTGCATCGGCATCTCCTTTCTAATCCTGTCCTCCCTGCCTACTTGCTCACACCCTGTATTCATAACCCCATAGTGCGTGCTCAATATAAAAAAATTCACAAACAAACAACGCAACGGTTTAAAATCAATAAAACTTACTACAAAATTGGTAATTTAAATGTGGTAACTTTAACACATTTTCGTCATAATCGACCGAATACGTAGACAGTCGTTAGAAACGTAAAGAAATTTGAAGAGAGTGGAAGCGTTATAGAATCGCTAATGATTGTAAATTTTTGTCTGTCGGTCTACACCAAAATCCGCGTACATCAATAGAATCGCATGCTTTGAATGATATTAGGCTTTACTTTCAAACAATTGATGACCCTTTATTTCTATTCCATTCGAGTTTTATGATTTATTCATGACATATGAAATTGGGGAAGTTGTGAGATCGGAGGGCATCAAAAAGTTTAGCTTAAAGTGGATTTTGAGAATTACAAAACCAGTAGTGCACTATTACAATATACATACGGTCATAAATTGCCAGTTCAAAAAAAAACTTCTTTATAGATTTAAAATAAAAATTCACTTACCTTCAAAATCTTATCTCTATAAAAAGACAAATCTCCAATTTTCTTCAATTTAATCTCATAGCTCTGACCCTGATTCAAGTAAGTAAGGGTCTCTTCATTATTTTTTGTTGCAATCGATGTAGCCGCAGCCAAAATATACTGGAATCTATAAATTGCAAGAAGAAAGTTCAAATTTTTCGTAAACCGCAAAGCGGCAAGGAACTTACTTGTAATCATCTGCCAATGGTAAATTATTACTATCAGTTTTTGATGAATCTGCAACTGGTTGAATTGGACTTTTGCGAGCTATTTAAATAAGAATTCAATGTGAAGTTGAGAGCAAAAACAAATAACTCACCATTGATCAACGACAGTGATGATGATTTATCAGTGTGCTGTTGTTGATTATTAACCGAGAATCCATTAATTGTTAATGGCTTTGAATTATCATAGCCAGATTTTGTTAATTGTTGTGATGATGGAGATCCACATGAGGCATTTGACTCATTGAGATCAGTTGTTGTGCCATTTACTTGATGTTCTGTATCTTGGTTATCTGAACTTAAAGAATTTTCCTGATTAACTGAATTCAAAGGACTCTTGCTGCCTTTTAATTGGTCAGCTTGTGGGGAGTGTATTTCCTGTTTGAGAACAGTAAGTGCTGGAGAAAATGAAAGAAATGGTTCACTGGAACAATATAGAATTAGTTACTCAAATATTTTGAAATATAGTTTGGGGCTTTTTGATGCATACTTGTTCAAATATCCGGTACTGTTGAAATCTGCATTCAGATCAAAATCAATGTCATCCGCCCAACTTCCGCGACCTAGAAGAAAAAAAAAAGAGAACTTTTGTAGGCAGGTATGTTTTTTTTTGTGGTTACGATTTGGCTATAAGACGAGCGAGCGAACCATTTTGATCACAGTTTCTAAAATATTGAAAGAATTTAACATAATCAGAGTTTTTACTTTGAACAGTTCACTACTTGAGCAGCTCTTACTTCTGAAGCTGTCATCTGACAATTGAAAAAAGACCTCTGTTATTACTAAAACTAAAACGATACACGCTTTAACAATGCATTGAAATTATTAAATATAGTTCGCAGAACTAAACCACTTTTGAGTCGTCGTGAAACATGTTTTCGGTCACCCAATATTAAAAAAAGTGGACCAATTTAAGCTATTAAGCCAGTTAGTAAAATGGAGAATTGAAACTGTTAGCATTGCTCAAGAACAACTGAGAATATTGGTGCTGTTGCCATCAAATACTGTTTTTTTTATTCCTCGTTAATCTTTTGAAATTATTCATTCAACATATGCATAAAGACTTAGATCTTTAGGAGTTTTAAGTTAATTTGACACAAGAACACAAGCCAGTCGATCACCAAAAAATTAGCTTATCATATTTTGTCTCAAAAAGAACATGAAAAGCTAAGAGTACTATCGTGCGTCGGTCATTAATAAAAATGAGAAAGAGTGTGAGATAAAATGGAGCCCTGAGGTACACCAGCATTTATTTTGTAGTTTTCAGACTTGAGCCCATCCAATACTACTTGTATTGAACGATCTGAAAGTTAATTACAAATCCAATGAAGGAGGGTTTCATGGAAACCGATAGCACGCATTTTCGATAAGAGAGCCTGATGTCAGACTCTTTAAATGATTTTGAAATATCAAGTGCAATAATCTTACTTTCTCCAAAACGATGTAAAGATTTGCTTTACTGTTCGGTGAAATGAAAACTGAGATCATTAGTGGACTTATTGCTGCAAAAGCCGTACTGCCGGTCATTAAGAAGCTTTTGGTCTTCGAGGTATTTCCTGAGCTGATTATTAATCAGCGTTTGCATGACCTTATAGGGAAGTTAAGTAAGTACGGTTCTATTAGGAGCTCTTTCCTTAACTGGCGAGTTTTGAAGATATAACACAGTGGCCAGATGTGCCTGGAAGAGAAAGAACACTAATAGTGTACTTATCAGGGTCAGAGGTAAGAAAAAAGTCAGCTCGACCTTCCACGTCCGATATTAAAGTGGGCTTGTTGAGCATTTAGTACCCGTGGCATGATGGTTAGTGCGTTGGACTGCCATGCCAGAGGTTTTGGGTTCGATTCCTGCCTATGCCATCTATATAGTTTTTTACGGTACTGCCTCTTGCGAGGAAATGACGAGTTCTCCAAGAGTAATTCTTGTCATGAAAAGCGCTTTCTCAAATTAGCCGTTCGGGTTCGGATTAAAACTGTAGGTCTTCTCCATCCCTGACAACAGTACTCGCACACAGGAATGGTTGAAAGTTGTAAGTCACTAGGCCCTAGTTCTCAACGGACTGTTGCGCCACTCAATTTATTTTTTATGTTGACTATCTGAGTTAGATGTTTCAAGCGAAGATCTCAGCATACACTCCTTCGGCTGTTGTCTGACCCGAATATTGAAGCCATAAAGAATTGTGTTCATTGAAATTGCTAGGTTAATCGTTTGCCCGGAAGTTATTAATTTGGACGGACGTCTATTTTAAACAAAGTGGAAACATAGAATTCTTGAAGTTACATGTTGCTGCAATTTGACTGATATCGCTTTTCATTGTTAATGGCAATAAAATAAATATAAATTGATTTCTATTAAAAAAAATGCTAATTTTGTATTATCAAAATGACAACTCTTATTGGAAACTCCTATTACTCCTCTAAGCAATTGGATAGTTAAACTCAGACTCTGGATTGACAAGCTATTTGGCTTTCTTTAAAATGGCGTTATTATAGATTTCGGAATTAAATATTCTCGTTGTATATTTGTTTTTAAACAAAAAAAAACACTCCATTTATTATTTTAAACCTTTTTGAATGTGTCGTCAGCAAATAACTGCCATTTTACACCTTTTGATACATTGGAGTAATTACTTTAAATAACCGTTAGGGTTTGAACTATAGGTTTATATTTGCTTTCCGTTGATGATAATTTTCCATTAAATTGGCTATACACAATATTCACGTGCTTTATGAATACAAATTGATTTCACCCATTAACAACCTTGATCAACCCAACTAACAGGTCTGAAGTTTGTTTATTGTTAATGCATTTAAACACCACTTACAATCCCAATAAAACTGTCACGAAGTGTGTTGAAAAAAGAAAGAAAAGAAAATAGCAGGTCAATAAGTAGGTTCGTATCATTTTTGGGGAAATTATATTTTCTACACACATTAAATTTACAAATGTTTACAAGTCGTTTACATTTTGTTATTGTGTAATAGTGTTACAATTTTCTATTTACTGAAGGTAGACACATAATTTATTTTATAGACAAATTAATACGTAAACAAACATTATTTTCTAATAAGATTGGGGTTTTAAATGATTTGAAGAAATAACGCATTTACGAGTATTGTAAGTTTTTCGATTCGTAAATTTTATATTTATGAATGTATGTATATGTTTAAAAAAAATTGACCCACATTCAATTCGATGTCAATTTAATTTAGCCAATAATACAAATTTATATGCATTTTTTTCTCTATATGTAATGTACCCTCATCTTTTTATTATTGTTTGTTTTGATTAATAATGATTGTTTATGATCATCACATGTCTAAGGCGTGAATTAATTTTATTGCTAGTAAAACATATTCGTATCTATATGTATACGCAAAAGTATAATTTCTGAGAATAGAATTCAATATATTGAAGGGTTGTGAAGTGTGAAAAATCTTTATTTTATTTCTTTTGTTATTGGAATTACATTTGAAGCTTTCATTGGGTAAGAATATTGTTGTTTGAATTTTCAGTTTAAAAAGTAAAGACGCACGTAATGGAACTTTTGAACCAAACCTCTTTTTCTTGAATATAGAATACGAATTTTACATCCATCTCTGACAACAGTACTCGCACACAGGGATGGTTGAGAGTTGTAAGTCACTAGGCCCTAGTTTTTCAACGGACTGTTGCGCCACCCAATTTATTTATTTATATACGAATTTTACATATTATTATATTGCTGTTGTGACTTCCAACATTTTTGTTAGTCATTTTTATTAACATTGCTTTATAGAGATTGGATTAGTTAATGATGAATAAACTACAGTGGAAAACTTTTTGATTTCTTAAATTCTGTGCCATTCATGGAAAATATTTTGTGTAGTATAGTGTGCTTTGATTCAATTACATCAAGTTGTGTATGCTGCGTAATGCTGTAAGAAGTTGGAATTTTAGTTCTCCAGCTGAAGAATGTTTTCTGAATCTGAAAAGCTCATCAATCATCAACGAAAACGTTATAAAACGAAAATAATTCATGACGGAACTGAATAGAGTTGAGCTTAAGCACACTAGGATCTTATTTTGAAAAAAAAATTCAGATATTAAACCGTGAAAAACAATTTCATCTTTTATAAACAATTCATCTTTTAAACAATGTTGTTTTCAACATTCAGTTGATGTTTTATAAATAAAAATTAATAAAGGTTTCCACTTCAAAATGATTTCATTCTGTGCTAAATTTTGTTGTTAATGGAAGATAATGAAAGATAGAAAAAATTATTCTGTATTTTTTTATATAAGAAATGTAAGCTTCCAAAAAATGCTACTACAATTGGTAAAAATTTGTTTTTGACTTAAAATCTCGTTAACAAAAACACATTTTGAATTTAAACTTATTTTATCATATGCAAAATCTTGTTGCTAACTTTTAGTTATTTTTTTAAAGAAAAATTCAATTGACAACTTTTTTCTACTATAAACACGAAAACCTTCAAAAACAAGAACAAAATAAAAAGAAATGGTTTTCGACTCAAATATTATGAGAACACAGAAAATTATTGACTTAAAATTTGTTCATCTCACAAAAAATGTTGTTATTAATATTTTGTTGATCTTTTAGAAAAACCGACAGACGGGCACAGGTGGGAAGTTATCAGTGTAAGTCGGATCCCCGCTTCTTTTTTGCATTTCTTTTTGCAGTGTTTTTATAAAACGTGGCCCAAATAACATAATAACATTCGAAAAGTGGTCTCACTTAGATGATTAATATACATATATTTATATTTATATTATATATATTTTAACATGTCAGGACCCTTAAAGCCTTGTAGTATATGAATTTCAAGTATAAAATTACATTTAGAAATACAGTCATCTAAGTGAATTTCAAAATCTGGTTTTAAAATTTAAACAAATATCGGCACCGGTAAAGGATACCGCATTCGCCTATACATATGTACATATATTTTAAATTTGCTATTAATCGTTTTAAATATGAAAACAGTAATTTAAATTTTATTATTTTATTCTTCTTATATAAATCTTAGCATAATCGCAAAAATTAAAAGGAGGCTGGCATGCGACCCACATTGATAACTTCCCATCCCGTCTTTCTATTTGTTTTCCTTTAAACTTTAAAAAAATATTCATAACAAAATTTTATTTGAGATAAATAATTTGAAATCAATATCTTTTTTTGTTCTCCTAATACTTGAGTCGAAAACTATTTCTTATCAGTTTATTGTTGTTTTTGTAGGTTAGTTGAATTTTTCTAAAAGATTAATTAAAAATTACCAACAATAATTTGCATATGATGAAATAGTTTGATTTCAAAATCTATTTTAGTTAACGAGATCTTTAGTCGAAAACCAATTTTTAGCAATAGCATTTCTTGAAAATGTTTGTTTCTTACATACATACATATATAAAAATGTACAGATTTGATTTTTAAAGGAACAATATCTTTCGTTAATAGAAATATGGTGAATACTCTCAGAGCTGAGACACTTGCTGCTCATTTTAAAACACTTTTGTCGGTCGATGAGAATCAACATTATTTCTCCTACGCACTTCCCAACTTCACAGTCAGTGAATTAGATAGTCCAATATTTTGGAGTGATCTGGAAACGAGTTTGAGTAAGTCGAAGCATAACAAAGCTCCAGGCATAGATGGGATTCCTGTCGAGTTTTACAAAAACAGCACTGATCAATTTAAAAAATATCTTGTGGAGTACTTTAACAGGTTATATAATGATGCTTATGTGCCAAAAAATTTTAATAAAGCAGTCATTTTTGCCATTTTCAAGAAAGGAGATTCAAATCTTGCGGAAAACTACAGAGGAATTTCTATTCTTAACACTATGAGTAAGATTCCGACTTCAATTCTGTACGAAAGGCTTACTAAGTGGATCGAGAACACTAATCGTCTAAGCAAGTTTTAAGCTGGTTTTCGGTCGGGCTTTTCAACGATGGATCACATTTTTGCACTTACCAGTATTGCCAAGAAGTCTATTGAATAGAAAAAGAAATTGTATGCTTGTTTTGTAGATTTCAAAGCAGCATTTGATAAGGTCAACAGACAGGCTTTAATGTATAAGCTCTCATTACTAGGGATCTCCCGAAAATTCCTGATGATGTATTCTAAATTTTTGGAGTCATCAAGCGCCTCTGTATGGGATGGATCAGAGTTTTCGGATTGGTTTGAAACAGGGTGTTGCACAAGGCTGCATTTTGAGCCCAATAATGTTTGCTTTGTTTATCGACGATATCTGTGATGAACTTCCAGGAGGAATACTCTTCGCCGATATCCAAGTAAAAGTTTTACTATACGCGGACGATTTAGTTGTTCAAGCTGAAAATCCTTTCACTCTGCAGCTCCAAATAAACAGATTGAACTTCTTCTGCGAGAGGTGGGGCTTGCATGTTAACACAAACAAAACGAAAATAATGATTTTTGAAGCGCGTCAAAAAAGAAGGCTGCTTGAAGAGAATTGGTCACTCAATAATGAACGTATTGAAGTAGTACAAGAGTTTTTTGCCAATCCAAAAATCGATCTTGTGTCAAAATATCGGGTCTTTCAAGCAACTGTCAACACTTGTATGTGCTACGGTGCTCAAGTTTTTGGATACTTAGCTCTCGAGGAGTTTGAAGCAATTCAAAGGCTTTTTTCAAACGATTGTTTAGATTACCAAATTCAACACCAAATTATTATTATTTACGTGGAGTCTGGCGTAACGCCAATATATACTCAAAAACTCAAAATGAACTCGGATTATTTAATAAGAATGATGAAGAGGGATAAAAGAAGTCTTCATAAAACCATCTTGCTAAGACTACTGCAATCTACTGCCACCCCTTTCAAAGAATGGAGTTTTATTTTATTGGAGTCAAATGTAGATGAATGGAGCTCTATGTTTGCAAATGTTACATCACATCACGTCAACATCCTCCAGGAACACCTATAGGAACCTCAATCACCAATTACACATCAGAAGCTAACTATTTAAATAATGAATTATCGACCGAAGCTATAAGTTATACCTTTAGAGCACGAGTTCAAATTTTAAATCTTAACTATGTGCCTCATCGAGCTGATCTTCCACAAATTTGTAATTTATGTAACAGAAGAGAAATTGAAGAAATACATCATTTTATTGCGGTATGCCCGATATTGCAGGAAATTCGTCGATTACATTTAAATGAAAGCCATCTCACTGTAAACAGACTTCATGAGATATTAAACGGTTCGCTAGGATGGTCCACCCTATATAACTTCTGTAAGCACGCCCTACATTTCCGAAATAGTTTCCCAACGTAAAGTCTAATCATTCGGCCAGTTAACATTATTTATAACTTTTTAATTTTGTGTTTCAAATCACTTTAAAATTGATCTTTTTTATGTTTCTAATCATATTGAAATTGATATTATTTTAGTGTTTCAAATCATACCAAAATTGTTTATGTTTACTTATCAGGCTACCATTATTTAAAATATTTTAATTTTGTGTTTCAAATCACTTTAAAATTGTAAACTTTTTATGTTTCAAATCATATTAAAATAGATATCTTTTTTGTGTTTCAAATCATATCAAAATTGTTAATGATTGCTTATCAAGTTTTTTTTTCTATTGCTTACCTAATTTATTTTAGTATACGAATCCTACCAAATTGTTGTATTATTTTTATTGTTTTTTTTTCAAACTTTTAACATTTTTTAAATTATAAATTAATTATTTAGTTCAATTATTTTACTTTTATTATTTTTCTCTTATTGTGAAATGTCAAATCCTGCAGACGGCAGAATTGCCAAGTCCTTATTCTTAAGTAAGAATTATTGTTAAACTTTAATAAGAAAAAATAAAGAATTTATCTAATCTAATCTTTCGTTAACAATAGAATTAAGCACAGTATGGAATCATTTATTCACAAGATATCGAGAATCGAATACCAATTTTTACCAATTTTGCGTACTGTTTTTATTGATTTTAATTTTTATGAAAAAACTGTTGTATTTTAATATAAATTTGAACGAATGTCAAAAACTATATTGTCCATAAGATTTCAATTCGGTTTTTATCAAAATTTTACCAGATGTTAAAAACGTTATTCTTCGTTTTACACAATTATTTTATTTTATTTATTTTTATTATTATTTAGATGAAACCATTTTTTTCGTAAAATATTCGAGGTGAGAATTATTTTTTCAGTATTTTGTATTTATAAAAATAACCGTTAATTGATTTTTTTTAATTATATCAGTTTTGTATCACGTCATAATATAAAATATAAAATGTAATTCACGTCGCTAGCATTTTTGGTTCGAAAGATATTTTGGAAAAGTTTATAAAAAGTTTATGGTATTTTTCCTGACAAACAAATGTTAATGAGGAGATATATAAATAGTTCTTGATGAATTCGTACATTCTCAGTTTACTTTATACTCGTATACTTGTATGAAGTTATAATCAGTAATTACTATCAGATCGACAATTTCTGATGGTAGGCTGAATGATATAGTCTCATTTAATAGGGTAGCAAACGACAATAATTATTCTTACCTGGTGTTTAGTGAAATTTGGCCTTTTTATAAAAAAAAAATAATATTTTCTTCTAGTTTTTAATTGATGTTATGAGCACTTTAAACATAGTACCCTTCTACAATTTAAAATTTCTACAAAAACAAAATAAATGCTAAATTTTTTCATTTACTATCAGTCTATTCTTATCTTTTGTTTATAGTTTTTTTCCACAGCGTTTGTTTTCACTTAGATATTTATTTTTCAAGGTTAAATTAGAAGCACCCTGTTTAAAATAATTTTTTGTTTATCATAGATTAATCCGATCAAAATAGTTGTTTGCACAATTAGCAACCTATATGTTAAAAATATGACAAGCTTTTCACAATATCACAATATTTTCACAAACTCGTACAAAAGTTAACCAAATAAAACCCAAACAATACCCTTGATACGAGTATACTAAATTTAAACCAAATAAAAATCTAAAAATATATTTTTTTAAAAATGAGTCTTACTAACTTTTTACCTTATTTTCTCCGAGTTTAAATAAACAACTAAAAACCTTCTCCGAGTGCATACAACATTTTGGCACATATTCTGAATTAATTTATGTATAACAAATAAATTCACAGCTTAACATACAAATTGAGAAAAAAAAGATTAAGATTTAAACACAAACAATTTAACTCACATACCAACAATATTTTGATATCGGCTAGAACGTCGACTATTATCATTTTGATTAGAAAAGTTTTGCATTTCATATATGACAACCGCATACGTATTCACAATTTAATCAAACATCGATAATCGTGTGGATGTTTTTGTTTTTGTTTTTTTTTCTTCTTCTTTCGTGCAAATATTAAACTTAAAACAAAGTAATACACGGGCACTATTATGATGATGATATTCTTTTTTTTTTCTTTATCGAGTTTTGATAAGAGCTTATCAAATTCGTCGGGCTATTAGTATTTTTAACTCCTTCAGTTTATTACCGTTTCACTAAAAGAGAGTTAACTTTTTGCCGCTACTGTGTTACAATTTCGATACAAAGTATTCATAGATGTTCCAATTTGTAACTTTATTTATTTTTATTTTGTCATTTTCTTGGAAAACACTTTTCGCTATTGTATATTATTATGTGAACAAATAGTTCACATTCTGAGTGTAAGATAATGTTTAATTAGATAACATACATCCACAGGCATAATTTTTATGGAGCTGGTAAACAAAACAACTTTTTAATGTCAAAGAAATATGTCATATTAATAATTTATAAAAATCAAAGTATGTACTCGTTTTATGGATTTAAAAAATTAAGCAGATGCAAACAAACCGACAGACAGGGCTGTAATAATTTTTCGTAAAACCTTCGATAACGAGTTTGGTTTGATGGAAACCTGAAATGGATCCGTCTACAATTTTTGTTTTATTTTTGTTAAATTCATTCGGAAGTACAACTACTTAAACAAAGTTCAAATTTCTATATGTTTCAACCTAATATGTGTGTGAGAAATACTTAAAAATACAAGGGTAGTATAATCTCTATCTTTATTTTGTATTGACCCTTATAGAAGAAAAAAATCATATTTCACATTGAACGTTTTATTATCAGAATCAAGAGCGGATTAATATTTGCTGTGTCTCCCTAAAGAGAAATAATACACTTTACTGCTTTTCTAGGTCCATAATACGAGTATATTTCTCTTTTTTTTGCATATACATATTATATTTTGATTCTCGGTAAGTTTTGATTAAAATTGCGTTGTAGTATGCTTTTGTTTGATGTTTCAAAATTGATAAGCCTATTAGGAATACGTGTATTATCGTTGTTTCTGTATAGACTTATTTCAGATTGGGAAACGCCGTCACAAGCTTTTGATGAATGCCAATGATTGAGATGAGATGTTTAATAAAAAAAACAGGAGAGCAGAAGAAATTTATTATTTTCGAAAAAAATACGTATAGGCCACAGTGTTTGATACAAACGATGCAATTATAGACTATTTCTTGGTGCTTAAATTATCTATGTTTTAATGAGAACCGGCCACTTTGGTCCATTAATCATAACAAATATACTTGAATAGGAATTTTTGTTTTGATAATTTTTTAAACAAGTTCCAATCATTGATACTCTAACGGCCAAATTCCTCACAAAGTTCTTGTCTGTCAAACTCGGTTTATTGATAAATTAGCACTCGATTGAGTTCTCATCGAGTTCTCAAGTGTTAAAACTCTGATTTAAATCTCAGTCTGAGATGGAATTTTGATTTATTAGACCCTTAAATTTGGGTCTGGAGGATATACAGTAAGAGCTCGGTTTGGAAATGTTTTTACTTCTTTCAAATACCTAATTTTTATATTCAATTTGGGATGAAATTTCAGACCTCAAAGGCATCTAATGTGCAACAATAAAATATTTTAAAGAAATATGTAAACATAGACGGTTTGCAAAAGAGTCATAAATATTAAGATTAACTGCATAAAATGTGTTAAAGTGTAAGTTACATATAAATTTACTTTTCGTGGGCTTTATTTTACACTAAAAGGGTGGGAGAATATTACACATATTACCGTTTATAATGACCACGAGCACAAATGGCCATAAGAGCTATCTTAATTATGCCGAGAAATAACATCCAATCTAAAATAGTCAATATTCCTATGGACAACATGACCAGATAAAAGAGTAGATTTATAGAAGACAAGACGCCCGTTTTGACATTATGTGCATCTGAAGAAATATTTAAAACCAACGTCTTTTGACCTTTATTCAAGTAACGATGTTCAGTGAAACACGAATATGTGTAATTTAAAAAAAAAGAATAATTAAAAAAACAAAAAAACAACAATCTTAAACGAAATTCATTGAAACACGAAAACACAATTTGTATTTAGAGAAAAAGTGAGAATATCAAAATTAAATCCTAAAATTAATCTCCGCTCCAAATAAACTGACAGATGTTTTTAACTTTGTAACGAAAAATGTCAGTATTTTGAGTCAGAACTAGCTACGGGGTGCTACAAAAATAACAAAAAACAAGTTAGAACTCAGTTACATTCAACTGAGATGTAAAATTTCTAGAACTCAAAAATGATTTTAAACCGAGTTCAGATATTAGATATTAAATAGATGTGAAGAAATGCTCGGACTCAAAATATTTTTTAAAATAAAGTTCAAAAAATAATCTCATAATCATCATCATAATGATCTGTGAATGTGTCATTATAAAATTAAAATGAAACAGAACATACTTTTATTTGTTACTTAAGGCCACACAATTATGTATTTAATTTATTTTTGACCTTCTCATTAACAGCTCGTTAGATGTTTAAAAAAAAATTGTTTGAGTTAAAGAATTAAAGAATTTATTAGAGCACGAACTTAATTCTGATAGTAAGCACCATATTATGGCATTGGCCTACAATATTAAAATAATAATTTTGTTTTTTTAAGGGTTTAAAGGTCATTTTTAGGGTACAAGTAAATGTTCTATATTAGAATTCTATGGTCTTAATTGTATAGTCTAAGAAGAATTAAAAGTTTATGTCTTTTTTGACTGCAAAAATATTGCGCAAGATTAATTTTCAAGTTAATTTCTAGTCATTTGTAAAAAATGTGTGATTTTAATGACACTTCTTCTGTAAGCTCGATTGATAAAGCAGATTTGCTTGCAGCGCAGGTTGCTGTTAAATCGATGCTGCCAATGAGTGATATGACTCCGCCTGTACTTGAAAGCGTAAACTATTTTATGGACACGTGCAGTTGCCAGAGTATTTAAAGATCTTGACATACACAAATCCGCTAGTCTGGATAGTATTTCTGCTATTGTTCTGAAAAGGTGTTCCTCAACGCTGGCAAAACCACTGCGTAAGCTATTCTATCTATCCTATTCTACAGGTCTCTTTCGGAGTTAATGGAAAACAGCATATGTCTAGCCTGTCCCTAAGAAAGACAAATTCTCCTCTCGCTCGAACTATCGTTCCATTGCACTAACGTCCATTCTTTCGAAGCTGCTAAATGTTTTTTCCGATGATGCTAAAAGTTTTTTTATTCTCTCTGGTTATAATTTACAAAGCTTTTATTTGTCCAAAACTCGAGTATAATTCTCACATTTTGGCCGGTGTCCCAATAACGTACTTGAATCTTTTGGATAGAATTGAAAGGAGGGCTCTAAAAATGATAGGAGATCGTTCTCGTACAGCGCCTTAAAACGTCTCTATTAAATTTAAAAGATATCCTAACCTGAATAACCACAATTCCAAAAGGTTCTCTTAAACTTTTGATTGGGGTTACCATCATGATTTATTATTTATATAAATTATTATATATATATAGTATTCCGCTCTAACTATTCAGTCGTATTCAGTATGTTCGTATTAATAACATTCTTTCTTTGTCTATCAATACTACCTCGGGAGTGCCTCAGGGAAGACATCAAGACCCTCTATTTTTCTTATTATTTATCAATGATATTCCCAAAGTATTTTTAAATTCCAAGTTCTTCATGTATATGCGTAGGATTTGAAAGTTTTTCGTTGCATAAAAGCAGAACAGGATTGCATTTAACTGCAAGAATATCTTGAAAGATTATCGGATTGGTGTTTGATTAACTCCCTATATCTTAATATTGCCAAATGTTAAAGTTAACCTTTTTTTTCAAAATCGTTCATCGATAAACTTTTCTTATAGAAACAACAACAATATATTTCCTTAAACAATAACCTCTAAAAACGACCTTGGTGTAGTATTTGACCAAAAACTTGATTTCTTTAAAATATATATATTAGCGCAATTCATAAGAGATCTGTGATCCATGCACTTTAAAATGTCTTTTTTACGCGTCTGTTAAATCTACTCTTAAGTATTGTAGTATTATTTGGTGCCCTTCGCATAAAGTTCACTTTTTTAGAATCCTTAGAAAATAAAAACAGATATGGAACAAGATGTAAGTTATTTGGAATTTTTCCTCTCAACATTCAAAGAAAGTTCTTTGACATTATGTTCATTCGTGACGTATTGGCCCAATTATATCGATTGTTCAGATATTTTAAATTTAACTAACTTCAATTTTCCTATGATTTTGAGAAAAATAATTATTCGCATTTTGTTTAATAATACTGGAGATGTTTACTTTTTCAATAATGTAAATTTTAAATGAGCCTTAAAACCTAAATATTGGACAAAGATCATATACATAGGCGCTGAATTAATTTTAACTTGCCGAAAGTTTCACTGTCGGAAAATGCAATTGATGAAAAATTATGTGACATACAAACATTTCTCCAGGTTTTAATTTGAAAATTCATTAAACATTAAAAACAAACAACATTTGACAGTGACTCCGAGAAATAATACAATGTAACTTAAAATTGAACTTGAGTTGTGCACCTAGTTTTGCTGACGCAACTTTTTCTCTTCGTAACATCAAAATAAGAAATTATAGAAAACTTAAAGTAATGCAAATCTCTCTACACCTTTTTCTCAAGCTTAATTTGTTGCATGAAACCAATACTTTTTTTTTTAATAAATAATAAATATAAAAATGCCTATATTTAGTATGTACTTAATATGAATGTCAAATTATAACACCAGTTTATGACATCTGGGCTAAGACTTTCTAAACTAGTTTACATTTAATGTTTCATTTGCTTTGTGTGCCACACTTAATCTATGCTCATTTGATATTTTAAATGTGTATGCGTTTTTATTTTGATTGCTATTGACGTGATCTGATTAGCATTAACGGCATATACTGCATAAAGCATAGCATAGAATTTATACTCTTCTTCTTTTCTCAAAGCCATATTAAATGATCGAATTTTAAAATTGTGTGATTTTGTTCTTCAATTTTTTTCGTTTTAAATGAAATTTAAATTGAAACCCTTTTTATTACTTTTGTTAATGTATAACAACTTAATATTATTATTGATGATTGGTATCACAAAATTCATTTAGAAACTACATATTCCTTTGAGTAGGCCACTAGTTTAACAGCCTTTCGGTCTGTCTGAGTTTTTAATTGAAGGCTATTGTATATAAGAACGTTGATGAGTACATACTTCATGTAAACTTACAAACAAACAAAAATTGATAAAACTATTAAATTTTGATTTCTTTTAAGTGTCCGGTAGCACGTTTGGCAAATATTGAATCAAGTGTGATAAAATTTAATTACTAAGTTGTATAAAACATCGAAGGTTAGATTTGTGCAAAAATTCATACTTGAAAAAAAAAGAATCATACTTTTTGACTTTATATTGATAGATAGCAATCTATTCCTATTTACTTAAATATGCTAATGAAGACATCCAAAGTTTGTTGTTCTACATTTTTTTTAATATTGGTACATTTAATTAACAAAAATTATAATATTAAGTTTGCTTGGCTAATTCCATTGTTTTCAATTAATTAACATATCTTGTGATCTAACACTTTTTCTCTTTTGGGTCATTTCAAAAATAAAGTCAATCCCAATGCTCCACAATCGAGTCAAGTTAGTCGAAAATGTGAAAATTGATAATGAACATTTTATCAAAAGTACATCCATTGTGAATTGCATATAGCTTCCTATTTACAATAAAGTAAATATTCGTTAATACGCTTATTAGTCTTCAAGGGTAATAATGAAAAGATACTTTTGTGGGAATTTTTTCAAAAAAATAATTCTGCTTTAAGCTTTTCCAACCACAAGCAAATTCATAATCACAACCATTCCTAATACAAATTAATTCAATACAATCATAAAAATACTCAGATAAAGTTTCTAAACTATCTTTCACATTTTTAATGCTCGGTACGCTCTGACAAGTTCCATTTCTCGTACAAAAAAAGAAATAAAGTACCTCTACCTACCCAATAACCTCACAAATCCAAAGCCCTAATGATGCCAATCCCTCCGAAGGGTCAATTAACTTTCCAATTTATTGCGTTGCTCATAATCTTGTATCTTGAATTTTATTAAAAAAAAAAAGAATGTACAAAAACCAGTTAACGGATTCATGCATTTTTGTGTGAATGCCACTGATGGGTGATTTCTTTTAAACCATAATGGATTTTTCTGAACTTCCTACATGTGAACTTAATTTAACTCGTTAAAATAGTAACTATAACAAGATATGTTAAATCTTGTTTTTCATTAAAAGAACAATACAAAAAATGAAAGAGAGAACTTTAGTCCTTTTTAGAAAGCATCCGTATCCCTCTACTTAGATCGTATAAATCGTAACCTAACCATAAGGCGTGGTTGATATATCACAAGTCAGGAGTCACACGTTAAAATTTATTACTTACCACTAGCATTGCCATTTGAGATCTTTTTCTTTTCCTTTTCCTTATTAATGGTGTTGTTAGCGGTATTGTTATTGTTGTTGTTGTTGTTGTTGGTGGTGTTGCTGTTTGTCAAATTTGGAATTTTGGGCGCAGTTGATTGTGAATCGGTTCCACTGTTACCATTTTGATTAATTTCAAGGGGATTCCAGTCCATTCGCCTTTTACGTTGTCCACTTGCCGCTGCTGCTGCTGCAGCTTGTTGTTGTTGCTGCTGCTGTTGTCCAAAAATTGTTTGAACATCAATAATTCTTGGTCCTGCAGTTGGTATTTTACCACTTTGCTGCAGTTGTTGTTGTTGTTGCTGCTGCTGCTGGTTTTGCTGTTGCTGATGTTGTTCGTCTGAGAAAAAAGAAGAAAACCATAAACATACAATTTTTGGGTTAGAAGAAATGCCAGAGAAATGTGAACTGAAATCAATCCAAAAATTTTACGAAATTTATCAATATTTTTTAATTCAAATCTTACCTGTCCACGATTCTTCTGAATTAGGTGGGGAATCAACAAAATTTATCACCTGGTCATAATCATTATTGAATGCATTTTGTGTTTGATTTGATGTAAAGCTGTTGTAGTTGCGATTGTTGTTGCTATTGTTGTTATTGTTGCTATGTGTTAAATGCTGAAAATTAAGCAATAAAAAAGAATAGATGAGAATTTGTTAAATACACAATAAACAAATTTAATGCAAATAAACTGAATATTGCCAAATTGAAAGCAAAGTACAATGCAGATAATTTAAAGTGGAAAAACCTAGCAGTTTTGGTAAATGGCTTTTCTTTTTGTTTACATAATCTTATTGAATGAACGGCCTTTTGATCAGAATATTGTATATGAAGATTATTTAAACTACCTTATATAGGTAGATACGAGAATCAGTATAGAAGTCCTAATTTGTATAAAGATTCCTTACTCTTGCCATGTAAAGGTTGTAACATTCGAGACAATCAATTCGGTAAGCAATCAGCTAATTGTTGTTGCTGTCATACATTACAGGTTTACCATCTTTTGCAGAAAACCTCAAGAAAGTTGATTCATCGTAAGCTAGAAGCCCTGGTAGCTATTAGCTTTTAACTATTGTATTGTACATTTATGTATAGTTCAATAAATAATAATAATAATAATAATAATAATAATAATAATAATAATAATAATAATAATAATAATAATAATAATAATAATAATAATAATAATAATAATAATAATAATAATAATAATAATAATAATAATAATAATAATAATAATAATAATAATAATAATAATAATAATAATAATAATAATAATAATAATAATAATAATAATAATAATAATAATAATAATAATAATAATAATAATAATAATAATAATAATAATAATAATAATAATAATAATAATAATAATAATAATAATAATTATAATAATAATAATAATGATTCATCGTAGGAATTTGAGCCTGCATTCTTTCAAATTTCAACTAATTTCAGCGATCACAACTGACTAGAAATAATTCGTGTGTCGGGATCGGTAGAAATAATTTTTGAAACTCAATTGTTGAGATAACTTTGGGCCTCAATCGTTTTGCTACTTGGGCATTATTGGCTTTTAATTCTTCTTCATTATCATCCAGCGGTTTTCAGTTTTAAGTTATTACTGAATGGGGGCTTACAAGACTACTGACTGAAAACAATCAATCCTTATGCTCAAAATGTTCAGGAATTCCTTAATAATGATTCATAATATTTGTGCGTTAATTTTGTTTAACCAATTGTTTCAACTAATATAATAACTGTGCTTTACAGTTTTGATTTATAATAATTGAAACAAAGCTAACAGGGGTGGGATAGAATAAGTCTCTTGAATGTTCAGGAGTTCAAAATCAATGTACACCGACACCTCCTATCCAACCCTTCCCTCCTTTCCTAATGCTCACACTGTGTCTTTGGCATATTAAAGGTATAAAAAAAAACCTTTTAGTGTTCGCTTATTATAAAAAAAAAGGGTTGTATAGGGTTTTCCAATAAGCGCTTTTATTTTGAAAAGCCCACTATTTTGGCAAAAATAAATTTTTAAACTGTCATTTTTTATATTTGACAAGAAATAATTCATTATACAAACTTAAAAATGGTGAACATTTAACAGTCACAGTTTGCAGTTTTCCAAGAAAAATTTCCTGAGAGTGTCATTTTTTGAAATGATGATTACAATTGATAACCGATGTCTTGTGATTTAATACTTTTAGACTTTTATCTTTTGGGCCACGTAAAAAATAAGGTATGATCAAACCAATTCAACCATAAATGTGCGAATTGATCATGGAAAATTCGATTTAAAGCATACGATGCTGCAACAATAGCCTTGGTGGTCGTTTGAATGGCACACCTTCATTTTTACAATGAAATTAACGTTCATTGATTTCTCTTTTAAAACATACCAATTTTTTAAAAATTGTTGCCATAGTGGATTTTCAAGAGGTTTCAAAAAGATATACAATTTGTGATAAATATTTAATTTTTTTAAACACTTTTATAATCTGGGATTATATTTTTTTGAATAGAAAATAGAAAACTAAGAAATTGCTGCAACATTTTCTTGAACGGTCGATAACACCACTGATATTGCAACAATTCTTGCTTCGAGTGCTATTTAGCTATTAACAGGGACTGTCTCCTTACACAGATGAAATTGGACATTTTTACTTTTGTAGTAAATAGAAACAACATACAAAACAGACATTGTTCGGTTTTGAGAATTTAAAGGGTTTTTAGTAGAGATTTCTGAACTTTAAGCAGTGATTTCTCACGATTTACTTATTGTATTACCATAATCTTATCTTCTAATAAAACTCTTTGTAGTAATTGAAAGTTCTTAGTACAATTACTATTCTTTTTAAATTATAAATTTTCGCCTTCTTATAAACTTCAATTCAGTTTTAAATCATAAAGACGTTCAATTACTTTTGTACCTTAATTTTTCTGCATTGTGCAATTCCTTTTTAAAAGACTACTTTTATTGATGAAATTAAAAGTCATTCTTGGGCTAAAACCTAATCCAAGTACTTCAGAAATTAAAAATCTCAAATTTTAGTAAAAGCACAAATCACTTTTTTTTCACAAATCACTTAAGTACTGGTACTTGTATTTTTTCTTTATAACTTAGTCTGAAAGTCTGATGTGAATCAATCATTTTGTGTTGTCTTGACTAGCTTTTAGCAAATACTATAAATTTAAAGTTTTTACTATTAAGTAAGAATACAAAATTAGCTTAGTGTTTTCCTGTAAATGGGAAGAGTTATTATGAGCTTCGTTATGAATTTACTAATTTTTTGTTCGCAAAAGGTTTTTTAAGGTTTTAAATTGTCATCAAAAGAATAATAAACAATTTAAATATTCAAAAATGTATGTACTATACAATTGAGAACATTACAATTGCCGTTCATTTACAATTATTTTGTAATGAATTTCAAATCTACGCACATCTGTTTCCGTATAATATGGTTGTTTCTCTTTGTTTAGTAACATACTAAAGAAATTCCCAGGGTTTATTTTTATAGCATACGCAACTTGTACACCTGTCTATATACCATCACTATATCTTTTAAAATAACGTTCATATTACCATTCAACCACACTTCAAGGCCGTTTTGTCAAGTTTCAAATTCGTATTTCTATTAAATTTCAAAAAAAAAAAAAAAATACAGCTTGTAACTATAGCCACACATATGGATGTAAATAAGTGAGCTTATAATGACGATACGAGTATGTAAGTTTTATCTGAGGATAGTGTAAAAAAATATTAACTATTTGTTAAGTTTGATTCTTAGCCCAAACTACTAAATGAAGTGATTGATTGACTGATTTATTTTACATGAACCCAAAAAAAATATTTTAAATACTTATAAAGCAAAAAAGCACCTAAGACTCTAAAAACATTCAGTTACAAATTAGGGTTACTTTAAAAATTACTAAAAAAATCTACTACTCAAACACATTTACAACAATCAAGAATATATTTACAAAAACTTATTTGATTAGTTGTTTGTAATATTTATATGTATAGTATATATGATGCTGGAAATCTGTCTAGAGGTCGGTCTTACCGCTTTTGTAATCATTAAAGTGATAAGTTGTTTTTTTTTTAATTTCAATTAATATATACATATATATAAATAAATAAATTTTAAAAAAACCTACGAAACCCGTTTGCTGAAAGGGCAAATAAATAAAACATTTGAAAGCTTTTGTTATTGTAAACTTGGTATATGTATATGCGAATAAAAGCGAAGGTGTACTATAATTAATGACGTAGGTAAAATTGAATTAATAAAAAAGTAAATCATGTAGAACTTGCATCAGAAAAATAGTTAAATCGCACAAAATTGTTCTTATAGTGGATTTAAAATAAAATAAAACAATTGTGATACCATGAATGAAGTTTTAATGATAGCTTTATTTAAGGTTATATTAATGGACTTAAAAAAATTGAATATTATTAAGGAGACGTTGGTAGCAACGAATTTTTATCCTGAAATATGAGGTGTTGTTTAATATTTTAATTGAAATGTAATACAAGAACTTGCTGTTCAAAATTTGTACTTAATCCGTCAACTATATTTTTTTTCAGAAAATATGATGAAAATATATTCTTTTTTTTTAAATTTAAGATTTTTTTTGTTGGCATGAAACAAATACATATTACATTGATGAGAAAAAATAGCAGATAATGAATTTAATACCACGTGGATTTAATTGGAGAGAATTTATTTATTCTTACACGTGTGACGGTGTTAAGTTCCTGAAATTTAATAAAAAAGTCTTTAAAGGCGTCAAATGACGAAACGCATTTAGAATTTGCTATTACGAAAATACCAACATTTGGAACATGTTTTGACAATATGATAAATATTATAAAAATAATCCTATAGTCAGTAAAAATACCGAAAAAAAAATTATTTTTGAAGCTTAAATATAAAATAATGTAAGTTCTTAGCTTCTAAACTGTACTTGAATTAATTAGCTTGAGCTCTGCTTTTCGAGGGTAGTTATTATAAAAAAAAAATAAATTAATAGTAAAACATTTAAGACGACATGCCATGTGACAAGAAATGTGATTATGCGGATGAATCACCTCGAAAAGGGATGAGAGTCTTGTTAAAAGAATTCAGTTTTGCACCTAATTGTTGTTGTGTTGATGATCATGTGGTTAAAACCCAAGATTTTTTTCTTTTGTTATAAGTTTGCACACACTTAAGGGGTTATTACTACCCTTAAAATGTTAAAAGTTTAAAAAAAAGAGTTTAGGAAAAAAGGGAATAATTAAAGAGGAGATATTTTGAATATCAAAATGAGAAGGAAAAACAAATTTGGGGAAAGCATTCCACATTCCCAATGTGCGGTTAAAAAAAGAACCTCTATACTTAGACGTCCCAAATCGAGTTCAAGGGTATACTGATGAGCATTCCTGTAAGTGGTAGTTTTACGGTTGAATTGTTTGAGGGGGCGGAAATGCAAATGGCCTATTCGAGCGGACAATCTTTGTAAAAATATCGGTAAAACAAGGAAAGGCAAGAAACAGTTTTCGAATGATGCACATTTTTCGATTTAGAACTATAATCGCATATCATTTTCAAAGTTCTATTTTGGGTTCTATCCAAAATGCTTAAACGTGTTTTAGAGGCACCTCCTGAAATATACGAGTTATATTCTCATTTTGGACGAATAAAGCTCCCAGAAGCATTTTTTTCTATACAGTAAATAAATCCCTATTGGACAATTTTGTCTCTGGTTTGTTTTTAATATTTTTGTATAGTTAAAAAATTAAGACAGATTTGAAATTTATTTTAACAAGATTTTCGCAGTTTTAAAATAAAATAGATAACATATAGAAACCTTGTTTAATAAAAATTGTTTTTACTCGCAATAGTTTCGCTAAAGGTTGTTTTAAAAAATTGATAAATAATTAATTAACAAAAAATTTAATCTTATAATTTTCTGATTTTTATAACTTTTCTTTTTTTTATATGTTTAAAAACATTAATAGAAACTTAGGAAGATATAAAAATGTTCTTTGGTCTGTTTTTTTTTTTTTTTTTAATTTGGAGCTTAATATAAAGCTTTATTTAAAATCTCTTTTGTCTGTATATTGTATTAAAATAATTCGTATAGTTTCAATATCATTCATACTTATATGAATTTAAATATATGTATGTATAGTTGGGCATCCCAAGAATTATTATTAGAATTAACTCAATGAGAATCTTCGTTTTATTAGTTTTTCGAGTTCTTTGCAATACACCCATAGAAATAATCTATTGTTATATGAGTAATGATAATACATTTATTTCTTATTTATTGAATAACTTAATTATTCATTAATTAATGCCGCGCAATAGAATAGGTACATGAGACGTCATGACGAGTGCCATGAAGCTAATGACACCTGTGAACAAAATTATAATAATAAAATAATAATATAGTAATGAGTTAAGCTTTAAAATGATAATTAGTAAAATGCATTCAGTTGTAAATTCCTTCCCATAATGTTTTCACTTTATTAAGTGTTCAGGAAACAAAAACAAATATTTTTTTAGAAATTACATTACAATCAATTTGTAAAATTTTTCTAAATTAAAGAAATGTGGGTTTAAATAAACGTGTATTTAATGGATTACACGATAATTTACAGAAACGAAGTAACAGTTGCATATCTTGGCAAGTTTTCTATAGATTAGAATAATTCAAACAATTATTCAAAAACTTGTTGAGTTGTCAAATTGTACCACAGAGATTGAAATTTTTCATAAGAATTAATGAATTTTTCTGTCATATTGTTGAAGTGGTTTTAATAAGTTTTGAATTTTATCCTAAAGACTGGAATCAATTGGGCAGCACTGACATAAAAATTATCTTTTACAAGGACCCAAAAAAGTCTGAAGGTGTTAAATCACAAGATTTAGGTGGTCAATTTTTATCGTCTTTTTTTTTTAGAAATGGCACGGTTACGAAGCTTGTTTTGCAAAAATGCAATTGTTAAGTGGGTTTTGTGATGTTGTCCACATCAATAACTTGCAAAATCCAACCATTAAAAATTATTAAATATGAATCATATTGCACACAATATTTTCAATAATCAGTCTTCGGTTTTCGTAACCCAAATGCGGAAATTTAAAGCTTGCCAATGTAGCTTTTGATTTAAAATTGATGATGATTTTTATAACTTTACTGTACTTTTTACATTTTAATTTTTGGTGAAATTGTTAAGCCAAAAGTTTATTTTTAAAAAATTCTTTGAAAACATCTACTACGTGATTAAAATCTGAATCACCCTGTATACTTTGTATCCTATTATTAATTTGATTATTTTGTAACGAGAAATTGAAAAAATTAAAACTTATGAAAATAATACTAACTCTACATGGACGATCCCTTGAAATGGATTTAAATAATGTGCAATATTTTTTTGTTTAAGAATAGAGTGTGCTTTATTCTTTTATAAAAGTAAATATTATTATATTTGTATTGCTTCCACGTTTTCTCATTGTAACTTAGATTGCAAATTTGAATACCAATTAAGATTCGGTTAAATGTGCGTAAAACCCCACAAACAAAGATTATTCTTTAATATTTTCTAATTTATTTTATTAAATGTACATACATATATACTTTTAAGATAGTATATTCGGGATTTAACTGATTTGATAGGAAGTTAATTTAGATTTTAATTACACCTTTAACAACAATTTCTAATGATGACATGCGGATTTGTGTATGACTCTTTTTTAAAAATTACTCATCATCAATTTAAAATATAGTCTAGTCGAGTATATAATAGTTTTAGTCATATAAGTTTCGATCTGCTTTGTGTTTCAATTTTTATATTTTTCAAGCTTCAGTTGAACGAATTCTAAGAAATTATATTTTATTTAAAATAATTCAATATTTCCTTCCTTCTAATTAGTTTAATCTGCAAAATTATGTCCAAAAATCATTGATTTTTAAAAAATTCATATAGTAACACTCTACTCTTATATGAAATACAAAACTAACCATCTAGTGTTTGCATGTTAGCTCTTAAGCTGATTTTTTCTCAAAGCAAGCTTATTTTATTTTGTATCTACTTTATAAATGTTAATTGAAATTTATTAACTCAAGCAGTGATGTTAAATTAACTGACGTCATCACATTCTTCTTTTAAAACGGATATACTTAATCTATGTATCATAATGATGATGATACTGATGAGATATCATACAAAAAATTGCTTTGCTCTGCATACAAAACCCGCGAAAAAAAAGAATTGCAAAGCTGACGTTACCAACGAACGCCTGACGACCGACGCGACGCATTAAATTTGTGTATATATAAGGTAAGGGAACTCTTTATATGGATAAAGTCAAAAGCGGAAATAAATAATTTGTATATGCTTTTATTTGAAAAATTTGTATTTTTTTAAAAAATTTCAACATTTGTATACTGGTTTTTGAGCTAGAATTTCACATGTGAAGAAAGAACATTCCAAAAAATTTAGAGGTTTTTTTTTGCTATAGTAATTTAAAATTAAACAAATAAGAACTTAGCTGACAATAAATACTGAACGGACTAATAACACTGATCGGCAAGGTTTTTTTCCTGGCAATAAAATTGTATTTTTCAATGGACTTTGATGGCTTTAACTTAAATTTGACTTCAAAATTAATGTATTACGTCAAGTTTTTGAGATATTACTTTTTTAAATTTGGAAAAACACGTACATATGTATTTAAGGCTTTTAAGGCTATCAAATTTATGAAGTAGCTCTTTTTCAACACAATCCGTGATGGTTTTACAAATCTATTTATTCATTCGAAAAATCTTTATAAATTTTTAGATTTCAACTTTCTTGCAAAAATTTAAAAGACAAGTTAAACTAAAATGGCTTTCAACAGAAAAAGGTAAAACGATTTGAATGTAAGTTTTGTTCTTGTAACGATTTTGTTGTCTGAACAATTTTATTATATTAAGTTTTTGAGAAATATTTAAAAGAAAAAAAGAGGCTGGGATGCGACCCACACTGATAACTTCCCATCCCGTTTGTCGATTTATCTTGCTTTAATCTTTAACAAATTATTTATAACAATATTTAAAATACATTTCTTATCAGTGTTTTGTTGTTTTTGTAGATTTTCGTGTTTTTTTTTTAAAGTTGTCTGTTGAATTTTTCTAAAAGATTAACTAAAAATTACCAATAATATTTTACATATGATGGAAAAGTTTGATTTCAAAATCTTTTTCTGTTAACGAGATTTTTAGTTGAAAACCAATTTCTACCAATTTTAGTATCATCTTGAAAGTTTTTATTTTTTACAGATTGGATTTTTCTCAGAAAATTTAGCACAGAATAAAATCATTTTGAAGTTAATACCTTCATTTATTCACGAGATATCGAGAATCAAACATCAATTTTTATCAAATTTGCGTACTATTTTTGGTAGAATTTAATTCTTATGAAAAAAACTGTAAGTCGGATTTTTGTAAACATTTTTGTGAGTGTTTAAAACAATATTTATACAATATAAGATAAAATTAGTTTGAAGCCAACATCTTAATTTTTTGAAAAGATATTTAAGTCAAAAATCATTTTTGACCAATTTGTATTTTTCAGGTTTTTATTTGTTGTAAAAAAATCTTTTCCAAAATGTTACTGAATATTGAAAACAATATTTTCTATAAGATACAATTAGTTTGAATCCAATATGTTTCATTTTTAAAAGTATATTTAAGTCGAAAACAAATTTTCCAACTTTTAGTAATGTTTTTTTTTTGGTTTTTATTTTTTGGAAAAAAAAAACTTTCAATTCGATTTTTTTAATGTTTACTAGATTTCAAAAACTTTATAGTTCGTTGCATAAAATTATTTTGGAGGTAAGATCATTGTTTGTTTAAAAAATTTTCGAGGTGACATTTTTTTTTTCAGTTTTTTTGATTTATACCTAGTTGATTTTATTTCAAAAGTTTATTAGTTTGGTATTGTGTTACAATATAAAATTTATTTCAAGTCGATAGCGTGGTAACGAAAATTTTCACTTTTTTTTTTTAAATTTGTTTTAAATTGCTATGGTAAAAAAAAAACAATATTTTTAAGAGTCATTTCTGCATTATTATCTGTATAAAACAATATTTAAAGTCGATATCTCGTACGAACGTATGTACACACGCACGCAAGGACATCTCTCTACAAATCTTTAAATTAGATTCTAGGGACCTTGAAACGTCGACAAATGTCAACATTTTCAATTCGACAAATCGCACCGATTATATTAACTTCCTATGGGAAGTTGATATAAAATTCATGTTGAAAACAGGTATTTTTAAAAATGGAACAAAAATTTAAAGTTTGGAATCAAAATAAGCTTAAACATTAAGTCCCAAACGTATTCTTAAAACATATGAAAGTATCAAATTCAAGGTTTTCTCAAAACTTCAAATAGAGTCATATAAAGACTCATAACCTAATGAGATTTTAAAGAAACTAAAATGATTTAAATTGTATCAAGGTGAGAAAATTTCATGCTTTGCAAAATAATCATACAGTTAATTGTTAAGAGATATTTGTAATCTTAACTTAGTCTTAAAAACCCCGGATTTGATTGTTTTCAGTATTTTTAAAGGAGCATATTTTAAAAACCTGATGTGAAAACAACCGTATTTTGTTGTTTCAGCATGTTTAAAGGAGCATATTTTAAAAACCTGAAGGTATTGTTTTGTTTGTGTGGATTGTTGGTTTTGACACCTAGTAAAATTTAAAAAAGATATGTATGACATTTTTCAATAAAGAAATATAAAAATGGGAAGTTAACTGTCTCGCGTACAAATACAGTCATTAAAGTGCAAACTTTATTTTTTTTTAAAGAACGTTATTAATATATTGTGGTAATTAAGCCAATAGGTGAACTGTCACATTCGATATTGAAATTCAAAGGCTTGCCAACTCCCAGTTTCTTAAATTTTTTAAGGATATTTTTGTCGAATTACTTACGATGTTCTCCTTTTCCACTACATTTGTTTTATCTGTTTTGAGATTACTTCAAAAAATTAGTTTTGACATATTTAAAGTAAAATACCAATTAAGTTAATCGTCTTTACCAAAGTGTATTTATTTGCTTTGTTGATATGTGTAAAATAATCATACCAACTTCTAATAACGTTATTTTTGATAAAATCAAAATAATAATAATAATTAATAATGCTTTAAGCAATTAGAAAAGAAAAAACTTGTACAAAGATTATGTTTAAAGTTCTAGTTACATTTTTTTAACTTATCATATAAAGAGTACTGTGGCGTATCAGTTACATTTTTCATTTTTAATATTATTCACTAATTCGTCATTAGCAATGAAATTTTATATCTTTAATTTTGAAAATAGAATGAAAAGCAGGATTTCTACATCACAAGTTAGAAAATACATAGTTTTAAAATAATAAAAAAAGAACTTTCTATCCTCAATCCCTCTGTGAAACTAATTCATTCACGTAATCACATTTTTATGATAATAATTAATTTTTAAAGATAATCGTTATCAGCTATAAGTTTCTTATTGTAAGTTGCTAACAGACCCAACAAGCAGACCCTTTTCTATACATTAACAAGCTGAATAATCAACTCTTAAATTATAATCATGGTTACTATTTACTTTTTGTAGATTTTTGTAAAATTAAAAACAAAACAAAAAAAAACAACTAAGGCCAGGTTTTGTTAATACTCGTAACTCAAACTTCCTTTGAGTGATATTAAGATAAGAAAACAATAAATTATTAACTCAAGTTCTATTTTATCATAATTTTGAATAATTTTAGTGACAAATTAATTCGATCATTTCTGATATTAACTACTTTTTATAAATATTATATTACAACCAGTCTTATTGTGAATTTTTGTCATATAAATGACAACTTTGATCGATGATTAACATCAATCAATATATTTTTAAGAAAAAGAAACAAATCGGTAAATTATTGACAAATTAACAAACTTTTTCAAATTAAAATTTCAAGTTTGGAAAACAAATTAACATAGCTATAAACAATTTGGCAAAATGAGATTTGCGAAATTTTCAACTGTATACAAAAAAATTAACAAACAAACCCAATATCTTTTTTTTTATGTTTTGCGGACTTTGGAGGTTTTCTTTTAAATATCCTATAAAAATGGAGAGGTTAAAAAAGAGATGTCGGTGGTTTTGAGTTGCAATGACATTGAAAGATAGAACGTAGTAAGGCATTCCACATTCGCGTAGTACGGCTAAAGAACGAATCTATCAACTTCTTTCTCATTTTTCATAAGAAATTTGAAATCCTGCTCGATTGAGATTTCTAAAGTCTATGATATCTTACGATTTTTTTTGTCAGAAGTAGAAAATAAAATCAAAGAAAAAATTAATTATTTTCGAGCTTACATATATATATAACATTTACTTACTTGATTTATTGCTGAACTGTTATTGCTGTGGTATTCCATTTGATCGTTATTTATTGTTGGATAATCGAAAGAAGGACGTATTGGATCAAGAAACGTTTGTAAATCCGTGAAATTTGGATGCGAAAGTAACGAAAGAGCCATTCGTGTTTAAGTTACGAACTTTCTTTGACGTTTACAAGATTTTTAAATTTTATTTCAACTTCAAGCTAATTTTAGAATTTCTTTAATCTTATAACAGTTGATTTATAGAATTTATTGTAAATGTATTTTATTTCAGTTTGAGTTTTTTTATTTTGTTAAATATTTAGCTTGGTGGCGAAAAGTTTATGATGTCCCACTCGTTATTTTGTGTGAAGGTTTAAATTTATGTTTTATTAATTGTAAAAGATTATAGTGCAAATTTTTTGTATTTATATTTTTATATATACATATATTTTTCATATAGTCACATTTCATATAGAATATTTTATGTTTTGTTTGAGAATTTAATTATATTAGATTGTGGTTTAACACTTTTATTTTTAGAACTAATAAGGCACTGTGTTTAGAATTACATTTATGTGTGTTTTTAAACACTTATTCTAATTTAGTGGAATATATTAGATTTTGTGTATGTTTTTTTTTAAAGATGTTATATCACTAAAGAAATATTTTGTGGTTATATTTCTCTAAGTACGAGTATATTATTTTTTTTTGTTTTTAATTTTGACACTTTTTCTAAACTTTTTTTTTTAATTGCCAAAAATTAGGGAATTTTTTTGTTTGTTTTAATTTAATTCTTTTAAAGTTTTGTATTTTTTGATATGTATAGTGTATTTTGGCCAAATTAATTAAAATAATACAAAGAACGAATTATACAGCTTTTTAATTCCAGTTGTTTCACGTTGTCGATGGCTCCGTAATAATGTATTTTCTACTTTAAGCAGCATTTTGTTAATCATGCACATAAAACTTTGGTTGCATTCATTTGAAAAATAACGACTTGTCTCCATTTATCGTTGTGTAAATTATGTTTGCAGTCACTGTTATTCGAAGATGGACTTCATAAATTTAACTTTTTTGCTTTGGGATTGAATGTTGTCGGTGTTTATATATTTTCTCTATAAAATTGAGAAAAATTACAAATTAATCTATTTCTATTTTTCTTTTTTTTTTCTCTTTATTTTTATTGTTATAAAATCAAACACACAGCTTGTGAGATAGAAGACAATGATAATATTTTATTTTGATTTGATTATACGAGAGTATATTTTCAGACAGAGTTTTAAATTATTATTTTTATTTGTAATTTTATTCAAAACTGATAAGCGGCAACGAACGGCGGCGGAGATAGATAATGGACTTAGCGACGACGACAGAGTTTTGAACTTCACGAGAACACAAACACTTCTAATCAATAAATTTGCTTAGAGTATAACTTAGAGTGTATGTTTTTTGTGATTTCTGATTTTGTGTTATATTTTTTTTCTTTTTTATAAGTAAATAATATAAATTCTTCTCTTTTTTGAAAATCTCACTTTTTAACACGGTCGTATTATGTACAACAGTGTTTTGTATTCTTTTACAACACTTTATTTTTTTGATTTTCGTCAATCAAAGTTGCTAATTTTATTAATTTAACAATTTTTTTGCATGAATGTTTGTATTTTTATAAGATCACTAATTAAAACAAAAAGAAAATGTTGATGAACTATATAATGATATATCTACGGTGTGTGGTTGTAAAACTGATTATAGGAAAATAAATCGTATATTTCATTCACATTAGAGGAGCAATTTTAGAACGAAGCAGTGCTTCGCATAGCGATACGAAGACAACATGATGTTTCTTTTCTTATTTTTCGGAAATGGTTAAAAACCTATAGGCTGTAGCAACCGCTTTCGAGGTTAAAATAACAATGAATGTGAAATGAATTTCTCGCCCTGATATCGATCAAGAATTTATTATTTTAACATCAACTTTATAGTTTAAGATCAAAAAACAAATTAAACGAAACAAAAATAATAATAAAATATACGCGACACACGAATCGCGGAGCGATGATATACGAGTACACTATAAGACGAAAGGAGTACCTACTATTTAAAACGAAACTAAACGACACACCAAGAAGTATCGTTTGCCCCCAGGCCCCAGGGAGAGATATACCGCTGTATATACATATATAGGATATATGCAGTGACAGACCCTAAGATTTTGCAAACGAAAACCCAACAAAGATGACAAGCAAACGACACTTCGTATATAAATGTACTAGATACAGATAGAGATACGTTGTTCTTCGTACAGGCAGCGCGGCGGCGGCGGCGCGGCGCGTAGCGAATGAAAATCCAAGGAGCAAACGAACGAAACGCTTAAACGATCAAGTGAGCAACACGATCAGTAGAACAATTATTAACAATCAGCGCGGCGGTGATCAATGGCCGTCATCGCATCGCGTCCGCGTCGTCGTTGCTTCGTCGTCGTCGTGGTCTTGGTCGTATTTGTGGTGGTTTCAGCGAAGCACCGAGTTGCTGCCACCCGCGAAAAGCTCAAAAAGATCTAAAGGCAAATATTGATAGAAGCAAACTTGTAGTACGAGAAGTCAGTTAGACGAGAAAATTAATAAATTGAAATAAATTCGAAAATCCCTCAGAGGATTGTGGAGCTTTTTGTGTTTTCAAACGATCAAGTTTAGGTATAGTAGGTACTTTTATATTATTTTGGAACACCAGCGAGAGGTTGACAGAGATGCAGGCGGGGATTTTATTAATAATTGAATTTAATTCTTAGCGAAGTTGATTTGAAAAAAACGTTGTGATATCGTCACAGGCCAACAAGTAACTGATTGCTAGCAGTTGGTGACCAAACTGCGTTTTTTGCTCTTAAAAAAACACCACAACATTTGTATTGCAGGCCTCAAGCACACCATAGATGTGTGTTTTTTGTTGTTTTTGTATTTTCAACTTGTATTGTGCGGGCTTGAGTCTGGGTCTTGGTGGATGGGGCCTCTTGAAAAACCTCGGTTACTGGCTTTTCTCTCTTTTGGTAGGTATCAGTTTTTTTTTATTGATAAGTTCTTATGGACTGTTGGTTTGGTATGGGTTACTATTGGATTGATCAGCTCAGGGCTGTCGATTGGATATTTAAAGTTTTTATTTATGTTTTTAGTAATTATACCCAAAAAGAGGTATGGTTTTATGGAAGTTTTTGAAGTGTTTAAATATTTGGAAATGAACTTGAAGGTGATTGCATATTTGTCGGTGTCTTTATATTGTCTGGGTGGTTTCAAAACGAATTTTCATTAGTTTAAATATAGTTAGGTCCACTACATCATAAATAAGCCATCGAACTAAAATTCGTTTGGCACTCTAAACTGTTTTTTTCTTCTTTAATTTATCGAATTTTACAAAATCTTTAACCACATTAGTTAATCACGGCTTATTTAATCATTCTGCTAATGCAAAAAAAAAAAAACAATTTTATTTCTAATTTTTCAATTTCAATTTCAATGAGAGGTTTCATTTTCATTACAACGATATCCTATTCAATATCAATACAATTATGGAAATTTGATACAAAAATGATGAAAATGCAGTCACAGTTCGCAAAACTGAAGACGAAAAAATAAAAAAAGGTGATCACAAATGCCCAACGAGATTGTGTACTTTCACACCTTTAGACATTTTTTTAGCTCGCGATGCTCCACAATCGATTTAATATGTAAAAGATGAAGTTATAGAGAAAATTTAGCTGCGAATTGGAATGAAACATATCTTAAAAATGACATAGTGCTGCAGTCGTAGCTTTGGTTTTAATGGCATACTTTCCACTCTACAATGAATTAAACATAAATTGATTTATTTTATTTTAATACTCGTTCTTCTTAATATCAAAATGAAATTTCTTATTAGAAAATCCTATCTATCCGAAGTCAATATCTTTGGGGGTTTTCTTTGTATGAATTTTTAGTAAAATATATCGTATTTTAATTAAATTTTGTGTCAATTAGGAAAGAAACATCAATTTTAGTTCTTAAAATATTTGAGTTGTAAACAATTTTGTTTTTTCTGTTCCTGTATGACGAAGGACAATACTTGTCTTGTACTTTAACGAACGAATACGAACATAATTAGATTAAAATCATTTTTTTGTTCGTAAAATATTTGAGGTGACAATTGTTTTTTTTTTTCAGTTTTTTTTTTATTTATAAGAAAACCGTTATTTTTTAACTTCCCATGAGAAGTTATTGTAATGGTTCCGATTTGTCAAATTGAAAATTTTGACATTTCTCGACGTTTCAAGGTCCCTAGAGTCAAAATAAAAGATTTTTAGAAAGATGTCTGTGCGTGCGTGTGTACGTACGTTCGTACGTCCGTACGTCTGTACGTTCGCGACGTTTTTTCGTCGTTCAAAGCTCAAGAACCAGAAGAGATATCGACTTCAAATAAATTTTGTTATACAGATAATAAGGCCGAAAGATGCAGAAAGGGCTCTCAAGAAAATTGCGTGGGTGGTTTTTTTACCATAGCAGTTTAAAAAAAGGTGAAAATTTTGGTTAAACCTAAATACCTCATGAACCAATGACGCTAGAGACTTGAATTAAATTGTATGTTATATATTGTAACGTGATACAAAACAATTATATTTTTGGAAAAATCCAATTAACGGTTTTTTTTATAAATCAAAAAAACTGAAAAAAAAATTTGTCACCTCGAAAATTTTACGACTAAAATATGATTTCATCTCCAAAACAATTTTTTGCAACGAAGAATAATGTTTTTGACATCTGATAAAATTTTGAGAAAAATCTAACTGACAGTTTTTTTATAAAAAAATAAAATCCTAAAAAAAAAACATTACTCCTAGTTGGTAAAAATTGAATTTCGACTCAAATATCTTTTCAAAAACTTGAGATTAAGGCTTCAAACATTTTTTATCTTATAAGAAATATTGTTTTCAATATTCTGAAAAATGTTGAGAACAATCGAATTGACAGTTTTAAAAAAAAAATAAAAACCTAAAAAAAAATAATAAAAGTTGGTAAAAATTGATTTTCGACTCAAATATCTTTTCAAAACTTTGAGATAATGGCTTCTAACTAATTTTAACTTATAAGAAATATTGTTCTCAACAATAGGAAAAATTTTGAGAAAAATCGAATTGACAGTTTTTTGTACAAAAAATAAAAACCTAAACAAAATTTATAAAAGGTGGTAAAAATTGATTTTCGGCTCAAATATCTTTGAAAAACTTGGAGATATTGGCTTTAAACTACTTTAATCTTTCAAAAACATATTGTTGTCAACATTCAGTAAAATTTTTAAAAAAATCGAATTGACAGCTTTTGTACAAAAAATTAGAAACCTAGAAAAAATTAACAAAAGTTGGTAAAAATTGATTTTCGACTCAAATATCTTTTCAAAATTTTGAGATAATGGCTTCTAACTAATTTTAACTTATAAGAAATATTGTTTTCAATATTCGATAAAAATTTGAGAAAAATCGAATCGACAGTTTTTTTTACTAAAAATAAAAACCTAAAAAAAAAACATTACTAAAACTTGGTAAAAACTTACTTTCGACTCAAATAGCTTTTCAAAAATTACAAATATTGGCATCAAACTTATTTTATTTCACAGAAAATATTGTTTTCGATATTCATAAATCATTCGATATAAAAATCCAACAGCCCGTTTTTCATAAAAAAATAAAATCTACAAAAAATAGTTCGCAAATTTGGTAAAAATTGATACATACGAGTATTGACTACCTTCAAAAGGGAAGAACAATCAATGGGGAATATTATGCCAACTTATTGGACCGATCCAAGAAAAAAGTTCTTTTCCACCAAGACAATGCAAGGGTGCACACATGTGCAGTTGCCATGGCAAAAATCCATGAATTGGGCTATGAATTGCTCCCTCATCCACCCTATTCTCCAGATTTGGCTCCGAGCGACTACTTCTTGTTCCCAAACCTGAAGAAATGGCTTGGTGGAAAAAGATTTGACTCCAATGATGAAGTCATCTCGCAAACAAAGGCCTATTTTGAGGACCTCGACAAAAAATTGGAGAAGCGTTGGACAAAGTGTATAGAGCTCAAGGAAGACTACGTTGAAAAATAAAATTATTTTTTTATCAAAAAATCTGTGTTTTATTCCAAAAGTCACGGACTTATTGACCCGCCCTCGTATAGACAAACTTTTAAGCAAGACAAATCGACAGACGGGATGGGAAGTTATCAGTGTAGGTCGCATCCCAGCCTCTTTTTTTGTTTCAAAATTATATCGGTTTGGTATTACGACGCAATATATAATACAAAATTTCATTCACGTCGCTAGCGTTATTGGTTCGTGAGATGTTTTGGGTCAACAAAAATGTTCACTCTTTTTTTAAATTGCTAAAAACCACTGACGCAATTTTTTTGCAAGTCCTTTCTGTATCTGTATTACAAAATTTATTTGAAGTCGATATCTATTCATCAGTTATATCAGTTTTTGAGATATAAACGACGAAAACAGTTTCCCGAACGTACGGACGTACAACGTACGTACACTACACACGCACGCAAGGACATCTATCTAAAAATCTTTTCTTTTATAAGTCTAAAGCATCATTCACATGAGCGCGACCAACGAACGACGAATGAATTACAAAATGTGAGTTTATATACGTTTGAAGACATATTTCCACACAAATTCTTAACAAAACGATAGCAATATAGTTTCTATTTGATTTATGATGCATACTTTTACTTTTCAATATCATATATTAATAAATTTAAGAAAACAAATTTATTCGTCGCGAAAAAAATTATAGTTGATACGAACTGTCAAACTTTATTCGCGTTCCACATTATCCACACTCGCAACGAATAAAAAAATCGCGCGTACTTAACCTAAAAAAATCGTTCTTGTTTTGGTTTCGGTGGTGAATGTCAAACTTCATTCGCGACGAATTAAAAACTCTCATGTGAAAGAAATGTCAAAATCGACGAATATTCGTTCATTCGTTGGTCGTTCGTCGTGCTCATGTGAATATTGCTTTACATAAATATTAAAACTACAAAAGTTGGTGCTAAAATAGTAGTTTCGACAGCGCTGCCCCTATATTAATCATTGAAACTGCACTCCAGAATTCTATTTAAGCCTTTATCTATGAATCGGTTACATTTAACTGCATTTGTACGAGTATTTAAACAATTATTTATTTCCACATTAATATTTTGCATCTACACACATTAACCATACTGCTGCAGATTCTTGAATTGGTTAAAAGAAATTAAATTAAAAGTTTAACTTTATTTAAAATTGTTTACATTTGAGAGAGTAAGTATTGTATAAACATTTTATAGATACAAACTTTAAGTTGTATCTATGTATGTATATGCAAAGATTGGAGAGAAGTAAAAACTAAATTATTCTCTCAATATTATTTTTGTTGTTGTTGAACAGAAATTTAAACAGGTAGATTGATTTAATAACAAATATTTAAATCAGAGGTACTAAAGTACCCACCATACCTGTTGAATAAGGTGTTGTGTATCTTTGAGATAAAAAGAAGCAGAAAAAAAAAGATATACAAAAAGCGTATAACCAATCAAGTTCCTGTTTTGTTTGATTTTCTTTGGAATCAGATAGAACTATTACTATTTTTTTTTTTTTTTTCAAAGTTTTCGTTATTGTGTTTTGTTCGGTTTATGTTGATAATTTCATTGACTGGTTTTTATAATATTTTTTCTTGTCGTAGATAGTTTCTGTAGTTTTATTTTTGAATGGAATGTGTTATGAATTAGTGGGGGATTTTTTTAAATAATAAACCCTTAGTTTGAAGCGCAATTGATTACGTGGTTAGGTACATTATAAGGTTCTAGTGAGATTTATTTGTTTTTGCTACAGGAACAAGTTTAAGGCAAACAAATTTTTAGTTGGCAGATTATTGTTTATGTAATGAATCTAATTGTTTTGAGTTTAATTTGTTTTTCTTTTGATAATTTAATTTAAGGGCTATACATTGTCAGAGTACGTTTAATTGGGGTTTTATAAACGGAAGTTCTTTTCAGGTTATAGTAAACATCACATAAAACACATATGTATGTACAAAAATCTACTATAAGCTATCTGACACAAACAGTTTTGTCTGTCTGGTTTTAAACAGACTTAGAATAAAATATTTGTCACATCGAATATTTTACGAACAAAAAATGATAGTACTTCCAGATTGTTGACATCTTTTAAAATTTTGAGAAAAATCGATATATGTACATACATATGTTTTTTTTTACACCAAATAGAAACTTAAAAAAAGCAACTGAAAGATTTTCAATTCGAATATCATGGAAAAAATTAAATTAAATGCCTTAAAACTAATTTTATCGTATACAAAATATTTTCTTCATCGTTCAGTTAAATTTTAGAAAAATCCAACAGTCAGTTTTTTTTTATAAAATATAGAAATACACAAAATCGATTAAAATAAACGAATGAAAGTATAAACTTCAAAATGATTTCATTCTGAAAAAACTTTTGTTGTTAACGTAAGATATTGGTCTTAGAAAAATCCAATCCGTTTTTTTTATATTAGAAATAAAAACTTTTAAAAAATGTTACTAAATTCGGTAAAAATTGGCTTTAGACTAAAAATGTTTGAAAAAAAACCTAAGCAAAATACTGTTGCTTAATTATTAGTAATTCTTTAGAAAACAATAAAAAAACAACAAAAACCTGATACGAAATTGTTTTTGACTCAAGTATTAGGAGAAAAATAAAAGAAATTGACTTTAAATTTAATTATCTCCCACAAAATATTGTTATTAATATTTTGTGAGGTTTTTAGAAAAATCGACAGACGGGCACGTAAGGGAAATTATCAATTTGGGTCGCATCCCAGCCTTTTTTAAACTAATTTTTCAATTACTAAGCTCTAAATAAATACATAATTAAAAAATCCAAGTATACCTTTTATTTTGAATTTATCGATTTCTAATTGCGACCTATTGGAACTACTTATGTACATACATACATTGTACATACATATATGACAAGTTTTGCATTCTAAAAAAAATTCGAACCCGAGATTTTAATCAAACATGACATTACGATGGTAGAAAAGTCGAAAAAGTGGGTCCTCCGATTCCGTTCGTCTGTCTGTCCTGGCCCCTACTGCCCAAACCATTGGGCCGATTGAATTCAAATTGTTGATTTAAGATTTTAAGCCGATTCGCGTTAGGCGTTTTTTTAATTTATTTTTAAAGACTAAAGATTAACAGTAGTCCCCATACAAATTTTTAGGTCAAAAATCGAAAATTCGAATTTTCTTAAAAACGAACCTACCTATAGTTTTTTTTTTTAATTGTCTCTTAATTTTTTTTCTTATGGATTCTTTCAATTAAAAAAAATGTTCAATGTTTTCAAGTTTTCTCAGCAATTGATCAACCGATTTCAATAATTTTTCTTCTGCACAAGTTCTTATATATATATCTATATATGTATGTATATTAAACATTTTTTTTTTCAAAATACATGAAATATTTTCAAGCAGACTCTTTGAACACGTGAGCAAGCTCGTGTTACCAGGTAGAGCATTTTATTTAAAAATGTTTACGTTCATTTTTTTCTTGATACCCAAAGAGTCTTATGAACTACAGACACTTTCAACTTTAGTTTTTAAAGTGATAATTCCCAGGAGAAAATAGGTTCAAAATAACGATGAATGACAAATATGTACATAAGTCAACCATTGACAAAATTTTTTTAAGGTATAAAATTCAAAATAAATGTTTTAATTGATAAAATTGTTTTTGTTTGAATTTGAATTTTAATTTGACATTGGTTAGTACATATCAAAACATTTTTTAACATTGTAGTCAAGCAAAAAACTTCTCCAAAAAATATATTAAATTATTTTTTAAACATCGAATTCAAAGTCATAGTTATTGGTTCAGTCTGTAAGATAATATATATTTGTCATCACAAACAGGTCAAGTTTTCTTTTATTAAAAACAAATACCTAGAAAAAATACTACTATACATTTTTTAAAACTGATTTTACACATGAATATGTTGAGAACAATAAATATATTTAATTCAAATTCGTTTTAAAAGCATAAAGTATTGCTTTCGACATTTGATAAAATTTGTATAAAAATTTAATTGACAGTTTTCTTACAAGCAATAAAATACTACCAAAAATACCCCTAAATTAGTTCAAAGTCACAGATATTTCAAAAAAAAGTTTAACTACTTTTCAAGGTTTTTTGAATGACAATTTCGTTTATTGCAAACAAACAAATATTTGAATGGGACTGAAAATTTTGACAAATGCCCACAATAAAGGCCCCTAGCATCCTTATTAGTTATTTTTTGAAAATACCTTTTTTTTCAGAGCTTAATTAGTGGATGTCAATATCTCACGAACAGAAAATACTTTCGACATATAATTACATACATTTTCGGGGAGACATCATGACGTTTTACCGAAATGGTAGGAATTTAAAAACAATCATATTGAATTTTCTTTACACAATAAAACTGTAAACAAAATATTCTGTTAGTTATTGTGAAGTTACCAGTGTGGGCCTCAACCAGACTTTTAGTTTTAATCCAAGAAAACATTTTCAGAGTGGTAAACTTGCACCTATACCAGAAAATCATCCGTTTTTTTAATAGTACCCGGTTTTAAGTGCGTAGGACTGTCATGCCATGGGTCTTTGGCTCAATCCCTGACTGTGCCACCCAATTTTTTTTTTTTTTTTTGACGGGTACTGCCGTTTGCAAGAAATTGACAGATCTTTGGAGTAATTGTTGTCATGAAAAGTGCTTTTGTAAGTTATCCATTCGGATTCATCCTTGACGTTACTTGCAGACAGGAATAGTTAAGAGTTGTCACTAGTCACTAGGCCCTGGTTCTTTAAGAGCTGTTTCGTCTCTTAACTTGTTTGCCTTTTTGTTCAGATTTTACAACTTAAAGAATAAAGGATTTGAACGATCTTTTTTAAAAATGTGATGATATGATTAAAAAACCGTCGTTAATGATACCTTTCTGATACCTTTTTATGGAGCACAGTCCTATATTTTTAAGGCAAAATTGAAATAGATTTTTAAAAATAAAGATTTTTCTCAAAGGCCAAATTGTAATAGATTTTTTAAATTAAAGATTTTTCTCAAAGGTGAAAGTAGAGGAATGCCGTCAATCATGTAAGTGAAAACAGTTTAGCCAGAATAAGTCGGAAATCGATAGCTGGCTGGAAGAAACTTTTTAATTCAATTATGTATGTTCCTAAATACATACATACATACATATATGTACATATATGTATGTAAGTAAATAAAAACTATTTTATCTTTTTTTTTTAAACAAAAACATTGTTGCAACTTTGTCTGTTGACTAATTTGCATAATTGGTTTCTGAAATAAAATGTCTCTTTTACTAGCATTTATACAAATTAAAAAAAATTCTTAAGCATTTTTGTATTTGAATAATTATAATAAACGCAACTGATATAATTTTAAAACAATTGAAAATATATATGACACTGAAAATAAATAGGTGCAAATTTTAAGCAAAAAAATCTTAAATTGCAAATTTTTATTTAAATTCTGTTCATTTCTTTTAAATTATACCATTATATTATTGCTTTACTGTTGATAAAAGATACAATTTAGCTTGTTGTATTGTCATAAACAACTCAAATTTAATTGGCTCTTTTCTATTGAAATGATGTTGTTCTATATCACAGTGATGGCAAACCACTGGCACCCGTACCATATTTATGTTTCAAATCGTCGATATAAGACGTGATCATAATATAAACAGGATTAAAATGCATTTTTGCTCAAATAGTACACAAATTTCGCTGGGAATTTTTTAAAAATATTTAACATTTTAAAGTATTCTGTAGAATAAAAAGAAATGAGATTAATTTGTTTTAAAGTATTTATAGGATCTTTTGAAAAATTTGGGATTACTAGTATATTGTTATACAAAATTAAGCGGGTTTCAAAAATTCAGAAAGAATTTTGCTATACATCCACCAGGAAATAATAATGTCAAGAAAAACATATTAGCTTTAATAGGTTCGCCAGCGCTGATCTAATAGATGAATTAAAATATTCTTCCTAATTCTGCGACACTATACAGGGTTTCCCATATTAACCTTCGTGTTGTAACCGTAGAAAATAAACATACATTTCTGAAGTCACTTTCAGCGGTGAACTCAATAAGTTTTAATTTTCTAACTCCTTAAATTAGAAAACAAGTACCCGCAAAAGAAAAGATTAAGTTAAAACTCTTTTAGTTTTTTCAAGTTTTAACGTAAAATTAATTCTAGTAAGTCATGACTTCCTTCTGGGGTTGAGTACGATTGATCGCATTTTAAAATCTCGTTTTAAAAATCTCGCATTAGAAAATCTCTTATATCAAAATCTTGCAAGTACCAAACCTTGCATAATCATAGCCCGCTACACAAAAATCTCTCAAACTAAAAACTCGAATTAATAAATATTGTATTTCCATGTGAGATTATAGATTTGCCTTAAATTGCTTATGCGTAATCTGCTGCCAGATTTTGATACAGCGAGAATTTTATGTACGAGAGAGTTTTATTTCTGATAAAACTAGATTTTGCTATCCGATATTTTGTGATGCGAGATTAAAAAAAAACGAGATTTCGTTACAAGAGATTTTAGTTTGCGTTCAATCGTACCGCTCCTTTTAAGGGCGAAACACCCTGTAAAAGTTGACCAAGAAACTTTCGCATGGAATGCGAACGTGCACATATGTACATATGAGCTTCTTCCTACTTTGTGTGTAAACTGTACAGTATTGTATATTGTAGGTACACAAAATGGCGACATTATTCGTTTCGAACACATTTTGACACTTTGCTTGACCCTGGCCAGTCCAATAGACTGAAGTAAATTGAAAGCAATTTACGTCTGTAATTGTCCCAATCAAAAAAGAATAAAATATTTTTTAAAGAAGAAAAAAGTCTCAATAGAGGAATGTTAGCTTAAATGCGAAGAAGAAGATGAAGAAAAAACACATCTTACTAATTAACTTCGTTAACACTTTTTTTTTGCAAAGTTTTTAGCACGACTATACCGAATTGCCACTGGCACTTGAGCGGAAATAAATAAATAAAAGCGTTTAAATTGAAACTGTTTTTATTATTTTATTTTTTTTTTCTTCAGATGAACGCAACTTTATCATTTTCTAACGGTTCTTTTTCTAATTGGTTATTGAGATTAATGACCAGAAAATTTAAAACAAAAAGTATAATTTCTTATCGTTTCTAAAAATCGGCTCTCCACAAAAATGACATCAAAGAGGGTGTGTTTTTGTGGATGCTATGGTTGACCAAAGGTTAAGGCTCTATATGAATCAACAAGATCAGTTATCAAAAGCAATTGACAAATTTATTTGGCTTCTGTTCTAATGCGAACTGAATTTGTAAGAAAAAAAAAAACAATTCAATAACTGTACAAACAAAATAATTAATTGTGATGATATTTTAATTTATTTGTACGCTAACATATAAGTTCGATACAAAAAAGCTTAGTGTTCAAAAGTTTGACATTGATTAACCGTTAAATACGTATAATCTGACAATCTGAGAAATATTAAATGCGTAAGGTTTACAATACACATAAAAGAGACTGCGGATACTGCATTCAAAAAAGAACTTGGAACAATTTTTGAAAATAATTGTTTCTTGAAATAATATAGGATTTCCTGTAAGGAGTTCCATTCATATTGCAAAAAAAGAGTATGTTTGAAGAGAAATCAATGGATTTTTCTTTTATCGTAAGGACGAAGGTATGCCATTAAGATGGAAAACAATATCAGCCAAATGGTCACCACCTTTTCATGAAATTTTCAAGACCAACTAGCATATTTGCGGGTCGTCGATAACTTCACGATTGTGGATCATTGGTATAGAAATTATCCTTTGAGGTAATTCCAAAGAATAAAGTCAAGAGCTGTTAAATCACAAGATCTTCCTGGGCAATTGATGTGATCAACTCTTCGAAAAATAAAAAGATCAGAAAACTTTGCATTGCAAAACTGTGACTGTAGTAAGTGTTAATAATTTCAGTCAGTTTCTTAAGCTTTTGTCGTTAGGTTTTAAATAATGACGTCGTTTGTACTTCTGAATGTAAAAAGATAAGGTAAAGCTTTAATACAAAATATGTATTGTATGTATTGACAGGTTTTATGTAGCAAAAACTACTGTATGTTTGTCGTTGAGGTAGGCTTGTTCAAAAATCAAAAGCAAAGTCTTCAGTTTTAATCAAAGTGCAGCAATTTTGTTCCCCATATTAGATTTTTTAATGTTAGTCACACCCCTGAAGATATATTGCCTATGGTGTGGGTGAGCCGGTTTTATGCCTAAATTTCAGGGTACCCAGTTAAACCGATACGTTTGATAAAAGCTAAACAAATTGTACAATATTTTATACTAATTATTAACGTTCCTATTCGAGATACCATTTATCGTCGTTTATATCTCAAGAACCAGTAGAGATATCGACTTCGAATAAAATCAAAAAAATGAAAAAAATATTTTTCGAAAATTAGTTCGAATATTTTACGAACTAAAAATGATTTCACCTCAAAAATAATTTTATGCAACGAAGAATAACGTTTTAAACATCGGTAACATTTTGAGAGAAATCGAAGTATATATGTATGTATGTAGGTGTTTTTTCAAAATCTTAAAAATACTAAAAGTTTGTAAAAATTGATTTTCGACTTAAATGTCTTGGCAAAAATTCAAGATAAATACTTCAAACTAATTTCATCTTGTAAAAAATCTTGTTTTCAACATTTAGTACAGTTTTTATAAAAAGTTATCACTTGAATAAATAAAAGTGTTGACTTGAAAATGATTCCATTCTGTGCTAAATTTTGTTATTAAAATAAGATAATGATCTTCGAAAAATCCGGTCTGTATTTTTAATATAAGAAATAAAAACTGTCAAAAAATGCTACTAAAATTGTTAAAAATTTTCGACTAAATATGTATGTAAGAAAAACGAATTTTGAAATCAAACTTATTTTATCATTTGTAAAATATTGTTGCTAACTAAAAGTTGATTTTGTAAAAAAAAAATTGACAATTTTTTTTACAAAACTCAAAAACCTAAAAACAACAAAACCTGAAAAAGACAGTCTTATTTTAAAAAAGAATACAATTTAAAACTTTAACATACAACTTTGTGAATTTTTTAAAACTTTAAAAAATGTTGAATAAAAAAAGGCCTAATGAACGGCAAAAACAGGTACAATCTATACAAATGTCAAATGTAATATTTTCAAAGCCCTTATCCGAAAATTTATTGAAAAGAATTTAAGTTCAAGGTAATATCATATCCATTTGAGATCTTCAATATTTTTATATAATTAATATAATTTAAAATTCAATTTTATCACAACTATAAAAATAACTTTTATTTAATAATTCAGATTCAATTAACTCAAACGAAAAATTCATGACGAGTATAATTCCAACTTTAAATCAACTAACTTAATCTAAAACCTAAAAAAAAAGTACTGCATGTTCATTCACTTAATAGCTTTAAATATAATTAAATACTCTGTGTTAAGCATGCAATTAAGTTGTGTTATAATGCACCATTAAGGTTAATGACTTTTGATATTTTTTTCTAGTCAATCTGAGTTTTTGTTTGTAATATTGGTTCTAAAGAAAAATGTTTTGGATTCATAAAAAAAAGAACTCGAAATTTTAGTTTAACTTAAAGTGAGCCTCGCAATACTCATCCTTAACTTACAGACTATAAGATTTTTGACCTCATTTTTTTTTTAGAAAGGAAGTTTATATTTTAGAATGAAAATAGATGAAACTTAATTAATTTACGAACGAATGTTAGACTAATGAAGGATGTCCAGTATATTTTGCACAATCCTGAAAAATGTATACTACATTCATCAATTCATCAATGGTGTCCTTTTCATTAAGTTATTAAATTTTCTAATAAAACAATGATGTTCTACGAGTAGAAGTTTTTATGAAAAATTCTTAAACTACATATATCCAGTTTAATATTTTACTTGTGGGCCATCAACTTTAACGTACCGATTTTGGTGGATCAACTGAGGATCAACGGAGGTTCAAATATAAAATTTGCCACATTCGTTGAGTGAACGAATGTCGAAGCTTTAGCTATGCTCTTCATCTGCGGTGGAGCGACCAAGATGAGGCCGATACACGCCGACTTGGTATTCAAAACTGGAGACAAGTAAGCTGACGTAGTTTATTACATGCGGCCCACTAGCAACCCACTCCTGGCTAAAGAAATAAAAAAGAACAATGTAAGAGTAAGTGAACAGAAGGTACTAAAGGTTTTTTTTTTTTATTTCGTTCAAAGACTTGTGATACTTGCTATCGTTCAATTAAAGTATATGCAAATGTTTTTAACGAAAGAAATGTATGAAACCTTGTTTTTTGAAAATAGGGTGCGCACATACGATTATGTGCTTGCTGCAGCCTAGAGTCAGAGACTCAATCCACGAACATCAACTCACCATCGATCTCCATAGCTAAACATTTCACGCTATAGCCTGAGAAGAATTCTTCAACAAAGATCTCGGATTTTATAACTCACCCCTTAGATACAATATTGCAAACTTATTCTTATGCTTGTTTTTTTTTTTTTAATTTATTGTTATGTAAATCATTAATTGATTTAAAGTTCCCTTTTGTAAAAAGATTTATATTTGCATATATTGACAGGTTAATTGGACTTATTAAGAAAACACGTCCATGTCAGTACATATAAACATGAACGCTCATACATAAAGTAAGACAAATATGTAGTTACTTTGTCTTTATAGTATAATTAGACTGAAGGTCCTTCAAATAAATATATATTTTATACCTATGTATGTACAAAAGCTTTGAAATATATCTTTGCATTCTGAATGTCATCTACAATTGTACTTTAATTGCAACAAAATGATGTCCAATGAAGAAAGAAAAAAATAAATAAAACAAACCACAATCATACTCATATCGTTTGCTTTTGTTAAGCTTGTTCTGTGGTTTTTGACGAGTCTGACAATAATAATAAAAATAATTTTTTAAAGCGCTGCTCTGCGCTGATTCTCTTACATCCATCAAAGATTCAACAACACTAAGTATCGAAATATATGTATATGTATATGTAAATTTGCACATTCAATTGAAACTATTACCATTTCAATGTTTGAGATTGAGTTGTGCAACAAGATGTTCAATTTAGCAACAAAAACTATCTATACAAAACTATCTATGTATCTACGAGTAGAGTAAAAGTAAGAAATCATATATTAGCACAAAGTGGCGGCATTCTTTCTAAGAATTCTCGTACATGTAAATTATTCACTTAGTTCTTATTTATTTATTATTATTACTTATTTTATTTATGAAAGTAATATTCATGCAATAGATGGATAAGATACTCGTATCTTGTTATGCGTAGATTCCAATACAACAACACAAAAAAAAACTAAAAACTTAAAAGATTTTAATTGCTTGAAAAAATATTTTAATACTTTAAACAGTGTAAAAGTATGCTGTTAAGGTAGACCACCTCTATTTTATCAAAAACTGGAGTTTTTCTGTATTTGATTTTAATAATAAAATGAAATTAAAAATTAAAATTTGTTTAAAAATATGTAAACAGAAAGAACACAGAGCTGAAGGATATAAAAAAAAAAAACATTTTCTATTTGTTTTATATTAAAATGTTTTTCTGTAGCATTGTCATTAGCATTCATTCTTCATTGATCATTATTATTTTCCTTTTATGTTTTTTGTTTATATTTTTATCAATTAAATTAAAATATCTAAATAAATGAAGCTTTGTTGTTTCAATTAAAATAGTTATATCTCAAGAATAATATAGTGTTACTTGTTAAATTTTTCTTCCCCTGCATAGCAGGATATCTATCGAAAAAATGCACAGAAAAGGTCTTACAGATTTTTAGTTTTTTATAATTCCAAAATCCAAAATTTTTAAACACTTTTATTTGTAAGGATTGATATCCACGTCAAATTAAAAAAATTATGAAATATAAGTTAAGCGCAAAATACCTAGTTAAAGAAAGTCCTTTCCCTCTTCGACGCGGCTTCTTAAAGGGCAGGTCCACCACTACTAATCTTACCCAATTTGTCTACTAAACTCTCCTTGCTCTAGAAAAAAGTCTCAAAGTTGATGTCATAACCACTGATTTTAGTAAGGCCTTTGACAAGATCTCCACCACCACCAAATTATCAATTTAAAACTGAAAGCTCTTGGTTTTCCAAGGAAATCGTTACCTATGAAATCGTACATATAAAGTTGTTTTTATAAACACGGTATCTGATCCAATCTTTGCATCCTCAGGGTTCCTCAGGGTAGCCATATCGGCCCAATCTTATTTATACTTGTCATCAATGGCGTTAGTAGCATCATTTCCTTTTCTGATATTTCCATCTATGCTGACGACATTAGTAACAAAAAACTTTCTAGAACTTAATATAAAAAAATGCCAATCTATGACCTTCTCCCGTAAACTTTCACCTTCATTTCCTCCAACCTATCATATCCGTAATGTTCCTGTCCCTATTGCATCCTCTATTACTGATCTTGGCTTAATATGTGATAACGAGCTTAATTTCCGATCTCATATACATAGACCATATAATTGCAAAAGCGAGTTCTTCTCTTCGTTTTATCAAACGTTGGTCTAAGGAATTTAACGATCGCCTTAGTCCTCATGTATCGCTAACATACTTATGTCAGACCTATCCTTGAATATGCTAATCGAAATTAGTCACCGTTTCAATCGAAGCAGTAAACGGAGATTTCTGCGATTTGCCTTGCGTAATTTGCCTTGGTCTCATTTCTTAATCCTACCCTCTTACGAAGACCGCTTTCAATTTTTAAGCCTGCAAACGCTTTTTCATAGTCGTCATATCGCTGATTTAGTAATCGCGGGTAAGATGCCGCATTTTTTGAAAATTCAATGTAGTTTTTATTTTACAAAAAACAAACAATTTACAAAAAATAACAAATGTGGGAGAGATGCTGCATATTAAAATCATTGCATTTTAATAATTGATTTTACTTTCAAATATTTTTTGTAGTTCTTCATTTCCACAGCCTGTGCATTATATTTGTAATTTGTAATTTGTATTAACAAAAAACTAACTAGAAGAGAATATATGGAATAAGGATATGTGGACAAGTTATTAACAGTTTAAGATTCGCAGACTATATATTTATATTCAAGACATGTAGACGGAATTAACTACCTTTTGTAAAAATTATGGACTTTAAATAAACAAATCGAAAACTAAAGTCATGACACAAAATACGATACAGCGTTGGACAATGAAAATTTATTATATATTTGAGACAAATAAAATCATTTTAGGGCCAAGAAAATAAAAAAAATAACAGACAGAAATAATTACAAATTGGCCAAAGGGCTTCTGAAACTAGACAAAACATCGTTTCCGCTTCGATTTTTGCAGCAAACTAAAAAACTTTCATATTTAGATAAAGTGCTAGAAACAACCTAGGAACAAATCCCGTTACATATCCGATATAACCAATTCTTCGCCCTAACAAAAACTGTCTGGATGACAAGAAGTATAAATTTGGTTGAGTGCATTTATACCCGAAGCTCCATCACTCCCGCAATTATCTTAATATAAAACTAAAAGTTAACTAATCAAATTTGAATATAAAGGGTGTCCCAAAATTAACGCAAGATTTGAATTTGCCGCCATTTGTGCAGTGAAGTGTTGGCAACCCTGAAAAAAAAGCAATTTGACAGCTAACAGCATAGGGTTATTAAAAATGCAGCGTTACACGAGAGAACAACGTGTCTTCATTATTAAAGAATATTTCAAAAATAGTGAAAGCTTGGCGGCTGCAGTTCGAAAATTTCATACAAAATATGGTCGGAATAGTGTTTTAACTTCGTCAACTGTGAAGAGATTAATTGAAAAATTCATGGGGACTGGATCCGTTGGAGACGCCAAACACACCACACACCAAAAACAAGCCGTTCAAATGTGAATGTCGAAGCAGTGCGTGAGAGTGTTGCTGATAATCCAGGAACCTCAATTCGACGTCGTGGACAAGAATTACAAATTTCAAAAACCTCTCTACAGCGTATACTCACCAAAGATCTGTGTCTTCATGCTTACAAAATTCAATTAACACAACAATTGAAGCCTAATGACCATGGACAGAGAAGAGAGTTCGTTGAATGGATTATTGAACATCAACAAATGGACCCTGATTTTTCGAGCAAAATCATCCTAAGTGATGAAGCACATTTTCATCTTGGCCTCCTCCTCCTCCTCCTAGATCGTGTGATTTACCACCATTAGACTTCTTTTTATGGGGTTATTTGAAATCACAAGTCTATGTCAACAAGCCCACAACCACCCGTGCATTAAAGGAGGAGATTCAACGCTGCATCAACGAAATTCAGCCACATTTATGCAGAATGGTCATGGAAAATTTCAACAAAAGAGTGCGCATGTGCATGGAAAGCCGTGGAGGCCATTTGTCCGATGTGTTATTCCATACATAACCCTATCCTATGTATTTTACGAGTCAATAAAAATATAACTATCAAAAGACTAAAAACGGCGTTTTCTATTTAATTCAAATCTTGCGTTAATTTTGGGACACCCTTTACATATACTAACTTGAATGTTTTGGTACTGAAAAAACAGTCGAATCTATCTACATAAGCAACACACAAGCGCACAGTTAGTTGTGCACTTGGGCGTATGCGTACTTATTTTGTTGAATTTTGAATTAAAATAAAAAAAATGTTCAATGTTACACAAACGGAGAATTTGATGATTATTATCAAATTATCATCGGATTTACTTTGACTAAGAAATAATATTTTGAGCGCGCACTAAAGGGGCTATGAATGCCGTTATAATGATTAAACACAGTGTGATCAATTAGGAAGAGAGGACGGGATAAGAAATGAGATGCCGATGCACATTGGTTTTTAATATCTGCACATTGTAATGAGTGGGAAATATTGATCCTGGTACAGCGTTCCACATTTGTGTAGTGCGGCTAAAGAAAGAATCCCTATAGGGTGAACTGATGAGCATTTCCAGAAGTACGGGTATTACGGTTGAATTGTTTGAGAAATACAACTGCCTATTTCATTAGAGCATTTTTTGTGAAAATATTGATACAGCAATCAATGATAGGCATGAAACTTTGCGGCGGTTTTCAAGATAAGATAATGATAACAAGAACGGACCCCTATCATTTTCAAAGCTCTATATTCTATTTTTGAGTACTAGCCCCAATATGGAAAATATACTCGAATTTTGGACGAATAAAAGCTTTGTATATTATAGCCAGACCAGACGGGATACAAAACTTCTAGCATCGTTGGATAAAACATAAACACTTAACAGCATTTTTAGCGATGTCGAATACGTAATCACTCCACAACAAATGGTTTGTGGTGCACATACCTAGAACTGAAAGCTGTTCCGTCTCCTCGATGCAAGTACCAACCACGAACAGTGGCATTGTGGGAGGGTTACGCTTTTGCGACAGTAGACACCATTGAGTTTTCGAAGCATTGAATTCTACACGTTTTTTGATTCCTCATTGGAAAATGCTGTCAAAATCAGAATTTAATCAGATTATAGTATTCTGCTGTTGGTAGTCCACATTGAAAGAACAAGGATGAGAATCTAGAAACCAATATGAAAAGCTAAGAATACTGTCATTGGCTAAACAATTTAGTGAGTTTGAAGTTTCAGACACATGATCATTTATAAAAATAAGAAAGAGTATCGGAAACAAAACGGAGCCCTGGGGTGCACCATCGTTTATTTTGTGGATACCAAATTTGAACCCGTCCAATACCACTTGAATTAAACGGTTTGAAAGATAATTACTTACCCAACGAAGAAGAGATTCATCAATACCAAATGCATGCATTTTCTATAAGAGAGCTTGATTCCGAACTCTATCATATGCCTTTGAAATATCAAGTGCTATAATCTTACTTTCTCCAAAAGGATGTAACACTGTTCGGTGAGATAAACCATGAGATCACCAGTGGGCCTATTGCTACGAAAACCATACTGCCGGTCGTTAAGAAGCTTTCGTTCTTCATGATATTTCTTTAGCTGAAAATTTATCAGCGTTTAAATGTCCTTGAAAAGAAGGGACGTCAGTGCAATTGAACTAGAGTTAGAGGGTAGGGAAGATTCGCCTTTCTAGGGACATGCTGGGCAATTGCTGTTTCCCATCCACTCGGAAAGAGATCTGTACAATAGCACAGATGGAAAATCTTACACAGTGGTTTTAAAAAACACCACTTCAGAACAATAGCGGAGATAGTACCCGGGCCAGCGGATTTGTGAATGTCAAGATTCCTTAGCAGTCTATTAACTGTACGATGGGCGTATATTTACAAATAATATTTAATACAAAATTGATATATTTTTCAAAAAAAAAATGCAAAAATTCCGTTCTTCAAAGATTTGAATTCAAACGCCAAGAGTTCCAACCCTTTTGCGGCTTTAAATCTAATTTTACTTTTTTTACTCACATATAACTGAGGAGAAGTCATTGCTCTTTTTGTATATCTTTCTGCATATAGACATTTTATTACCCTTTTAATTTACCATGTAAATTATGGCTCCAGCCTCTTGAAAAAATATTGTTCCTAACAGGTGGTGTTATGTATGTACATTACAGTTATAAATATATACATATGTATGTACTTTACAGTGTACACGGATAAGATTTGGTCCAAAGTTATTCGGTCATCGGAAATCGCAATTTTGTAAATATATTCAAGTTATTTATACTTTCTTATTATATGTACAGTACATACCTTTCTTCGTTACCAACAACTTAAAAATAATTTTATTATATCCTGAACTGGTATTTAAATACTTTTAATAACATATACAAACAAATATAATGTACAATTGTATCAATTCCTGTAAAATATGTTAGAATCTTATTTTGATTACAGTGAACCTTAAAAGTTAATATTTATTAGCTTTAAAAAAAACCCGAAACAGTTAAGAAGTGTATTAGGCACTATTTAACGTTACCTTTATACAAAATGTTTGGTCTTAAGAGGCATTGTAACTTTACTCAGCCTCTATTCAGCATTTATTAATACGACATCATAAGTTTACTTATGATTGTTTTATTTTGTATAATGAAAAAGAATACAAACCTGTGACTCGGCCTACTCGAACGCGCTCATTATCATTTAGTTGCAATAAGTAACATAAAATGCTTTTTAAGATTATTTTTTTGGAAGAACGTAAATAATAACGAAAATGAAAATTTGTTGTTTTTTTTATTTTTACCCTTTAAGTTTTTGTAATACTTTAATTATCTTTTTTTTTTTAATATTAATTCATAAAAGGTGGGCCAAATACAACATTCTTTTTAAGAGTTCAATTAAATTATTACAGCAAGAGTCAACATTTCCATTAGTTATGGAACACAACATCGTTTAAGTGGCTGCCTCGACTAGTTTCTTCACAGTAGTGCATTCTGTCATCCCGATTTTTCAAGAACTTGTTGAAGATTTTGGGCTGTTAAGTTCACGGATTGTTTGAATGATATTGGCTTTAAGTGTTTGAATCGTTTCCTAATTTTTATTGTTTTAAAAGCTCTTTTAAATTAAAAATAAGTCTATATTCGTTGAATTCGAGTATTGGTGTATTAATTTATTGTAAGAAAATTGGTCTCTATAGACAAATATTTAAAGTATATTCGAGTATTTCTGATGAACACAATACTTATAACACCCCCTCTTAATCTAATAGATTTATTGTTTACATTCAGAGTTTTTTAACCTAAAATTACATCCAACTTCATAAATAGGGATGGTCTAAATGCAATCCAGAACTTTCTAATACAATTACTCCTTACCATATAGCTTCAGATGCTGCTACACTTAGAGCAATGTATCCTGCTTAACTTGAAGAAGTTACCACAGTATTTTGCTTCAACATGATACACTGTTGTCAAAACCTTTATATATTTTATATAACCGTTTACCGATTTTCGATCAACAATACTGAAACCCAATCTGCATCACTGTCAACCAACCAAGAAACATTTAACTGTTGAGTTCAGTCATGTATTTCTTTCTTTGTTTTATGTCCACTGCAGAAATGAGCTAGTATAAAGGTTCTTTTAAATCATCCTGATTATTACACAAAAGGTTAAGTTGCATTCCACATTCTCTTGCCAAATTTATCCAATCATCACACCAACTTGTTTTGGTTCGTATTACTTGAAGCGCTGCCGCTGCTATCTTCGGAAGCCTATTACTGCTCATCTTCATAACTCTCAAGATGTAATCGACTTGCATTTTTAGGGTTCGTATGAACATAGGTGATAATCCTGATTCCAACATAATAACATAATTGGGTGTATTTGATGGCAGTCTAAAAATTCGTTTAATAAAGTATCGGAGAAGTTTCTCAACTGTTTCGTATTGTTTCGATCCCCAAGTTTGTGCCGCGTAAAACATGACAGACTCAGATACCGTTTCAAATATCTTGAACTTGCTGCTATGTGCTATACTTTTGTTAGAAAAACATCTTTCCAAGTTGCACTTATTGCACTTTTAGCCTTAACTAGTTTCTCTCTTAGATGCATTTCCATGCTCAAATTTTTCGTTAAATGAACTCCAATGTATTTGAATTCCGTGACAACTTCAATGACCTCTCCATTATAGAACCATTTTTCTTTCGCTGAATTGCGGCCTCCTGCTCGTTTAAAAACCAAAATTTTGGACTTATTAAGATTCACCATCAAGTTCCAAAGCTGACAATATTGATACAGGCGCGAGGCGGTTTATCATTAACAATGTCGTCCGCAAACAGCAATGCTTTTATTATTTGTCCGGCGAACCTAGTAAATTTTTTTTTTAATTATTCAATTCTGTTTGAATGAATTTTATGGAATGGATTCCAAATAACACAGCAGTATTCTAATATTGATCTGACATAAGATGAATAGAGCGATTTAAGAGCAAAAGGGTCTTTGAAATCTTTACTATTGCGTTTAATAAAGTCGAAAATTACGTCGAAAAATTGGTGGTTGTTGATCTTTTCGATACGAAACCGTGTTGAAATGGTGAAATCTGTTCTTTCACGAGGAAAGCTAACTTATTGTATATCAATTTTTCGAACAGTTTTGGTATACATGATAATTTACAAATTGGGCGATAATTGTTTATTTGATGCTTTGATCCAGATTTATGAATTGGAGTTAAAAATGATTTTTTCCACACTGATAGGAACTCACCATTAGATAGAGAGCTTTTCAAAATAAGAAAAAGAGGTTCTATTATTGCTAATGCACATTTTTTAAGGATAATCGGTGGTATTTTATCCGGACCTGGATTTATGTCTTCATTCAAACTCAAAAGGCCACTTTCTATTTCAGACATATTTAGCTCTATTTGGCCAATATTCAACTTACAATCTTGAAATAAAAATTCCCTATTACTTGAAGTATGTTGCTTCGTCAGATCTGGTGTAATTTGATTGGAAATAATGAGCAAATGAATTACAAATAGATAAAAGATCTGAATGTGCTGTATCAAGGTAATGCATATTACTAGGAATGCCACAAGAAGATTTTTTGTTTTAATGTAAGACCAAAAACTTTTACTGTTTTTTTTTTTTTAAGGTTTGATTCAATTGTTAAAATATAATATTTAAACAGAAATTTGTTAAGAACATCGAATTCTCGTTGTAATCGTATATAAATACCTTTTAAATTATTATTATTTCCCGATACACGCGCTCGTTTATAGGCCTTGTTTTTTTTATTACATAAATTGCAAAGCCTTATATTAAACCAAGGAGGCTTCGAGTTATTTTTTTACTTGAACTTTTGGTACATACGTATACATATTAATTGCCGATTTCATATTATTATCAATATTTTATTGATAAATCATAGAATTGCGATAAATTGAAAGAATTAAAATTTTCTTGCCACGGAATATCGGACATATGTATAACTCGCTATGCCTTAGCTTTTGTGTAGTTAAATTTTAGCTTATTATAATTTGAAGACTTAACGTACTCATAAAATGAAAAATGTATATCAAGAGCAATATGGTGGATCGAGTTAGAAAAAATTGAATTTAATGATTTGTCTACACTAATAAGTAAATCTTTATCTACAAAAATAAGATCTAGAATACGATTTAAATCATTTTTGCAACAATTTATTTTAAGTAAGTCATAACTTGTAAAAGAATCAATTAATTCGCTTTCAAAATCGAAATTTACATTAAAAGGTAATAGATGAAGCTCTTCGGGATCAAAAACCCATTCTAAATTAGAGAGATTAAAATCACTTAGAATTATAATATGTTCATTGTTTTTAAGATTTGATAAAATATATTCACAATTTTGTACATGTAGAGATTATTATATTATAGAGATCGAGTGAACTTTTTGGCGGTAATAACTTACAATGACAATCAATACATAATTTTTATTAAAATTGATTTTAATTATTATTTGGTCTATATCATATAAATCAAAAGAACGAGAAAACGGCAATTCTAATTCAATACAAGAGTATAAAGAGTTCACTGCTAGTAAAACCCCTCCTCCTCTTTCTAATCCGGTTGTTTGCGGACAGCGATCTTTACGAAAAATGGAATAATTGTTGTTGTTGCAAATTTCTGCATTGTGATGATTTTTTGCTAGCCAAGTTTCTGCGAGAGCAATGAAAGTGAATTGATAAGATGACAAAGACAAGAAAATGTTTTGTAGTTTTGTGCGCATTCCACCAACGTTTTGGTAATAGCCGAATAGCTGATTATGATGATTACATTTTTATCAATGTGACTTCCAAGTAATTCTCGATAAGGTTGATCTGAAATCTACTTGTTGTCATCAATTGGAAATGCTTTTTCTATAGGTCTTTTTCCGGGGTCATTTTGAATTTCTTCTGTTCGCTTCTTAATATAATAGAATCATATTGTTTACCATATTCGATTTTGTTTTGAAGAAAACTTCTTAGCTCACCATAGTCTAAAATCTCAAAATGTTCAGAAAGTTGCTACTTTATTTTCTTGATTTCATGCAGATATTTTTTAACTATAAGTATATCGCCACTTAAAGAACAATATAAAACAACGTCTTCTTGATTGGTTTTCACATAAAAGCAGTAGTCATATCTTGAACCTTGATATCCAGTTCTAAATAAAATTCATTTATCTCTTCATTCCAGCAACAAGAGCTCTGTTTCAGGCCATACAAAAAAGACCTTCTTAACATTTTTTCAGCACATTTTCAGCTTCAAAACCTTCAAGCGTTTCTAAGTATGTTTTTTCTTTCAGTTGTCCATGTAAAAAGTAAGTTTTAACATCTAATTGATAGTAAAATAAGTTCTTCTGGACTCCCACTGTCAAAACAGTGCGAATAGTTGGGAGTTTTGCAAAAGGCGCAAAAGTTCCTTCGAAATTTACCCAATATTTCTGTAGAAATCTTTTAACAGGTAGACTTGCTTTGTATAATCTATTTTGACTTCAAAGGTATGATACCTGTTTCGTCGTCAATTCCCAAACGTGATTTTCCATAGATTGAAGTTCCTGATTCACTGCTTTAGTCCACTTCTTACAGTTTATGATATTCTTGTTTTGAGAATAAGTTTCTGACATCAACATCCATACTTATTTCGTTTGACATTTCATTATAGGCAATAATAACATCTGGAAACTTTCTCGGAACTACACCTCTTTCGCTACGCTTTAATGTTACTACATACATACATACATATGTACATACATTTTCAATTTGATCTTCTTTTCTTACTTTAGCGGTATAATTTTCATTTTCCTCAGCTTGGTTTTCTATGACACATTTTCATCGACACATTCCTCTTCTTCGTTTTTGAGAATTGAGCCTTACTCTCTCAGCTACAGACATTCTCGGCTGTGGGCACCAAGGTTGCGATGTCCCGAAATAGTTCGATAGCCAAAGATTTGATTTGTCCTACTTATAGCCCAATCATGATTGAACTGTCATTCTAAATTTGATATTGACAATTTGGGTTGCCGGGTGCGCACATTACGACGCGACGACGACGACGGGGACCATGAGTGTTATCCGTTAGCATACGAGTATCATGAACTTTTTTAACAAACTAGCGTGGGGCAGGCTCGTTGATTTCAATATAGCAATAGTTTAAAATAAAAAGTACTTACTATGAAAATAAGTTTTCAATACTTCTCAAAATTAAAGCTATTAGTTTTGTTTTGTAGCTTTGATTTAAAAAGAAACTGCTAGAATTTCCACCCTGTATTTAAGTAAGTTCGCTTTTTGAAGTTCATAGTGTCTGAAGAATTGCTTTACTTAAGCGAAATTTAGCAGTTTTCTTTTTGATTTTTGAAGGGTTTGTTCTTGGTTTTGTACATAGTCCCATATGAACTTTTCAATAAAATTAGAATCTTTTATATTTGTGACACCCTGCATAGAGCCAGAATGCAAACAAATTTTTTGAATTTATTTATTTTATAATTTATGATGACATGAACCCTTTATTCGTTAACCTTTTCATGAAACACAATGTTAAGATCACAAGTTTTCATATTCTTGTAATCATCTAGCAGTCTATCCAAATAAAGAGCTGGTAGCCTTCTGTCGAATGGAAATCCCATACTACGTTGATCTGGATACTTTTCATCCTTCAAGCCACAGAATGAAAATGCATTATAATTTTTTCCTGCATTCTTTGTTTCACCCTTAAAACGAGCATTCAATTCCAGAAAACTTGGCTGGGCATTTAAAGTACCAAGTGAATCTTCTGATAGCATTATGAAAAGCTTAAACATTTTTCCTTCAGGGGTACCCTTTGGCAACAACATGTGACTCGGCCAACCACAGCTACAATAGTTCTTAAGACAAACTTCGGGATTATTCAAGTCTCCAGGGGCAGTATTAGGCTTGAAAGTCTGATTGAAGGGAATTGTAACACTGGAATCTGTTGAGGAGCGGCGTATAATGTTTTGTCCTGGTTTCACTATGGATTAATTTATAATAAGATATTATTGAATATATCTACAAAATTCTAGCTTAACTTACAAACGACCGAAAAACGATCCATTTCGACGGCCATTAGACGTTGTTCGTCAAGTGTAAGTTCGATCATGCGTTCGTCTTCGATGGGCAACAGAAATATTCGACAAGTTGTTTCAATTATACCACCCGTGTTATTAACAGATACACGATAGTCAAATGGCTCGTGAGCAAGATGAGTAAACCTAAAGGTAGCCGAAGACTCATTCTGCCGTCCATCGAGATTAACACCAATATCAACATCGCTCTTTTGCCAAAAGGTGTTCATAACATTTGGTTGGGACCCTTTTGACTTGCATATTGTTATGAAATCTTCGACAACAATTTGTTCACTTCCCAACTAAGGATTATAAAATGATTAGAATGGTTTCAAATTCCTTAATTTCTCCATATGTACCTCTTTTGGGTGATAAGGTGGCAAAAAAGCCTTGTGTCTAGCTCCTAGAAGTTCTATAAACATATGCCAGCGATAGAAAATTGGGTCTCTCATTGCGGTAATGGTGTCACCCATAACACTGTATTCTCGTGTATACTTTGAATCTGGATCATGGATATATGAGATAATTAAATGACCTCTATTATGAAGATCACCATAGAATTGGGGATTAATTGATAACGCTGATGATTCTATAAGATTTCCAAGCAGATCGATACCTGTTTTTTCATCCAATGGAATTTGATTTCCAGTCGGCTGAAAATCTTTTGTGAAAATGACGTAAGTTTAATTTTTGTATTAGTACTCACATCAAACACAGATCCTCGATCAATAGAACCAATTATTCGGTCTCTCCAAAGTTCGAGATCCGCCAGAGTTGTAATCAAATCGGGACGATTCATGTCGTGTAACTTTTGTCCAGGCATTCGAGGTGGATATGTTCGATTTGAAACTGCATCTAAAAGTTTCGGATAGTAACCTTCCGGAATGGGTTCTCGTAGATTCGTAAGTGGTACAGTTCTTCCAAGATTATTGCATAACCGATCGAGATTATAGCGTGAAAGTATCTGATTGTGCATATACATAAATAGTTCACCACGACGATCCTTCCGAACAACTTCAATGGGACCATTGTTCGGGAATACAAGATGCCAATGCCAATGATGCATATTGATACCGATATCCTCACGGAAATAATCCATTCGTTGTTCTTCTTCACGATTGAATGTATTCAATGGGACTTCAAAAACGTTCTTTAAAATGAAAAATTTAATTTATTAAGGATTCTTTGCAAAATTTGAAAAAAAAAAACAAAACAAAACAAAATAAACAAACCTTTTCTTGGCTATCCAGAGGAACAATGCTTAATTCTTCTTTGGCATCTTGAATGATTGAAGGATCGATGAAATTACCCGGAAATTGAGAAACAACAGAAGGTATTTCAATGCCCTTAGTGGCTTGCATATGTTGAAGGGCTACTGAATAGGCGTATTGAAACAGAAACGGGTTAACACGGTCTCTGAGGAAGTTTGAAAAAAAAAAAACTTTAACGATAGAAATCTTAAACATCTTGAAAATTACTAATAAATTTAATTTTATCACGAAACTTTATGCGGTAGTTTTGGATTTTAATTAAAAATAATTAATCATATTTATAATTTTTCGAAGAACATGAACACCGAGGCAAAATCCCTTGAAAATTTAGATCTGTAATATTGATTTAAGATCAAAAAAAAAGATCAATTTGTTTTTCCCAATGGAAATGGAAAAAAGGGACATCAACATTTTGACGGAGTGGATAATCTAAACTCTGGCAAATGGAAGCAAATAAACTGACAAAAAAACCAATTCCTCACCTAATATATGCTGCCATCGAAATCAGGCTCTTCGGATCCTTTTGCGCCATCAGCAACGAAATTAACTGAGAACTGACATTTCTGTCATTTGGATTGAATAATGTAAATGGTGCTTTTCTTCCATGTCTAGCCGCAAAATCTAAATTTGGCTCTTGTATATCAAGAACGCTTATCTGAAAAAAAATATTTTTTTTTTTTAAATTTTAACTCTTCCTGTTCTTTTTTTTTTAGACGCACTTACCCTCTTCAGCCATGGGTTACCCTCATATTGATCAAAAATCTTGTCAGCCTTGCCAGCAAGACGTGGTGGGAAAAAACTTTTTGGCACATCCAGTGCAATTGGACCCCTTGGAATGAAGACAAATTGTTGAGGATTTTGAGAAAGTAACCACAATGCTTGGGTTGTTTGATTAGGTAATAATCCTTGAGCCATCATGATGTACTTCAACAAACAATCTTTACCTTATTTTAAGTTTGAAATATTAAATTCAACTAATTTATGAAATTTAATTCACTTGCATTTATATACTAAAATGTATTCTTATCTTAAATAAACTAATGCAAAATATTGTGTGAATATTAAACTTCACCAGAAGTTATAGATACTATTTTGTTCTTGGATTTTGATAAAACTGTGGTTTGGAACACATAGAGAATGCATTCACCGCAATTATTTATCTTTATCGACGTGCAATTACACAATTACACAAAAATAGAAAACCTAGTTTAGAAGAAAAAATTAATTTCCATTTTGCATGAAGAATTAATATGCTTTGAAAAAAACCAAGTCCTGTTAAAGTTAATGTTAATAATGAATCCATTTTAAACACTGTGGCAAAAGAGACTTAAATCCAGTGAATCAATTAATTTTTATTTAAATATGTAAAAAACCTGAATGTATTTTATTTTATGGTATTTACTGGATGGGCCATTTAGTGGTTTCTTTTTAAATCATAGGTTATTTATACGTTCACAGCTGTTTCCCGCTTTGAAAAGAACCAAGTCTTGTTAAAGTTAATGTTAATAATGAATCCTGTGGCAAAAGAGCTGTTTCCCGCTGTGACAGAAAGTCACTAGCATACCTTCGCGATACATGGTTCACGTTGTGGTGGTACATACTAGAACATGGCTACTGTAGCCGAGAGTTTGAAACTCAATCCACAAACATAAACTTACTAACTAAAGATCTCAGATTAATCGCTCAGCTATTACAAGCGCACGACCATCCGCTTAGTTATCGCCTCGTATTTTGGGCCTTAGAGCACCTTGATTTTAAAACGATCTTGGGTGTTAAATCATGTTCTCTTCATCATGTTATCAGCCGTCTTGACGATGTCAGTTGGCCACCTCGAAGCTGCAAATTGATTTCTTTGGATTTGTTTATGGAGAACCGTGGAACTAATATTATGCCAACATTCCGGATACGATTCAAACACTTACATCCAAAATCATCCAAGCAATCCGTGAGCTTCAACCTTAAGCCATCATAAAGGTCTTGAAAAGCCGAGACAGCCACTTGAACGATGTCCTATTCCATAACTAAAGGGAATATTTTCTCTTACTACTACAGACATCCAATAAAATGATAATCACTCTTGAATTCTATTTTATAAGTTCAGACTTTTTTTTAAACCAGATGACTAGAAAAACTAAATTAAATTTCTTTCAAAATCAAAATTACTTCCCGTTTAACTTAAGATTCGATCAACTTAAAATTGAACTTAAAGGTCTGAGGTTATTAAAGTAAAGCTCTGAGTTTGAAGTTGATGGGCAGGTTCAGGCAACATTACTTCATTTGCAGTCAACTACACTCTTTGAACGTAAAACCAAGGCAACTAGTTAATTAAACCAAGGTAACTAGTTAGTTTTTCAAGTGTCATATATCATAATTTGACTTCACTAACCAATACCTTCAGTTTATTTTATCGTACAAAAACTACCAAAAACATTATTGTCTACAAAGTACTCCTCAGAAAAGCTTCAAGTAGGTACATCACGATTTGTATTTTGTATTGTATTTTATTTTTTTATTTTCCAATTTGACAAGGAACCCTTTAACAGAAAACTTCAAAAAGGTAGAAAATAAATACATATTACATACATATTTATGTAAATCACAGAGCAATAAAGTTCAGTTTTCAGTTGAATGAAAAAACATGATCAACTGTCAATTTGACATTAGTACACTTGACTTGATAGTTTGGCAGATATTTTTTACTAACTTTCCAATAAAGTTGCCTTAATTGTAAGAAAATTTTTGGCAGCTGGCCAATTGATACTAGAAACTAGCCTTATTTCCAAGTCCCTTATGTTGGCTGAACTTGCCCAATGACACTTGACCAACTACCTAGTTACTTTGGACCAAATTGACGTTCAAAGAATGCAGTTGACTTCAAATGAAGTTCCTTATGTTGTATGTACCTTCCCATTGCACCTATATTTGGAATTTAGATGTATATTATGTACATATGTACATACGAATTGTTTATTCAATTTCTATTTAATATTTTCGTATTTATTTTTAGTCAAATCGAATTGAAGTGTTGATTGGAATTATATTGGAAAAACATTCTTTTGCTATTCACATTTGATACAAAGTCATAACGAAAAAGAGAATAAATGCGTGTGAAATTGTGCCCTTCGCTTAATTGGTAACGGTTCTTAAGAAGAAATGAAATAACGTATCAACAATTCCATAAAGAAAGGTGTGTGATGAATATGAACAAAAAATGATGACTTCATTTCAAAACATGAAATATGCGCAGTTTACATTTCTTGTATTATTTTGAATTATTATTGTTCGCGTAAGACAGAGAAACGTGAATAAATTCATATCGACACAAGCTGTTAACCCTCTATAACAATTCCTAAGTCCTAGCATTTAATGAAATATGAGAGCAGAACTACAGGATTTTATTATATTGATGAACAACTTTTATATAAGAAATGAACAACGCTTTTTAAAAGTTTAAAAATTTGTATTCGAAAACAATTTCTTCTCACTTATGTAATAAATGAAACACTTCAAAATGATGGTTAAGTTCTTTGATTGTGTGTAATTTCATTTTAGACTGAAGAGCTCCATTTTCCGATGGTTCCATGAAAAATATCCTTCGAACACGACTATGTAGGAGTGCCATTGAACACATAAGGCATGGTTCCACCGTTAAATAGACATCGTATCCTGTGCAAAGATATGGACCGTATTTATCCAAGTTGTTTGTGCTAAACATTTCTTCGGTCACTTTTCTGGGCTCTCCTCGAAGGTTACTATTTTCAGCACCAAATTGTATTTCTTCTTTAAATTCCTTCACTATAGTATTACGAAAACGCTCAGGAATTCCTCTTAAATTAAGTTTTACATCGTCTGATTGAAGAAATACTTCATCATCGTACTGCCATGCTCCTTCGTTTTGACTCCGAGCTACGAAATCAACTAAAACCATCGGACAATGCATTACTGGATTTTGTTCTGACTTTCCTGTCGCTAATGCAACAACTGAGTTTGTTCTTGGATCAATACAAACTCCAATAGATTGCCCTTCTATTCCTGATAGTTTTTTGCAAATCGTAGCGATTTTACAATGGAATTGTTCTTCTTTACTTGAAAAATTTGTTCCGTCATACAAAGACTCCAGATATCGATTTGGATGAAATTTACAAGGCCAAAGTTTGTTCATTTTGTCATACTGCCAGCGAAGTTTGGTGGGTATGGATGCAACTTTAATAAGAGATATGTTCTCACAAAGTCTTGATGCCATTTCTAAAGAAATACCTTGAGAAATAATGCGGTCTTCGATAATTCCTTGGAAATTCTCAGAGGATTCTAAGCATTTAACTTCTGAGGCAAGACATAGTATTATCTCATTTTGTCGAACTCTTTTTAGATGTTGCAAACTTTGCAGAGGCATAGATTTACTTAGTTCAAGAATAATTGATGATATTGACTTTTTGTTTTCTATTCTACTAACAATGACTGATTCCAGGGGAATAGGATTGCATAAGGCATCAGATAGCACAGCTTTTATTTGAAAAGGCATTTCAGGCGAATCCATTCTTTGTTTTTTGGGACTTGGTTCTTCCATTGTGGAATTATCTGCAATTGTAAAAAAGTTAATGGTGTTACTAAAACCATATTTGATTTAAGGACTTAGAGGTTATTTCGGTAAAATATTATTGTTATAGATTAAAATAATATCATAACATTCCTTTCCTATAGTTTCATGCAATTAATTTGCACTATTTGGCAAATTTGTTGAAAGTTCCACAATTTTCTATTTAAATATTTATATATTGAGTTACTTCTTGTTAAATCAATTTTAAAATTAATGATGATGAGTTTTTTTAAATGACATTGCTATGGTAGAGAAGTCGAAAAAAGTGGGTCCCCCCGTGTGTGTACAATATTTGATATTGCACAATATTTTTGAGCATCTAGGAATAATATTGCAATGCAATGTTGTGAAATATTATTGAAGAAAATCAAAACCCTTTTGATATGTATTGCACAATATAAAATATTGTATCGTCTGTTTGTACAATTGCACAATATTTGTTCATTTATTTATGAAATTTGAACAGACATCCGCGAGTGAAACTGAGGTTGAACTTATTGTAGAATGTATCGACGTGTTTGCGACTCTGTCGGCTTTGTTGAATATAAAGACCAAATACTATACATATATCGAATTTCGAAAAAAAAAAATTAAATTTTTTTAAAAATCAAAAATAAAAACAATAAGGGTATTCATGCAAACACAGAAAACCCACAGAAACCTTAAAAACTGTAGAATTTTCTATCGGTAGAAATCAACTGTCAAAATTTGTATGGGAAAAATATTCTGCAAAATAGACTTTTATCTCTCAAATTTGAAGCAGAAATCGTAGAAAAAAAAACAGATAAATTTTGTTTGTTTCTAACGTTTCCGCAAATATTTTTAATGGGGTGTTCTATAAACCCTTTGCGGAAATTTATATTTTTCTACAAAGTAGAAAATTATATCGTTACATGAATACCCTTAATGAAGTTTTTGATCATCAAATATTATTGAGACATTATAAGAGCTTGTGTAAAACAAAGCATTTTTGAAATCGGTTCATTGGTTTTTGAGAAAACTCAAAACAGAAACAAAATAACGGTTATATGGGGATACCCTTTGGAGGAATACAAACATATTTTTTTATATTATTTATTCGTCTTAAAAGTTACACACTCCATTTAGACTAATAATTATATGATACATAACATAAAAATAAAATACATAATTTACTTATAGCATTACAACAAATTTACTAATTTATTTTTCAAAACATTTCTATTAATATTAAAATCAATTGCAAAATCATATTCATTAAAATCCATACAAGCTCTTGTGATAGGATTATACTTAGCATAGCTAGTACTGTGGTAAGGAACATTTAAGAAATCACAGTCACGAGGGCGCAAGTTTCTAGAAGGCGCATAAATAAAAAACATAGATAACAAAACTGGACAGTCAATATTAAAATTCAAGACATCAAAAGCAAAAAGTATTGAGTTTAATTTTCTTCTCTGCGCAAGAGGTCTTAGGTCAATTAAAATACACCTCGTCTCATAAGATGGAACATTTGAATAACCATATATTTTTCGTAAGGCAAACTTTGTGAACCTTTTTTGAACTCTTTCTATACGACAAATGCTAGACGCGGTAAAGGGACTCCATATAACAGTACAATATTCTAAATGTGGTCGGACGAGACTAGAATAAAGAGCTTTTAATGTATAGGGGTCTTCGAAATCTTTTTAATTTCGAAAAACAAACCCTAGCATAGAGTTTGCTTTTGAGATCGCATGGTCTATGTGATTTGAGAAATTCATTTTAGAATCGAAGATTACGCCTAGATCCTTATGGCTATCAAGTCTTTGTAATGTCATTTTCAAGTTTATAATTATAATATAATGGACTGTGATTTCTAGAAAATGTCAATATAGCCCATTGATATTACACCATTTAATTAAATTATTTAAATCAATTTGAACTTTATTTGCATCGTTAAGTGAATTTATAGAACTGAATATTTTCAAATCGTCAGCAAATAGAAGACATTTAGAAAAAGTAAGATGCAGAGGTAAGTCGTTAATAAAAATGATGAAAAGAAGTGGTCCAAGGTGACTACCTTGAGGAACACCCGAAAAATTTATAATTTCCTTAGACAAGGCATTATCAATTTTTACCACCTGTTTCCTACCTACTAAATAGCTCTTTATCCACATTAGGAGCTGAGAGTGAAATCCATATATCTCTAGTTTCTTTAAGAGAACACTAAGTTGAACGCGGTCGAAAGCCTTTGAAAAATCAGTGTAAATAGTGTCGACTTGAGAACGCATTTCCATCTGTGATAGACAAAAATTTGAAAATATTGATAAATTTGTAGTAGTGGATCTACCTTTTAAGAAACCATGTTGGTAAACTGAAATGTTATTGTGAATAAGATTATACAATTTGTTTTTTACTACAGCTTCGAAAACCTTAGGAATTAACTGCAGTTTTGCAATTGGTCTGTAATTTTCAATCGAACTTTTTGTACCTGATTTATGAAGGGGAGTTATTATAGAGTATTTCCATTCATCTAAGAACTCACCATTACTTAAAGAAAGGTTAAATATTATACAAAGTGGTGTAGCAAGTATATTAGCACATGTTTTTAAAAGAATTGGTGGAATATTGTCTGGTGAAATAGAACAATTGTTTTCAAGAGATAAAAGTACTTGTAAGACATTATCTACAGATAACTGCAAATTATCAAGATCAACCATAGGATCTGAATTTATTGAGTTAGCATAGTCTAATTTGAGATTTATAAAATTAGATTGAAAGAACGACGCGAAGTTATTGCAAATTATATTAATATCATCGGACAACACACTATTATAAGTCATGCTAGATGGAATCCCAGTTGAGTTTCTTTTCGTGTTAATAAATGACCAAAAACTCTTAGGGTTATTCTTAATATTTGATTCAAGAGACGAACTCATACTCCCTTCTTATTTGTTTGAACTGTTCATTTAAATGAATTGAAGATTTTTTAATTTTATTAAGTTTATTCATGACATTTTTCAGTCTTGATATACTTTTGTTGAACCAAATAAGTTTATTTGAATTTTTAAATAAAGTTTTTTTAGGAACGTAAGAAGAAACCGCTGAATCTAAAATGTTCCGAAACAGAGTAAAAGCTTGTTTAGTATCTTTACTGCTTAAGATTTGTTGCCAATCTACTGTGTTTGAATAAGTTTTTATGGAATCATAATCAGCTTTTTTAAAATCATACAATTGTGAATTATTTTTAGATTTAGATTCATTTAAAACTGAAAAATTAAAAATTATTTCAACTGCATTGTGATGAATGCTATTTTCTAACATTTTATAAGATGGTTCATTACATTGAGTTTTAAGGCAATTATCAATAAAAATTAAATCCAAAATACGACCCATAGAATTAGGAATATTGTTAATTTGATACATATTTAAGGCTGATAAACTATCAATAACATTATATTCATAATCTTTGACAACATTATAAGGAAATAATTGCTTTTCATCATCTGAGAATTTCCAATTAATATTAGGCAAGTTAAAATCACCAACAACTACAAAATAACAATTTTCATCTTTATCATTAGCAATTTCTACAATATTTTTAATGTGAGACTCATACAAAAGATTTTGAGATGAAGGTGGGATATATGATACGAAAATATATAAATGAATACATTTAAAAGATTGGATAAATAAATCTACACAAACACAAATCTGATCAATTTCGAAAGAATTTTAAGGTAGTCTAATTTCTCTACATGTAAAATTTGATTGAACAGCCAACAAAACTCCTCCTCCTCTAGTTTGACCAGTTTGACGATCTTTTCGAAAGACGTTGTAATCGGAAGGGAAATATTCACCATTCAAAAAGTTCTCATTTAACCAAGTTTCAGTTAAAGCTATAATGTCGTATGGACAGTCCTGGACAGCAATAAAGAAATCATGCAATTTGGTTCTCATACCGCTCGCATTATGATAAAAGATGGAAAAATACTTGTTGAAGCTAAAAATTTGAAGATCATTCATTATGTTGACGTTTGACGTTTAAAAGAAGACAAATTAAGAATAAAAATAAATTTTTTAAAAAATCCATCGGTTTGTTTTTGAAAAGATTCGAATTTTCTATTTGTGACCAAAAATTTGTATGGGGACTACTGTTATCTGTGTAGTCTTAAAAAATGAAAAAAATACGTCCTACGCGAATCGGCTCAAAATATTAATTTCCAAATTTGAAGTCAATCGATGGTTTGGGCTGCAGCGGCGAGGACAGAAAGACAGACGGACGGAATCGGAGGACACGATGACGCGATGCAGTAGCATCCATACTGAATCACCACTCAGCATGTTGTCTACACGACACAAGCATCAGCTTTCAACTAAATTATTGTATAAAATATTGAATCGTCTTGGGCGCCTAGCCAAATATGTTGTGCAATATTTTGCACAGTAATATTGAGCGTCTAGGGACCGCTTTAATCACAAAGATTCTTAAAGAAACTTATTTCAAAACCAAAAAGTTGTTTGCTAATTTAATTTCATATATGAGTATTTTTTCTTACGTAAAAACGGAAAATTGAATTATTTGGACTCACTGCGAATTGTCACCTTAACTTTTTTACGTCGCTGACATATGTACGTCACAAATGTAAGGAAACAACAATAAGTAATGACTTAGGATTTTTGTTGGTCTACTGGTATTTCATTTAGGAAATTCGTCATACGATATTGATTTTATTTTGTCAATTAGTTTTGTACTGTCAGTGTTTTCATTTAAAGTTTATTTGTATTTATGCTCTTCAAGAGAAGACATTTGGTTTGACGTAGGAATGAATTCATTAAAAAGTTTTTACAACTAATTATTCTTATTCAAACAAGTTCAAAGTTGACTGTGGAATTCTACAAGGTAGTCATTTAGGGTCTATTCTCTTTTTTTATTTATAAACAATTTACCACCTGCGTTAAAATATTCTAAGTGCATCATTTATGACGACGATGTTACAATTTTCAAAACTGTTTCAAGTTCTAAACTCGTTTTTTGATTATCTGCTTCTTAAGGCCCAACTATAATAGACATAAGCTAGCATATGCGCGCATAAGTAAACGTACGAATACAAAGAATCTAATACGAGTGACCATAATGGAGTCTAGCTCCGTTTCGTTCAATTTTTCTCAGTTTCGTTAACTTAAGCAAACTTAAGCAAGAGCGATCCCAGTCGCTCGCCGCATAAGTAAATCTGACAGTTAGGATCAAATACACACAGGCCAACTCCACTGCAGATAATTTCTCTCAGAATGTTTATCATAACCGGAAATCAGCCTCATAAACTTATTCATAGTGTGCGTGTCATTTCTCTTCTAATTTATGAAATTTCCCCAAAAAACTCATTAGTTATTTCTATGTATGCGTGAAAACACGTTAATTTTTCTCTTTGAATTCTTTCACATTACAAATACAACAATGTAAACAAATGGGTTTTGGAGGGTAATACGTACGAAGGATTTATATCTTCATATAGAGCTGCGAATATTATTTTGACATGTAGATAAGTGAGCAAAATTGCATTATGGCTACCCGCAGTAATTTCACAAACTTAAGTGATTTTTCGTTGGGTTTTTGACATAAGCTTATGTTTGCTTATGCCTATTATAGTTGGGCCTTTAATCTTGATCTGGGCATCAAATTATACCTGTCATAAAACTAGACTAGAACTGTTGCAAAAAGGCTCCTGATATTTGCGCTGAGGGGCTTAGGATGGGCTAATTCTTACGATCTTCCACCTTATAAGCACAGCCTTAACATTATTGATGTGCAGAGCCTTAAGAACAGACGTTCTTATGAATGTTTTGTGTTATTGTTTTTATTGTGTTTATTGCCTATTAACTTTAATATTCTCCAAAGAAACTTGAGGAATTTAACCGATTGTATACATATTCCAAACTGTCGCACTAATTATGATCAATGTTCTCCTTTAAATACCATGTTTAAATTATTCAACTACTTTTATTTGAAATATAACTTTAACTTAATTATATTTATGAAGTAAATTTAAATCAACTTTGGGGCGACTTTCGAATTTCGTTCTGATTTTGTTTGTACAGTTAGGTAGGGGTCTCAAGAGAACATGTTTTAAAATTTTAAGGCGAGGAAACACCGTTAAGTCATAAAAAAAATATTTTCTTTTTCGGACTTAACCCTACTTTTTTTGTATTGCGTTTTTGAGCCTAAAACAAGTTTTTTTTAATTGATACTACGGTATACTAAGAGCTAGGTATGTAAGGGGGCATGCTGCCCCCTGCAACCCCACTGCTTGGAATCACTAGGATTTGGGGTGGGTGCGAGTTTGGGTATTACAAAGTATACTTTTCGCATTTGAGCACTAAAAACAAAGAAATCCCCAAGGAAAAAAACAAGTATGACAACACTGAACAAAAAACAGGGAAGAAATGTCAAAATCAACCATTTTTGCGTGTTTTGTATGTAAAAAGGTGAACTTTGAAAATTAATTTAAAATAGAAATAAATGTTTCCTCGCTCTAAAATTGCTATAATTATTATTTATTTGTGCATATCTATCAAATAAAAAAAAAACCGCGTGTCGAAATTCGTGCTGCGGTAATGGAAAGTTGAGCCTCTACAAATTTGGTTTATCAAATTTATTTTGGCCATTCGAATACAAAGAGGGAAAATTGTTTTTTTGACACATTTAAATCTAAAATACGTTTGTTTATTCTTGTATTGGGATTATGAAAAGTAAAATCTATGAAATTATGACAACACAAGTATTTTTTATTTCCGACATGTAAGAAGTCTACCTTCACTGCCATCTACCTTCTAACAACCCAAGTGTAGTAATTCTCTCTTCATTCTGAAACAAATTTTCAAATAAACATTCAAGAAACTGCACCATATCTTAAATGTGCTTCTATTAACTACCTTATTGTATGAGAACAAATAACTTACTTCTTGGTATCACTTGTATGCAAGAAAAATCAGCAAAAGAAAACGTCAAATCTAATGCTCACGAAACGAAAACGATAAACGAAATATTTTAACTTTACTTTGCAAATAACCAAAAAGAAAAGATTATTTAAACAAAAAATTACTTTTGTTAATATTACACACTTTAAATAAACTTACTGATTTAGTTTTGTTCAATATTTTCTTTTTAGTATGCACCCAGTAGAAGTAAACAAACGTGAAGACCGAACTGTCAAACAGCAAGAAAAGCAAAACGAATAGAATCAGAATGACGTTTGTGGTTTTCTTTCATCTTTTTGTTTTTTCTTAAGGCCACAACCAGCGTTGTGCTAAAATGTCCAATTCTGTCATAATATGGCAACAAGATTAAAATATTTAATTTGTTTTCCAAAGCATAGAAAAATATTTATTTTCATGCTTTTTCAATTTTAGAAATTATTTTTTTTTTAAGATATCTGCAATAGTTAGCAATTGTAGTTTGTTTAGTAAAAATCTTAGAACAATCACGCTTATTCTGACATTCTAATGAATAGCCAATTCGTTAGAATAGATCTATCCATTAGAATGAAATTTCTGTATTTTGACATTCTAACGAATAATGTTCATTGTTGAATGAATATATTAAATGAACCGGAATAAACTCGAATTCGAAGTCAGCTGTTTGAAGTTTCGATCTTATTTAGTGTGACCAAAGTAACAAAATTTAAAATTGTTCCACAAACTTTCAATTTCATTGAAACAATTGGATGGAATACAAAAAATACCTTAACTTAAGAAAAATTAAATTAATAAAGTTCTAAGTGCTAGTGATGTTAATTATTTAAAAAACCATCAATGACAATTTCAATATGGGAACACAAATTTAAGTTTATTGATATGAAAAGTAAAAAAAAATATATTAACAAATTTTGTACAGCTAACTCAGCACCTTTAAATCTAATACAATAATTAATGTACTTATAATTCGATTTGCTTTTGTCCCACATGTATTACCAACAAAATGTAACTTTAAAGTATCTTTATTTGAATCACACCTGGTCACACTTCACAATTGTCAACGAGAATCAAAAAGTAATACAGTCGATAAAATCGTTTAAATTACTTACTTACTTACTTACTTAAGGTGGCGCTACAGTCCGGGGCGGACCTGGGCCTCAACCAACATGCGTCTCCAGCCAGCTCGGTCCCTAGCTAGCTGTCTCCAGTTTCGCACGCCAAGTTGGTTGAGGTCCTCACCCACCTGAGTGCGCCACCTGAGTCGCGGTCTTCCTCTACTGCGCCGTCCCTCGGGATTGGATTCGAAGACCTTCCGGGCTGGAGCGTTGATGTCCATTCGCTCTACATGACCCAGCCATCTAAGCCGTTGGACTTTTATTCTGCTAACTAGGTCAGTGTCGCTGTACAGCCCGTACAGTTCGTCGTTATATCTTCTCCTCCATTCTCCATCTATACGTACGGGACCAAAAATCACCCGAAGAATTTTTCTCTCGAAGCATCCTAAGACGTTCTCATCTTTCTTTGACAGGGTCCAGGCCTCAGCGCCATAAATGAGAACCGGGATGATGAGTGTCTTATAGATGGTGATTTTAGATGCTCGAGAGAGGACTTTACTTCTCAATTGCCTTCTAAGTCCAAAGAAGCAGCGATTTGCAAGAGTTATTCTTCGTTTGATTTCAGCGCTGGTGTCGTTGCCTGTGTTTATAGCGGTGCCTAGGTAGACAAAGTCCTTAACTACCTCGAAGTTATAGCTGTCCATGGTGACGTTTTGTCCAAGACGTCGTTGTTCAATGTCCTTTTTTGATGACAGCATATACTTGGTCTTGCTTTCATTGACCACTAAACCCATCTTCTTCGCTTCCGTCGCAATGCTCAAAAACGCTCCACTGACATCACGTTTTGATCTTCCAATTATGTCAATATCATCTGCGTATCCGAGTAATTGGATGGACCTTTGGAAGATTGTGCCTCTAGTGTTGACGGTTGAGTTTTGCACAATTCTTTCCAGAACGATGTTGAAGAAGTCGCATGACAGTGCATCGCCTTGTCTAAAACCTTTTTTGACATCAAATGCATCGGTGAGATCTTTTCCGACCTTGATGGAGCAGCGTGCATTCTCCATCGTCATTCTGCACAAACGGATAAGTTTGACAGGGATGCCAAAACTAGACATTGCTCTGTAGAGCTCTTCCCTTTGGATGCTGTCATACGCGGCTTTAAAATCGATAAAGAGATGGTGGGTATCGATTTGAAGCTCCTGGGTTTTTTCCAAGATCTGCCGTAATGTGAATATTTGGTCGATAGTGGACTTTCCTGGTCTGAAGCCACACTGATAAGGACCTATCAGGTTGTTGACGAACGGCTTCAGACGTTCACATAGTACGGCAGAAAGGATCTTATATGCAATGTTAAGGAGACTGATCCCTCTGTAGTTGGCGCAATTTAAAGGGTCTCCTTTTTTATGTATCGGACAAACTATGCTGAGATTCCACTCATCGGGCATGCTTTCTTCCGACCATATTTTGCAGATGAGTTGGTGCATGCTCCCTACCAAGTCATCGCCTGCTGCTTTAAATAGTTCGGCAGCTATGCCGTCAGCTCCAGCAGCTTTGTTTGACTTCAGTTTAGATATAGCTATCTTCACTTCGTCTAGGTCGGGTAGGCGGAATTGTTGATCTGCGTCGCCTAGGTTGAGTGGTTCTACCTCCCTTACAGCGGGATTCGGTTCGTCATTGCCGTTATATAATTTGGAGAAGTGGTCTTTCCATATTCTCAACATAGACTGCGGTTCTACTACGATGTTCCCCTGATCGTCTTTACAGGCTTCGGTTCGTGGCTGGTACCCTTGGGAGTTCTTTTTTACCTTTTGGTAAAATTTACGAACCTCATTCCTGTTGTAACATCCCTCTATCTCCTCGATCGCGCGCTTCTCGTGCTCTCTTTTTTTCCATCTAAGAAGCCGGTGTTCCTCTCTCCTCCTCTGCTCGTAGAGCTCGCGAGCAGCTCTGGTCCTTCTGTGCAGGGCCGTTTTGTATGCCTCTTGCTTCGCTGCGTGCGCTTGCCGGCACTCGTCGTCAAACCAGGGGTTTCGCTGTTGTGGACGTGTGAAACCTAGCACTTCAGAGGCGGCATCTCTGATGGCTGCAAGGCAATGTTGCCACTGGTTTTCAATGCTTAATGCATGCAGCATAGGACTCCTTAAGAGGTTACTAGAGACTCGATCGGAAAAGGACATGGCAGTCTCTTGCGATTGTAGCCGTCTAACGTCGAAACTTCTCACAGTACTTCCTTGTTTTGGCTTGGACCGGGATATCCGTAGTCGTACCATGGCTACAACGAGGTAGTGGTCCGAGTCAATGTTGGCCCCTCGGAATGTTCGGATATCCTGTATACTGGAGAAGTGTCGTGCGTCCATCGCAATGTGGTCAATCTGGTTGACGGTTGATTGATCAGGAGATTTCCATGTCCCCTTGTGGATATTGAGATGTGTGAACTGCGTACTAGCTACCAGAACGTCTCGCCCCGCAGCGAAATCGATCAGCCTGAATCCGTTGTCGGAGGTGGTGTCGTGCAGGCTGTATCTTCCGATTGTGCCACCAAAGATGTCTTCTCTTCCTAGCTTGGCATTAAAATCTCCTAAGACAATTTTAATGTCATAGCCAGGGCACTGCTCATATGTCTTGTCCAAGAGCTCGAAGAATATGTCTTTGGTGTCTTCATCTTTCTCCTCTGTTGGGGCATGCGCGCATATTAGGCTTATGTTGGCGAATTTAGCCTTGATGCGGATTGTCGTGATGCGCTCGCTCACACTGTTGAAACTCAAGACTTTTTGCCTGAGTCTAGTTCCAACAACAAACCCACACCCAAATAGACGCTGCCTTTGTTCTCGGTAGCAGTCGCCGTAGTATATATCGCAGTCTTTTAGTTTGCGTTTGCCCGGTCCATCCCATCGCACTTCTTGGATGGCGGTAATATCTGCCTTGCAGCAGTTTAGGGCTTCCGCTAATTGTTCGGCTGCACGTGGTCTGTTAAGGGACCTAACATTCCACGTACAGATCCGAAGTTCGTTGTCCTTATTTCGTTTGCTTGGGTTGTCAACAGTGAATCCGTCCGTATCCGAGGCTTGTTGGTGCTTCGCAACTAGAAAATTTTTACGTGGTCAGGAAGTCACCCTGACGGCACAACCCCCAACCTGGAGGGCCAGATCCTTAGTATAACTACAAGGACAGGGAGCCGGATAACCCGCTCCTTATAGGCCTGGGCTCCGAATAAGTCGTAGAAGCCCTATAAGGTGTTCAATAAGTAGTTCAGCCTTACTGGAACTGTAGACGCCACCGTTGATTCCATCTCGAGAATTCGTCCGCTGCCGTCTGGATAAGGAGAGGTGCCTTAGTGGAAACACCTCTCCCCCCCTCTCTCGTTTGCTGCCCCCAACAACTTTCCACTGGGGTTAGAACCCAATCTCCAGTTGAGGTACTAGGCACCCGATGTTCACCACGGGGAGGTGAGAGTAGGAGTTGATAGACAGAGGTGGGTTTTGAGAAAAAACCTGTGGACGCTTGTGTCCTCTTGAATGCACATGTCTACCATTGAACATCAAAAAATCGTTTAAATTGTCTTTCAAAAATTCAAATTGTTTTATTTATGAAAAATCAAAGCAGCATAAATAGAAGAAGAATTATGGATGCATCAAATCGATTGGGGATTCGATTTGTAAGAAAACCTCTCGCGATTTCATGGTTTTCTTCCATTAATTTTATAAGAACTTCCTTTTGTTCTATAGTTGTCCAATTTGAGTGTGACCTTTAATAAAAACATCAATAGATTTTCATAAAAATATATTCCATTTTCTTTATTTTTCGGAAATAAAAACAGAACTTACATGTTTGTCTTTTAATTCTCTCATCAAGGTGTGAACGCTTAATAAATGACGTTTTTTTCGAATGATTAGAAAGTCAAAGTTTGCTTTAGTTTCGAATTAAAATGAACTTTCGAATCGTTAGAAAGTGAAAATACGTATCATACGAATTCGAATAACTTTCGAACGAAAGAGAATGTCAAAATAAGGCTGAATGTCTTCACTAAATCCAAAAGTTGCTAAATTACGTGAGCTTTATTCAGAAAATTCTGAAGATGTAGGGTACTATAACGCAAAGACAGACGCAGAAATTGAAATACTTAAAGAAATTGACAGTATTGACCTACGACGACGTTACATTTCTGAGAGAAAACATTCAAGTCCTTGCAACTGGTAGGTATTAAGTTTTTCTATTAAAAAGAAAAATATCTTTGTTAGCAAAAAAAAAATACATTGAAAAATATTAAATTATTTGAACTACTTAGATACTTTATTTGAAAAGAAAACGCTAATAACATTTAGCAATTACTGTCCGAGTCGCCAATATCATTGTCAGGGCGATTTTTCAACCTAACTATAAGTTCCTTGGCAGGATTGAATATTCCATTTGTCTGCAGGTTACACACGAAGCAACGACTTGACTTTTTGAAGTTCTCCAAAGCACATTTTTCACAAAAGTAGTGTTTGCACCTAAACAAAAAGAAGCAATTACAATTCAAGTGGTTTTTCTTATTTGCAATAACTTACTTGGTCATCACAGGATTTGTGAAGCTGTCTCTACATATAATACACTTAAACGGAAGTGCCTCGTCATCTGAATGAATTTCATACTTCGTATCATCTCCATCCGACTCGCATTCACCTCGCTGCTCCGAAGCATGATCCAACTCTACCTGCCATCCAGCTTTGTAGTCACTTCGATCGTGCAAAAATTTGCAACTATCCCCGAAGCCACAGAACCCAGTTTCTTTGTAATCTTTACATACATCTGGCTGATAATCCCATCGGACTGTGGCACGCAGATGTGCTGGTGCTCTCATCGGTCCCTTGCGAACCATTCCAGAGCTGGCATTGCCCATGGCAGTGTCCTTCTTCTTGTAGTACTGTGCATAGTTATTTATGCCACGATATATCTTATCGTCCTCCTTCCCTTCTAGCTCAGCGTTTATTTGTATGGCTTTGGCATGGATAGCTTGTGCATCACGATCCAATTCTGTTTCGAACTCATTTATGGCAGTGGCACCCTGATCTGAAGGTCCGACTGGCATTGCACTTTTATTGGATTTGTACGAAACCACAACATTAGTGTCCTCTCCTGAGTCGTCTTCTGAAGATGATTGTGCTGCCAACTTTTCTCGTTTGGCACTCATCAGCTTGGTACTTTGGAAATTTGGATTAGTTCTCTTGCGTCGGCGTTCGTTACGAACAACTGCTGATTTCTCAGCGTCACTGTTGCTACCTAAGATGAATTAATGCATATATTATTTGTAAATATAAGTGTGTGATTAAATGTACTTGATTCCGATGAAGAGTCATGTTTTTTGCGAGTTTGTTGTTTCTTTAAAACGCGTTTTTTAAACGTAAATGAACTTCCACTTGCGGACATCTTTCGATTTCTTTTTTTTATGTTTCATATGTGTTTTTGTTTTTTGTTTTGTTGATGATGACGTTTGCTGTCAAAGTGACGTTGGTAATGAAAAAGTGTTCATAGGCTTTGGCAAAATAATCCCATTAATAGGAACTTTTTCGTAAGGGTGTTCTTTCATGTGGCAGTTGAATTCAAATTATTACGTATATTCAGCAATTTTGAATCATATGTAAAGTTTTTTAAATACCGGTTTCGTTCTGATATGACACATAATTCGTATTTTTTTAAAGGAAATCAATGGATATTTATTTAATTGTAGAGAGAAAAGTATGCTGGTTATAGAACCATATCCTTTTCATAACATTTTCCAATTCCCACAATTGCGGGTACCCCGATAACCTCGCAAATACTTTCTTTAAGGTCTTGAATACATTTATCTGCTTTTGTGTACCGTATAGCAGGACGGGGATGATGAGGGTCTTACATAGTGACACTTTGGTCCCTCAAGAGACGGTTTTGCTACTCAATTTGTTTCTTAGCCCATAGAAACAGCGGTTAGCAAAAGTAATTCTTCGTTTGATCTCAACGCTGGTGTTGTTGTCTGCGTTCATAGCGGAGAATAGGTAAATGAAGTCCTTAACTACCTCAAAGTTACGTCTGCCGATGGTGTCGTTTTGACGAACACGTCATTGTTGTAGATCCTTTCTTGATGACAGCATGTGCTTTGTTTTGCTCTCATTTACCGTTAAACCTATTTTTGGACCTCTGCCTCAATACTCACAAAAGCCCCATTGAAATCACAATGTTTTCTTCCGATTATGCCAATGTCATCAGCATTTGATAGTAAATAGATAAAATTTTGAAAGATGGTGCCTCTAGTGTTGACGTGGGAGATCTGTACTATTCTTTCAAGGACGATGTTAAAGAAATCGCATGACGATGTTAAAAAAATCATTTGTCATTGAAAGGTTTCGTCGGGTTGTTTCCAACGCGAGCAACGCGAATTCTCTATGGTCATCCTCCACAAATGGAAGAGTTTGGCAGGCATGCCAAAACTAGACATGGCTCTTTACAGTGATCTTAAGTAGACTGATGCCTTTATAGTTGATGCAGTTTATAGGGAGAGGTTCCATTCATTGGAATGCTTTACAGATAAGTTGGTGCATGCTCCTAACCAAATTATCTCCAGATGCTTTGAAGAGCTCGGCATTCAAGCCATCTGCTCCAGCGGCTTTGTAAGACTGCAGCTAAATAACCAAGTAGGGAAATTATCGCTGTTAAACCAAGGGAAGTGAGTAAAATTGAGAATATGTTACATTGTTCTAATCGAATTTTGAATATACTTTTTCAATTAGATATTGTTAAAACAAATTCCTCCCCAACGCTCGGCATATATCAAAATAATACGCTTAACCGCAATTCATACATGGCCTTCACCTCAGTGAACTCACCTCACTGGAATTTCCGGGTTTTAACTCCTGAACCACAGTTTAATAGTAAACTGCAATTTTACAAAGAGTCATCTGTCATCCACTTTGAATATGGTTTTATTCGCTTTTTCGTTTTTCTTTAATATTGCGTTGCTTACTACTTTAAACCTAACTTGCAAATTTCTGAGCACAATAAAATTTCCCAATATTTTGCTAACTTAGTGAACCTTCTACAACCCTGCAAAATAATTCCCAACCGCAACCAGCTTCACTCGCCTCCTGTCAAACAAATTGAAATTGTTGAAATACAAAAGAAAAAGAGTTGAATTTGTGAGTGGAGTGCAGGTTTTTTCCTTTAACTCTCTTGTTATATATTTCTTTTGTCTTTTGTGTTCTTCGTGTGAAGAAATAGAATACGATTTTCCGATTAAAAAAAAGCAGTTTATTCCTATTGCATTGTTTGAGTTCTAATCCAATTAAAATATAAACGATAAGTGATTGTTTCTTTTTTTATTTCCCAACAATTTCATACCCAAAAATTCGACACACAAAATTTCCTAATCTCCGTCACCGTCTTCGTCTCTCAAACCCACCCAACCCTGAATGCATACCTACCATTGGTGCACTTAACCTGTGCTTCTTTTTGTGTGTTCATTTTTAAGTTTAGTTGAGTTGAGAGTTGCCCCCCTAGGGTGCTCCATCAATAAATGTGAACAGTTCGTCTAATTTAAGCAGCTGCAAGGAAAAACAAATAAAATTTGAAAATGTCAGCAGACTCGGATATGGACTATTCGGATAATGACTGCGAGTACGATGATTATTACAACTCAGGTGAGTGGCAGTGGAGTCTCTTTTTGTTGATAATAATCTTCATCATCATCCGTAAAAATCCACCCTTTGTGTGTTATGTAGTGCTGCTGCTGCACTCAGACCATTCTTTTTTCCTTCATAAATATTGATTTTTCTCTCCCCTGTATTGCTTTGCCCGTTCTTCCAAAAACGACGAAGTTTGTTGAGAAGTGAACAAAATACAAAAGTGAGCAAATCGTTCCACCACAAAAAATCAATAAAATACTCATCGTTGGGTCGTCGCCGTCCGTCGTAATCTCGTTTTTCGTAGTTTTCTGCTTCTGCTCCTGCTGTTGATGGTGGTGTTGCTGCTGCTGCGTTTGCTACATCATGATTCATGTGTAATTTGTTTGGCTCTGTGTTTTGGTTCGTGTTTTTTTTCCCTTATTCGATCCTCCTGATTTTCTCTTCGTGGTTTTGGTTTGGCATTCGGAAAGTTTATTGCCATTGAAACTACACATACTCTAAAATAAAAACAAAATAATAATAAAATACGAAAATTGATATAAATAGGCCTTCGCTTTGCTTTGCTTCAGTGTTTATGTTTTCTTTGTATAAAGCAGAGTCCCATGTTCCATGTACGTATGTGAATAGGAGTTATTGCTGTTGGTTTGTTTTTACCTGCTGTTTGTTGTCTCTCTGTTGTCTACCTAACTCTACACTGTACCTATATCGCTTCCCTTTCCTATGCTTTCGAACTCATGATTCTACTTAAACAGGTATAATTACATGTGCCAAATGTTCAGCCGAACTAAGTACCTTCCTGTTTATTTCGTTTTCGATTTATTGACTCTCGTTGTCGTCATCGTTTTCCGTAATCGAGATAGGTACCAACGAAGAAGATTAAATCAAGGTCAGGGTGCAATGGCACTGTCACTGGCACTATGGAATTATTAATGTCTAGCACTACTTAAGGCTTGTAAGGTTTTTGTTTTTTTTTTTTTGCTTGTCTTTTGTATAAAGTTCATATGCAGTTCACATTTCTTTTGAATTTGTGATTTTGTCTGGTTTATAAAAGTACAAAGAGCATGTGTGTATTTTGTATTATATTCCATTCAATAAACAATATGTACACATTTGCGTCATTGGAGAATAAAGGAATTAAATGGTTGTTGGTTGTTGACTAACTGAGTGCGATTTAACAAGGCCTATATAGTAATAAGCACGTTTGTCACGTAACTTTTACTTAGTTTCTAATTAATATGGAAACTACTAAAACCCCCTTTCCCTTGTTTTGTTAATGAGATGGGTTAGGAATTATAAAATTAAACAATTAATATATTTTGTTATCAAGTTTAAGGTTGTGGAATATAAAAAAACACACATGCTATGAATTTGATTGAATTTACTGTATGCATTTTCTTTTTTGAATAGTTTATTATTGAAATCTGATACTGATGCACTCACTGCACAATGCACATATTAATTATATTGTGACAAAGGTATGAAGATGACTTTTAATGAGTTTCCTGTTTTTTTTTTGGCGTATCAAGAGGATTCCACCAATTTTTATTTTAAATGAAAGAATTTTCGGGTAGGTACCTTTTTCTGACAATAGTCGGTTGTCTAAATAGAATACAATTAATTTCGTTTTTCAAAAATATTACTCAAAATGTCTAAGACATTTTTTCTTGGACGAATTAAGAAATATATATTTTGTATGTTTTAACAAGCACTCACTTCATGCCAACATAAAGTCCAGAGTTAAGACTTCAACGATCTTCAATTTTAAAAACACTTTGATATGGCAGTGCGAATTTTTCACTTAATAGATAATAATAATTTGAATAAGCTTTAACTTAGATACCCTATTTCTTTGGGTTTGCTTCTTTAAGTTTTAATTTTTGTTTTGTTCCTAAGAATTTGTACATTATAATAGACTAGCGGCCCGTCACGGCTTCGCACAGGTAGACATAAATAGGTACAGATATTTAAGTTAAAAGCATGCTAATTAAAACGACCATAAATCACTAAATTAGAAAACATTTTGTTGTCCTATCATTAATACTCTTCGCAGCGTATGCGATGAAAGACATTTCATGGATAATTTTTTTAACACTTTCGGTTGGTTTTAATAGGAATTTCTAAAGATTTCTATAATAATCTGGTACTAAATATAGCCTATGTTACTCAGTGATAATGTAGCTTTCTAATGAAAAAAGATACTTTTTCAGTTTATTCGTTACATACAAAAATACAAATCTTTCCTCTTTATAATATTAGTGTAGATATGTACAGTGAATCAATACTATCAAGAATGTTAATCATATAAAGAAATTTCATATACATATATAGTAAACTATCATAAACCGATTTGTAAATAAAAGAATTGAAAACTTGCTCGAAATACGACAACAACACACAAGACAAAATGGTTATAATGCGAGAAGTAAACAAAAAGTCAAAAAATAAGTGCACCAAAATAGGCCGAAAGTCTCTCTCAAACATTCGAAAAAAAATTATGCACTGAAACCTCGAGGAAATGTATAAGAGAACATTGTTGTATACCTTCATCAGCCACGTCAAAAGATTTAAACGGTTTGAGTTCGTGAAGGAATTCCAATCAAAAGACTCTGAGTACTAGAGAACCGTAATTTTCACAGAGGATTCATGCAGAATGCAGAATACCTTCCGAAAAAACAGTCAAACATAGAAGTGGGTCGGTTATGGTGTGGGGGTGTATTTCAGCAGCTGGAATTGGAAAACTTCACATAATTGAAGGAACTATGGAACTATCATAAGGTCTACATTGAAATCCTGAAGACAAATTTAAAAGATAGTGTTGAACAAATCAGGATAACGACCCAAAGCGAATGTGGCTTCTTTATAATTTTCGGAAAGTTTTGCAAACAACCCCTCAATAACCTGATATTAATCCGATAGAAAATTTATGGGACGAACTGGACCGCAGAGTCCGAAAATATACCGTGAAGAATAGAAACGATCTGATAGAAACAATTCTTAAGAAGTGGACACAATTAATATCCGAGCTCACTGAAAATTTAGAAAGATCAATGCCAAGACGATTACAAGCCGTAAGGAGGTCTAAAGGTTACGATACGAAGCATTAAAACTTAAGTTTTTTGTTAATTTTAGCAGGGTAGGAATATGATTTGGACCCAGTATTACTGTATTTTTTCTTCAGTTTGCATTTTTCAAGTAAAATATTTATTACCAACTATGAAAAATGGCAAAAAAGCTATCTATATAATTAATGACATTTCTGTTTCTTCATTTATCTCAAGTCACTCAGGAAGAAGAGAAGATTTAAACTTTTAATATAAGGGGTAGGAATATAAAATTGATACACTGTACTTATTTTTTATTAAAATTTTTCAAACTCAATATTAAAGACTTAAGCTATGATTACACGGTCAACGAAATCGGTCAACGCGTTGACTCTGTGACGTCACAAAAAATACATATTTTCTCCGTCATCTCACCATCAACGTTTACAGTATCAATGCTTAAAACATTGACTATCACACGATTGACACTATTGGGCCAATGTTGTCCCAAATTACGTTGACGCACAGGTGTGTCAACCTGACTTTTACTCATCAGTGTCAATGCATTGACTCGCAAAACTTTGATGATCACACGGTTTGACACAAAGCATTTGTTTCTAGCTTCAAAGCTATCGACACTTTGGATCCCTAGCTCCTCAGCAACTTGTTTCCAGCACTCACATTTTATGTGAGCCAGCTTATAATCGCTGCATCCTCCATCTCAAAGCGCTGGTCGCTTTTGGACAGCTGAAATCAACGCCGATATTTCAGTTTTTTTTGGCCCAAGCGTATGCAATTTTTCTTTTGCGTTTTGCGTTTCGCTTTTTTCTTTTTTTGGTCTTCATCTTGGGCAAGTGACTCCTGTCTTGGAGTAGCATCGTCGATATCTTCCATCATAATCTGATAAATTTTTTATCAAAGAAAGGGACATTATTTTAAATTTAAAAAAAAAAACTTACCAGCAGCTTTAAAATTTCAATTGTATGTATGTCCTGTTTTGTTTTTTTATTTTTTGAATTAAATGATGTAAAAAAACCAGGGCCATGTTTTTTTTTATATGTATAAAAATCACAGTCAAACTGAGACGATGACACGGTATTTAATTCTGCCCCGTCAACGCTGGGACACGGTCATTGCGATGACACGACTCCGTCAACGCGTCCCAATGACGTTGACAGAGAGATTACACGGTCATCGAAAAAAGTCAATGCGTTGACCCAAAAATGTGTGTCAACGAGAGTGTCATCGTACCCGTCAACGCAATGACACCAGTTTTCGTTGACAATCACATGAAGTGACACTCTTGGGACAGATTGTGACGTCATTTTTACGTCAGAGAGTCAACGCATTGACCGATTTCGTTGACTGTGTAATCATAGCTTAAGCTTAAAAATATCAGAAAATGTAAAAAAAAATTCAAAAAAGGCCAAAAAGCAAAACAAAAAAATTCATTTAATAAAGCTTTAACGAAACTTAACGATTGTCTTTTAGAAGAATTCTTAATGACTTCTCTTCCTAAGCATAAGGGAGTGAATTCTATTTAATATTCTCTGCATCACTGACTTCAACGCAAATTCAGACCAAGGCAACTAGTTAATTTTGTAGATGTTATTAATTTCAACCTTGCAAACTTAGATTCATTAATTTCAACCTTGGAACCTTACTTCACTAACCTTTACCTTAAGTTGTTCGCACACAAATTACCAAAATATTATCTATTAGCGGCCCGTCCCGGCTTCGCACGGGTAGACGTAAATAGGTACAGATATTTAAGTTATAGGCATGCTAATTAAAACGACCATGAATCGCTAAATTAGAAAACATTTTTTGTCCAATCATTAATACTCTTCGCAGGGTGAAAGACATTTTATGGCTAATTTTTTTACAAGTTCGGTTGGTTTTAATAGGAATTTCTAAAGATTTCTATAGTAATCTAGTACTAAATGTAGCCTATGTTACTCAGTGATAATGTAGCTTTCTAATGAAAAAAGAATTATTAAAATCGGTCCAGTACTTTTTGAGTTTATTCGTTACATACAAAAATACAAATCTTTCCTCTTTATAATATTAGTGTAGACAAAGATAATCGTCTCATAAACTACACATTCATTTTGAGTTAGACATAATCCTTTTCTTATTTGACTTAAATATTTTTATAAACATTGTGATACCACATGAATCTTGAGGTTTCTTCCTAAGCTCAATGGAACCAGTTTGAGTCTCTTACGAAACGTGAGAGGCTGCTTATGCCGATATGATTTAGATCGTTTAGATCGTTAAAGAAGAATTCTCCTAGGTAATTCTTGCGTTTTCGAGCCAGAGCAGGGCATGTGCAGAGAAGATGAACTGTTTCTTCCTCTTCCTCGTCCATACAGCTTCTGCAGAAGTCATTTGAGAATACGCCTAATCTCATGGCGTGCTTTCCTATTAGACAGTGTCCGGTTATGACACCTATTATCGAGCTTATATGCGATCTGCTTAGAGAGAGCAAGCACCTTGAACGTTTTAAATCCAGTGTTGGCCAGATGTTTTTTGTGACTTGACACGTGGTGATGTTGTTCCACCTGGTGCCTGCCCTCCTCACAGCGTCTTGCATTAGCAACAGTTTACAAGTAGCGATTGGTATGCCAGTACGTGCCAAACGTGGTAGAATGGGCTGTACTGTACCGTTCCTGGCGAGTTCATCTGCCTTACAGTTACCTGGAATGTCTCTATGGCCCGGCACCCAGTAAAGGTGAATATTAAACTGTTGTGCCATCTCCATTAGAGATGATCGACAGTTCTGGACTGTTATAGAGTTTGTAGAGACAGAATCCAGAGATTTAATAGCGCCCTGACTATCTGAGAAAATACGGATATCAGATGTCGATATCACGTTTTCTTTAAGCCAGGACAAGACTTCTTTTATCGCCAAAAGTTCCGCCTGGAACACGCTACAATGATTGGGAAGGCGGAAAGAGAGACTTAATTTCAGTCGTTCAGAGTACACACCTCCACCGACCCCTTCTTTTGTTTTTGACCCATCTGTATAGAAGTGGATTGACTCGTCTTCCAGGAATGTCCTATCCTCCCAAAAAGATCTGGGAGGTATAGAAATCTGGAAATTTCTGTCAAATTGTAGTTAGTCCACTGCGACGAAGCTTTGAGGCGAATAGCAGAACTTGCAGCTATTTGTTTGCTAAAGATGTCAAGAGGTGTTAGGTAGAATAAGGTGTCCAGTGCTGCAGATGGGGTCGTGCGAAGCTATCCGCTTATACATAGGCAAGCTGAACGTTGGACTTTATTTACTTTATCTCGGTCTATACCTTTTTCTAAAGCAGTCCACCATACTGCCACACCGTACATTAAAATCGGTCTGATTACCGATGTGTATAGCCAATGCGTGATTCTGGTTTGCAAGCCCCATTTATTACCGATGGCTTTTTTGCAAGAAAAGAGAGCTACAGTAGCTTTTTTGACTCTTTCCTCTACGTTGCGTTTCCAATTTAGTTTTTTATCTAAGACAAGACCCAGGTATTTAGCCTCGTCTGAGAATTTTGATTGGATTCCTTTAATATGGGGAGGGTTGACAAATGGAATTTTGTATCTCCTCGAAAATAAGACCAAATCGGTTTTGTGTGGGTTAACACCCAGTCCACACCGATCAGCCCAAAGTATTAGTCTGTCTAAGGCATTTTGTAAGAGTTCTTTTAACGTGTTAAGATGCTTTCCTGAAACTGCTATAGCAACGTCGTCCGCATAGGCTATCACTCTGAAACCCTCCGCATCCAGACCAGTTAGGATTTCATTCACCACTAGGTTCCAGAGATGGGGGGATAGAACACCACCTTGCGGTGTCCCTGTACTAACGAATCGTCTGCCAGAAGAGTTGCCCAGTTTTGAGTTAATTATTCTGCTAGTAAGCATTAAATGAATTAACTCCCGAAGCGAACTCTCTACATTTAGAGATGTTAGTACAGATGTGATTGCAGATGTGTCCACGTTGTTAAAGGCACCTTCGATGTCAAGGAAAGCAACCATAGCGAACTCTTTATGATGGAGGGAATATTCGACGGTGCGTACTAAGGTGTGTAGCGCTGTTTCCACCGATTTACCTTTACAGTAGGCGTGTCGAGACGAAGACAGAAGTCTTGTATCAATACTTGCCCTTAAGTGCATATCAATCAATCTTTCCAAGGTCTTAAGAAGGAATGATGATAGACTTATAGGTCGTAGATCTTTAGGGTTGACTTGCGAGCATTTACCTGCCTTGGGTATAAAAACAACTTTAACTTCTCGCCATGCCGAGGGAACATGGACCAGGTAAAGACAGCTGGTAAAAATTGCCTCAAGGATTGGTGCAATTATGTCAGAAGTCTTCTGAAGCTCGGCTGGTGTTATTCCATCTGGTCCTACAGATTTAAATGGTTTGAAGCTGTTGAGAGCCCATTGTAGCTTGTCCCTTGTAATCAGACCTTGTGGATATGTAGTATTGGGACTTGAACGTATATAACCGTTGCAAGTCTCGGTAAGAGAACTTCCAGGAAAATGAGTATCCAGTAGTAAGTTCAGCGATTCATTACTTGAATTTGTGCAGGAGCCGTCTGCATTTTTCAAGCAGCTTGGCATCGCTGGATTAAATAAATAAATAAATTAGGTGGCGCAACAGTCCGTAGATAACCAGGGCCTAGTGACTTACAACTCTCAACCATTCCTGTGTGCGAGTAATGTTGTCAGGGATGGAGGGGACCTACAATTTATATGCCGAATCCGAACGGCTAATTTGAGAAAGCACTTTTTCATGACAAGAATTACTCTTGGAGAATTTGTCAATTCCTCGCAAGAGGCAGTACCCGTGAAAACTCTTTTTTTTTTTTAATTAAGGTGGCACAGGCAGGGATTGAAACCAAGACCTCTCATTCCCAACATTACTTACTAAGAGGTTTATACCAAGAATATAATCAAAAAGAGACTCACCTCTGTCGTTGATATTGGTACTTCCCCATACCGTATGATGAGCGTTGACATCGCTCCCAATAATTAGGCGGATCCTTTGCCTTTCCGCTTCAGCGACGATCTTCTCCAGGGTTTTTCCAGGGAGAGGGCCAAGGTGGTCATGGCCAAGATACGCCGACACTATCCAGAAACTTCCCTTGGTTGTTTCCAGCCTAGCTACGGTGGTATCTTTGTCACTGAAATGATGGAGTAAAAATACATTAATACTACGTTTCACTTGTATGCAAGATCTAGGTTCACCTCTATCTGTCACACACAGTGTGTAGTATCCAGGAGTCCTGAGTCCACGAACAACGGATCTCACAATCCATGGCTCTTGGATCAGGACAATGTCTTCCCCGTTTCTCGCCAGCCGGAGAAGAAGTGAGGCCGAGGCCTTTACGGAGTGCTGGAGATTAATCTGTAATAACTGCAGAATTTTTCTACAATTAGGCAGATCAACCTCCACCACAGTTTTGTTCTGATCCTCTGAGTCTGAGGATGAACCCAAGAGTTCGTCCTCACTCAAAAGGATCATGTTGAGGTCGTCCTCAGTCTCCATTAAAGATGGACTGTCTACGACTTTTGTAGAGGGTGGGGTCGCTATTGGAGAGGGCATTGGTGCATCGTCACCTTCAGTTAAGAGAGAAGACGATGTCCCAGGCCCACCATCCGCTAGTTCACCCTCGGTTGTTTTTGGAGGCCCGCTTTCCGCGTTAACCTCATCTTTTTTATAGACTCGAATTTTAATGGTTTCGAAGCCATAGTTTATCGAGCCCTCGTTTATGGCTAGAGGAGCCAAAGATTCCTTATTGAGTACCAAAATGGCGCTCCTATAAAGATTCTTTACCTCCTCTAGCTTGGCTATCTTCCAGTTGTGCGTCGGAAGGACGGGTTGCAAACTCTGATCATCGCGAGAATTTCATCGATACCGGCAGGTTCCATTGGGATCCAAATGCGGGCTCTAGGTTAGGTTAGGTTAGGTTTAATGGGCTGACGGTTGATGTTGTTACCATCACACTTAGATCAATGTAGATCCATTGTGGTACCCCGAAGTGTTGGAAACTTCCTGAAAAGATATAATAACCTATGAATCATGTGGTTCGTTAAACCATTTAGAGGCCTTGACAAAATTTAGTAAGCTTTTGCCTGGCAGTTCTGATAGTTCCTCCAGTTCATTAAAGAAAAAGTTGCCTAGAGTTTTCTTCCTAGCAAGACAAAGCGAAGGACAGTGGCAGAGAAAATGAGTAGTGTCTTCATGTTCGTTTTCATCACCACAGCCTCTACAAAGGTCATCAGTACTGAGCCCCATCTTCTTCTTATGGTAGCCGAGTAGGTTGTGACCTGTAATGATGCCGATAAGGGATCTTAGGGAGGGCTTATTTAGATTTAAGATCCAGTCGGATCTTTTCTTATCATATCTAGGCCATATCTTCCTGGTGTTAACACAGGTTTCTAGCAGATTCCATCTGTCATTGGATTTTTGAAGGGTGGTTTTACTGACGTTAAGTTTCAGTTCACATAACGGTATTCCTATATGGTGGTCTATTCGAGAGGGTTCCAGTGTGGAACCCTCCCTAGCAAGTTCATCCGCCTTTTCGTTGCCTGGTACATCACTGTGGCCAGGAACCCAGCAGAGTCTTACGTTATGCTGTGTGCCAAGAACCTTTAGCTCTTCGCGACAAATGCGGGCTCTAGGTCTGCTAGGAATGTCTTCCTTAGCGACAACCTCGAGCTTCGCACCTGGCCAAACTTCACCTAACCGGCTGACAGAGAGCTTATACAATTCACAAGACCTCTGATCGCCACAAACCATGAGTTCTACGTGGCCTTGATGCCAACCCCCATCGCTTATGGAAGGAATTGGTCCTGGAAGCTCCCTCAAAATGCTTAAAAAGCCACCCGAGAGCTTAACCTTGACCAACTGCCAACGATCAGCCGATATTGTTCCATCATCATCACTCCTGTCAATGACCGCAACCACGACTTTGCCCTTCGCGACGTCACTGAAACTGGCTTTCTTGATGGGATTGAGGGGAGTGCTGGTGTTGTGCACCCGAGGCCGTTTTGGTGTCGGTACGGCCCCCTCGAGAGACCTTTCTCGTTTGGACGTAGAGTCCTTACCGGTCTTAGTTGTAGCAAGTATGCTTTTTGCCCATTTGACGCTAGCGGTTTGCTGCGGTGTCCTTTCAGCCCCCGATGATGCACCAGAGGCCTTCAGGATTTTCGCCGCTTGCCGCCTTTGCCTATATTGGCTTTTCGAGAGTTTCCCCTTTCTCTCATTAGTAGTGGTAGGGCCATTTTTCACAACCCTGCCACTACTGAAATTAGGTATCACTACCTTCCTATCCTCGTTGCTGCCAGCTGCAGAGGAGGGTCCATGGTTAGCCACTACTCCCTTCTCTGTGCTGGACGCAAGAGATACGGCAACAGGCTTTGACGCCAAATTGCCGCCCGGTCCTGAAGAGATACCGGTCTCATCATCCTTTAAATTTTTGTTTTTTGTTTTTTCCATTTTAATCCCACGAGTTGCGAAGAAAAGAGGTCCGTCTGCACAGAGATTCGCATGTACAGATAAGGCTAGTTAATCCGGAGGTCGCCAGGTATCCGGATACTCCGTTAGAGACTGGGCTATTTTTGAATTAGGCCCCCAGCCAGGCTGATCATCGGCACGGGTCGTTTAACACCTTAGATCCAGCCCAATAAAGATAAGAGGTGGTAGGGAAAGAAGAGATAGGGTTAGGAATCAGTTGATGTTAATTCATCATTCTGATATGGGAGGAAAAGATTGGGATTCGGTAACAGCAATTCAGCTAATTTACCTAGAGTGAGAAGGAGCATAGGAGATAGGAGCGCTGTCTAGCTTTTTCGCCATTACAACGTGGGAGGTGGGATGAGAGTTGGTGACATAAACGTTGGCTGGTATGCCTTGTTTATGTGGGAATGGATGATGATTTTGGGAAAGGTAGAAGGATAAGAACGTCCTTTAGTTTCAGGACTCATCTGGAGAAAATTCTCGAGAATCATTGACCCTACTCAGCTTCTACAACTCGACAAGTTCGACGTTCAGAGTAGAAGTACATATGTACATACATAAGTAGATTTCTTTTGATAGTAAGAGAGATTTTTTTAGACAATTTTTGGATACTGGGCAATCAAATACTAAAAACAAGTTAAACGGTTGGAAAAATTCATTACTTGTGTAGGTTTAAGAAATAATAAATAATTACATATTGTCTTTTGAAATGAATTTAGTAAGACTGCAAGCTTATGAGTTGGAATTTTGTTTAAATAGTTAGTTGGTTTAAAATTGGCTACAAACGACGGCGTCAAATGACTCGCAGAGCCAATTTGACAATTGTGATTTGAGTCTCTCGAATCATTTGAAGCTTTTGAATTGATTGTTATTTAGTTTATTCGAACTGTATCAATCTAAAAATAACTCGCCCGACTCATTTGAAACTCAAGAACCACCAATCAAATTGACTCAAATTCAAATGCCTCGTTCTTATATGATGGACTTAAGAGATTATCGAATTTAACTATACGATTTTCAAAATTAAATGTTGAACAAAATTTTCTACAGACAGAACCAATTGCATTTTATACGAAAAGAAATAGAAATCTAGTTTCAACATAGCCAGTGCTTCAACTGACCCCAAAACAGCGGCAATAATATCTTTTACAGCTTTGACTTTTACCTGTTCATCGGAGCATTTAAGATGTTAATGAAAGGCATGAGACATGTTAAGTTAATTTAGTTCAGCAACAATGACAAAAATCGCCCTAGGTGGTGCTCTATTTCAAGATAATACTTTTGCAAAATTAAAATATTATTTATTTTGTTTTATTTTGGGACACTTAACACTCACACACCAACACCTTTTAAAAAAAGAAAGTCCACCAACCTGCCCTCACTGCCAATCACGGATAGACATTAAACACATCCTAGGAAAAGATATATGTAAATCCTTGACTTCCAACACCAGCGTTAACAACACATCATCCTCAACAACAGAAATCCTAAATAACTTTGATCCAGAAAACATTATACAAGTATATACATAACTTCATAAAATTAAATAATTTTCATATTTGATTTGAAACTATATGAAGCACAAAATGTAAATTTAAAACTACCATTAATTTATCTATGTACATATTTACAAAATTAAAATTAAACGTATTTTCTTTTTATAATAAGAGTCAGTAGCCCAAGGCAGCTAGTGCTCGTTTCTATTAACATGTAAATTTTAATTTAATGTTAATAAACTATAATAATAATAATATTTTGTAATTTTTCATCAGCATTACTGAAGGAACATTTTGCTTTCATTTGTGAAAAAAAATGATTATAAAAATACACGTGTGAACATTTCTGTACAATTTAATTCAGTTAGGTACCTAAATTCACATTTACTCGTATTTTGCGCAATAAGTAGTTAAATTATTGGTTAGTTTTATTATGGGATATCTACTATATCCGTTATACAACCTATCGAATTCTCAACAATCACAAAAGGTATTCGAATTAATAATAATATCATAAAGACTGAGTTATGCAATCATTTTGACAATTTCATGCATGACTTAAAATTAAATGTAATTTGTCTCATGCACCTACTCGTTTTATTGTTATAAAGGGTGATTTTTTAAAAGCTATAGGAAAGTTTTTCAAAAAAAAAACACATAAAATTCAGAAAAATGCATGAAATCTTTTTTTGAATCGATAGTACGGTCCATATAATTTAATGTTTGAAGATTATTTCATTTGCATGAAATGACCTTGACTGCGCCTCAAATGGTCCATCCGGGCACGAGTACGATAACTTTGGCGCCAAGATATAATAACGGTTTTTGGTAGAGGGGCTTAATACAAGCATTTTTTACTATGGGGGGGTCTATCTCCCCCCGTTCAGGGGGTAGGGGCAATTTAAAAAAATTATTATTTAAAATGGAAAAAAATAGTTTATAAATAACGGTGATATTTACAATTAAGTTTTATACATTTTTTTAAAGCCAACATTCTGTTTTGTTAGCCAGTTTTTAATTCAAGTCAAAACTATGCGTAGTTTTTGAAAAATTTAATTTTAAACTCAAAATTTGAGTAAAAAAAGTTAAAAAAAAGGTTTAAAGTGTAATTTTTCAATACTTCAAGATTATCTACCATTGTTTTTATTTCAGAATTTCTTGCTCTTATTTGTTTTTGATCAAAAACTGAAAACTAGATGATTGTATGTCTTTTAGTTTTTGAGAAAATTAAAAATAACCACAACTACTATTTTAATTTAATTCTTTTTTTTTTGCTTGAGTGGTCTTATTTTGATAGTAACAATGGTAGGTGCGAGTTTGGGTGTATGCAACAGTGGGATCTGTAAGGGGGGGCATGCTGCCCCCCTGCTTGGGAACACTATAGGATTTGGGGTGGATGCAAGTTGGAGTGCGTGCAAGGGGGAGAGGGGGCACGGTTCGGTGGGTGCAAGATGGGGTGCATGCAAAGTTTCTTTTGCATTTAAATAAGCTGGATTTAAGAAAAATTAATTTACCCTAGGTGTATCTTAATCCATATTCGATTATTACTATCAAAATAAGACTACGTTAATACTTAAGCAAGGAAAAAGTAATTTAATTAAAATATTTATTTTGGTAATTTTCAATTTTCTCAAGAACTAAAAGACATAAAGTCATCTAGTTTTCAGTTTTTGATCAAAAACAAATAAGAGCAATGAATTCTAAAAAAAACAGAAATAATTTGAAAGTTTTGAACAACTACACTTTAAACCTTTTTTTTTTTTTAATTTTTTTTTTGCATAAATTTTTAGTTTAAAACAATTTTTTTCAAAAACGATGCATAGTTTTGACTTGATTTAAAAACAAGCTCATAATATCTATCTTTTAAATACGACAAAATACACATAACGAAACGGTCGGAAAGTTCAATTTTACTTAATTAATGAAAAGAATAGTCTTGAGAGTGTTTTTCGAATTGATCTAAAGAAAAAGTAGAGAAGAATAAATTAGTAATTGTAGATTTTTTCACAAACCCATTTTGATTTTTGCATATAACAGAAGAACAATTAAAAGAAATTATGTCACAGACAAAAGATTCAAACAGTTTAGGAATAGCAGACAATTTCGCTATGAGACGCTATAATTCGTTACTAATTTTTTAGAACCTTTTTTTATGGACTGGCGTTAAGTATGAATACTTAAAGATCTAAGACTTGTTTTAAAGAAGAAATAATGGATAAAACATAAGAAACACATTTTTGACAATGTAAATTATTGTATTCCTTCATTCGTTTAGCTTTACTATTGTTACGTATAGAAGCCTCAGAAATCGTAAAATGTATTGATGTTAGATGACTTTATTTATGTGTGGAATGAAAAGTAAAAGAATGGTTAATTTTAGAAGCAATTTTCATGTCAAGAATTACTCTTAAAAGATTTGTCAATTTTTCGCAAGAGGCAGTACCCGTGAAAAAAAACTTTAAGGTGACACAGGCAGGGATTGGACCCAGGACCTCTGACGTGACCGTCCGTTCCAAGACTAGTAAACTGGACTAAAAAATCAAATTGTTTCTCTATATGAATTTAAAATATCTATATTCATATTCAGATGAATTGTAATCCTTCATATACAGAAATGAAAAAGTAATTAGAAACTCTTTTTTATTTCTTAAAATAGAATGTATCCATTACATTTTCCAGTATATTCTTATACACAACCTTCAATTCGCACTTAAGGACCATACCTCGACAGAAAAAACGTTCCCCAAAACCATCACATTTCCACCCCTATGCTTCAATGTTAATTGGACGTCGCACATAACATTTGCTTATTGATCCAAATATATTTTTACTTATTAAGATTTTGTTTCCAAAATTAGAAGGTTTTTTTTCAAAATCATGGTTTTTGACAAGAAATACATTCCCCTAAAACATTTTTGAAAAGACAATTCCTAAGAGTTTGTCCTGTTATATCATGACTTAACTGGGATGAAATGACTTTAATAATGTCTTTATTGGTGACAAAAGCATTGACCTTTCTCTGTCGGGCTATGATATCATCTTCTTTTTGAGTTGTTTTTCTCATTTCCTCTTGCGGTTTTTAAAGCTTCCTGTCTCGGTGTAACTGTTTGGCAAAAGCCAAACCACTGATGAGTTGGATTAGAAGATGAACATCCGGATTAGAACATGAATGATTCTCCGTAACAATTATAAATTGATATTTAAAAAAAAAGTAGTTCGTTACACCCACAGGGCAAGTAACTCAGCTCATAGAGCAAAAATCTATTAGCTTTGAAAATCTTCTTTATCTTCTTCTCAATGCTGCCTGTTTCCAATGACCTACTTAAATCTTTTTCGGAAATAATTCAAAAGACAGCTCTTACTGAAACATTTGTACCTCGTAAGCACCGCCTATCCCGGCGGTACGGACGTTCCTTTAAGAACTGCGATTCATTTTTTAGCAGCATTACACGAATATGGAGTTCTTTACCAGGCTCAATATTTTCCACTCATTCCAATGTGAAGGCATTCAGAACCAATATGCAATGAAGGGTTACCTCCTTTATTAAGTGTAAGGGTATTCATAACCCTTATAATAGTTATACATATAGTGTACGCACACTATATAAACAAACAAATCTGTTATAAGAGACGGATGAAAAGATGGCATAGGTGGAGCGCAACTGGATGACTTCGATTCGCAATCAATCGTTAACAGAGAGGACCGAAACGCTGCTAAAGAACAAGTGATGTTCACAATACTAACAAATTTATTAGTTTTTTTATCATTAAAAAGGTGTGGGAGTAATGATTTACTGATAAAAAGTCTGGTCTTAAGAACTCAAATAGAATTTAATTTAAGGAGTGGAATGCCCTGCACATTCTGATCCACTCATAGCATTATAGTTAGGTATTATGAATGCCCTCAATATTATGTCAAACACATTTTCGAAAATAGTAATATTCAACTAGCTAGTAAATTAAATGATACTGCTCAAGTATCCATAGATATAAAACCCAATTCATTTTCGAATTTATCAATATTAGAATAAAACAGACGGTGTTTATGACCTATATTCTGTGCCTAATTAGCTTTCAAATTACCTATATTTTTAGGTATTTTCAAAAGATACAATCAAAAATCACCACAAGCAAAGTTCTAAATTTATTCAATACTTTCGCATGCTTCGTTCAATAAATTTTAAACTTTTATAGCCGGAATAAAAACAACAAAGTAAAATGCAATTTAAATTATTCATAAAAATATCGCTGTTGTTCTCGATTCATATAATAAAAGAATCGAAGAGTCAATTCAATTTGTTCTTAATTTATACAGAACGGTATAACAAAAGAAAGACACCAACACCAAACAATAGCATTTCCACTTGATTATACATTCTGACGTCACAAATAATACTTTGCCTAAAACGTAGTTATGTACATTAAATTTGTTATTTTCTTTTCTATGCGAATTGATATTAGGGTGGCACTGATTTTGTCAGAATTCAAATAAATCATCGCACAAAACTTAAGATTACAATTAATGCAAACTATTTGTTTTTCTAATTTATTTTCAGGTGAAGATTGCGATGTAGAGCGAATAGATCCAAGAAAAACAGATCCAGAATACTTCGAATATGAATGCCTGACTGTGGAAGAAGTTGAAAAACTTCTTAACGAATCGGTGGAGAAACTCAACACAATCCTGCAAATAACACCATCTCTAGCCAAAGTACTCCTGCTCGAGCACAAATGGAATAATAAAGAAATCACGGATAAATACCGTGAAAATGCATCGGCTCTACTTATATCAGCAAGAATCAAACCGCCTCCAACTGCATCAAGTGCCGCCGCTTCATCGTTTGCCTCGTTCAGTAGTTCCTCTTACAAACACATAGCCGTAACCGCACTGTCAAACACCACCGCGACCGCCACAAGTATTTATCGCAGTCAAATGTGTCCGGTGTGTGCGACCACACAGCTGGGCGATAAATTTTACGCGCTCTCATGTAGCCATTCATTTTGCAAAGACTGCTGGTCAATGTATTTCGAAACACAAATCTTCCAGGGTATATCCACTCAAATAGGTTGCATGGCACAAATGTGCAATGTTCGCGTGCCAGAAGATCTCGTCCTGAATCTGGTGACGCGACCAGTGATGCGGGACAAGTATCAACAATTCGCTTTCAAAGACTATGTGAGATCTCACCCAGAGCTGCGCTTTTGTCCGGGACCGAATTGTCACATAATCGTTCGCTCTGGGGAGATTTGTGCCAAACGAGCCATCTGCAAGGTGTGCAAAACATCGTTTTGCTTTAAGTGCGGCATGGACTACCATGCGCCCACCGACTGTCAGATAATCAAGAAGTGGCTAACTAAGTGTGCCGATGACAGTGAGACGGCAAATTACATTAGTGCCAATACCAAAGACTGTCCCAAATGTCATATTTGCATTGAGAAAAACGGTGGCTGCAACCACATGCAGTGTTTCAACTGCAAACATGACTTTTGCTGGATGTGTCTTGGCGATTGGAAGACTCACGGCTCAGAATACTACGAATGCTCGCGCTATAAGGACAATCCGAATATTGCCAACGAATCAATGCATGTGCAAGCGCGCGAAGCACTCAAAAAGTACCTTCATTATTATGAGCGTTGGGAGAATCACTCGAAGAGTTTGCAATTGGAACAACAGACACTTGATCGTCTGAAAGCTAGAGTGAACGAAAAAGTGATGAAGGGGCGTGGCACATGGATTGACTGGCAGTATTTATTTAATGCAGCTTCGTTGCTCGCCAAGTGTAGATACACATTGCAGTATACTTATCCTTATGCATATTTTATGGAGGCTGGACCAAGAAAAGTCCTCTTTGAATATCAACAGGTAAGATTAACAATTAGATCTTTGTGGTACGACCAATCGGGTCTCACGGCCTTATGCGAAGGATTATTATGACAGAAAGCTGGGTTCCATTCCTGCCTGCAAACTTTAAGTAGTGAATTATTTTATTTTATTTGCCTAATATATGGTCAGGTTTCACCTCGTACTCATTAAAGAACCTACAGATAGCACTGTTCTCCAATTCGAGGATGTTGTGATGTCTAATCAACTTGCAATGGCTGGTGAGGAGACCTGTATTTAATCTTAGATTCTTCCTCCTAAGAGTGATACAGGATACAAATCGTTAATGGTTGTTATTCCTGAGCAGTAGTTTAACTTGTGCTAGTTTTAGTTAATAACAAAGTTTTGATCTCTTTCTCTGATTTAATCACATTTTGTCCTATGTAAAAATAGGTTAAAAGTGCCTTTCTTCATTTTTTACCAAGGAATCTGCTAATTCATTGTCCTGGACTCCAACATGTCTCGGTACCCAATTCAATATACCGACACATTCCAATACCCGGTTTTAGGTGATGGAGTAAGAGCTTCGTGATTTTAATGCTACTCGGCTATTTGACATGATGACAAAAATGCTGATAGATTTTCGCATTGGTATTTCGAATTTAAGACCAAAGAATGCTCCTCGGTTTCCTTAGATGTTTTCGACCCTTCGATGTATTGCTTGAAATATTTGACTTGATAGTGTAGCTTGCATTTTCACCAGATGCAGATCAGTGTCGCTTTATAGCCCGTACAGCTCGTAGGTGCATCTTCTCCTTCACTCCCTATCTATGCAGACAGAACCGAAAATCAAGAATTTTTCTCTCGTAGCATCCTAAGGCATTCTTTTCTGGCCTTGACAAGATCAAAGCTTTAGCCATAAATGAGAACCGGTATGAGAGAGAACTTTACTACTAAATTGCCTTCTAAGTCTAAAGAAGCACCGATTTGCTGATTTCATTGCTGATGTCGTTGTCTGTCCTAAACTAACTCAAAGTTATAGCTGTCTATGGTAACGTTTTGTCCAAGACATAGCCTTTCAATGTTCTTTCTTGATGGCAACATATATATAGTATTGCCCTCATTCGAAATCGAAGGTGGCATTTGATTTGAAGTTCCTCTGTTTTTTTTTTGCAAGATCTGTCGTAATGTAAATATTTGGTAAATGATGGACTCTCCTAGTCTGAACTGAAACTGATATGGACCTATAAGTTGTTAACTATCAGACGTTCACATAATAAGAAAAAAAGGAATTTATTACTGTAGTGGTTCGCAGTTTCTTACAAGAGCCTTACCTATAGCTTCATAGCAACTGTTATCAAACACTCTCTTAATATTTATAAATGCACATAAAACGGTTACCATAGTGTCTGTTGCTAATTTCAAGAAGTTAATGAGTTCATATATAATATAAGTTTGAGTAGCAGTAGCCATTAAGAATGATGAGAAGTTGAGAATGAGAAAGCATGCCGCTGCCAAGAAATTTTCTTCTGTACGTTTTGAATACTGGACAGGTTCCAATAAAGTGCATGGTATTTTCCGATTCATCCATATTACATAATGTACATATTCCATCTGTATCTACTTGGAATGCTCTTCCATTAATATTAAGGAGCCCGCAGCGAGCTTTGGAAATTATGGAAATCATATTACGAGAATTGGAGTCATCAAAGTAGTTCGGTATGCTAGAGTACATCAAGTTGCAGTATTCATCGTGAAATTGAGACTGTGTCGCACTAACTGTAAATTCAGTCCAGTGTTTTTCTTTCATTTTCTTTAAGAGAATGTTATGTAAGCTGGGCCATTCAAGAAGATTCATGTCAAAAGAAAAATCCAACGAACATCCATGGAAAAGATCCAACCATTCCTTAGCCCAGAAGATTTTCTTGTTTATAATGGCTTTCGATAAAATGTTGGGTAATCTATTATTAGGAAGATTTAGATTTCGTCTTATGAAAGAAAAATGTAGCTGGAGGGACGTTAGAAAACCCTTCGGTAAACCTGTTTCAATGTGCACAGCATAGTTAGGCGTATTATCGGGCAGTAAAAAGCATCTTTTCATGAAGAAACGCTGCAATTTTTCGACTTGGTTGTATTCGCGGTATCCCCAAACTTGAGCACAGTAGAACGTAATAGCTTTTGAGGCGGCATTGTATATTTTGAACTTTGTTGAGTGTTGGACGGTATTGTCTCACAGCAGTCTCGACCACGTTGCATTGATGGAATTTTTAGATGCTCCCAATCTGTTTGTTAGATGCTCATTCCAAGACATGTTGCAAATAAACACTACGCCAAGATATTTGTATTGATTAGACACCTTTATTTCTGAATTATTGTAAAACCATTTTTCGCACGCTGCTCTTCTTCCACCATTGCGAAATATTACTATTTCTGACTTATCAAGATTTATTTCAAGATTCCATTGAATGCAGTAAGTCTTAAAACCCTCAATTAGCTGTTGCAAATTGGAAGGATTATCTGACAACAGTACAATATCGTCAGCATATAAGAGGGCGTTAATTTGAAGATCGTCTAAAACAATACCGATTGGAAGTTCCGCATGAAAATCATTTAAAACAGAACGAAAAGAAGAGAGCTTAGCACACATCCTTGACGAACACCTTTCTTCGTGGGGAAGAAGTCTGACAAACACGAACCATCCCAAACAGTTGCAGTAGTATCCTTATAAAGAGACTTTATAGTATCCAGTATCTTCGAAGATATTCCCAGAGCTTATAAATAAGAGCATTCCTGTCAATGCTATCAAAAGCAGCCTTAAGATCGATGAAAAAAGCGTAGTTTCTTCTTTTGGCAGAGTTGAAGTTGAATTATGCATGGAAAGATTATAAACTTGGTCCACAGTAGAATAGTTGGTTCTATATGCAGCTTAAAATTCATTGATGATGTTGTTTTTTTCTAACCAAGCTGACAGTCTGTTCAAGAGAACTGTAGTAAACAGCTTATAGAGCGTACCGAGAAATGAAAGTCCTCTATAGTTTGACACAACATTTGTATCTCCTTTCTTGAACAGTGGGTATATAATGGATTTTCTGAAAGTTTCAAAAATCTCAGTGAATAACTTCTGTGTTTCTTCAATAAGAGATGGGCATGCATTTTTATAAAATTCATACGGTATTCCATCAAAACCGGGAGTTTTCAAATCTTTTGATGAAGATATAGCAGAATATATCTCGTGCAGCTCTATGGGGTAATCTAAGTCTGGAACATGTCGCTGAGGAAGAGCGTATGAGATACTAGCTGAATCATTTGATTGCGAGAGTAAGCTTTCAAAATGCATTTTAAATGCAATTACCTTTATAGACGTTGTGCTTTTAATCGACTGTCCGCGTATTTGCTTAGCAATCTTCCACCACTCTCGGACTCAATGAACAGATTCAAGACTCCTAGTAAGGCTAGCGAAATAAACTTGTTTTTTAGTTCTACATAAAATCCTATATTTTTTGTTGGCATCATAGTAGTTTCTACGACATGTTTCCAGGTTCAGTTTTCAGAAGGATTTAAGGTGTTTAAGAGCATTTTTCCTGGCCATAAAACAAGCTAAATCAAACCAAGGTTTTTTTGGCTCAAACTTAACATTTTGTTGCATGGGAGCTCCGTTTGCTTCATAAATACAGCTTTTGATTGCTTTGCATCGTTCTTCAATTGAATCTGTTGGTATATGATGGAGGGTACAAGTGACTCGAGTTTATTTTTTTAAGCAACATCTCTTTGGTCCATTTTATTCTAGAGATACCTCTTTGGTTGATATTTTCTGCTGTTACTGAAGATTTTAGGGAACAAATTAATGGCATGTGATCTGAGAAGGTTACACAATCTACACTAAAATCTTCAACCAAATTAGTGATTGCGTACGACGGGCAACAGTAGTCAATCACGTTCTATAGATAGTAGTATCGAAGTTTTTGGTAACCAAGTCATCCTCCCAATCCCTAATGGAAGAAAAAATGGAGTTAAAATCCTTACTAAGACTTAAGGTCTTCAATATTTAATTTCCAGTCTAGTTTAGAGTCTAGAATAACTAGTAGATATTTCGCACTGGAAGATAAGGACAATTTGTGACTGTTAAGTCGGGGAAGACTGATGGTAAATATATTAGTTTGGGTAGTAAAGCAACGTGGCTCAGTTGCTTACTTTCTTCAGAGCCATCTTACGTGTTTTTATCGCGGTGAAGAACTTTTCCGATACGAATAAAACCAAGTCATCATCAAAAAGTATCGTCTTCACCACACAGCTTTTTAACTTAACGAGAATTTGACTCATGAATTATACCCATAGGAGCGGGAGAGAATACCGCCCAAGGTGTTCTACCCTAAATGATCGCCGTACACTTAAATGTCAAGCTTATTGGTCGAGCATCCTCCGCGGGCTCGTAACAACGCTAACCCACTTTGGGACTAAAACTGCTTTAACCTATCTCCATGATTCGGGTACATGATCCAGATAAAGGCATCCCTGAAAGCTCATATCCAGCCATGTTAATGCAGTTTTAGAAGTATAATTGGTAGTATGCACCCCACAAATGGAGATTTATATAGAGAGCAAGTATTTAGAGTCCAGAAAATAGTTTCTCCTGTAGTTCCGAAATTATATTGTTCTACATGAACTAGATTGGAGTTTTAAGCGTTTCGGGGTTGCAATTCTCGTCATCATCAGTGCTTCCAAGGACTCACCTGCAGAAACTGTCTTGTTACTGTTTTTTTTTTGCATAAATGATGCATTACAGTGTTACTTCAAAAAAAAACTCTTATACACTTTAAGGCAATCTGTATATATAGTTGTTTGTGGCAGATATTGATCTTTTCATTTCCGATAAAGAAATTGTGTACGTCTGTATTTAACTGGGCAAGAAACCTGTTAAGCTGTTCTAAATGATGCTTCAAATATTTTAACCCAGATCTTCTACAAATTCTATGCTCAAATTAAGAATGTCACAAAATCAAATTTATTCTAATTTACATATGTATGTCATTATACAAAACTTAAAATTTAACCTTAAATTTTCAGGCTCAACTAGAAGCTGAAATTGAAAATCTCTCATGGAAAATAGAACGTGCCGAAACGACTGATTTAGGTGACTTGGAAAACCAAATGGATATTGCCGAAAAAAGACGAACAACACTACTCAAGGACTTCTTCCCAACAGATACGTTATAATAAACTTCCACAGGACGAATTGCATATACATACATAAATATATTAATATCCCCTTTTCACTTTAAACAAAATTACCCAATAGATAAGATTTTAGTTTCATAAATGTACAACTTAATTCAAAAAAAAAAAAACTGATCATATACAAACATAAAACAACAGTAAATAATAATAATTTAATTATAAAGATAAATAGTAACAAAATTGTTTAAAAAGGTCTCGATGCTGTTGACCAATTTTATTGTTATTAACATAAGGATTTATTTTTGTGAAATGGCTGGGTAAAATGTGAAACCCTCATAGAATGGGCACAATGTAACATGTACAATCTTAAGCTCCATGATTTTTAGCCCATTTTAAGAGGATTTTACACCATTTTATAAATACTCACATTTTGTTTTACCGTACCATTATTTTTGTATCGCTTCAATCCTGAAAAAATAATTTATTGTTTACATAGAAACACAGACTAGCACATACCAAGTTTTGGGGTGTGATTTGTTACATTACATATTATTTTTTTTATTTTTTCACTCAAAATCAAATCCCATTTATTTTATTTTTATTGTAAAATGTGTGATCGCCTGTAATTCTGAATAAGAATGAAGGGAGTATTATTATTAATTATTACATAAATATTATATTGTGCTATCTGCAGTTTGACTGAGTGCGAAATTAGCAAATTAAACACAAACAAAACAAATAAATAACATTTTATGTACAATGTATTGCTCATGGGTCTTGAATAAAATAAGTTTTTTTTTTTTTAATATACAAATTATATTTTAATTCAAAGTGACGACGTCAGTTACGTCGCGTCATCCGTTGTCTGTCGTCGTCGTCGTCAATCAATCGGTCGCCTGACAGATATTAAGTTCAATTTGGTTTTGTTTGTGTTTCTTTTGTGCACAAACATTAACCTTTGCAATGATACTTTAATTATTATTATACATTTATATACAATACTTTTATCATTATTTTATTTTAACAAAATTATCATTTATTGCATAAGATTTAAGAATAAAGAATAATTTTTAAGAATACTGAATAAGAGTAATAACTAATTGCAATTAAAAAATATGTGAAAAATAAGGCAACAGCATTAAACAAAATGAAATGAAAAATCATAGTTTATTTATTATAACAAGAAACAAAAAAAAAACAAAACTTTATTTAGTTGATTTTATAATTAAGGATAAGAAATAATATAAAAGAAAATACAATATTTTCTAGTAGTTAAATGCAAAATTAATATCGATAAAATATAAAGAATAATGAAATCGCAAATAAAGTGTATGTAATAAGAAATTTATAATGATTTGTTTTATTAAACTTTAAAGAAGTTGTCACTTTGAACTTTCAAACAAGACTTTTGTTCGAGTTTAATATTGATCGTATAAATGTTGTACACTAAGCAAATAATCATATAACAATTTTGAAAAAAAAAAAACAAGAGATTTCAAAAGAAAGGAATGCAGATCGCAAGAGATCAACATATTTCGACAGCTAACATCCGGACTAGTGGATTAATCTGTTGTTCCACATGTCGTTACAAGTACTTTCAAAACTAAACTGTTATAATACAATATAAAAAAAAAACATTGACGTTTTTTTAACACAAATACGCCCAGTAACACAAAAAGAGTTCCATATAATAAACGGAACATTTTTGTTTACCTTCCTCTCAGTGTTCTAAAGATTGTGTTAAAATTCTTATAAAACCTCTTGTCTGCGACTATAGCTCCAATGGTGTTTAAAACTTCTTACTTACTTACTTAAGATGGCGCTACAGTCCTGTGTGAACTAGAGCTTCACCCAACAAACTTTTCCATCTAGCTCGGTCCCTAGCTAGATGTCTCCAGTTTCGCGCTCCAAGTTGGGTGAGGTCACTTTAAACTTGTGCCCGCCACCTGATTCGCGGTCTTCCTCTACTGTGCTGTCCTGTGGCCGTGGATGCGAAGATTGTCCGGTCCGGAGCATTGGTTTCCATGCACCCCATGGCTGGGTCATGCCATCTCACTCGTTGGACTTTTTTTCATCTGGCTAGGTCTACGTCGCTGTACAGCTCTTCGTTCCATCTTCTCTTTCACTCTATGCATACGGGACCGTAGATCACGCGAAGAATTTTTCCCTCGAAACGACTCAAGGTGCTTTCATCCGCTTTTGTCATAGTCCATACTTCTGCACCGTATAGTAGGACGGGGATGATGAGGGTCAATCGCTTGCTTAGCTCAAAGAAACAGCGGTTAGCAAGAGTTATTCTTCGTTTGATCTCAGCGCTGGTGTTTTCTGCGTTCATAGCGGAGCCTTGGTAAACGAAGTCCTTAACTACTTCAAAGTTACGTCTGTCGATGGTGACGTTTTGACCGAGAAGTTGCCGTTGTAAGGCCTTTCTTGATAACAGCATGTACTTTGTTTTGCTCTCATTAACCGTTAAACCCATGTTTGCCACCTCTGCCTCAATACTCACAAAAGCCCCATTGACATCACGCTGAGTTCTTTTGATTATCATCAATTTCATAAATTTTGTTTACAATGTTTAAGCTTAGTTATTATTTTAAATCTTAACAGGCTATTATAAAAAAAAACAACAATGGTTATTACATGATTGGAAACCTCAACAATGGGATTTGTGCTTCAAAAAAGATTTCTGGAGCCAATTACAAAAAGATTATCAATAGTTCCAAATGAATTACTCTAAACAATAGTTTTTAATTGTAAGAACATATTTGCAAAAATATTATAGGTTGAGGAAATCGTTTTGCAGTACCCAGGCCCATTGCGGTGTTTCTAAATGTCAAAGCCACTGTTGTTCTCAAAATAAGATAAACTTAATATGCTGATGATGGGATGGATAAAGATTAGACAAATCAAACATCCGTTAATGTGAAACTCGTGTTATTTTAAGGAAATATTCTTACATGCATTATTTATTTAAAAAAAATATAGTTATTCCGGTTCACGTGTTCAAAACTACTACGACATTGTATAGGTATTTTCTTGGCCATAACTAAAGGCAATTGCTTGCTGCCCAATTGAACATTCTTAATATGTGGTTTAGTTGTTCTGAACACGGGAGCTGGAATAGCGGTATTCGGCTAAGAAAAACGGCCGAAAGAATTTTTTAAGTTCAACTAGAAACCCTAGTTGCTATCGTTATATACAAATAGTGATGATTATCTGTATATATATAAATAATAATTGTCAACAGTAAATAAATGAAACCTGAAGATATTAATTTTAAGATTTCATATAGAAAATCTAGCTGCAATCTGTCCGATTTGTCAAACTGAACATTTTGGACATTTCTCGAAGTGCCAAGGTCCCTAGAATCTAAATCAAAGATTTTTAAAGAGATGTCTGTGTGTACGTGTGTACGTTCGGAAGCTGTTTTCTTCGTCCATATCTCAAGAAACACAGAAGTGATTTCAAATTAATGTTGTTATACAAATAATAAAGCAGAAAGCTACAGAAAGGACTTTCAAAAAAAAATTTGTTGACCCCAAATATCTTACGAACCATTGACGCTAGCGACTTCAATTAAATTTTATATTATGTAATGTGATGTGATACTACATACATAAATATAATTAAAAAAAAACAATTAACCGTTTTTTTATAAATTAAAAAAAAACTGAACAACAATATTTCTCCAACAAGAAACGAAATTAATTCCAAAATGATTTTATATAACTAAAAATAACGTTTTAATTATCTGGTAAAATACTCGTATCTAGAAAAATCAAATTGACAGGTTTTTTTATAAAAAAAAAACTTCCAAAAAAGTTTTTTTTTTTTTGAAAAAAAAACCAAAACCTGCAAAAAAACAACTAACAACTGTTAAAATTTGATTTTCGACTTATAAGTGTCTCTTCATTTTATAAACAAAATTATTATCACTATTTTGTAAAGCTACTAGCAATAGAGAGTAAGCTGTTTCATGCTATAGATAGATGTATGGTTGTTAATATTTGGTAATATTGAATAAGTGTTCTTCATGAGTCTTGAAATTGTCAACATGTAAGCAGTTGGCAAATTTATCAACGCATTTCATTTAGCATGATGGATAGGTTATAGGTCCATGATAAAATATCAAGATTTTATTTTTTCTATAAGGTGGCGCAACAGTCCGTTAAGAACAAGGGCCTAGTGACTTACGATTCTCAACCATTCCTGTGTGCGAGTAATGTTGTCAGGAATGGAGGGGACCTACAGTTTAAGCCAAGTCCGAACGGCTAAATTGAGAAAGCACTTTTCATGACAAGAATTACTCTTGGAGAATTTGTCAATTCCTCGCAAGGGGCAGTACCCGTGAAAAAAACTTTAGAGGGCACAGGCTAATGTGGGCTATTGAGCAGGTTCAGACGACATAAGGGACTTGAAAGTTAGGCAAGTTTCTAGTATCTGATTAGCCAGCTGCCAAAAAATGCCTTCCAATTAACACTTTGACTGCTGACGCCGACAAATCGTATTTGTTCTATGCGGCGGACGTCGACAACATGTTTATTACTGACCACTTCCAACGCCTCCGCACACCCCGCATTCGGGAAAAACGCCATACTATGATGCTGACGTCGACTACGCGACAATCATTTTTCATAGTCAAAAAACAAAACATTAGTAAAATTAAGCACTGATATAAGTAAAGTAGAGTAAAAGGAACCTTTTTGACAAAAAAAAAATTCAGCATAAAGGATTCGCTCAGGTCAAACCATGCCGCAGTCAAAGTGTTAAGGCAACTTTATTGAAAAGTTGTCAGGAAAGTTAGTCAAGAAAAATCTCCCTAACTATCAAGTAAAGTCAACTTATGTCAAAATGACAACTGATCATGTTTTTTCATTCAACTCAAAGCTGAACTGTATTACTCTATGATTTATTAATTTTCTGCACAACTTCATTGTTCATGTTTTCTGTAAAAGGGTTCCTGTCAACTTGGAAAAAAAATAAGTTATATTTCTTCACAATACAAAATACAAATCGTGATGGAATTGTAACTTACCTGAGGAGCGTTTTGTAGAAAATAATATTTTTGGTAGTTTTTGTACCATGAACTTAAAGTAGAGGATTGTGAAATAAAGTTCTAAATTTGAAATTCAGGACACTTGAAAAACTAACTACTCGTAGTTGCCTTGGTCAAAATTTACGTTCAAAGATTAAAGTTGACTGCAAATAAAATCTCTTATGTTGTCTGAACCTGCCCAATGTCTTAGAGAATTTTCCCATCAATTAAATCTTAAAACGATAGTACTTTTGCACTGTTTTTTGTTGGTTCAAATTTAGATTTACAATGTACAATCCTAGAAACTTAATACTTGATATCAATACTTTTAAATTCAATTAAGTTCGAAGGTAATTTTATTCACGATAGCCCACTAATCGTGTTATGTATGTATGTATGTATAAAACCTCGCTATGAAATGTTTTTCTTTGGCAGAGAGCCGTCTGAGAAAAACTGAGCTCATGAGGATAGAGATTAGGTGTGTATGGGAGCAAATCAAATTCTAGTCACACGATCAAATCACGTGTTAGATTGGCTTCACTTGCTGTCAATTGAAAGATAAATATCTTCGTTTGTATTTGAAAACCTCAAAAGAATAAAAGAAACAGAAAAATTGTCTTATTTTTTAATTTTATTCGAGCTAAGGGATATTTTATGAATCAAAATAAAACTGAAACCCCATATCTATCACAAAAACAAAATTACGAGTACTTAAATCAATCAGTTTCAAATTGTATCAAGTGCAAAAGAAATAAACCAATTTAACATTCCTACCGTATGTATTTATTTCTAAAACTTCGCTATATAATAATTATTATCTGTATGTACATTTTTTTGAAAACGCAAATCATGAGCAATTTTCAAAAAGCAATGAAATTGCAATTATTCGTTATTTTATAAAATTGTAAATCAAAATCTCAAACATTATAACGATTTATTTAAATATCTAAGTCCATAATTGTGCTGTTCCATTGCACTAGCTGCTAAGTCAACTGCAGTAATTACACCGCCAAAGAACTCGGTTGATTCAAAACCATTTAATTGTTCGAACACCGCTCTATTCTGCCCACCGCTATCGTACATCCTAATTAAACAAAAATTAAGTTAGTTTAATTTTAAGGTTCTACTATTACGAGTAAACTCACATTGGATCCATTTTAAGTTTAGCTAACGTAGCTCCAAACGTTGTTCTGTAAAGAAAATAAATAAATTTTATTACACATACAAATGCCCTCTGCGACTCACATCGTTGGTTCGATCTTAACCTTTGCCAATGTAGCGTCAGCCTGCTCCTGTCTAACAGTCTCCTTTTGATGTTTGTTGAGGTGTTTCTTGTAGTTTTGAGATTGTATGAAAGACTTCTGGCACACACTGCAGACATATGGCCGAAATCCCTGATGAGCCATCATATGTTTTTTGAGGTTGATCCTCTGTGAAAACGAACGATTACATCGTTCACACTGGAACGGTTTCTCGCCGGTATGAATGAGTTCATGTCGTCGCAAATTTCCTTGCTGCGTGAAAGATTTATCACATAGCTGACATTGATATGGTCGTTCGCCGTTATGCACAGAATAGTGGCGTTGCAAGTTAACCGCCTGTGCGAAAGACTTATTGCACTCGTTACAGATATGTGGCCGGACATCATTGTGAACTTTCATATGACGTTCTAGGTTGCCATGATTAGCGAAGGTCTTCTGGCACAAATTACAAACATAACTATTTTCGGCAGGGTTTTGATCGTGTTTCTCTTTCTTATGCATTAGTTGATCGTGTTTTGAGTTGAATGTCTGCAAAACAAAAAATGAAATTGAGATTTAAAAGTATTGTCTTCTTTAAGCATATTTACCTGTTTACAACGGCGACAAGTATAAATTTGTTTGCATAAATCATCCAAAAGTTCTGATGCCATATGCTATAGATTTTTTAGGGTCATTGAAGAGAAGCTCTGAAAAGTTTATAACAACGAACTATTTTTTAAAAGTGTTATAATGTCATAACCAGATCTAGATGAAAATTTAATGGTTCTGAATAATGGAGTCATCAAGTATTAGAAAAAACGTATTGCTCATTTTGAAAAGTCAGTAAGGTCTCAATGAGGAAAACAAGAGGGAACTAATAATGTAAGGGCTACTTTAAAATTGCGCAATATGACCAATTGAACCATAAGAATATAATGCTTTCAGGTTGATATTTAAATGACGTCTCAAAAGTGTGAACTTTCAAAAATAATGAATTATAAAACGAAATATTCTTAAGATGTAATATTAACGACTTCAGAACCGGCTTTTATTTTAATCAAAATAATAACAAACCTTTTGTATCTTGTTCTTCTTTTAATAAAGAATTTTGTTCATAAGTTCATTTGTTTTTATCTCAAAGAAGATGGCCCAAGTTTGACTTCGCCTTATTTTTTGTTTTGAACTAATAGACACGAAGCTGAGTTGAAAAAGTCACTCAGCTATTCATGCGTTTACTTGCTTTTGTGAAGGTTCTTAAGTAAAGCGAATTATAACTATGTTTCTAAATTATTAATAACACAAGTATGTAAATCGAAAAATAAGTTATTTTAATCGAGAGAAAAGTTTTAAAAATATTTTTCACTAATTAAACACTTGTCGTGATTGACTTGAATTTGTAGTCAAAACTCAAATGTTGATTATGACAACTGACAGGTTTGGCGTTGGTTGTCAAAGTAGTGTTTGTGGGCGTGGGAAATTAACTTAATGTCGAGCCTACATTCTGAAGATTTTGAGCCATTTATGGCGCCCTTAGGCGCCAGTTATAGCTATCATTAGCCGCGTTTTATTATCACCATGATCTGATCAGGATCTTGGATTTACATGCATTACAACAACAACACAAGATCCAGCTTTGTGTTTGGATCTCAATTTGAGATCCAAAATTTAATTCTTTTTTTCATAACAAGGAGCGCTTTATCATTGTAATTTCACATGTAAATGTTGGTATCATTGCAAACAAATTAAATAAAACCTGTATTGCCATATAAATAAAATATTTTTTAAATAGAAAGCGAGAATCTTTATATTTATTTATTTGGTATATAATCCATGAAATAATTAGATATTTTAACAAAACTAGATATTAATTGGTGAAATTAAAATAATTAAGTCCAAAAAAATGTATATTTGACATAATTTATGGGTATTATTTTCCCAAAAAAAAAGGAACAAAAAAAATCATTGAGCAAAATGTTCTTTGGGCAACCCTGCTTTAATTGTCAAAAAATATAAATAAAATCGTGAAAGCTGCAGCACAAATGGGAGAAAAGATGTTCAAATAAATTGTTAGTAATCTCTAAATTAAATTATTTAAGTGTCACATTTTTTAAAAGGTCAAAAAGAATCTGTACTACATGTGAGACCAAAGCGTTCCTGGATGCTTTGAGTTTGAGAGTGCAATGGTGATTCGCAGAAACATTTTCAAAAGTTGTGGAGCTTCCATTTTTGGTATGTGTTTGTTTTACTTCGTAATGTCACTTTTGAAAAAAAGAATTTGACACTGCTACCAAACTTTAAATAACAAAAAATATGATGATCCAATGCTGTTTTATTATCATGATCTGATTCGGATCAGATCATGGTGATAATAAAACGCGGCTATTGAAATCGACCCGGAAAAATTTTTGAATCGATATTTGAAGGTGTTTCCCTTTGATTAGAAATGAAAATTATATACCGATCGATGGGAAATCACACAAAGAATTTTTTTGAGAAAAAAATGGTTGCCTGTAAAGTCGGTTTTACGGGCGAAGATTTTACGTGACAACTTCTTTTTCTCGGTAGAATATTTATTGATATGAATATAATTAAATTGCACAATAGGAACAAGGAATTGAATGAAAATAAGAATTGCACAAATTTTTTAAACTAATAATTTACTTAACACTATCAACATTTATCAATAGTATGACATAACCTATAAACTCAGTTTCTCAACTTTTGTGTCAATCTAACAATTAATCAATCAATCATAGTTTACGATAATGAAATATCAGTGTACAATTATTTACCTTTATTGTTGTAGTTGTTGTAAATGACGAATCTAAGCACTCCACATTTTCACTACAGACACAGCTGACGATACTTTAACCACACGTGTGAACTTGTATTATGACGCTTTCTTGTTTTTCCAACGCCAAGAACGTTCGAGAAAGACAAAGACAGAGACACAAGCATGCGCCGATTCAATGCGCCTAATTCTCTAGTGCTGCGCGCGCGGCAGACCGATCATAGTTGAGTGGGAGAGAGACGCAAGGCATTCGGCGGGCCTCTCTCTCGTTCGGTGACTCATCGTAACGTTACCGGGCGTTACACTTTTTCATAAGTGACTCCCAGCCGCAACCTAATTTAAGACGTTGTCACGTCAAAAAAAGTTTAATTGCACATTTATTTTTCTCTTTAAAATGTATTTTTCTATTTTCCGGACGAAAATTCATTTTCCTGAACAGCTGATACTTTTATGTTCAGAAGTGAAACGAATCGTTCCACTGATTTGTGTTCCAATTTCACACAATTCCAATGACAGATTCCTGTCAGTAAAAATTTTTCGGTGGCTTTCAATCAGGAAAAATTTTTCAATGACAGACATTTTCAATGAAAGCTATAAACGACCTGTCAAAAAAATTCCAATGTTTGTTTTCAATGATGAAAACCAATGGTAGCTATAACTGGCGCCTTAAAAGTGGATTTACAATCAGGGAAAAATTACAGCGGATACATGTGAAAGAATGAATCCATGAAGATGAACATATTGGTCTTCATAGTCCCACATTAACGTCAAATGCCTGTTTCACAATGTTATAGTAAGGTTCTTTTATTTATTTGAAAACGTTAAAGACTAACGCTAGTTACAAATGTAGTTCTGGGAATTATTAACAAGACAATTTCTTCGATTTTGTTAAAGTTTGGAAAAATTTTGGTATAGATTTTGTTGTGATCTTTTGTTTGCAGATTTGTACCATTTACTATTCTTTATTTCAAATATCGCGATATGTTTTTTTAAAAACAGTTAGTGAAACATGCATTATGTTATTAGCATCTCATCCCATTTTCAAACTGTTAAAAAACCAAAGCGAATAATTGAACCCCTTGATTTTATAACGTTTTCGAAAAATGCTTCGTATACTATTTCGCGCTTTACGCAAATTTTATGCGTTTTTTTTAAAAAAAAGTTCTCAAGCTCTTAAAAAATCACCCATTTTATTAAACAATGTCCTCTTTTCAATGGAGGACAATAAATACATAATGGGTGATTTTTTAAGAGCTTGAGAACTTTAAAAAAAAAAAACGCATAAAATTTGCGTAAAGCGCGAAACACATTTCGAACCGAACACTGATTTTGGTAATAAAATTCAATGATTTGCAAGCGTTGCTCGTTAGTAAGTCTATTCATGATGAAATGTCAAAGCATACTGAGCATCTTTCTCTTTGACACCATGTCTGAAATCCCGCGTGATCTGTCAAATACTAATGCATGAAAATCCTAACCTCAAAAAAATCACCCGATAGTATGTTAATTCTAAAACAGGTCCCTGGTGGGTTTTCGGCTTAACTAAATCTGTTCTCAGCTTTATGTATTTCTCTACCACTCATGTGGCAAATAGAAGTACCATGTGGTTTTTTTTTTTTAGATATATCACCTTCTTGTCACTTTGACTTTTCGTTGACATTTCCAAATTCTATTTCATTTTTCATAAAATAAATAGTGTTGAGCGGAGCTAATCCGGTGAAAATTAATATTTTATACTTTTACAACTTCCCAATATAAACTAAAAAAAATAATCGAAATGATTCAGCGACAACGCCAAAGAATTGAGCAAGCTGTAACTGAAATGATTGATGATATGGATAAATCACATTTACGTAAAATGCAGGTAAAAATCAATAAAGTTGCATGATACTTTAAGGTTATGAAATCTATGGTATTTCTAATGAAATTCCAGTACAAGTAGAATACCTACATGATATTTTCACTAAAATTAAATTGTATTTCTTTTTAAAGACAGACATGCATTTATGCGCTGCCCGCTGTTGCCAGGATATGAATGCAAGTGTTGACAGTGTTCAGAATTGTGTCGACAGATGTTCTAATCCAATAACTCGAGCCCAAAACTATGTTCAACATGAACTGGGTGAATTTCAAGGACGATTGCAAAGATGTGTTATGGTAAGGTTTAAATTGAACAAGAGCTTTCAATAGAGATAAATGGTATTTAAACTTCCAGCAATGCAACGATGACATAAAAGTTAAGATGCCACCTAACCCCAATGAATCTGACGTAGCTAAGTTCACAGATCAGTTTGAGCGATGTGCGGTTCAGTGCGTCGATAAACATGTTGGTTTGATTCCATCACTTATGAAAACAATGAAAGCAGTTCTAGCTAAAGGTCCCGAGAATATACCAAACGTTCAATCATAGACATTGAACTATTTATCTATGTTGAACCTTTTCCGTTGACGGGAAATTAAAATGTTTAAATGCGAATGTACCTCATTGATTAAGCTACTACAAAATTAAACGAATGTTTGTTTTTCCAAAAAGATTATTACGCTTTTCTCTTTATTTTGCTTTGAAAATTAATTTTTACCCTAAAAATAGTGTTTCAGCGGAAAGAAAGCGAAAATCTAGACTTGGAGAATCGACTGGCTTTAAATTTTTTACATAACAAGAGCTCAGGGGCCTGATTATGGGATTCGCGGCGAATCGTTTTGCTAGCGAGTTTGCCATTTTTCAATGGGCAGGTTCAGCCGACATAAGTGACTTGAAAGTAAGGCAAGTTTCTTGCATCTGATTGGCCAGCTGCCAAAAAATTGCCTTCCAATTAAGGCAACTTTATTGGAAAGTTGACTGGAAAGTTAGGCAAGAAAAATCTCCCTTACTATCAAGTCAAATCAACTAATGTCAAAATGACAATTGATCATATTTTTTAGTTCAACTAAAAGCTGAACTTTATTACTCAATGATTTATTTATTTTCTGCACAACTTCATTTTATGCATTCTGTAAAAAGGTTCCTTGTAAATTTGGAAAAGAAATAAGTAATATTTCTTTAAAATACAAAATACAAATCATGATGGACTTGTAGCTTGCCTGAGGAGTGTCTTGTAGAAAATAATGATTTTGGTAATTTTTGTACTATGAACTTGAAGTAGAGGTTTGTGAAGTAAAGTTCTGAATTATAAATTCATGACACTTGAAAAACTAACTAGTTGCCTTGGTCAAAATTTACGTTCAAAGAATGAAGTTGACTGCAAATGAAGTCCCTTATGTTGTCTGAACCTGCCCAATTATTGCATTCGCTTTCGCCTTTTTCGTTTTGAATTCGACCAATTAAAGAATTCGAAGGCGAGTTTGAAATGTCATAATGTTTGTTGGCGAGTTTAAATCCGATAGCTTTTTTTGGCGGATTTGCAGGCGAAAGAGTGTTCATTATTATTCACTGTTCGATTTCGTGGATTCTTTCTTGATTGTAAATTTATAAAATGTGAGTTAGCTTTATTTTAATTTTCTTATAATTTATCCACAATTCACAATAAAATATAAAGTTTTGAATAAATCACCACAAATTTCACAAATTAAATCAAAACAAAACAAATTTTGTTGGAAAGCTGTCAAATCACTGGAATATAGGAAGAAAAAGTCAAACCAAAGTATCAAATCACTGGAATATAGGAAGAACTATTTTCGCTTCGCCGCGAATTCGTTAATTAGGAAATACGACGCGAGTCGAATTTGAAAGGTCGAATTGAAAACGATCCGCCGCGAACCTCATAATCAGGCCCCAGAGTCCAAACAAACAAAAAGGGAAGGTTATTTTCTAATAGAATTTTCACCACAGAATATTTTACTAAACTCGCCAAGTACAGGGAGTTATCTTTGAAATATGGCATATAATCCTCTGTTGATCAACTTCCCTTAATAATTTGCCCCGAAGATTTTGATAAAAATTTTAAAACGATTGCAAGAAAACTTTATCGTACGCTTCTTTTGAAATTCCAAACGGAAAAATTCTATCAACGTTTCTTTTTCGTTATTTCTTTTCGAATGTTTGATTAATGCTATTAGGTACTAAAGATTTTTATCTTAATCCTGCATTCGAAAATTTAAATTGTATAAAAATGAATTTCCCACCTTCTCATAACATAGAAATTACATTGTCAAGCGATTAGTTTAAACCCTCATTACAAATAGTAAATCGGGCCAAATATTTGAAATCACTAATTTATGATTTCCATTTTTATGCTCACTTCAAAATGAAAAAAGTTTGAGAAAGTAAATACGTTGTCCTATTTGAACTGTTCTTAAACTTTCCTTCTCTTTGAATCCAATATTTAATTATCTGTTCATAATAATGAGGTTTTAGTCTTTTTAACTAAGACACATCAGCCTTGAACTAGACCAATAAGTTCGTGTGATGTATTTTCTTTTAATTCATTTGGCTAAAGAGTGATTTAAAATTTAGAAAGAATAAAACAGTAAAAAGAAAAACAATAATAAATTATTTTATTACACTTAAAATTATCATTTATTTTAACAACATAAGACATACATACGTAGGTACCTACATAACTTTAATTTCATATACAATCTGAAGTCAGACAATCATACACGATATACAGGAGATTTATTCGATAAAATAGTTGTCTAGGAAACTTACATAGCTGTTTTGTTTGTCGGTAACAAAAGAAAAATGCACTAACCTTGGTACTTATTCTAATTAATCTAAACTTATTACTTTCAGCGGATCAGCTTAAATTGTTACTGGTTGTTATTTTTTTGTAAACGTACCCCATTTTTACTCCAGAATGTTACTTGACATTTTACTTTCTTCCCTGAATTTTTCTGGAATACAGAACACGAATCAAAAGGTGGGCAATACAAATGCAGCGAAACAGCAGAGTCTGTGTGACTGGGATTTTCAACACGGTGTAAACCTAAGTTATCTAAAAGATATAAACAAAATAATAAACAAAATAATATTTAAATATAATCCATTTTTTAGGATAGTTACCATTAATGTAACACACATCATTAAGACACATTGTTGATTTTCCTTGCTCTTTCAATTCCTCTCCATTAAAATCCTCAACCGAATCCTCAATGCGTCCAATATCACTGACCGAGCTATTAATGGCTTCGTCTGACTCAGGCATTTGATAACGCGTCTCCACCAATTCCCCTTGTAGGATTTTCATGAAGCAATGAGAGTCAGAATGATCGTGTATGGCAGACCCATGACCTTCACCCCAACAAAGAATCATCAGATTGAATTTGCTATTTCCAGCATCAACTAGATTGCGAGTGTATCTGGAAACAAAATTAACACAGTATGGTAATGATTGGGTCAATAGGGCGTATGAGTGTTTTTTTTATTATTTTAAAGTTTTGCCTTTGACTTACTTATAACGATCGAATTTGGCAAATTTGTGCCATTCTTTTATGTTCGACTTATAAGACAGTAAAATATGATTGACCATTTCAATGTTGACATAATTTGTTTCAAATTCTTTGTGTAGAGCTGCTATTAATTGTTGAAGATTATCGATTGATGGACCATATTTTAATGGTTTTTCAATTCCACGAAAGTGTTGGGTAGCTTCGCGGAGGTAAATCTCTTGGATATTTTCTTTTTTGTCGGCTTTGGAGAGAGCCATTTTAAAAGCTGAACGAACCTAGAAAATTAAATGAGACAAGAGTATTATATAGATTTGACATTTTATGCATTCTATATATTCTTAGGAATTTATAAAATTCTAACTATTTCATAATAATTTACATAATGTAACTGATCTTAAATAATTATGAACTTTTGTTCTGTTTTTATTAATCAAGCTGTCTGTCATTCAATGATTTAATAAAGATCTTCAAGCTGCAATTCCTGCGCGCATTTAATTTGAGTTCTATTTTGTATTTAAAGAGAATATGAGTTCATAGTTAACAAAAGCATTTCATGCCTTATTGTTATTAATGGTTTTTGTAATGAAATATTTATATGTATACAAATCATCAACTATAAATACACTTATGTATGTATGTACCTATAAACATTCATTATGTGTCTAATTCAATTTTTGATACCTCATTAATTAAAAAAAATTGTTGAAACTTAAATTAAAAATGTGATAAGAAGTAGAATACTATGTCTAATGCATCATCATGAAGTTAACGAGTGTAATCTTGATTTGTTTTTTTAATTCAAAAATTCAAGATTTTTGTGAAAAGCAGATTATTCCAGATCTTGTTAGGTTTTGTTTTTTAATACAATTTTATAAAAAAATAAGAAATGTACTTATGTACAATATACGAACATATGTATGTACATACATAAATAAAATATTATGAGTTACCTACTCATTATTTAGATCAAACAGTTATGTATTCCCACTGAAATTTGATTATCTACATACATACGTTTGAGTTCAAAGTTTAAATACTCACTAGTTCTACGATTTTATTTATTTTAAGTTTAGACTTTCTTATCCAATATTGTAGCAAATAAGGATTTTTAACTTTTAGTACAATTTTAACATAATATTATATTCAAGAAGGAACAAAATTTTATAAATGTTTTTTCTCCTAAAGGTGAACATTTTTGAGTCACAGTTCGAAATTTAGGAAGAAAAGTTTTCGTCCAAGAGGTGTTCACAATTAGCCACCCAGATTTAGAGATTTTAAAAACTTTAGACTTTTTTTCTTTGGAGCCACATTGAAAATAAGATCTGTTTGATTGATACGCAGTTCGTTAAGTTATTTACGACATACTGCTGCAATTGCAAGAATTGCTTATGGAAAGTTTCAAAAAAGGATATAGTGTTCTGCAACCGTAGCTTTGCGGGAGGCCATTCGATTGGTTTATTTCAATCTTCTTTTTTTTAAGTCAAAACCAAACCTCTTATTAAATATCCAATAAAATCCATATGTATATATCTTCATAAAAAAATCACCAATTACAGCTTTATTACTCCAGGAAATTTTATAACTATTGCAAAATAGGAGATATCCCTTTTTTTTCATGGATCTACTTAGTTCCAACACGTTTCTATAAACAGTGATTGACAAAACAATAGGACCACTTTTAATTTGTTAAGTTTTCTTTAAAAACCTCAAATATTTAAGGCCTCATCTATAAATAATTTACATTTCGAACTCTACGAAAACAATTATAATCAAACTCATCAAGAGAAAACAATAAATTCTTTTTAAATAGTACTACAAAAGACATTTTTGCAAAGTAAACATTTATTATAGAATGCCATAATTTATAACAGAAAATTAAAAGTCAATACTACAGTTTTTGCATTTTGAGTATTTCTACAGGTATTAACTTACACACACATACATATATTGCCCAAAAACCTAAAAAAAGGTTAACATTTTTATGAATTTTTGTATTTTCCAGCACTCGGAGACTTGTGAGTAATACTTATCATAATTTTATATAAATTCCGTGTTCAAAAGGTAAAAGCTCTTAAGTCTATTTTAATAGTTTGTTTAAAAAAAATAAGAAAGATATGAAGATATATTTTTCAGTAATTTTGCCATTGTAATATATACAATTATATAAATATTAAAATTAAAATTTGATAAGTGGAATATTTAATACATTTATTAATATTTTTATGACTTTAGTGGTTTTACCAAAACAACTTTTACAGTTTTTCATTTAATAAGTATCCTAAGTTGTTCTTAGGTCGGTTAAACCGTTATTGTGTTTTTATTTTTATTTTTATTTATTAAATATGGTAAAACATTTTAAGTCAATATAAGAAATTTAAACTCAAAAAAAGTTTTGTGGTAAAATATCTTAAGTTGATATAAGCAATTTTATTTTTTTGATTAATATCGAACATAAATCTAACCTAAGATATTTTACCGAAATCATTTGTGCCTAGTATCTGATAAATAAGATAAATTGATACATAAGACGAATCATCATCTACTTAAGTTGTTTTACCTCTTGCAAAACCCTACGATTAAACTTAATCTATTTTAATTAAATAAGGTCATAACTTTCTTGTTTTAAAAGATTTATCAAAGAGGGTAAAAAAGAAATACATAGTTTGTAGAGAGAACATATAAACAAAAGGATACAGCTAAAACCACTTTAGTCGACTTAAGATCCTTTACCTTTCGAGCACAGAGTTATAGAAGAAGATTCAACAGGTTACGATACTAGATCAACTTCATTAGATATCCTGAAGTTCTCCGACTTTTTTCGCATTAAGCTTTGCGGCTTTACAATGCCTTAATTGGAAAACATTAAATACAGTTATGCTAAAGAAGATTTTCTATTTAATTTGCCATATAAATACTAGTTCATACTTCCTTTTCAGTGGAACCTACATAGATAATAAAATGAAAACACCTTTCACACCAATAAATTCTTTATAGTTTAGTTAGTTTGTACTAATCCGTTTCTGGATATTCTCAAGGAGCCTTTCATAATTAGATTTAATATTATATATTTCATTAAATACAATAATACCAGTCCGAGTGGTACACAAAAGAAAATGCTAAGAACCAATCAATGATGTTCATTTTTATTATGATGCATTCGGGTTCATTATTTTGTTAAAAATAATTTATGAACTAGCATTTGGGTTCATTATTTTGTAAAAATAATTTATGAACCAGTATTGTTTTGCGAAATTATTAAGGGAATATGCATAGTAAAATCTATATTTAATTATTCACAATTGTAGCACTGTAAGGTCTTGAAGCTCACGGCACGCCGCTGCAGAAATAGTAAAAATACGTCGGTTAGTTCGTGAAGTTGACCGAATCTTCGGTCGTTATTACTCATAAGTCTTCTAGTGCTGGAAAACCTAAAAGCCTACAACAATTTTGTAACAAGATAAACAAATATTAAGAAAAACCTCAGTAAACTAGAATGATAAGTTTATGCCGATAATTGTGTAAGTAAATACCCCTAAAAATACTCGAATTATTACAAAACTAAATTGTTAGTAATAAATGTAAAAACTAAGCCATTCTATAATAAATTGTCAACATTCCATTCAAAGTGGTTCTATTGTTTTGTCCACTTTTTTGCAACCTCTTTATTTCTAATATTTGATTTTGTAAGAATACATTGTTTTTTTCTTGACTATTTTATAGCAGTTCAATGAATAAGAAAATGATAGGGCTTTAAATATGTGAGCTTTTATAAGAAGTTGTAACATATTAAATGTGCCCCTATTGTTTTGTCCATCGCTGTATATAAATAACATGGTTATAGTATAAAAACTTAGACTGAGCTAATGTCATTCCTTGAAAAAATTTCAGATTTTACATAAAAAAAAATAATATAGAAAAACGATTTCAAAAATATTTAGCATTTATGTTTAGATCAGTCTAAACTTTTTTTTGATACCTATCTCAAATATGTACGTAATTTATTAAAAAGCGTTAGAACTGATTAATTAAAAATTAAATGTTGCATTTAAAGTTAACACATTCCATTTATTTATTACAGTATTACACCAATTCTATTTTATAACTAAAATGTTTTTAGTGATTTTTTGAAATTGTTGTAGGTTTAAAACTGTTTATGCTAATTTTTGCATTTTTTGGGAACATATGATCAAAGCTATCATTTGATCTTCTCTTTATTGATAGATTTGATTAAAACCTCGATTTATTCTATTTACTAAATCGAAATATTTACCCCAGAAAGTAGACGAAAATCCTCTCTAATCTAGGTACATATTAGTACACACCTTATCAAGAACATGTCATTCTATCATGCATCATGGAAATTTACATGAACTTATAATTTAATTTAAACTCGTTTACTTACTTGAAATTATTGTATCCTTAAATTGATTAAAACTTAAATTTATTCTTTAAACTATTTCGGTAGTGTTGAATTTTATTTTATTTTCTGGCAATTTAACAAAAAAAATACAACTTTTAAGATGTAAAAATTCTTGAATTTGAAAAAGTAAAAATTTAAACTCTCTATCGAACGATTTGGTGATGAATGAAATTGATTGAGATTTTTGAAACGCGATGATGTTCGAATGGGATGTTTTCTCGCTCATACGTAAGTCTTATTTTTCGAATTTCTGAACTTGTTATCTCCTCTCGTTGGAACAAAAAAAATTAAATTAAATATTTTAATCTTCGTTCGCAAATATACGGGAGAAAATAATTTCCATGTCGTCTTTCGAATATATAAATATACTGGTAAATTTGATTTATATACGTAGGTTGTGGTGTATATGTACCTACAGTTTCAAATGAAATTATGTGTAAATTACGCATTTTTATTTATTTTAAAAAATTATTTTAGAATTATGTACATATTTCCGAGTAAGCCTGGGAAATATCTACAGTTTTTACGGTACCGGTATATGGTTATTTACGTGTTTTCATAAAGTTGTATTGATTTGGAATAATCTAGATTCTTGTAAGCAAAATGTTATCTTTAATTTAATAACAATAATTGTTATTGTCATTTTACGAAATCCTATTCTACAATGCAGGTCATTGAGTTAAGTTTAGATACTTAAAGAAATCTTTAAACCCATATTTTAGGAAATAAAAACATTTTCTATGAACGAAGAACAACCCAACTGATCATCTCAACGCGGAAGTGAACAGCTTAAAACAAATATCTATGCTGCTCTCATAAAGACACAAAAGAAGTAAAGATGTTAAAACTTAACACAGAACTAATAAGGGGTTGATTTACATCGAGGAATTTTTGATTTTAAAATGCACAAATGTGCAGTATGAAGAAATAGCAGAACATTAGCAAAATGTTATGTATGTTACATAGGTTACTTCTTCAGACCTTAGAAATATTGATTAATATCCATTTAAGGGCAAGTATTGATAGAAGACTTCTGTCTATGTCTCAACAAACCTACTCTAAAGGCAAATTGGTGGAAATGGCGTTACACACCTTAATACGCACCATCGAATACTCCCTCCATTATAGAGAGCTTTCCTTGACATCGAAATGGTGCTGGACAAATCTGCAATCACATCTGAACTAACATCTCTGAACATAGAGGGTTCGCTTGGAAAGTTAATTCATTTAATGCTGACTAGCAGAAAAATTAACTCAAAACTGGACAAATCTTATGCTAGCAGAGGAACACCGCAAGGTGATGTTCTATCCCCACTCCTCTGGAACCTGGTGGTAAATAAAATCCTAACTGGTCTGGATGCTGAGGGTTTCAGAGTGATTGATTATGCTGATGACATTGCTACAGCGGTTTCAGGAAAGCATCCTAAAAGAACTCTTACAAAACGCTTTAGACAAACTAATCCTTTGAGCTGATCGGTCTGGACTGGGTGTCAACCCACACAAAACCGATTTAACCGATGTTGACCCTCCCTTTATTAAAGGTATTCAATTAAAGTTCTCAGGCGAGGATAAATTTCCAGATTTCTATACCTTCCATATCTTTCTGGGAGGATAGGGCATTCCTGGAAGACGAGTCAATCCACTTTTACACAGATGGATCAAAAACGACTGAAATTAAGTCTCTCACTCCGCCTTTCCAATCATTGTCGCGTGTTCCAGGTGGAACTTTTGGCGATAAAAGAAGTTTTGTCCTGGCTTAAAGAAAACGTGATATCAAAATCTGAGATAGTTAGGCCGCCATCAAATCTCTGGACTCTGTCTCTACAAACTCTATAATAGTCCACAACTGTCGATCATCTTTAATGGAGATGGCACAAAAGTTTAACATTCACTTTGTGTGCCGGGCCATAGAGACATTCCACGAAATTGTAAGGCAGATGAACTCGCCAGATATTTTACAGTACAACCCATTCTACCACGTTTTGGGGTAATGCTTGCATACCAATCGCTGCATGTAAACTATTGCTAATGCAAGACGCATGAAAAAGTCAAGTGGAATAATATCACCACATCTGGCCCACACTGCCTAGCAGCTTGCTATCTCTTAGCAGGTCGCATATAAACGCGATAATCGGTACCATAACCGGGAACTGTCTAATAGGAAAGCACCCGGCTAGACGTATTCTCAAATGACTTACAGAAGGTATATGTATATAGGGTTTCTTTTTGGTGTGGGTAGTTTTGGCGTCCCGTGGTGGCCATTTTGTTTTGGTGACATCTGTCAAATCTTTTGTTTATTATTCAGTTGTTTATGCCAAATCATCATGGCAAGTTACACGATTGAACAGCACGTTCAAATGATAAAACTTTATTATCAAAATGAGTGTTCGTTAACGTAAACGTTGCGCGCATTGCGCCCATTTTACGGTAGACGTGGTGGCCCTTCACAGTCGACTTTTCAACGTTTGGTGGAAAAATTTTAGACGACCGGTTCAGTAAACAATCAGCCAACACCCGTACGTTCAAGAAACGCAAGATCGGCCGAAAACATCGCCGCGGTCCATGAAAGTGTACAGCAGAACCCGAGGCAGTCTATTGCTCGCCGTGCACAGGAACTTGGCCTTTCGCAGACTTCAACTTGGCGAATTTTACGTCGGGACTTGGGTCTACACCCGTACAAGATCCAACTGACCCATCAGGAGCTCAAAGTTCATGACCATAGACAAAGCCGTTTGTTCGCTGAGTGCGCTTCGAATCGTTTGGAAGAGGACCCCAATTTTGGCCGAAAAATCATATTTAGTGACGAGGCGCATTTTTGGATGAATGGCTGTGTTAACAAGCAACAATTACAGTATATGGAATGATACCAACCCACGCGAGGTTTATCAGGTGATAATGCATCCTCAAAAAGTTACCGTTTGGTGTGGATTATGGGCCGACGGCGGCGGCGAAATTGGTCCTTACTTTTTTGAAAACGACGTTAGTGAGGCGGTCACCGTCAACAGCGAGCGGTACATAACGATGATAACTAATTTCTTATGGCCCGAATTGAACCATATGGACCTAGACAACATGTGGTTCCAGCAGGAAGGCGCTACGTGCCACACAGCAAACGCCACGACATCTACACACAACATCTACCCGCCCTTATTGAAAAACCCTATAGATGAGGAAGAGGAGGAAACCTCCTCAGTACATGTCCTGTTCTAGCTCAAAAACGCAAGAATTCTTCTATAACGATCTAAACGATCTCAATCATATTAACATAATCAGTCTTTCACGTTCCGTAAGGGACTCAAACTGGTTTTATTGAGCTTAGAAGAAAGCCTCCAGATTCATGTGGTATCGCAATGGGTCATTAAACTGGCCTAAAGCAATATTCACATGAGCACGACCAACGACCAACGAATGAACGAATATTCGTCGATTTTGACATTTATTTCACATGAGAGTTTTTAATTCGTCGCGAATGAAGTTTGACAGCCGAACACCATTCACCACCGAAACCAAAACAAGAATAATTTTTTTAGGTTAAGTACGCGCGACTATTTTATTCGTTGCGAGTGTGGATAATGTGGAACGCCAATAAAGTTTGACAGTTCGTATCAACTACCATTTTTTTCGCGACGAATAAATTTGTTTTCTTAAATTTATTAATATATATGATATTGAAAAGTAAAAGTATGCATCATAAATCAAATAGAAACTATATTGCTATCGTTTTGTTAAGAATTTGTGTGGAAATATGTATGTCTTCAAACGTATATAAACTCACATTTTGTAATAATTCATTCGTCGTTCGTTGGTCGCGCTCATGTTACTTAAGTGTGTCCTACTCCATCACGGACAGACACTTTAACCAAACCTAACCTACATAAGGAGGGAAACGCCACAAAATTTCTTCCCACTATACCAACAAATGTTGCTTAGTTGTTATCGTTATCCCAAGGCATAAAATGTCTTGAATTTCACTTCCCAACTTAACACCTAATCAAAGACTATCCATTTAAAATACTAGATATATCTGATGTATGAACAAAATACTATGTCTCATAATGCTGTGCTTGGCACGAGTACGATAACTTTGGCGCCAAGATATAATAACGGTTTTTGATAGAAGGTCTTAATACAAGCATTTTTTACTATGGGAAGGGGGTCTATCTCCCCCCGTTTAGGTGGAAGGGGCAATTTAAAAAAGTTATTATTTAAAATGGAAAAAAATAATTAAAAAATAACGGTGATACTTACAATTAAGTTGTATACATTTTTTTAAAGCCAACATTCTGTTCTATTAGCCAGTTTTTAAAACAAGTCAAAATTATGCGTAGTTTTTAAAAAATTAATTTTAAACTCAAAATTTGAGTAAAAAAAGTTAAAAAAAGGTTTAAAGTGTAACTTTTTCAATACTTCAAGATTATCTACCATTGTTTTTATTTCAGAATTTATTGCTCTTATTTGTTTTTGATCAAAAACTGAAAACTAGATGATTTTATGTCTTTTAGTTTTTGAGAAAATTGAAAATAACCACAACTACTATTTTAATTTTTTTTGCTTGAGTGGTCTTATTTTGATAGTAATAATGGTATTTGCGTATGCGTAATGCGTATTTGGGTGTATGCAACAGTAAGGTGTGTGCGAGTTTGGGTGTATGCAACAGTGGCATCTGCAACCCCCCTGCTTGGGCACACTATAGGATTTGGGGTGGGTGCAAGTTGGAGTGCGTGCAAGGTGGGGTGGGTGCAAGGTGCGGTGGGTGCAAGATGGGGTGCATGCAAAGTTTCTTTTGCATTTAAATAAGCTGGATTTAAGAAAAATTAATTTACCCTAGGTATATCTTAATCCATATTCGATTATTACTATCAAAATAAGACTACGTTAATACTTAAGCAAGGAAAAAGTAATTTAATGAAAATATTTTGTTTTGGTAATTTTCAATTTTCTCAAGAACTAGAAGACATCAAGTCATCTAGTTTTCAGTTTTTGATCAAAAACAAATAAGAGCAATGAATTATAAAAAAAAAATAGTAGATAATCTGAAAGTTTTGAAAAATTACACTTTAAACCTTTTTTTTAACTTTTTTTTGCACAAATTTTGACTTTAAAACAATTTTTTTCAAAAACTATGCATAGTTTTGACTTAATTTAAAAACAAGCTAATAGACAAAAGTGTTGGCTTTAAAAAAAGGTATAATACTTAATTATAAGTATTACCGTTATTTATTAATTATTTTTTTTCCATTTAATGTACATATTTTTTTAAACTGCCCCTACCGCCTAAACGGGGGGAGATAGACCCCCCTCCCATAGTAAAAAATGCTTGTTTTTAACTGTTCTATACAAATCCGTCATTAAACTTTGTCGCCAAAGTTATCGTACTCCCCCCTGTGCTTGTATTCCGAAATCCTGCTTTTATGAAAAATTCAGCATTTTGAAATACATTATTTTAACGGATACAGAATTTCTACCCCCAAATTTAGAATTCTTTTTTCAAGATTTGTTCAATAAGCAAAAAAAAAAACAAAATAAAATATAGAGTTTTCCAATAAAAGAGGTACATATTATATGTATGTTTATTATATCAGCAAAATGGCCGCTGAAATTGTACGTGACCTTCAAGAATCCAATCTTTAAGGTCTTGAATCCGATTGTGGAGCATTGACATAGACCTGATCTTTCACGTGGCTTCATAGAAAAAAGCCCGTACGTACGTCCATACCATTGTTCGTCGTGCATATCTCAAGAACCAGTAGAAATATTGACTTCCAATAAATTAAGTTTTACATACATATAATAACATCAAAAGATGGAGAGAGGACTTTGACCCAAAATATCTTACGAACCAATAACGCTAGCGAAGCGACTTCAATTAAATTTTATATCATAAAATGTGAACCGATACCAAATAAAAATAATTTTGAAAAAAATGCAATTAACATTTTTTTTTAAATCAAGAAAACTGAAAACAAGTGTTTGTGACCGCGAATATTTTACGAAATACTCTACAAAAAATACTACGCAAAATTGATAAAAATCGATTTTTGATTGGAATGTTTCGAGAATAGATAAAGGTATTGACTTCAAAGTTATTGCATTCTATGCAAAACTCGTAAGATAATGTTCTTAGAAAAATCCAATAGGTGTTTTCTTATAAGAAATAAAAACTTTCAAAAATTGCTGTTTAATTTGGTAAAATTTGGTTTTCGACTAAAAATCTCGGGCATAGAAACAAATATACAGAATTTAAACTTATAGCGTACACCTGAAGAAAAAATCATCGTGTAAATTACTATACTGGGTATCTTCGAAACTTGACGAAGCTTATTCCGAGTATCGAATTACTCAGCCATTTACGGAAACTAATCCATTTTTTTGAGAGATTCATCGTGGATCTTCCTCCTTTTTTGATTCCAACTCCCGAGCTGTTGAGAAGTTCTTTCGAGATTGATAAAGTTCTTTTAGAAGCTAAAAAAAAAAACAAAACTTAAAAACCTAAAGTAAATAAAGTACCTAGTAAAATAAAAATTATATTGAAAGAAAATTAAGCAAATGAAATTAATAGTGTAAAAACAAAAGGGATTTTTAAACAAAAGTTATAAGAAACAGAAAAAACAGAAAGAATTCAGGAATCGGATCAAATTGCTCACAAATAAAAAAAAAAAAAAAGAAACAAAAAGGTAATTCTTTTAATTTTTATTATAAATTAAAAAAAAAATTCATATAAGAAAAAAACGCAATTAGACAATAATACAGTACATAAGACTAATCGACATTTATACGCCCACAGATCAAAGCGGACGTATATTGTTATAAAATACTCAATAAAGAGTAAGGACAGTGCGTCCGCAGACCCTAAAAAGTTTCATCCATCGAAACAAACAAAATCGAATAGGAAAATATCATAAAGAATTAAAGACCCAAAGACAAAATTTGGTGTTTTTTAAGGCCAAAAGCAGAACACATGCCGTGGTACTGTACCTACCAGAGTTACTTAAAATGGTCTAACTTTAGTCTTCACCAGTATTCCCAGTCACTCATCTCATCGAAAAAATAAAAGGAAAACAAAAAAAAAAACCTACATACAAATTAAATATGCAGAAAATTCAAAAATTTAAAAAAAATCAGAGTTATAAATAATTGTGTAATAGATTTGTGTTTAAATTTAACCTAAAAAGTATAAAGAAAAAAGAACTAGTTAATAAAGTTCATAAAGAATTCTTGGTAATATAATTAGGCTTGATAGATAAAAAAAAATATAATTACAAAAAAAAATAATCTTAAAAAATTTAACAAAGCTAATTCCCGAAGTTCAGCGAGGAAAACTTGTGGCCACAACTTTCGTCGCAACGCCGAGAATCAAGTATGTACGATTCATTATATTTTGTTTTGTCTTCAAATTTTTATATTATCTCGATATCTGTTTTATGAACAAATACCTAAAATACTTATAAAATTACAAATTTATGAAGAATAAAATATTTACTTGATAAAAAAAAAAATCAAAATTAATTTAAACACAAAGCTAAAGGAGGATTCTTTAAACAAAAACAAAAATTATAAGAGAGGATGATACATACATATGTACATATGTACATAAATAAAAGAGAGTTTTTTTTTTACCTATCATAAAATATCACGATTATCGAATTTTCAAAATTGATTTGAATTAATTTTGTTTCCAAACAGTTTTGTTTCCTAACATTATAATAATACAACAAAAAAAAAATGAATATTAAAAATTTAAGTGAATTTTAGAACAAAAATAAAATGAGTTGTTTCTATAATTAAACCTTCCTAGCTATTTAAGAATGATCTGGTGAGTTTGTGAGTTGTGTTAAACTAGTAAGGGGCTATCTCAACATTTATGAGTAAGATAGTCATGGTGTATTTTTGATTTCAGCCTCAAATATATATAGGGGAGGGTATACTCAAAGGTTTATCAACATCGAAACCAAGGTTGTGTGTGAAATTAACCCAATTCCCATCGACTTCCCTATTCCACATTTTCCTTTTCATTTGTGCATTCCCCTTTTCAATTAAAACTTGGAATTGAACCTAAACAGGCACGAAATATTATGTGTGCTTAGGTATATCATGCGACAAGATCCTACCCCTCCGTCGAGCTACATAGTCGAGCATATCAAGCGTGCCTACAGTCGCAACCGGATAAGTGGACATTCATTTCACGACCACCACTGCTCACCCAAGTAATATCATCATTAACACATTGGCGCCCAACGAGTAAGGCCTAATTATTTCATTTGAAATAATATGTTCCTTCAAAATTAAGAAAATTAAATATTTAAAATGTTTTTAATTTAGTTTAGTTAAATTAATTTTCTGGCCAGCGAGTCCATAATAAATTTAAAAACGAATTGTGTTGCAACTAGTTGGATTGTTACTTTTCTATCAAAGAGTCAAAGAGAATACCGATTGTATTGATCTTAGATCATAAATAATGTATCAAGCCTTTGATACAAATTTTTTTTGTCTTTGAGTCAACAGCATGATAACGATCTCTTCAGCTATAGCGTAGCAAAAGAGTTAAAATTTCAAAGAAATATTTTCTCTCCAATATTCAATTTTTCCTTAACCCTTCATAATTTCACACGACTGACCTTACACTCACTCACAATAAAACCGATCATCTCTTAATAGCGAACTCAAGACTAGTAAAGCATTTAATACAAACCTTGAAATTTTCTTACAAGTTATTTTTTTTTGTATGTGACATTTGATTTTTTTTTAAGAGAAAATGAGTAACCTAAATAATTTACCATGCGGAACAATTCTGGGAAGAGAGGCCCTAAGACACGTTCTTTGCGTGATAACCCACTCGATTCTCCACTCGAGGTCAAACTTGACTATGACGGGAAAGTCATGTTCGACACAAACAAATCCCGAATTACAAAAGTAGATGCTTCTACAAACACAAATTCAGATGTGACAAATTGTGAAATTAAATTACCCGGCGATAACTTAAACAATGACAAAGTATTAAAACCCGAATACAATCAAACCGAAAATAATATTAAATACAAACAAAGTATATTTAGAAATAAAAGTTTCGAAGAAAGACTGAAACACTATAACGAGCTTAGATCAAAAATTTTTAATATAAACGAAATTCAATTAGAAGGTGTGAAACGTAAGACAGACAAACTGCGAAATAGATTTCGAAAACGTTCTTTTTTCAGGAATATGATAAGTAGCTGTTTGCTAAATGCTAATGTTGATCCAAGACCATATGCTAAAATAAGTATATCGGGCAACGAAATCTGTGGGCTACTCGACAGTGGTGCTACTGTCTCATGTTTAGGAAAAAATTCGGTTGAATTTATTCGTAGCTTAAAAATTCCTATTATAAAATATAAATCGTCAATAAAAACTGCAGATGGCAAATCGCAAGCCATTATAGGTAGAGTTAATGTTGAAGTTTTATACGAAAATCAAAACAATTACTTAGATTTGTATCTTATACCATCCCTTTCACAACCATTATACCTGGGCATAGATTTTTGGCAAACATTTAAAATTGCACCCCACATTATAAGTGAGGTATCCAAAGAATTCGATGAAACGATCGACATCGTTGAAAATCCAAATAAAAATAAATATGAAAAGCATACCTTAACAACTGAACAATCTAAAGCGCTTCAAAATGCCATAAAGCGATTTCCTTCCTTTTCCGAAGTAGGTTGGGTAAAACAACAGTAGGACAACACATTATAGAGACAAATGAAACTGAGCCTATAAAACAGATGCATTACCCAGTCTCACCACCAAGGCAAAAGCTAATTTTTCAAGAACTCGATAGGATGATCGCTCTAGGCGTAATAGAGGAAAGCAACTGTGCCTGGAGCTCACCAATCGTTTTGGTCCAGAAACCGGGTAAAGTCCGACTCTGTTTAGATTCGCGAAAGCTTAACGCACACACAAAAGGAAGTGCACATCCAATACAAAACATTTAGGGAATTATTAGTCGAATGAAGGACACGGTATTTATAAGCAGTGCCTTTTGGCAAATCCCTTTAGAAGATTCGGCGAAAGAGAAAACAGCGTTCACTGTTCAAGGAAGACCACTATATCATTTTATAGTTATGCCTTTTGGCTTACGAAATGCGGCCCAAACGATGTGCAATATCATTGATAAAGTGATCCCCAGTGAACTTAGGGAATCTGTTTTCCCATATGTCGATGATCTCCTCATCATTTCAAAAGATTTCGACACACACATTCAAGTACTTGAAAAAGTTGCAGACCGTTTAAAAGCTGCTAATCTGACAATCAACGTCGAAAAATCCCATTTCTGTTTCAAAGAATTAAAATATCTTGGGTATATTGTTGGCCAAGGTGTTTTAAGGCCAGATCCTAGTAAGGTTTCTTGCATAAAGGACTTTCCATACCAACGTCACAAAAACAAGTTCGAAGATTTCTAGGTATGTGTGGTTGGTACCGTAGATTCATTCGCAATTTTGCGGCTATTGCAAGTCATTTAACAGATACCCTTAAAAAAGGAAAGAAATTTGAATTAGGCTCCGAAGCAAAAGAATCTTTCGAAGCTCTCAAAACGGCCCTAATCTCTGCTCCTTTGTTAAGCCATCCAGAATTTGATAAACCTTTTGTTATACAATGCGATGCTTCCAGCACTGGTATAGGAGGTGTTTTATATCAATATGATGATGAGGGAAATGAAAAGCCAATTGCATTTTTCTCTGAAAAGCTTAATAAATGTCAACGTAACTATAGTGTTACGGAGCAAGCGGTGAAGAAATTTAGACCATATGTGGAGGGTTTACCTTTCACTTTAGTTACAGACCACGCAAGCCTGAAATGGCTTATGACCCTTAAGGACTTAAGCGGTAGGTTGGCACGCTGGTCATTAAAGCTTCAGGCGTTCAATTTTGACATTAAGCACAAAAAAGGTTCACAAAATGTAGTAGCCGACACATTGTCAAGAGCATTTATGGATGAGCTAACCTTGTCTTCACAATCACACAAATATGTAGGATTAAACTTAGATTCTTCAGAATTCAATTCTCCAGAATACAAAGATTTCGTAGCAGCAGTCGACATTAAAATAGTAGATGGAAAATATTTATACAAACGCGAGTTTTCGAAAGAAGAAGATTGTTTGAAAATTGAATATGAATGGAAACTCTGGATTCCAATTGGGTTGACACAGTTCATTATTGAAAATTCCCATAATCCACCAAACTGTTCTCATGGAGGTATGACTAAAACATTAGAAAGAATTAAAAGATATTATTATTGGCCAAATATGACATCCCAGATTCGTAATTACTTAAAAAATTGCTCAATTTGCAAACAAACCAAATCTTCCAACAAAACACTGAGACCTCCTATGGTCACTCAAAAACCATTAGATAGACCGTTTCAAAAAATTTGTATAGATTTTATGGGTCCATATCCCAGAAGCAAACGTGGCAAAGCGTTTATATTCGTTGTTCTGGATGGTTTTTCCAAAGCTGTCTTTTTGAAGACAATGCAAAAAGCGAATGTTAGATCGGTGATAGAATTTTTGGAACAAATAGTTTTTAGTCATTATGGAGTACCTGAAGTTGTTCACAGCGATAATGGCAAACAATTTATTGCTAAAGAATTTCAAGATTTTCTTGCAAAATATGATTGTAAGCATATGAGGAACGCGGTGTATTCTCCGCAATCCAATGCAGCAGAAAGAGTGAACCAATCAATTTTATCTGCGATACGATGCTATGTAAAGAACGATCAACGTGATTGGGATAGACATTTGCATGAGGTACAACAAGCTCTTTGGACCTCAGTCCATCAGTCAACCGGAATTATTCCGTACTTTATACTTTTTGGTAGACATATGGTTACCCATGCGAGTATGTACAAGATGCTTCGAAATCTCAATGCCCTAAATGATAGTGAACTCACTTGCTTGCTTCATCATAATAAACTCGAAATCGTTAGAAAGAAAGTCCAAGATAATCTCAAATTGGCGCGTGAAAAAAATGAAAAGTCTTACAACTTGAGAAGTTCCAAAAGAACTTTGTTACCAGGAACCAGAGTGCCAAATTATGTGATAAATTTGTCAAATGCAGAATAGTGAAACAAATAGGGAACTCAATGTTCGAAGTAGAAAATTTGGATGGTAAAAAGATCGGTGTCTATCATGCCAAAGATTTGCGTTTGTAGAAAAATATTCAGAGCATGAGACTCGTAACCTCAGGGTCATGGGTCGAGGCCACACGTTTCAAGAATGAATTATTTAAAATGTGTACGTTTTTCAAGTCTTTTTAAAATAATAAATCTTTCAAAAATACTTGATTTTGTAGCGTACACCTGAAGTTAATGTGAACAGACCTAAAAGAAAAAATCATCGTGTAAATTACTATACTGGGTATCTTCAATACTTGTCGAAGATTAGTCCGAGTAGCGAATCACTCAGCCATTTACGGAAACTAATCCATTTTCTTTGAGATTTATCGTGGATCTTCCTCCTTTTCATTCCAAATCCCGAGCTGGTCAGACGTTCTTTTTTCAGAAAGAATAGCAAACTTAGAATTTTAAAGTAAAATAAAATACACAATAAATAAAATACAAATAAAAGAAAATATAAAAAGAAACAAAAAGGTAATTCTTTTAATTTTTATTATAAATTAAAAAAAATTATATATAAGAAAAAAACGCAATTAGACAATAATACAGAACATAAGACTAATCGACATTTATACGCCCACAGATCACTGCGGACGTATATTGTTATAAAATACTCAATAAAGAGTAAAGACAGTGCGTCCGCAGACCCTAAAAAGTTTCATCCATCGAAACAAACAAAATCGAATAGGAAAATATCATAAAGAATTAAAGACCCAAAGAGAAAATCTGGTGTTTTTCAAGGCCAAAAGCAGAACACATGCCGTGGTACTGTACCTACCAGAGTTACTTAAAATGGTCTAACTTTAGTCTTCACCAGCATTCCCAGTCACTCATCTCATCGAAAAAATAAAAGGAAAACAAAAAAACCTACATACAAATTAAATATGCAGAAAATTCAAAAATTTAAAAAAAATCAGAGTTATAAATAATTGTGTAATAGATTTGTGTTTAAATTTAACCTAAAAAGTATAAAGAAAAAAAAAAGAACTAGCTAATAAAGTTCATAAAGAATTCTTGGTAATATAACTAGGTTTGATAGATAAAAAAAAATATAATTACAAAAAAAAATAATCTTAAAAAATTTAACAAAGCTAATTCCCGAAGTTCAGCGAGGGAAACTTGTGGCCACAACTTTCGTCGCAACGCCGAGAATCAAGTATGTAAGTACCCATTTGTACGATTTTTTTTATAGATTTGTTTATTGAACTTTTATATATACAATTGGATAGTCTTAAGATTAAATAGATACATTGTCTTAGAATAAAATATTTTGTTGGCACATAGGGGGCCTAACTTTATATATTGGCTTAAGTTTAAATTAAAATATTGTTTAATATGTATGGCGTTCTAAAAATAAAAGTCGGTTGACTTGGTTATCCTCGGGGTGTTCCTTCCCGGTTGTCATTTGTTGGATTTGTTGATTGGTTAGAGGGTTGTTGGCTTGTTTAGCCACGTCGGTGGGCTGACTCGGGGTCAGCGTAGAATGCAACGGCATCTTCGTTGTTGACTTGAATTATGTTATCATCCATAATGTCCATGACGCTAAGGTACATGGGCTCTGGCAGTCGCTGTTGGGTTGTCATCCTTCTTATTAGTTGGTTCGGGTGGCTAGATGAGTTACCTACTAACTTTTTAGCCAAGAGTAGTAGGTAGTTGTCCAATTTATTTATTCTCGCTTCAGAATAAATTCTGTCGTTTTTAAAGTATTTTTGACGCTCCCTGTCAAAGACAAGCCCAGTGCAGATTCTTAGGATCTTTCTTTCGAAAGCTTTTAGCTGCTTCATGGCCGTTTTGGAGATGGTATACCAAACGGGAAAGCTGTATCCAATGACTGGTCTCAGCAGTTGTTTGTACATCAGGATTTTGGTCTGTTGACTTAGTCCATTGCTCTTCTTCATCAATGGATGGACACGATGAAAGGCCCAGCTGGCTTTCCTAAGAACTTTCTGGGCGTGTGGGTTAAACTTTAATAGCTCGTGGAAATAAATTCCCAGGTACTGGACGGTCCTCTTGGCTGAAAGTGACGATCCATCTGGGAGTTTCAACTTCAGGTTTCTGCATATTGTCGCTTTTTGCGATCTTCTACGGACGACAGTTGACGGCCTTCTGAAGCAGATGAGTTCCGACTTTGCTGCGTTGATTTTAATACCCCATTTATGGTAAAAGTCAAAGAGACGGTGGATGTGTTCTTCTACTTTCTTCACAGCTATATGTGGTGACATTGAGGAGCAGTAAGTCAAGGAATCATCGGCATATAGAAGGTTCTCGCAGTTGACGGGGTTAGGTTGGTCAGATGTCAGGATGCTGTATAGAAATGGGCCGAGCTTCGATCCTTGGGCAACTCCAGCCCTGATGTTCTTCATTGACGATTTGCATTTCTCCAATTGTACATAGAATTTTCTGGAAGAGAGAAAAGAAAAAATAATTCTTATTAGTGCGATTGGAAAGCCCAGCATGTGAAGTTTATGGATAAGGCCTTCAATCCATACGCTATCAAATGCTTTCTCAACATCCAGAAGGCATCCAACGGTGACACAATGGCTATTAAGAGCTGTGGTGATGTCGTGTTGAAACTTCATCAAAGGATGCAGCGTCGAGTGTTTTTCCCGAAAACCAAACTGCATGTCAGGAATTATACTGTTTTCACAGCAGAATTTTTTCAGTTTCCTTAATATAATTTCCTCCAGGAGTTTGCTGATGTTACTCAGGAGAGATACGGGCCTGTAATTAGAAATATAATTCCGATCTCCTTTCTTGGGAATTGCCACGATCTTAGCAGTTTTCCATTTTTGGGGGAAGTAGTCGTTGTTGAGGCAGTTGTTGAAGACGATTGTCAGGAATATAAACACTGCTTGCGGTAGCTTCTTCAGGATGAAGTTAGAAACCCCATCCGGCCCTGTTGACTTCTTTGGTTTGCCGTGGTTTATTATTTCACATATTTCCTCTGAAGTGCTCAAGTATGGGTTGTCAGTTGGGTTATTTGCCAGGTTGGTTTCGTTGAATATACTTCTCTCTAGAGTGGGAGCCAGAGTTTGTTGGATGGAATCATTCACTTCGTTGATGAAAAGTGGGCTAGACGGAGGGTTGGGGGTAAAGTTGCCTTCGAAGTGGTTGGCAAAGGCTTCCACTTTGTCATCCAACGATGTAATCTCAGTGGTGTTGTCCATCATGACTTCCGGTAGTGGTTTATTTCTTCCTATAAAGCGGTTGATTTCTTTGAAGGCGTCTGGTCCGGGTTTTATTTCTCGCAATCTCTTCTTGAGAGATTTGTCATTGTGGTGTCGAATAGAGTTCCGGAACATGACGTTAACACAATCGAGTTCGCTTTTCACTGTCTGGTATTCCCGATTCACTGTGTTGAGTTCTCTCTGGTGAATTCTCTGTAGCCTTTTCCTCAACCTTTGTCGGTGCGAATACAACTTTTGTACATATTCCGGGAGATGTTGGTACCTATCTTTGGATGTCATGGGAACCTTTTGAACGTCAAGAGCGTTGCCGATTGTCGCTTCCAGAATTTCGACGGCACCATCGATTTCATTATTCTGGAGGTTTCTGTTGGCAGGAGGAAGTACCAAGTGTTGCTCGATATGCCTCTGCAATCTCTCGACGTTGAGTTTTTTATAATTTATGTAGTCTGCTTGGGGTCTCGCAGTTAGGATGGCTGGCTGATTGAGTTTTATCGAAAGCAGAACTGCTTCGTGGTCAGAGTCGCTGGGCACCGTTGAACAGGTGAAGTTGCTGATTTCTGGAAGAATATAAATGAAATTAGAAGTTGATAGGAAAAAATCTAAAGTTGATGGAGTTCTTGGAAAGGTTGGCTTTGGTTGCGACACTACAACCAGAGAATGTTCATCGCTGTGAAGGTCCAACCAGTCGACGATGAATTTGCCTTCAGCACTAATAGCGGTATCCTGCCACCTGTGGTGTCTTGCATTGAAGTCGCCACCAATTAGACCGTAAGTTGTTTGTTTTAAGACACTGTTGAGTATGTTGAGGTCGCCATGGATGTTTACTTTATAGGAACCGCATTTGAAGTAAACGCCGATTACTGTCAACTTTTCTCCTTGTCCTAGATCTATCTGGACCGCTGTAGCTTCGCTTGTTTGAAGGCCTGGGATGATAATTTCGCTGGTGCTGAAAGAGATCTTTTCCCTCAAGTAGATGGCTGTGCCTCTTCCGTGCTGACCTTTGTCCTGTCGGAAGGTCTTATATCCTACGATGTTAATATTGTTCTTTCGGGTAACATTTGTTTCACTTATAAGAGCGATGTCCGGTTTGTTGTTTTTCATGAACATATTGAATGACGTCCTCTTATCAAGGCTGTATAATGAGTTTACATTATACGTCAGGATGCGGAGCTTCTTTAGTTGCATATTTGGAACAAGAAGGTGGCCAGTGCCACGGACTTATCTCCATCGCTGAGCTGAGAGTAATTTGGTGGAACCGCACTCCTAGCTTTTCCCATGACCGTGAGCAGGTCGGAACCAAATATTCTCTGGACTTCGCTGTTGAGGTTTACTGGTGCTGCGGCTTTGGTTGGTCCTGTTTTTGCTGGTATCCTTGGTGCGGTCATCTTGGCTGAAGTTCCTGTGACTTGTTGTGCCTTTGTTGGTGCTGGTTTGGTTGGTGGGCCTCTTTTCGCCATTGCTGCATAGCTGATTGCCGGACGAGTAACCAAGCAAGCTGACTTAGCAGCAAACTCTTGGTGAGAACGCTTCTCCGCCAATAGCCTGTTCCTTTCTGTCAGGCGAGCCTTTAGCGTTGGGCAGCCTTTAAAGCTGGCAGGGTGTCCAGCTTTTTGGCAGTTGGCACACCATACGTCCAACCCAGTGTTTTCTTTGCGCTGGCACTGTCCTGGTTCGTGCTTATCCTTGCACTTAACGCATACAAAGTCCCGCCCGCAGTTGGTGGCCACATGTCCAAAGCGTTGGCACTTATGGCACTGAACGATGTCGTTGGATTTTAGCTTCTCCCAATGGACACTCTGGTTCATAATGCGAGTCTTTGTGTAGACCTCATTGATGTCGATGGACTTTGCTAATTCCACAACGAAGTTGTTGTACACCTTTCCTTGGGCCTTCTTTGCTTTGAAGGGTGACACTTTTATTACTGGCAGTCCCTCTATCCTCAGCTCTTCTTCTACTTCGATGGCGGCGTACGTGTGGTGGATACCCTTTAACAAAAGCAGGTTTTTCCTGTCATCCTTTGGCGTGAAAGTGTTGAATTGTATCTTGCTTGTCAGCAAAAACTTCTTGACGGCGTCAAAAGATTCTCTGTTTCCAGCGTTGATGATGGTGGATTTTGTGTTACGGTTCTTGAAGGTCATGCTGAGGTTTGTTCCTTTGAAGTGTCTGCTTATTTCAGCGATGTTTCCAGAAAACACGAAAATTGGTGGCATTCCTGAAGATTTGGCGGTGTTGTCTTTAGGTTTGGGTGGCGGTGACTGAGTGTCGGTTGTTGTTGTTGTGGCTGGTTCCTTTGGTGGTTGGATTAGTTTTTTTGGCTGCTGTTTGGTGGCTTTTGGTATAGGTGGTGCTACTGTCGTTGTTAATGGTGCTTCGACATCCAGTTGAGGGCGTTTGACGTTGTCCTTTTTGGATGATGATTTCCGTCTTTTTTGACCTGGCAATGGGGATTCAGAATTGTCAGCATCGCTTTCCATTTCCTCGGATTCCAGTTCGTCATTGTCCTTGCTTGGTTCGTTGATGGTGGCAGGTAAGAATTTGCCGATAGTTTCACTAAGCCTCTGACTGTATTCGGGACTTAGGTGCGTGGCTATCCTGGTTAGCAATTCTTCTAACGAAGCAAGCGCTGCCTCCGGATTAAATGGTTCGCCCATTTCCGGCTTAACTTTCACTTTTTTATTTTATAACACTGATTTAAACAAACAAATATTTTTAAAAAAAACCTTTATTCGTGGAAAAGATCAGGGTGATTACTTGACTAGCGCAGGTAGCCCGTAGGTATACCTGAGTTTTAGCCTTTTAATTTAGGGGTTGATTTTTATTTCTAAATTTCTTCCGCTATAGGTGTATACTGTATCACTGCACTGCACTGAATGATGACCCATTTGTACGATTCATTATATTTTGTTTTGTCTTCAAATTTTTATATTATCTCGGTATCTGTTTTATGAACAAATACCTAAAATACTTATAAAATTACAAATTTATGAAGAATAAAATATTTACTTGATAAAAAAAAAAAAATCAAAATTAATTTAAACACAAAGCTAAAGGAGGATTCTTTAAACAAAAACAAAAATTATAAGAGAGGATGATACATACATATGTACATAAATAAAAGAGAGTTTTTTTTTACCTATCGTAAAATATCACGATTATTGAATTTTCAAAATTGATTTGAATTAATTTTGTTTCCAAACAGTTTTGTTTCCTAACATTATAATAATACAACAAAAAAAATGAATATTAAAAATTTAAGTGAATTTTAGAACAAAAATAAAATGAGTTGTTTCTGTAATTAAACCTTCCTAGCTATTTAAGAATGATCTGGTGAGTTTGTGAGTTGTGTTAAACTAGTAAGGGGCTATCTCAACATTTATGAGTAAGATAGTCATGGTGTATTTTTGATTTCAGCCTCAAAGATATATAGGGGAGGGTATACTCAAAGGTTTATCAACATCGAAACCAAGGTTGAGTGTGAAATTAACCCAATTCCCATCGACTTCCCTATTCCACATTTTCCTTTTCATTTGTGCATTCCCCTTTTCAATTAAAACTTGAAATTGAACCTAAACAGGCACGAAATATTATGTGTGCTTTGCTTAGGTATATCATGCGACAAGATCCTACCCCTCCGTCGAGCTACATAGTCGAGCATATCAAGCGTGCCTACAGTCGCAACCGGATAAGTGGACATTCATTTCACGACCACCACTGTCCACCTAAGTAATATCATCATTCACAAACTTATTTAATTATATGCAATATATTGTTGCTAACTTTTATTTAATTTTTTTAGAAAAATTCAACTGACAACTGTTTTATACAAAACACGAAAACTTTCAAAAAACAAAAGAAAAAAGGCAATATTAGCAAATGACTTAAACATGTTCATATAAACCAAAGGCTAAATGAATTAGTACTCAAATTTCAAAATAAATCACTGAATCATCTAACGGCAGTTAAATTAAATAGCCTTTAGAAATTGTTTTAAAAAAGTGCTTTTATTCATTGGAACCGTATATTTGAGGTACCTATAAGAACTTATAACTAATATACTACGATTTTAAACATTTGCACTTTTCTTATCAACTTCCATTTGATGAGCTGGATTATGCTATTGAAAATGACCTCGGCTATAGCTTTTTCAATCTTTCCCATATGCATTCCAGAACAAGTGTGTTGAGATTAGAGAATTCCTTGTACATATGCAGATGTTAGGTAGGTTTGTATATACAAACATGTGTATGCGTATGTAAAATATTATCAACACATTTTATTTTGTTATAAGATTATTTGGTGTAAATTGCTTGTTAAACAATTATTTTTTACAATTAAATTCTATGATATAATTGGTACAAAATGATTTATAATAATTTTAGATTATTCATACGTGTAGTTTTTCAAGTTATACTCGCAAGTACATGAAATGAGATGAAACCTTTCCTTTCTACGCATTAGTTTGTTAATATGGAGACAAATATAAAGCTTCACTTCAAGTTAAGCTATCAGGACAACAAAAAGTGGTATTGTATAAACGGAAAATATGTTAAAATGACTTTAAGAGACAGAGAAACTTTAATAACATAAACTATAAGCTGAACTTTGTATTCCATCAAAAGATCTGTATCGAGGCTTTGATAAGCGAGTCAGCTTTATATTCTGCATTTCGTATTCTGCATTAGATTGACTTTATCGAACAATAACAATATTAAAAGTGGATTCCAAAAAAAGATGTATTCGGGAGCGGATTAATTTTGCAAGCATTTTCACCAGATACAATTTTGCTCTTATGCGTAAAAGAGGGACGAAAATCTACTTAAAGCGCTGAAATATAAATCTACTTATTTGAAATTTTGCCCAATGTGAAAAGATTTTAACCATAAGCCCATTAAACCAATGTTAAGACTTGTAACTGGTGTTTTCTTTAGACGTGTGGTTTTCAATCTAGCAATATTATTTTTGGAGCTGACTGAATGGATTTACTCCTGAACAACGGTTGTAAATCATACAAAATTGCTATTCATATTCGCACCACAGAATCAGTAATTCGAGCAAGCATGGATTTGGTTTTTGATTTGATACGCATCCTCAGAGACGCCGCGCGCAAAAATTGAATCTATGCACATCCACTTTATGGAAGATTTTACGGAAGGATCTTGGTTTGCAGGCTTAAAAAATCCAACTCATGCAAGAATTGAAGCCGAACGACTATCAAGCGCGTCGCACGTAATGTGACTGGGTCCAAAACGAAATGGCCACCGATTCCGTAGCTCACTTTTGGTTGAATGGACACGTTAATAAGCAAAATTGTCGTATTTGTAGTGATTATAATTCACAAGCCAATGCTAAGACGCCTTATTGGTATGCCCTATCGTCAGATAGGGAATCATTGATCCATATTTCTTCAAAAACTAAGCCGGCCATAATTCTACATTCAATGGGGAACGCTATAGAGCCATGATTAATGACTTTTTCGTGCCTGAATTGGAGGATGTTGATGTGGACGACCTTTGGTTCCAAAAAGATGACTCTACATACTACATGTCATAAAGCCTACGAAACAATAAATTTATAGAATGAAACTTTTAGTGAGTGCATTATCTAACGTGTCGTAGGCCTGTGGCGGGCGTGGCCTCCAAGATCGTGCGATTTAACTCCGTTGGACTATTTTTGCGTTTTCCGGAGGGTTATGTGAAGTAGTTTGTCTAAGCAGATAAATAGAATTTCTGTTGTTTTTAACTTTGTGATTTAAAATTATTTATTTCTGATACTACATCAACAAAAGAAACATTTTTTAAAAAGTTACTGCAAGGATGAATTTCTGCCTTTAAGAAAAATTATATCACATTTGATTATGTGTGTTAACTCAATTTTGTAATAAATTACCGCTCCCGCTTAACAGGGACCCACTCCCATCCCACACTATTTTTTTTTTCTTCTTTTGGCAAAATCTTCTCACTCCAAAGATATGGTATACTTTATGGTAAATTGTTATTTTAGTATTAATTCGTCGATTTACTGTAAAAACATGTAGGTATTTTAACTAATATTTGAACAACTATATTCTGAAAACTGTTACAACTATAGAAACAACTTTAGGCTCAAATTGTAGTTTAGTCGTAGAACATGATTGTATTAAAAAAAAAATTCTCTTTCAGGGTAAGAATACCAATAAGCGAAGGAAGAATTATGGACTTCTTGTGGGCAGTGCTCGAGGTCGGAAACTTGGACTGTAAATAAGGCCAACATCAATATTATAAGCAACCAAAAAATCAGAACTACCGAATTTAACACATGGTCTGATGTATAAAGTTACTGCACTATATAATCTTAAGTAAACAGTTAAAGAATGGGTTAAGAATCATAGTGGTGCTCTGGTTCTTATCATTAGTCGTGTTTTGTATAAGCTCTTCCTTTTTTTTTGTTTTTTCAATAGAAATCGTATTTAAATATTAGTAATGGTGTCAAGTTTCACTGAATAAGTGAACTTATTTTTGTTTTTAATTACCTTCTTTATGAAATAAATGTGTTAAAATTGTTTTTTAATTAATTTTAATTTTGTTTGATTAATTCGTGTTATTTTGTATGAAAAAAAAAGTTCTCCCGGTAAGGTGTTCAGTATTTTTGTTTTTCTCAAAGTGTTCCCTTGTCCATGTGTGAGTGCTTTTCGTTTTATATTATATCTCTATATAATTTTCCCCTACTTTCTTTGTTTGATCCCACCTTTTTGGTTTTATTTTCACACATATTTGTCATTCAAATTTTAAGCCCTTGCGTTTTTTTTTTTTTTTTTTTTTTTTTTTTTTTTAATTCATTTTTATTACTTCAATCTTAAATCTATCTTAAAGCTAGACAAAAATTCATAAAACTAGCCTAATTAACCATAACTTACAACTAACTTACTGGTCCCATACGGACGCTCTAAGTTAAACAATAATACTTAATGCTAATGCCTTTCGGCCCTAAGATCTATTTAACTTCAATTCATTTTATTTATTTTTGTATTCATTAGAAAATTTAGAAAAAACTAATGTCAATGTCCTTTTTTATTTTTACTTAAAAACTACTTAAAATAAGGTCCTTAATATAAAACTTAAAGCTAACTAAAACTACCTATTCTACCTATAAACTACTTAAAACTAGAACAACCACAGCAGCAAATCTAACTATCTAACGTTTTGTTTTTCATATTTTGTTGTCTTTTTTTCTTTTTTTTTTATTTATTTATTTTTGTATTTTTTTTGTTCTTTTTTTTTGTTTTTTTTGTATTTTTTGTGTATATTTTTTTGTATTTTTTTTTTCTTTTTTGTGCCACCATGCCTTTTCTACTTAAAACTAAACCCTAAAACTATAAAACAAGTATGTAAGCCGGCCAAGGCTTTAAACCCCATCCCGACTACTCACTATCAAGTGCCGATTGAAGCCACCAAAACTGGCTCTCCTGCTTCACCCTATCAGTTCGGTCCCTTTCGGACACAGCCCTACTGAACCGAAGGAGCTCTGCTCCGCCTTGTGCCATGACGTCCCGATTGTACAGGAGTCGCCTATCCACGGTTCGTCGTCTGACGTGGTAGATTAACGGAACTGCCAAATTATCCTGTATCAGACCGCATCTATCTAAAAAGAGGAATGCCTCTGGTGGACTGAAGCCGCTCAAGCGTGCACTCTCAAAATACTCGTCGTTCGGATAGAACGCCCCGAAAATTAAATTGTTGGTCGAAGACATAGCTCTTGCAATGTGACCTCGGACGAGTTTTATCACGAAATTGTCAATTCTGTTGATTCGAGCCCCGTTGTATAGGACCTCGTTGGAATAGTAATGCACATAAGAAGATTCGGCTGTTCTGTATAAGCCAGTACAGCGTCGTAAACACTGCCGCTCAAACACCCGAAACTTCTCCATCTGGGAAGGGGCAACGTTGAACCACACAGGACAACCATAAACGATCATCGGCCGTATTAGGGCCATGTAGCAAATTACCTTCACTCTGGGGTCAAGCCGACTGCTAAAAAACAGCTGTTTCGTCAGAGCGAAGGCTCCTCTGGCCCTGGTCAGAGCAGCATTTATATGTATGTCGAAATATAAATACTGATCTAACCAGATACCGAGGTACTTCACTACTTTTTTGCTCGCTAATGGCTGCCCGTGAAGATCAACGATAACCATCTTGCGCCAATTCTTGCACGTATCCCTCGTGGCCCTAGCCAACGGAGTCCGGAACAGAATTGTCTCCGACTTCTGGACATTTATTTTCCAGTCGTCGCAATATCGCTGAATCTTGTCGAAATCACGCTGCAAGAGAATTCTAATAACCTCAACCTTTCGGGCCGTTCTGTACGCAATTAGATCGTCGGCGTACGCAATTGCCTTTGTAAGACTACCTATCAGATCGCTGGTGTAAATGCTGAAGAGATTAAGCCCTTGCGTAGGTCAGATAGCAAGAGCGTGATTTAACCGAGACTCCTGTTGAAACACCTAGGTACGAGTCCCGCCCCGTGATTATTTTTTATATTTTTTTTTAATTTAAATATATTTTTATTTTTTATTATTTATTTCATTTAACACTTCTTTGCAAAATATGGATTGCTACAGCAAAAACTGCCAAGAGGGTTCTAATAATAATCCTTTGTTGGCCTGTTTTGGACCCTGTGGTAATCTTTACCATGCAAAATGCGTTGGTTCAACGAATGCATTTATCGAAAAAATAGCCAACTCGAAATTTGCTTACTGGTACTGTCACGACTGCCGTAAGCTTTCTGTATCCCAACTAGCTTTTAAAATGTCTTCTTTCAAGGCTGACATTTTAAAACTTTCTAAAGATTTTGAAGTGCTACTGAAATCATTTAATACTGCAGTTTGCAAATTAAATGCTTATTCTGCAACCAACATCATGGTTGATAGTTCCACTTCGACCGAAGATTTAGCTAAGCCCAAAATTCCTTCTACTTTCTCTTCTGCAAGTGAAGATATTCTCGCGCAATCAGGTTCTAGTGTTAATAACGCAGAAAGTGTACCTGATAAACAAAAGAAAAAGTCTAAAAAAAGAAGCCGAGAAAACTCTGTGCTTGCTAGAAATTCTACCCCTCCCTCAAAACGAACTAATGTTAACATCACCCCAATACTTTCAGATCCTACCGGAACTCCTCATATAACTCCTATCATCCCTATCAAAGCTGTGTTGAAACCAAAAATAATTTTTATATCTCGTCTAGACCCAAAAACAACGCCAGAAGATATAACTTCTCACTTAGTTTCTACCAAGAGCATACCTTGTAGCTCATCCATTAGGTGTACTAAGATCAATAAACCAAATAGCTTTGTTTCTTCTTTTAAATTAGTAACAAATCCCACGTTCTTCGATTCAATTTGCAATAGAAATATATGGCCCGCAGAGACTTTAGTCAAAGAATTTACACAAAGTCAAAAACGAGGTGTTTCTTTGAAAACCAAGCCAAAAAACTCAACAGGCTTGCCCTCTTCTACCAAAACGTAAGAGGACTTCGTAGTAAGACTGCTGACATTTTTCTCAACTCCCAATCATTTCCACATGACGTATTCGTTTTGACAAAAACTTGGCTCAATTCAAGCTTTTCCGACACAGAACTTTTCAGCCAAGAGTTCGAAGTTTACAGAAATGATCGTCATGTTGGTAATGCAAAGGATTTAGGTGGAGGTGTTCTCATAGCGGTAAAAAATACATATTTCTCTTCTTCTGTATCTTTTCCATTTGAATTATCAATTGAACTGGTATGTGTAAAGATAATGGTACAGACTAAGACTATTTTCATTTTAAACGTTTATATTCCTCCAAAAAGTTTACAGTCTGTTTATAGCGAACTCTCCTTAGTATTAAACTTTGTTATCAGTTTGTCCTGCGCTGATACCAATATTTTACTTCTAGGTGATTTTAATTTACCACACATTGACTGGATACCATCGGAAGACGAATCTTGCCTTGAAGCCTCTCTCTCTTCTTCACAATTGGAACTATCTTTTCTCGATAAAATCCTTCTTACTGACTTACAGCAAACAAGCTGTATTAAAAACTCAAAAAATCGAATTCTCGATTTAGTATTTTCTTCTGACGCTATTAGTACTCTTGTTCTAGAATCTAGATCAGGAATTACTAATATTGATAAATATCACCCCCCTTGGACATTTTTCTTGACTTAAGTAATCACCTTACTGAACACAGTAATTCCTTTGATTGCTTATATAATTTTGACTTCAGAAGAGCTAATTTCCAGTTGTTGTCTGAAGATTTAACCATTTCTGGTATTGCTGATACTTTAGCATTTTCTAATATTGACGAAGCAGTTTCAATTTTTTATAAGATCCTTAATAATTGTTTAGAAACAAATCTACCTTTTAAGAAATCAAGAAATACAAACTTTAGCCACCCTTGGTACACGAAAGAATTGCGTTTACTTCGTAACAAAAGAAATAAGGCATGGAACACTTATCTCAAAACTCTGTCTCCAATCAACTTCTCTGTTTATGTTGAATTCTTTAATGAATTTAAGTCTCTTTCTAATTTTTTATACGCTAGTTATGTTACTGATATGGGCACCTCTTTGAAAGAGAATCCTAAAAAATTTTGGAAACTTGTAAACTTAAAGAAAAAATCAGATGGCTTTCCAGTTAACTTCCCTTACAAGAACCTTTCGTTAGATAAAACTGTTGATATCTGTAACGCTTTCGCAACAAATTTCCGTGAGTCATTTGTTAATAGCCCTCAAGAAGTTGATGAAGTATATTTTCATAATCTTCACTCCTTTTCGCAAACTAGCTGTAGTCACATCCCTGTGCTACAGAGTACGGTCCTTGATCTTTTATCCGCGTTGAATGATGACTGCTCAGCCGGTCCCGATGGTATTCCCCCAATAGTATTAAAAAAGTGTAGTAATGCTTTAGTTGAACCCCTTACGTTCTTATTCAAACTTTCTCTTAAAACAGGCAAATTTCTCAGTATATGGAAGAAGTCATTTCTAACACCAATTTTCAAGAAGGGTAACAAGGCGGATCAGGGGCGAACGCAGAAACAAATTTCGGGGGGGGTTTCAAAAAATATATATTATATTATTTTTTTATTTGAAATGTCTAGTGTTTTTTTCTTATTTGGCACTTTTTTATATATACATAGGTACTAAGAAACATGTATGTAAAAAGTACATATGTATATACATACATATATACTTGCTTTCACGATTGACAAAACAGTTTGACTTTGACTTCAAAGTCTGCTATTACACGATGCCTCACGGTCACGACTCACCACTCACATAAGTGCAAAAAAGAAAGCAGATGTAAGAAAATGGGATGCAAAAAAAAAAATACCGGTGAGTTTCGGGCAAATTTTTAGTAGATTCACTTTAACGTTTTTTTTCTCTCGTTTTATGCTGTTCTTTTTCATTCGATGTTCTTGTTGCTGGGATAAACAACATCGAATTTGTTTGAAAACCAGAAAAGTGTGTAACTCAACAGCTTAAATAAATTTTCGGGATCCATTTCCAAAATCCTATTTATTTAGTTTTATAAATTTAACTCAACTTCAAAAACTATCGAAAAATGAAAGCCAACGAGAAGGAGCATTCAAACAAAACAAACAATAGTTGTCAAATATTTGAGGCATGGGGCACGAGTCAACGTGTAATAGCGCTTGCCTCACCGAATACAAATTTATAAGGAAAGACAAAAGTGAGTCGTGAGTCAACGTGTAATAGGGGAAGTTAAAACTTAATTTTTATATGCATTATGCATGTATTAGTTTGTACGCCTTATTTTCTAGTTGCCGTTGTCGATCCCATCATTCTTAGGCTGAACTCACATATGAATAAATGTGAGTTACAGAAACAAAGAGATGAGGTGAGATTTTTTTATTTTCACAGTTCTTTTTTGTTTGTTTTCGCATTATTCAAATTTACCGTAGATTGCTAGATTGAATTTTGAAATTGGCAAACACGTTTTTCTCAAACTCACCATGAAAATACTAGAAATAATGATTTTAAGTGCGTTCCGAACCTTTAGACACAGATAAGAAACTATACAGATGTCTCATCCCCATAGAAGAAAATGTCCCATATTTTTTTCACTACTCCTTGGCTATCAACTGACAAAAAGCTTTTTGTCAGTTGATCTTCAAGCACAAAAAGCTGTTTTTGATTGCACATATTGGCTTGCCAGTATGCCTGTTCAAAGCTATGTGTATAACTATAAAAAATTCTAAAGTTGTTTTTTCTCTCAAGTCAACGTCCATAGAGACAAAGAAAAAAAGAAACTGTTTTGGTTTCGATGATGTTTTGGTGCCGATGATGTTACCATATTTCAGTTGCTATTGTTCAAGCGATGTAGGTATTTTATGCTATTTATGCTATTTATTATTGAATATGAAAATAAAAACCATAGTTATTAATTTTTCCATGTTATATTTTACTATATCAAATAAAACAATATACATATATGTTGAAAATACATTTAAGAAAGGAAGAGAAGATGAGTTAGGTGCAAGACATTTTAAAAATAATTTGTATGGATTCCTATGGTAACACTGATGCAAATGTACGTGCGCCGCTGGTGAGCGTATGAGGCTTAGTTTTGGTTGCCTTCCTTATTTTGATTTTTTTTGATACATATATTGAACGCATGTGTGTATGTCATGTATCCATAGATATATGTATATGACAAAAGGGTAAGTTTCAATTTCGGTCTTTTTGTTGTTTGTTGATTGTTTCTTTGTTGTCCTATGCAAAACGTAAGTTGCGTATTTTGTGAACTTAAGCAGGTGTAGGTAGGTACTCATGTAAATAATTTCGATACAAAAAAGAGGCTCGGATGTGACCCACACTGATAACTTACTATTGATGCCCACTTAAATTTTTCAAAATTTATTTTTTTTTATTTGGAAAAATTGTATTAGTAAGTAAGTATGCAAAAATATACATTTAAGCTGTTTTCTGTGGAAATAGATGTATCGAAAAGTTAAATTAATATATTTTGAAAGAAGTTTGGTTTCTCTCAAATAAACATTGTCTTAAATTGTTACAAAACATTAACAACAATATTTCTATGGGATGAAACAACTTTAAAGTCAATATCTTTCTTTATTCAATCTAATTTATAAATTCAATTAGGTTAATCATTTTTTTATTTTTTTTTTTGCTTAAGGTTTTTAGTTTTCTGTAAAATAAAAAATTGTTGTTAATAACAACAATTTGTACAATTTCTTTCTTTCTTTTTCTTTCCCCTTTACCCGATATTTCAGTTTAAGAATCAATTTCACGTTTTTTTAGTACTTTTTTTAGGTTTAAATTAAAGGAAAAAACTATCGGTTGATTAACTTTTTATTTTAAACTATATTTTAAACATTTTTTGTATTAAATTAAATAAGTTTGAAGTCAATATCTTTCTCTGTTTTCAAGATGCTTTAGTAGAAACTATTTTTACCAGTTTTCTTAAAAAAATAGTCAATTGGGATGTTAAAATAGGTCTGTTAAGTTTTGTTTAGAAGTTTGTATATGTTTAATACATCACTGCTCTTAGCCTATTTAAGCAAAGGTGGTTTTATAAAAAGTTTAAGAGACAATTTTTGGCCTTGACAATTAAAAATAAAATATCGTAAGTATTTATAATTATTTATTCAACATTCAGCCTATTAATTCAAGAAACAAAGCGTTTTGTTTCAAAGGTTTTGCCTTAAGTATTGAGAGCATTTTGCAAATACAAAAAGCATTATATATAGACCATAATGATTTATATTATTTAAATATTAACAAATTTAACCAAGATCCCTTAGAAAATTTATTTGGAAAGATAAGAGCAAGAAATGTTAATAAAAGTAATCCGAATGCTGCTGAATTTGGCTCCCTTCTAGCAAAAGTTATAAGTTATAAGTTATAAGCTTTTTGTGCTTGAAGATCAACTGACAAAAAGCTTTTTGTCAGTTGATAGCCAAGGAGTAGTGAAAAAAATATGGGGCATTTTCTTCTATGGGGATGAGACATCTGTATAGTTTCTTATCTGTGCTTTAGAGTAGACCAAAGCCATATGGTCATATTCATAGTTCCCTGATAAGTTCTTATTTTGTCTTTGCTAAGCTAAACTTCAGTTTATGTTATTCATAGACAATTTAAACCCATTTTAAAACGATAATCTGGAGTCTAAAAATAAACACGATGGAACCTATGTTTAAGCTGTTTCTAAATCTATTAAACGTCAAAAATAAACAAACTGATAGAGAAAATTAAGTTACGAGACATTTTATTTGAAAATTTAAAAACAGAAATTAAAATGTCAAAAGACTTTAGCATATATCAATATTTTGATATTTTGCTGGTGTTGTAATGCTTCCAACTAATAGAAAACGAAAGCTCTGCTTAACCTGATTGGACCCCTTTTAAATAGATCAAGACGATTTGTATGAAAGGTATCGATTCGAGAAAAAAACTGTCAAGTTTATGATTGACCTTCTAAATATTATAGGTACATAGATTGAAATTCAATGAAATGTTTGCTAATATCTGCGTGCTTCCAAGTCTTACGACCATCAGCCCGACTTCATAAAATTTCTCAAATAACAGCAAACAAAATACAGAGTTTAAAGGGTTTCAAAGATTTTGGCTCTCCAGCTAGCGTAATTTATTTTGTTCCCCTCTACAAGCCATTTTGTATAGGTTTAAGTGAAATTTTTCAGAATTGTAGTAGAATATGCCTTAAACCTGTTTCAAACTAAACAGAGCTGGCAAATTCTTTATGAAAAGCAGCTGTGTCTAACCTACATATGTATGTATATGTTAAATTTAGACTCCAGTTCAAATAATAATAAATAAATTGGGTTGTGCAACAGTCCGTTGAGAACTAGGGCCTAGTGACTTACAACTCTCAACCATTCCTGTGTGCGAGTAATGGTGTCAGGTATGGGGACTTACAGTTTTAAGCCGAATCCGAACGGCTAATTTGAGAAAGCACTTTTCATTACAAGAATTACTCTTGGAGAATTTGTCAATTCCTCGCAAGAGTAAGTATACCCGTGAAAAAACTTTAGATGGCATAGGCGGGGATCGAACCCAAGAACTCTGGCATGACAGTCCAACGCACTAACCATTATGAAACGGGTACTTCCCAGTTCAAATAGACTCGGGTTTAAAATATGACTATAAATATACCCCATATTGTTTTGTGTCTTATATTAAGGTATGTTTAAATGCAGAAACGCATTCAAATGTTTAAAAATATTGAATTTAGGAGACATCACGTAACTTTAATTATTAATTTGATTCTTGTTCTTGAAAAATATGGAAAAAACGTGACAAAGGCAAACAGGGTTGCTGTTTTTGTTTTAAAATATCCTTGTGTCCCAATTCAAGAAGTGCAAAAAGTTAAGTCAAAAGATTTTTTTTTTAACTTACAGTTAAAACTAACATAAATGACCCGAAAAATGTTTCGGTGTTTTGATATTAAATTTTTTTTAAATGTGTCATAAGTGGCCGTGAGATCGTTTCAAAAACGAGTACAACAAGGTCATTTTCTGTTTTCAATTTTTCATTTTTAGCCATAAGAAACATGGCGAAAGAGAGCATCTCTGTGTTAATAATAATACTTAGCTGCATACAAAATGTTAAAAACCCTTCATCTTCTACCTCAGTGTTGGAAAATGATAATACTAAACAAAACATTTTAATTGTTAGTATGAATGAAAACAAGAAAAATATTTTTCTTTCTTTACCAAAAAATACAAAAATTTATTGTTCTGATTCAGCGTGTTTGTGTTTTGTGCACAATTTCTATCACCACCGTAGCAAATTTATTAAAATTTTTCGTTTAACTTAGTTTGAGAATTTGAGTTGGAAATTAATTTTGTACCATTTCTGTTTTTTTTTCTTTTGAACAATAATGGATACTTGATTACTGCACATATTCTGATATTTCGGGGGGGGTTTCAACCCCTAAAACCCCTACCTGCGTTCGCCCCTGAGGCGGATATAACAAACTACAGGCCCATTGCAAAGCTTTCTTGCATTCCTAAATTGTTTGAACAAGTTGTTTGTGAAAGTGTAGCATTTTTTAGTAAAAATCTCATTTGCGAACAGCAACATGGTTTTGTGAGAAAAAGATCAACCGTTACAAATCTCCTAACATTCTCAAACATATGTTCAAACGCTTTAGAACAAGGTTATGAAGTTGACTGTGTATACACTGACTTTTCTAAAGCTTTCGACCAACTTAGCCACGGAATTATTTTATTTAAACTTAAAGCTCTTGGTTTTCCACCATTTTTCGTAGCTTGGATCAAATCATACCTTGAAAACAGATCCTATGAGGTAAAATTTAGAAATTGTCATTCTGAACCTTTTGTTGCTCAATCTGGTGTTCCCCAGGGAAGCCATCTTGGCACTTTTCTATTCATCCTATCTATAAACGACGTATCGTCATGTCTACGTTTAAGTGATGTTCTTATTTTTGCTGATGACATGAAAATTTTTAAGATAATAAAGTCCACCCAAGATCGCATCCTTTTACAAGCTGACATTGATAGTTTTACATTTTGGTGTGGCAAAAATAGCCTTACCCTCAACCCTATTAAATGCCAGACGATAACTTTTACTAAAAAACGAATCGGTAGTGTATTTGATTATTATATATCACAGCAAAAACTCTGTCGCGTATCAACATTTAAAGATTTAGGTGTTCATTTCTGTTCGAACTTAGAATTTACACATCACATTAATTTTATTGTTAATAAAACAAGTTCTATGGTTGGTTTTATAAAACGCTGGGCAAAGGAGTTCAATGATCCCTATGTTACTCTTTCTTTGTACAATTGTCATGTTCGTCCTCATCTTGAATATGCTTCGCAGGTATGGACTCCCTATTATGAAATTCATAAGAAACGTATTGAATCAATTCAACATAATTTCATTCGCTTTGCCCTAAAGGGTCTTCCTTGGGAAAATCCTTATGATCTGCTTCTCTATGAGCATCGTATTCTGCTTCTTCAAATGCAATCTCTCTATCAAAGGCGTGTTAATAATGACTTAGTATTTTTTCATCAACTCGTTAATGGTGAAATTGATGCACCTTATTTGCTATCTTGTGTACATTTGAATTACCGAGGCGGAACTCATCACCCACGTTTAGTGTCCGACCGAAGCTTCGGCTTCGGCTGGAAATCGACCTTCGGTCGGACACTACCTACGTTCATTTGATTTTATACATATTGACTTCCATAGAACTAACTATGGGAAGAATGAAGCTTTAAGTCGAATGAGCATTTTATATAACTTAAACTGTTCATCGATAGATTTAAATTTAAACAAGGTGGGATTAAAATCATTGTTTAGAACCAGTGATCCACTATCGTAAACGTCTTTATTTTATTTTTTGTTGTTCTGTAATAATTCATGTTAAATGTTAATTATGTTTTGTATTTTGTGCGTGTGTTAGGCTTTAATTGTATTATTATCTTACTAACAACTAACACATGCACTTATGATGAGCCTCTGATCGTAGTTTGAAGCTTGCTATAAGCTAACTACTTTCTGAAATTCTGAAGTGTAAAAAAAAAAGAAGGCTTGCATTGCCTTTTACGCCTGTAGAAAAACTTTTGGTAAAAAGTGGGGCTGATTCTGTGGACGTAACAGCCGTTTTACGTTCTATTTTCTCTTATGGATCGATTATGTGGTGGCTTGCGCTTATAAAGAAGTATAATATCGAGAAACTAAGGAAGGTTCAAAGGATAGCTAGTGTCAGCACTACAGGGGCCTTTAAATCCTGCCCAACAGATGCCTTTAATGTTATTTTGCACCTCCTACACTTTAAATGTTATCGTATCGGCATGGCAAATTTGCAACACCAACGAACTGATTTCAGATATTTTTTTGCGACGCACACTGACTACTGCACCCCTGACTTGAACCTCAGTAAAGATTTTAAATCATCTTTCCTGCAAGAAAGTATTGGGGGGATGGCATGGTTTCGAAAGACTGCGATACTACTATCTTTACTGAATGACGGGTCAAAGATGGAGTGTGGAATTGGGTCGAGAATCTTCTCTGAGTTCTTCTCTGACTTCATGGCATGGTATACCTAAAATTTTAATGTCCGATAATGGACCACCTTTCAATTCAATTGAATATGAAAACTTTTTATCTGCTTGGGATATTGAGTATTTAACGTCCAGTCCTTATTACCCTAAGTCTAATGGTTTAACAGAACGATCTGTTAAAACAATTACAAATATTTTTAAAAAGTATTATGAATCAAATACTGATCCTTATATAGGTCTTTTACAGTACAGAAACACACCCAAAGGCAAGTTCGAATCTCCGTCTAGATTATTGATGTCAAGAAATCTCAGATCTAATTTACCTGTTAATACACAGTACTTAAAACCTGATATAGTCCACACAAAAACTCACAGCAAAAACGTAAAAAAATATAATGAAAAAATGAAAAAATACTACGACGTACATTCAAAGATATTACCTAAAGTTGCTCTTGGTGATGGAGTTCTTTTTAAACGAAAACCTAATGATACTTGGTCACCAGGTTAAATAGTAGAGCAATGCAAAGAACCTAATTCGTATATAGTTGAAGATCTCTCCGATGATCGATCCGAAACGCAACAATATAGACGAAATAGGGAGCATATAATTTTAAAAAATCAGTCTCATGATAATAAATCAATTGAAGGTTTACACTCGGATAGTACCAATAAGCAATCTACAGGGGCCTTTAAATCCTGCCCAACAGATGCCTTTAATGTTATTTTGCACCTCCTACTAGTAGACCTACACTTTAAATGTTATCGTATCGGCACCAACGAACTGATTCCAGATATTTTTTTGCGACGCATACTGACTACTGCACCCCTGACTTGAACCTCAGTAAAGATTTTAAATCATCTTTCCTGCAAGAAAGTATTGGGGGGATGGCATGGTTTCGAAAGACTGCGATACTACTATCTTTACTGAATGACGGGTCAAAGATGGAGTGTGGAATTGGGTCGAGAATCTTCTCTGAGTTCTTAAAAGTCTCTAAGTCTTTTCGACTACCTGATTGTGCTAGTGTATTTCAAGCTGAATTACTAGCAATCATAGAAGCAAGCGAAATACCCAAATTAAACTTAAACCAAAAAAGGAAAAGCGGCTGTCTGCACTGACAGCCAGGCGGCTGTTATGGCTTTCAATTTATCACTTTTTCTGTAACTGTTCTGTCCTAGCCAATTCTATAAAGATCTTGATAAACTTTCCAAGATGAAAATCAAAGACCTGATTTCCTTTCTGAAAGCGACGAAATTGCTCTAGAGCCGCTAATTTCCTCAATAGAAATCCGTCATAAAATTATCTTTTTAAATATTTAATTTCCAATACATAGGTCCAATGAGTGTATGGTACCAAAACGGCGCTTTCCAGCCTTAATTGAGTCGTGCAGCAAGGGCTGATTGTGATTGCCATCTCTACCTACCTACCTACAGGGTGGGCCGTTAATAAGTGCACTTTTTGTCTCGCTCTAACTTCCGAACGAAATAACCGAGACGCGCGGGGATGGTATCTCCTTGCAGCTCGAGATCTAAATTTTTAGTCGCAATGAGTCCGTTCACGGGAGAGCAGCGCGCTTTCTGCGTTCGCGCCTTTTATGAAAACAATCGCTCATACGTGACTGTTCGTCGGCTTTTTCGGGTAAAGTTTGGATTACGCAACATCACCGAGTGTCCAAGTACGAATGTAATCAAAAAATGGATCGTAACATTCGAGGCAACGGGATCAACGCAAAAACTTCGACCTACAGGACGCCCACGTTCCAGGCGGACTGCAGAAACAATTGAACGCGTACAAGCTTCTGTGCGCGAGGATCCAAGAAGCTCTACACGGAAACGCGCTGCGGCCCTGGGAGTACCCAGAACGACTTTACGTCGCAACAGAAATGTTACGGAGATTCCCTCACTTCAATAACATTATCTTCTCAGACGAAGCTCATTTTCATGTCAACGGATTTGTTAATCGACAAAATTGTCGATACTGGGGAACAGAAAATCCACGCTTAAAACATGGACGACCGTTACACTCTCCGAAAGTGACCGTTTGGGCCGGAATAGCCAAGTGGGGGATCATAGGGCCGTATTTTTATGAAGATCGATACGGGCGTAATGTTACTGTTAATTCAGAGCGTTATGTTTCGATGCTTAGAGATTTTTTAGCTCCAAAACTGCAAGAATCGAGTGGTTACATTATTCACACCTGGTTCCAGCAAGATGGCGCTACCTGCCATACAAGTAACGACTCTCTGGAGGTCGTTAGAGAAATGTTTCCTCGAAGGTTGATATCAAGGAGGGGTGATATTGCTTGGCCACCCAGGAGCACTGACTTAACGCCACCGGATTTCTTTTTATGGGGCTACCTCAAGAGTAAGGTGTTAAAAGCGAACATTGAAGAAGAAATCCGCTTAATCACTCCGCAACTTTTGACAAAAGTGTTCCAAAATCTCAGAGTCAGATTGGAAGAGTGCTGTAGGCGAAATGGACAATATTTGGATGATTTAATTTTTAAAAAATTAAAATTCATTTCGTTTTGTATAATTTAAAATAAATATTTCATTTAAAAGCGCTACAGTTGTATTAATATAATTTTTTTTAAGTGCACTTATTTACGGCCCACCCTGTATAATCTATCACCAACAAAAATTAATTTATCTCTTTTTAGAAATGTACATATTCATTAAAATAAAATGTCCCTAATTTTTTTGGAGACCTCTAGAATAAATTGTAAGGCAAGATGGAATACAAATAAGCCTTAAATCCATTGATTAAAATGTTGTTTTTGTTGTTATGTATGAAACGGCTTCTTTAAGCTCAAATCAAAATGCTATTTTGGCAGGACTCCAACATAAACAATTTTTTGTGAAATCAATTAGCATGGGTGATAGCAAAATCTACTCGTACATAATAGAATATGGAAGTCGTTGGTAATGTTGCAACACAAAAGCTTTGCCGACCAAGGTAACATACATAATACTTAACTTCTAATAGCTATACCAATTTTTGATATATTTCAGACAAACATAAACAAAATTTAGAACTTACCATCTTTTTTTTAATATATTTTCACTGTTACTTAGATACAAAGAAAATCAAATTAAATCTCAATCTTGTGAGTTATTACACGGTAATTGCACTAGTTTCACTTTTTCAGGCACACATATCACATAAGTTTCACAAAATGTAACCCGCTATTTACTTGATCATCAGATACCAAACATTTGTAGCAATCCGCGTACTTGCTTTGGATATTGAACTTATTTGATTGAGTTCGTACTCTGAAGACTTCGTCATGGAACTGGGTGCTGCACCTGTTGGTTTGATGTTTGTCGATGGATTGAAGAAGACAAATTCGTTTTGCATACCTCTCTCGTTGGTATACAACGAATACGTCGTACCACAATATCCCAACCATGACTTTATGCATCATCAAAATAATTGTATACATAAGGAAAGCATGCAACAAGATTTACGTTGGAAAAAAGCAACATTATCTCTTTTTATTGTATACCCTTTTTGCTTTACTTGTCTTCTTCTCCTTCTTTGAAAACTATTGTAAGAAAGAGTATTTAAAAGTTTTGTTACTTTCGCAGGGTTGCCAACGAGATATTATTTCAAGTGATTGCCGGTTTTCCATTGGTAAATGGTGTTTTTTCGTACCGAATAGAATACGGTTTTAAATATATTTCTTTTTCCCACTGAGTTCATGTATCGGTGTCAACTTCTCAATTCATCATTCGAATTTTTTTTCCTCGATGCATATTTGAATAAGGATTTTTTTCTAAAATGTTTTGTACAAATTTTTAAGGTTAACTTAACAAATTAAACGAGAGATAAAAATTATAATGAAGTTTGAACCAGAAATTTGATCTTGAATCAAAAATAAATTAATTTATTTTTACAAATGGAACACAAATAGGAAAATCGTCATTTTGTTTTAAATAAAAACTAAATTGATTGAATTACCAATAAATACTTAAAATATGTTTGTATTAAAATCTTAAATGTCTTAAAGGCAATCAAATTAATTCAACTAAAAGTATGATAAACAGCTCTTAATTGAATTATTATTTGCAAATTAATATGGTTCATATTTATTTCAACAGGGCCTTCACGTCATTTATAATTAAATCAAAACTTACAAAGATAGCTTTTTCAGGGAATTTTCAAAACGTATCTATGTTTAAGGTTCATACGAGTATGTAAATATATTTGTAGCGTTTGCAGATTAAAATAGGAAAATATTGTATGGCAAGGGTAAACCCTGTTTTTGTTGTCATTTGTTGTACTTTTTTTGGCAGAAGAAGTTAAATTTGAAATTCCATTATTGCTGGTTTGTTTTGATTCTTTTATTCGGTATCTTGTAGCATGTAAAAGATGAATCACAAATATATTTCATGCTTTTACCTAGAGCTAATAATAGCATCTAAAACTTGTTAATAAAGTATAGGTTTGAAAAATAGAAAAAAATCAGCTATGATCCACGATGATTAAATCTAAAGAGAATGCAAAAAATGAGAGAGTTTATTATTTGTTTTGATTTTAATTTATTGGTTTGTATAGTTTTATTTTACAGCTTTCATTCTTAATATGTTGTAATGTCATTGGTCTTTTCAAATTCATAATATTATAATATTTGGTAAACAACGTAGTTCGTGACTTAATAAGATCTATCATGAATTTCTATTTTCTACACAGTCTTGAGCTTAAATGTTTTAGTTTAAATGTGAATGCACCCTTTTACCATTCCTGTTTAGTAATGGATTTATTTTTGACTAAACGGTTTTGTTAAAAATGAAAACACTCGACATTGGTTAGGTGTAAAACATCATTGAAACACAACTTCATATTTCGTAGATACAAATTGTTTACGTCAAGTCACAGTCAGTGGAGAGTGCTAGGTTATTTATTTGGACAGTTGTATAAAAATCAATAAATTTTCAAAGAAGACGGTACTAAAATACATTCAATGTTGGGCACCCAAATAAGTGAGTCCTTATTAACTTCCCATAGGAAGTTATTTTAATCGGTCCGATTTATCGAATTAAAAATGATGACATTTCTCGACGTTTCAAGATCCATAGAGTCGAAATAAAAGATTTTTAGAGAGATGTCCGTACGTTCGCGACGTTTTTTTCGTCGTCCATAGCTCAAGAACCAGTAAAGATATCGACTTCAAATAAATTTTGTTATACAGATAATAATGCATAAAGATGCAGAAAGGACTCTCAACAAGTGGCTTTTTTACCATAGCAATTTAAAAAATGTGAACATTTGGTTAACCCAAAATATCTCACGAACCAATAACGCTAGAAACTTGAATTAAATTTTATATTATATATTGTACCGTGATAAAAAAGCTTATAATAATAATTATATATTGTACTGTGATACCAAACAAATATATTTTTGGAAATCAAATCCAATTAATTTTTTTTTTATAAATAAAAAAAAACTGAACAAACAAAATATTTGCCACCTCGAAATTTTTATTTATAATTTTGTTTCCAAAATAATTTTGTGCAACGAAAAATAACGTTTTCAACATCTGGTAAAATTTTGAGAAAAATCGAATTGACAGTTTTTTTTACAAAAAATATAAACCTAAAAAAAAAATTTATAAAAGTTGGTAAAAATTGATTTTCGACTCAATATCTTTTCAAAAATTAAAAATATTGGCTTCAAACTAATTTTATCCCACAGAAAATATTATTTTCGACATTCAGTAAAGTTTTTTATAAAAATCTAACAGTCCGTTTTTTTCATAAAAAAAGTAAAATCTACAAAAAACAGTACGCAAAATTGTTTAATTTATGTTCGGTACTCGATATCTCGTGAACAATAGAAGATATTGACTTCAAATTAGTTTCATTCATCCAATTTGTATTTGTTTATATAAGAAATATAAACTTACAGTTTTAGCGTTTTTTCGTTTTGGATTTACTTAAATAAAATTAAATTAAATAAAAAAATATTACTTTAGATTAAAAATGTATGTTTTACAATTTTATTTTTTAGATTAGAATTTTAGATTGGAAATTGAATATTATTTCTATTATTTGCTGGAATAAGCCTCCACAAAGACCTACATGTCTCGATTTTTTGCGTCACTGTACCAAATTTTGTTGGTCACTTACTTTCCGGTCTCCTTTTGTAGTTATCTCTGTGCACATTTGATCCTGAAGTCTTGAAATATGTTCTCTCCAACTTCTGTAAATCTTTTCGTTCTATCTATTACGTCAATTATCCGGGTATTTTTGCTGATTTCTTCATTTCTTATCATTTTAGTGGGTCTTAGATTGAGGATTTTTCTTTAAATTTTCGTCTGACAAGTTGTTAGCTGGTCAAATGATTTTGTAGTTAAGCTCAGGGTGTGTAATCCATATGCAAGCACTGCACCGGTAGAATAGCAGAGTCAAAGAGATATTTTTGTGTTTCTATATTGGTCCATTTCTAAAATCTGTTTGAGGCTTCCGAATTTTTTCCAGTTGTTTGTGATGCGTTTGTTAATTTCTAACAACCCTATATTTGTGAATGTGGGTCCCCTCGTCTTACTCCTCTTGTTATACTAAATTTACGTCCTGTACTCTCTGTTTTTATTTGTGCTTTATTATGTTTGTGTATGTTTTTGATAGACTTAATAACGTTTGCGTTCATATTTTGGTTTTTCAAGGATGTCCAGTCCATATTGTATTGTGTTTAACAGAGTCAAATGCTTTACTGAAGTCTATAGATAAAAAGTATATTGGTTGTCGAAATTTACTGCACCTTTCTATTAATTGATTGTCTGTAAGTGGTTTGTTGTTGAGAAACCTTCTCTTAATCTAACCTGTTTCCTAGGTTGTTTCTCGTTGAAATCTTCTTCAAGTTCTTGTAGATTGGTTTTCAAAACAACTTATAAATTGTCGAAATATTACTTATGGGTCTGTCGCTATTTAAGTCGTCTTGTTTTCCTTTTTGTTTGTGTTTTGTTTGTTGTGTTTGTTTTATTTTCTTGTTGAGATTTCAGAAAGCGTTTTTTATGGTAGATTATCATTTCTCAAATTCTATCATTCCCAGTGCATTTGTCCTTTTTCAAATCTTCTTTGGTCTTTCTTTTTATTGTAGGAAGATCGATGTCTACGCTATCAATATTTTCATTGTTAATTATTTTTTGGTTGAGAAGAAAAGTTGTTCAAAGAACTCACTGGCATTTTCATTTAAACCTTTTTCATTCTTCATTTTGTTCACATTTTGGTTTTTTAAACTGTTTAACCACTCTTGTTGACTGTTAAGTAAAGATTTTGTTTTTCTTATTGATTTTGTTTGTCGTATAGTTTATTTATAGGGCCCATACACTACGCAAACTAGTTTGTTCAAACGTGTGTTTGAGCAAACATAGTTTCACCACACACTACACAAACATATTTGAGAGATATTGGTTAGAACAAAAAAAAAAAAAGAATTTTTACACACCACAATACCGGTAAACTTTTATAAAGTTCAATGAATTCAGTCCAAAAAATTTGTTCCTCTTGTTTATTCATGTTAACTCTATGAGAATTGGCATCGGTTTGAGCAAAATTCAATACACACCACACAAACATGTTTGTGCAGGCACGAAAAATTCAATTTTTTTTGATTTTGTTCAAACCGCTTGCGCAAACACGCATCATCGCTACACACTACTCAAACAGTTTGCACAAACATTTTTACAACAACAAAATACATTCGTTTGCTCAAAAAGTTTATGTAGTGTATGGGCCCTGGCATTTTCATTTAAACCTTTTTCATTCTTCATTTTGTTCGCATTTTGGTTTTTTAAACTGTTTAACCATTCTTGTTGACTGTTAAGTAAAGATTTTGTTTTTCTTATTGATTTTGTTTGTCGTATAGTTTATTTAGCTATTGTTACATTGAAGTTTTGAATATTTTTTTATTTCTATTTTGAATATTTTTTTTATTTCAATTTTGATCGTTTTTTCTAAAGTTCATTTTTTCTTGTTAAAATAAGTGTTTTTTGGTTCGTAGAATATCTCTTCTTGAAATTAAGAGTCTGGTTTCGTCAGATGTTTTATCTTTTGGTGTTTTGATTTTCATAATAGATAGTTTATCTGAGGTTTTGATCGTCTTTTCTAATTTGTCATATATATTTTGTATGTCTCAATTTGGTGTTGATAATTTGCTGATCTTTGTTGTTAGTATTTGGTTATAGTCCAGTATTTTTTGGTCAAAAATCATTCTAGATATGTATTGAATTTGTTAGTAGGTTAAGTAAATGGGCTGGCGATCAATGTAGATCCATTGTGATACAATTAAGTATTGAACTTCCCTGAAAACAAAATATAAAACATATGATATCTATGGATAGTCTTGATCTAGCCATTTTACCATCAGTGGTAAGCCGCATTTTCTTTTGATGGTAACCCAACAAGTTGTGACTTTTATTACGTTCAAAAGCAATCGTAGAGATTTTTAGTCTAGTTGCATAATCGAATGGGTTTCTTTCTAGTTTTGTCGAATTTAGGCCATAATTTCCTGGCCGTGGCACAGGTTTCTAGGCTGGTTTCTATCTTTCATTGGTTTCCTGAAGTATCTTATTAGCAATTACCTATTTTAGTTCACAGGATGGGATGTTTATACGCGAGTGTATAAGGGATTGGTCTAGTGTTGAACCTATCCTCGCCAGCTGGTACCCAACAAAGTTTAATGTTATGCTGTGAGCTAAGAACCGTTAGTTCTTTTTGACAGTAATTTGAAATCTTCAATTTGATTACTGTGGTAGAAATCGATTTTATTGCTACTTGGCTATTAATGAAAATATAAGTAAGTAATAAGAAGAGTCCTTGAAGTTATGTTTTTGTTAGATTGAATTTACTTGTGTATTTATTGTATTCTAATAGTTTATTTAAATATTTTATGTTAATTTTAACGTAATTAAATAAATATTAATTAAATGTAACAGTTTTAGAACTGTTTTTAAGCTTAAACAACCATTTGATTGTTTTATGTATTGTTTTGTATTTATATATCTGTATACCTTTTCTCATACTAGGCCAAACCCTGCTGTAATATTTAAACTTATTTAAATCAATTTATTTTATTTAATTATTTACTAGTAAGACTGTAATACGTTGCTTTGAATTTTCACACAAAATTATTCCTATAATTCAATAAATGAAAAAAAGTAAGTATACGCCCGGTGCACAACTAAGTTTTATTGTAGCGTCTATTTTATAGATGGTAGAATTATTTCAAAACTTTTCTGTGTGTATATTATTTAGCTTTACTTTCGAAACTGAAACGTTAATTTTTATATAGCATACATTTTTGCATATCCAATTTTTGGTGTAAATGATCAAATTATAAAATAATAAAATCTACAATGCAGTTAAGCTTTTCTAACGCCTCTTTTGCACATTCCCATTGTCAATCGACGCTTTATTATTCTATTATTCAAAAACAATTTCGCAAGTTTTTATCTGGATTCAGACAGAAAAATATATCATTTTAGCTATCCGTCGTCTAACACTTATGCTCCATTAAAGCCATTTCTAATGCAGTTCTCATGAGCTAGTTGCTTTTCCTTCCGGTCTCCATCACAAATTCTCTTCATATTATCTATGTGTTTGTGCTAAGCGATGTCTATATGTACTTTACTTACCTACCTATCCACTACCTTTCTGCCTGCTTGCAAGCGAACACCATGTGTAAAAGTAGGTACTTTTGAATTCGCATTCCATTACAATGCATATCCTAGCTGCTGTTTCACTAAGATGATGCAATCTTGAAATTTTTCATAAAAAATTACGACCAAAGAATCGTTTTCAAATAGAGAGACACATCGTTGTCGCTGCATAGTGCTAAAGCAGGGATCCCTAGAACATGAATATTTTATTCACTTTTATTCCCTTGGTGTTGGAAATTATTTTGTTTTGTTTTTTGAATGAACAAAATTTTGTTGCAAGTTGCAATTATACCGCTCTATCTTTTCAATCGAAAAGTAACTTTTTATTATAAAGAAAATGTGTACTTTTAAACACATTAATTAAGCTTATATTTTGTTTGCTGTGTTAATTGAATACTTTCCTGGATTCTGGTAATGAAAAAATCCTAAATCGTAGGTACTCTTTAAAATAAGAGGAAAATATCAGATTATATAATCCTTAATAAAGATGGAATCTCACTCAAATTATCAGATCAAACTAAATACCTAGAAATTATCTTGGATAAAAAGCTGATGATGTAATAAGATCATCAAAATCATATTGTGAATGTACACTGGAATTGTCCGAGCAATAATCACTTATGGTAACATGGTATGGTGGAATGCGTAAAAAAAAGCGATGCAAAGAATGGCATGCATAGGCATAACAGGGGCGATAAATCTGTTTTGTAACCATAAATAGAAAATGCGGCTAACCACCGATGATACATATATGTGCAAAGGCTGCAGAGATAAGGAAGAGCAACGCGCGGACACTTCTTTAATAATCTTGAAGAACTTTAAGATATTCCAAGTAGTAGCCTATTAGGCTTCACCAAAGGCTTTAAACGGCTAGAGCAAGAGGAAATTACAATAAGGTATCACAATGAATTTACATTGAGATTTGACTATAACGTTAGCAATCGCCAGCCCATTTACCTAACCTAAGCTAACCTACTTACTACGAGTAACTTAAGGTGGTGGTACAGTCCTGTGTGAACTAAGGCCTCACCCAACAAACTTCTCTATCTAGCTCGGTTCCTAGCTAGATATCTCAAGTTGCGCATTCCAAGTTGGGTGAGGTCACCTTTCACTTATGTGCTCCACCTTATCAGCGGCCTTAGTCTCCTGCGCTATCCTGTTGCGGACTGAAAGACTTTCTTAACTGTCATGACTATCTCGTCTGCATACATCCATATGCAGTCAGTGGTTGCTGAAATACCTCAGAAACTCATTGGTGACAAAAATAAACACGCCTTTTAGAACACCATATACACTAAACTTTTTTTAACATATTAAAGATTGACGCAAACGCACACCTTTTGACAAGCTTCTAAAGGTTAATTTTGTAGCTATTATCTTTTTAGCAACACTGGTTTAAACAGCTGACGCACGTTTCGTATTTTGTTTCACTGTCAAACATCGGTTTGGTCTATAATTTAACCATGAATCGTCTTACAAAAGAACAACGCTTGCAAATTGTTGAACTTTATTATCAAAATGCGTGCTCTGTTAAGAAAGTTTATCGTGCCCTTCTTGTGTTCAGCGACGAAGCTCATTTTTGGCTCAATGGGTACGTAAATAAGCAGAATTGTCGATTTTGGAGTGAATATCAGCCAGAAGCATTGCAGGAGCTACCAATGCATTTAGAAAAAGTCACAGTTTGGTGCGGTTTATGGGCTGGTGGCATCGTTGGACTATACTTCTTCAAAGATGATGCGAATCGTAACGTTACTGTGAATGGTAAGCGCTACCTTGAGATGATATCTAACTTTTTTTTTGCCCAAAATGCAAGAACTTGACTTGCATGACATGTGGTTTCAACAAGACGGTCCCACATGCCACACAGCACGCGCAACAATGGACTTATTGAGAGGCGAGTTCGGTGAACATTTTATTTCACGTTCGGGACCGGTCAATTGGCCACCTATATCGTGCGATTTAACGCCTTCAGACTATTTTTTGTGGGGCTATGTATTTTTCAATTTTTATTGAAATCATTGCTTTTTGAGAAACCATCTCGCCTTGTTAATAAATCTTCTATTATATTTTACACTACACACAATTATTTTATATACCTGGCTCAAAATCACCAAGGTTGCACATTTCAAAATTGGTTTTATGACAAAAAAAATTGCAAGCTATAGTGTTGACTTTTAGTTTATACTGTTGCAAAATTTGTATATAAATAAACTTTGACAGGGCAGCGCACATAATTCTATACATTTTTAGTAATATTGCTTAGTAGTAAATATCTTACAGAAACCATCAATTCGGGAACTTTTTTAACTTTGATAAAATCAACAAAAATAAAACAAAGCACATAATTTAAGCTTTGTTTAATAACATGGGTATATTATGTATCTATATTAAATAAGCAATAATGAAAACAATACATACAAAACCTTCTACAAGTAAAATACCTCAAATCATGTCCGGGAACGTTCCCGAAATGACCGTTCACGGAATGACGATTTCAAATAAGCGCACCCTTTGATTATACGGCGGCCATCTTAAATGCGATCTGACTTTGTCAATAGGGAAATATTTGAGGTAACTTTGTTATTTCGTGTCGTAAAAAAGAATTTCATCAATAATTGAATGTAATAAATACGTTCACGAATTGAAAGACTATTGATGTACGCTCTACGAATAATGAATAGAAAGGTAAATACTATTTAGATATAATTTATTTGACGATAAATACTGTGACAGCCGGCTTTGTTATTGTTCTCTTCCTCGACTGACGTTTGACACCGAATGGCTGCGTTCACTTAAAATTATTTTTGATCGATTATCGATATGTTCACTGAAATGACTTGTGCGGTATCGGACAAACTATTTTTGCATTTTTATAGCTAAAAATAAATAATCTTTTAGTATCCTTTCTAAAACTAGATTTTGTATAAAAAATACGGTGTTGTTGAAGATTGTACATTAGGACGCGTTCCCAAAATGATTTTCTATGCGTGTATATTGATTTCATTTAAAATGTACTTTATTAATAGATTATATTGTTTGATGGACACACAAAACAGGTTAGTTTTAGTATTTTATTAATTTTTTTTTCTCAATTAAGTCAAGATTCAAGACATTAAATTGCTAGTAAAGCCAATTCTGAACCTTGATGATTTTAGACTGCTCACGGTATCTAATCGTACCTCTTCAACTTATACCTTCCTATATAGTCACCACTGAAGCTATTATTATCTAAGGAAAAGGTAGGTACATACATTATTATTAATAAGAAAAGTAAAATATTTGTAATCTGATCATGATAAAAGTTTACTTCATGCCTCTACTAATGTTCTCCTTACAACCTCAATACGATGCGATGTGGTGCTCTTCATTTGTATGCACAGTATGTAGCTCTTCAAAAAATGAGGTCGTCCTTTCTTGTTGAAAACAACATTGCACATGTACTGTATACTCACTCAAACCGAGGCAACTCCAGAATCCAGAATCCATTTGTTTTTGTATATTATGTCTTTCAATGAAGCAAGCAAAAATGTAAAGTTATACTGAATATTCTTACAACTACATAATGTACTGTATACATATAGCAGCAGTGCAAATGACAAACTTTGGAGGTGAAAGATATATACATATTTTATATCTGTAGTTATGGTATTTCGCAGTAATGAGGGATATGTTAGGTTTGACATAATTTGAGGGAGCACTTGAATAAAAAAGGTTACGCTTATGAATATTTTAAAATGGAATCAGTCAAACTGAATTTCATATTGGAATACCTATATCAAATCAAATGTTTGCTAAAAATGAAAGCAGACATTTGTACATATGGTATGTGAATGTGAATATATATATATTGAATATATTTTATAACCTTTTATAAACAAAGAAAAACAAAAATCTGTTTTCTTTAGTTAGATTTATTTGGACAACATTTTTGAAAATTATAATTAGTGCGTTATCAAAGCTTTTTGGTGTAAAAGTTCAAGAAATAATCAAAACGAACAAAAATTACAAAAAAAAAAACACCTTATTGTTTCACACAAACAGCACAGTGCTGATGATGAGCGCCACCGAAGCGTTTGAAATGCATTCACGTGTAAGTCGTTTATAATTAATGTTTAATTTGTTTTGTTTTTCGTTAATTTGACTTAATTGTTTGTGTGAAACAATAAGGTGTTTTTTTTGTAATTTTTGTTCGCAAAGTTATATGTTTCTACGAAGTTCGGATATAATGTCGTTTTTAACAAAAATGTTTGAATCAAAACGAACAAAATTAAAATATCATAAAACACAAAGTTTGCTCAGACAATAATAATTATTGTTTTTCGACATATTTTCAACACATTTCTCCATACGTTTCCAGCAACTTGAAAACACTTTTGCTACGCGAGAGAGATCTCTTAAACAAAACTTCAGCATCTATTAGCGTAGACTATCCTTGTTTGATGTTTGATGTTTGGGAAAAACGGTCTTTAAATATCAAATCAAGACTGTAAGATGCATGATTAATTTCAACAGATTTTAGAAATATAGTCATATCTACGCAATGTATGAATGTACCTAATCGAGTCATTGAAGGCTACTTAAAGTTTACGTTGTGGAAGAAATCAACATTAGGATAAACTACTTCAGACTGGAGTAAAGCTTGAGGAAAAACTACGATATTGAATATGGTGACCATTACTGAAAAAACCAACAACGCTATTTGGATGCGGCTTTGTCATTGGAGCCAAACTTTGGCAACAAGTCTTGAGCTATATGTGCATCAACGAGCGCCTCATGAGCATCCGCATCAAGGCTAAAATCGTGCCTAATATGTGCACATTCCCCCACAGAAGAGAAGGATATGAGGAGTGTCCTAGCTACTATATTAAAATTGTTCTGTGAGCTTTAAATGCCAAGCTAGGAAAGGAAGACATCTTTGGTAGAATAATTGAGGTTCTTCAGATAAATCTACCGTAAACCAGATTAACCGTATTGTGATCAATGCTAGACACGCTTCCGAACTTTCCGGGGAGCTAAAATCGACTCGACTTGTAGCCAAGGGAGCACTTCGGGTTTCCAGACCCATGGCAAAACAATCTCAAGAGATCACCAAATCCAAGAGAGTATCCAAATCCAAAACGAGTCACAAGTAACCTCTTTCGAAGATTTCTGCCGCCAACAGAATGTATCGACAATCAGTGGCAACATTTCCAAGATTTAATCAGAAGCCGCCTCTGGCGTGCTTTGTTTCAAGCACCCACCAAGAAGAAACCTCTGATTTGATGAGGAATGTCGGCAGGCAAATGCAGCCAAACAACAGGCATGCAAAGAAGCACTGCATAGAAGGTTGAGAGCTGCTCACGAGCTCTATTGCAGAAAAGGAAAAAGAGAGAGCATGACATGCGTGGGGTCGAAGATGTTGAGAGATTTAAAAACAGAAATGAAGTTCGAAAGTTTTATGAGCCGGTGAAACGAAATTCACAAATACATAAACTTCGAACCAAAAGCTGCAAAGACAAAAGACAAAAGTGGAAACATCATAGTGGAACCACAGTCAATGCTGAGGATATGGAAAGACCACTTCTGCAGACTGTTTAACGGCGCGCGACGACGAACCGAATTCCGTTATCAGCCAGGATGATCCATTCAATATAGATTTAGACAAATAAATGATTGCCATATCTAAGCTGAAGTCTAACAAAGCCGCTAGAGCAGATGGCTTGACTGCCGAGCTTTTCAAAGCAGCTGGAGATAATTTGGTTAGGAATACGCACAAATTTATCTGTAAGATATGGTCGGAAATAAGCATGTCCGATGAATTGAACCCCAGTTTTGTTTGCCCGATACTGAAAAAAGGAGACCCTCTAAGCCGCTGTCTTCTTACCATCGCTTACAAAATGTTCTCTTCTGTAAGATGTGGACGTGGGGACGTCTAAAGCCCATCGTCAACAAGCTGATAGGTCCTTAACAGTGTGGTTTTAGACCAGAAAAGCACACAGTCGATCAAATATTCACATTACCTCAGATCCTGGAAAAAAATCAAGAACATCAAATCGACACCCACCATATCTTCATCGATTTCAAGGCCGCATATGACAGCATGTACAGGGACGAGCTGCATAGATCCATGTTTAGTTTTGGAATCTCTGCCAAAATCGTCCGTTTGTGCAGGATAACTATGGAGAATTCGCGCTGCTTCATAAAGGTTGAAAATGACTTAACAGAACCGTCGATGTCAAAAAGGCTTTAGACAAGGTGATGCGATGTCATGCATCTGAAAGAATAGTCCAGAGCTCCCACGTCAACAATAGAGGCACTATCTTTCAAAAGTCTGTCCAATTACTAGCATATATGTACGAGTACTGATGACATTGACATAATCGGAAGAACTCAGCGTGATGTCAATGCGGCTTTTGTGAGTATTGAGACAGAGGCGGCAAAAATGAATTTAACGGTTAATGAGGGCAAAACAAAGTACATGCTGTCATCAAGAAAGGATCTACAATACCGAAGTTTCGGTTAAAACGTCACTATCGACAGACGTACCTTTGGGGTAGTTTGTTGGGTGAGACCCTAGTAAACACAGGACTGTAGCGCCACCTTAAGTAAGTAAAGTAAGTAAAGCCTGGTTGGCAAATACTATTTTTATATTTTTTAAATTTCAAATAAAGTCACAATTTCATTATACATTTGGTTATTAAATTAATGTTGCTTGTTTTTTGTGATATTTAAGATTTAGTTGGCATATAAAATTAAGTATGTTTGGAACTTTTAGTTTAGTTAAAACAAATTAGTAAATAAATGTAACTTTCAGTTTAGTTAAAACAAAATAGCAAAAAAGTGGAACTTTCAGTTTAGTTAAAACAAAATAGCAAATAAAAGTAATTTTAAGTTTAGTTAACACAAAATAGCAAATGGTTTAAAAAACTTTACTTTGCGTGTATTGAAATCAAACTAGCAAAAATAGATCTTTAGAATTTTTAAAAATGTTCTATGTGGATTTTTTCTCTGTAAATTATCGCTTCAATGGTAAATTTGTAGAGCAGCATCCAATTTGCACCATTCAGATAGTTGAAAAATTATTCTTGTGTAAGATTATTTTTCCCGAAGTGATATCGCCTAATCTCCTTAAGTATAGGGCAAGTCGCCACAAAGTGTAATATGTCTTCCATTTCGTGTAGATTGCAAATACTACATGTTTCAGATCTCCCTGTTCGATGTGGCAGGTAATTCAATTTTAACAGCTCTCCTCTTATTTTGAAAACTGTGCCTATTACTAAACACGAGTAGGCATTGTTGAAATAATTCCGCTCATTCAGATTATATAAACTCTTGGCATAAAATTTTCTCTCAGTCCAGTCGACAATCTCGCCGTTTCGATAAATGAGTATCTCTCATCTTCGTCTGTTAGAGATATTACTTCGTACAAAGACCGTTTCCAGTTGTCAGCATTTATGTCCAAGAAATTAATCGTCATACCGCAGTTGGCAGCAAGATTAATCCAATCCTTACAAACTAGCTTTTTGTTAAGAACTGCATACTGAAGAATAAGCTTGGGCAGCCTAGTGTCCTCCATTTTTAAAACTTTTAGCCAATAATCTGCATTTAATTTCAGTGGTGAAATGAAAAGTGTTGGGAGTCCTGGGTTGGAATCGGCTAAGGTTGACTAAGGTTGACTATCAAATTTTTGATAGTCAAATTGACTATCACCGAGTTTCCCGTCTGTGTAAGCTGATTCAATTCAATTCAATTCGATTGAACAATTTCAGAATATAATTGTCACAATTCATTGTTGCTATGGTGAAATTTTAAAATGATTTCTATAAAATATCTAAATAAAAGTATCAAATTGTCTGTATTTTAATAACATTCTTACTTTTCTTATGCTTTTTCTAGCGACAGCTTTTTAGGTATCAATTTGATACCTTCACCTTACACAGACCAAATTCGATTATTTTGACTGTCAACAATAAACAATCACCTTAGCCGATTCCACCCCTGTTTCCAGGTAGTACATATACTTTGGGGTACTTATAGGCAGGTAGAAAATTTTTCTGAGAAAAAATCTCAATAGATATTCCACTGGTTCAAATTTATGCACTCACCAAACCTGGGCACCGTAAAATACGACAGATTTTGCCGTTGCATTAAAAACTCGGTACTTAGTGTCGACAGATATAAGTTTATTACTGAAGATTCTTCTCCAATTTGCGCAAATCGCTGATTTCGCTTTGTTCAATTTTGTTTTAAGATGCGAATCTACATTTAAATTGAATGTTACCTCCATTCCCAGGTAGTTGTACTTTTTTACTACTTCCAGATCTTTCCCGTTATACTTCCATTTTTCATTAGATGCCACTCTCCCTGATCCATTTTTAAAAATCAGAACTTTGGGTTTATCTGTGTTTACCTCCAGTCCCCAAAGATTGCAGTATTCAGCAAGTTTGTTAATCATCAGTTGAAGTGATGATGGGGACTCAGCTAAAATCACTATGTCATCCGCGTACATAATTGTCTTTATACTTAAATTTCCAATGTTTACTCCACAAGTAAGCCAATCAGTTAGATCGTCGAGAAACAGTGCAAAAAGCAATGGGCTTAAGTTACAACCCTGCCTGAGCCCTCTTAGCATCTGAAATTTATCTGAGACATCACTTCCATTGTAAATTCTTGCTTCTGTATTTTGATACAGCTTTTGAATCGCTCGAGTAAAAATGGTTGAAACTCCTAGGTTATGTACATAGCTTGTAGAATAATGTGTTTCTGTTAATAGAATCAAATGCCGCTCTGAAGTCCACAAAAAATGCGTACAGTTCTTTATTTTGCTCCAGCTTCCATCGAGCAATCGAACTGAGCACAAACAAATTATCAATAGTGGAGTACTCTTTCCTGAATCCAGATTGAAATTTACTTAATTTCCTGTGAGCTTGAACCCATTTGTCGAGTCTGTTATAAAGCAGAGATGAATAAATTTTTAAAGTTGCATTTAAGAAAGATATTCCACGATAATTTGCTGGTTCTTTTGAATCTCCTTTCTTAAAAATTGGTAGTATCCAAGCTTCACAGAAATGATCTGGTACAATTCCAAATTTGAAAATTATATTCAGAGCTTCTGATAATTTCTGCTTAAAAATGTCAGCACTGTATTTATAAAACTCAGCCGGTATACCGTTGGAGCCCGCCGCTTTTCCATCTTTTAAGGACCTCATCACATCTTCTACTTCGCCTTTCGTAATTTGCTCATCAAGTAAACTATCATGATAAAAAGGTTGTGCGTAGCTAAATGATATTTGATTGGTTGAACTAAATAGATTAGCAAAGTGAATTTTCATCTCGTCAACTGTAAAATATTTTGTTCCCTTCGCACCCCAATTTCTGTTGAGCTTTTTCGTTAACATCTAAAATTCCGCTGAATCTTTACAATTACTTATTGTTATTGCAATTTTTTCTTTAAAAGCCCTCTTTTTTTCGTTACAAACTTGTTTATATTGTTTCTTGGCTTTTACGTACTCTGCTTTGATTGTAACTAAATTATTTTTCCTTACCAAATTTAAGAGCGCCAGGGATGTTTTTCTTAATTTTTCGCACGTGTAGTCGTACCATTCATTTTTTTTTGTGTAAAGTGGATGACTTTTTCATAAGAGTGGCGGCTTCTTGAATAACAACTTCCAGTTCGCAGATTGGTATGAAATCTGCAATTGCTCTAGAACTGGCTGGTTTTTTCTTTAAATTCGTTTGCATTTCTGCTAGAAGATAGATAATATAGATAAGGTACATTAACTTCCAATGAGAAGTTAAAATTTATGCAGCGTTTTTTAACCGAATAATTTTTTAATTAAGCACTTAACCTCAAAATGAACATAAAAGACACATTATTAACCTACCTTAAAATGGATTTTCTATCAACATATCTAAATACCAGAAATAGAAATCAAAACCTAAAGTTTAGAAAGTGATGTGGTATGTTGAAAGCTCTTTATTTTTCGGAAAGGAACCAGTTGCTCTATATAAAGAAACTAAACTTGTTTGAAATTTGAAATATTCAAGTCACGCAAAAGTTTAACATGCAATCTCACATCCTTTTGAGTTTCTTTCATCTCAAGAAATGTCTCAAGGTTTATTTATATGTATATCTATACAATATTTATATTTTAAATACAAGAAAAACAGTAGAACAAAAAAGAGATTTTGAGTTGTGAGCAACAAGCTTTCGTTTCTTTGTTCAGTGCATATTGGTATTCAAATGATTTTTAATTTTTGGTTACATAACCAATTGAGATTTAGCTAAAATTTTAAAATATAGGAGTTCCTTCATCATTTCAGTAAAATTCACTTTATTTTAATTTTGAAATTTACTATATATACTTGTAAGTATACATAAATATATTTTCTCTTAATCTAGATTCAAATTTAACCAATTGAAAAATGTTCATAATTAAAGGTAATATAAAAATCCAGTACATGAACTGCAAATGTTACCCCAAAAAGTTCATGAAACTGAACATAGAGTACGCTGCGTACACTCATCTACTTACACGATTAAGAGAACCCAACATACTTTCAATGATTCCTGAAAACTGATGATGATGATGATGATGACAGCCATGATGTCCCTGTAACGAATAATAATAAAATATTTCGAGATTAAAGATGCTTCCAAGGACAATGTACATTATACCAAATTCCATATTTCTTTTTTTTTTTTGTTTGTTAAACTGGAAATTGCATTCTTATGCTTTGATTAATGGACCACAGCGAGGAATCACTTGGCATAGTCAATATTTCACAATATGCTGTCTTGATTTTAAATTAAACGAACATATTCAACTCAGGATATACAATTTATACATTCTTCATACATGTGCAACAAAAATAAAAACAAAAGTTCTTTGTCTGAAAGTGTGTTTTATGTTAAATTCGGTTTTGCAAAAAGAAAAAGTTCAATCGTTCACTGGGGCGTATGTGGAATATTTTTCAATTCCTGTTTCTGCATTGCACTTCATTATGAAGAAATATATTTTCTTTGTTTTATTCTTTTTGTTGTGGATGTTGTTGTTGTTGTTAGAAAAAGAATTTACATAATGTTACGCATTTGTTAATACGGATGATGAGACATTTTGTGAGTTTGCATTTATTCATTGTTATTCTTTTTTTTAATAAAAACAAACAAATAAAGAAAAGAAAAGCACAGTATTAAAAAGAAAAGCAAACAAAGCCTAAGCAAGGACATCAAGCATACAGTCTTCTTTATATTTTCTATACTATCTGTTTGTATTTTAAGCCTTTTTAAGGCCGGCGGCGGCACATAAAATTTTCTGTTTTAACCATAGTACTCAGATACATGAACAACATACGTGTATGCCCAAAAGTAAAGTCGTTTTTTTTTTAAATTCCAACTCAAAAAGACGGAATGCGATGAGGATTATAAAATCCTCTGGTTCAACACTGGGGGATGGAAGTAATCCCATCCTTAACAAAAGGCTGGAGTGGGCTAGATCCATTCTAGACAATACTAGTCGCCACGACTCTACGTCAAAGCGACAAAGGTCCTTGGAGGAGTCCACTCCCGTCCCTAAAAAGCCTAAAGTGCAGAACACCAGCACTCCTATCATTCCTAGAGTTCCTCTCACTAAACCTTTTAGTGATGTACTCAAGGAATCTAATAAAATCATTATCGCGGTCATCGATAGGAGCAATATTGATGGCACGATTACATCTGAACGTTGGCAGAGGGTGAATCTGGAGCTCTCGGCTGGCTTTCTAAAAGTCATGCGGGATCATCCGGGTCCACCGCCTGTAACAAGCGATGAGGGTTGGCATCAAGGTCATGTCAAGCTCATCGCTTGTAAAGATCAGAGGTCGCGCGATCTTTATACGCTTGCTGTCGGCATGCTGGGCGAAGTTTGGCCAGGTGCAAAACTCGAGGTCGTTGCAAAGGAGGACATTCCATGCAGGCCGAGAGCTCGCACATGGATCCCTAAAGAACCCTCATGTCCGGATGACATACGCGAAATCATAAAGATTAGCAACCCGGACCTCCCTTGTCACGACTGGAAGATCGTGAAACTGGAGGAGCCAAAGGGTCTTTATCGAAATGCGATTATCGTTATCAATAAAGACTCTGTGGCTTCTCTGGCGCGAGATAAGGGAGTGATAAGATACGGTTTTGGGACAATTACATTGCGTATCTATAAAAAAGATGAGGTAGACGCTTCATGCGAGCCTCCACGACCCTTTTCGGAAACCGTGTCGCAGGACGTTGGGGGTTCCAGTGCTACAATCACCTTCCCTTCCTTGGATGTGGATGTAGTTGTACCTGGGCCCTCTTCTGTCGCAGCACGGTCTTCCTCTGAACCCTCTTCAGAAGCTGTGCCGCAAGACGTAGAGAGTCCCAGTGACATCATCACCTTCCCATCCTTGGATGTGGATGAGAATGTAGCAGGGCCCTCTTCTGTCGCAGCACAGTCTTCTTCAAAAAACGTCGGAGGTTTATCCCTAATGGAGACCGAAGACTCAAATGACAAAGTTCTCCCCAGTGAGGAGGAAGATGAACTATTAGGTTCTTCTTCGTCTGATCTGGATGAGCTGGATCTAACAGTGGTGGAGGTTGATCTGCCGACTTGTAGCCAAAATGCTGCAAATACTACAGATTAACCTCCAACACTCCAAAACGGCTTCGGCCTCCTTACTTCTCCGCCTGACAAAAACTGGAGAAGATGTCGTTCTCATCCAAGAGCCCTGGATTGTGAAGTCCCTGGTTCGAGGATTGAGAACTCCTGGCTACTACGTGATATATATAACAGGAAAAGGTAACCCAAGGTCCTGCATACTAGTAAAACGTAATCTAAACGTATTTTTACTCCCTAATTTCAGTGATAAAGACGTCACCACAGCCAGTATGGTAATAGACAACCATACCTACTGGCTGGTATCAGCGTATTTGGGCCACGACCACCAGGGCTCACTACCTGGTACCACTCTGGAGAGGACGGTCGCTGAATCAACAAGACTTAAAACCAACATAATTATCGGTTGTGACGCCAATGCGCACCATACTACGTGGGGTAGTACCGATATAAATGACAGAGGTGAGTCTCTTTTTGATTATATTTTAACAACTAATCTGGTAGTATGTAATGTAGGTAGTGAACCAACCTTCGTTACTAAAAATCGACAAGAAGTTTTAGATATGACTCTTGTCTCTTTACATCTCTCAAATAAAATATTGAATTGGAGAGTATCAAAGGAGCACTCGTTCTCCGATCATAGATACATCCAATTCACACTTATTGAAGAGTTTCCAAAACCGATCCAATTCCGAAACTACAGGAAAACAGATTGGCCAAAATATAGGGCAACTCTGAAGAATCTGATTAAACCAGAACTTTATGATCCGCCCTTTTGCGCTTTTGAACTCGATCAAAAAGTCGACGAGCTTACAGCAGCCCTTAATAAAGCCATGGAAACTGCCTGCCCCCTCACTACAGTGCGGGGAAAGAAGAAACCATATTGGTGGGCTGCTGAACTGGGTTTACTCCGGAAAGGCTGTAGAAGGCTTTTTAATCGTGCAAAAAAGACTAGACATCCACAAGACTGGGACTCCTATAAGGAATCCCTCAAAAAGTATAAACAGGAATTGAGAATAGCCAAAAGATCCTCTTGGAGATCCTTCTTTAGCTCAATAGAAGAATCCTCGGAGGCATTAAGGATAAGGAAGATTCTCTCGACAAATCCAACCATGCCTAGTTGTCTTAAAAACTTGGATGGTACTTGGACTAACTCTTGCGAAGAAACGCTTAACCTGCTACTTGACACCCACTTCCCTGATAGCTCCAAATACGTTAATACAACAAACCATCCTGGGTCGGGTATTAACTTAACTTTTCCTCAAGGTCTTGTTAAAAAAGAGAAGTTGACTTGGGCTCTGAATAGTTTCAAACCTTACAAATCTCCAGGGCCAGATCACATCATACCAGCTGAGTTACAATTTACGACTGACATAACTCTGCCCATCATTGAGATGATTTTTAAGAGTTGTCTAGATATGGTCCATATACCTCAGCGATGGAGAGAAGTAAAGGTAGTTTTCATTCCCAAGGCGGGCAAATGTTCGCATGTCAACCCTAAAGATCTAAGACCTATTAGCCTATCATCATTCATTCTCAAGATTCTGGAACGTTTGATTGATATCCACGTACGTAACAGCATTGATAAGAGACTATCGATGTCTCAGCATGCTTACTGCAAAGGGAAATCGGTAGAAACAGCCTTGCACACCTTAGTAAGAACTATCGAATATTCCCTAGAACAAAAACAATATACTATGGTGGCCTTCCTAGATATTTAAGGCGCTTTCAACAACGTTGACACATCCGCTATCACTTCTGCTATGACGACCCTAAACGTCGAATACTCACTCTGTGAATTGATAAATCTAATGCTAAAAAGCAGGATCATCAACTCTAAGATGGGGGATTTTTGTGCGAAAAGGTCTGTCAGTAGAGGCACTCCGCAAGGTGGTGTTCTGTCCCCTCTCCTGTGGAACATAGTGGTTAACGAGCTACTAATATCACTTGAGAGAGAAGGCTACAGAGTGATTGCGTATGCCGATGATGTTGCTATCGCCGTCATAGGAGAACATCCAAATACACTGAGAGACCTCCTCCAAAACGCACTCAATATGCTCACTAGATGGGCAGATCACTGTGGACTTAGTATTAATCCTCAAAAAACAGACCTCGTCCTTTTTACGCGGAAATACAAGATCCCAGAAATTGTACCTCCCTCAATAAAAGGTGTACCACTAATTTTCAACAATGAGGCCAAATATCTTGGTCTGATATTGGACAAAAAATTAAGTTGGAAACCTAATATTCAGGAAAGAGTTAAAAAAGCTACAGCAGCTCTTTTCCTTTGCAAGAAAGCCATAGGAAACAAATGGGGTTTTCAACCTCGCATAACTTATTGGCTATACACATCGGTCATCCGACCAATACTTATGTACGGGGTTGCAGTGTGGTGGACTGCACTGGAGAAAGTCACATATTGCGACAAACTCAGCAGAGTCCAACGCACTGCATGTCTCTGCATTAGCGGGGCTTTGAGAACCACACCCTCAGCAGCGTTGGACACTCTCCTCCATCTGACACCCCTCGACATTTTCAGCAAACAAGTGGCAGCGAGTACAGCCATAAGACTCAACGCCTCATCTCAGTGGACCAACAACAATGTTGGGCACTCCATCATTCTGAACCTCTTTGGTTCTATACCAAAGTACATAGACTACACTATCCCAAAACCCCAATTTGGTAAAAACTTCCAGGTATCCATTCCATCCAGGGATGAATGGGAAGATAAAAAACTCCTGGATGACAAAAGCATCCATTTTTATACAGATGGATCCAAGACAAATGGGGGAGTTGGTGGTGGTGTGTACTCAGAAAAGCTTAATCTAAGCATCTCATTCCGCCTCCCTAATCATTGTAGCGTCTTCCAAGCGGAAATTTTAGCGATCAAAGAGGTTCTCTCCTGGCTAAGAGAAAACGTGATATCAACTTCTGATATACGCATCTTCTCTGACAGTCAGGCTGCTATCAAGTCTCTTGACGGTGTCTCAACCAACTCTCTAACGGCCCTCGATTGTCGATCATCTCTTATGGAGATGGCGCAGCAATTTAACATTCACCTATGCTGGGTGCCGGGCCACAGAGACATCGCAGGAAATTGTAGAGCCGATGAACTCGCCAAAAATGGAACCGTCATACCTATTTCACCTGAAAGGGAGAAGATAGGTATACCGATAGCTACATGTAAACTTCTGCTAAAAGAAAAAGCTTTCGAGATAGCAAACTCTAGGTGGTACAATTTACCAACATGCGCAGCCACAAAACTAATATGGCCTTCATTGGACCTAAAGCGCTCTAAAGACTTGTTATCCCAAAGCAGACTTCATATTAGCTCCCTAATAGGTGTCCTTACGGGACACTGTCTTATAGGCAGACACGCAATACGACTTGGTGTAGCCTCAAATGACTTCTGCAGGAGCTGCATGGACGAGGAAGAAGAAGAATCAATCTCTCACCTCCTCTGCACCTGCCCTGCTCTTTCACGAAGACGCAAACTTCATCTGGGAGAATACTCTTTTGATGATCCCAGTGAACTAGCTAAAAAGGATATCAGATATCTCCTTCGCTTTATAAAAAGCTCAAAATGGTTCGACTAGTGGGAAGTAATTCTCTAGATTCATGTGGTATCACAATGGGCCTTTCTTCTGGCCTAAGTGTGTGGTTTTTGTATCCACAGCCACATTAACCTAACCTAACCTAACCTTACTCAAAAAGAACTTTAATTGTTTCGTATTTCAAAAAATTAATGTACATGTTCTTGTGGCAAGAAAACAGCTTAAAATTTTGTTTATATAATACATTGCATAAGGTGAAAAATCTTTTAAGAAACTAAAATAAATCAATAAATTAATGAATAAATGTTTTATGATTAATTTTAGTAATATAAGAAAATTTGATAGAATTCAAAATATCTATTTGAAAAAAAGACATTAAAAAGGAGGTTTAACTTTTAAACAGATATGTATAACCGAATTTCTAAATTCCAATCTGGCTGAATTCCAAGAATAGGCCTCTTGTTTATAACCATTGTAGCATGTTTTAGGCAGAAGTTTCAGCCATAAAATATGTCTTGTCTTGTCTTGCCTTGTCTTGGCTGAAAGAAAGCATCATATTTACATATATGTGTCTGATACCTGCATTTTTTTAGGTAGTTAGGATATTATTAGTTCGCTGGACTCTGTCTTCACAACAGTTCTTAATTGTCGATCATATCTTATGGAGATTGCACAGTAGTTCAAAATTCACTTTTGATCGCGTGCAAGCACTTTCCAGGAAATTTAAAAGCTGACGAACTCGCTTAAAACGATTCAATATTACCCATTTTATCACGTAGGTGCTGGTAATCTTTTACTTAAGGGGGTTTGGAAAAATCGTTTTTTTTTTTTGCATACATATTTCTAATTTAGACATACATATGTACATATGTAACTAAAAACATGTCTTGAGAAGGATTTGATCGAAAGCATGCTGGTTTACGAGATATCGAGCCTCAAACCTGCCTATTTACATTGTAACATTTATCTTTAAACGTGTTTTCCCAAAAGTAGTGTTTTTTCAAAACTGTTGGCACGATTTTAACCAAGAATAACGTTTTAAACATGTGGTTAATTTTCAGAAAAATCAAAATGACAATTTTTTTTGTCAATTTTCGCTTTGAATATCTCGAGAAAAAAATACAATAATAACTTCAAAATTATTTGAAAATTCATAAAGTATTGTTGTGACATTTACATATGTACATATATAATTTCTGGGAACAATTGGTAAAAATGATTTTGACTAAAGTGTTTTGAGAATAAAATAAAATATTTATTTCAAACTTTCTTTATCTTATACAAAATGTTGTTATTAATATTTTATAAAGCTATTGCCAATTGAGATAAAAATAAAAACGTGAACCAAAAACATATTAAAAAGTTTTTGAGTTAAATATCTTAACAATAAAAGAAGGTACTGACTTCCAAGTTGTTTCACGCCATAGAAATAGTGTTGTTAATGTTTTGTAATATTTAAAGACAGTGTTTTCCTATAAAAATACATATTTAAATGTGCATATGCCAGTTATAAGGTTAGAAGCAGGTATTTTTGAGAAGTAAAATCGACATTTCTCCCGTTACATGATGGATTAGAAAAAAACAACTATGGTAAATAAGGGACTATTTTGTTAACAACCAAATATAAAATTTGGATAAAGGAGAGATTAAGCTTACGGAACTTTTATGGCAAAATGTTAATTGAGTCAAGAATATGCGAAAATAAATCGGGTCATTAGATTAGAAGTACCTACATGAAATAAATGGAAATAAAATGCAAGTATGGTTAAATTTTTTAGTTTTCATTAGGTTTTTAATAATGTGTGCTACCACCAGCCTTCATAATAACTTCAAAAATTCTATCTTTTAAGGATTTATAAAGAGATTTCAAGTAGACCAGAGAAATCTCACTCCAGGACAATGGTTTGCAATAAGGGATTTTACCTCTCGGGCTGTGTGTATGGGAGCGTTTTCCTGCTGAACAATCCATGGAATTGGTCCAAAAAGCTCGCTAGTATTGTGTTATGTCCGTACACGTGATAGGAAAATGAAGAGAACGTGGTTAACCAACAAAATCTAATTTAATAATGAAATATGTTACAATGCAATTTACAATATGTCAGAAATCAAAATATAGTTGTGTTCAATGAGGCGTAACTTATAGTTGTGTTCGATGAGCCGTAACACCTCCCCTTTTAGCTGCTGGAGACGGAGGGGAAAACCTCTTGGGTGCTCTACGTTTTCTGCTGGATCTTCTGGTTGGAATGTGCGGCGTGACTTCATGCTGTGCAGAGACCAAAGATGTTGATCTAGGTGATTGGGTTGTTGCATCTGAGGTTGTGCTGTTTGATGTTGAAATATGTGGAACGGTTGAAGGTCTTGCTGTGATGGAGTTTGGAACTTCGTTAGCTTTTTGCGAATAAACGTTCGGACTTAATTTAAAGTCGTCTTGCATAATTATTGACATTGGAAGATCTGAATCTGATGATTTGATGATTTCATCTTGCTCTTGTGCGTTTCTGGGAAGGATTTGGTTTGTGTGTGAGCGAACCAATTTCTCTCTTATGTTGACAAAAACATTGTAGTTCACTGAACCAACCTTTTCAATAATCTCACCGGGTATCCACTCTGCTTTGTTATTACGAAATAGTTTTACAAAAACTTTGTCTCCCACTGTAAATGATCTGAGTTTAGCTCTGTGTTGATTGTTGAAACTTTCGTTTTGCTTTTGATTAATAACTATTTGTTTAGGCTTTGGTTGCTGTAGTAGATCCATTGATGTTCTGATCTTTCTTTTGTAAATGGCTTCTGAAGGTGATAAACCATTAGGAACATTTGTGTTTGGTGTTGTCCTATACATCAAAAGAAATTGTTGCAAGGCTTCTTGTGGTGTGACTTCCCCTTTGAGTTTTTTCAAGTGTCTTTTTAGGGTATCTACAAACCTTTCGGCTTGTCCGTTTGACTGGGGATGAAAAGGCGCCGTTCGAATATGATCAATACCAGCACTCTTGCAGAAGATTTGAAATTGTTGGCTGCAAAATTGTGTTCCGTTATCGGATACTAATGTTTGTGGATAGCCATGGCGAGCAAATATTTCCTTTAGGATGTTGATGGTCGCAGTTGATGTTATTGATTGAGTAGCCACAATTTCAGGCCACTTTGAGTGTGAATCTACAAGCACTAGATAAAACATCTTCTCAATTGGACCCGCATAATCAATGTGTACGCGTTCCCAAGGTTCTGTTGCTAAATGCCGTTTTCTCTGGAGACTTTGCGACTGACTGGCAACTTGAACATTGCTTGACGAAAGTCTCGACATCTTTGTCTATTAGTGGCCAGTACACATATCCTCGAGCTATTGCTTTCATTTTCTGCATTCCAGGATGACCTCGATGTAGTTCACGAATTATTTTCGAACGAAAACAATCAGGAATTACCAACCTCTGTCCAAACATGATGCAATCGTTAATGACTGATAACGCTTCTCGTCTGTTGTAAAACTGAAATTCGCTAGAAGAAAGTTTTTCTTTGCTTGGCCATGTCGATCTGATGAATTTGCTTATTTGTTTTAGTTCTGCATTGTTTTGTGTTGCTCTGCGTACCATATTGAATGTTATTGGTAGCTGTTGGATAGTGTTTCTGAGATCTGCACTAGCATCATACTCCACTGTCGACTTTGCGATGACCAAATCTTCAGAGTCAGGTTTTTTATGCTGACTTATCAATCTTGATAACACATCTACATTGCCAAAATCTATGGTAGATATATATTGAATTGTAAAATCATACCTTAGAAGTGTGAGTGCCCAACGTTGCAACCTATTGGCTGTGTAAACTGGGATTCCCTTCTTAGATCCGAAAATGGATAAAAGCGGTTTGTGGTCCGTTTGCAGGGTGAAATGACGTCCCAGGATCATTCTGTGAAATTTTTTTACTGCGAATGTGAGTGCTAAGCCTTCTTTTTCAATTTGACTGTATTGTTGCTCCGTTGACGTAAGTGTGCGAGACGCATGTTGTATGGGCTTGATTGTGCCATCTGCAAGTTAATGTGAAATGCATGCGCCTATGCCTACATTCGAGGCATCTGCTGCCACTATGATCGGAAGATGTGGGTCATAGTGAGTGAGACCCAAGTCGGAAGAAAGGATTTGCTTGAAGTTGTTGAACGCTTGTTGACATTGGTCATTCCAAAACCATTTTGAATCCTTCTTAAGAAGTGCAAGCAGTGGACCACTGATACTGCTTATGTTAGGAATGAACTTGCTGTAATATGTGACTGCTCCCAAGAACGATCTTAATTGTGAAACATTTTGCGGTTCTGGCATCGAAATTATGGCTGTTGCCTTTTCTGGATCTGGTTTGAGACCAGTTGATGTAATCAAATGACCCAAATACTTTAGTGAGGGCTGAAAAAAGAACATTTTTCTAATTTAACATAGAACCCATACTCACTAAGTCTTTCGAATACTAGAATCAGTCTATTGTAATGATTGTCAACCGTTGTTCCAGATACTAGGAGATCATCTACAAAAGCTGAAACACCTTCGAGACCATTCAGCATTGTGTCCATTACTTGCTGAAAACTTCCTGGAGCTGCTTTTACTCCCGGAGGAAGCCTGCTGAATCTGTATAGACCTTTATGCGTATTGATGGTCAAAAACTTTTTGCTCTCTTCTTCTACCTCCACTTGCAAGTACGCATCTCACAGGTCAATGAGGGTGAAGAACTTACCATCTGCGTGTTTAACAAAGATGTCTTCTGGGAGTGGAAGCGGATGCTGGTGCGGCTGAAGAGCGTCATTCAAACCGGTGGAATAGTCTGGGCATATTCTGATGTTCCCATTTGCTTTTCTAACTGCCACAATGGGTGCGGCTCATTCAGAAAAGTCAATTGGTGTGATGACTCCCAATTGTTGCAACCTGGAAAGTTCAGCTTCAACACTCTCAAGTGCTGCATAAGGTACTGGTCTCTTTGCTCGAAAAACTGGAGTGACATTCTCTTTGAGGTACAACTTTGGTCTGAATTTGGTACAGTGACCAAGTGTTGTTGTAAAAATGTCTGCAAATCGTGTTTTTATTTTGCACATGCTATCTTCGATCATTTTCTTTTGTGATAACTCAACAGTTCTGCATACCTTGTTGAAAGGTTGATCCCATAACCCGAATTCATCGATCCAGTTTATGCCAAAAAGATTAAGATTGGGCAGTTCTGACACTCTGCAAACCAATCTTTTTGATTGTGATTCGAGCGTAACGTCTGCTGTAAAAGAACCTAGCATGGAAATGGTTTTACCTTGGGCATCGATGACTGATTCCGAATTAGAATCTGAATAAAGCTCTGGACTACCTAATTGTTGCCATATTTCTTTTGAAATTATTGTGACGTCTGCTGCCGTATCTAATTGAAGCTTGAGCTTACGTGCATTGATGATAACCTGGACAAATTTGCGATCTGTAGCTCGGATTGAATTAACTGAGATGAATTGAGTTCTCTTTTTCTTCTTTCGACTCGATCTGCCGTTGATTCTGGGCGTGCTGGGCTTTGAGAAACAAGAGCAATATCCTTCTTTATGTCCCAAGCGTGAACAAGAAGAACACTTGTGATTTTTAAATTTACAATCTGCCGAAAAATGCATTTCTCCACATCCCCAACACGGCGCGGCGTGCTTGGTTTTGACTTGACTGATGTGGAAGTGTGTGAAGATTGCTGACTAGATGACGGTTTTTCCTTTCTGTATTGCTGCTTGAGTGAAATTGCATTTGTTCTCATGTTATTTGCTGCCTCCAACAGCTGGTTGTCTTGCTTCAGATTTGCTATTCTGTTGCACTCTGATAACAAATTTTCGATTGTGATTTTTGATTCGTCTCCTGCTTGAAGAAGAGCCAACAAGCGTGATCTTACATCTGAGTCGTTTGATGCTTGTAAACCTTTTACAAAAATTAACGACTTGAATTGTTCGCTTGTTAGTTTTCCAAGTTGAAACTGTTCACAATTTTTGTTCACTCGACTTGCGTAAGCTGTATAATCTTCACAGCTGCTTTTGCTTGTTTGTAAGCAGTGGAAGCGAATGTTGAAGATTGATTCCGATGGTCCGAAAACATTGCATAGCTTGTTGATTGTGGTTTCAAAATCAAGGCTAGCAGGTGTTTTTGGCAAAATGAGGTTAACGTACCTTGAGTACTCACATGGTCCTAGTTTTCTCAACAGAAGTCTAACCTTAGCATCATCTGAGAGAGCTTTGGCATCTTCAGTAAACGTGGGAGCAAAACGCTCGTACCACTGTCTGAATGTTACTCCATTTTCCTCGTCGTATTGAAAATTCTGAATGTTTTTCGCTAGAACTTCCATGGTATATTCTGCTGAAGCTCTTTCTTTTGTGAGACCAAAAACATTTTCAGATAAACGCTCCATAAGCGCTGACTGATTTGTCATCATAACCTGGAAAAATGTTATAAAGTCTTGTGGAATCTGTGGTTGGGCTGGGTGTGGAGGAACTTGAAAATTGTTCTGCTGTTGCTGAAGCTGAGGGTGAGGTTGTTGGATTGGAGGAGGCTGCTGCTGCTGATGAACAGGCTGCTGCTGATGTGCAGGCTGCTGTTGGTGCCGATTGATTTGATCTGGCATTGTTGCAGTGAATTTTTTATTTAAAGAGTTCGCTTTACCTTATTATATTGGGAAAAAAAATCCTCGTCGCCACTGTTATGTCCGTACACGTGATAGGAAAATGAAGAGAACGTGGTTAACCAACAAAATCTAATTTAATAATGAAATATGTTACAATGCAATTTACAATATATCAGAAATCAAAATATAGTTGTGTTCAATGAGGCGTAACTTATAGTTGTGTTCGATGAGCCGTAACATATTGGGGAACACTGATTCCAGCAAGGCTTTGTATGTTTTTCTAGTCATTTGGTATCTTGGACTACCCAGTCTATAGCGCCATACAATAAAATTGAGCCCCAGACGATAACGCCTCCTTTTTTGCTATAGTGACGGTATAAAAATCACTACTTTCTCCTGAGGTGATGGAAATAATAATTTTAACCATCTGGTCCATTTAGGTTAAATTTTTCGTCCGAAAAAAATAACCTTCCGCCAATCATTTGCGGTCATTCCATATTGCACATCCCAGCTCATGTGATCTTTCTCGAAACATAAGCGTTGCTTCTTGCTTGTTATCAACAAAATAGTCCCTCATTTACCATAGTTGTTTTTTTCTAATCCGTCATGTAACGGGAAAAAAATTCGATTTTACTTCTCGAAAATGCCTGCTTCTAACCTTATGACTGGCAGTGTATATTGATTTAACTCCTCGTTAAATCTCCACAGAAAACAGCTAATTTTAAATTGTTGATTGCTTATCTACTCTTTTAATTTCTCTTGATAATAAGTTTTTAGAAAAATCGACTTACGGACACGAATGGGAAGTTAGCAGTGTGGGTCGCATCACATCCCCTTTGTTAGTCAGCCCTATCACGAATTCCATCGTAATCGGAAACTTTTTTGATAGCTAATGTACGTACTTATTATTTTATCTATAACTTATCTTTAAGTTCTCACAAATGAAACAACTGTCTTACATTTTTGACCTAGCAAATGCACTTAAATTGGATATCTGTAAGTACTTGTATGTAGTTTTAAAATTGAAATACGTTAAAACAATACTTTTTAAAAATTTTGTAATAAATTATTGTTAGCCTATAAATGTCACATAAATCTTAACAAAATAAAAAGAAATTCACCCTTTTGAATATAGACATGCAATTCCGCAGTAATTCACAAAAACAAAATAAACAACCAACCATATGTAAAAGTTACCTCTTATCGAGCTAAATGCAACGGCAGCCCTTTGGGGGTCAACATTCAAATATTTATATCGCACGACAAAATCTGCCCTTTTGTCTAATTAATCCTCAACTATAGAGATAACAAAAACAAAATAAAAACGAAACTATAACAACAGAAAGGCTCAGAAAGACGTGTGACAATGTGAGAGTCCTTTTTTTTATTTTCATTTTGGTCCTTTTTTGTGTTTTGTTTTTCTTTCCTGCGTCAATTTCGTAGAATGTAGAGAAAAGGAAAAAAATAAAGTGTGATGAGAAGAAGAAGAGGAAAAACCTATTTCACGACAACACGGTGAAATGGGTAAAATGTAAGACGTCTAAATATAACTGTATATATGCATTATAATACAACGGTGAATGTGTGTTTTGAAGAATAAAAAACAAAATGAATGGGCTGCCTTGCCTGGGCTCTACCATTCAACCCAATGCTATGTATATTTTGTATATGGTATACGACGAGTACGAAGCGTGGGCGCGTGAGAAAAACAATAATAGTAGGATGAAAGGCTAAAATCGTCCTTATGAACCAAGAGCCAACCGAGGAGCACGAGCAAAGTTTGGTTTGGTTTGGTATGTGAAATGTGATGTGGCTCTTGTTGAAGGAGGAGAGAATTAGATACACAATATCAACAGCGTGGAATTAAATAGAGAAGCCAATCCGATGACATCCTGTTGGCGCAATGCTTCAACATAAACTGAAACTGGTACTGTGCTGGAAAGGAAAAATATACCGGTAATTTAGCAATGCGAGTGTGCTGCCATCTGATGGAAAAATTTAACAGCTTTACCTACTCCTTAATCCTTACCACTGCTGTCGTTTTTGCTACTATAGTAGTATTTTACTCCTTTCGAGAGTCAATTGCTACTCTACTACCCACGGACGAATACTACTCCCCAAAATAAAACGCAAAAGAAATTTTTATTTGGTTTACAATAAAAACCAAAATTTACATTTACTTACTAACATCTCTGTTTTGTTCTATTTCCATTCCAAATGTTCGTTCCATTCTTTCCAGATTGCGATAGCGAAATATTTCAAATAAAAAACGCAAATAATGATTTAATGTGTCCCCTGATTAAAAAAATTGTCGGTTCATTCATCAGTTTTCCCCATAGTAGTGCAACAGTAGAGAGAACATTTTCAGATGTTAGCCTTATAAAAGATAAAAAAGAAATTCACTCAAGGTAGAAACGGTAAATGCCTTACTAACTGCTAAGTAACGTCTTAAAAACAATTTCACCGAAAAATGGGAGCCATCGAAAACTTTAAACTAGAATTACAAAAAATTGTATTAGGCGCTAGTTATAGCTATAATTTGTTTTCATTGGAATGTTTTGACAGGTCGTTTATAGCTAGGTATCCTTAAAAATTTCTGTCATTGAAAAAAATTTCCTGATTAAAAACCACCGAAAAATTTTTACTGGCAGAAATCTGTCATTGGAACTGTGTAAAATTGGAACACAAATCAGTGGAACGATTCGTTTCAGTTTAGAACACAAAAAGTATCAGCTGTTCAGGAAAATGAATTTCCGCCCGGAAAATAGAAAAATGCATTTTTAGCAAAAAATAAATGCGCAACTGAACTGAACAATAATGAATTGAAAATTTATTTATTTATAGGTTTAAGGCTTTATTTTTGTCGTTAGGGTGAACTTTTTTATGTATTTATGAATGTATTTTATTTTTGTGGTTTTGTTCGATAAGTCATATGGTTGGGATGAGCTTTTCTTATGTATTTTATTTGTGTATGTATATGTATATTCAAACAAAAACATAAGAATTAAAATGATGAAATTAATTTTTTGTATGTTGATGTACAATATTTTTTTAATTGCCAATTTCTTATTTAATAAACAAAAAGTGATGAATTTCAAATATTTTGTAGGTATTTATTTTAACTAAATTATTTTAAAATGTTGACCTTTGAGCAAGGAAAGAAAAAATTTGCCATGACATTTAGATCGTTCTATTTGTCTGTTTTCGGAACATTAGCCTTCGCAGTAGATCAATTAACTTCGAATTTTGACAGTTTTGTTTTCAGTTTTTAATTTTGTTCATGGGCCAAGCATGTGTTTGTTGTTTTTTGTTTTACTCCTCAATCTAAGAAAATACTCCCCAAAATGACAGAAAAATACTACTCTCGAAATTTTTAAAACGACAGCACTGATCCTTACCTTATCCTTATTTGTGTTTCTCTTTCTCCTTATTTCTACCCTATTGAAACGGTAAAGAGAAATTCCCTGGAGAAAGTTTATTCCCCCATTTCCTTGTTTGGAAAGGAAATTTTGTGTGGAGGTTTATTTTTGTTTAAATTTACCACTATTTTGGAGGGGAAACACTAGTGTGAAATGTTTAAAGGAGTGATTTAAACAGTTTGTTAAAGATGTAAGGAAATATGCTAAGGCTATGTTAAGTACAGAAAATGTTGATTATTTTAATTTTAGCACGGGGATATTTTGTTAAAAGGCAATGCACAGCTGTTAAACGAATGGAATGAAAATCACTCCTTGTAAATATATACTTCAAGCCTTTTGGATAGCAATTCACTTGCTGAGGCTTTAATTAGGAGAGAATTAACTATTTAAGTGATTTATGATGTACATACCTTTTATTTTTTAGTTTAATGGCGAAAAATAAAAACATTTATAGATGATTTTTTGCACAACATTATATTGAAGGTTTCAAAGGCATTTAACATTTTTATAATTCGCTGTTTAGTGATATTGAAAACAAAAATATAAGAGCTGTTCTTGCAATGGACTAATTACTTCACTGACTTGTATAATCATCAGCCAGTGGAAAATATTTTTGAGATACAATTTTCCATTGTACAGGGATTTGTAATAATAGGTTTCATGTTGAGTCCTAAAATAAGGAGTATTTTTAAGTTTTATTTCATTGTAAAGAAAATACAGTTGACTCTCTCTAAGTCTAATTCTAATGGGATAAAAAAATTTGTTCGAGTTAGATACAGTCTTGGGAGAGTTCGAGTTACATATAGGGAGGCAATTTGTTTTCCTTTTTTGAAATGTTTATTTAGAATAGAACAGAATAATTAATTTTTTTTTAAATATAAAGTTTATAATTAATGTTTATAAATATAATAAATAGAATTTGGCCTTGGTTTAGTTTTACTAAAAAAATTCTTTAAAAACAAACTTTAATAAAAATAACATAATTTTCTATTTTAAATTAAAAATATTATACACAAGTGATTTTAAATTTTACATAAATTAATTTACATTAAAATGTTAATTAAAACTTTCATAAATTGCTTAAATAAAAATAGATATTTATTGAATATTTGCAATGCATTTAGGAAGAAAAAAAAAATGTATAAAATTTGTCAATCGTCAACAAAATCTTTTGTATACTTTATGGTTTCAATGCAATATTGGGCGAAGATTTTCCAGTTTTCTCCATTTAGGACATTTAGGACACATATCGACTCTGCCTCATTTAATATTGTTTTTTGAAAGTATGTATACAAATCTCAATTCCTTTAAAATGGAATACACAGATAAAAAGTGATACGATGTTTCTTGTTCTTGCAGGTTACACAAAGAGCTAAATGTTCTCCGGTCGTTAAAGTAAGGTCTATAGTTCAAATTGAGTAGCTCTCCTCTAACACGGAAAATATTTGAAATTTCAAACAAGCTCAATTTATCGGTGAAATAGTTAAATTCGTTCAAATTATACTCAAGTTTTGCGTATAAAGATCAACGCGATGACCAATTGGCTTCCTATATTAGATTTGATCGTATTTGAGCATCTATTAATTCTAGAATATTTTTTAATTTTTCCCTTAAAGATCCGTTAAAAATATCTAAAGATTCCAGAGATATCCCGCACAACAAGAATATATCCTCCCATTTTTAACGGATTTTCCACCTTCCTTGGAGTACGCCAAACTACATGATCATGCTGGAAACGGGTTTATCGCCTTTATTTATAAAAACATTCAAGCTGCAGGTCGATTACATCCTCAAAGCTCTGGATATGCCAAGTTATCGTCTCCCGAAAGTAGTTCTTCAAACAATCCAATCCCAAAGTGGATGGTTTAAAGACTGGATAGAACTAGCCGAACAGGTACATAGATGTTGACCTAAACTACAGTAACCTTGCCTCTTGGAAGCCAACTTTATATCGCCTAATAGCTCGTCTGGATGAAGACTCGAACACAATACACGGAGCAAGCCAAAAGCTCACTGCCACCGCATGATTTACAGTAGACTAGACTACGATCTCAGGGAAAGAAACTACTTCCACGACAAATTTACTATCGAACAAATTTCGTGCATGTTCCGGCTAAGAGGAGAACTCCTTAATCTAAACTACATTCCTCACCGTGAGGACTTACCGATATTATGCAACCTGTGTAACTTGAAGCAGCGCGAGGATGTTTTTCATTTTGTTGGACGATGTGCGATACTGAGAGAAATAAGAAGACTTATCCTAGGCAGTGACTTTCTTTCAAATACTGATATCACAAGCCTTCTACAGGAAATGGATGTCACAAAGTTATATGCATATTGCAAAACAGCACTTAATTATAGACATCAAATTTTAAATGAAGCGTTTTAATCTTAAACTGCACTTTCTTTTTTTTTTTTTAATTTATATAAAGCTATACTTTTAGTTGTCAATCAGGCAGACGGCAATGCCATGCATCATATTGATTGTATTAACCAAATTATTGTTAAAAATGTATGTTTAAATAAAATCAAATCTAATCTAAAATCCTCCCATTTTTGAAACCAGCTTGTATTTTTTTGTATGCTGTGTTTTGTAGGAATCTTTGGTAGACGGTTGTCATAATATGAAAGGACTTTCATAACATATTCGAAGTGCATTCTTAAAGTAAAGAGATATACAGGTGGCAGTCCGGTTTCAAGAAGAATCATATAATTGAGAGTTGTCTGTGGTAAGTAGAAAGTTTTTTTAAGGAAAAACCGTTGCAATTTTTCCACCAGATCATACTGTTGTTATCCCCATACTTGAGAGCCATAAGTCATTATTGACCTTAGAGCAGCTTCAAATACTTCGAATTTAACGCTATGTGCAACTTTTCTGTTTTTAATTTTCTTACGCCATTCTGTAAAAGTTTATTTATATCTAATTTAAGACAATCTCTATAAATTGAAAATGATAACTTAATTTATGCTTTTGTATGGAAAACTTCATGAAATGATAAAAAATGGTTAAAATGTTTGAGTTAAGAAGAGTTTGAACATAGGGAGATCTCGACGTGGGAAGAGTTCGACTTATTGAGAGTCGAATGATACCAGCCAATTTGTCCGTTTTTTAATGAAATTTCCCATGACCAACAACTTCACGAAATTAATCTTTAAGATCTTGGACTATATTGCCTCTTTCTTTCCATCTTTCATGATCCGGTGGCTAACTGTTACGACAGCTTTCCGAGAAAGTCACAGTCAGAAAACTTTTCTTATAAAATTTCGATTGTTTCGTATAACCCCCGCACGGTCTTATAAAAAATAAACTTCGTCGTCTACATCAATATCTTTTAACATCCGTCATAGCAAAATTATTAATCTTAGCTGGAATGGAAATCGAGAGGCCTTTCAGTTATTATTCTTGATGTTCTAAGCTAAAAGCGAATTAAAAATGGGCCTCATCGCTGAATATAATTTTTCGATTTTCAGGATTTGTTGCGTTGTCTGAACTGGTTAAAGCTTTAAGAACTAAAGTTTTATGTAAAATACGGTGTTACGTCGTTTGCGGAATGCCTAATTCCAAAGACTAAGGGCTATATCAGCAAAATTCTCTATTGTTCTTCATGATTTTAATTAGTCATCCGACGAAATTTTCTCAACAATTCAAATTTGACTACCACTTTCACTATTGCCAACCGAGAAGGTGCTTTACGACGATCCAACAATTACAAGCGTTGTTGAAGATGACCCCTAAGAAAATGAAAATGAAAATGAAACCTCTTATTGCAAAACCCTTTATGCTTGGGAGAGCTGTCAAACTTTCAAAAGAAACCTCGTCCTAGAAATGGAAATTTTTGATAATGAATGAAAAATTTAACCGATTGTACTTAAAACGGCATGTTATTTAAATAAAAATTCTATTAGTTCAATGTCTATTTATGTACATCAGACCACGCTTTAAATCCGGTTGTTCTAATCTACTGCTTACTTGTTTATGATGTTTGCCAAATTGATAAACCAAGTTTCCGACCTCAAGCACCGAACTCAAGATATTTTGTCGATTTTTTGCTATGTTGCGTTCAGACCTCGAGGTCGGAAACCTGGATTATTTGACTAAGAAATAGTGTAGTATATGTAATTGTTTCTGATTTTCTCAAAATCTAAAACATATTTTTAGATTTGGATTGGTAACTTGGGTTAGCCAATAATTGACAACGATATACATATATTACTGACAGAAAAATGTTCTTAATAACATACAAAAATGACAACAAACAGTTTTTAGTTTGTATAATTTGTCTGTTTTTTTTTAACTTTGAGACTTAAAATTATTTTGTTCTGGTACTATGGACTAAGGCAACATTGTGCAAAAAGTTACTACAAGAATTGATTTGTGGCTTTGATAAAAGTTATATCACAAATAATGAAGGTGTTGCTATTGATTTCCAATCCATGATTTTGTATGTCAAATTACTGGGAGCGGGTCGAAATGCTGTATTTCAAAATACTGTATGGTTAAAATTCTGTATCATACTGTATGATACTGTATATTCATAATACTGTATGGTTAATATACTGTATCTCAAAATTCTTCTTTTCAAAATGCTGTATGAGCAAAATATTATCTAAAAATACTGTATTTTTGCAAAATTCCGCTCTTAAGCTTCCATTATAGAAAACAACAAAAGCAAAACTTGATTTCCGCATGTACATTATATCATTTATTGAAACTCCAAACAAGTAAAAAAACAGAATACATTAATAAGTCATATCATAAATAAGTAAATAACAAAAGGCAATAATATTTATAAGTAACAATCTATGAATTGTATATACAAATGTATTTACAACAACAACAAAAATTCAAAGACTTATGAATTATCATATGTTATTGAAAATGAACAAATATTATGATATATTCTTTATAAAAGTAATCTGTTCTTAAAATTCTGTATTTCAAAATGCTGTAAATAGGCTGACAAATAAAAGTGCGCACTTTTTTACATTATCAAAACGATTTTTATTTGTCAGCCTATTTACAGCATTTTGAAATACAGAACTTTGGTATACAGAATTTTAATATACAGAATTTTGAGCTACAGTATTTTGATCATACAGTATTTTGTACATACAGTATTTTGAAATACAGTATTTTGAGATACAGTATTTTAAATACAGTATTATGATCCATACAGGATTTCGAACCCAACCCCAAATTACTTTTATGTAAAATCCCGGCTAACAGAAGGGGTATAGACCCTCTCCATCCAACACCAATTTTGTCTTCTTTTATCCTAATCTTCTCACTCCTTATTCCTTAAAAAACGTCTTTTGGATAATTTTTGAACAACTGCATTCTGAAAACCATTACATCTATCGACACAACTAGAGGCTCAAATTGTAGTTAGTTTATTTGAAAATCGTAGAAGTTTATTGTATTACAAAAAAATGTCCTTCAGGATTTTCGGAAATCTTCGTTTGAAGCTCGAGGCCGGAAACATCGATTATTAATTTAGCCAACATCCTGCTTTTCTTAGAATTTGTTTAATCGTTTTGATTTTATAAGATTTTAATATTACAATTAAAACATTACAAAACTCCACAATATCATAATTAAATATACTCGTATATGTATTTAGGTAATCTAATAGTGATTAACAACATTTCTAGATATTAGTTTCTGATTTGCGGTTGAAATTGCACATGTACATATTATGATTGATCTTAATTCATCAAACGACAACAAAGTTCATTAATTCCTTTTAAGTATACACTAATTTAAGTTCAAAGCTCACATAATGAAACCGCTTTTCCTAACATCAAAGCATGTCATTATAATAAAACAGCCTTCAGCTGTATGCATTTTGCAATTTCAAACTACGTACATATGTATACATATGTTCTTGTTCATAACCAAAAAAGAGAAAAAAAAATAAATGCAACCCAACTTCTTGCAACACTGACGCGTATTTCAGCTTTAAAACCCAATTGACGTTAAATCATCATTCCATCCAGACAATGTTTGCCATAACATGAAATCGAATTGCTCCAATCTTCGTGATAGGGCTGACAACCGTCTTCTGTCGTCTGTGCTATGCGAATCCAAATACGCGACACCCAACCTTCTCCAAAACACAGCTTCCTGTGAATACATTAATGTCGTCTAAAATGTGACTTCTTCAATGCGTTTATGCTTGAGCAGTTTTGGGAAGGAAGAGAAAAAGTAAGGGCAAAGAACATAGGGGGAGAGAGAGAGAGAGAGAGAGAGGAAGGGAGAGAAAGAGGAAGTTCATCCAACGAAAATATACCATCATTTCCGCCCGCTCGGATTCTTTGTTGACTCTCGTGGGCGACGAGCTGTACTTGATGCATTTTCAATCATGTCCTTAATGGGACTCGCTCCACCTTCCTAGTTGCAGCATACTATAGTATTATGCTTTAGCCTGTGCGCCTTACCATCCACCCCAAAAAACACCATGAGGAAGGATATACCATAGCATTGTCAAGAGACTGAAAAAGTGGGAGCACTTTTATGCGCTTCTTCGTTTAAACCCGCTGGGTATTTTTGGTCCTGATAAAAAAGCATCTATTCACATGGATTCTCTAGAACGGCACATTGCTGAGGTTCAATTTTTCGTCGTCAATTTTGTTCTTCTATTTCACAAATAGATTAATGTATGAAGATGGATATCATCATCTTTGGTAGGCAAGACGCGACGAACTGGCGAAAACGGAAGAAGAATCGAATCCATTGAATGAAAGTGGTACAAACTCATTTTGGTTGGTTGCATAACATGGCATTTTGAGGAAGGGAGCAGCCCAACTTTTTTTCTTATATTTGTCTAGATTTAGGTCAGGATTTTCTAAAGTTAAAAACTATACCAAATTAAAATGATTACAAACTGTCATTTTTATGTTTATTTGAGCGGGATAAAAATAAAGAATTTTAGACATAATAATATGTATAACTTTAGTTGAACTTTATTCTTAAAAATACAAAGACAAACAATTGAATTATAGATTATAATGTTTTATGGTTTTATATTAAATGCAAAGTGCTCTCTTCTTGGCTTTTATTCATCGGACAATTCGAAATCGGAGTCATCACATTCGATAATCTAAAAATGAAGGGAATAACAAATTAGAGAACAAAAATAGTTTCAATTCATCGAGCTTACATTGGCATCTATGTTCATCAGTTCGGAAATTCCGGTTAAATCTTCCAGATACTTTGTGGTTTCGAAGGCTTTTAAGAGGAACTCAATGCCGTTGGCTTGGAATTCACCCACAATTTTCTAAAATGAACACAAAAATAGGTTGATTATGGAGAACGGCGGAGAACGAATGATTATTGATATAAAAAATGTGAAATTAAAAATGTTATTCTTTTCGATTTGAGATATAAATAAATTTAAAACTATGTAAGTTTATTCTTAAAAAAAAAAAAAAAAACACAATTAACTTTAAGTTAATTATTAAGATTCTTACCTCCGAGCAGGCAATGCATTGTGAGAATTTCCTTGTAGCAGGCAGAATGTTTTCATAATTAAAAAGCATACCGCGTATAGAATGAGGAATGATGCCTAAAAGGCCTTCTGGTATTTTTTCTGTTGATTTTCCAGATGAACTGAAATAAGCAGGTGCTGAGTCTTTATCGGGATGTTGAAGAATTGAAACAAGTAACTCTACTGCATAGCTAGCAGCTATGTTAGAAACCCCAGGTCGAGTAACTGTACATTGCTGATCAAGAGTGCGATCTTTTAAAGTCTGATAAGAAAAAAATATTAAATATATATTGTTTATTAATACATTTTTCATTGGCAATTATTGTTATCGGTAGAATTTGTAGTATCTAAATTTATAGTTTTTAGATAGATGGATGCATCAATGAATGTGTTATCAGTATCTAAAAAGTTTTTAAATTGTTAATAAACCCCAATTTGGCTTTTTTCTGAATCTAAAGGGTGTCCCAAAATTAACGCAAGATTTGAATTAAATAGAAAACGCCGTTTTTAGTCTTTTGATAGTTATATTTTTATTGACTCGTAAAGTACATAGGATAGGGTTATGTATGGAATAACACATCGGACAAATGGCCTCCACGGCTTTGCATGCACATGCGCACTCTTTTGTTGAAATTTTCCATGACCATTCTGCATAAATGTGGCTGAATTTCGTTGATGCAGCGTTGAATCTCCTCCTTTAATGCACGGGTGGTTGTGGGCTTGTTGACATAGACTTGTGATTTCAAATAACCCCATAAAAAGAAGTCTAATGGTGTTAAATCACACGATCTAGGAGGCCAATTTTGATCACCGTAACGAGAGAGTACACGACCTGGAAATGTCTCATGCAGTAATTGAATTGTTTCACGGGCTGTATGACATGTGGGACCGTCTTGTTGAAACCACATATTGGACACATCAATATCATCCCATTTTGGCAGAAAGAACTGTGTAATCATGTCGCGATATCGAGCACCAGTAACAGTCACTGCTTGACCAGCATCATTTTCAAAAAAATATGGCCCAATTATGCCTCCAGCCCAAAATCCACACCATACAGTTACGCGTTGTGGATGCATTTGTTTTTCGACAATCACATGTGGGTTCTCCGAACCCCAAATGCGGCAATTTTGGCGATTGACAAAGCCATCAAGATGAAAATGTGCTTCATCGCCATCCGACCATATTTTGTATGAAATTTTCGAACTGCAGCCGCCAAGCTTTCACTATTTTTGAAATATTCTTTAATAATGAAGACACGTTGTTCTCTCGTGTAACGCTCCATTTTTAATAACCCTATACTGTTAGCTGTCAAATTGCTTTTTTTTCAGGGTTGCCAACACTTCACTGCACAAATGGCGGCAAATTCAAATCTTGCGTTAATTTTGGGACACCCTTTATAATCAAATAACACAATACACAGTGGCAAAAGCCGGAAGCGGGATCGGGTTAACTTTATATACTTACTTAAGGTGGCGCTACAGTCTTTTGTGAACTAGGGCCTAACTTTATATAGTCTATGATTCTTTCAATTCTGAATCGAACATTACAAGTTAAAGGGTTTTATGTCGTTTGATTTTTGAGAAAATTGAAAATAACTAATACTACTTTTTTATGAGATTTTTGTTTAAGATTCTTTAAGTTAAAAAAAAAACTTTGCATACCCCCAATTATAGACCTAAACCAAAGTGTATAGGTTTTCCAAGCAGAGGGGTTGCATGGGGTGGCATGTATACAGCTCTCTGTTGCCTTTTTATAAACGCAACGCAGTAATGTCGACTGCTAGAGTTTTAGGTATTTATATAAGAAAGCCAAAAAGAATAATCTCTGGAAAAAGATGAAATGTTTTCAATTTGTCTATTATTTGGAATTTGGTCTTATTTCAAAATATATAATTTTAAGTTAGATTAACACAAAACTTAGTAGATGGCGTCAACAAATGATAATAATAATGCTCGAAATTTAAATTTTGGCTATCTACAAATTTCCAAGGACTGATACTTAGGGGTTCCCCGACCCGTTTTTTAAGATTTTCTGCAGTCACCCTAGTGTATAATATTAGTACCTCCTTTTTTTGACAACATCTCAAGATCAACAAGATACCAATTTTAGATAGATTTAAATTTACAGATTATACATGCACATCTTAATATTGCGCAGACAGCAGAATGGAAAATAAAACAAAAATACCAAAACTAATTTTTGACAGAGAAGCGTTTTGCAAAACTCAAAAAACGCCAAAAAAACAATTTTTTTTAATAAAAAAAAAATTAAAATGTATACATTTTTCAAAAACTAAATAGTTTTGCAAATCTTAACAATTTTTTTCAGTTTTACAAATCTCAACAAAATCTATATGGTTTTGCAAAACTCAACACTACTGTACCCAAGTCCTGCTTCGACAAATAGCATCCGGTGTCTTTGTATATATACAAAGGCAGAATCAACTTTTTCCGAAGCTTTCTGTTGGAGTTGTCCTTATTCTAGACAAGTTTGGTTTCAACCACAAGAAAGTTTAAAATAAAGAAGACGTTAACATGTTTACCTGGCTTGAGACCGATGGCCCAAAAGGAGCTAATGCATTATTAATAGTGATTACACTAAAAAAAAACCTGTTGTAAAAATCCGAAGGGCCTTAAACGGAACCTCCGCTTGATGTTGTTTGATTCTTGTATGTACTTCTCTGATGAATAAAAACACTATTATAATAATGACACTGTGTCCTTTTTCAAAAAAATTTGTTACTATTTTCTAATAAAAGGTCATAGTTAGAGGTCATCATTTCACCAAAAAAATATTCCATCATTCTTAAAAACCATGGTACAGTCCTTACTTTTTTGAAAAGCAGGACTGTGGTGGATTATAAAAAGGACGCTAAGAAGCTTATTAAATTTAAGCTTCCATTCAAAATAAGTTTAGCAAGAAGAATAAGCTATGAAAAATAATACGAACAAGTTGATTGAGCTCTATGTAAAACATTTGGCGAATTCTCGTTTACCCAATTAAAAAACAGAGTATTCAACTTTTTTTTGAAAATTAAAATGCGTAATGTGAAGAAGAATTAATCACATGGAGTTCTTCAATGTTCCAAACGATACTAAAGACTTCTGCAACAAAGGGCAGTCTGGAAATGCCGAAAATTTCGATGAGGATTTTAAATATCATATCATATATTATTTTGATATGACTTAATTTTTTCCATTTTGTTATTATACTTACTTACTTAAGGTGGCGCTACAGTCTGGGACGGATCTGGGCTTCAACCAACTACGTCTCTATCCAGCTCGGTCCCTAGCTAGCTGTCTCCAGTTTTGCACGCCAAAAATTGAGGTCCTCTCTTACCTGCGGCACCACATGAGTCACGATCTTCCTCTACTGCACTGTCCCTCGGGATTGGAGAGTTGATGTCCGATCGCTCTACATGACCAAGCCATCTAAGTCGTTGGACTTGTATTCTTTTAACCAGGTAAGTGTCATTGTACAGCTCATACAGTTCGTCGTTGTATCTTCTCCTCCTCTCTCCATTTATGCAGACGGTACCAAAAATCACTCGAAGAATTTTTCTCTCGAAGCATTTTAAGACGCTCTCATCTTTTCTTTGACAGAGTTTATTCATCAGCGCTATAAATTAGAACTGGGATGATGAGCGTTTTACAGATAGTGACTTTAGAAGCAGCGATTTGCAAAAGTTATTTCGTTTGATTTCAGCGCTGTTGTACATAGTTGTCTGAATTTATAGCGTTGGTAGACAAAATCATTAACTACCTCAAAGTTATACCTGTCCATGGTGACGTTTTGTCCAAGACGTAGTCGTTCAATGTCCTTTTTTGATGACAGCATATAACGCTTTAATCCTCCAATTATGGCAATATCATCGCCATATTCGATTAATTGGATCGACCTTTGATAGATTGTGCCTCTAGTGTTGACGGTTGAGTTTTGCACAATTCGTTCCAGAACGATGTTGAAGAAGTCGCATAAAAGTGCATCGCCTTGTCTAAAACCTTTGTTGACATCAATTGCATCAGTGAGATCTTTTCCGACCTTTATAGAGCAGCGTGCATTCTTCATCGTAATTCTGTACAAACGGATAAGTTTGACAGGGTTACCAAAACTAGACATTGTTCTGTAAAGCTCTTCCCTATAGATGCTGTCATACGCGGCTTAAAATTAATGAAGAAATGTTTACTATCGATTTAAAGTTCCTGGATTTTTTCCTAGATCTGCCGTAATGTGAATATTTGATCAATGGTGGACTTTTCTGGTCTGAAGCCACATTGATATGGACCTATCAGGTTGTTAAACTTTGACTTTATGTTTCCTTTTTTTAAATGTATTTTTAACTTCCCATAGGAAGTTATTGTTGTGGGTCCGATTTGTTAAATTGAAAATGTTTACATTTTGACGGCCCTAGAGTCAAAATAAAAGATTTTTAGAAAGATGTCTGTGCGTGCGTATGTACGTACGTATGTACGTTCGTACGTCCGTACCTGTACGTTCGCGACGTTTTTTTCGTCATCCATAGCTCAAGAACCAGAAGAGACTTCAAATAAATTTTGTTATACAGATAATAATGCAGAAAGATGCAGAAAGGGCTCTCAAGAAAATTGCGTGGGTGGTTTTTTTACCATAGCAGTTTAAAAATAAGGTGAACATTTTGTTTAACCCTAAATATCTCACGAACCAATAACGCTAGAGACTTGAATTAAATTTTATATTACATATTGTAACGTGATACCAAACAAGTATATTTTTGAAAAAAAAACAATTAACGGTTTTTTTTTATAAATCAAAAAAACTGAAAAAAATATTTGTCACCTCGAAAATTGTATGAATAAAAAATGATTTTATCTCCAAAACAATTTTGTGCAACGAAGAATAACGTTTTCAACATCTGGTAGAATTTTGAGAAAAATCGAATTGACAGTTTTTTTACAAAAAATAAAAAAAAAGTTAGTAAAAATTGATTATCGACTCAAATAACTTTTTAAAACTTTGATACATTGGCCTTAAACTAATTTTATTTTTTTAAAAATATTGTTTTCAACCTTCAGTAACATTTTGAGAAAAATCGAATTGACAGTTTTTTGTACAAAAAATTAAAAACCTAACAAAAAAGAGGATGAGATGCGACCCACACCGTCTGTCGATTTGTCTTGGTTAAAAGGTTTGTAGGTTTTCGTGTTTTGTTAAGAAAGTTATCAGTTAAATTATTCTAAAAAATTTAAAAATTACCAACAATATTTTGCATATGATAAAAGAGTTTGATTTCAAAATCTATTTTGGTTAACGAGATTTTTATTCGAAAACCAATTTTTACCAATTTTAGTAACATTTCTTAAAAGTTTTTATTTCTAATATAAACAAATACAAATTGGATGAATGAAATTAATTTGAAGCCAATGTTTTCTATTATTCACGAGATATCGAGAACCGAACATCAATTTTTACCAATTTTGCGTACTATTTTTTGTAGATTTTAATTTTTTATGAAAAAACTGACAGATTTTTATAAAAAAAATTACTGAATGTTAACAAAGTTGGTAAAAATTGATTTTTGACTTAAATATCTTTTTAAAACTTTGAGCCATTGGCTTTAAACTAATTTTATCTTATGACAAAAAATTTGTTCAACATTCAGTAAAATTTTCTTACAAAAAATAAAAACCTAAAAAAAAATTAATAAAAGTTAGTAAAAATAGATTTTCGACTCAATTATCTTTTTTTTTTAAATTAAAAATATTAGCTTCAAAGTAATTTTATCTTATAAGAAATATTGTTTTGAACATTCGACAAAATTTTGAGAAAAATCAAACTTACAGTTTTTTAACAAAAAATAAATACCTTCAAAAAGCATTACTAAAAGTTCGTAAAAATTGATTTTCGACTCAAATATCTTTTTTCAAATTAAAAATATTAGCTTCAAACTAATTTTACTCACAGAAAATATAATTTTCGACATTTAGTAAATTTTTTATTAAAATCCAACAGTCATTTTTTTCCTTAAAAAAAATAAAATCTACAAAAAAAAGTGCGCATATTTGGTAAAAAATGATGTTCGGTTCTCGATATCTCGTGAAAAATAGAAGGTATTGACTTTAAATTCATTTCATTCATACAATTTTTATTTGTTTATTTAAGAAATAAAAACTTTTAAGAAATGCTACTAAAATTGGTAAAAAACTGGTTTTCGACTAAAAATCTCGTTAACAAAACTTGATTTTGAAATCAAACTATGTATTTCATTATAATGCAAAATATTGTTGGTAATTTTCAAATTTTTAAGAAACAAAACACGAAACCCTACAAACTTTTAAGCAAGACAAATCGACAGACGGGATGGGAAGTTAGCAGCGTGGGTCGCATCCCAGCCTCTTTTTTCCTTAGAAATAAAACACTTTTTTAATTAAATCAAATAAACGTTTTTTTTTAACTTAACAAACTGAAAATACGCTCTATTTTTCGGCTTAAAATTTACAGAACTTACATACATATGTATGTGTTTTTGATTTGATTTATTAAAAAGCATGTATAGATTGTGCCTGTTAGAACAAATTTGAATTCATTTCTTTTTGAAAAACGCATTTTTTAAATGAGACACAAATACATTCTCCTGAAAAATCAACAAAATTTTCTGGCCAATTTTGCAAAATATTAAAACTTAAATTGATTGTATTTTTTCATTCTTTAAATTTAAATTTACTTGCCATAAAAAAGAGTCATGTGAAGAGTTTCAAGGGCTTTAATAGGAATTTATCAGTGAGGTTCGCACCCAGTCTCAATTTTAAATTAGAGAAATAAGTTTTCACTGTTGCATAGTGTTATTCATTTTTTAAATTTGTGCATGACTACCAGATATGTTTCAAAAACGAATTTTCAGAATTTTGAAAAGCTTATTAATGTTTAGTTGATCGATGATCGTGTGTAGAACCCCTTAGAACTTGTTCCACTGGACTTAATATAATAAATAATTTAAGCTTTTAAGTTCTAGGAAAGCTTTCGAAGCAAGCTCCAGCACAACCTGTTGCTATTACCTGTATCGAAAATTCACACACCACATGAGGTCGTAAGCTGGTGAACTTTTAGTTAAATTTGGAATATAAAATTATCTAAAAAGTTTTAAGGCTAAATACAAAATAGTCTAAAAAATAGTATAAACAAAACTATGAAGTAATTCATTAAGAATACGAATATAATATGCATTTTCATAGATTGAAAACTTAAACTCACTTAAGAACAAACTATTAAAAAATTATGTTAACAAAGTATAGATCCCACATTTATACTTGATGACTTGTGAGATTAGATAAACAAAGGTAGGTGTTTTTTTCGAAAAATGATAACATTACGGCCATCCACAAATTGGTAAATACATTATTTGTAGTTGATCGAACATATCCGTTGAAGTTAGTGTACATAAGTTTGGTGTGTTAACGAAGTATTTTTATGTTTTTTTTTTTATTTTATTAAATTGTTGTAGTGTATAAACATTAAACTATTAAAATGTTAACTGAATTCACTGGAAATCTAGCTCATCACCTAGAATTTGGACACTCACTTGTTATTGTGGCAAAAACAATTGATGGAGCATCTAGGTGAGGAACATAGATTTGTGATCTAAAATAAATATTGTTTAGTGTCAGTCGTGATAATTATATAGTGGTATCAAACAAATTGTTAGCTTAACTGGAGCTATTTTAATAGTTTTTGATACAAAGTATAAAAGAGTACCTGCCACAAAATAATAAATTTAGAAATGTACACACGTGAGCTTAGCAAAGCTTCACGTCATTGCTGTAATTATAAATATTTATCTTAGGCATTTATTGACAACAATATATTTGTTTATCTTTTTAAAGCTTTATTCAACTTTATTATAAAAAAAAAAACGATTGAAAATTTAATTTTTAAAAATCATTGAAATTATATTATACACACCTTATGATGCATCATTTGCGCTTTTGCTGGTTTGAAGTATTTTAAATTATAATTTCACAAAGATACGAGTACAAATTTTGCATACATGGGTTTTTCAGCGGATTTACCTCTCTTTTCACCAATTCTAATACAATTTACATGTTTAACTGTGAATTTTACAGCTCTATAGCACGTTCACAAAGTTAATCGAATTGTGTTTCATGCGCAACGAAAAAATATTAATTTTTAATTTAAAATTTCAAGAATGCCTGGACCGTATAAGAAGACCACTTAAAGAAATTTTCGAAAAACAAAAATTGTGAAAAACATTCATTTTCTATACATTTTGTATGGAGCAATTATACGACCCTATCTTCATGATAGATGACTTTAATTTTTATGTTAAGTAGTGAACATTGTAGTTTGAACCAATTATTTTTATATTTAAATATTGAAGATAATATGTGTAACGTTTTATTTTTCAAACACAGTAAACTCTTCTTGCTAAACTTCATCAGTTTTAAGCTTTCAACATTATTTTAATTTTAAATAATTAATTTTGAAATAAGCGAACATTCTGTTACCCAAAATATATTGAAAGTAGGTGAGTGTTTTAGTTCAGGTCCTGATAGTGTGCCATCCTCTATTTAAAAAAAATATGTGTTTCTTATTTTTCATACCCTTTATGTGTTCTCTTTGATATGTCTTTTAAAAGTTGCTTTTTTCAATTATCTTGAAAAGCTAATTTATAACTTCAGTGCACAAGAAAGGTCCTAAAAATGAAATTATGAAATATCGACCTATTGCTAAGCTATCTGTGATACTTAAACTTTTTGAGTCAATCGTATGTACTCAGTACTGTCCTTTCTTTCATTTTAGTGCAATTTTGCGATAAGCCAGCATGGTTTTGTTAAGAAACATTCTACTGTTACTAATTTATTTAATTGTACGTCCTTTTGCTTAGATGTTTTTGATAAATGTAAACAAGTAGATTGTATATTTACTGATTTTAGTAGAGCGTTTGACAAGTTGTGTGAAAAAACACTAGCTTTTAAACTGTTTCGTCAAAAATTTAAAGACAATTTCTTATTTTTTTTAATTTTTTCTAAACTTAGAAAATAGACAATATAGTGTAACATTTTGAAATGAATATTCGAGTTTGTTAATTGTGAACTCTCGTGTTCCCCAGAGCAGTCATTTAGGTCCAATCTATTTTATTTATAAATGATTTGGTTTCGATCATAAGTAATTCGTCTATCCTCATATATGCTGATGACATTAAACTTTTCAAAAGAATTAAAACTACATTTTAATGCCTGCTTTTGCTAGAAGACTTAATATTATTTAGGGAATGGTGCAATAAAAATAGTCTCGGTTTAAATGTTGAAAAATGTAAAACCACGAGTTCTGCACACAAGAAAGTTCCAAATGTTTTTGATTACATGTTTGATTTTTAAGTATATTATCTGTTTTTACTGACTTGCGTGTAGTTTTTAACTCGAAACTTACATTTACTGAGCATATTAGATTTGTTGTTAAAAAAAGCAAATAGAGTTATTGGCTTCATTGAGAGATTTGATCGCAATTTCCTACTCCTTATGTTCTCAAGCTACTTTTTGTTTCATTTGTGAGACCAATTCTAGAATATACCTTATTATTTTATACACGAAATGAGAATTGAAGCGATTCAGAGAAGATTTTTGTTCTTACCCTCTTCCTTGGAGAAACAGGGAAGTATCTATGTGTTGGGGGTTTGTGAATTGGACATGCTGCAACTTCTTGAGCACGCTATAGGAATTGGGGTAGGTGCGAGTTTGGGTGTATGGAAAGTTTTATTTGCATTAAAGAAAAAAAAATTAATTTGTATTCTACTGTCTCGCTCTTTGATAAAATTAAAGTCTTATTTCTCAGTGCCGTTAAAAATAAGTTGATCATATTTCAAGTCAATTTAAGAAAGGATTACAAAAATAAAAAAAAAAAAAAACAAAAAAAACCAGTACAACTCGAAAAGGAAGCGAAAATATAAAAACTACCTTATACGTTTTTTGGCCTCACATTCTGTATAACTGTAATTAGGGGGTTGTAGGATATGGAATGCCAAAGTATGGCAGGTTTCCTTTCAGCGGTTGGCAGCCGTGGGGAGTTGAAATTGTTATTTTTGAGTTATTATCAAAAGTGTGGAACCACACAAGATCAGGAAAAAACTGATTATGTCAAATTATTGTTAAACTGCAAAACAACATTAATCCGAAAAAAAGATTTGCCAGGTAAGCCAGTTTTAAAACGCCTTCTTCGCCTTCTTCCAGGAGGCTGAACCTTTTATAAAAAAAAGCTATAACTTTTTAAAGGATAGTTCAATTCCTTAGGATTGAAATTTATTAGGTTGGGCATTAAAAACTACCCTTAAATCATGTATCATATATTTTGGTTGTGCCAAAGTAAATATTTCAGTTTATTTATTATTTACACCTCAACCCATCAATTTAGAAGTTAAGTTATTATATTAAATTTGTTATTGTTTCTACGTATCTTTAGTTGACATATTATTTGTTTGTTTTGTTGTTTTTTGTAGATTTCATATAAACCTATGCACATCTAAGACTTCAATAAATCCCGAGTGTGATGTTGGCTTACGTTTGTCGTGCTATTTCCGCGAAGACAACATTATACGAAATTCCCGCCAAAATGGAACATGGGGTGAGGAGGAGACTAACATCAACTTGGACGAGCATACAGCTCGAAATCCAATAGTTTCGGGGGATTTTTTCATGCTTTACATATTCGCAACTGAAGAGAGATTTTACATTTCCATAAACAGCAAACCTTTCTGCACTTTCCAACATCGCATCCCATTGGAATCAATTCGTACTCTTGAGATCCGCGATCATATTCAAACTATCAAACAAATTGATCATCGTTCCGCCTTTCCCATACCTTGGCCAGCCATACATGCTTCCGATTTTGGCAAATCTTTTAGCAATGATATTCCGATATTATTTAGTCCCGGACATGTGATTGTCATTACGGCTAGATGTTTCGACAACAAGAAGGGACAATTCATCATAAAATTCACAGAAAGTGATACAAAGCGAGAGGAGTTGCATTTTAGTGTGCGATTTGACCAGAAGGTAGTTGTTCGAAATAATATGAACAAAAGTTTTGAGTAAGTTCATGAAACTTAATATATTCCAATATAGATAAAGTTGATAGTACTTTTTCTTTGTAGATTCGGTCCGGAGGAAAGACACGGAGGTTTTCCATTCACATTTAATCAACAATTTACTCTAGCGATAGCATTTGCGGAGCATGAATTCCTGTTTGCCGTTGATGGAAGGCCGTATAGTTCTTTTGCTTATAGAACGCCTAATGTATTGTCAAACTTAGTGGGATTCAAGATTACCTGCATAAATGGGATCAGAATGCATGTTACAAGAGTAGATCATGTTCAAATGGGAGATGTGTCGTGTAGAGGCTTTGAAAGCTACTCAGCGTATGGTTACGAAATCGCGTAAATGCTTTTTTTTTGTATATTCTCATAAAATAAAATTGTTTTTACACACTAAATGGATGTTCGTAATATGTTTAACGTTTAAACACCGCTTGAGCTTTAGGAAAACAGGTTAGGGTTTAAGAACAGATACGGGTGCATATTGTTCTTAAAGAGTTGGGTAAAGCATTTCACATTCTTGATGTGCGGTTAAAAAAAAAGAAGAAAGTAATACTTACGTTTCCTGGAGCAGTTATATCATTACAAAAGTAACATCCCAGTTCCGATCCAGGAATGCATTTTAAATCTCCAATATCTACATATTTCGAACTCTCTCCGATATCTTGCATATTGCCATGTCTCATCACAAGATAGCTATCGAACCCAAGAGCTGCATTTAATACGATCTAAGAAAAAACATTTAACATGAGCATATCTTTTTCAATTAGATTCAAACTACAACAGAAGGAGTAATTGAAATTGTACCTTCTTGTTAGCAGCTCCGAGCATTGTAGGTAGCCATCGACTTTCTCTGGAATCAGTCAGTAAAAATATAACATCATGCTCTTTAACCAGTGAAATTATTTTTTCTAAATCTTTGATGGCACCTTCTTTCATTGAATCACCAATTGTATGACCAGGCATTGGAATTTGCATAACGTATCCTTGGGTAATCTTGAAAAATTAAAGGAAAATTTAGTAAAATTACTCAAACATGGATGAGAGAATGTGAAGAAATCTGTAACTTACTGAATTTGGATTGATTTCCTTAAGCCTTTTTGCAGCTGTTGTAGCTTTCTTATTATTGCCTTGCGCAGCATCTTCGTGAGTATAGAGATTCTGTCGTACTGGATTCGAAAAACTTACTTTTCCATTGTCTATCAAAGTTATATGTTTGAATCCCCAACTCTAAACAAACTTTTGAATGAAAAATATTTTTTGGCGGTTAATTTAAATAAACCTACCAAAAGATTTCTTGCAACAGCACACCCAAGAGTTCCAGCACCAAACAGTAGGCATTTCGTGTCCGCCATAGTCTCTAAATTTAGTTCAGGTACAAGTCTCCATTTCATCAATTTTAAATTTAAATTTATAGAACTTTCAGCCAATCTAGAAAAAACAAAACGTATTCGAAGAAAGAAAAACAATGCTTAATGTTTTTGATTACTTGGTTGGATCCATACTATCCCTCATGGAAACCATACGAGGTCCCATTTTGTTGTTTTTATTTGGTTCCCAGCCAACGAATTTCAAATCATCGATATATTTATCGTCTTTAGGTAAATGAACCTCCCAAATAAGGCTACTTCCATATTTTCCCACAGAGGTGTATCGCACACTCAGAAATTTAATATATTTTCCAGCTAGTGAGGGACTATAGCATAAAGCAATTTTCACTATTTAGGTTTATTGATGCCAATTTCAAACTATCTCACCATGATAAATGCAAAAATGCTGCATAAGTCCTCATAACCCAAGATGGATTATCATATTCACTTGGATCGGCAAAGCAGAAATACAAATCGTCAATATTTTGATCCAGCAAATTGTCCATGAGGTTATTTGGGTCAATAACGTCTTTCAACTCAATGCAACGATCTTTTATTGATTTGTTAAGTATGAAAAAGCTTCGTTTTTGATCGGGAAGAGATTCAATAATTTGAATCATATGGAAGAGATCCGGTAAGTCTGCAAGACGCAAAGGTTTAGTGCTTGGGCTGACTTCTAACGTTGGTTTAAGTGGACATGGGAAGGCGAACCAATAGTAGTAGTTGTGGGTTTTTAAGTCCTAAATCGAAAAATCATACTTAGCAAAAAAATAAATGTTTTATATTTTGAGAGAACGCTTTACTTACAGCAAAAGATAAAATTATAAATCGTGCTAATAATCTAGGATCGTCAAGGATTGTTCCCGTGGCGATGTCATCGAGGAATTTATGACCTTCAGCTTGCAAGAGGGCATTTTTATCACATTCCTTAAAATCTTCAATGGTATTTTTGTTATAAAGGGTTCCAATTGCTGTGTAGTAGTCTTTCGGAGGATTGAATGATCTAACGAGAGATAACGTTTAACAAGGTCATTAATGGCCAAGAGCCCAAGACAAAAATTAATTAAATCTGCTTACGTGTTAAAAGAACTATAATCCACTTCGAGGAGGCATGATTTAGAATTGCAATTCGTATAGAATCCATAGACCGGCTTTGCAGCATCCGATAATCGATCAAAATCGATTTTTATCTCCGAGAGTTTATGCCAAAAGGTTGGGCTGACAAAGGACTTTAATGGTTGGAACAGAAAGACTTCTTTATTATCACTTGATGTCATTGTTCTTCGTGATTAAATTAAGACGAGTTCAGGTTGAGGTACACTATCTTTGAAGAATTAGTTGACGTTGAGGATGTTCGATTACTCAAGACAAAACACTTTATTTATATATTTTATTGTTTTATTTTATATTTTTCTTACAAAGAAAACAAAAGTGTTGTTTTGCTTGCGTGAAAAGTCAAAACAAATGAGTTGTCAGCTGTTTTTTAATCAAAAAAAGGTGAACAATTTATTCTAGAGATGGGAGGTTCATAGTTCATTTTGAAATGAGAGTTTTTCTAAGGAATGAATGGAATTGAATCGATTATGGAATAATGGCTTATTAAGAGCCATTTATAGCTATCATTGGTTTTTATAATTAAAACCAAACATTGAAATTTTTTTGGCAGTTCGTTTATAGTGAACATTAAAAATGTATGTCATTGAACACAATTTCCTAATTAAAGGGCCAGTTATAGCTACCAGGTCGCCTAAAAAATTCTAGTTGTATTCAATCTTAACATCTCAGTGATTAATTGTGATCACTTCTTGGAGATACAAAATTGCCAGTAAACTTTTCTTGTACTGTTGCTATTGTTTCCTTGCTAAGTGTTTTTTTGTTATTGCCTTCGTAATAACTAATATTTGTAATTTAGCATTGCACCCAATATTAGTAATAAATAAACAATAAATTTCGTCCGTATCAGTATCATCCTACTCTGGCAATAAATAAGCAATACTCACAGCTTCGTAGAGCCATTTATTCACCGAATTTTCAAATAATAAGTAAGGTCCATTCTCACAACAGCTCCAAAAACATACCGACAAGTTGAGAATGGAGTGGACAGGAGTATTTTCAACAATAATTCTTGAATTTTGAGAGAACAAAATGCGACAATTGGCTTATGAACGCAGCATCCAAAATGAAAATAAGTCTCATTGAGTTTTTGATGAAAATCTGGACTACAAAATTTAAAAGAAGTAACAGCCTAATTTTAACATGACAAGTTTAAAGATGACAGCATAAGATATCGTGAGCTATTTGAAACGAACGACTTTTTTTCAATTAAAACTAAACTGAGATTAAATCTCATCAAAAACTTGATAGTAACGGGTGTTTTTTAGAGGCATGCAACTCTAAGTTGGCAACACTATTTTAATTAGTGGCCATAGTGGTCCGTAGTTCTTTAAAATCGATGCTGACCTTACAGTTAATTGTGACAGCTATAGAGCCCTGATTACTGACTTTATCTTTCATCAATTGAACAACTATGATTGACCACGCGAATCGGCATCTAAGATAGTGCGATTTAACACCGCTTGACTATTTTCTGTCGGGATATATGATATTTATTAGTCTTCGCTGAGAAGACTGATACGATTGACAACTTGGAAACAACATTAACTGCGTTATAGCGGATATAAGGCCATAAATGTTGGAAAAAGTCATTAAAAAATGTGAATCAAAATAAGACTACGTATGAGTCTGCCGTGGCGTTCATATTCCCGAAAACATATTTGAATTATAATGTCAGAAAATTATCTTTCGAATAATATAAATTACACATCAATTTAAAAAAATGCATATTTGTTCTATCAATTTCAAAGTTCTGCACTTCTTAACAAAACTTCTTTACATGCATATATCTCTTTTTAATGGCATTTATTTAATTGCAGCTATTATTTACAATATTTTGTTAAAAACTAATATCAGTAAAAAAACTTATAGACTTATTAACTATAATTAGATTTTACATATGAAATTAAATATTCACTTTTAGTTTTAAGTTTTACTTTTTGTAACCTAATTTAACGAACACACTCATAACGAATGTTCTATATCTCACTTCATTCCGAACTTGCAATATTTGACATAAGTTCATTTTGCAAATGAAAAGTCACAGAAACAGCTGTTATCCACTTCTGGCCAGACAGACAGATTTTTTTGGAAGCAAGAAATAATTTTCAACCTCAAAAAAATAATATTTTTTTTATAAATTTATTCTAAATCGAAACAAAAAATAAGTTTAAAACAATACAAAGTTATCGATTTGCGTATTATAGTCAGCTAATTAAATCCCTTGCCAACTATCAACAATGAAATTATGTCTAATACGATTCTAAGAACTTTAAGCAAAATCAATAAGAAGCAACTGTTGACGACCTCGCAAAACAACAGAAGCCTTCTTACCACGACATCCAGTACAGCATTATACTCCCGACGAAGTGATCCAAAAGATTACGAAAGTGCATTCAAAGTTGTGAAGAGCAAGGCCCGCGTTGAAGGTTAGTGTTTTGAAAGAGAAAAAAAAAAGAAACTTGGCCATATAAATTTTATGATGCAATAGAAACGAAAACAATGTTGTTTACATCACATTCCATTATTTAGAAAACGGAGACTTTCTTGGGGGAGAATGTGGCCCGAATTGGGAGCTGCTCTCGCCTCGGGGAAATCGGTTTTACTTTCCCAATTCGGTAGGACCTGCGTGGCAAAGTGCATCTACAACTATACCTATTGAAGTTCCGCTCGAGAATCTAGTTGACTTTGAAGGACAGGTGGGTAGTAGACATCACTTTTTGTTCTTTCGTTTTCCACAATCATCTTGTGTTATTGTTTTTAGTTTTATCTGCGACGCAGATCCCCTATATTTAAATTTAATTAAATAATCATACGCGTGTGTTAAATTAAATGGTTTAAAGGTGACGGCTCGGCGGTGTCGTTGACGTTGCAATTAGTCAATATTTACGTTGATTTAAGAGAGAGAGAGTGGAGGATTATGTAACATTAATTTGTTTGTTTTGTTTTGCTTTTGTTTTGATAAATAGGTTGATGCTAAGCTAAAATTTAGTGTTGATGAATGTCCTTCGCTAATTAAGAAAAATCTACATGAGTTGTTTCCAGCCCCTGAAGTGGTTTCTAGTGAAAAACTCAGCTTGATGACCCTTAAGTATGATGGAGATATCGAACAAGGAGCCAGTAAGGTAAGTTTTAGTTTTATATTTTTTGCGTCAATTTATATTTTTTGTTTTTTAAACAAATTCTTCAAGTTTATGGGTGCAAGTTGATTGACAAGAAATAAACAAAATGTGCATCTATAGCAAAACACTTATTCAAACAATTTACAAGAGAACTATTAAAACTGATAAAGAAATAAGTCCCTTTTTTCGCAGTTTTGTTGTGAAGTTCATGTTGGAAGTTGAGGTAAAAATAAACTTTGAGAAAAAGGAACTAACACAAAAAAAAAACATGTTTTTGAAAAAAAAATACTGAAAGGCATTACAAACATTTTTCACGTACGTATGTACATATTTCCAAACGTGCCTAACACGACAAGGTTCGTGTGAGCTTCATAGCTTTTAGCTTTATTTTAGAGATAAGGGTGTGCAGTTATGTTAAAATGATTTCCGTCAAGTGGCCGTTGCGGGTAGCTCAAATAAATTCCAGCCGAGACTCAAATTTTTCGAACACTTTTAGCCGTATGGATCCACCTTCAATGTGTGTCAGCAATACCTTGCCTAATATTATCCTCCAAGGCGTTAACTCTCTCGAGCTTATATGCGTAGACAAGCGATTTCACATATCTCTGCAAAAAATAGTCCAGTGGTGTTAAATCACACGACAGGCCCACGACGCAAAATAATGCGCTTATCAAAAGTTTCCTTCCATAAATTGATGCGTTCCGCGAACCGATCCATTATTTTGGTAATAACTTTGCACGAAAACAAAACACCCCTTATACAAAGTCCATACAAAAGTTCTAAAACCGCATTGTGGCTACAGCCTACGTAAGACATAGTGCTCCATGATAATACTCTAGATTTTTATATACAAAGACGGCATCCTCAATTACAATTTCATCGGATAAAATAAGGCTTATAGTGCTTTTTAATAAGCAGATAAATCATAAAGAACTTAAAGGCTGTTGAGTACCAAGCCAGAGCTAGAAAATAAAGATTCAAGACTTTATTAATCCTGGTATAAAGTCTTCTATAAGCGCCCCATCCTTTGAGACAGCGCACTGCCAAAAATAGGTAGATACTTCTTCAATAATCTTGATGAACTCGAACATTGTGCAGAAAACAGTCTCTTAGACTGTATCAAAGCCTCAAATTAGCTTAAAATTGACAACCTACAGATATCATTGGCTAAAAATTTACTTTCGGAGAATTACACTACACCAGGCTATCACCTGGATTGCCAAAAAACCCTCCAAAGATCCCTATCTCTACTGAGCACAAAATTATGTAAGGTGATTGGGAAGGCCTGTTCAAAACAGAAGTTCCTTGTCTCGAAAACACTTTTTCGGGTAATTGTGTCTTAAAAGAACCATTTGATCGGCATCTCCTAATCTGCGTAAGGCAGCAAAGTCAAACTAAACATATACATTCGTCACACAATTTATGCGGTAGATTTTCTCTAGAATCCTCTCTATTATGTTACAGTCACTATGTCTTACGGTTTTTCGACTATGGTTTGGTACACGTTCCAACTACATTTGGTAATTTACATTTTGACGGAAACCAAAATCGACATACAGGAAAGGTTTTCTTGCATCCTTCCATTACTATTGAACTATTCTTGAAGGGCTTGGCAAACTAAATCAAAAATGATAAAGATCTCCTTCTGAGCTTAAAACACAACTAGTATTTCAACTGCAAATATACACGCTTTAAGATAATTCAAGTAATATTTGGGAAGCGAAAACCGATATTTCATGGAATATTTCTTTTTTGCAATAGTAAACCAAAAAGTTCGAATATCAGAAAATAAGTAAATAAATCCAATTAATTGCTAATATCTTAGTTCATAACGACAATCATTTTTTAACTTATTTAATAATATAAATAATAAAATAAAAATCTGTTTGGACTGTTTTTTTTTTTAGTTTGTTCTCGCTGCCAGAGAGATAACATCACGCCTACGTTTGCACGGATACTGGGCGGATTTTATGAATCCATTCAGTGGAAAACCCTTCTACTCGTGGTCCAGCGGCAAGAACTTGTACAAAATTGACGATCGTTTTCGTGGCATCGGCATGAAGCTAATTTCACAAAACAATTGTATTATAATTAGTTCGGACAAAGACAGTGCATTCTCTGGAGCCATCTACTCGAATGCGCCATCTAACTTTGATTTATTGAAGTCACTGATTGACGAACAAGTGTAGATATAATTTACATTTTTGTTTGTCTTTTGTTACTAGTCCGGTGAATCTGCTTTCCGAAACTGAATTTTGTAAGTTTACAAAATTAATTTATCTTAAGACTCTATTTAACATTTAATGATAAATAGTCCAAAGTCAGAAGTTTACAACAAGTTGCACAGCTTATTTAACACCTGAAAAGCAGATCCACCGGAAACTCAATCGTTTTCTTCCCTAACAACTAGGGTTACAATAAATACAATTTTCTTTTTTTTCTAAATTCTATAAATTCCTATATAAGTAAATATATAAATGTTTATGTTTCGAAATCATTATTTTGACTTATTATTTTATAAAATAATGTTCTTTCTATTTTCTCCTTATTTTAAATAAACAAAACAATATGTATTTGAATTGATAAAATAGTTTTGCTATTTTACTTGTGGAGATTCTCCGGACGACAGCTTCGCACAGTGGCGTTCAATTTCTTTGAGCTTATTGATAAGTGACTGCAACTCTTCGGTGTTGCAGACGAATTCAACAATCGTCTCGCGTTCGCCTGTTTTCTCACGGTAATTGCCCAAATTAACATGGAATGTAAGTTCACCGGAACTG